>CM060922.1:927016869-931816869 GCA_030737875.1 Allium sativum | reverse complement strand
AAAATAGTCATGTGTTGACAATACTCATGTGTTGAGAATATTCATGTGTTCAAACCATTCATGTGTTGAAACCATTCATGTGTTGAAAATATTCATGTGTTGAGTAAAATCTTTAAACAATAAAATTTACACCTTTATCATATATAAAATTAGAAACTAACTGGAAATGAGTTAAGGTGAATGGTTTCCTGGGTATTGATCTGATGTTGGTTTCGGCCTTCGGGGTTGATATTTATGGAATCGTTCTCTTACTAATTTACGGCTAGAGTCTGATTAAGAATTAAACGAGATAAAACACAATTTTATCAAATATATAAAATAACAAAATAGTCACGTGTTGACAATACTCATGTGTTGAGAATATTCATGTGTTGAATAAAATATTTATACAATAAAATTCACATTTTTATTGTAAGTAAGAATTAATAAATATCCATGTGTTGAATAAAGTATATATTCATGTGTTGAAGAAAATATTCATTTGTTGAATAGAATAACGAAGTTATTGAAATATATAAAGCCGTGTTGGTTCGATTGACGTCATTTTGACGTGAACGATATTTATATCGATTTTATTCATTTTTATAATGAATATCGAAAAGGAATTGATTTCATAATATAATGTTTTGAAAATATTATCATTTATATATCGATGATATGGAATATTCAATTTTGATTAGAAATTGAATAGGAAGTTGAAATCGTTTTGAAAACGAATTTAAAACGATTTATAAAATACGTTTTGAATGGAAATCGACGAAATATATAATATATATATAATAGCCTGAATAGAACGCGCCGCACCGCGGTAGTTCGCGAATTTCGACCATTGACTTCGAATGGACATTACGTGAGATCAGACTGTCGGATTCTCCTAAAATCGGAACCTTTGGGTTTGTATCGAAAAGTGCTTTCTAACGAGTATTAGAGATTTGAAATCTAATGGTTAGATTTGGAAATATGTCCAAATCAAATTTGGAAAAGGTCGCTGTAAGTGCAGTTCGATGGCCGTTGATGGAAATCGACTGTACGGTAATTTGTGTAAAATCATAAGAAATGATTTGGAAAAAATCGGTATGAAAAATTCCATATTTGAAAAGATAAAAATGGACTTTTATCGAAATGAACTAGTTTTGAACTAGAATTATAATCCATTTATTTTTGAGATAAATAAATTGGATTTGAAAGGGTTTTAAAAGTAACCAGAATTTCCAATAATTGAATTGGAAAGGATTTGAATCAAAATTGTCTTTGGAATATTTCGATGTTGGATTTCGTGATTATACAGATATTGTTATGGAAATTTGAAAGATATATTTACATCGTTATTTCCAATACGATATTTGTTGGTCGTAAAATTAGATATTGAATATAAGCCAATATATTTTTTATTCAGAGCCTTGTATTTAATATCAAATGGGATTTGGGTTTGTCGTGAATGGTGTCTTCATTAACACTGTTTTAAACCAAGTTGAGAAAAAGATTAAATCTTTTTATTTAGATTTAACGAAGTATACCAATTAAATGGTATTTAATTGGAACTGAATTTGAATTGATTTTTGGGTTTATCATGAACGGTGTTTTAAATAACACTTGTTCTTTAACCCGATAATTAATGGAATGTGAATTGGGTTTATCGTGAACTGTGCTTTAACGACATTTGTTCTTTAACCCAATTTACAGTGAAATGTGATTTGGAATTTATAAATCTTTTGTTAAGATTTAAAGGAGGTTTTCCAAAGTAAATTTTTCCAATTTAATAAAATAAATTGGAATGGAATGGAATTCGATTTGGTAATAATCGAAGTGAATTTCTATGGAGGAAGACAACTAATATATCTGGAATTTAAAAGGCTTTTCCGTTATTCCATTTATATTATTAGTCGGATATGGAAGTTTATATCGATTATATATATCGATTTATTTTCCATGAAGATTCCATCGTTAATGGAATGTGATTTTGAGTTGTCGTGAATGGTATCTTTAATAATGTTGTTCTTAGACCCAACGGAGTTAAGAAAATCAGAAACTAATTGGAGATTAGTTAAGTTGAATGGTTTCTTGGGTATTGATCTGATGTTGGTTTCGGCCTTCGGAGTTAATACTTAGGGAATTGTTCACTTGCTAATTTACGGTTAAAGACTGATGGAATGGAATGTGATTTTGGGTTTATCATGAATCGTGTTTTAAATGACATTGGTTCTTTAACCCAGTTAAAGACATGATATGGTTTCCCTAGTTAAACAATCATTAATATTGATTTTTGGGAAGATTAAAACTAAGTGGAGTTTTAATGAATCTTTAATTAGATTGAAATGATCGAGAATGGAGTATCACCAGTTTTGCTCCAGGCAATAGTTAAATATTTAATTAGATTTGAATGTGAAATGGTAATTGAATTTACCGATAACACCGTGGTGTTAGATATGAAGTATTACCGGTTTTACTTTATGGGATGAATAGGTTGGGGTTGGGAAATTTAACAAGTGATTACTTCGGTAAGGTTCGCTAAATCCCGACTAGTTTGGATAAACCATAATTTGGTTTGAATTGATATTCAAAAGAAGATTAAAGAATAAATTTAAAGAATTTATCTTTGATAAGATTAATGGGAACATTTCCCAAAGTATAAGAATATTTGGATAAAAGAATATTCTGAATTGGAATGAGGTGTATGTTGTGTTTATGTAACACTTGTTGATTATATACGCGAGTTATTCAGAAAGACCGGGTTTATCCCATTCTGAATAACTGATTCGACGATGTGTCGAGGATGAAGATGGTGGTCAAAGACCGGAGGTCTTTACATTGTTTGGATAATTACTGATGATCGTGATTGGGCTGTACACCCAAGAGGAGGTAATCAGTTGGTGATCGTCCAGACGTACTTGGAGATCGATGGATATGCGAGGTACAAGGTGCCTCCGGTTTCGTTCAGACCCAGAACGGACTTGTTAATGGACTATGTGTCTGACATTGGATATCATTCTGTGTGTTTGATGGATATCAGTTGCATGGAGTGGTTTGCCTATGTGGCATGCTAAGATGCAAATGATCAAGGCTTTTGTTGAAAAGCAAAGTCTTGTGGTTGATGATCAAAGCATCTCCTGTGTGGCATAGCTTTGTGTAGTGTTAATTCGCGAGCCTCACACCTCGGTTGTGAACCAGAAACGAGAGAGGACATCAGGGAGGGCATGTGTTTCCTTCTAGCTAGGGTGATGTTAGTGACCTACCAGCCCTGACATTTATATTATTTTCACCTGTGTGGTTGTTGGATTGCGAGGCGCCTCGGATATATCGATGATTATGTGGAGCCGATAGAGTCATAGGACTCATTTACGCCCCAAAGGGCAGGGAAACGCATTGTTCAGGCATTTTAATCCACATCGGTGGACCGGCCCTGACGATCCAAAGGTCACTCGAGCTCTGACCTGATGGGCAGGCTAGAGCATCTCGAAGCGGTGAGGACGATCCCTTGCCTCGGTTCACAGATGGAAATCCAACTTCCAATATGACATCTTGCGGTTTTTATTGTAAACCTATATATGGCGACATAGTGGTATGGGGCACTTATGTCGTCTATGATTGATACTTATGATTGAAATTGTTTTGACACTATACACTTATAGTAATAACAAAACATGAAATTTTACGTACCAAGCATTCTTGGCTATTATAAGGTAAAAACTCTATCCTCCGGCTTGTGTTGCATTGTGTGATGGGACTTGAGTCTTATAATAGCTTCATTGTTCTTTATTTAGCATTGCGCTGTTGTTTTATGCACTGGTATTCTTGGGAGGAAACCCATTCCGTGTTATAAGGCGTGGTCCTTTGATTTACCTAACTTTAAAATCAAAAGATTACTGTTTTAGTTCTCACACCAGTCACATGACTGACCTGGAGTTTATTGTTTTAACCTAAACTCTGGGTGCCCTTGTTTTCCACGGGCAGCTAGTAGTTTTGGTTTTGCAGATTTGTATTCACATGATCCTGGTTTACAGCTGGAATGATATCCGAAAAGCTCTGTATCCGTTTATCTCTTTCAGTGGTGTTTTGTATTATTTTCCGCTACTATGTAATGTAATGTAATGTAATTTAAATATCTGATATTTTTCTGATGTGTAATATTTATTCGTACTCTGTATATTCTTGAATTCTGATGGAATTGTTGTAATAAGCAATGAAATATTCTTCTGTTTGTGTCCTGATGTGGCTTGTTCTCAAGGCAATCCGTTCTTTCCTTACCGGGGAAGTTACAGGTCCTTACTTCGTGGTATCATAGATTTGGTTTACAGAGCTCAGAGAACAAGGCACTTTAGAACCGAACGAAAGAATTCATCAGAAATTGGATTAGTAATATCCAATGAGAATGACTTGTTAGAGATGGGATCAATAGTATCCTGGAACGAATGTGAAGAGCATATTTTTAAAATGAAAACAACTTTTGTTTTGAAAATTTAAACCTTATTCAACGTATTTGAATATTTATTTGTATTTGAATTTGGACAATCCAATATATAAAGATTTTGCATATACGTCTGATCCACGGGTATTCAAAGTTTTAATATACTGGATAGATATAGAATCACACTCTAGTCGCCCGGAGATGATTTTGATGATTGACTAGTCGTCATCAGCATTCATGTCCGAGTTTCGAAAGTGGGACATCTATATATTTCCAATTGACTGGTGTGAGAACCAAAACTAGATAGGGCTTATTGTTGTGATTTGGCATCAAAAATCTGATTTTTGGACTATGTATCAAAATTATGAATTTGAAAAGCTAATCAACTAATTGATTGCTGGTTGTGTTGTATGATTATTTGTTATCTAATAAGACCATTATGTGAATGTATGGTAAATTTAGCCAAATTGTATCAAATAGTGAATTGTATTGAAAAAGTTTGGAATTGCATGCATATACATGTGCATACATTGAACATGTCATTGCAAGGAGGCTATAGCAGAGGAATAAAATTGTTTGCCCGACAAATAGGTACATGTTTATTGTATTTCTTGGGTTTTGGATGATTTTATGAGCCGATTGGCTAGCCGCTTGGCTGTTTCTTTTTCTTTTTGGATTGGAAAGGCCTCTATGGCAATTTCGGGATTTCCCCGGGGTTCCCGTGCAGAGGAGGTTATGGCGAAATTTTTGGAAAATTTAGGGTGTTAGCCAAATTTTTGAAAAATTTGAAAAGTTCTTAGAAACTAAAAAGTTGAAAAACTTAAGCCATAGTGAAAAGAATGAAGGTTGAGTTGATTTGCAAAACAACATTCAGCTTCATTCCTTTTCGGGGACGAAAAGTTTTAAGTGGAGGAGATTGTAATAACCCGGAAATTCGAGTCAATTTAAAAATTTTATTTTGGCAATTTTAGTGAATTTTGATTATTTAAAATGAATTATTTTAAATAATAATGACGAGAAATTTATTTTGAATAGAAGTAGAACGTATATATTTATTTGCATCGACGTTAGAATGTAAATATTTATTTTTAATTATAAAAGGAATTGAAAATGGCGCGGTAGTTCGAAAATTCGATTTCAAATTTCAAATGAATGTACAGGATTCAAAATAAATCGGATTTTAGCGAAACAAAAAATATTAGAATCTATTTGAAAATATCTTTCCAACGAATCCGAAAAATCAAATTTTCATAGCGGGAATCAAAATTTATGTCCAGTTGAAAATTCAGAATAGTCGCTATGGAAATATGGCCCTTAAAAATAGAAATTTTGCAAACGACCTTCATTTTCGACGAAACCTCTTTTGTTGGATCCAGGATGTCAAATTATTGCTAGGTTTCAAAATTCATAATTTTCTGAATCAATATGTGAACGTGGCGAAGTTAAACGTTTTTTAACGGTTTCAGTCAATTTCGATCGATCAGAAAATGGCCATTTTTCAAACGTTCTCAGAATTTGACGAAATTAGTTTTGTTAGCACCGTATCGGCAATACGAAGCTAGAAATAATTTTTCTGGAATTTTTAGAGTCAGTATTTGGCCCCAGTAAATTAAAATGTGCGTTCAAAATTCAATATATAGATTTATATTTTGATTTTGATGGAAACTGATCTAAACAGTCGAATTGGCCTGCCAGGCATATCCCATTGTGTTCAAAATGGGGGTGATTAGCTAGGGGCGACAGTCGTTGGGTCTCGTTTGGAGTTCGAATTTAAAGGTTACCTTTTTGAAAAAAATAATATATATACACACTATATAGTCAACCCTTGCTTTCTCTCTCTCCCTCACATCACTCCCCCGTTCAAATCAGATCGTGGAAAAAAAGAAGAAGCAACGAACGCAGCTCGATGCTGCCGCCGTCCAGGCCCATGCCATCGCCGCTGAAGACTGGTGCCCCACCGCCGAGCTCCGCTTATGTTGCGCCTTGCCTGACCACCCTCCTCTCCGACTCTCGCTCCTCCCCTAATTTAAAAACAACCGAAACCCTAGCCCCCTTTTCCGGCAACCACCTGCGCTGCCACCCCCTCCCTTGCTCCACCACCAACGCCATTTTCTCCTTCCCCCTCGCTGAAGACTGTAAGTTTTTTTATTTTTAAAAGCATAGCTTTTATTTTGTTTTTCTTTAGAGATTTATATGTAAAACTGAATTTTATAAAATGTAATAGCATTGTGATTTTAACATAGGAAAGTTTATATTCTATTAAAGGAAAATTTATATTTTTATTATAGTAAAGTTTATATTTTTATTATAGTAAAGTTTATATTTTTATTATAGTGAAGATAAGATTTTTAGGTAAGTAAAAATTTGATTTTTATTATATGAACATCACCATAAAGATTTGATTTTTAATTTGTACATAACACAGTAAAGATTCGATTTTTATTTATAAATGATAATAAAAATATGATTTTTACATATGTAAGATAATAAAAATATGATCTTTCATATATATACGTAACGATATAAAAATTTGATTTTTATATATAGTAAAGTAAAAATATAATTTTTATTATGATACTAGCAAGATAAAAATATAAATGAGACAATGATATAAAAATGTGATTTTTATATATGTAGCGAATTAAAAATATGATTTTTATATACTAAAGCATATAAAAATGTGATTTTTATATATGCAGCGAACATGGACGGTGAAAGTGACAAAAGGCGAGCATGACGAAGAATTCATATATACGAAGAGTTACGGAGTTGGGTTTAGCTCTTAGTGAGAACTTCTCACTTTTAATCTGTTTTCTAGTTGAAATATATACTAGGATGCAGACAGTGCTTAGCAGCACCCGTCACCCGTTGTCCACAGACCATGGACGACTTGTTTGATTTTGTTGTATGGTGAAAATTGATTGTGATGTGGAATGAATGGAAATATATTCATATGTTGAAATAAATTATTTATCGTTAAAAATATAAATTTAACATGACTGTGAATAAATAAATACTCATTTACAAATCGAACGATTTGTTTAATTACACCCATTTGAAGGATATTGATTGGGACGATAAATTTTACACATCGCCCAACTGCACAAATAAAATTCAGCGTTTGTTGATTTGAAACCCCACACGGGTGTTGGGATGATATTTGGCGTATACTAATCCCAATTATTTAGTTATATGTCAATCGATAGGTTGACAGACAGTTGTGTGGTGCACTCTAGATGATGGTTGATTACTTATCATTGCTATTATATACATGTGTTGTATAGAATCCATATAAATAACATTATATGGTAATTGAGTGGGTCTCATTCCAATTTAGAAAATAAATTATATTCATGTGTTGAATAAACAAAATAGTCATGTGTTGACAATACTCATGTGTTGAGAATATTCATGTGTTGAAACCATTAATGCGTTGAAACCATTCATGTGTTGAGTAAAATATTTAAACAATAAAATTTACACCTTTATCATATATAAAATTAGAAACTAACTGGAAATGAGTTAAGGTGAATGGTTTCCTGGGTATTGATCTGATGTTTGTTTCGGCCTTCGGGGTTAATATTTAGGGAATCATTCTCTTACTAATTTACGGTTAGAGTCTGATTAAGAATTAAACGATATAAAACACAATTTTATTAAATATATAAAATAACAAAATAGTCATGTGTTGACAATACTCATGTGTTGAGAATATTCATGTGTTGAATAAAATATTTATACAATAAAATTCACATTTTTATTGTAAGTAAGAATTAATAAATATCCATGTGTTGAATAAAGTATATATTCATGTGTTGAAGAAAATATTCATTTGTTGAATAGAATAACGAATTTATTGAAATATATAAAGCCGTGTTGGTTAGATTGATGCCATTTTGACGTGAACGATATTTATATTGATTTTATTCATTTTTATAATGAATATCGAAAAGGAATTGATTTCAAAATCTAATGTTCTGAAAATATTATCATTTATATATCGATGATATGGAATATTCAATTTTGATTAGAAACTGAATAGGATGTTGAAATCGTTTTGAAAACGAATTTAAAACGATTTATAAAATACGTTTTGAAAGGAAATCGATGAAATATTATTTATATATATATATATATATATTATATATATATAATGGCCTGAATAGAACGCGCCGCGCCGTGGCAAATCGCGAATTTCGACCATTGATTTCGAATGGACATTACGGGAGATCAGACTGTCGGATTTTCCTAAAACCGGAACCTTTGGGTTCGTATCAAAAAGAACTTTCTAACGTATATTAGAGATTTGAAATCTAACGAATAGATTTGGAATTATGTCCAAATCAAATTTGGAAAAGGTCGCTGTAAGTGAAATTCGATGGCCGTTGATGGAAATCGACTGTACGGGCCTTGATAAAATTATTAAAAATAGCAATAATTTGTGTAAAATCATAAGAAATGATTTGGAAAGAATTCTGATGAAAAATTCTATATTTGAAAAGATAAAAATATATTTTTATCGAAATGAACTAGTTTTGAACTAGAATTATAATCCATTTATTTTTGAGATAAATAAATTGGATTTGAAAGGGTTTTAAAAGTAACAAGAATTTCCAATAACTGAATTGGAATGGATTTGAATCGAAATTGTCTTTGGAATATTTCGATGTTGGATTTCGTGATTATATAGATATTGTTATGGAAATTTGTAAGATATATTTATATCGTTATTTCCAATACGATATTTGTTGGTCGTAGAATTTGATATTGAATATAAGCCGATATATTTTCTATTCAGAGACTTGTATTTAATATAAAATGGGATTCGGGTTTGTCGTGAATGGTGTCTTCATCAACACTGTTCTTAAACCCAGTTAAGAAAAAAATTAAATCTTTTTATTTAGATTTAATGAAGTATACCAATTAAATGGTATTTAATTGGAATTGAATTTGAATTGATTTTTGGGTTTATCGTGGACGGTGTTTTAAATAACACTTGTTCTTTAACCCGATAATTAATGGAATGTGAATTGGGTTTATCGTGAACTGTGTTTTAATGACATTCGTTCTTTAACCCGATTTACAGTGAAATGTGATTTGGAATTTATAAATCTTTTGTTAAGATTTAAAGGAGATTTTCCAAAGTAAAGTTTTCCAGTTTAATAAAATAAATTGGAATGGAATGGAATTCGATTTGGTAATAATCGAAGTGAATTTCTGTGGAGGAAGACAACTAATATATCTGGAATTTAAAAGGCTTTGCCATTATTTTATTTATATTATTAGTCGGATATGGAAGTTTATATCGATTATATATATCGATTTATTTTCCATGAAGATTCCATCGTTAATGGAATGTGATTTTGGGTTGTCATGAATGGTATCTTTAATAATGCTATTCTTAGACCCAACGGAGTTAAGAAAATCAGATACTAACTGGAGATTAGTTAAGTTGAATGGTTTCTTGGGTATTGATCTGATGTTGGTTTCGGCCTTCGGAGTTAATACTTAGGGAATTGTTCACTTGCTAATTTACGGTTAAAGGCTGATGGAATGGAATGTGATTTCGGGTTTATCGTGAACCGTGTTTTAAATGACATTGGTTCTTTAACCCAGTTAAAGACATGATATGGTTTCCCAAGTTAAACAATCATTAATATTGATTTTTGGGAAGATTAAAACTAAGTGAGGTTTTAATGAATCTTTAATTAGATAGAAATGATCGAGAATGTAGTATCACCTGTTTTGCTCCAGGCGATAGTTAAATCTTTAATTAGATTTGAATGTGAAATGGTAATTGAATTTACAGATAACACCGTGGTGTTAGATATGAAGTATTACCAGTTTTACTTCATGGGATGAATAGGTTGGGGTTGGGAAATTTAACAAGTGATTACTTCGGTAAGGTTCGCTAATCCCGACTAGTTTGGATAAACCATAATTTGGTTTGAATTGTTATTCAAAAGAAGATTAAAGAATAAATTTAAAGAATTTATCTTTGATGAAATTAATGGGAACCTTTCCCAAAGTATAAGAATATTTGAATAAAAGAATATTCTGAATTGGAATGAGGCGTATGTTGTGTTTGTGTAACACTTGTTGATTATATACGCGAGTTATTCAGAAAGACCGAGTTTATCCCATTCTGAATAACTGATTCGACGATGTGTCCAGGATGAAGACGGTGGTCGAAGACCAAAGTTGGTTTGTACACCCAAGAGGGGAGAATCAGTTGGTGATCGTCCAGACGTACTTGGAGATCGATGGATATGCGAGGTACAAGGTGCCTCCAGTTTCATTCAGACCCAGAACGGACTTGTAAATGGACTGTGTGTCTGACATTGGATATCATTCTATGTGATTGATGGATATTGGTTGCATGGAGTGGTTTGCCTGTGTGGCTTGCTAAGATGCAAATGATCAAGGCTTTCGTTGAAAAGCAAAGTCTTGTGGTTGATGATCAAAGCACCGCCTGTGTGGCATAGCTTTGTGTAGCGTTAATTCGCGAGCCTCACACCCCAGTTGTGAACCAGATCTGGGAGAGGACATCAGGGAGGGCATGCGTTTCCTTCTAGCAAGGGTGGTGTCAGTGACCAACCAGCCCTGATACTTATATTATTTTCACCTACGTGGTTGTTGGATTGCGAGGCGCCTCAGATATGTCGGTGACTATGTGGAGCCGATAGAGTCATAGGACTCATTTATGCCCCAAAGGGCGGGGAAACGCAGTGTTCAGGCATTTTAATCCACATCGGTGTACTGGCCCTGATGATCCAAAGGTCACTCGAGCTCTGACCTGAGGGGCGGGCTAGAGCGTCTCGAAGCGGTGAGGATGATCCCTTGCCTCGGTTCACAGATGGAAATCCAACTTCCAATACGACATCTTGCGGTTTTGATTGTAAACCTATATATGGTGACATAGTGGTATGGGTACTTATGCCATCTATGATTGATACTTATGATTGAAATTGTTTTGACACTATACACTTATAGTAATAATAAAACATGAAATTTTACGTACCAAGCATTCTTGGCTATTATAAGGTAAAAACTCTATCCTCCGGCTTGCGTTGCATTGTGTGATGGGACTTGAGTCTTATGATAGCTTCATTGTTCTTTATTTAGCATTGCGCTGTTATTTTATGCACTGGTATTCTTGGGAGGAAACCCATTCCGTGTTATACGGCGTGGTCCCTTGATTTACCTAACTTTAAAATCAAAAGATTACTGTTTTAATTCTCACACTAGTCACATGACTGACCTGGAGTTTATTGTTTTAACCAAAACTCTAGGTGCCCTTATTTTCCATGGGCAGCTAGTAATTTTGGTTTTGCAGATTTATATTCACAGGATCTTGTTTTACAGCTGGAATGATATCCGGATAGCTCTGTATCCGTTTATCTCTTTCAGTGGTATTTTGTATTATTTTCCGCTGCTATGTTATGTAATTTAAATCTCTGATATTTTTCTGATGTGTAATATTTTTTCTACTCTGTATATTCTTGTATTCTGATGGAATTGTTGTAATAAGCAATGAAATGTTCTTCTGTTTGTGTCCTGATGTGGCTTGTTCTCAAGGCAATCCGTTCTTTCCTTACCGGGGAAGTTACGGGTCCTTACATCAATGAATGTTAGGACACACAGATCATTGCAAGTAATGTCAAAATAAAAGTGCATGGGGACACTGTTCTGGTTATGCTGTCTAAATACACGCAACATGTAGAAGTGAATAAAGATCTTGAATGTTGTACATGCCAGTTCATTAGCACTTCAAGCATTCATTGTTGTCAACATAGGAACATAAGTAATCAATAATATGAAGTCTACATGGAAGCAATATCAGGAACAAGGATGGCACTATCAAGATAACATTACGATGTTACACAATTAGCATTCAGATAAATTGAATTTTGATAAATGCAGGGTATTGAAAATGGCACTGGACACAATTTACTAAAGCAGAAAACATGCAAGGAGCAAAAATGTATTAAGTGACCTAAAACAAATTGGCGAACTCTTGTTCTCTGCAAATCCAGGCCTTATAGTTTGATCTGGTCCAAGAGCAAAACTTACTATGGATGAGGTTTAGTTCACTCTAAAGTTGATTTATTTTCTACTGTTACATCACCCATTTTGAAATCCTTCAACGGATTAGATCTCTGTAGATATTAAAAAATTAACGTGAATTTGATTGGAAATAAAACAAAAATGTTTATAAGTTGTAAATATTTTATGGATCCATCTTCTCACATTGTGTAGAAAACAAACAGGGAAAAATACATTTGGAATGCATAAGACGGGGAAAAATATATTTGGAACGCATAGAATGAAATAAAAATCATAATGCACATAATTTTGAATAGGAATGTGGCGGGCATGCCCATAATTTTTTTACATGCCAATAATTGTTTCCTTCGTATAAGCAGGGGAGATTGGTACTAATTGTCGCCTAAGTCAAAAATCTGGAAGTATAAGAATTTCCTTAGGTATTGGGTTGTACTTGTGGATCAGACGGACCTTATGATTCATCAAGTGTATACATGTGATATTTGTATACTTCAACTATAGTATTTAGTAACTAACGAATTTACACAAGTTAATTTTGATGTGTCAAATGATGCAAAGTCACATAGTAGGTGCAAACTTACATATCCTTTGTTATAAACTTATTTGAGTAGAACACAATTTGAAGTAATTTATGTTATCCTTTGTGCGTTGGTTTGAGGTTTAGAGAAAGTTCGCGGGAAGTAATCAGCAGTGTGCGATTGAAAGATTTTGGTGCTTACATGGTGGAATATTATGAAAAATAAGATCAATATGTTAGTTAAATGTGATAATTTTAACTGAGAAGCGTACATTTTTTTCAATTTGCTCTGTGGGTGTGTTATCCTATCGAGGCTAAAGTTAGAATGATCTCAATCATCTATTGAAGCACAGGTGTTAGTTCCGTGGATTGAACCACATTCTGGTTCATATGACCATAGAGTAAGAAAGTAAACAAAAGTTGATGTCTTTAATTCACCTATTATGTTATAAAATTATTTATAAATGTAATTAAGTACTATGCTTAAAGTTAAGGGTTTTCCCCCTCTATTCCAATTTCTAAAGGTCATTGAACCATTAGTTTTGATTGTTTGTACACACTTAGTTGACACTATCTTGCTATTTCTGGATATGTTCTAACATTCAATGTTCAGTTGCGTTCACTATATAATTAGCCATTTTGTGTAATAAACCGATGTAACATAAGATGACACAGTTTACTATATCGGCATAACTGCATAACATTCGAATAATTAGTTAACGAAGCAATAAAAATGCTTATCTTTGTTGGTTTATAATAAATTTTAGCAGTCTAAATAGGAAGCTGTAGCCTTAGCTACTACTGCTTGAATTAGCATATTAACAAAGACCTAGGGAATTATCTGCACTTAGTTGCTATCGATAATACTGCCAGTGTGAACATAAAGAAAGATAAAGGCATTGCCCATATTTCCAAACACGTAGTTATAATGCACATGCATGGTACACGAAGAATAGGAGACACAAATAAAATTAATGATTTTATTATGTATATGCAGATGCACCTGTGTCGAAGGGTTGACTTGTAGCGACTCATAATTTAATAATTTTTAGCTAAAAATGATTTATTTTGTAAACGCAAAAATATTTATATAAGGATATACTGCTAAATTTGGTTTAATGGCTTGATCAACTGGGTATAAGTAGAGAACTTCTGAAATACTATTTGCTTTCTATTGCTATCCAAAACATGACATGGACAGTTGAACATTAGTGTTTATAATTAATCGGAACTACCATTAATACACTGTGTACCTTCGCAATTGAAGTTGCACTTGGTCAATAAATTGTAAAAGCTTTCTGTACCTATAAAGACGAATAGTATGTTGGCAACTGGGCTGATGGTTAGCAGCAGATGAAGCAAGAGGATGCTTAGGACCTATAATTTTCCATCTTAGTCTATATTTAGGACTATAGATGTAGCAAATAGTTTGAAAATTAATGTTTTTTAGTTAACCATAATTTCACAGCTAAATATATGAATTTGGACTTTCTGTTCGATTCACTTCTTTTCTAATCTTATTAATTTAAACATCCAATAAATTTAGTTTACATTTTTAACAATTTTTTTTACTAAACATGAAGTTATATTAGTATATACCATTCCATTAAATAAATCTATCAAAAGTAACATGCATAGAATGGTACAATCATATAACTTGCATCTTAAAAAATTGGGCTCTTTGCTCAATGACACGCAGGGCTCCACAGGGAATAAGGAATGGAATTACTGAAGAAATAACCATAGGTATATAATAACTATTCAAGAACATGCATATCTATTGCTCTTAATGAAAACGGAAATGAAAATAATAATGACTGACTGACTTTATAGTTCAAAGTTATGTGCCAATCGTTGGAGAACATAAAAAACAATATGAAAGCCCAGAACCAGCCAATTTTAATCAACCAAGTAGAGCATAAAATGATCATGGGAGCAAGACTAAAGAATATGAAGTTATAAGTTAAAAAAAATTATCTTGATAAACTAAGAGTGAATAAATCATCAAGATAACATATAGCTACAACGAACATGCGTTCGTACAGCTTATTCTTACTTCCATTGAATTAGTAATAGCTTTTCATTCCATGTCATGTTTAGAAAAGTATTACATCAAAACTTTTACAACTACTTAAATAGTATTAATTCATAAAACGGGACAAACTTTAATCACTGTTTTTTTATTAGAAGCATATAGAGTTACATATTTTTGTAAGCCGTCCATTTTACTAGGTTGAAATGTAGATTTGTTATTGATTAAAATACTACAACTCAAGTACATTTAGCAATCATAAATAATCCAATATCCTTTGCCATTTTCTGCTGTCTTCAGGTTAGGCCATAGGTTACCAAAAAAAAAATATGGGCTGCATTGATGTAAATTCTATGGCAGAGAATACATTTCAAATCTGATACCATATAATTTAGGAATTTATTTGATACAACCATATAATTTGCTAGTTAAAATATAGTTTTACCACCATTTATTATTGCCACACTGATATCATGAGCTTTAGAAAGCATCGAATATATGGATGCATGGCCCAAACTTGCTTCAGAGAATATTTAACAGATAAAGTATTTTTCTTCTTTTGTTATTGCACAACAGATTAACAAATATAGTTCTCTCACCCTCTGTTATTACATTCCAATATAAGCATAAAAAAACTTACAGACTGAAACAAAAATTGTACATTATTTAGTGCAAGGCACGTTATTTGGTGACATGGATACGCCTATATAGTTAATCCTAAGTACACCCTCCCAGTGTGATATCCTTCTTATATTTTTCTAATGAATAGAAGTAACGATAATAAAGCAAAATTAACTTTAATATGTAGCAATCTAACTCCACATTAAAAGGAAAATGGATATTTTAATAGACATAGATCTCTTTTAGCCAAAGAATTGCAGGAACTATCGGTATGTAGCAAATACCATTTTCTACCTTGTACATGACAATAGGCTAGATATTTTTGATAATCCGGTCTCAAACAATTGAAGTTGACTGAAGCGATAACACTAAATCAGCCAAGATATAGAACAAAATAAAGAGACTTCTAATGGTTAGACGCGTAGCAGTAATTAATTTGCAGTGCCTATGAATTTAGTAGTCACATTAAAAAAAGGGACAAATGACCCTATTATGTTTCAGAATAGGTTAAATATTTTTCTATATAATGCCTTCTAAGTTACATTAATTTTTTAAAATAAATCTAAATCATGAAAAAACATAAAAAATCACCACGTTATACCACTCATCTCTTCATTTCCTTTTATTTGTTCACATATATTTTAATTATATATAAAGATTAGGAAAGTCAGTGCAATTTTTGCAAATATTTTCCATGCAATCTGCATATATTTACATATATAAAACCATATTTTTGAAAAAAAAAAGTTTTCAGTCAGAAGTAATAGTTATGTTTTGCAGATCCCAACAGTACGCATAACAATAAAAAAAGCAAACCTATTTTGTATCAATTTTTGAAATTCCAGGTGTCCATTGCAAAAATATAAAGCATTAGCGGAAATAAGAGCACTTTCAGTGATAATAATTTTAGAAACAATCAAATTTCCATTTAACTTAGGTGTGTTGAAAAATCAATCTTCATTTTGGAAAGGAAACATGATATGTGAAAATAAATATCATGACTATTTTCAACCTTCTTCCCATAATAACTATTACATTCTTTAGTTAATCTTACTTATAAAACAACACAAAATGTGTCCAAACTACAAAGCATTTTGGATTTCGCTGCACAAAGATATTGACATAATTAGTAATTAGTTTTTTAACACATATTTATGTCAAGCTAACTACATTGTTTATCCTCTGAAGTAAAAGCCAGATCAAACATAATTTAGGTGTCATCGATACTTCAAGACAAATATGGCATGTAACTAACTTTAGAAATTTCAAACAATTACATAACTTTCCCTTACTGTTCATGTCACTTCTCTTATCTGTGATGCTAAAAAGAGTGCTACAATAAGCAGCCACTAATATACACCTTAAGGCCACTTAAAAGAGGTATTAAAAGAACCAAAAGAAACAATTAAAATACCCACCATTATTGTTAATACAAAATAATCAAATTTCCACAAAGTTTATCAAGAATCTCACTATAGATTTATTTATTAAATTGAGCGAATTTTTATTTGTAGGTCATCCTAGCGATATTTTGAATCGTTATCGTTTGAGAAGAGATCTGTAATGAATTTGCCTAAATCCTAATATATCAAGGCCTAAAATCATCTAGCTAATTACAGTTTTCTAATCAAAATTGACTTAGTAGAAATTTGCAGAAGTAATTGGAGTTAATGGGATTTGAGTTCAAAGTTATATTCTACAGTTCACGGATGGGAAGGTATCATTCAAATGCAATAATAATTGTCTTGGTATAGCAATAACAGTTTCACATTGGCTCATAAAAATGTGTTGTTGCTGTACCATATGTAACAACCATATACAAAATATCGAAAAGAGAATAGACTTAAAGCTTGACTATAAAGGTATCCGTCTAATTTCCTATGTAGTAAACCTAATTCCAGTAATTTAAAATTTTCAACTTAATAGACTGCACCTACCAAAACTATGAAAAGGTAAAGTTGTACTCGCACTTAAACCAAAATAAATGTGAAGTGAGCAAAACATACACAAATTCTATTAAACAGGCAGTAGAGGGATCACGAAAATCAATTTCTATCACACTTTATGGATATTATTATAGCAAACCAGTCAAATTTCCTGAATTTTATAACTAAACATTAGCAGATTTTGCGATGAAGGAATTCTAGTCTAAAACATGGTTGGTTGTATCAAATCAATAATGTAAACGGTAATAATACATCAGAACATAAGTATCCACGTTCGTACACTTAGTTGGAAAAGAGAATAATACCTGAAATAGACAAAAATCACTAGTGCATTAACTTGATCGATGTTTTGTTGTCCAATTTTAAAATAAAACATCAAAGTTATAGAGATATAAAACTGTTTAATTGTGTATAAGGAGGTGAGAAAAGCTAGTACCAGCCTTAAACAGACAAAATCGATAGTGTAAACTGGATTGAGATTTTATATCTTCAATTTTAAAATAAAACATCAAAGTCACAGAAATATAAAACTATTTAATTGTGCAGTAGGAGGTGAAATAAACCGGTAACAACCTTAAACAGACAGAAGCTATAGTGTAGTAATTTGTTTGTGTTTTTAGTGCTGCAATTTTAAAATGAAACATAAAAGTCATAGACAAATAAAATTACTTAATTGTACAGGAGGAGGTTGAAAAACCAGTAGCTTGAAATTATTTAATGGAAATTCATATGTTGATGGGAACAGTTCATGAAGATGACTTCAATGGTACATAGAAAATAACAGAAAAGGTCAACTGGAAGGAAAGAACTTGTTGGATTGATCGTCGATGTTCAGACGTAAAAGCATGGAGTCAGGATCGCAGTTAGCTAGTGGTCGCAGTAATCAAAATCCGTCCAACGTTCAATCGATGCGGAAGAAGGTGAAGAGAAGGTGGATGAGGTAGCAGGAATTGGTAGTTGAAAATGTTATTTTTGACGGAATTATGGGAAAGAAGAGTTACCAAGAGTTAGCGAACGTCGGAAGGAAACGGTAGCGTATTTGTTCGTATGATAGACTGGAAAAAAAATCAAAGGGCAGAAATTGTAGGAGGGGAAAAAAGGGTGGAAGGAAAAAGATGGAAGACGGGCAAGCCAGTAAGGGAAAAAATTGGAAGACATGGAAGACAATCCTTAGATCTGTTTTGCGGACAGATGACAGCAGTTTGTTGTTTAATAGAAATGAAACTGAAAGGGTTTCGAAACGGAAGCGATAAGTGGTAACTGAGGATTGAAGCCAAGTGGTAACTGTGAATTTTTTGAAGAATCTGGATGCAAAAGGTCTTCAGAGAAAGATTGTGCTTTCATATAATATAATAGATATATAAATTCTACAGCGACTATTCTGAATTTTAAACTGGGCATAACTTTTGGTTTCCGCTATGAAATTTCAATTTTTTAGATTCGTTGGAAAGATATTTTTAAATAGATTTAAATATTTTTTGTTTCATCAAAATTCGATTTATTTTGCATCCTGTACAGTCAGTCAAAGTTCAAATTCAAATTTTCAAACTATCGCGCTATTTCTAACTTCTTTTATAATTAAAATAAATATATTCATTCTAACTTCGATTAAAATAAATTTTTCGTCGTTATTATTTAAAATAAATTATTTTAAATATTCAAAACCCATTAAAATTTATAAAATAAAATTTTTAAATGGGTTCAGAATTTGCGGGTTGTTACAATCTCCCCCACTTAAAATCTTTTCGTCCTAAAAAAGGAACGGAGCTGAAAGTCGCTTAATCAACCAATTTAATTTTTCTTTTCTTTTATTTTTTTATTGTACAATAATTTTATTAGTTGATTAACTATTCAAATATATATAACTCTTATATATTCTAAAATCGTATTTTCTAAAATCGAATTATATATATAATCACAAATACATTAATTATGAACTTGTTACTCTCAACTCATCCTAGGGCATTTCTAACCCCATCTCTAACGAATTCTCATTTTAGGATACTACTAATCCTATCTCTAATGGGTATTCTTATTGGATATTACTAATCCATTCTCTGAGGAGTCTTTTGTTCAGTTCTAACGAGTTGTACCCCAAAGATTTGAGCTAACCAGAGCTCTGATACCAACTGTAACGATACGGCTTTCACCCGAACCTAATCGATCGCAAGATCGACAAAGGCCGTCCAAACCCCGTATACGTTAACTCTGGGAATACAACACATCAGAAAAAATAACAGCAGACTTTTATAAATATCATAATAATGTTACATCTGAGTACAGAATATCATAGTACATTAAATAATAATACAGCGGAAGATTAAATTACAATAAATGTAATACACTACAGCGGAACAATTAAATTAACACAGTGGAAGACTACCAATGCTCTGGACACAGCTCTAAGCTTCGATCAAGAGTCCTGCTCAATATATCTGCAAAATAAGCTACTCGACTGCCCGTGTGGAAAAGAGGGCACCCGAGTTTGCAAAGTGAAACAAACTACGGGTCAGTCATGGGACTGTTATGAGAAATCTTTCCTAACTTATCTAATAATAAGGCTAATCATAAGACCACGCCGCTAACGCGGCACGAGTTTACTCCATTGGATTGTCAGTGCATTAAATAAAGTAAATCATTAAACAATGCAATGCTTTTTAGAAAAATGAAACCATTATAAGACTCAGGTCCCATCACACAATGCAAGGCAAGCCGGAGGATAGAGTTTTACCTTATAATGGTCAAAAATGCTTGATACGATAAAAACGGATTTGATATTATTATTAATGTATATATGTTTCAAAAATATTTCAATCATAATATATTAATCATAGATGGCATAGCTACCATATACTATGTCGCCATGCTAGTTCTATAATCAAAACCGCAATGTCGTATTGGAAATTGGGTTTCCATCAAGAGTCAAGGCTAGGAACGATCTCCTTACTGATTCGAGACACTCTAGCAATGTCTCAGGGTCCCCCGTAGTGAACCCTTGGATCCTGCAGGGCCGGTCCACAAATAACGTTAGTGGATTGACAATTACTGAACACACGCTTTCCGGTCCTATCGAACCGATAATACGGCCATTGGCGATCGATAAATCCGAGGCCTCGAAAATTCCATCATCCACATAAGTAAATGTCAGGGCGTGTAAAACCCTGATACCACTTCTATCTAGAAAGAAACGTGTGCACTCCCTGCATTTCCTTGCTCCGTTTCAGACTCTTACCAGGTTGTGGGGCTCGCGAGGTCACGCTATACACAAAGCTATGCCAAAATTGGCTATGCTTTGATCAGCAACCACACGGCTATGCTATTCAACAAATGCCTTGATCATTTGCATCTTGGCGTGCCACATTGACAATCCACGCCATGCGATCGATAACTACCAATATATAACCTCTGAGCTCGTACATCTCAGAGAAGGGTGTTAAGCAAGAGAATAAATTCTCCGCCACCACAGATATATATTAAATAGAAATCAATTTAATTACATGAAATGAAATCCAATGTCATACATACATCCATTTACAAGTCCATTCTGGGTTTGAACGAAACCGGAGGCACCTTATTCCTCGTCCCGTATGTCCAATACGGAAGTGAGGTGCTCGCATATCCGGATAATCAACAAGTACGTCCAGACAAACTACCACTTTTAACCCTTTACTGGTAGCTATCCGATGTTGGACATCGGTAGTCGTCCATACGATGTGAAGATTGCCGGTCTTTAACCACCGCCTTCATCTTCGACTCTTCATCATCGTAGTAATTATTCAGAATGGGTTGAACCCGGGATTTCCGATAACTCGCGTATTTTATAATAAAAAATCAGGTGTTATAAAGACACATCATGTACCTCATTCCAATTCAGAATATTCTTTTAAATAAATATCCATATCATTAGGGAAATGATCCCCTCAATTTATCAAAGATAAATTCTTTTAAATTTATTCTTAAATCTTCTTTTTAGAGACTCATTAAAACTCCAATTTGATTTTTAATATCAAAACCATTACTTTATGATTATTCAGTTTTAAGAAATTAATCTTGTCTTTAACTGGGTTAAAGAATCAATGTCATTTAAAAACATTGTTCACGATAAACCCAAAATCATCTTCCATTAAATATGGAATTTTCACAGAAATCAAATCAATATATAATCGATATAAATTTCTATATCGTAATAATAATATAAATGGAATAACGGCAAGCCTTTAAAATTCCATATATAGTAACAGTCTTCTTTTACAGAAGCCTATCTTGATTATTATCATCGAATTTCCACTTAATTCCAATCTAATATAATAAATTGGAAAACATAACTTTGGAGAATTTCTTTTTAAATCTTAATAAAATGATTTATAAATTTCAAATTATATTTTCACTGTTAATTGGGTTAAAGAACAAATGTCATTTAAAACCCAATTCACTGTAAACCCAATTCACATATCATTTTATTCCAATTAAATACAATTTGAAACTCTAATAATCTTAATTAAAAGATGTATTCTTTATTACATGGTTTAAGAACAGTGTTACTTAAGACACCATCCACGACAACCCAAAATCAAATTCTTTTATTTAATTCCAATTAAATTGAAGCGACCCGAACTTCCCCATAAAGGAAAGCCCGGATTGAATTGAGAACACGACGAATTAGAACACAAACAGAAGAACATTTCATTGCTTATTACAACAATTTCATCAGAATACAAGAATATACAGAGTATGAATAAATATTACACATTTACTAAATATCAGAGGTTTACAAATTACAATGCAGTGGAAAAATAATACAAAACACAACTGAAAAGAATATACAGATACAGAGCTTTCCGAAATCATTCCAGTTGTAAACCAGGATTATGTGAATGTAAATCTACAAAACCCAACTACTAGCTGCCCGTGTGGAAAATATGGGCACCCAGAGTTTAGGTTAAAACAATAAATCTAGGTCAATCATGTGACTGGTGTGAGAACTAAAACAGTTATTAATCTTTATTTTAAAGTTAGGTAAATCAAGGGACCATGCCGTATAACACGGAACGGGTTTCCTCCTAAGAATACCAGTGCATAAAACAAACAACGCAATGCTAAATAAAGAACAGTGAAGCTATTATAAGACCCAGGTCCCATCACACAATGCAACGCAAGCCGGAGGATAGGGTTTTACCTTATAATAGCCAAAGAATGCTTGATACGCTAAATTTCATCTTTTATTATTGCTATAAGTGAAGAAAACAACTTCAAATATAAATGTATCAATCATAGACGGCATGGGTACCATGTATCATGTCGCCATACTAGTTCTACAATTAAAACCGCATGATGTCGTATTGGAAGTTGGATTTCCATCTGTGAACCAAGGCAAGGGATCGTCCTTACCGCTTCGAGACAATCAAGCCTACCATGTCTCAGGACCCAGACTCAGGTGGGCCCTTGGATCTTCAGGGCCGGTCTACTCGATGTGGATTAATATGCCTGAACACTGCGTTTCCCCACCCTATGGGGCATAAACTTGTCATATCCCGACCAAACTATCAGCCCCGGAACGACCGATATAACCGAGGCACCTCGCAATCCATCATCTACATAGGTAAAATGTCTGGGCGTGTAAAACCCAAAACACCACTCCTAGCTAGAAAGAAACGCATGCCCTCCCTGATGTCGTCTCCCACTTCTTGTTCACACCGGGGTGTGAGGCTCGCGAATTAACGCTACACAAAGCTACACTATATTAAAGCCGTGCTTTGATCATCAACCACAAGACTCTGCTTTTCAACAGAAGCCTTGATCATTTGCATCTCAGCATGCCACACAGGCAATTCACGCTATGCAACCGATGTCTATCAATCACAAACAATGAAATCTGATGTTAGACACACATCAATTTACAAGTTCATTCTGGGTCTGATCGAAACCGGAGGCACCTTATTCCTCCCCCATATGTCCAATACAGGGGAGAGGTCCTCGCATATCCGGTCGATCTCCAAGTACGTCTGGACGATCACCACTTATTACCTTGTCTTGGGTGTACAGCCCAATCAAGACATCAGTAATAATCCAAATGATGTGAAGACCTCCGGTCTTCAACCACCGTCTTCATCCTAGACACATCATCAAATTAGTTATTCAGAATGGGATAAACCCAGTATTTCTGAATAACTCGCGTATATAATAAACAAGTGCTATAAAAACACAACATACGCCTCATTCCAATCCAGAATATTTCTTTATCCAAATATTCATATATTTTGTGAAAGGTTCCCATTAATTTTATCAAAGATAAATTCTTTAAATTTATTCTTTAATCTTCCTTTGGATATTAACTCAATCTAATTAAAGATGCATTAAAATTCCACTTGGTTTTAATCTTCCCAAAAATCAATATGAACGATTGTTTAACTTGGGAAATCATATCCTGTCTTTAACTGGGTTAAAGAACCAATGTCATTCACTACAACAAAATCAGAATTTAGTTACGGTAATTAGTTTTGTTTCAAGCTATATGCATCTGTTTGATCAGTCTAACTCACAAAGGTAAACGAATGAACGCAACCAAATGGTTCCCGCCACCTGTCACAAAAATTTTCTTAAAATTTTCTGTGTCCGCTTAAATTTTGATTGGCCATTCAAAGACTCTTCTCTCTATCTTCGTCTTGTAATTTTCCCACCTTCATCCTCCATTTCCAGCGCTACTCACCGAAACCCTAATCATGAAATATCATTCCATGCAACCTCCATAAAATCCCTAATCCTCTTCCTATATTACATCGAGGCCGTCAAATTCAGCACCTTTACCATGTAATCCGGCATCATTTCTCCTATCTACATCGACCTCCGCCTCATCCTCTCTTGCCCATCTATTTTAACATGGATTTCCTCACTTCCCTACTCTCAAATCTCCACTTCGGCCTCTTTCACTCTCCTTTGTGGCATCCCGCTCATTGCTCTTCCCATCGCCACTGTCCTCTTCTTAATGTACTCCACCCCTATGCTCATTCGCCAAAAAGCGGTAAAAAGCCTCAGCACTACTAAGGTTATTGAAGTTGCTTTTCTAAAGGTTAGGTATCTTGATTGTGGAAGATTTGGTCACCAGTGGTGCCTCCGTGCTAGAAACTTCGGCATTAATTAAGGAATTGGGGTTGGAGGTGAGCGACGCAGTACTATTAATTTTGGGTTAGCCTTGTTTATTTATCTTTTCTAACTGTATTCACTTTAGATCTTTTTTTAAGCTACCGATTGATGAATCTGTCAAGAGTTATCTGCACTTTTAGTTTGGTGATATTTTTGTATTTTTCAATTTTAAGAAACATAGATTTCGGAGAGAAAGCAGTATTGTCAATTTTAGCCACTTTAGGTTTTATAAAAAAGTTGTTGCTATGAAATACAACCGTTATATATTCATCTTCAAAAATAAGGAACATATCGTAGAAATTCATAATCAGGATTAATAATTGTAACAATTGAAAAAGGGTAATAACTAACCCAACACTTTCACCTGTCTTGTATTAAGTTGACTGTAATGGATTACTTATGGGATATTAACTGAGGTAGCTTATAAATTATGAGTACATAAGCAATAAAATATTTTTCAGTAGATAGGTAGGCCATATACTTAGTAGGTTGGCAGAGCAAAAACATGAAGAGTGGGATGTAATTTATACCTGTTAGCCAGGGAAGTATGAATAACAAAGTATGAATACACAGCTTTGTTTGAATTGTGGATAACGAGTGTATGCGAGTTGAAAGATCAACCAGAAGGACAGATTAATGAATAAATTAGATTTTTTTTAATAATATAACTTCAATAGAAACCACCTGTGCTTTTAGTTATGTTCTTCCCATCAAGAAACCAATTGATCTTCTAGTACAACTAAACCTCACCAAACACATCATAATATCTAACCACAGAAAAAGAAAACAATGCACATAATAAAAATCTGGCAAATAAATCATCAGCATCAAGCAACATCATCATTGTATCTCTAGCCGCTTCAGTCGCTCGATATCTGCAGATTCACTGGCCTCCTCCCTTTTCTGTTCCACATTCTGTTCATTCTTCTCAACTCCATTCACATCCTTCTCTTCTTCCTTCAGCTGAACCACTTCTGTCTTAACACCATCAACAGCGTCTACTTTTACGACTACAACTGCAGGAGGAACTACAACTTAAGGATGTTGTTGTTGCTGCACTGAACGAGCCACTACAATTGGATGAGCAGAAAAAACAGGCACTGCTTGCCTTATATGGACTGGACTTGCCATTCTTATGGGCTAGGGCCCATCATTGGTTGAAAGCAATGCCCAACTGGCCCAGGAATGGTTGGAGCTAAAAAGCAAGGGACAGGTCCTTATCGTTATAGGAAGTTCCAATCTATACTGATGAATACCCGGTACATAAGCTGTGCCCCTATACCAAGAATTTTGGGTGCAGGTGAAGTAGAAGTCAGTCTGTTGTGTCTTGAAATGCTGTTGTTACCATTATTATTTGATCTTGGATGGATCATAGGAAGTATTTTCGATCCAGACTGCTGATGTAGTTGCATAAGAGAAGAGGATTGTCTCTTATCGGGCTGCGTTGGGCTTTCGTTTGGAAATGGATTTGCGTTAGGAATATGGGACATTGCCATTTTCTCTTTCAGACGATAGTTGAGGAGCGCTCGAGCTATTCGGATCTGTTTTTATTCATCGTTGTTTTCTGGTTCGCTTGAGCAGCTCACAACTTCTCTTGCCAACTACTTTAGTGCTAAC
The DNA here is from genome assembly GCA_030737875.1 of Allium sativum. Classification (NCBI taxonomy): domain Eukaryota; kingdom Viridiplantae; phylum Streptophyta; class Magnoliopsida; order Asparagales; family Amaryllidaceae; genus Allium; species Allium sativum. Next base: position 931,790,524 of record CM060922.1, on the reverse strand, counting down.
CAAGCTGCCATGGCAGCATTTTTCTTTGCATGCTTCTTGTTCTTAGATGGTTCAACCTAGAGTGAGAGGTTATGTATGATGGTAATGATGCTCCTACCATCTGAGATATTTCTTGCAAAAGGGTTTCGTAAACACCTTTTTCATCGAGAATACGAGGGGCAAGAGAGTGAGATGGCCCTCGATTAGAGAGAGAATTAAGCGCCACTTCAACAGCAAAATGCTCCGCTTGCCTCAACGTGATGTAAAAAAAAGTAGGACTCTCGAAGACTTCACCGTTGAATTTAACGATAGCTTTATGCCTGGGAGCATGGTCAGGCCCTTCTTGTATGCAAGTGTATGACGGGAGGTTGAAGCAGTTGCGTTAAGCTATCTCTTGGAGCTGGTTTTTATACATGCTTCTTAGTTCACCGAACGGTGACCAAATTCAGATCGGATCACTGGATGGTGAGCAGATTGTCACTGCCGCTCTTTACTTCTGCTAAAGTTTCCTTTTGGTTCATGGATGAAGAATAATTATGGGTTTCGAGGGTTTTTGATTTCAAGAAGAAAAGAACAGAGAGATTTGAGAAAGAGAAGAGAATGAATTAGATTGCTGAAGTAACTTTTTGGAAGAATATTACAATTTTTAATAGATGGTTGGATATGATATGAGATTGTTGGAAATTTATGCTGAACATAGGTCTGACAATAATTTGCATGGATTTTACACTATGTGCTCACAAACTATATACAGTGGAGGACGAGGTTGGTTACATTCAGCCATAGAGGAATCCCTGTGTTTAGTCATAATGAATTACTAACATTTTGTTGAGTTTATTTTGATATAACTGTAGGCTGAAGTAAAAATATATTGTTATCCTGTTATGCACATTTGTTCCATCATGATCACTGGCTAGCTAATAATTATTAAATATGGCAATCATAAGGAAATTTGGTGCATTATGAGAAGGTTTACTAATATCTCAATCAATTAAATGTAATTTATTTCCTATATGTTGATTGGTTTCATTTCCATTTCATGTGCTAATTGTTTTCCAATTTGATTGCAATCATTCCATTTTACAAGTATGGACGAGATGAAAACCTAATGAGCTCATACTGTTTGCTCGTACCATAAGCTTGTTCCTTTTTCCATTTCAAGATATTACATTATACATAATGTTAAAAAAACGACACCTGTTTTTTTTACATTTATTCGTCAAAATTTAAAGGTACAAGTCATTCGACGTCCTCGGTAATCCTTACAACTGAGCGAATAAGGTGTCGGGTTGGACAAGAGTGATGTGGTCCGGATAGGTGATGAGGAGAGGTGCAGTTGGAAGTTGAGGGAGGCGAGTGGATGTGTGGCTTCAGAACAGGCTATTGTTAGTCAAGCAGGGAGAACAAAGCTATGTTTGGTGGAGGGTAGCGTGGTGGCGTAGGCACCTAGTGATGGTGCAGCAAGTAGGGGAAGATTGAGTGAGGCAGATGACAATGGGTTGTTGAGGGCGGTGTAGCCAGTGCAGTGCACTGGTAATGGTGTTGTCGTCGAAGTGGTGGGATGGAGTTTGGAGTATTGACATGAATGGGTTTCAGGGTTTTTGTGGCACTTTTTTTTTGAATGTAAACTTCAAGAAAAAGAAAGAGAAGACTTGGCAAAAGAAAGAGAAGTTTCAGGTTTGGCAAGAGTGAAAACTACAGGCAAAACAGGTGTGGTCATTTTAATTTTTATTATTTTAGTAATATGCGTGAGTTCAAAATAGATTATTTGGTACATTCACTTAGAATGATCCTTTTATATTAGCAAAGAAAAATGTATATTACATACCCTACAATGGAGATGAAGAAGACGCACTTCACTTCCTTTCTCTCCATAAATTAAATCCAACCTCATTTAAGATCCATTTCTTCTTATTCCTGTTCTCCACTCTTTTGATTGTAGTCTTGATCTGCCAGTATGGCCATGGCCAGTGCCCTTATTGCTATGAAGGAGGCTTTAACGGTGAGTTTTTTTTCCTTTATAATTGACCTTACTTAGTATAGGTTGTTGGTATGTAGAGCTCAATTTTGAATAATCAAAGTTCACAAAGCTGTAGGTATACGGATCTCGAGAATTTATGTTACCCTTGAATTTTGAATCAAAAGTTAATTGAGTCGTGAAGAACCTATGATTCAAAGATGTGTGAACCAACTATAATATCTGAGAAAAGTGGATTTTTCTGTTAATCAATAGATTATTAACTGGATCTGTCCGGATCTGTTCATGCTTTATTGTTTATTAACTGCCATTTTTCTAGAAGTTTTGATGTTTAGCGTTCTACTTTGTAATTGGTTCTGCTTTCGTTTCAGCTTCCAAGTATCAGGATCAACCAGCAATTTATTACATTCACACATGTTACTATGGAATCAGATAAGTATATTTGTGTGAGAGAGACTTCTCCAAGAACAGTGTTGTTATTGTTAACTTGAGTACTCCAAATCAGCCTTTGAGGAGACCGATTACAGCTGACTCGGAGTTGATGAATCCTAATAGCTATATTCTTGTCCTCAAAGGTGAAGATTTACCCATTTGGATGATTGTTTGCTTTACAATTCTTGCATGAATTTATGGAAGTAGCAACATTGCACGTGTTGAGTTTTGAAAGAACCAGTCTTATTGACTATGTTATCATATATGCCACTTTCTCAGTTTCAATGTCTAAAACTACCGTACAAGCTTTAGTAGATGTTTTACTCAAGTCCCAAAACGTTGTATGCGCTCTCTTTACATTGAAAGCAAGGTTTGAAATCTTATTTTCCGGTTCCGTTCCGATCATGTAGAAACTTTAAAAATCCGGTTCTATTCCGGAAATTCCGATATGTTTTTTTTTATAAATACACAAATAAATATGCAGTATTTATTTGTAAATATTCAATGCTAATACTAATTCATAGTGCTATTTATTTGACTAAATTATTTATGTCGGAAGCAAAGCCCAGATTAGCAAAACGTATGCTCACGTGTTTAGTAACATGAAGTGACAAAAATAATAATCAGGGTTTGTTCCCATTAGAGCATGCTTCATAATTCTTTTTATAATGGATGGATTTTGTTGTTCTATCAATTATTGAATCCGAGTTTTTTTATGCATGTTAGATGATGAATGGTCGATGCTGATATCATTTCAATAATCACGAAAGAAACTTTCTCTTTTTATGCTAACCAATTTTCATGACATATAAAGGTGTTTGAAGCCTGATATTAAGGTTAATACACAGTAGATTTTTTTGTAATATATACATGTGTGTGTGTGTAGGGGAGAGTTCTGTTACACCTTTTACAATGCACATGAACTATCCTCCTGAATCTCAACCACTCATTCCTCCTGAATCAAGCAGTTTATCATGATATTCTTGGTTTCCATGTGAATGGTAAGATTTAAATAGCGATAGGTTAAAATATGTTATTCTTTTTTTCTTTCTTTTTTAATAGTAACGACCTGAGTTAATACATCTTCAACTACAAACTCTGGAAGAAGACCACGAAGATGATGAAAGCAATGAGGAAGAGGATAAAGATGGTAACAATAAGGAAGAAGAAAGTTCTAAAGGAGAAGAGGAAGCCCCTGAGGTGACAAAACTTATCCGCTGATATCTACTTTTGATCGTTTAATGTGTTATATTATAATTCCTTTGATCAACTATTGTTTTGGAATGGAACACAACTATTTCGGTCCACCAGCTTCATGCACTTGTGTTATATTATTATTTTCCAATATATTTTTCATCAGCGAAGTTATACTGATCCTTTTGATCGTCTAATGTGTGATATTCTTGTTTTTATACACACACACACACACATATATATATATATAGTTGATTTTTAAACTTGTTTGTCTACAGGTAATTAGCTTTTTCAAAGTGAAGACCAGCGACAATAAAAATTATGGTAATCAAGCAATGAACATGGCTTTAATTGTTATATACATTATGATATTTTGTTTGTACTATTTGTGTAAACTTGTTTGTGGATGTTTATGGTATGTAACTTATTTTATCGAAAAACTTGTTTGTTTAAATATGATAATTATATAATTAATTGATGATTTGAATATATCATTTATATGATTGATGGTTGGTCTTAATATGGATATTATCTAAGCGACTGTTGGAAATGATATAGTTCATCAACGGTAAATAACAATATTTAAATATGCTATTAAATAACAAATAACTTTTAGTAACGTTTTAAAAATGTTACAAAAACAAATTTAAACTAAAATATAGTTGCATTTAAAAACACTACAAAAAATCAGAAATATTATACAAGAAAAAAATGTAACCTAAAAATGTTAATTTGGTAGCATTTTGTAAACACTACGGAAGAACATCGGTTGCATTTCAAAAACCCAACAATATGGTACTTTTGGAGCGTTTACTGCAACGCAACAAAAAAATTCAGACTTTTAGTTGTATATCGTATCGTAGCGTTTACTATAACGCTACTATAAGTTATGGTAGCGTTTTTTAAACGCTACCGAAAGCCTTTTCTGGAATAGTGATTTAAAACACGGTTCAGATAAACCCAAAATCACATTCCATTCCATCAGCCTTTAACCGTAAATTAGCAAGTGAACAATTCCCTAAGTATTAACCCCGAAGGCCGAAACCAACATCAGATCAATACCCAGTAAACCATTCAACTTAACTAATCTCCAATTAGTTTCTAATTTTCTACACTCCATTGGGTCTAAGAACAATATTATTAAAGATACCATTCACGACAACCCAAAATCTTATTCCTGTCTTTAACTGGGTTAAAGAACCAATGTCCTTTAAAACACGGTTCACGATAAACCCAAAATCACATTCCATTCCATCAGCCTTTAACCGTAAATTAGCAAGTGAACAATTCCCTAAGTATTAACCTCGAAGGCCGAAACCAACGTCAGATCAATACCCAGGAAATCATTCAACTTAACTAATCTTCAGTTAGTTTTTGATTTTCTTAACTCCACTAGGTCTAAGAACAGTATTATTAAAGATACCATTCATGACAACCCAAAATCTTATTCCATCGTTAATCGGGTTAAAGAACAAGTGTTATTTAAAACATCGTTCACGATAAACCCAAAGACCAATTTCAATTCAATTCCAATTAAATATTAATTAATTGGTATACTTCATTAAATCTAAATAAAAAGATTTAATCTTTTCTCAACTAGGTTCAAGAACAGTGTTAATGAAGACACCATTCACGGCAAACCCTAAATCACATTTGATGTTAAATACAAGGCTCTGAATAGAAAATATATCGGCTTATATTCAATATCAAATTCTGGAATCAACAAATATCGTATTGGAATAACGATATATATATCTTCCAAATTCCTCCACAATATCCGTATAATCACGGAATCTAATATCGAAATATCCCGAAGATAATTTCGATTCAAATCCATTCCAAATCATATATTGGAAATTCTGGTTATTTTTAAAACCATTTCAAATTCAATTTATTTTATTTAAAAATTATTGGATTTCAAATCTAGTTATAACTAGTTCATTTTGATAGAAATCTATTTTTATCTTTTCATATATGAAATTTTTCATCCCAATTCTTTCCTAATCATTTCTTATGATTTTATACTAATTATTGATATTTTTAATAATTTTATCAAGGCCCGTACAGTCGATTTCCATAAACGGTCGTCGAACTGCACTTATAGCGACCTTTTCCAAATTTGATTTGGACATGATTCCAAATCCAACCATTAGATTTCAAATCTCTAATATTAGTTAGAAAGCTCTTTTCGATACGAACCCAACGGTTCCGGTTTTAGGAGAATCCGACGGTCGGATCTCACGTAATGTCCATTCGAAGTCAATGGTCGAAATTCGCGAACTGCCGCAGCGCAGCGCATTTTATTCAGACCATATATTATATACATATAATATATATTTCATCGATTTCCATTTAAAACGTATTTTGTAAATCGTTTTAAATTCGATTTCAAAACAGTTTCAACTTCATATTCAATTTTAAATCAAAATTGGATATTCCATATCATTAATATATAAATGATAATATTTTCAAAATATTATATTTTGAAATCAATTTCTTTTCTATATTCATTATAAGAATGAATAAAATCGATATAAATATTGTTCACGTCAAAATGGCGTTATCTAATCAACATGGCTATATATATTTAAATATATTCGTGTCCATCCCAAATCGGACATCAAAATCACATTTTGATCTATTACTGAATATTATTTTAAAATATTCATTATCTTAAAATATTCGTTATTTTAAAATATTCATTCTTAATGAACTGGAATCAGACATGGCCAATTAACATATAATTTGATTATATGGATTTCATACAACACATGTACACAACAACAACCAAACATAGTCAACCATCATCAAGAGTGCATTCTACACTATATGAGCATTAAATATAAATATTTAACGCTTACAACAGCCGGTCAACTTATCGATTGACATACAACTAAACAGTTGGGATTTGTGTACGTCAAATATCATCCCAACACCCATGTAGGGTTTCAATCAACAAATAATGGATTTTATTTGTGCAGTTGGGCGATGTGTAAAATTTTTTGTCCCAATCAATATCAGTCAAATGGGTGTACATAAACAAATCGTCTGATTTGTAAATAAATATTTATTTTATTCATATACCCATTAAAAATTATATTTTTTAACAATAAAATATTTATTCAGTTCATTTACACAATAAAAATGATATTTTTATTGTTCTAACATATTTTAGAAAATTTTGGCGACATAACGGCACAATATCAAAATCGGGAAATGTCTAGCATTACCCCTCTCCAGATATCAGCTCGCGCCATTCACACATGACAATTCTAATCAATTCATTTCACCCAAACAACCAAATTCAACCAAATAATCTAATCAACCAAACAATCAAACAAGTCGTCCATGGTCTGTGGACGACGGGGAACAGTTCATATATACTGTTATAAAATAAATAACTGTACAAAAAATTATAGTGAGGAGTTCTCACCTTTGGGATCCACTCCTCCATTCTTTTATTTCTGAACGGTTCGGATTGTTGAGTCCAGGTATTCATAGCATTTTGATTAATGATAAGGAGAAGTTTCATGATCGACAAAAATAAGAGAATCAATGGTATCGTAAGTTAGAGGTTGATTATTTAGTGGTTTATCTGTGTTATAAATGTTAAAAATCTATCCTTAAACAATCATATACCTCATTATTGTGAATATATATATATGTATATATATGAATGCACATTTATTGTGCATATTACCAGAAACCGGTCGACCGGTTTCAAATTATGCGGTCGACCGTTTCTGGGCAGAAAGCACAATAAATGTGCACACATATATGTAATGTATATATATTCAAATTTTAGTCTATTGGTTATTTTTAACCTGTCGACCGATTTTCGAACTGAAAGAAACTCTTTGTACAGACATCTCCTTTCATCAAAAGTTGCTTCTTTTTCTTTTCATCAAAAATCATTCCTCTTCAATACTTCTCTTCACTAATGGTTGTAACTCTTTATCTCCTATAAAAACAACTTGAAATCATCAATTCAATAACTAATTCTTTCTATATATTCTCTCTATTGTTGATTTCATTCTTGATATTTCAAAGCATTCAAGCGCTCATAATCTTCTTATATCGTTCTTGAATCCTAGAATTTATATATTATTCTTTTGATTCAAACACTATATCATCTTCCAAATCTTCACATACACAATTTCTATTTGAGGATAAAAAAATAGGAAGTTTGTACAAGAATTGACAAATTAGTGTTATTAAGAACACACATTGTCAAAATACAAGTCTACTCGTCTTGTTTGAAGTCCTCCGTGTTGTAAGAGGCAAGTTGTGAAGTCCTTGTGTTGATAAAGGCGTGAAATTCCCGTTCGGTTGCTCGGGTGCTGTATACCTATTCCTCCAGGTGAAGTGAGGTTGTTGATTAGTGAAAATCAAGATAGAAGTCTGGGACTGGACGTAGGACGGTGCTCCGAACTAGTATAAAAATCCCTGGTGTGATTTTTCCTTTTTACAGTATTTATTATTATACAGTTCTGTGATTATCTATTACTCTATACTTGACTATTGTTCGTCATATTACACGATCCTTATGTGAATTATACTTGGCAAGTACACACGTTCACTTTCATTTGGTTCTAAGTGCTTTATTTTAAATACGAAAGACCATCTTGGAAAATTTGATTCAAAATCCGATGAAGGAATATTTGTTGGATATTCAGAACGAAGCAAGGCCTATCGTATATTAAATAAAAAACTAAAACTATTGAAGAATCACTTCATGACTCATTCGATGAATTCTATAAACCGTCTCATAACATATCAGATGACGACGAAGTTATAGTCACTGAAAATCCTATCATCACAAATAATGACTCTGACTCAGAAATTATTGAGAATATTCCTCAGCAAATTGTGATACCTTCTCCACCAAGATTTCGATCTCCTCCAAGAATTCTAAGAGATCATCTGGTTCAAAATGTAATTGGAGAAGTATCATCACAAATCAGAACAAGGAGTCAACTCAATCAAATGGGTCATGCCGCGTTTCTTTCAAATATCGAACCTAAGAATCCGAAAGAAGCTGCTACTGATGATTACTAGATCATTGCCATGCAGGAAGAACTAAATCAGTTCGAGCTCAATGATGTCTGGGAACTTGTTCCAAGACCAATTGATCAGTCACTTATTGGTACGAAATGGGTCTATAAAAATAAGGCCGATGAACAAGGAAACATAACCAGAAATAAAGCAAGATTTGTAGCACAAGGATATAATTAGGAAGAAGGTATCGATTACGAAGAAACTTTTGCACCAGTTGCACGACTAGAAGCTACTAGAATCTTATTATCCTTTACTTGTCATCATAATTTCAAACTTTATCAAATGGATGTCAAAAGTGCTTTTCTAAATGGGTTTATCAAAGAGAATGTATATGTCGAACAACCTCCCTTGTTCATACATGAAAATCATCCTGATCACGTATATAAATTTAAGAAAGCTTTATATGGATTAAAAAAAGCACCTTGTGCTTGGTATGAACGATTACGCAGCTATCTTACTGACTCAGGATTTAAAATTGGTAAAGTCGATCAGACTTTATTCATCAAACATTCTCGAAAAGATATATTAGTTATCCAGATATATGTAGACGATATCATCTTTAGTTCAACAAACGAGAAACTCTCCAAAGATTTTGCAAATATTATGACTAAGGAGTTTGAAATGTCTCATATGGGAGAACTATCATATTTTCTTGGTCTTCAAATCAAACAACTTTCTAATGGTATTTTTATTAATCAAGAAAAATACTGTGGAAATCTTATCAAACGCTTCGGTTTGGAAAATACATCTGGTAAACCTACTCCTATGAGTACGACTACACATCTTGAAAAAGATGAACATGGTAAAAATGTTGACCAGAAGTTATATCGAAGCATGATTGGTTCTCTTCTTTATCTTACCGCAAGTCGTCCTGATATAATGAAGAGTATTTATCTATGTGCACGATTTCAAGCAAATCCTAAAGAAACACATTTACGAGTAGTAAAAAGTATAATACGGTATCTTAATAATACCAAAGACTTTGGTCTTTTCTCCCCAGAAGATTGTCCATTCGAATTAGTATCCTATAGTGATGCTGATTTTGGAGGCTCTCGTATGGATAGAAAGAGTACAAGTGGTACATGCCATTTTATTGGAAAATCACTTGTCTCTTGGTTTAGTAAGAAACAAAATTGTGTTTCACTATCGACATGTGAAGCTAAGTATACATCAGCAGCTCTTGCTTGTACTCAAGTACTATATATGCAACAAACACTTCATGATTTTGATATTCATTTATCAAACTCCATCATATACTGTGATAACACAAGTGCGATCAACTTATCAAAAAATCCAGTAAATCATTCTCGAACAAAGCACATTGATATTCGACATCATTTCTTGAGAGATAATATTGAAAAAGGAACAATATGTCTCGAATATGTCCATACTGAACATCAACTTGCGGACATTTTTACCAAGCGTCTACTTGAATCAAGTTTTATTTCTTTGCGTAGAGAGCTTGGATTGATCTCTAGAATTAAACTTGATGTATAAATTCTAAAGGTATATACATGAATTGTCAAGTTCTTTTCTAACCGGTGCTTTCATTTTTTTCTTCATATTTTAGCTATTAAGAAGCTATCACTTTTATTAGTAAGAAATTATGAGCTATCCATTTTTTTATGGTATATATGCTTTGAACTTTTTCAACCATTATTCTTAGACAAACTTATATATATGAGTTCATTCCTTCTCATTTCTGCATCCCCTACCTCCGAGTCCATATTTTTTCTTAAACAAGTTCAGTTATATCAAAATGGCTCACATTTGCAACGAATGTGCACAAAGGTCACATATTTCGGTCACCAGTTCTGAACCGGAGGAATACTTTTCTCCAGAAACACCAAAAAGTAGTCCAAAATGTTCTTATGCCCCCGGAAATACACCAAAGTCTAAACTGCAAAAATGGCATTATTTTGCTCCCTACGAACTAGAGAAAAGATAAGTGAGATTCACCACTACCAGAAACATGAAATGGATCTCCAGCATCAACTTCATTACGAACAAAAACTTACGTCCGAATGTTTAACACTATTAGAATGCATGGCGTCGTTTTTCTGTAGCACGGACAAACATGGAGTTCATGAACCTATACCGTATGCTCCTTCTTCCTCTAGGAGTCCTAACTCCTGGGATCGTAACTACAGTCGAAATGAAGGAGCAAAGGAAACTTGGTCGCCATGGACACCAAGAGTTACCAATATCAAAGAAATTTCCGAGAACAACTCCTCCACTTCTCATTGATTTTTATATCATGATTAATTGTTGTTCTAATAAGTGTTTTCAAATCTTGAGGGATTTTTTTTTCTTTTTACTTAACTATTTCATGTATTTTGGTTGTTTATTTTGAGTTTGGAAATAAATTCATTTTATATGAAATGGTGGAGCTTCGAAAAATATATGAGAAAAGCTAGAAAAACAAAGCTCAGACAAACCGGTCGACCGTCAGGATCCCACCAATCAACCGTTTATGTCTTTGGAAACAAAACTTTTCTCACTTGAACCAGTCGACCGGTTAAAAGTCCCCATTCGACCGTTTTATTCTCTATTTCCAAACGGTCGACCGGACAATTAGTAGCGGTCGACCGGTCCCGTTACTTTCTGTTTTTAAATTAAACTTCACATCGGTTCCTCCCTCACACCTTTTCATTGACACTTTTCATCTCTCAAGCTCACATACCTTATCAACCCTAAAATCCCCCAAAAAAAAATTCTTCAAAATCAATGGCTCCACTACAAAAGAGATTAAAGAAATCATCTTCTACACAACTACAACCCATTGATTCCAATATCAAACAATGGTTAGTGAATCCAATAGTAGTCAAGCAATGGAATGAAATGAAAGATTATACAATTCATGAAGGTTCTTTCATCAAATTCTCTGATTTTATTCTCTATTATGTTAAAGAATTAGCAATCAAATCCCATATTCAAAATCTTCTTGACTTTGATAAGAACAATGTGGAAATCAATCATATAATGACAAGGAGAAGTTTACTCATTGTCTATGGTCAGTTGTATGTGGTAAGCACATATTTATTTCAAAGGAAAGTATGGCAACGACACTTGGTTCAGATAACAATGGAAGAAATTTCTCTAGCGATTTTTGTACTATTCATACTCGAGACAAGGTAATTCACTTTTTTATTGAAGATCATAAACTTAGTACAAAAGCGATCAACTTACGGCCTACCGCTAGAATTCTACATCATGCTATTACGCATTCTTTATTATCGAGAGTGGGTAATTTTGATGCGGTATATAAAGAGAATTTTAAGGCTTTGTACACTATATATGGAGATATACAAATCAATTGGATAAGTATGATCTTCGATGAGATTTTACTCGTAAATGATCGTAAGTGACCACATTTATTCTACAATGACTATATCATGCGACTTATACTTGATTGTAGTCTCAAATCTCCCGAATCTAAAGTCTCTAAACCAAAATGTATCAACAAAGCATCGAAAAAGAGAATAAAGCTTCCTGAACCATGTTTAAGTATCATACCCTTCAAACAATACCAGGAACAAGGTTACCAAGAAAGCACTTTGTCAAAGCCCTCTAAACCTAAACCGGAAGAGGTTAAGCTTCTTCGAACATCCTCCTCGACCAAAGATTCAATTGAACAAATTGCTCGGAATCAATTCCTTCTAGAAGCAAGACTTAAGCGTATGGACAATAAGATCGATCATTTGAATACAAAGCTTGACAAACGCTTTTCAAAACTTAAGTCTTTCTTTGGTATACTTTGGGATGCAATATCATGTGGAGCATCATCCTCCTTTACGCATATACAAGACCCAGGCAAACGTCAAATGCTTCCTACTTTTACATGGTCATCTTCAGCGGAAGGCACAAGTTCTGGAACAAGTAATGGACGTGGTCGTGGGAAATCTGATAGTGGGGAAGAAGACGAAGAAGAAGAAGGAGACAAAGAAGAAGAAGGAGATACGACTGAATCCGAATCACCATCTCACTAGTTCTTTTTATCCATCTTTTACGGTATAATGTCTATTATATTAAGACCTAAATCAGTACTTGTATATAAGTAGTGCTGTATTTTATTTTGGGTTTGTACAAATTAACTCTTAGCTACATGACGTGTTTGGGTATGTATGGTGTGTACTGTATGATACAGTCCTACCGTATTTTATGTTTGATTTATGGTATGTGTGTCTTAACTACTCCTTTTTGTCGAAGACAAAGGGGGAGAAAAATGTTACTAACAATATTTTTGCAGATTTTTAATATATATTTCAGGGGGAGTACACATACAGGGGGAGTTAGCAATACTTTCAGAGCTATATTGTCATCAATCAAAAAGGGGGAGAATATTGAGTCCAGGTATTCATAACATTTTGATTAATGACAAGGAGAAGTTTCATGATCGACAAAAAGAAGAGAATCAATGGTATCGTAAGTTAGAGGTTGATTATTTAGTGGTTTAGCCGTGTTATAAATGTTAAAATTCTATCCTCAAATAATCATATACCTCATTATTGTGAATATATATATATATATATGTATATATATATATGAATGCACATTTATTGTGCATATTACCAGAAACCGGTCAACCGGTTTCAAATTATGCGGTCGACCGTTTCTGGGCAGAAAGCACAATAAATGTGCACACATATATGTAACGTGTGTGTATATATATATATATATTCAAATTTTAGTCTACTGGTTATTTTTGACCTGTCGACCGATTTTCGAACTGAAAGCAACTCTTTGTACAGACATCTCCTTTCATCAAAAGTTGCTTCTTTTTCCTTTCATCAAAAATCATTTCTCTTCAATACTTCTCTTTACTAATGGTTGTAACTCTTTATCTCCTATAAAAACAACTTGAAATCATCAATTCAATAACTAATTCTTTCTATCTATTCTATCTATTGTTGATTTCATTCTTGATCTTTCAAAGCACTCAAGCGCTCATAATCTTCTTATATCGTTCTTGAATCCTAGAATTTATATATTATTCTTTTGATTCAAACACGATATCATCTTCCAAATCTTCACATACACAATTTCCATTTGAGGATAAGATTATAGGAAGGTTGTACAAGAATTGACAAATTAGTGTTATTAAGAACACACATTGTCAAACTACCAAGTCTACTCGTCTTGTTTCAAGTCCTCTATATTGTAAGAGGCAAGTTGTGAAGTCCTCGTGTTGATAGAGGCGTGAAATTCCCGTTCCGCTGCTCGGGTGTTGTATACCTATTCCCCCGGGTGAAGTGAGGTTGTTGATTAGTGAAAATCTAGATAGAAGTATGGAACTGGACGTAGGACGGTGCTCCGAACCAGTATAAAAATCCCTGGTGTGATTTTTCCATTTTACAGTATTTATTATTATACAGTTCTATGATTATCTATTACTCTATACTTGACTATTGTTCGTCATATTACACGATCCTTGTGTGTATTATACTTGGCAAGTACACACGTTCACTTTCACGGATTTGCCAAAAATTCCAATGCAATCTTTTCCCGCTGTTCATAGTAAAAATCGCATTTTTAATACGATGTTTATTTTTAAAAAAAATCACATTTTTATAATGGCACTTCATATATAAAAATCATATATTTTTATATCGTTACTCATATAATAAAAATCATATTTTTATCGCTTCATTCAAATAGATAAAAATCATATTTTTAAGCGGCTACTTCTAAAATAGAAATAACATTTTTAAAATACCACTTCATACTAAAAATCATATCTTTACATCGCTACTTTATATATAAAAATCTTATTTTTACTTCAATAAAAATCATATCTTTATTTAAAATTAAAATCATTGCTTTGTTTAAAATAAAAATCATAACTTTGTTTAAAATAAAAATCATAGGAGCTTTAAAGCGGAGAAAAGTCACATTTTCTATCGCTTGGACATGCTGTTCTGGTTCCAGAATTTGCAAACGAGCTCCAATCTTCACACTATCTTTATCTCTAGCTTAAACGCGCCATTCCGGACAATTTTCGCCTAGTGGTCTTCCTTCCGAAAATGTTCCATTTCGCCGGAAATAGCGAAAAGATAGTATTTGGACAGTGTTTGGACAACGGACTTTTGGACGCGTTTTCCGGACAGCTCCGCATTCCAAATCGAATTGTGAGGGGGAAGAGGAGGAGAAGGAGAAGGAAGAGGAGGGGAGAGGCCTAAAGTGGCGGTGGCGCACAGAGAGGGGCTGGAGCGTGGTGCGTTTCTTTTTCTCTTTTTTTTTGTTTCACGGCGGATTGAATTGTGAGGGAGAGAGAAGGTGAGGGTTGACTTTATATAATTATTTAATTATTTAACTCCAAAAAGTTACTTTTTCAATCTAACTCCAAATCGAACTCAACGACTGATGTCCCTAGCTAATTACCCCCATTACGGACACAATGGGATATGTCCCGTAAGCCAGTTCCATCGTTTTGATCAGTTTTCATTAAAATCAAAATATAAATCTATATATTGAATTTGAATGCACATTTCAATTTACCGGGGCCACATACGAACCCCAAAAATTCCAAAAAAATAAATCTGGCTTTGTTTTAATGATACGGCCTTAACAAAACTAATGTCGTCGATTTTGGAGACCGATTGAAAAATGGCCATTTTCTGGTCGATCCAAATTGACTGAAACTGTCAAAACACATTTTCTTTTGCCATGCTACATTATTGATCCCAAAAATTATGAATTTTGGAATCTAGCAATAATTTGACATCCCGAATCCAACAAAAGTGGTTTCGTCGAAAACAGAGGTCGTTTGCAAAATTTCCATTTTTAAGGGCTATATTTTCCATAACGACTATTCTGAATCTTCAATTGGACATAACTTTTTATTCCCGCTATGAAATTTCAATTTTTCAGATTTGTTGGAAAGATATTTTCAAATAGATTCTAATTTTTCCAGTTTCGCTAAAATCCGGTTTATTTTGAATCCTTTGCATTCATTTGAAATTTGAAATCTAATTTTTAAACTACCGCGCCATTTCCAATTCATTTTAAAGTTAGGTAAATCAAGGGACCACGCCGTATAACACGGAACGGGTTTCCTCCCAAGAATACCAGTGCATAAAACAACAGCGCAATGCTAAATAAAGAACAATGAAGCTATTATAAGACCCAGGTCCCATCACACAATGCAACGCAAGCCGGAGGATAGGGTTTTTACCTTATAATAGCCAAAGAATGCTTGATACGTTTAGAACAGATTATTTTGATAGTACTATAAGTGTATAGTGTCAAAACAATTTCAATCATAAGTATCAATCATAGACGGCATAAGTGCCCCATACCACTATGTGGCCATACTAGGCTCTACAAGTAAAATCGCAAAGTCACGTATTGGAAGTTGGATTTCCATCTATGAACCGAGGCAAGGGATCGTCCTCTACTGATTCGAGACGCTCTAGCCCGCCCCTCAGGCAAGTACTCAGTCAAGCCTTTGGATCGTCAGGGCCCGTCCACCGATGTGGTTTAAAATGCCTGAACACTGCGTTTCCCCGCCATTTGGGGTGTAAATGAGCCAATGAATGACTCCATCGGCTTCATATAGTCACCGATATATCTGAGGCGCCTCGCAACAACAACAACCACATAAGTCAAACTCTTCAGGGCGTGTAAAACCACTGACGCCACTTCTAGCTGGAAGG
Source organism: Allium sativum (assembly GCA_030737875.1). Lineage (NCBI taxonomy): Eukaryota > Viridiplantae > Streptophyta > Magnoliopsida > Asparagales > Amaryllidaceae > Allium > Allium sativum. The sequence goes on along the minus strand of CM060922.1, from coordinate 931,774,228 downwards.
AAACGCATATCCTCCCTAATGTCCTCTCCCGTTTCTGGTTCACAACCGGGGTGTTAGGCTCATGAATCAACGCTACACAAAGCTATGCCACACAAGCCGTGCTTTGATCATCAACCACAAGACTTTGCTTTTCAACAGAAGCCTTGATCATTTGTCACTTAGGCATGCCACACTGGCAATTCACTCCATGCGATTGATATCCATCAATATATAACCCCTGAGCTCGTACGTCTCAGAGAAGGGCGTTAAGCAAGAGAATAAATTCTCCGCCGCCAAACAGATATATATATAATAGAAATCAATCACACATAATAAAATCCAATGTCAGAAACGCAGTCCATTTACAAGTCCGTTCTGGGTCTGAACGAAACCGGAGGTACCTTGTACCACGCATATCCATTGATCTCCAAGTACGTCTGGACGACGACTAACTAATTCCCTCCTCTTGGGTGTACGGCCCAATCAAGATCATTAGTAATCACCCGAATGATGTGAAGACCTCCGGTCTTCGACCACCGTCTTCATCCTCGACACCACGTCGAATTAGTTATTCAGAATGGGATAAACCCGGTCTTTCTGAATAACTCACGTATATAATAAAAAAGTGTTGCACAAACACACATACGCCTCATTCCAATTAATCAGTCCCTAACCATAAATTAGTAAGGGAACAATTCCCCAAATATTAACCCCGAAGGCCGAAACCAACATCAGATCAATACCCAGGAAACCATTCATCTTAACTAATCTTCAGTTAGTTGCTAAATTTCACATTCTTAGGGTTAGGTTCCTATTAATTTTATCAAAGATAAATTCCTCAAATTTATTCTTTAATCTTCTTTTGAATATCAATTCAACAAGTCGGGATAAGAGAACCACACCGAAGTAATCATTTATTTTATTTCCCAATCCCAACCTATTCATCCCTTGAAGTAAAACTGGTCATACTTTGTATCTTACACCACGGTGTTATCGGTAAATTCAATTACCATTTCACGTTCAAATCTAATTAAAGATTTAACTATCGCCTGGAGCAAAACTGGTGATACTCCATTCTCGATCTTTTCAATCTAATTAAAGATTCATTAAAACTCCACTTAGTTTTAATCTTTAACGGGGTTAAAGAACCGATGTCATTTAAAACACGGTTCACGATAAACCCCAAAATTACATCACATTTCAATCAGTCCCTAACCGTAAATTAGCAAGTGAGCAATTCGCTAAGTATTAACCCCGAAGGCCGAAACCAACATCAGATCAATACCCAAGAAACCATTCAACTTAACTAATCTCTAGTTAGTTTCTGATTTTCTTAACTCCGTTGGATCTAAGAACATTATTATTGAAGATACCGTTCACGACAACCCAAAATCACATTCCATTAATTATCAGGTTAAAGAACAAGTGTTATTTAAAACACCGTTCACGATAAACCCAAAAATCAATTCAAATTCGATTCCAATTAAATACCATTTAATTGGTACACTTCATTAAATCTATATAAAAGATTTAATCTTTTTCTCAACTGGGTTTAAGGACAGTGTTAATGAAGACACCATTCACGACAAACCCAAATCACATTTGATACTAAATACAAGGCTCTGAATAGAAAATATACCGGCTTATATTCAATATCAAATTCTACGACCAACAAATATCGTATTGGAAATAACGATATTAATATATCCTTCAAATTCCCATAACAATATCTGTTTCATCACGAAATCCAACATCGAAATATTCCAAAGACAATTTCGATTCAAATCCATTCCAATTCAATTATTGGAAATTCTGGTTACCTTTGAAACCATTTCATATCCACTTTATTTATTTTAAAAATAAATAGAATTATAATTCTAGTTCAAAACTAGTTCATTTCGATAAAAATCTATTTTTATCTTTTCAAATATGGAGTTTTTTATCCCAATTCTTCACAAATCATTTCTTATGATTTTAAACAAATTATTACTATTTTTAATAATTTTATCAAGGCCCGTACAGTCGATTTCCATCAACGGCCATCGAACTGCACTTACAGCGACCTTTTCCAAATTTGATTTCGACATAATTCCAAATCCAACCGTTAGATTTCTAATTTCTAATATTCGTTAGAAAGCTCTTTTCGATATGAACCCAACGGTTTCGGTTTTAGGAGAATCCGATGGTCGGATCTCCCGCAACGTCCATTCGAAGTAAATGATCGAAATTTGCAAACTGTCGCGGCGCGGCGCGTTCTATTCAGGCCATTATATATATAATATATTATGTATATTTCGTTGATTTCCTTTCAAAACGTATTTTATAAATCGTTTTAAATTCGTTTTCAAAACGATTTCAACTTCATATTCAATTTCTAATCAAAATTGAATATTCCACATCATTAATCTATAAATGATAATATTTTCAAAACGTTATATTTTGAAATCACTTCCTTTTCTATATTCATAATAAAAATGAATAAAATCGATATAAATATCGTTCATGTCAAAATGGCGTCAATCTAATCAACACGGCTTTTATTCAACATATGAATATTTATTCTATTCAACACATGAATGTTTATTCTATTCAACACATGAATTTATTTTCAATTCAACACATGAATTTTTATTATATTCAACACATGAATTTTTATTCTATTCAACACATGAATTTATTTTCAATTCAACACATGGATTTTCTTTCACAATATTCCTTATTTTCCAAATTGGAATGAGGCCCAATCAATTACCATATAATGTTAATTATATGGTTTCCATACAACACATGTATATAATAGCAACGATAAATAATCCACCATCATTCATAGTGCATCCTACACTGTATAAGCATCAAATATAAATATTCAATGCTTATAACGGCCTGTCAATCAATCGATCGACATACAGCTAATCATTGGGATTAGTGTATGCCCAATTTCATCCCAACACCCGTGTGGGGTTTCAAATCAACACACAGATTTTATTTATGCAGTTGGGCGATGTGTAAAATTTATCGTCCCAATCAATATCAGTCAAATCAGTGTATATAAACAAATCTCCAATTTGTTTATTACTATTTATTTTATATACACGTTAAAAATTATATTTTTAACTATAAAATATTTTCCACTATAAAATATTTTATTTCCTTTCACATCACACAATCGAATTTCACAACACAGCAATCAAACAAACAAGTCATTCATGGTCGGTGGACGACGGGTGTCGGGTGCTACTAAACACTGTCTGCATCCTAGTATATATTTCAAACTAGAAATAAATTAAAGGTGAGGAGTTCTCACCGGTAAGCTAAACCAAACACCGCGACTCTTCTTTTGTAGAAATCTTCGCCTTGCCCGCCTTTTGTCAATTTCATTGCCCGTAGCCACTACATATATAAAAATCACATTTTATATTGTTGCTATGTATATAAAAATCACAATTTTATATTGTTGCTATGTATATAAAAATCACATTTTTATACCGCTACTATATAGATAAAAATTCTATTTTTACACCGGTACTATATAGATAAAAATTCTATTTTTACACCAGTGTTCATATAATAAAGATCATATTTTTATCACGCTAACTTCAAAATAAAAATTATATTTTTATATCGCCTACATAATAAAGATCGATTTTTTTATATCATCGCTATAAAAATCACATTGGAAAAATTATATTTTTCTTCGCTACTTCATACGATTAAAAATCCCACCTTTTCAGATTAAAAATCGAATCTTTTTAATTATAAAAATCAAACCTTTCGCTAATTAAAAATCAAATCTTTTTTTTGTTCAAAAATAAAATCAAATCCTTTTGTTCAGAAAAATATAGATTTAACACAATATTATCTACATTAAAAATGAAATTAAAATTAAATAAAACACTCACCTAAAACCTAATTTTGGACTGCCGACAGGAGGTGAAGGGCTTGGCGTCGCTGCAGATGGTGTGGGAGCTGGAGATGGCAGCGGGCTGGCCTCTAGGTGGTGGCGCGTCGGGCTAGGGTTTCGGGTAGGGGTGTTTAGGGGCTCGCGTGTGGAGAAGAGGGGGTGCTGGAGCCGCACGAGGAGAGAGGGAGGAAGGGGAGAGGAGGAAGAAGAAGAAACGGCGGTGGCGGCAGATGTGGGGGAGGGGGCGGCGACGCGATTTCCTCCTTTTTTTAACTAAATGAATTGATTTCGAAGGGGGGGGGCGAGGGCTGAGAGGGAATAAGGGAGAGGAGAGAGAGTTTTTATTATATATTATTTAATTATTTCAAAAAGGTACCTTTTTATTTTGACCGCAAAATCAAACCCACCGACTGTCGTCCATAGCTAATTACCCCCATTCCGAACACAATGGGATATGTATCGTAGGCTGATTCGATCGTTTCAATCAGTTTTCGCAAAAATCAACATATAACTCTATATATTGAATTTGAACGCGCATTTCAATTTACCGGGGCCACATACGGACTCTAAAAATTCCTGAAAAATATTTTCTAGCTTCGTATTGACGATACGGTCCTAACAAAACTAGTTTCGTCAAATTCCGAGACCGTTTGAAAAATGGCCATTTTCCAGTCGATCAAAATCAACTAAAACTATCAAAACACGTTTTCTTCCGCCACGCTCACATATTGATTCGAAAAATTACAAATTTTGAAACGTAGCAATAACTTGACATCACAGATCCAACAAAAGTGGTTTCGTTGAAAACCGAGGTCGTTTGCAAAATTCCCATTTTTAAGGGCCTGAATTCCATAGCGACTATTCTGAATTTTCAACTGGATGTATCTTTTGATTCCCGCTATGAAATTTTGATTTTTCGGATTCGTTGAAAGGATTCTCAGTTAGATTCTAATATTTTTGGTTTCGCTAAAATCCAGTTTATTTTGAATCCTGTACATTCATTTGAATTTTGAAATCGAATTTTCGAACTACCGCGCCATTTTCAATTCCTTTTATATATATAAATAAATTTTTATATTCTAACGACGATCTATATAACTATATATGTTCTAATTCTATTCAAAATAAATTTCTCGTCATTTTTATTTAAAACATTTCATTTTAAATATTCAAAATTCACTAAAATTGCCAAAATAAAAATTTAAAATTGGCTCAGATTTCCGGGTTATTACAATCTCCCCCACTTAAAACTTTTCATCCCCGAAAAGGAACGAAGAGGAAAGTTGTTTAACAAATCAACTCAACTTTCATTATTTTCTTTATGGCTTAAGTTCTTCAACTTTTCAGTTTCTAAGAACTTTTCAAAATTTTCAAAAATTTGGCTAACACCCTAAATCTTCGAAAAAATTCACCATAACCTCCCCTGCACCGGGGACTTCGGGATATTTCATATAGCCTCCCAAGGCCTTCTTCAATCCAAAAGAAAAAGAAAAAGCCAAGCGGCCAGCCAATCGGCTCACAAAATCATCCAAAACCCAAGAAATACAATAAACATGTACCTATTTGTCGGGAAAACAATTTTATTCCTCTGCTCTAGCCTCCTTGCTATGAGCTGTTCACACATATATAAGTACGTCTGGACGACCACTAACTGATTCCCTCCTCTTGGGTGTACGGCCCAATTAAGATCATCAGTAATCACCCGAACATCGTGAAGACCTCTGGTCTTCGACCACCGTCTTCATCCTCGACACCACGTCGAATCAGTTATTCAAAATGGGATAAACCCGGTCTTTCTGAATAACTCGCGTATGTAATAAACAAGTGTTACACAAACACACATACGCCTCATTCCAATTCATCAGTCACTAACCATAAATTAGTAAGGGAACAATTCCCCAAATATTAACCCCGAAGGCCGAAACCAACATCAGATCAATACCCAGGAAACCATTCATCTTAACTAACCTTCAGTTAGTTGCTAAATTTCACATTCTTAGGGATAGGTTCCCATTAATTTTATCAAAGATAGATTCCTCAAATTTATTCTTTAATCTTCTTTTGAATATCAATTCAACTAGTCGGGATTAGCGAACCACACCGAAGTAATCATTTATTTTATTTCCCAATCCCAACCTATTCATCTCATGAAGTAAAACTGGTCATACTTCATATCTAACACCACGGTGCTATCGGTAAATTCAATTACCATTTCACGTTAAAATCTAATTAAAGATTTAACTATCGCCTGGAGCAAAACCGGTGATACTCCATTCTCGATTTTCAATCTAATTAAAGATTCATTAAAACTCCCCTAAGTTTTAATCTTTAACGGGGTTAAAGAACCGATATCATTTAAAACACGGTTCACGATAAACCCCAAAATCACATCACATTTCAATCAGTCCCTAACCGTAAATTAGCAAGTGAGCAATTCCCTAAGTATTAACCCCGAGGGCCGAAACCAACATCAGATCAATACCCAAGAAACCATTCAACTTAACTAATCTGCAGTTAGTTTCTAATTTTCTTAACTCCGTTGGGTCTAAGAACAGTATTATTGAAGATACCGTTCACGACAACCCAAAATCACATTCCATTAATTATCGGGTTAAAGAACGAGTGTTATTTAAAACACCATTCACGATAAACCCAAAAATCAATTCAAATTCAATTCCAATTAAATACCATTTAATTGGTACACTTCATTAAATCTAAATAAAAGATTTAATCTTTTTCTCAACTGGGTTTAAGGACAGTGTTAATGAAGACACCATTCACGACAAACCCAAATCACATTTGATATTAAATACAAGGCTCTGAATAGAAAATATATTGGCTTATATTCAATATCAAATTCTACGACCAACAAATATCGTATTGGAAATAACGATATTAATATATCTTTTAAAGTCCTATAACAATATATTTTTCATCACGAAATCCAACATCGAAATATTCCAAAGACAATTTCGATTCAAATCCATTCCAATTCAATTATTGGAAATTCTGGTTACCTTTGAAACCATTTCACATCCACTTTATTTATTTTAAAAATAAATAGAATTATAATTCTAGTTCGAAACTAGTTCATTTCGATGAAAATCTATTTTTATCTTTTCAAATACGAAGTTTTTCATCCCAATTCTTCACAAATCATTTCTTATGATTTTACATAAATTATTACTATTTTTAATAATTTTATCAAGGCCCGTACAGTCGATTTCCATCAACGGCCATCGAACTGCACTTACAGCGACCTTTTCCAAATTTGATTTGGACATAATTCCAAATCCAACCATTAGATTTCTAATTTCTAATATTCGTTAGAAAGCTCTTTTCGATACGAACCCAACGGTACTGGTTTTAAGAGACTCCGACGGTCGGATCTCCCGCAATAACCATTCGAAGTCAATGGTCGAAATTCGCGAACTGCCGCGGCGCGGCGCGTTCTATTCAGGCCATTATATATGTAATATATATATTATACATATTTCGTCGATTTCCTTTCAAAACATGTTTTATAAATCGTTTTAAATTCGTTTTCAAAACGATTTCAACTTCATGTTCAATTTCTAATCAAAATTGAATATTCCACATCATTAATCTATAAATGATAATATTTTCAAAACATTATATTTTGAAATCACTTCCTTTTCTATATTCATTATAAAAACGATTAAAATCGATATAAATATCGTTCACGTTAAAATGACATCAATCTAATCAACACGGCTTTTATTCAACACACGAATATTTATTCTATTCAACACATGAATGTTTATTCTATTCAACATATGAATTTATTTTCAATTCAACACATGAATTTTTATTCTATTCAACACATGAATTTATTTTCAATTCAACACATGAATTTTCTTTCATAATATCCCTTATTTTCCAAATTGGAATGAGGCCCAATCAATTACCATATAATGTTAATTATATGGTTTCCATACAACACATGTATATAATAGCAACGATAAATAATCAACCATCATTCAGAGTGCATCCTACACTGTATAAGCATCAAATATAAATATTCAATTCTTATAACGACCTGTCAATCAATCGATCGACATACAGCTAATCATTGGGATTAGTGTACGCCCAATTTCATCCCAACACCCGTGTGGGGTTTCAAATCAACGCACACAGATTTTATTTGTGCAGTTGGGCAATGTGTAAAATTTATCGTCCCAATCAATATCAGTCAAATCAGTGTATATAAACAAATCTCCGATTTGATTATTACTATTTATTTTATATACACGTTAAAATTATATTTTTAACTATAAAATATTTTATTTCCTTTCACATCACATATTCGAATTTCACAACACAACAATCAAACAAACAAGTCATCCATGGTCTGTGGACGACGGGTGTCGAGTGCTACTAAACACCGTCTGCATCCTAGTATATATTTCAAACTAGAAATAAATTAAAGGTGAGGAGTTCCCACCGATAAGCTAAACCAAACACTGCGTCTCTTCTTATGTAGAAATCTTCGTCATGCCCGCCTTTTGTCAATTTCATTGCCCGTAGCCACTACATATATAAAAATCACATTTTTATATTATTGCTATGTATATAAAAATCACATTTTTATATTGTTGCTATGTATATAAAAATCACATTTTTATATTATTGCTATGCATATAAAAATCACATTTTTATACCGCTACTATATAGATAAAAATTCTATTTTTACACTGGTACTATATACATAAAAATTCTATTTTTACACCGGTGTTCATATAATAAAGATCATATTTTTATCACGCTAACTTCAAAATAAAAATTATATTTTTATATCACCTACATAATAAAGATCGAATTTTTTTATATCATCGCTATAAAAATCACATTTTTACTTTGCTACATACATGGAAAAATTATATTTTTCTTCGCTACTTCATACGATTAAAAATCCCACCTTTTCACGATTAAAAATCGAATCTTTTTAATGATAAAAATCAAACCTTCCGCTAATTAAAAATCAAATCTTTTTTTTGTTCAAAAATAAAATCATATCCTTTTGTTCAGAAAAATATAGATTTAACACAATATTATCTACATTAAAAATGAAATTAAAATTAAATAAAACACTCACCTAAAACCTAATTTTGGACTGCCGACAGGAGGTGAAGGGCTTGGCGTCGCTGCAGATGGTGTGGGAGCTGGAGATGGCAGCGGGCTGGCCTCTAGGTGGTGGCGCGTCGGGCTAGGGTTTCGGGTAGGGGTGTTTAGGGGCTCGCGTGTGGAGAAGAGGGGGTGCTGGAGCCGCGCGAGGAGAGAGGGAGGAAGGGGAGAGGAGGAAGAGGAAGAAACGACGGCGGCGACTGATGTGGGGGGGAGGGGGCGGCAATGCGATTTCCTCCTTTTTCTTTTTTTTTTCTTTTTTTAACTGCATGAATTGATTTCGAACGGGGGGGGGGGGGGCTGAGAGGGAATAAGGGAGAGGAGAGAGAGTTTTATTATATATTATTTAATTATTTAGTTATTTCAAAAAGGTACCTTTTTATTTTGAACTCAAAATCAAACCCACTGACTATCGTCCATAGCTAATTACCCCCATTCCGAACACAATGGGATATGTATCATAGGCTGATTCGATCGTTTCGATCAGTTTTCACCAAAATGAACATATAACTCTATATATGGAATTTGAACGCGCATTTCAATTTACCAGGGCCACATACGAAGTCTAAAAATTCCTGAAAAATATTTTCTAGCTTCGTACCGACGATACGGTCCTAACAAAACTAGTTTCATCAAATTCCGAGACCGTTTGAAAAATGGCCATTTTCCAGTCGATTAAAATCATCTGAAACTATCAAAACACGTTTTCTTTCGCCATGCTCACATATTGATTCAAAAAATTACAAATTTTGAAACCTAGAAATAACTTGACATCACGGATCCAACAAAAGCGGTTTCGTCGAAAACCGAGGTCGTTTGCAAAATTCCCATTTTCAAGGGCCCGAATTCCATAGCGACTATTCTGAATTTTCAACTGGACATATCTTTTGATTCCCGATATGAAATTTTGATTTTTCGGATTCGTTGGAAAGATATTCTCAATTAGATTCTAATATTTTTGGTTTTGCTAAAATCCGGTTTATTTTGAATCTTGTACATTCATTTGAATTTTGAAATCGAATTTTCGAACTACCGCGCCATTTTCAATTCCTTTTATATATATAAATAAATTTTTATATTCTAACGACGATCTATATAACTATATACGTTCTAATTCTATTCAAAATAAATTTCTCGTCGTTTTTATTTTAAATATTCAAAATTCACTAAAATTGCCAAAATAAAAAATTTAAATTGGCTCAGATTTCCGGGTTATTACAGCCAGTGCATAAAATAAAGTAAATCGTTAAACAATGCAATGCTTCTTAGAAAAATGAAACCATTATAAGACTCAAGTCCCATCACACAATGCAACGCAAACCGGAGGATTGAGTTTTACCTTATAATGATCAAACATGACTTGATACGTATAAAATAATATTTTAATATTATTATTAGTATCTAAGCAGCATTAAAATACTTCAAAGTAAATGTATCAATCCTAGACGGCATAGTACCCCATCCTACAATGTCGCCATATATAAGTTTACAATCAAGACCGTAATGTCGTATTAGAGATTTGGTTTCCATCAAGAGTCAAGGCTAGGGGCGGTCTCCTTATCGGTTCGAGACACTCTAGCAAATGCCTCAGGATCACACCTATGGGCAACCCTTGGATATCTTCAGGGCCGGTCCACGCCTAACGTCAGTGGATTGGAAATTCCTGAACACACGTTTCCCGTTCCCTTTGGACCTCAATATGGCCACTAACAACCTATAAAACCGAGGTACCTCATAATCCATCATCCACATAAGTAAAATGCCAGGGCTGGTAGGTCGCTGACACCACTCTAGCTAGAAAGAAACGTGTGCACTCCCTGCATTCCCTTGTCCCGTTTAGACTCTACCGGGGTGTGAGGCTCGTGAAGTCACGATATACACAATGCTACGCCTAAACAGACTATGCTTTGATCATCAACCACAAGGCTCTGCTTTTCAATAAAAGCCTTGATCCATGCATCTTAGCATGCCACATTGTCAATCCATACCATACCATACCATTGATTCCTACCAATATATAACCTCTAAGCTCGTACGTCTCAGAGAAGGGTGTTAAAAACCAAACAGATATATATTTAGCAGAGATCAACGAATACCGCATAAAGGAATACAACGTAAAACATACCACCCGTTTACAAGTCCGTTGTAACAACCCGAAATTTTGGGGCAAATTTAAATTTTTTATTTTAGTTAATTTAAAGGATTTAGTATATTTTAAATAATTTATTTTAAATAATAACGACGAAATAATTTATTTTAAATCGAAGTTAGAACGTATAATTTATGTTAATTATATTTCGAGCCTGAAATGGCGCGGTAATTTTAATATTCGATTTTCAACTTTGGGAAAATATATAAAATTCATTATAATTCAGAACTGGACGAAACAAGAAACGCTAGGATCGTATTGACGATATCTTTCCAATGAATTTAAGAAATTAAGATTTCAGTTTATAATTTGTAAGTTATGGCAAATTTAAAATCTTAGAAAAATGCTATGGAATTTATATATATTAATATATATATGGCCCAAAAGGCTACTTTTTGCATACGGATGAATTTGGACTCGAAACCACTTCCATTGAGTTCAAAATGATGTTTCTGCATTAAAAAGTATAAACATTTATATATTTCGAGTTTCGGAAATTATTCATATTTATTTGTATTATTAATATTAAATATATACACCTTAAAATTGGGAATTTTGCAAACGACCTCTGAATTTGACGAAACCACTTTCTATGGATTCGGAATATTAAATTATTGCTAGATTATAAATTTCATAATTTTTGAAGCTAGTATGTGGTCGTAATAAATTTTACAGTGAAAAACATTCAATTTTCAGACTTTAAAATTCGCTATTTATTCATGCGGACTTGGAATTTAACGAAATCAGTTTCTATGGGTTCTTAATGTTAAGAAATAGTTGTGTTCCAATTTTCAGAAAAATTGAAATCAGTATGTGATCACACAGTTTTTAAAACGAAGAAAAGGACTTAAAATTAAAGAAAATTACAGCATAAAGGCTTATTATTATATAAGTTATAATAGACAAGGACTTGAATAGAAAATTCACAAACTCTATATAATATATCATTCTCTCATAACCCTAACTTTTCCTAAACCTATCAGCCTCCTTTTCCTTCATTTTCATAGCGGCTACACTCCTTCTTCCTCTATAAACTTCTTTACAAATTAACCCCTGAAAACAAAATAATTTATATCTCTCAATCAGAACAAAATCAGACCAAACCCTTTCTGGATTTTGTTCATATCAATAACCACTACCTACCACGAAAAATTCATGACCTATCGTCGCACGAATTCGCCAGAATCTCAATCCAAAGGCAGCAGGTCTATTTTCGTTTTTTGGGGGAGTTAGGTCGAGCGACTTCAGGCAGTGGTAGAGGGGAACCATAGGGTTCTCTTGGCGGTGGTGGAATGCTCTCAAGTGGCAGGAGTTGGTCGGAATGTCGATTCGATTGGAGGGGTGCTGAAAACTGGACAGTCGCAAGGATGAGCAATTTCTCGTCGATCCGTGCATTTACAGGTGAAGTGACCCACAGAGAAGTTGTTCAGCGGGTCGAGATCTAGCTACTGACAAAAATTTGTGGCATTTGGAGTGCCGAGGCGGCTGCAGCACTAAGATGAACGGAAAAGACAGTTTTCTGTTCAACTGCAGATCGTGGGGCCCACGTGGCGAACTGGAGGGGGACCACCAGGCGTGGAAAGAGGGGGAGAAGCCGGAGAGAATTGCGCTGGTTTCGTGCAATTCCGAGTTATGGTTTGGCCGTGGCGAGCATTTTAAGTTCAGGGTGCTGTTGGAAAAAAAGGTTAAGGGATTAAACGCGAAACATTTATTCAATTTTATGTTCAATGTTTATAACGCGATATCTATAACATACGAGATCGAAATATGACGATTTTAGATACGCTGGGATCATGGCGACGAAATCTTCGCAATGACACTAACTACGTTCAATTTTAAGCAAGTTGAATATTTGGGTAATTTTTACCATTTAAATTAATTATTTAATTTGGTCAAATTTCGAAAATTCATATCTTTTTGATGCGAACTCGTAATCGCATGAAACGGGATTTGCTTCAATCGTAGGGTCGAGAGCTTCGCGTGGACATCAATTTTACAGCATGTTGGATTTTGGGCTAAAATTTGACCTGAACCGTCAATTAAAAGCATGACCAAGGTGAGAACTTTGTCTCACTCAAATTTTTTGAAAATCTATTTATTTTATTATTAAATATAAATTAATTATCTGTGTTGGAATTATTTTTTGTTGGATAAATGTTGATTTGGATGACTGTTGTGAATTGTTCGAAATTTAAAATATGTGAACATGTTAAATAATGTTATGTTATTTATAATATATAAAAATATGTTTACAATGCCATAAACAGGTTTCCTAACATGTGTATGTTGATTGGACGATAAATTTTCACATGTCGCCCAAGTGCACAAATATATGTGTTGGCTGAAACCCCACATGGGTCTTGGGTTGATATTCTGATTTCACATCACCCTTGGATTTATTGTAAAATGCACTTTGGCTGTTATTGAATGTTTTGTTGTTATTTTGAAATGAATACGATGCATGAAATCCATATTATTCAAATGGTATGGTAACTGATTAAGTCTCATTCCAATTTTGAATTTAATGAATATTTAATTTAATATTCAATTCAAGGAATTAAATGATGTTTTCAATTGAAAAGATTATAGCTTTATGGTTGAAAGTTTGAATTGAAAAGAATACGTTTTTATGGACAATATGTTGAAATAAAAGATTTGAATTCAAAATTTAACATCTTGAAAAGATTATTATTATATTATTATAATAATATGGAAAGTTCAAAATTTTATCAGGAATTGGAATGTAAGTCAGAAGGTTTGAAAAACAAAGGATTTATGAATATTAATAACAATTTAATGTGGAGACCCTTTATATTATAAAGAATATTTTAATTAAGGTATTTTAAATTAGGTGATATTTTGAAATTAAGTTATTTTAAGAAAATATGTTTCAGTTAAACAATTATAATTATAAATTAAAATTGTACTTGGACACGAGGTTAGGTTACAATTGTGGTAGAAGCCTGCCCGGACCCAACCGGCATATCCAGCAGCCGCAAATGTTGGGCCTAATGTGAGGGGTTCAAGTGCGCAAATACGAAACGAGCCATGACACGAGGTTAAGCCCAACTTGTGGGTTAAGTCTGCCCGTGTAACGACCCGGATTTTGAGCGACTTTGGTTATCGACATAAGCTCGATGTCAATAACCAAAACATCGAAAAATCCCGGTAATTAATGAAAGAAATTAGAAGGTGAGAATAGATAAGATAGAAACTTAGAATAGAAGAAGAAGAAGAAGAACACAACATCAGAGTAACACGAACCTCACAGCGGAACGACTAACATATAATAGATAACATAACTTTGAAATATAACAGTTATGTATACAATAGCACTTATCAGAGTACATCACTTACAACGCAGCGGAAATAACTATAGCTATATGATCTTGAAGCCTCCTGCTCCAAGCTCTCCAAGTATATCTGTAAAATCCTGACTACTTGACTGCCCATACAAAATTAGACCCCCAAGAATTTAGGGAAAACAACAAAGTAAACTCCGGGTCAGTCATGGGACTGGTGTGAGTAAAACAGTTTAAACAGGTATATGAACAAGTAAACAAAGCCAACCAATGCTTCAACCTCCTCGTTTCCTCAGCCCTAGATCTACTTCTCACAATTCGAACACCCCAAATACAGTGTCGCACCAAACATTGATAGCCCCAGTTGGAAGAGAAACTCATACTGAATTCGTGTATATATGTTTCACGATTTCTAGTATTTGATTTCCTTTCTTTTGATTTTTCTTTTGATTTTTTTTCTCACTGTATTTGTTTTGTGGAAGAACAAAAAAATGTGGCGGCTTCTTCATTGACTGTGGGATGATAAAATTAGGTTTAGGAAAATATAGTGTGGTATTTATAGGGTGAACAAATATCTAGATATCTTATAGAGGGAATATTCCCGCTATATTCCTTTTTTGATAATTCGTTTTACCTTCTAAAAGTCGCTGTGATCACACACAGTATTCAAAAATCACGAAACTAGATATGTAGCTAGAGTTTAACATTACGGTCCAAATGAAACTGGTTTCGTCGAATTCCAACTCCGTATGCTCACACAGCGTATTTTTAACTGTCAAAATACTGACTATTTTGCACTCTGAAAATCCGTACGGCCACATACTGCCTCTAAAAACCACGAAACTGGAAATCTAACAACTATTTGATATTGCGGATCCAACAAAATTGGTTTCGTCGAATTCCGACTTCGTTTGCAAAACCGGCTATTTTTAAAGCTCTGGATGACCATTTAAATATATAAATATATTTAAATATTATTAAATTAAATATAAATAAATTTATATTATCGTATATCTTTACATATGATATCGTACAGCTCCAGAATATCATATCAGAATTTACAGTTTGATATTTCAGATTCCAGATTATCTCGATATTCAATTTATATCGAAAATCCATTTATAACGTAATTAAAGCGTCGCAAATTATAAAGGAATTCTACAGCGACTTTTCAGAAATTTGATTTGGACATAAATCAAAATCTACCCGCCGAAATCCCGATTTTTCTCTTCCACTAGAAAGATATACTCCACCAGCTCCACACGTTTCTTGTTTCAAAGAAATCCAGCTTAAAACGAATCCTGTACATTCAATTGAAGTTCGAATCACCAATTTAAAAACTGCAGCGCCATTTCGAGCTTGATTTTAATTATAATATAATTATACATTCAAACTGTCGTCGATTGAATATGTTCGTCAATATAATTCAACTCTAAGCTGAATTAAATCCAAGGGACGACCCCGTTCACAGAATATTGTGATTTCCAAAAATTCTGATTATTTCTGAATTAAATATATCATTTAATTTATTATTTTAATTAAATATTCCCAGTTATTTAATTCCACGACCATTAAATCCTTTAATTCACCATTTATATAATTAAATAAATTAATTATAATACCTCTGCCAATGCGGGTCATTACATTCTTCCCCACTTAAAATAATTTCGTCCTCGAAATTGCTAAGTTAGAGGACGACCCTACCAATTGGAATTCCTAAGATTTGTTTACCCCTTATTTCTGATTTCAACTGAACCAATTAATATCGACTAAAATATTTATTCATTCCGACTAACTAAAATTTTCAAAAATTCTGAAAATTATCTAACACTTTAAATTTTCGGAAAATTTCGCCAGCACCTCCTTTGTACTGGTCAATAGCTCAAACTCCAACTCGCCTCTCTGGGCCTTCTTCAACCCAAAAGAAAATCAAAACGCCAAACGGCTTGCCAATTTGGCTCATAAATTCCAAACTCATATAAAATATAAACTTGTACCTTTTTGTTGGGCATATCATTATATCCCTACCATCTGTTATCAACTCGGCATATACAAATGCCATCCCAATCAACTCCAACCAAGTTATTCTTAACATAACCATTCACTTATTCAAGTCGAATTTAATTTCAAATTCGAGTTTCAAATTCCAAACTCTCAACTTATCATTTCAAATCCAGATTATTCTCTAATCACTTCAGTTTTTCTTAACCTATCATCTCAAGTTAAATTCTGGTTTATTATTTACTTTTACCATCCCATTCGAATTAACTTCACAAGTTAAATTTTAATTTCTAGAACTTAAAATTCCTGGGTTTATTTCAAATCAATTTTAAATCATAACAACAATTCAAAACCTTTGAATTTCTAAACAACTTGTTTTCTCAAAACAATTTCAAAAACAAAATCCTTTGGTAGTAATCCGTCACTTAGGAACTCAGAAATCACACCGACGATGTATCGATCCATCCTCGGAATTATTTTCCAGTCATCAAGGTGAGTTCAATACTATATTTATTTCAAATTGAAAAACATTTTCAAAATCTCCCAGGAACTTAAAATTCACATATATTAAATCCAGATTCATTTACAAACACCTTTCTAATTTCTGGGATTTTAGATTTCAATTCTGATTTTAATTTCAGATTTAATTCATCTTATTTCACATATTTTACTTATATAAATTCTGATTGGTTATATATAACCATTTCACATTTTATAATCTTATCTGATTATCATTACTACCAACACATCCTATATATGATAATATATCACATATCCATACTGTGTCGGTCCATCGTATTCAAGTGTTTATTTACTCCTACCGATACAGTGGATCAAACTGATCGACCAGAACTCATAAACAACTCAGCCAATGAATCTCCACAATATAAAACCATTTTTTTTATATCAAATACAAATACGCACTCGTATATATACACTCAAACTCAATCTAGGGTATTACTAACCCTATCTCTACCGAGTCACGCCACAGAGCCAAGGTAATTCTTAACTTAAGCTCTGGTAACAACTATAACGACCCGGATTTTGAGCGACTTTGGTTATCGACATAAGCTCGATGTCGATAAACAAAACATCGAAAAATCCCGGTAATTAATGAAAGAAATTAGAAGGTGAGAATAGATAAGATAGAAACTTAGAATAGAAGAAGAAGAAGAACACAACATCAGAGTAACACGAACCTCACAGCGGAACGAATAACATATAATAGATAACATAACTTTGAAATATAACAGTTATGTATACAATAGCACTTATCAGAGTACAGCACTTACAACACAGCGGAAATAACTATAGCTATATGATCTTGAAGCCTCCTGCTCCAAGCTCTCCAAGTATATCTGTAAAATCCTGACTACTTGACCGCCCGTACAAAATTGGACACCCAAGAGTTTAGGGAAAACAAAAAAGTAAACTCCGGGTCAGTCATGGGGATGGTGTGAGTAAAACAGTTTAAACAGGTATATGAACAAGTAAACGATATCTCATAAGACCACGCCGCAGAACGGAACGGGTTTTTCCCTTATGAGAATCCAAAATATCTTTATATCAAAAACCTTTTGATATTATAATAATGTCTATGTACAAATAGATATCAACTAGCAGAAACGCTTTCATCTCACGTTCTACATATATAGTATACAATCAAAATCGCAAGCACGTATTGGATAATGGATTTCCAACTATGACAAGGTATGGAACCACCTTCCGATCAGTGTACTCTAGGAACGATACACTGGAGTTCAACAAGAACATCTTGTACCTAAGCCACACATAACCGACCACTCATTTCGCTTGAGTGTATCGAATGTACATCACCAACGGTTGGGATCAGCAACCGTTCCCGTATATATATGGGACAACATTGATAGATTTAAGAAACAAATGAATATTCTCTAGATAGGTGATTATACACCCTACTTCGGTGCAACCGACTTAGCCATGCTGCCTGCCCGATTTCTGTCATTTACCGGATGTAAGGCTAGAAGCTACGCATATCTTTTCATATCATATATTCATTTACTTGGAATACCACATCGTCATACCCGCCAAATCATTATCGATTTCTCTAACGGTATCACGGGTATGAAGCTAAGAGAAACGAATTCCTCCGCCACCAAACGTAATACGTTGAAGAGATCAACATATATGATTCGTTGGGAATACTCTGTCAGACATTCGTCCATACAAGTTGTCCTGGGACTGGACAAACCGAAGGCACTATTCAGTACATCCATCTTAGGCACTGTTATCTAAGACTTATACAATAGCCCTTGCACTTTACTTCGTCTTCAATTTTCTTCATCGTATTTGATCACAACGCTTATGTCAATACGGAGTGGTTCTTCGGATAATAATCCAACCGGTCTCTCCATATTTACAACGTAAAATGGTCAAAACTTTGATAGTCTGTGATTTAACTATCAAATGAAAACATGTCCGTGTACAAACAACGATCTAAATTCCAAATGGAATTATCAACCAATCATCAAACATATATATATTTATATATATTCATATTTCCTTATTTTCAATATTTAGAAAATATTCATTATCAACGTTGGAAAACATTTCCATTGTTTATTTACGTATCACTATCCTTCCACAACTATCAGACTCTAACTATAAACTAACAAGAGAACAACTTCCTAAGTATAAACCCCGAAGGCCGAAACCAACATCAGATCGATACTCAGGAAACCATTCAACTTATTAATCTCTAGTCAGTTTCTAATTTTGCTTAACTCTATATTCTTTAACTCCATTCGCTCAACTCTAGATCGCATCGATCACAATGGTTACGTCTGATTCCCTCAGGAAACATCCGACCGCCGTAGGCTATTTACAGCCCTGCGAATTACGCTAGCAGTCGTGCTAAATGGCAACTCATCTTCAATAACTATGTTTGTTTTAACTTTAATTGTTTAACTCTAACCGGTTAACTCTAACTGTTTAACTCTAACTGGTTAACTCTAACTGATTAACTCTAACTGTTTAACTCTAACTATTTAAACTATTCATTTATAAAGATTTACTTTTAGTAACGGTTCTTCACTTTACAAATGATTTCCTTTTTACAACGTTTTCCTTTTTATAACATCCTATTCAGTTATAAACAAATTTCCTTTTTATAACTCTATTTATTTTCTAAATATTTCCTTTTCAAATTTATTCTTAAAAATATTCTAACTCCTTAAATTCCCGGAAAAATTCGCCATAACCTCCTTTGTATCGGGAGCATCGGGAAAATCCCCAAACCGCTACACAAGCCTTTCCATTCAAAAAGAAAATGATTTGCAGTTATTTCCTTTTTGAATATCTCCTATTTATTTCTAAGTAAATAATCCCTATTTAATATTTTATTTATTTAACAAATAAATAATCCATGTTACAATATCTTATCTATTTATCCTAAATAAATAATTCACTTTATAAATATTCCATTTATAAATATTTCTATTTATAAATATTCTCTTTTATTAAATCCTCTTGATTTTATAAATATTTTCTTTTCAATATTCCGGTATATTATAGTATTTAACATATCAAATCACGATGTCCAATATCATCCATACACACACAATCAACACAGATTATAAATCACGTCATATATCACAATATATGAAAACAATAAAATAACTGTTGAGGAATCCAGTCGGATTCCTCCAACCTGTTTCCCTGCGTCCACAGATGTTACACAATAAAATCAACATCACTTTCAGTTCCATATGATATATTCTGTTAAACAGAATCAATATAGAAATTCAACTAACTGACTAGCAGTTCAATCAAACAGTCAACACACAGTCAATATTTAACAGTTCTAAAAATACAACATGAAAATATAAACTGTTCAGAGTTAGTGAGATTTACTCACTTTGGCAGTTCATCGTTAAAGAACAATAAACTGTTTGTTTGATTTGAATCAAACAATTTATTTTGCCATAATTTCAAACCAGCTCCAATCCACTCCCAGTCAGTTCCAACATGTAGCCACCGTCCATACGATCCTAACGGATCTTGTTTCGCTGATTTTCGTTCACGTGTGATAAAGTTATGGTCTATACAAGGTAATGCTATTTTAAATAAGTTAAATTCTATTTTAATTTAACCATTGGGCCTTTACTCACATTCCTTGGCCCAGAACTTAATCCGCCCGTCAGCTACAGTACTGCCGTCTTCCCCATTCACCAAGAAATCACGAACTCCATTCCAGTATTCCTCAACGCAAAATCCGACCTCCCTTCATCTCGATGCCTCATGAAAATCAAAGACTACACAACCGAATCCATCTCCTTGATACTCTCCATCCACCAACCACCAAAATACCACCATTCGACATCCTCACACAGTCACGACATCGGACTGTCGACAACAGGTCACCGAACCCGTTTTGCATCGAATCTCCCCATTTTCTGCAGGTAGGTGCGGTTTTTACTGACAAACCCAAATCCGAACTCAGTTTTGCCAACCAATGCTTCAACCTCCTCGTTTCCTCAACCCTTTCTCACAATTCAAACACCCCAAATACAGTGTCGCACCAAACATTGAGAGCCCCAGTTTGAAGAGAAACTCATACTGAATTCGTGTATATATGTTTCAGGATTTCTAGTATTTGATTTCCTTTCTTTTGATTTTTCTTTTGATTTTTTTTCTCACTGTATTTGTTTTGTGGAAGAACAAAAAAGTGTGGCGGCTTCTTCATTGACTGTGGGATGATAAAATTAGGTTTAGGAAAATATAGTGTGGTATTTCTAGGGTGAACAAATATCTAGATATTTTATAGAGGGAATATTCCCGGTATATTCCTTTTTTGATAATTCGTTTTACCTTCTAAAAATCGTTGTGATCACACACAGTATTCAAAAATCACGAAACTGGACATGTAGCTAGAGTTTGACATTATGGTCCCAATGAAACTGGTTTCGTCGAATTCCAACTCCGTATGCTCACACAGCGTATTTTTAACTATCAAAATACTGACTATTTTGCACTCTAAAAATCCGTACGGCCACATACTGCCTCTAAAAACCACGAAACTGGAAATCTAACAACTATTTGATATTGCGGATCCAACAAAACTGGTTTCGTCGAATTCCGACTTCGTTTGCAAAACCGGCTATTTTTAAAGCTCTGGATGACCCATTTAAATATATAAATATATTTAAATATTATTAAATTAAATATAAATAAATTTATATTATCGTATATCTTCACATATGATATCGTACAACTCCAGAATATCATATCAGAATTTACAGTTTGATATTTCAAATTCCAGATTATCTCGATATTCAATTTATATCAAAAATCCATTTATAACGTAATTAAAGCATCGCAAATTATAAAGGAATTCTATAGTGACTTTTCAAAAATTTGATTTGGACGTAAATCAAAATTTACCCGACGAAATCCCGATTTTTCTCTTCCACTAGAAAGATATACTCCACCAGCTCCACACGTTTCTTGTTTCACAGAAATCCGGATTAAAACGAATCCTGTACATTCAGTTGAAGTTCGAATCGCCAATTTACGAACTGCAGCGCCATTTCGAGCTTGATTTTAATTATAATATAATTATACGTTCAAACTGTCGTCGATTGAATATATTCGTCAATATAATTCAACTCTAAGCTGAATTAAATCTAAGGGACGACCCCGTTCACAGAATATTGTGATTTCCAAAAATTCTGATTATTTCTGAATTAAATATATTATTTAATTTATTATTTTAATTAAATATTCCCTGTTATTTAATTCCACGACCATTAAATCCTTTAATTCACCATTTATATAATTAAATAAATTAATTATAATACCTCTGCCAATGCGGGTCATTACATTCTTCCCCACTTAAAATAATTTCGTCCTCGAAATTGCCAAGTTAGAGGACGACCCTACCTATTGGAATTCCTAAGATTTGTTTACCCCTTATTTCTGATTTCAACTGAACCAATTAATATCGACTAAAATATTTATTCATTCCGACTAACTAAAATTTTCAAAAATTCTGAAAATTTTCTAACACTTTAAATTTTCGGAAAATTTTGCCAGCACCTCCTTTGTACTGGTCAATAGCTCAAACTCCAACTCGGCTCTCTGGCCTTCTTCAACCCAAAAGAAAATCAAAACGCCAAACGGCTTGCCAATTCGGCTCATAAATTCCAAACTCATATAAAATATAAACTTGTACCTTTTTGTTGGGCATATCATTATATCCCTACCATCAGTTATCAACTCGGCATATACAAAGGCCATCCCAATCAACTCCAACCAAGTTATTCTTAGCACAACCATTCGCTTATTCAAGCCGAATTTAATTTCAAATTCGAGTTTCAAATTCCAAACTCTCAACTTATCATTTCAAATCCAGATTATTCTCTAATCACTTCAGTTTTTCTTAACCTATCATCTCAAGTTAAATTCTGGTTTATTATTTACTTTTACCATCCCATTCGAATTAACTTCACAAGTTAAATTTTAATTTCTAGAACTTAAAATTCCTGGGTTTATTTCAAATCAATTTTAAATCATAACAATAATTCAAAACCTTTGAATTTCTAAACAACTTGTTTTCTCAAAACAATTTCAAAAACAAAATCCTTCGATAGTAATCCGTCACTTAGGAACTCAAAAATCACACCGACGATGTATCGATCCATCCTCAGAATTATTTTCCAGTCATCAAGGTGAGTTCAATACTATATTTATTTCAAATTGAAAAACATTTTCAAAATCCCCCAGGAACTTAAAATTCACATATATTAAATCCAGATTCATTTACAAACACCTTTCTAATTTCTGGGATTTTAGATTTCAATTCTGATTTTAATTTCAGATTTAATTCATCTTATTTCACATATTTTACTTATATAAATTCTGATTGGTTATATATAACCATTTCACATTTTATAATCTTATCTGATTATCATTACTACCAACACATCCTATATATGATAATATATCACATATCCGTACTGTGTCGGTCCATCGTATTCAAGTGTTTATTTACTCTTACCGATACAGTGGATCAAACTGATCGACCAGAACTCATAAACAACTCAGCCAATGAATCTCCACAATATAAAACCATTTTTTTATATCAAATACAAATACGCACTCGTATATATACACTCAAACTCAATCTAGGGTATTACTAACCCTATCTCTACCGAGTCACGCCACAAAGCCAAGGTAATTCTTAACTTAAGCTCTGATACCAACTGTAACGACCCGGATTTTGAGCGACTTTGGTTATCGACATAAGCTCGATGTCGATAACCAAAACATCGAAAAATCCCGGTAATTAATGAAAGAAATTAGAAGGTAAGAATAGATAAGATAGAAACTTAGAATAGAAGAAGAAGAAGAACACAACATCAGAGTAACACGAACCTCACAGCGGATCGAATAACATATAATAGATAACATAACTTTGAAATATAACAGTTATGTATACAATAGCACTTATCAGAGTACAGCACTTACAACACAGCGGAAATAACTATAGCTATATGATCTTGAAGCCTCCTGCTCCAAGCTCTCCAAGTATATCTGTAAAATCCTGACTACTTGACCGCCCGTACAAAATTGGACACCCAAGAGTTTAGGGAAAACAACAAAGTAAACTCCGGGTAGGTCATGGGACTGGTGTGAGTAAAACAGTTTAAACAGGTATATGAACAAGTAAACGATATCTCATAAGACCATGCCGCAGAATGGAATGGGTTTTTCCCTTATGAGAATCCAAAATATCTTTATATCAAAAACCTTTTGATATTATAATAATGTCTATGTACAAATAGATATCAACTAGCAGAATCGCTTTCATCTCACGTTCTACATATATAGTATACAATCAAAATCGCAAGCACGTATTGGATAATGGATTTCCAACTATGACAAGGTATGGAACCACCTTCCGATCAGTGTACTCTAGGAACAATACACTGGAGTTCAACAAGAACATCTTGTAACTCAGCCACACATGACCGACCACTCATTTCGCTTGAGTGTATCGAATGTACATCACCAACGGTTGGGATCAGCAACCGTTCCCGTATATATATGGGATAGCATTGAAAGATTTAAGAAACAAATGAATATTCTCTAGATAGGTGATTATACACCCTACTTCGGTGCGACCGACTTAGCCATGCTGCCTGCCCGATTTCTGTCATTTACCGGATGTGAGGCTAGAAGCTACGCATATCTTTTCATATCATATCTTCATTTACTTGGAATACCACATCGTCATACCCGCCAAATCATTATCGATTTCTCTAACGGTATCACAGGTATGAAGCTAAGAGAAACGAATTCCTCTGCCACCAAACGTAATACGTTGAAGAGATCAACATATATGATTCGTTGGGAATACTCTGTCAGACATTCGTCCATACAAGTTGTCCTGGGACTGGACAAACCGAAGGCACTATTCAGTACATCCATCTTAGGCACTGTTATCTAAGACTTATACAATAGCCCTTGCACTTTACTTCGTCTTCAATTTTCTTCATCGTATTTGATCACAACGCTTATGTCAATACGAAGTGGTTCTTCGGATAATAATCCAACCGGTCTCTCCATATTTACAACGTAAAATGGTAAAAACTTTGATAGTCTGTGATTTAACTATCAAATGAAAACATGTCCGTGTACAAACAACGATCTAAATTCCAAATGGAATTATCGACCCAATCATCAAACATATATATATATATATATATATATATATATATTTATATATATTCATATTTCCTTATTTTCTGTATTTAGAAAATATTCGTTATCAACGTTGGAAAACGTTTCCATTGTCTATTTACGTATCACTATCCTTCCACAACTATCAGACTCTAACTATAAACTAACAAGAGAACAACTTCCTAAGTATAAACCCCGAAAGCCGAAACCAACATCATATCGATACTCAGGAAACCATTCAACTTATTAATCTCTAGTCAGTTTCTAATTTTGCTTAACTCTATATTCTTTAACTCCATTCGCTCAACTCTAGATCGCAGCGATCACAATGGTTACGCCTGATTCCCTCAGGAAACATCCGACCGCCGTAGGCTATTTACAGCCCTGTGAATTATGCTAGCAGTCGTGCTAAATGGCAACTCATCTTCAATAACTATGATTTTTTTAACTTTAACTGTTTAACTCTAACCAGTTAACTCTAACTGTTTAACTCTAACTGGTTAACTCTAACTGATTAACTCTAACTGTTTAACTCTAACTGTTTAAACTATTCATTTATAAAGATTTACTTTTAGTAACGGTTCTTCACTTTACAAATGATTTCCTTTTTATAACGTTTTCCTTTTTATAACATCCTATTCAGTTATAAACAAATTTCCTTTTTATAACTCTATTTATTTTCTAAATATTTCCTTTTCAAATTTATTCTTAAAAATATTCTTACTCCTTAAATTCCCGGAAAAATTCGCCATAACCTCCTTTGTATCGGGAAAATCCCCAAACCGCTACACAAGCCTTTCCATTCAAAAAGAAAATGATTTGCAGTTATTTCCTCTTTGAATATCTCCTATTTATTTCTAAGTAAATAATCCCTATTTAATATTTTATTTATTTAACAAATAAATAATCCATGTTATAGTATCTTATCTATTTATCCTAAATAAATAATTAACTTTATAAATATTCCATTTATAAATATTTCTATTTATAAATATTCTCTTTTATAAAATCCTCTTGATTTTTTAAATATTTTCTTTTCAATATTTTGGTATGTTATAGTATTTAACATATCAAATCACGATGTCCAATATCATCCATACCCACACAATCAACACAGATTATAAATCACGTCATATATCACAATATATGAAAACAATAAAATAACTGTTAAGGAATCCAGTCGGACTCCTCCAACCTGTTTCCCTGCATCCACAGATGTTACACAATAAAATCAACATCACTTTCAGTTCCATATGATATATTCTGTTAAACAGAATCAATATAGAAATTCAACTAACTGACTGGCAGTTCAATCAA
This sequence comes from Allium sativum, assembly GCA_030737875.1. Classification (NCBI taxonomy): domain Eukaryota; kingdom Viridiplantae; phylum Streptophyta; class Magnoliopsida; order Asparagales; family Amaryllidaceae; genus Allium; species Allium sativum. The sequence goes on along the minus strand of CM060922.1, from coordinate 931,747,713 downwards.
ACAGTCAACACACACTCAATATTTAACAGTTCTAAAAATACAACATGAAAATATAAACTGTTCAGAGTTAGTGAGATTTACTCACTTTGGCAGTTCATCGTTAAAGAACGATAAACTGTTAGTTTGATTTGAATCAAACAATTTATTTTGCCATAATTTCAAACCAGCTCCAATCCACTCCTAGTCAGTTTCAGCGTGTAGCCACCGTCCATACGATCCTAACGGATCTTGTTTCGCTGATTTTCGTTCACGTGTGATAAAGTTATGGTCTATACAAGTTAATGCTATTTTAAATAAGTTAAATTCTATTTTAATTTAACCATTGGGCCTTTACTCACATTCCTTGGCCCAGTACTTAATCCACCCGTCAGCTACAGTACTGCCGTCTTCCCCATTCACCAAGAAATCACGAACTCCATTCCAGTATTCCTCAATGCAAAATCCGACCTCCCTTCATCTCGATGTCTCATGAAAATCAAAGACTACACAACCGAATCCATCTCCTTGATACTCTCCATCCACCAACCACCAAAATACCACCATTCGACATCCTCACACAGTCACGACATAGGACTGTCGACAGCAGGTCACCGAACCCATTTTGCATCGAATCTCCCCATTTTCTACAGGTAGGTGCGGTTTTTACTGACAAACCCAAATCTGAACTCAGTTTTGCCAACCAATGCTTCAACCTCCTCGTATCCTCAACCCTAGATCTACTTCTCACAATTCGAACACCCCAAATACAGTGTCGCACCAAACATTGAGAGCCCCAGTTCGAAGAGAAACTCATACTGAATTCATGTATATATGTTTCAGGATTTCTAGTATTTGATTTCCTTTCTTTTGATTTTTCTTTTGATTTTTTTTTCTCACTGTATTTGTTTTGTGGAAGAACAAAAAAATGTGGCGGCTTCTTCATTGACTGTGGGATGATAAAATTAGGTTTAGGAAAATATAGTGTGGTATTTATAGGGTGAGCAAATATCTAGATATTTTATAGAGGGAATATTCCCGGTATATTCCTTTTTTGATAATTCGTTTTACCTTCTAAAAATCGCTGTGATCACACACAGTATTCAAAAATCACGAAACTGGACATGTAGTTAGAGTTTGACATTACGGTCCCAATGAAACTGGTTTCGTCGAATTCCAACTCCGTATGCTCACACATCGTATTTTTAACTGTTAAAATACTGACTGTTTTGCACTCTAAAAATCCGTACGGCCACATACTGCCTCTAAAAACCACGAAACTGGAAATCTAACAACTATTTGATATTGCGGATCCAACAAAACTGGTTTCGTCGAATTCCGACTTCGTTTGCAAAATCGGCTATTTTTAAAGCTCTGGATGACGCATTTAAATATATATATAAATATATTTAAATATTATTGAATTAAATATAAATAAATTTATATTATCGTATATCTTCACATATGATATCATACAGCTCCAGAATATCATATCAGAATTTACAGTTTGATATTTCAGATTCCAGATTATCTCGATATTCAATTTATATCGAAAATCCATTTATAACGTAATTAAAGCGTCGCAAATTATAAAGGCATTCTACAGCGACTTTTCAGAAATTTGATTTGGACGTAAATCAAAATCTACCCGACGAAATCCCGATTTTTCTCTTCCACTAGAAAGATATACTCCACCAGCTCCACACGTTTCTTGTTTCACAGAAATCCGGCTTAAAACGAATCCTGTACATTCAGTTGAAGTTCGAATCGCCAATTTATGAACTGCAACGCCATTTCGAGCTTGATTTTAATTATAATATAATTATACGTTCAAACTGTCATCGATTGAATATATTCGTCAATATAATTCAACTCTAAGCTGACTTAAATCTAAGGGACGACCCCGTTCACAGAATACTGTGATTTCCAAAAATTCCGATTATTTCTGAATTAAATATATTATTTAATTTATTATTTTAATTAAATATTCCCAGTTATTTAATTCCACGACCATTAAATCCTTTAATTCACCATTTATATAATTAAATTAATTAATTATAATACCTCTGCCAATGCGGGTCATTACAGCCCGAATCCAACCGGCATATCCAGCATCCACGAGTCGCAGGCTTAATGTGGGAGGTCTGGCCCAGTATAAAGTATAAGTGAATAAGATAATGAAATGGTCTTTTTAATTTGTTTTAAAGAGCTAACTCCAAAATTAATATTTTGGAAATAATATTATTTTAATATGATAGTAGATAGAATACTCAATTTGGATTTAAAATTGAAATAAAAGTTGGAATCGTTTTATAAACGAATTTATAAACATTTTAGAATAAAGTTTGAAAGGAAATTATTGCATTTTTCAATGTAATAAAGATTGAAATGAAATATTACATTTTTCAGTCTAATAAAAACTGAGATGAAATAGTTAAATTTTTCCAATGTAATAAAGTTTGAACTGAAAATAAAGTTGAAATGAAAATATTACATTTTCCAATGTAATAAAGTTTGAAATGAAAATATTTCATTTTCCAATGTAATAAAGATTGAATTGAAAATAGTTTGAAATGAAAAATTACATTTTCCAATGTAATAAAGATTGAAATGAAAATATTACATTTTTCTATGTAATAAAGGTTGAACTAAAAAGATTACATTAAAAAGATTTCATTTTTATTTAAGGTTGATTACATTAGAAAGAATACATTTTTATAGTTAATTTGTTTCATTAGAAAGATTAGAAAATAAGAATGACATTCTCACTATAATATGTTTTTCGAGTAAAAGGGTAGAAAATAAAGATTATATTTTTATTATGGTCTAGCTTCCAGTTATAATCAATCATGTTTTTAAGAAAAGATTGGATTACGAAGATTATATGTTCATTGATTGTGTTGCATTAAAAAGAATTTGATGTTAAAGTACGATTTGTGATCTAGAAATGTAATAACCTGGAAATTCTGAGCCAATTTAAAATTTTTGTTTTGGTAATTTTGATGAATTTTGAATATTTAAAACGAATTATTTTAAATAATAACGACGGAAAATTTATTTTGAATGGAATTCGAACGTATATATTTATATAGATCGTCGTTAGAGTAGAAATATTTTATTTTAATTATAAAAGGAATTGGAAATGGCGCGGTAGTTCGAAAATTCGATTTCAAAGTTCAAACGAATGTACAGGATTGAAAATAAACCAGATTTTAGTGAAACCAAAAATATTTGATTCTATTTGAGAATATCTTTCCAACGAATCCGAGAAATCAAAATTTCATAGCGGGAATCAAAAGTTACGTCCAGTTGAAAATTCAGAATAGTCGCTATGGAATTTTGGCCCTTAAAAATGGAAGTATTGCAAACGACCTCGGTTTTTGACGAAACCACTTTTGTTGGATCCGGGATGTCAAGTTATTGCTAGGTTTCAAAATTCGTAATTTTATGATTCAATATGTGAGCGTGGCAAAGGAAAACGCGTTTTACCAGTTTCAGTTGATTTTAATCGACTGGAAAATGGTCATTTTTCCAACGGTCTTAGAATTCGTTGAAATTAGTTTTGTTGGGACCGTATCGTCAATACGAAGTCAGAAATAATTTTTCTGAAATTTTTAGAGACTGTATGTGGCCCCGGTGAATTGAAATGTACGTTCAAAATAGAATATATAGATTTATATTTTAAATTTGACAGAAACTGATCGAAACAGCCGAACTGGCTTACGATACATATCCCATTGTGTTCGGAATGGGGGTAATTAGCTAGGAACGACAGTCGTTGGGTCGCGTTTCGAGTTCGAACAAAAAGTCAAAATTAGGGAGAAAAAATAATAATAAATTAATTAAATTAAACTATCCTATCTCTCTCTCCTCTAAGTCAACTCCTCCCCCCCCCCATACCCGTTCACTCAAAATCGAAGGTAAAAAAGGGCGGAGCCCCGCCCATGGACATCGCGCGCCACTAGAGGAGGCCGCCGCCCCTCCCTCCGGCGTTCGAAGACGTCAGCAACCCCCTCAGCTCTGCCCCCTCGCATGCTGCTCTCCCTCCTCTTTATTTCAACGCCCGAACCCCCAACCTTACCCAAAATCGTCGTGCCCCTCCTCCAACGATCACTGCCCCCTCGACCTTCCACTGCCCAGTTCGCCGCCTCCTCTAAGCCCATCTCCGACCCCGCGCCCCTAATCCCCCTCTCTCTCCAAAAAGAAACTCGAAACCCTTATCCTCTTCGAAGTCGAATGCTTTCAAGGCTTGGAAGACTCCGCTCGATCGATGTGGGGTGACGCTCTAGCAATGAAACTTTAATAGGAATGGATGTGAGTTTTTCTAATTTTTATTTCAAATAAAAATATAATTTTTATGTTATAGAGTAATAAAAATAGAATCTTTTCTATATACGAAGCTATGATTTTTATTTTATACAAAGTTGGGATTTTTATATAGGAGAAATAGTAAAGACGTGATTTTTATATAGTATAAATAATAAAGACGTGACTTTTATAAAGTAGAAGTATTAAAAATATGATTTTTATATTTTAGAAAGAATAAAAATTCGATCTTTATATTAGAAGTAGATATAAAAATATAATTCTTATATAGGAAGGAGCGTTATAAAAATATAATCTTTATTATATGAACACCATTGTAAAAAATAGAATTTTTATCTATATAGAATGATTATAAAAATGTGATTTTTATATACATAGCAACAATATAAAAATGTGATTTTTATATATGTAGTGAATACGGGCAATGAAATGGACAAAAGGCGAGCACGGTGAAGATTTCTACATATGAAGAGTCGTGGCATTTGGTTTAGCTAGTCGGTAGAAACTTCTCACTTTAACTCTTCTTTTCTAGGTAAAAATATATACCAGGATGCAGACGGTGCTTAGCAGCACCCGACACCCGTCGTCCACAGACCATGGACGACTTGTATGCTTGTTTGATGTGTTGTGAAGTTTGTTTGTGATGTTGATGTGAAATGGATAATAAAACATTCATGTGTTGAAATAAATTAATTATCATTAAAAATATAATTTTTAACGTGAATATAAATAAATAAATATTCATTTACAAACCAGATGGTTTGTTTATGTACACATATTTGAAGGATATTGATTGGGACGATAAATTTTACACGTCGCCCAACTGCACAAATAATATTCAGTGTTTGTGGATTGAAACCCCACACGGGTGTTGGGATGATATTTGGCGTACACTAATCCCAATTATTTAGTTTTATGTCGATCGATTGGTCGACAAACTGTGTAAGCGTTAATTATTTATATTTAATGCTTATGCAGTTGTGTGGTGCACTTTGGAAGATGGTTGATTATTTATCGTTGCTATTTATATACATGTGTTGTACGGAAACCATATAATTAACATTATATGGTAATTGATTGGGCCTCATTCCAATCGGGAAAATAAAGAATATTATAAAATATATATTCATGTGTTGAATAGAATAAAGAAGATTCATGTGTTGAATAGAATAAATAGTCATGTGTTGACGATGCTCATGTGTTGAGAATATTCATGTGTTGAAACTTATCATGTGTTGAGTAAAATATATTAACAATAAAATTTACATCTTTATCATATTTAAGATTAGAAACTAACTGGAAACTAGAAAAGATGAGTGGTTTCATGGGTATTGATCTGATGTTGATTTCGGCCTTCGGGGTTAATACTTAGGGAATCATTCTCTTACTACTTTACGGTTGGAGTCTGATTAAAAATCAAACGATAGATACCATAATTTTATAAAATATATTAAATAATAGAAATAGTCATGTGTTGACGATACTCATGTGCTGAGAATATTCATGTGTTGAAAGAAATATAGATTCATGTGTTGAATAGAATAAATATTCATTTGTTGAATAGAATAACGAAGTTATTGAAATATATAAAGCCGTGTTGATTAGAGATGCGCTATTTTGACGCGAACGATATTTATATCGATTATATTCGTTTTTATAATGAATATAGAAAAGGAAGTGATTTCAAAATACAACGTTTTGAAAATATTATCATTTGTATATCAATGATATGAAATATTCAATTTTGATTTGAAATTGAATATGAAGTTGAAATTGTTTTGAAAATGAATTTAAAACGATTTATAAAGTACGTTTTGAATTGAAATCGACGAAATATATATAATATACATATTATATATATTAAATGGCCTGAATAGAACGCGCCGCACCGCGGCAGTTCGTGAATTTTGGCCATTGACTTCAAATTGACGTTGCGGGAGATCCGACCATCGGAATTCTCCGAAAACAGGAACTGTTGGGTTCGTATCGAAAAGAGCTTTCCAACGAATATTAGAAATTTGAAATCTAACGGTTGGATTTGGAATTATGTCCAAATCAAATTTGGAAAAGGTCGCTGTAAGTGCAGTTCGGTGGCCGTTACTGAAAATCGACTGTACGGGCCTTGATAAAATTATTAAAAATATTAATAATTCGTGTAAAATCATAAGGAATTATTTGTGAAGAACTGGGATGAAAAATTCTACATTTGAAAAGATAAAAATAAATTTTTATCAAAATGAACTAGTATTGAACTAGAATTAAAATCAATTTTGTGATAGCCCGTAACTTCCCCGTGAAGGAAAGCCCGGATTACTTTGAGAACAACACACAACAGAACGCAGACGGTAGAACATTTCATTGTTATTACAACAATTCCATCAGATACAAGAATATACAGAGTATAAATGAATAAATTACATTCGATAAATATCAGAGATTACAATAAATTACATAGCAGCGGAAAATAATACAAAGCACAACTGAAGGTGATATACGGATACAGAGCTTTCCGGATATCATTCCAGCTGTAAACCAGGATCCTATGAATATAAATCTGCAAAACCAAAACTACTAGCTGCCCGTGTCGAAAATAAGGGCACCCAGAGTTTAGGTTAAAACAATAAACTCCAGGTCAGTCATGTGACTGGTGTGAGAACTAAAACAGTTATTAAAACTTTACTTTAAAAGAGAGTAATTCAAGGGACCATGCCGTATAACACGGAACGGGTTTCCTCCCAAGAATACCAGTGCATAGAGTAAACAGCGCAATGCTTTTTCGAAAAATGAAGCTATTATAAGACCCAGGTCCCATCACACAATGCAACGCAAGCCGGAGGATAGGGTTTTCCCTTATAATAGCCAAACATGCTTGGTACGTTTAAAACAAATCATTTGATACTATTATAAGCGTATAGTGTCCAAACATTTCAATCATAAATATCAATCCTAGGCGGCATGGATACCATCTATCATGTCGCCATACTAGGCTCTACAATTAAAACCGAAATGCACGTATTGGAAATTGGATTTCCGTCATGAATCGAGGCAAGGGTCAAGCTCCTCTCCGCTTCGGGACACTCTAGCAAATGCCTTAGGACTACACACTCTGGGTAACCCCTGGATCGGTTGGGCCGGTCCTCTCTTACGTTTGAGGATTAATTATTCCTGAACACACGTTTCCCGGTCCTTACAGACCTATAATCGAGGAGCCTCATTCCAACAACCACAAAGGTGAAAAGTATATAAATGTCAGGGCTGGTAAGTCACTGACACCACCAAAGCTAGAAAGAAACGTCGTGTTCTCCCAACGGTCCGTATCCCGTTTTTGACTCATGCCGAGGTGTGAGGCTCGCGAATTCACGTTATACATAAAGATGCCACGTAGGCCGTGCTTTGATCATCAACCAAAAGACTTTGCTTTTCAACAGAAGCCTTGATCCATGCAACTCAGCATGCCACACAGGCAATTCATGCCATGCGATTGATATCTATCGATATATAACCTCTAAGCTCGTACGTCTTAGAGAAGGGCGTTAAGCAAGAGAATAAATTCTCCGCCGCCAAACAGATATATATTTAACAGAAATCAATCAACACAGAATAAAATCCAATGTCAGACACACAATCCATTTACAAGTTCGTTCTGGGTCTGAACGAAACCGGAGGCACTTTCCTCGCATACCCATCGATCTCCAGGTATGTCTGGACGACCACCAACTGATTCCCTCATCTTGGGTGTACAGCCCAATCAAGATCATCAGTAATCACCCAAACGATGTGAAGACTTCTGGTCTTCAACCACCGTCTTCATCTTTGACATATCGTCGAATCGGTTATTCAGAATGGGTATAAACCCGGCCTTTCCGAACAACCCGCGTATATTAAAACAAATGTTACACAAACACAACATACGCCTCATTCCAATTCATATTTTCAGGCAAAGGTTCCCATTAATTTTATCCAAGACAAATTCTTTAAATTTATTCTTTGATCTTCCTTTGGATGTCATTTCAAACCAAATTATGGTTTTCCAAACTAGTCGGGATTAGCGAACCACACCGAAGTAATTATTTATTTTATTTCCCAATCCCAAACTATTCATCCCATGAAGCAAAACTGGTAATACTCCATATCTAACACCGGTGTTATAGGTAAAATTAATTACCATTTCACGTTCAAATCTAATTAAAGATTTAACTATCGCTTTGGAGCAAAACTGGTGATACTCCATCCTCGCTCTTTTCCAAATTTGATAATTTAGATTATCAATTCACATTTCAATCTAATTGCAGATTCATTTAAAACTCATTTTACTGGATTAAAGAACTAGTGTCATTTAAAACACAATTCACGACAAATCCAAATCACATTCTATTTATTATCGGGTTAAAGAAACAAATGTTATTTAAAACACCGTTCACGATAAACCCATAAATCAATTCTGTTTCAATTTCAATTATATATATATTAGAAATTCTGGTTATTTAAAACCCATTTCAAATCCAATTTATTTATTTAAAAATAAATGGGTTTTAATTTTAGTTCAAAACTAGTTCATTTAGATAAAAATCTATTTTTGTCTTTTCAAATGTGGAGATTTTCATCCCAATTTTCCCCAAATCATTTCTTATGATTTTACAAAAATTATTACTATTTTTAATAATTTTATCAAGGCCCGTACAGTCGATTTCCATCAACGGCCATCGAACTGCACTTACAACGACCTTTTCCAAATTTGATTTGGACGTATCTCCAAATCCAACCGTTAGATTTTGAATTTCTAATATTCGTTAGAAAGCTCTTTTCGATACGAACCCAACGGTTCCGGTTTTAGGAGAATCTGACGGTCGGATCTCCCGCAACGTCAATTCGAAGTCAATGGTCGAAATTCACGAACTGCCGCGTCGCGGCGCGTTCTATTCAGGCCATTATATTATATATATAATATATATTTCGTCGACTTATATTTAAAACGAATTTTGTAAATCGTTTTAAATTTGTTTCAAAAACAATTTCAACTTCCATTTCAATTCAAATCAAAATTGAATTTTTCCTTATAAATTCGTTTTAAAATTCATTTCTATTCAATTCAAATTTCAATTCAATTTGAATTCATTTCAATTCGTTTTAAATTCAATTCGAATTCGTTTTCAATTCAATTCGAATTCGTTTTCAATTCGAATTCGTTTTCAATTCGAATTCGTTTTCAATTCGAATTCGTTTTCAATTCGATTCAATTCAAATTCGTTTTCTATTCGATTCAATTCAAATTGGTTTTCTATTCGATTCAATTCAAATTGGTTTTCTATTCGATTCAATTCAAATTGGTTTTCTATTCGATTCGATTCAAATTGGTTTTCTATTCGATTCGATTCAAATTGGTTTTCTATTCGATTCAATTCAAATTGGTTTTCTATTCGATTCGATTCAAATTGGTTTTCTATTCGATTCGATTCAAATTCGTTTTCTATTCGATTCGATTCAAATTCGTTTTCTATTCGATTCGATTCAAATTCGTTTTCTATTCGATTCGATTCAAATTGGTTTTCTATTCGATTCAATTCAAATTGGTTTTCTATTCGATTCAATTCAAATTGGTTTTCTATTCGATTCAATTCAAATTGGTTTTCTATTCGATTCAATTCAAATTCGTTTTCTATTCGATTCAATTCAAATTGGTTTTCTATTCGATTCAATTCAAATTCGTTTTCTATTCGATTCAATTCAAATTGGTTTTCTATTCGATTCAATTCAAATTCTTTTCTATTCGATTCAATTCAAATTCGTTTTCTATTCGATTCAATTCAAATTTAAAAACGAATATAATCGATATAAATATCGTTCGCGTCAAAATAGCGCATCTCTAATCAATACGGCTTTATATATTTCAATAATTCCATTATTCTATTCGACAAATGAATCTATATTTTTGTCAACACGTGACTAATCCCAACGAATGAGTACTGTCCACGTGTGACTGTTTTTGTTATTTAATATATTTTATAAAAATTGTGGTATCTATCGTTTGATATCAAATCAGACTCCAACCGTAAATTAGTAAGAGAACGATTCCCTAAATATTAACATCGAAGGCCGAAACCAACATCAGATCAATATCCAGGAGACCACTCATCTCATCTATTTTCCAGTTAGTTTCTAATTTTATATATGATAAAGATGTAGATTTTATTGTTAAAATATTTCGTTCAACACATGACTAATCTCAACGGATGAGTACGGTCAACACATGAACCTTTGTATTATAATATTTTTTTTCCTGATTGGAATGAGGCCCAATCAATTACCATATAAAGTTATTTATATGGATTCCATACAACACATGTATATAATAGCAACGATAAATACCCAACCATCATCCAAAGTGCACTACACTGTATAAGCATCAAATATAGATATCTAACGCTTATAACAGCTTGTCAATCAATCGATCGACATACAACTAATTATTGTGATTAGTGTATGCCGTATTTTATCCCAATACCCGTGTGGGGTTTCAAACAATCAAACACAGATTTTTATTTGTGCAGTTGGGCGATGTGTAAAATTTATCGTCCTAATCAATGTCCTTCAAATAGGTGTACATAAACAAACCGTCCGGTTTGTAAATGAATATTTATTTATTCACGTTCACGTTAAAAATTATATTTTCAACGATCCAATTATTTTATTCAACCTATGAATATTATATTCGGTTCATTTATTAAATAAAATGATATCTTTATTTTTCTAACTTATTTTAGAAAATTTCAGCGGCATAACGACACGATACTAGAAACGGGACAAGGCCTAGCCTTATCCTCGGTCTAGTGATGGCCCACGCCATACACATATCAATCAATCCATTCCATTTCACCAAACAATCAAGTTCAAATCAAATAATCTAACCAACTACACAACCAAACAAACAAGTCCATGGTCTGTGGACAATGGTGTCGGGTGCTACTAAACACTGTCTGCATCCTAGTATATATTTATAACTAGAAAAAGAAATTTAGAGTGAGAAGTTCTCACCAATAGCTATTCCAATACCACGACTCTTCTTTTGCAGAAACCTTCGTCGTTCTCGCCCTTTGTCACTTTCGTTGCCCGTAGCCACTACATGTATAAAAATCACATTTTTACCTTCTTGCCATGTATATAAAAATCATATTTTTACTTCGCTATTCAATATATAAAAATCGAATTTTTACTTCGCTATTCAATATATAAAAATCAAATTTTTACTTCGCTATTCAATATATAAAAATCGAATTTTTACTTCGCTATTCAATATATAAAAATCGAATTTTTACTTCGCTATTCAATATATAAAAATCGAATTTTTACTTCGCTATTCAATATATAAAAATCGAATTTTTACTTCGCTATTCAATATATAAAAATCGAATTTTTACTTTGCTATTCAATATTTAAAAATCGAATTTTTACTTCGCTATTCAATATATAAAAATCGAATTTTTACTTCGCTACTATATAGATAAAAATTCTATTTTTACCACACTATTCTCTATATAAAGATTTCGCCTTTTCAAATTTAAAGATTTCGCCTTTTCAAATTTAAAGATTTCGCCTTTACAAAAATAAAGATTTCACCTTTTCTATTTTAAAAATCTAATCTTTTCTATTTTAAAAATCTAATCTTTTCTATTTTAAAAATCTAATCTTTTCTATTTTAAAAATCTAATCTTTTCTATTTCATATATTTAAAGATCAAGGAATTCATATTTTTTTTAAAACCAAGAAATCATATTTTTTTTCTTAATTACTACTCATATGAAGATTATATTCCTCCTTCGCTAAAAATTATATTTATTTATTTTCCTTATAGAAAGATCAAACCTTTCTTAACATAAAAATATGGTTTTTTCTTTTGTAAAGATATAATCTTTCTATAAATAAAAACCATCCCTTTTTACTATGCTAAAAATATTAAAATCTGAAAATAAACATCCGTGCTTTACATAAATACTTAGAAAAACCGATTTTTAAACTTATAAAACTAATTACATAGAAAATAAGCAAAAATAAGTAAATAAAAACAAATGGAAAAACTCACAGCGTTCGTTTAAGGAAGGAGGGGGTTTTCATCAATTTCAGGGGGGTCTGGGACGAATTAGGTCGGAGGAGGAGCTGAAGTGGCTACGGCGAGGCTGAGGCGGCGTTGGGCCCCCGGCGGTGGCGTCTGGAGAAGCGACGGGAGGCGTTTCAGCACGTCGGAGGGAGAAAGGAGGGGAGAAGCGAGAGGGGAGGAGGGAGGTTGCCGCGCCTGTTGCGCGGTGGCGCGCTCTTCGGGGCACGGTGGCGCATCTCGTCGGAGGAGCGGCGGCTCCTCCTTCTCCCTTTTCTTTTTTTTCTTTTTTTGTTATTTTAAATTCTGAGAATCGATCAGAATGATGTAGGGGGTTGACTTCAAGTAAGAGAGAATAGGGGTTTTTTTTTATATTATTTTATTTCTCTACAAAGTAACTTTTTAACACGGACTCGAAATCAAGCCCACCGACTGTCATCCCTAACATATTACCCCAGTTCCGAACACAATGGGATATGTATCGTAAGCTGGTTCGGCTGTTGTAATCAGTTTTCGTCAAAATCAACATATAACTCTATATATTGAATTTGAACGCGCATTTCAATTTACCGGGGTCACATACTAACTCGAAAAATTCCAGAAAAATATTTTCTATCTTCGTATTGACGACACGGTCCTAACAAAACTAGTTTCGTCAGATTTTGAGACCGTTGGAAAAATGGCCATTTTCCAGTCGATTAAAATCAACTGAAACTGGTCAAACGCGTTTTCCTTTGCCACGCTCACATATTAACTCGAAAAATTATGAAATTTGAAATCTAGCAATAATTTGACATCACGGACCCAACAAAAGTGGTTTCGTCGAAATCCGAGGTCGTTTGCAAAATGTCTATTTTTAAGGGCCTGAATTCCATAGCGACTATTCAGAATTTTCTATTGGACATATCTTTTGATTTCCGCTATGAAATCTCGATTTTTCGGATTCGTTGGAAAGATATTATCAAATAGATCCTATTATTTTTGGTTTCACAAAAATCCGGATTATTTTGCAACCGGTACATTCAATTGAAGTTTGAAATCGAATTATCGAACTACTGCGCCATTTTCAATTCTATTTATAATTATATATAATTATTTATATTCTAACGATGACGCATATAAATGTATACGTTCGAATTATATTCAAAATAAATTTATCGTCGATATTATTTAAAATAATCTATTTTAAATGTTCAAAATTCATTAAAATTGCCAAAATAAAAATTTTAAACTGGCTCAAATTTTCGGGTTGTTACAATCTCCCCCACTTAAAACTTTTCGTCTCCGAAAAGGAACAAAGTCGAAAGTGGTTTGATTAATCAACTCTACGTTCGATCTGGCTTCCATTCTCCAACTTTTCAGTTTCTGAGAATTTTCAAATTCTTCAAAAATTTGGCTAACACCCTAAATTTTCGAAAAATTTCGCCGTAACCTCCCCTGCATCGGGAGCCGCGGGAAAATCCCGAAATTGCCATATAGGCCTTCTGATCTCAAAAAGAAAAAGAAAACGCCAAGCGGCTAGCCAATCGACTCATAAAATCATCATCACCCAAACAAAACAGTAAATTATGATAAACATGTACCTATTTGTCGGGCAAACAAATTTTATTCTCTGCTCTAGCCTCCTTGCTATGACCTGTTCAATTGATATACATGTATATGCATGCAAATGCGACCAATTTTCAATACAGTTAAATATTTGATGCAATCAGGCATAATGGTTCAAAATTATCAAACAAATAAACATACAACACAAACATCAATCAATTAGTGAATTAGAGTTTCAAATTCATAATTTTGATATATATACTGAAAACCTTGTTTTTGATGCCAAATCACAACAAATAAATCTATGTAAGTTTTGGTTCCCACACCAGTCTAATGGAAATATATAGATATCACACCTTCGAAACACGAACATAAATACTGATGATGTCATGACAATTATCAGTACCATCTCCGGGCGACTAGAATATGATTCTATACCTATCCAGTATATTAAAACTTCGAATATACGTTCATGACGCGTATATGCAAAATCTTTATATATTGGATTGTCCAACTTCAAAATAAATAAATATTTAAATACGTATACAATGGTTTAAAGTTCAAAACAAAATTTGTTTTCATTTGAAAAATATACTCTTCACACCCGTTCTAGGATACTACTGATCCTATCTCTAACGAGTCATTCTAATTGGATATTACTAATCCAATATTTGATGAATTCTTTCGTATGGTTCTAATGTGTCTTGTTCTCGAGCTCTGTAAACCAAAGCTCTGATACCACTGTGATAGCCCGTAACTTCCCCATGAAGGAAAGCCCGGATTACTTTGAGAATAACACACAACAGAACGTAGACGGTAGAACATTTCATTATTATTAAAACAATTCCATCAGATACAAGAATATACAGAGTATAAATGAATAAATTACATTCGATAAATATCAGAGATTACAATAAATTACATAGCAGCGGAAAATAATACAAAGCACAACTGAAGGTGATATACGGATACAGAGCTTTCCGGATATCATTCCAGCTGTAAACAAGGATCCTATGAATATAAATCTGCAAAACCAAAACTACTAGCTGCCCGTGTCGAAAATAAGGGCACCCAGAGTTTAGGTTAAAACAATAAACTCCAGGTCAGTCATGTGACTGGTGTGAGAACTAAAACAGTTATTTAAAACTTTACTTTAAAAGAGAGTAATTCAAGGGACCATGCCGTATAACACGGAACGGGTTTCCTCCCAAGAATACCAGTGCATAGAGTAAACTGCGCAATGCTTTTTCGAAAAATGAAGCTATTATAAGACCCAGGTCCCATCACACAATGCAACGCAAGCCGGAGGATAGGGTTTTCCCTTATAATAGCCAAACATGCTTGGTACGTTTAAAACAAATCATTTGATACTATTATAAGTGTATAGTGTCCAAACATTTCAATCATAAATATCAATCCTAGGCGGCATGGGTACCATCTATCATGTCGCCATACTAGGCTCTACAATTAAAACCGAAATGCACGTATTGGAAATTGGATTTCCGTCATGAGTCGAGGCAAGGGGCAAGCTCCTCTCCGCTTCGAGACACTCTAGCAAATGCCTCAGGACTACACACTCTGGGTAACCCCTGGATCGGTTGGGCCGGTCCTCTCTTACGTTTGAGGATTAATTATTCCTGAACACACGTTTCCCGGTCCTTACAGACCTATAATCGAGGCGCCTCATTCCAACAACCACAAAAGTGAAAAGTATATAAATGTCAGGGCTGGTAAGTCACTGACACCACCAAAGCTAGAAAGAAACGTCGTGTTCTCCCAACGGTCTGTATCCCGTTTTTGACTCATACCGAGGTGTGAGGCTCGCGAATTCACGTTATACACAAAGCTGCCACGTAGGCCGTGCTTTGATCATCAACCACAAGACTTTGCTTTTCAACAGAAGCCTTGATCCATGCAACTCAGCATGCCACACAGGCAATTCATGCCATGCGATTGATATCTATCGATATATAACCTCTAAGCTCGTACGTCTTAGAGAAGGGCGTTAAGCAAGAGAATAAATTCTCCGCCGCCAAACAGATATATATTTAACAGAAATCAATCAACACAGAATAAAATCCAATGTCAGACACACAATCCATTTACAAGTTCGTTCTGGGTCTGAACGAAACCGGAGGCACTTTCCTCGCATACCCATCGATCTCCAGGTACGTCTGGACGACCACCAACTGATTCCCTCATCTTGGGTGTACAGCCCAATCAAGATCATCAGTACTCACCCAAACGATATGAAGACTTCCGGTCTTCAACCACCGTCTTCATCTTTGACATATCGTCGAATCGGTTATTCAGAATGGGTATAAACCCGGCCTTTCCGAACAACCCGCGTATATTAAAACAAATGTTACACAAACACAACATGCGCCTCATTCCAATTCATATTTTCAGGGAAAGGTTCCCATTAATTTTATCCAAGACAAATTCTTTAAATTTATTCTTTGATCTTCCTTTGGATATCATTTCAAACCAAATTATGGTTTTCCAAACTAGTCGGGATTAGCGAACCACACCGAAGTAATTATTTATTTTATTTTCCAATCCCAGACTATTCATCCCATGAAGCAAAACTGGTAATACTCCATATCTAACACCACGGTGTTATCGGTAAAATTAATTACCATTTCACGTTCAAATCTAATTAAAGATTTAACTATCGCTTTGGAGCAAAACTGGTGATACTCCATCCTCGCTCTTTCCCAAATTTGATAATTTAGATTATCAATTCACATTTCAATCTAATTGCAGATTCATTTAAAACTCCTTTTACTGGGTTAAAGAACTAGTGTCATTTAAAACACAGTTCATGACAAATCCAAATCACATTCTATTTATTATCGGGTTAAAGAAACAAATGTTATTTAAAACACCGTTCGCGATAAACCCATAAATCAATTCTATTTCAATTCCAATTATATATATATTAGAAATTCTGGTTATTTAAAACCCATTTCAAATCCAATTTATTTATTTAAAAATAAATGGGTTTTAATTTTATTCCAAACTAGTTCATTTAGATAAAAATCTATTTTTATCTTTTCAAATGTGGATATTTTCATCCCAATTTTTCCCAAATCATTTCTTATGATTTTACACAAATTATTACTATTTTTAATAATTTTATCAAGGCCCGTACAGTCGATTTCCATCAACGGCCATCGAACTGCACTTATAGCGACCTTTTCCAAATTTGATTTGGACGTATCTCCAAATCCAACCGTTAGATTTTGAATTTTTAATATTCGTTAGAAAGCTCTTTTCGATACGAACCCAACGGTTCCGGTTTTAGGAGAATCCGACGGTCGGATCTCCCGCAACGTCAATTCGAAGTCAATAGTCGAAATTCATGAACTGCCGCGGCGCGGTGCGTTCTATTCAGGCCATTATATTATATATATAATATATATTTCGTCGATTTATATTTAAAACGAATTTTATAAATCGTTTTAAATTCGTTTCAAAAACAATTTCAACTTCCATTTCAATTCAAATCAAAATTGAATTTTTCCTTATAAATTCGTTTTAAAATTCATTTCTATTCAATTCAAATTTCAATTCAATTTGAATTCATTTCAATTCATTTCAAATTCAATTCGAATTCGTTTTCAATTCAATTCGAATTCGTTTTCAATTCGAATTTGTTTTCAATTCGAATTCGTTTTCAATTCGATTCAATTCAAATTGGTTTTCTATTCGATTCAATTCAAATTGGTTTTCTATTCGATTCAATTCAAATTGGTTTTCTATTCGATTCAATTCAAATTGGTTTTCTATTCGATTCAATTCAAATTGGTTTTCTAGTCGATTCGATTCAAATTCGTTTTCTATTCGATTCGATTCAAATTGGTTTTCTATTCGATTCGATTCAAATTGGTTTTCTATTCGATTCAATTCAAATTCGTTTTCTATTCGATTCAACTCAAATTGGTTTTCTATTCGATTCGATTCAAATTCGTTTTCTATTCGATTCGATTCAAATTGGTTTTCTATTTGATTCAATTCAAATTGGTTTTCTATTCGATTCAATTCAAATTGGTTTTCTATTCGATTCAATTCAAATTGGTATTCTATTCGATTCAATTCAAATTCGTTTTCTATTCGATTCAATTCAAATTGGTTTTCTATTCGATTCAATTCAAATTCATTTTCTATTCGATTCAATTCAAATTCGTTTTCTATTCGATTCAATTCAAATTTAAAAACGAATATAATCGATATAAATATCGTTCGCGTCAAAATAGCGCATCTCTAATCAATACGGCTTTATATATTTCAATAATTCCATTATTCTATTCGACAAATGAATCTATATTTTTGTCAACACATGACTAATCCCAACAAATGAGTACTGTCCACGTGTGACTGTTTTTGTTATTTAATATATTTTATAAAAATTGTGGTATCTATCGTTTGATATCAAATCAGACTCCAACCGTAAATTAGTAAGACAACGATTCCCTAAATATTAACCCCGAAGGCCGAAACCAACATCAGATCAATATCCAGGAGACCACTCATCTCATCTATTTTCCAGTTAGTTTCTAATTTTATATATGATAAAGATGTAGATTTTATTGTTAAAATATTTCGTTCAACAAATGACTAATCTCAACGGATGAGTACGGTCAACACATGAACCTTTATATTATAATATTATTTTTTTCCCGATTGGAATGAGGCCCAATCAATTACCATATAAAGTTAATTATATGGATTCCATACAACACATGTATATAATAGCAACGATAAATAACCAACCATCATCCAAAGTGCACTACACTGTATAAGAATCAAATATAGATATCTAACGCTTATAACAGCCTGTCAATTAATCGATCGACATACAACTAATTGTTGGGATTAGTGTATGCCGTATTTTATCCCAATACCCGTGTGGGGTTTCAAACAATCAAACACAGATTTTTATTTGTGCAGTTGGGCGATGTGTAAAATTTATCGTCCCAATCAATGTTCTTCAAATAGGTGTACATAAACAAACCGTCCCGTTTGTAAATGAATATTTATTTATTCACGTTCACGTTAAAAAATATATTTTCAACGATCCAATTATTTTATTCAACCTATGAATATTCTATTCGGTTCATTTATTAAATAAAATGATATCTTTATTTTTCTAACTTATTTTAGAAAATTTCGGCGGCATAACGGCACGATACTAGAAACGGGACAAGGCCTAGCCTTATCTCCGGTCTAGTGATGGCCCACGCCATACACATATCAATCAATCCATTCCATTTCACCAAACAATCAAGTTCAAATCAAATAATCTAACCAACTACACAACCAAACAAACAAGTCCATGGTCTGTGGACAATGGTGTCGGGTGATACTAAACACCGTCTGCATCCTAGTATATATTTATAACTAGAAAAAGAAATTTAGAGTGAGAAGTTCTCACCAATAGTTATTCCAATACCACGACTCTTCTTTTGCAGAAACCTTCGTCGTTCTCGCCCTTTGTCACTTTCGTTGCCCGTAGCCACTACATGTATAAAAATCACATTTTTACCTTCTTGCCATGTATATAAAAATCATATTTTTACTTCGCTATTCAATATATAAAAATCGAATTTTTACTTCGCTATTCAATATATAAAAATCGAATTTTTACTTCGCTATTCAATATATAAAAATCGAATTTTTACTTCGCTATTCAATATATAAAAATCGAATTTTTACTTCGCTATTCAATATATAAAAATTGAATTTTTACTTCGCTACTATATAGATAAAAATTCTATTTTTACCACACTATTCTCTATATAAAGATTTCGCCTTTTCAAATTTAAAGATTTCGCCTTTTCAAATTTAAAGATTTCGCCTTTACAAAAATAAAGATTTCACCTTTTCTATTTTAAAAATCTAATCTTTTCTACTTTAAAAATCTAATCTTTGCTATTTTAAAAATCTAATCTTTTCTATTTTAAAAATCTAATCTTTTCTGTTTTAAATATCTAATCTTTTCTATTTTAAAAATCTAATCTTTTCTATTTTAAAAATCTAATCTTTTCTATTTCATATATTTAAAGATCAAGGAATTCATATTTTTTTAAAACCAAGAAATCATATTTTTTTTCTCAATTACTACTCATATGAAGATTATATTCCTCCTTCGTTAAAAATTATATTTATTTTTTTTCCTTATAGAAAGATCAAACCTTTCTTAACATAAAAATATGGTCTTTTCTTTTGTAAAGATATAATCTTTCTATAAATAAAAACCATCCCTTTTTACTATGCTAAGAATATTAAAATCTGAAAATAAACATCCGTGCTTTACATAAATACTTAGAAAAACCGATTTTTAAACTTATAAAACTAATTACATAGAAAATAAGCAAAAATAAGTAAATAAAAACAAATGGAAAAACTCACAGCGTTCGTTTAAGGAAGGAGGGGGTTTCATCGATTTCAGGGGGGTCTGGGACGAATTAGGTCGGAGGAGGAGCTGAAGTGGCTACGGCGAGGCTGAGGCGGCGTTGGGGCCCCCGGCGGTGGCGTCTGGAGGAGCGACGGGAGGCGTTTCAGCACGTCGGAGGGAGAAAGGAGGGGAGAAGCGAGAGGGGAGGAGGGAGGTTGTCGCGCCTGCTGCGCGGTGGCGCGCTCTTCGGGGCGCGGTGGTGCATCTCGTCGGAGGAGCGGTGGCTCCTCCTTCTCCCTTTTTTTTTAATTCTGAGAATCGATCAGAACGATGTAGGGGGGTTGACTTCAAGTAAGAGAGAATAGGGGGTTTTCTTCTTCTTTTTTTATTATTTTATTATTTTATTTCTCTACAAAGTAACTTTTTAACACGGACTCGAAATCAAGCCCACCGGCTGTCGTCCCTAACGTATTACCCCAGTTCCAAACACAATGGGATATGTATCGTAACCTGATTCGGCTGTTGCAATCAGTTTTCGTCAAAATCAACATATAACTCTATATATTGAATTTAAACGCGCATTTCAATTTACCGGAGTCACATACTAACTCGAAAAATTCCAGAAAAATATTTTCTAGCTTTGTATTGATGATACGGTCCTAACAAAACTAGTTTCATCAGATTCTGAGACCGTTGGAAAAATGGCCATTTTCCAGTCGATTAAAATCAACTGAAACTGGTCAAACGCATTTTCCTTTTCCACGCTCACATATTGATTCGAAAAATTATGAAATTTGAAATCTAGCAATAATTTGACATCTCGGACCCAACAAAAGTGGTTTCGTTGAAATCCGAGGTCGTTTGCAAAATGTCTATTTTTAAGGGCCTGAATTCCATAGCGACTATTCAGAATTTTCTGCTGGACATATCTTTTGATTTCTGCTATGAAATCTCGATTTTTCGGATTCGTTGGAAAGATATTATCAAATAGATCCTATTATTTTTGGTTTCACTAAAATCCGGATTGTTTTGCAACCGGTACATTCAATTGAAGTTTGAAATCGAATTATCGAACTACCGCGCCATTTTCAATTCTATTTATAATTATATATAATTATTTATATTCTAACGACGACGCGTATAAATATATACGTTCGAATTATATTCAAAATAAATTTATCGTCGATATTATTAAAAATAATCTATTTTAAATGTTCAAAATTCATTAAAATTGCCAAAATAAAAATTTTAAACTGGCCCAGATTTTCGGGTTGTTACAAATTTATTTTTGAAATAAATAAAATGGGATTTTGGTTCGTCGTGAATGGTGTCTTGAATAACACTGTTCTTGAACCCAGTTTAGAAAAGAATAAATCCTTTAACTAAGATTTAGTGAAATTGTCCAGTTAATTAGTATTTAATTGGAATTGAATTTGAATTGGTTTTTGGGGTTTATCGTGAGCGGTGTTTTGAATAACACCTGTTCTTTAACTCGATTAACAATAGGAAGTGATTTTGGGTTTATCGTGAATCGTGTTTTAGGTGACATTGGTTCTTTAACCCAGTTAAAGACAGGATATTGATTTTTGAGAAGATTAAAACTAAGTGGAGTTTTAATGAATCTTTAATTAGATTAAAGTGATCGAGAACGGAGTATCACCAGTTTTGCTCCAAAGCGATAGTTAAATCTTTAATTAGATTTCAACGTGAAATGGTAATTGATTTTACCGATAACACCGTAGTGTTAGATATGGAGTATTACCAGTTTAGCTCCATGGGATGAATAGGTTGGGATTGGGAAATAAAATAAATTAATAATTCGGTGTGGTTCGCTAATCCCAACTAGTTTGGAAAACCATAATACGGTTTGAAATGATATCCAAAGGAAGATTAAAGAATAAATTAAGAAGAATTTATCTTTGATAAAATTAATGGGAACCTTTCCCTAAGAATGTGAAAATTTGAATAAAAGAATATTCTGAATTGGAATGAGGCGGATGTTGTGTTTATGTAACATTTTTATTATATACGCGGGTTATTCGGAAAGGCCGGGTTTATACCCATTCTGAATAACCGATTCGACGATATGTCGAAGATGAAGACGGTGGTTGAAGACCGGAAGTATTCACATCGTTTGGGTGATTACTGATGATCTTGATTAGGCTGTACACCCAAGATGAGGGAATCAGTTGGTGATCGTCCAGATGTACTTGGTGATCGATGGATATGCGAGGAAAGTGCCTCCGGTTTCATTCAGACCCAGAACGAACTTGTAAATGGACTGTGTGTCTGACATTGGATTTTATTCTGTGTTAATTGATCTCTATTAAATATACATCTGTTTGGCGGCGGAGAATTTATTCTCTTGCTTAACACCCTTCTCTGAGACGTACGAGTTCAGAGGTTGTATATCGATGGACATCAGTCGCATGGAGTGAATTGCCTGTGTGGCATGCCTAAGTGGCAGATGATCAAGGCTTCTGTTGAAAAGCAAAATCTTGTGGTTGATGATCAAAGCACGGCCTGTGTGACGCAGCTTTATGTATAGCGTTAATTCGCGGGCCTCACGCCTCGGTATGAGTCAAAAACGGGATAGTGACTGCAGGGAGAGCATGACATTTCTTTCTAGCTAATGGTGGTGTCAGTGCTTAAACTGGCTGACATAAATATACTTTTCACGTGTGTGGTTGTTGGAATGCGAGGCGCCTCGAATATATGGTCGATAACTAGCACTATGTGAGCCGACGTACAGACCATTATTTAGGTCCCATAGGACTGGGAAACGTGTGTTCAGGAATTGCCAATCCTCAAAAGTAAGAGAGGACCGGCCCTGAAGATCCAAGGATCGCTGTGTGTGGTCCTAAGACATTTGCTAGAGTGTCTCGAATCGGAGAGGAACTTGCCCCTTGCCTCGACTCATGATGGAATCCAATTTCCAATACGTGATAATTCAGTTTTATTTGTAGAGCCTAGTATGGCGACATGATATATGGTATCCATGCCGTCTATGATTGATATTTATGATTGAAATTGTTTTGACACTATACACTTATAATAGTATCAAATGATTTGTTTTAAACGTACCAAGCATGTTTGGCTATTATAAGGGAAAACCCTATCCTCCGGCTTGCGTTGCATTGTGTGATGGGACCTGGGTCTTATAATAGCTTCATTTTTTCAAAAAACATTGCGCTATTTTGTTATATGCATTAGTATTCTTGGGAGGAAACTCGTTCCGTGTTATACGGCGTGGTCCCTTGAATTACTCTCTTTTAAAGTAAAGTTTTAAATAACTGTTTTAGTTCTCACACCAGTCACATGACTGACTTGGAGTTTATTGTTTTAACCTAAACTCTGGGTGCCCCTATTTTCCACACGGGCAGCTAGTAGTTTTGGTTTTGCAGATTTATATTCACAGGATCCTGGTTTATAGCTGAAGTGATATTCGGAAAGCTCTGTATCCATGTATTTCTTTCAATTATGTTTTGTATTATTTTTCCGCTGCAGTAATGTATTTAAATCTTTGATATTTATCAAATGAGTAATATTTATTCATACTATGTATATTCTTGTATTCTGATGGAATTGTTGTAATAAGCAATGAAAGGTTCTTCTGTTTGTGTTCTGATTCGTCTTGTCCTCAAAGCAATCCGGGCTTTCCTTACCGGGGAAGTCTCGGGTTATGACAGTGGTATCAGAGCTTTGGTTTACAGAGCTCGAGAACAAGACATATTAGAACCCAACGAAAGAATTCATCAGAAATTGGATGAGTAATATCCAATGAGAATGACTCGTTAGAGATGGGATCAGTAGTATCCTAGAACGAGTGTGAAGAGTATATTTTTAAAAATGAAAACAAATTTTGTTTTGAAATTTAAATCGTTTTATACGTATTTGAATATTTATTTATTTTGAATTTGAACAATCGAGTATATAAAGATTTTGCGTATACACGTCATGAACGTATAGTCGAAGTTTTAATATACTGGATAGATATAGAAACGCACTCTAGTAGCCCGGAGATGTTCTGATGGTGGTTCGAAACATCATCAGCATTTATGTTCGAGCTTCGAAGGTGTGATATCTATATATTTCCATTAGACTGGTGTGAGAACCAAAACTAGATAGGGTCTATTGTTGTGATTTGCCATCAAAAACATGATTTTCTGTATATGTATCAAAATTATGAATTTGAAATGATAATCCACTAATTGATTGATGGTTGTGTTGTTTGATTATTGGTTTGAGATTTTTAACCATTTAGGCCAAATTGAACCAAATATTGAACTGTATTGAAAAATGATTACAATTGCATGCATATATATATGTATATCTATTGAACAGGTCATAGCAAGGAGGCTAGAGAAGAAGAATAAAATTGTTTGCCCGACAAATAGGTACATGTTTACAAATTTCTTGGGTTTTGGATGATTTTATGAGCCGATTGGCTAGACGCTTGGCTTTTTCTTTTTCTTTTGGATTGAAGAAGGCCATGGGAGGCTATATGAAATATCCCCAAGTCCCCGGTGCAGGGGAGGTTATGGCGAAACTTTTCAAAAATTTAGGGTGTTAGCCAAATTTTTGAAAAATTAGAAAAGTTCTTAGAAACTGAAAAGTTGAAGCACTTAAGCCGTAAAGAAAATACTGGAAGTTGAGTAGATTAGTTAAACAACTTTCGGCTTCGTTCCTTTTCGGGGACGAAAAGTTTTAAGTGGGGGAGATTGTAATAACCCGGAAATTCTGAGCCAATTTCAAATTTTTATTTTGGCAATTTTGATGAATTTGAATATTTAAAATGGATTATTTTAAATAATAACGACGGAAAATTTATTTTGAATGGAATTCGAACCTATATATTTATATAGATCGTCGTTAGAATAGAAATATTTTATATTATTTATAAAAGGAATTGGAAATGGCGCGGTAGTACGAAAATTCGATTTCAAAGTTCAAATGAATGTACAGGATTCAAAATAAACGAGATTTTAGTGAAACCAAAAATATTTGAATCTATTTGAGAATATCTTTCCAACAGATCTGAGAAATCAAAATTTCATAGCGGGAATCAAAAGTTACGTCCAGTTGAAAATTCAGAATAGTCGCTATGGAATTCTGGCCCTTAAAAATGGAAGTTTTGCAAATGACCTCGGTTTTCGATGAAACCACTTTTGTTGGATCCAGGACGTCAAGTTATTGCTAGGTTTCAAAATTCGTAATTTTCTGATTTAATATGTGAGCGTGGCAAAGGAAAATGCGTTTGACCAGTTTTAGTTGATTTTAATCGACTGGAAAATGGTCATTTTTCCAACGGTCTCAAAATTCGATGAAATTAGTTTTGTTGGGACAGTATCGTCAATACGAAGCCAGAAATATTTTTTCTGGAATTTTTAGAGACTGTATGTGGCCCCGGTGAATTGAAATGTACGTTCAAAATAGAATATATAGATTTATATTTTAAATTTGACGGAAACTGATCGAAATAGCCGAACTGGCTTATGATACATATCCCATTGTGTTCGAAATGGGCGTAATTAGCTAGGGACGAATGTCGTTGGATCGCGTTTAGAGTTCGAATGAAAAGTCAAAATTAGGGAGAAAATAAAATAATAAATTAATTAAATTAAACTATCCTTTCTCTCTCTCTCCTCTAAGTCAACTCCTTCCCCCCCATACCCGTTCAGTCAAAATCGAAGGAAAAAAAGGCGGAGCCCCACCCATGGACGTCGCGCACGACCAGAGGAGGCCACCGCCCCTCCCTCCGGTGTTCGGAGACGCCAGCAACCCCCTCAGCTCCGCCCCCTCGCGCGCTGCTCTCCCTCCTCTTCATTTCAACGCGTGAACCCTCAACCTTACCCAAAATCGCCGTGCCCCTCCTCCAACGATCGTTGCCCCCCTCGACCTTCCACCACCCAGTTCGCCGCCTCCACTTAGCCCATCTCCGACCCCACGCCCCTAATCACCCTCTCTCTCCAAAAAGAAACTCGAAACCCTCATCCTCTTCGAAGTCGAATGCTTTCAAGGCTCGAAAGACTCCACTCGATCAATGTGGGGTGACGCTCTAGCAATGAAACCTTAGTAGGAATGGAAGTGAGTTTTTCTAATTTTTATTTCAAATAAAAATATAATTTTTATGTTATAGAGTAATAAAAATAGGATCTTTTCTACATACAAAGCTATGATTTTTTTATTTTATACAAAGTTGGGATTTTTAAATAGTAGAAATAGTAAAGACGTGATTTTTATATAGTAGAAATGATAAAGATGTGATTTTTATAAAGTAGAAGTATTAAAAATATGATTTTTATATTTTAGAAAGAATAAAAATTCGATCTTTATATCAGAAGTAGATATAAAAATATAATTCTTATATAGGAAGGAGCGTTATAAAAATATAATCTTTTTTATATGAACACCATTGTAAAATTTTATCTATATAGAATGATTATAAAAATGTGATTTTCATATACATAGCAACAATATAAAAATGTGATTTTTATATATGTAGTGAATACGGGCAATGAAATGGACAAAAGGCGAGCACGGTGAAGATTTCTACATATGAAGAGTCGTGGCGTTTGGTTTAGCTAGTCGGTGTGAACTTCTCACTTTAACTCTTCTTTTCTAGTTAAAAATATATACTAGGATGCAGACGGTGCTTAGCAGCACCCGACACCCGTCGTCCACAGACCATGGACGACTTGTATGCTTGTTTGATGTGTTGTGAAGTTTGTTTGTGATGTTGATGTGAAATGGATAATAAAACATTCATGTGTTGAAATAAATTAATTATCGTTAAAAATATAATTTTTAACGTGAATATGAATAAATAAATATTCATTTACAAACCAGACGGTTTGTTTATGTACACCTATTTGAAGGATATTTATTGGGACGATAAATTTTACACGTCGCCCAACTGCACAAATAATATTCAGTGTTTGTGGATTGAAACCCCACACGGGTGTTGGGATGATATTTGGCGTACACTAATCCCAATTATTTAGTTGTATGTCGATCGATTGGTCGACAGACTGTGTAAGCGTTAATTATTTATATTTAATGCTTATGCAGTTGTATGGTGCACTTTGGATGATGGTTGATTATTTATCGTTGCTATTTATATACATGTGTTGTATGGAACCCATATAATTAATATTATATGGTAATTGATTGGGCCTCATTCCAATCGGGAAAATAAAGAATATTATAAAATATATATTCATGTGTTGAATAGAATAAAGAAGATTCATGTGTTGAATAGAATAAATAGTCATGTGTTGACGATGCTCATGTGTTGAGAATATTCATGTGTTGAAACTTATCATGTGTTGAGTAAAATATATTAACAATAAAATTTACATCTTTATCATATTTAAGATTAGAAACTAATTGGAAACTAGAAAAGATGAGTGGTTTCATGGGTATTGATCTGATGTTGATTTCGGCCTTCGGGGTTAATACTTAGGGAATCATTCTCTTACTACTTTACGGTTGGAGTCTGATTAAAAATCAAACGATAGATACCATAATTTTATAAAATATATTAAATAACAGAAATAGTCATGTGTTGACGATACTCATGTGCTGAGAATATTCATGTGTTGAAAGAAATATAGATTCATGTGTTGAATAGAATAAATATTCATTTATTGAATAGAATAACGAAGTTATTGAAATATATAAAGCCGTGTTGATTAGAGATGC
Organism: Allium sativum; assembly: GCA_030737875.1. Taxonomy (NCBI): domain Eukaryota; kingdom Viridiplantae; phylum Streptophyta; class Magnoliopsida; order Asparagales; family Amaryllidaceae; genus Allium; species Allium sativum. The sequence goes on along the minus strand of CM060922.1, from coordinate 931,719,670 downwards.
GCTATTTTGACGCGAACGATATTTATATCGATTATATTCGTTTTTATAATGAATATAGAAAAGGAAGTGATTTCAAAATATAACGTTTTGAAAATATTATCATTTGTATATCAATGATATGAAATATTCAATTTTGATTTGAAATTGAATATGAAGTTGAAATTGTTTGGAAAACGAATTTAAAACGATTTATAAAGTACGTTTTGAATTGAAATCGACAAAATATATATAATATATATATTATATATATTAAATGGCCTGAATAGAACGCACCGCCCCGCGACAGTTCGTGAATTTCGACCATTGACTTCGAATTGACGTTGCGGGAGATCCAACCGTTAGATTCTCCTAAAACAGGAATCGCTGAGTTCGTATCGAAAAGAGCTTTCCAATGAATATTATAAATTTGAAATCTAACGGTTGGATTTGGAATTATGTCCAAATCAAATTTGGAAAAGGTCGTTGTAAGTGCAGTTCGGTGGCCGTTATTGAAAACTGACTGTTCGGGCCTTGATAAAATTATAAAAAATATTACTAATTCGTGTAAAATCATAAGGAATGATTTGTGAAGAACTGGGATGAAAAATTCCACATTTGAAAAGATAAAAATAAATTTTTATCGAAATGAACTAGTTTTGAACTAGAATTAAAATCAATTTATTTTTGAAATAAATAAAATGGGATTTTTGTTCGTCGTGAATGGTGTCTTAAATAACACTGTTCTTGAACCTAGTTTAGAAAAGAATAAATCTTTTAGCTAAGATTTAGTGAAATTGTCCAGTTAATTAGTATTTAATTGGAATTGAATTTGAATTTGAATTGGTTTTTGGGGTTTATCGTGAGCGGTGTTTTGAATAACACCTGTTCTTTAACCCGATTAACAATAGAAAGTGATTTTGGGTTTATCGTGAATCATGTTTTAGGTGACATTGGTTCTTTAACCGAGTTAAAGACAGGATATTGATTTTTGAGAAGATTAAAACTAAGTGGAGTTTTAATGAATCTTTAATTAGATTAAAGTGATCGAGAATGGAGTATCACCAGTTTTGCTCCAAAGTGATAGTTAAATCTTTAATTAGATTTGAATGTGAAATGATAATTAATTTTACCGATAACACCGTGGTGTTAGATATGGAGTATTACCAGTTTTGCAACATGGGATGAATAGGTTGGGATTGGTAAATAAAATAAATAATTACTTCGGTGTGGTTCGCTAATCCCGACTAGTTTAGAAAACCATAATACGGTTTGAAATGATATCCAATGGAAGATTAAAGAATAAATTTAGAAGAATTTATCTTTGATAAAATTAATGGGAACCTTTCCCTAAGAATGTGAAAATTTGAATAAAAGAATATTCTGAATTGGAATGAGGCGTATGTCGTGTTTGTGTAACATTTGTTTATTATATACGCGGGTTATTCGGAAAGGCCGGGTTTATACCTATTCTGAATAACCGATTCGACGATATGTCAAAGATGAAGACGGTGGTTGAAGGCCGAAAGTCTTCACATCGTTTGGGTGATTACTGATGATCTTGATTGGGCTGTACACCCAAGATGAGGGAATCAGTTGGTGATCGTCCAGACGTACTTGGAGATCGATGGATATGCGAGGAAAGTGCCTCCGGTTTAGTTCAGACCCAGAACGAACTTGTAAATGGACTGTGTGTCTGACATTGGATTTTATTCTGTGTTAATTGATCTCTATTAAATATACATCTGTTTGGTGGTGGAGAATTTATTCTCTTGCTTAACGCCTTTCTCTGAGACGTACGAGCTCAGAGGTTGTATATCGATGGACATCAGTCGCATGGAGTGATTTGCCTGTGTGGCATGCCTGAGTGGCAGATGATCAAGGCTTCTATTGAAAAGCAAAGTCTTGTGGTTAATGATCAAAGAACGGCCTATGTGACGCAGCTTTGTGTATAGCGTTAATTCGCGAGCCTCACATCTCGGTATGAGTCAAAAACGAGATAGTGACTACAGGGAGAGCACGACGTTTCTTTCTATCTAGTGGTGGTGGCAGTGCTTAAACTGGCTGACATTTATATACTTTTCACCTGTGTGGTTGTTGGAATGCGAGGCGCCTCGAATATATGGTCGATAACTGGCACTATGTTAGCCGACGTACAAACTATTATATAGGTCCTATAGGACCGGGAAACGTGCATTTAGGAATTGCCAATCCTCAAAAGTAAGAGAGGACCGACCCTGAAGATCCAAGGATCGCTGTGTGTGGTCCTGAGACATTTTCTAGAGTGTCTCGAATCGGATAGGAGCTTGCCCGTTGCCTCGACTCATGATGGAATTCAATTTTCAATAAGTGATAAATTGGTTTTATTTGTAGAGACTAGTATGGCGACATGATATATGGTACCCATGCCGTCTATGATTGATATTTATAATTGAAATTGTTTTGACACTATACACTTATAATAGTATCGAATGATTTGTTTTAAACGTACCAAGCATGTTTGGCTATTATAAGGGAAAACCCTATCCTCCGGCTTGCGTTGCATTGTGTGATGGGACCTGGGTCTTATAATAGCTTCATTTTTCCAAAAAGCATTGGGTTGTTTTGTTATATGCACTAGTATTCTTGGGAGGAAACCCGTTCCGTGTTATACGGCGTGGTCCCTTGAATTACTCTGTGACGGCCCGCCCCGCACCAACCGACACTTCCTCCAAGTGTGCGCTGTACACATGTCCAACTGGCACGGAACGGTCGTCATAAGAAAAGAAAGAAGAGAATGAACTAATCAAGGAACCTGTAGAATGTCTCACAGCGCATGGAATAAAATATATTAATAACATACTTGACATAAAACAGGTGAGACAGTGCATAAGCTGATAACTAATAATAAATGTCAACATCAGAGCAGCGGAAATCCAAATACAGCTTATTACAACTTTTCAAACTCTACTGTCTCTAAACAAAAGAAAGCTAAAGTGGAAGATACACCACCAATGCCCAAGCAGTGATCTTCGACAACACAGGGAGAATACTATATATATATATTACGTGGAAGCCTCCTGCTCGTCTCCGGATCATCTACCCGTGCATCACCAGCTAACCTGTCTCTAGTCTGCTCGTGTGAGCACCCAGAGTAATAAGAAGAGACATAAAACTCTGGGTCAGACAAAAAGTCTGGTATGAGCGATAAGCAGCTAAACAGAACAATAACAGGTATACTAAACCATACCTGAACCTGGACCTGCAACCAAAGAGTTAGCACTACATACTGTACAATACTCTAAGGTGCCATCAACATATGGTGTAAAGAAATACGGGGGTGGGGGTGTGCATGTCATAGGGATAGCAAACAATTCAATCATGGCAACCATCCTCACATCTCTCACTCAGTGCATAAAGCATACGATGTATACCGCTTTCAACCACTAGACCCATCGAAGTAGTGACGGAGTTCGGCTTGTACAACTACTGCTACCACCAAGCTTACCCCATGGAGTCATGACTAAACCTTTACAAATGACCCCACTTCATTGGTCTATAGCTCTTTTAGTCGTACCTAGACCACTGTGGCCCTGAATCCGTTCACGTACCCCCTATACATAGTGATCCAAAGTTACAGACATCGACAGCCCCTTAGCACACGTCCCGCAGCAAAGCCCAATCATGAAGTTAACTCGTTGATTCCCATCTGAATCCTTGGTACAAACTTCCCATTTGGACTACCTTTGCATCTCGGGTTATGGTCTTCTTCGGTTCAGTCCGGGTCTCTTCCTCCTATTCGGTTCGGTTCGGGCATCCTCCTCCTATCCGGTTCGGTTCGGGTCTCCTCCTCTATTCGGTTCGGTTCGGATCTCCACCTCCTATCCGGTTCGGTTCGGGTGTCTCCTCCTATCCGGTTCGGTTCGGATCTCCTCCTTCTATTCGGTTCGGATCGGATCTCCTCCTCCTATCCGGTTCGGTTCGGGTGTCTCCTCCTATCCGGTTCGGTTCGGGTGTCTCCTCCTATCCGGTTCGGTTCGGATCTCCTCCTTCTATTCGGTTCGGATCGGATCTACTCCTCCTATCCGGTTCGGATCGGATCTCCTCCTCCTATCCGGTTCGGATCGGATCTCCTCCTCCTATCCGGTTCGGATCGGGTGTTCTTCCTAACCGGTTCTGAAAATCTGCAACTTTTTCCAGCAAGCTATTTTCGCCGAACGACGGCGTTTTCAACCTTTCTAAACTTCCTATGACATTACAAAACATTCCAAACAGCAGTAACAACATATAGAAGAAATCACAAACATTAAAACATCATTTACATGAAATACTTTAGATCAAACATACCCAGAAACCCATGTTTTCCCCTTAATCCTTCTTAACCGTGATTATGCATACAATTAGCAAAACTTATCCAAATTAGCCCAAATTTTTATCAGAGCCATAAAACATCATTATAGAATTTTAGAAATTTTTCCAGAATTTATTAACGTATAAATTCGTTAATCTTCACTAATTACCCTTAATCACCGTAATTAGTGCAAAAACTATGCAAATCACTCACCTTTGCCACAACTAGAACCCCAAAACTGAAATATGCTCTGATTTGGCGCTGTTCCCAATCTTATACAGCAGCTCCAACCTTGCTTTGGTGCTTTTTCTTCTTAATTTAATGTTTGCTAAGCCTAATCTTCAATTAGAAGGTGATTTTTGGGTGTTTTAGAGAGATTTAGAGAGTGGAGGCCATGACTAGGTTAAGAGGAATGAAAGTGGCGGCTCAAAACTGAAATGGAAGTCATAACCTAACCCTAATCAGTCCTCCTATACCTCTAAACCCGAAATTCCCCTGTGGGCCTAGCTGCTAATCACCCGGTTAAGCCCAATTAAGCTGTTTTTCACTATCTGAAACTTGTTTCAGCCATATCTCCCAAACGGTAAGTCCGTTTGGCTAATGTGACCACTCTACGGAAAGAGAAACCATCATCCGAAGCCAATGGAAGTAGTTTCAGGTCAAAATTCCTTTCCAGTCAAAAGTTATGGCCAAAACAGTGCCAACTAGGGGTAAAATGGTCATTTAAAAATCGGGAAAAATCATGAACATGGGAAATGACCCCAATAGTCGTCTCCCAAAGTTACATGACCATACGACTTCGTATGTGAAAGAAATAAATATCCTACGATCCTATGATGCGTAGAATGCGGGTCGTTACACTCTCCCCCCCTTAAGAAATTTCGTCCCCGAAATTCCTTAACCCAAAACATACAAAGGATCCCGCATGCCTAACAGCCACGTACAACAATCAAACATGCAGAACAAGCAAACAAGCCTATCCTAGCATGCGGAAAACTAAATCGAAGTCAAAATCTTACCAGGCAAAGAGTTCTGGGTGTGACTTCTTAATGTTATCCTCTGTCTCCCAAGTACAATCATTCTCGTTCTCGCTCCACTGTACCTTGACTAGCTTCACCGCCTTCCTTCGAAGTTGCTTCATGTCGTGCTCGACAATACGGACCGGCTTGCGGTTCCCAACCGCCTCGGGTTCTACTTCGAGGTCCTCCAACTGATCAGGTGAAATAGTCATATCTGAGTCGTGAACGAACTTCCTTAGTTGGGAAACATGAAATACGTTATGAACTCCCGCCATCTTCTCCGGTAAGTCAATTCTATATGCCAAATTCCCGACTAGTTCAAGAACAGGGAATGGGCCAACGAATCTTGGTGCCAACTTGCCTCTCCTGCCAAATCGTATTACGCTCTTCAACGGAGAAATCTTGACAAACACCAAGTCGCCAACGGAGAATTTTAAGTCTCTTCTCCTCTTATCAGCATAACTCTTCTGCCTATCCTGGGCAGCCTTCATTCGTTGTTGAATGATCTTAATCTTATCTGAAGTTTCCCTCACCACATCTGGTCCAAGCATAAACTTCTCGCCAGTCTCTATCCAACATGATGGTGAGTTGCACGGTCTTCCGTACAAAGCTTCAAACGGAGCCATACCGATACTGGATTGGTAGCTATTATTATATGCAAACTCTACTAGATGCAAATGGTCATCCCATGATCCACCAAAATCCAATATACATGCTCTCAAGAGATCTTCCAAAATACGATTCACCCTCTCCGTCTGACCGTCGGTCTGAGGATGATATGCGGTACTGAGATGTAACTCTGACCCTAGAGCTTCTTGTAAGCTCTTCCAAAACCCACTAGTGAACAACGGGTCTCGGTCACTCACAATGCTTTTAGGTACTCCATGGAATCTCACTACCCACTTCATATACAATTCTGCTAACTTAGCTGCCGTTCTGGTCGATCTGACTGGTATAAATCTTGCACTTTTGGTTAATCGGTCCACAATCACCCAAATGCTATCATGTCCCGATCTAGTCCTTGGTAAACCATCAATGAAATCCATCGAGACTTGCTCCCATTTCCATTCGGGAATTTCTAATGGCTGTAACAACCCACTAGGCTTCTTTTGCTCGGCTTTAACTAGCTGGCAATTCATGCATTTGGATATAAACTCCCCAACGTCTCTTTTCATCCCTTCCCAGTAGTAAGTCTGCTTCATATCTCGATACATCTTATTACCACCGGGGTGTATAGTTAGCTTTGAGTGATGACATTCTCTAAGCACTTCATCTCTCAATCCATTGACATTGGGTACAACAAGCTTTCCATTCTTTCTAAGCCATCCATCTCGATCAAGCCCATACTTGTTCATCTCCTCATCGATACCCATCTCTAACTTGGAGATGATTTCCAATAGGTTAGGATCGTCCCTCTGACTAGAGCCGATCCGCTCAATCAAAGTGGGTCTGATCGTCAAACTTGCTAACATTTCTGGATCCGATTCGCACTTTGGTCTGAAATCAAACCTCGCGATAAACTCCAGTTGCTTCCATTCCAGGAACATAGCCCCTAAGCTGGCATGTCTTCTACTCAATGCATCAGCCACCGCATTTCCCTTTCCTGGTGTGTATGCGATGTCAAAATCATAGGAAGCTAAGAACTCTAACCATCTCTGCTGGCGGAGATTTAAATCCTTCTGGGAGAATAGATACTTTAACGACTTATGATCTGTAAATAGCTCAAATCTTTCTCCCAAGAGATAGTGTCTCCACATCTTTAACGCGAACACGATCGCTGCTAATTCTAAATCATGGGTAGGGTATCTTCTCTCGTGCGGTTTCAATTGTCGACTTGCATAAGCTACGACCCTACCGCCTTGCATCAATACAGCACCCAGTCCGGTACCACAGGCATCCGTGTATACCGTCATCTCTTCATCCCCCTTAGGAATGACTAACACTGGTGCGCTTGTCAACTTGTCCTTTAGACTCTTAAATGCATTCTCGCACCTTTCATCCCAGACAAAAGCTTGATTCTTCTTGGTCAACTGGGTCAATGGTGCTGCTATCTTGGAGAAACCTTGGATAAACTTACGATAATATCCCGCTAACCCCAAGAAACTTCTTACATCTGTTGCATTCTTGGGCGTAGGCCAATCCTGTACCGTAGCCACCTTTGCCGGGTCCACGGCAATACCATTCTCTGATACAACATGGCCCAAGAACCTTACTTCCCTCTTCCAGAAGTGACACTTAGAAAACTTTGCTTTTAATTGGTGTTTCCTCAACACCTCCATCACTACTCTTAAATGTTCCTTGTGTTCTTCCTCTGTCCTCGAATAGACCAAAATATCATCCACGAACACAAGAACAGACTTATTCAACTGATCTCTGAATACCCTATTCATAAGATCCACAAAATATGCCGGGGCATTAGTCAGCCCAAATGGCATAACCAACCATTCATAAAATCCAGACGGCGTTCGAAATGCCGTTTTAGCTATACTCTCAGCTTCCACTCTAAGCTGATGAAAACCTGTCGCGAGATCCAACTGAGAAAATATTCTCGCGCCACTCAACTGATCGAACAAATCATCTATCCGCGGTAGAGGGTACTTGTTCTTCCTCGTTACTTTATTCAACTCGCGGTAGTCTACACACAAACGAAGGGAACCATCCGCCTTGGTAGCAAACACGACTGGTGCTCCCCATTCAGAAACACTCCTTCTGATAAATCCCTTCTTCAAAAGATCGCTGACTTGCACCTCGAGCTCTCGCTGCTCTCTTGGTGCCATACGACGAAGTGGCATCACTATAGGTCTGGCATCCTTTACCAAATCAATACGAAACTCAATCTCTCGGTGTGGTGGAAGTCCGGTCACTTCTTCGAAAACATCCGGATACTGGCCAACCACGGGCAAACCTGACAACTCACTATGCGGAATGTCGAGGGAGTTTAGAAAACTAGCCAATACCCCCTCACTGGGTAGACCACCAAACACTATCCTCCGCCCATCATCCGCTCTAGCTGTCACCAACAAGCCCTCACAGTCTACCACCACCCCGTATCTTTGGAGCCAATCTACTCCCAAAATAATGCCAAACCCAGTAAAGCCCAAAACAAAGCAATCACAAACAAACATGCATCCATGACTCGATAAGACCACATTACGACAAATCATGCTAAGGCTAGTAGAACCACCAATCGGGTTCGTCACTACTAAAGGTCTATCGACAATCTCGGGCTCCAATCCCAACCTATCTACCAGGTCACTAGATATGAAGGAACTGGAAGCTCCGGTATCAAACAAAACTCTAACAGGAACATCATAAACAGAAAGCATACCTTGAATGACGACATTCTTTCCCTTCTCCGCCGCTGTTGGGGCATTCGACGAAGAAGGAATAGCATTAAGGGCGTATGCTTTCACCATTTGCTTTTCTTTAGGGGGTTGCGGACACTTGTCCTTGTGATGTCCCATTTGGCCACAGTTGAAGCACTTCCTATCCGCTGGCTTGGCCCGACAATTACTAGCATAATGGCCCTTCTTACCACAGCTGAAGCACTCAACATCTTGTTTATTCTTTTTCTTCTGGCCATCCTTAGTCTGACTCTGCTTTCTTTTATTCTGGGAACCACCCTTGCCTCCACCACTTGCTTGTGGCTTTGGCTCATCTGCGGATGCAACCTCAGTCTTCGGCTTAGGGTAGAGACTCTCTGATCTTAATGCTTTCCCCACAATCGACTCGAACGTCTCATCGATGTGGTTAATAAGCCTTTCCCCTAAGTACTGATCTAACCCAGTTATGAATTTCTCATTCTTCTTCTCGGCAGTATCAATAAGAGATAACCCATACTTTGACAAAGTGTCGAATTCAGCAATGTACTCCGAGACAGCTCTGCCATTCTGCTTGAGCTCCAAGAATTTCTTAAATAGCACTGACTTCTGAGCAGCTGGAATGAACTTCTCGCTAAAGCGAGCTTTAAACTGCTCCCAAGTAATCTGATCTTCGGGAGTAGCTGCCTTTATAGCATTCCACCAATTCATTGCCCGCCCTTGCAGCTGACGGGACGCTAGCTTTCTCTTCATCGCATCCTCGATACCCAAATCCTCGAAGATACGTTCGCAACTATCCAACCAATCCTGAACATCTGTGGCCGACTCCGTACCGTGGAATGGCTTCCCACCAAGGCTAGTATAATCCTTATTCAGCTTGACGAAGTCAACTCTTGGCGCCTGCACTATTGGACCACCACCATTTCCACCATTGGGAGCTGCCCCCCGTACATCTCTAAGCATCTCTCTCATGAGGTCAGTAAACATCGTCCTCATGTCAGTAGCATTCCCATTATTGGCTCCCCTACCAGCACCTCTAGTATCTCGGCTCATCGTCAATCTGAAAAAGGAAACGATTAACGATTCCATAGTGGTGCTAGTGCAGTACGACTTCATTCTTATACTACTAATAGTATATATATAGCTTTTGAAAACCAAAATAACCACAAATACACTCTCTCGTATACGTATATTATCTCTCCCTGATAACTTCCCTAGGTTAACTACGCAACCTAGAGCTCTGATACCAAGTGTGACGGCCCGCCCCGCACCAACCGACACTTCCTCCAAGTGTGCGCTGTACACATGTCCAACTGGCACGGAACGGTCGTCATAAGAAAAGAAAGAAGAGAATGAACTAATCAAGGAACCTGTAGAATGTCTCACAGCGCATGGAATAAAATATATTAATAACATACTTGACATAAAACAGGTGAGACAGTGCATAAGCTGATAACTAATAATAAATGTCAACATCAGAGCAGCGGAAATCCAAATACAGCTTATTACAACTTTTCAAACTCTACTGTCTCTAAACAAAAGAAAGCTAAAGTGGAAGATACACCACCAATGCCCAAGCAGTGATCTTCGACAACACAGGGAGAATACTATATATATATATTACGTGGAAGCCTCCTGCTCGTCTCCGGATCATCTACCCGTGCATCACCAGCTAACCTGTCTCTAGTCTGCTCGTGTGAGCACCCAGAGTAATAAGAAGAGACATAAAACTCTGGGTCAGACAAAAAGTCTGGTATGAGCGATAAGCAGCTAAACAGAACAATAACAGGTATACTAAACCATACCTGAACCTGGACCTGCAACCAAAGAGTTAGCACTACATACTGTACAATACTCTAAGGTGCCATCAACATATGGTGTAAAGAAATACGGGGGTGGGGGTGTGCATGTCATAGGGATAGCAAACAATTCAATCATGGCAACCATCCTCACATCTCTCACTCAGTGCATAAAGCATACGATGTATACCGCTTTCAACCACTAGACCCATCGAAGTAGTGACGGAGTTCGGCTTGTACAACTACTGCTACCACCAAGCTTACCCCATGGAGTCATGACTAAACCTTTACAAATGACCCCACTTCATTGGTCTATAGCTCTTTTAGTCGTACCTAGACCACTGTGGCCCTGAATCCGTTCACGTACCCCCTATACATAGTGATCCAAAGTTACAGACATCGACAGCCCCTTAGCACACGTCCCGCAGCAAAGCCCAATCATGAAGTTAACTCGTTGATTCCCATCTGAATCCTTGGTACAAACTTCCCATTTGGACTACCTTTGCATCTCGGGTTATGGTCTTCTTCGGTTCAGTCCGGGTCTCTTCCTCCTATTCGGTTCGGTTCGGGCATCCTCCTCCTATCCGGTTCGGTTCGGGTCTCCTCCTCTATTCGGTTCGGTTCGGATCTCCACCTCCTATCCGGTTCGGTTCGGGTGTCTCCTCCTATCCGGTTCGGTTCGGATCTCCTCCTTCTATTCGGTTCGGATCGGATCTCCTCCTCCTATCCGGTTCGGTTCGGGTGTCTCCTCCTATCCGGTTCGGTTCGGGTGTCTCCTCCTATCCGGTTCGGTTCGGATCTCCTCCTTCTATTCGGTTCGGATCGGATCTACTCCTCCTATCCGGTTCGGATCGGATCTCCTCCTCCTATCCGGTTCGGATCGGATCTCCTCCTCCTATCCGGTTCGGATCGGGTGTTCTTCCTAACCGGTTCTGAAAATCTGCAACTTTTTCCAGCAAGCTATTTTCGCCGAACGACGGCGTTTTCAACCTTTCTAAACTTCCTATGACATTACAAAACATTCCAAACAGCAGTAACAACATATAGAAGAAATCACAAACATTAAAACATCATTTACATGAAATACTTTAGATCAAACATACCCAGAAACCCATGTTTTCCCCTTAATCCTTCTTAACCGTGATTATGCATACAATTAGCAAAACTTATCCAAATTAGCCCAAATTTTTATCAGAGCCATAAAACATCATTATAGAATTTTAGAAATTTTTCCAGAATTTATTAACGTATAAATTCGTTAATCTTCACTAATTACCCTTAATCACCGTAATTAGTGCAAAAACTATGCAAATCACTCACCTTTGCCACAACTAGAACCCCAAAACTGAAATATGCTCTGATTTGGCGCTGTTCCCAATCTTATACAGCAGCTCCAACCTTGCTTTGGTGCTTTTTCTTCTTAATTTAATGTTTGCTAAGCCTAATCTTCAATTAGAAGGTGATTTTTGGGTGTTTTAGAGAGATTTAGAGAGTGGAGGCCATGACTAGGTTAAGAGGAATGAAAGTGGCGGCTCAAAACTGAAATGGAAGTCATAACCTAACCCTAATCAGTCCTCCTATAACTCTAAACCCGAAATTCCCCTGTGGGCCTAGCTGCTAATCACCCGGTTAAGCCCAATTAAGCTGTTTTTCACTATCTGAAACTTGTTTCAGCCATATCTCCCAAACGGTAAGTCCGTTTGGCTAATGTGACCACTCTACGGAAAGAGAAACCATCATCCGAAGCCAATGGAAGTAGTTTCAGGTCAAAATTCCTTTCCAGTCAAAAGTTATGGCCAAAACAGTGCCAACTAGGGGTAAAATGGTCATTTAAAAATCGGGAAAAATCATGAACATGGGAAATGACCCCAATAGTCGTCTCCCAAAGTTACATGACCATACGACTTCGTATGTGAAAGAAATAAATATCCTACGATCCTATGATGCGTAGAATGCGGGTCGTTACATACTCTCTTTTAAAGAAAAGTTTTAAATAACTGTTTTAGTCCTCACACCAGTCAAATGACTGACCTGGAGTTTATTATTTTAACCTAAACTCTGGGTGCCACTATTTTCCACATGGGCAGCTAGTAGTTTTGGTTTTGCAGATTTATATTCACAGGATCCTGGTTTATAGCTGAAGTGATATTCGGAAAGCTCTGTATCCGTGTATTTCTTTCAGTTATGTTTTGTATTATTTTTCCGCTACAGTAATGTATTTAAATCTCTGATATTTATCAAATGTGTAATATTTATTCATACTCTGTATATTCTTGTATTCTGATGGAATTGTTGTAATAAGCAATGAAAGGTTCTTCTGTTTGTGTTCTGATTCGTCTTGTCCTCAAAGCAATCCGGGCTTTCCTTACTGGGGAAGTCACGGGTTATGACAAGAAATCTTTTAATTAAAATCTAATTGAAATTTTTAAAGATAAGTTTTCCAATTCAATATATATTAAATTGGAATTGAAAGAGAATAATTAGATTTGGGGTTGTCGTGAACGGTGTCTGTAATAACATTGTTCTTCAACCCCGATAAGAAAAGAATAAATCTTTTAAATAAGAATTAATGGAATTTTCCAATCGATATTTAAATTGGAATTAAATAGTAAACATAAATTTGGAAAGGATAAATCTTTTAATTAAGATTATTAGAGTTTCCAATTATATTTAGTAATTGGAATAAATTGTAATGTTTTTAATGACATTCGTTCTTTAACCCGATTTACAGTGAAAATATGATTTGGAATTTATAAATCTTTTATCTAGATTTAATGAAAATTTTCCAAAGTAAAGTTTTCCAATTTAATATATTAAATTGGAATTGAATGGAATTCAATTGGTTAGTAATTGAGATGAGCTTCTGTTGATGAAGACTGTTACTGTATATGGAATTTAAAAGGCCTTGCCGTTATTCCATTTTTATTATTAGTCTGATACAAAAATTTATATCGATTATATGTTGATCTAATTTTAGTGAAGATCATATTTTATGGAAGATGATTTTGGGTTTATCGTGAACTGTGTTTTAATGATACTAGTTCTTTAACCCAGTTAAAGATAAGAATTATTTCTTAAAATTGGTTATCATTAAATAATGATTTTTGATATTAAAACTAAATTGGAGTTTTAATAAATTCTTAATTGGATTGAATAGAATAAATTCAAAGGATTTTATCTTGGATAAAATTAATGGGAATCTTTCCCTAAAAATAAGAATATTTTATTAAAAAGAATATTCTAGATTGGAATGAGGCGTTTGATGTGTTTTTATAGCACTTGATTATAAAATACGCGGATTATTCAAAAAGACCGGATTTAACCCATTCTGAATAATTAATACGACGATCAAGAGTCGAAGATGAAGACGGTGGTTGAAGACCAGAGTTCTTCACATCGTTTGGATGGTTATTGCTATCTTGATTGGACCGTACACCCAAGACGATGGAAAAAGTGGTGATCATCCAAACGTACTTGGAGATCGACGGAAATGCGAGGAATAAGGAGCCTTCGGTTTCGTTCAGACCCAGAACGGACTTGTAAATGGATTATGTGTCTGACATTGCATTCCTTTATATTGTATTCGTTGATCTCCGTTTAACGTATAGCTGTTTGATGGTGGAGAATTTATTCTTCGCTTAACACCCGGTTATATATCGGTAGATGATCAATGATATGGTATGGTCCGACAGTGTGACACGCCAAGATGCAATTGATCAAGGCTTTTGTTGAAAAGCGGGCCTTGTGGGATGATCAAAGCATAGCCTGTTCAGGCGTAGCTTTGTGTATAGCGTGACTTCGTGAACCTCACACCCCGGTATGAGTCAAAAACATGATATGGACCGTAGGGAGTGCACACGCTTCTTTCTAGCTAGAGTGATGTCAGGGACCTACCAACGCTGACATTTTACTTATGTGGATGATGGATTTTGAGGCGCCTCAGATTTATAGGCCGTTAGTGGTCATATGGAGGTCCAAAAGGACCGGGAAGCGTGTGTTCAAGCACAACCAATCCACTTTCGACAGGTGTGGACCGGCCCTACCGCTCCAAGGGTTCACTGCGGGGATCCTGAGGCATTTGCTAGAGTGTCTCGAATCGGAGAGGACGATCCCTAGCCTCGATCTCATGATGGAAAACCAATTTCCAATACGACACCATGCGGTTTTGATTGTAGAACTAGTATGGCGACATGATATATGGTACCCATGCCGTCTATGATTGATACATTTACTTTCGAAATTGATTTCTACACTATGCACTTATTGTAATATTACAAAGATAAATTTCGCGTACCAAGCATATTTGGCTATTATAAGGTAAAACTCTATCCTCCGGCTTGCGTTGCATTGTGTGATGGGACTTGAATCTTATAATAGCTTCATTTTCCTTTATTTAGCATTGCGCTGTTTATTTTATGCACTGGTATTCTTGGGGGTAAACCTGTTCCGTGCTATACGGCGTAGTCCCTTGATTTATCTAACTTTAAAATCAACTTAATAGCTATTTTTAGTTCTCACACCAGTCCCATGACTGACCTGAAGTTTATTGTTTTAACCTAAACTCTGGATGCCAATATTTTCCATACGGGCAGGTAGTAATTTTGGTTTTGCAGATATTATATTCACAGGATCCTGGTCTACAGCTGAAGCGATATCCGGAAAGCTCTATATCCATGTATTTCTTTCAGTTGTGTTTTTGTATTATTTTCCGCTGCTATTTAAATGTAATTTAAACTCTGATATTGTATTTCCAATGTATATTATTCATTCATACTCTGAAATATTCTTGTACTCCGATGTAATTGTTGTAACAGCAATAAAATGTTCTATTGTTTGTGTTCTGCTGTGTATTGTTCTCAAAACAATCCGGGTTTTCCTTTACGGGGAAGTTTGGGTCATTTCATTTGGTATCAGAGCCAGGTTTACAGAGCTCGGGAACAAGACACAATAGAATCGAATGGTAGAATTCATCAGAGATTGGATTAGTAATATCCAATAAGAATGACTCGTTAGAGATAGGATCAATAGTATCCTAGAACTAGTGTGAAGAGTATTATTTTCCTTAAAATTAAAATAATAAAACAAATTTAGTTTTAAATTTTTTTATCTTAAAATACGTATTTGAGATATTATTATATTTTAATTTGGACAATCGAGTATATAAGATTTTGAATAGACGAGTAATTAATGGATATTCGAAGTTTTAATATACTAGATAGATATAGAATCACACTCTAGTCACCCGGAGATGATTCTGATGATTGAGGCCTCATCATCATTATTTATGTTCGAGTATCGAAAGTGTGATATCTATATATTTCCATTGATTGGTGTGAGAACCAAAACTCAGATAGGGTCTATGGTTGTGATTTGCACTGAAACAAGATTTTTGATTATATATAAAAGTTATATATATTTAAAAAAGTTAACCACCTAATTGATTGCTGGCTGTGATGTTTGATTATTAGTTTAACTAATAAAATTATTGGAATGATAAATTTAACTAGATCAAATTTAATATTGAACTGAATTGGAAATCGATTAGATTTGAAAGTTGAGTTGGGTAATTAAACGACTTTCAGCTCTGTTCCTTTTCGAGGACGAAAAGATTTTAAGTAGGGGAGATTGTAACAACCCGGAATTTTGGGGCAAATTTAAAATTTTTATTTTAGTTAATTTAAAGGATTTAGTATATTTTGAATAATTTATTTTAAATAATAACGACGAAATAATTTATTTTAAATCGAAGTTAGAACGTATAATTTATATTAATTATATTTCGAGCCTGAAATATATTCGATTTTCAACTTTGGGAAAATATATAAAATTCATTATAATTCAGAATTGGACGAAACAAGAAACGCTAGGACCGTATTGATGATATCTTTCCAATGAATTTAAGAAATTAAGATTTCAGTTTATAATTTGTAAGTTATGGCAAATTTAAAGTCTCAGAAAAACGCTATGGAATTTATATATTAAGGCAAAATAACATTTTCAATATAATTTCGTCCTGAAACAAACATCTGAAAATGGCGTCCTCCCTACCAAACCTCAACCCTCCTCACTCTTCCTCCACCTCCGCCAGCCTCAGTCGTGGCTCCGTTCTCCGCTCGTCGGCCATCTCCTCGATGTTCTCCTCATCGAACCAACCCTTGGACACAGACTCATTTCCGGTCCATCTCTTCCCCCTCCAGCTCTCGTCTTCCGCCACCCACAAAATCCTACGCCCAAGTGGCTGCTACGCCGCCTCCGCTACCTCCTATTGTCCCAAATCCACCCACCCGAAGGCGTCGGATTCTCCCTCCATTCTGTACAGTTTGAAAGATGATAGAATTTTTGAAATTTGAAAGACATTGCTTGCGATGCGCAGATAGGAGACACGTGGCAAGAGATTGTAGGAACATGTCGATTTGCTTCTACTGCTCGTGTTTTGGCCATGCAATTGTGCACTATCCCGATAAGAAAAAATCCTCTTTCCTTAAGGCGGCTAAGTTGTCGCACCGACCCTATAACACTCAAACACTGAAGAACCGAGATGCATCAAGTTAGCGCGGTCAGAAGCCTTGGCCCACAAGTCTCCTCAGGTCTCAAATCGCAATTATGAGGTTAATTCTTCAAAAACACGAAACAAAGCCTTGTTAACTCACTCTGCAACTTCCACTCCTTCATCTCCCCCTTCTTCTCTCTCTGGTCCTCAAAAGAATTTTCCACTCCTTCTCGAAATGGATGACGCTTACCTTTACATCACCACCACCATCATTGACGGCCTTTGGTCCATCGAGATGATCTCTCGCGCTCTCAACGCTTCCCTCGAAGTCAACCATGACTGGCCCATCTGGCACACCACTGACAACACATTCCTGATCTACTGTCCAGACATCCACACTAAAAATCATGCTCTTCAACTGAAGTTACTGACCAAAGATGAGGGCATAGTGTTCCTCCAACAAGCCTCCACCCTCGCTGACTTCCCCGAACCCCTACTTGAACCCAATTCATGGAATAAAGTCAGTGGCTTCCCTGAATTCTTGAGATCTGACTTCCATGCCATCAACGAAGCTCTTAAGCCTATGGGTCGATTAATTGAAGTCGATGCCTGCGATTGGTCTCACATGGACCATCGTTACCTCTACGTTAAGATGCAACTTTATGAAGGAGTTGACACCCCCATGTACTTTCATCTCCTACCTGAATAATCGCGCAGTGAAGCTTCGTATTGAGAGTTGGGTACACGCGCACCCCCCTCAGCACCCTGAAACCCTGCTCCTTGGGATGGACTACGACTAGGACGGATACATTTTCCAGACACTTGCTCAATATGACATGCAGATCGAAGCTGATAGGTATGATGTAATTTCAGATGAAGCGGAGAGATGGGTGCCAGGACTAAACCAAACGCTTGAACAAGATTTTGCATTGCTGGTTCAACAGAATACAGACCGGATTGTGCCACGTTGGGACCCCCTTGCAGATCTGGACCTTTCAGTACCCTTTCATCTTCAGTCGCCTGTTCACCAGGAGCACCAAGTTCAAGAGGATCAGGAGCAGCAGATTCAAACAACTCAGGAGCAACAAGACTCATGTTCTCCTCGTGTCTCAACAACTGCAATTAGGCGGAGCGCTAGAGTCAACAGGGCACACTCGCTTCCGCCTGGTACCACCGGTAGCTTCTTTGAACCTGTTGTTTTTTCTTCTGCTAATAAAGCTCTTAATAAAAAATTGGCTAAATGCATGGGTGTGAGTCTGCATGATACACACTATTCTGCCATGCAAACCCTAGAACAGCAGCGTACTAACCTAAATTAATGAAAATTGTATCTTGGAATATTAGAGGGTCGGGGGAACCCACTAAGAATCATGCTGTCAATCTAATTATCTCTCCCCATCATGTTGATATCTTTTTTATGCAAGAATCTAAAGTTTCTAATCCACCTAATTCTCTAATTCGTTAACTTTGTGGTCCTAATCTATCTGGTTGGTCTCACGTGGATGCTTCTGACTCACATGGTGGACTAATTACAGCGTGGAATGAAAATGTCTGGTCTCTTCATCAATCTATTTCACACCCCTCAGCTTTACACGTAACGCTTCGCCATATTCGCTCAGACACTTTCTTCCATTTCACTAACATTTATGCACCTAATGACCCTAATCTTAGATCTGAAGTTTGGCAACACTGTCTTAACTTACAACAAAGCATTTCTGGCCCTTGGATCATTGATGGTGATTTCAATACCACTCGTTTCTCCTTTGAACAAAATTCAAACACTCCCTCTCCAGATTCTTACTCTTTCAACTCTTTTATAAACGCTTGCTCTCTCATTGACCCACCCATCAATAACCGAAGATTTACGTGGATAAGCAGAAGAGATGACCCTTCATTATCAAAAATTGATAGATTTTTATTTAATTTGATCTGGGAAGATCTTTTTCCCCTCTCGTTGGTCAAGGGTCTAGCCACAAGTATCTCTAATCACTGCCCTATCATTCTTGACACTTAAGATTGCACTCCAATTAAACGACCCTTCAGATATGAAAGACTCTGGACACTTGAGCCTTCCTTTGATGACTTTGTCAAACAAATTTGGTCACAGCCACTCAATGGCAGTTCTACATCAACTAAGATTGTTTGTAAACTTTGTACACTGCGTAAACTGATTCGACCTTGGGCCAAAAATATTTGGAATTCGCTGAAAACTAGGATTTCCTTGACACAAGACGCTATATTGAATCTGAACATCCTTAAAGAGGCTCGATCCCTAACAGCATCTGAGAGACAAGTTCTTGAGTCTCATGAATCAGAATTGGAAAGATTATTCAAACAAGAAGAAATTGGATGGAAACAATGCTCCAAGGCAAATTGGCTAAATGAAGGAGACAAAAACACAGCCTATTTTCACCGTTTGGCCAATGGCCGTCGTCGTGCTTCTTTCATCTCGGAAATCTCCCACAACAACAATTCAACAGCTGATCCCAAAGTAATGTGCTCTCTCTTTACTCAGTATTATAGAAATATTCTGGGCTTGCAGCCTCCTTTATCCCCTACGACTGATTGGCACAAACTTTATCCGCAACCTACACACTTACCCATTGATCACTAACCTTTCACTGAACATGAAATTTGGATGGCCCTTAAGGGGATGGCGTTGGACAAGGCCCCCGGCCCAGATGGATTTGGCCCATCGTTCTTTAAACATTATTGGCCCACGATTAAATGTGACCTAATTGGAATGTGTTCTGAATTTTATTCTAACCCCTCATCAATTGCCATGATCAATTACGTTAATATCATCCTCATCCCTAAATTTCCTGGTGCTAATTCACTTCCTTCATTCGGACCGATCAACCTCCTCAACACTACTTTCAAAATTATCACCAAAATCTTAGCCAACAGACTTCAAAATCACATTTCTGAGCTTGTGGGCAAGGAACAATCAACTTTCATTTTGGGAAGAAATGTTTTAGACTGTGTAGCTGCTACCCAAGAAGTTATCTCCTTCTGTCACTACACCAACACCCCTGGAGTCCTTCTCAAACTTGACTTCTCAAAAGCATTTGATTCAGTCAACTGGAACTTCATATTAGAACTCATGATTCATAGAGGATTCTCAATGAAATGGTGTAACTGGATTAAACACATCCTTACCTCTAGCTATTCCGTAATCAACACTAATGGCGAATCTGGGGGTAAAATAAAATCTAGAAGAGGCTTGAGAGAAGGTGATCCCCTATCGCCCTTAATTTTTGTCTTGATCGCTGAAGCCTTTAACCAAATGGTGAAACTGGCCATATCCAACAACATTCTTTTGGGTATTACTCTACCAAACTCTTCCCTTACCACTTCTAACTTGCAATTTGCTGATGACACTGTTCTTTTCACTTCCCCCACTCCTCAAAACATTCACTGCCTGAAAGTCCTTCTTTACTCCTTTGAGCTCATCTCTGGTCTCTCCATCAATTTCAACAAGAGTTCCATCATCATGTTAGGAAATTCCACCCACCTTGGTACCTCAATTGCTAAATGTCTCAATTGTATGGAAGGTTCATTCCCCATTAGCTATCTTGGCATTTCTTTGCGCCCCAACAAACTTCACAAATCAGATTGGGCTCCTCTCATTTCCAAAATTGAATCCAGGCTCGTAGCTTGGAAAGCTAATTCACTATCCTCAGCCGGCCGACTTGGTCTTCATAAAAGTGTCCTATCTACATTGCCAATGTACTGGATGTCATTCCACAAACTGCCTATTTGGGTTATTAACAAAATTGATTCCATTCGAAGTTCTTTTCTTTGGAATGGTGAAAAACTCAAGAGACTGATAAATTGGCAAACTGTATGCCTTCCCTATACACATGGTGGTTTGAACGTACCTCATCTTTCAACATATAATCTTGCTCTTTTGACTAAATGGATCTGGAGAGCACTCTCTCCCACCAACTGTATTTGGAAAGACTGGATCATATTGCGTCACTACAATTCTAACCCCTTCTGGATCCTTCACTTCAGACCTTCCTCACGTCCATCTCCATTCTGGAGTGGGGTTTTATCCGCTCTTCCAAGGGTTAAGATGCTTGTCCATGTTAAGGTGAACAGTGGCGAATCTTGTCTGTTTTGGCAAGACATCTGGCATGGCGAGATCCCTTTTTCTTCATCTTTAATCTGTCTTGGACCTATTAATAACTCAAGCCCACAAATACTAGCTGATGTATACAGTTCGAGTTGATGGGCTTATTTCCTAATTCATGGGTCGGGCTTCCAACCCTTCAGGAATTTATTAGTATAGGGGAACTTTTAAATTCCTTTCATCCATCTTGGGCCTGATTCTTTTCTTTGGGCTTTGGGCTCCTCTAGCAAATTCTCGGTTAAATCGTGTTACACCTATCTCATTCACCCTGGCCGATGCTTCTCCTTCTCCAGAATTTGGAAAACTCGTCTTCCTCCTCGAATTATCTTTTTCTAGTGGCTTCTGATTCATAACTGTATTAATATGAAGGACAGGCTTCGTCGCTTCAACATCGATGTTAACCCAGTTTGCGTACTCTGCAATCTCGAGAATGAATCTCTCAATCACTTGTTCTTCGACTGTGACTTCTCTTTCGCTGTGTGGGCCGCTATCAGCTCATTCGTCCTTGGTTTCATCCCCTCAATTCACTCCTTCTTTGATTACTGGCAGCACTCCCCCCTGATCCATCTCTAGATTCTCTTATGGCAATCTTCTCTTGGTGTGTCTGGTTAGAGCGCAACGCTTGCGTCTTCGGCAAGCCTAAAAAGCTACTGATGGGAACTTGTTGCCACATTTTGCATCTCTTCGAACTCTGGACAGGCACAGCCAGGCATGCTCGCTTCAGGCTCTCTCTGCCAAGGCCGCATTCGCCAGGAACTCAGGGTAGCAGCTCCTTGTTCCCTTTCTGATGGGGAGTAACTAGCAGTTTATTTTGGCTGTGTATTGATCACCGCTATATGGTGTAGCTATTCCATTTTGGTTATGTATATTACTGTTATCATAGGCATGTTATGTATATATACTATCTGTATGCCTTAGGCTGACTACTTTAGACCATCTTGGTCTGCTTTATGCTTGCTACTAGTTGGGCCTGTCAACCAGATATTATTATATTTGCATCTACTCGTAATCGGCTGTGTAGCTCCATGCTACACACCCATTCTCCTCAAAAATAAAAAAATTTATATGTATTAATATATATGGCCCAAAAGGCTACTTTTTGCATACGGATGAATTTGGACTCGAAACCACTTCCATTGAGTTCAAAATGATGTTTCTGCATTGAAAAAGTATAAACACTTATATATTTCGAGTTTCGGAAATTATTCATATTTATTTGTATTATTAATATTAAATATATATGCCTTAAAAATGGGAATTTTGCAAACGACCTCCGAATTCGACGAAAACACTTTCTATGGATTCGTAATATTAAATTATTACTAGATTCTAAATTTCACAATTTTTGAAGCTAGTATGTAGTCGTAATAAATTTTACAGTGAAAAACAGTCAATTTTCAGACTTTAAAAATTCGCTATTTATTCGTGCGGACTTGGAATTTAACGAAATCAGTTTCTATGGGTTCGTAATGTTAAGAATTAGTTGTGCTCCAATTTTCAAAAAAATTGAAATCAGTATGTGATCACACAGTTTTTAAAACGAAGAAAAGGACTTAATATTAAAGAAAATTACAACATAAAGGCTTATTATTATATAAGTTATAATAGACAAGGACTTGAATAGAAAATTCACAACCTCTATATAATATCTCATTCTCTCGTAACCCTAACTTTTCCTAAACCTATCAGCCTCCTTTTCCTTCATTTTCATGGCGGCTACACTCCTTCTCCCTCTATAAACTTCTTTGCAAATTAGCCCCTGAAAACAAAATAATTTATATCTCTCAATCAAAACAAAATCAGACCAAACCCTTTCTGGGTTTTGTTCATATCAATAACCACTACCTACCACGAAAAATTCATGATCTATCGTTGCACGGATTCGCCGGAATCTCAATCCAAAGGCAGCAGGACTATTTTCATTTTTTGGGGATTACGGGCCCCACGAAGGGAGTTGGTCGAGCGATTTCAGGCAGTGGTAGAGGGGAAGCACACGGTTCTTTTGGCGGAAGTGGCATGGTCTCAGGTGGCTGGAGTTGGCCGGAATGTCGATTCGATTGGAGGGGTGATGAAAACAGGACAGTCGCAAAGATGAGCAATTTCCCGTCGATCCGTGCATTTACAGGCGAAGTGACCAATAGAGAAGTTGTTCGGGGGGTCGAGATCTAGCTACTGACAAAAATTGGTGGCATTTGGAGTGCCGAGGCGGCCATAACCCTAGGATGAACGGAAAAGGCTGTTTTCCGTTCAACTGCAGATCGTGGGGCCCACGTGGCGAACTGGAGGGGGGACCACTGGGCGTGGAAAGAGGGGGAGAAGCCGGAGAGAATGGCGCTGGTTTCGTGGAATTCCGAGTTACGGTTTGGCCGTGGCGAGCATTTTAAGTTCAGGGTGCTGTTGGAAAAAAAGGTTAAAGGCTTAAACGCGAAACATTTATTTAATTTTATGTTCAATGTTTATAACGCGATATCTATCACATACGAGGTCGAAATCTGACGATTTCAGATCCGTTGGGATCGTGGCGACGAGATCTCCGCAATGACACAAACTACGTTCAATTCTAAGCAAGTTGAAAATTTGGGTAGTTTTTACCATTTAAATTAATTATTTAATTTGGTCAAACTTCGAAAATTCATATCTTTTTGATACGAACTCAAAATCGCACGAAACAGGATTTGCTGCGATCGTAGGGTCGAGAGCTTCATGTGGACATCAATTTTGTCAATTTTAGAGCATGCTGGATTTTTAGCTTCATGTGAACCGTCAATTAAAAGCATGACCAAGGTGAGAACTTTATCTCACTCAAATTTTTTGAACAACTATTTATTTTATTATTAAATATAAATTAATTATCTATGTTGGAATTATTGTTTGTTGGATAAATGTTGATTTGAATGACTGTTGTGAATTGTTCGAAATTTGAAATATGTGAACATGTTAAATAATGTTATGTTATTTATAATATATAAAAATATGTTTACACTGCCATAAATAGGTTTCCTGACTTGTGTATGTTGACTGGACGATAAATTTTCACACGTCGCCCAAGTGCACAAATATATGTGTTGGCTGAAACCGCACACGGGTCTTGGGTTGATATTCTGATTTCACATCACCCTTGGATTTATTGTAAAATGCAGTTTGGCTGTTATTAAATGTTTTGTTGTTATTTTGAAATGAATACGATGCATGAAATCCATATTATTCAAATGGTATGGTAACTGATTAAGTCTCATTCCAATTTTGAATTTAATGAATATTTAATTTAATATTCAATGCAAGGAATTAAATGATGTTTTCAATTGAAAAGATTATAGCTTTATGGTTAAAAGTTTGAATTGAAAAGAATACGTTTTTATGGACAATATGTTGAAATAAAAGATTTGAATTCAAAATTTAACATCTTGAAAAGATTATTATTATATTATTATAATAATATGGAAAGTTCAAAATTTTATCAGGAATTGGAATGTAAGTCAGAAGGTTTGAAAAACAAAGGATTTATGAATATTAATAACAATTTAATATGGAGACTCTTTATATTATAAAGAATATTTTAATTAAGGTATTTTAAATTAGATGATATTTTGAAATTAAGTTATTTTAAAATTAAGGACATTTTAAGATAATATGTTTTAGTTAAACAATTATAATTATAAATTATAATTGTACTTGGACACGAGGTTAGGTTACATTTGTGGTGGAAGCCTGCCCGGACCAAACCGGCATATCCAGCAGCCGTAAATGTTGGGCCTAATGTGAGGGGTCCAAGTGCGCAAACACGAAACGAGCCATGACACTAGGTTAAGCCCAACTTGTGGGATAAGTCTGCCCGGATCCAACCGGCATATCCAGCAGCCGCAAATGTTGGGCCTAATGTGAGGGGTCCAAGTGCGCAAACACGAAACGAGCCATGACACTAGGTTAAGCCCAACTTGTGGGATAAGTCTGCCCGGATCCAACCGGCATATCCAGCATCCACAAGTCGCAGGCTTAATGTGGGAGGTCTGGCCCAGTATAAAGTATAAGTGAATAAGATAATGAATTGGGCTTTTTAATCTGTTTTAAAAAGCTAATTCCAAAAATAATATCATGGAAATAATATTATTTTAATATGATAGTAGATAGAATATTCAATTTGGATTTAAAATTGAAATAAAAGTTGGAATCGTTTTATAAACGAATTTATAAACATTTTAGAATAAAGTTTGAAAGGAAATTATTGCATTTTTCAATGTAATAAAGATTGAAATGAAATATTACATTTTTCAATGTAATAAAGATTGAGATGAAATTGTTACAATTTTCCAATGTAATAAAGTTTTAATTTAGCGGTTGACGTTTTTTCTAGAATCATTAAGCGAGCTGGGAGATCAGGTGTTTTGGGTTATGTTGGTAATGACGAATTTAACAATGAATTATCCATACTCCAATTTGCGGATGATACTTTATTATTTTCTTCTCATTTACCAAAACACATTATTGCTCTTAAGTTTATACTTTATTGTTTTGAGGTGTTATCAGGTCTTAGAATTAATTTTGACAAGAGTTCTGTTATGGTCATTAATGATTTTGATAATGTTAAGGCTATGGTTGCTAACACCTTAAACTGTTCTGTCATGAAATTTCCTTTTGATTATTTAGGTTTTAAGATTAGGCCGTCAAAATTAAAGAAGGAGGATTGGTTAGTCATAATTGATAAGATTAATAGTAGACTATCAAGTTGGAGATTCTTGTCTAGAGCAGGTAGATTAGTTTTGGTTAATGCAGTACTATCGGCTATCTCTGCGTATTGGATGTCAGTACATAGATTTCCGTAATGGGTTATTGATAAGATTGATAGAATAAGACGTAATTATCTATGGGGTGGGGGTAGAGATCCTATTTGTAGGGGTTTCAAATGTTTAGTAAATTGGGAGGTGTGTTGTAAGCCTAAGAAAGATGGGGGATTGGGGATAATTAATTTATTTAATTTTAACTCATCCTTATTAGCCAAATGGTTGTGGAAATTTAGGTCTCCTGTTGTGTCGACAACGTGGAAAGTTATTGTATCTAAATTTTATTATTCAGAAGGAGAGTTCATTGTTGGATCTAGTGGTAGTTGGTATAATAGATTATCTCATTTTTGGAAGTCAGTATTAAAGTGCTTTGACTTTTTTAACTTAGGTCATAAGGTGATTGTTCATTCTGGTAATACGACTTACTTTTGGCATGATAGGTGGATTTCCCGTTTACCACTTAAAATTGAATTTAGGGAACTCTTTAATAATTGTAGTTTTAAAAATGCATTGATAAAAGATATCTTCAGAAGTGATTTGGATCCCCCATGGCAGTTTTCTTTTGATAATATCTTAGAAGGGGAAATGTTAAGACAATTAGCTTTACTTAATGCTAAGTTATCATTATATCACATCGATGAGTGTAAGGACTTTATTAGTTGGGGTATGGATAAAAGTCAAGTTTATTCGGTTAATTCTATGTATAACTTTATAAATTTTTCGGGAATTTCATTTCGACCTTTTAAGTTTATATGGAAATCTAATTCTCCTCCTAAAGCTAAATTTCTAATGTGGTTAATCACTCATAAGAAACTTAATACGGTTGAGTTTCTTAAGAGGAAGAATATCATTTTTGATGTTAAGTGTTATTTTTGCAATCTTATGAATGAGGATGTTGATCATTTATTTTTCTCATGCAATATCACAAACTTTATACTTAGTATGGTTTTACGGATATTTGTTTTTGATTGTCATTTATCTTTCAATTGTTGTGCTAATTATTGGGATTCCTACAGTTTTTTATATTGCTAGTAAAAGATACATTTTAGATTCTTTAGTCACTATCGTATGTTGGTTCATTTGGTCCGAGAGAAATTAGAGATCTTTCCATTCAAATTCTGTTTCTACGGATAATTTAATCATTAAAATAGTTTGTTTTTGCTTGAATTGGATGTCTAATTCGAACTAAAAGCTATTTGGGAAATCGGGCTTTGAGAGTTTATTGATTAAGGTTAGATTCAATTTGTATCTATTTATTAGAATCAACAGTTTTTTTCGCAATAGATATCGCATTGGTTGTTAATTTCTTTTATTAGTTTTTCATTGGTTTTTTTCTTCTACACATATATGTATGGTAAATAAATATGTATGAATATATATATATGCTTATATAATATATATATAGATATAGATACATATATTCCCATATATATATGTGTGATTAATTACTAATAGTTTGTTGAGCTTTTCGCAGATTCAGGTTGTTGATTAAGAGGAAGTGTTTAGTGGATAACTGGATGGATTGGTAGCAGTTATGTACTTTTCAGGTGTTCAGATTGATGGATATTATTGTCGAGCTTAGAGGATTGCTGTTTGGATTGATGATTCGCATTTCATTTGGGCTTCCTGTTGGAGAGTTTTTTGATGTTGTACTTCATTATTTTTGATATTTCATAGAGAGTATGGGTTATTGTATTGGAGTAGGTATACTTCAATATCGGATGGTGGCCTTGCTGGAATTCGATATTGGAGTAGATGGGCGGTGGTTTATCCGAAGCTCATCTATCTACGATCCTTACATCTCTAGAGCCATGTTAGATTTTATCTTGTATTCTTATGTACTATAGTCGGACTCTGTATCTTTGACTTTATTATATATATATGTGTGCTCTCTTCTCTTTAGGAGATCACACATTTTTGTTTCAAAAAAAAAAGTTTGAATTGAAAATAAAGTTGAAATGAAAATATTACTTTTTCCAATGTAATAAAGTTTGAAATGAAAATATTACATTTTCCAATGTAATAAAGATTGAATTGAAAATAAATTTTGAAATGAAAATATTACATTTTCCAATGTAATAAAGATTGAAATGAAAATATTACATTTTTTAATGTAATAAAGGTTGAACTAAAAAGATTACATTAAAAAGATTTCATTTTTATTTAAGGTTGATTACATTAGAAAGAATACATTTTTATAGTTAATCTGTTTTATTATAAAGACTAGAAAATAAGAATGACATTCTCACTATAATATGTTTTTCAAGTAAAAGGGTAGAAAATAAAGATTATATTTTTATTATGGTCTTGCTTCCAGTTATAATGAATCATGTTTTTAAGAAAAGATTTGACTACGAAGATTATATGTTCATTGATTGTGTTGCATTAAAAAGAATTTGATGTTAAAGTATGATTTGTGATTTAGAAATCTTTTAATTAAAATCTAATTGAAATTTCTAAAGAGAAGTTTTCCAATTCAATATATATTAAATTGGAATTGAAAGAGAATAATTAGATTTGGGGTTGTCGTGAACGGTGTCTGTAATCACATTGTTCTTCAACCCCGATTAGAAAAGAATAAATCTTTTAAATAAGAATTAATGAAATTTTCCAATTGATATTTAAATTGGAATTAAATAGTAAACATAAATTTGGAAAAGATAAATCTTTTAATTAAGATTATTAGAGTTTCCAATTATATTTAGTAATTGGAATAAATTGAAATGTAAATTTGGTTTATCGTGAACTATGTTTTTAACGACATTCGTTCTTTAACCCGATTTACAGTGAAAATATGATTTGGAATTTATAAATCTTTTATCTAGATTTAATGAAAATTTTCCAAAGTAAAGTTTTCCAATTTAATATATTAAATTGGAATTCAATGGAATTCGATTGGTTAATAATTGAGATGAACTTCTGTGGATGAAGATTGTTACTGCATATGGAATTTAAAAGGCTTCGCCATTATTCCATTTATATTATTAGTCTGATACAAAAATTTATATCGATTATATGTTGATCTAATTTTAGTGAAGATTCCATATTTTATGGAAGATGATTTTGGGTTTATCGTGAACTGTGTTTTAATGACACTAATTCTTTAACCCAGTTAAAGATAAGAATTATTTCTTAAAATTGGTTATCATTAAATGATGATTTTTGATATTAAAACCGAATTGGAGTTTAATAAATTCTTAAATGGATTGAATAGAATAAATTCAAAGGATTTTATCTTTGATAAAATTAATGGGAATCTTTCGCTAAAAATAAGAATATTTTATTAAAAAGAATATACTGGATTGGAATGAGGCATTTGATGTGTTTTTATAGCACTTGATTATAAAATACGCGGATTATTCAGAAAGACCGGGTTTAACCCATTCGGAATAATCAATACGACGATCAAGAGTCGAAGATGAAGATGGTGGTTGAAGATCGGAGTTCTTCACATCATTTGGATGTTTATTGCTATCTTGATTGGACCGTACGCCCAAGACGATGGAAAAAGTGGTGATCATCCAAACGAACTTGGAGATCGACGGAAATGCGAGGAATAAGGTGCCTCCGGTTTCGTTCAGACCCAGAACGGACTTGTATATGGATTGTGTGTCTGACATTGCATTCCTTTATATTGTATTCGTTGATCTCCGTTTAACGTATAACTGTTTGATGGTGGAGAATTTATTCTTCGCTTAACACCCGGTTATATATTGGTAGATGATCAATGATATGGTATGGTCCGACAATGTGACACGCCAAGATGCAATTGATCAAGGATTTTGTTGAAAAGAGGGCCTTGTGGGATGATCAAAGCATAGCCTGTTCAGGCATAGATTTGTGTATAGCGTGACTTCGCGAACCTCACACCTCGGTATGAGTCAAAAACGGGATATGGACCGTAGGGAGTGCACATGCTTCTTTCTAGCTAGTGTGATGTCAGGGACTTACCAGCGCTGACATTTTACTTATGTGGATGATGGATTTTGAGGCGCCTCAGATTTATAGGCCGTTAGTGGTCAAATGGAGGTCCAAAAGGACCGGGAAGCGTGTGTTCAGGCATAACCAATCCACTTTCGATAGGTGTGGACCGGCCCTACCGCTCCAAGGGTTCACTGCGGGGGATCCTAAGGCATTTGCTAGAGTGTCTCGAATCAGAGAGGACGATCCCTAGCGTCGATCTCATGATGGAAAACCAATTTCCAATACGACACCATGCGGTTTTGATTGTAGAACTAGTATGGCGACATGATATATGGTACCCATGCCGTCTATGATTGATACATTCACTTTCGAAATTGATTTCTACACTATGCACTTATTGTAATATTAAAAAGATAAATTTCGCGTACCAAGCATATTTGGCTATTATAAGGTAAAGCTCTATCCTCCATCTTGCGTTGCATTTTGTGATGGGACCTGAGTCTTATAATAGCTTAATTTTCCTTTATTTAGCATTGCGCTGTTTATTTTATGCACTGGTATTCTTGGGGGTAAACCCGTTCCGTGCTATACGGCGTGGTCCCTTGATTTTCCTAACTTTAAAATCAACTTAATAACTGTTTTTAGTTCTCACACCAGTCCCATGACTGACCTGGAGTTTATTGTTTTAACCTAAACTCTGGGTGCCCATATTTTCTACATGGGCAGCTAGTAGTTTTGGTTTTGCAGATATTATATTCACAGGATCCTGGTCTACAGCTGAAGCGATATCCGGAAATCTCTGTATCCGTATATTTCTTTCAGTTATGTTTTTGTATTATTTTCCGCTGCTATTTAAATGTTATTTAAACTCTGATATTGTATTTCCAATGTATATTATTCATTCATACTCTGAAATATTCTTGTACCCTGATGTAATTGTTGTAACAGCAATAAAATGTTCTATTGTTTGTGTTCTGCTGTGTATTGTTGTCAAAGCAATCCGGGAATTCCTTTATGGGGAAGTTTGGGTCGTTTCATCCATTCTAGGTCTGAATGAAACCTGAGGCACCTTATTCCTCGCATATCCAAACAATCAAAAAGTACATCCGGATGGCTACTCCTGACTCCCCTTCAAGGTAGCTACTCCAATCATGGGCCTCAGTGGCAACACATCCATTTGATGTGAATATCGTCGGTCTTCAATCACCGTCTTCAACTCTTCGACTTAGATCGTCGTACAATCATTTGAAATGAGATTGAACTCTGACTTTTCAAATGATCCTCGCGTGTATATGTATTTTAAAATCATTTCATATCGTACCAATCTTTAATAACAGTTTATCGCTATATATATATATATATATATATATATATATATATATATATATATATATATATATATATATATATAACTACACTCATTTAACGACGCTTCGGGTCGGTTGGCGGCACTGGCGCTGTTTTCAATCAAATTTGATTTGCACATATCTCAAAATCTAACCGTTGGATTTTGACGAGATTTATATCGTTGGAAAGATCTTCTAAAAGCGGTCCTAACGGTTCCAGTTTTGGGAAAATCCGACGGTCGGATCTTACGGTATAATGGTTTAAAGTTACGATTTCAAATCGCCAACTGCAGCAGCGCGATTCGTTTAATATTAATTTATATTTATATATAAATATAAATACAAATAGTTTGGCGATTTCAACCAGTATAATCCATTCTTTTTATAGCATCTAAAATGACGATAAGAATATCACCTTTATTTCTACTCTTTTTATCGCATCTAAAATGACGATAAAAATATCACTTTTATTTCTACTTTTTTATCGCATCTAAAATGACGAAAAAATGTCCTTTTATTTCTACTATTTTTATTGTCCCCAGAATGACAATAAAAATATGTCTTTTTATTCTATTCTTTTTATTGTCTCTATTTTGGCAATAAAAATTTAACATTAAATTCTATCCTTTGATTACATCTACAATGACATTAAAATGTAACTTCAAATGTCACTTTTTAAATCCATGGTTCTATTTACAACTAACATGTAAATACAAGGTTCACTTTGATTTCTATGTTTTTATTTACATCTAAAGTGTAAATAAAAGTGTGCTTTTTCTAATTCATGATCCTATTTACATCTAAGATGTAAATAAACATATAACCTTTCACCCTATGGTTTTATTTACTTTTTGCAATGTAAATAAAATGTACTTTTTAATACTATGTTTCTATTTACATCTAATATGCAAATAAAAATGTACTTTCTAATTCATGTTTTTATTCACATATAAAATGCAAGTAAAAATTTCACTTTTTAATCCATGGTTCTATTCACATATAAAATATAAATTTACCTATTTATTTCATGGTTTTACTTACACCTAAAATGTAAATAAAAATGCACTTTTTATTTCTATGTTTTTACTTACATCTAAAATGTGAATAAAATATCCTTTATAAATCAAGTTTTTATTCACATCTAAAATGTGAATAAAAATGTACTTTTTATTTTTATGTTTTTATGTATATCTAAAATATAAATATAAATATCCTTTTTCAATTCATGCTTTTATTTATATCTAAAATATAGATAAATATGTCAACTTTTTATAATCATGTTTTTATTTGCAACTAAGTTGCAAATAAAAGTGGTCTTTTTCTAATCATGTTTTTATTTGCAACTAACTTGCAAATAAAAATGTACTTTTTATATTCTTATTTTCATTTGCAACAAATTTGCAAATAAAAATGTACTTTTAAATTTCATGTCTTTTATTCACATCTAAAATGTGAATAAAATATCCTTTATAAATTCATGTCCTTACTCACATCTAGAATGTGAATAAAATCTACGCCCTTTAGTTCATGTCTTTTATTTTCATATAAAATGTAAATAAAATATACTTTCTTTTCTAATACTTGTTTTGACTTACATGAGAAATACAAATAAAAATGTTCTTTTCTAATACATGTTTTTATTTACAAATAAAATGTAAATAAAAATGTTCTTTTCATATTACAGTAAAAATGTAATTTTTATTGTCTACTCTTTTCTAATGTTTCATATTACAATAAAAATGTAATTTTTTTACTATGTTTTATTTTCATAGAAAAAGGCAAATAAAAATGTACTTCTTATGTTTTTATTTGCATAAAAAGATGCAAATAAAATAAACTTCCTTTCTTATGTTTTTATTTGCATAAAAAGATGCAAATAAAATGTGATTTCTTTTCTTATGTTTTTATTTGCATATAAAGATGCAAATAAAATATGCTTTCTTTCCTCATGTATTTATTTCCAATAAACAAACATTTTTAATCCATTCTATATATACGATAAAAATGTAAATTTTATCGTTAACATGTTTTCAATTCAAACAAATGAACATTGTTAATCTAACACAGCATTTCTTAACAAAATGATGTCTTAAATCTAACATAACATTCTCTAATAAAAATGATGTTTTCTAATCTAACATAACATTTATAACAAAAATGGTATTTTTAATCTAATACGACATCTATAACAAAAATGAAATTTTTAATCTAATATGACATCTATAACAAAAATGATATTTTTACCTATCACATAACATGTTATAACAAAGCGACATTTTATTTCGACAATTCTAACTCAACAAAACAGGTAAAAAGTAATATTTTGTTTTGTCGATAATTCTGACTCGACAAGACACATAAAAAGTAATATTTTGTTTTATCGATAATTCTAACTCGACAAGACACATAAAAAGTAATATTTTGTTTTGTCGATAATTCTAACTCAACATAACAAGTAAAAAGTAATATTTTGTTTTGTCGATAACTCTAATTCAACAAAACACATATAAAAGTGATATATTTGTTCTGTTGTCAATTCTAACTCAACAAAGCAAATAAAAAGTGATATTTTTATGAACTCAACATTTTATAACTAAAATGTTATTTTTATTCACTTCACCTTTTATAACTAAAATGTTATTTTTATTCACTTTAACATTTTATAACTAGAATGTTTTTAACAAAAATGTCAATCTTATTTACATAGCATGTTTTCTAACAAAAATGTCAATTTCTTTACCTAGCATGTTTCTAAAAAAAAATGTTAAGTTATTTCTAACCAAAAGAACATTTCCAAAATAATGACATATTAATCTAAATGACAATTTTATTCCTAACACAACATGATCTAAAATAAAATGATGTTTTAGATCTAACGGAACTTTATCTACATAAAATGGTGCTTTTAATATAACATGAACAATCCTTGTACACAATAAAAGTATAATTTTTATTGGTCAACACATTTTATTTACAAACATGAATATTTTTATATATACAAAAAAAAATTGATTTTTATTGCAAGCAAAGTCTAGATCTATACAATTCAATCCAATTAACTCTACTCAGCCACAAACAACCAAATCTAATCTCATACATCACACGCATAAATTTTAAATAGCGAATCAGTAATGATTTGCAAAACATAACAATTTATTTTAAATTATAAATTAAGAAATCTCACCGCTGGTTTTAATTCTGAACAGTTCAGATCTGAATTTTCTCTGAATTTTGATTTGCTTTATTTCAGATCTCGTCTGTTCCATGCTGTAGATCTTGGAAATACAGTTCTAGCGCAATGAAAATCATTTAGTTTCGATTATGTATAAGAAAGTTATGGATTTCTAAACATTTAACATTTTAATATATCATTAATATATTAACTAATTTAATTGAATTCTTAAAACCTTCTTCCATCTTCATCGTTATCAACTGAAACCAAGAACCCATAACCAACGCCTCCCAACCCTCATGTCGCACTCCCTCTCGGACCACCAGGACTCGATCAGACCTCTCCACCTTGACCGCCATCACCTACTCCACCATCGTCCAACTCCTGGCCGAACTCGCACCCCCCTATGGCCCACAAACCACCCATAAACGCAGTGCTTTTGCGCTTCAAATTCGGCCTCCATGACGAAAAAAAATCAGATCACCATCGCACGGATTAAAGCTCTCTGAATGCTCTTTAATTTGGCGTTGGAATCATTCGAAATGGTTTAGTGAATTAGGAGTACTTTGGTTATGAATCCTGAAGCACCATGGCCCTCGGTTTTGAAAGTGGTGGTTGGTCATTTGAATTAGGGTTAGGGTTAGGGTTGTTAATTAAACTAATATTTATAATATTATTTTATTAATTATTCACTAAAAAGGCCTGTTTAGCCACTAACTCCGATTCAAGTCCAACGACAGAGATTCCTAGCTAATAACCTCTATTCCGAACCCAATGGGCTATGTCCCGTGAGCCCAAACGTAAGTCTGTAGCTTGTTTTATTTAATTTAATATTTAAATCATTAATTTAATTAACTCAATCTTATATTTAAATTCACCGGGGCCACATACCGACTCTAAAAATTACAGAAAAAATATATTTGGCTTTGTTTCGACGATACGGTCCTAACAAAACTAATTTCGTTGAATTCTGAGACTGTTTGAAAAATGGCCATTTTCTGGTCGATCCGATTTGACTAAAGTGGACAAAACACATTTTCTTTTGCCACGCTCACATATTAATTCGGAAAATTATGAAAATTGAAACCTAGCAATAATTTAACATTCCGGTTCCAACAAAAGTGGTTTCGTCGAAAACAGAGGTTGTTTGAAAAATGGCTATTTTTAATATTAAAAAATATATATATAAATTCTACAATGACTATTCTGAAATTTAAACTGGACATAACTTTTGATTTCCGCTATGAAATTTCGATTTTTCAGATTCGTTGGAAAGATATTATTAAATAGATCCTAATATTTTTGGTTTCACCAAAATCCGATTTATTTTGCATCCTGTACAATTAGTCAAAGTTCAAATTCAAATTTTCAAATTGCCGCGCTATTTCTAACTCCTTTTATAATTAAAATAAATTTATTCATTTCAATTTCAATTAAAATAAATTTTTAGTCATTATTATTTAAAATAAACCATTTTAAATATTTAAAATCCTATTAAATTTCTAAAATAAAAATTTTAAATTGGCCCCAAACTTCCAGGTTGTTACATTCTACAGCGACTATTCTGAATTTTAAACTAGGCATAACTTTTTATTCCCGCTATGAAATTTCAATTTTTCAGATTCGTTGGAAACATATTTTTAAATAGATTTAAATATTTTTGGTTTCATCAAAATCCGATTTATACTACATCCTGTACAGTCAGTCAAAGTTCAAATTCAAATTTTCAAACTACCGCGCTATTTATAACTCCTTTTATAATTAAAATAAATATATTCATTCTAACTTCGATTAAATTAATTTTTTCGT
This sequence comes from Allium sativum, assembly GCA_030737875.1. Taxonomy (NCBI): domain Eukaryota; kingdom Viridiplantae; phylum Streptophyta; class Magnoliopsida; order Asparagales; family Amaryllidaceae; genus Allium; species Allium sativum. Next base: position 931,683,572 of record CM060922.1, on the reverse strand, counting down.
CATTATTATTCAAAATAAATTATTTTAAATATCTAAAATCCATTAAAATTTATAAAATAAATTTTTTAAATTGGTTCAGAATTTGCGGGTTGTTACATTATCTTTTGTTTTTGTACTTCTCTTTTACTTTCTAATGCTTAAAGTTTGGATTTAGTGTCCCTACCGCATTTAGTTTACCATTCTATAGCTGAATTCTTAATTGTGACAGGTTCTTGAGTTACAAAGACTTGGGCAAGAAAATATTTTAAATAGCTTGCTTATTTTGTTTAGTTGTTATTATTAGTATAGGATGTTTATTTATTTATTTATTTACCAAATACTTTTATTTATTTACTGGAAATTTGTTATTTGTTCTTATAAGAGTAAATACTACTAAGAAAACAAGGTAATTGATCACTAAAAGCTATCGAACTACTCATTTGTCCAAGGTTTGGTTGAAAGCACCAAGATTTGAATAACAACGCAAGATTTGCTCCTACAACTACAATTGAAAATGGTTATGTTAATTGTAAAATATGTAAATGATTAATAGCCGTTTACATACAATCATATTTCACTGTGGATTGATATAGATATAATTAATGTTGTAGCTATTAATTCAGCAAATAATTTTTCTGAATCAATAGATGCACAACATTAATTATCTGTATCAATCCACAATGAAATTTTTATGCAACAATCAAAAGCATGAGCTTTATATGATAACTAAATCCCAGTTCATTCAAAAATCAAGATAATATTTGAAACTAAGTTTATGAATGAACTATCTCAATCACGCTCGAGTTGTATCTAACATACACATGGGGATACCAAATAATATCAAACCAAACTCAATACAATATCATGTATGAGCAAATATTGGAGAAGCTGTTGTAATATCTATGGGCTTGGCCCATATTCTTCTCTTCAGGAATGTCTATATAAACAAAACTATGCAAACAATTTGATTCATTCAATTTTTATTAATATTTCAGAGATCAATAAATCAAAAAACATTATCATCTGTAACAACCCGTATTTTTAAACAACATGTTATAACATAAACCAAGGCAGAATTAAATGATAAAATCCGAGTCAAGGGTAACGGGCTGTGCCATTGCGTTCGTCTCGGAAAAATACGCGAAATAGAGTCCGAGTTTTCGAAAATCGGAGTCCGTATGATCAAGTTATGGCCCATCAAAGTTTTCAGAAAATTTCAAGTTCAAAAACAAGTTCAAATTTGAATTCAAAATTCAAATTCAGCCAAGCAGAGGAGGCGGGAAAAATTCCCGCCACCCCCAAGTCGACTGGGGAGTTGACTTGGGAGTCGACACACCCCAGGTGGTGTCGACTGCCCAGTCGACATCCCTGTCGACTTGGGTGGTCGGCCAGTTTGGCCTGGGTGCACCTGACTTGTTCCTCAAGACATATTTGGAGGCTTGTGACGGATTTTAATGGCTCAGATCTGAACTAGGGTTAATCCTATGGCCTAAACTAACCTAATCTTCTATAAAAAGACCCTAAGACCTAGCCTAAACCCTCATTAATCATTCCTACAACTAAACTATGCCAAAATGTTTCTTGAACATGGCCTCCATCCTCTTCATGAAAATTTGAGTGTCCTAAGCTAGTAAAAGAGCCACCTTTCTTCATCAAAACAAGGATTTTTCTTCATACAAATTAAAGGAGCTTATTGTTTCTCAAAACAACTTGGAGCTTATATGCGATTGGGGTTTTTTAGAGTTGCTAGTGGCTTCGTCTCAATCTTATTTTATCTCATAGTTCTTCATAGCATTGTAAGCCCTATTCTACTCTTAGATTCTAACTATGAAGTTAAATATGACATGTTGCAAGTTTGAGTTTGGGCCTAAGTATGATTTGTGCTTTGATTCTATCATGTTATGCATAGATTTATTCTATGCATGTTTGTAAAGCTATCACCTTGACTTCGTGCATAGAAAGCTATGAGCTTTGATTCTATCATGTTATGCATAGATTTATTCTATGCATGTTTGTAAAGCTATCACCTTGAATTTGTGCATAGAAAGCTATGAGCTTTGATTCTATCATGTTATACATAGATTTATTCTATGCATGTTTGTAAAGCTATCACCTTGACTTTGTGCATAGAAAGCTATGAGCTTTGATTTGAAATGTTGCATAAAGCAACATAGAAACTCTCATAACCCTTATGTTATCTTGCATATGATGATATATGCCAATCACTAGCTATCATCCTATCTCATTTATGACCATGTTTCACCTATTATGCTAAAGTTGATATCATGCATGTTTTGAGGCTTATAATGTAATATGCAAGTTTATGAACACATTTGCCTCATATGCCACCATGTTTAACTTGTGGCAAAACCTTAACCCCTCATGTTCCTTAATATGCTTGCGGCCAAATCACCCTTATGCTATTATGCATGCTTGTGGCCAAATCACCCTTATGCTATTTGATATGTTTGAGGCCAAGTCACCTTTTATGCTATCATACATGTTGAGGCCATATGCTGGTATGTTGAACCCCTTTTGGCCTCAAATATCACCATGTTTAATTTGTGATAGACTTTGCCATCTTATGCCCACCTTGTCATATAGTTATGTTCCCTCTTTGATCTATTTGCGTTGATGCGAATTTACGTGCGATGGGAATACGTTATGGGTAGTTGGGCAAACTTAAATAACATGAGAACATGACTTTAAAATATGACATGAAAGTTTGACATGTGTTTATGCTTGAAAACATGGACTTGGACATGACTTCTAGAAAACATGAGAATGGCCAACTCGAGGTTGGGTTGAGTTTGTAGCATAAATCTACCCGGAACCGACCGGCTTAACTAGTGGCTACAAGCAATAGGACCCAATGTGAGTAGTTGGTCATGTTGCACTTGAAACCCGAGGTTAGACTAAGTTGTGGTGTAAAGCTACCCGGACCCGCCCAGCTTAACTAGTAACTACAACGAGGTCTAATGTGAGAGGTTGGGTGCATTAAGTTAATTAATGCCACATGGTAGGGTTAAGTCATGGACTACTTGAATACTTAACCAGTTAAACACGATGGATTGGTAAGGTTAAGTCATGGACTACTTGAATATACTTAACCAATTAAACACGATGGATTGGTAGGGTTAAGACATGGAATACTTGAATACTTAACCAATTAAACCCGATGTATTGATAGGGTTAAGTCATGAACTGCTTGAATACACTTGACCAACTCAATATATGGTTAGGATAGGGTTAACCACACTTAACCCGCTTGAAATCCTAGTTATGTGGTCCTTTTCAGCAGTAACCTACTTGGAAGTATCATGGGTACCCTGGACTAGGCTAGGGTGGGGCACGATTACTGGACTGATTGTAAGAGACCAAAAGAGACGGCTGAAGGGTGCACCGGTTGTTCAGGCGGACCATGGTCGTGCACATTAAGTCCGGAGTTGAACATGGGCACCAGTAGGTTTAGACTGTGCATGCTTGAATTGTGTCTGTGGTTTACACCTTAAGGCTGGATACACCTTGGGGTGGACCTTGCACAGTTAACTACATTCCACAATTAAGTCGTATGACACCGATACACGACGAGTTAGGCTCATAGGGAGCCGATCGACTAGACCGAGTAGTTGGACCTTGATTTAGGTCACCTCATGATATTGGGCCAGCTTTGGGCCAAGGGATCATTTCTTGTTTATACTTGACATGGATTGGAATACTAGTACACACTTGGTGCAACTTAACCTTGTATATGCGATGCCACACTTGATCTATCTTGTTAACTTTTCACCATGCCAGTTATCATCCTATGTTTCATCTCTGCTTTACATGTCCAGTTAACTTTATTAGTTTTTATACTAATAGTAGGTAGGACTTACCAGTCTTTTTGACTGACCTGTTTTCTTTCGCCTCTTTTCTTCCGTTTCCCCCCAGGTTCTCAGGGTGGGAACACTAGCACCTAGCTGGATCTTTAGCTGCTTTTCTGGATAGCTCATGTACGGTTTGGACTTGAGCATGCTATGGCTCTATTTTACTTTGGGGATAGTTACTTTATGTTATTTCTAGTTTTCAGTTTATGTTTTCTAGACTTGTAGTAGTTGGAAAATAATGACTCAGTACTTTGATGTAACTTGACTATGGTTTTGAAATAGTAGTTTTATCCGCTGCTTTATTTACTCTGTTTTACTTATATGTTCTGTCTTGTGATATCTGCATGCATGTTTACCTCGTTTAACGCCCCTCCAATGCTAGTGCGCTTACAAGAGTGGCATTGGCGGAGGTGGGGTGTTACATCATCCATATGTAATATGCGTTGGAAAGGACAAAATTACATCAATACTAAAAAAATGAAATGAGTTGGATAGGACGAAGCTGACTAATTATATGTTTATTTAATAACATCACAATAATATTCTTTAGTATTGATGTATTAGTATGTAATCATGCACCTACAATTATTTATATCTGTATATCTAAAGTTATTAGTACAAAATTATATATTTTTACAACCGTGCATGTGCACGGGTACTAACCTAGTTGGATAACTATAGAAGGCCATCTTCACCAAGTGAAGACAAGAAAAAAGGTTTGGTGCCTAGCTCAAGCACTTCTTCGTAGAATAACTAAACTAATGGGGCAACACGTAACTTGGGCTTTGGTAGATATTTATATCCTTTTTTTATAGAAGGATAAAGGCGATGCTCCCATGGACTGGAAGAAAAATGGATCCACTACCTCTCCCCCACTAGGGCCCTTGCTGAGATTGAGAGCTACCCTCAGTTGGAACCATAGAAGATCATGGACCTACAGCTTACCGGGATCCGTACATATCCTGAAGCTTCACCATTGATCCTAACTCTGACTGAAGTAAAGACCTAATAAATCATCTTAGCAAATAACAAAAATCACCTTCACCTGACAACCCCAATGAAAAAACTGATAATATGACATCTTGGAAGGCTGAGTATGACATGGTAGTTTACTATATTCATTTTTAGACTGGAAAATTGAACTTCTTGTATAAAAAGTATCATATATGTTAAGGTTTCTTCATCAGCTTTTTGGAAAATTCTCAGTTTATGCATTGTCCTCTCTGCTTTTTATAAAAAACTGCATTGTCCCCTCCGCTATGGCTAATGACATCCCCAGTTCATGCCCGCTGCTGGCCTCACTTCCACTATCCTCAATGCAGCAGGCCATAGGTATGAACCGCCTCTTTTTTCCTCCATCGCAGCCTTAATGCTCGCTATACAACACTAGCCAGAAACACTCGAGTTGTTTTCTCGTATGGCCGTTGTGACATGACGAGTGTGTCTTGTAACGAACCAGGATTTTAGATCCCGAAATCGACATAAATACCATGTCAACTATTCAAGTATCGAAAATGCAGGATCATTAATAGAAAGAAGTTAGAGGGTGAGAAATAGAAAGAAAGAAAGTTAGAATAGAAGAAGAAGAAGATCACAACAAAACAAATCAGAGTAAACACGAATCTTACAACGGAACGAATAAAATATATTATATAACATAAATTTTGTAGCACAAACTTGTGACTGTATATAAATACCATTATCAGAGTACAACACCACAGGGGAAATAAACAACAGTTAACTAATGGTAAAGCCTCTTGCTCCAAGCTCCTCCAATTATATTTAAAAAAAATGACTACCTAACTGCTCGTACAAATATGGGCAACCAAGAGTTTAGGGTAAAACAAAACAAAATAAACTCTAGGTCAGTTGTAACACCCCGTAATTTTAAAGAACATTAATAAACTAAGGGGTACTTAATTAAATATTGGGAATTAAGTAAAACGGAACGTACCATTGTGTTCGTCTTGTAATTTTGGTTTAGGTAGACTCTGAGTTTGCATAAAATGGATAATGTATGAGAAAGATATAAAGGTTAGAAGTTTGTATACATATAAGTAGGATATATGTAAACATAAATCAAACTAATTCAAAATAAATCAAACGAACGAGCAGGAATCAGAAGCAGGAAATCCTCCCGTTAAGGGACGACCCACTCTAGCCTGGGTCGACCTATGGGTCGACTATGACACCCCACGTCTGTTAATGTCACTCATTAAGAGAATGCATTAAGTTTCATGAAGCGTTATAGGTAAATAGAAATGGAAACATTACAAGACATATATAAAATAGCAGTGGAATTTAAAATTTTATTAACCATAAAACATCATAATTGAAAACATGGTTATGGTTACATCATATGTATGAAATGCATAAAACCCAGTACATCATTAAAATTTCTGTCTTGTACTTAAAACATCAGAGTACAATGACAAAAGAAGCATAATCCCCAAAACATAGCCATAGTAGAGAGATATGAAATCAAGCAGTACATCTAAGCAGCTCCAACCAGGATGAAAGCAGAATCCTGATCAAGCTTGAGTATTCCCACCCTAAGAACCGGGAGGGGGGAGGGGGATGGAAGAGAAGAAGAGGAAACAAAATGGGTCAGACATAAAGTCTGGCAAGTCCAGTTACGTTTAGCATATAAATAAGTAAAAGCATCATGACAGGCATATAAAGTGGATAAGAATGATGAAACGTATTACGCTTCTCTAGTACTTTCTCTTTCTCTGCACCAATACTAGTATAACCAGAATGACATGATCCTAACAACTATAAGATGGTAGACTTAGTTGTACTTCTAGTGAGAGGTTTAACCCTATACAATCAACAGGCAGCCCAACATACCGGAGTTACCCCTAAGGATAATAATGGGTTCCTAAACATACTAGAGTCTAGATGTACCCTAATTAATACCCCAATCGATCGGCTCCTTACTCCGTAGATACAATGTGCTAGCCCCACAGTAGGATGTATCACTTCGTAAAGTGGCAACCCATCGTTTTCAGGATGTGCCCAACCATATCTATTGATGTCACGACGTCTAAACCTCCTCTGCCAGACCCATGAACGCACATGACCCCATCGGAAGCGCCGCCTACACCACCCTTCGTTTGGATCTCTTACAATCAGCCCAGTGAGCGTGCCCCTACTTAGTTCGTAGTACTCATTTGTTACCTATATATGGGTTACTGACTAAAACGGGTCCCACACACAAGATGATACAAGTTTCCCCTATGCTTGCATCCTCACCAGGTTTTCCACAGGTTATGCCATACCAGAGTAAAAGATTGCATAACCCCATAGGTTAAGTTTGTGGGCCTATATATAAATATTACCCACCAACCCAAGATATACTTACCCTCCCACTGTTTCATACAATTTTACTAAACCCTACTCAAGTTAACATATAAAATCCTTATGGATTCAACTAGATTAAGTAGTCAAGTTTATTACCGTATTCATTTACGGTTATAATGTACTAGACCTACCACATTGATCCCACAACTTGTGGATGCTGGATAACTGGGCGGGTCCGGGCAGACTTCTTTCATAAGTCGGACTTTACCTCGTGTCTTAGCACGTCACGTGCTTATGCACTTAGACCCCTCACATTAGATTCACCACTTGTGGTCGCCGGATATGCCGGTCAGTTCCGGGCAGACTTCCGCCACAAATGTAGTCTAACCTTGTGTCTAAGCGCGGTTACAGTTTCTAATTATTGTAATTCTTGGAATTTCCATTATTAACCAATTATTCCTATGTCATTATAATTTTTCATGCCCCTTCCCATGTCATGCTCATAATGAACCATATACCCCAAATTAAGATATTTAATCACAGTTGTGGTTTATGCTCCAAATCCGCATTCATGTATTACATTCAGTTTATGCCCAAATTTCTCAATACAAGTTATGCCCCAATTTTAACGTTTTCCCCTTGTTTCCAATTTTATATGTTTGCATATTTCAGCGGCATGCCTAGGCTCGAAGGTAGCCTGGCTATATAAAAATAAAAGGGAAAAGAACAAGGGAAGAGGACAGAAATGAACATAATAACAAGATTGACATATAATGACATAAATAGGCATAGCAACTAATAAACATACAGTGACAAAGTTGGGCATAATGACAAGATAGGCATATAGGAACAAATCCGATGAACATGTGATAGTAGAACTAAATCTAACAAAATAGGGACATCATAAAAAGGCATGATGAAATCTAAGAAATGAATTAGGTCAACTAACAATGGCAGATCTGACATGATAATAGGTATAGGCTTAGATCTAGTTCATAATCATGTCAGAATAACTTAAATACACAGGTTATAGTAGATCTGGTATGATTCAAATAGTCACAGGCTTAGATCCAAATTATAGTCATGTCAAGATTAACTTTTAAGTATTTAGATCTAAAAATAACGTAGACTCACTATGATTAGATCTGAGAAATAAAAGAGTAATTGCAGATGTTGAATCACAGATCTCTAAACTTGATTGACTTGATTGTTGAAGAAGAAAAGGCTTAATTTAATCTTGGTAAAGGTAGCATCTAGTTCTCCATAGTTTTTGAGTGAAGAAAATAATAGGTATAAGGCCTTATTTATAGCGTAGATTCAACGAATCCGGTCAAGAAAGGAGTCTACGTTCAGGAAATGAAATTCTACCTCGGATGGGGTCAACCCCCCTTGGTGTGTCGACCCAGGGGTCGACACCCCCCTTATGGGGTCGACCCATGGGTCGACACCCCCTTGATAAGGTCGACACCCATGCACGAGAAATTTCCAACTCCCCCTTTTCCAGTCGAATTTGAATTGTTTTGAATTTCTGGACTTATTTTATTCATATATATATTCTTCTTATGCGTATACAAACTTCAAACCTTAATAACTTCTTCATATGGTGTCCGTTTTACGCAAACCAGGTGTCTATTTTTACTAGAATTCCGAGACGAACGCAATGGCGGTATCCGTTTCACTTAATTCTGAATATCAATAAAGTATTGTTTAATTTATCATCTTTAGCGCTGTTAAAATTATGAGGTGTTACATTCTCCCCTATTTAAAGGATTTCGTCCTCGAAATCTCCAATTTAAGAAGAATGTATACCCTAACATCCACATCCATCTACTCATCCACCAATCACAGACATCCATTGTCCTTAAAAATTTCTAATGCTTATATGAACATATGCAAAGGTGTGTGTATATGTCCCAATACTAATGCGAAAGATCAGGCGGTCTACTGATTCAGTTGAAATCCTTAATGCAATGCATGTTAGTGCCATGAATCCAATATGTATTCAAATAATCCTATTATAACATGTAAGTTTTATATGTGTGCACAGTGATCCATCCAAATGCAACATCCATATGATGATACATCCATTTCCATCCATAAAAAGAAGAAAAATGCACATATATCCATTTGCAGTATTAGAGTGATTGAGCCGATCTAGTGCCTAATGTGTGTGTATATGCATCCACGTGAAACCACTAGCAAACACTTGCATCCACTTGTATCCATCAAACATAACATGTCTCAAACACATGTTTACGTCCATGGGATTCCTACCTAAAGGTCGAAGATTCGATCGATAGGATATACTTAAATGATAGAAACAAGCATGAATAAGAACTTTGGAAAGGAAGTTAAGAAGATACCCCTGAAAAGAAAAGGGTACAAAGGGCGAATCTTGTCTTCGGTCTCCCAAGTTGCATCCTCTTGGTTGTCTCCCCATTGAACTTTCATCAACTTGACTTCTCCGTTGCGTAGCTTCTTAACTTCCGATCCAAGAATACGGGTAGGAACTCGTCCAACTGTCGCCTCTCATTCCACCTCTACTTCCTCCAATATACTCGGATCAACTACTTCTGCAGTATCATGTAAGCACTTCTGCAAATGAGAAACGTGGAAAACATCATGAACACTGGATAGTCTTTCTGGTAGCTTTACTCTGTAGGCCATCTGGCCAATCCTTTCTGTTATGGGAAATGGGCCTTCAAATCTTGGTGCCAATTTCCCTACAGATGCAAAGCAATTCACATTCCTTAATGGTGATACCTCAATGAAAACCATGTCTCCCACCTCAAACTCAGTGTTAGTCCTTCTATTATCTGCGTAGGACTTTTGTCTATCCTGAGTTGTTTTTATTCACCATCTAATAAGATCTGTCTTTTCGGAAGTTTCTCTAACCATATTCGGTCCAATTAGAAGTCTTTCTGTAGATTCCCACCAACAAGTTGGTGATCTACAGGGTCATTTGTACAATGCTTCGAAGGGTGCTATGCCAATGCTAGCTGATAACTATTGTTGCAGGCAAACTCTACTAAAGGATCCTCCAAAGTCACTCCGAAGTCTAGGATACACAGTCTTAAAAGATCCTCAAGAACTCTATTCGCTCTTTCCGTCTGTCCATCAGCATAAGGGTGATAAGCGATGCTCAAACACAACTGTGTACCTAGTGCTTCTTGCAATGAAGTGGAGAAGTTTTCTTGGTTTAACATGCTATTCTAGGAAGTTTATCAAGGACTTCACAAAGATATCAGCCCCACTCACCAGACTGAGGAAGAAGAATCTGACCTTTTCTTGGAGTACTAATTGTGATGAACTTTTCAGCGGTTGAAGAAGGCTCTGACAACAGCCCTAGTTTTTCCATTGCTTGATGGGAATAAGGTGTTCACAGTGTACACTGATGCATGTGGTAAAGGGCTTGGTGATGTCTTGATGCAAGAGGGAAGGGTAGTATGTTATGGTAGTAGACAGTTGAGAGTTCATGAGAGGAACTATCCTACCCATGATTTGGAGTTGGCTGCTATAGTGTTCACACTTAAGACTTGACAGCATTATCTCCTTGGAGAAAGGTTCGAGTTATACATGGACCATAAGTCGCTCAAGTATCTATTCTCGTAGAAGGACCTCAATTTGAGACAACAGTGATGGATGGAGTTCCTAGCGTCCTTTGACTTTGAGATTGCTTATACCCCTGGGAAATGTAATGTAGCGGCGGACGCATTGATTAAGCAGAGGATGGCTTTGAGTCCTCTATTCGTAGAGAGGCGTAGTTTAGAGAACATATCGACCTTCAATTTCTGGCCCTCTGCGGATCTTACACCTAGTTTGTTAGCATCTTTCGAAGTGTGACCTACTCTTATGGATCTGTAGGGAAATTGGCGCCAAGGTTTGTTGGGCCATTTCACATAGTAGAGAGGATAGGTCAGATGACCTATACGGTGAGATTACCAAAGAGATTGGTGGGTGTTCATGATGTTTTCCATGATTCCCATTTGTGGAAGTGTCTTCACGATACAACAGAGGTGGTCGAGACGAGCATGCTTAAGGAAGTTGAGGTAGAAAAGAGGCAACAGTTAGACGAGTTCCTACCCGAGTACTTTGATCAGAGGTTAAGAAACTACGCAACAAAGAGGTTAAGTTAATAAAAGTGCAATGGGGAGAAGATCGCGAGGATGCAACTTGGGAGACTGAAGACAAGATTCAAGCTTCGTACCCTTTTCTTTTCAAGAGTATGTTCTTAACTTCTTTTTCCAAGCTTTTATTCGTACTTGCTTCTATCATTCGAATATATCCTATCGATCGAATCTTTGACCTTTAGATAGAAAACCAATGGATGTAAACATTTGTTTGAGACATGTTATGTTTGACGGATGCAAGTGGATGCAAGTGTTTGCTAGTGGTTGCTCGTAGATGCATATACGCACACTAAGCACTAGATCGGCTCAACCACACTCATACGACATATGGATCTGTGTGCATTTTACTTTTTAATGTGTGGAAATGGATGTATCATTATATGGATGTTGCATTTGGACAAATGATTTTGCACACGTACATATAGAGCTTACATGATATACTAGAACTATTTGCATACATTCTGGATTCACGACACTAACATATATTGCGTTAAGGAGATCGACTGACTCAGTAGATCGCAGATTTTTACATTAGCATAGGGAAATATACACACACCTTTGCATATGTTTATACAAGCATTAGGAATTCCTAAGGACAGTGGATGCCTATGGATGATGGACGAGTAGATGATTGTAGGTGGATGTAATAAACATTATTCTTAACTTAGAGATTTCAGGGATGAAATCCTTTAAGTAGAGGAGAATGTAACACCCCATAATTTTAAAGAACATTAATAAACTAAGGGATACTTAATTAAATATTGGGAATTAAGTAAAACGGAATGTACCATTGTGTTCGTCTCGGAACTCTGGTTCGGATAGACTCCGAGTTTGCGTGAAACAGATAACGTATGAGAATGATATAAAGGTTAGAAGTTTGTATACATATAAGTAGGGTATATGTAAACATAAATCAGATCAGTTCAAAATAAATCAAACAAACGAGCGGGAATCGGAAGCGAGAAATCTTCCCATTATGGAATGACCTGCTCCATCCTGGATCGACCCATAGGTGGCTAGGTCGACCCCGGGGTAGGTGGATCGACTCCACCTGGATCCATCCGAATTCTTCTAGGCGATCCGGGCCTTTTTTTTAACTAGGTTCATTATTTTACTGAACGGATTGGATTTAGAAACAAGGTCCTGACTGTTAAGGATTGTCTTGTAAACTCTATATAAAGGCATGCACTCCTATCAAATCAATGACACTTCTTCATACTTCTTCCTCAAACCTCTGTTCTAGAAATTTAAGATGAAGATAGGGAGATGTTGCCAAAACTTGGATTGAATCAAGACAATTCTTATCTGACTTATACAGGAATCTCTTGTACAACATCTGCATATTATCCTATGTTCTTTAATCCAATCTCTGTAAGCTCATGTTACTTTTAGATATAAAATTTAACAGTAATCCTGACCGGTTAATAAACCTAGATCTGAGCCTATGCCTGTTAATAAACTGATTCATATCTAAACAGTTTTCTGTAATTACATTTATTTTTTTGTACCTCTGTTATGTTGTTAAGTTGTTATTATATGCCTATTTCTGTTCTTTTCCCTCTCTTTTCCCCTTTTTAATTTATAAGTCTAGGCTACCTTCGAGCTTAGGCCAATCTCGTAAGAGAAATACGTATGAACGTAATTAGGACAATTGGAGAATGTTTGGGAATGAAAATAAAAGAGGGAAATTTGGGGAATATCTTGTAATGTGGATTATGACCGAAAATTTGGGGTGTATGAACATGTAAATATGAGGATTAATTCAAATATTAAGTGGAACATGTTAATGAAACTATAAGTAACGTGTGAATCTGTTAAATCTGTGGGGGTTATATGAATCTGTTAATCTGTAAGACTTAAGCTGCTAAAAACCTAGTTAATTGGGGACACAAGTTTAGGAGTTTGACTTATGTCATCTGCTACATAGGGTCCATATCAGTCAGTAACCCATTCTGGTATTAAATGGGAACCTCACACTAGGTAGGGGTCAGGGCATGTATATTGAACTAATAGTAAGAGGTTCATCTGAAATGGGGTGTATATAGGTGCGTTCCAACGGAGTCATGAGCGTGCATGGGTCCGATCTGTAAGGGAAAATAAGCCGTTGTAGCACCAATAAATAGGTTTGTATCCTTCTGTAGGTTTCCACTTTGGGAAGTAATACACCCTACTGTAAGGCCGACATAGGATATTTACACATTAGGGAGCCGATCGCTTAGGGATAGTAATTAGGGTATATCCAGACCTGCCTATTTCTGTCAGGTTACCCGTTATTTCTGTTTGGGGTAAAACCGTTATTTCTGTTGAGGTACCTGTTATTTCTGTTTGGGGGTAAAACCCATTATGAAACTAGAGTACACATAAAACTACCATTATGTTTCTGTTGGGATCATTCTGTCACTGTTATATTAGGGAACACCTAATCCTGTCATAAATCGTGTATACTAGTATCGGTATAGAGCTGAGAAGCATAGCTTGGTCCATATTATCTTGTTTATTCTGCTTATCCTGATTGTCTTGTTTATACTTGTTATATGATACTGTTATCTCTCATCCAGTTTTATTTACCTGTCTTGATACTTTTAATTCTTTATATGCTAAAATTCACTAGACTCGCTAGACTTTATGTCTAACCCTTTTTGTTTCCCTTTATCTCTTTCCTTCCCCCCATGTTCTCAGGGTAGGGACACTCAGTCGTGATTAGTACTTCCTCTCCTTTTTGTTTCTGCTTGGACCTGGAGATGTATCGCTTCGATTACTTGTCCATTTTATTATGGCTACTTATGGGGATTATGACTTTACATTTGTGTACTCTGATGGTTTTTAGTGCAAGACAGATGTTTTGGTTTCAGTATTTTAGCTTGATGTTGTAACTGGTTTTGAGACCACATTGCTTTTCTATTGAATAATGAAGTTTTAAATTTCCACTGCTATTTTTATATTTGTCTTGTGAGATTTGTTTCTGTTTATCTATAACGCTTCACAGAACTTAATGCATTCTGATAAAGAGTGAAATTAATGGACGTGGGGTATCACATCAGTCATGGGAAAGGTGTGAGTAAACTCCAAACACTTGGTTCAACTTTTAATAATCATTTTGAAAGAAAGGATAATCGTAGGACCGATACATACATAAACACGGATGGTTTTTACCTTATAATAACCCAATACATTCTTTAAAACAATATTATTCTGATATTATAATATTGTCTAAATCAGGTAAATAGCAATCTAGTAGAACACTTGCATCTCATGCTCTACATACATAATGTGCAATAAAAACCATGGGCTCCTATTGGTGAATGTATTTCCAACTATGACAAGGTATGGAACCACCTTCTGATCAGTTTAATCTAGAGGGGATACACTTGAGTTCAATAAGAACATCTTGCAACTCAGCCACACAAGATCAGCCATTTATTTAGCTTGAATGTTCTGAATATATTGTCACCTTATGCTTGGTATAGCAACATAACCGTTCTCGGGGGATGCAGAAGCAAACGAAGAACAAAAATGAATATTCTCTAGATGGTGACAATATACTCTAATTGGGAGCGGCCCACTTAGCCATGCTGCCTTCCCGAATTTTGTCATTTCCTGGTTGATGAGGCTTGAGATCATAACTTATCATTACGCAGATCACATCTTCATTTACTTTGAATGCCACATCATCGTACCTGCCAAATAACAAATTGATTTCTCCAAAAATACCACGGGTATAAAGCTAAGAGAAATGAATTCCTCCGCCACATAACGTGAATATGTTTGAAGAGATCAACTTACACAATCTATTAGATATGCCCTGTTAGATATTTGTCCATATAAGTTGTCCTGGGATTGGACAAATCAAAGGCACTATTTTGTAAATCCATCTTAGGAAATTTCTACCTAGGATTGGCTAAATAGCCCTTGCATAACTCCGTCTTCAAGTGTCTTCGGCGTATTTATTTCGCAACACTAATGCTCATATGGAGTGGTTTTTAGGTAACAAACCTAATCCCGGTCTCTCCGTATTAACAATGGAAAAATGACCAAAAACTTTGATATCGGTTATTTAACTATCAAAGAAAACATTCTTACAACCAACGATCCTAATTCCAAATGGAAATTTTACAAATCAATCATCAATCAATGTTGAGCCCTTTTTAAGTTAATTTATCATTAAATTATTATTTCCCTATTTCTTTTCAATATCTTACCCAAATATTTCTCCAATTTGTTTAGGCACTCATGATTCTTGGAAAACGTTTCCATCTATTATAAACTATTTATTTTCTGTTCCAGAAAATATGTCTTATTAACATAGGAAAACATGCTCGTATATGTTTACATTTATCTTATTTTCTATATTTAGAAAATATATGTTATTTAACATTGGAGACATTTCCATTCCTTATTCACGCATCACTATCCTTCCACATCCATTAGTCCCTAACCGTAAACTTGTAAGAGAACAACTCCCTAATTGTTAACCCCGAAGGCTGAAACCAACATCAGATCAACGCTCATAAACCAGTTCAACTTGAAAAATCTCCGTTTAGTCTAATTTCCTCAAGTCCATTCTTAATTTTTATTAACAAAAGTCTTCTGTACTTAGCAATACATCTCTGGTTATATTTGGAAAACATTTCCAAATTCCATTTATATAGATTTAAACGAACGTTGTATAAAACATTGATTATAACGTTAGCGTTATAATACATGCTTTGATTCTTTATTTAAAATAGATAAATAACATATAATAAATTAAATAAAACGAAAAGTAAATAGTACCTTCCTGAATATAACATAATCGAATTTCAATTTTTAACTCTTTCAAATAATCCATATTCGATTAACGTTCCGAACGTCGGAATAAATTCATCATTTCAGGTCAATTCAATTTCTAAATTCATTATTGAATTTATCACTTTAAATATTTACCAATTTCCTTTTATAACCATTTCAATCTGCAAAACGTTTACTTTTAAATCATTATTCACTTTAAAATGTAAATATTATTTCTTCATCAAATCTGGATTCATTTATTAAATAAATCTTGATTTGAAAAGTGAGTACCATTATAGTTTAGAATTCCATCTATTGAGTTATCTTATAAATTCATACTTCATATTCCACTTCATAAGCTTCATCTACAAGTAAATTTCTTGTTAATTATATATCAAGTTTATAACTTCATCTTGACTATACATTCGATTATAAATTATTGGTTTTAAGCCAAATATTAACTATCTTTTCAAAATTTGAATTATATAATATATAATTTCAAAAATAATTTATTTTAAAATTATTCTACATAGTCGAATTATAACTACAAATCCTTATGGCAATTCTATTCACATTCCGAACATCAAAATTTCCTAAATTATTCAATAATAATTATTTTATCATTTATAAACATCACTTATAAATCAAACTACTCGTTTCTATAATTAAAACAAGTTGTTATAGTTTAGCCCAATAGAAATTCAATTTCTATTTAGAAATAGATTTTCCCTTTTTAAAACTCGAATTCTTTTACAACGTATTCGTATTGCATTTAAATACCAATTATTTCAGGGTTAATGTTATTCAACATCCCAAACGACACAATAATCAACCACATATTATTTGTCACATATAATGAAATATATGAAAAATAACAATATAATTGTTGAGGAATCTAATTGGATCCCTCCAACCTGTTTCCTGCATTCACAGATGCTAATCAACATAAATAACACCAATTATATATCAGTATGAAATATTATAACAATATAAAATCAGTATTCAACTAACGATTTATATATATGTATATAATTGTATATCATTTCAACCAATTTATTAGCAATTCATCCAAACAATCATCACACAACATTAAATCATTATTTATCAGTTCTAAAATATGCATATAAAATTACAAAACTGGACAAGTTTGTGAGTTTACTCACCTTGGTCATTAATCATTGAATAACGATTAACGTAAGTTGATTTAACCAGACATTTTATTTTCCCTAATTTGTAACAACCTCCAATCACTCTAGACTGGTTCCATTGCGTAGCTTGCGATCATACGACCCCAAAGGATCCAAATTTATCAGATTCAGATAACGTACGGAAGAGTTACGTATTTTACAAGTCATACGTATTTAATTTTAAAACTAAAGTTAAATTATTTAATTATGTTGGGCTCACAAATTTGAAATCAGCCCACGTTCTTCAGCCTACTTCATACTGTTTCATTTCCCTCCCCGTCTGTAGAAAAATATCGGCAAGCTCCCTATTCATTTTCTCCTTTTTATAAAAATCTGGACCTTACGTCAATTTAATTCGTCCCATACCCACTTAGAAACCCAAAACTCGCGTATATATTTCTTCATCTTCCAAAAAAAACATTCCGCTCCAAATAAATTCGAACCCGCCATTGCCATATCTTCGATCCTTTCCACCACCAAATCGAATGAAGCTACCTCTGTTTCTCTGCCCTATGCCTGCTCTCTTCGACCAACAACCCAACTCTTAGCTCACCATCGTTCTCATGGCTGCGACTTCATGATCAACGCCCACGCACAGTAAGAAGTTCAACGCCTTTTTTATCCCGAAATCCACGAAATATCGTATTCGAGTGCAGTTTAATCCCACGAACTTCATTGCGTACTCCAAATTAGGAATTTAAGCTTATGGCTCACGCGTTTGATAACCTAATTGTTCTAGGTTATTTTCGACCTTCAAGAAACTGAATCACACACAATGAAATTGGCACCAAATTTAAGTTATGGCCATCACGTGTCTAACGAGCTATGTTTCACGATTTTAGGAGATGCGTGCAATTTTTAAAAATTGAGAGAAGATTAAAAATGAAAAAGATGAACACTGGTTTCTCTTGCGTGATGCTTCGAAGTGAAGCAGTGAGCTCGACGACCCCTGTTTCTGTGTGTGTATATATATATTAATGAGACTTGGCACGCACAGTGTTTGTTACTTGGTAGGGAAGGAATAAGGTGTTATGTCTACTGGTAGATTAGGTTATCAAGCATGTAAACAGGGATAGGGTAGCTGGGTAGGTCTATTGAAAGATGGATGACGATTCATTTACGCTAGGGAAGGTGATACAAGGGATGGTGTAGGAAAACACACGGTCTACGTGAGTTGAACATACATGGCAGGTAGGAGATAAATTAGGATTTTTTTATGGAGATTTCATTTAGATTTGCAGGTTTTTCTTTGGCATGAAGTTTTAGGGGAAATGGAGAAGCATAGGTCTGCAGTGAGGTAGCTGCGCAAATCTAAGGGATTTGAAAACACACTGTCATATTAAATGGATTAGATTAGTGAAAGATTGTATAAGATTGTGATTTGATTTTATATTAATAATATATATACGAAACTTGCGTATGAATTAACATACACAAACTACCACGAGCTCCGTTCGGGGTGAAATTTGTTATCCTACAATAATCAAAAATTTCGGACACGATGGAACTGGTTTCGTTGAATTCGTGGTCCATTTGTAAAAGTTCCCTTTTAATTGTAAACAGTTCAATAAAATGCGTTTAAAGGGTGCACAGTCACAAAATAAATCCAATTACTGCAAAACTGTGAATCCTACAATAATTAATCACTATGGATTTAATAAAATTAATTTCGTCGAAAATGGAAGTTGTTTGAAAATTCGTTAATCTTAAGTTCCATGTAAAATCGATATAATGTATACCTATTAAAATAATCCAATTTGATAATAATAAATTATTATTATCGTGTATATATTTAGACAAAATATGTACAGCTTCAAAAATAAACAAAAATATAGTTTTATACTCGACGTTTTAATTTCAAGTTAAAACGACGTTCACTTTATATTAAAACCCTTTTTATTTATTAAATAAATCATTATAATTTATAAACGATTCCATAGTGACTTTCTAAAAATTTGGTTTGGACATTGTTGACATGTTTTTTAGTCAAAGTTGTCACACGTCAGGTTCTCGGTTAGCAACGCGCTCAAGCATCAATAACATCGTCAAAAAACACAAAGCGATTTGGCCGAAGTCGCGTCGCAAACATAAAAAGGCCTGAAACTCCTATCAGATGACCTATTTTGGGACTGAAAACATCGATTATGGTGCTAAGCACCGTAACTCTTGAAGCCCTCTAAATTAGCTTTCGGTACAACTTTCATTTGACAAAAACGGACTTAAGGTTTGAAAGTTATCCCCGTTTCCGTGGGCATGTGCAGAAATTCATATCCCATGTCTCAGAGATTTCGGATCCCTCGCCTCCAGTAATTCGTACCCAAGATCTCAGATCCCTCTAGAACCACGCAATCTAGTATTCAACTCCTTCCAAATCCCCCAGAAGACTCAGATTGTCTCCCCCTTTGTATCCCTCAGGGGATGAAATTTCGTATCCCCCTAGAGGGATACGAAATTTTCGTACCCCTCAGAATGAATATGAAATTTCGTATCCCCTAGAGGGATACGGAATTTCTACTACACATAGGGGATCCGAAATTCGGGAGTGTTGCCTCTTTAGGGATACGAAACTCTGGCTTGTGGTCTCCATTTCCTACCTACTCCCACCTAATCTCTCACCTATAAATACCCCAAGGCTTGGCCTTCATTTGTATCTTTTTACCACCAACTGTTGGACTTTTAAATCTCCAAAACACTCATCAATAGCTGCATTTCTTTCTTCATGGCCATTGGACATGGCATAGACAATTAAAACGTGGCATACACGTTTTCCATCAACACTTGGACATTCACAAGGATAATTATGCTAATTTTGGGGTCTTTTGGACTTCTTGGGCATTAAGGATAAATTTTGGACATAGTTGACCAAGTCAACATACTCAATGAAGAAGAAGAAGGCTATTTTCGACAAAGTTTGGGACATAGTTGACCAAGACTGCATCTTAAAACCACGTAGATGAGAATCTCTCACGATTATTATTCATATGCTTGAAATTAACAACACATGAAATGATAATGATATTAGATTTATTTTGCGTTTGTTTGGTTGATAATGCTTGAATTGTTAGTTTAAAATTGATGATTAGTTAGTGGTTAATTTCATGAACTTTAATTGACATATTGTTAATGTAATTTCTGTTGTTTGATAACGATTTGAACTATTAGTTGATAACTTCTTGAATTATTAATTTAAATGACATGAAATGACAGTTGATAGTTTATATGAAATAAATGTTGATAATTGCATGTAATAATAATGTTTGATTTATGTGTAGTAACAATTGTGATTGTTGTATATTTGTTATTTTGATTTTATCACCCCTATTATGACATCTGTAAGTTATTGACATCATAAACTATATATGGAATTTGAATATATGACATCATAAATTAATGAAATATTTGATTCAATTTATAGGACGACGCTTGAGTTCAAGATATGATTGATTTGTTTAATTGACAATAATGAGAC
This sequence comes from Allium sativum, assembly GCA_030737875.1. Taxonomy (NCBI): domain Eukaryota; kingdom Viridiplantae; phylum Streptophyta; class Magnoliopsida; order Asparagales; family Amaryllidaceae; genus Allium; species Allium sativum. Next base: position 931,662,868 of record CM060922.1, on the reverse strand, counting down.
TTATTGAAATTAATAAATATAAATATTTGTTATTACTAACTTGAACTTCAATGGTTGAATTGATTATAATTTGAAATTTGAAACTTGAAAGGACATTAAGCAGGAGCTAGAACTGTATTGATTTTGGATCGAATTGAATCATATTGGATTAGGTTATAGAAATGCTTGAACTAATATTATTTTATATTAACTAGTTAATATTATATTTAATTTAATTTAAACTTTTTATATTATATCTATCTATTTTATTTACAATGATTTTATTTAAAATATTTTACATTTTATTATACAAATTATTATTTTAATTAAAATATTTTATATTCAGCTTGTTATCTTATTTATAATTATTTTATATTTAACAATTTATTAACTACTTTTTTTGGCAAAGCTGACTGGTTTTTAAGGCGACCACGAACACTTTTATTACAACCAATAATAAATACAAATATACCAGGAGGTTGGTGGTTGCCAACCTACTACAAATCGGTTTTTAAGGTGGGCCATCCATCGTCAACAACATTTATAGTGAGCCATCCACCATATCTAACCAAAATTACAATACAGGAGCTAGCTTAAATACCAGACCACTATATTTTAAATCATACTCCACGCAGGGAGACGAACATTGCATTTGTAACTAATACAAAAATTAGCCACAAAAGTACATCTTTATATAGCTACACAAGGCAGATAACTTGGTAGTTTGCGTACATTGAGGCACGTCACTTCCTGCTCTGGCATCTGGCCACACAAAACATGTTGTGCACGGCTTCCATGTAGTTTTCCAACCATCTCAAAGGAGGAGAATCTTTCGATGTACTAGACAACACATGGAGATGGGACAATGCATAAAGAGTAGCCTTCATCTCATGAAGTCAAACTGCAATTGTTCGGAAGTTGTAACACCCCGCCTCCGCTAGTGTCACTCGTAAAGGAATGCACTAGCTTTAGAGGGGCATTATTGGTAAACATGCACAGAAATATCACAAGACAGAACATATAAAAACAACGGAAGTAAAATCGAACTTTCATAAACATTAATAATTAAGGTCTAAAGCCTTTTACATCAGAGTACATCAAAACCTGTCTTGCAATAGTAAAGAAGCATAAAGACTTTTTCCAAAATTATTCCCCAAGTAAAACAGTAAAGTAGCCATAGCCAAGAAAAGTCCAAGCCATCCATGATGACCTTCAAGCAGAAGAAGTCCGAACTAAACAACAGTATTTCCTCCCTGTAACTTGGGGGGGGGGAACGGAAGAAAAGAGGCGAAACAAAACGGGTCAGTCAAAAAGATTGAGTAAGCCTTATCTACTATCAGCATAAAAACTAGTAAAGTTAACTGACATGAGAAACTGAGATGAACATAAGCATGATGACAAGATAGATAAGCTAAATCAAAATAACAGGATGAACTACTGAACTTCAGATAAACTATGGTGTCATGATAAATTACGGTGTCAAGATAAAACAAGGTATCCCATCGTCAAGTTCCTGTCAAACATAATATCCCCAAGATATCTATCACGTATAACATCCCATGGTATCTATCCTGTCTTTTAGCTCTGCACCTACCGTACTAGTATCCCCACCGTATCATGTGTTAACCATGAATGACCCTTACTCAAAAGTCGTGTAATGGTCCATGTCAACCTAATATATCGCATATATAGGTTACTCAACTCGTATGTTTTATTCCAAGTAAGTGTTCAGTCCCTTGCCGTAGACCATACGGGCTTTCCCACGAGGTTCTATAGTTCCATGATCCTTAAGATCGTTTTGGATTGTCACCCTATATCTAACTAGGGTCTTTCAACATGAATCATTGTTTGTACAACTAGGACTTATGCTACCTAGGACTACTAGGGATTATGCTTACCTATTGCACGTTTTCGTATCTCGGTTTTGGTTCAACCACCCAGGGCCACTAGGATTTACGCTAACCGTCAACCGCGCCCTCTTCCCCACGCATTCTTCGTGAATTGTTTTTCCATGACTGTATGCACATGTATCACATCGTGCCATCCGAGTCCTATCACAGGGCAGACCAGGAAATACAAGACTCGGTCGGGAGCTTTCGATTTATCTGCCGATGCAGATGCTAAGGTCTGTTTTTTTTATACGTGGCTATGGTCCCATGAGACCACTCCCTCAACTAGCGAAAGACAAGACAGGATAAATCCTGTATGAGAACACACTACTAGCCAACCCACAATCCTAGCCTTACCGCAACCATAATTAGATAGCAATTATGGTCTATTGGGTGTTCTCTGTCTTTCCGTATGTACACGCTTGACCAAAGATGGTAGGTAGCCTGACGAAATGCTATCTAGGATACGAACGTGTATCGTCGACTATCCCCTATCCATCCCCGTCTTTAGGTCGCTCGTATAGCAACCAAGGCATACTCTTGGTTCTTCTAACGCAGACCTTAACCTCTCATGAGCCTAGTATGATCACCTGGCAGCTCATAGAGGGATACCAAGAATATCCTCACGTTCCCCGAAGCCGCTGCTTCGTTACCCAGTTCGCTGGAGCCTTTATCTAAATCAGATACTTGCTCCTACTCGTATACTTAAACGATGACCTACCGTATCAGGTTACTCATCTATCTATGAACTGGTCTAAATTTCCTTGACTAAGAATCATTACTTAGTTATTCTTCAACTAAGGTTTACCACTTAGCCTTATTCCCGTTATCCTTGTTAACTACGGTTATCCACCTAATCCTCAGAACTAGGGTTTACATAATGGATTAAGTGTCACTTAAGTTCATGACTTAACCCGTCTACAAATCATGTCAAAATTGGCTAAGTATCCAAGTCCAAGACTTAACCCTACAAACCATGCTCAAGTTGGTTAAGTATATATTAACTTGACCCTATCAAATTACTGAGTCAAATCGGTCAAGCGTATTTAAGCGATTCGTGACTTAGCCTTATCATGTTTTCACGTTATATTGGTTAAGTATAGGTTAACCTAACCTCAATAAATTAACGAGTTAGATTGGTTAAGCATAGGTCACTTAACCTCAATAAATTAACGAGTTAGATTGGTTAAGCATAGGTCACTTAACCTCAATAAATTAACGAGTTAGATTGGTTAAGTATAGGTCACTTAACCACATCAAATCATCATGTTAGATTAGTTAAGCGTTTAACTTAACCCCATCAAGCTACCAAGTGGGATTAATTAAGTCTAGGCTAACTTAATCCCATCCGATTTCCATGTTTAGACTAGTTGAGTCTAATCTTAACCCCATCCATTAACTATATCTTTCGGTTAAGTGTCATTAAGAAAACTTACTTAACCTTACCAAATTATCGTGTTGGATTGATTAAGTGTTGGTTAACTTAACCCCGTCCACTAGTCGTATAAAAAAAATGGTTAAGTGTCATTAGGAAAATCAAGTCACTTAACCTACCCAACCTTGTCATGTTTTGTTAAGTATCATTAGCCTAATCAAATTACTTAACCCATTTGTCCATGTCATATTTGGTTAAGAGTCATTAATCAAATTAACTTAACCCTATCATGTGGCATTAATTACTTAATGCACCTCAACCTCTCACATTAGACTTTGTTGTGGTTACTAGTTAAGCCGGTCGGTTCCGGGTAGCTTTACACCACAACTTGGTCTAACCTCGGGTTCAAGCACAACATGACCAACTTCTCACATTGGGTCTTATTGTTTGCAACTACTAGTTAGGCCGGTCGGTTCCGGGTAGTTTTACGTTGCAAACTCAACCCAACCTCGAGTTGGCCACTTTCATGTTTAGTCTAGTGTCATGTTCATATTCAAGTTTTCAAGCAATTGGGTAGACCTAACTTAATAGGTAAATTCCCAATGGGTAGACCTAACTTAATAGGTAGATTCCCAAGCTTATGTTTTTATGTCATTAGAAATTTCCCATAACATAACCCAACGCCTTTAAACTCGCATATACGTTTGCAACAACGTAACGGATTAAAAGAATAGACTTGGCAAAGGCATGGCAAAAATGGATATTAAGCCACAAGTTAATCATGGTGGCAAATGAGGCACAAATGTGTTCATTAACTTGCATGTTACATTCTTAAGCCTCAAAAACATGCATAAACCCAAACTTGGCACATAAGTGAATCATGGTGACAAAAGACATGGAATGATGACTAGTAACTCGCATATATCATCATATAAGGGTTATGACTTCATATGCAAGATGACATAAAGGGTATGAAGGTTCTCATGTTGCATAATGCAACATTTCAATATAAAGGTTGTAGCTTTTAGCTCATAAGATCAAGATAATGACTTCATAAACTTGCATGACATGATAGCATGTATCATTCTCAATGATCAAACCCAAACTTGCAACATGAACATTTAACTTCATAGTTAATATCTAAGAGTAGGGAAAGGGCTTACATTGCTATGAAGGCCCAAATCGATTAAATTGAAGATTGAGACCAAGCCTATGCATGCCATCATTCAAAAACCCAAAGATGAAAGCTCCAAATCAATAAAAACCCCATCTTGATGAACAAAGGTCAAAGCTTTAGCCTTGAAATCAACTTGAGAAGCTCTCATACTAACATAGGGACTCTCTAACACTCTCATGATCATGAAACCTCTCATAGAAATGAAGTGGAGGCTAGGGTTTTGAGTGGAGGCCATGAGAGGAGCAATTTTGCCATAGTTTAGTTGCATGAATGAATAATGAGGATTTAGGAGAGGGTTAGGGGCTTATTTATAGAGATTAGGATTAGTTAGGACCCTTAGATTAACCCTAGGACCAACCTGAACCGTCAGATTTCAAACCAGGCCCAAAAACCTAGCCAAGACAGAAAATAGGTGCACCAGGCAAAACTGCCCGGCCACCATAAGTCGACCCCCAAGTCGACAGGGCTGTCGACTTGGGTCAAGCCATGTCGACTCCCAAGTCGACAGGGCTGTCGACTTGGGGTGGCTGGCGGGAATTTTTCCCCGCCTAGCCTTCCAGCCCTAATTTTCGAAATTAGAACTCGTTTTTGAACTTGAATTTTCTGAAAACTTCGTCGGACCATAACTTGGTCATACGTACTCCGATTCTCGAAAACTCAGACTCTATTTCGCGTATTTTTCCGAGACGAACGCAATGGCATAGCCCGTTTTACTTGATTCAGAAGTTAAAATTAAATTCTGCCTTGATTCTCGTCTTAATCATGTTATTGAAATACGGGTTGTTACAGAAGTAGCTCAAAGGGTTAAAAATCACCACCCGTCAGCACGACTAAGTTCGATGCTAGAGCATCACGTGGATAGCCTACCAACGACGATGAAAACCAACCCAAGCATAATAACCGATCAGTGAACAAATTGGTACTACGTGGACGAAACATCATAGTTGTAGTTCATACAACTAACCCGAGCACAGTAAACCAGATACATGAACCAAACATCAGATCTAAAAACTCAACCGCAAAAAAAACTGATCCAACTTCGATAAACTACCAACAAGACGAGAATAGGTGATCATTAAAGACCCATTTTGCAAAAAAACGAACCATCATAGACAAGCTAGGCGCTATGACAAGACGCTAATCATATCGACAAAAGAAGAGTTTCTGCTCTCCAAATTGACTCCACGATGGTGTCATTCTTCCAATCTGCCCATTCAATCAGTTGAATAACTCGTGAAGTAAGTATTGAAGTGCGTTGTGATTGCCCGCAAATCCGTACTACCTGAGTTGACTAAATACCACACACGCCCTACTCAAATAACATAGAATTACGAGTCATTATGGGTTAAAAAAAGAAAAGATAGAAGAAGAACAAAGGAAATATCAGAATCTCACAGCGGAACTGAACAAAATATAATATCATATATCATGACTTTGAAATACAAATATGTGTAGTATATACATACCATATCAGAGTACAACACAATATTTGATACAGTGGAAATACCTATAAAATATCTAACGGTGAAGCCTCTTGCTTCAAACTCCTCAAAGTGTATTTGTAAAAACCTAAAAGACTTGATTGCCCATACTAATTTGGGCACCCAAGAGTTCAGGTAAAACAAACAAAATAAACTCTGGGTCAGTCATGGGACTGGTGTGAGTAAACTCCAACTATATTGTTTAACTCTGAAAATCCTTTGAAAGAAAGGGTAATAGTAAGACCAACCCACACACAAACATGGATGGTTTCTACCTTACTATAAACAAAATATTTTTGATATCGAAATCTAGTGATATTATAATAATGTCTAATCAAATAAATAACCATCTAGTAGAACCTTGCATCTCACGCTCTACATATGTAGTATAAAATCAAAAACCATAGGGCACTTATTGGAGATTGGATTCCAAATATGACAAGGTACGGGACCACCTCCCGATCAGTGTACTCTAGAAGGGATACACCGGGGCTCAGCAAGAACATCTTACAACCCGACCACACATGATCAGTCGTTCATTCATCTTGAGTGTACCGAATGTATTATCACCAATGATGGTTGGCCATCCAACCGTAATCCATAAGATACATAATCGAAAGAAGAACAATTGAATTTTCTCTAGATTGATGACAAAGCACCTTGCTTGGGTATGACCAAACTAGCTATTCTGCCTGCCCGATTTTTGTCATTTCCCGATTGGGAGGCTTGAGGCTACGTTTATCTTTTCAGAACATCTGGCCACCATTTAATTTGGAAGGCACATCGTCAAACCCGTCAAATCACTAGTTGATCATCCCAAAAATATTATGGGTATAAAAAGCTAAGAGAAATGAATTCCTCTGCCGCTAAACATAATACCTCGAAAAGATTGTCATATGTGATCTGTTAGGAATACTCTATCAGACATTCGTCCATACAGGTTGTTCTGGGACTGGAAAACCATAGGCATTATCCTGTAAACAGAAAAACCCTTGCATTTTACTCTGCCTTATTCTTCAGCATAATCTAATCTGCAATGCCTATGCCTATATGGAGTGGTTTCGGATAATAAATCCAATTGTCTCACTGCATTGACAACGATGGTCAAAAAATATTTGATAGCCGGTGATGTAACTATCAAAGGAAAATAAACATCCTTCAAACAATTAGTGGCCCTTTTAATTAATATTTATTAATTAAACTACTTTCCAAATTCCTTATCAAATTCTATATATATATATATATATATATATATATATCGATATATTTATTTCTAGTTATCAAAATTTCTTAAAAATATTCTAACTCCTTAAATTTTCGGAAAATTTTGCTAGCATCTCCTTTGTGCGGCTCAATCGGTACAATTACAACTCGCCTCTCTAGGCCCTTTCCATTCAAAAAGAAAATCAAAAAGCTAAGTGGCTTGCCCAATAGGCTCATAAAACCTCATATGGAAATTCAAACGTGTACCTTTTTGTCGGGCACTCAATATATAATCTTCATACTCTTCATCCCATACCTGTCTAACATATACTCATCTAATACCAATTCAATTCAACTTTAAGATTTTAATCATATTCACTTTACTACTTTATTTCCAATTTACCTTTTTTACTTAATCCACTTTCAGTTTGAACCTCTCACGTTCAAATATACTTTTATTCACTTATATATATAAGTCGAATTCAATCTCCATGTCAAATTCCAAAATTTAATTCAAGTTCCATACTCGGATTCCCAAATTCAATTAACAAATTCAAATAACTTAAGCAAAGTTAAATTCAGGCTAAAATTTTGTTAACTAATTTCAAAGATATTAGTTAACTTCATTCGATAATTAAAAATCTGATTTTTGTGCCAAAAATCATTTCATCTACTCCACTTGAGTTCATATTTAATTTATAACTCAAATCTGGATCTTTACTATTGGAAATTCGAATTTTTATTCACTCAAATCCTTTTGTTTAATTTAATCAACTGTTATGATTTAAAACAACTATGGCGCTGTTTTTTTTTTTTTTGAAAATTTGATTTTGATATAACTCAAAATCTACAATACGAAATCCAAATTTTTCTCTTCTATATAAAAACTATGATTGAATAGGTCCAGACATTTCTTGTTTCATCGAATTTCAACTTATATCGAGTTCTATATATTCAATTGAAGTTTGAAATGCCAAATTACGAACTAGCACACTACAGCCATTTCATTTTAATTAAATTTAACTATAAACGTTAATAGGCAATAGGCAAGGGTATATTTTTCTTCGTAGGCATGTGCTCCTTTAATTTTCCCTATGCAAGTTTTCATTTCATCTGAGTCTACGCGATATGAAATCTCAGCTAGCTTAATTAAATTTGATGAGAGGGTAGATTATAAAAGATTTGATTAGAATATATATAATATAAGAACTCAAAATATCTCGTGAACCCTAATTTTCACCCACGAACACTATTTAATCGTAACGACCGAATTTCCAGCATTATTTGCTATTCTGAACTCAACGAAACATATTCTATACTTTAATTTGATCGTATATATAGAGTAACCGTATTAAATCGATATAATATAATTTAACTTAAAAAATAATCAATTGCTCGATAATAAGTTATTATTATTGCTTATTGTCAAATACAATTTATATTGATCATCTAAATTGTTTCGATTCGGTTTTAACCTCAAATTCAATTATATTTTGCTTTCGTATTACGATAATTCGATATACTCGAAATTAAATCGTATCGATTATAAAATCGATAAATTCCATATAAAATCCATTTATATCGTCAACTCAACATTTAAAATAAATTTAAATGTTCAAATCAAACTGACCAAAAATCTAGGTCGTTACATTCTTCCCCCCTTAAAAGAATTTCTTTCCCGAAATTACTAAGGTAGAAAAATGCTACAAAATCATTAACTTTTCAAAATTCACTTGTGTTAAAACTCAACTCTTCACATTTCTACAAATTTAGTTCTACCAAAACTTTTGAGTTTCAATCATAATACACACTATATATGCTCATATTTATTCAATTTGAATGATTTATAGTCAATACATTCATATTCAATTCATATTTTATACATATGCGTTCATATTCATTCAAATCGATTTTAATCAATTTATTTATTTTAATCTATTTAACTTGCTTAAGTTAAATTTAAATTCCAGAATCCAATTCCTGATTTTCTTTTCAAATCCTTTTGAACTCATATAAATATATACATACATTTATAACCATCTCAAATTCGAAACATTTTGAATTTTTAAACCAACTTGTTTTTTTTTCAATCAAATTTCCATTAAAAACCTTTCTAAGACAGTAGTGCATCACTTAAAAACTCGAAAATGAATACTGATGATGCTGCAGTCACCATCAGAATTATTTTCCAGCCACTGAAGTGAGTTCAGTGCTTTATTACTTTCAAAATCCATTCAAAAATGGTTTTCATGCAAATTCTTCAAAGTAATGCTATATTACTTTATATTTATTTACAAAAATATTTTTTTCCAAACACCCAGGATTTAAATTCCAAATTCTGATTCTAAATTAATTTTAATTCATCTCCTTTGTAAATCTCATCCATATACAAATTTTATTTGGTTATATATAACTATTCCAATTTTATAATCTTATTTGATTATAATAACAACCAACTCATCCATATATTATAATAATAATTTCAAAAAATTATCCCCTTCTATATCAAAATATAGTTTTGGGTAAAACTATTTCATTTACCCACTTTAAAATGATATCATGTCGAATTCCTCTGTTCAAGTATATTGAAATTGTTATCGACTTTGTGGCATCCCACGATTCGACCAGAATTCATAAGCCACTCAACAGACTAGCCAACACAATATAAAACAACTTTTATACCAATTAACAAATACACGCTCTCGTATATATACACTCAACTCATTCTAGGGTACTACTGACCCGATCTCTATTGAGTAAACCCCCACCAAAGTTAGGTGTTTGCTCAACCTAAGCTTTGATACCACTGTAATGAACCGACATCCTCCCGGTCTTAATTATCGATACAAATACCATATCGACTAACTAAACACCAGAATTCATCAGATCATTAATAGAAAGAAGTTTAAGGCCAAGAAATAGAAGGAAAGAAATATTAGAATAGAAGCAGAAGAGATACAACAACATCATAGTAAACATGAACCTCACAGCGGAACGAATAAAATATTACATAATATAACTTTTGAAATACAAATCTGACTATATATACATAACAATTTCAGAATACAACATTTTTTCATCACATATACAATACAGCGGAAATAAACTCTATATATATCTAACATTGAAGCCTCCTGCTCTAAGATCCTCCAAGGATATCTGAAAGTACCTGAACTACTTGAATGCCCGTACAAATTTGGGCACACAAGAGTTTAGGGTAAACAAAACAAAATAAACTCCGGGTCAGTCATGTGACTAGTATGAGTAAACTCCAAACATTGGTTTAACGTTTAAGAATCCTTTAGCAATAAAGATAATCGTAAGGCTGATCCACACATAAACACGGATATTTTTTACCTTACGATATCTCAAAACACTTTAAAAAAAATCAATACTGTTCTGATATTATAATAATGTCTAAATCAAGTAAATATCAATCTAGCGGAACGCTTGCATCTCACGCTCCACGTACATAGTATACATTCAAATCGTGGGGTCTTATTGGAGAATGGATTCCAACTAGCAAGGTATGGGACCACCTTCCGACAGTGTATCTCTAGAGAGGAATACACCGAGTTCAGCAAGAAAATCTTGCAACCCAGCCTAAACATGACAGGACCCTCACTTCGCTCAAGAGAACCAAATGTATTGTCACCAACAGTGGGGATCCGCAACCGTTTCGAAGCAATAGCAGCGATAAGATTAAAAAAGAAAATGGATTTTCTCTGGATCAGCTGACAATACACCCTACTTGGGTGCAACCCACTTAGCCATGCGACCTACCTGATTTTATACCATTTCCCTGTTGTGAGGCTTGAGGTTACGATTACTTACCTTTCATTAATAGCACAATCACTTTGAATGCCACATTGTTAGATCTGTTAATCACTAATTGATTTACACAAAGATATTCTGGATATTATGCAAAGAAAATAAATTCTCTACCACCAGAAGTATATTTGTACAGACCAACATATACGATCATTGGAATATTCTGTCAGACATTCATCCATAAACATTCATTCTGGGACTGAACGAAACCGAAGGCAAAATTTCCATTAATCCATCTTATGCAATTTCTACCTAGGATTAACAGATAAAGCTCTTGCACTTTACTCTGTCTTCGATTGTATTCATATAATCTGATTCGCAACGCTACTGCCAATACAGAGTGGTTCTCGGATAATAATCTAATCAGTCTCTCCATATTGATAACGATATTGGCCAATACTTCGATAGTCGGTTATTTAACGATCGAAGAAAAACAGACATTCGTCTAAAACATCAAACTATTACTGGGCCCTTTAATTAATATTTCATTAATTAAATCACTTCTCTGTTTCCTTATAAGTATTTGTTAATCCAATATTTCATCAATCATCTTGGCCTCTTACGCTATTTAGAAAACATTTTCATATATCACCTTCTTTTATTTCCCATACTACGAAAATATTTTCTATTTATAATTGGAAAACATTCCAATTATTTCTCTTTCCCGAACTCATTTATTTCTATACTTAGGAAATATTTATTATTATAATTCCAAAATTCCACTTACTTGGGTTAAAATGAACGTTGTGTAAAACATTGTTGTAACAACCCAAAATGTTGCATTCAACTAAATCTTATTTAAACATTGATCTTCGAGACTGAATCTTGCTATTTATTGGCTAATAATGAAATCAATCAACTTGGAGTATAATTACCTCTCAGACCTTGACAAAATAACATTCTTAACTTAAAACGGACAAGACTAGTTATCTCGAATAATCAACATCATATAAAACCAATAATCCATTTTTAAACGTGTATACATTTCTCTTTCTATTCTTACCAGATTTAAATTTATAGATTTCCTTTTTGTTTATGATATTTTATTTTAAGTTCATTTCCTTATCAAATTCTATATTTATCAATACATTGATTTCTAATTATCAAATTTTCTTAAAAATATTCCAACTCATTAAATTTTCGAAAAAATATGCCAGCACCTCCATTGTACGGCTCAATAACTCAAACCCCAACTCGCCTCTCTAGGCCCTTTCCATTCAAAAAGAAAATCAAAAAGCCAAGCGGCTTTCCCAATAAGCTCATAAAATCTCATATGGAATTTAAACGTGTACCTTTTTGTCGGGCACTCGAATTATAATCAACATTCTCTTCATTCCATACCTATTTAATATATAGACGTACATTCCTAATTTATTCCAACTCAATCCAATCAATTTTTAATTTCACGTAAAAATGCACATTTATATGAATATTTGTTCTTGTTTAGTTGAATAAATGAACATTTTTCGGTATTTTATATGATCAAACCATGTTTTAAATATTTTCAAAATCATCACTTATTTTGGGAAAAAGTGGTCACTTGTGCATGTTTTAATTTGTGAAATCTTTTATTTGTTCCTTGTGTTTATTTCTTGTAGGAATTTTGGAGCTAAAAGGATATATACACATGAAGAGATGAGGGAAAGCATGCATTTTCACAAAAAGAGGCAAAGAATTAATTCATTTTATCGATAGTGGAGGCCCGCACCTTTCAATTAGCCCATTTTCTCTTAAGCTTCATATTAAAGACTGAGACAAAAGGCCTCATGCATTCTACATCACTCATTAGTGGCTAATGGCAATTAGAAGCTACATTAATGTGCATTTTGGGGATTTCTCAAGGAAAGTGATTAGGGTTTTAGGTTTTTTTGATCATGTATATATACTCCTTTGTTTCATGTATTTCAGGATCTCCTTTTTAGCAAATAAAAGTGTAATTGATCAAATAAACAAAAATGGCTTCCAAGCCAATATCTTTTATGTCTCTCTCATGTCTCTTTTAATTTCTATGCTCTACTTTATGTTAGTAGTTTAGAGTTTCTTTTTTGCAAGTAGTGTAATTTTCTTTTATGCAATTAGAATAGATTTTCCTTTATTTAGTTCTCTATTTTTGTTGTTCGTCAATATTGAAATCTATTGGTGCTGAAATAATCACACAAATGAGGAGTTAAACCCCTTTAATTTAGGGGTGATGAAGCTCTCTAATCACATAGATTCAACAAGTTTATTTTTCATGCTCTCTATTTGTGCTTATTGAAGAATGGATGTTTAGTGTATTTTGTTAATCGTGCTTAGTTTTGATGATCTACGCTTCTAATTAATAGAGGATAGATCATGCTTGATTAAATGACACAACAAAATTTGCCTTTTCATTTATATATGATTTTGGGAAAAAGAGGAAGTGTTAATCAACATTTGATATTCTATATTACTAACTAATAGTAAATAGAGTATTCTTAAAATTGATATTGCTTTCAACTTGTTGTCTTTTTCATGAGAATTGAATAATGAATTAGATTTGTGCTATGTTTGATGACTTATGTTATGCGAATTGATAGCATAAATATGTCATACTTATGATAAACACAATATCTAACCTCACTTATGACCAAACAAATTGATATCATAACATCATCATGTTGATTTGTGTGATCTAGAGAGTGAAAAGACCTCTAAATTGCTCTTAACCAATAGTTGTATTCTCAACTTAGTCATCAATTTTGTTAAATTTTAGTTAACATATTTTAAAGTTTGGTTTAATTTGATTAAATAGAATTTAAAATTATTCTTTTCCTGTGGATCGACTCGTATTCGCTAACGTATTACAAGTGTATGTCATGCGTTTGCGGTTTATTACACTTTGCGACGATATTCTAATTAATAGAATATTCGTCGTCGAACAAGTTTTCGGCGTCGTTGCCGAGGAAAGAAATTAGTTTTAATTTTATTCTTCGAATTAATTTTCCTATTTGTGTTCTACTAAAAATAAAATTAAAAAAGATTGCATGTTTGTTTGTTTGTTTGTTTTATTTCACTTTTGTTTGTTTATGTGTGTCATTGTGCCTTGTTTTAGTGTTCTTAGTTTTCTTTCCTAAAAATTTTCTTTTTTGTTGTTGTTCCATTTTGTTGTTAGTTGTGTGAATTGTATTTGTTGTTAGTGTTTGTTTTGTGCATGTTTTTATTTTATTAAAAAAAACCAAAAAAAAATTGCCATATTTCCTTTGATTTCTTTCCTATTTTTTTTCTCCTTATTTTCAGTACATAGCCATCCCTTTCCATTTTACAATTCTTACAAAATAAAAAATAAAAAAAATAAAAACCCAATTTATTGCTTCCCGTATATTTTATTTTTTTCCTACCTCCCTCTTTAATTGTCTTTCCTTTCTCTGCCTTATATTTCCTGATTTCCTTACTCCTTTTATTTCCTGTAATTAATTAAATTTATTGCTTTCAAATTCTTCCTTTTTTTTCCTCTCTCTCTCTCTCTCTGATTTCTCTCCCAAATTCTCTTCATAATTGCTTTCTTTTTCCAAAACAAAACAAAATAATAAAAAATATCCTTCTAAAATTCTTCCTTTATGCTTTAATTTCGTGCTTCCTCTTTAAATATCCATACCAGTCACCCACCTCATCTTCACAAATTCTTTTTTCTTCCACCATCTCTTCCCTTCTGTTTTGTTAACTTAACCTCTGCACTTTTATTTCACAAAACTGTTGTCAACCCAACCAGAGTCCGTACCCCTTCTTCAACAACATACCCAACTCACTGCCATACACTGCTCCAAACTCCTCTCAGACCACCACTGGTTCCGCACTTAAACCACAAGCAGACTTCAACACTTCCACAACAAACTGTCAGCCATACTACACCTTCTCTTTTAACTACAATTCACATTCACCCTCTCATACACCATTAGACAAACCAGTTCACCCACCCCAAACCACAAAAACAATTCTTCCTCCTACATTCTATCAACACTTCTACACCACGGAATCATTTACTCCCTTTCGACCGTCACTCACACAACCATACGAAAGCTAACCCCTACTACAATACCACTACCACATATCATTGCCATCTTTGAACCACAACAGTGCTCCTTGTCCATTATCTTGTTGTTCAACTGCCAACACTCCCGTCCATCATTGAACTACTGTCCATCGTCATCCCTTGACTGCTTTCATCCCCACATCACCTACCACTCCGAATCGCAAACTCAGTCCATCACTTCACAGTCACCAAACAGAATTCACTCAAGTTACAAAATCCGCACCTCCTCAACTGTAAAAAAAATGACTTCAGTCAGCCTTCCTCTCTCCTTCACATACTCCGAACACCCTCAGTCATCCTCTCATCTCTCACCAAATCTCAAATAACCAAACCGAAACAAACCCCTTCAAGAGAAAAATACCAACTCTGAACAAATCGCCCTCAATAACCATATTCAAAATTCATCACCGTCGACCTCATACCAGCAACCACAAACTCCACTTCATACAAACTTCACCGCAACAGTAAGATCCCTGACCTACCAAACACTGCATTCACAAAAACTCTGTCAGCTCACCAAGCAACCCTTCTTTAAACACCAATCTCTCCCGCACAAGTCCAAACAATTTCAACAAATCATCAACATCCTCAAACACCCCTGCTTCAATTCATCCAAAAATCCAAATCGCTCACCAAGCCTTTCACTTCAATCTCTTCACAAGCTTACATCCTTAGTTCACCAGTGCCTTCTCGCAAATCGTCCCCCCAATTCATAAATTAATTTGCCACAACGACCTCCAAATAACTCTTCAACCAATTCGCAACTTCGAAATCTCAAATCGCATCCCTAAATTCTTCGAAATAGAACTATGGCATTTGTGCTAGATTTTAAAATACAAGTGGCGATTCTGATTTTAACTTTATTGGTGACTATTTGTGAAACGACCCAAACTTCCCAGTAAAGGAAAGACTGGATTGCTGAGAACAATACACATCAGAACACAAACTGCAGAACATTTTATTGCTGATTACAACAATTACATCAGAGTACAAGAAGATAACAGAGTACGAATACTTATTACAAAATAGAAATACAATAATATCAGAGATTTAGATTACATTTAAATAGCAGCGGAAAAATATTACAAATATACAACTGAAAGGAATACACGGATACAGAGCTTTCTGAATACCGCTTCAGCTGTAAACCAGGATCCTGTAAATATATCTGCAAAAAGCTACACGACTGCCCGTGTGGAAAATATGGGCACCCGAGTTTACCAGTGAAACAAACTATAGGTCAGTCATGGGACTGGTATGAGAAATCTTAACTTAACTATCTATTAATAAGGCTAATCACAGGACCACGCCGCTAACGTGGAATGTGTTTACTCCATTGGATTGCCAGTGCATAAAATGAAGTAAATCGTTAAACAACGCAATGCTTTTTAGAAAAAATGAAACCATTATAAGACCCAAGTCCCATCACACAATGCAATGCAAACCCGAGGATAGGGTTTTACCTTATAATGGTCAAAAGATGCTTGATACGATAAAACGGATTTAGTACTAGTGTGTATATCTATGGGTATATATATTTCAAAAAACAATTTCAATCATAATGTATTAATCATAGACGGCATAGTACCCCATCCTACTATGTCGCCATACTAGTTCTACAATCAAAACCGCAAGGTCGTATTGGAAATTGGATTTCCATCATGAGATGAGGCTAGGGGCAAGCTCCTCTCCGATTCGAGACACTCTAGCAAATGCCTCAGGATCACACCTATGGGCAACCCTTGGAGCGGTAGGGCCGGTCCCCGCCTATCGGCAGTGGATTGGTTATGCCTGAACACACGTTTCCCGGTTCCTTTGAACCTATAGTATGACCACTAACGGCCTATAAAAATCCGAGGCGCCTCAATCCATAATCCACATAAGTAAAATGCCGGGCCGTGTTAAAGCACTGACACTACCACTAGCTAGAAAGAAATGTGTGCTCTCCCTATGGTCCATATCCCGTTTTTGACTCATACCGGGGTGTGAAGCTCACGAAGTCACGATATACACAAAGCTATGACGTAATAGGCTATACTTTGATCATCCCACAAGGCCCTGCTTTTCAACAATAGCGTTGATCATTTGCATATTGGCGTGCTACATTGACAATTCACGCCATGTGATCAATCACTATTAATATATACCAGGTTGTTAAGTAGAGAATAAATCCTCTACCACCAAACAGACATACATTAATGGAAATCGATTTAATTCACATGGAACGAAATCCAATGTCAGACACGCATCTATTTACTAGCTTATGCTCTGGGTCTGAGCGAAAACCAATTCCGAACAATCAACAATAGTCCGGAAGGCCACCACTGAAGCCCCTTCAAGGTAGCTACTCCCATCAAGGGTCTCTGTAGCAACACATCCATTCGATGTGAAGATCATCGGTCTTCAACCACCGTCTTCATCTTCGACTCTTCATCATCGTAGTAATTATTTGGAATGGGTTAAACCCGGCCTTCCCGAATAACCCACGTATTTTATAATTAAAAATCTAGTACTATAAAAACACATCCAACGCCTCATTCCAATTCAGAATGTTCTTTTAAATAAAATATTCACATTATTTTATCAAAGATAAACTCTTTAAATTATTCTTAAATCTTACTTTTAAAGATTTATTAAGAACTCAATTCAGTTTTTAAATATCAAAAATCATTATCCAATGATTATTTAAATTTAATAAATTAATCTTATCTTTAACTGGGTTAAAAAACTAATGTCATTTAAAACATAGTTCACGGTAAACCCCAAAATCATCTTCAATAAAATATGGAATCTCCACAGAAATCAAATCAATATATATAATCATCATAAATTCCTGTATCCAACCAATAATATAAATGGAATAACGGCAAAGCCTCTTAAATTCCATATGTAGTATCAGTTTTCTTTTACAGAAGCTTATCTCAGTTATAATTAATTCAAATTCCATTCAACTCCAATTTAATATATTGAATTGGAAAACTTTGCTTTTGGAAAATTCCCCTTTAAATCTTAATAAATGGTTTATAAATTCCAAATCATATTTACACTGTCAGTTGGGTTAAAGAACACATGTCACTTAAAAACATGGTCCACAATAAACCCAACTCACATTTCATCTTATTTCAATTACTTAATATAAATTGAAAACTTTGATAATCTGAATTAAAAGATTATTCTTTTCATACGGGGCTTAAGAACAGTGTTATTTAAGACACTATTCATGACAAACCCAAAATCTAATTTATTTAATTAAATATTCACTAATTGGAAAACTTCATTAAATCTTAATTTAATGATTTATTCTAGTTAATAACTAGTTTATTTCAATAAAAATATATTTTTCTAATATATATTCTTTTTCTAAAATATTCCTATTCTAAGACATTTTCTAAAATATTCTTTTCTAGAATATTCTTTATTGGAATGTGACTCAAACAACAACCATATTTTGTATGAAATCAACAATCATGATAAATAACTATCAAACATCTAAATGACGACCAAAGTGGAATCTATAACTGTGTGAGCATTAAAGTGAATAACTAATGCTCATCACAAACTATCAATCCATCTGTTGACATATATCTGAATATTGGGATTAGCATGTGTACAGTATCATCCCAATACCCATGTGGGGTTTCATCCATCAAACAAATAATAATATATTTGTGCACTTGGGCGATGTGTGAAAATTATCGTCCCAATCACATAAACAAGTCGGATGACCTGTAAATGGAAGTGTAATATTTAGTATGCATATACTAACATAATATTTAACACATCAAACATTTCAATATCTCAGACAAACATTTCAATCTTTTTATTGTGAACAAATGACAATAAATATCCAGCCTTTCATTCCCATTCCTTTTATAGTTAACAAATGCCAATAAAAATCTATAATTTCAATTCTTTTAATTGTGAACAAATAACAATAAAAATCTAACCTTTTATTTTCATTCCTTTTTATTGTTAACCTATCGACAATAAAGATATTAACTTTTATTTCTAATCTTTTATGTTATCCTTTTAAGTGACCAAAAATGCCTACTTTTAATTCATTCTTTTTAAATGGCAAGAATGTCCATTTTTATTTTGATTCACATTTTCTAACAGAAATGTACTTTTTATTCAGATTCACATTTTCTAACAAAAATGTATATTTATTCTGATTCACATTTTCTAACAAAAATGTATATTTATTCTGATTCACATTTTCTAACAAAAATGTATATTTATTCTGATTCATATTTTCTAACAAAAATGTATATTTATTCTAATTCACATTTTCTAACAAAAATGTATATTTATTCTGATTCACATTTTCTAACAAAAATGTATATTTATTCTGATTCACATTTTCTAACAAAAATGTATATTTATTCTATTTCTAATGTTAACAAAAATGTTAATTCTTATCAAATCCTTTTAATGTTAACAGAATGTAAATTCTTATCAAATCCGTTTAATGTTAACAAAATAATGATTTTGTTTTAATCCTTTTTATATAAACAAAAATAATGATTTTTGTCTAATTCTTTTCAAGGTATAACAATGTTGTTTTTATTTCCAAGGTAACCTTTGTAAGGAAATGTTGTTTTTATTTCCCAAAAATCATGTGTTGACACAAATGTTATTATATTTTTCATTAATCATGTTTGACCAAAAATATTATTTTATTTCATTAATCATTCTTTGATAAAATGCTATTTTTGTTTCAATTATCATTCTTTGACAAAAATGCTATTTTTGTTTCAATTATCTTTCTTTGAAAAAAATGTTATTTTTGATTCAATTATCATTCTTTGACAAAAATGCTATTTTTGATTCAATTATCTTTCTTTGACAAAAATGCATATCTTGGTTAAAATCTTTTAAATAACCAAAAATAAAGGTTTAGTTTCATTCCTTATAAATGACAAAATGTGTATTTTTACTTCGTTCTTTTTAATGTGACAAAAATGTCCATTTCCAATTCATTTCTTTTTTTTTTTATGTATGAAAATATACATTTCTCATTCATTCTTTTTATTGTATGAAAATATACATTTTCATGTAATCCTTTTTAATATATAAAAAATGTTCATTTTCATTTAACTAACGTGTTTAACACAAAAATGTCATTTTTATTTTCATAACATGTTTCTAATCAGAAATGTTATTCTATTTCACTAACCAAGTTTTGACCAAAAATTGTTATTTTAATCACCTTAACATTTTATAACTAAAATGTTGTTTTCCTTTACTTTAACATTTTAGAATAAAAATGTTATTTTTATCTAATGCCACATTTTAAAATAGGAATGTTATTTCTTTTGCTAATGTCACATTTTTCAAATAAAAGTAATTTCTTTTTCTAATGTCACATTACATTCAACAAAGGTTGATACTCTTGTTACAACAATTATATTTAACAAAAATTGATATTTTTATTTCAATAATTATATTCAACAAAAATGAATATTTTTACCTCAACAATTGTATTCAACAAAAATGATTCTTTGATTTTGTTACAAATCTAGTTCAACAAAATGTTAGTTTTGTTTTGATGCAAATATAATTCAACAAAATGATAGTTTTGTTATAACACAATATGATTCAACTAAAAGGACATTTTGTGTTGACTCAAATATGATTCAACAAAAAGGATGATTCAACTAAAAGGATATTTTGTTTTTAACACTATTCTATTTAACAAATGTGAAAAATTTGTTTACACATGACATTTTTCTGTTTAACAACAATGAATACTTTTAGTCTAAGATAACATTGGCTAATAAAATGATATTCTCACTCTACATGAATATAATTCACCAAATCATCACAAACACAATCCATCAGTTAATCTAGATTTTATACACAACATATATGTTTCATATGACGTATATATATTTTACATCACAAGCAAAATCTATTTTAAATAAATAAATAAATATATTTATTTTAAAATTTTAAAACTGAGAAATCTCACCAAACAATTTAGATCTGAAATTTCCAACATTCTCTATTTCAATCCCGGTCAGTTTCATCGCGTAGATCTTCTTCCCCGATTCAAACGCTTCTGAAATTTCTGCATTTTGTTTCCATTTGCACGAGTTATAGAGATTTAAACTTTTGATTAACTAACGATTAATTAAAAATAATTAAACTATAATTGAGCCTTAACTTAATCCTCCTTCTTCCCGATTATTACTGGAACATCACGAAGCTGCTGAACCCATTCGTTCGTGCAAAAGCTCCACCACGCACCAGAATTTGCGCCACCATCCATCGATCCGACAACACCACGGTCACCGCCTTGCCGACGCCTCCCCACGCTCCAAGCACGGTGCAACTCCCGCCTCCGCAGGTCGAGGAATCCCGCTGCCAACCTCGCCACTTCCCATGTCTATTTTGGCCACCACGCTGCTACAGTCGAGATCACCACCGTACAGATTAAAGGCCTCTGAATGCTCTTCGATTCAGCATATAGAAGTTTGAATTTCATTAAGTGGGTTGGAAGGTAAGTGGGATTGAAGATGGGATGAAATCGGCCATCGATTCCTAAAGAACGGGGGCTGTAAACTAAGGCCTAGGTTTAGAGTGAAATACGTGTATTTATACCGCATATTTAGGGTATTTTTATATTTATTAAATTATTAAATTCAAACAAAAAGCCTGTTAACCTATACGAACTCAAAATCGAACCCAAAGAGTGTCGCCCCTAGCTAATAACCCCCGTCCCGGACACAATGGAACATGTTTCGTAACCCAGTTCGGCTGTTACAATATGTTTTTCTTTAAATTAAATTATAAATCATATAATAATTAAATTCAAACGTACATTTTAAATTACCGGGGCCACATACGAACTCTAAAAATTCCAGAAAAATTATTTCTGGTTATGTTTTGACGATACGGTTCTAACGAGACTAATTTCGTTAAATTCTGAGACTGTTTGAAAAATGGCCTTTTTCTAGTCGATTAAATTTGACCGAAACTGACAAAACACATTTTCCTTTGTCACGCTCACATATTAATTCGAAAAATTATGAAAATTGAAACTTAGCAATAATTTGACATTCCGGTTCCAACAAAAGTGGTTTCGTCGAAAACCGAGGTCGTTTGAAAAATGGCTATTTTTAAGGCCAAAATATTATATTAAAAAATATAAATTCTACAGTGACTTTTCAAAATTTTAAACTGGACATAACTTTCATATTATAAGGTGAAATTTCAGTTTTTCAGATATGTTAGAAAGGTATGGTTAAATAGATTCAAATATTTCTTGTTTCGCTCAATTCTGATTTCAAATGAGTCATGTAAAGTTAGTCAAAGTTCAAATTCAAATTTTCAAACTACAGCGCTGTTTTAAACTCCTTTTATAATTAAATTAAATTTATTCGTTTTAAAATAAATTTTTAGTCATTCTTATTTAAGATAAATTATTTTAAATATTGAAATCCATTAAAATTTCTAAAATAAAAAATTTTAATTGGCCCCAAAATTCGGGGTCGTTACAATCGCCCCCACTTAAAATCTTTTCGTCCTCGAAAAGGAACGTAGCTAATGTTGTTTAATTAACCAACTCAAATTTAAATTTTTATTTATTTGTTTCAATTGGTTAAATTAATAATCAAACATCACAACCAGCAATCGATTAGTTGATTAACTTTTAAATAGATATAACTTTTATATATAGTCAAAAATCACATTTTTAGTGCAAATCACAGCAATGTGTACTAACTAAGTTTTGGTTCTCATACCAGTCAATGGAAATATATAGAAATCCCACCTTCGAGACTCGAACATAAATACTGGTGATGGTCGACCTATCACCAGAATTACCTCCGGGCGACTAGAGTGTGATTCCATATCTATCCAGTATATTAAAACTTCGAATATCCGTTAATTACTCGTATATTCAAAATCCTTATATACTCGATTGTCCACATTAAAATATAATAATATTCAAATACGTATATTAAGATAAAATTTTCAAAACTAAATTTGTTTCCATTCTTATTTTAAAGAAAATAATACTCTTCACACTCGTTCTAGGATACTACTGATCCCATCTCTAACGAGTTATTCTCATTGGATATTACTAATCCAATCTCTGATGAATTCTTTCGTTCGGTTCTAATGTGTCTTGTTCTCGAGCTCTGTAAACCAAAGCTCTGATACCAAATGAAACGACCCAAACTTCCCAGTAAAGGAAAGACTGGATTGCTGAGAACAATACACATCAGAACACAAACTGCAGAGCATTTTATTGCCGATTACAACAATTACATCAGAGTACAAGAAGATAACAAAGTATGAATACTTATTACACAATAGAAATACAATAATATCAGAGATTTAGATTACATTTAAATAGCAGCGGAAAAATATTACAAATATACAACTGAAAGGAATACATGGATACAGAGCTTTCCGAATACCGCTTCAGCTGTAAACTAGGATCCTGTAAATATATCTGCAAAAAGCTACTCGACTGCCCGTGTGGAAAATATGGGCACCCGAGTTTGCCAGTGAAACAAACTACATGTCAGTCATGGGACTGGTATGAGAAATCTTAACTTAACTATCTAATAATAAGGCTAATCACAGGACCACGCCGCTAACGTGGAACGGGTTTACTCCATTGGATTGCCAGTGCATAAAATAAAGTAAATCGTTAAACAATGCAATGCTTTTTAGAAAAAATGAAACCATTATAAGAACCAAGTCCCATCACACAATGCAATGCAAACCGGAGGATAGGGTTTTACCTTATAATGGTCAAAAGATGCTTGATACGATAAAACGGATTTAGTACTAGTGTGTATATCTATGGGTATATATATTTCAAAAAACAATTTCAATCATAATGTATTAATCATAGACGGCATAGTACCCCATTCTACTATGTCGCCATACTAGTTCTACAATCAAAACCGCAAGGTCGTATTGGAAATTGGATTTCCATCATGAGACGAGGCTAGGGGCAAGCTCCTCTCCGATTCGAGACACTCTAGCAAATGCCTTAGGATCACACCTATGGGCAACCCTTGGAGCGGTAGGGCCGGTCCCCGCCTATCGGTAGTGGATTGGTTATGCCTGAACACACGTTTCCCGGTTCCTTTGAACCTATAGTATGACCACTAACGGCCTATAAAAATCCAAGGCGCCTCAATCCATAATCCACATAAATAAAATGTCGGGTCGTGTTAAAGCACTAACACTACCACTAGCTAGAAAGAAATGTGTGCAATCCATATGGTTCATATCCCGTTTTTGACTCATACCGGGGTGTGAGGCTCGCGAAGTCACGATATACACAAAGCTATGCCATAATAGGCTATACTTTGATCATCCCACAAGGCCCTGCTTTTCAACAAAAGCGTTGATCATTTGCATCTTGGCGTGCCACATTGACAATTCACGCCATGCGATCAATCACTATTAATATATACTAGGGTGTTAAGTAGAGAATAAATCCTCCACCACCAAACAGACACACATTAATAGAAATCGATTTAATTCACATGGAACGAAATCCAATGTCAGACACGCATCCATTTACTAGCTTATGCTCTGGGTCTAAGCGAAAACCAAATCCGAACAATCAACAATAGTCCGGACGGCCACCACTGAAGCCCCTTCAAGGTAGCTACTCCCATCAAGGGTCTCTGTAGAAACACATCCATTTGATGTGAAGATCGTCGGTCTTCAACCACCGTCTTCTTCTCCGTCTCTTCATCGTCGTAGTAATTATTCGGAATGGGTTAAACCCGGCCTTCCCGAATAACTCACGTATTTTATAATTAAAAATCAAGTACTATAAAAACACATCCAACGCCTCATTCCAGTTCAGAATGTTCTTTTAAATAAAATATTCACATTATTTTATCAAAGATAAATTCTTTAAATTATTCTTAAATCTTACTTTTAAAGATTTATTAAGAACTCAATTTGGTTTTTAAATATCAAAAATCATTATCCAATGATTATTTAAATTTAATAAATTAATCTTATCTTTAACTGGGTTAAAGAACTAATGTCATTTAAAACATAGTTCACAGTAAACCCCAAAATCATCTTCCATAAAATATGGAATCTCCACAGAAATCAAACCAATATATATAATCGTTATAAATTCTTGTATCCAACCAATAATATAAATGGAATAACGGCAAAGCCTCTTAAATTCCATATGTAGTATCGGTTTTCTTTTACAGAAGCTTATCTCGGTTATAATTAATTTGAATTCCATTCAACTCCAATTTAATATATTAAATTGGAAAACTTTGCTTTTGGAAAATTCCCCTTTAAATCTTAATAAATGGTTTATAAATTCCAAATCATATTTCCACTGTCAGTTGGGTTAAAGAACACATGTCACTTAAAAACATTGTCCACAATAAACCCAACTCACATTTCATCTTATTTCAATTACTTAATATAAATTGAAAACTTTAATAATCTGAATTAAAAGATTATTCTTTTCATACGGGGTTTAAGAACTGTGTTATTTAAGACACTATTCACGACAAACCCAAAATCCAATTTATTAAATTAAATATTCACTAATTGGAAAACTTCATTAAATCTTAATGTAATGATTTATTATAGTTAATAACTAGTTTATTTCAATAAAAATATATTTTTCTAAGATATATTCTTTTTCTAAAATATTCCTATTCTAAGACATTTTCTAAAATATTCTTTTCTAGAATATTCTTTATTGGAATGTGACTCAAACAACAACCATATTTTGTATGAAATCAACAATCATGATAAATAACTATCAAACATCCAAATGACGACCAAAGTGGAATCTATAACTGTGTGAGCATTAAAGTGAATAACTAACGCTCATCACAGACCGTCAATCCATCGATTGACATATAACTAAATATTGGGATTAGCGTGTGTACAATATCATCCCAATACCCGTGTGGGGTTTCATCCATCAAACAAATAATAATATATTTGTGCACTTGGGCGATGTGTTAAAATTATCATCCCAATCACATAAACAAGTCGGATGACCTGTAAATGGGAGTGTGGTATTTAGTATGCATATACTAACATAATATTTAACACATCAAACATTTCAATATCACATACCAACATTTCAATCTTTTTATTGTGAACAAATGACAATAAATATCCAGCCTTTCATTCCCATTCCTTTTATAGTTAACAAATGCCAATAAAAAATTATAATTTCAATTCTTTTTATTGTGAACAAATAATAATAAAAATCTAACCTTTTATTTTCATTCCTTTTTATTGTTAACCTATCGACAATAAAGATATTAACTTTTATTTCTAATCTTTGTGTTATCCTTTTAAGTGACTAAAAATGCCTACTTTTAATTCATTCTTTTTAAATGGCAAGAATGTCCCTTTTTATTTTGATTCGCATTTTCTAACAGAAATGTACTTTTTATTCTGATTCACATTTTCTAACAAAAATGTAAATTTATTCTGATTCACATTTTCTAACAAAAATGTATATTTATTCTGATTCACATTTTCTAACAAAAATGTATATTTATTCTGATTCACATTTTCTAACAAAATGTATATTTATTCTGATTCACATTTTCTAACAAAAATGTATATTTATTCTGATTCACATTTTCTAACAAAAATGTATATTTATTCTATTTCTAATGTTAACAAAAATGTTAATTCTTATCAAATCCTTTTAATGTTAACAGAATGTAAATTCTTATCAAATCCTTTTAATGTTAACAAAATAATGATTTTGTTTTAATCCTTTTTATATAAACAAAAATAATGATTTTTGTCTAATTCTTTTCAAGGTATAACAATGTTGTTTTTATTTCCAAGGTAACCTTTGTAAGGAAATGTTGTTTTTATTTCCCAGAAATAATGTGTTGACACAAATGTTATTATATTTTTCACTAATCATGTTTGACCAAAAATATTATTTTATTTCATTAATCATTCTTTGACAAAAATGCTATTTTTGATTCAATTATCATTCTTTGACAAAAATGCTATTTTTGTTTCAATTATCTTTCTTTGACAAAAATGCTATTTTTGATTCAATTATCATTCTTTGACAAAAATGCTATTTTTGATTCAATTATCTTTCTTTGACAAAAATGCATATATTGGTTAAACTCTTTTAAATAACCAAAAATAAAGGTTTTGTTTCATTCCTTATAAATGACAAAATGTGTATTTTTACTTCGTTCTTTTTGATGTGAACAAAATGTCCATTTCCAATTCATTTCTTTTTTTTATGTATGAAAATATACATTTCTAATTCATTATTTTTAATGTATGAAAATATACATTTTCATGTAATCCTTTTTAATATATAAAAAATGTTCATTTTCATTTAACTAACGTGTTTAACACAAAAATGTCATTTTTATTTTCATAACATGTTTCTAATCAGAAATGTTATTCTATTTCACTAACCAAGTTTTGACCAAAAATTGTTATTTTAATCACCTTAACATTTTATAACTAAAATGTTGTTTTCCTTTACTTTAACATATTAGAATAAAAATGTTATTTTTATCTAATGCCACATTTTAAAATAGGAATGTCATTTCTTTTGCTAATGTCACATTTTCAAATAAAAGTAATTTCTTTTTCTAATGTCACATTTCATTCAACAAAGATTGATACTCTTGTTACAACAATTATATTTAACAAAAATTGATATTTTTATTTCAATAATTATATTCAACAAAAATGAATATTTTTACCTCAACAATTGTATTCAACAAAAATGATTCTTTGGTTTTGTTACAAATCTAGTTCAACAAAATGTTAGTTTTGTTTTGATGCAAATATAATTCAACAAAATGATAGTTTTGTTATAACACAATATGATTCAACTAAAAGGACATTTTGTGTTGACTCAAATATGATTCAACAAAAAGGATGATTCAACTAAAAGGATATTTTGTTTTTAACACTATTCTATTTAACAAATGTGAAAAATTTGTTTACACATGACATTTTTCTGTTTAACAACAATGAATACTTTTAGTCTAAGATAACATTGGCTAATAAAATGATATTCTCACTCTACATGAATATAATTCACCAAATCATCACAAACACAATCCATCAGTTAATCTAGATTTTATACACAACATATATGTTTCATATGACGTATATATATTTTACATCACAAGCAAGATCTATTTTAAATAAATAAATAAATATATTTATTTTAAAATTTCAAAACTGAGAAATCTCACCAAACAATTTAGATCTGAAATTTCCAACGTTCTATGTTTCAATCCCGGTCAGTTTCATCGCGTAGATCTTGCTTCCCCGATTCAAACGCTTCTGAAATTTATGCATTTCGTTTCCATTTGCACGAGTTATAGAGATTTAAACTTTTGATTAACTAACGATTAATTAAAAATAATTAGAATATAATTAAGCCTTAACTTAATCCTCCTTCTTCCCGATTATTACTGGAACATCACGAAGCTGCTGAACCCATTGGTTCGTGCAAAAGCTACACCACGCACCGGAATTTGCGCCACCATCCATCGATCCGACAACACCACGGCCACCGCCTTGCCGACGCCTCCCCACGCTCCAAGCACGGTGCAACTCGCACCTCCCCAGGCCGAGGAATCCCGCTGCCAACCTCACCACTTCCCATGTCGATTTTGGCCACCACGCTGCTCCAGTCGAGATCACCACTGTACAGATTAAAGGCCTCTGAATGCTCTTCGATTCGGCATATAAAAGTTTGAATTTCATTAAGTGGATTGGAAGATAAGTGGGATTGAAGATGGGATGAAATCGACCATCGATTTCTAAAGAACGGCGGCTGTAAACTAAGGCCTAGGGTTAGAGTGAAATACGTGTATCTATACCATATATTTAGGGTATTTTTATATTTATTAAATTATTAAATTTAAACAAAAAGCCTGTTAACCTATACGAACTCAAAATCGAACCCAACGAGTGTCGCCCCTAGCTAATAAACCCCGTCCCGGACACAATGGAACATGTTTCGTAACCCAGTTCGGCTGTTACGATATGTTTTTCTTTAAATTAAATTATAAATCATTTAATAATTAAATTCAAACGTACATTTTAAATTACCGGGGCCACATACGAACTCTAAAAATTCCAGAAAAATTATTTCTAGTTATGTTTTGACGATACGGTTCTAACGAGACTAATTTCGTTAAATTCTGAGACTGTTTGAAAAATGGCCTTTTTCTAGTCGATTAAATTTGACCGAAACTGACAAAACACATTTTCCTTTGCCACCCTCACATATTAATTCAAAATTTTTTGAAAATTGAAACTTAGCAATAATTTGACATTCCGGTTCCAACAAAAGTGGTTTCGTCGAAAACCGAGGTCGTTTAAAAAATGGCTATTTTTAAGGCTAATATATTATATTAAAAAATATATAAATTCTACAGCGACTTATCAAAATTTAAAACTGGACATAACTTTCATATTATAAGGTGAAATTTCAGTTTTTCAGATTCATTAGAAAGATATGGTTAAACAGATTCAAATATTTCTTGTTTCGCTCAATTCTGATTTAAAATGAATCCTGTACAGTCAGTCAAAGTTCAAATTCAAATTTTCAAACTGCAGCGTTGTTTTAAACTCCTTTTATAACTAAATTAAATTTATTCGTTTTAAAATAAATTTTTCGTCGTTCTTATTTAAAATAAATTATTTTAAATATTGAAATCCATTAAAATTACTAGAATAAAAATTTTAAATTGGCCCCAAAATTATGGGTCGTTACAATTTGGTGTCTTCTGGAAAAAGAGCTGGACTTGTTGTGTTATAAGCTTTCGGTCTAGATTTTGTAGAGAGTATTGTATTGTGTTTGTTTTAGTTGGTCGAGCTTTAACGTGGTTTGTGGGCATTGAGAGTTGAATTCGTTTGAAATTGTTTTGGACCCATTTTCTTAACTAGGCCCTTATATTTTCAAATCTTTATTTCAGAGAGTTGTGTTCAAGTCTTTATTTTCAGGTTACGGAATTAGAGTAGAATTGCTCGCTTCAAACCTCACTTTGCTTTGCTTGCTAAAAAATTTTGTCACTTAGAAAAAATGCTAATAAATTCAGGCGCTCTGGTATTGTTCTCTTCTCGCTTGCTTTTATTTAATTGCATCGTTGTTTGCTTGCATTTGCATTAAAAAAAATCCAAAAATAAATAAAAATTCATTTGTAGTTGCATCGTTAATTCACTTTTAATTTCTATTTTGCATCCATTTTTTTCTAAGGACATCGTTATTTTTTGAAAACTTGATTTCTTTCTAACGATTTATTTCTCGGTGTCTAGACTACGGCAGAGTAATAACTGCTTATAAATGTTACGGTGATTCATAAATATTATATCGGTTGTTCCTCTGAAGGTACCTAAATCTTCGGCTGCATTGCTAGGGTGATTCCAGGTGCACCGATAACTCTTGTCCGTTAACTGGCTGAGAAATTTTTTGTTTAAATTAATCTAACTGTATTTATAAAACTTTCTCGAAAGTGTCCCAATTTCCCTATTCCTATGGATTTTATGATAGTTGTGAAAATCAATATAATCCATATAATTTTACACCAAATTCATATGGATATTCTAGTAACAACTATTGTTCAAATAATCCTGATTTTACACCACCATATTTTCAAAAGGATGATCAACCCTCAAGTCTTGAAATAAGTATTCAATCTCTACTTGAAAAAAGTCAAAAATTTAATGAATCAAGGCAAAGATTAACTGAAGTAACGTGCAACAATTCAAGTCAAAGTTTTCAAAATTCAAATTCAACTTCAAATTCAAATGATTTTGATTATAGCCCTTATCAATCCAATTTCGAACTCCAAAATGAATTGCAAATTCAAAATGGAAATGTGAATAACTTTTCAAATTGTTTTGGCAATGGGAATAATTTCAATTGTGGTGCAACTGAAAATTTTTGTTCTTAGTAATTTCAAATTGAAAATTCTCATGTAAATAATTATAAATTTTATTTTGTTGAGAAAACGAATGAAATTCACGATAATAACACAAATTTGTTGTTTCAAGACTATTTGAATTTTCGTGAAAAACACAATCAAATTTTAGCATGTGATGAGGCAAATGATAATCCAACTTTTACCACAATCAACGATCTTCAACTAACAACTTTTAAAATTGATGAAAATCTTAATGAAGTTGTTGAAAGCTCTGTGATTGATTTGAATTTAAATTCTCTTGAAAACAAAGACGTCAATCTTCAATTTGATCTTCCTCTCTCAGATTCTGAAAATTTAAAAAATTTAGCAACCTTATATTGTCAACATGACAAAAATGATGCAGTTTTAACAACTGTTTAAGCGAGGGCGACTTTGATGAGCGAATACTTCTTAAACTGATTGACGATGATATTGTTGGGTCTAAAACTGAAAATGAAACATTTGAAAACTTTGAAATTCTTGAGGTTGAAAACAAAGAAACTGCTGCATGTGATCTGTAACACAATGACGATTTTTTAAAAACTGTTGAAACTCCTTGCGACTTAATCGTTTCAATTGAATCTCACTGTGATCACTTGTTTTTCAATGATAAATTTCTACAATATATGAATTCTTTTTGGAGTAACACTGTTTTTGAGAAAACACAATTTCGAAACTTACTGAAAATTCAATTGTTTTGTTTTAACTTTAGGTTTACGGATGAACCTTTAGTCAGCAAAATTTCAGACGTTAAAGCAAAACTGAACAATATTTCTCAAAACAAGTGTTGGGTGAGAATGATGCACACATCTCTCAATTTATACATCATTTGAATAAATTAAACTTTGTTTTTAAAACTTTTACTGAACCCCAGCTCGATGACCTCTCTTTTGTTGCTACAGATACTCAATTCGATTTTAGGATCAATTATAAGCTAAATTTTTTAAAACTAGCAACTCAAAAAACAAATTTTGTTTTTCCAAATCTGAAACGCAACATACCATCCTTTATGATTTGGTTTTCTGTGCTTAAGCTATGTCTCTCATACTTGTAGAGACAAATGAATCAGTCTTTAGAAGACTGTTTCATTTACTTCTTGTCAATATATTTTCTGATATACTATAAATATTTTTTTCCTTTTCTCTTGTAATTATAAGTCATATTTTCAAAATTTTCATTTTCTTTTCATTTGGGTTGACTGTGGGGACACAGTCCAAATCAAGTATGGGGGGAGTTTCATATTTATTTTGGTTTTGCATAAAATTTTCCTTTTTTATCTTTTTCATTCAAAATAAAAAAAAATTGCATTTCTATTTTTTTTAAATAAGACATGATGAAGTTAGCATACAATTTGGGTCGTTCGATTAAAATATTTGGAGATTTACTTCTCTTAACAGATAACGGAAGGAAAGTTTGAGTTATGAGCAAATTTGGTGTAGCTGGTATATTGGGAAATTCGTAGGTGATGAGTATGAAATGTTTTCTGAATTGTAACCCGATTAAATGAATGGTTGAGTTTGACTACTTGCGATAACGTTTTAGATCTTTTAAGTGAAGTTATGCCAAGATATTCTCACTTAACTCTCTCTTATAAAAAAGGGAAAAAGGAAAAAAAAGAGAAAAGAAGAAAAAAAATAATGTGTATACATAATAATAATCCAAGGGTATCCAACATTGCTAGTACATCTCGCGTTGGTGTGCAAACCGGCCAAGCTCTTTCCGACACCTTGTTGACAAAATCAGCGTCGGTATATCTTGGTCTCATTTTATGAGTTAGACACCTAAGGATTACCGACATCTTGTTGACAAAGTCAGCGTCGGTCTGCACAATCCGCCAAGCTCTGTCCCAAACTCTCACGGGTGGTATATCTTGGTCTTTTCGGTTAGGTGATTGTAAATAGTAATAATGTAAATATTTTGTAATAAAGAGAGAGTAAGCACTTGAAATCCAAGCACACTGTTCACTTATTCAACCTAACTTGTTAACAAAAAGGAAGTTGAGATGCCATTTTATGATTGTTGATATCGATTATAGAATTTATTTCATATTTGCACTTTGTTTCTACCAAAACAACTGGCCAAGTTGGAGGAGTTTGTGACAATAACATGATTTTTGTTTGCAGTTTTGATTAGTAACGGACTCAAATTTCATAGTGACGACCCAAATTTGTGTTAACTTATAAAAGTAAATTATCCATTTACAAATATTCCTTTAAAAGCTTGCATTCATCTTGTAAATATTTTCTAATCTTGCATTTTGTAAATATTTTTTGCGTTCAAGTTTTGGATTTTGTGGATAGTATTCGCTGAAAACCCTCACGAGACAACACTCGTCCTACTGGGGACACCCAGAGGTTTAAAGGCTTTGTGCATACGCTCAATGCAATCGTGCTTCCTACGAAAACGGATTTAGCTTGTTTTTTTAGTTTATTCGAGGATGAATAAAAAGATAAGTGTAGGGGTATTTGATGTGCACGTAAAAATGCACATTTATATTCATATATTTGTTCTTGTTTAGTTGAATAAATGAACATTTTCGGGTATTTTATATGATCAAACCATGCTTTAAATGTTTTCAAAATCATTACTTACTTAGGGAAAAAGTGGTCACTTGTGCATGTTTTAATTTGTTAAATCTTTTACTTGTTCCTTGTGTTTATCTCTTGTAGGAATTTTAGAGCTAAAAGGATATATACACATGAAGAGATAAGGGAAAGCATGCATTTTCACAAAAGGAGGCAAAGAATTAATTCATTTTATGGATAGTAGAGGGCCACACCTTTCAATTAGCCCATTTGCTCTTAAGCTTCATATTAAAGATTGAGACAAAAGGCCTCATGCATTTTACATGACTCATTAGTGGCTAATGGCAATTAGAAGCTACATGAATGTGAATTTTGGGGATTTCCCAGGGAAAGTGATTAGGATTTTAGGTTTTTTTGATCATGTATATATACTCCTTTGTTTCATGTATTTTAGGATCTCCTTTTTAGCAAACAAAAGTGTAATTGATCAAATAAACAAAAATGGCTTCCAAGCCAATTTCTTTTATGTCTCTCTCATATCTCTTTTAATTTCTATGCTCTACTTTATGTTAGTAGTTTAGATTTTCTTTTCTGCAAGTAGTGTAATTTTTTTATGCAATTAGAATAGATTTTCTTTTATTTAGTTCACTATTTTTGTTGTTCGTCAATGTTGCAATCTATTGGTGCTGAAATAATCATATAAATGAGGAGCTAAACCCCTTTAATTTAGGGTTGATGAAGCTCTCTAATCACACAGATTCAACATAGTTTATTTTTCATGCTCTCTATTTGTTCTTATTGAAGAATGGATGTTTAGTGTATTTTGTTAATCATGCTTGGTTTTGATGATCCATGCTTCTAATTAATAGAGGATAAATCATGCTTGATTAAATGACACAACAAAATTTTCCTTTTCATCTATATATGATTTTGGCAAAAAGAGGAAGTGTTAATCAACATTTGACATTCTATATTACTAACTAATAGTAATAGAGTATTCTTAAAATTGATATTGCTCTCAACTTGTTGTCTTTTTAACTCAATTCGCTAATTTATTCTTTAATTTTCCTCAACTTGTTGTCTATATTACTAACTAATAGTAATAGAGTATTCTATATTGCTCTCAACATTTGACATTTAACAAAATTTTCCTTTTAACTCAATTCGCTAATTTATTCTTTAATTAGCTCTTTTGCCTATTTCACTTTTTAATTGAATATATCACGTTCATATACAATTTTGATTTGCTTATAATCCAATCGAATACCATTTTCAATTCAAGTTTCAGATTCGATTTCGAATATGGATTCACAAATCCAATTAACTTATCCAAGCCCAATTTTGATTCAGTAATTATTCTTCAAACTAGTTAATTCTATTCAATAATTAAAAATTTGATTTTTGTTTCAAAAATTAATCCATTTACTCCACTTGAGTTCATATTTATTTTATAACTCAAATCTGGATTTTTCTAATGGAAATCTAATTTTTAATTGCTTAAAATATTTATATTTTATTAAATAAACCATTATGGTTTTTAAATGATTATAGCGCTATTTTTCTGAAAATTTGATTTTGACTTAACTCAAAATCAATAAGACAAAATCCATATTTTTCTCTTCCATTAGGAAACCATTATTCAATCGGTCTTGACAATTCTTGTTTCAAAGAATTTCGACTAAAACTGAGTTTTATATACTCAATTGAAGTTCAAAATGTCAAATTACGAACTACTGCGCTGCGGCGAGTTCGTTTTAATTATATTTAAATATAAATGTTAAAATTTGGTTATTATATAAATTCCAATTCCATTTCTTAAATATTAATATAAATTAGACCAGATTACCAAATCTAACTTAATATTTCAATTATTCCTAATTGTCAATTTTTCCATAATTCAGTTATAAATCCAATCATAACTCCATTTTTAATATTAACTTCCCATTCCATTGGAAATAAATTATTTTATAAAATTCGATATAATCGAATTCTAATTCTAGTACGTAGATTCATCTCAATTCTGTTTATATTTCGAATTCTAGAATAAAACATGTCGTTCCCTTTTCGAAACGATTTCCTATTCACTTTTAAGTTCATACTTGAATTTAAAATTCCAAATTATCCCCTGATAATTACTTTACTTAATTTATAAACATTGTTTACAAATTTAGCTTCCATGTTTTACAATTTTGAAAAAAATCCATTTCAAATCCATTTGAAATCCAATTCCTATTTTGGAATATTTTATTGATTATAACATATATATATAAACAGTGAATCTATTTTCATATTTAAATTTAAACTTCTATTTAATACAATCCTAATATCTTTTCCGAAAATATTTTATTTAAATAAATTAATCTAATCTAATTCAAATCATAAATCTATACGAATTTATTTTAATTCAATTTACATTCTGAACATCAGAATATATGTTTCTTTTTGAAACTAATTTCAATTCCCCTTTTTAAATTCACATCTGAATTTACATTCCCCATATTATCCAACAAAAATTATTTCATTTCATTTATAAACACCGTTTATAAATACATTTCAATTCCCCATATTATTCAATGATAATTATTTCATTTTATTTATAAACATCATTTATAAATTCACTACTTTTTTTATTATTCAAAACAAGTTAATATTTCTTAGCGCATTCAAAATTCAAATTCTATTTTTGGAAAAATAGATTTCCCCTTTTAAATCTCAAAATCTCTTTTCACGATATTTTTATAAAATCAACATTTAGGCGTAGTGATATTTAAACATCCAAAACACCCAATTATCAATCACAGGTTTTCTAACACATCATATCTGATAATATATACGAAAACAAATAATAAATTTTTGAGGAATCCAAGTGGATCCCTCCAACCTGTTTTCCTGCATCCACATATGTTAGCCAACATAAATAATACACATCCTGCTTCTAGGTAGGATATCGCAGTACAGAAGGTCATCCACTATAATATATTGTGGGGGTGCATAGGGTCATCCGCTAAAGATACTATGGGAAATATCCAACCACCTATATATATATATGTATGTATGTATGTATATAGCCACAACCACCAAGCCTAAATAACTAATATATATAATAGCCACAAAAATATTTAAATGCATCCAAACAACCAATAAATATTTTTAGCTATTCAAAATAAAATTTAAATAGTAAATTCTGAGTGAGATTTACTCATCGTGATTTTTAAATCTGCACTTGTACCAATTTCAATTTCTTTTCATCGATTTCCAAGTCTCCGAACTCCACACGAATGATTTTATTTGATTTATCATTGCCTAAGAAAAATCAGAATTTATAAATAAGCTAATGAAATTTCTTGATAGGGTTTAATGTTAAAAATATAATAACATTTTATTTTTATTTTTCTTTCTAAACTTCCTAGTTTTGAACAGATTAACAATTTCTAATTTATTTTTTTCACTCATCTAATTTACAACTTATATAATGATTCGCTATCAGATTAGCGGTGAACGATATCTATTATCTAACGGTATAATTTTTTTAGTTTCAACTAAGGTACTAATAAATTTTAAATAAGAATTCACCTTATGTTCCTACGTTTACTGCCATTTTACTTGACCACTTCACGCTCCAAATCCTAGAACTTGCGTTAACCAACCGGCTCCTCCATTTTCAGACCAATCCCAAACCTAGGTCGAACTCTTTCCACAATCCCCATAATTTCAGTTCGATGCCACTTTAATCATCAATACCCAAAACTCCACCTTGCTAGCCCCTCCTTCCTCAACTCGTGAGTCCTTATCAAGTAGCGACTTCCGCCATTTTTCCTTCTATAGGAGAAGACGCGCGGCATATTCAATGTCCAAATCCCACCCGAATCCCAACATAGATGCTTTCCAATCCCACGATATATATCTGGCCTCCACTTCAATCATCGTCACCCCTGTAGACCTCGAGCATGAACCCTAGTTCACTGTAAAACTTCAAACCGCATCGCACCTGCTGGTTCCCGAATGGAGAGCGAAGACTTTGATTTCAGATTGAGGAAAGGAGTGGATTTCATTTGATTTTAAAAATGATTGAATTTGAAAATAATTAAAGAGGAGCAACCATTTTTGCTTAAGGATTTCGATTTATGAAGAATTGGAAAAAAGGCCATCCTCGTTCATTTTATTTGCAGAAGGAACGACTCGACAAAATTGATTTCATTCAGAATGGGGAGATTTGGTTTGAGTGGAGATTGAGAGGATACAAGGCTTTATAAAGGGAAGAGGGGAAGACGTCGTTTTCAATAGGCAACAGGAAGGGGAGCAAGGTTTTAAGTCTCGGATATGGGTCGCGTTTCGTCACGGGGATTTTATAGACTTTGTCTCATCTCGGGGGAGATCGCGGACGAGATGAGTCTAACTCGGGAGTTCGTCTCGGATTTTCATCTCGAGTCTGAAGGTTCTTATCAGAACAGTCTCGGGGTACATGATATGTTAAAAATGATATTTTAACAAAATGATTTTTACGAATGCTATTAAAAACATAGTAACTTAAATTTAAATGCAAAATAACTTTATTATTCTTTATTTTATGAAAGATCATTCATACTCTAAATCATAATATGCTTAAAATAGGAATATCGTTAGACAGGAAACATTATAAGGATCAAAACATTAAAAAATTCAGCATAAATGGACCATAAAATACATAATTTCATAAGTAACATGTATGTAAAAAGACGAATATGAAAATCATAAGCATTGTAAAACATATACGAACATAAATATAGTCATTTAATATGCAAAATGTAAAATAACAAAAGATTGATATGGCTAGATTTGAGTTTTTCAATTATAGTTCTAGGTCAGGCACAAATTTAAATTTTAACCAAAAAACTAAGATCTCGGACGATATTCCAGTATTTCGTCTCGGTCGATATTTCATTCGATATTGCAGTATCTCAAGCGATATATTCAAAAGGAGATTTAGAGTGATATTTGCTGTTTCGTTTCGGAAGGAGCCCAAAATGAGTTCTCGGAGGAGATCCCGACCGATATTTGCGAGATTTGAAACAGTAGGGGAGTATTTTTCTTCGTAGGCATGTGCTCCTTTAATTTTTCCTGTGTAAGTTTTCATTTCAATCGAGTCTACGCGATTTGAAAACTCAGGCAGCTTAATTAAATTTGATGAGAAGGGTAGACTATAAAAGATTTGATTAGTATATATACAATATAATAACTCAAAATATCTCATGACCCTAATTTTCACCCATAAACACTATTTAATCGTAACGACCAACGTTTCCAACATTATTTGCTATTCCGAACTCAACGGAACAGATTCTAAAATTTAATTTGATCGTATATATATGGTAACCATATTAAATCGATATAATATAGTTTAAATTCAAAAATAACCAATTCATCGATAATAAACTTTTATTATCGCTTATGGTCAAATACAATTTATATTGATCATCTGAATCGTTTTGATTCAGTTTTAACCTCGAATTCAATTATATTTTGTTTTCGTACTACGATAATTCGATATACTCAAAATTAAATCGTATCGATTATAAAATCGATAAACTCCATATAAAATCCATTTATATCATCAACTCAACATTTAAATAAATTTGAATGTTCAAACTAAACTGACCAAAAATCCGAGTTATTACAAATAATGTCTTAAATCCAAAAACAAAATAGGAATATATTCGAAAAACTTACATCTCACTTTCCAACATAGTTACATCTAAAACCATACAGCTCATATTGGAGTTTGGATTTCCATACATGACCAGGTAAGGAACTACCTCCCGAACAGTGTTCCTTTAGAGATAAAAATACTGGGGATCAACAAGAATATCTTGCAACCCGACCACACATAACTGGCCACTCATTCTACTTGAGTGTATCGAATATATCACCACCATGGCTGAGGCTAATCTACCGTACTCATTCTGTAGCATACAAAAGGGATAAATGATTTCTCTAGATCAGGGGATGATATGCCCTAATGGATATGATATGACCCACGTTGCCCTACTGCCTGCCCGATTTCAGTCATTTTCGATTAATGAAGCTTGAGGCTATGATTACTTTTCGAAAATATCACATTCAACTTTGAAGGCCATGTTGTTAGATCCATCAATCACTAATTGATTTACACAAAGATACTCTAGGTATTAAGCTAAAAGTAGTTGCCTTCTCCGCTACCATTCTTGAGATATTTTTAAAAACCAACGTATGTATTTTAAGAAATACACTATCAAACATTCGTGCATACAAATTGCCTAGAATTAGGACAAACTGAAGGTACTCTTTTAGTACATCCTGTCGAGATAACCCCTAGGATTAGTAACAAGAAGTCCCTGCATTATGCAAAACCCATAATGTAGGGACTACTGCTACAAGTATAATCCTGATATTTAACCAGAGATATTAGCGAGCACCCCTTTTTCTCTCTGAAGTTCTATGCCTTTAAATCATCTTAATACGCCTAAGTATACCTGTATTCAGTTTTGAACGCAAAATCAGTTCAAAGTGATTTTGGATTCAGTTCCAATTCCAGTTCCTCAAACTAACACGTTATAAGTTAAAGGGATATTTATTGATAGTTGGTTCTTTAACTATCAACTCAAATAGTACGGTTAAGTACATCAGCAGCACAAGCCCTTTTAACTAAAATCATTTCATTGATTCTTAAAATTTGATCTCATATACTTATCTTATGGGGATAAGTATATTCAGAAATCTCTTATTTTCGTTACTTTGAAAATGATAGCCATATCCTTTCCTCTTTAG
Organism: Allium sativum; assembly: GCA_030737875.1. Lineage (NCBI taxonomy): Eukaryota > Viridiplantae > Streptophyta > Magnoliopsida > Asparagales > Amaryllidaceae > Allium > Allium sativum. The sequence goes on along the minus strand of CM060922.1, from coordinate 931,622,630 downwards.
AATAAACGTATTCACAAAATCATTTTATTTCCTTACATTGGAAAATAGCGTTATATACTTAACCGAATGGTATAAGTATAATCACACATCCTGTTTTGCTAACGATGCCATACGATACAACGTTTAATATAAAATTTAGTTGTTTCATTTAATGTCTAAACTTTGCAAAACAAAGTTTAAAACTTCACTTATGGAAATAACAATTCAATTTCCGTATCCACTTTCGTTTTCAAACCAGTATAATCTCTTGTTTTCATTTCTTCAAAACCCATAACCATACACTCATTTCTTTGAATAAGTGTATTCACAAAACATACAATTTTAACTACTTAGAAAATAGTGTTATATACTTAAATGAATGGTATAAGTATAGTCACACTTCGTACTTAGGCCAAACAATGTCAAGTGATGTATTATTTACTATAAAACCCAGAAATTTTACTAATTTCTAAACTTTGCAAAATAAAGTTGCAATATTTCTTATGGAAATAATAAATTATTTCCAACATCACTACCATTTCAAACTAGTACAATCCCTTGGATAATAATGAAGTCGTTCAAGTTGAGTTATTTTGTTTACCTCTCAGACCTTGACTCGACAACGTTCTTATCTTAAGATAGATAAAAGTTTGCAACTCAAAGCTGATGTTAACTATAATATCACACCAATCTTATTTACTATTCCATTTAAAATATGTTTTTATTAACCATCCCTTACATTTGAAAATCTCCTTTCAATTTACCACTTTAACTTAATTCGTTTATTAAGTAAACCCATACAAAAACACAAACCTTTAGCTTTACACTCATATAATAAAATTCGTTTACAAGTTGGATTTATTACAAATTTCCGTTTGCCAAATCCTTTACACTAATCCGTTAAGCATCTTTCCTTTGCATTTTTTAAAATCTCCTTTCAGTTACAATCATTTTTACTTGATTCGATTATTAAGTAAACGCTTATCTAAAACCATCGCATTAGCTTTAAATCTCATTTATAAACCTTGTTTATAAAACTTGGATTTATTATAAAACCCTTTACAAAATAAAATTAAAACTCATTACAAACTTGGTTGCTTCCTTAAATGAATTCCAATTAAAAAGGTAATCACTTTAATTATTATTAATGAAATAATAATTAACTTCAACATTAGTAGTTAACTTCATTATTAACTAAAAAAATAAAATAAAACAGTTAATCTCTTTTAAAAAGTTATTAAAATGATAACTGAATTTATCAATAACTGGCAACTTAATAATTTTCATTATACACAGTTAATTAAAAGATTAGCTAACTTTTATGAACCCTTATTAAGCTTAAACAACCTTTTGTTAAAACTATTTCTATTAAATTAATTGGAAATAAATTAATTTAATAACCAATTTCACTTAAAACAATTGACTTAGTCAACCTGAAAACATAGTTAACTGATTTCCATTATCCCATTAAATTACTTAATAACTTAATTAATTTTACATAATCTCACTTAATTGTTTCTTTAAAATAATTTTTCCAACCTATTAACCCTTAGGTTAATTTCTGACTTACTTTCTTATAAAACTTACTTAAAACATAGGAATTTGCTATATAAATCATTTTATGATTACTTTACAAAAACCTATTTATAAATATTGATTTATTTCTAAAACCTCTATTATATATAGCTTAAATAAAATAAAAATTTAAAACTATTTCAGCTATAAAAATAAATTTTATAACTTCAACTTAGTCAATTCGCCTGGTAATGAATCAAAATCTTAAAAAGATGGATCTTAGGTCTTCTGTTGTCAATCACTTAATCAATACTGTTTATTAATTAATAAAACATAAGTGTTGAGTTTAATTCAACAATCAACATCCAAAACAGATTTAACGTTACTTAGGTTAAACAGTTCATATTTGAATAATATGAAGATAAGTAACATTCAAAATATTAGAGGAATCATGTTGGATCCCTTCAATATGTTCTCCCTACATCACAGCTCATAATATTATTTTACATACATACATACACACACACACACACACACACACACACACACATATATATATATATATATATATGAAATAGAATTTCTAATCTAATTCATTTAAGATGACAGAAATATAAATATCGACAATCACTAACAAAGCAATAATCATCCAAAGCATTCAGACACACAATTTATACTAACAACAATGAATATTATTATATGAAATAATAATATTCAGAAGTATTTCTGAAAGCGTGAGAGTTAACGCACCATTCATTCCAATTTTATGATTTCGCGTCGGTTTATCTAATTTCAAACAGTCGTTTGAAATTAGATAAAATTCTAAGCTATTCAGAATTCACAAACCCCTCTGCAAGTGTAGGTTCATTATGATGAATCCAATGAGACTTGTTTCGTCGAAATATATTATTATACGACATAGTTACAGGTTTTATAATACTTGATACAAATTATAATTAATTAAATTGCTTAACGACCGTCAATAGCCACTTAATTACCTTAATAGGATTAAATAGTCACACGATTCACGCCAACACCCGAATGTGTGTGTGTGAACAATTATCCAAGTAAGCAGTAAAGTATGTAAATGCGGGGAGGCACAGCTTTTATAGTGGTTCGACACTAACACCTACGTCCACTTTATAATCATCATTCATCATATCTTTTGTCGATTACAAGGTTGTACAAGTTTGGATAATAGCTAAGTTCAAAGTGTTACAATAGAATAACAAAATATATGTTTGTTCTACACTTTGACTAAATTGTCCTTCTTCTTCTTCGTTGTGAAGCGTTGACTTGGTCAACAATATCCAAGTTTAGTGTTCATGTCCATGAAGGTCAAAAGTAGCATAACAATCCTCGTCAATGTTCAAGTGTTGAAGGAAAACATGCATGTCATGTTCTAATTGTCCATGCCATCTCCCATGGCCATGGTGGAGGTGTTGGAAGCCATTAATGAGTATGTGGAGCTCTCAAGGTCCAAAAATTCCAAGGGAGAAGCCCCTTAATGAAGGCCAAAGCTTGAGGTATTTATAGGAGCAAGGTTAGGTAGGGGTAGTGAGTAGCGGGACCCACAAGAGAAAATTTTGCACCCCAAAACAAGCCATATGCAGAAAATTCGCATCCCTTGGTGCGCGGTTCGAAATTTCGTACCCCTTCCCGGGGGTTCGAAATTTCAAACCCACTGGTGGGGTTCAAAATTTTAATCCCACTAGGGGTTCGAAATTTCGAACTCACCAGTGGAGTTTGAAATTTCGACCCCACCAGGAGGGTTCGAAATTTTGACCCCACCAGGGGGTTCGAAATTTCGACCGCACCAGGGGGTTCAAATTTTTGACCCCACCAAGGGGTACGAAATTTCGACCACCCTAGTGTGGTGCAAAATTTTGACCCTACCTGGGGGTACGAAATTTCGAACACCCTGAAGAGGTTCAAAATTGATAGAGATGATGCAGAAATCATGCTGCTGAGGGAGTTGAAATTCCTGAATGCGAAGTGAAGGAATCCGAGATTTTGCTGGTCCGAAGCGAAGGAATTTGGGATTTCGACATGGAGAAAATCGGATGAATCGAGCGGTGCCCACAGTTTTTCACCCTTCGTTCATCGTTTACCAGGTCCACCTTTGGCCAACGACTGACTGTCGCAATCCTATCAATGTCAACGCACCTCCTCGACCAAACCTCATCACTTCGGACGTCCCCTTGTAGGCCCCACGCGACCTCGAATACTGAACCCCTCCCAAATTTTGTTCATCTCGTCCTTTCTCCGACCACCGGCATCCCTGCCACCACCACAGAAAGATATGCACGCTTCGCCTCCGCTTTACCCTCGTTTGAAACGGCGCGCCCCAGCTCCACCTTAGATCTCCATAATCGACCAAAGACCGAAACCCGTTTATCCTCCAATTCCCCCGCCACCACGCCACCGTACAACCTCCGACCACCACCGCAAGCTAGCCTACCTTCTTGCCAACATCTTTCCTTTAGATCCCAAGGCTAACTCCCCGCCATCGTCGCGAAATCCATCGAAACCCAAAAACAACCACCTTCTGTTCAACTCGAAATTCCAGCCACTCACGTTGACCATTAGCCACCCAACTCCGGTCGAGATAAAGCTCATCACCCTTAACAACTTTCATGTTCAACCTTCCTCCAATTTTTCTAGGATTTGTAGAAAAATTCGAGATTTAAAATGAAAATAAAATATAGTGGTGGCTATGAATTTTAAGGGTAGGGTGTTTAGTATGTCTATATAATGGAGATACTTTTATTATTATATTCATATTTAATCAAATCGAGCGTTATAAGCTCGCCTCTCATACTCCGTCTGATTGCCATGAAAATTAACATTCGATTGCAATTCAATATTTCAGACTCGATGAAACTGGTTTTGTCGAATTTCAAGATCGTTTGCAAAATAACTATTTTAATTTCACACCGTTAATTGGTACACGTTTATATTGTGCACGATCACACAACTCCAATTGACACGAAACTAGAAATCATGCAATAACCATTACGTATTTTATAAGATTAGTTTCGTTAAAATCCGAGGTTATTTGAATAACAGCTATTTTCGTATGTTAAATTAAATCAATAAAATATAAATCGATTTCAAAACATTTTCATTCATCAAAAATAATTTCTTATTATCGTTTATATTCAAATACAATCTCTTGTAGTTTCAGAATAAACTAAATTGGATTTTAGACTCAACAAATTTAAATTTCAAATTAAATCGACATACAGCCTCTCATTTAAATTAATTCCAAGTTGTTAAATCCCAAAACTAATCGTTTTAAATATTTAAATTAAGGAAATTTTTTGTTCAAGGCTTGTTTTAAAAGTTATTCGCGTTTAAGGTTGATTTGCAAACTTATTACCAACCAGGGCTGGTTTGTGCACAGTCAGCAATTTTGTAACAGCCTCGTCTAGGCGTAACTCATAGTTGCGCCCGGAATAATTCAATAAGTTCCGATGTTGCGCAAGTATAAGTTGCGCCCTTATTTCTGAATTGTTTTTTACATTAGCGCAAGCATTAGTTGTGCACAAACCGTTTAACATCAGATGGGAAAAAAACTTGTACAACAGATGGGCAAAAAACCTATTTCTACAGTGCGCAACTGGTAGTTGTGCACCAAAAGTTTGCTGCTGAAATATTGTGGCGCAACTATTAGTTGCACCCCATCATAGCAGTTATAAAATTGCTGACTGTGCACAACCAGCCATGTTTGATAATAAGTTTGCAAATCAGGTTCAAACGCGAAATTGCTTTTAAAACAAGCCTTAAACAAAAATGTCCTTAAATTAATTAAATATTCATTATTAAAAATCTGGGTTGTTACACTAGCGGTCGTTAACGAATCAAATTTAGATATTCTTATACAAAGAAAAATATTTGAGTCATTAACACCATAGGCTAATCAAAACATTTATTTGGATAAATGAAGTATCGTTATTAAAGCATACCCAGCAGCTGTGGGAATATAGAGGTGAGGAGCAACAAAAAAAGTGGTAATACTCCCCACTCACCTAGCAGTGAGTGGGGGAAAAAAATAAAAATTACAAAAATTACTAAATAGGAATCATTTCTCCATTTAGTGTGTTGTTTTTTTTGGCCTAAATGCTCCTAAACGGTGTTCAGTTTCCCGTTTAGGATCCCTACTCAGAAATAAAAGCGTGGATTCTCCCCACTTTCCCTCCTTCCTCACACCCGAATTCGCACTACTGCAGCGCGAGGCGAGGAAAAAAGTGGTGATTCTCACCGCTTTCTCCCCCTTTGCTACTGTTGGAAGTGCTCTTGGATAAAAGAATCATGCACTACCAAAGTACCAATAAAAAAATTGTAAGAAGCAACTAAAAAAAGAAGCAAAAGTAAGCGAAAAGCAAAACAACGCATAATTAAAAAAGTACTACAACGTAACTGAACCAATAATTGTTTATGCCTAATTACATTATCCTATTCAACAATAATACATATGCAAATCATCGATTTCTCAAGCAGCAACGCAAACCTTCATTCATCATAATTAGCCATTGCTTCAATAATCAGTAAGTTAACAAATTATATATACGCTCTGAAATTGAATGTTTCAAATATCAAGTTCACCGGTAGAGCTAGCGGAATCATCGTCACTGCTATCGCTGCTGCTCCCACTTGGGCTCGCACTACCGCTCCCGCTACATCCGCTTCCGCTGCTATTACTTCAACTCGAACTGTCTTCATTTAAAGCTGCAGCATTGGGCACTTCCCTTCTTGCCGACTCATCATTTACATCCACATTTGCAAATTCATCATCGCTCTCGTTCTGACTTGGAATGTTCGTATCCACCCCTATATATGGAGCTGAACCCTGTCTGGTAACACCCACATTTGTTCCCGCATCTTCCTCGTCATCTATGTCAATGTCTATATCTATGTTTTCTTCTCCTTCGTCGTAGTTGGGGTTTGGTATTTGAGCATATGTACTTTTCTAACCTGAAATTGAGGTTTTAAACCATGTTACTAGTTCACTGACACTATTAATTGATATATTATGATTAGTACTACTTTTGCACGCACGTGAATATAACTTTGAACATGTATGTCAACAGGGTTGAGCTTTATTTGAGGGTCATGTTTGTGTGAAATTTAAATTTTTACAATTTGAAAATTAGATGCAAATGTTCCGCAAACGATAAATTGAAAATAATGGAATAATTTTCATTGCTATATTATTTATTATTGGATACTTGTTAAATTACATCTATTGGTTACATGAAAAGGTTTTCTGCATTTTCTTCGAGTTGAAAAGATGTATACAGGGAAAGGATCTGTATCTTGTTTTTTCGCATGGTTCAAGAATCTGTCCGGCACACCAAGAATCCGGCCACTCCATTCCGGTACTAGTGTTGACCGGATAGGAATTTGTTATAACATCTGTTCTGATTGACATTGACAAAGAAAAGAAAATTGATTTGTTTTCATTGTACAAACACACAAAAAATACTAAAATTTCTTGCAAATCAATAATAATTGAAGAATAAGATTAAACGAATCAAACCCAAAAAATGAAGGGAAAAAACAAGTTTTTTGAGCTTCCAACATGAATTCAAAAGCAGAGATTGCAAGAATCAAACCAAAAAAATGAAGAACAAAAACCTGTTTTTGAGCATGCAACTTGATTTTGAGCACCTCGAATGGAGCGTCAATTTGAATTGGATAATCTAGGGATTGTAAGTTGATTACGTCGAAGGATTTTGGATATAGTTTTGCAATTGATAGGGGTTGCGTGTGTTTGATGAAGAAGATTGCACGTGTTTGATGATGAAGTTTAGGGCGTCAGTTAATGATATGATACTTTGGCATTTTTATAATGGCCTTTGTTTCAATAAAGAATTTGCAGTATTCATTCGTCAAAATTAGTTTTCTGTGGTTAATTTCATATCAATACTCCGATTTTTATTTATTAAACATGTTCAATCAAATAGAAAAATAATTTGAGAATAAGAAGACGGATTTTTTGCCTTAAATACAAATTTGTGATAATTATTGATGCTTTTACATGATTTCTTTTTATACAATATCCATAACCAGAAAAGTAACAGAATTCTGGAATTTTTGACATGGAACCTAATTCCTGAAATTTCAATGATCGAAATGGAACAAAACAGAATTTTGAACTTCGGTTTTTTCATGATCGTTGTATGTATCAGCTCGATTTTGAGTGCTTAAGATCATCAAGAGAAGATAATATTTTGTATATTTGTTCTAGTTATCATCGACATCTTCTCTCCAATACACACATCCATATATATAATTTCACTCCTAGCAGGTCATACTTAAGTATACAAAATACTAAATAAACGTTAAAAATACATAGTATAAACACTGAATCAAAAGAACTATTTTTTAGTGAGAAAATAGTACTAAAATAACCCTATGTTTCGCAGAGATAATACAGGCTATACGTAGATTGCACCCACAAAAAAAATTATCTGATTTTTGATGCTCCTAGATATTTGAAATCTTTACATACAGAGAGAGGTTTAAAACACTTATATAAAATGAGCACCAAAAGTGGCGTAGTACAGAATAACTAAAATTTTAGAATACTAGAGGATAAAATATGAAAAAAGATACCTTGGAGAAAAGTTTTGGTGGAAATTAGCCGCATCCTTACTTCCATAAAAACTATTTCTTACACCTTCACATATCACAAGTCTACTACAAGTCCCTAGAATTATCAAAAGAGTAAATTCTAAAATATACAGCCAGAAAAAATATTAAGCAAGTAAGCTTGGGAATAATCCTATTATAAGAATAGACCCCTTTTCCGCAATGCCTATGTTTGCTTATGCGCATTCTACAATTGTGCATGCTCAAATGAGCAAAATGTATATGTGCAATTTTGGATTGCGCATGTACAAATATGTTGCTTTTACATTAGCATATGTGCGATTTTGGATTGTGCATGTACAAATATGTTGCTTTTACATTAGCATATGTGCATTTTGGAATTGAACATATGCAACTATATCCTCCTCCTCCAACAACAAAAGTTGTATTCTCTTAATATAAAATTTACCACAAGTCTATTTTGAGAATAATATTTCTAAAGAAGCTTATTCCAAAGTCCATATCAAAAATTAAAAAATAAAATCAACAGTGTTAAGTATGTGTTTTGCAGTCTATGAACGCAGCTCGACGATAGGAGTTTATTGATGTTGGAGATTGATCAAAAGCTCACGTTCGGCGATCATATTTAGGGTTTCAATCACAACATTAAAATTTAGGGTTTTTAGTAAAGGCATCAGAAGAGGTTGGTGTTGAAGACATTAAGTGTGAATTTCAATGCAGAGTAAATAGGTGGTAGATTGAGGTAGTGGTTAGCAGGTGGTAGTGGTGGCAAAATCTGATCAAAGATAATATTGGGATGACGTGGAAAATATTTGCCACACAAAGAATAAAAGATACCTAGTATCAAAGGCTCCCGTACTCAAGCACGAGAGGACTTCCTAGGTCAGTCTCCCATCCTGGTACTATTCTCACTGCTTTCCGGGCTCTGGGGGTGGTCGTTTAGTGTGCACAGCCTTTCCCTCACATATGTGAAGAGGCCGGGACTCGAACCTGCGCGCTCCATATTACCAGCCGGGTAACCTTGCTGTTGCTCCAAGCACCACCTTATTTGCCACACAAAGAATAATCAGGTAAATTTTTACCATGTATTTAATATGCAAATAATTAATGGAAATATGAAGTGATCTTTTTGGGCATAACATGGATATTTTATACCATAAGTGTTTCCCATATAATTACACTGCAACAACAGGGTAAATAATCACTGTAATTATTATTTTTGCATGGAAAATATCTGTTAGGCAAATATTTGTTCCTCATGACAAACATTTTGCAAAGAAGCAATCCTTGTTACATACAAAAGTAATAATTTTTGAGTGATCTCGATTCAAAATTGACATTTGTAAAACATTTAAAAAAAATAGAGTGGATAATGATTGAGAAGAAACATACAATGTGTAAACACCCCACCTCCGTTAAGGTCACTCACAAAGGGATTGCATAAACTTTGGTGAAGTATTTTAGGTAAAAGACACAAATAGTTTACAAGACAAACATATAAACAGCGGAAAACTGAAATTATTTATTAAATAACGTGGTTTAATCAAAACATTACAAGCATTGTCTCAGCACCCAACTTCTAAATTATTACAACAAAACATCTGTCTTGATTTAATTCTCCAAGTACATAAAGAAGCATAAAACAGAAGTAAAGCAGCGTAAATCCCCAATAAAAGTGTAACCACAGCCATAGCCCAAGAAGAGAGAATCCAAGCAATACATTTACTCTCTTCAAGCTTGAAAAGGTCTGAACTAAGCTGAAGTATTCTCTCCCTGTGGACCTGGGGGGAACGGAAGAAAAGAAGGCGAAAGAAAATGGGTCAAACATAGGTCTGGTAAGTCCAGTGATTATTTAGCAGGTAAACATGTAAAAGGATCATGACATGAATAAACTGAACCTAGGACAATATCCTAGAAATAAGATAACGATAAGTAAGGCAAGATAAACTGAATATACTATCGCACTAATTTCTATTTCTCTGCACCTACTAACAAGTGTTTCAACTAGCACCTTGTGTTCAAGATAAAATGATCCCCTTTATCGATCGGCTTCTACTCGCATGCATTTATGACTTGTGTCATTCGGCCCCGCTTGATTGTAGATACCTGTGTTGGTCCCACCATGGGGTGTATCAATTCCTTTGGTGGCAACCCAACACAAATTCAAGATGCACAGTGTATACTACTGATGCCCAGTGCCTGATTTGTCCATGCCGGAGTACGTGCACGCCCATACTTCATCGGAACCTACACTGCTGCACCACCCGCTGTTATTTTGACCGCTTATAATCAACCCTGTATTCGTGCCCCACCTTGCCTATTTCAGGGTACCATGATACATCTATGTGGGTTACTGCTGAAATGGGTCCCCGTTACTAGGGTTTGCTAATCAACATGTTAAAATGGTTAAGAGTTCTCAAATTAACCTAATCCCACCCATCAGTTTAGTTAACATGTTGTATTGGTTAAGTGTTGTCTTAATTAACTTAACCCTACCATTCTTAGCTTGTCTTAGCTTTAATTCATTCATTAAAGCACCAACCACTCACATTAGATATGTACTATTGCGGTTGCTGGATGTGCTGGGCGGTTCCGGGTAGTCTTACACCAAAATTCAATCCTACCTCGGGGTTTTTCGGGCTTAATGCGCTAACCTCTCACATTAGATCTATATTGTTACGGTTGCTGGATGTGCCGGGCGGTTCCGGGCAGTCTTACATCGTAACTCAGTCTAACCTCGGGTTAGGCACAATCATCTTTTAGTTAATTTACATATTTACTATTTATGTTTATACGTAAATTATCCACCAATGTTGTCAACTCAAGTCATGTCCCATTTACCCTTCTAAATTTTGTCCAGAATTCTTATGTATACAAATTATACCATTTCATGCCATTAATCATTTTCATGATTATGAGCCAACCTGTACCAATAGCATATAATTTAATATTTTTCCCAACGTATCCCCCATTATTCGTTCTCATAAATTACATAGAACGCTAGGCTCGCAAATTAGCCTAACTCATAAACAAAGAGGGAAAAAGAAAAGGGACATGTAACATTCCAACGGCATAAAACAATTTAGATCAACTATGCATGTGTAATATAAATTTGGCATAGTACTATGCATATAACATAAGGAATCACTAAATTTATATTCAACATGATAGGTTCATCACCAAATTATTATACAACATGATAGGTTCATCACCAATTTAACATACAACATGATAAGTCCATCATCAATTTAATATACAACATGATAGGTTCATCACCAAAGTTATATACAACATGATTGGTTCATCACCAAATTAATATACAACATGATAGGTTCTTCACCAAATTAATATACAACATGATGGGTTGTACCAATCACAATAGTCACGTAGGCATAGGTAATTTCAGAATTGCAACATAAATCAGAATACGATTATCTTACAACCAGGCACAGTTCTAGTTTCTCTTCATTACAAGTCATGACTTTTATTTGTTCAAATCTAAAGAATAACTGAACTTACAAACAAAAGAACAAATCTTGTTTTCTGGGATCTGATTTCTGAAACTGAAAAGATATCCTTTGATGTAGGCTACTAATTCTCTAGTTTTGATTTGATTTGGGACTTCCTTACTTCTCCTGTAGTTTAGAGAAAAATGGAGGCTACGCTAGTTTGGCCATGGACAGCATGACGACTTCAGAGAGCAATTTTATGTGTCCTTAGGGTTGAGGCTTAGGGTTGTTTATATAGAAGTTTAGATTAATGAGAGCCGTTAGATCAACCTAAGAGTAATCAGAGCCATCTAGACCAAACAGAGCCTCCCGGAAGTCGCCACATAAGCGCTAGTGACTCAGAAAACGTCACTGGACAAAATAGTCCATATCTGGGAGAGGGGGTCGACCCTTATAGGGGGGTCGACACCCCAGTCGACACCCCTCTTGAGGGGTCGACACCTATGTCGACCCCCCCCCCCCCGGGGGGGAGTCGACCCCTATGGGCGGGAATTTTCTCGCCCAACCGCTTATCTCAGAATTTTCGAATTTGAACTGCTTTTCGATTTAATTATTATTTATATTTAATTTCCGTTTAAACTTGAAATCTTCTGAACTCCATAGCTTCTTCATACGGAATCCGATTCACGCAAACTCGGACTCTATCTCAAGAAGAATTCCAAGACGAACGCAATGGCATAACCCGTTTCCCCTAATTTTCAATTTTAAAATTAAGTATTCCTTAATTCGCTACTTTAATGTCCACAGAAAATACGGGGTGTTACATTCTCCCCTCCTTAAAGGATTTCGTCCCCGAAATATTCAAGTCAAGAAGAATGTATATCCTACCATCCAATCATCCATCTACTCAACCATAAAACACAGGCATCCATTGTCCTTAAAAGGTATCTAATGTTTTTCATGAACATATGCATAGTGTGTGTATATGTCCTTATCTAATGCAAAATCAGGCGGTCTACTGATTCAGTTGACCTCCTTAATTCAAATCATGATAGTGTCATGAGTCCATTATGTATGCAATTATTCCTAATCATTCTTTCTACATTAGTGCACAATCATTCATACAAATGCAACATCCATATGATAACACATCAAGTTTCAATCCACATACAAATACATATATGCAATACGAAAGTGACTGAGCCGATCTAATACCTAATGTGTGTGTATATGCATCCACGAGCAACCACTAGCAACCACTTGCAACCATCAATCATAACATGTTTCAAATACATGTTTACATCCATTGGTTTCTACCTAGGGGTCGAGAATAGGACCGAGGAGATATACTTAAAAGATAGATATAGTCATGTATAAACTTATGGAAAAGAGATCAAGGATGTACCCTAAAAAAAGGGTAGGCTGCGCGTATCTTGTCCTCAGTCTTCCAAGTCGCTTCTTCCTCAACGTCACTCCATTGAACTTTAACAAGCTTAACTTCACGGTTGCGTAGCTTTTTGACTTATGTCCCTAAGATACGAGCTGGAACTCTCCTCACTGTCGCTTCTCGCTCCACTTCTATTTCCTCTAGTATGCTTGGCTCCACAACTTCTGCCGACTCATATAAACACTTTCGTAGATGAGAGACATGAAAAATATTATGAACTCCAGCCAATCTTTCGGGCAGCTCTACTTTATAAGCCATCTTCCCAATCCTTTCAATGATAGGAAATAGCCCTACAATTCTTGGTGCCAATTTTCCTGTAGACCCAAAGCGAACGACATTCCTCAAAGGAGATACTTTAAGGAAAACCCTGTCTCCAACCTCAAACTCAAGGTCGGTCCTTCTTTTATCATCATAGGACTTCTGTCTATCTTGTGCAGTCTTCATTCGTCTTCGTATCAATTCCACCTTCTCTGAAGTTTCTCTAATCATGTCCGGCCCAAGTACGAGCTTGTACGTAGACTCCCACCAACAAGTTGGTGATCGGCATGGTCTTCCATATAAAGCCTCGAAGGGTGCCATGCCTATGGTGGCTTGGTAGCTATTGTTGTAGGCGAACTCCACCAAAGGAAGATGATCTCCCATGTCCCTCCAAAATCAAGAATGCACAATCTCACGAGGTCTTCTAATGCTCTGTTCACCCTTTCCGTCTGACCATCGGTTTGAGGGTGATAGGCCGTGCTTAAGCATAGTTGCGTGCCTACAGCTTCCTGCAAACTCTTCCAAAACTCGCTCGTAAAGATAGGATCTCGATCACTTACTATGCTAGAGGGTATTCCATGCAGTCGAACCACCTCTTTAAGATAAATGGATGTTAACGATGAGGCAGTCCTCCTACTTTTAACAGGTATAAAGTGAGCACTTTTAGTGAGCCTGTCCACTATTACCCAAATACTGGTATTGCCCCTTCTTGGCCTAGGCAACCCATCAATAAAGTCCATCGAAATGCTATCCCATTTCCACTGTGGGACCTCTAGAGGATGAAGCAGACCACCATGCTTCTTCTGCTCCGCTTTGACTTGCTAACATATCAAGCATTTAGAGACAAACTCAGCTAAATCCTTCTTCATGCCTTTCCAAAAGAAAACCCTTTTTATGTCTTTATACATCTAGTCCCTGCCTGGGTGTATGGTCGATTTAGAATGGTGTGCTTCTTCGAGAACTCTTTCACCAAATCTCTTGCTTGTGGGACACATAGTCTTCCATCCTGTCTCAACCAACCCTTGTCATTGATGGAGTATCTATTGAGGTGACTAGAACTCTCACCTCTCATTAGCTTATCCATCACATAAACTAGCTGAGGGTCTTCGCGTTGCGCGGTCCCTATTGAGTCCAAAAGCGTAGGCCGCACCTCTAGTGTTGATAACAAGCCAGGTACAAACTCAAAGGAAGGTCTAAAGTCAAAGTTTGCTATGTACTTCAAACTTTGCCTTTCCACAAAGAGTGCACTTAAGGTCAGCTTTTTCCTACTCAAGGCGTCTGCCACCACATTACCCTTGCCAGGGGTATGAGCAATCTCAAAATCGTATGAGACCAGAAATTCCATCCACCTTTGTTGTCTTAAGTTAAGATCCTTCTATGAGAAAAGGTACTTTAACGATTTATGGTCAGTAAACAATTCAAACCTTTCTCCTAGTAGTTAATGACGCCATGACTTAAGAGCGAAAACAATGGCAGCTAGCTCCAAATCATAAGTTGGGTAGTTCTTCGCATGTACTTTCAACTGCCTTCCTCCATAACAAACCACTTTTCCCTCTTGCATCAAGACAGTGCCCAATCCTGTCCTGCATGCGTCTGTGTATACTGTAAACATCTTACTCCCATCAGGCAATGTCAGAACTAGGGCTGTTGTCAGAGCCCTTTTCAGTCGTTGGAAAGCAACATCGCAATCCAAATCCCAGGAAAAAGTTAGGTTCTTCTTCATCAATCTAGTAAGTGGGGTTGAGATCTTTGCAAAGTCTTTAATGAACTTTCGGTAAAAGCCCGCTAGTCCGAGAAAACTTCGTACTTCGGTTGCATTCCGGGGGACCTTCCAAACTTGCACCGCAACTACTTTTGCGGGATCCACAGCTATCCCCTCTTTGGACACCACATGTCCAAGAAACCTTACTTCTTCTCTCCAAAAATGGCATTTGGAGAATTTTGCTTTTAGCTGGTGTGCACGAAGAGTATCCATGACTTCCCTTAAATGCAAAGCATGCTCTTCCTCACTTTTCGAGAATATCAAAATGTCGTCCACGAAGACCACCACAAATTTATTAAGGAACTCCATGAACACCCGACTCATCAAGTCAATGAAATAAGCAGGTGCATTTGTCAAGTCGAAAGGCATGACAAGCCATTCGAAGAAACCATCTGGGGTCCTGAATGCGGTCTTATCAATGCTGTCCTCAGCCACTCTTAGCTGATGAAACCCGGTAGCCAGATCTAGTTGGGAGAAAACCAATGCACCTACAAGCTGATCGAACAAGTCGTCTATTCTTGGAAGTGGGTGCCTATTCTTCTTGGTCAGCTTGTTTAGCTCCCTATAGAGAACGCATAGGCGAAGTGAACCATCCGCTTTGGTTACAAACACCATTGGAGCACCCCATTCAGAAATACTCCGCCTTATAAACCCCTTTTCAAGCAACTCTTTAACTTGCTTGCTGAGCTCCTTCCTTTCCCTTGGAGCCATGTGTCTAACGGGTAGAGCAACGGGTTTTGCATTATCAACAAGGTATATGCATAAGTCTATCTCTCGCTTCAGAGATAAACCCTTCACCTCTTCAAATACATCTGAGTATTCACAGACTACTCTAACAGATTGCAGGTTCTTAACAGACGCATCAAGAGATTCTAGGTAACTAAGTATAGCAGAGTTCATGGGATTACAAGAGATTTCGAGAGTGTTACCGAGGCGAGTCATAAGTCTAACCACTCTCTTTTCACAATCGAGGACAACACCATTACTGGATAGCCAATCCATGCCTAGAATCAACCAATAGCCCGTGAAGCCCAAAACATAGGCATTACATCTAAACCCAATGCTTAATATAGAAATTTCCAAATCCAAACAAATCATCGATAAATAAGCCGAACCCCCAATTGGATTTTAAACAACCAAGGGATCTATACTGGTGTCTAGGTGTAGAGATTCAACTAAAGCAGTAGATATAAAAGAGTGCGATAAGCCAGAATCAAAGAGAGTACGAACAGGATAATTAAAAAGATAAACCAAACTCTCAACAGAAATATTTCTACCTCGTTCTTGCGGAGGTGCTACGAGAGCATGAACCTGCCCTCTAGAAGTAGATCCTATCCTCTGCCCTTGCCCTTGCTTTCTTGGGCAGTCCTTAGCCATGTGTCCTATTTTTCCGCACTGAAAACAACCACCCATCTTCCTCTTCTTCTTTCTGCAATCCTTAATCAGATGTCTAGGTATGCCACAAAAATTACACTTCCTCTTGTCATGGGGTTTGTTAATCTTCCCGCCTTTTTTGGAGTCCGTCTCCTTGTTCTGTGATCCCTCCACTTTCTTGTCTTGAGGTACTTCCACCTTTGTCTCTTTCTTGCCATCCTTATCTTCCTCTTTTAACAGTGCCATTTCCACTAGTCTCTCATAAGTCGCACCCATAGGTATATGGGTCATAGCTAGGCTGTGCAGTGGCTCGTTCAACCCGTAAATGAAGTGCAGAGCCTTCTTACGTGGAGTATTCACTAACTCCAATCCGAATCTAGCCAGCTGGTTGAATTGGTTGACGTATTACTTGACCAATAGGCTTCCGTGTTTGAGAGCTAAGAACTTTTCCATTTGTAGGCTTCGTTCAGCTTGCGAGAGGAACTTCATTTCAAACCTCATTCTGAAATCCTCCCAGGTTTCAACTGGTCTCTCAGCATTAGTAACTTCCCACCAATAAGAGGCTTCGTCCTTAAGTAACCACACAGCCAATTGTATCTTCTTCCTATCGTCCACTTCAAAGATAACAAACAAATCTTCTGTTTCCTTGAGCCAGTTTCTTGCTTCCACAAATGATTCAGTCCCATTAATGTTCTTTCCACCCACGGCTCGAAAGTCTCTACATATCTTCGAGAAAGCATTTGCACGAGGAGGAGGAGGAGGAACAATTGCAACTAGGGGATGACGAACGTCTACTGGACCTGCGTCATTTGCCCTAGCCTCCAGGTACCTTCTGAACCAACCAGGTACCGGTACGCCCTCAGGAAGATTAAGATCCCCAGACTTGCTGAAACGAAAAGAAAAGGTTCAAAACAAAGGATAGAAAGATAGTGCATATGGCTTTGGGTTTATGCTCTTTAAAATAAAACAACATTTTTCTCAAAAATGCTTCTTTAAAATTCTTTTTGAAAAATAGTTTTCAAAATCTTTTATTTGATTTGGTAAACCATTGCTCTGATACCAAGTGTAAACACCTCACCTCCGTTAAGGTCACTCACAAAGGGAATGCATTAACTTTGGTGAAGTATTTTAGGTAAAAGACACAAATAGTTTACAAGACAGACATATAAACAACGGAAAACTGAAATTATTTATTAAATAACGTGGTTCAGTCAAAACATTACAAGCATTGTCTCAACACCCAACTTCTAAATTATTACAACAAAACATCTGTCTTGATTTAATTCTCCAAGTACATAAAGAAGCATAAAACAGAAGTAAAGCAGCATAAATCCCCAATAAAAGTGTAACCACAGCCATAACCCAAGAAGAGAGAATCCAAGCAATACATTTACTCTCTTCAAGCTTGAAAAGGTCTGCACTAAGCTGAAGTATTCCCTCCCTGTGGATCTGGAGGGAACGGAAGAAAAGAAGGCAAAAGAAAATGGGTCAGGCATAAGTCTGGTAAGTCCAGTGATTATTTAGCAGGTAAACAGGTAAAAGGATCATGACATGAATAAACTGAACCTAGGACAATATCCTAGAAATAAGATAACGATAAATAAGGCAAGATAAACTGAATATACTATAGCACTGATTTCTATTTCTCTGCACCTGCTAACAAGTGTTTCAACTAGCACCATGTGTTCATGATAAAATGATCCCCTTTATCGATCGGCTTCTACTCGCATGCATTTATGACTTGTGTCATTCGGCCCCGCTTGATTGTAGATACCTGTGTTGGTCCCACCATGGGGTGTATCAATTCCTATGATGGCAACCCGAAACAAATTCAAGATGCACGGTGTATACTACTAATGCCCAGTGCCTGATTTGTCCATGCCGGAGTACGTGCACGCCCATACTCCATCGGAACCTACACTGCTGCACCACCCCCTGTTATTTTGACCGCTTATAATCAACCCAGTAATCGTGTCCCACCCTGCCTATTTCATGGTACCATGATACATCTATGTGGGTTACTGCTGAAATGGGTCCCCGTTACTAGGGTTTCCTAATCAACATGTTAAAATGGTTAAGTGTTCTCAAATTAACCTAACCCCACCCATCAGTTTAGTTAACATGTTGTATTGGTTAAGTGTTGCCTTAATTAACTTAACCCTACCATTCTTAGCCTGTCTTAGCTTTAATTCATTCACTAAAGCACCAACCACTCACATTAGATATGTATTATTGCGGTCACTGGATGTGCCGGGCGGTTACGGGCAGTCTTACACCGCAACTCAATCTAACCTCAGGTTTTTCGGGCTTAATGCGCTAACCTCTCACATTAGATCTATATTGTTACGGTTGCTGGATGTGCCGGGCGGTTCCGGGCAGTCTTACACTGTAACGCAATCTAACCTCGGGTTAGGCACAATCATCTTTTAGTTAATTTACATATTTACTATTTATGTTTATATGTAAATTATCCACCAATGTTGTCAACTCAAGTCATGTCCCATTTACCCTTCTAAATTTTGTCCATAATTCTTAGGTATACAAATTATACCATTTCACGCCATTAATCATTTTCATGATTATGAGCCAACCTATACCAATAGCATATAATTTAATATTTTTTCCAGCATATCCCCCGTTATTCGTTCTCATAAAATACCTGGAATGTTAGGCTCGGAAATTAGCCTAACTCATAAACAAAGAGGGAAAAAGAAAAGGGACATGTAACATTCCAACGGCATAAAACAATTTAGATCAATTATGCATGTGTAAATGTGAACTTGCATTTGAGTTGGATCAAATTAACATAGATCTAAACATCTAAGCATGTAGATCTAGACATATAAGCATATATGAACATGACTTAGCTTATGATCTTGCATATTACATAACATAAGGAATCACCAAATTTATATTCAACATGATAGGTTCATCACCAAATTATTATACAACATGATAGACTCATCACCAATTTAACATACAACATGATAAGTCCATCACCAATTTAATATACAACATGATAGGTTCATCACCAAAGTTATATACAACATGATTGGTTCATCACCAAATTAATATACAACATGATAGGTTCTTCATCAAATTAATATACAACATGATGGGTTATATCAATCACAATAGTCACGTAGGCATAGGTAATTTCAGAATTGCAACAAAAGTTAGTATACGATTATCTTACAACTAGGCACAGTTCTAGTTTCTCTTCATTACAAGTCATGACTTTTATTTGTTCAAATCCAAAGAATAATTGAACTTACAAAAAAAAGAACAAATCTTGTTTTCTGGGATCTGATTTCTGAAACTGAAAAGATATCCTTTGATGTAGGCTACTAATTCTCTAGTTTTGATTTGATTTGGGACTTCCTTACTTGTCCTTACGTCACTAGACAAAACAGTCCAGATCTGGGTGAGGGAGTCGACCCCTATAGGGGGGTCGACCACCCCAGGGGGAGTCGACCCCTATGGGCGGGAATTTTCTGGCCCAACCGCTTATCTCGGAATTTTCGAATTGGAACTACTTTTCAATTTTATTATTATTTATATTTAATTTCCGTTTAAACTTGAAATCTTCTGAACTCCATAACTTCTTCATACGGAGTCCGATTCACGCAAACTCGGACTCTATCTCAAGAGAATTCCGAAACAAACGCAATGGCATAACCCATTTCCCCTAATTTTCACTTTTAAAATTAAGTATTCCTTAATTCGCTACTTTAATGTTCAAAGAAAATACGGGGTGTTACACAATGTTGATTGTAATACCATTTCGAACGACCTTATAAATACTAAAATATGAGATCTGATTTAATTTTTTTAATAATGTAATAACCTGGAAATCTGGGCTAGTTTAAAATTTTTATTTTGGCAATTTTAGTGAATTCTGATTATTTAAAATGAATTATTTTAAATAATAACGACGAGAAATTTATTTTGAATTGAATTCGAACGTATATATTTATTCGAATCATCGTTAGAATATAAATATTTATTTATATATATAAAAGGGAATTGAAAACGGCGCGGTAGTTCGATAATTCGATTTCAAAATTCAAATGAATGTACAGGATTCAAAATAAACCAGATTTTAGTGAAACCAAAAATATTTGAATCTAATCTAGAATATCTTTCCAACGAATCCGAAAAATCAAGATTTCATAGCGGGAATCAAAAGATATGTCCAGTTGAAAATTCTGAATAGTCGCTATGGAATTCAGGCACTTAAAAATGGAAATTTTGCAAACGACCTCGGATTTCGACAAAACCACTTTTGTTGGATCCGTGATGTCAGGTTATTGCTAGATTCCAAATTTCATAATTTTTCGAATCAACATGTGAGCGTGGCAATGGAAAACGCGTTTGACCAGTTTCGGTTGATTTTATTCGACTGGAAAATGGCCATTTTACCAACAGTCTCAGAATTTGACGGAACTAGTTTTGTTAGGACCGTTTCGTCAATATGAAGCTAGAAAATATTTTTCGGGAATTTTTCTAGTTAGTATGTGACCCCAGTAAATTGAAATGCGTGTTCAAATTCAATATATAGAGTTATATTTTGATTTTGACGAAAACTGATCGAAACGATCGAATCAGCTTACAATACATATCCCATTGTGTTCAGAATGGGGGTAATTAGCTAGGGACGACAGGCGGTGGATCTCGTTTCGAGGTCGAAAATAAAAGTTGCTTTTTAGTAATAAATAAATTAAAATATATATTTATATATAAGTCCTTAACTCTCTCTCCCTTCCTCCTTTTCATTCTGTCGAACGATTAAGAAAAAAATAGAAGCCCTAAATCGATCGATCGGCGATCGCTGCCTCCCTCCGCTCGCGCCTCCGCCGGAGCACCCCGCCACCTTTCGACTGACGCGCCACCAACCCCCGTACCCTCTCTCCCTCTTCTTCTTTTGTAAACCGCACCCCCCTGAAGACTTGACCTCGCATGCGCCTCCTCCACCTCCATCAGCATCCGCCTGCGAGCCCCTCCGGCCACCGGGAACCGCCTGCGCACCCCCACCAAGGACCGAGCCACCCGAAGCCCCCTCCGACGACGGTGAACCCCCCCCCCCCCCCCCACAGCTTCGATTTTGTGGCTAAAATAACAAGGTGAGTTTTATGATTTTTATTTAATTTAAAAACTCATGTTGATTTAGTCTAAACACTGAATTTTATTAGTTTTAAAAACTGATTTCTTTAATGATTAAAAATCTAATTTTTTTCTTTGAATATGACATTGATTTTTAACAGTAAAAAGATTTGATTTTTAACAGTATAAAGATTTGATTTTTAACAATAAAAAGATTTGATTTTAACAATTGAAAGCGAAGTTATAAAAATTTGATTTTTATATATAAAATTGAATGAAGCGATAAAAATATAATTTTTTATATATTGAATAGCATAGTAAAAATTCGATTTTTACATATGTAGAGAATATGGGCAAAGAAAGTGACAAGAGGCAAGAACGGCGAAGATTTCTACGTAAGAAGTGTCGTGGAGTTGGGATAGCTTTGGTGAGAACTTCTCACCTTTTAATTTTGTTTTTCTAGTTAATATATATACTAGGATGCAGACGGTGTTTAGTAGCACCCGACACCCGTCGTCCACAGACCATGGACGGCTTGTATGCTTGTTTGTTTGATTTTGATGTGTAGTTGATTGTGTGATGTGATGTGTAATAGAATAAAATATTTGATAGTGGAAAATATTTTATAGTTAAAAATAGAATTTTTAACGTGTATATGAAATGAAATAAAAATAAACAAATCGGACGATTTGTTTATATACACACATTTGACTGATATTGATTGGGACGATAAATTTTACACATTGCCCAACTGCACAAATAAAATTTGTGTTTGATTGTTTGAAACCCCACACGGGTATTGGGATGATATTGACGTACACAAATCCCGATTGTTTAGTTGTATGTCGATCGATTGATTGAAAGGCTGTTATAAGTGTTGAATATTTATATTTGATGCTCATACAGTGTAGAATGCACTTTGGATGATGGTTGATTATTCATCGTTGTTATTATTTACATGTGTTGTAGAAAATCCATATAATTAACATTATATGGTAATTGATTGGGCCTCATTCCATATTTGAAAAAGAAATATTTGAAAAAGAAATATTTGAAAAAGAAATATTTGAAAAAGAAATATTTGAAATAGAAATAGTTGAAATAGAAATATTTGAAATAGAATATTTGAAAATAGAAATATATGAAGCCGTGTTGATTAGATTGACGCCATTTTGACGTGAACGAGATTTATATCGATTTTATTCATTTTTCAATGAATATTGAAAAGAATTGAAATTCGAATTATATTGAAAAGAATTGAAATTCAAATTAGATTGAATTAAATTGAATATAAAACGAATTCGAATTGAATTGAATGTAAAACGAATTCGAATTGAATTGAATGTAAAACGAATTCAAATTGAATTGAATATAAAACGAATTCGAATTGAATTGAATGTAAAACGAATTCAAATTGAATTGAATATAAAACGAATTCGAATTGAAATTGAATAGAAATGAATTCGAATTGAAATTGAATTGAAATGAATTCGAATTGAAATTAAATTGAATTCAAAATTGATTTGAATGGAAATCAATTTGAAATGAAGTTAAAATGAATTTATGTTGAAAAATTCGATTTTGATTTGAATTTGAAAAGGAAGTTGAAATCGTTTTGAAAACGAATTTAAAACGATTAATAAAAAACGTTTTAAAAGGAAATCGACGAAGTATATATTATATATATAATATAATGGCCTGAATAGAACGCGCCGCGCTGCGGCAGTTCGCGAATTTCGACCATTGACTTCGAACGGAAATTACGGGAGATCCGACCGTCGGATTCTCCTGAAAACGGAACCGTTAGGTTCGTATCGAAAAGTGCTTTCTAACGAATATTGGAAATTTGAAATCTAACGGTTGGATGTGGAATTATGTCCAAATCAAATTTGGAAAAGGTCGCTGTAAGTGCAGTTCGATGGCCGTTGATGGAAATCGACTGTGCGGGCCTTGATAAAATTATAAAAAATAGTAATAATTTGTGTAAAATCATAAGAAATGATTTGTGAAGAATTGGGATGAAAAACTCCATATTTGAAAAGATAAAAATAGATTTTTATCGAAATGAACTAGTTTTGAACTAGAATTATAATTCTATTTATTTTTAAATAAATAAATTGGATTTGAAGTGGTTTTGAAAATAACCAGAATTTCCAATAATTATATTGGGATGGATTTGAATCGAAATTGTCTTCGGAATATTTCGATGTTGGATTTCGTGATGATACAGATATTGTTATGGGAATTTGAAAGATATATATATATATATCGTTATTTCCAATACGATATTTGCTGGTCGTAGAATTTGATATTGAATATAAGCCGGTATATTTTCTATTCAGAGCCTTGTATTTAATGTCAAATGTGATTTGGGTATGTCGTGAATGGTGTCTTTATTAACACTGTTCTTGAACCCAGTTGAGAAAAGATTAAATCTTTTTATTTAGATTTAATGAAGTGTGCCAATTAAATAATATTTAATTGGAATTGAATTGATATTGATTTCTGGGTTTATCGTGAACAGTGTTTTAAATAACACTTGTTCTTTAACCTGATAATTAATGGGTAAACGGTATCTTCAATAATACTGTTCTTAGACCCAAAGGAGTTAAGAAAATCAGAAACTAACCGGAGATTAGTTAAGTTGAATGGTTTCAGAGGATTGATCTGATGTTGGTTTCGGCCTTCGGGGTTAATACTTAGGGAATTGCTCACTTGCTAATTTACGGTCGGGGACTGATTGAAATATGATGTGATTTTGGGTTTATCGTGAACCGTGTTTTAAATGACACTGATTCTTTAACCCAGTCACAGATTAAAGCTAAGTGGAGTTTTAATGAATCTTTAATTAGATTGAAAGGATCGAGAATGGAGTATCACCAGTTTTGCTCCAGGCGATAGTTAAATCTTTAATTAGATTTGAACGTGAAATGGTAATTGAATTTACCGATAACACCGTGGTGTTAGATATGAACTATAACCAGTTTTACTTCATGGGATGAATAGGTTCGTTAATCCCGACTAGTTTGAAGTGATATTCAAAAGGAAGATTAAAGAATGAATTTGAAAGAATTTATCTTTGATAAAATTAATGGGAACCTTTCCCTATGAATGTGAAATTTAGAAACTAACTGTCGGTTAGCTAAGAAGAATGATTTTCTGGATATTGATCTGATGTTGGTTTCGGCCTTCGGGGTTAATATTTGGGGAATTATTCTCTTGTTAATTTACGGTTAGTGACTGATGAATTGGAATGAGGCGTATGTTGTGTTTGTGTAACATTTGTTTATAATATACGCGAGTTATTCGGAAAGACCGGGTTTATCCCATTATGAATAACTGATACGACGATAAGTCGAAGATGAAGACGGTGGTCGAAGACCGGAGGTCTTCACGTTGTTTGGGTGATTACTAATGATCTTGATTAGGATGTACACCCAAGAAGATGGAAACCGTTGGTGATCGTCCAGACGTACTTGGAGATCGATGGATATGCGGGGTACTAGGTGCCTCCGGTTTCGTTCAGACCCAGAACGGACTTGTAAATGGACTGTGTGTCTGACATTGGATTTCAGTCTGTGTGATTGATTTCTATTAAATATATATCTGTTTGGCGGCGGAGAATTTATTCTCTTGCTTAACGCCCTTCTCTGAGACGTACGAGCTCAGGGGTTATATACTGATGGATATCAAACGCATAGAGTGAATTGCCTGTGTGGCATGCCTAAGTGGCAAATGATCAAGGCTTCTTTTGAAAAGCAAAGTCTTATGGTTGATGATCGAAGCACGGCCTTTGTGGCGTAGCTTTGTGTAACGTTTACTTCGCGAGTTTCACACCCGGTATGAACCAAAAACGGGAGACGGACCTCAGGGAGGACATGCGTTTCTTTCTAGCTAGAAGTGGCGTCAGTGGTTTTACACGCCCTGACGAGTTTGACTTATGTGGATGTTGCTGTTGCGAGGCGCCTCGGTTTGATCGGACGATCCGGGTCCGATGGAGTCATTCGTTGGCTCATTTGCGCCCCATAGGGCGGGGAGACGTAATGTTCAGGCATAATAATCCACATCGGTGGACCGGCCCTGACGATCCATGGGCAGTTGCGGCTGTTCCTGAGACATGGTAGGCTAGATTGTCTCGAATCGGTAGAGGACTATCTTTTGCCTCGGTTCATAGATGGAAATCCAATTTCCAAATACGCGATTTTGCGGTTTTAATTGTAGAACTAGTATGGCGACATGATATATGGTACCCATGCCGCCTATGATTGATACTTATGATTTGAAGTTGTTTTATACACTATGCACTTATTATAGTATCAAATGATTTGTTTTAAACGTATCAAGCATTCTTGGCTATTATAAGGTAAAAACCCTATCCTCCGGCTTGCGTTGCATTGTGTGATGGGACCTGGGTCTTATAATAGCTTCATTTTTCTTTATTTAGCATTGCGCTATTGTTTTATGCACTGGTGTTCTTGGGAGGAAACCCGTTCCGTGTTATACAGCGTGGTCCCTTGATTTACCTAACTTTAAAAATAAAGATTAACTGTTTTACTTCTCACACCAGTCCCATGACTGACCTGGAGTTTATTGTGTTAACCTAAACTTTGGCTGCCCTTTTTTTGACACGGGCAGCTAGTAGTTTCGGTTTTGCAGATTTATATTCACAGGATCCTGGTTTACAGCTGGAACGATATCCGGAAAGCTTTGTATCCGTATATCTCCTTCAGTTGTGTATTGTATTATTTTCCGCTGCTATATATTTAAATGTAATTTAAATCTCTGATATTTCTGTGTAATATTCATTCATACTCTGTATATTCTTGTATTCTGATGGAATTGTTGTTATATACAATGAAATGTTCTTCCGTCTGCGTTCTATTTTGTCGTGTTCTCAAAACAATTCGTTTTTTCTCTTCTCTTCGGAGACCGGGGAAGTTCGGGTCGTTTCAAATAAGGGATGAAATACTAATTTTTTTTTTCCAAAAGAGAGACTCGAGCCAATTTAACATGCTAATAAATAATAAATACAAAGAATTTTATCTCTACGTCTCTAAAATTAATTAAAGGAAATGACTGCATAGAATTCACAGGTGTTCATTGTTTCAATACAATGCATGCGTGCACACACCTTGCATTTCATACACTCGTGTTCAATAAAAGAATTGGAGTGCTCAAATGAAACACATTTAACTGGCAAAAACCTTTGAAACCACAGAAGGAGCCTCTCTATTAATAATGCTCATATAGAAGGGATATCTCTTAATCTTTCATGTTTTTAAACCATTGCTGAAGTATTTTCCCAAATATTTCAAACACATCCACTTTTCAACCAAAATATATAAAAATGTAAAACTCCCAATTATTTAGTGTGCTGTTAAAAGCACTCAAAAAAACTCTTCGAGCTGCTATAACTAATAGCACCCAATTTTTTTATCAAAAAGACCCTCAAAATCTTGTTTGGTTGTTCATGACCTTACACCCGTGAATGACCGTTAAAAATTAAAGTCGCATGGCTCTTTATTATTGCACAGCAGTAAACGACCTTTAGACATAAAAGACATGGTAGTTTAGGACCCCAAAAAAAGTTGAATTTGGTGCTAAAGTATCATATTAAAAAGAATTGATATTTATTAAAAAATTCTTGGTAGCTAGAAGCACAAATTCGGGTACTTCTAGCAACGCGCATTATTTCTTCTAGATGTATCCGTATCTGCAACATTTTTTAACTAAGAAACTGAACTCTGAAATGCAAAATCTCTTTTATAGTAAACCCAAAATGAAAATTCATTTTCTCTATGGAATTATACACATCTCCGTAAAGGTAACATACAAATTTAATTGTAAGGAATAGATGTGAATTTGTGAAGAAATAAAAGTAATACTTGGACTTTTTGTTCCATCAATGTCAATTTATTCTGGTTCACCTATTTCAATTCTTTCTGATTCGATCATGTTAATTCTTTCTGGCTCTCCAATATCAATTCGCTCTACTCAACCTATGCAAATTATAAAAGGAGTAATTACAAAAATCAGCATAACCAATATGAAAAGTTAGATAATAAGCATGAGTAACATGAAATTGCTAGGCAAATTATTAGTTTTACTGAATTGACGTACGCTGTAAAAGCAGTGTCAACTTCGAAGTTAAAATCAACAAATATTCAATAGATGATGTTAGCTGAGGACCAATGAAATGAGCCAAATTGAAACTGAACTAGTTACCTACCAGATTACATATAGTTTAGTCAAAAACAAATAACAAAATCCTTATCGAACGAACAAGATACATGAATTTTGTTACTGATAAACAATGCCTTAAACTCTCTATTACAATGGAACTAAAGCTTCTAAAGACGTTGCTGCATCATGTTGTTTGTTGGCAATTAAAGAAATCATACGCTCCTAGTATAGGCTGGCAGCAGCAATACATGGGGACACAGTTTCATATTTAGTGCTTATACATCACCAACAATGCTATATATAATACAAAATAAGCTGAAGTATGTTGGTGAGATTGTATGTTATTCTAGAGATGATGATGTTTGATTTATTCTCCGCAGATAATCTAAGCACCAAAGAGGATTGAAATAACATAATCTAAGAAACAATACGATGTTTGCACGAACAGTAAACGTAAGGAAACTACTCTATTTTAGGTTGGATATGACCCATCACAAGCTTCATGTTATATAACAAGAATTTTATAATATACAAAATAAGATCATGTCCTTGCAATTTATCCCTAAGAAATGTAGCACATGTCGTCACAATATATTATTAGAACTTACAGGGACTGAAGGTGCTGTTTGTTTGCTAAGAGGCGGGGTTCTAGAGAATTTTCCAACTTGAGGAGATTTGGACTCCAGATTTGCTGCAGATGACATATTGGTAGCTGAAGCTGATTCACCAGGAGGTCTCACATGCCTCAATCTCTTTACAGCTCGAGATAATCTCTCCAGCCTAAAACTCTCTCCATCGAAAAATAAGACAACATGAACATCATTCTCTTTATAATCTTCACTGCTACCTTCAAAGCTTACTTTAGGCTTCCCTGGTTGATTGTTATTAAAATCCACAGTA
The DNA here is from genome assembly GCA_030737875.1 of Allium sativum. Classification (NCBI taxonomy): domain Eukaryota; kingdom Viridiplantae; phylum Streptophyta; class Magnoliopsida; order Asparagales; family Amaryllidaceae; genus Allium; species Allium sativum. The sequence goes on along the minus strand of CM060922.1, from coordinate 931,594,042 downwards.
ACCATGTCCTCTTTATTCTTGTGTAGCGATCCAAGTTAGGTTTTATTGATTGAAGCTGGCTTGAATTCATCTGTCAATTTTTAACAAGAAAATGATAAGCTTGTTTGCAAACATTATAGGCTGGCTTACCGTATAGAATTGAGCTTTCTGTCTTGTATCATAATTACTCCACAATAGTTTGAGAGAATTTGTGGATATCGAAGTTATCTATTTAGTATTTTATTATACAACTCAAACTCTTATTTTATTTCCATCATTAAATTTTGCTTATATTTTTTTTTCTGTTATGATAGAAAACTCGGACAATGTGACGATAATAACAAAATCTCATCTGACGTCAATGTTTCTTAAAACAAGTTCCGTTATACAACAAGATGCTAATACATAAATCTTGTTCTCAGACATGTTTTGGGTGCAATCGCCCCACTCCCACCTCTGGCTATAGCAGAGATTAATTGGCCAACAAGATTTTAACCAAAAACATCTACAAGAAGCAAGTATGATTTGCCAACACAAATCTCCATGGATCAAAACATGACATTTTGACAAGAGTCGGATAGCTGGGAACTTACTGACTACCAGTCCACAATTGCATGTTTTAGAAAAGATAAAAATATTTTACATAGGAAAATGATCTAACTTCAGTACCCAATATGATAAATAACAAATACTTTGCATAGTACTACATGTTATTTATCACTTAAGTATGACCTAACGATTACCCTTACAACACCGACCCCACTACAAAAAAAAAAAAAAAAAAAAAAAAGGTTGTATGCAAACATCTAAGGGCCTGATTGGCGAGGACGAAGTCGAGATAAGGGCTGGGAAAGACGATGCAGAAGAAAGTGATGTGAGAAAAGTAAAATTTTCTTGGACAGAAGGTAATATTTTTAATAACAGTTATAATACCTTTGGTGTTACACTTTTGGTGTTAGCGTGAACTGTCAAAAATACTCCTAATAGCAAACCTTAATATCACTTGAAAATATGGTCTAACATTTTTATTTTTATTTTACAGATTCAAAACATTCATCTACAAATATTTTAAATTTTGATATCACTCAAAAGTTGAATCTAACAACGAAATTATTAACTAGTATCATAAATAAAGTTTAAAAAATAGATGTTTCAACTTAGGAATACAATTCCAACTAACAACCACTGTTTTAAAATGTGAAAACATATACGAGGCGTTTTAGGTTTACAAGGCATAAGCCTCAAAACATTGGGATGCAGGATTTTCAAGTGAAGATAAAACGTAAAAACATATAATGACATTTGACATTTTAAATTTACCTACAATAAATAAAAAATAAATCATTATGTCTACTCTAAACATGTAACTTCTCTTTAAAAAAATCAGAAGTAATTAACTGGAATCCATATGATTCTGGTTCCCATTCTGCAAAATTCCAGTTTTGATTCCTTTTTAGTTTTTACCAACTCAAATCGATTTACAAAATTTGTCTGGAGATTTAATGAAGTATATTAAAAAATCTTCTTTAAATACCAATGAGAACATGCCTCATGGTCGTTGTTTGATAAATAATCTTATGTTGATACTGAAATTAAAAAGTAAGAAAATACTAATTTCATTTTTTTATTCTGTTCTTTTATGTTTTCCATTAAATGATTGAAATTTAGTAACTTCTGTTAGCGTCCATATATAGCGAATAAGGATAAAAAGTTTCTTGAATTGCATGCCACAACAGTTTGAGGCATGTGAGGCATATCCTTTGTATGCCTCAAGTTGTTGAGGCAAAAGCTTTTAAGGTAAAAAGTCATTTGATGATAGTCTCAAAGCATTTTATCTCTCATTTCATCGAGATGAGTATCAAAATGGATTTTTTAAACTAATGCAAATGATTTCAATGTCAAATTTTAATTAATTATTTCTACAAATCATTTATCTTGAATGTGTCATGCATATGCAATTTGCATAAAAGCAATTCATGTGCAAAATACATTACATCATTACGTAAGAAGCACATACCGTAATGTTTATAATGATAAATTATGTTGTCAAACACGCATATGAAAAATCTTCTTTTCTGCTAAATGAACCATATTTGACCCTCATCCACTTTTTCAAATCTCGCAAATTTCGCCCGAGATCTCCTCCGAGATCCCGTTTTGGGCTCCTTCCGAAATAAAACCGCAAATATCACTCTAAATCTCTTTTAGAATATATCACTCGAGATATTGCATTATCGAACGATATATCGACCGAGACAAAATACTATAATATCGTCCGAGATTTTAGTTTTTTGGTTAAAATTTAAATATGTGTCTGAACTAGAACAATAATTAGAAGAACTCAACTTGAGCCATGATAATATTTTGTTATTTTACATTTTGCATGTTAAATGACCATATTATATGTTCATATATGTTTTACAATGCTTATGATGTTCATATTCGTCTTTTTTACATACATGGTACTTATAAAATTATGTATTTTATGGTCTATTTATGCTGAATTTTTTAATGTTTTGGATCCTTTTAATGTTATGTCTAACAATATTTCTTTTTTAAGCATATTGCGATTCAGAGTATGAATGATCTTTCGCAAAATAAATAATAATAAAGTTATTTTGAATTTCAAGTTTAAGTTACTATGTTTTTAATAGCATTCATAAAAACCATTTTGTAAAAATATTACTTTTTAACATATCATGTACCTCGAGATTGTTCCAATATGAACTTTCAGACCTGAGATGGAATTCCGAGACGAACTCCCGAGTTAGACTCATCTCATCTGAGATCTCCCCCGGCCCCGATACGAGATCAAGTCTATAAAATCTCTAAGACAAAAGACGGCCGATATCCGAGATTTAAAACCTTGCCCTCATCCACTTTCGCATGTACCCTTTAATACTACTTTCCCAACAACTCTTAACACACACCACAAATGCATATCCTATCTTAACAACCCCCTCTTTTCCCCCTTCTATTTTTCAATCATCCACTTTACTTACAAAAAAAGGGCCAAAGTATTTCTTTTGTGCTGCTTCATTTAAACCTTTTTTAGCTTGACACCTCAAAGTCAAATGGTGACATATATCTTATTCTCACTATTCTTGTACTGATTTATTTTCCTTTAGAATACGATTTTCAACTTTCATAGTAGTACTTTTAAAGATTCTTTCCAAACAAGTTCAAGAACATCATTCAGGATCATCGTACGTACTACGACAAAACATTGTCATTGCTATGCTTTTGTAAAGATCAAGGTTTGAGAACTCGGTTCCGGTTTCAACCACTAAAAAATTCTTGGTTTTGCAAATTTCAAGTTTCGCTAAATGTTTCGGTTTTGGTATCGATATCTGTTTCAAATTTTGGTATATTTCAATGGAAAGACAATGATAAATCGAGCTTTTTATCAAAATATGTGTGCAACAGCTAACTAAATTAGGACATAAAATTATTTCAAATAGCTCATCTTTATCAAAATTAAGTCCACACATTTATCTAAATTAATACTCCCTCCAGTTCAAATTATAAGTCGTTCTAAGCTTTGGGATATTTTGCTAAATATATGACGTTTTGAGAAAAATCAATGATGCTTTAATCTTCGAACACATGAGGTTCCCTGTCTGAAGTACAAGGCATGCATGCTTTAATATTCCAACGCAAGTGGTCCAATACAATCTTTAGAAATTGCATTACAATGCATACTTTATTGAAATGGGGGGCCATTAATTAATACAAAACGATTAATTAACGGATAAATGTGTCATTTTCCAGTTCTCTTAATTTACGTGAGAAATTTCAAAACGACATATAATTTGAATTGGAGGGAGTATATCCAATTTCCGAGAGCCTCCAATTAATATATCTAAATTAATAATATCAAACCTGATCCAGATCTTCGAATAACCTTCTTTATTTCATTTGATTTCAGCCGTCAACTAAACTAGGGATGAAAATAATAAAAACTCTTCACCATGATGCGTTGTTCGCCTCGAAAACAAAAAGAAGACATGACCGAAGCCTGAATGTAGAAAATTTAAGCATGAGGTAATTTTTCCCCTCATTTTTCTTCTATTTTCTCTTGATTTCCCACTATCTTCGACATAGTCATGAAAAACGCGTCATGGCACAAAGCGCGATAAGTAGGGCTGTAAATTTTGTACGAATGTACGACGTCCGTTTGTGTCCATGACCGAAATACGTTTCATTCGAGTCCGTCCGATTTTCATTTAGGACACGAGTTAGGACAACAAAATTTGTACGAGAAAAAATCACGTCGGTCCGGGCTCGTCCGAATTCCTTGTTACTAGACGTATAGTTGAAAGAGAATGTAGTAAAATATACAAAAGGTGATATAAATATCCATGTCCAACCGAGTCTGATCGTGTCCGTGTCCGAAAACCATTTGTCCATGTCCGATCGATTTTATTTACGACACGAATTAGGACAACAAAATTTGTCCGAATTTTTTTTTGATATGTTCCGTATTCATTCCGATTTTTTTAAAGACAGAAACTAAACACACCTCCGTCCGGTCCGGTCCGACCGATTGACACCCCTAGCAATAAGGTGTTTGCGCCTTTTTTTCATATCGTGCAGCGTAGGAGCGGTGATGGCGCAAATGGCGCTTACATGAAAAAATGGTGTGCCTTTTCATATATTTTTTTTGTGCTTATTTTTTATTTGTTTTTCATTTTCACTATTTAAACTAATATCCGACAATAGTTGAATGTACTATATGTTTTTTATACAATGACATGATTGCATTTGAACATATCTCCAACAAATTTAAATTATTTATCTATATTAGTGCAACCCCCAGCTACGGTAGGCAATTAAAACCATGATCCGCAAATTTGAACCAAATCGAACCAAAACTGGTCTAAATTAAACCTCGTGATTGGTCAAGATTTTAAAGTATACAAGTTAGACTAGACAAAATCCAATCCGACAAGAATCGAAGCATGCAAGGTCTGCGTTAAATCCGACTCAATAAGTCTAATTACTATTTGTACCAAACAAATAATTAGGGATGTTAATTGGATGGACTGGACCAGATCGGACATAAGGGTATTCGTGTTCTGCCCTATAGGAATTTCGGACGTACATGGATCGGACAAAAAGTTGACTCAAACACTTTTCGTACGAGTCAAATAATGGACGGACGATGTTCGAATAGTAGAAAACAATTTTTGCGAATGAAATATCCTTTTTTGGGCTCTAATTCATGTCCTAAATGAAAAACGGACAAACACGAACCAAATTTTTTTAACTTTGGACCGAGCCAAGGAACGAACATTCGTACAAAATTAATACCCCTATAAATAATCTTGGATGGTTGCATTCCAAATTAATACTGAATGAACTTCGAACTAACCGTTATACTTACTGTTGCATCGAACAAGTAATTCAAATAGAGCATCTAGAACTGGATGAGAATAAGCAAAAATTGTATCAGCCTAACTTTGAACTTCTTTTATGATGTTTGTTTGAGACACTATGCATCGGTATACAAAAAAGATCCACATTTTTTAACTTGAACTTCTATTGTTCCCTAAACATTGATTCTAAAAATGGTTTTATAATGTTAGAAAACATTCTTTCTATTCAAAACAATTTTAGCACCATGCATGGTGACCAGAAAGGATATCTTCAACCAACCTTAAAGTGGTATATTCTGTATTTCGATCTTAAATTATTGACAATCTTCCAAACTTATAAGTTTGTCAATGGTATTTGAATGAAACATCGAGCAATGCCCTCTGTGGATGCCAATGTCCATTTTTGATGAGGGCCTCCATCATAATGAGGAGTCAGAAAAAAGGCTGCGACCAAGGGACAAAAATATATCCATTGTACATCATAGAGTAAAAACGATAAATAAATGTCAAGAGTACTTTATTTCCTATACAAGCACAAGAATTAAGATATTAAAATAATATAACAATTGACAGAAATTCAAAACTAAACTGTCAAACTATTAATATACAACAAAACCCAGATTTTTACTAAATTGATATAAACTAACAGTGAATGCATAATAATCACATATAAAAGCAGTAATTCAAAAATAGGTCAGTTGAGGGAAAGTAAAAAAATGAGGATTCGTCGTGGTTATAGCCCAGCTTCAATAATTCCTTCAATTTTAGGCTGTCAGTAATGACTTATAACAGGTGAAAAATGAGACTTTTTGCTTTATTCTAACTTTATTAAAATTTGATTATTTTAAAAAACTTTCTGTACTTAGACTTTAAGTAACTCCGGTCGGGTAGGATGAAGTGTCAATGCTCAAATTTTAATGAGTCCGATGCTATTAAGGTATTAACATAGGAATTCATATGAAAATACTCACATCGAAGGGTGCTGAACTTTGAAGAGCGATTGCCCTTAAAGTATGAAGCCAACTTCAGTGCATACCATTTCTCTGCTTGTGGCGTGGAGCTTGGCTCTCCGTTATTGTTATTTGCCATTTGAGTTTTCAATCTATAATAGAACATGAATTTAAAAGATACAAACTCAAATAAGAAGGGGCAACAATGGAAGGAATAAAAAGTCAAATCAAACAACAATTTGATTTAAACGCAAGTATGAGCCATCAATTTTTATTTTTAACTCCAGTTTGATCAAAACATCCTCATCTTCTCTTTCTAGTGTTTATTGCGTTGCTACCATTAAAAGCTGCCTTAAAATTGGATAAAGTGCTTTGTAATTCAATGCATATAATGCAAAATCCACACCTAGCTTGATAGGGATATCCAAATTATATGAGATTCATAACCTCATATTGGAAAGTCCCTTAACTAAATTTGGAGTTCCTTTAACAATGGTCCTAAGCTTTTATTTCTATATTTTCTAAATGAATATCAGCAAACCATAATAACTCAAAAAGCAAATAAAAGAATTTTATTAGTTTATCAAACTCATACAAATAGCAGCTGTGGTAACATAGTGTAATTAACAAAATACTAATAGATGATCAAACTTTTTTTTTTTACTATTTTAAATAAAGTATCAGCTACAATTTGTGGAAGCAACAAGCCCCACAAATCATCTAGAAAATTAAAACTTGAGGCTATATACATATACATATATATATATATATATATATATATATATATATATATATATATATACACGAGGAGGGTTCCATGGGACCTCTATTTGGTAGCACCCCAAATGCACCTCATTTATAGCCACACATTTATATTAAAAAAAGTTAGTGGGTGGAGAGAGAGTTAGTGGATGGAGAGAGAAACGGAAATATATGGTGGAAATCAGGGGCCAAAGGGGTGCTACACTATTTGGGGTGCTCTTGATCCTATATATATATATATATATATGAAATTTAAAATTTTGATAGAATTTTGCTTACAGAAAAAAAGAATGAAAAGAACACGATGAAAGGCTTTTTTGAAAATTATAGATGTGTGCTTAGAGTTGGATATAGATAAGGCTACGGGATAAAACATTCAGTCCCGTATTCAAAATGAATTCCCTGCACAATAAGATGTACCTAGAAATTGAAGGATGTACGCAAATTTTTAATGTTGAATTTCTTCCTTAATTATTTTTAGTTGTTGTGCTGTTACAGTTACTACTGCAAGTTAATGAAAGGAAAAAAAAATATGGGGTATAGTTAAAAATGACAAATAAGCAATTTAGTAGGACAAAGTACACACGATTCGTATTATTTGTTAATCGAGTATAACCGACTAAACATAGTCAAGCTAATCCTTAAATAAAATCAAAATTGTCAAACATGATCAAGACAGACAATAACCAATCATATTAGTTAAGCGGATCAAAAAGAATTAAACTAATCAAACTAACAATTAGTTATGTTGAACTGCTAATACCAATAATTTATCACCATTGATCAATTTCGATGGAATTACAAGTATAATCACTGTTGGTTTGTTACTATTGAACTTTCGTTATAAAAAACTCAATAGATCACCATGCCATGTATTAATTTTTCCACTTTAAAACAAAGCCAATCTATTTTTGTCTGCTTGAACTAGACGCAAGTCCTAAAAAGCTTGTCTTCCCATAGTCCCGACTCCAATCAACAACTAATATCGTTCAATAAAAGACTCAATGATTAATCATTATTCATCAAACATGCTATAACTGATGAAAATAATAAAAAAAATACCCAAGTCAGAGGGAGACTGATGGATGCGCGACTGATGGATGCGTGACTGAAGATGGGATCTCAAGCGGAGCTTCTAGGCTGGGGCGTGGATTCAGGTGGTTCAACGAAACTCGGGAGTTTGGAGCGAAATGATTTCAATGACCAAAAATATCCCAAATTGTATTGTTGGAGACCGGATTGCAGATGAATGAGTACTGTAATGGTTTTTAATTGAACAAATAATGGGCTAGGCTGAATAAAGCAGCGGTAGGAACTCGATTGCAAGAGAATGGACACTCGAATTCAAATGAATGAGTCTTGGCTGAGCTTTAAATTTGCGCTTGGCTGCGGCTAAGCAATGTTCGACGTCGCATGGGGACAAGCAAGCATAATACCTAAAGCAGCCCACCGAAAAGAGCAGCTGAAACGACCCGGAGATTCGAGTAGGCTTTTCAACCATCCTCTCCTCCCTCGGCACTGGGCTAACCTCCCAGCGTGGCTTACAGAGATACCTCAGAACTGCTTTTACGGCCAGCCTCTCGACTCGACCAACCCACATTGTCGGGAGATGTAGGGGTAAGAGTCTCCCGTTCGCCACCAAACGCGAAGCGAGAACCCCCTATCATCCGTACCAATTAAGCAACCAGCTCTGATACCACCTGTAACGACCCGCAAATCCGTGCTATCCGAATTTTTCCAGATACGAATCATCTGACTGTAAAGGCCCGCAAATCCGAGTTCACGGATTTTCGAGTGGTATCAGTAGAGATGGGGTTAGTACTATCTGTGTTATTAAAACGAACTCGCCACATTTCAATTATCAGGTGTTATATTTCAAATTCCGTTTGCTGAATATCTTATTTAATCCCGCAAATCCGTGCTATCTGAATTGACTAATAACACCTCACTTCCAACCCAAATTGCACAGAAATACGAATCATTATTAGAAAGAAGTTAGAGGATGAGGAATAGAAAGAAAGAAATATTAGAATAGAAGAAAACGAAGATCACAACTCACAGCGGATCGAATAAAATATATTATATAGCATAAGCTTCGAAATACAAATCTGTTTTGTACATATATACATACCATCATCAGAGTACACATAACATTTGATCCAGCGGAAGTAACTCTAGATAACTAACGTTGAAGCCTCCTGCTTCAAGCTCCTCCAAGTGTATCTGTAAAAGCCTGAAACACTTGACTGCCCGTACAAATTTGGGCACCCAAGAGTTTAGGGAAAACAAAACAAAATAAACTCTGGGTCAGTCATGGGACTGGTGTGAGTAAACTCCAACCACTTGTTTAACTTTCAAAACTCTTTTCGAAAGAAAAGATAATAGTAAGACCAGCCCACACATAAACACGGACGGTTTTTACCTTACTATAACCCCAAAACACTTTGATACGAAAATCCAGTGATATTATAATAATGTCTACATCAAGTAAATAACCAAATAGCAGAACGCTTGCATCTCACGCTCCACATATATATTATAAAATCAAAAACCGCATGGCGCTTATTGGAGATTGGATTTCCAACATGACAAGGTATGTAACCACCTTCCGACTGTGTATCTCTAGAGGCGAATACACCTGGGTTCAACAAGAACATCTTGCAACCCGGCCCACACATGACCGACCACTCATTTCGCTTGAGTGTATCGAATGTATATCACCAACGGTTGGACTCAAACCACCGTTTCCCGAATGGGCAGAATCGATAGATTTAGAAACAAAAGGAATTTCTCTAGATAGGTGATTATACATCCTAATGGGTGCGACCCACATAGCCATGCTGCCTGCCCGATTTTTGTCCTTTCCGGGTTGTTGAGGCCTGAGGCTACGCATACTTACCATTCCTTGATAACACAATCACTTTGAATGCCACATTGTCAGATCCGTTAATCACTAGTTGAGTTTGCACAAATATTCTGGATATTATGCTAAGGGATAAATCCGTTGCAACCATATATATTTATACAGACCAACCCATTTGATCATTGGAAATACTTTGTCAGACATTCGTCCATATACGTTCGTTCTGGGATTGAACGAAACCGAAGGCACTATTTCTATTACTAGAAAAGCCCTTGCACTTCACTCCGTCTTCAATACATTCAGCATACTTGGTTCGCAATGCTTATGCCGATACGGAGTGGTTCTTCGGATAATAATCCAACCGGTCTCTCCATATTGACAACGATGGTCAAAAACTTCGATAGTCTGTGATTTAACTATCGAATAAAAACAAGTGTTCATCCAACATATCAAACAAATCACTGGGCTCTTTAATTAATATTTCATTAATTAAATCTCTTCTCCATTTTCTCTATCAATATTTGTTACCCAAATATTTCAATAATCATATTGGCCCTTTATGCTATTTTTGATTTCGTTTCCTTATCGAATTCTATATATATATCGATATATAGATTTCTAATTGTCAAATTTCTTAAAAATATTCTAACTCCTTAAATTCCCGGAAAAATTCGCCATAACCTCCCCTGTATCGGGAGCATCGGGAAATTTCAAATAGCTTCCCGGTATCTTCTCATCTCAAAAAGAAAAAGAAAAAGCCAAGCGGCTTGCCGATACGGCGCATAAAATCTCATATATGAATTAAACATGTACCTTTTTGTCGAGCACATACATTTAAATCTTCATATACTCCATCCCATATCTGTTTAACACCTGTTCACCTGTTTCCAATTCAATTCAACTCAATCCATTCGTTTGAATTCAATTTTGAATCGTTTGAATTCAGTTTCGCTCAATTATTCTTTAATTAGCCTTTTTGCCTATTTCACTTCTTTATTGAACATAAAATATTTAACTCGTTCATAACCAAATTGAATTTCGATTTCAATTCTAGTTTCCTTTTCTATTTCGAATATAAATTTTCAAATCGAGTTCACTTATTTAAGGCCCAATGTCAATTCAACATCTCATTTACTAATTACTATTCGAATTAGTTAATTCTATTTAAAAATCAAAAATCTGATTTATGTTTCAAAAATCAATTTCCTTACTCCACCTGAGTTCACATATATTTTATAACTCAAATCTGAAATTTTCTAAATAGAAATTCGGATTTTATTTGCTTAAAATCCTTTGATATCATTAAATAAACCGTTATGGTTTTATAATGGTTCTGGCGCTGCTTTTCTGAAAATTTGATTTTGACATAACTCAAAATCTATACGACGAAATCCAGATTTTTCTCCTTCATTAGAAAACTATTATCAAACCAGTCCTGACGTTTCTTGTTTCAAAGAATTCCGACTTCAATTGCGTTCTGTATACTCGATTGAAGTTCAAATCGCTATTTTACGAACTGCAGCGCTGTGGCGAGTTCGTTTTAATTATATTTATATATGTAAACCGTTAACTTCTTTAAAATGAATTCAATTCCATTTTAATTCTATTTGAAACTTCTATATTCCAATTTCTATATTTGAATTCTATTGAAATTCAAATATTCAAACTCCTTTTTAAATTCTAGATTCAAAATTCCATAGTTTAAAATTCATTTGAATTTCATATTCAAATCCCATAGATCAAATCCTATTTGAATTCAATTTGAATCTCTTATATTCAAATTTCATTTTCCATTTGAATTCTAGTATTCAAATTCATTTCCAGCCCCATTTGAATTCTAATATTCAAACTCATTTTTAACACCATTTGAATTTCTTCACTCAAATCCATTTGAATTCCCTTGAATTCAAATTCCATTTCAAAACCATTTGGATTTTCTATTCTACTTTGAAATCCTATTTTCAAAGTTTAATTCAAATTCTATTTTGAAATTCCATATTCAAATTTCTACTTGAATTTCTATATTCAAATTCCCTGTTCAAATTCAATACTTGAATTTCTATTTCAAATCTCTATTCAAATTTCATGTTTGAATTCCATTTCAAATCTCTATTCAAATTTCATGTTTCAATTCTTCTTTGAAAATTCTATATTTCAAATTCTATTCAATTCTTCTTTGAAATTCTATATTTCAAATTCTATTCAATTCTTCTTTGAAATTCTATATTTCAAAGTCTGTTTCTATTTGAATTCTTATATCCAATTTCTTTAAACAAGTCTCGACTTCAATTCCTTTTGGAATCGATATTTCTATTTTTCTTTGAAGATAGATTTCCCATTCCAATTTCACACTTGTATTTCTATTTCTGAATTATCAAATGATAATTCTTTTCACTTCATTTATAACTTCGTTATAAAAGAACTATTTATAAACTTCGTTTATAAAGGAACTACTTGTTTTATTTTTCAAAACAAGTTTATATTTTTATTCCATTAAAAATTCAAATTCTATTTAAAAATAGAATTTTCCCTTTTAAAATCTCAATATCCTTTTTACGATATTTTTAAATATCATTACTTAAGCCCAGTGATATTTAAACACACAAAGCAACGAATTATTTATTTTTCTAACACATCATATATAACAATATATATGCAAACAAATAAACAAACAGATAATATATTTTTGAGGAATCCTGTTGGATCCCTCCAACCTGTTTTCTTGCATCCACAGATGTTAGCACATAAATAATACCCATTCTGCTTCGTGGCAGAATATCGCGGTATAGAAGGTCATCCACTAATCATAGCGTGGGGCGTATAGGGTAATCATCCGCTATGAAACTGCGGGCATCCGCTAATGAGACTGCGGGAATCCAACCAATCAATCAACCCAATATATATATAATAGCCTAAATAACTAATATATATAAAACAACCAGAAAATATTCACACAAGCAACAAACAATTATTTTTAACGAAATAAAAATAATTCTAAAGGTGAGTGAGATTTACTCACCAGGATTTCCATTGTTCGATCCATTCTGATCCAATTGATTTTAGAAATTTCCAATCCAACATCCAATAGTATTTTCCGCAACTATATTCTAAGGAACTGGCTTCTCGATTTAATTACCTTAATTACTTCTTTCTCCTTGGTATTTCACCGAGCACTTCCCCTTCACTCTCGGAAATTGCTCCTCACTACTGGTATTGGCCTCCCTACCTCAGCTTCAACGTCGACTGCTAGTCACCCAGTTCGACCCCTCCGAATTCACGAACCCTGAACATCCCAGCATCCCACTGTCGAACCCAATTCCAAGTTCAACCTCCGTCTCTTCTAACCCCAGCTCAACATCTGATGCTTCGAACTTCATTTTCCCCTATACCATTTGCTGCATCGAAACACGACCTCGACCTCCCTTGAATTCGCTGAAACCCCCAAAGTGCGTTGCTCCAGAATTGATGCTCGAAGAACTCGAGCCTGGAAAACTCCATCGCGACCCACGGTTGGTACTGCGTCGGCCTCAAACCCTGAACTGGATTTGATTTCTAATATGAAAGAGGAAGTTAGGGGCGATTTTGAATTCGATTATCGGTCCCTGGAAGTTTCGATTTTTAGCTGAGGAGTTCGCCATTTTTATTGTTTGGATTTCTGAGGCTTGTGAATTACAAAGGGCGATGGCCTCAATATATAGAGGTGCAGAAGGAAACAGATAGTACTTTGGCCATTAAATTTGTGTTTGCTTGATAACGATGGCAGGAGACAATTTTATCAACTCGAAGAGAACCTAGGTCTGCGCGATAAAATTATAGGGTGGTTGTATTGTTAAATAGGTCGGCTGATGTATTTTTATTTTGATTAAAAAGCTAAATATCTTGTGGTCCTTAAAATTAAAACCCTGAACCGCTATTTAACACAACGACCGATGCTACCAGATTTTTACGTTATTCTAAACTTAACTGAGCATATTCTGAAATTTAATTCGTTTGCTTATACAGACTATCAATATCAAATAAACGATTAAAGTCATTGAAAATAACTCGTCTATATTCAACTAGAATTATATTGATCGACTGAATCATTTCGAATCAGTTTTTAACTGCAAATTATTATCGTTTCGTATTACGATACCCAATATATTTGATATTAATTCGCATATCGATTATTCATTCGATAAATTCAATATAAAATTCATTTATATTATGAATTCAATATTTAAAACCATACTAAATATTTAAAATAAACTGTTCAAAAATCTGGGTCGTTACATTCTTCCCCCCTTAAAATAATTTCGTCCTCGAAATTGCTAAGGTAGGAAAAAGGGTACAAATCCATTTCTTTTCAATATCTCTCTTATGTTGAAACCCAACTCCTCATATTTCAACAAATCTAATTCCACCAAAACTTTTGGTCTTCCTTCATTCAATTCGAATGATCCACGATCAATCCATTTATATCCAATCTATATTCTATTAAACCAATTCAAATTGATTTTAATCAATTCATTCACTTCGACCCATTTAACTTGTTTAAGTTAAATTTTAATTCCAGAATTCAAATCCTTGGGTTTCTTTTCAAATTCTTTTGAAATCCCATAAGTATATACATATATTCATTTCTATCACAAATTCAAAACATTTGAAATTTCAAACAAATTTCCAGCAAAATTTTCTAAGGTAGCAATCCATCACTTAGAAACTCGAAAATGAACACTGATGATGTTGCAATCATCATCAGAATTATTTCCCAGCCACTGAAGTGAGTTCAGTGCTTTAAAAATTTTAAAACCCAATCTAAAATGATTTTAAATCAAAAATCCTTCCAAACAAAGCTATATTATTTTAATATACTTTGAAAATAAATTTCAACTTCCCAGGATTTTGAATTCTTAATTCTGGTTTGAATTTTATTCTAATTTATCTCATTTGTATATATAATTTCTATACAAATTCTATTTTGGTTATAATTAACCATTCTAAGTTTATAATCCCATTTGATTATAAAATCAACATCCAACACATTCATATAATAATAATTCTAGAAAATTATTCTTTCTATATCAAAATAGAAATTTTGGGTAAAATTATTTCATTTACCCACTTTAAAACAATATCATGTCGTATTTTCTGTTCAAGTATTTAGAAATCCCTATCGACTTCGTGGCGTCCCTCGATTCGACCAGAATTCATAAACCACTCACAGACTAGTCAACACAATATAGAACAACTTTTATATCAACTAACAAATACGCTCTCTCGTATCTATACACTCAACTCATTCTAGGGTACTACTGACCCTATCTCTAATGAGCACATGCCACACAAGCCTAGGTGTTCGCTCAACCTAAGCTCTGATACCATCGGAAACGACCCGGAGATTCGAGTAGGCTTTTCAACCATCCTCTCCTCCCTCGGCACTGGGCTAACCTCCCAGCGTGGCTTACAGAGATACCTCAGAACTGCTTTTACGGCCAGCCTCTCGACTCGACCAACCCACATTGTCGGGAGATGTAGGGGTAAGAGTCTCCCGTTCGCCACCAAACGCGAAGCGAGAACCCCCTATCATCCGTACCAATTAAGCAACCAGCTCTGATACCACCTGTAACGACCCGCAAATCCGTGCTATCCGAATTTTTCCAGATACGAATCATCTGACTGTAAAGGCCCGCAAATCCGAGTTCACGGATTTTCGAGTGGTATCAGTAGAGATGGGGTTAGTACTATCTGTGTTATTAAAACGAACTCGCCACATTTCAATTATCAGGTGTTATATTTCAAATTCCGTTTGCTGAATATCTTATTTAATCCCGCAAATCCGTGCTATCTGAATTGACTAATAACACCTCACTTCCAACCCAAATTGCACAGAAATACGAATCATTATTAGAAAGAAGTTAGAGGATGAGGAATAGAAAGAAAGAAATATTAGAATAGAAGAAAACGAAGATCACAACTCACAGCGGATCGAATAAAATATATTATATAGCATAAGCTTCGAAATACAAATCTGTTTTGTACATATATACATACCATCATCAGAGTACACATAACATTTGATCCAGCGGAAGTAACTCTAGATAACTAACGTTGAAGCCTCCTGCTTCAAGCTCCTCCAAGTGTATCTGTAAAAGCCTGAAACACTTGACTGCCCGTACAAATTTGGGCACCCAAGAGTTTAGGGAAAACAAAACAAAATAAACTCTGGGTCAGTCATGGGACTGGTGTGAGTAAACTCCAACCACTTGTTTAACTTTCAAAACTCTTTTCGAAAGAAAAGATAATAGTAAGACCAGCCCACACATAAACACGGACGGTTTTTACCTTACTATAACCCCAAAACACTTTGATACGAAAATCCAGTGATATTATAATAATGTCTACATCAAGTAAATAACCAAATAGCAGAACGCTTGCATCTCACGCTCCACATATATATTATAAAATCAAAAACCGCATGGCGCTTATTGGAGATTGGATTTCCAACATGACAAGGTATGGAACCACCTTCCGACTGTGTATCTCTAGAGGCGAATACACCTGGGTTCAACAAGAACATCTTGCAACCCGGCCCACACATGACCGACCACTCATTTCGCTTGAGTGTATCGAATGTATATCACCAACGGTTGGACTCAAACCACCGTTTCCCGAATGGGCAGAATCGATAGATTTAGAAACAAAAGGAATTTCTCTAGATAGGTGATTATACATCCTAATGGGTGCGACCCACATAGCCATGCTGCCTGCCCGATTTTTGTCCTTTCCCGGTTGTTGAGGCCTGAGGCTACGCATACTTACCATTCCTTGATAACACAATCACTTTGAATGCCACATTGTCAGATCCGTTAATCACTAGTTGAGTTTGCACAAATATTCTGGATATTATGCTAAGGGATAAATCCGTTGCAACCATATATATTTATACAGACCAACCCATTTGATCATTGGAAATACTTTGTCAGACATTCGTCCATATACGTTCGTTTTGGGATTGAACGAAACCGAAGGCACTATTTCTATTACTAGAAAAGCCCTTGCACTTCACTCCGTCTTCAATACATTCAGCATACTTGGTTCGCAACGCTTATGCCGATACGGAGTGGTTCTTCGGATAATAATCCAACCGGTCTCTCCATATTGACAACGATGGTCAAAAACTTTGATAGTCTGTGATTTAACTATCGAATAAAAACAAGTGTTCATCCAACATATCAAATAAATCACTGGGCTCTTTAATTAATATTTCATTAATTAAATCTCTTCTCCATTTTCTCTATCAATATTTGTTACCCAAATATTTCAATAATCATATTGGCCCTTTACGCTATTTTTGATTTCGTTTCCTTATCGAATTCTATATATATATCGATATATAGATTTCTAATTGTCAAATTTCTTAAAAATATTCTAACTCCTTAAATTCCCGGAAAAATTCGCCATAACCTCCCCTGTATCGGGAGCATCGGGAAATTTCAAATAGCTTCCCGGTATCTTCTCATCTCAAAAAGAAAAAGAAAAAGCCAAGCGGCTTGCCGATACGGCGCATAAAATCTCATATATGAATTAAACATGTACCTTTTTGTCGAGCACATACATTTAAATCTTCATATACTCCATCCCATATCTGTTTAACACCTGTTCACCTGTTTCCAATTCAATTCAACTCAATCCATTCATTTGAATTCAATTTTGAATCGTTTGAATTCAGTTTCGCTCAATTATTCTTTAATTAGCCTTTTTGCCTATTTCACTTCTTTATTGAACATAAAATATTTAACTCGTTCATAACCAAATTGAATTTCAATTTCAATTCTAGTTTCCTTTTCTATTTCGAATATAAATTTTCAAATCGAGTTCACTTATTTAAGGCCCAATGTCAATTCAACATCTCATTTACTAATTACTATTCGAATTAGTTAATTCTATTTAAAAATCAAAAATCTGATTTCTGTTTCAAAAATCAATTTCCTTACTCCACCTGAGTTCATATATATTTTATAACTCAAATCTGAAATTTTCTAAATAGAAATTCGGATTTTATTTGCTTAAAATCCTTTGATATCATTAAATAAACCGTTATGGTTTTATAATGGTTCTGGCGCTGCTTTTCTGAAAATTTGATTTTGACATAACTCAAAATCTATACGACGAAATCCAGATTTTTCTCCTTCATTAGAAAACTATTATCAAACCAGTCCTGACGTTTCTTGTTTCAAAGAATTCCGACTTCAATTGCGTTCTGTATACTCGATTGAAGTTCAAATCGCTATTTTACGAACTGCAGCGCTGTGGCGAGTTCGTTTTAATTATATTTATATATGTAAACCGTTAACTTCTTTAAAATGAATTCAATTCCATTTTAATTCTATTTGAAACTTCTATATTCCAATTTCTATATTTGAATTCTATTGAAATTCAAATATTCAAACTCCTTTTTAAATTCTAGATTCAAAATTCCATAGTTTAAAATTCATTTGAATTTCATATTCAAATCCCACAGATCAAATCCTATTTGAATTCAATTTGAATCTCTTATATTCAAATTTCATTTTCCATTTGAATTCTAATATTCAAATTCATTTCCAGCCCCATTTGAATTCTAATATTCAAACTCATTTTTAACACCATTTGAATTTCTTCACTCAAATCCATTTGAATTCCCTTGAATTCAAATTCCATTTCAAAACCATTTGGATTTTCTATTCTACTTTGAAATCCTATTTTCAAAGTTTAATTCAAATTCTATTTTGAAATTCCATATTCAAATTTCTACTTGAATTTCTATATTCAAATTCCCTGTTCAAATTCAATACTTGAATTTCTATTTCAAATCTCTATTCAAATTTCATGTTTGAATTCCATTTCAAATCTCTATTCAAATTTCATGTTTCAATTCTTCTTTGAAAATTCTATATTTCAAATTCTATTCAATTCTTCTTTGAAATTCTATATTTCAAATTCTATTCAATTCTTCTTTGAAATTCTATATTTCAAAGTCTGTTTCTATTTGAATTCTTATATCCAATTTCTTTAAACAAGTCTCGACTTCAATTCCTTTTGGAATCGATATTTCTATTTTTCTTTGAAGATAGATTTCCCATTCCAATTTCACACTTGTATTTCTATTTCTGAATTATCAAATGATAATTCTTTTCACTTCATTTATAACTTCGTTATAAAAGAACTATTTATAAACTTCGTTTATAAAGGAACTACTTGTTTTATTTTTCAAAACAAGTTTATATTTTTATTCCATTAAAAATTCAAATTCTATTTAAAAATAGAATTTTCCCTTTTAAAATCTCAATATCCTTTTTACGATATTTTTAAATATCATTACTTAAGCCCAGTGATATTTAAACACACAAAGCAACGAATTATTTATTTTTCTAACACATCATATATAACAATATATATGCAAACAAATAAACAAACAGATAATATATTTTTGAGGAATCCTGTTGGATCCCTCCAACCTGTTTTCCTGCATCCACAGATGTTAGCACATAAATAATACCCATTCTGCTTCGTGGCAGAATATCGCGGTATAGAAGGTCATCCACTAATCATAGCGTGGGGCGTATAGGGTAATCATCCGCTATGAAACTGCGGGCATCTGCTAATGAGACTGCGGGAATCCAACCAATCAATCAACCCAATATATATATATAATAGCCTAAATAACTAATATATATAAAACAACCAGAAAATATTCACACAAGCAACAAACAATTATTTTTAACGAAATAAAAATAATTCTAAAGGTGAGTGAGATTTACTCACCAGGATTTCCATTGTTCGATCCATTCTGATCCAATTGATTTTAGAAATTTCCAATCCAACATCCAATAGTATTTTCTGCAACTATATTCTAAGGAACTGGCTTCTCGATTTAATTACCTTAATTACTTCTTTCTCCTTGGTATTTCACCGAGCACTTCCCCTTCACTCTCGGAAATTGCTCCTCACTACTGGTATTGGCCTCCCTACCTCAGCTTCAACGTCGACTGCTAGTCACCCAGTTCGACCCCTCCGAATTCACGAACCCTGAACATCCCAGCATCCCACTGTCGAACCCAATTCCAAGTTCAACCTCCGTCTCTTCTAACCCCAGCTCAACATCTGATGCTTCGAACTTCATTTTCCCCTATACCATTTGCTGCATCGAAACACGACCTCGACCTCCCTTGAATTCGCTGAAACCCCCAAAGTGCGTTGCTCCAGAATTGATGCTTGAAGAACTCGAGCCTGGAAAACTCCATCGCGACCCACGGTTGGTACTGCGTCGGCCTCAAACCCTGAACTGGATTTGATTTCTAATATGAAAGAGGAATTTAGGGGCGATTTTGAATTCGATTATCGGTCCCTGGAAGTTTCGATTTTTAGCTGAGGAGTTCGCCATTTTTATTGTTTGGATTTCTGAGGCTTGTGAATTACAAAGGGCGATGGCCTCAATATATAGAGGTGCAGAAGGAAACAGATAGTACTTTGGCCATTAAATTTGTGTTTGCTCGATAACGATGGCAGGAGACAATTTTATCAACTCGAAGAGAACCTAGGTCTGCGCGATAAAATTATAGGGTGGTTGTATTGTTAAATAGGTCGGCTGATGTATTTTTATTTTGATTAAAAAGCTAAATATCTTGTGGTCCTTAAAATTAAAACCCTGAACCGCTATTTAACACAACGACCGATGCTACCAGATTTTTACGTTATTCTAAACTTAACTGAGCATATTCTGAAATTTAATTCGTTTGCTTATACAGACTATCAATATCAAATAAACGATTAAAGTCATTGAAAATAACTCGTCTATATTCAACTAGAATTATATTGATCGACTGAATCATTTCGAATCAGTTTTTAACTGCAAATTATTATCGTTTCGTATTACGATACCCAATATATTTGATATTAATTCGCATATCGATTATTCATTCGATAAATTCAATATAAAATTCATTTATATTATGAATTCAATATTTAAAACCATACTAAATATTTAAAATAAACTGTTCAAAAATCTGGGTCGTTACAGCAGCCCTTCAAGCATTCACTTTCCAAATATCCATCGTTTAAATAATAACCAGTGTGAACTTGTGCTACGCACAGTTCGCACGCACACGAGATTAATTATATATTTTCTTAGCAATGTAATTTTCAGATTTTTATGAAGGTCATATAATATGTACGTAATATTTTGACTAAATTTTCCTTATACATTGTTAACTTGTTAATCATTTAACTACTAAAAATACATATTTACTTATTTTCTAATATAAATGTCAAAGTTCTACGTACATTAATCCAATAACATAAAAATTTATTGTGCCTGATTTATTTTGATGATGGTATTCAAAACATGAAAAAGAAAGGTTGGGCTCCATGCAAAATCAGTTTCAAGTTCAATTCAATTAAACTGCAATTCAACATTTGTGTAATCATTGCATGCCAGTTGTTAGATTTGGAAAATATTAAAATAGCATTGAGACATCATATTTTATATTTTCTAATACATGTAGCATAATATGACATGAGAACTATTAAATACAAATGTTTTATGCAACAACCTAGATTTCAGTGGGTTCGAATTTTTCTCAAAATGCTAAAATTCAAATCCGTTGAAACCCGAGTTGCTTTATGTGATATCCTGCTGAAAGACAAAGATAAAATATATCAGTGCTCACAGTAAAATATCTCACAGTGGAATGAATAAAATATAATAGAAAGTCAATACTTAACCTGATAATGACATTGTCTAACAAATGTCTTTGAGCTTTATAATCTATGTCACATGTCTAACCTGCGGGTTTATTATGAGGAGGGAGTCAAAACAAGTTTTGGTGAACATATAAATTATACTTTGTATAAATAACAGTACATATATTGTTCTATCATCGATTACCTTTGTATAAATAACAATACATATATTGTTCTATCATATTATATATCTGCGGGTTTATTAAGTTATTTTGGATTTAACAGTACATATATTTTGTATAAATAGCAGTATAAAACAAGTTTTGGTACCCAATGCCTACTTTTTCCCACTTCGGAGTACGTGCACGCCCGTAAACCGTCGGAACCTACACTGACGTACCCCCTACCGTGCTTTGACCGCTTACAATCAGCCCAGTAATCGTGCCCCACCCTGCCTAGTTCAGGGTACCGTGATACATCTATGTGGGTTACTGCTGAAATGAGTCCCCGTTACTAGGTTTTCCTTATTGGTTAAGTTTGTGGTCCTATATGTACTAATATTACCCACCTACACGAGATGTACTTAACCCTCCCATCGATTCAAGCAAGTTTATTTAACGGTTAAGTTTGTGGGCCTATATGTACTAATATTACCCACCTACACGAGATGTACTTAACCCTCCCATCGATTCAAACATGTTTATTTAACGTTTAAGTTTGTGGGCCTATATTTACTAATATTACCCACCAACCCAATATGTACTTAACCCTCCCGCACATTATGCCATATTGGTTAAGTGTCGCCCGTTCATGTTAACATAACCTGTAACGACCCGGAATTTTGGGGCCAATATAAAATTTTTATTTTAGAAATTTTAATGGATTTTAATATTTAAAATAATGTATTTTAAATAGGAACAATTAAACATTTATTTTAAAGCGAATAAATTTAATTTAATTATAAAAGGAGTTTAAAACAGCGTTGTAGTTTGAAAATTTAAATTTGAACTTTGACTGACTGTACAGAATTCATTTTAAATCAGAATTGAGCGAAACAAGAAATATTTAAATCTGTTTAATCATATCTTTCTAATGAATCTGAAAAACTGAAATTTCATCGCAGAAATCAAAAGTTATGTCCAGTTCAAAATTTAGAAAAGTCGCTGTAGAATTTATATTTATTTTAATTAAATATATTGGCCTTGAAAATAGCCATTTTTCAAACGACCTTGGTTTTCGACGAAATCACTTTTGTTGGAACCGGAATGTCAAATTATTGCTAAGTTTCAATTTTCATAATTTTTCGAATTAATATGGGGGCGTGGAAAAGGAAAACGTGTTTTGTCAGTTTCAGTCAAATTTAATCGACTTGAAAATGGCCATTTTTCAAACAGTCTCAGAATTCGATGAAATTAGTCTCGTTAGAACCATATCGTCAAAACATAACTAGAAACAATTTTTCTATAATTTTTAGAGTCAGTATATGGCCCCGGTAATTTAAAATATACGTTTGAATTTAATAATTAAACGATTTTTAATTAAATTTTAAGAAAAAATATCGTAACAACCGAACTGGGTTACGAGACATGATCGATTGTGTCCGGGACGGGGGTTATTAGCTAGGGGCGACATTCGTTGGATTTAATTTGGAGTTCCGGATGATATACAAATTTAATAGAATTAAATGAATTAAAATAAATGGAAAATACACGTATAAATACGCTTGCCAATACGAACCCTAGAAACCTAAATAGAAGCCGCCGCCTATGGCTTTCCAATGGCCAGAAACATCCCGATTTCAAATGCTAATATCTTTTAATCCACTCAACGATAAATCGCACACCATATATCAAATTGAAGAGCAAAGTTCGAGCTTCCAATTTATAAGGTGATGATCATCAATGAGGGGGTGTAGGCGTCGAAATGGAGTCCCAAACCTCTAGGGTTTGCGGCGGATTTTCTGGCGGAGGGCCACACCGAGCTCGGCCTCGGTCTAGGCGCGGGTGTCTCGCGTGAAGGGCTTCGGACTGGTGGCGGTTGATTGAGGAACGACGGGCCAGGGGGCGTGAGAGAGGGGGAGGATTGGATCGAGCTTTGGGTTCTCGGTTTCAGCTGATAACGATGATGAAGAAGGATTAGTGAAACTAATTTTAGGTTAAACTAATTACTAATTAATTTATTAAGTATTTAATTTGTATAATGTTTAAACAACTATAACTTGTGCAAACAGAGACGAAATTCAACGAAACGAAATACATTGCGCTCGTGACAGGAAACTCTACATTATGGAACTGACCAGGACTGATTCTGAGCAGATCCAATTTTGACCAAATTTCGAATCTGAATAGGATCAAGGTGAGAAATTCTCTTCCTTTTTTTATATATATATAATAAAAATTTATGAATCACTAATGTGTGGTCTGTGCTAGAATTTGTGTTGTGAAATTTGTGCTGCTAAATTCTGTTCTGCGTGATTTGATATATGACTGTGTTGTTATGAAAATCGATAGATTTGGTGACAGGTGTGCTGAACAAAACTGCTAGAACAAAAATACAAATTTGTTGAAGAAGAATGGTTAGAACAAATTTGATTAGTGGAAAGAACAGAATATGATTAATGAATAGAAAAACATATTTTTACCAAATATGATTAATGAATAGAAAAACATATTTTTGTCAAAATATGATTCATGAATAGGACAACATATTTTTGTCAAAATATGATTAATGAACAGAATAACATATTTCTGTCAAAATATGATTTGTGAATAGAATTAACTTTTTCTGTCAAAATTTGATTAGTAAGCAGAATTAACATTTTTGTTAATTAGATTATGTCAGATCAAAATTAACATTTTTGTTAATTAGATTATGTTAGATAAAAACAACATTTTATTTTAAATGTATTATGCATATAAAAATAACATTTTTGATTAGAAACATGTTTATAAATAAAAATCACATTTTTATTTGAAATGTGTTTTGCAAATAAAAATATACATTAGTGTCATATTTAAAAGAATGAATAAAAATAGAATTTACATTTTATGTAAATATGAAATTAAAAATAGGATTTACATTTTTTGTAAATACGACATTAAAAATAGAATTTACATTTCATGAAAATATGACATTAGAAATAAAATTTACATTCTTATGTAAAAAGTGATATTAAAACTGGAACTTACATTTCCATTGTAAAATGTGACCTTAGAGAAGATTAACATTTTCATTGTAAAGTGTGACATTATAGTAAAATTTACATTTTATTTGAAAATATATTATGCATATAAAATAAATATTTTTATACATTAAACAGAATGATATTTTTGTGTTAAACTTGATTAGTGAACCAAATTCACATTTTGTTAATTCTAAAAGGATTATAACAAAATTTACATTTTCTTAACATTTTATGTAAAGGAAATAAAAGAATATTTTTTTTGTCACTTGAATCAAAAGATGATATTTTTGTCACTTCAAATAAAAGAATTTATTTATGTCACTTGAAATAAAATAACATTTTCTTATAAATGTTACTGTGGAATAAAACCACATTTCCATAAAAAGGTTACCTTGTGAATAAAGACAACCTTTTTATTTCGAAATATGTTTTGCAAATAAAAATAACATTTTTGAATTGAAGTGTGTTTGTAAATAAAAAGAAATATTTGTTTACATAGAAGCATTAGACAAATTAACATATTTTGTTTATATATAAGAAAGAATGACAAACACATATTTTGTTTACATACTAAGAAGAAGATTAACATCTTTTGTTAATTATATTATAAAGAAAAAGATTAACATTTTGTCAAATAGATTATAAAGAATAAAATTAACATCTTTGTTAATTAGATTGTATAGGACAAAAATTAATATTCTTGGCAATTAGAAAGAATAAATTGGAAAAGGTATATTTTATACATTAGAAAGAATAAATTAAAAATGGACATTCTGTCACTTTGTGAAAAATAAATAAAAAGCACAATTTTATCATATTTAGTAGAATAAAGGGGAAATACACATTTTATCACATTTAGAAGAATGGATAAAAAGGACATTTTGGTTAGAAAAAAAAGGGATTAAAAAGAACATTTTGTTAAAATGTACATTTTGCTCATTTAGAAAGGATGCTATAAGCAAATATCATTTTTGGGTAAAACATTATTAGTGAAGAAAATTATCACATTCTTGTTTATTTGAAAAGAATTATAACAAAATTTTACATTTGGTTTACATAAAAAGGATTATAACAAGATTTACATTTTTTTTACATAAAAATAGGATTCAACAAAATCATCATATTTTGTTTACATTAAAAAGAATTAGTCAATTCTGTAATTTTGGTTCACAATAAAAGATGGAGATAAAAGTGAATATTTTTATTGACATTTTGTTTTCAATAAAAAGATTGTACATTAAAAATTACATTTTCAATGTAGTTTATATTCCAATGAAAGGATTAGAATAAAAGGATTATATCTTTATAGTCATATGGTTACAATGAAAAGATTAGAAAATTAAGATAACACCTTTAGGGTAATTGAAATAAAAGATTAGTTTTATTGTCATATTGATTTAAAGGATTACCTTCTATTGTAACATTGTGTACAATAAAAGAATTGAATTAAAAGACTAGGTTTTTCATTGTCATTTGTTCATAGCAAAAAGGAATAGAAATATATACCTAATTGTTGAAATGTGTGATGTGTCAAAATATAATGTTTATTTTATTCAAGTAGAATATTACACTCCCATTTACAAGTTACCCGACTTGTTTATGTGATTGGGACGATTATTTTCACATGCCGCCCAAGTGCACAAATAATTTACTATTTGTTTGATGGATGAAACCCCACACGGGTATTGGGATGATACAGTACACCCACTAATCCCAATATTTAGTTATATGTCAATCGATGGATTGACAGTCTGTGATGAGCGTTAGTTATTTACTTTAATGCTCACACAGTTATATATTCCACTTTGGTCGTTATTTGGATGTTTGATAATTATTTATCATGATTGTTGATTTCATACAAAATATGGTTGTTGTTTGAGTCACATTCCAATAAAGAATATTTAAGAAAATATTTTAGAAAAAAATATTTTAGAAAAATATATTTTTATTTAAAATGAACTAGTTATTAACTAGAATGAGTCATTAAATTAAGATTTAATGAAGTTTTTCCAAATATTTAATATTTAATTGAAATTAAATTAAATTAATTGGGTTTTTGGGTTTGGCGTGAATAGTGTCTAAAATAACACTGTTCTTAAACCCCTTATAAAAAGAATAATCTTTAATTTAGATTATTAAAGTTTTCGTTTATATTTTGCAATTGAAATAAGATGAAATGTTAGTTGGGTTTATTATGAACCGTGTTTTTAAGCGACATTTGTTCTTTAACTCAACAGACAGTGAAATATGATTTGGAATACATAAATATTTATTAAGATTTAAATGGGAATTTTCCCAAAAGTAAAGTTTTTCTAATTTAATATATTAAATTGGAATTGAATGGAATTTGAATTAATAATAACCGAGATAAGCTTCTGTAAAAGAAGACTGATACTACATATGGAATTTAAGGGGCTTTGCCGTTATTCCATTTATATTATTGGTCGGATACAGAAATTTATAACGATTATACATTGATTTGATTTCTGTGAAGATTCCATACTTTTTGGAAGATGATTTTGGGTTTACTGTGAACAATGTTTTAAAATGACACTAGTTCTTTAACCCAGTTAAAGTTAAGGTTAATTTCTTAAACTTAAATAATCATTGAATAATGATTTTTGGTATTTAAAACCCAATCGAAGTTTTGGTAAATCTTTAAAGAAAAGATTTAAGTATAATTTAAAGAATTTATCTTGGATATAATAATGCGAATATTTTATTAGAAGAATATTCTGAATTGGGATGAGGCGTTGGATATATTTTTATAAGTACTTGATTTTTAATTTTAAAATACGTGAGTTATTCGGAAAGACCGGGTTTAACCCATTCCGAGTAATTACTACGACGACGAAGAGTCGAAGATGAAGATGGTGATTGAAAACCGACGATCTTCACATGGAATGGATGTGTTGCTACAGAGACCCTTGATGGGAGTAGCTACCTTGAAGGGGCTTCAGTGGTGGCCGTCCGGACTATTGTTGATTGTTCGGATTTGGTTTTCGCTCAAAACCAGAGCATAAACTAGTAAATGGATGCGTGTCTGGCATTGGATTTTGTTCCATGTGAATTAAATCGATTTCTGTTAATGTATGTCTGTTTGGTGGTGGAGGATTTATTCTCTACTTAACACCCTGGTATATATTAATGGTGATTGATTTCATGGTGTGAATTGTCAATGTGGCACGCCAAGATGCAATTGATCAAGGCTTTTGTTGAATAGCAGGGCCTTGTGGGATGTTCAAAGCATAGCCTATTACGGCATAGCTTTGTGTATATCGTGACTTCGCGATCCTCACACCCCGGTATGAGTCAAAAATGGGATACGGACCGTAGGGAGTGCACACGTTTCTTTCTAGCTAGTGGTAGTGTCAGTGCTTAAACTGGCTGACATTTTACTTATGTGGATGATGGATTTTGAGGCGCCTCGGATTTTTATAGGCCGTTAGTGGTCATATTATAGGTTCAAAGGAACCGGGAAGCGTGTGTTCAGGCATAACTAATCCACTGCCGATAGGCGAGGACCGGCCCTACCGCATCCAACGGTTCACTGCTGGGGATCCTGAGGCATTTGCCAGAGTGTCTCGAATCGGAGAGGAGCTTGCCCCTAGCCTCGACTCATGATGGAAATCCAATTTCCAATACGACCTTGCGGTTTTGAATGTAGAACTAGTATGGCGACATGATATATGGTACCCATGCCGTCTATGATTGATACATTATAATTGAAATGTTTTTATTAGAATATATACACACTAATATTAAATCCGTTTTACCGTATCAAGCATCTTTTGACCATTATAAGGTAAAACCCTATCCTTCGGTTTGCGTTGCATTGTGTGATGGGACTTGGGTCTTATAATGGTTTCATTTTTCTAAAAAGCACTGCGTTGTTTAACGTTTTACTTTATTTTATGCACTGGCAATCCAATGGAGTAAACCCGTTCCGCATTAGCGGCGTGGTCCTGTGATTAGCCTTATTAGTTAAGTTTAGTTAAGATTTCTCATACCAGTCCAATGACTGACCTGTAGTTTGTTTCACTAGCAAACTCGGGTGCCCATATTTTCGACACGGGCAGTCGAGCAGCTTTTTGCAGATATGTTTACAGGATCCTGGCTTACAGCTGAAGCGGTATTCGGAAAGCTCTGTATCCGTGTATTCCTTTCAGTTATATATTTGTAATATTTTTCCGCTGCTATTTAAACATAATTTAAACTCTGATATTATTGTATTCCTATTATGTAATAAGTGTTCATACTCTGTTATATTCTTGTACTCTGATGTAATTGTT
The DNA here is from genome assembly GCA_030737875.1 of Allium sativum. NCBI lineage: Eukaryota > Viridiplantae > Streptophyta > Magnoliopsida > Asparagales > Amaryllidaceae > Allium > Allium sativum. Next base: position 931,564,931 of record CM060922.1, on the reverse strand, counting down.
GTTATCAGCAATAAAATGTTCTCCAGTTTGTGTTCTTCTGTGTATTGTTCTCAAGGCAATCCAGCCTTTCCTTTACTGGGAAGTTTGGGTCATTTCAGTTGGTATCAGAGCATTGGTTTTACAGAGCTCGAGAAAAAGACACATTAGAACCGAACGAAAGAATTCATCAGAGATTGGATTAGTAATATCCAATAAAAATATGATTTTTGACTATATATAAAAGTTACATATATATATATATATATTTGAAAAGTTAATCACCTAATTGATTGCTGGTTGTGATGTTTGATTATTAGTTTAACTAATAAAGTATAGAAATGATAATTAATTTAAATAACAAAATTAGTGAAACCAATAAAAAAATTAAAAAATTGAGTTGGTTAATTAAACAACTTTTTATCTTCGTTCCTTTTCGAGGACAAAAAGATTTTAAGTGGGGGCGATTGTAACAACCCGGAATTTTGGGGCCAATTTAAAATTTTTATTTTAGAAATTTTAATGGATTTTAATGTTTAAAATAATTTATTTTAAATAGGAACGACTAAACATTTATTTTAAAGCGAATAAATTTAATTTAATTATAAAAGGAGTTTAAAACAACGCTGTAGTTTGAAAATTTGAATTTGAACTTTGACTAACTGTACAGAATTCATTTTAAATCAGAATTGAGCGAAACAAGAAATATTTAAATCTGTTTAATCATATCTTTCTAACGAATCTGAAAAACTGAAATTTCATCGCAGAAATCAAAAGTTATGTCCAGTTCAAAATTTAGAAAAGTCGCTGTAGAATTTATATATATTTTAATTAAATATATTGGCCTTGAAAATAGCCATTTTTCAAACGACCTCAGTTTTCGACGAAACCACTTTTGTTGGAATCAGAATGTCAAATTATTGCTGTAACGACCCAGATTTTTGAATAGTTTATTTTAATTATTTAGTATGGTTTTCAATATTTATTCGAATATAAATGGATTTTTATTAAGGAATTTATCGGGTTAATAATCGATATACGATTTAATATCGAATATATTGAATTGCCGTAATACTAGAACGATAAATAATTAAATGTTGAGTTTAAACTGAATCTAGACAATTTGGTCAATGAAAATGAGTTTTATTTTGAATTAGAAAAATTTATCAGTAAATTTAATCGTTTGAAATAGATTTATATTGTAAATTGAATTTAATTTAAATCATTTATTTAAGTTGTTATCACTTTTATATAGTCAAATTTATTCCAGAATATATTCAGTTAGGTTCAGAACAGCGTAAAAATCGGGTGATGTCGTTCATTGTGTTAAATTAGCAGTTAGGATGACACGTATAGACCACGAGATATTTAGATACATTTTATTTTCAAGTCAAAACATCAGCCGACCTACGCTTTCATTTTCGCCACCCTAAAAATATAAACAACGCAGACCTGTCTACGCCCTCTTCTCCATCAGTCCGTGTACAGATTGTCTCCTTCAAACGATATCAATGAAACAAGAAATTAATGGGTGTACGTTCTGTTCCCTAAGTTCGCGTATATAAAAATGGCAATGCTTCGATCTGTTTTCCCATTTCTAAATCTATTTCCTTTCATTCCTTTGGTTCCTTTTTCTGTTATTCACCAAATCGATTTCCACTGTTAACAAAAAAAAAAGGGGGCATCACGACTTGAAATCGCAGAAGACTTGAAGCTCGACATCGACCAGAAGACGCTCGCGATGATGGGTTAGGTTCGAAGTTGCAGGAAGGGGGGTCGCGATTGTTGATTTGAAATGAAGAGGGGTTTGCTGAGGGGTCGTTGACCTTGGAGAAGGGTGCAACGTTGTCAAGGGAGGCCGACTTTGCTATTGGGTGGATTTGGAGATTCTGACAGCGTTGAAGTCGTGATAGAGGAAATTAAGGGAGTCGGAGTTGGTAAGGAGGTACGGGAACTGCCGCGTTTGGGGAAAGCGATGGGTTTTGGGATGGTGGTGCTGACGTTTCAACAAAGGTCAGTTCCTTTGATTTTGAGGCATGAACTAGAGTCGAGTTGTATGCATTTAATGATGATACATTAGGGAAGCAGGGTTTCGACTGTTGGCTGTTTGGGGTGCTGGTTCGATAAGGGGCCGAGTTTGTTGTAGCAGAGTGGAAGAGAGGTCTGGATGTCAGTGAAACGGATGGAGCTGTGGCTTTGCAGCAGTGATTGTTGTGCTGGATTGTAAGTGAAGTGAAGGCCATGACAGTAAGGCGGAGAGATAAAATGAGGTATTCGTTTTACGAATTTATTTTTTCATAGAATAATCTAGTTATTTATAGGTTGATTTAAATAAATGATTTTGACTGATAAATAATAAAATAAATAATCATAGGTAGTAGATACGACTCGAGTAAATTTGTAGCCAAGACGATATGGGAAATTAAACTGGATATTCAGCAAACAAAAGTACAAAGTGAGTAAATCTCACTCACCTTTTATTTTAATTATTTTTATTTCATTAAAAATAATTGTTTGTTGTTTGTGTGGATGCTTTCTGCTTGCTTTATATATATTAGTTATTTAGGCTATTATATATATATATATTGGGTTGATTGATTGGTTGGATTCCCGCAGTCTCATTAGCGGATGCCCGCAGTTTCATAGCGGATGATTACCCTATACGCCCCACGCTATGATTAGTGGATGACCTTCTATACCGCGATATTCTGCCACGAAGCAGAATGGGTATTATTTATGTGCTAACATCTGTGGATGCAGGAAAACAGGTTGGAGGGATCCAACTGGATTCCTCAAAAATATATTATCTATTTGTTTGTTTGTTCTGTTTGATTTCATATATATTCATATATGATGTGTTAAAATCAAATGATTGGAAATTGATTGATTTGGTTGTTTAAATTATCACTGGGCTAAGTGTTAATTTATTTAAAATATCATGGAAGGATATTGAGATTTAAAAAGGAAAAATTCTGTTTTTAAATAGAATTTGAATTTTAAACGGAAATAAAAATATAAACTTGTTTTTGAAAAATAAAACAAGTAGTTTCTTTTTAAACGAAGTTATAAATAGTTCTTTTATAACGAAGTTATAAATGAAGTAAAAAGAATTATCATTTGATAATTCAGAAATAGAAATACCAGTGTGAAATTGGAATTTGAAATGAAATTTCAAAAATAGGATTTGAAATGGAATTTTTAAATATATAACTCAAATGGAATTTGAGTATAACATTTGAATTTTAAAGGGAGTTTGAATGTTTGAATTTTAAAAGGAGATTGAATATTAGAAATTCAAATAGAAGTTCAAATAGAATTTGAATAGACGAAATTTGAATGAAAAATAGAATTTGAATTCAAGAAATTAAAATAAAATCTGAATTCAAAGGAATTCAAATAAAGAAATTCAAATAGAGATTTCAATGTAGAAATTCAAAATAGAATTTGAAATATAGTATTTCAAAGAAGAATTCAAATGTGAAATTTGAATAGAGATTTGAATGGAAATTTGAATTGAGATTTGAAATAGAAATTCAAGTGTTGAATTTGAACCTGGAATTGAATATAGAAATTCAAGTAGAAATTTGAATATGAGATTTCAAAATAGAATTTGAAATAAAACTTTGAAAATAGGATTTCAAAGTAGAATTGGAAATAGAATTTCAAATAGGGTTTCAAAATAGGAAATCCAAATGATTTTGAAGTGGAATTTGAATTTAAGGGAATTCAGATGGATTTGAGTGAAGTAATTCAAATGGTGTAAAAAAATAAGTTTGAATATTAGAATTCAAATGGGATTGGAGATGAATTTGAATATTAGAATTCAAATGGAAAAGGAAAATGGAATTTGAATATAAGAGATTCAAATCGAATTCAAATAGGATTTGATCTATGGGATTTGAATATGAAATTCAAATGGAATTTTAAACTATGGAATTTTGTATCTAGAATTTAAAAAGGAGTTTGAATATTTGAATTTCAATAAATTTCAAATATAGAAATTGGAATATAGCAGTTCAAATGGAATTTAAAAATAGAGTTTGAATAAAAGAATTCAAATGAATTCAAGTATTGAATTTGGATATAGGGAATTCAAATAGAAATTCAAATATTGAATTTGAATATCAAATAGGAAAGGGATTGAAATTTGAATATGGAATTCAAAGTGAGATTGGAATTTGAATCAAGGAATTCAAATAGAATTAAATAAAGTTGAATTCATTTTTTAGAAGTTTAAAAAGTTTTTATATATATATATATATAATTAAACCGAACTCGCCGCAGCGCTGCACTTCGTAAATTGGCGATTCGAACTTCAATTGAATATATAGAACTCGATTGAAGTCGGAATTCTTCGAAACAAGAAACGTCAGGACCGATTTGATAATAGCTTTCTAATGAAGGAGAAAAATCTGAATTTCGTCGTATAGATTTTGAGTTATGTAAAAATAAAATTTTCAGAAAAACAGCGCCAGAACTATTTAAAAACCATAACGGTTTATTTCATTTTATAAAAGGATTTTAAACCAATAAAAATCCGAATTTCTATTTAGGAAATCTCAGATTTGAGTTATAAAATATATGCGAACTTAAGTGAAGTGAAAGAAATGGTTTTTAAAATCAATAATCATATTTTGATTATTGAATAGAGTTGACTAAGACAAAGAGAAGTTAGTTAATCGAATTTTGACGATGAACTTTGAAAGGTGAAGGGAATTTTTAAATATATATTTGAAATCGAATATAGAACGTGAATTGAAAATGAAATTAAATTAGTATAATCAAGTTGAAATATATTTGGATAGGTTATATTCAAATATCAAAGTGATATAGGAAAAAGAGTTAATTTGCAAACTGACAAATGAATTAGTTAAAACGATTGAATCGAGCAAACTGTGAATAAGTAGATTAACTTGTGATTTCATATTCAAACCAAAGATGAAACTAGAAATGGAAAAAGGGAATTTGATTTGTATAAGCAAGTGGAATCAAATTTGAGCATGTTATGTGAAATAGGCAAAAGGGCCAATTTAAAGAATAAATGGGCGAAACTGAATTCAAGCGATTAGATGGTATTGAATTGAATTGCAAACAGGTGAATATGTGTTAAGCAGGTTTGGGATGAAGTATATGAAGTTATAAATGTAGTGCTCGACAAAAAGGTACATGTTTAATTCGTATATGAGATTTTATGCGTCGTATCGGCAAGCCGCTTGGCTTTTCCTTTTTCTTTTTGATTGAGGAAGATACCGGGAAGCTATTTGAAATTTCCCGATGCTCCCGATACAGGGGAGGTTATGGCGAATTTTTCCTGGAATTTAAGGAGTTAGAATATTTTTAAGAAATTTGACAATTAGAAATCTATATATCGATATATATAGAATTCGACAAGGAAACGAAATCAAAAATAGCGAAAAGGGCCAATATGGTTATTGAAATATTTGGTTAACAAATATTGATAGAGAAAAATGGAGAAGAGATTTAATTAATGAAATATTAATTAAAGGGCCCAGTGATTTGTTGATATGTTGATTGAACACTTGTTTTATTCGATAGTTAAATCACAGACTATCGAAGTTTTGACCATCGTTGTCAATATGGAGAGACCGGTTGGATTATTATCCCAAAAACCACTCCGTATCGGCATAAGCGTTGCGAACCAAGTATGCTGAATATATTGAAGACGGAGTGAAGTGCAAGGGGTTTTCTATTAAATAGAAATAGTGCCTTCGGTGTCGTTCAATCCCAGAACGAACGAAAATGGACGAATGTCTGACAGAGTATTTCCAATGATCAATTGGGTTGGTCTGTATGAATATATATGGTTGCAACGGATTTATCCCTTAGCATAACATCCAGAATATTTGTGCAAACTCAACTAGTGATTAACGGATCTGACAATGTGGCATTCAAAGTGATTGTGCTATCAATGAATGGTAAGTATTCGTAGCCTCAGGCCTCAACAACCGGGAAAGGACAAAAATCGGGCAGGCAGCATGGCTATGTGGGTCGCACCCATTAGGGTGTATAATCACCTATCTAGAGAAATTCCTTTTGTTTCTTAATCTATCGATTCTGCCCATTCGGGAAACGGTGGTTTGAGTCCAACCGTTGGTGATATACATTCGATACACTCAAGCGAAATGAGTGGTCGGTCATGTGTGGGCCGGGTTGCAAGACGTTCTTGTTGAACCCAGGTGTATTCGCCTCTAGAGATACATCATCGGAAGGTGGTTCCATACCTTGTCATGTTAGAAATCCAATCTCCAATAAGCGCCATGCGGTTTTTGATTTTTACTATATATGTGGAGCGTGAGATGCAAGCGTTCTGCTATTTGGTTATTTAGTTGATGTAGACATTATTATAATATCACTAGATTTTCGTATCAAAGTGTTTTGGGTTATAGTAAGGTAAAAACCGTCCATGTTTATGTGTGGACTGGTCTTACTATTATCTTTTCTTTCGAAAAGGGTTTTGAAAGTTAAACAAGTGGTTGGAGTTTACTCACACCAGTCCCATGACTGACCCAGAGTTTATTTTGTTTTGCTTTCCCTAAACTCTTGGGTGCCCAAATTTGTACGGGCAGTCAAGTGTTTCAGGCTTTTACAGATATACTTGGAGGAGCTGGAAGCAGGAGGCTTCAACGTTAGTTATTTAGAGTTACTTCCGCTGAATCAAATGTTATGTGTACTCTGATGATGGTATGTATATATGTACCAAACAGATTTGTATTTCAAAGCTTATGTTATATAATATATTTTATTCGTTCCGCTGTGAGTTGTGATCTTCGTTCTTCTTCTATTCTAATATTTCTTTCTTTCTATTTCTCATCCTCTAACTTCTTTCTAATAATGAGTCGTATTTCTGTGCAATTTGAGTTGGACGTGTGGTGTTTTAGTCAACTCAGATAGCACGGATTTGCGGGCCTTTACAATTGCTAAGTTTCAATTTTCATAATTTTTCGAATTAATATGGGACGTGGCAAAGGAAAACGTGTTTTGTCAGTTTCAGTCAAATTTAATTGACTTGAAAATGACCATTTTTCAAATAGTCTCAGAATTCGACAAAATTAGTCTCGTTAGAACCGTATCGTCAGAACATAACTAGAAACAATTTTTCTATAGTTTTTAGAGTCAGTATGTGGCCCCGGTAATTTAAAATATACGTTTGAATTTAATAATTAAACGATTTTTAATTAAATTTAAAGAAAAACATATCGTAACAGCCGAATTGGGTTACGAGACATGTTCCATTGTGTCCGGGACGGGGGTTATTAGCAAGGGGCGACATTCGTTGGATTTAATTTGGAGTTCCGGATGATATACAAATTTAATAGAATTAAATGAATTAAAATAAATGGAAAATATGCGTATAAATACGCTTGCCAATACGAACCCTAGAAACCTAAATAGAAGCCGCCGCCCATGGCTTTCCAATAGCCAGAAACATCCCGATTTCAAATGCTAATATCTTTTAATCCACTCAACGATAAATCGCACACCATATATCAAATTGAAGAGCAAAGTTCGAGCTTCCATTTTATAAGTGATGATCATCAATGAGTGGGTGTAGGCGTCGAAATGGAGTCCCAAACCGCTAGGGTTTGCGGCGGATTTTCTGGCGCAGGGCCCCACCGAGCTCGGCCTCGGTCTAGGCGCGGGTGTCTCGCGTGAAGGGCTTCGGATTGGTGGCGGTTGATTGAGGAACGACGGGCCAGGGGGCGTGAGAGAGGGGGAGGATTGGATCGAGCTTTGGGTTCTCGGTTTCAGCTGATAACGATGATGAAGAAGGATTAGTGAAACTAATTTTAGGTTAAACTAATTACTAATTAATTTATTAAGTATTTAATTTGTATAATGTCTAAACATGTAACGGCAAGGAATTTCGCTCGGTCCGAACCAGTCGCTAAACCGATCCAGGCCGTTCGAAACGCCCTATCGTTTGAGAACAGGACAAAACAGAACGCATACAGAAGAACATTTCATTGTATATTACAACAATGCACCAGATTACAAGAATATACAGAGTATAAATGAATATTACACAGAAATATCAGAGATTTAAATTACTTTTAAATACATCGCAGCGGAAAATAATACAATACACAACTAGAATGAGATATACGGATACAAAGCTTTCCGGATATCGTTCCAGCTGCAAACCAGGATCCTGTGAATATAAATCTGCAAAACCAAAACTACTAGCTGCCCGTGTCAAAATAAGGATCATGTGAATTGAATTGAAAACGAATTCAAATTGAATTGAAAGCGAAGTGAAATGAATTCAAATTGAATTGAAATTTGAATTGAATAGAAATGGATTTTAAAACGAATTTATAAAGAAGAATTCAATTGTGATTTGAATTAAAAAGGAAGTTGAAAAATGTTTTTGAAACGAATTCAAAACTATTTATATAATTCGTTTTAAATAGAAATCGACGATATATATATTATATATATTATATATATAATATAATGGCCTGAATAGAACGCGCCGCGGCAGTTCGCGAATTTCGACCATTTATTTCAAACGGGCATTACGGGAGATCCGACCGTCGGATTCTCCTAAAACCGGAACCGTTGGGTTCGTATCGAAAAGAGCTTTCTAACGAATATTAGAAATTTGAAATCTAATGGTTGGATTTGGAGATACGTCCAAATCAAATTCGAAAAAGGTCGCTGTAAGTGCAGTTCGATGGCCATTGATGGAAATCGACTGTACGGGCCTTGATAAAATTATTAAAAATAGTAATAATTTGTGAAAAATCATAAGAAATGATTTAGAAAGAATTGGGATGAAAAACTCCATATTTGAAAAGATAAAAATAGATTTTTATCGAAATGAACTAGTTTTGAACTAGAAATATAATTCTATTTATTTTTAATTAAATAAATTGAATTTGAAAAGGGCTTTGAAAATAACCAAAATTTCCAATGATTGCATTGGAGTGGATTTGAATCGAAATTGTCTTCGGAATATTTCGATGTTGGAATTCGTGATTATACAGATGTTGTTATGGAAATTTGAAAGATATATATTTATATCGTTATTTCCAGTACGACATTTGTTCGTCGTAGAATTTGATATTGAATATAAGCCGATATATTTTCTATTCAGAGCCTTGTATTGAATATCAAATGTGATTTGGGTTTGTCGCGAATGGTGTCTTCACTAACACTGTTCTTGAACCTAGTTGTGAAAAGATTAAATCTTTTTATTTAGATTTAATGAAGTGTACCAATTAAACGATATTTAATTGGAATTGAATTGGTATTGATTTTTGGGTTTATCGTGAACAGTGTTTTAAATAACACTTGTTCTTTAACCCGATAATTAATGGAATGTGATTTTGGGTTTATCGTGAACCGTGTTTTAAATGACACTGATTCTTTAACCCAGTTAACGATTAAAACTAAGTGGAGTTTTAATGAATCTTTAATTAGATTGAAATAATCGAGAATGGAGTATCAACAGTTTTGCTCCAGGCGATAGTTAAATCTTTAATTAGATTTGAACGTGAAGTGGTAATTGAATTTACCGATAACACTGTGGTGTTAGATATGAAGTATTACCAGTTTTACTTCATGGGATGAATAGGTTGGGATTGGGAAATTAAAACAAATGATTACTTCGGTAAGGTTCGTTAATCCCGACTAGTTGAATCGAAATTCAAAAGGAGATTAAAGAATAAATATAAAGAATTTATCTTTGATAAAATTAATGGGAACCTTTCCCTATGAATGTGAAATTTAGAAACTAACTGTCGGTTAGCCAAGCAGAATGGCTTTCTGGATATGGATCTGATGTTGGTTTCGGCCTTCGGGGTTAATATTTGGGGAATTATTCTCTTGATTAATTTACGGTTAGTGACTAATGAACTGGAATGAGGCGTATGTTGTATTTGTGTAACACTTATTTAAAATATACGCGAGTTATTCGAAAAGACCGGGTTTATCCCATTCTGAATAACTGATACGACGATAAGTCGAAGATGAAGACGATGGTCAAAGACCGGAGGTCTTCACGTCGTTTGGGTAATTACTGATGATCTTGATTGGGCTGTACACCCAAGAAGATGGAAACAGTTAGTGATCGTCCAGACGTACTTGGAGATCGATGGATATGCGGGGTACTAGGTGCCTCCGGTTTCGTTCAGCCCCAGAACGGACTTGTAAATGGACTGTGTGTCTGACATTGGATTTTAGTCTGTGTGATTGATCTCTATTAAATATATATCTGTTTGGCGGCGGAGAATTTATTCTCTTGCTTAACGCCCTTCTCTGAGACGTACGAGCTCAGGGGTTATATACTGATGGATATCAAACACATAGAGTGAATTGCCTGTGTGGCATGCCTAAGTGGCAATTGATCGAGGCTTCTGTTGAAAAGCAAAGTCTTGTGGTGATGATCAAAGCAAGGCCTTTGTGGCGTAGCTTTGTGTAACGTTTGCTTCGCGAGTTTCACACCCGGTATGAACCAAAAACGGGAGGGGACATCAGGGAGGACTTGCGTTTCTTCCTAGTTAGAAGTGGCGTCAGTGGTTTTACACGCCCTGACGAGTTTGACTTATGTGGTTGTTGCTGTTGCGAGGCGCCTCGGATTGATCGGTCGTTCTCGAACCGATGGAGTCATTTAGTTGGCTCATTTACGCCCCAAAGGGCGGGGAAACGCATGTTCAGGCATTTTAATCCACATCGGTGGACCGGCCCTGACGATCCAAGGGCCCACCTGAGTCTGGGTCCTGAGGCTCGGGCTAGGCAGTCTCGAATCGGTTGAGGACTATCTTTTGCCTCGGTTCATAGACGGAAATCCAATTTCCAAATACGTGACTTTGCGGTTTTATTTGTAAACCTATATATGGTGACATAGTGGGATGGGGCGCTCATGCCGCCTATGATTGATACTTATGATTTGAAGTTGTTTTATACATTATGCACTTACGATAGTATCAAATGATTTGTTTTAAACGTATCAAGCATTCTTTGGCTGTTATAAGGAAAAAACCCTATCCCCCGGCTTGCGTTGCATTGTGTGATAGGACCTGGGTCTTATAACAGCTTCATTTTTCTTTATTTAGCATTGCGCTGTTTGTTTTATGCACCGGTATTCTTGGGAGGAAACCCGTTCCGTGTTATACGGCGTGTTCCCTTGATTTACCTAACTTTTAAAATAAAGAATAATAACTGTTTTAGTTCTCACACCAGTCCCATGACTGACCTGGAGTTTATTGTTTTAACCTAAACTCTGGGTGCCCTTATTTTGACACGGGCAGCTAGTAGTTTTGGTTTTGCAGATTTATATTCACAGGATCCTGGTTTACAGCTGGAACGGTATCCGGAAAGCTTTGTATCCGTATATCTTTTCTAGTTGTGTATTGTATTATTTTCCGCTGCTATGTATTTAAATGTAATTTAAATCTCTGATATTTCTGTGTAATATTTATTCATTTATACTCTGTATATTCTTGTAATCTGATGCATTGTTGTAATATACAATGAAACGTTCTTCGGTATGTGTTCTGTTGTGGTTTGTTCTCGAACTATCCGACACTTTCCTTTACGGGGAAGTTACGGGTCGTCACAAAACAACTATAACTTGTGCAAACAGAGACGAAATTCAACGAAACGAAATACATTGCGCTCGTGACAGGAAACTCTACATTATGGAACTGACCAGGACTGATACTGAGAAGATCTAATTTTGACCAAATTTCGAATCTGAATAGGATCAAGGTGAGAAAATCTCTTCCTTTTTTTTATATATAATAAAAATTTCTGAATCACTAATGTGTGGTCTGTGCTAGAATTTGTGTTGTCAAATTTGTGCTGCTAAATTTTGTTCTGTGTGATTTGATATATGACTGTGTTGTTATGAAAATCGATAGATTTGGTGACAGGTGTGCTGAACAAAACTGCTAGAACAAAAATACAAATTTGTTGAAGAAGAATGGTTAGAACAAATATGATTAGTGGAAAGAAAAGAATTTGATTAATGAATAGAAAAACATATTTTTACCAAATATGATTAATGAATAGAAAAACATATTTTTGTCAAAATATGATTCATGAATAGGACAACATATTTTTGTCAAAATATGATTAATGAACAGAATAACATATTTCTATCAAAATATGATTTGTGAATAGAATTAACTTTTTCTGTCAAGATTTGATTAGTAAGCAGAATTAACATTTTTGTTAATTAGATTATGTCAGATCAAAATTAACATTTTTGTTAATTAGATTATGTTAGATAAAAACAACATTTTATTTTAAATGTATTATGCATATAAAAATAACATTTTTGATTAGAAACATGTTTACAAATAAAAATCACATTTTTATTTGAAATGTGTTTTGCAAATAAAAATATACATTTGTGTCATATTTAAAAGAATGAATAAAAATAGAATTTACATTTTATGTAAGTATGAAATTAAAAATAGGATTTACATTTTTTGTAAATACGACATTAAAAATAGAATTTACATTTCATGAAAATATGACATTAGAAATAAAATTTACATTCTTATGTAAAAAGTGATATTAAAACTGGAACTTACATTTCCATTGTAAAATGTGACCTTAAAGAAGATTAACATTTTCATTGTAAAATGTGACATTATAGTAAAATTTACATTTTATTTGAAAATATATTATGCATATAAAATAAATATTTTTATACATTAAACAGAATGATATTTTTGTGTTAAACTTGATTAGTGAACCAAATTCACATTTTGTTAATATTAAAAGGATTATAACAAAATTTACATTTTGTTAACATTTTATGTAAAGGAAATAAAAGAATACTTTTTTTTGTCACTTGAATCAAAAGAATATTTTTTGTCACTTGAAATAAAAAAATTTATTTATGTCACTTGAAATAAAATAACATTTTCTTATAAATGTTACTGTGGAATAAAACCACATTTCCATAAAAAGGTTACCTTGTGAATAAAGACAACCTTTTTATTTTGAAATATGTTTTGCAAATAAAAACAACATTTTTGAATTGAAGTGTGTTTGTAAATAAAAAGAAATATTTGTTTACATAGAAGCATTAGACAAATTAACATATTTTGTTTATATATAAGAAAGATGACAAACACATATTTTGTTTACATACTAAGAAGAAGATTAACATCTTTTGTTAATTATATTATAAAGAAAAAGATTAACATTTTGTCAATTAGATTATAAAGAATAAAATTAACATCTTTGTTAATTAGATTGTATATGACAAAAATTAATATTCTTGGCACTTAGAAAGAATAAATTGGAAAAGGTATATTTTATACATTAGAAAGAATAAATTAAAAATGGACATTCTGTCACTTTGTGAAAAATAAATAAAAAGCACAATTTTATCATATTTAGTAGAATGAAGGGGAAATACACATTTTATCACATTTAGAAGAATGGATAAAAAGGACATTTTGGTTAGAAAAAAAAGGGATTAAAAAGAACATTTTTGTTAAAATGCCTATTTTGCTCATTTAGAAAGGATGTAATAAGCAATATCATTTTTGGGTAAAACATGATTAGTGAAGAAAATTATCACATTCTTGTTTATTTAAAAAGAATTATAACAAAATTTTACGTTTGGTTTACATAAAAAGGATTATAACAAGATTTACATTTTGTTTACATAAAAAAGGATTCAACAAAATCATCATATTTTGTTTACATTAAAAAGAATTAGTCAATTCTGTCATTTTGGTTCACAATAAAAGATGGAGATAAAAGTGAATATTTTTATTGACATTTTGTTTTCAATAAAATGATTGTACATTAAAAATTACATTTTCAGTGTAGTTTATATTCCAATGAAAGGATTAGAATAAAAGGATTATATCTTTATAGTCATGTGGTTACAATGAAAAGATTAGAAAATTAAGATAACACCTTTAGGGTAATTGGAATAAAAGATTAGTTTTATTGTCATATTGAATTAAAGGATTACCTTCTATTGTAACATTGTTTACAATAAAAGAATTGAATTAAAAGACTAGGTTTTCCATTGTCATTTGTTCATAGCAAAAAGGAATAGAAATATATACCTAATTGTTGAAATGTGTGATGTGTCAAAGTATAATGTTTATTTTATTCAAGTAGAATATTACACTCCCATTTACAAGTTACCCGACTTGTTTATGTGATTGGGACGATTATTTTCCCACGTCGCCCAAGTGCACAAATAATTTACTATTTGTTTGATGGATGAAACCCCACACGGGTATTGGGATGATACTGTAAACCCACTAATCCCAATATTTAGTTATATGTGAATCGATGGTTTGACAGTCTGTGATGAGCGTTAGTTATTTACTTTAATGCTCACACAGTTATAGATTCCACTTTGGTCGTTATTTGGGTGTTTGATAATTATTTATCATGATTGTTGATTTCATACAAAATATGGCTGTTGTTTGAGTCGCAATCCAATAAAGAATATTCTAGAAAAGAATATTTAAGAAAATATTTTAGAAAAAGAATATATTTCAGAAAAATATATTTTTATTTAAAATGAACTAGTTATTAACTAGAATGAGTCATTAAATTAAGATTTAATGAAGTTTTTCCAAATATTTAATATTTAATTGAAATTAAATTAAATAAATTGGGTTTTTGGGTTTGGCGTGAATAGTGTCTAAAATAACACTGTTCTTAAACCCCTTATAAAAAGAATAATTTTTAATTTAGATTATTAAAGTTTTCGTTTATATTTTGCAATTGAAATAAGATGAAATGTTAGTTGGGTTTATTATGAACCGTGTTTTTAAGCGACATTTGTTCTTTAACTCAACAGACAGTGAAATATGATTTGGAATACATAAATATTTATTAAGATTTAAATGGGAATTTTCCCAAAAGTAAAGTTTTTCTAATTTAATATATTAAATTGGAATTGAATGGAATTTGAATTAATAATAACCGAGATAAGCTTCTGTAAAAGAAGACCGATACTACATATGGAATTTAAGGGGCTTTGCCGTTATTCCATTTATATTATTGGTCGGATAGAGAAATTTATAATGATTATACATTGATTTGATTTCTGTGAAGATTCCATACTTTTTGGAAGATGATTTTGGGTTTACTGTGAACAATGTTTTAAAATGACACTAGTTCTTTAACCCAGTTAAAGTTAAGGTTAATTTCTTAAACTTAAATAATCATTGAATAATGATTTTTGGTATTTAAAACCCAATCGAAGTTTTGGTAAATCTTTAAAGAAAAGATTTAAGTATAATTTAAAGAATTTATCTTGGATATAATAATGCGAATATTTTATTAGAAGAATATTCTGAATTGGGATGAGGCGTTGGATATATTTTTATAAGTACTTGATTTTTAATTTTAAAATACGTGAGTTATTCGGAAAGACCGGGTTTAACCCATTCCGAGTAATTACTACGACGACGAAGAGTCGAAGATGAAGATGGTGATTGAAAACCGACGATCTTCACATGGAATGGATGTGTTGCTACAGAGACCATTGATGGGAGTAGCTACCTTGAAGGGGCTTCAGTGGTGGCCGTCCGGACTATTGTTGATTGTTCGGATTTGGTTTTCGCTCAAAACCAGAGCATAAACTAGTAAATGGATGCGTGTCTGACATTGGATTTTGTTCCATGTGAATTAAATCGATTTTTGTTAATGTATGTCTGTTTGGTGGTGGAGGATTTATTCTCTACTTAACACCCTGGTATATATTAATGGTGATTGATTTCATGGCGTGAATTGTCAATGTGGCACGCCAAGATGCAATTGATCAAGGCTTTTGTTGAATAGCAGGGCCTTGTGGGATGTTCAAAGCATAGCCTATTACGGCATAGCTTTGTGTATATCGTGACTTCGCGATCCTCACACCCCGGTATGAGTCAAAAATGGGATACGGACCGTAGGGAGTGCACACGTTTCTTTCTAGCTAGTGGTAGTGTCAGTGCTTAAACTGGCTGACATTTTACTTATGTGGATGATGGATTTTGAGGCGCCTCGGATTTTTATAGGCCGTTAGTGGTCATATTATAGGTTCAAAGGAACCGGGAAGCGTGTGTTCAGGCATAACTAATCCATTGCCGATAGGCGAGGACCGGCCCTACCGCATCCAAGGGTTCACTGCTGGGGATCCTGAGGCATTTGCCAGAGTGTCTCGAATCGGAGAGGAGCTTGCCCCTAGCCTCGACTCATGATGGAAATCCAATTTCCAATACGACCTTGCGGTTTTGAATGTAGAACTAGTATGGCGACATGATATATGGTACCCATGCCGTCTATGATTGATACATTATAATTGAAATGTTTTTATTAGAATATATACACACTAATATTAAATCCGTTTTACCGTATCAAGCATCTTTTAACCATTATAAGGTGAAACCCTATCCTCCGGTTTTCGTTGCATTGTGTGATGGGACTTGGGTCTTATAATGGTTTCATTTTTCTAAAAAGCACTGCGTTGTTTAACGTTTTACTTTATTTTATGCACTGGCAATCCAATGGAGTAAACCCGTTCCGCATTAGCGGCGTGGTCCTGTGATTAGCCTTATTAGTTAAGTTTAGTTAAGATTTCTCATACCAGTCCAATGACTGACCTGTAGTTTGTTTCACTGGCAAACTCGGGTGCCCATATTTTCGACACGGGCAGTCGAGCAGCTTTTTGCAGATATGTTTACAGGATCCTGGCTTACAGCTGAAGCGGTATTCGGAAAGCTCTGTATCCGTGTATTCCTTTCAGTTATATATTTGTAATATTTTCCGCTGCTATTTAAACATAATTTAAACTCTGATATTATTGTATTCCTATTATGTAATAAGTGTTCATACTCTGTTATATTCTTGTACTCTGATGTAATTGTTGTTATCAGCAATAAAATGTTCTCCAGTTTGTGTTCTGCTGTGTATTGTTCTCAAGGCAATCCAGCCTTTCCTTTACTGGGAAGTTTGGGTCATTTCAGTTGGTATCAGAGCATTGGTTTACAGAGCTCGAGAAAAAGACACATTAGAACCGAACGAAAGAATTCATCAGAGATTGGATTAGTAATATCCAATAAGAACAACTCGTTAGAGATAGGATCAGTAGTATCCTAGAACGAGTGTGAAGAGTATTATTTTCTTTAAAAATAAAAATGGAAACAAATTAAGTTTTGAAAATTTTATCTTAAAATACGTATTTGAGTATATTACTATATTTTTATGTGGACAATCGAGTATATAAAGATTTCGAATATACGAGTAATTGACGGATATTCGAAGTTTTAATATACTGGATAGATATAGAATCACACTCTAGTCGCCCGGAGATGATTCTGGTGATAGGTGCACCATCACCAGTATTTATGTTCGAGTATCGAAAGTGGAATTTCTATATATTTCCTTGACTGGTATGAGAAGCAAAACTTAGTTAGGTCACATTGCTGTGATTTGCACTAAAAATATGATTTTTGACTATATATAAAAGTTACATATATATATTTGAAAAGTTAATCACCTAATTGATTGCTGGTTGTGATGTTTGATTATTAGTTTAACTAATAAAGTATAGAAATGATAATTAATTTAAATAACAAAATTAGTGAAACCAATAAAAAAATTAAAAAGTTGAGTTGGTTAATTAAACAACTTTTTATCTTCGTTCCTTTTCGAGGACAAAAAGATCTTAAGTGGGGGCGATTGTAACGACCCGGAATTTTGGGGCCAATTTAAAAATTTTATTTTAGAAATTTTAATGGATTTTAATGTTTAAAATAATTTATTTTAAATAGGAACGACTAAACATTTATTTTAAAGCGAATAAATTTAATTTAATTATAAAAGAGTTTAAAACAACGCTGTAGTTTGAAAATTTGAATTTGAACTTTGACTAACTGTACAGAATTCATTTTAAATCAGAATTGAGCGAAACAAGAAATATTTAAATCTGTTTAATCATATCTTTCTAACGAATCTGAAAAACTGAAATTTCATCGCAGAAATCAAAAGTTATGTCCAGTTCAAAATTTAGAAAAGTCGCTGTAGAATTTATATATATTCTAATTAAATATATTGGCCTTGAAAATAGCCATTTTTCAAACGACCTCAGTTTTCGACGAAACCACTTTTGTTGGAACCGGAATGTCAAATTATTGCTAAGTTTCAATTTTCATAATTTTTCGAATTAATATGGGACGTGGCAAAGGAAAACGTGTTTTGTCAGTTTCAGTCAAATTTAATCGACTTGAAAATGGCCATTTTTCAAATAGTCTCAGAATTCGACAAAATTAGTCTCGTTAGAACCGTATCGTCAAAACATAACTAGAAACAATTTTTCTATAGTTTTTAGAGTCAGTATGTGGCCCCGGTAATTTAAAATATACGTTTGAATTTAATAATTAAACGATTTTTAATTAAATTTAAAGAAAAACATATCGTAACAGCCGAATTGGGTTACGAGACATGTTCCATTGTGTCCGGGACGGGGGTTATTAGCTGGGGGCGACATTCGTTGGATTTAATTTGGAGTTCCGGACGATATACAAATTTAATAGAATTAAATGAATTAAAATAAATGGAAAATATGCGTATAAATACGCTTGCCAATACGAACCCTAGAAACCTAAATAGAAGCCGCCGCCCATGGCTTTCCAATAGCCAGAAACATCCCGATTTCAAATGCTAATATCTTTTAATCCACTCAACGATAAATCGCACACCATATATCAAATTGAAGAGCAAAGTTCGAGCTTCCATTTTATAAGTGATGATCATCAATGAGTGGGTGTAGGCGTCGAAATGGAGTCCCAAACCGCTAGGGTTTGCGGCGGATTTTCTGGCGTAGGGCCCCACCGAGCTCGGCCTCGGTCTAGGCGTGGGTGTCTCGCGTGAAGGGCTTCGGACTGGTGGCGGTTGATTGAGGAACGACGGGCCAGGGGGCGTGAGAGAGGGGGAGGATTGGATCGAGCTTTGGGTTCTCGGTTTCAGCTGATAACGATGATAAAGAAGGATTAGTGAAACTAATTTTAGGTTAAACTAATTACTAATTAATTTATTAAGTATTTAATTTGTATAATGTCTAAACAACTATAACTTGTGCAAACAGAGACGAAATTCAACGAAACGAAATACATTGCGCTCGTGACAGGAAACTCTACATTATGGAACTGACCAGGACTGATTCTGAGAAGATCTAATTTTGACCAAATTTCGAATCTGAATAGGATCAAGGTGAGAAAATCTCTTCCTTTTTTTTTATATATAATAAAAATTTCTGAATCACTAATGTGTGGTCTATGCTAGAATTTGTGTTGTCAAATTTGTGCTGCTAAATTTTGTTCTGTGTGATTTGATATATGACTGTGTTGTTATGAAAATCGATAGATTTGGTGACAGGTGTGTTGAACAAAACTGCTAGAACAAAAATACAAATTTGTTGAAGAAGAATGGTTAGAACAAATATGATTAGTGGAAAGAACAGAATATGATTAATGAATAGAAAAACATATTTTTACCAAATATGATTAATGAATAGAAAAACATATTTTTGTCAAAATATGATTCATGAATAGGACAACATATTTTTGTCAAAATATGATTAATGAACAGAATAACATATTTCTATCAAAATATGATTTGTGAATAGAATTAACTTTTTCTGTCAAGATTTGATTAGTAAGCAGAATTAACATTTTTGTTAATTAGATTATGTCAGATCAAAATTAACATTTTTGTTAATTAGATTATGTTAGATAAAAACAACATTTTATTTTAAATGTATTATGCATATAAAAATAACATTTTTGATTAGAAACATGTTTACAAATAAAAATCACATTTTTATTTGAAATGTG
Organism: Allium sativum; assembly: GCA_030737875.1. NCBI lineage: Eukaryota > Viridiplantae > Streptophyta > Magnoliopsida > Asparagales > Amaryllidaceae > Allium > Allium sativum. The sequence continues at coordinate 931,545,123 of CM060922.1, read as the reverse complement.
TTTTGCAAATAAAAATATACATTTGTGTCATATTTAAAAGAATGAATAAAAATAGAATTTACATTTTATGTAAATATGAAATTAAAAATAGGATTTACATTTTTTGTAAATACGACATTAAAAATAGAATTTACATTTCATGAAAATATGACATTAGAAATAAAATTTACATTCTTATGTAAAAAGTGATATTAAAACTGGAACTTACATTTCCATTGTAAAATGTGACCTTAAAGAAGATTAACATTTTCATTGTAAAATGTGACATTATAGTAAAATTTACATTTTATTTGAAAATATATTATGCATATAAAATAAATATTTTTATACATTAAACAAAATGATATTTTTGTGTTAAACTTGATTAGTGAACCAAATTCACATTTTGTTAATATTAAAAGGATTATAACAAAATTTACATTTTGTTAACATTTTATGTAAAGGAAATAAAAGAATACTTTTTTTTGTCACTTGAATCAAAAGAATATTTTTTGTCACTTGAAATAAAAGAATTTATTTATGTCACTTGAAATAAAATAACATTTTCTTATAAATGTTACTGTGGAATAAAACCACATTTCCATAAAAAGGTTACCTTGTGAATAAAGACAACCTTTTTATTTTGAAATATGTTTTGCAAATAAAAATAACATTTTTGAATTGAAGTGTGTTTGTAAATAAAAAGAAATATTTGTTTACATAGAAGCATTAGACAAATTAACATATTTTGTTTATATATAAGAAAGATGACAAACACATATTTTGTTTACATACTAAGAAGAAGATTAACATCTATTGTTAATTATATTATAAAGAAAAAGATTAACATTTTGTCAATTAGATTATAAAGAATAAAATTAACATCTTTGTTAATTAGATTGTATAGGACAAAAATTAATATTCTTGGCAATTAGAAAGAATAAATTGGAAAAGGTATATTTTATACATTAGAAAGAATAAATTAAAAATGGACATTCTGTCACTTTGTGAAAAATAAATAAAAAGCACAATTTTAACATATTTAGTAGAATGAAGGGGAAATACACATTTTATCACATTTAGAAGAATGGATAAAAAGGACATTTTGGTTAGAAAAAAAAAGGGATTAAAAAGAACTTTTTTGTTAAAATGTCTATTTTGCTCATTTAGAAAGGATGTTATAAGCAATATCATTTTTGGGTAAAACATGATTAGTGAAGAAAATTATCACATTCTTGTTTATTTAAAAAGAATTATAACAAAATTTTACGTTTGGTTTACATAAAAAGGATTATAACAAGATTTACATTTTGTTTACATAAAAAAGGATTCAACAAAATCATCATATTTTGTTTACATTAAAAAGAATTAGTCAATTCTGTCATTTTGGTTCACAATAAAAGATGGAGATAAAAGTGAATATTTTTATTGACATTTTGTTTTCAATAAAATGATTGTACATTAAAAATTACATTTTCAGTGTAGTTTATATTCCAATGAAAGGATTAGAATAAAAGGATTATATCTTTATAGTCATGTGGTTACAATGAAAAGATTAGAAAATTAAGATAACACCTTTAGGGTAATTGGAATAAAAGATTAGTTTTATTGTCATATTGAATTAAAGGATTACCTTCTATTGTAACATTGTTTACAATAAAAGAATTGAATTAAAAGACTAGGTTTTCCATTGTCATTTGTTCATAGCAAAAAGGAATAGAAATATATACCTAATTGTTGAAATGTGTGATGTGTCAAAGTATAATGTTTATTTTATTCAAGTAGAATATTACACTCTCATTTACAAGTTACCCGACTTGTTTATGTGATTGGGACGATTATTTTCCCACGTCGCCCAAGTGCACAAATAATTTACTATTTGTTTGATGGATGAAACCCCACACGGATATTGGGATGATACTGTAAACCCACTAATCCCAATATTTAGTTATATGTTAATCGATGGTTTGACAGTCTGTGATGAGCGTTAGTTATTTACTTTAATGCTCACACAGTTATAGATTCCACTTTGGTCGTTATTTGGATGTTTGATAATTATTTATCATGATTGTTGATTTCATACAAAATATGGCTATTGTTTGAGTCGCATTCCAATAAAGAATATTCTAGAAAAGAATATTTAAGAAAATATTTTAGAAAAAGAATATATTTTAGAAAAATATATTTTTATTTAAAATGAACTAGTTATTAACTAGAATGAGTCATTAAATTAAGATTTAATGAAGTTTTTCCAAATATTTAATATTTAATTGAAATTAAATTAAATAAATTGGGTTTGGCGTGAATAGTGTCTAAAATAACACTGTTCTTAAACCCCTTATAAAAAGAATAATCTTTAATTTAGATTATTAAAGTTTTCGTTTATATTTTGTAATTGAAATAAGATGAAATGTTAGTTGGTTTTATTATGAACCGTGTTTTTAAGCGACATTTGTTCTTTAACTCAACAGACAGTGAAATATGATTTGGAATACATAAATATTTATTAAGATTTAAATGGGAATTTTCCCAAAAGTAAAGTTTTTCTAATTTAATATATTAAATTGGAATTGAATGGAATTTGAATTAATAATAACCGAGATAAGCTTCTGTAAAAGAAGACCGATACTACATATGGAATTTAAGGGGCTTTGCCGTTATTCTATTTATATTATTGGTCGGATACAGAAATTTATAACGATTATACAGTGATTTGATTTCTGTGAAGATTCCATACTTTTTGGAAGATGATTTTGGGTTTACTGTGAACAATGTTTTAAAATGACACTAGTTCTTTAACCCAGTTAAAGTTAAGGTTAATTTCTTAAACTTAATTAATCATTGAATAATGATTTTTGGTATTTAAAACCCAATCGAAGTTTTGGTAAATCTTTAAAGAAAAGATTTAAGGATAATTTAAAGAATTTATCTTGGATATAATAATGCGAATATTTTATTAGAAGAATATTCTGAATTGGGATGAGGCGTTGGATATATTTTTATAAGTACTTTATTTTTAATTTTAAAATACGTGAGTTATTCGGAAAGACCGGGTTTAACCCATTCCGAGTAATTACTACGACGACGAAGAGTCGAAGATGAAGACGGTGATTGAAGACCGACGATCTTCACATGGAATGGATGTGTTGCTACAGAGACCCTTGATGGGAGTAGCTACCTTGAAGGGCTTCAGTGGTGGCCGTCCGGACTATTGTTGATTGTTCGGATTTGGTTTTCGCCCAGACCCAGAGCGTAAGCTAGTAAATGGATGCGTGTCTGACATTGGATTTCGTTCCATGTGAATTAAATGGATTTCTGTTAATGTATGTCTGTTTGGTGGTGGAGGATTTATTCTCTACTTAACACCCTGGTATATATATTAAAGGTGATTGATTTCATGGCGTGAATTGTCAATGTGGCACGCCAAGATGCAATTGATCAAGGCTTTTGTTGAAAAGCAGGGCCTTGCGGGATGATCAAAGCATAGCCTATTACGGCATAGCTTTGTGTATATTGTGACTTCGCGAGCCTCACATCCCAGTATGAGTCAAAAACGGGATACGGGCCATAGGGAGTGCACACGTTTCTTTCTAGCTAGTGGTAGTGTCAATGCTTAAACTGGCTGACATTTTACTTATGTGGATGATGGATTTTGAGGTGCCTCGGATTTTTATAGGTCGTTAGTGGTCATATTATAGGTTCAAAGGAACCGGGAAGCGTGTGTTCAGGCATAACTAATCCACTGCCGATAGGCGGGGACCGGCCCTACCAGGTTCACTGCGGGGGATCTTGAGGCATTTGCTAGAGTGTCTCGAATCGGAGAGAAGCTTGCCCCTAGCCTCGACTCATGATGGAAATCCAATTTCCAATACGACCTTGCGGTTTTGAATGTAGAACTAGTATGGCGACATGATATATGGTACCCATGCCGTCTGTGATTGATACATTATGATTGAAATGTTTTTATTAGAATATATACACACTAATATTAAATCCGTTTTACCGTATCTAGCATCTTTTGACCATTATAAGGTAAAACCCTATCCTCCGGTTTGTGTTTCATTGTGTGATGGGACTTGGGTCTTATAATGGTTTCATTTTTCTAAAAAGCACTGCGTTGTTTAACGTTTTACTTTATTTTATGCACTGGCAATCCAATGGAGTAAACCCGTTCCGCATTAGCGGCGTGGTCCTGTGATTAGCTTTATTAGTTAAGTTTAGTTAAGATTTCTCATACCAGTCCCATGACTGACCTGTAGTTTGTTTCACTAGCAAACTCGGGTGCCCATATTTTCCACACGGGCACTCGAGTAGCTTTTTGCAGATATGATTACAGGATCCTGGCTTACAGCTGAAGCGGTATTCGGAAAAGCTCTTTATCCGTGTATTCCTTTCAGTTGTATATTTGTAATATTTTTCCGCTGCTATTTAAACGTAATTTAAACTCTGATATTATTGTATTCCTATTATGTAATAAGCGTTCATACTCTGTTATATTCTTGTACTCTGATGTAATTGTTGTTATCAGCAATAAACTGTTCTCCAGTTTGTGTTCTACTGTGTATTGTTCTCAAGGCAATCCAGCATTTCCTTTACTGGGAAGTTTGGGTCGTTTCATAACCCACCCATTTATCATATCATGCTGGTTAAGTGTTTCTTATTAACTTAACCCTCCTCTCTTATCATGTTGAATTGGTTAAGTATTTCCTATTAACTTAACCCCGTTCGTCCATCAAGTTATATTGGTCAAGTGTTCTTTGTTAACTCAACCCCACGTGTTCATCATATTGCATTGGTTAAGTGTCATCAATCAATTCAAGTTAACTTAACCCCACGTGTTCATCATGTTGTATTGGTTAAGAGTCATCAATCAATTCAAGTTAACTTAACCCCACCTACTTGTCATATTACTTTGGTTAAGTGTTGCCTCAAGTTAAGATCTTTCTACGAGAAAAGGTACTTCAACGATTATGGTTAGTATACAATTCAAATTTCTCACCTAGGAGATAGTGGCGCCAGGACTTAAGCGCAAAGACGATGGCAGCCAACTCTAGATCGTGGGTTGGATAGTTTTTCTCATGTACTTTCAACTGTCTGCCTCCATAAGCTACTACCTTCCCGTTTTGCATTAAGACAACACCTAGTCCCATACCACATGCATCCGTGTATACGGTAAACATCTTGCTCCCATCCGGCAATGTCAGAACAGGGGCTGTTGTTAGAGCCCTCTTTAATCCTTGAAAAGCAATATCGCAATCCAAATCCCAATTGAAGGTTAGGTTCTTCTTCGTCAACTTTGTAAGCGGAGCTGAGATTTTTGCAAAGTCTTTGATGAACTTTCGGTAAAAGCCAGCTAGCCCGAGGAAGCTCCGGACCTCGGTCGCATTTTGTGGAACCTTCCAATCTTACACCGCAACTACTTTTGCGGGGTCCATAGCTAACCCTTCCTTGGATACCGCATGCCTAAGAAATCTCACTTCTTCTCTCCAAAAAGGGCATTTGGAGAATTTGGCTTTCAACTGATGTGCTCGAAGAGTATCCATGACTTCTTTTAAATGCTAAGCATGCTCTTCCTCACTCTTTGAGAAAATCAAAATGTCATCTACGAAGACCACCACAAACTTATTGAGGAACTCCCTGAACACCCTGCTCATCAAACCAATGAAGTAAGTGGGTGCGTTTGTCAGGCCGAAAGGCAAGACAAGCCACTCGAAGAAACCATCCGGAGTTCTGAACGCGGTCTTATCAATGTTGTCTTCAGCCACTCTCAGCTGATGAAACCCGATAGCTAAATCTAGTTGGGAGAAAACCGATGCACCTACAAGCTGATCGAACAAGTCATCTATTCTTGGAAGTGGGTGTCTATTCTTCTTGGTCAGCTTGTTTAGCTCCCAATAATCAACGCATAGGCGAAGCGAACTGTCCGCTTTATTTATGAACACTATTGGAGCACCCCATTCAGAAATACTCCACCTTATAAACCCCTTCTCAAGTAACTCTTTAACTAGCTTACTGAGTTCTTTCCTCTCCCTTGGAGCCATATATCTAATGGGTAAAGCAACGGGTTTTGCGTCATCAACGAGGTATATATGGAAGTCTATCTCCCGCTTCGGAGGTAACCCTTTAACCTCTTCAAAGACATCCGAGTATTCACGGACTACTCTAACAGACTACAAATCCTTAATAGACGCATCAAGAGGTTCTAGACAGCTAAGCATAACAGAGTTCATGGGATTACAAGAAATTTCGGGAGTGTTACCAACGCGAGTCATGAGTCTAACCACTCTCCTTTCAAAATCGAGGATGGCACCATTACTGGATAGCCAATCCATGCCTAGAATCAACTCATAGCCTGTGAAGCCCAAAACATAGGCATTACATCTAAACCCCACACTTAGTATAGAAATTTCCAAATCCAAACAAATCATTGACAAATAAGTTGAGCCCCCAACTGGATTTGAAACAACCAAGCGATCCTCTACTAAACTGATGTCTAGGTGCAGAGATTCAACTAAAGCAGTAGATATAAAAGAGTGCGATGCGCCAGAGTCAAAGAGTGTACGAATAGGATGATCAAAATGATAAACTAAACTCTCAATAGAAACATTTCTACCTCGTTCTTGCGGAGGTGCCATGAGAGCGTGAACCTGCCCTCCAAAAGTAGATCCAGCTCTCTTCCCTTGCCCTTGCTTTCTTGCGTAATCCCTAGCCATGTGTCCTGCCTCACCGCAATGGAAACAACCACCCATCTTCCTTTTATTCTTCCTGCAGTCCTTAACCAGATGTCCAGGAATGCCACAAAAATTACACTTCCTCTTGTCATGGGTTTTGTTGTTCTTCCCGCCCTTCTTGGAATCTGTCTTCTTGCTTTGTGATCCTTCCCCTTTCTTATCCTGAGATGCTTCCACCTTTGTCTCCTTCTTGCCAGCCTTATATTCTTCTTCTATCAGTGCCATGTCCACCAGTCTCTCATAAGTTGCACCCGTAGGTATATGGGGATATAACTACGCTGTGTAGTGGCTCATTCAACCCTTTAACAAAATGGAGAGCCTTCTTATGTGGAGTGTTCACTAACTCCAATCCGAACCTAGCCAGCTGAAACACCCCACCTCCGTTAGGGTCACTCTCAAAGGGAATGCCCTAATTTTGTTGGAGGTTTATAAGTATAAGTCACAGATATACAAGACAGATATAAGAACACATATTTTTGAACAGCGGAAAACAACAACAACTTTTATTTCAACATAATACGTGTTCACAAACCATGTCATAATTTGTCTTACAATACTTCCAAAATCATAACTGTCTTGATTACATTATTTAAAGAAAACATAAATAAACTGCATAAGTCCCCTAATTGCTGTCCAAAGCCATAGTCCAAAACGGAAAAGATCCAAGCAATATATTCTTTCCCTTTAAGCTGGATGTGAAAGCTGGTCAAGCTGCGGTATTCCCTCCCTGAGAACCTGGGGGGGGGGGGGGAACGAAAGAAAAAGGGTCAGTCATAAAGATTGAGTAAGTCCTAGTGACTTTCAGTGTAAAAACGGTTAAAACAACCTATCATGTATGAACTGGAACTAAACTTAAGAATGGTGTCAAGGTGGACAAGATAGACTAAGGTGATCATGATAAGTCAAGACAAGTCAAATAAAGCATCATATGTTCAAGATTCGTTGCATTGACTGTACTAGTATACTAAGCCCAGGTCACAAGTTAATCACGAAATAAATCCCAAGGCCCAATATCGTGAAATGACCCTGAAACGGGGTCTGACCCAAGTACAGGGTCCTACGGAGCGCTTATCTAGTCGATCGGCTCCCTACTAGTTCTAGCTCGTCAGGTGTCCGTGTCATACGGCTAATCACGAATGTAGTCACCTGTGCTGGGTCCACCTTCGGGTGTATCAGCCCTAGGGTGTCAACCCCTGACACGATTCAAGATGCACAGATAAATCTACGGATACCCAGTGTCTGCCCCGGAATACGTGCACGACCGTAGTCCACCGAACTTACACTGGCGTACCCCACTGCCGTCGTTCACCTCTTACAATCAGCCCAGTAATCGTGCCCCACCCGGCCTAGCCCCAGGGTACCTTGATACATCTAGAGGGTTACTGCTGAAAAGGGTCGTGTCTAGGGTTTCGCCTAACAGATTAGGTCATGTAATTCGTGACCTAACCCGCCTAACCGATTAAGTCATGTAATTCGTGACTTAATCCTTTTCCAGTCTAGTCATGTCAAGGTGGTTAAGTATGTCATTTAAATTCGCGACTTTACCCGCCTACGTGTCATGTCAAGGTGGTTAAGTATGTCATTTAAATTCACGACTTAACCCGCCTACGTGTCATGTCAAGTTGGCTAAGTGTTGTTGTTTCAAGTTCATGACTTAGCCCTACAAATCGTGTTCAAGTTGGTTAAGTTGTCTTTTCATGTTCATGACTTAACCCTAATTGGCATTAATTGATTCGTTAATGCACCGAACCACTCACATTGGATCCTGTTGTTCGTAGCCATTGGATTTGCCGGGCAGTTCCGGGCAGTTCCGGGCAGGTTTACGCTACGAACTCAACCCAACCTCGGGTTTCAAGCGCGATGTGACCAACTACCCACATCGTATCCTATTGTTTGTAGCAACTGGATTTGCCGGGCGGTTCCGGGCAGATTTACACTACAAACTCAACCCAACCTCGAGTTGGCCACTTTCTTGTTTTCTAAAGTCATGCCCATGTTCTTAGCAGATTCGTGCTATTTCCATAGCATGTTCATATGTCAACTTCGTGCCCAACTAAGTCATGTCTTTCAAGACAAGTTATGGCATGTTCAAGTCAAGTTTTCGTGCCATATTTCATGTTCTACTTATGCCAAATTTCACGGTTTATGATTATAATCAATTCAAGTTTTGCCTATTCTACCCAATCGTATCCCCAACGTATATAAACGTACTTCGTTCACAAGCATAAACAATTCAAGAGATAAAGGGGAATAACACCAAACATGTGATAGGCATATGTGACAATTCCAACATCACTTGTATAATAAACAGGCTATAACATATCACATGGTTTCAATACTAGCATGATGATAACTTGGCATAGTAATGGTTCCAACTTAGTTTAACATGATGATTTCAACTTTACATCATAGGCATAATAATCATTGCGAGCATAATAATAATTTTACTACAAACATGAAACATTAAAGGCATGGTAATTCTAATAGGTATAGTGGATTCCAATTTAGCATTTTTAACCTAATGATTCTCATCTAACATTATAAACATAATGATTCCAATTTAGCATTTTTAACATAATGATTCTCATCTAACATTATAAACATAATGATTCCAATTTAGCATCATAACCTACCAATTCCCAATTTTGTCATTAACATGATAGGTATATTAACCTCACAGGCATAGTTCCATCAACATCATCAACATGGTTTAATTAGCATCATAGGCATGGTTTAATCAACATAAAGATTTCAATAAGCATAGTGATTCCATGGACATGTATTAGTCCAACTTGCCATACAATTAAGCCCAAGTGATTCATAACAACATCAAAATCATGATAAGTTTAACTTGTAACGTTGACATAGCAATATTCCTAAATTATGATTTATAGTTAAACAATATAAACATGGATTAATAATAGTTCCTAAATCCGGTTTCAATTCATGGCATGTCCATGTTATTTTAGCGTTTTTGCCTAAAAAGTGATATAGAACTTACAATATGAAGCAAGTAATCAAAATTCCAAATCAAATAGCCCCAAATCCGTTGTCTAAAGCGTCGTAGTTGTTGTAGCTTCTAGTTGTAGCCTTCAAGAATCATCCTTCGTCTTCTATAATTTTGTTCTTTGTATTTTTAATTTAGAGCTCTAGGTTTAATGGCGGCTGCATGAGGCTAAAATGAAATAGTATGATTTAGGCTAGGTCTTAGGTTCTTTTTATAGTGTTTGCGAGTTGATTAGGACCGTCGATGGAGCTTGGTTTAATAATAGCCGTTCGTTTGAAGGAGAGACCAACCAGGAACCGACACCTAGCCCTAGTGACAAGGCAAGGCTCAGAAAATCGACCAAACACAGACCAGGCCAGCCAGGGTGGGCTGGGTTCGACCTGGCTCAGGGGCCAGGTCGACACCCCAGTCGACACCGTGTCGACTTGGCAGTCGACACGGGTGACCCAGGTCGACTGCCCAGTCGACCTGGCTAGCCCCAGATCAACTGCCAAGTCGACCTGGGTGCCTTTGGGGGGGATTTTCCCGCCCTGGCCAATTGGGCCCGATTTTGAATTTTAAATTGGTTTTTTTCTGAGCTGTTTTCGTCTGTTTGAATTTTAAACTGAATTCTGAAACTTCCGGAGGCCATATCTTCTTCATACGGAGTCCGTTTTACGCAAACTCGGACTCTATCTCAAGCAGAATTCCGAGACGAACGCAATGGCATATCCCGTTTCCCTTAATTCTTTGATTTGAAATTAATTATACTTTAATTTGTGAATTTCACTGTTATAGAATACACGGGGTGTTACACCAGCGGATTGAATTGGTTAACGTATTCCTTGACCGACATACTCCCCTGTTTCAGAGCTAAGAACTTCTCCATTTGTAGGCTTCGTTCAGCTTGTGAGAGGAATTTCATTTCAAAACTCATTCTAAAATCCATCCAAGTTTCAATTGGTCTTTCAGCGTTAGTGACTTCCCACCAATAGGAAGCTTCGTCCTTGAGCAACCATACCGCCAAATGTATCTTATGCCTATCATCCACTTCGAAGATATCGAACAAATCCTTATTTTCTTTGAGCCAGTTTCTTGCTTCCACGAAGGATTCATTTCCATTAAAGTTCTTTCCACCCATGGCTCGAAAGTCCCTATATATTTTTGAGAAAGCATTTGCACGAGGAGGAGGAGGAACCGCAGCAGTTGGGGGAGGAGGAACGTCTACTGGGCCTGCGTTATTAGCCCTAGCCTCTAGGTACCTTCTGAACCATCCAGGTACGGGCATGCCCTCTAGAAGGTTAAGATCCCCAGAGATGCTGAAACGAAAAAGGAAAGATTCAAAACAAAGGATAGAAAGATAGTGCATATGTCTTTAGGGGATTATGCCTTTTAAACTAAAACACTTTTTCTTGAAAATTGCTTCTTTCTCTGTTTTTTTTTTTTTGAAAAACAGTTTTCAAAAATTTTACCTGATCTGATAAACCTTTGCTTTGATACCAAGTGAAACATCCCATCTCCGTTAAGGTCACGCACAAAGGGAATGCCTTTATTTTGGTGGAGCATTATAGGTAAAAGACACAGATAATTTACAAGACAGATATATATAAGAAATGGAAAAACTAACTTTATTCCAAACGTGGTTCATAACAAAACATTTCAGAAAACTGTTTCAAACCGACTTCTAAATCATTACATCATAATCTCTGTCTTGATTATTACATAAAGAAGCATAAAACAAAATAAAACTGCATAAATCCCAAAGTAGTAGTGTGTTCAAAGCCATAGCCAAAGATAAGAAGTTCCAAGCTATACTTTACAGAGTCTTCAAGGTTGGAAAGATGAACGGTCCAAATTAAGCTGAGCTATTCCCTACCTGGGTACCTGAGGGGGAAACGGAAGAAAAGAGAGCGAAAGAAAATGGATCAGACATAAGTCTGGTAAGTCCAGTGATTATTCAGCATGTAAAGTGATAAGAGAACCATGACTTGAATAAGCTAGACACAGGACAATAACAAGGAAATAAGGTAACATAGGATAAGGTAAGATAAACAGGGCATGATAAACATGGCAAGATAAATTAATCATACTATCGCACTTATATCCATATTCTCTGCAGCTACTAGATATTTCAACCATTATCGTGAGTTCAAAACCCAGTGATCCCTTTTCATTGATTGGCTTCTACTCGCACACATTTACTACTTATGTCCTACGGCCCCACTCGATTGTAGATACCTGTGCTGGTCCCACCATGGGGTGTATCAAATCCTATAGTGGCAACCCAACACGATTCAAGATGCACAGTGTATAACTACTAATGCCCAGTGCCTGCTTTTTCCACTCCGGAGTATGTGCACGCCCGTACTCCTTCGGAACCTACACTGACCACCAACCACCGTTGTTTTGACCGCTTATAATCAGCCCAGTAATCGTGCCCCACCCTGCCTAGTTCAGGGTACCATGATACATCTGTGTCGGTTACTGCTGAAATGGGTCCCTATTACTAGGGTTTCCTAGTCAACATGTTAAGTTGGTTAAGTGTCCAAGTTAACCTAACCCCACCCATCAGTTTAGTTAACATGTTGCATTGGTTAAGTGTTGCCTTAATTAACTTAACCCTACCATTCCTGACTTAGCTTTAATTTATTTATTAAAGCACCAACCACTCACATTAGACAGGTATTGTTGTAGTTACTAGATGTGCCAGTTGGGTCCGTGCAGTTTTACACCGCAACTCAGTCTAACCTCGAGTTCCTTTGGGCTCGATGCACTAACCTCCCACATTAGATATATATTGTTATGGTTGCTGGATGTGCCGGGCGGTTTCGGGCAGTCTTACACCGTAACTCAATCTAACCTCGGGTTAGGCATATTCGTCTTTTCTAAATTTACATATTGACCTCTTTATATTTATATGTAAATTATTGTCATTCAAGTCAAGCCCCACTTTCCTTTTTGAATCAAGTTCATAATTTTAGGTATAAAAATTTATACCACTTTATGCCATAAAACATTTACATATTCATGAGCCAAATATGCCAGTTATGTATAGTTTCGTATTTTTCTCCAACGTTACCCCCGTTAAACGTTCGCATAAATCACATAAAATGTTAGGCTTGTTACATAGCCTAATTCATACATAAAAGGGGGAAAAGAGGAACATGTAATAATTCCAATCATCATAAAAATATGGATCTAACTACATACGTGTCATATGAATATGGCATAGGACAATATACATTCAATTATGAACTTGCAAATTTAGATCTACTCAACAAGGATCATGAAATCGGGGTTTTGCATAGAACTACATAAACTTAAAACTAGGCATGTAATCGTGAACTTTGCAAATTAGTTGGATCAAATCTAACATGAACCTAATCATATTAGCATGTAGTTTTGGTCATACATGTGAACATGGTTGAACTTGCAAAAACATAGCAAAATTCCCAAATTGTCATATAACATATAGGTGTTATTACCAAATCATGTGACATGAAATGTCATCACCAAATTATACACAATGTGATATCCATCGCCAAATTATACAATATGGTATGTCATCGCCAAACTACACAATATGATATGCCATCACCGAATTATAATATGTCATCACCAATTTATGTCATCACCAAGTATACAACATAATATGTCATCTCCAATTTATTCAACATGATATGTCATTGCCAAAGTATAATGTATCATTGCTAAATTACACAACATATATGTCGTTGGCAAATTATACAACACATGGATCCAAAGCATTTAACTTTTGTCATCCAATTACATACAACAAGATCACAACTTAGCATGATAAGAATCATAGTCTCAATCAATTCAGTTTTAACAAAAAGGATAGGCATAGATTTATATTAGGCAATGTTCTATATCCAATTATTTAGTCACAATTCTAACAGAGTTTAGGTCTAAAGATAGCTGGACTTACAAAAAGGAGGCTAGTCTTGAGTTCTGGGATCTGTGTTCTGAATTTGAATAGCTCTCCTTTGTTGTAAACGTTGAATTCTCTTAGTTGAATTAGATTTGATTTGCAATCCCTACTTGCTTTCTAGTTTAAGGAGAATGATGGCTATTCTAGGTTGAGTTCTGATAGCATAACGTTCTTAGGAATATTTTTGTGTGGCTTTAGGGTTTAGATTTAGGTTGCTTATATAGAAGTTTGATTTAATAGGAGCCGTCAGATTAACCTAGAGAAAATCAAAGTCATTCAAACCTACGAGAACCAACCAGAACGTGCCACACAAGCCCTAATGACACAGCAGTTCGTCACAGGAGAAAACACGTCAGATTTCAGATCTGACCCGAGGGGGAGGTCGACCCCCAGGTCGACCTGTATGGGGGGAGGTCGACCCCCTGGTCGACCTCCTGGTCGACCTGGCCTTGGGCGGGAAATTTCCCCCCAGCCCGCTTCTGCTTCTGATTTTAAATTTTGAATTTTCTGAAATTTATTCTTAGCTGTTTATTTAAATTCTTGAATCTTCTGAAGGTCATAACTCCTTCATACGGATTCCGATTTATGCAAACTCGGACTATATCTCAAGTAGAATTCCGAGACGAACACAACAGCGTAACCTGTTTCCCTTAATTCTTAAATTTGTATTTAATTATTCTTTAATTCGTAACTTTAATGTTTATAGAAAATACGGAGTGTTACACTCTTGGTGGCTATGGCCCCACCCTGGCCTCCCTTTACTAATGGAAGGCCATTCAAAGAGCTAAATGACTGTCCTTATAATGACCCATATTTTACGTATCAGAGGATCGTAAAATATTTTTATTTATTTCCCTAAGGGTCGGATCATTCTCATATTTGGATATGTTGTTTATGGGGATGTTAGACATGTCCGTAATTTTTATTAATTTTATTTATATAAAGCATAATTTATTACTAGGATCGAATCAGGTGCTGAGATAGATTTTATTGGAATGGAAATGATGAGTGGTCACACTAAAGTTTTGGCTCAGTGGTTTGGGAGGAATCGCTATTTTAGTATTACAAAATTTCTGCACAGACTAATTAGTCAATAGTGGCCTGATCAGTGAGGCCCATTAAGATTAGGGATTTTTGGCTATAAATAGGAGGGTAGAGACAAGGATAACTATTTAGTTTCTTCATTTCTCTATTTGGTTGGGGTTTGAGATTCTCCCTACTTTAATCAAATTCTTGGATTTACAATAGAAGATTGAATATCAACATCAAGGAAAAGCATATCACATCAAATTGGTTGATTTGAAGATCGTTTTTTGCTATTTTTCACAGTCAGAGATTAGTTAATTTCAAGCTATTTTGAAGATTTGGTGAGTGATAAGCATCTCTCACACGGATTTAATCAAGTATAAAGGTGTTTGATCTTAATTTCATCATTTCAAGTTGTTTTCACCTAGATCTAATCAATGTGAGTATATTTTAAATTCAAATCACCATAGGATCTAATCAAGAAAGATTATAATGGTAATTTCGGTATGTTAATTCTATGTTTATTCAAGTATAGATCCATTGGTCGATTTGATCATTGTTTAATCGTAATTTGGTGAACTTCATATGTCTTAATGATTATTTATTGTGCTAAGTTCTTGTTTGACGATTGTTTGATTATGCTACTGAATGTTGATTTGGAATTAGACGATTTGGGATCGAGTATGCATGGTTCGAATATCAAAACGTGGATTAGCCGAGAACGTGGTAAAAAAGGGGATCGACCAAAGGTGCACATGGCAAAATGCTTGGATCCGACGAAGCATGGACCAGCAGAGGCTAAAACACTACACCATACCAGCCAATTTGGCACACTAGGATGCAGACGTTAAATACGGTTTATAGCCATATCATATTTGATATTGCTTAGATCCGTATCAAACTACATTTTGCTATCCGCACCACCCCAAACGCCCTAAATCTGACCGTCCATCAACGAAGCTCCGGATCAGTTAATTTGATACGACTTTTGGCCAAATCGAATGTGTATCATATTGTGCACCCCATTAGGCACTCTGGATTAAAATTTTGGCCGCTCCTTTTTCCTTCTATTTCACTTTAGTGGTGACCGAAAACCCAAATTAGGGTTTTCGATCACCAAATCATGCCTCCACCTTTCTCTGGAATCTCCCCTGCCGGCAAAGACAAACAACCCTCTCCTTCAACACAGCAACCCTTAGTTCCTAGCCCTCCATTGACCACAAGTATGTGTTTCAATTGAATTGTGTTTTGCATGCCTGACAGTGGGGATTAGGGAACAAGTTGAAGTCTTTGTGTTTTAGCTGACCCTTACTTTGTGTTAGTTTGTTAGTTGTTTCAATTAAATCTTGTTGTGCATACCTGATTGTAGAGATTAGGGAACAAGTTGAAGTCTTTGTGTGTAAGCCGATTGCTACTTTGTGTTAGTGTGTTGGCTATTTCAATTGAATTGGTATGTACTAGTGTGTTAGCTGTTTGTTATACCCTAGAATCAGAGAAATCAAATTTGATTGCAGTATAATTTTAGATTGCGGTATATATATCCATGAAAGTATGAAACAAAGAAATAACAATGAGTTAGTCAAGCCGATTGCAACTAAAATGTAGTAACCACATCCTTGTATAAGTTGTCACTGATTTATAGTTTAACTATTTAGCAACTAAAAGTTGTCCATTTCTTAAACTGAGCAAATGGATAATTCTATTATTCAATATTTAACCATGATTTCATCGTCATTTGACTGTTTGTTTGCCTTATGCTTGAAATTTAATTTGGGTTGTCTTATAACAAGTTTACTCTATTTGGAGAAATAACAAGTTTACTAAAAATATAATAACAGGTTTGCTGAAACCTGGGAAGATGGATGATTACTCGATTTTCTAGTTAGTAATTTAATGGGCGATCCACAACGTGGATGCATTTTAGCTCATGCGTAGGGTCGGGTATCCATGCTTATTAGCATTATCCAAATGTCGGATGCTGTTGTTCCCTACGTTGTAGTAGAGACTGTAGTGTAAGTTATCTTGCACTACACGGTCTGCTTCAAAGAAACTGAAAGTTGCAAGTGAAAGCAGCTTTTTCCAAAGGTTAAGTGAAGCGACATTCAACATTTGGATAAAACTAATTAACATGAATTACTGACCCTGCACGTGAGCTAAAATGCATCCACCTGGTGGATCTCCCAGTAAATTCTTAATTAGAAAGTCGAGTATGTATGTCATCCAACGATGATGATTCAATATCGTTAGACGTGGAGCAGGTACTATTTTACACTTATCTCTACGTAGCATCTTACATAAGAATTGAATGGACATGTACTTGTGTGCATATGCATCTTGAATATTCTTTTCGTTTATTTGTTCCTTGTTGTGTGTGTAGGAGGATGTTTTGTATGCTAGGGTACGAGCTACTGGTGTTGCATATGGACTACACTTCAGGTGATTCTTCTTTTGGGTTTGCATTTTTAATGACTATCAACTAGGTTATTGTATGAATTTAGGTGTAACGACCCGGATTTCAAACAATTATTTTTAATATTTAATATGGTTTTAAATATTGAATTGATAATATAAGTGAATTTTTATATTAAGTTGTCGATATAAAAATTGATTTCTATTTAATATTGAATATATTAAATTATCAAAATACGAAATCGACGAATAACTGAATTTGAAGTTTAAAACTGAATCAAAATGACTCAGATGATCAATATAAATTGTATTTGACTGTAAATGATAATGATAATAATGTATTATCGAGGGACTGATTATTTCTGAATTTTAAATTATATTATATTAATTTAATATGGTTATTTTATATTTACATTCGAATTAGATTTTATAATCGTTTCTGTTTAGGTCAAAATAGCATTATAATATTGGAATGACGGTCGTTATGCTAAAATAGCGGTTCACGATTTTTAATTATGAACCCCGAGATATTTGTAATGGATAAGATCAAAATCAAATCGAAATCAAATGAAGATCTGTTTAAAAAGAATAAAAAATCTATTTATGTCTAGTCAAATTAAATTAAAAGAATTTTAAATTCAATTCCTTAAGACCCAAGTATACGTTGTCTATAAAATCACGTCCACCTTCTCTTCTCTTTTCTCATTTTGATCCTCAACCAATAAAAAAATGAAAAGATCTTCCTCCTTTTAATTTGAAAAGATAATAATAATAACAACCGAGCTTCCTATTTTCTTGCTTGCACTCGAAATGAAAATACTCTCTCCCTCGTTTCAACGTTTAAAATCAGAAACCACTTCAAAGTTTTCTCATTCCTTTTCCAGTGAAAACGATATTCTCTTTCAATTCCGTGCCTCCTAAAATCAATATTAAATCCATTACCAAAAGAGAACCGCGATTCCAAATTTTCAGCACAAGGTATTATCGACCTCAGGCATGCGTGTAGGGTGAGGTGAGGTCCGGTGAGGTGGTTCGATATCGTTAAACATAGACTAGGGTTTTGGGCTTTTAGGGAGTCGCGATGATTGTAATCGATGCGGGGCATGGTAAGGTCAAGGTATAAGCTAGTACAGATTGTTATCTGGAGGTGCGAGTTTCAAGTGGAAGTCGATTTTAGTGCTTTTTGATTTTAGGGAATAAATGAGGTGCGAAGTACTGATGTTAAACTGGGTAATGTTAGGGATGGCCAGAAATACAATTCGCACTAGAAGTTCGACCTTGGCAAGGAATGGATGGCATGTAAGGATTGAGGTTGTAGAGTTCGGTAATGGTGTTTTCAAAGTTTCAGGTGCTAAAACGAGGGGGTGGGGATGTTGTATTGAACGACAGTAATGTGGAGCTGCAAAGGGAGGTAAACGTGAGGGCAATACTGGGTTGGGTATTCGAACACTACAGTTCCAGCTAGTTGAGTTCGAATGTTTGGTTATGGGTTACTATTAGCAGGTGGATACAGTGAAATGGATTGTCATGGGAGGAGTTTGATAGGGCAGTAAGGGCTGCTAGAGTTGGGTTTGGCAATGCAGTATCATGATTTAAGGTAAACTTAAGCAATTAATTTAGTTAGTTAATTACATTTAAATTAGTTTAGTTAATGTTCTTATTTAAAATTAATTTGGTTTAATTCATATTCAAAACTAGTAAAGTTTTTATAATGCCATACTAACTAAGAATTAATGAAGGTAAATATTTTTTAAAAGTTTAGATATAAATATTTAATTACATTTAAAATTTCTTCGCTAGCTTAATAATGGATATAAATTGTTAAATTTGTACCAGGTCTTATCAAACGGAATCAGTCGTTTAATCCGTAGCTGCGGGATACTCAATCGAGAATTTAAATGGAAATCAAAATAGATTGGAAAATTACAGTGAGTAAATCTCACTCAAATTTACTGTTTAGAATAATTTTAAATTTTTAAAAATAATTGTTGGTTGCTTGGATGCGTTTAAATATTTTTTTGGTTATTATATATTAGTTATATAGGCTTGATTGTGGCTATTATATATATATTGGTGATTAGATAGTTCCCGTAGTACCATTAGCGGATGCCCGCAGTATCATTAGCGGATGACCCTATACGCCCCATGCCACGATAGTGGATGACCTTCTATACCACGATATCCTGCCACGAAGTAGGATGGGTATTATTTATGTTGGCTAACGTCTGTGGATGCAGGGAAACAGGTTGGAGGGATCCAATTGGATTCCTCAAAAATATTATTATTTGTTTGTTCTCATATATATTGTCATATATGATGTGTTAGAAAATTCGTGGTTGATAACTGGTATTTTTGAAATTTAAAGGGAAAATTCTATTGATCTAAAATAGAATTCCAATTTGAATTGGACTATAAATATATTAATAACTTGTTTGAATACATAAAACAAGTAGTGAATTTATAAACGTTGTTTATGAATTAATGATATGATATTTGAAGTGAAATTATAAACGATGTTTATAAATTAAACAATACATGAAATTGAAGTAAATTTATAAATAGTGTTTATAAATAAAATGGAATGATTTTCATTAGATAATCAGGGAACTAAAGTGAATATATAAACGTTGTTTATAAATGAAGCGAAATGAATTATCCTCGGATAATTGGGGAAATGTAAATACAAGTGTGAATTATAAAAGGGAAATTTATTTTTCCAAAGTAGAAATTATAATTTCAAAAGGGTTTGAAATGAGAACTTGTTTTAGTATATATAAAACAGGGAAAGGAAATTTATAAACGTTGTTTATAAATAAGGGGAGATAATTGTAATTGGATAATTTGAAGTTTTAAATTCAAGTTTGAATTTAAAAATAGAGAGTTGAAATCATTTTGAAAAGGAAACAATGGTTTTTATTCTGGGATTCAGAATATAAAAGGAATTGGATTCCAAAGGGAATTTGAAATGGAAAACTTGTGTTAATATATAAAACAAGAAAGATGGTTTTACAAACGATGTTATAAATCTAGCAAAATAAATTATCATTAGATAATTTAGACGTTTAAATTCAAATATGAATTTAAAAGTGAAATGGGGAAGTGTTTTGAAAGAGAACGATTGATTATATTTCGGAATCCGAAATATAAGCTGAATTGAGAAAAATCCAACGGGTTTATAATTGAAATTCGATTATATCGAATTTTATGAATAATTTATTTATAAAGGAATTGTAATTAAATATAGAAGATCGAAGTATAAATAAATGTATTACCGAGTAAGGAAAAATCGACAATTATAGATAATTGGAAATATTAAGTTGAATTGGGGAAATTAGTTTAATATATATTAAAATATATTAGAATAAAGTTCGAATCTATATAGAAACGAAGTTTAACACGTTTATATATTAAATATAATTAAAATGAACTCGCCGCAGCGCGACAGTTCGTAAATTGTCGTTTCGAACTTCAATTAAGTATATAGAACTCAATTCAAGTCAGAATTCTTTGAAACAAGAATCATCAGGATCGATTTGATAAAAGTTTTCTAATGGAAGAGAAAAACCTAGATTTTGTCGAATAGATTTTGAGTTATTTCAAAATCAAATTTTCAAAAAAGCAGCGCCAGAACTATTATAAAACCATAATGGTTTATTTAAATAAATAAAAGGATTTTAAGTAAATAAAATCCGAATTTCATTTAGGAAAAATCCAGATTTGAGTTATAAATAATATCTGAACTCGAGTGGAGTAATGAAATGATTTTTGAAACAAAAATCAAATCAGATGTTTAATTGTTGAGTAGAATTAACTAATTTGAAGAAAAATTAGTTGATGGAATTTTAAATCGAAATTGGACTTTGGATCAGAAAAAGGGGTTTGTAAATTCATATTCGAAATCGAATATGAAACTTGAATTAAAAATGGCATTTGATTGTTTTATAAACAAATTAATTTATATTTGAACGTGATATGTTCAAATAAAAGGTGAAATAAGAAAAAGAGCTAATTAAAGAATAAATTAGCGAGTTGAGTTAAAATGACCAGATTGAGTTGGAATAAATTAGAAATGGACGTATTTGGGTTAGACAGGTATGGGATGAAGAGAATGAAGGTTATAATTTGTGTGCCCAACAATAAGGTACATGTTTAAATTCCATATGAGATTTTATGCGCCGAATCAGCATGCCACTTGGCTTTTTGATTTCCTTTTTGAATGGAAAGGGCCTAGAGAGGCGAGAGGAGGTTTGAACTACTGACCGGTACAAAGGAAGTTATGGCAAATTTTTCCGGAAATTTAAGGAGTTAGAATATTTTTAAGATAATTTGACAATTAGAAATCTTTATATCAATATATATATAGAATTCGGTAAGGAAAAAAACTTAAAAATAGAATATTATAAACAAAAGGGAAATAAAAAATCTGGTAATAGAAAGAGAAATATATATATATATATATATATATATATACGTTTTCAAAAAAATGAATAAGTGGTTTTTATGGTGTTGATGATTCGAGATAAGTGGTCTTGTTTGTTTTGAAGTTAAAGATGTTATTCAGTCAAGGTCTGAGAGGTAATTATACCCCAACTTGATTGATTTCATTATTAACTGATAAACAGCAAGATTCAATCCCAAAGAGAGTTGTTAAAAGAGTTTAGTTGAATGCAGTGTTTTGGGTTGTTGTAACGATGTTTTACACAACATTCGTTTTATCCCAAGTAAGTGGAAATTTGGAAATATAATAATAAATATTTCCTAGGTATAGAAATAAATGAATGGTCGTGGAAGAGATAAGTAATTGGAATGTTCTCCAATTATAAATAGAAAAATATTTTCTAAGTATAGAAAATAAAAGAAGGCAATATACAGAAATGTTTTCCAAATAGCGAAAAGGCCAAGATGATAATTGAAAATATTTTTTTAACAAATATTGATAAGGAAATGGAAAGGGTGATTTAGTAAATGAAATATTAATTAACAGTCCCAGTGATGGTTTGATGTTATGCATGAATGTTTGTTTATTTTTCTTCGATAGTTAAATAACCGACTATCGAAGTGTTTGCCAATATCGTTGTCAATATGGAGAGACCGGTTGGATTATTATCCGAGAACCACTCCGTATTGGCAGTAGTGTTGCGAATCATATTATATGAAGATAATCAAAGACGGAGTAAAGTGCAAGGACTTTTTCTATTAATAGAAATTGTTCCTTCGGTTTCGTTCAGTCCTAGAACGAACGTGTATGGGCGAATGTCTGACAGAGTATTTCCAGTGATCGCATATGTTGGTCTGTATAGATATTTATGGTGGCGGAGAATTTATTCTCTTAGCATAATATCCAGAATATATTTGTGCAAATCAATTAGTAATTAACGAATCTGACGATGTGGCATTCAAAGTGATTGTGCTATCAATGAATGATAAGAAATCGTAGCCTCAGGCCTCAACAACCGGGAAATGATAAAAATCGGGCAGGCAGCATGGCTATGTGGGTTGCTCCCATTAGGGTGTATAATCACCTATCTAGAGAAATTCCATTTCTTCTTTAATCTATTGATACTATCCTTTTCGGGAAACGGTTGCTGATCCCAACCATTGGTGATATACATTCGATACACTCAAGCGAAATGAGTGGTCGGTCATGTGTGGCCGGGTTGCAAGATGTTCTTGTTGAACCCGGTGTATTCCTCTTTAGAAATACACTATCGGATGGTGGTTCCATACCTTGTCATAGTCGGAATCCAATCTCCAATAAGCGCCCTGCGGTTTTTGATTTTATATTATATATGGAGCGTGAGATGCAAGCGTTCCGCTAGATTGTTATTTATTTGATTTAGACACTATTATAATATCACTGGATTTTCATATCAAAGTGTTTTGGGTTATAGTAAGGTAAAAACCATCTGTGTTTATGTTTGGATCGGTTGTACGATTATCATTTCCTTCGAAAGGATTTTTAAAGTTAAACAAATGATTGGAGTTTACTCACACCAGTCCCATGACTGACCCAGAGTTTATTTATTTTTTGTTTTCCCTAAACTCTTAGGTGCCCAAATTTGTACGAGCAGTCAAGTTGTCGGGATTTTTCAGATTTACTTGGAAGAGCTGGAAGCATGAGGCTTCACTAGTTAACTATAGACTGTCATATTTCCGCTGTGTACTATGTTGTATATGGAAACAGGTGTTTATAACTGTTCCAGGAATAACTGTTGTGCTCTGATAATAGTATGTATATACAGTTACTGATTTGTATTTCAAAAGTTATGTTATTTAATATATTTTATTCATTCCGCTGTGAGTTTGTGATCTTCGTTTTCTTTTATTCTAATATTTCTTTTTTTCTATTTCTCATCCTCTAACTTCTTTCTAATAATGATTCGTATTTCTGTGCAATTTGGGTTGGACGTGTGATGTATGTAGTCAACTCAAATAGTACGGATTTGCGGGCCATTGCATTAGGCCACATAGAAATTAGTCGACTAATCGACTAGTCGATTCGACTAGGTTGTTATTGGTTCCCAGTGAAGAATTTTACACAAACACACCGGTCAATTACGTACCATTAAATTACACAAATACACTAATCGTCACGATATACCCTTCGCTATTATTGGTGTCCACTGAAATTACACAAGTCCAAAATACTGAAATTATCATCTAATCCTTCACTGTTAGAACCGTTGTTGTTATCAGTTTTTCTACCAGAATTAACATTCAATGGCGCATTCTAATCCTTCATTGTAATACCTGTATTAACATACACTTAGCTCTGTATTCACGTTTGCATCTCAGTCACCAAATGTTACAATATCGATTTACTGTCCAACTGTGAAGTATTTGTAACTTGTTTCTTGTATTTTGTGGGCAGTCCTGTTGGAGATTATGGTGCTTTGCTGGAACTCAGACTGCAGGCTATATATCACGATTCAATTTTGCTGCCAAATGAAACTTGAACTCCAGGCTGGCTATCGCTTAATCTTCCTGGCCTCGACTGGACTTGTAACACCCCATATTTTCGGTAAACCCAAAAATAACAAATTAAAGAATAATTAATTTTAAATGTGAGAATTAAGGGAAACGATTTACGCCATTGCGTTCGTCTCGGAATTATGGTTGAGATAGAGTCTGAATTTGCGTGAATTGGACTTCGTATGAAGAAGTTATAGCCTTCGGAAGTTTCAAAAATTCAAAATTCAAATTTAAACACAAAAGAGGGCAGGGCAAGAAAATTCCCGCCCCAGGCATGGTCAACCAGGGGGTCGGCCCTAGTGTCGAACTACCCTACAGGTCGACCTAGGGCTCGACCTGGGGGTTGACCTACCCCTCCCCCCCCCCCCCCGGGCAGATCTGAAAAGATGACGAATTCTGACTCCCTACTGAGTCATTAGGGCTGAGGCGTTATCCTATCTTGACTGGATGGTCTTGATTGCTTCTAGGGTTAATCTGATGACTCTAAATTAATTAAACCTCTATAAAAGCAACCTAACTCTCAACCCTAAATCACAAATATTCATACCAAGAGCCGCCATGCCGTCAATGGTGAGCCTAGAATAGCCGTCATCTCTTTCAACTCAAAGGCAAGATAGAAGCTACATCAAAATCAAATCTAATCTAATTCAACTAAGAAAATTCAAACGATCTACAAAAAAGGCGAGCAATTCATTTTCAAAATACAGATGCCAGAACTCAAGAATTCCTTTTTGGTTGTAAGTATAGTTATCATTCAGATGTGAATAAATTAAAGACATGGTCTGTAATGAATTGTATCAAGTTGTATGTGATGCTGATTTATGTTTATTCATGTCTATTCTATCATATATGCCTATGAACTATTGTGGTCTATCGAACCTATCATGATTATGTGGAAAATTGGTGAATAAACCTATGATGTCGTATAGGAATTTGGGAATGAAATTATCATATGTAAGTTTGGTGATATTATACAAATTTTAGGCTAAATCATGTCGTTTATGCCGAACTGTTTAGATCCATTCTGCATACATGTTTAGATCTACAACCTTGTATAATTTGGTGATGACATCTATATGGTGTATGTCAATTCAGAAATTATGCCATGTTAATGCAAGTTAAGTGAAACTAGCATGTTATGTGTACATGCAAGTTTATAGGTTATAAACATGATTATGTAAACCTATATGTTTAGATCTACACTTTATATGTTTGATCCATATGCCTCTATGTTAGATCCATATTAGCATGATTCAACCCCTATGCAAGTTCACCACTACATGTCTAATTAAGTTTTGGTAGTTCTATGTAAAACTATTATTATATGACTCATGTTGCATAGATCTAGTTTGCAAGTTCGTAATTAAAAGTATATTATGCCAAGTTCATGTGACACATCTGTAGTGAGATCCATATTTTTGTATGATGTTGGAATGTTGCAAGTTCCTCTTTTCCCCTTTTAATTTATTAGTTAGGCTAAAATGTCGAGCCTAACATCCTATGTAATTTTGCGAACGTACAACGGGGGTAACGTTGGGGGAAAACATGAAACTACATGTAATTGACATATTTGGCTCATAACCATATAAATGGTATGGCATTGAAATGGTATAATTTACTTACCAAAAATTATGAGTTTGATTTAGAAGGAAAGTGGGGCATGACAATAAATTGTTGACAAATCTACATATAGGCATAAAAGGATAAATATGTAAATTTAGAAAAGACGAATATGCCTAACCCGAGGTTAGACTGAGTTGTGGTGTAAAATTGCCCGGAACCAACCAGCACATCCAGTGGCCATAACAATACCTGTCTACTATGCGTGGTTAGTGCATTGAGCCCAAAAAAGACCCGTTATTAGACTGAGTTGTGATGTAAAACTACCCGGAACCGATCGGCACATCCAGTGACCACAACAATACCTGTCTAATGTGAGTGGTTGGTGCTCTAATAAAGCTAAGTCAAGAGTGGAAGGGTTAAGTCAATTAAGGAAACACTTAACCAATTCAACATGTTAGCTAAACAAATGGGTGGGGTTAGGTAAATTTGGACACTTAACCAATTCAACATGTTGGCTAGGAAACCCTAGTAACGGGGACCCATTTCAGCAGTAACCCACATAGATGTATCATGATACCTTGAACTTGGCAGGGTGGGGCACGATTACTGGGCTGATTATAAGCGGTCAAAAACGTCGACGGGTGGTGCGTCAGTGTAGGTTCCGACGGAGTATGGGCGTGCACGTACTCTAGAGTGGAAAAAGTAGGCACTGGGCATTAGTAGTCATACACTATGCATCTTGAATCGTGTCGGGTTGCCACCATAGGATTTGATACACCCCGTGGTGGAACCAGCACATGTATCTACAGTCAAGCGGGGGCCGAATGACACACATGATAAATGCATGAGAGTGGGAGTGATCGATATAAGGGGATCATTTCACCATGAATATGGGGTTCCAGTTGGGACAAGTATAAATAAGTGCAGAGAATTAGACATGGGTGCGATAGTAAATTCGGTTTAAACTTCCTTATCTGGGTTTATGTTAGTTAGTCATTCTTGTATGGTCCTATTTTTCAGTCTATTCCTATCATGACCCTTTTCCTTATTCACACACTGAAAATTCACTAGACTTACTTAGACTTATGTCTGACCCATTTTCTTTCGTCTTCTTTTCCTTTGTTCCCCCCTTAAGTAGCCAAGGAGGGAATAACTCAACTTAATTTGGACCATTCATTTTTCCAAGCTTGAAGACTCTGTGATGTACGGCTTGGAACCTATTTTCTTTGGCTATGGCTTTGGACACACTAGACTTGGGGATTTATGCAGTTTTATTTATGATTTATGCTTCTTTATATAATAATCAAGACAGAAATTATGATGTAATGATTTGGAAGTTGGTTTTGAAACAGTTTGTAGTAATGTTTTGTTATGAACCATGTTTGAAATAAAGTGAGTTTTATTTTCCGCTGCTTATATATACATCTGTCTTGTAAATTATCTGTGTCTTCTACCTATAATGCTCCATCGAAGTTAAGGCATTCCCTTTGTGAGTGACCTTAACGGAGGTGGGGTGTTTCACTTGGTATCAGTGCAAAGGTTTGCCAGATCAGATAAAAATTTTGAAAACTGTTTTTCAAAATGCAGTTTAAAGAAGCAATTTTCAAGAAAAAGTATTTATTTTAAAAAGGCATAATCCCCCAAAGCCATATGCACTATCTTTCTATCCTTTGTTTTGAATCTTTCCTTTTTCGTTTCAACATGTCTGGGAATCTTAACCTTCCAGAGGGTGTACCGGTACCTGGCTGGTTCAGGAGGTACCTAGAGGCTAGGGCCAACGACACAGGCACATCAGACATTCCTCTTCCCCCAGCTGCAGCGATTCCTCCTCCTCCTGCTCGTGCAAATGCTTTCTCAAAAATATGTAGGAACTTTCGAGCCATGGGTGAAAAGAACTTCAATGGAAATGAATCGTTCGTGGAAGCAAGAAACCAGCTCAAAGAAACTGAGAATTTGTTCGATATCTTTGAAGTGGATGATAGGCAGAAGATACAGTTGGCGGTATGGTTGCTCAAAGACGAAGCTTCCTATTGGGGGGAAGTCACTATCGCTGAAAGACCAATTGAAACTTGGATGGATTTTAGGATGAGATTTGAAATGAAATTCCTCTCACAAGCAGAACAAAGCCTGCAGATGGAGAAGTTCTTAGCTCTCAAATAGGGAAGTATGTCAGTCAAGGAGTACGTTAACCAATTTAATCAGCTGGCTAGGTTGGGATTGGAGTTAGTGAACACTCCACATAAGAAGGCTCTCCGCTTTGTTAAAGGATTGAATGAGCCACTACACAGCGTAGCTATGTCCCATATACCAATGGGTGCGACTTATGAGAGACTGGTGGACATGGCACTATTACAAGAAGAAGATAAGGTTGGCAAGAAGGAGACAAAAGTGGAAGCATCTCAGGATAAGAAAAGGGAAGGATCACAGAGCAAGAAGACAGACTCCAAGAAGGGTGGGAAAAACAACAAAACCGGTAACAAGAGGAAGTGTAATTTTTGTGGCATTCCTGGACATTTGGTTAAGGACTGCAGGAAGAAGAAAAGGAAGATGGGTAGTTGTTTCCGTTGCAGCGAGGCAGGACATATGGCTAGGGACTGCCCAAGAAAGCAAGGGCAAGGGCAGAGAGATGGACCTATTTCTGTAGGGCAGGTTCACGCTCTCATGGCACCTCCGCAAGAACAAGGTAGAAATGTTTACGTTGAGAGTTTAGTTTATCTTTTTGATCATCCTGTTCGTACACTCTTTGATTCTGGCGCATTGCACTCTTTTATATCTGCTGCTTTAGTTGAATCTCCGCACCTAGACACCTGTTTAGTAGAGGATCCCTTGGTTGTTTCAAATCCAATTGGGGGCTCAACTTATTTGTCAATGATTTGTTTGGATTTTGAAATCTCTATACTAAATGTGGGGTTTAGATGCAATGCCTATGTTTTGGGTTTCACGGGCTATGGGTTGATTCTAGGCATGGATTGGATATCTAGTAATGGTGCCATCCTCGACTGTGAAAAGAGAGTGCTTACACTCATGACTCGCCTCGGTAAAAATCTCGTAATTTCTTGCAATCCCATGAACTCTGTTATGCTTTGCTATCTAGAATCTCTTGATGCATCTGTTGATAATTTGCAGTCTGTTAGAGTAGTCCGTGAATACTCGGATGTCTTTGAGGAGGTTAAAGGGTTACCTCCGAAGCGGGAGATAGGCTTCCGTATATAACTCGTCGGTAATGCAAAACACATTGCTTTACCCGTTAGACACATAGATCCAAGGGAGAGGAAAGAACTCAGCAAGAAAGTTAAAGAGTTGCTTGAGAAGGGGTTTACAAGGCAGAGTATTTCTGATTGGGGTGCTCCAGTAGTGCTTGCAACTAAATCGAACGGTTCGCTTCGCCTATGCGTTGATTATAGGGAGCTAAACAAGCTGACCAAGAAGAATAGGTACCTACTTCCAAGAATAGACGACTTGTTCGATCAGCTTGTAGGTGCATCGATTTTCTCCCAACTAGATTTAGCTACCGGGTTTCATCAGCTGAGAGTGGCTGAAGACAGCATTGATAAGACCGCGTTCAGAACTCCGGATGGTTTCTTCGAGTGGCTTGTCATGCCTTTCGGCTTGACAAATGCAGCCGCTTATTTCGTCGATTTGATGAGAAGGGTGTTTAGAAAGTTCCTCAATAAGTTTGTAGCGGTCTTCTTAGATGAAATTTTGATTTTCTCAAAGAGTGAGGAAGAGCATGCCCAAAATTTAAAAGAAGTCATGGATACTCTTCGAGCACATCAGTTGAAAGCCAAATTCTCCAAATGCCACTTCTGGAGAGAGGAAGTAAGATTTCTTGGACATGCGGTATCCAAGGAAGGGTTAGACGTGAATCCCAAAAAAGTAGTTGTGGTGCAAAATTGGAAGGTTCCACGGAATTCGACCGAGGTCTGGAGCTTCCTCGGGCTAGCAGCTTTTACTGAAAGTTCATCAAAGACTTTACGAAAATCTCAGCTCCGCTTACAAAGTTGACGAAGAAGAACCTAACTTTCAATTGGGATTTGGATTGCGATATTGCCTTCCAACGATTAAAGAGAGCTCTAACAATAACCCCAGTTCTGACATTGCCGGATGGAAGCAAGATGTTTACCGTATACACAGATGCATGTGGTACGGGACTAGGTGCTGTCTTGATGCAAGAGGGGAAGGTAGTAGCTTATGGAGGCATGCACTTGAAAGTACATGATAAAAACTACCCAACCCATGATCTAGAGTTGGCTGCTATCGTCTTTGCGCTTAAGTCTTGGCGCCATTATCTCCTAGGTGAGAAATTTGAATTATATACTGACCATAAATCGCTGAAGTGCCTTTTCTTGCAGAAAGATCTTATCTTGAGGCAACAAAGGTGGATGGAATTCTTGGCATCCTACGATTTCAAGATTTCCTATACCCCTGGCAAGTGCAATGTAGTAGCATACGCCTTGAGTAGAAAGAAGCTGACCTTAAGCCCTCGCTTTGTTGAAAGGCAGAGCTTGGAGTACATAGCCAACTTTGATTTTAGACCCTCCGTCGATCATGTGACTAGTTTGTTAGCATCGCTAGAGGTGCGGCCTACTCTTTTGGACTCAATAGGGACCGCACAACATGAAGACCCTCATCTAGTTGATGTGATAGATAAGTTGAGTAGAGGTGAGACTTCTAGTCACCTCAATAGATACTCCATCGATGATAAGGGTTGGTTGAGGCGGGATGGAAAGCTATGCATCCCACAAGCAAAGGATTTAGTGAAGAAGGTTCTTGAAGAGGCGCACCATTCCAAATTGACCACACACCCCGGTGGAGACAAGATGTATAGAGACGCAAAAAGGGTTTTCTTTTGGGATGGCATGAAAAGGGATGTAGCTGAATTCGTCTCGAAGTGCTTAGTATGCTAGCAAGTCAAAGCGGAGCAAAAGAAGCCGGGTGGTTTGCTTCATCATCTAGAAGTCCCGCAGTGGAAATGGGATAGCATTTCAATGGACTTTATTGATGGGCTGCCTAGGTCAAGAAGAGGCAATACCAGTATTTGGCTAATAATGGACAGGCTTACAAAGAACGCTCACTTTATACCCGTTAAGAGTAGAAGGACTGCCTCATCTCTAGCAGCCATTTATCTTAAAGAGATAGTTCGACTCCATGGGATACCCTCCAGCATTGTTAGCGACCGAGATCCTATCCTTACGAGCGAATTTTGGAAGAGCTTGCAAGAGGCGGTAGGCACACGGCTATGTTTAAGCACGGCATATCACCCCCAAACCGATGGTCAGACGGAAAGAGTGAACAGAGTGTTAGAAGATCTCTTGAGATTATGCATTCTTGACTTCGGAGGAACATGGGAGGATTATCTTCCTTTGGTGGAGTTTGCCTACAACAATAGCTACCAAGCCACCATAGGTATGGCACCCTTCGAAGCTTTATATGGAAGACCGCGCCAATCACCAACTTGTTGGTGGGAGTCTACAAATAAGCTCATACTTGGACCATATATGATTAGAGAAACTTCAGAGAAAGTGGACTTGATACGAAAAAGAATGAAGACAGCCCAAGATAGACAAAATTCCTACGTAGATAAGAGAAGGACCGACCTTGAGTTTGAGGTTGGGGATAGGGTTTTCCTAAAATTATCTCCATTGAGGAATGTCATTCGCTTCGGGTCCGTAGGAAAGTTGGCACCAAGATTTGTAGGGCCGTTTCCTATCATTGAAAGGATTGGGAAGATGGCTTACAGAGTAGAGCTGCCCGGAAGATTGGCTGGAGTTCATAATGTCTTTCACATTTCTCACTTGCGAAAGTGCCTACATGAGTCTGCAGAAGTGGTCGAACCAAGCATATTAGAGGACGTAGAAGTAGAACGAGAGGCGACTGTGAGAAGAGTTCCAACTCATATCTTGGGTACAGAAGTCAAAAAGCTACGCAACCGCGAAGTCAAACTTGTAAAATTTCAATGGAGTGACGCAGAGGAAGACGTGACTTGGGAGACTGAGGCCAAAATACGCGCAGCCTACCCTTTTCTTTTTGAGGGTACATCTTTGATCTCTTTTTCCTTAAGTTTGTTCATGCTCGTATCTATCTTTTTAGTATTTTCCTCAGTGTTGTTCTCAATCCTTAGGTAGAAACCAATGGATGTAAACATGCATTTGAAACGTGTTATGATTGATGGTTGCAAGTGGTTGCTAGTGGTTGCTCGTGGATGCATATACATACACTTTAGGTATTAGATCAACTCAATCACATTCATATTGCATACGCATATATGTACTTGAATATGGTTGAAGCTTGATGTGTTATCATGTGGATGTTGCATTTGTACGAATGATTGTGCACTCATGTAGAAAGTATGATTAGGGAAGATTGCATACATTATGGATGCATGACACCGACATGACTTGCATTAAGGAGGTCAACTAAATCAGTAGACCGCTTGATTTTGCATTAGATAAGGACATGTACGCACACTATGCATGTAATCATGAAGCATTAGATGTCTTTGAAGGACAATGGACGCCTGTGTTTGATGGTTGAGCAGATGGACGATTGGATGGTAGGATATACGTTCTTCTTGACTTGAAGATTTCGGGGACGAAATCCTTTAAGGAGGGGAGAATGTAACACCCCATATTTTCTTTAAACCCTAAAGTAACGAATTAAAGAATAATTAATTTTAAATATGAGAATTAAGGGAAACGGGTTACGCAATTGCGTTCGTCTTGAAATTCTGGTTGAGATAGAGTCCGAGTTTGCGTGAATTGGACTTCGTATGAAGAAGTTATGGCCTTCAGAAGTTTCGAAAATTCAAAATTCAAAATTAAACACAGAAGAGGGCAGGGCAGGAAAATTCCCTCCCCAGGCCAAGTCGACCAGGGGGTCGACCCTAGTGCTGACCTAACCTACAGGTCGACCTAGGGGTCGTTCTACCCCCCCTCCCGGGCAGATCTGAAAAGATGACGAATTCTGACTCCCTGCTGAGTCATTAGGGATGAGGTGTTATCCTATCTTAACTAGATGGTCTTGATTGCTTCTAGGGTTAATCTGACGGCTCTAATTTAATTAAACCTCTACAAAAGAAACCTAACTCTCAACCCAAAATCACAAATATTCATACCAAGAGCCGCCATGTCGTCAATGGTGAACCTAGAATAACCGTCATCTCTTTCAACTCAAAGGCAAGATAGAAGCTACATCAAAATTAACTCAAATCCAATCTAATTCAACTAAGAAAATTCAAACGATCTACATCAAAGGTCGAGCAATTCAGTTTCAGAGTACAGATGCCAGAACTCAAGAATTCCTTTTTGGTTGTAAGTACAGTTATCTTTCGGATGTGATTAAATTAAAGACATTGTTTGTAATGAATTGTATCAAGTTGTAAGTGATGCTGATTTATGTTTAATCATGTCTATTCTATCATATATGCCTATGAACTATTGTGGTCTATCGAACCTATCATGATTATGTGGAAAATTGGTGAATAAACCTATGATGTCGTATAGGAATTTGGGAATGAAATTATCATATGTAAGTTTGGTGATATTATACAACTTTTAGGCTAAATCATATCGTTTATGCCTAACTGTTTAGATCCTTTCTGCATACATGTTTAGACCTACAACTTTGTATAATTTGGTGATGACATCTATATGTTGTATGTCAATTCAGAAATTATGCCATGTTTATGCAAGTTTAGTGATGCTATCATGTTATGTATACATGCAAGCTTATTGGTTAAAAACATGATTATGTAAACCTATATGTTTAGATCTACACTTTATATGTTAGATCCATATGCCTTTATGTTAGATTTATATTAGCATGATTCAACCCCTATGCAAGTTCACCACTACATGTCTAATTAAGTTTTGGTAGTTCTATGTAAAACTATTATTTTATGACTCACGTCGCATAGATCTAGCTTGCAAGTTCATAATTAAAAGTATATTTTTCCAAGTTCATGTGACACATCTATAGTGAAATCCATATTTTTGTATGATGTTGGAATGTTGCAAGTTCCTCTTTTTCCCCTTTTAATTTATTAGTTAGTCTAAAATGTCGAGCCTCACATCCTATGAAATTTTGCGAATGTAAAGTTGGAGGAAAACATGAAACTACATGTAACTGACATATTTGGCTCATAACCATATAAATGGTATGGCATTGAAATGGTATAATTTACTTACCAAAAATTATGAATTTGATTTAGAAGGAACGTGGGCCATGACAATAAATTGTTGACAAATCTACATATAGGCATAAAAGGATAAATATGTAAATTTAGAAAAGACGAATATGCCTAACCCGAGGTTAGACTGAGTTGTGGTGTAAAACTACCCGGAATCGACTGGCACATCCAGTGACCATAACAATACATGTCTAATGAGGGTGTTTAGTGCATTGAGCCCGAAAAACACCCGAGGTTAGACTGAGTTGTGGTGTAAAACTGCCCGAAACCGACCGGCACATCCAGTGGCCACAACAATACCTATCTAATGTGAGTGGTTGGTGCTCTAATAAAGCTAAGTCAAGAGTGGTAGGGTAAAGTCAATTAAGGAAATACTTAACCAATTCAATATGTTAGCTAAACGGATGGGTGGAGTTAGGTAAATTTGGATACTTAACCAATTCAACATGTTGGCTAGGAAACCCTAGTAACGGGGACCCATTTCAGCAGTAACCCACATAGATGTATCATGGTACCCTGAACCTGGCAGGGTGGGGCACGATTACTGGGCCGAATATAAGCGGTCAAAAACGTTGGTGGGTGGTGCGTCAGTGTAGGTTCCAACGGAGTATGGGCGTGCACGTACTCCGGAGTGGAAAAAGCAGGCACTTGCATCAGTAGTCATACACTGTGCATCTTGAATCGGGTCGGGTTACCACCATAGGATTTGATACACTCCGTGGTGGGACCAGCACAGGTATCTACAGTCAAGCGGGGGCCGAATGACACACGTGATAAATGCATGCGAGTCGGAGCCGATCGATATAAGGGGATCATTTCACCATGAATATGGGGTGCCAGTTAGGACAAGTATAAATAGATGCAGAGAATTAGACATGGGTGCGATAGTAAATTCGGTTTAAACTTCCTTATCTGGGTTTATGTTAGTTAGTCATCCTCGTATGATCCTATTTTTCAGTTTATTCCTATCATGACCCTTTTCCTTATTCACACTAAAAAGTCACAAGACTTACTCAGACTTATGTCTAACCCATTTTCTTTCGTCTTCTTTTCTTCCGTTTTCCCCCATCAGGTAGCCAGGGAGGGAATAGCTCAGCTTAATTTGGACCGTTCATCTTCACAATCTTGAAGACTCTGTGATGTACGGCTTGGAACTTATTATCTTCGGCTATGGCTTTGGACACACTAGACTTGGGGATTTATGCAGTTTTATTTATGATTTATGCTTCTTTATATAATAATCAAGACAAAAATTATGATGTAATGATTTGGAAGTTGGTTTTGAAACAGTTTGCTGTAATGTTTTGTTATGAGCAATGTTTGAAATAAAGTTAGTTTTATTTTCCGCTGCTTATATATACACATCTGTCTTGTAAATTATCTGTGTCTTTTACCTATAATGCTCCATCGAAGTTAAGGCATTCCCTTTGTGAGTGACCTTAACGGAGGTGGGGTGTTTCAGGACTATTTATCAGGTTGTTATCTTTTTACCTGATTTTTGTTACTTCGTAATGTGATGAAAATCTAATACATTTTCCTTTTAATGTTTATGTTTGTGTGTTATGACAAGCCTTGTAATGCTTTGAGTATATATATATGTATAAATTGTGTTATTCCTATGTATACTTTGTGGTATATATGCTCAGGGATATGAAGGATATGTGCTACAGTTTCTGGTTTTATATATATACACATATATGATATATATATATACACACACACACATATACATATATATATATGTATGTATGTATGTGTGTGCGCACACACATATAATTAGACACGGTCAAATACCATGTTTGATTAGACTTTATATACGGCTAATAGCCGTGTTTTAAAATAATGAGATACAGTTAGTAGCCATATCTAATAATTTAACATGTCACTTTTTGATATGGCTATTTATCGTTCCCAAGAGCTCTAGATACGGCTAAAAACACAGTCTAATCGGCATAATGGTGCAATGAAACATGGATCGGATATGCGCAAGACTTGATCGATCAGCTTATCTGATGGATCGTGCATGCTTTGATGGATTGGTCTCTGATGGATCGGTAAGGCTTTTGGATTCATGGAGCATGCATGAATAGATGGATCAGGTCAAAAGTCTAAGCAATGGATTGGATCGGCTAGAATGTGGGAGAATGATGGATCAGACAGAGCATGTGCTGATGGATCGGTGCATGGTAAAAAGGATGGATTGGTAGCATTTATATGGGTTATTACTATAGGGATAGATCAGCCAAATCTATGGATCGGCAAGGGAGATGCGTGGATCGGCAGCCGATCTATAATGGATCGGTGACGTTTGAAAACTGAAGGAAGGTGGCGATTTGATGGAGAGCTATATTTGATGGATCGCAACATTTTTCAGAAACGCTATGAAAGAAGGATGAACCATTGTACATAGCAAAAGATGAACGTTGTGTATCAACTATCGACCAAATGAAGTTTGCTACTGGTTCGACATTGGACGTGGCTTCGATGTGAATTCAAGATAGAATGTTCGAAGTGTCGTAATGTGTTCGTTGATCGATGAAATGCAACGAATTTGGAGACGACTCAAGGATGTTTGAGTTCGTAAATAATGGCTGCTCGAGAAGGCGCTTGAGCTTATGAATGGTCGCCGATGACGACGACTAGAGACATTGAAGGCCGAGGGATTATCGTTAGTCGGAGGTTCTAGAGGACTCAAAGTCGGGGTATAATAGGGACGCCTAAAAGACTAGATGATTAGTTGAGTACCCTAGGTATCGATGAAAGACCAAGATACATATCGATGAAAGGCGAATAGAGTTTCGCTAGAACCGGGCTTACCATTAGCCCTTGACAGATGGCAAGGTGGGACAATCATACGATTAACGATGGTTTCCAGGAAGGATAGGCGGTGGTACTCAGAGCCATGGATGTTGATTGTTTTGTTGGTATCATCTTGTGTAGATTGTGCGACATTGAAGGAGGCATCTCTTGGGTGCTTGTCTAATGTTGGTTTAGGCCTTCGGGGTCTGTGCTTGGGGGATGTTGATCTAGATTAGGATGGTCTACGCTAGATAATTGGTTGCTATGTCTTCTACTTTTTATTTTCTGATTTTGTAAAGGCTATCACTGTCGGATGTGGAGGAGACGAATTTGGATTTCTTCTCTGTTGATGTTGGTAGATTAGATGATTGATCTACCTACTTCTCATATGCTTTATTGATGATGTTAGATAGTTTTTTATCGCTCATTAAGACTATCTTCTGGCTCAAGGTTTTTTGTTCCCTCTTATTACCTTGGGTTGTTCATCCATTGATGTTGTGGATGGGAAGACTGGGTAACATGTGACAGGTTGCAGATCTTGATGAGAACGATGTTGTAGAGCGATGATAAGCAAGAGGCTTACTATTATTTTCTGCTATACATATCTTGTTGTTTTCGCTTATGTTTGATGTATGAGTACTCTGAGTGAACCTATAGTAATGCTTCTTTTACAGAATTTGATGTTGTATCCAATTTGATGTATGAATATTCTTTTCATGATGATATGAAAGTTCAAGATTCTATTGTATGATGCTTCACTTTTAATGCATGTTGTAAATGTTTTATTGTATTTTATCCCTATGTCGTGAGTTATACGATAGGTTCTGCTTGTGTTGTTCTACCCTGATGATCGTCAATAGCTGCCTGGCACATCTTTTAGTGTATTATTCCTCTTGTTAAGTGCAGGAGTAATGGGCGGTCATCACATTCGGTATCAGAGCTCTGGTTAATCGATTTTAGCCAAAGTCCGAAGACGTAATGACGTATGAGAGAAGTATTTGTAGTTTTCTGATAAATGTATACTATATATTAGAGTATAGTATAATAGCGCTTGAGCTCCATTATAGTTTTTCTCGTGTTTGGACAAATCATTCTATTTTTCAGTTTTAGAGTGAGTCATCGATCGTTGAAACACACGGCTAGGGAGGAGACTGTTCCTGAAGGGGGAGATGGCGGTATACCAGATTACTCAGCTATGTTCGAGACTATGATGATAGCAATCATGAGGAGGGTGCCCGCTCTTGGAGCAGCCACGGTAGATGTTGGGGTTCAACCAAGGTTTGTGGACTTCGCAAAGCCTGGAAAGGATATCACTGCTCTTTGTAATGACCCAGGGGTTTCCGGCCTCGAAAATCGACATAAATATCCTTACCATGACTCGTGCCGATCCTCCAAGCACCGAAAAACACCAGATAGTGATTAGAAAGAAATTAGAGGGTGAGATAAGAAAGAAAGTTAGAATAGAAGAAGAAGAACCAACACAGAGTCTCACATCGCAGCGGAACAAAATATAATACTGAAATAAATCTTTGTTGAGAGCTTTTACAAATACTTACAATATCATAGTACAACACACATCTGGACAGTTTTGATAATCTGTCCTCATATATATAATCACACAACGGAATATCATTCGTCTGAACATCTTCAGCATGCCTTTGGACTTCGCAGTACCTGATAACTTGAACCGGTACACTCCGGGCTAACCCAAGCATTTACAAAACACCGGGTCAGTCTGGTGGACCAGAGTGGGAAAAACTCGCACAACATTAAGGTATCACACGACTTGATTTAAAGTTAAAATCCTTTCGAAAGAAAAGGATAATCGTAAGACTGATCCACACATAAACACAGACGGTTTTTACCTTACGATAACCCAAAACAGTTTCCAAAATCAATATCCTCTCTAATATTATCATAGTGTCTAAATACAAGTAAATATCATTCTAGTGGAACACTTGCATCTCACGCTCCACGTATATATACAAATAAAACCGCGGGCGCTTATTGGAGATTGGATTCCGACCTTGACAAGGTATGGGACCACGTGCCGCTCGTGTATCTCTAGAGGCGAATACACTGGGTTCAACAAGAACGTCTTGCAACCCGGCCCTCACATGACCGACCACTCATTTCGCTTGAGTGTATCGAATGTATATCACCAACGGTTGGGCTCAAACCACCGTTCCCGAATGGGCAGAATCGATAGAGTAAGGAACAAAAAGAATTTCTCTAGATAGGTGATTATACACCCTTAATGGGAGCGACCCACATAGCCATGTTGCTTGCCCGATTTTTGTCATCTCCCGGTTGATGAGGCTTGAGGTCAGAACACATCTGATCCTCATACACTTTGAATGCCACATCGTCAGATCCGCCAAATGACTAATTGACGTCTACAAAAATATCCTGGTCGTTAAGCTAGAGAGGTGCCCCCTCCGCCACTAACAAAGATACGTTTGTAAAAGTCAACGTACGTGACTCTTAAGAACTACTCTGTCAGACATCCGTCCATACAAGTCATCCAGGAACAGGATGAACCGAAGGTACTCTCCTACTGCATCCAATATAGGAATCACCCCATGGATCAGTAGCGATAGTCCTTGCAATCCATAGATTCCAACCATGACATAACCCCAGTATATCTCTGGCGCGAATCATATATTGTAAGTGGTTATTCCGCTTTATGAAAATCTATGGTCTTCAAATGCTCCATCTCGATCGTCGCCTGAGATCTTCTATATATTTCGTATTTGTTGGTCATAATGGTTTTCGAATAAACATTCGATCCCGGTCTTTCCCTACCAACAATCGTAAGGGTCAGACTTGATAGTCGGTTATTTAACTATCAAGTAAACATCCATAAAATCACAAAAATAGATTCACTGGTCTGGTACTCAGCATCACTTGGGTTTTTAAAATTTATCGCCCAAATTTCCTTTTAACTCTGTTACTAGGAAAATATAATCTCATATCATTTCCTCTACTTTGGAAATCTTATCACCCATTCTCAACATTTCCAACTAGTATTATCCTTGGATAAATCCGAAGTCGTTCAAGTTGGGGTATTTTAATTACCTCTCAGACCTTGATCAACCACGTTCTTATCTTTAAATAAATACGAGTTGTAATTCAAGAACCGATATTACATCCAATATAAAACATATCTCACCAGCTGAAAATATGGCTTTACAGTTGTAATGGCGCGTTTTGTTAGCTGTCGAATAATTAATTTATTTAATTATTTATATATCGATTTGGCAATATCGATAACTTAAAGTAAAATGTTCGAACTTATAATTTATAATAATAATTATAATCGAGCCCGTAACGACGCGGCAGTTCGTTATTTGGCGAGTTGAACTTCAACTGAATGTACATGATTCATTTTAAGCCGGATTTCTGTGAAACAAGAAACGTGTGGAGCTGGTGGAGTATATCTTTCTAGTGGTAGAGAAAAATCAGGATTTCGTCGTGTAGATTTTGAGATATGTCCAAATCAAATTTTAAAATAGTCGCTATGGAATCGTTTATCGACCATATCGGTTTATTCGATATAACTAGAGTTCGGGCTTGAATTTAGACAAGGTTCTTTTGGGAAATAGTGATAATTTAATTTTAAGAATTTTACTGTAATTTTTATTTAATTTAATAAGCGACTTCGTATTTGAAGTATTTCGCACCCTGAAATCAACATTTTGAAGTTTCAAAATATGAGTCCACCTACCGATATTATTATATTTCTGGGATCGTGACACCTCACTGAGCATGACTGTGCTCTTACTTCTGTCTGTTGCGGCCCGACATGAACGAAAATTTAAGTAATGGAGCACACATATATTTGTAACGTAAAACATATATGATAGATGTATATATATTAAATTTTCTTGGACCTTAAGAGTGCACGCCGCCTTCTTCTCTATCCACAAGTTCTTAGTGCCCCATGATAGGCCACACCCTCCGTCATTTTTAAGTACGTGCACCTCAAACTTTCACTTATTTTCCCTGGACACAAACAATATAGCACATCCTATATAATCAATTTTATAGCCGCCGCGTTCATTCCTTCAGCAAAAAACCCATTTGGCTCCTCTCTAAAATCAAAAACAAAATAAAAGAAATTTTATAAATCAAAAGAGTTGTGAATTTGGGTTCGTTGAGGGATTGTCTTCAAGTCTATTATCATCTTGCTGGGCTCGACGCAGAGCGGCAGTGCTCGCTGGAAACTAGGGTGCACGGTTCCAAGAGATTTAGACTTCGAATCGAGATTTGGGTGTCGGATTTGTACTCGTTTGATAATTTAGCATCTCGTATACATTTTTTTAAGAAGACCGAACTGATTTTGTTCGGTGTTGTTACTGTGTTGCGCGGAAAGGTACTGGAGGTCGGAAGTCCAAGATTTGAGTGCGAGTTCATCACTTTGGGGATGGAGAGATAGAGTTGTTCATGAGGAGTGTTGTGATTATTTTAGTTCGATTTTTAAGTGGAAGGATGAGGGGATTGGAGCAAGCAAAGGGGCAGCAAGGGATGTGGATCCCTGGAGCAAGGCGCGTACAGGTGTTTTGGGGGAGAAGGCAAAGAGAGAGGAGCGGGTTTAAAAAGGAATAATGGGCCAAGAATAGTGGTGAGGCCCATCAGAATTAAATTCCTATCTTGTATTTAAATTAAAAGCGTTCAAACTTCGTAACGCCGTATCTTCTACTTACGATATCAGAATCACGAACCGTCAGTCACGTTGGGATCGTATGGACGAGCGCTTCACGATGGAACAACCGCGAGTCAATTAGAGTCCGATACAATTTATAGCAAAATAAATTGTCTGAATCAAGCGATGGTTATCGTCATTGACGATGATTGTCCAATGTGAGTAAATCTCACAAACTCTAAACAGTTTTATTTTCACGTTGTATTCTTAGAACTGTTAAAATA
The DNA here is from genome assembly GCA_030737875.1 of Allium sativum. Lineage (NCBI taxonomy): Eukaryota > Viridiplantae > Streptophyta > Magnoliopsida > Asparagales > Amaryllidaceae > Allium > Allium sativum. The sequence goes on along the minus strand of CM060922.1, from coordinate 931,503,589 downwards.
TTGTCTGTTTGACTGTGTGTTGATTGTTTGCTTGAACTGCTAGTCAGTTAGTAGAGATTATATATATATGTATATATATATATATATATATATATATATATATATATATATATATATATATATAAACCGTCAAATAGTTATATGTTGATTCTGTTCTAACAGAATATTATACTGGTGTTGTCTAACATCTGTGGTGCAGGGAAACAGGTTGGAGGAATCCAACTGGATTCCTCAACAGTTATTTTTACTGTAATTTATGTATTGTGATATATAAATGTGATATATATAATCTATTGTGATTATGTGTGGTTGGACGATATTCATCGTTGTTAGATGATGTGTTAAAAACCATAAGAAATACCAGGATATAGAAAAGAGATTTTCAAACTATAAATTGAAAATAATTTATTTATATAAAATCGATGGATTTTATATTATAAAGAAAAGGGGATTTTGAGTATAAAGGAAAATATTGGTTAATCAAGTATAAAGGAGAAATATTTGTTAATCGAGTATAAAGGATTAAACAAAGTAATTGGTTAGGTTGACCAAAGCAAGTTAGTCGGGTTAAACAAAGTAATTGGTTAGGTTAACCAAAGCGAGTTAGTCGAGTTAATCAAAGTAATTGGTTAAGTTAACCAAAGTAAATTTGTTAAGTTAAACTAAATGATTAATCGATGTGAATTAGTTAAGTTAAACTAAAGGATTAATCGATGTGAATTAGTTAAGTTAAACTAAGTGGTTAATCAAAGTGAATTAGTTAAGTTAACTAAGTGGTTAATCGAAGTAAATTAGTTGATTTAAACTAAGTGAATCGGCTAGAGTTAATCAACGTGAATTAGCTAAGTTAAACTAAGTGGATTAGTTCAGTTAATCGAGACGAGTTAACCAGTTAGGTTAAACCAGTTAGAGTTGACCAGTTAGAGTTAACCAGTTAGAGTTGACCAGTTAGAGTTGACCAGTTAGAGTTGATCAGTTAGAGTTATCCAAGTAGAGTTAATCGAGTAGAGTTGTCGAATATCACTTATCCGAAGTAGAGTTATCGAATATAGTGTATTCGAGAGAAGAGAAATCGAATATAGTTTATTCAAGTGGAGAGATCAAATGTTATTCATTTGAGAAGAGTTATCGAATATAGTTTATTCGAGTGGAGAAATCAAATGTGATTCATTTGAGAAGAGTTATCGAATATAGTTTATTCGAGTGGAGAAACCAAATGTGATTCATTTGAGAAGAGTTATCGAATATAGTTTATTCGAGTGGAGAAATCAAATGTGATTCATTTGAGAAGAGTTATCGAATATAGTTTATTCGAGTGGAGAAATCAAATGTGATTCATTTGAGAAGAGTTATCGAATATAGTTTATTCGAGTGGAGAAATCAAATTTTATTCATTTGAGAAGAGTTACCGAATATTATTTATTCGAAGAATAGTTATCGAATATTGGTTATTCGAAGTTAGTTAATCCAAAGGAGTTAGTCGAAGAGTTAATCGAATATAGTTATTCGAAAGAAGGTGTAAATCGAATATAGTTATTCGAGTAAAGTTAAAAGAGTTAATCGAATTTAGTTATTCGGAATGAGTTATTCGAATTTGATATTTGAATAGAGTTAAACACATTAGAGTGATTCGAATTACTTATTCAAATAGAGTTAAACACGTAAGAGTTAATTGAATATTAGTTATTCAATTAGAGTTAAATCAAATTTAGTTATTCGAAAGGAGTTAATCAATTTGAGTTAAGTTAATCGATTTGAATTAAGTTGAATCGAAATGGAGTAAATCGATTAGAATTAAGTTAATCGAGTTAGAGTAAATTGAATATTGGTTATTCAAAGGTAAGTTATTCGAATTAGTTATTCGAAGGAGTTAATCAAATGAGTTGATCCAAAGGAGTTAGTCGAATATTAGTTATTCGAATAGAGTTAAAGGAGTTATCGATTTTAGTTTGATCGAAAGGAGTTATCGATTAGTAAATCGAAAGGAGATTTTCGAAAATAGCATATTCGAAAGAAAGAGATCGAATATTGTTTATTCGAAAGAGAGAGATTTCGAATATGAGTTATTCGAAGAGAGATAATCGAATATAGGTTATTCGAAGAAGAGTTAATCAAATAGAGATTACTCGAAAGAGAGTTATACGTCGAATTCAATTATAGCGAATTCGGGAAAGTACTATTTACTTTCCAGGGTTTAAATCAAGATTTAGTTATTGATTTAGAAATTATGTGTCTGTTAAATTATTCGAGTTAGGAGATAAAGTTATAATTTAGGTTAGATATTGCAGAAGTAGAAATTATAACGTTATAGTTATAATCAAACACTGTCATATAAGAAGTGGATTCGTAACCTGAATCCGAGAATTTGCGTAAACAGACGATTGGAAAAAATGAGTGATGAGCTTCATCTATTTCACAGTAAAGGACGTTGTTCAATTAAGGTCTGAGAGGTAATTATACCCCAACTTGATTGACTTCAGAATTGACAAAGGAATAGTTGTGGTTCGATAGGAAAGGTTGATTTGGAATATAGTTAAGTAATAAGCGATTAATGGATTAAGCGTAACGATGTTTTATACAACGTTCATTGGAAATCCGTAAATGAGTTTTGGAAACGTTTTCCAAATATAGTCAGATATGTTTTCTAAACATAGAAAATGAAATGTTTTCATGATAAGAATTTAAGAAATAGAGTTAAGCAAATTTAGAAACTGACTGGAGAGGGTAAGTTGAACGGTTTTCTAAGTGACGATCTGATGTTGGTTTTGACCTTCCGTATTGATACTTAGAGAATTGTTCTCATACTAGTTACAGTTAGGGACTGATAGTTGCAAAATAATAGTGATGTCAAAATAAACTATGGAAATGTTTTCCAATGATTAATAACATATATTTTCTAAATATATGAAATAAGGAAATATGAACATATGATGATTGATCGATCGAATTTCCATTTGGAAATAAGATCGTTGTTTGTACACCGACATGTTTTCATTTGATAGTTGAATCACAGACTATCAAAGTTTTTACCATTTTAACGTTGTTAATATGGAGAGACCGGTTGGATTATTATCCAAAGAACCACTCTGTATTGGCATAAGCGTTGCGAGCAATATCTGCCAAAGATAAATTGAAGACGGAGTAAAGTGCAAGGGCTGTTGTATAAGTCTTAGATAACAGTGACTAAGATGGATATACTGAATAGTGCCTTCGGTTTGTCCAGTCCCAGGACAACGTATATGGAAGAAGGTCTGACAGAGTATATCCAATGGATCGCGTAAGTTGATCTGTTCAAACGTATTCACGTTTGGTGGCGGAGGAATTCGTTTCTCTTAGCTGTATACCCGTGTTATTTTTGAATAAGTCAATTTGTGATTTGGCGGGTATGACGATGTGGCATTCAAAGTGAATGGTGATCAGATGTTCTGAAGATAGACGTAGTTTCTAGCCTTACACCAGGAAGTAACAAAAGTTGGGCTAGGCAGCATGGCTAGTTGGGTCATTCCCAAGCAGGGTGTATTGTCACCGATCTAGGGAATATCCATATTTATACTTCTTTTTGATTCTGTATCTTCGGATGACGGTTTGATGGCCTATAACCGTGGTGGCAATATATTCGCGACACTCAAGCTAAATGAGTGAGCGGTCATGTGTGGCCGTGTTGCAAGACGTTCTTGTTGAACCCTGAGTGTATCACCTCTAGAGTACACTATTCAGAAGGTGCTCCCATACCTTGTCTGTTGGAATCCATTCTCCGTTAAGCGCTCTGCGGTTTATGATTTTATACTATGTATGTAGAACGTGAGATGCAAGCGTTTCTGCTAGTTGATATCTATTTGTACATAGACATTATTATAATATCAAAAGGTTTTTGATATAAAGATATTTTGGATTCTCATAAGGGAAAAACCCTGTAACAACCCGTATTTTCAATAACCTGTAATAACATAAATCGAGGCAGAATTTAATTCTAAAATGGGAATCAAGGGAAACGGGCTATGCCATTGTGTTCGTCTCGGAAAAATACGCGAAATAGAGTCCGAGTTTTCGAAAATCGGAGTCCGTATGACCAAGATATGGCCTCGCGAAGTTTCACGAAAATTCCCAAATTAAAGTATACTTAATTAAGTGAAATGGGTTGTGTAGATATATATATATATATATATATATTGATATATATATATATATATAATTGAAAATTTAATAAATAAATATGCAAAAATGCTCAAAACAGCGAATTGGGAGAGGGGAATGACCGAACCGGCCGATTTTTGAAGTCGACCCGAGCCCGCTGGGTCGACTAGGGGTTAATCCAGGGTGTTTGGCTGTCAACCCGTGGGCCGATTCGCTCAAGTGCAGATTTTGCATTTGAATGGTTCTCATGGTCCATCTTTAATCTAAAGGCCCTAGATGGTTCCTACACTTGACTTCTTCCCCAAGACATGCTTTGATGGCTTGGATTGAATCTAGGGTTAATCCTATGGCCTAAAACACTTGCCTAATCTATAAATAAGACCCTAACCTACCCTAATTCATTCATAATTAAACCTAGTGACTAAACTATGGCAAAATGCTAGCTCTCATGGCCTCCACTAATTTTATGAAGAGGGTTGCATACTAATCACTCTCTAATCAACTTCTAATCCCTTCTTAGCATCTTAATCTTCTTCATTTGGTGTTCAAAGTTGCTAGTTGTGAGTTTCTATCACTTTGATGATCTTTTGGTAAACTAATTAGATGAGATGTGATGAGATTTATGGTTTTGTATGTGGGTTAATGAGCTTTGAATCATATGATATGATGTTAGCATTAATCTTATGTTTATGCATGTTGAGTATGTAAGCTTATGCAAGTTTAATATGATGTATGTTATGTTTGCATGATGCTAAATATGCAAGTTGTGGGCTATGTAATCATATGCATGTTATGCAAGTTCATGGTAATATGCTATGCAAGTTACATGTTTGTTAATATGCAAGTTACATGTTTGTTAATATGCAAGTTACATGTATGTAAATATGCAAGTTACATGTTTGTTAATATGCAAGTTACATGTTTGTTAATATGCAAGTTACATGTATGTAAATATGCAAGTTACATGTTTCTTTATATGCAAGTTACATGTTTGTTAATATGCGAGTTACATGTATGTAAATATGCAAGTTACATGTTTCTTTATATGCAAGTTACATGTTTGTTAATATGCGAGTTACATGTATGTAAATATGCAAGTTACATGTTTATTAATATGCAAGTTCATGATGACACATTATGCAAGTCTATAAGCTAATATGCAAGTTTGTTATGCAAAATGAATATGTAAGTTATGTGACATATTATATGCAAGTTATGTGACATGTTATGCAAGTTCATATGCAAGTTATGTGTTTGTTAATATGCAAGATGGCACCTTTGAAACATGTTCATTCATATGCAAGTTGACACCTTTTATATGTGTTATATCATGAACGAAATTACGTGGGAACGATGGGGTAATTAAATGCATAAGTTAATAAGATTGTGTGAAATTAATATAATTATGCATAACACAAAATAAATAAACATAGTATGGGAATTTGCCTATTTGGTTAGGTGTACCCATACTATGTGTTGGGAATTTACCTATTGAGTTAGGTCTACCCCATGGGAATTTACCTATTAAGTTAGGTCTACCCATGTTAAGAAAACTTGATTAATTAGGGATAATTAATATAAAATTATGAGGGTGATTAATTAGGTGTAATTAATTGACTAAGACACGAGGTTGGACTCAGTTGTAGCGTAAAACTGCCCGGACCCAACCGGCTTAACCAGTTGCTACAAATGTTAGCCCAATGTGAGAGGTCTTAGGCACAAACTAAATACGTAATTAATGTAAAGACACGAGGTTAGACTCTGTTATGACATAAGGCTGCCCGGACCCAACCGGCTTAACCAGCGGTCATAAAAGACAGTCTAATGTGAGAGGTCTTTACAAAGGTTACGTTCTTAATTAATTAATTAAGAAACACTTAACCACATTAGCATGTAGAGGGACATGAGGGGTTAAGTGGGTGCCTCGGGTGGCATGAGAAAATCTAGTGGTTGCCTTGGGTGGCAATAGAAAATACGATTAGAATACTTAACCAAAATAGAACATGTAATTAAAACATGATTAAAGGGTTAAGTGGGATATACTAGAAAAAGGGACAAGCTTAGGTGGGTAGCTTGTGGAGGCCCATTTCAACCAGTAACCCATACGTATCTTTGTGGGCTCGACCCATGTCGAGGACGGGACACGCATACTGGGCTTGACTGTAAGAGGCAAACGGGTTAGCGGTGGCAACGCAAGTCCAACGGGCTTCATATGCGTGAGTGGGCCCGGGCTGGTAGGTAAGCCGTTGTTGCATCGAGTAGATATAAGCCGTGCACCTTTAGTTCCATCAGGTTGCCACATTGGGGAATGATACATCCCACGGTGGGGCCAGCACGGGTATCTACGTTAGGGAGCCGATCGAATGGGAAGTAGTGTGTACACCTAGTGGATTGTAGGGCCCCGTGGCGCCTACTTGGTCACCTAGGGGTACGCAGGTACTAATTAGTAAATTTTATAAGTCCTTGGGTGGGATCAACCTTTAAGTTAGGAACGACTGGTGTGGTGCAGTTTAGTAATTTACCTTAGGGAGGGTAGATGCGTCTTTATCCTTTATCTTCGTTTAGTTGACTGCTTAGGGTAGCCATTCATCCCTATATGTTACCGTATATCAGTTTATGTCTTCTCTGGTTACTTTAACGATTGTATTGTTAAAGTTATAGGACTCGCTCAGACTTATGTCTGACCCTGTTGTTTTTATCTTTTTCCCAACCCTCAGGTCCTACGGTGGATCCTAGCAGTAGTGGAGCTTGATCGGATTGCTGTTCCAGTCTTTAGGAGCTTGGATAGATGTAAAGCTCCAGTTATCCAGTTATCTTTTCTTTTGTTTGGCTATTGTATGAGAGTGGGATTATGTACTTCTTTATTTTGATGGATATTGTACTTGACCTTTATTGTGGTTTTATGATGTAACCAGACATGTTTTACTTCCGCTGTTATGAGATGATGTTTTAAAATTTCAAGTACTATTTATATCTGTCTTGTTGTAATTTTTCTGTTCTATATTCACTAAAATACTCCACCGATGCTATGGCATTCCCATTGTGAGTGATCATAGCGGGAGTGGGGTGTTACACGTGGTATCAGAGCTTAAGGTTACCAGAACAGATAAAATTTTTGAGAAAAACTACTTTCTAAGAGTATTTTCGAAGAAAGGATTTTTAAAAGCATGTCTTCTAAGAGAAAAAGTTTTTGAAAAAGAAAAGCATAATCCCCAATAGCCATATCTTTATCTTTCGGAATCTCCTTTTTGAATCTTTCCTCTTTCGTTTCAGCATGGCTGAAGATCTTAACATCCCGGAGGGTTTAGTTATACCACTATGGTATAGGAGGTTGCAAGAGGCTAGGGCCGCGGCTGCGGGTCCGGCCAATGCTACTACACCAGAGACAACCGCTCCTCCTCCTCAGCCTAGAGTGGATAATTTTGCTAAGGTTTGCAAGGAGTTCAAGGCTATAGGAGGAAAACCTTTTCTTGGTTCAGAGACTTTCGTAGAGGCTAGAGATTGGCTTAAGGAAGTGGAAGAGTTGCTAGATATCTTTGAAGTGGAAGAGGGAAAGAAAGTCAAGTTGGCGGCTTGGTTAATGAAGGGAGAGGCCTCATTCTGGTGGGAGGTCACTAATGGAGAACGCCCTGTTGACTCTTGGGCAGATTTTAAGCAAAGGTTTGGGGCTAAGTTTCTCTCAAGGGCGGAAGAGAATCTGTTTATGGAGAAGTTCTTGAATTTGAAGCAAGGGAATCTCACGGTGAAAGAATATGTCAACAAATTCAATCAATTAGCAAGGTTTGGCATAGAGTTGGTGAATACACCGGAGAAGAAGGCTTTGAGGTTCGTTAGAGGCTTGAACGAACCATTGCAAGGAATAGCTATGACTCACATTCCTATGGGGGCCACTTTTGAGAAGCTTGTCTACATGGCACTTATGCATGAGGATGATAAGAATTCTAAGGCACCAGAGAAAAAGGGGGATCAGAAGAAACCGCAACAGCAACAACAAGGCAAGGGCGGAAAAGGCAATGGTGACAAAAAGAAGACGAAGAAGAAGTGCTTCAATTGTGGAACACCAGGACACCTCAGTAAGGATTGTCGCAAAAAGAAGAAGACCGGTTGCTTTCATTGTGGTGAAGCAGGGCATCTTGTGAAAAACTGCCCAAAGAAGGGGCAGAAGACGGGGTCTACCTCAGGAGGCCAGGTGCAAGCTCTTATAGCACCACCTCAGTCAGGGGGGCAAGTTCAGGTTCTCTCAGTTCCACCGATTCAGCAGAGAGGTAGAACTATTTCCGTTGAAAGTCTGGTTTTTCTGTTTGATCATCCAGTTCGTACTTTGTTTGACTCTGGCGCATCGCATTCTTTTATCTCATCATCGTTAGTTGAGTCACTGCACTTAGACACCAGTCTAGTTGATGATCCCTTGGTTGTCTCAAACCCAATTGGGGGCTCCATATATCTGTCTATGATATGTTTGGGTTTGAAGATTTCTATACTTAGCGTTGAGTTTAGATGTGATGCTTTTGTATTGGGCTTCACGGGCTATGGGTTGATCTTGGGCATGGACTGGTTGTCCAGTAATGGTGCCGTTCTTGATTGCGAAAGGAGAGTTGTCAGGCTCATGACCCGCTTGGGTAACACTCTCGAGATCTCTTGCAATCCCATGGAATCTGTTTTGCTAAGTTATCTTGAATCGCTCGATGCTTCGGTCGAAAGTTTGTGTTCTGTCAGAGTAGTCCGGGAATATCCGGATGTGTTTGAAGAAGTAAAGGGTTTGCCTCCGAAGCGGGAGATAGATTTCCGAATTTATTTGGTGGATAATGCCAAACCAGTGTCTTTGCCAGTACGCCACATGGCTCCTCGTGAGAGAAGAGAACTTCATAAGCAAGTAGGGGAGTTGCTTGAGAAGGGGTTCATAAGGCGAAGTATATCGGAGTGGGGAGCTCCAGTAGTGTTTGCCACGAAGGCGGATGGGTCCCTCAGACTTTGTGTGGATTATAGGGAACTTAATAAGCTCACGAAGAAGAATAGACACCCATTACCGAGGATAGATGATCTCTTTGATCAGTTGGTTGGCGCGTCAGTATTTTCGCAGATGGACTTAGCTACAGGGTTTCATCAGTTAAGAGTGGCGGAGGACAGTATAGAGAAGACTGCTTTCCGGACTCCGGATGGTTTTTATGAGTGGCTAGTGATGCCATTTGGGTTGACAAACGCCCCCGCATACTTTGTTGATCTCATGAGTAGAGTGTTCAGAGAGTATCTGAATAAGTTTGTAGTAGTTTTTGTGGATGACATCTTGGTCTTTTCCAAGAATGAAGAAGAGCATGCCTTACATCTCAAGGAAGTGTTGGAGACTCTTCGAGCGCATAGTCTTAAAGCTAAATTCTCTAAATGCCATTTTTGGAGAAGAGAAGTGCGATTCTTAGGGCATGTGGTCTCTAAGGAAGGGATAGCTGTGGATCCCGCAAAGATAGTATCTATCCAGGATTGGAAAGTTCCTAGAAATGCTACCGAGGTAAGAAGTTTCTTGGGGTTGGCAGGATATTATAGGAAGTTCATCAAAGACTTCGCGAAGATATCAGCCCCATTAACCCGCTTGACGAAAAAGAATCTGGTTTTCTCGTGGGATGTAGATTGTGATGATGCTTTCCGACGGTTAAAGAGAGCTTTGACCACCGCTCCAGTTTTAGTGCTTCCAGATGGGAGTAAGCCGTTTGTTGTTTATACCGATGCTTGTGGAACAGGATTAGGCGCAGTCTTGATGCAGGAGGGAAGGGTAATAGCCTATGGAGGGAGACAATTGAGAGTGCATGAGAAGAATTACCCTACCCATGATCTAGAGTTGGCCGCGATTGTTTTCGCACTTAAGTCTTGGCGCCATTATCTTCTTGGTGAGAGATTCGAGTTGTTCACCGACCATAAATCATTGAAGTACTTATTCTCTCAGAAGGATTTAAACTTAAGACAGCAAAGGTGGATGGAGTTCTTAGCATCCTATGATTTCGAGATAGCGTATACCCCTGGTAAGGGTAACGTGGTGGCAGACGCCTTAAGTAGAAAAAGGCTATCTTTGAGTCCATTGTTCGTGGAACGACGAAGCTTGGAGTTTCTTTCTTTGTTTGACTTCAGACCTTCTGTTGATTTTGTACCTGGTTTGTTGGCATCCTTGGAGGTTAGACCTACTCTTTTGAGACGGATTGGCGAGGCTCAGCGAGACGACCCACAGTTGGTTGTGTTGGTAGAGAAGCTTATAAGAGGGGAGTCGTCCAGCCATTTGGGTAGATACACCATAGATGATAAGGGATGGTTGCATAGAGACGGTAGACTTTGTGTACCGCAAGATGAGGGTTTGAAGAAGGCTATTTTGGATGATGCACATCGTTCAAGAATGACTATTCATCCCGGTGGAGACAAAATGTACCAAGACATGAAGAGAGTTTTCTTCTGGGCCGGTATGAAGAAAGATGTGGCCGAGTATGTGGCTAGATGCTTAGTGTGCCAACAAGTTAAAGTGGAGCAAAGGAAACCCGGTGGGTTGCTACACCCATTGGAAGTTCCACAGTGGAAGTGGGATAGTGTCTCGATGGATTTCATCGACGGGTTACCGAGATCGAGGAAGGGCAATACGGGAATTTGGGTTGTGGTAGACAGACTTACAAAGAGTGCCCATTTTATACCCGTAAAGAGTAAGAGGACCGCTCCATGGCTTGCTTCAGTCTATGTTAGAGAGATTGTTAGATTGCATGGCGTACCATCCAGCATTGTGAGTGATCGAGATCCTATTTTCACTAGTGAGTTTTGGAGAAGTTTGCAAGAGGCGGTAGGGACTCAGTTGTGTTTGAGCACCGCATATCATCCTCAGACGGACGGTCAGACCGAGAGGGTGAACCGTATCTTAGAAGATCTTTTGAGGCTTTGTATCTTGGATTTTGGAGGTACATGGGAAGAACATCTTCCTTTGGTGGAGTTCGCATATAATAACAGCTTTCAGTCCAGTATTGGTATGGCTCCTTTCGAAGCTCTTTATGGAAGGCCTTGTCGATCTCCTACATGTTGGTGGGAATCTACGGATAAGATCTTGCTTGGGCCGGATATGGTTAGAGAGACTTCAGAGAAGATTGATTTAATTCGAAAAAGGATGAAAGCAGCGCAAGATAGACAGAAATCTTATGCGGATCGGAGAAGGACGGATCTTGAGTTTGAGGTTGGGGACATGGTTTTTGTCAAAGTATCTCCATTGAGAAATGTTGTTCGCTTTGGGTCCGTAGGGAAGTTAGCACCGAGATTTGTTGGGCCGTTTCCTATTAAGGAAAGGATTGGACGGATGGCATATAGGGTGGAGTTGCCCGACAGACTTAGTGGTGTTCATGATGTATTCCATGTATCACATTTGAGGAAGTGCTTACATGAGACCGCGGAGGTGGTAGAGCCGAGCTTGCTTAGAGATGTAGAGGTAGAGCGTGATGCGACGATTCGACGAGCTCCTACTCGCATCCTTGGGTCAGAAACTAGGAAGTTGAGGAACAGAGAAGTTCAGCTAGTTAAAGTGCAATGGGGAGATGACGAAAGCAATGCTACTTGGGAGACGGAAGCAAAGATGCGTTCTTTGTATCCATTTCTTTTTGAGAGTATGTCTTTTAACTTCTCCTTTATTGCTTGTCTAGTACTTATCTTATCTTTAGTATATCCTCTCGCTAATACCTATGACCTTTAGATAGGGTAAAACCTATGGTTGAGACATGTGTTTGAAACATGTTATGGTTGATGGATGCATATGGATGCAATTGTTTGCTAGTGGTTGCTCGTGGATGCATATACACACACATTAGGCACTAGATCGGCTCAGTCACTTCATGTTGCATATTGCATAAATGGATGTGGTAGTTAGATTGATGGATGTATCATGGCTGTGTTATCATATGGATGATGCATTTTTGTGTATGGTTGTGCACGCATGTAGAAATTTGTATGTGTCAATAGGGTTTCGCATACATATTGGATGCATGGCACTATCATGGTTTGCATTAAGGAGGTTTACTGTATCAGTAACCGCCTGATTTTCGCATTAGGTAAGTACATATACACACACTTTTGCATATATCCATCCAGCATTTAGAATCTTGTAAGGACAATGATTGCTCGTGGATGATGCTTTGAGTAGATGGATGATTGGATGGTAGGATACGTTCTTCCTAACTTGAAGATTTCGGGGACGAAATCCTTTAAGGAGGGGAGAATGTAACAACCCGTATTTTCAATAACCTGTAATAACATAAATCGAGGCAGAATTTAATTCTAAAATGGGAATCAAGGGAAACGGGCTATGCCATTGTGTTCGTCTCGGAAAAATACGCGAAATAGAGTCCGAGTTTTCGAAAATCGGAGTCCGTATGACCAAGATATGGCCTCGCGAAGTTTCACGAAAATTCCCAAATTAAAGTATACTTAATTAAGTGAAATGGGTTGTGTAGATATATATATATATATATATATATATATATATATTGATATATATATATATATAATTGAAAATTTAATAAATAAATATGCAAAAATGCTCAAAACAGCGAATTGGGAGAGGGGAATGACCGAACCGGCCGATTTTTGAAGTCGACCCGAGCCCGCTGGGTCGACTAGGGGTTAATCCAGGGTGTTTGGCTGTCAACCCGTGGGCCGATTCGCTCAAGTGCAGATTTTGCATTTGAATGGTTCTCATGGTCCATCTTTAATCTAAAGGCCCTAGATGGTTCCTACACTTGACTTCTTCCCCAAGACATGCTTTGATGGCTTGGATTGAATCTAGGGTTAATCCTATGGCCTAAAACACTTGCCTAATCTATAAATAAGACCCTAACCTACCCTAATTCATTCATAATTAAACCTAGTGACTAAACTATGGCAAAATGCTAGCTCTCATGGCCTCCACTAATTTTATGAAGAGGGTTGCATACTAATCACTCTCTAATCAACTTCTAATCCCTTCTTAGCATCTTAATCTTCTTCATTTGGTGTTCAAAGTTGCTAGTTGTGAGTTTCTATCACTTTGATGATCTTTTGGTAAACTAATTAGATGAGATGTGATGAGATTTATGGTTTTGTATGTGGGTTAATGAGCTTTGAATCATATGATATGATGTTAGCATTAATCTTATGTTTATGCATGTTGAGTATGTAAGCTTATGCAAGTTTAATATGATGTATGTTATGTTTGCATGATGCTAAATATGCAAGTTGTGGGCTATGTAATCATATGCATGTTATGCAAGTTCATGGTAATATGCTATGCAAGTTACATGTTTGTTAATATGCAAGTTACATGTTTGTTAATATGCAAGTTACATGTATGTAAATATGCAAGTTACATGTTTGTTAATATGCAAGTTACATGTTTGTTAATATGCAAGTTACATGTATGTAAATATGCAAGTTACATGTTTCTTTATATGCAAGTTACATGTTTGTTAATATGCGAGTTACATGTATGTAAATATGCAAGTTACATGTTTCTTTATATGCAAGTTACATGTTTGTTAATATGCGAGTTACATGTATGTAAATATGCAAGTTACATGTTTATTAATATGCAAGTTCATGATGACACATTATGCAAGTCTATAAGCTAATATGCAAGTTTGTTATGCAAAATGAATATGTAAGTTATGTGACATATTATATGCAAGTTATGTGACATGTTATGCAAGTTCATATGCAAGTTATGTGTTTGTTAATATGCAAGATGGCACCTTTGAAACATGTTCATTCATATGCAAGTTGACACCTTTTATATGTGTTATATCATGAACGAAATTACGTGGGAACGATGGGGTAATTAAATGCATAAGTTAATAAGATTGTGTGAAATTAATATAATTATGCATAACACAAAATAAATAAACATAGTATGGGAATTTGCCTATTTGGTTAGGTGTACCCATACTATGTGTTGGGAATTTACCTATTGAGTTAGGTCTACCCCATGGGAATTTACCTATTAAGTTAGGTCTACCCATGTTAAGAAAACTTGATTAATTAGGGATAATTAATATAAAATTATGAGGGTGATTAATTAGGTGTAATTAATTGACTAAGACACGAGGTTGGACTCAGTTGTAGCGTAAAACTGCCCGGACCCAACCGGCTTAACCAGTTGCTACAAATGTTAGCCCAATGTGAGAGGTCTTAGGCACAAACTAAATACGTAATTAATGTAAAGACACGAGGTTAGACTCTGTTATGACATAAGGCTGCCCGGACCCAACCGGCTTAACCAGCGGTCATAAAAGACAGTCTAATGTGAGAGGTCTTTACAAACGTTACGTTCTTAATTAATTAATTAAGAAACACTTAACCACATTAGCATGTAGAGGGACATGAGGGGTTAAGTGGGTGCCTCGGGTGGCATGAGAAAATCTAGTGGTTGCCTTGGGTGGCAATAGAAAATACGATTAGAATACTTAACCAAAATAGAACATGTAATTAAAACATGATTAAAGGGTTAAGTGGGATATACTAGAAAAAGGGACAAGCTTAGGTGGGTAGCTTGTGGAGGCCCATTTCAACCAGTAACCCATACGTATCTTTGTGGGCTCGACCCATGTCGAGGACGGGACACGCATACTGGGCTTGACTGTAAGAGGCAAACGGGTTAGCGGTGGCAACGCAAGTCCAACGGGCTTCATATGCGTGAGTGGGCCCGGGCTGGTAGGTAAGCCGTTGTTGCATCGAGTAGATATAAGCCGTGCACCTTTAGTTCCATCAGGTTGCCACATTGGGGAATGATACATCCCACGGTGGGGCCAGCACGGGTATCTACGTTAGGGAGCCGATCGAATGGGAAGTAGTGTGTACACCTAGTGGATTGTAGGGCCCCGTGGCGCCTACTTGGTCACCTAGGGGTACGCAGGTACTAATTAGTAAATTTTATAAGTCCTTGGGTGGGATCAACCTTTAAGTTAGGAACGACTGGTGTGGTGCAGTTTAGTAATTTACCTTAGGGAG
The DNA here is from genome assembly GCA_030737875.1 of Allium sativum. Lineage (NCBI taxonomy): Eukaryota > Viridiplantae > Streptophyta > Magnoliopsida > Asparagales > Amaryllidaceae > Allium > Allium sativum. The sequence continues at coordinate 931,488,469 of CM060922.1, read as the reverse complement.
GGTAGATGCGTCTTTATCCTTTATCTTCGTTTAGTTGACTGCTTAGGGTAGCCATTCATCCCTATATGTTACCGTATATCAGTTTATGTCTTCTCTGGTTACTTTAACGATTGTATTGTTAAAGTTATAGGACTCGCTCAGACTTATGTCTGACCCTGTTGTTTTTATCTTTTTCCCAACCCTCAGGTCCTACGGTGGATCCTAGCAGTAGTGGAGCTTGATCGGATTGCTGTTCCAGTCTTTAGGAGCTTGGATAGATGTAAAGCTCCAGTTATCCAGTTATCTTTTCTTTTGTTTGGCTATTGTATGAGAGTGGGATTATGTACTTCTTTATTTTGATGGATATTGTACTTGACCTTTATTGTGGTTTTATGATGTAACCAGACATGTTTTACTTCCGCTGTTATGAGATGATGTTTTAAAATTTCAAGTACTATTTATATCTGTCTTGTTGTAATTTTTCTGTTCTATATTCACTAAAATACTCCACCGATGCTATGGCATTCCCATTGTGAGTGATCATAGCGGGAGTGGGGTGTTACAAACCCGTTCCGTTATGCGGCGTGGTCTTATGAGATATCGTTTACTTGTTCATATACATGTTTAAATTGTTTTACTCATACCAGTCCCATGACTGACCCGGAGTTTACTTTGTTGTTTTCCCTAAACTCTTGGGTGCCTAAATTTGTACGGGCAGTCAAGTAGTCGGGATTTACAGATATGCTTGGAGAGCTTGGAGCAGAAGGCTGCAAGATTCTATAGCTATAGTTATTTCCGCTGTGTTGTAAGTGTTGTACTCTGATAAGTGCTATTGTATATATATAACTGTTTACTTCAAAGCTATGTTATATATTATATGTTATTCGTTCCGCTGTGAGATTCGTGTTACTCTGATGATTCTGATGTTCTTCTTCTTCTTCTATTCTATTAGTTCTATCTTTTCTTTCTCACCTTCTAATTTCTTTCACTAACGTCTCGGAATTTCCGACTCTCGAGGAGTCGGAAATTTCCAGCCGTTACAACAGTTCTACTTATCTTTTGAAAGTTTCTCTTTATAATTTATATTGCTTAATTAAATAATCACTTTTACAAACTCTCGACTTAAAAAACTTCGTTTCACAAGTTGAATTTTAAATCCTATTTCCAACATTGTTTACCAAGATCAAACAAACCCCTTTTACCAATTCCCTTTTCTTTCAGGGAATTCCATCTTAAATCCATTGGTTTAACTTAAATACCATTTTAAGTATTTTCAATTTAAAACAGTACTTTAATCTCACATTCCCATTTAAAAATCTCAGATTCCATAACTCCTTTATATCTCCATTTCTCTTTACTAACTCCAAACATCCAGTTAACCTTTCATTTAAGCTATGTGTTTGTTTAAAACCTCCTTATTTCTTCACAATAGAACTCGGGTTCAAATATAAATTTGTTCACAACTCCTTCTCAAAACCTGATTATATTCCATCTCCCAGAACAGTTACTTACTTAAATATATTTAATTTAAGAAGTAATTAATTAAACTAAACACATAATTTACTTTTACATTATAGTAAAATCAGTTAAATGCTTCATTTACAGAAATAATAATAAAGTCCTTTTTCAAATCTCGCTAAACTTAACTAACTATCTGTTAAGCGATTTTATTCTTGGTCACTAACGATAAACTAATCAAAAGTCAAACTTAGTTAAGACGGTCAACTTGGTTAATTGAAAACACGATTAATTCTTTAACCAACTCTAGTTAATTATTTAAAAATATAATTAATTTAAAAAACTTCATTTAATTGTTCGCTTAACGCCATTAATCAAGTACCTAACCACTAGGTTATCACATGCTCATTTGCAAATAATTCTTGTTAACATAAAAATTTGTTTTCCAAACTAATTCCATAATTACCTATAAACTTTAATTCATATTTATTTCCTTTAAATAGTTTTCAAAACCTATTTCCGTCAAGAATATATTTATAACTTCAATATCATCGATTCCTCGTTGATAAAAATCCATATTTTATAAACTGTTTGATTTTTTTAGGCCCAGTGAAGCTAATTACCCTGTCAATTCTATACATTGGTGAACATCAGAATAGATATTGAAATACGGTTCAACTACCATCAAAATCAATCATTCGTCATTCTTATAACGACCATCAATCAAATAACAGACCATTCAACCAATTCAAACAAATTCAAACACGTTTTATAAACGTAACCAGTCAAAGGAATTACTTTGTGTGGGTCAACCCCAGACAGTGGGTATTTTCTGGAATTAAACGACTGTTTAATTTCCAGTAATTTAATCAATGATTATAAAACAGGCAAATAGCCAAACTCTAATAATTAGAACATGAAAAATAAAACCCAGTTTATATAAAATATAAATGGGAAGAGTGAGTTTGACTCACCTCGGTTTGAATCCGACGAAAAATATCGAGTTTTTTAGTCGAATTGAACTGACGTTTAATTCGAATAAAAATTCCAGTCACTTCAGATCCGGACTAGGCCTGCTCCATCTCGAAGTACTCGTCTCCACGGTCCCAACGCAACTGACCGCGCTTGAATCTGAGATCGTATGAGTGAGAAATCACGTCACGAATTTTATAAGCTAAATTAAAATTTAAAAACAAGGATTTCCTTTTGAAATTAAAATTGGGCCTTACCTTGACCATCGGCCCACACCCATTTCCCTTATTAAAACCCTAGCCACTCGTTCCTTTTCTTCATTTCAGCCGCCTCCAAACATTTGCTCTCAACCCGAATTGAAAAAAAAAACCTAATCCCCCCTTTTTCCATCTCGAGCAGGACGGCGTCGCCCTCCTCCCACTCTCCGACCTTCCCTCCTCCTTCCTACAACACACCGAAACCCCAAGCAACTGCCGATCAACCCCTGGGCATCGCAGACGAACCACGAGCCACCCGAGCCTTCCAGAACCACGCGAGCAAACCGAATCGAGTCCTGGGTCTTCAACTGCGACGGCTTCACCAGATAAAACGAAAGCTAAGTTTTTGCATACTCAATTTTAATATTATTTGTTTTGATTTCTTTCTCTGGTTCATCGTGTTGTTCGAATGGATGATAAAACACACTAGGTGATATCGTATTTATAGTTGCGGTTTCGATGGCAGTGGTTAGAATTGTTGTTTCAATCAAATCCGAATCTGTAACTTAGATTTCTTGTTCGGATTTTTGGTAGAATTTTGATTGAACTGGGATAGGTTTTAGGTAGCTGTGCTATGCTGTGCTATGTATTGTTCATTCAATACAGACATTAGGATATGTCCTTAGATTGTGTTCGGATTTAAAAATATACTAAGAACAGTGATCCTCTTTACTGTCCATACATGTGACTCTACTGGTTTGATAAGGATTTTGCATAGATTTCTCAAAGTATGGTAGCAGTGAATTGGCAATCAACTGTATCTTTGATATATACATTACCTGATTATTGTACCGTACTGATTGTAATCTTGTTGAGATTTGGTATATGTAAGGGTACCATAGCTGTTATTGATTGATGGAGATATATATCTATTTTTTTAGCTAAGCCCTTACTGTCTGCTATAGCTGCTCATACCCCTATTTCTTTAGCTATTCGATTTATATTTCTTTAGTTTTTGATTCACTTCCTTGGCTGTTCTTCCCTTTTCAGATTAATACACTCATAGCTATTTATTGCTATCATGCGTCGTCCCTTCTAATGGGTTTTTCTTCTCTTTCTTTTTCGCAGATCAAAGTTGATGGGAAGGATTCGAATTAACTTATCTTGGGACGGAACGAGCATGCAAAGATTAATTATATAAATTGTTCTGTCCAATTTTGTTTTGCATTGTACATTGTAACGTTAGTATACATATTAATACGTATATACTGTTGTATGGTCATATTCAAATTTGAATTGTCTTGACTTTTTCTTTTAGCTGTTCATATCTTTATCTGTTTGGATTTTGATGATCTCATACTTTGTTGAACATATGATCTTTGTTTAAGATTTTGTATAAATTTCTCTTAGCTTTATATTTTATTCTTAGCTGTCCCTATTGTCTACGTCTGGGTTTAAAATGTGATTTGCATATTGATGTAGGCACTGGACAACCGCAATAGGAAGAAGGATTGTTGAAATTTAGCTTGGCAGGGTAGTTTAACAAAGTAATATTTTACTTAAATGATTAACTAAGAATTTAATCTGTTAAAATCGTATGCTAAAACATTTATAACAACTGACTGTATGAACATATTTGATTGAAACCACCTCTGTTAGGACTACGACAATGAAATCCACATTTGCAAGTCAATTTAGATATGTAATCCGATTTCATATGTTTTTGCCGAACAAGTGAAACACTAAAAATATATATCTATATGTTAAATTCAAACAAACCATTTTTAGATTAGTATAGAACTTAGAACTCAATTGTTAGAAATTCTGGTTTTTAAATAATATTTAATTTATATACAAATCCTTTAATAAATCGTTATAATTTAAAAAATGAATTCCACAGCGACTATTTGAAAATTGGAAATGACCGTTACTTGAAATCTATAAGCTGGAATTTCGATTTTTCTCTTTCATTAGAAGAATATATTCGAACCGGTCCAAACGTGTCTCGTTTCGCAGAAATCCGATTTATATCGGATTGTGTACATTCAGTTAAAGTTCAAATCGAAAATTTCGAACTACCGCGATGTTTCGAGATCGTTTTAAATTAATATATAAATATATATATTCAAACTCTATTTAAATAAATAAATTCAATTTTAAATTCCATTATATTTTAAATAAAATATATAAAAAAATTTAAATATTCGAATTTAAATGGTCGAAAAATCTAGGACGTTACATTCTTCCCCCCTTAGAAAATTTCGTCCTCGAAATTGCAAAGTAAGAAGTATATTCCGAATCGAATTATTTTAAAAAAAATCATTTCTTTGAATTAAATTCAAAATAAATTCAAACTCTAAAATTTTCGAGAATTTTGCCAGTACCTCCGTTGCATGGCTCGATTGGTATGACTACAATTGCCACTCTGGGCCTCAACTTATTCGAAAAGAAAATTCAAATCCAATTGGCAACCCACTCAGGGTATAAATTAATTTCTTAACCCATAAGGTTTACCTTTTGGTCGAGCATTCCAATTCAAATTCCAATTTCCAAAACGTATTAACTCTCTGCTCGTCGTCGGCATTCTTACTCTGTATAACCAAATCATTCCTACCGTCTTCAGGATCTTGCACTTATTCCACTTATAATGCCAATAATAATCTGGGTTAAATAATTTCATTTCCACTTCACAACCAATCTTATTTCCAATCCACTACACCGAGATTTATCTCCTGCTTCCCAATCATACAATTTCTTATTAACCTCAACTGGCTAAATTCAAATAAATATTCAATATCTCGTTTGCTTAAGCCTTGGTTCAACATTCATGTTAATCGATTAATATCCATCCTTATGATTTATCCATTTAATTCTCAATTCCAATTTATTTAAGTCCATCTCATTCAAAGTCATCCTTAAATTGATTTTACTTAACCAGATCCAATTTCGCTTTCATATCCGATTCAATTGACCAATTCAATTTTATTTCAAAATTCAAATTTGATTTCAAATCAAATCAATTAGAACAAACAACCAACTCACATTACCATAATATAGAAAATAATTCCTTTTTCTATATAACATATATGTTGGGTAAAATTATTTCATTTACCCTCTTTATAAACAATATTGTATCCATTCATTGGTTCAATGCTTCTCAACACTTGAACCAGTCAAATAACAAAATACAAAACATCTTTATATAAAATTTCACAAATACGCTCTCATATATATACACTCAACTCAATCTAGGGTGTTACTAACCCTATCTCTATTGAGTTACGTCACAGAGCCAAGGTTACTACTCAACCAATAGCTCTGATACCACTGTAACGACCCAGGGGTTTCCGGCCTCGAAAATCGACATAAATATCCTTACCATGACTCGTGCCGATCCTCCAAGCACCGAAAAACACCAGATAGTGATTAGAAAGAAATTAGAGGGTGAGATAAGAAAGAAAGAAAGTTAGAATAGAAGAAGAAGAACCAACACAGAGTCTCACATCGCAGCGGAACAAAATATAATACTGAAATAAATCTTTATTGAGAGCTTTTACAAATACTTACAATATCAGAGTACAATAGGCATCTGGACAGTTTTGATAATCTGTCCTCATATATATAATCACACAGCGGAATATCATTCGGCTGAACATCTTTAGCTCGCCTCTAGACTTCGCAGTACCTGATAACCTGAACCTGTACACTCCGGGCTAACCCAAGCATTTACAAAACACCGGGTCAGTCTGGTGGACCAGAGTGAGAAAAACTCGCACAACATTAAGGTATCACACGGCTTGATTTAAAGTTAAAATCCTTTCGAAAGAAAAGGATAATCGTAAGACCGATCCACACATAAACACAGACGGTTTTTACCTTACGATAACCCAAAACAGTTTCCGAAATCAATATCCTCTCTGATATTATCATAGTGTCTAAATACAAGTAAATATCAATCTAGTGGAACGCTTGCATCTCACGCTCCACGTATATATACAAATAAAACCACGGGCGCTTATTGGAGATTGGATTCCGACCTTGACAAGGTATGGGACCACCTACCGCTCGTGTATCTCTAGAGGCGAATACACTGGGTTCAACAAGAACGTCTTGCAACCTGGCCCTCACATGACCGACCACTCATTTCGCTTGAGTGTATCGAATGTATATCACCAACGGTTGGGCTCATACCACCGTTCCCGAATGGACAGAATCGATAGCGTAAGGAACAAAAAGAATTTCTCTAGATAGGTGATTATACACCCTAATGGGAGCGACCCACATAGCCATGCTGCCTGCCCTATTTTTGTCATCTCCTGGTTGATGAGGCTTGAGGTCAGAACACATCTGATCCTCATACACTTTGAATGCCACATCGTCAGATCCGCCAAATCACTAATTGACGTCCACAAAAATATTCTGGTCGTTAAGCTAGAGAGGTGCCCCCTCCGCCAATAATAAAGATACGTTTATAAAAGTCAACGTACGTGACTCTTAAGAACTACTCTGTCAGACATCCATCCATACAAGTCATCCAGGAACAGGATGAACCGAAGGTACTCTCCTACTGCATCCAATATAGGAATCACCCCATGGATCAGTAGTGATAGTCCTTGCAATCCATAGATTCCAACCATGACATAACCCCAGTATATCTCTGGCGTGAATCAGAGATTGTAAGTGGTTATTCCGCATTATGAAAATATATGGTCTTCAAATGCTCCATCTCGATCATCGCCTGAGATCTTCTATATATTTCGTATTTGTTGGTCAGAATGGTTTTCGAATAAACATTCGATCCCGGTCTTTCCCTACCAACAATCGTAAGGGTCAGACTTGATAGTCGGTTATTTAACTATCAAGTAAACATCCATAAAATCACAAAAATAGATTCACTGGCCTGGTACTCCGCATCACTTGGGTTTTTAAAATTTATCGCCTAAATTTCCTTTCAACTCTGTTACTAGGAAAATATAATCTCATATCATTTCCTCTACTTTGGAAATCTTATCACTCATTCTCCACATTTCCAACTAGTATTATCCTTGGATAAATCTGAAGTCGTTCAAGTTGGGGTATTTTAATTACCTCTCAGACCTTGATCAACCACATTCTTATCTTTAAATAAATAAGGGTTGTAATTTAAGAACCGATATTACATCCAATATCAAACATATCTCACCAGTTGAAAATATGGCTTTACAGTTCTACTTATCTTTTGAAAGTTTCTCTTTATAATTTATATTGCTTAATTAAATAATCACTTTTACAAACTCTCGACTTAAACACCTTCGTTTCACAAGTTGAATTTTAAATCCTATTTCCAACCTTGTTTACCAAGCTCAAACAATTCCCTTTTACCAATTCCCTTTTCTTTCGGGGAATTCCCTCTTAAATCCATTGGTTTAACTTAAATACCATTTTAAGTATTTTCAATTTAAAACAATACTTTAATCTCACATTCCCGTTTAAAAATCTCAAATTCCATAACTCCTTTATATCTCCATTTCTCTTTACTAACTCCAAACGTCCAGTTGACCTTTCATTTAAGCTATGTGTTTGTTTAAAACCTCCTTATTTCTTCACAATAGAACTCGGGTTCAAATATAAATTTGTTCACAAATACTTCTCAAAACCCGATTATATTCCATCTCCCAGAACAGTTACTTACTTAAATATATTTAATTTAAGAAGTAATCAATTAAACTAAACACATAATTTACTTTTACATTATAGTAAAATTAGTTAAATGCTTCATTTACAGAAATAAATAATAAAGTCCTTTTTCAAATCTCGTTAAACTTAACTAACTATCTGTTAAGCGATTTTATTCTTGGTCACTAACGATAAACTAATCAAAAGTCAAACTTCGTTAAGACGGTCAACTTGGTCAATTCAAAACACGATTAATTCTTTAACCAACTCTAGTTAATTAATTAAAAATATAATTAATTTAAAAAACTTCATTTAATTGTTCACTTAACGCCATTAATCAAGTACCTAACCACTAGGTTATCACATGCTCATTTGCAAATAATTCTTGTTAACATAAGAATTTCTTTTCCAAACTAATTCCATAATTACCTATAAACTTTAATTCATATTTATTTCCTTTAAATAGTTTTCAAAACCTATTTTCATTAAGAATATATTTATAACTTCAATATCATCGATTCCTCGTTGATAAAAATCCATATTTTATAAACTGATTATTTTTTAGGCCCAGTGATGCTAATTACCCTGTCAATTCTATACATTGGTGAACATCAGAATAGATATTGAAATATGGTTCAACTACCATCAAAATCAATCATTTGTCATTCTTATAACGACCATTATTCAAATTACAGACCATTCAACCAATTCAAACAAATTCGAACACGTTTTATAAATGTGACCAGTCAAAGGAATTACTTTGTGTGGGTCAACCCCAAACAGTGGGTATTTTCTGGAATTAAACGACTATTTAATTTCCAGTAATTTAATCAATGATTATAAAACAGGCAAATAGTCAAACACTAATAATTAGAACACGAAAAATAAAACCCAATTTATATAAAATATAAATGGGAAGAGCTGAGTGAGTTTGACTCACCTCGGTTTGAATCCGTCGAAAAATATCGAGTTTTTTAGTCGAATTGAACTGACGTTTAATTCGAATAAAAATTCCAGTCACTTCAGATCCGGACTAGGCCTGCTCCATCTCGAAGTACTCGTCTCCACGGTCCCAACGCAACTGACCGCGCTTGAATCTAAGATCGTATGAGTGAGAAATCACGTCACGAATTTTATAAACTAAATTAAAATTTAAAAACAAGGATTTCCTTTTGAAATTAAAATTGGGCCTTACCTTGACCATCGGCCCACACCCGTTTCCCTTATTAAAACCCTAACCACCCATACCTTTTCTTCATTTCAGCCACCTCCAAACATTTGCTCTCAACCCGAAATGAAAAAAAAACTAATCCCCCCTTTTTCCATCTCGAGCTGGACGGCGTCGCCCTCCTCCCACTCTCCGACCTTCCCTCCTCCTTCCTACAACCCACCGAAACCCTAAGCAACCGTCGATCAACCCCTGGCCATCGCAGACGAACCACGTGCCACCCGAGCCTTCCAGAACCACACGAGCAAACCGAATCGAGTCCTGGGTCTTCAACTGCGACGGCTTCACCAGATAAAATGAAAGCTAAGTTTTTGCATACTCAATTTTAATATTATTTGCTTTGATTTCTTTCTCTGGTTCATCGTGTTGTTCGAATGGATGATAAAACACACCGGGTGATATCGTATTTATAGTTGAGGTTTCGATGGCAGTGGTTAGAATTGTTGTTTCAATCAAATCCGAATCTGTAACTTAGATTTCTTATTCGGATTTTTGGTAGAATTTTGATTGAACTAGGATAGGTTTTAGGTAGCTGTGCTATGTTGTGCTATGTATTGTTCATTCAATACAGACATTAGGATATGTCCTTAGATTGTGTTCGGATTTAAAAATATACTAAGAACAGTGATCCTCTTTACTATCCATACATGTGACTCTACTGGTTTGATAAGGATTTTGCATAGATTTCTCAAAGTATGGTAGCAGTGAATTGGCAATCAACTGTATCTTTGATATATACATTACCTGTTTATTGTACCGTACTGATTGTAATCTTGTTGAGATTTGGTATATGTAAGGGTACCATAGCTGTTATTGATTGGTGGAGATATATATCTATTTTTTTTAGCTGAGCACTTACTGTTTGCTATAGCTGCTCATACCCCTATTTCTTTAGCTATTCGATTTATATTTCTTTAGTTTTTGAGTCACTTCCTTGGTTGTTCTTCCCTTTTCAGATTAATACATTCATAGCTGTTTATTGCTGTCATGTGTCGTCCCTTCTAATGGGATTTTCTTCTCTTTCTTTTTCGCAGATCAAAGTTGATGATGAAGGATTCGATTCACTTATCTTGGGAAGGAACGAGCATGCAAAGATTAATTTATATGAATTGTTCTATCCAATTTTGTTTTGCATTGTACATTGTAAAGTTAGTATATATCAATACGTATATACTGTTGTATGGTCATATTCAGATTTGACTTGTCTTGACTTTTTCTTTTAGCTGTTCATATCTTTATCTGTTTGGATTCTGATGATCTCATACTTTGTTGAACATATGATCTTTGTTCAAGATTTTGTATAAATTTCTCTTAGCTGTATATTTTATTCTTAGCTGTCCCTATTGTCTACGTCTGGGTTTAAAATGTGATTTACATATTGATGTAGGCGCTGGACAACTGTAACAGGAAGAAGGATTGTTGAAATTTAGCTTGGTAGGGTAGTTTAACAAAGTAATATTTTACTTAAATGATTAACTAAGAATTTAATCTGTTAAAATCGTATGCTAAAACATTTATAACAACTGACTGTATGAACATATTTGAATGAAACCACCTCCGTTAGGACTACGACAACGAAATCCACATTTGTAAGTCAATTTAGATATGTAATCTGATTTCATATGTTTTTGCCGAACAAGTGAAACGCTGAAAATATATATCTATACGTTAAATTCAAACAAACCATTTTTAGATTAGTATAGAACTTCGAACTCAAATGTTAGAAATTCTGGTTTTTAAATAATATTTTATTTATATACAAATCCTTTAATAAATCGTTATAATTTAAAAAATGAACTCCACAGCGACTATTTGAAAATTTGAATTGAGCGTAACTTGAAATCTATAAGCTGGAATTTCGATTTTTCTCTTTCATTAGAAGAATATAATCGAACCGGTCCAAACGTGTCTCGTTTCGCAGAAATTCGATTTATATCGGATTCTGTACATTCAGTTAAAGTTCAAATCGAAAATTTCGAACTACCGCGACGTTTCGAGCTCGTTTTAAATTAATATATAAATATATATATATTCAAACTCTATTTAAATAAATAAATTCAATTTAAAATTCCATTATATTTTAAATAAAATATATAAACAAATTTAAATATTTGAATTTAAATGGTCGAAAAATCTGGGACGTTACACTCTTGGTGGGAGTCGTTCAAAGGGACAGAGCCGACTGTAGAGATTCAATGGTAGCTTGATACTTGCATTCCGATTTTTGGAGACTTGGGTACTGAGGATGCGACTAAGAGGAAGCTTGCATCAAGACAACTACAGGGCAGAGCTATGGATTAGTGGAACTCTGTCACTGTAGAGACCCCTGAAGATGAGATCACTTGGGGTTAGTTTTGAGTCAAGTTTGAGACGAAGTTCATTTCTACCTCTCAGAAGTCAGTTCTATTCAAGAGGTTTGTGGAGCTGAAGCAGAATGACAGACTAGTGTTGGTGTATGTTTCTGATTTTGAAGCTTTGTCCAAGTATGCTCATTCGTATATTGACTCTCCTTACCAGAAGAATGAGAAGTTTGTTATGGTCTTAAATAAGTATCTTGGGAATCAGTTGGTTGATCATCTTGATGACCCTTATGAGAATATCTTGACAAAGATTTGAGGCATGAAAGTTTGTTTCCCAAGGAGGAAGTTGTTGTTGTAGGCAAAGAGGAACCGAAACCGCAGCAGGGTGGTAATAACAAGAAGTGGAAGCAACAACAGCAGAAAGGAAAGGTTTAACACCCCGTATTTCTGTTAACACTAAAGTTGCTAATACAAGAATAATAATAAATGTGTAAAGGGGAGATGTATCTAATGTGCATACAAGAATAATAATAAATGTGTAAAGGGGAGATGTATCTAATGTGCATACAAGAATAATAATAAATGTGTAAAGGGGAGATGTATCTAATGTGCATACAAAAATAATAATAAATGTGTAAAGGGGAGATGTATCTAATGCGTACGTATTTATATGGATTGACAAATAATAGTAAATGTACATTAAGAAAGAAATGGTGAACATAATTGGCTTCTCTTTACAACGGACGGCTCTGGTTAACCCTAGCTTCATCGACGGCTCAAATTAACTTGCAACTCTATAAAAAGACCCTAGGTCTCAAACTAAAAATTCACAAAAAAAAAATAAGAATTGGAGCAACCATGCTGTCTGCTGAGAACTAAAGGGAGCCTCCACTTGAAAGAGACGAACAACATAGAGAATACAAACTAAAAGATTAAAAAGCAACAACAAATTAGAATCAAAGCAACGTCTTCCCAAAGGAAAGCTTTGCAAATTCAGAATTTCAGAACTCAGAAAACAAGACTGTCTACGATTGTAAGTTTAGCTACATTTTTAAAATGCGAATTAATATGAATATCATGTGTTGCGATGAAATGATAATAGTACGATACTCGTTATGTTATTAATATACGTTTGTGATTTGATTCTATTATCATGTTGAATTGAGAATTATTAAGTATGATGTTTTATAATATTAATCTATGCCAGTGACTTGATTCTATTATCATGTTAAATTTGGGATTATTGGATTAGATTATTTGTATAAGCATGGACTTGGATTGTAACATCTTATGAGAATTGTGTAGTTTATTATGCAAGTTTATGTAGTGAAGTTATGTGACCAATTGTCAAATCTATATTTTCATGTTTATGCAAAACTTATGCCATGTTCACACTTATCATATGTTGGGATTAATTTGCAAGTATGTTTAAATCTATGTTACTAATTAACACATGTGTATGTTGATTAGCCTATGTTGCTAACTCACATATACGTATGTTGATTTGCCTATGTTGCAAATTAACATATGTATATGGATTAGTTTATATTGCTAATTCTCATGTATGTTGTTAATATGGCCTATGTTAAAAACACATATATGTTGAGTTAGCCTATAAGTGCAAGTTCATACCTATGACATTATAATGTTTATGTTAGTCTTTTTGCAAGTTTGTACCTATGACATTATAATGTTCATGTTAGTTATATTGCAAGTTCACCCCTAAAATGTTCATGTTAGTTATTTTGCAAGTACACCCTATTATGTTCATATTGATTATGCCATCAATACCAAAGTTATACCCTTGTCATGTTTATGCTAATTTATGCCAATTTGCGTATATTAAATTAGGCTAAGTTTTTAGCCTAATACTTTACACCAAAAATCATGCGAACGTAAATTAGGCTGAGATGGTTAGCCTAATATTAGACGGGGTAACGTTGGGTTAAAATGATAATTTTAGGAAAACTTGCCATAAATTGGTCATTAATCACATAAGTGATTTATGGCATAAAAAGGCATTAATTACCTTAATTAATGAGATTAATTGGAAATGAATGTGACAGTAATTTGAATATTTTCTAATTTACATATTGGTCATTAATCACATAAGTGATTTATGGCATAAAAAGGCATTAATTACCTTAATTAATGAGATTAATTGGAAATGAATGTGACAGTATGTAACAACCCGTAAAATGCGAGCCAGTTTGAAAATTTTATTTTGGCAATTTTAGCGAATTTTGATTATTTAAAATGAAATATTTTAAATAATATCGACGAGAAATTTATTTTGAATTGAAATTCGACGTATATATTATATACGTCGTCGTTAGAATATATAATAATTATATATAATTATAAAAGGAATTGAAAATGGCGCGGTAGTTCGAAAATTCGATTTCTAATTTCAAATGAATATACAGAATTCAATATAAGTCAGAATTGAACGAAACAAGAAATATTTGAATCTGTATAACTATATCTTTGTAACGAAGTTGAGAAACTGAGATTTCACTTTATAAATGATGAGATATGTCCAGTTGAAAATTAGAAATAGTCGCTGTGGAATTTATATATATTTTAATATAATATATAGCCCTTAAAAATAGCCATTTTGCAAACGACCTCGGATTCCGACGAAACCAGTTTTGTTGGGTCCGCAGTGTCGAATTATTACTAGATTTCAAATTTCATAATTTTTCGAATCAATATGTGAGCGTGGCAAAGGGAAACGTGTTTTGACCATTTCAGTTGATTTTAATCGACTGGAAATTGGCCATTTTTCTAACGGTCTCAGAATTCGACGAAACTAGTTTTGTTAAGACCGTATCGTCAATACGAAGCTAGAAAATATTTTTTTGGAGTTTTTCGGGCTAGTATGTGACCCCGGTAATTCGAAATGTACGTTTAAAATTCAATATAGTGATTTAATTGTAAATTCAACGGAAACTGATTGTAACGATCAAACCAGCTTATGACACATATCCCATTGTGTTCGGAATGGGGGTTAAACGCTATGGGCGACAGGCGGTGGGCCTCGTTTAGAGGTCGAAAAATAAAGGTTGCTTTTTACGGAGAAATTGAAATATTAAAATATAAAATTATATATAAATTCTTTCTAAACCCCCCCCCCCCCCAGGCAGTTCATTTCGAATCAAATAAAAGAAAAAAAAAAGGGGGAAAAAACCCCATCGACGTTGACGCCGCCCTCCCTAGCACCACCGCCTCCACTCCCCCCCCCCCCGTTCATCTCCTCCCCCTCGCGACCCAACCCGCTCCCTCACCGACGAACCCCAAAGCGCCATCGTTCGCGCCCAATTTCAGAACCCTAGGCGAGCTCGAGTTCGGCCATCCTCTCGGCGGTGGTGGCTCTGGCATGGCCCGACGTGATGGCGACCTTGGATGGATGAACGGCGACTAGAGGTCAGTGCGATGGGGAGCCCTAGGATTCAAGCAAGTTGCGTCTTCTCTGGAGCGCATTACAGAGCATCGAATAGAAGGTAATTTTATTTTTAATTTTATTCTGTAAAACTGATTTTTTTTTATAAGTATTAAAACTGTTTTTTATTTATTTATTTTTAAAACTGAATTTTCTTTAGTTTAAAAACTGTTTTTTTTATTTATGTTGTAAAGTGATAAAAATATGATTTTTATATTTTTAAAGTATTAAAAATATAATCTTTACTATATAGAAATATTAAAAATATGATTTTTATATTTTTAAAGTATTAAAAATATAATCTTTATAGGATAGAGAATATAAAAATATCATCTTTGTATATGTAGCGAAATAAAAATCTGATTTTTATTTACGTTGAGATAAAGTGGTAATGGTTATAAAGGCGAAAACTTTATAGTTATAAAGGCGAAAACTTTATTTTTATAAAGGCGAAGACTTCATATTAGAAAAGGCGAAATATACATTTTTATAAGGGCGAAATCTATATTTGGAAATGGAATTTTTATCTATATAATAGTAATGTAGAAATAGAATTTTTATCCATAGAGCGTGATAGTAAAAATATGATTTTTATATATTGAATAGCATAATAAAAATTCGATTTTTATATATTGAACTTTGAAATAAAAATTCGATTTTTATATATTGAACTTTGGAATAAAAATTCGATTTTTATATATTGAACTTTGGAATAAAAATTCGATTTTTATATATTGAACTTTGAAATAGAAATAGAATTTTTATATATTGAACTTCGAAATAAAAATAGAATTTTTATATATTGAACTTCGAAATAAAATTATGATTTTTAATATATGGAATAGCGAAGTAAAAATTCGATTTTTACATGGGTAGTGAAAGCGAGCAACGAAGATGAAAAAGGATGCGATGACGACGAAGACTTCTCTAAAAGGAGTGCCGTGGAGCTAGGATAGCTATAGGTGAGAATTTCTCACTCTTCAATTTTATTTCTAGTTATATATATATACTAGGATGCAGACGGTGCTTAGTAGCACCCGACACAATCGTCCACAGACCATGGACTTGTTTGTTTGACTGTTTGGTGATTGATTGCGATATTGGTTTGAATGTGGTTTGTGGTGTGAAAAATCGAATCGATAAATTGGTTAGGATTAGACGTGCGCCGTTATAAGGCGAAGGAGTAAGGCTAGGTTAGACTCTTACTCCAAATTTTGTGGTTTGCATAACGAAAGTGAATTTGATTGATGTGTGAATGGCGTGGGCCTTCACTAGACCGGGGATAAGGCTAGGCCTTGTCCTGTTTCTAGTATCGTGCCGTTATGCCGCCGAATTTTCTAAAATATGTTAGAAAATAAAAATATCATTTTATTGTGTAAATGAATTGAATAGAAATTCATAGATTGAAATAAAATGTTTTATCGTTAAAAATATAATTTTTAACGTGAATGTGAATAAATGAATAGTTATAAACAAATCGGCCGATTTGTTTGTATATACACTGATTTGACTGATATTGATTGGGTCGATAAATTTCACACATCGCCCAACTGCACAAATAAAATATGCGGTTGATTGTTTGAAACCCCACACGGGTGTTGGGATGAAATTTGAAGTTCACTCATCCTGATTGATTAAATATGTCGATCGATTGATTGACAGGCTGTTATAAGCGTTGAATATCTATATTCGATGCTTATACAGTGTAGTGCACTTTGGTTGATGGTTGATTATTTTCAATGTCATTATATACATGTGTTGTATGAAAATCCATATAATTAACTTTATATGGTAATTGATTGGGCCTCATTCCAATTTGAAAAATAAAGAATATTATAAAATAAAAGTTCATGTGTTGACAGTACTCATCCATTGAGATTGGTCATGTGTTGAACGAAATATTTTGATAATAACAACTATTTTGAAAAAGAAATATTTGAAATAGAATATTTGAAAATAAAGGAATATATGAAGCCGTGTTGATTAGATTGACGCCATTTTGACGTGATCGATATTTATATCGATTTTTAAAAAACGATTTCGAAATGAATTGAATTGAAAACGATTTCGAAATGAAATGAATTGAAAACGATTTCGAAATGAATTGAATTGAAAACGATTTCGAAATGAATTGAATTGAAAACAAATTCGAATTGAATTGAAAACGATTTCGAAATGAATTGAATTGAAAACGATTTCGAAACGAATTGAATTGAAATGAATTCAAATTGAATTTAAATTTGAATTGAATAGAAATGAATTTTGAAACGAATTTATAAAGAAGAATTCAATTTTGCTTTGAATTGAAATGGAAGTTGAAATAGGTTTTAAAACTATTTATATAATTCGTTTTGAATAGAAATCGACGAAATATATATTATATATATAATATATATAATATAATGGCCTGAATAGAACGCGCCGCGCCGCGGCAGTTCGCGAATTTCGACCATTTATTTCAAACGGACATTACGGGAGATTCGACCGTCGGATTCTCCTAAAACGGGAACCGTTGGGTTCGTATAGAAAAGAGCTTTCTAACGAATATTAGAAATTTGAAATCTAACGGTTGGATTTGGAGATACGTCCAAATCAAATTCGAAAAAGGTCGCTATAAGTGCAGTTCGATGGCCATTGGTGGAAATCGACTGTACGGGCCTTGATAAAATTATTAAAAATAGTAATAATTTGTGTAAAATCATAAGAAATGATTTGTGAAAGTTTGGGATGAAAAACTCCATATTTGAAAAGATAAAAATAGATTTTTATCGAAATGAACTAGTTTTGAACTAGAATTATAATTCTATTTATTTTTAAATAAATAAATTGAATTCGAAAAGGGTTTTGAAAATAACCAAAATTTCCAATGATTGCATTGGAGTGGATTTGAATCGAAATTGTCTTCGGAATATTTCGATGTTGGAATTCGTGATTATACAGGTGTTGTTATGGAAATTTGAAAGATATATATTTATATCGTTATATCCAATACGACATTTGTTGATCGTAGAATTTGATATTGAATATAGGCCGATATATTTTCTATTCAGAGCCTTATATTGAATATCAAATGTGATTTAGGTTTGTCGTGAATGGTGTCTTCACTAACACTGTTCTTGAACCCAGTTGAGAAAATATTAAATCTTTTTATTTAGATTTAATGAAGTGTACCAATTAAATAATATTTAATTGGAATTGAATTGATATTGATTTTTGGGTTTATCGTGAACAGTGTTTTAAATAACACTCGTTCTTTAACCCGATAATTAATGGAATGTGATTTTGGGTTTATCGTGAACCGTGTTTTAAATGACACTGATTCTTTAACCCAGTCGAAGATTAAAACTAAGTGGAGTTTTAATGAATCTTTAATTAGATTGAAATGATCGAAAATGGAGTATCACCAGTTTTGCTCCAGGCGATAGTTAAATCTTTAAATAGATTTGAACGTGAAATGGTAATTGAATTTACCGATAACACTGTGGTGTTAGATATGAAGTATTACCAGTTTTACTTCATGGGATGAATAGGTTGGGATTGGGAAATTAAAACAAGTGATTACTTCGGTAAGTTTCGTTAATCCCGACTAGTTTGAATTGATATTCAAAAAAATAGATTTAAGAATAAATTAAAGGAATTTATCTTGGATAAAATTAATGGGAACCTTTCCCTATGAATGTGAAATTTAGAAACTAACTGTCGGTTAGCCAAGCGGAATGGTTTTCTGGATATTGATCTGATGTTGGTTTCGGCCTTCGGGGTTAATATTTGGGAAATTATTCTCTTGATTAATTTACGGTTAGTGACTAATGGATTGGAATGAGGCGTATGTTGTGTTTGTGTAACACTTATTTAAAATATACGCGAGTTATTCGGAAAGACCGGGTTTATCCCATTCTGAATAACTGATGCGACGATAAGTCGAAGATGAAGACGATGGTCGAAGACCGGAGGTCTTCACGTCGTTTGGGTGATAACTGATGATCTTGATTGGGCTGTACACCCAAGAAGATGGAAACAGTTAGTGATCGTCCAGACGTACTTGGAGATCGATGGGTATGCGGGGTACTAGGTGCCTCCGGTTTCGTTCAGACCCAGAACGGACTTGTAAATGGACTGTGTGTCTGACATTGGATTTTAGTCCGTGTGATTGATCTCTATTAAATATATATCTGTTTGGCGGCGGAGAATTTATTCTCTTGCTTAACGCCCTTCTCTGAGACGTACGAGCTCAGGGGTTATATATTGATGGATATCAAACGCATGGAGTGAATTGCCTGTGTGGCATGCCTAAGTGGCAATTGATCGAGGCTTCTGTTGAAAAGCAAAGTCTTGTGGTGATGATCAAAGCACGGCCTTTGTGGCGTAGCTTTGTGTAACGTTTACCTCGCGTGTTTCACACCCGGTATGAACCAAAAACGGGAGACGGACCTCAGGGAGGACTTGCGTTTCTTTCTAGTTAGAAGTGGCGTCAGTGGTTTTACACGCCCTGACGAGTTTGACTTATGTGGTTGTTGCTGTTGCGAGGCGCCTCGATTATATCGGTTTCGGCCGATGCTTCTGGTCGGCTGACGGACCAGACTTACACCCCATAGGGTGGGGAAACGTAGTGTTCAGGCATTTTAATCCACATCGGTGGACCGGCCCTGTCGCTCCAAGGGCTCACCTGAGTCTGGGTCCTGTGGCTCGGGCTAGAGAGTCACGAATCGGTTGAGGACTATCTTTTGCCTCGGTTCATAGACGGAAATCCAATTTCCAAATACGTGACATTTGCGGTTTTAATTGTAAAACTAGTATGGCGACATGATATATGGTACCCATGCCGCCTATGATTGATACTTATGATTTGAAGTTGTTTTATACACTATGCACTTATTATAGTATCAAACGATTTGTTTTAAACGTATCAAGCATTCTTTGGCTGTTATAAGGGAAAACCCTATCCCCCGGCTTGCGTTGCATTGTGTGATAGGACCTGGGTCTTATAACAGCTTCATCTTTCTTTATTTAGCATTGCGCTGTTTGTTTCATGCACTGGTATTCTTGGGAGGAAACCCGTTCCGTGTTATACGGCGTGGTCCCTTGATTTACCTAACTTTGAAATAAAGATTAACTGTTTTAGTTCTCACACCAGTCACCTGACTGACCTGGAGTTTATTGTTTTAACCTAAACTCTGGGTGCCCTTATTTTGACACGGGCAGCTAGTAGTTTTGGTTTTGCAGATTTATATTCACAGGATCCTGGTTTACAGCTGGAACGATATCCGGAAAGCTTTGTATCCGTATATCTCATCCTAGTTGTGTATTGTATTATTTTCCGCTGCGATGTATTTAAATGTAATTCAAATCTCTGATATTTCTGTGTAATATTCTTTTATACTCTGTATATTCTTGTAATCTGATGCATTGTGATTATATGCAATGAAATGTTCTTTGTATGCGTTCTGTTTTGTCCTGTTCTCAAACGATAGGGCGTTTCGAACGGCCTGGATCGGTTTAGCGACTGGTTCGGACCGAGCGAAATTCCTTCTCGTCACATTTGGTATCAGAGCTTTGGTTTACAGAGCTCGAGAACAAGACACCTTAGAACCATACGAAAGAATTCATCAGATATTGGATTAGTAATATCCAATTAGAATGACTCGTTAGAGATAGGATCAGTAGTATCCTAGAACGAGTGTGAAGAGTATTTTTTTTCAAATGAAAACAATTTTGTTTTGAAATTTAAACCATTTTAAAACGTATTTGACTATTTATTTATTTTGAATATGGACAATCGAGTATATAAAGATTTCGCATATACGCGTCATTAACGTATATTCGAAGTTTTAATATACTGGATAGATATAGAATCATACTCTAGTAGCCCGAAGATGATGCTGATGATTGACTAGTTGTCATTAGTATTCATGTTCGAGTAACGAAGGTGTGATTATCTATATATTTCCATTAGACTGGTGTGAGAACCAAAACTAATATAGTTAGAACACATTGTTGTGAATTGGCATTAAAAACATGATTTTTGTATATGTATCAGATTATGAATTTGAAACTCTAATTCACTAATTGATTGATGTTTGTGTTGTTTGTTTAGGTTGTTTGATAATTTTGAACCATTATGCCTAACTGAATCAAATATTGACTTGTATTGAAATTTGGTCGCATTTGCTTGCATATACATGTATATCATTGAACAGGTCATAGCAAGGAGGCTAGAGCCGAGAATAAAATTTGTTTGCCCGACAAATAGGTACATGTTTACTACATAATTTCCTGTTTTGTTTGGGTGATGATGATTTTGTGAGCCTATTGGCTAGCCGCTTGGCTTTTTCTTTTTCTTTTTGAGATCTGAAGGAACGGGGAAGCTATTTGAAATTCCCCGATGCTCCCGGTGCAGGGGAGGTTATGGCGAAATTTTTCGAAAATTTAGGGTGTTAGCCAAATTTTTGAAATTTTGAAAATTCTCAGAAACTGAAAAGTTGGAGAATGGAAGCCAGATCGAACGTAGAGTTGATTAATCAAACCACTTTCGACTTTGTTCCTTTTCGGGGACGAAAA
The DNA here is from genome assembly GCA_030737875.1 of Allium sativum. Taxonomy (NCBI): domain Eukaryota; kingdom Viridiplantae; phylum Streptophyta; class Magnoliopsida; order Asparagales; family Amaryllidaceae; genus Allium; species Allium sativum. The sequence goes on along the minus strand of CM060922.1, from coordinate 931,466,680 downwards.
GTTTTAAGTGGGGGAGATTGTAACAACCCGTAAAATGCGAGCCAGTTTGAAAATTTTATTTTGGCAATTTTAGCGAATTTTGATTATTTAAAATGAAATATTTTAAATAATATCGACGAGAAATTTATTTTGAATTGAAATTCGACGTATATATTATATACGTCGTTGTTAGAATATATAATAATTATATATAATTATAAAAGGAATTGAAAATGGCGCGGTAGTTCGAAAATTCGATTTCTAATTTCAAATGAATATACAGAATTCAATATAAGTCAGAATTGAACGAAACAAGAAATATTTGAATCCGTATAACTATATCTTTGTAACGAAGTTGAGAAACTGAGATTTCACTTTATAAATGATGAGATATGTCCAGTTGAAAATTAGAAATAGTCGCTGTGGAATTTATATATATTTTAATATAATATATAGCCCTTAAAAATAGCCATTTTGCAAACGACCTCGGATTCCGACGAAACCAGTTTTGTTGGGTCCGCAGTGTCGAATTATTACTAGATTTCAAATTTCATAATTTTTCGAATCAATATGTGAGCGTGGCAAAGGGAAACGTGTTTTGACCATTTCAGTTGATTTTAATCGACTGGAAATTGGCCATTTTTCTAACGGTCTCAGAATTCGACGAAACTAGTTTTGTTAAGACCGTATCGTCAATACGAAGCTAGAAAATATTTTTCTGGAGTTTTTCGGGCTAGTATGTGACCCCGGTAATTCGAAATGTACGTTTAAAATTCAATATAGTGATTAAATTGTAAATTCAACGGAAACTGATTGTAACGATCAAACCAGCTTACGACACATATCCCATTGTGTTCGGAATGGGGGTTAAACGCTATGGGCGACAGGCGGTGGGCCTCGTTTAGAGGTCGAAAAATAAAGGTTGCTTTTTACGGAGAAATTGAAATATTAAAATATAAAATTATTTATAAATTCTTTCTAAACCCCCCCCCCCCCAGGCAGTTCATTTCGAATCAAATAAAAGAAAAAAAAAGGGGAAAAAAACCCCATCGACGTTGACGCCGCCCTCCCTGGCACCACCGCCTCCACTCGCCCCCCCGTTCATCTCCTCCCCCTCGCGACCCAACCCGCTCCCTCACCGACGAACCCCAAAGCGCCATCGTTCGCGCCCAATTTCAGAACCCTAGGCGAGCTCGAGTTCGGCCATCCTCTCGGCGGTGGTGGCTCTGGCATGGCCCGACGTGATGGCGACCTTGGATGGATGAACGGCGACTAGAGGTCAGTGCGATGGGGAGCCCTAGGATTCAAGCAAGTTGCGTCTTCTCTGGAGCGCATTACAGAGCATCGAATAGAAGGTAATTTTATTTTTAATTTTATTCTGTAAAACTGATTTTTTTTTATAAGTATTAAAACTGTTTTTTTTTATTTATTTTTAAAACTGAATTTTCTTTAGTTTAAAAACTGTTTTTTTTATTTATGTTGTAAAGTGATAAAAATATGATTTTTATATTTTTAAAGTATTAAAAATATAATCTTTACTATATAGAAATATTAAAAATATGATTTTTATATTTTTAAAGTATTAAAAATATAATCTTTATAGGATAGAGAATATAAAAATATCATCTTTGTATATGTAGCGAAATAAAAATCTGATTTTTATTTACGTTGAGATAAAGTGGTAATGGTTATAAAGGCGAAAACTTTATAGTTATAAAGGCGAAAACTTTATTTTTATAAAGGCGAAGACTTCATATTAGAAAAGGCGAAATATACATTTTTATAAGGGCGAAATCTATATTTGGAAATGGAATTTTTATCTATATAATAGTAATGTAGAAATAGAATTTTTATCCATAGAGCGTGATAGTAAAAATATGATTTTTATATATTGAATAGCATAATAAAAATTCGATTTTTATATATTGAACTTTGAAATAAAAATTCGATTTTTATATATTGAACTTTGGAATAAAAATTCGATTTTTATATATTGAACTTTGGAATAAAAATTCGATTTTTATATATTGAACTTTGAAATAGAAATAGAATTTTTATATATTGAACTTCGAAATAAAAATAGAATTTTTATATATTGAACTTCGAAATAAAATTATGATTTTTTATATATGGAATAGCGAAGTAAAAATTCGATTTTTACATGGGTAGTGAAAGCGAGCAACGAAGATGAAAAAGGATGCGATGACGACGAAGACTTCTCTAAAAGGAGTGCCGTGGAGCTAGGATAGCTATAGGTGAGAATTTCTCACTCTTCAATTTTATTTCTAGTTATATATATATACTAGGATGCAGACGGTGCTTAGTAGCACCCGACACAATCGTCCACAGACCATGGACATGTTTGTTTGACTGTTTGGTGATTGATTGCGATATTGGTTTGAATGTGGTTTGTGGTGTGAAAAATCGAATCGATAAATTGGTTAGGATTAGACGTGCGCCGTTATAAGGCGAAGGAGTAAGGCTAGGTTAGACTCTTACTCCAAATTTTGTGGTTTGCATAACGAAAGTGAATTTGATTGATGTGTGAATGGCGTGGGCCTTCACTAGACCGGGGATAAGGCTAGGCCTTGTCCCGTTTCTAGTATCGTGCCGTTATGCCGCCGAATTTTCTAAAATATGTTAGAAAATAAAAATATCATTTTATTGTGTAAATGAATTGAATAGAAATTCATAGATTGAAATAAAATGTTTTATCGTTAAAAATATAATTTTTAACGTGAATGTGAATAAATGAATAGTTATAAACAAATCGGCCGATTTGTTTGTATATACACTGATTTGACTGATATTGATTGGGTCGATAAATTTCACACATCGCCCAACTGCACAAATAAAATATGCGGTTGATTGTTTGAAACCCCACACGGGTGTTGGGATGAAATTTGAAGTTCACTCATCCTGATTGATTAAATATGTCGATCGATTGATTGACAGGCTGTTATAAGCGTTGAATATCTATATTCGATGCTTATACAGTGTAGTGCACTTTGGTTGATGGTTGATTATTTTCAATGTCATTATATACATGTGTTGTATGAAAATCCATATAATTAACTTTATATGGTAATTGATTGGGCCTCATTCCAATTTGAAAAATAAAGAATATTATAAAATAAAAGTTCATGTGTTGACAGTACTCATCCATTGAGATTGGTCATGTGTTGAACGAAATATTTTGATAATAACAACTATTTTGAAAAAGAAATATTTGAAATAGAATATTTGAAAATAAAGGAATATATGAAGCCGTGTTGATTAGATTGACGCCATTTTGACGTGATCGATATTTATATCGATTTTTAAAAAACGATTTCGAAATGAATTGAATTGAAAACGATTTCGAAATGAAATGAATTGAAAACGATTTCGAAATGAAATGAATTGAAAACGATTTCGAAATGAATTGAATTGAAAACGATTTCGAAATGAATTGAATTGAAAACAAATTCGAATTGAATTGAAAACGATTTCGAAATGAATTGAATTGAAAACGATTTCGAAACGAATTGAATTGAAATGAATTCAAATTGAATTGAAATTTGAATTGAATATAAATGAATTTTGAAACGAACTTATAAAGAAGAATTCAATTTTGCTTTGAATTGAAATGGAAGTTGAAATTGGTTTTAAAACTATTTATATAATTCGTTTTGAATAGAAATCGATGAAATATATATTATATATATAATATATATAATATAATGGCCTGAATAGAACGCGCCGCGCCGCGGCAGTTCGCGAATTTCGACCATTTATTTCAAACGGACATTACGGGAGATCCGACCGTCGGATTCTCCTAAAACCGGAACCGTTGGGTTCGTATAGAAAAGAGCTTTCTAACGAATATTAGAAATTTGAAATCTAACGGTTGGATTTGGAGATACGTCCAAATCAAATTCGAAAAAGGTCGCTATAAGTGCAGTTCGATGGCCATTGGTGGAAATCGACTGTACGGGCCTTGATAAAATTATTAAAAATAGTAATAATTTGTGTAAAATCATAAGAAATGATTTGTGAAAGTTTGGGATGAAAAACTCCATATTTGAAAAGATAAAAATAGATTTTTATCGAAATGAACTAGTTTTGAACTAGAATTATAATTCTATTTATTTTTAAATAAATAAATTGAATTCGAAAAGGGTTTTGAAAATAACCAAAATTTCCAATGATTGCATTGGAGTGGATTTGAATCGAAATTGTCTTCGGAATATTTCGATGTTGGAATTCGTGATTATACAGGTGTTGTTATGGAAATTTGAAAGATATATATTTATATCGTTATTTCCAATACGACATTTGTTGATCGTAGAATTTGATATTGAATATAGGCCGATATATTTTCTATTCAGAGCCTTATATTGAATATCAAATGTGATTTGGGTTTGTCGTGAATGGTGTCTTCACTAACACTGTTCTTGAACCCAGTTGAGAAAATATTAAATCTTTTTAATTTAGATTTAATGAAGTGTACCAATTAAATAATATTTAATTGGAATTGAATTGATATTGATTTTTGGGTTTATCGTGAACAGTGTTTTAAATAACACTCGTTCTTTAACCCGATAATTAATGGAATGTGATTTTGGGTTTATCGTGAAGCGTGTTTTAAATGACACTGATTCTTTAACCCAGTCGAAGATTAAAACTAAGTGGAGTTTTAATGAATCTTTAATTAGATTGAAATGATCGAAAATGGAGTATCACCAGTTTTGCTCCAGGCGATAGTTAAATCTTTAAATAGATTTGAACGTGAAATGGTAATTGAATTTACCGATAACACTGTGGTGTTAGATATGAAGTATTACCAGTTTTACTTCATGGGATGAATAGGTTGGGATTGGGAAATTAAAACAAGTGATTACTTCGGTAAGTTTCGTTAATCCCGACTAGTTTGAATTGATATTCAAAAAAATAGATTTAAGAATAAATTCAAGGAATTTATCTTGGATAAAATTAATGGGAACCTTTCCCTATGAATGTGAAATTTAGAAACTAACTGTCGGTTAGCCAAGCGGAATGGTTTTCTGGATATTGATCTGATGTTGGTTTCGGCCTTCGGGGTTAATATTTGGGAAATTATTCTCTTGATTAATTTACGGTTAGTGACTAATGGATTGGAATGAGGCGTATGTTGTGTTTGTGTAACACTTATTTAAAATATACGCGAGTTATTCGGAAAGACCGGGTTTATCCCATTCTGAATAACTGATGCGACGATAAGTCGAAGATGAAGACGATGGTCGAAGACCGGAGGTCTTCACGTCGTTTGGGTGATAACTGATGATCTTGATTGGGCTGTACACCCAAGAAGATGGAAACAGTTAGTGATCGTCCAGACGTACTTGGAGATCGATGGGTATGCGGGGTACTAGGTGCCTCCGGTTTCGTTCAGACCCAGAACGGACTTGTAAATGGACTGTGTGTCTGACATTGGATTTTAGTCCGTGTGATTGATCTCTATTAAATATATATCTGTTTGGCGGCGGAGAATTTATTCTCTTGCTTAACGCCCTTCTCTGAGACGTACGAGCTCAGGGGTTATATATTGATGGATATCAAACGCATGGAGTGAATTGCCTGTGTGGCATGCCTAAGTGGCAATTGATCGAGGCTTCTGTTGAAAAGCAAAGTCTTGTGGTGATGATCAAAGCACGGCCTTTGTGGCGTAGCTTTGTGTAACGTTTACCTCGCGTGTTTCACACCCGGTATGAACCAAAAACGGGAGACGGACCTCAGGGAGGACTTGCGTTTCTTTCTAGTTAGAAGTGGCGTCAGTGGTTTTACACGCCCTGACGAGTTTGACTTATGTGGTTGTTGCTGTTGCGAGGCGCCTCGGTTATATCGGTTTCGGCCGATGCTTCTGGTCGGCTGACGGACCAGACTTACACCCCATAGGGTGGGGAAACGTAGTGTTCAGGCATTTTAATCCACATCGGTGGACCGGCCCTGTCGCTCCAAGGGCTCACCTGAGTCTGGGTCCTGTGGCTCGGGCTAGAGAGTCACGAATCGGTTGAGGACTATCTTTTGCCTCGGTTCATAGACGGAAATCCAATTTCCAAATACGTGACATTTGCGGTTTTAATTGTAAAACTAGTATGGCGACATGATATATGGTACCCATGCCGCCTATGATTGATACTTATGATTTGAAGTTGTTTTATACACTATGCACTTATTATAGTATCAAACGATTTGTTTTAAACGTATCAAGCATTCTTTGGCTGTTATAAGGGAAAACCCTATCCCCCGGCTTGCGTTGCATTGTGTGATAGGACCTGGGTCTTATAACAGCTTCATCTTTCTTTATTTAGCATTGCGCTGTTTGTTTCATGCACTGGTATTCTTGGGAGGAAACCCGTTCCGTGTTATACGGCGTGGTCCCTTGATTTACCTAACTTTGAAATAAAGATTAACTGTTTTAGTTCTCACACCAGTCACCTGACTGACCTGGAGTTTATTGTTTTAACCTAAACTCTGGGTGCCCTTATTTTGACACGGGCAGCTAGTAGTTTTGGTTTTGCAGATTTATATTCACAGGATCCTGGTTTACAGCTGGAACGATATCCGGAAAGCTTTGTATCCGTATATCTCATCCTAGTTGTGTATTGTATTATTTTCCGCTGCGATGTATTTAAATGTAATTCAAATCTCTGATATTTCTGTGTAATATTCTTTTATACTCTGTATATTCTTGTAATCTGATGCATTGTGATTATATGCAATGAAATGTTCTTTGTATGCGTTCTGTTTTGTCCTGTTCTCAAACGATAGGGCGTTTCGAACGGCCTGGATCGGTTTAGCGACTGGTTCGGACCGAGCGAAATTCCTTCTCGTCACACAGTAATTTGAATTTGAATAATTTACATAATTAAAATGTAAATTAGAAAATACGAACGCACTTAACCCGAGGTTGGATTGAGTTGTGACGTAAACCTGCCCGGACCCGCCCGACTATCCAGTTGTCACAACAATAGCTATCCAATGTGAGAGGTTAAGGCATGGGGCCCAATAAAGACCTGAGGTTAGACTGAGTTGTGGCGTAAGACTGCCCGGACCCAACTGGTATACAGGCAGCCACAACAATATCTGTCTAATCTGAGAGGTTGGTGCTCTAATAAGACAATTAGAGCTGAGTTAGGACTGATAGGGTTAAATCAGTTTAATAAATACTTAACCAAATTCAACATGTTAAATAATTTGGATGGGTGGGGGTTAGGTTCATTCAGACACTTAACCACTTAACATGTTTAACTAGAAAACCTAGTAACGGGGACCCGTTTCAGCAGTAACCCAATTAGGTATCATGGTACCCTGAACTAGGTAGGGTGGGGCACGATTACTGGGCTAATTGTAAGCGGTCAAAAGCGATGGCGGTTGGTGCACAGTGTGGGTTCTAACAGAGTGCGGGCGTGCACACACTCTGGAGCAGACAAGTCAGAGCACTGGAGCATCAGTAGTATACCCTATGCATGCTAGAATTGTGTCGGGGCCACCACCATGGGACTTGATACACCCCATGGTGGGACCAGCATAGGTATCTACCATATAGGGTCGTAGGACACATGTGAATATACGAGTAGGAGCCAACCTTTTAAAGAAAGAGAAAGGGATCACTTCACCCCAATCATGGGGTGCCTGTTGGTATAAGTATTAGTAGGTGCAGAGATAGAGATTTAAAATAGGGTGCGAAGGGATGTTCGTTTTAGGACACCTTATCCAGTTCTAGGATAGTCTATTATCCTGATATCGTCATGTTCTCACTTTATGCAAGTCATGATCTTTTTATTATTAACATTCTAGGAATATAGCTAGACTTATGTCTGACCCATTTTCCTTTCGTCTTCTTTTCTTCCGTCCCCCCCCCCCCCCCCCCCAAGGTCCACAGGGAGGAAACACCGCAGCTTAGTCAGTTTTTCATCCAGCTTGAAGAGAGAGAATGTATTGCTTGGATTTCTTTCATTTGGACCATGACTTTGGATATCATTTATGGGGATTATGCAGCTTTATTTATGTTTCATGGTTCTTTAACTTTTAAAATCAAGACAGTATTATGGTTGTAATAATTGGAAGTTTGTTTTGAGACAATGTTGGAAATGTTCTGTATGAACACGTATTTATGATAATAAAAGTCTGTTGGTTTTTCCGCTGCTTATTTATATGTGTTTATATCTGTCTTGTGTTTTATCTGTGTCTTTTACTTATAAACCTCCACCAAAATTAAGGCATTCCCTTTGTGAGTGACCTTAACAGAGGTGGGGTGTTTCAAAAGGATAGCCAGAAGAAATCGAAAAGCTAGTTGACTTGCATTAACTGCCAGTAGAAAGGCCATTTTTTTAGAGATTGAAAGTATTCAAAAGCTGAGAAGAAATGTTAAAACTGTGGGAAGCCTGGGCATAATAAGAAGGATTGTCCAGAACCAGCTAAGGGAAAGCAGATAGCGAAGGCATATGCTTTGGAGGCTGTGTCATCTTCTTCAAGAGCTCCGAGAGAGGAGAAAGGGAAGAGTGTAATTGTTCAAATTATGTTTTCAGTTGGAGGTGTTTCAGTTCGAGTGTTGTTTGATACTGGAGCATCACATTCTTTCATTTGTAATGAGCTTATGTGACGCTTGGATTTAGAACCCGAGATTTGGGATAGACAATTGGTTGTGACTAATCCAGTTGGGAGTTCTTTTTGTCTTTGAATAATTTGTTATGGTCTAGTGTTTTTGAGTCATGGTTGCTCCTTTGTGTGTGATTGCTTTGTTTTGAACTTCGTTGGGTTTGGGATCATTTTGGGTATGGACTGGCTTAAGAGGTATATGGCAAAAGTGGATTGCGAGACGCTCGAGGTGACAGATGAGAATGTGGAAGGGAGAATGGTTGTGATTCGAAGTAAGCTAGAAGACGGGCTTTTGTAAGCTATTTATGTTCACTTGTGATTCAACGGGAAGACTTGTCGTCTATATCGATCGCTCGTGAGTTCAATGATGTCTTTGGCGAGGTCAAAGGTTTGCCGCCGCATCATGAGATTGAGTTCAGGATCGATTTAGTTGAAGGTGTTAGAACTATCGTTATGCCTCTTAGGCGGATGTCGCCTAAGGAACAGTGAGATTAGAGGTACAAGTACGTGACCTTTTGGGAAAAGGATTCACTCAGAGAAGTGTGTCCGAATGGGGTGCACCAGTTGTGTTTGCAACCAAGGCTGATGGATCTTTGAGATTGTGTGTTGATTATCGTGAGCTGAACAAGGTGACCAAAAAGAACAAGTATTCACTGCTGAGGAAAGATGATTTGTTTGATCAGCTTCACGAGGTCAAGGTGTTTTCCTAGATGGATTTAACAGCAGGATTTCACCAGTTGAGAGTGGTGAAAGATAATATGCCAAAGATAACTTATAGGACACCATCTGATTTCTTTGAGTGGCTGGTGTTGCCGTTTGGACTGTCCAAATGCACCAGCGTATTTCGTGGATCCTATGGATAGGGTATTCAAAGATCAGCTGAACAAGTTCGCGCTCTTGTTCGTGGATGATATTCTAATTTACTCCCAGAATGAGGAAGAGCATAAGACGCACTTGTGGATTGTTTTGGAAATCTTGCGAAAACATCAGTTGAGAGCTAAGTTGTCTTTGATTGCTAAAATACATGATTAGAGAAATCGATTCATTGATTCTCTTATACTTGTCTTCCTTTGATACCAATCGATGATGGATTCGGGATTCAATCCTAAGGGGATCTTATTGAATAATAGCTCTCGCAAATCTAGATCTAAAGACTGGGGATTCCCAAAAAAAAAATTAATCTCAAATAAAAATTTTATTTTCGCTGTATTACTTTTGAAATACTAGTTTCAAAATAATATTTCCAAAATAATTTTCCATTCAAAAATTATTTATACATTAATTTTTTTTTCAAAATCCGTTTATAAACCCAATAGGCTAAGCTTTGAATTAACCAAAGCTCTGATACCACTTGTAATGTCCATCCTTTTTGATCGCTTCAAATTGGTTATTAAACTAACATTAAATGTCCAAATCGACGAATTGTAATTACAGAGTTTAAAACAGAATCAACACAAAAAATTCAGAATATATAAATAACACCAAATTGAACTACATAATAAAACTTTTATGTATATAATCAGAAATTTTTATACAAGATTTTTTCTATACAACGGAAGGAAAATACAGTTTTTAAAGAAATATTTATTGTGTTTAAAACTCCTGAGTGTGTACGTCTTTGGAATCCCCCAGCTTTGTCAGTCTTCGAATCCTAAGTTGTAATCTTTAAATCTGTAACACTCGGGTCTGACCCGAGCGTTCCATGCAAAAACATAAAACACTCGAGTCAGGAATTCAAGTAAATCAACTTCAATATAAACTGAATAAAACAATTAATCTTAACAACCATTAAATATTCGCGTATCAACCCCAAGAGAAAACTGCCAACTGAATTTAACCAAAAATCATAACAAAGTTGAGATGGAACAGGTCAAGGCAACATATGTATTTATTTATCTATGTATGCCAATGACATGTATATACATGTACAATAGTATATATATACACATGTGTGAAATGGCCACCACTTATATACAACATAAAGGAGTAGCCTCAACTGTGGACCAAGAGTGAAAGGAATATAATAGCCCGGCGTGTATCAGAACAAATTACTTCAACCCGAGAAATAAGAGATAGAGGTGCAAGGTCAAAATGGCCTCAAATATTAGAATCATTACTATTGCATGCGGCATGACAAAAGTAAAGAAAAGGGTTTCAGCATAATAAAAGAACAGTGCAGTTCATACTCCCAAGATAATGTCATGCGTAAAATGTGATATTTTCTATAAATAAGTGTTCAAATCAACTGGTATGCATATTCTGAAAACTAGGTTCGATAGCATGATTATTAAGCAGCATATAGGTAACTAATTTTATATTTTAAATGAACTAGGTAGTAAAAATACCTCCACCACATGCATGGGTATAAGTGAATACCAATAAGATATTTAATAATGAATGGCATGCATAAATTAATAATAATAATAATAAACCACTGCAACATTCATGGAAAGAAGGAATTCGAAATGTGGCAATATACAGTTCGGTTGCAGGCTTCAAAAATATGATTTTTATAATAGCTAAGTATGATTGTTTTCAAAACAGCAACAAATGTTAATGTCACATCAAATTTTAATGTTACATATAGGTGTTGCTTGTGTATTCAAAAAGTGTTGCATGTACTGACTATATTAATAAGAAATGAGATTGATAAAAATATAAAAACATGTACATATTTGAATGTGTTAATGTGTGAGCATACAATCAATGATATATATATATATATATATATATATATATATATATATATATTGAAAATTGGTACATACATACATATATATATATAATGACGATTTGCTAGTATTTCCAATTTTTTATTAGTTCTTATTCATAAACCTTGAAGGTAAGCTAAGAAGAACTAGCTATCACTCAAGCTACAACTGATAATTCAACATGTATACTTTAATTTGTGCATCCCATTGTTCATGGTATGTGTTTCCAATTTAAACAAAGCAAAACAGGGTAATATTTATGGTCATGGTAAAGGCAGTAATATAAATCAAGGTCCTACAACAATTCATATACAATAGTCAGGTTTGGCATGTAGGTATATTTTAGCATTCTAGAACAAGGCAGTATGTATAATGCCACGGCATCTTAAGTTTCATGACATATATAAAATTCAAATAAGCAAATAGGTGAGGCTCGGGACAAAAAATTGGAGCTACAAGTGTGTATATGGCACACTGAAACTTAAAATATAGGTCCAGTCAAATAAACGTATTGGTTCAGGAACTCGAACAAGGCATGGGTTCAGTTTTCCACATTTCAATTTTAATCAAGACAGCAGGTAAAAGTATAATATAAGACTGAGTATATACTAGATGAAAATTTACTTATAATTTTATTCATGTAGGTGTATTTATCAACTAAGACCTTCCAGTTATAATTCAGGTCATATATGTAATGCAACAAGCAATGGGACAGAGTACACATACATGTGTATTGTTCATCAGTAGTTCAGATATTACCAAACAGGGTTATACCCATGGAACAGTATAATTTACGCCAACTATACCTATGTATAAATAAATATACATAGTAAAGGAAATACAAACTTAGACTATGCGATTCGAGAGATTCACATAAAAACTTAACATTTAAATCTGAAATGCACATCGCTACGCATATATACAATAAATGCATATGTCTATACATATATAACTAAATGTGAAAGTGCATGAACATGCAGTTCTCATAGCAAAGCAAGGCCAGTCTTTATTGGCAGCATACATACTGGCATGTCCCCAACAACATTTGTTACAATATAAGTATAACAGCCTCAATACACATGAATCAATGGTAAAGGGGGCGGGACAACATCACGTTCAATGGTGAATGAATAGACAAGGTACATACATAAATGTTAAAGCCACACAAGAAATGTCACTTAACTTCAAGTTTCTTCAAATACGGCATGTATTTCAGTTCTTAAAGTAATACATGTAGGGCTTTACAAGATGTACTATATAGTCATGAACCCAAGCGTCTTCTATCAAGCACATAAACCCAATAACATATTGTGTATACACATGTGTTTAGCATGGTAAAAGAAATCAAGGTATAACTAGTGCAAGCAATCATCGACTTCATGCATACTTCAGGGTATTCAAATCAGAACAGCAATGAAAAAGTTAGTAAACCAAACATTGGTTTAACTATTTTATTTAGTTCATATAGAAGTCGAAATTATTGAAACTAAAATCAGTCGTGAGCAAATATACTCACCTTAGAGCTCTGAAGAAATATAGAGCAGGAAAAGAGGGTGTAAGCTTCGATGCTAGTTGTTGGAAGGGCGAAGTACGGTCGATCGATTTAGAGGGGGCGTATAATGACCTGGGGGATTTGCGACCTTGGTTATCAAAATAATCTCAATATCGACTATCCAAGCATCGGAAATACCAGATAGTTAATATAAAGAAGTTTAAGGGTGAGAATAGATAAGGTAGAAAATTAGAATAGAAGAAGAAGAACACAACTACAACAACATCAGAGTGACATGAATCTCACAGTAGAATGAATAAAATATATTATATAACATAACTTTGGAATAAAACAGCATCGGTATACAATAATATTATCAGAGTACAACACTTACAACACAACGGAAATAAACAATAGCTATAAAATTCTGAAGCCTCCTGCTCCAGCTCTTCAAGTATCTGTAAAATCCCGACTACTTGACTGTCCTTACAAAATTGGTCACCCAAGGGTTTAGGGAAAACAAAACAAAATAAACTCTGGGTCAGTCAAGTGACTGGTGTGTGTAAACTCCAACCATTTGTTTAACTTTTAAAATCCTTTTAAAAGAATGAGTAATCGTAAGGCCGACCCACACATAAACATGGATGGTTTTTACCTTACGATAACTAAAAATATTTCTTAAGATCAATATTTTCTGATATTATAATAATGCCTAAATCAAGTAGATAGAATCTAGTAGAACGCTTTCATCTCATGCTCTCTATATATAATATACAATCAAAAACCGCGGGCTCTTATTGGGTAATGGATTCCAACTATGACAAGATATGGAACCCCCTTTCGATCAGTGTACTCTAGAAGTGATACACTGGAGTTCAACAAGAACATCTTGTAACTCGGCCACACATGACCGGCCATTCATTTCGCTTGAATGTTCTGAATATATTGTCACCTTACAAATGGTATACCAACATAACCATTCCCGGGAGATACAGAATTGAAAGAAGTAACAAATATGAATATTCTCTATATAGTGACAATATACCCTAATTGGGTGTGACACACCTAGCCATGCTGCCTGCCAGATTTTTGTCACTTCCCAGTTGATGAGGCTTGAGGTCATAACGTACCTATTAATAGATCACTCCTTCATTTACGTTGAATGCCACATCGTCATACCCGTCAAATCACAAATTGATTTCCCTAAAAATACCATGGGTATAAGCTAAGAGAAACGAATTCCTCCGCCACTAATGTAAATACGTTTGAAATGATCAACTTATGCGATCTACCAGATATACTCTGTCAGACATTCGTGCATTCAAGTTGTCCTGGAACTGTACAACCCAAAGGCACTATTAGATCCAAAATTGGGTCTACCACCCAAGCTGTTCTGATCTACGAAGAATTATAACTATAATATGAAGAAAAAGCAGGAAAACACACGAAATTTATAGTAGTTTGGCATTAACGAGCCTACGTCCACTTTATATGTAGTTGATTATATGCTGAATGCAAGTACAATCAATGGTTTCACTCAATCTCACTCTAACAATTATGATTCTCTCAATAATTTCGGGATAACTCTAAATAAAAACAATGGAGATATGATAATGGTAGAGTCAGATCCCTCAAATGCCAAAGATCCCACAAAAATGCCAAGTTCTGGGCTATTTATAGCTGATTTCTTCAGGTGGATCGCGGTCATACGTGGCACACATCCCGAGGATCTTGTACTGGTTCGTATCTTGATGAAGAAATTGTCAAACTAGCCGTTGTGGACAGGTGTCGCGAGATCCTGTATTATCGGATTGTGGAAGAGTTGGTCATAGCCTTCGTTTTCTGGTTCCTAGAGCTCGGATCGGATCGAGCTAGCAAGTATGGATCAGATCGAGTAGGGGCGAGGCGACCCGGTAGGGCACTGCAATCCAATAGTATGAGATGGCCACGATCTGGTTTTCATGGACTAGAGGCGTGAAGCTTCATACTTTCTTCTTATGTGTGAACCTTGGTGGCTTGGTCAAAAAGCTAGCCAACATTTTGCCCCCTCGAAGTATGTTTTATCGAGGATGGAACATGCTTCGAAACTGTAGAGTTGTATATTCATAGGGGGATGCAAATCAATGGTCGCGTCTGTCTGAAATGTCGCGTTATTTCGGAAAGTTGCATCTTTTGATTAGTGTAAATATCAAACAAAGTCTTCCATCATTTCTTTGTTTATTGAATAATTTTCATTTCTGGAATCTTTGGAGACCTCATTATAAAATTTGCCAGGTAAACTTCTGAATTTTCACTTCGATACGTGATTTGCCGGATCGAATCGCTTCAGCTCACCACGGTCCGTGTGGTGAAATGCTGGACTTGGTCAAACGAGGGTATTCGGGCTTCAAATCGTGATGGGCCTTTCCACGAAGCAGGTTGGGCTTTGGCTCGCGGTCCATCATTTCCGTGATTCAAGTAAGACAAAACGGGGGAGACTAACGGTCGTGGTTTTATCTATATAAAGCCGAACCTACCTCTTTATTTTCTTTCCTTCTTCTACTGCTGGCCGCCACCCCCTTCACGTTCCCAAGCCGAAACCCTAATTTTTAATACTCCAACTACCCAATTGTTTCATCCTTTTAAAAAAGGTAATTATAAAAAAGAATATCTTTACGTAATTCTGCCCTTGTTTGTTTTGAGTTTTTGACCATTTTGGGAGGAAAAAGTGGCGAAATTCGTAGCGTTTGAGGTGTTGGGGGCCTGTGAGGCGACATGGCTGATAGGTTTGACTGCTCGCGTTCCGCGATGAAGAAGAGGAGGAGAGGAAGGAGAAGAAGAAGAGAAGGAAAGGGTGGACCAGGTCGGATCGTGAGCGAGGAGGGATGAGGACGGAGATGAAGGAGAATGGTGGGGCAACGGATCGTGGGAACGACAAGGGAGCGGATCGTGGTGGGTGAAGATGGACGAAGTGTGGGTTAGAGAAAGGATCGGATCGCGGTGGTGAGTATAGCGATCCGATTCTGTTCCCGACCCGATGCGACGCGCCTTTATGAGTTAACGTTTTTGCTGCAAGTATATGCCTAGTTCACGATCCGCAGACGTACCACGATCCGGACCTCCCTATGCGATCCGAAGATGTTCCACGACCCAAATGCTGAATGATCCAATGAACTTGTATAATAAGCAATGCAACTTATGCCCGGTACATTAATGGACAGTTAGGTTAGAGCCTTCGAGACGGACTTTCTGGACTGATCAGCAGCATAACTTAACAGCGAACAACTACTAATATCTCGATGATCTTGTTAACTTTTATGCTTTCTTCCTATGCATGCACAAACACACACTTGCACTTGCACACACAGGGGATGGGTAATTATATTCTAATTTCTCATGTTTACTTGCCTAAACAGTAATGTCGGGTAATCATTCCCCTTCAAGATCTGAAACAGAGATGGATCCCGAGATGTCTGAGCACCACAACCCCGAGGTTCTTCCAATTAACCCAGAGGGTGAGGATTCTGAATCCGAATATGAGGCAGAAACAGAATCGGATTCATCTGAGAGTACCTCGCTTGATGAGGAGTCTGAAGTAGACGACCGAGCTCCCGACGAGATTCCTGGTGCACTAGAAATAGAGAAATTCACTGGCTCTTTAGCTTCCAAACTAGATGACATAAAGCTTAAGAAAATCTTCTTGAAACACGGGATCCCCTGGGATGATGTGAGAACACCCGGTAGAGAATATAGACCTCATCTGGCTCCGAAGGGGTATATGACAGTTAGCCGACTCATGTGCTGGGTAGGCGCTGTTCCCCCCTTTCCTCCAATCGTCATTGAAACCTTAAAACGATTGGGTATTGCTCCGATGCAGCTTCATCCCAATGCCTACGCAGCCCTATACACTTTATACATCGCATATGCGGAAATCCTGCAAACTGAGCTCACGTTTAAAGACTTGAAATTCTATTACCTTTTCAAGCATCGTTCTACCGCAACCCCAAAATTTTCTTTCTTCGAATCGGTAGTAAATAGGAAGGTCTTGTCTGATGGTTACAGTAACATAGAGGATCCCAAGGCCGATTGGTTCTATATAAAGAGACAGGCTGGGTGTGCAAGAAGATGGCTTAAATCAAGTAAATTTTAAACCTTTGAATGAATAATCTGTTCAAGAAATCGAAGCGCTAACATACTTCTTTCCTTTATGCAGATCATACCTTTACAAAGACGGAGGGCTCGGTGTATAATAATCGACTATCCCTCCTTCTGAAAAGCAAATCCGACTTCCTAAGGATCAAGAAATGTATTACTGACGAGAATCTTCACAAGCACCGCCTTCTGGATATAAGATTTGGACTTGGCGCGGGTGGCAAACTTTACAAATACGTGCCCCCGGCCGAGGGAGAAGGAACGTCACAGGCAGCAGAGACAACTAAACTTCATAAGAGTCCTTCGCCGATAATTAACCAGGACGATGAAGATTTAAATGTATATAGAGGAGATGAGGCCCGTGCTGACGAGCTTAAGGAAATCCCAGCCTCTCTGAGGGGTTCCCCCTCAAGGGCCTCTCTACCGGTTGAGTCTGTCGCTCCCGATGACTTAACAGAGGAGCAGTTGTTTAAAGAATTGAACAAGATTCCTATACCCGACGATGTATATACAAAGGAAGACTTCGAAGGGGAGCCAATTTTTCCTATCTCTGAGGAAACAACTGTTCCAGTTGAAGAACGAGAGACTACCCAGACGAGCCTAACTTTGGGCCCTGGTCTGTTAAGGGGAATTATATAGGATGCACAAATCACGTGCACTGTCTGCCCCCACACTTTTATAACAGTATTCAAGGTTTTAATATGTACTTGTTTCTCTTGCAGGAAAGATGTCTCGCAAACGATCTTATTCTTATCGCTCTCTTCGTGAAGGCACACCTAGTCTTCATCCAAATCCTTCTCGCAGCGATAGTCGAGGGATGGATAGTTATCGGCCTCGCGACCCTCCTCAAGCTTATCCTACACGATCCCGATCTCCTTTCAGGTATGGTCCCGGGAAACCTCACAGTCGTCCACTACCACCGGCTGGGGGCAAGCAACTTCCTAGGGACTTAACCCCTCCAAAAAGTACGCCTTCCCATGTCCAATCTTCCGAGAAACAGCGCGAGTCAGAGGTCAAAAATAAAGACGAGGACAAGATTGCAAAGAAAGGAAAGGAAACTCTGGTCTCTCCTGACGATCACGACTCCGACAGTCTCGTTGCGCGAGATGCTACACATAGTCCCGAGAATCAAGCTAGATTGGCGCGCTTGCGCAAGGAATTCCTCGATATTTTCTTTGAGAGGATGATGTTTGTGCCGGATCTTGAGCCGGTTCCCAGGGACTGGGATACTGAGGTGATAGGATATGTGTGCCATGTAGCCAAACAGTATGAGGTAATGAAAATGCACGTCGTTAACCTTTCGAATGCCATCCGTCACCTAGAAACGAACGCGGCCAGATCCAAAGTGAGAATTGAGAATAATGAAAGAGCCATGAGCAAAATGGAAAAGGAACTGGAGGATGCACAGGCTCAACTGGCTTTAGCTCAGCGAGACGCAGAGAACTACAAGACAGAATTGGAGGAAGCCAGGAAGCATTTTCGTAGCGAGCTGGATTCTAACAGCCAAGAACGATTATCTTTAAAAAAGTAAATAGAGGATCTTAGAATGGCCAATGCTGATTTGAGGGCAGCGCAGAGTCATTTCGATGCTGAGAAGGTTGCTTGGGAGAAGGAGAGAGGGACTTGAAAAACGGTCTTGCGGCTACCCAGAAAGAAAAAGTGGTCTTGAGTGACCAACTCGCTCAGGCGGAGGAGCGAGCGGTTCTTGCCGAGATAAATGCCAACAGCATTCTTGAATCAGCTTCCACCACTGCTGACAAGCTTGCCGAAGCCGAAAAGGAAATAGAAGGTTTCGGGGAACTGATATTCGACTTCTTAGGCCAAGTCATCAAAACTAGAGACATTTTTTGGATCCCAGACTATCACGTTACTCTTGCCAACATATGGGATGCGATTGTCGAGGATGAGAAGCAGCGATTGAAGGTTAGTGAGACTGATGAAGGCCAGCTAATGAAGAGGCTCCTCAAAGGAAAAGAACCCGAAGATTTGGAGGAGGGGAGACGCCTAATCCGAGAAGAGGTGGAAAGGGAGAAGACTGAGGCCAAAGGCAAGAGCAAACTTGACGAGGGCTCGAGCTCAGCGAGAGAACTCAAGGCCCCCGAAGTTGAGGAATATAATCCTGACGATCAGTTAATCCCCTTACGCCCAACTCCTCCGGCTGTCGGAGTTTCTGCTGCAAACTTAGATGAAATATCAGCTGAAGGTATATCCATATTTTCCCCGCAATTTGCCAAAGCAGTTGTGACTTTTCGCCATTCTGCGGAGCAGCCCATTGAGTTACTAACATGTGCCTTTCGTAATACAGGTGATACATTGACCGAGAAAAGGGAAGAAAAGAAAGCAGATGCAGAGAAAATTGATACCCCCTTAGGCACTGATGCTGAAATTTCTGAGACTTCAGAGCGAACTGAAGGTGGTGAAAAAGTAACCATGGCATCTGTGGTACCCAGCACTGATGTTCCTGCAGATGCTGAGGTCATTGCTGCTTTGAAGGACACGGAAGGTGGTCACGGGGATGAAGAGGATGATGTTGTTATTACAGACGAAATCAAGGGTGGTGGTGAAACCTTGGCTGATCAACTGGCTGAGGAGGAGAGGCAGTTGCTCCTTATGAAAGGGGAACATGACCCAGTATATGTGCCCCCTATTTCTGAAATCGATCCCAAAACTGGGTTGGCCATAAGATTTTCCTCCCGATCAATAACTTCACAACTAGCCTCTCAATCCTCTAGTTCTTCGCCAGAGCCTTTTGTTGATAAGAGGAAGAGGAAAAAAGGTGATCAGTCGGGCGTTGACAAGGAGGAGTCGGGGAAGCAAAAGAAGAGCAAGAAGCCAAAATAGCCCCCCCAAGCATGAGTAGGATGCAAATATTAGTTCATATTTTGTCCTTAGTATTTTTAGGCTTTCCACTGGCCAAAAAATGTAATTGTAGGAATGTCCCTTACTTTTGTTTAGCTATCTTATCTCGTATCCCTGCATCTTAGTAAATAAAAATTTTATTTTTGTTGCCTTTAAATTAATATGCAATGCAGTGATTCCAAGTTCCTTGCATCTCTGTGCAACTTCCTGAGTAGCCAACATAACGGCATGGGGGATGATTCATCTTGGTCAACCTTGACTTTCATCCTTGTCGTGATACGAACAAGAGTTTCCCTTCAAGACAAATTAGCAACATAAAAAGGAGA
This sequence comes from Allium sativum, assembly GCA_030737875.1. Lineage (NCBI taxonomy): Eukaryota > Viridiplantae > Streptophyta > Magnoliopsida > Asparagales > Amaryllidaceae > Allium > Allium sativum. The sequence continues at coordinate 931,446,560 of CM060922.1, read as the reverse complement.
ACTAAACCTGCGAACCTGCAATTTTAATTTATCGCATTAGCCACAAACATTTAAACCATAACTAATCGAAAATTAATTCATGAATCGCATTAGAAAAATTTTAAAATTTCTGTGCAGAGATTTGATGTGCGTGTATCTGCCTCCAATCAATCATTTAATATGATGCATGGCCAGGGCTTATTAATGATTGATTAGAGTCATGTGTGTTGCCCCATATGAAAGGTGGGGGGTAAAGATTCTTTTAACGCTAAATTTTTAACAATTTTATACTCTCTCGATCCTTCAGCGGGTTAGAGTTCGAGCTTGTTCTAGGTCTGCTCTCCGATCCTTCAGCGGGGCAGAAATTCTGGGGGCGCTAAATCTCTGGCGCCTTTATACTCTCCCGACCCTTCAGCGGGTTAGAGTGGTGGCAAGGCGGTTTTATCATGGTGCACCTTCACGCCTTGCGGACGTCATCTTCGCGTCCTTTATACTCTCTCCTGATTCTGGGGAGTTAGAGTTTGGTCGTGGAGTAATTTACTTGCCGCACCTTGTGGTCCTCGATTATGGTTCCTCTTTCACCTCGTGGCAAAATGTATTGGATGTTCCAATGTTGCTGCATAATCTGTGACAGACTCCAAAAAAAAAACAATAATTCATATTAATCGAGCTAAGGCAAATAGGTAATGGTGCAGTAAAGGTAAATGACACACGATATTTTATAGTGGTTCGGTCGAATCATGACCTACGTCCACTTTATAATCTTTTGTTCAAGTAACCAGACTATTCTAGGCAAGTCGTGCCTTTTTACATGGTCCTAAAAACAAAAGAATGAAACTGGCGATTTTACGTCAGGTAAGGCCGCAAATGCTGGGCATTCCACACTCTGGGGATTTCATCTCCATCTATGGTTGCTAGCTTGAAGGTTCCATTATCAAGTCTTCGCAGGATGGAATATGGTCCTTCCCATTTCGGACCCATATGCTCTGAGCATGGGAAGATATGTTTTAGAACCAAGTCTCCGGGTTCAAAAGTTCGTGCTCAGACTTTCTTGTTGTAATATTGAGCTATCTGTTGCTTATGTCTTAAGGCACGTAAATCGGCTTTGTCTCTCTTCTCTTCGATCATATCCAAGGATTCAAGGAGCAACTCATTGTTGGTCATCAGGTCATAATAGGTGACTCGGTGAGAAGGTACTTCTAACTCGACCGGAATGACCGCTTCAGTTCCAAAGATGAGGGAAAATGGCGTATGGCCCGTTGCCGATTTATGGGTCGTTCTATAAGCCCATAGTGCCAAAGGCAATTCATCGACCCACATGGCCTTGGCCCGCTTCAATCTCTTCTTCAGTATATATTTAATCATTTTATTTGCGGCCTCCACTTGGCCGTTTGCCTGCGGATATGCCACGGAGGTGTACCTTTTCTCAATGTGGTATTTCTAGCAAAAATCTCTGAATTCGGTGCTATCAAACTGAGTTCCATTATCCGTTATGACGATTCTTGGGATTCCAAATCGGCATATAATGTTTCTAACAACGAAGCTGATTACTCGCTTGGTTGTTATTGTGGTTAACGGTTCTGCTTCTACCCATTTGGTAAAATAATCCACGACTACAATAGCGAATTTTGCTCTGCCCTTCGCTATGGGGAGGCTTCCAATGATATCGATTCCCCACATAGCGAAAGGACAAGGACTCATCACCATCTTCAGCTGGCTTGATGGGGCCCTATGGATCTTAGAAAATCTCTGGCAGGCGTCACAACGTCGCACGTATTTGGCCGCATCCTTATTTACGGTTGGCCAGAAATAACCATATCGTATTATTTTCTTTGCCAATGTTTGGCCTCCCGTGTGATCTCCACAATCGCCCTCATGTACTTCTTGCAATACGCGTTGAATATCACTGTGGGCAATACACCGGAGGAGGGGCATCGAAAATCCTTGTCTATACAGGACTCCCTCTTGCAACACATACCGAGAGGCCTTCCGAATTATTGCACGCCTCCCGCTTTTCTTCGCAGGGAGCGTTCCATACATTAGGAAATTCTTCAAAGGGGTCATCCACAACTCCCTTTCAGGTTCAACATCTAACACCAGATCAACTTCCATCTGATCTATACTAGGTGACTATAAGACTTCCATCGGGACCAATTCTGTATTTTCAGGACTATCAGAACAGGCCATTTTAGCCAATTTATCTGCTTTTTGGTTCTCTGTTCGAGGAATGTGGGATATGGTGTGATGGTCAAAACCACCCAGAAACTTTTTCACTTTTTCTAAATATGATATCAGCCTAGGACTTTAGGCCTGGAATTTTCCTATGACCTGGTTCACAACTATTTTGGAGTCGCAAAAGATGTCTAACTTCGTAATCTTCAACTCCTTTGCTAGTTTCAAACCAGCAATCAGGGCTTCGTATTCTGAGTCGTTGTTAGTGGCGTGGAACTCCAATGTGAGAGCATAGTATATCGGCCGTTGTTCTGGAGTTTCGAGCACCACTCCGGCACCAGATCGTCTATCGTTCTTTGCTCCGTCAGTGAACAACTTCCAGGCACTGGGGTCGAGGAGTAGCCTTGGCGGATCGACTTCTTCGCTTATTATGTCATCTTCTGGGATGGTAAACTCTGCTATGAAGTCTACTAGCACTTGCCCCCTTATTGATCGCCGGGGTTGAAAATTCAAATCGAACTGACTTAGTTCAATGTTCCACTTAAGTAATCGTCCCGAAGTCTCTGGCCTTTGAAGAACTTGTCTTAACGGATGATCAGTGTATATAGTAATTGGGTGAGCTTGAAAATAGTGGCGAAGCTTCCTCGATGTAATCAACAAACTGTACGCAAGCTTTTCTATCCTTTGATAATTTCGTTCAGCTGCCGCCAACTTCTTACTAACATAATATACTGGTCTTTGCACCTTATCCTCTTCTCTAACCAAAGCCGAACTGACCGCATTGGATGACACCGCCAAATATACGAATAATTCTTTATGATCTATGGGTTTAGACAAAATCCGTGGTTTTTCTAAATGATTCAAGAGATTCTGGAATGCTTCAACACAATCAGGGGTCCATTCGAAGTTGCGCTTTCCTCGCTTTATTAATTCAAAAAACGGGATACATTTATCTGTAGCTTTGGACATAAATCGACTCAATGCTGCTACTTTCCCTGCGAGGCTTTGCACATCTTTAATCTGTCTAGGTTTCTGAATATTCCGGATTGCTGCGATCTGATCTGGGTTAATCTCGATCCCACGCGAATTGATGATAAACCCTAAAAATCTTCCCGATGCTACCCCAAATGAACATTTCAAAGTGTTCAATTTCATTCCGTACTTGCGGAGAATTTCAAACATTTCTGCTAAATCGGTAGTATGGTCGGATGATTGTTTGGATTTCACTAACATGTCATCGACATACACGTCCATCGTCTTCCCAATCTGGTTATAAAACATCCTATTAACCAATCGCTGATATGTAGCACCGGCGTTTTTCAAGCCAAAAGGCATCACTACATAGCAATACAATCCTAAATCTGTAATGAAGCTTGTATGTTCTTGATCGGGGACGTGCATAGGGATCTGATTGTATCCCGAATAAGCATCCATGAAAGAGAGAGTTCATGGCCAGCTGTCGAATCCACCAGCTAGTCAATTCTTGGCAACGGAAAACTGTCCTTTGGGCAAGCTTTATTCAGGTCCGAGAAATCAATACAGGTGCGCCACTTTCCATTAGCCTTTTTTACCAAGACTGGGTTGGAAATCCAATCTGGATACGTTGAGTCTCTGATGAACCCATTACTCCTCAATTTCTCAACTTCCTCTTTCAAAGCAGCCGACCTCTCCGGGCCAAGCATTCGCCTTTTCTGTTTGACAGGAGGATGCTTTGAGTTGATGCTTAGCGAATGGCTCATGATCGAAGGAGATATCCCACACATGTCCGAGTGGGTCCAAGAGAATACATCTAAATTGGCTTTCAAAAATCCGGCTCGAATAGGGTCTAACTGGGTTCCAATCTTCAGGACCTTCTCTGGGTCTCCATCATCGATTGGAATATCCACAGTTGTCTCATTGGAAGTCGCCATTCTGCCCCCAGGCTCTTCGTCCTCTCTGGGATCTATGTTCTCGGGCAGTTCTCTGGGCGACTCTCCCATGGTTATTTTCTTTAGTTGCTATAACGTTTCCTCCCTTGCCGGGAGGAAGCGCCTTTAGTTTCTACATCTTTTCCTTTGCGGAGCATCTTCAACTCTGCAATGTAACATGCTCGAGCCATAACTTGATCTCCTCTTATTGTACCTATACCAGCTTCAGTTGGGAACTTTATTAATAAACACCAAGGGCTATACAAGCTCTGAACTTTTCTAAGGCCGGGCGGCCTAGAAATGCGTTATATGGGGATTCGACGTGCAGAACCACAAAAGGAAGGATTCTTACTCTCTGGCGCTCCCCTTCCCCAAGGGTTACCGACAACTCTACATATCTCATTGGAGCAGTGGATGCTCCATTGAATCCACGTATCCACCCTTCGCATGGTTTTAAGTCCTTCGGCTCAAGTTTCATTTGGTCGAACGTTTTCTTGAACAAAATGTTGACCAAGCTTCCGTTATCTACCAGAACTTTATGGACTATGGCCGGACCAATTGCGGCTGTAATTACTAATGGATCTTCGGTTGCGGATTGAATGCCAACGCTATCCCTATCATGAAATATGATGTCATCGGTCATTGTCTTCTGTTGTTTGGCTGGAGCAATGTCCTCAGGGTTACTGCCTTCTCCTGCCATGAGGGGTTGTTTAGCTGCGTTGACGTACTGGTCCATTGCCCTAAAGCTATGCCCGGCCAGATGAAGCCCTCCTACTATGGTATTAATGACGATGTTCTTCCCTTTTGCTGAGCAGTCAGCCGGGGAGTAGGCTGGCTCTGATTCTGATTCTGGTTTTGATTTTGGTTTGGGGCAGATGCGGCTTGCCACCTTTCTCTGGGTGTGACCGTGTACTCATCGAGTTTTTCTTCTCGGAGAAGCCTCTCGACTAGGTCTCTCAAATGACGGCATTCATTTGGGGAATGACCGTGGATTTGATGAAATAGACAGAACTTTCCGGTTTCACATTCCTTGTCTGTCGACTCTCTCGGGGGAGGCCTTTTATATGGAAGGACATTATAGGTATCCAGGAAGATATTTTCCGATGTATCATTTAATGGTGTGAAACTCTCAAATGGCCTAGGTCGAGGTCTTCTCTGGGAATCATTTCCTCAGTTTCTCTTTCGATTATTGCTACTATTGTTTCCCGGTTGGCGACCATTTCCTTGATTTATATTCCCAACATTGGCTTCAACCTTTCCTGAGCTATCTCCTGTCTGCTTGATGGCCACATTGCTATGGATATCTTCCTTATCAATAGCCTTCCTCTTTCGATTAGCATATATCTCTTCCTGTCGTAAACGGACATTAGCTTTTTCATAAAATATTTCTCTGGTCGGAGGTGGTTTGACGGCTAAATATCTTCCAAACTCGGTATCCTTATCGACACCGTCAATTAAGGCCATTAACACAGTTTGCTCATGTGGATCTTTAACTTCTATGACTGCTAAATTAAAACGATCCAAGTATGACCTCAAGCTTTCGTCTGGTCGTTGCTTAATAAGAGATAGCTCAATCACATTTTTAGATCTCTGAGCGTGAAGGCAGAATTGGTTCACGAACTTCTCACTCATTTCCCTAAAACTGGATATCGACCGGGCTGGCAAGTGGGTAAACCACACTAATGCCACATCTTCCAGAAATATAGGGAATGCCTTACACTTTATCTCGTCTATAGCTGCGGCGGCATTCATGGACCAGGAGTATCGCATCAGACGCTGGATTGGGTCAGATTTGCCCGCATAGTGATTCATTGTCGGCATATTAAAACGTCTCGGGAATGTGACCTCCAATATATCATCGGTAAAAGGCGTATGACTACGATCTATGCCCCAATCTTCATCCCTATACCCTCGGCTAGCTATTATGTTCTCCCTGATTATTGCTTCAACATCTGCTCGGGTCAAGGTGGACTCAGGATCAGCACTTCTTGCCCGATGGGCTTCTTCAGCATTTCTTTGACGTGCAGCTACAAAGTCTGGGAGTCGGGCGGAGCTTCCTTGCCCCCTGTTGCCGATGTCAACTAGGCGACGGGCGGGGGGATTAGGTTGATTCTGAGCAGGGTCACCCACGTTTCCATTCCTCAGCGGTAAAGCAGGTCCATTCAAGTTACGATTGTAAGTTCCTTGGTTAAGCACTTCTTCTTCCCGAGATCGAAGTGTCTCTATGTTCTCAGCTCTTTCTAGTGGAGGCCAACGTCGATTTCTTTGGGGCTCCTCAGACGAGGATGTGTTTTCCGGGGAAGGAAGACGGGTTGGTGAGGAAACCCTCTTCCTTATGAGGTCGTCGATCCGCCTGTCCATAGCAGTCAGATTCTGTTGCAATACTAAACTCTCTTGCCGCTGAGCAGCTAACTCGTCAAATAATCTTTCCCACATGTCAATAATGCGAGAGAGATACCCTTCAGTAGACGGGGCAGAAGGGTCAAATTGGTCGCCAACATTCACTATTATACGTAAAGAGCTTGTGCCAGGTCGAGCAGATGTACCAGCACGGGAGGATCGAGCCATAACCTCCTTTTCGGGTCGGGTTATAGTCTGCTTGTCTTTTTGGATCGCGGGATCCTTACCTCGATGGCTCGGAGCGCCCCCTGGATCGGATTGCAGAAGTGTTATGGGGACGGTTCGAGACGTGATCATGGGAGCGTGTGGCCACTCCTTCAACTGGTTGGGTCGCGATCCCCTTGACGGATCGGTTCGCCCCCTCCTCTCAGCGATCCGTGACCTCCTCCTCGGGCTGCTCGTGCACACTTTCTTCAATTGCTTCATTTTCAGTTTCGTTCGCCTGCGAAGCTCATACTTCCTTAGACTTCTTTCCGACCATGATATCTGAATTTCGCTGAAATCTTCAAAAACTGAGATAGTGGGGTTTTGGACTGTCTTCTTCGGACTTAAGTATCCAAACAACGGAACAACAATCCAATGTGCTAAAAAAAATCTCAGTGAAAGCACCAAAATGTTAGATCCAAAATTGGGTCTAACACCCAAGCTGTTCTGATCTATGAAGAATTATAACTATAATATGAAGAGAAAGCAGGAAAACACATGAAATTTATAGTGGTTCGGCATTAACGAGCCTACGTCCACTTTATATGTAGTTGACTATATGTTGAATGGAAGTACAATCAATGGTTTCACTCAATCTCACTCTAACAATTATGATTATCTCAATAATTTCGGGATAACTCTAAATAAAAACAATGGAGATATGATAACGGTGGCGTCAGATCTCTCAAATGCCAATGATCCCACAAAAATGCCAAGTTCTGGGCTATTTATAGTTGATTTCTTCAGGCGGATCGCGGTCATACGTGGCACACATCCCAAGGATCTAGTACTGGTTCGTATCTTGATGAAGAAATTGTCAAACTAGCCGTTGTGGACAGGTGTCACGAGATCCTGTGTTATCGGATCGTGGAAGAGTTGGTCATAGCCTTCATTTTCTGGTTCTTGGAGCTCGGATCGGATCGAGCTAGCAAGTATGGATCGGATCGAATAGGGGCGAGGCGACCCGGTAGGGCGCTGCGATCCGATAGGATGAGATGACCACAATCTGGTTTTCATGGACTAGAGGCGTGAAGCTTCATACTTTCTTCTTGTGCGTGAACCTTGGTGGCTTGGTCAAAAAGCTAGCCAACAGGCACTATTCTGTAAATCCATCTTAGGCAATTTCTACCTAGGATTTACTGAACAACCCTTGCATAACTCTGTCTTCAATTATCTTCATCATATTTGATTCGCGACGCTAATGTCATACGGAGTGGTTTTCAGATAGTATATATGATTCCGGTCTCTCCGTATTGACAACGGAAATGGTCAAAATTTTTTATAGTCGGTGATTTAATTATCAAAGGAAAACAGGTGTACAAACAACGTTCGTATCCCCAAATGGAAATCTTAGCGATCAATCATCATTTCATTTCCCAATTTCCCATTTATCGTTTCCATATATTCATAAATTCCTTATTTTTTAAAATTAGAAAATATATGTTATTACTTTGGAAAATATTTCCATTTCTGATTCATGCATCAATATCTTCCCACCTCTATCAGTTTCTAACTGTAAGCTAGTAAGAGAACAACTTCCCAAGTATAAACCCCGAAGGCCGAAACCAACATCAGATCGATACCCAGAAAGCTATTCAACTCAACTAATTTCCATTCAGTTTCTAATTTCAGTAATTCCATTTAAATTCCTAATTCAAAACCCAAATTCCTTTATAATATAATATTTTCAAAATATTTACTTTTATCTAATTTTTCACATAAAATGTGAATAATATTTCTTTTATAATTCTATTTGTTTTCCAAATAATTTCTTTTATAATTCTATTTGTTTTTCCAAATATTTCCTTTTCAGTATCCTATTTATTTCACATAAATATTTCCCTTTTCAATATCCTATTTATTTCATATAAATATTTCCTTTTATAATATCATATTTATTTCATATAAATATTTCCTTTTTCAATATACACTTTGAAAATTCCCTTTTTACATTCCAGTATTTGTTATGGTATTTAAAATACCAAATAACCATGATCAGTATCATCCAAACACACATAATCAACATTAGATTATATATCACATCATATATCACAATATATGGAAAAAACAGTATTATAAATATTGACGAATCCAGTTGGGTCCCTCCAACTTGTTTCCCTGCATCACAGATGTTAAACAATATAAATAACATCAATTTCATTTCAATATGAAATATTCTGATAAATAGAATCAATATTTGATTAACGATTTATATATATATATCGTTAACTATAATTTCAACCAATAAGTCAGTAGTTCAACCAAACAATCAACACATAACAATCAATCATCATTTATCAATACTAGATTATATTTATAAAAATATAAACTGTACAGAGTTAGTGAGATTTTCTTACATTGGACATCATCGTTAAATAACGATAACTGTCGATTGATTCAGATAGACAATTTATTTCTCTGTAAATTGTAACGAGCTTCAATTCACTCCCAATCAGTTTCATTTTGTAGCCGTCGTCCATATGATCCCAACGGATCTGACCGTTCATAAAATCGACACTATGAGATATTACTTTTATAAAATATAATATGAATTAATTTTCTATTTAATTTAATAAAAAGGGTAAATGGGCTTTACCTCTTTAAATCTTTAACAGGCCTATCTCAAACTATCCGCACTTCTATAGTGCTTTCACCTTCAACCTAGATGTCGTAACCTGCTTCTAATCATGCATGCATGATTGCTCATTTCTCCCCTTCATACTATAATTTACAGACAGCAACACGCCGAATACTTCCTCTTGTTTCTCCAAAGACCCATCGTTCCAAATTCCAATTTTCTTCTTCATACACTTCTTCCGTACCAGTCAAGCTCCACCATAACAGCCTCCCCATTGCCAAGTTGCTCCACGAAAATAAAGAAAATGCCCACAATATAGCTTTTTAAACTTCATGTCTAATTAAAATAAGAGACTTCTTCTTCCCAAGTTTGTACATGCAAAGCTTCAGTAACATTTTTTTTCTTCTTATTTAAATCTGGGCATTACTACTCGAAAACAGCACATCACCAAAACATTCCCCCTCCACATATTAAACTACTTCATTTTCCCCATACACGAAAATGATGCACGCTTCAGGGTATTCAAACTCACGACCTCTTTTTCCTTCAATTCAAATAACCGAACCCATGTTTTTTCACAGAATCGTCCTCTTCATAACCAACCCGTCCATTCTGTCTTTCTTCTCCAAATGAAATCGCCAGCTCCAATACACATCCCGCCCGCCATTTTCTCCCATTTGATCGCTCTTCTCTCTACCTCTGACATCGCAGCTTTCTCCAATTCCGTTCAACATCGTGAAACTGTCTCCCCTCCTCAGTGATGCGTTCAACGGCCTCAAAGCTGTGCTATTGCTTGCTCCTTGCGTTTTGCCATGGAGCTTTCTGTCTTGAGAAGAAATGGTGAATTGCCAGGAAAACACAAATGTCTTCGCGCTTTTGTTGCATGAATATATACATATTTTTCGTGGAAGCTTAAATTTTTGTGTTTGATTATATTTTCGATTGTCACAGAAAAATTGAATCAAAAGAAAGACAAACGAAAATGGTGATATATTTATACGGTGAAGAACCTTAAGGGTTCAGTAAGTAAATAGTACATCGTAGGGTAGGATTAGCTGTAACGATGGGATTTTACATGGAAGAGGAGACCGTTCTATTTCTTAGGTTTGTAGGGATTAGATAACACTACGACAGAGTAAATTTAACCATTAAGATATAAAATATATAGGTCTCTTTTTCTTTGATTTTCATATGCGTGTTTATTTACTTTGGCACACACATACACCACATATTTAATAAGAATGTACGGGGATCCTATTTTTCCTCTTCTTACTTTAGTTTTGTCCATGTCCGACTACATAAAATTTTGTCTATGGATAAGCTGTTACGAACAAAAATAAAAATATCTTTATTTTGAGCAATTCTGTATGATCCCAAAAACATAATAGTATATACAAGTTAGCTTATTCTGTGAAATCCCAAAACTCTTATATAAGGTGTAAAATACTTCAAATAAAAAGTGGTTTATTTTACAATATAAAAATTATAGTAAAATTCTAAAAATTAAACTATAACTACGTCTCAAATATCTTGTCTAAATTCGAAGCCAATATTTAACTATAATTAAATATATCGTTATGGCCTAATAACGATTCCATAGCGACTATTTGAAAATTTGATTTGGACATAACTCACAATCTATAAGACAAAATCTCCATTTTTCACTTCCATTAGAAAAAATACAGTTAATTAAATTCCAACGTTTCTTGTTTCAAAGGAATCCGACTTAAAATGAATTCTGTATGCTCAGTTGAAGTTCAAATCGTAATATTACGAACTGTCGCGATATTACGTGCTCGATTATGATTTATATTATAATTAATATGTTCAGTTGCCACTTATAAATAAATTTGTTAATATAATTAAATTCTAAACTGAATTATATATTTTGAATTGTCCAATTCACACAATATTGTGAATTATGTTATTTCGAATTATTTCAAAAATTAAATATATTATTCTATTGTTTATATTAATTAAATATTCAATATTATTTAATTAAATGATTTATTTCCCTGAATCACAATTTAAATAATTAAATAAATAAATTATTATATCGAAAAAATACGGGACGTTACAGGGCGAAGATTTATTTTAAAGCATCGACTTTGATTCGAGGAGTGACGTTCTTTGATGTTGAAGCCACAATTAGAGTAGGCGTCGACGTGATGGCATCCATCTTCGAGAGTTTCAACTAGAGGTAGAAGCTTCGATTTGAGGTGACTTCGAGGAAGGCGATTTAAATAAGAGAGGAAAAGAGAGGAAACTTGGCCGATGGAGGAACGATTTGATTAGAGGAGGAACTCACGATTGAATTTTCGAGGCCATGATTTCAATTTGGGAAAAAGGTTTATTGGTTGGTGACAAATAAAAGGAGGCATACGAAGCTTTGATTTGGGGCTTCCATTAAAATGAAAAAGGCTTCGATTTTGTGCTGAGGAAAATGGGATAGGATGATTTTTTTATAGAAGAAAAATTAGAGGATAAGAACAATGTAGTATCCATCTGTTCAGGGTAGCATCATCTTAGGTCGGCGCAGTTTGAACTGAGGTAGGTGATATTTGTTTAAATTAAATATTAACTTCTGCCGCAAATTACCGTGTAACTCTCTAGATTCATACCACCAACGAAATCTTCAAACGCAATGAAATTTGATGTACCACTACATTTCAACATTCTGAATCCAATAAAATTAACCTGGTCGGATTCTGTCTCTGTTTGCATATGAATTTTATTTTATTTTTAAATTATTTATCATTTCACCGACTTATTTGTCTACCAATAACTCCGTTAAGTTTCAACTCCTTTATATATACAAAAATACACACATCCAAACCAAATTTCCATATATTTCATCAAATAAAATTCCCAATTTATTTAACGTTTATTTTTAAATTCAACCATTTATATTTTTCAATCGAATTCCAAATCAAATTCAAATATCCAACCAAGTTCACTTCAAATATTCATCAATAAATACTTGATTCTCAATCACCCATACTGAATTAAATATTGAATTCAAATAGTATATTGATATTTAATTTCTAACCCAAGTATCAATATAAAATTGATTATTCATAATTAAATCTTTTAATTAATTCCATATTCCAGCTGTCGAAATTTCTGGGACATTACAAGCGATGTTTTCGGAATGGAAACACCTTTCTTACTTGGTAGGATTTGATTTCAAGCCTCGGTGTGAGTTAGAGCCTGAAATGTTGGAAAGTTTATCAATAAGACCTAATCTCATCAAAAGGATTAGAGAGAGAGAGAGCCAAAAGCATGATGGAAAGCTTGTTGAGATTATCAAGAAGTTGGAACTAAAGGATAAGGAATTTGAGGTCGATCGAGAGGGTTGGCTCCGAAAGAAAGGACGATTGGTTGTTCCTGATATTGATGGATTGAGTGATGAGGTTCTTAGGGAATGTCATCACTCAAAGTTGACGATTCATCTTGGTGGTAAAAAGATGTATCAGGACATGAAGCAAGCTTACTACTGGGAAGGATGAAGAGGGATGTTGGGAAGTTTATTTCTAAGTGTATGAACTGTTAGTTGGTGAAAGCCGAACAGAAAAATCCGAGTGGATTGCTTCAACCATCTGAAGTTTCTATGTGGAAATGTAAGCAAATATCAATGGATTTATCAATGGACTACCTAGAACTAGGGAAAGAAATGAAGGGATTTGGGTCATATTGGACCGCTTGACCAAAAACGCATGGTTTATTCCTATCAGATCGACTAGGACAACATCGAAGTTGGCTGACCTATATATTGAGTGGATAGTTCGATTCCATGGTATCCCGAAGAGCATATTGAGTGATCGAGATCCATTATTCACGAGTGGATTTTGGAAGAGTTTATAAGAGACTTTGAGAACTGACTTGTGTTTGAGTACGACTTATCTTCCCCAAATGATGGCCAAACCAAAAGAGTTAACCAAGTTTTGGAAGATCACCTTAGAGCTTGTGTATTGGATTTTGGGGGATCGTGGGAAGACCATCTACGTCTAGTTGAGTTTAAATACAACAACAACTACAAGTCAAGCATTGGGATGACACCACACAAGGCATTGTATGGTAGACCGTGTAATTCTCCGGCATGTTGGTTAAAGACTGGAGATAAGTCGGTATTGGGCCAGAGATGATCAGAGAGAAATCAGATTGTATCGAGAACATTCGGCAATGAATGAAGGTAGCCCAAGATTGTCGGAAGAGTTATGCCGATAAATGTCGAAAAGATTTGGAATTCGACGTTGGTGACATGGTTTTTGTGAAGATTTTGCCGTTAAAGCATGTGGTTTGATTCGAAAGTAAAGGAAAGTTAGCTCTAAGGTTCGTTGAACCGTTTTTGATAGTCGAATAGGTAGGAAAGCTCGCATATAGATTGGATTTACCTGAGAAGATGTCGAGTGTGCACAATGTTTTTCATGTGACTTTTTTACAGAAGTGTGTGCATATTCGAATGTAGTGGTATCTCCGGATCAGTATGAGGACCTAAAAGTCGAGTCATTAATTTTGAAACCTCATAAGCCGCTTCGCATTATGGGGAATGATATGAAACAACGTAGGACGAAGGTGGTTAAGCTAGTCAAGGTACAATTGAGTGAGGATAATGATGATTGTACGTGAGAAAAGGAAGTGAGTATGAAGATGATCCATCCAGAGCTCTTCGTTGGTATGAACCATTAATATCGTGTCACCTTTGCACCATTGTAGCTTGTACAATTATTGTTAGAATTCTGCATGCTAGGCTAAAGATATGGATGCATGACTCGGTGGATGATAGTTTGGATGGTAAATTGGATGCTCAAGGATGATAGGCATATGGAATGGTTATGGTTGCTTGTTTTTGCTTGGGATTTTAGGGGCGAAATTTCTAGGGTGAGGGGGAGAATGTGACAACCCGCATTTTACTTATTGGAAGATCATAAATTATTTTATTTATTTCCCTGAGTGTTGGATCATTCTCATATTTTGATATGTTGTTTATTGGGATGTGAGACATGTCCATAATTTTTATCAACTTTATTTGTGACCATTTTGCCCTTTTCAGTTTCGTACTGGGTATAATTTTTGACTGGGATCGAATCAGGTGTTGAGATCGATTTCGTTGGAAAAGAAATGATGTTTCCAATTCTGTAGAGTGGTTAAATTAAAGTTTTGGTTTAGCGGTTTGGGAGGAATCAGTGTTTTAGTATTACAAAATTTATGCATAGACTAACTAGTCATTCGTGGGCTGATTAGTGGGGCCCATAAGGCTAGGGGCCGTTGGTTATAAACAGGAGGGTAGAGGCAAGGAAAATTGTTTAGTATCTCCATTTCTCTATTTGTTTGGGGTTTGAGATTCTCCCTACTCCAATCAAATACCTCTCCACTTCATTTAATTCTTGGATTTACATTAGAAGATTGAAGATCAACATCAAGGAAAAGTAGTTCTCATCAAATTACTTGATTTGAAGATCGTTTTTCGCTGTTCTCCGCTGTCCAGATTAGAGATTAGCTGATTTCAAGCTATTTTGAAGAATTGGTGAGTGATAAGCAACTCTCACATGGATTCAGTCAAGTATATGGGTTGTTTGATCTTAATTTCATCATTTAAGTTGTTTTCACCTAGATCAAATCGATGTAAGTATATTTTCAATTTGAATCACCATAGGATCTAATCTAGAAAGATTATAACGGTAAATTTTGTATGCTAATTCTATGTTTATGCAAGTTTAGATCCATTTGTTGGTTTGATCATTGTTTATCATGATTTGGTGAACTTCATATGTCTTGATGATTATTTGTTGTGCTAAGTGCTTGTTTGACCTTTGTTCGATTGTGCTATTCAATGTTGATTTGGAATTGGACGATTTAGGATTGAGTATGCATGGTTCGAATACCAAAACGTGGATTGGCTGAGAACGTGGTAAAAAATGGGATCAACCATAGGTGCACACAACAAAATGCTTGGATGCGATGAAGCATGGATTGACAGAGGCTAAAACATGAATCAGTCATGCGTAAGACTTGATGGATCGACAAGCATTATCTGATGGATCGGGTATGCTTTGATGGATCAGTAAGGCTTCTCGATTCATGTATCGTACTTGCATATGTGAAAGAAATGGATTGGCCAAGATAGTATCCAATGGATCGTGCATGGACAAATGAATTGGGTCGAAGGTTTAGGCGATGGATCAGATCTGCTAGAACATGGGAGAATGATTGATCGGACCGAGCATGTGTTGATGGATCAGTGGTATGTTAAAGGGGATGGATCAGTGGCATTTGTGTGGGCCACTTCTATAGGGTTAGATCGACCAAAGCTATGGATCGGTAATGGAGATGCATGGATCGGCAACCGATCCATGATGGATCGGTGACGTTTGGCAAATCGAAGTATGGTAGCATTTTGATGGAGCGCTGTGTTTGATGAATCGTAGCGTTTTTCAACAACGTTATGACAGAAGTATGGACCTTTGTACATAGCAAATGATGAATGTTGTGTATTAACTATTGACTAAATGAAGTTGGTTTCTCGCTCGACATTGGACGTGGCTTTGATGTAAATTCAAGACGTAATGTTCGAAGTTTCGTAATGTGTTTGTTGATCGATGAAATGCAACGAATGTAGAGACGAACTCAAGGATGTTTGAGTTCATAGATAATTGTTGCTCGAGAAGGAACTTGAGTTTATGAATGGTTGCCGATGATGATGATTAGAGATATTGAAGGTTGAGGGATTATTATTAGTCAGAGGTTCTAGCGGACTCAAAGCAGGGGTATAAAAGGGACACCTAAAAGGCTATATGATTAGTCGAGTACCCTGGATATCGATGAAAGGCCTAGATACGTATCGAGTTTGACATATGGATATTATTTTCATGATGATATGAAAGTTTGAGATTCTGTTATATGATGTTTCACTATTAATGCATGTTGTACATGTTATATTATATTTTATCCCTACACTATGACTTATACGACAGGTTCCGCTTGTGTTGTTCTACCACGATGATCGTCCATAGTTGTATGGCACATCTTTCAACGTATTATTACTTTGTCAAGTGTAGGAGTTATGGTCGGTCGTCACAGTCGTAACAAACAATCTAAACTTCCAATGGTCCCTCATCCAATGACCTGATAGTTAAAGAGCAATTTTCTCTTGGTTTAGTTCAAGTCTTTTCAGTACTCGCTCCGA
Organism: Allium sativum; assembly: GCA_030737875.1. Lineage (NCBI taxonomy): Eukaryota > Viridiplantae > Streptophyta > Magnoliopsida > Asparagales > Amaryllidaceae > Allium > Allium sativum. The sequence goes on along the minus strand of CM060922.1, from coordinate 931,430,134 downwards.
TTAACGATGACAAGTATCCGACGACCTACTATCCTTGTTGGGTCCTGACCATGAAACCTGCTCCTCAAGCCGAGGCAGCCGCCCAATCATCCTAAGATCATCCCAATCAATATTTAGGTTGTCCTCAACCATATATGCAGCCAAGGCATACTCACCAGATGGAACCATACAGATCATGCCTCCATGGGTACAGCTTCGTTAGACCTACCACAAAGGGTCATCACTGAGTATCCTCATGTCCCACCGAATAAGTTGGACGTGCTTCCACCGTACCTCCCGACACTTACTATGGTTTTCACCGTTGGGATCTTCATTCCTACGGATCGGTCCAAACGCATGTCGTTGTATTAATTAAACCCTATGTCTAGTTTAGTATTATGTGTTACATTTTATTTTTTGGTGATTTACAATATTCATTAATTTGTGTAACCTATATATTATTTGCTCATCAATTTCATTACATAGTCTCAAGGTTACCACTGAGTCTTAGGCTCGTAACTTACGCCTTGTAAATCAATATGTTCATATTAAAGATGATGGCTTTTAGGCTCGTAACTTACGCATCGTAAATCAATATGTTCATATTAAAGACGATGCCTTTTAGGCTTGTAACTTAATTCATTTAAGTCAATATTTCCATACTGAAGTCTAACTGTTCTTTTAACAAATTCCTATTATATTCATATTTGCAAATGAATCATGTCTATTTGTTACGATCTTCCAGTTTTCATATTTATACAAATATAAGTTGCGGTTGCAGGTTTATAATAAACCTCGCATATTCCTTCTTTCTTTCATACATCTTTCAATTATATTATTCTTTCCATCTTTACGATTTATCTTTGGGAAATTAGACCTATTCCTAATTTATTGGGTATTAAAAATGTACAAAAATCTATTTTCACAGCTTAAGATAATTACTGCCATAAAAACCCATAACTGCATGACATCTCCTTCAATTATTTTTAGGCTATTGAATATTGCGTAGTATGGTTAGATCCTTATTTCATGCTAATCCATGCCTTTATTTATTTTTAAACTTACAATTATATTTTCCAGTTCTTTTTCAAAGCAAACTATACAAATATGTTTCCTTTTTCCTAACCAATCAATCTAGGTTATTTCTAACTTCCTATTTTAGTTGGTATACATTAGTTCATGTTTTTAACTTATTTTCCCCTCTCTTTTTAAACATAATTATAGTAAATTTGGATCCAACTAGGTATTTTCCTCTTTCAATCCCAATAATTTCTATATTCATTCCATTCTAAATTTAGCAGATAATATTTCCGACTAATATAGAAATTCTCAGTTGTATAATTTAACTGCAAATTTACTGTAAGAACCCAAAATTTTATCAATAGCTAATTAGTTATTTAATTAGGCTCCAAAAATGGTTCGTTAATGGCTACTGGCGATTTTCCCTTTTCGCTACTGCTAATTTTTTTTTTGGATTTCCTTCTTTTCTTTGACGAAGCCTAGCCTCTAACGATCACTCTCGTGGCAATGGTTCGCAAAAAGAATGCGCCACCCAGATATGACCTAATTTCTACTTCTACTACTGGATTTGGATGTTGCTTTGCTGCACCTCCTCCTAAAGCTGCCGCACCGAGGAAAGTTTCCGGCACCGATTCAGAGTGCATGTTAATCCGCCACCTCTGCTATTATTCAAGAAGCCTCAAATCCCCTGATCTCACTTCTAGAAGATATTGAAATCACTCAGTCTGTGGGTGCTGAGCGTAGTCCAAATGTAGAGACTGGCTTTGTTTGTTTGCAAATTTAAGGTGATTATCTTTCTAAACTTTTCGATGTTGCGCTACCTGATACACGTTGGGTAAACATTTATGTTCCTTCCATTCTTCCTGCTGAAGTTGCAGATGAGGCAAACTCCCCTAACAACCTTGAGTGAGTTGATAATACTACTAGTGAAGGTTTAGACAGTGTAGTTGATATAGGGAATGTTATTGAAATTGGTCTGAGGCCTAATATGGCAGTAACACATGATGGTTTTACTAAGCCTCAGCCTAAATGGGTTTCCCTATTTGACAGTTGCCCCAAAAACAAAGGCAATTATGAACCCCGTGACTTTGACAAATACTGAACAGGATGGTGTGGATGATATCCCATCTGAAGTGATTAAGGTTGGTAAGGATTTTTGGTCTGACTTCCTGGTGGGTTCCTTCTTCGGCCCCCCACATCCCTATTAGGATATTAAGGAATTAGATGGAAAAAGTGGCAAATAAGAGGTAGTCTCAAGGTTTGATTAGACAGAATCATGTTTTTCATGAAATTCATGCTACCGGAGGAAAGGCTACGTGTCTTAGGTCCTGAAACAGTCACTATTAAAGGTAAACCTTTCGTTATTACTCCTTGGAGGTTGATAGAGCTAGGGAGCAGGTTCTATCTATACCAGTGTGGACCTATTTCTCTCACATTCCTTTTATGCTTCAATCCCTTATTGGACTATATTGGCTTTCAAACAAGATTTGGAAGCTTAAGTGCTTTGATGCTAGTACTGTAGCGAGGGAGAAGCTATTTTATGCTAAGGCTCTTATTGAGATCTCCCTTCATTAACCCCTTCCCGACACTCTCAAAGTAAGATTAGATACATATTATGTAGCTGAAGATTATGTCAGATATAGATGGAGGCTAGATATTTTCTCCTCTTGTCACACTTTTGGTCATCTTCAGGATACATGTACTTGGGTCCTCTCGAATGATTTTCCTTCTCCTATTCCTCTAGTTGACCGTATCCCTCTTCCTTGTCCCTCTGGAAATGGGTACTAAGGATCCCGTTGCTCCTCCACCTCAGTCAGTAAGCTCTCCTGTTGTTGCTTCAGTTAACTAGTGATTCTGCATTTACTGATAGTGATTCTATTGCAAATGGTATTTTCTGGTATACGAGAGTACGTGTGTAGGCTCATGAACCTTCTGGTATACGATATTCCCCTACGAAAGCTATGTTCTTTAAGTATGTAACTAATGATGATTACGATGATAGGAAACTATTTTATAAAGTAGTTGGTGATGATTTTGAGCTCGTCCAAGAGTGTGAATTAGGGGACTTGAACATGTCTATGTTACATGATCCTGTTTGGGCCAGCGACCGTGAGTTCCATAGTCCTAACTAGTGCTATGTTCCTTATCTTATTGTTCTCTTCAGTGAGTACATCAATACCATAGGCAGCGACAATTCTAGTTGTTCCTGTTTTGTTGGGGATTAGTTAGATTTATTAGTAGTTAAAGCAATATGCTTCATTCCTATTTTTAACTTGTGCCCTGGCACATCAAACCAGGTTTGTAGCAGTTAGATATATTGTCTAACTCCTGTATTGTCATGTATTCATTATTTGTTATAAAGAAATTGGTTGCGGCCACTATAAAAACCGGCTTAGCTTTGATAAAAAAAAGAAAATGTAATTTTCGCAACCAAAGGAATTTAACAACGAAACTTGCACCACGTTTATGTTGGAATTCTTGTAACACCCCGTAATTCTGCGACATTAAGATTCTCAAATTAAAGTATAATTAATTTTTAAAAGAAAAATTAAAAGAAAAAGATCCATGCAGTTGTTTAATTTAAGTATTCTAACTAACATGAAAAAGAGAAGTAAGGAGAGAACAATAATTATTATTGTTCTAAGACTTATTAACAAAAGCCTCTGTAGCTCAGTTGGTTAAGGCATTGGATTTGTAGCATGGAGGTCGGGGGTTCGAACCCCGGCGGCGGCATAATTTTTTTATCTTTGTTTTAGAGAGGGCCAACTGAACATGCAAATATATGTACGTATACAAATTCAAAATTTGAAAGGATAAGAACGTACATATAAGGAAATAAAGAAAATATATATATATATATACATATGAGAAATATAAATATATATATATATATACAAAAATATATGTATACGAAAGATAAAATTCAAGATAAGGCTACAGTCAATGAAATATGGCAACATCATTTGAATTTTGAAAATAAAATGAAAGTTGTGCGTATATATATACGCGTAAAATGGTCGTTAGAGGAATTGTATACATATAAGGATATTTCATGTGAATAAAACAGTTAAATAAATTCCAGAAATTCAAAAGTTTGAAAATCAAACTTTTACGCCAAAATAGCTTGTGGGACCCAATGCTGACTCAGCACTGCGTGTATGATAAGGTTTGGCTAGATTCATCTACGTACCTGGACTATTTTCTTAACTAGGTTCAATGCTGACTCAGCGCTGCATGTACGATAAGGTCTTGAGCAGCTATATAAACAGCCCTAGTCTTCATTCTCTTTGCACCAATTCTCTTCTATCCTTATGCTGCTAAGATTCATGGCTTCTTCCCCTACTCTAAATTTTCTTAAATAAATAAAATAAAATATGATTCAAGACGAGGAGATGCTGCTAAAAGACTTTTAAGGAGGGATTCAAATCAAAGTTTCAAGTGAAGAATTCAAAGGCTAGCTCAAACAAGTTTCAAGCAACGATGCACGAATCATAGCCACGCTTTCCTTCTTTTCTAGATCTATTTTCTGTAAGTTGGTTATTTCTAGATCTGAATATTTTGTTTTATTTGTGACATGAAATTAAAGGAATAAAGGAATATGCCAAATCTCTCTCTCTCTCTCTCTCTCTCTTCGAATCTGTGTTTATACTCTTGGACTGAATTAAGAACTGTTATGATTCGAGGACAAATAAGACTGTAACCGTGACTATGACTATAGAACTGTGGCCTTTGAAAGCATATGCCTTTGGACTATGACATAAGCCTTTGATTTTGGGACATATAAACATTGCCTATGACAATGACTTAGGACTATGGGAATTATTTTCCCTTTTGGACTATGAACATCGCCTATATTGCCTATGACCATGGACATTACTTATGACTAAGAACATAAGCCTTTGAATTGGACATAAACTATTGCTTATGACATAATGAGGACAATTGTGATTTTGACACCCATGATTCATGATTAGGAAAATATTGCTTTAGTTTGGTGATTGTGAAATTGGGTCTAAACCCAATTATTTATTCTACCTGTTCCTTGGTTTTTTCTTTGGTTTTAAGACAGTGGGAATTTACCTATTAAGTTAGGTCTACCCACGTTCTTGAACCTATTTTGCCCATTCTTTGGTTTTAAGACAGTGGGAATTTACCTATTTAGTTAGGTCTACCCATATTCTTGAACCTACATTGTTATCCAAACCTTTTTATGCCAATTATTCCTTCTTGTTATTTTGATTCATTCCCTTTTTATCTACGAATCTAGATTTATTTATAATCTAGGTTGAATCACGATTATTCGAACGGTGGGAATGCGATTTGGGGAAAAACATGGAAATGAATATGAACGTAATTGTAAACTGGGAAATTGGCATAATTTGGAATATGTATTATGACATGCATATTAAAATGAAAACGGGGAAATTTGACATGGATTAGGGAATATGTGATTTTGACATATTAAATTTAGCGTTAGTAAGTAAGCTAAATTTTAGGCATAAAATGTAAACTAGAAAAATAATTCTAGTTTTGCCATAAATTGTGAATTAGGATGTTAAACCAAGATTGGGTTAATTAAGGTTGATTTGGAATAAGTATATTAGCACAATTTTGAATTTATTCATAATTGTGAGCAATTGTCATGTTTAGAATAAATTATGGTTAGCGACACTAAATTTGGTATAATTTACATACCAAAAAGTATAAATATGATAAATAAGAGAGAATGGGCCATAATAATAAATGTGACAATGTACATTAAAAGAGTTGTAATGAAATAAGTAAATTAGGAGTAATTTACTTATAGAATTCGTCATAAATGTTAAATTGTTCATTTACCACAAAATATGTAACTTGGTTAAGTTTTGGCCATAAATTATAAACTAGGATATTTAATCTAGTTTCGGCAATGAAATAGGAAATGGCCTAAACTGCATGTTGGGTTAGGACTTGGGCCTAGAATATAAGTATACTAGTAGGCTTGACAAATAAATATAGGCCAAATTTGTCTAAAAAGGGGAAATGGGCTTTTGAAATAAATTGTTAACAATTTATAAACAAAAGAAAAGTATTTTGATAACATCCCTTTTTGTAACACATAGACCAGAAGGTTCTAGGGTGACAGAGAGGATAGTGTCTAGGCTTGGGTTTGGAAAATACAAGTTTCCTGCCCTCCCTGGCTATCCCTAACTGATCCGAAGGACGGGATGGTTGTTTTCAAAACCAGATTTGGAAATTAATCAAAAACCCTTTGAACTTAGAAAACATGAATATGCCTAACCCGAGGTTAGACTGAGTTGCGGTGTAAACCTGCCCGGAACCGACCGGCACATCCAGTAACCGCAGCAATATCTGTCTAATGTGAGAGTTTGCGACTTTAATTTATTAATTAAAGCTAGAACAAGAACGGGAGAGTTAAGTCCATAAGGAACACTTAACCAACCTAACACGGTTAAGCTAGAATGGGAAAGTTAAGGAACACTTAACCAACTTAGCACAGTTAAAGCTAGAATGGGAGGGTTAAGTCCATGGGAATACTTAGCCAAATTAACATGTTGACTAGACTAGAAGGTGGGGTTAAGTAGAGTTAATACACTTAGCCAATTTAACATGTTAATTAGACTAGAGGTTGGGGTTAAGTAATACACTTAGCCAAATTAATATGTTAACTGGACTAGACCATAGGGTTAAGTAAACTTGAACGCTTAACCATCAGAATATGATAAATGAATAGGGTTAAGTAAAAAGCATGAAGGGATAACACTTAACCAGTGTAATAGGATAAGGGAAGAGGGTTAAGATAGCTTGAATCGACTAAAGACACTTAACCAACCCAACCTGGCGAGAAAGAAAACTAAGTAGTAAACCTCAGTTGAAAAAGGGACTAAGTAGTAAAACTTAGTTAAGAAAACAAGGAATTTGGAAACTAAGTGGTAAACCTTAGCTAGTAGAACTAAGTAGTAATTCTTAGTATAACACGAAGGAGCGGACATCCATCTGGTTTTAAGAAGGCTCCAACGAATTGGGTTACGAAGCCCGAGGCTTCGAGGGGACGTGAGGGTACTCTTGGTATCCCTCTGTGAGGCTGCAGATGATCATCCTGGGCTCACAGAGGTTAAGGTCTGCGTTAGAAGAACCGAGGGTATGCCTTGGTTGCAATATATATGTGGCAACCTAAAGACTAGGATGGACCAGCGTGATTCGGCGAGAAGACGGTAGCCCTGTGATAGCAACTCGTCGTCTACCATCCATCTTGAGTCAATCGAGATACGTGAAGCGGAAAGGCGGAGAACTCCAAAAGACCATAATTGCTATCTGGTTATGGGTGAGGATGGCCATAGGATAGTGGGGCACCAGGGGCCGGCGTATAGTTCTCATTTTACAAAGGGTGCCTTTCATTAGTTGAGGGAGGGGTCAAGTGGGACCATAGCCACTGGAATTAAAACAGACCTTAGTATATGCATCGGCAGATATCGGAAAGCTCCCGACCGAGTTCTGTATTCCTTGATTTGCCCTGTCACAGGACTCGGACTGCACATTACAGGACATGTGCATCTAGACAAGCGATAACGATTCACGATACATGCGTGGGGAAGTATATGAACATATACCACTCTAGGTAGTGTGTCCTAGACTTGGGGGCATCGTTCGACAGGTAGCGTAATCCCTAGTTGGACTAGGTGGCATAAACCCTGAACTCGAGAAGCATTCAGCAGATAGCGTAAAACTCTAGTTAAATCTAGAAAGCACTTGATAGGAAAACCCTAGATTTGATCTAGGTAATAAATAATGAATGTATGCCGGAAGGAAATGGAAGATACAGGGATTGGGATCACATTATCGTTACTAGTTGGGACACTAGATAGGCGGTGCAGAGATATAGAAACCAGTATAACAAGGAAATAGCGAAGCGGCGAAAGTATTAGAGCGTATCCAGTTTATCTTATCTTAGCATATCTTGTGATTACCTTGTCTAATCTTGTTGACCCTATCGTCATGGTGTAATCTTGTATTCAGTTAATTCATGTCGATTTGTTTTTCCATGTTCACATGCTAGAAGTTACTGAACTTACTCAGGCTTTATGTCTGACTCTGTTTTTCTTTCGTCTTCTTTTCTTCCGTTTCCCCCCCCCAGGTAGTTGAGGAGGGAATAGTATAACTCAGGATTAGACTGGACCGTTGCTCTTTCCCAGCTTGAAGATTTGACGAAGTTGTCTTTGGATTCTCTTCCAGATGCTATGGCTGGCTCTTGCTACATTGGGGAATATATAAATGTATTTTCATGCTTCTTTATTTTATAAAGACAGATGATACTCTGATATTGTAAAAGAATCTTGTATAGACTAAATTATCAATAAAGCAAAGTTCTATTTTCCACTGTTTAATAATTTGTCTGTCTTGTAATTTATCTGCATCTTTTACCCAAAATGCTCCACAGAACTTAGTGCATTCCCTTTGTAAGTGACACTAACGGACGTGGGGTGTTACACGTGGTATCAGAGCTGAAGGTTACCAGATCAGATAAAGGATTTGAAAAATTATTTTCAAACGGTTTTAAAAGAAGTATTTTCAAAAGAAGAGATTTGTTTTAAAGGCATATTCCCCAAAGCCATACGCACTATCTTCTCTTCCTCTGTTTAAATTCTTGTCTCCTTCTTTCTTGAGTCTCTGGGGCTCCTGGCTTTCTGGGAGGTAACCTCATCGAAGGGCAAAGTAGTGCCCGGCTTCCATCCATAGCCGTAGTTGTTTCATCTACGGGCAGTTTTCTTTCAAAGCTTATAAGGTTTTCCGGACGATGGAGGCAGTTTTCGAGAGATTTGTCAACATGACTACACACGGAAGGGGATGAGGAGTTTGGCTAAGGAGCATAACCCTAGGATGAGGAATTCATGGATGTAGACTTAGCACACGAAGGAGGAAGAAATTATAAAACCTAAGACAAGAGGAAGTATTTTTACTAGGGTATGATAGGGCATATACTTAAGGACAAGGGCAAGAACGAGGACAAGATTTTCAGAAGGACAAGTACATGCTTTCGCCACGAAGTGCACCTAGGAGAAAGGTAGTTCGGTTGGAAGAGTCTAGTTTTCTGTTCGTGCTATTTCCTTAGGTTCTAGCGCTTCTCATTTGTTCATATCCACTTCCATAGTTGGGTCTCTGCACCATAGTACTTGTATAGTAGAAAGATCCCACTAGAGTCTCAAATCCAATTGGTGGTCCGACCAGTTTATTTTTTTAGTAGGGATTTGAGAATAGCTATCGAGTTTTCTTATATCATCTCACGTAGATCGTCTAAATTCGGGGAGATATTCCTTGGGTGCTTGTCTGATATTGGTTTAGGCCTTTGGGGTTTGTACTTGAGGAATGTCGAGTTCGGTTTGGATGGTTTGCGGGAGAGATGAATAGTTGTGGTAGGCACCCCAAAGAGCATGTAGTGACCTTTCGACTCTTATAGTTATGGCATGACGGATAAGAGGGAAACCTCTAATCATCTTAGTACGTATACTTGGTACCGTGATTGACATCTGTTTATTTTGGAATTGGAGGTCGGAAACTTCACAATCGTGAAGTTAAATTGGTTAAGATACAGTGGAGTAAAGCTCAAGAAGGCTAGATACTAGCAACATGCCCTTTTTCCTTAAGGGTGCATTCTTGATTTCTCTGTTTAGGAGCTTTACGCGTAGTTGTTTCTCTCTTTCCAAAGTATATCCTCTAGGTCTTATCTGCAATCCTTAGGTAGAAGCCAATGGATGTAAACATGTATTTGAAACATGTTATGGTTGAATGGTTGCAAGTGGTTGCTTGTGGATGCATATGCATACGTATTAGGCACTAGATCAAGTTCGGACGCTCTCATATTGCATTTACATATATGCATTTGTTTATAAGTTGAACTTGATATGATATCATATGGACGTTGCATATAGATGAATGGCTGTGCACGCATGTAGTATTTACATGACTAGGGATGTTTGCATGCATGATTGGACGCATGACACTAACATGATTTGCATTAAGGAGGTCAACTGAATCAGTAGACCGCCTGATTTTGCATTAGATAGAGACATATACACACACTATGCATATGAACATGAAAGCATTAGAAATCTTTTAAGGACAATGAATGCCTGTGATTGAATGGTTGAGTAGATGGGTGATTGGATGGTAGGACACATTCTTCCTAACTTGAAGATTTCGGGGACGAAATCCTTTTAAGTGGAGGAGAATGTAACACCCCGTAATTCTGCGAGATTAAGATTCTCAAATTAAAGTATAATTAATTTTTAAAAGAAAAATTAAAAGAAAAAGATCCATGCAGTTGTTTAATTTAAGTATTGTAACTAACATGAAAAAGAGAAGTAAGGAGAGAACAATAATTATTATTGTTCTAAGACTTATTAACAAAAGCCTCTGTAGCTCAGTTGGTTAAGGCATTGGATTTGTAGCATGGAGGTCGGGGGTTCGAACCCCGGCGGCGGCATAATTTTTTTATCTTTGTTTTAGAGAGGGCCAACTGAACATACAAATATATGTACGTATACAAATTCAAAATTTGAAAGGATAAGAACGTACATATAAGGAAATAAAGAAAATATATATATATACATATGAGAAATATAAATATATATATATATATATACAAAAATATATGTATACGAAAGATAAAATTCAAGATAAGGCTACAGTCAATGAAATATGGCAACATCATTTGAATTTTGAAAATAAAATGAAAGTTGTGCGTATATATATACGCGTAAAATGGTCGTTAGAGGAATTGTATACATATAAGGATATTTCATGTGAATAAAACAGTTAAATAAATTCCAGAAATTCAAAAGTTTGAAAATCAAACTTTTACGCCAAAATAGCTTGTGGGACCCAATGCTGACTCAGCACTGCGTGTATGATAAGGTTTGGCTAGATTCATCTATGTACCTGGACTATTTTCTTAACTAGGTTCAATGCTGACTCAGCGCTGCATGTACGATAAGGTCTTGAGCAGCTATATAAACAGCCCTAGTCTTCATTCTCTTTGCACCAATTCTCTTCTATCCTTATGCTGCTAAGATTCATGGCTTCTTCCCCTACTCTAAATTTTCTTAAATAAATAAAATAAAATATGATTCAAGACGAGGAGATGCTGCTAAAAGACTTTTAAGGAGGGATTCAAATCAAAGTTTCAAGTGAAGAATTCAAAGGCTAGCTCAAACAAGTTTCAAGCAACGATGCACGAATCATAGCCACGCTTTCCTTCTTTTCTAGATCTATTTTCTGTAAGTTGGTTATTTCTAGATCTGAATATTTTGTTTTATTTGTGACATGAAATTAAAGGAATAAAGGAATATGCCAAATCTCTCTCTCTCTCTCTCTCTTCGAATCTGTGTTTATACTCTTGGACTGAATTAAGAACTGTTATGATTCGAGGACAAATAAAACTGTAACCGTGACTATGACTATAGAACTGTGGCCTTTGAAAGCATATGCCTTTGGACTATGACATAAGCCTTTGATTTTGGGACATATAAACATTGCCTATGACAATGACTTAGGACTATGGGAATTATTTTCCCTTTTGGACTATGAACATCGCCTATATTGCCTATGACCATGGACATTACTTATGACTAAGAACATAAGCCTTTGAATTGGACATAAACTATTGCTTATGACATAATGAGGACAATTGTGATTTTGACACCCATGATTCATGATTAGGAAAATATTGCTTTAGTTTGGTGATTGTGAAATTGGGTCTAAACCCAATTATTTATTCTACCTGTTCCTTGGTTTTTTCTTTGGTTTTAAGACAGTGGGAATTTACCTATTAAGTTAGGTCTACCCACGTTCTTGAACCTATTTTGCCCATTCTTTGGTTTTAAGACAGTGGGAATTTACCTATTTAGTTAGGTCTACCCATATTCTTGAACCTACATTGTTATCCAAACCTTTTTATGCCAATTATTCCTTCTTGTCATTTTGATTCATTCCCTTTTTATCTACGAATCTAGATTTATTTATAATCTAGGTTGAATCACGATTATTCGAACGGTGGGAATGCGATTTGGGGAAAAACATGGAAATGAATATGAACGTAATTGTAAACTGGGAAATTGGCATAATTTGGAATATGTATTATGACATGCATATTAAAATGAAAACGGGGAAATTTGACATGGATTAGGGAATATGTGATTTTGACATATTAAATTTAGCGTTAGTAAGTAAGCTAAATTTTAGGCATAAAATGTAAACTAGAAAAATAATTCTAGTTTTGCCATAAATTGTGAATTAGGATGTTAAACCAAGATTGGGTTAATTAAGGTTGATTTGGAATAAGTATATTAGCACAATTTTGAATTTATTCATAATTGTGAGCAATTGTCATGTTTAGAATAAATTATGGTTAGCGACACTAAATTTGGTATAATTTACATACCAAAAAGTATAAATATGATAAATAAGAGAGAATGGGCCATAATAATAAATGTGACAATGTACATTAAAAGAGTTGTAATGAAATAAGTAAATTAGGAGTAATTTACTTATAGAATTCGTCATAAATGTTAAATTGTTCATTTACCACAAAATATGTAACTTGGTTAAGTTTTGGCCATAAATTATAAACTAGGATATTTAATCTAGTTTCGGCAATGAAATAGGAAATGGCCTAAACTGCATGTTGGGTTAGGACTTGGGCCTAGAATATAAGTATACTAGTAGGCTTGACAAATAAATATAGGCCAAATTTGTCTAAAAAGGGGAAATGGGCTTTTGAAATAAATTGTTAACAATTTATAAACAAAAGAAAAGTATTTTGATAACATCCCTTTTTGTAACACATAGACCAGAAGGTTCTAGGGTGACAGAGAGGATAGTGTCTAGGCTTGGGTTTGGAAAATACAAGTTTCCTGCCCTCCCTGGCTATCCCTAACTGATCCGAAGGACGGGATGGTTGTTTTCAAAACCAGATTTGGAAATTAATCAAAAACCCTTTGAACTTAGAAAACATGAATATGCCTAACCCGAGGTTAGACTGAGTTGCGGTGTAAACCTGCCCGGAACCGACCGGCACATCCAGTAACCGCAGCAATATCTGTCTAATGTGAGAGTTTGCGACTTTAATTTATTAATTAAAGCTAGAACAAGAACCGGAGAGTTAAGTCCATAAGGAACACTTAACCAACCTAACACGGTTAAGCTAGAATGGGAAAGTTAAGGAACACTTAACCAACTTAGCACAGTTAAAGCTAGAATAGGAGGGTTAAGTCCATGGGAATACTTAGCCAAATTAACATGTTGACTAGACTAGAAGGTGGGGTTAAGTAGAGTTAATACACTTAGCCAATTTAACATGTTAATTAGACTAGAGGTTGGGGTTAAGTAATACACTTAGCCAAATTAATATGTTAACTGGACTAGACCATAGGGTTAAGTAAACTTGAACGCTTAACCATCAGAATATGATAAATGAATAGGGTTAAGTAAAAAGCATGAAGGGATAACACTTAACCAGTGTAATAGGATAAGGGAAGAGGGTTAAGATAGCTTGAATCGACTAAAGACACTTAACCAACCCAACCTGGCGAGAAAGAAAACTAAGTAGTAAACCTCAGTTGAAAAAGGGACTAAGTAGTAAAACTTAGTTAAGAAAACAAGGAATTTGGAAACTAAGTGATAAACCTTAGCTAGTAGAACTAAGTAGTAATTCTTAGTATAACACGAAGGAGCGGACATCCATCTGGTTTTAAGAAGGCTCCAACGAATTGGGTTACGAAGCCCGAGGCTTCGAGGGGACGTGAGGGTACTCTTGGTATCCCTCTGTGAGGCTGCAGATGATCATCCTGGGCTCACAGAGGTTAAGGTCTGCGTTAGAAGAACCGAGGGTATGCCTTGGTTGCAATATATATGTGGCAACCTAAAGACTAGGATGGACCAGCGTGATTCGGCGAGAAGACGGTAGCCCTGTGATAGCAACTCGTCGTCTACCATCCATCTTGAGTCAATCGAGATACGTGAAGCGGAAAGGCGGAGAACTCCAAAAGACCATAATTGCTATCTGGTTATGGGTGAGGATGGCCATAGGATAGTGGGGCACCAGGGGCCGGCGTATAGTTCTCATTTTACAAAGGGTGCCTTTCATTAGTTGAGGGAGGGGTCAAGTGGGACCATAGCCACTGGAATTAAAACAGACCTTAGCATATGCATCGGCAGATATCGGAAAGCTCCCGACCGAGTTCTGTATTCCTTGATTTGCCCTGTCACAGGACTCGGACTGCACATTACAGGACATGTGCATCTAGACAAGCGATAACGATTCACGATACATGCGTGGGGAAGTATATGAACATATACCACTCTAGGTAGTGTGTCCTAGACTTGGGGGCATCGTTCGACAGGTAGCGTAATCCCTAGTTGGACTAGGTGGCATAAACCCTGAACTCGAGAAGCATTCAGCAGATAGCGTAAAACTCTAGTTAAATCTAGAAAGCACTTGATAGGAAAACCCTAGATTTGATCTAGGTAATAAATAATGAATGTATGCCGGAAGGAAATGGAAGATACAGGGATTGGGATCACATTATCGTTACTAGTTGGGACACTAGATAGGCGGTGCAGAGATATAGAAACCAGTATAACAAGGAAATAGCGAAGCGGCGAAAGTATTAGAGCGTATCCAGTTTATCTTATCTTAGCATATCTTGTGATTACCTTGTCTAATCTTGTTGACCCTATCGTCATGGTGTAATCTTGTATTCAGTTAATTCATGTCGTTTTGTTTTTCCATGTTCACATGCTAGAAGTTACTGAACTTACTCAGGCTTTATGTCTGACTCTGTTTTTCTTTCGTCTTCTTTTCTTCCGTTTCCCCCCCCCCCCCCCCAGGTAGTTGAGGAGGGAATAGTATAACTCAGGATTAGACTGGACCGTTGCTCTTTCCCAGCTTGAAGATTTGACGAAGTTGTCTTTGGATTCTCTTCCAGATGCTATGGCTGGCTCTTGCTACATTGGGGAATATATAAATATATTTTCATGCTTCTTTATTTTATAAAGACAGATGATACTCTGATATTGTAAAAGAATCTTGTATAGACTAAATTATCAATAAAGCAAAGTTCTATTTTCCACTGTTTAATAATTTGTCTGTCTTGTAATTTATCTGCATCTTTTACCCAAAATGCTCCACAGAACTTAGTGCATTCCCTTTGTAAGTGACACTAACGGACGTGGGGTGTTACACGTGGTATCAGAGCTGAAGGTTACCAGATCAGATAAAGGATTTGAAAAATTATTTTCAAACGGTTTTAAAAGAAGTATTTTCAAAAGAAGAGATTTGTTTTAAAGGCATATTCCCCAAAGCCATACGCACTATCTTCTCTTCCTCTGTTTAAATTCTTGTCTCCTTCTTTCTTGAGTCTCTGGGGCTCCTGGCTTTCTGGGAGGTAACCTCATCGAAGGGCAAAGTAGTGCCCGACTTCCATCCATAGCCGTAGTTGTTTCATCTACGGGCAGTTTTCTTTCAAAGCTTATAAGGTTTTCCAGACGATGGAGGCAGTTTTCGAGAGATTTGTCAACATGACTACACACGGAAGGGGATGAGGAGTTTGGCTAAGGAGCATAACCCTAGGATGAGGAATTCATGGATGTAGACTTAGCACACGAAGGAGGAAGAAATTATAAAACCTAAGACAAGAGGAAGTATTTTTACTAGGGTATGATAGGGCATATACTTAAGGACAAGGGCAAGAACGAGGACAAGATTTTCAGAAGGACAAGTACATGCTTTCGCCACGAAGTGCACCTAGGAGAAAGGTAGTTCGGTTGGAAGAGTGTAGTTTTCTGTTCGTGCTATTTCCTTAGGTTCTAGCGCTTCTCATTTGTTCATATCCACTTCCATAGTTGGGTCTCTGCACCATAGTACTTGTATAGTAGAAAGATCCCACTAGAGTCTCAAATCCAATTGGTGGTCCGACCAGTTTATTTTTTTAGTAGGGATTTGAGAATAGCTATCGAGTTTTCTTATATCATCTCACGTAGATCGTCTAAATTCGGGGAGATATTCCTTGGGTGCTTGTCTGATATTGGTTTAGGCCTTTGGGGTTTGTACTTGAGGAATGTCGAGTTCGGTTTGGATGGTTTGCGGGAGAGATGAATAGTTGTGGTAGGCACCCCAAAGAGCATGTAGTGACCTTTCGACTCTTATAGTTATGGCATGACGGATAAGAGGGAAACCTCTAATCATCTTAGTACGTATACTTGGTACCGTGATTGACATCTGTTTATTTTGGAATTGGAGGTCGGAAACTTCACAATCGTGAAGTTAAATTGGTTAAGATACAGTGGAGTAAAGCTCAAGAAGGCTAGATACTAGCAACATGCCCTTTTTCCTTAAGGGTGCATTCTTGATTTCTCTGTTTAGGAGCTTTACGCGTAGTTGTTTCTCTCTTTCCAAAGTATATCCTCTAGGTCGTATCTGCAATCCTTAGGTAGAAGCCAATGGATGTAAACATGTATTTGAAACATGTTATGGTTGAATGGTTGCAAGTGGTTGCTTGTGGATGCATATGCATACGTATTAGGCACTAGATCAAGTTCGGACGCTCTCATATTGCATTTACATATATGCATTTGTTTATAAGTTGAACTTGATATGATATCATATGGACGTTGCATATAGATGAATGGCTGTGCACGCATGTAGTATTTACATGACTAGGGATGTTTGCATGCATGATTGGACGCATGACACTAACATGATTTGCATTAAGGAGGTCAACTGAATCAGTAGACCGCCTGATTTTGCATTAGATAGAGACATATACACACACTATGCATATGAACATGAAAGCATTAGAAATCTTTTAAGGACAATGAATGCCTGTGATTGAATGGTTGAGTAGATGGGTGATTGGATGGTAGGACACATTCTTCCTAACTTGAAGATTTCGGGGACGAAATCCTTTTAAGTGGAGGAGAATGTAACACCCCGTAATTCTGCGAGATTAAGATTCTCAAATTAAAGTATAATTAATTTTTAAAAGAAAAATTAAAAGAAAAAGATCCATGCAGTTGTTTAATTTAAGTATTGTAACTAACATGAAAAAGAGAAGTAAGGAGAGAACAATAATTATTATTGTTCTAAGACTTATTAACAAAAGCCTCTGTAGCTCAGTTGGTTAAGGCATTGGATTTGTAGCATGGAGGTCGGGGGTTCGAACCCCGGCGGCGGCATAATTTTTTTATCTTTGTTTTAGAGAGGGCCAACTGAACATGCAAATATATGTACGTATACAAATTCAAAATTTGAAAGGATAAGAACGTACATATAAGGAAATAAAGAAAATATATATATATATATACATATGAGAAATATAAATATGTATATATATATACAAAAATATATGTATACGAAAGATAAAATTCAAGATAAGGCTACAGTCAATGAAATATGGCAACATCATTTGAATTTTGAAAATAAAATGAAAGTTGTGCGTATATATATACGCGTAAAATGGTCGTTAGAGGAATTGTATACATATAAGGATATTTCATGTGAATAAAACAGTTAAATAAATTCCAGAAATTCAAAAGTTTGAAAATCAAACTTTTACGCCAAAATAGCTTGTGGGACCCAATGCTGACTCAGCACTGCGTGTATGATAAGGTTTGGCTAGATTCATCTACGTACCTGGACTATTTTCTTAACTAGGTTCAATGCTGACTCAGCGCTGCATGTACGATAAGGTCTTGAGCAGCTATATAAACAGCCCTAGTCTTCATTCTCTTTGCACCAATTCTCTTCTATCCTTATGCTGCTAAGATTCATGGCTTCTTCCCCTACTCTAAATTTTCTTAAATAAATAAAATAAAATATGATTCAAGACGAGGAGATGCTGCTAAAAGACTTTTAAGGAGGGATTCAAATCAAAGTTTCAAGTGAAGAATTCAAAGGCTAGCTCAAACAAGTTTCAAGCAACGATGCACGAATCATAGCCACGCTTTCCTTCTTTTCTAGATCTATTTTCTGTAAGTTGGTTATTTCTAGATCTGAATATTTTGTTTTATTTGTGACATGAAATTAAAGGAATAAAGGAATATGCCAAATATCTCTCTCTCTCTCTCTTCGAATCTGTGTTTATACTCTTGGACTGAATTAAGAACTGTTATGATTCGAGGACAAATAAGACTGTAACCGTGACTATGACTATAGAACTGTGGCCTTTGAAAGCATATGCCTTTGGACTATGACATAAGCCTTTGATTTTGGGACATATAAACATTGCCTATGACAATGACTTAGGACTATGGGAATTATTTTCCCTTTTGGACTATGAACATCGCCTATATTGCCTATGACCATGGACATTACTTATGACTAAGAACATAAGCCTTTGAATTGGACATAAACTATTGCTTATGACATAATGAGGACAATTGTGATTTTGACACCCATGATTCATGATTAGGAAAATATTGCTTTAGTTTGGTGATTGTGAAATTGGGTCTAAACCCAATTATTTATTCTACCTGTTCCTTGGTTTTTTCTTTGGTTTTAAGACAGTGGGAATTTACCTATTAAGTTAGGTCTACCCACGTTCTTGAACCTATTTTGCCCATTCTTTGGTTTTAAGACAGTGGGAATTTACCTATTTAGTTAGGTCTACCCATATTCTTGAACCTACATTGTTATCCAAACCTTTTTATGCCAATTATTCCTTCTTGTCATTTTGATTCATTCCCTTTTTATCTACGAATCTAGATTTATTTATAATCTAGGTTGAATCACGATTATTCGAACGGTGGGAATGCGATTTGGGGAAAAACATGGAAATGAATATGAACGTAATTGTAAACTGGGAAATTGGCATAATTTGGAATATGTATTATGACATGCATATTAAAATGAAAACGGGGAAATTTGACATGGATTAGGGAATATGTGATTTTGACATATTAAATTTAGCGTTAGTAAGTAAGCTAAATTTTAGGCATAAAATGTAAACTAGAAAAATAATTCTAGTTTTGCCATAAATTGTGAATTAGGATGTTAAACCAAGATTGGGTTAATTAAGGTTGATTTGGAATAAGTATATTAGCACAATTTTGAATTTATTCATAATTGTGAGCAATTGTCATGTTTAGAATAAATTATGGTTAGCGACACTAAATTTGGTATAATTTACATACCAAAAAGTATAAATATGATAAATAAGAGAGAATGGGCCATAATAATAAATGTGACAATGTACATTAAAAGAGTTGTAATGAAATAAGTAAATTAGGAGTAATTTACTTATAGAATTCGTCATAAATGTTAAATTGTTCATTTACCACAAAATATGTAACTTGGTTAAGTTTTGGCCATAAATTATAAACTAGGATATTTAATCTAGTTTCGGCAATGAAATAGGAAATGGCCTAAACTGCATGTTGGGTTAGGACTTGGGCCTAGAATATAAGTATACTAGTAGGCTTGACAAATAAATATAGGCCAAATTTGTCTAAAAAGGGGAAATGGGCTTTTGAAATAAATTGTTAACAATTTATAAACAAAAGAAAAGTATTTTGATAACATCCCTTTTTGTAACACATAGACCAGAAGGTTCTAGGGTGACAGAGAGGATAGTGTCTAGGCTTGGGTTTGGAAAATACAAGTTTCCTGCCCTCCCTGGCTATCCCTAACAGATCCGAAGGACGGGATGGTTGTTTTCAAAACCAGATTTGGAAATTAATCAAAAACCCTTTGAACTTAGAAAACATGAATATGCCTAACCCGAGGTTAGACTGAGTTGCGGTGTAAACCTGCCCGGAACCGACCGGCACATCCAGTAACCGCAGCAATATCTGTCTAATGTGAGAGGTTGCGACTTTAATTTATTAATTAAATCTAGAACAAGAATGGGAGAGTTAAGTCCATAAGGAACACTTAACCAACCTAACACGGTTAAGCTAGAATGGGAAGGTTAAGGAACACTTAACCAACTTAGCACAGTTAAAGCTAGAATGGGAGGGTTAAGTCCATGGGAATACTTAGCCAAATTAACATGTTGACTAGACTAGAAGGTGGGGTTAAGTAGAGTTAATACACTTAGCCAATTTAACATGTTAATTAGACTAGAGGTTGGGGTTAAGTAATACACTTAGCCAAATTAATATGTTAACTGGACTAGACCATAGGGTTAAGTAAACTTGAACGCTTAACCATCAGAATATGATAAATGAATAGGGTTAAGTAAAAAGCATGAAGGGATAACACTTAACCAGTGTAATAGGATAAGGGAAGAGGGTTAAGATAGCTTGAATCGACTAAAGACACTTAACCAACCCAACCTGGCGAGAAAGAAAACTAAGTAGTAAACCTCAGTTGAAAAAGGGACTAAGTAGTAAAACTTAGTTAAGAAAACAAGGAATTTGGAAACTAAGTGGTAAACCTTAGTTAGTAGAACTAAGTAGTAATTCTTAGTATAACACGAAGGAGCGGACATCCATCTGGTTTTAAGAAGGCTCCAACGAATTGGGTTACGAAGCCCGAGGCTTCGAGGGGACGTGAGGGTACTCTTGGTATCCCTCTGTGAGGCTGCAGATGATCATCCTGGGCTCACAGAGGTTAAGGTCTGCGTTAGAAGAACCGAGGGTATGCCTTGGTTGCAATATATATGTGGCAACCTAAAGACTAGGATGGACCAGCGTGATTCGGCGAGAAGACGGTAGCCCTGTGATAGCAACTCGTCGTCTACCATCCATCTTGAGTCAATCGAGATACGTGAAGCGGAAAGGCGGAGAACTCCAAAAGACCATAATTGCTATCTGGTTATGGGTGAGGATGGCCATAGGATAGTGGGGCACCAGGGGCCGGCGTATAGTTCTCATTTTACAAAGGGTGCCTTTCATTAGTTGAGGGAGGGGTCAAGTGGGACCATAGCCACTGGAATTAAAACAGACCTTATATAAAATAAGTAACCAAAAGGTCCACCTTGGGCATTAAGTGATCGTAAGTATCCGCCCTTACCTTACATAGATAGCAAGGTCTTAAGTGGCTATATATAAAATAAGTACCCTCCTTATGTGATAATTATAGGTTAGTTTCCGGCCAATTAATTAGTCAATGGTGGTTTAAAGGCTTCATACTTATGCGTAAATGTCTATCTCATTATTACGATATAGCTAGGTGCGAAGTATTATGCTGGGTTTAGTGGTTAGTCATCGTGCGTAAATCCTTAATGGGTTAGGTTAGAATTACTAGTCCTTTTAGACATATGTTTTGGTTTTGACCAAACGTAGTACATTTGTGTATTGTAGATAGTGCTATACATTTTCTACTCAGCATGTCTGACCTCTCTCCTCATAACAACTTTTAGGTTCATCTTGGGGAAGACAAGTCTTAACAAGTGTTCAAGTTTGGTTTCGGTTCTTGTTCTCTCACGCTCGTAATCGATGTGGTGACATGCCTTAAGGTGGTCGCTTTAATCGATATTTGTTATCCTATTTTGTTCTCACTGTGAGTTAGTTTTATTTTATTTTGATTATGCTCATGCTCATTAATTGCAGGTATCAGATCTATAATTTCCGTGCTTGGTTGGGTTTGAGTTTCGATTTTTGTCAAAATTTGGGATCGGAAAAGTGTGTGGTGTCACATTTACTATCCATAATATTAATTATGCCACATCTACAATTATCAAATCCACTTTTGTTTATACTTCCAATTAAATTATGTTTTTCAATGTGCATAAACAAAAAGGATTATAATCAGTCGTATAAATTGTTACAACCAAAATTAACTCCGAAACCAATTAACGGCGAAGGGGTATAAGAAGAACACAAACAGAGGAAAGCCTTCCAGAAACAGAAAGCCAAGTAATGGGAAGAGTCGAAAACTAGTAAAGAATGATTCGAAAGTGGCATTAACCGACACTTTCCTGGAAGGAAGAAGCTCAGAGTACAAAGAATGCAAACAAAGCTCATCGAGCAGGGTCCATCAGACAGGGCCTATTTGGCTGGGAGTTCTGTAATAATAGGTCATCTAAGCTAGAAATTAAGAAAAAGCAGGACTGGAACTTCGCAATCAAAATCCGGAAGGACTATCGATATTAACTTGCTTAATATCGGTACATCTGGAGGCAAAGACACCAAAAGTATATAGAGATCATCCGAAACCAGCTTCTGAAGCATCTGCCGCCTAAAGCCAAAAGGTCACACCGATAGACAACAATGCATCATTAGGAGCCACATGCCGAAAGGCTAGAAAATCCAAAAAGCTCCACCAAGAGGCCGTCCGGAACCCTAATAGAGATACAGGCTATCCATACTAATCTACTTACTGTGAACATCGATGGTAGTTTCGAACCGGCAGCTATCCACATACATTAAGGGGACAAGCTCCTCTTAGTATACACGGGAAAGCCAGAAGCTACATCTTGAAACGTACGTCCAAGAGCCTGCACCCGGGAGCCACTACCGGAGGTTTAAATGTCACCCAAAAGTCATCACATCAACAAGATCATCTCAATATCAAAGAAGCCCCAATCGACTGTGACCCTCACTTCAGAGGTCATAACCAGCACCTCAAAAGCGGTCGGAAGCCAAACAACCGAAACCAAGGAGAAAGCCGACCAAAGCACCTGCAGACCCAATAGCCCAACAGCGAAAGGGGTCCCGAATTCTCTATAAATAAGACCCCATGAGTCACATTTCTAGGGGGATCTCTCTCATTCTAATTCTTATACTCCTCTAAAAACCAAAAGAGGGGATCCATTAGAAGATTTCTTTCGTCCTATTCATGTATTCTAAATAAAGGATTAATAGAGAACACATCTATGCTCAAAGTGTTTTCCTGTAAGTTTATCATGTTATTTCCTAGTTATTGTTGCTATGATTTACTATTTGCTTCCTATATATGCGTAGATTCTTGCCCAAGCCTTCCCGTAGATTGGATGAAATACCTCTTTCCATAGGTTTAAACCCATCCTGCCAACCTAGGTTTTCCTTATAAGCTTAGATCTTTCCACGAACTTGGTGTAGAATTCCTTTCTAACTTCCATTAAGCCCTTTTTCAAAAGCGGCGTTTAGCGATCCCTTTCTTCAAGCCCTTGACACTTAGGAGCAACAATCTGATCAAGACTCGTAAAGGCTAAACAACCCATTTCTCTCCTCTTAAATCCATTCCTATTGGCCTACGTCCAGTGTTGACCAAAAATATCGTTAACATTTTGGCGCTAGAAGGAGGGCTCGAACCTCTGACCTTGTGGTTAACAGCCACATACCTATCTGTGTTGTTCCGTCCCGGATTGGACTAAGGCTTTGAAGAAGCGAAGTAATGGGTAAGAGGTCCCAACCAAAAGCTTTCAGGATCTCTAATAGATAAGACAAAAATCACTGGCCCTGGAGTGATAGACGAGCAAAGATTAAGAACGAAAGCTTTGTGAATAATAAGGCATAAAAGAAAAATAGGATAATGTACTTATGATAATTGGGATAATAGCCTTTCCCACATAGGAAAAACCTTAACACCTCCTCCAAGTGGTTTTACATTAGAAGACGCTAGCGTTTTCTCTTACTTAAAGAAATTTCTCTATGAGCAGATCAGAGGAATAACGTTTGAATAATAAATGATGAATGATTTTGACTATTCCACCAACAAATGGTCTGAAGGGATAACATCTCAATTTCAGTGTATTTTAAGAAGCACGAGATGTAGGTAAAAGAACAAGGTCGAACCACAAGGGTGTTAGGACCCAACGATAAGAAAAGAAGTTCACAATAGGACCACTCAAGGAATATCACTTTACCACTTCAATAGAGAATATCTATTTCCTATACAAACATGAACTCAACTATTGGCCGTCTGCAAAGAGAAAACCTAAATACGAAAGGAAGGCAGGAGGACCCTATTGTCATTACCACATGAGGAATAGACGTGACGTTAATCATTACAGAATCCTTGAGGAAATGGTCACCAAACTCGTCAGCCAAGGCCAATTACAAGAGTTTATAATAAGATCAGTTTAAGTTCAGTAAAAATCCTTAGGAAAAGAATTATCAAACACAACCGAGGGCCTAGAAAACCCTCTTTTCGGAACTTGAAGGAAACCCAAAAGGGGTCAAATCGCAAATGGATTGAATCCCTTGTCATTACCAAATTGGTCAGGACGAGCACTACAACAAAATATGATATTTATAATGCTATTTAATAACACGTTATGTTGAAGTGTTATTATTTACATCTAATTATTTACTTTCCAAGTCATCTTCTTTTAACCATACCGTGTAATGATCAATTTTCTAACCCCTCATTTTTTCTCTATCCAACTTCGTGATTTCTTTTCCCCGTCCCTCAAAACAATTTTCGCCTCCCTCCAAAAAGCAGCAGTTCATTCCTTTACATTGTGAAACCCTAACCTCAAATTTCGATTTTGGTAAGCCCTAGCCGATCTGAAACTCTTTGTATCCATAGTACTGGATTTCAACAGCTTCTTTAACCTAGCATTTGATTTCATGGTTAGGGTATTCTTATTTTATTTTTGGTTGTTATGAAATTTTATTTATCTTCCAGTACATCATGGCTTTTTGTGATGGATGCTTTAAAGTTAATTTCAGATCTTTTGAAAAAGTGATGCTTAAACCCACTTTTGAAAAGGAAAAACGGATCTGAGATGTGATTGCATTGGCTATTGTATTTGAATTTCTGCCATACTTAATTTTTGTGATACTCAAACGCTAAAGATTGATTTCTTCGAGCACATGTAGAATCATGATGGTATAGACATTTGCGATGTTTTTAAACTCTAGCTTAGAGATTCCTCATGCACATCACCTGTTTGTTAAATTGCCTATCCATATTTACCATTACAATGATCATAATATGTGTTGAAGCTTGTATGTTCATCTGTATACTCTTTTGGCATAAGATGTTACTAAAAGTAATTTGCTTTTGTGTTATGACAATTATCTATTAGTTTATAACTGGAAATGATTTTCTGGTATTAACTCAACAATTGCTCATTATGTTTTGAACCTTCTGCTTGTAGTCATGTAATGTGACAAAAAAACTATAAGATTTATGATTGACTAACTCCTTGTTGGTCAAACATGGTTTAATTGTTTAACATGTTATATTTCCAACACCTAGGAGGCGTGTTAAGAATATTGTTGTGTTGTATGCGTTAATGAGGGGTTTTGTGCTTGATCAATCTATTGGGGATTTATTGTTGAGAAAACTTTGCTTAGATAACAAGAGAAAGGAGGCCTATGAGCTTGTGTGTAGACTGGGTTTAGCTGGATATGATATGAACAGATATATGCTACTTCCTACTAAACGACTTCTGTATTCTAATAATTAAGTTTAATGCAAGTACATAGTGGCTTTTTAGAGGCGTAGTTTATTATTGTGGTACTTCCTAAGTTTACAATTTCTTTTATCTTTTTTTTCTCCATCTTGGATTTAATACTAAATGTTATGTAAATTTGATACAAGGAATGAAAATTAAATAGTTTATTACTCAAAATTCCAATTGCAATAAGCATGTCCGTGTAAAGTTATCTTGTGAAAATACTAAAACAATCACAAAATTCTTGTGTCTAATGTATATTAGTTTTGGATACGCCAGATTTTACTGGATGATGAAATTGAAACATGGTAGCGGTGACTATAGATATTGCTGGTGTGCTCGGTGAGTTGATTTCCCCTATGCTGGTAAGTAACTAAAATTTAACTAGAAATACAATTTACTCTAATCTCCTTATACTTAATACAACTGTTTGATAGCTTATTTTAGAACAAATTCGAACAGTGTTTGGAATTATTGACGCGCTTATCACCAATGATGGATTTTTGAACCACGCTCAGCATGATCCCTGAGGATACATATGGTATTTAGTTTGGCGATCTTGAGGTAAAATGCTTACATACTAATTTGATAACTGATATCAGATATTTTTTAGCCATATGTATTTTCCCTTTTCTATCCTGTTTCTCATGATCTAATTGAGCATTATTGAGGGAGGCTTGAAATCCAGCAGTTATTTTAGTCCTTGGATGATTTTCTGCAGTTGAATCACAAATATCTCATCACATAAGGAAGGATCAAAGTTAATGGTGCATCATGCCAGAATCAGTAATATTTGTGTAACACCCCGTAATTTTATAACATTAAAATTCACAAATTAAAGTATACTTAATTTTTAGAAGAAGAATTAAGTGAAATGGATTGCGCTATTATGTTCGTCTCAAAATTTTGGGTCAAGATAGACATTTGGTTTGCATAAAACTGATAACTTATGAAGAAGTTATTAAGCCTTGAAGTTTGTATGCATATGAGAGAAATATATATATATATATATATAAATGTTCAAAATAGCGAATCGGGAGGGGGAATAGCCGAACCGCACCATTTTTGGAGTCGACCCAAGCCCTACTGGGTCGACTAGGGGTCGATCCAGGGTGTTTGGCTGTCAACCTGTGGCCCGATTCGCCCTAAGGGCCAATGTGACATCTGAGTGGCCCTGATGGTTCTGGTTATCCCTAGGTCAATACGACGGCTCTTATTAAATTAAACTTATATAAACACACTCCTAAACCCCTAACCCTAATCACATTAATTCATAACAAGAGCCGCCATGCCGTCAATGGAGAACCTAGAGTAGCCGCCATACACTTTCAACCCTAAAGCAAGATAGAAGCTTGAATCAAAATCAAATCAAATCTAAATAACGTTTAGTCTACATCAAAGGCGAGCAATTCAGTTTCAGATATAGAACCCAGAAAGAAAAGACTTTTTTTTTTAATTGTGAGTATGATAGCTTTCACAAAATAATTAATTAATTTAATTATGATAAGATATAATTGGGATTATGAGAATATGATTTTGAATCATGTGATGTAAATTATATGTATGTTTGTGGTGTTGAATCATAAGTTAGTCTTATGCAAGTTGGATCATATGTTAGTTCTTATGTGAATCTTATGCAAGTTGAATCATAAATCTTATGCAAGTTTGTTATGATTGGATCATATATTCATGTATGAATCTTATGCAAGTTTGGGTTGCCAAAATATATGTAAGACATGTATATGCATATGCTAGTTTATGTGACATTAACCTTTATGTCTAGATCCATATGCAAGTTTACATCTTTATGTTTGGATCCATATGCAAGTTTACATCTTTATGTTTAGATCCATATGCATGTTTACATCTTTATGTTTAGATCTATATGCAAGTTTACATCTTTATGTTTAGATCCATATGCAAGTTCACACCTTTATGTTTGGATCTATAGCAGTACATAAGTTATGCAAGTTTATGCCCATTACCTATGCTAGTTTTGTATCATATGCTAGTTTGAATGAAATTCACATGAAGTTATTGGCTATGTAATCTTTTGTCATGATCCTTAGATTTATTTTATGTATTATGTGATGTTGTCTTTCTTTTTATAAGTTAGACTATTTGCGAGTCTAACATATGTCATATGAAAATGTACAAATAGCATGGGGATGATGGGATAATATTGAATATACATAAATTGTGAATTGGCACAAAATGGCCTTAAAAGGCATATAATTAATTTGAGACATTAATTGGCATAATTGGTATTTATGGACATAATTTTAAGAGACAATTATGGACATAAATAAATTTGGAATTTATTGACAAATTTGAATAAGGATATCAATCCAATTTAGGGTTAAATAAAGATGTGTAATAACTAACCGCCTAAGACACGAGGTTAGACTCTTTTGTGGTGCAAGACTGCCCGGACCCGCCCGGCAAATCCAGCAGCCACAAATGCCAGTCTAATGTGAGAGGTCAAAGGCACGAAGTAAATGCATAAAATTGTAAAGACACGAGGTTAGTCTCGTTTGCGATATAAGACTGTCCGGACCCGCCCGGCAAATCCAGCAACCGCAAATGTCAGCCTAATATGGGAGGTCTTTACAAGGTTAAGGTTCTAATGAATTAAGTAACACTTAACCAGATAAACATGTGGTGGGACATGATGGGTTAAGTGGGTGTCTTGGGTGGCATGTGAAATTAAGTGGGTGCCTTGGGTGGCATGTGAAATACGATTAGATGCAATTGACCAAGATTGAAACATGTAAGAAGACATGAAAAAGAATGGGGTT
The DNA here is from genome assembly GCA_030737875.1 of Allium sativum. NCBI lineage: Eukaryota > Viridiplantae > Streptophyta > Magnoliopsida > Asparagales > Amaryllidaceae > Allium > Allium sativum. The sequence goes on along the minus strand of CM060922.1, from coordinate 931,402,014 downwards.
AAGTAGGGAAACCTTAGTGGGGACCAAGCATAGGTGGAAGGCTTGTGTCAAGCATGGGGGCCCTTTTCAAACCAGCAACCCATTAAGTATCTTTGTGAGCTCGACCCAAGTCGAGGATGGGACATGCTTACTGGATTTGATTGTAAGAGGTCAAAACGGGTTAGCGGTGGCAACGCAAGTCCAACGGGGTCATGTGCGTGCGTGGGCCCGAGCTGGTAGGCAAGATGTTGTTCCATCGTGCAGATATAAGTCATGCATCTTTGGTGGTATTGGGTTGCCACTTTGGGGTGTGATACACCCTATTGTGGGACCAGCACGGGTATCTACGAGTTAGGGAGACGATCGAATGGGGGTAGTGGGTACAACTAGTGGAGATAGGGGCACACGACACCTATGAAGGCAGCTAGGGGTACACGATACTACCATTATCATTATTAAGTTCTATAGGCGGGATCAACTTTTAGGGTGACTAGTGGTGGTGCAGTATAGTCATTATCTTATAGTGATTAGGAACGAGATTAACGCCAGAATATTCCACTTATTTGCTTTGTCATGCCCACTTGTTTCATGGTCATATCTTTACTTACCATTTTACGCCTTATCCTAGTTACTTTAACAATTATATTGTTAAAGTTATTATACTCGCCAGACTTTATGTCTGACCCCTTGTTTTCGCCTCTTTTCTTCCTTTTCCCCCTCCCCCCCCCCCTCAGGTTCTCAGGGTGGTACTAGTACTAGTGGAGCTTGATCTCGGATCTCTTTCTCTCTCTTTTGGAAGTGCTTGGATTGCTGAAAGTAAAGTTCAGCTCATCTCTTTTATGGCTACTTGTGTTGGGGTTTATGCTTTTTATTTTATGTACTCTGAAACAATTTATCAAGATGGATATTAAGTGTACTTGGTTTATGAAGTTGTTGTAATCAAACAATTTCTCTGCTACAATAAAAGTTGTTTTAAAATTTTCAAGTACCATTATTTATATCTATCTTGTTATATTCTGTTCTATACACTAAATACGCTCCATGGAAGTTAATGCATTCCCTTTGTGAGTGACATTAATGGACGTGGGGTGTAACACGTGGTATCAGAGCTGAAGGTTACCAGACCAGATATGAATTTTGAAAAACTATTTTTCAAAAAGCATTTTATAAAGAAATACTTTCAAAAGTATGTTTTAATGAAAGTATTTTCAAGAGAAAAGTTTTTTTAAAGAACATAACCCCCAAGAGCAATATATCTTTCTTTTGAATTCTCCGTTTTGAATCTCTTCATTTTCTTTTCAGCATGTATGGAATTCCCGAGATACCTGAGGGGATACCGATACTAGGATGGTTTAGAAGGTATCTGGAAGCTAGGGCCAATGTCGCAGGCCCAACAAATGCTCCTCCTCCCCCTCCTCCTCCCTTTGTTGATATTTTTGCAAAGATTTGCAAAGATTTTAGGGCAATGGGCGGGAAACCTTTTCACGGATCAGAGACGTTTGTTGACTCTCGAAATTGGATTAAGGAGGTGGAAGATCTATTTGGTATTTTCAAAGTAGAAGATGGAAGGAAGGTCCAATTGGCTGCTTGGTTAATGAAAGACGAAGCCTCGTTTTGGTGGGAGGTCACGAATGGAGAGCGTCCGGTGGAGACATCGATGGATTTCAAGCGTAGGTTCGAAATGAAGTTTCTCTCACGAGCAGAAGAGATGTTATATATGGAAAGATTCTTGGCGTTGAAGCAAGGGGATTTATCAGTAAAGGAGTACATCAACAAGTTTAATCAGTTGGCAAGATTTGGCTTGGAATTGGTAAACACACCTAAGAAGAAGGCCCTGAGGTTCGCTAAAGGTTTGAATGAGCCGCTACATGGGTTGGCGATGACCTACATTCCGATGGGGGCTACCTTTGAGAAACTGGTTGACATGGCGCTTATGCATGAGGAAGAGAAAAGTGTGAATGCTAATAAGGCACCGGAGAATAAAGGAGACCAGAAGAAGCCACAACAACAAAACAAGAAAGGCGGGAAGAACAATAATGGCAAAGGAAAGAAGAAGTGCTTTAATTGTGGGACACCAGACCGTCTGAGCAAAGACTGTAGGAAAAAGAAGAAGACTGGTTGTTTCCACTGTGGAGAGGTTGGTCATCTAGTTAAGGACTGCCCAAGGAAACATGGGCAAGGGCAAAGAACTTTTGGATGGCAGCTTCAGGCTCTCATGGCACCAGGGCAGGCGAGAGGGCAGATTCAGGCTCTCATGACACCAGGATAGGAGAGAGGTAGAAACATTTCCATTGAAAGTTTAGTTTTTCTGTTTGATCATCCTATTCATACTTTGTTTGACTCTGGCGCTTCACACTCGTTTGTATCTGCTTTGTTAGTTGAAACACTACACCTAAATACTAGTCTAGTTACGGATCCCATAGTAGTCTCAAATCCTATTGGTGGTTCGGTTCATCTTTCTATGATTTGTCGGGATTTGAGAGTATCTATCTTGGGTGTTGGGTTTGAATGCAACGCCTTTGTTCTTGGCTTCATAGGCTACAGCTTGATTCTAGGTATGGATTGGCTAACTAGATACGGTGCCATCCTAGATTGTGAAAGAAGGGTGGTTAGATTGTTGGCTCGTTGAGGAAAGACCCTTGATATTTCTTGTGACCCTAGAGGTCCGGTAATGCTTAGCTACCTAAAATCCCTAAACGCATCCAATGATGATTTGAAATTTGTTGGTCCGTGAATATAGTGACGTCTTCAATGAAGTTCGTTGTTTACCCCCGAGGCGTGAGATAGACTTTCGAATATATCTAGTAGATAATGCAAAGCCAGTTGCATTACCAGTGCGCCACATGGCTCCGAGAGAGAGAAGAGAACTCAGTAAGCAAGTGAAAGAATTGCTTGAGAAGGGGTTCATAAGAAGAAGTATTTCGGAGTGGGGTGCTCCAGTCGTTTTTGCTACAAAAGATGATGGTTCACTTAGATTGTGTGTGGACTATAGAGAGCTGAATAAGCTAACAAAGAAGAACAAGCACCCATTGCCGAGGATAGACGATTTATTCGATCAGTTGGTGGGTGCTTCAATTTTCTCGCAACTAGATTTAGCTATAGGGTTTCATCAGCTAAGGGTGGCTAAAGATAGCATCGATAAGACTGCCTTTAGAACCCCTGACGGTTTCTTTGAGTGGCTCGTCATGCATTTTGGTTTGACGAATGCACCTGCATACTTTGTTGACTTAATGAGTAGGATGTTTAGGGAGTTTCTAAACAAATTTGTGGTAGTCATTGTAGACGATATTCTGGTTTCCTCTAAAAAAGAAGAAGAGCATGCCTTACATCTTAGGGAAGTCTTAGAGACCATATGAGCATATCAGCTAAAAGCTAAGCTCTCCAAGTGCCATTTTTGGAGAAAAGAAGTGAGGTTCTTAGGACATGTGGTCTCTAAGGAAGGGATAGCTGTGGATCCCGCCAAGGTGGGGGCAATCCAAGATTGGAAAACTCCTAAGAACACAACAAAAGTAAGAAGCTTTTTAGGGCTGGATGGCTATTATAGGAAGTCCATTAAGGACTTCGCAAAGATATCATCCCCTCTCACTCGATTGTCGAAGAAGAATTTGACTTTTACTTAGGACGTTGACTGTGACGATGCTTTCCAACGTCTGAAGAGGGCTTTAACAATAGCTCGAGTTTTAGTTTTGCGAGACGGGATAATACATTCACTGTAAATACCGATGCTTGCGGGACATGGCTTGGCGCAGTTTTAATGCAAGAGGGAAGGGTGATATGCTATGGTGGAAGACAGTTGAAAGCCCACGAGAAAAATTACCCTACCCACGACCTAGAGTTGGCGGCCATAGTTTTTGCGCTTAATTCATGGCGTCATTATTTGCTTGGCAAGAGGTTTGAGTTGTATACAGACCATAAGTCTCTAAAGTTCTTATTCTCTCAGAAGGACCTAAACTTGAGGCAACAGAGATGGATGGAGTTTTTGGCATCCTACGATTTTGTGATCGCATATACCCCTGGCAAGGGTAACGTTGTAGCCGACGCCTTAAGTAGAAAGAAGTTAACTTTAAGTCCTTTGTTCGTAAAACGACAGAGTTTGGAGTATATATCTTCCTTTGACTTCAGACCCTCTGTCGATTATGTACCCGGATTATTGGCATCGTTAGAGGTGCAACCTACACTTTTGGGTCGAGTTGGAGAGGCACAACGAAATAACCTACAGTTGGTTGAGATAGTAGGCAAGCTTATAGGAGGGGAGTCCTCGAGTCATCTTGATAGATATGCTATAGATAAGAGAGGTTGGCTACGTAGAGATGGAAGACTTTACGTACCACAAGACGAGAGTTTGAAGAAGGCAATTCTTGAAGACTCACATCGCTCTAAGATGATCATACATCCCGGTGGTGATAAGATGTATAGGGATATGAAGCGAGATTTCTTTTGGGCCAGAATGAAGAAGGACGTGGCTGAGTTCGTTGCTAGATGCTTGGTGTGCCAACAAGTCAAGGCGGAGCAAAAGAAGCCTGGAGGTTTGCTCCATCCCTTAGAGATTCCGCTTTGGAAATGGGAAAGCGTTTCCATGGATTTTGTAGATGGGTTACCAAGTTCAAGGAAGGGTAATACAGGGATTTGAGTAATTGTAGACAGACTTACCAAAAGTGCCCATTTTATTCCCATTAAAAGTAGAAGGACCGCCGTGTGGTTAGTATCTGTTTACCTTCGATAGATAGTTCGTTTTCCCGACATACCCTTTAGCATTGTGAGCGATAGATCCCATTTTCACAAGTGAATTTTGGAAAAGCTTACAAGAGGCAGTTGGAATGCAATTATGCTAAGTACCACTTATCACCCTTAGACGGATGGCCAGACCAAGAGAGTAAATCGGGTTCTAGAAGACCTTCTGGGACTATGCATCCTAGACTTTGGAGGAACATGGGAAGAACACCTTCCACTAGTGGAGTTCGCCTATAATAATAGTTTTCAGGCTAGCATTGGCATGGCACCTTTTGAGGCTCTTTATGGACGACCGTGTCGATCACCTACATGTTGGTGGGAATCCACTAATAAGGTTTTGGTTGGACCCGACATGATTAGGGAGACTTCAGAGAAGATAGACCTAATTCGACGGCGAATGAAGATGGCGCAGGACCGACAGAAGTCATATGCTGATAGGAGACGAACCGATCTTGAATTCAATATTGGGGACATGGTTTTTGTTAAGGTGTCACTGTTAAGAAACGTAGTCCGTTTTGGATCAGTAGGGAAGTTGGCACCGAGGTTCGTAGTACCCTTTCCAATTACGGAGAGGATTGGACAGATGGCGTATAGAGTAAAGTTACCAGAGAAGCTCAGCGGAGTTTCACGTTTCACATTTGCGTAAGTGTTTACATGATACGGCGGAAGTGGTAGAGCCGAGCACGCTCGAAGAAGTGGAAGTAAAGCGCAATGCCACGATCAGACGAGCTCCTACACGCATTCTCGGATCGAAGGTTAAAAAGCTTCGCAACAAAGAGGTCAAGTTGGTCAAAGTGCAATGGGGAGATGATCAAAGAGACGCGACTTGGGAGATGGAAGACAAAATGCGTATGTTGTACCCTTTCCTTTTTGAGGGTATGTTTTAATTTCTCCTTTTTCTACTGCTTTGTTGACACTTGTCCTATCTTTTAGTATTATCTTTGCGATGACATCTTCGATCTTTAGTTAGGAAGAACCCTATGGTTGCAAACATGTGTTTGAGACATGTTATGTTTGGTGGATGCAAATGGTTGCTAGTGGATGCATGTACACACACATTAGGCACTAGATCGTCTCAATCACCTTCATATTGCATATAAATGCGTGTGCATATCTAAATTAATAGATGTATAATGGTTGTGTTATCATATGGATGCTGCATTTTGATGAATGGTTGTGCACACATGTAGAAATAATATGTATCGATAGGATTCTTTCGCATACATAATGGACGCATGACACTATCATGATTTGCATTAAGGAGGTCAACTGAATAAGTGGACCGCCTGATCTTTGCATTAGATAAGGAACATATACACACATTTTTGCATAAGTTCATATAGCATTAGAAATTTCTTTAAGGACAATGGATGCTTGTGGATGATGGTTGAGTAGATGGATGATTGGTTGGTTGGATATATTCTTCTTAACTTAGAGATTTCGGGGACGAAATCCTTTAAGGAGGGGAGAATGTAACACCCTGTGATTTTATATCATTAAAATTCACAAATTAAAGTATACTTAATTTTTAGAAGAAGAATTAAGTGAAATGGGTTGCGCTATTATGTTCGTCTCAAAATTTTGGGTCAAGATAGACATTTGGTTTGCATAAAACGGATAACTTATGAAGAAGTTATTAAGCCTTGAAGTTTGTATGCATATGAGAGAAATATATATATATATATATATGTATGTATATATATATATATTAAAAAAAAGTTCAAGACAGCGAATCGGGAGGGGGAATAGCTGAGCCACACCACTTTTGGAGTCGACCCGAGCCTCATTGGGTCGACTAGGGGTCGATCCAGGGTGTATGGCTGTCAACCCATGGCCCGATTTGCCCTAAGGGCTGATGTGGCATCTGAGTGCTCTTGATGGTTCTGGTTATCCCTAGGTTAATCCGACAACTCTTATTAAATTAAACTTTTATAAAAACACTCCTAAACCCCTAACCCTAATCACATTAATTCATAACAAGAGCCGCCATGCCGTCAATGGAGAACCTAGAGTAGCCGACATACACTTTCGACCCTAAAGCAAGATAGAAGCTTGAATCAAAATCAAATAAAATCTAAATAACGATTAGTCTACATCAAAGATGAGCAATTCAGTTTCAGAATACAGATCACAGAAAGACAAGACTATTCTTTTAATTGTGAGTATGATAGCTTTTACGAATTAATTAATTAATTTAATTATGATAAGATATAATTAAGATTATGAGAATATGATTTTGAATCATGTGATGTAAATTATATGTATGTTTGTGGTGTTGAATCATATATTAGTCTTATGCAAGTTGGATCATATGTTAGTTCGTATGTGAACCTTATGCAAGTTGAATCATATAACCTATGCAAGTTTGTGATGATTGGATCATATATTCATGTATGAATCTTATGCAAGTTTGGGTTGTTAAAATATATGTGAGACATGTATATGCATATGCTAGTTTATGTGACATTAACCTTTATGTCTGTATCCATATGCAAGTTTACATCTTTATGTTTAGATCTATATGCAAGTTTACATCTTTATGTTTAGATATATATATATATATATATATATATATGCAAGTTTACATCTTTATGTTTAGATCCATATGCAAGTTCACACCTTTATGTTTGGATCTACAGCAGTACATAAGTTATGCAAGTTTATGCCCGTTACCTATGCTAGTTTTGTATCATATGCTAGTTTGAATGAAATTCATATGCAAGTTATTGGCTATGTAATCTTATGTCATAATCCTTAGATCTATTTGATGTGTTATGTGATGTTGTTTTTCTTTTTATAAGTTAGACTATTTGCGAGTCTAACATATGTCATATAAAAACGTACGAATAGCGTGGGGATGATGGGATAATATTGAATATACATAAATTGTGAATTGGCATTAAATGGCCTTAAAAGGCATATAATTAATTTAAGACATTAATTGGCATAATTGGTATTTATGGACATAATGTTAAGAGACTGTAACACCCCGCCTCCGCTAGGGTCACTCGCAAAGGAATGCACTAGCTTTAGAGGGGCATTATTAGTAAACATGCACAGAAATATCACAAGACAAAACATATAAAATAGCGGAAGTAAAATCAAACTTTCATAACATGAATAAATAAGGTCTAAAGCCTTTTACATCAGAGTACATCAAAACCTGTCTTGCAATAGTAAAGAAGCATAAAGACATTTTCATAAATTATTCCCCAAGTAAAAATAGTAAAGTAGCCATTAGCCAAGAAAAGTCCAAGCCATCCATGATGACCTTCAAGCAGAAGAAGTCCGAACTAAAAAACAGTATTTCCTCCCTGTAACCTGGGGGGGAAACGGAAGAAAAGAGGCGAAACAAAACGGGTCAGTCAAAAAGACTGAGTAAGCCCTATCTACTATTAGCATAAAAACTAGTAAAGTTAACTGACATGAGAAACTGAGATGAACACAAGCATGATAACAAGATAGATAAGCTAAATCAAAATAACAGGATGAACTACTGAACTCAGATAAACTAAGGTGTCATGATAAATTACGATGTCAAGATAAAACAAGGTATCACATCGTCAGGTTTCTATCTAGTATAATATCCCCAAGATATCTGTCACGTATAACGCCCCGTGATATCTATCCTGTATTTTAGCTCTGCACCTACCGTACTAGTATCCCCACCGTGTCATGTGTTAACCAAGAATGACCCTCACTCAAAAGTCGTGTAATGGTCCATGTCAACCTAATATATCGCATATATAGGTTACTCAACTTGTATGTTTTATTCCATGTAAATGTTCAGTCCCTTGCCGTAGACCATACGGGCTTTCCCATGAGATTCTATATTACTTTAACATAGTTCCATGATCCTTAAGATCGGTTTGGACTGTTACCCTAAACCTAGCTAGGGTCTTCCAACATGAATTATTGTTTGTACAACTAGGACTTATGCTACCTAGGGCTGCTAGGGATTATGCTTACCTATTGCACGTTTTCGTATCTCGGTTTGGGTTCAACCACCTAGGGCCACTAGGGATTACGCTAACCGCCAACCGCGCCCTTTTTCCCACGCATTCATCGTGAATCTCTTTTCCATGACTGTATGCACATGTATCACATCGTGCCATCCGAGTCCTGTCACAGGGCAAATCAAGAAATACAGGACTCGGTCGGGAGCTTTCGATTTATCTGCCGATGCAGATGCTAAGGTCTGTTTTCTTATACGTGGCTATGGTCCCTCGAGACCACTCCCTCAACTAGTGAAAGACAAGACAGGATAAATCCTGTATGAGAACACAACACTGGCCAACCCACATCCAAGCCTTACCGCAACCATAATTAGATAGCAATTATGGTCTATTGGGTGTTCTCTGCCTTTCTGTACGTACATGCTTGACCAAAGATGGTAGGTAGCCTGACGAAATGCTATCTAGGGTACGACCGTGTATCGTCGACTATCCCCTATCCATCCCCGTCTTTAGGTCGCTCGTATAGCAACCAAGGCATACTCTTGGTTCTTCTAACGCAGACCTTAACCTCTCATGAGCCTAGTATAATCACCTGGCAGCTCATAGAGGGATACCAAGAATATCCTCACGTTCCCCGAAGCCGCTGCTTCGTTACCCAGTTCGCTGGAGCCTTTATCTAAATCAGATACTTGCTCCTACTCGTATACTTAAACGATGACCTACCGTATCAGGTTACTCATCTATCTATGAACTGGTCTAAATTTCCTTGACTAAGAATCATTACTTAGTTATTCTTCAACTAAGGTTTACCACTTAGCCTTATTCCCATTATCCTTGTTAACTACGGTTATCCACCTAATCCTCAGAACTAGGGTTTACATAATGGATTAAGTGTCACTTAAGTTCATGACTTAACCCGTCTACAAATCATGTCAAAATTGCCTAAGTATCCAAGTTCAAGGCTTAACCCTACAAACCATGCTCAAGTTGGTTAAGTATATTAAGCAATTCACGACTTAACCTCGTCCAATTATCATTCTAGATTGGTTAAGTATATATTATCTGACCCTATCAACTTACTTAGTCAAATCGGTCAAGTGTATTCAAGCGATTCGTGACTTAGCCTTATCATGTTTTCACGTTATATTGGTTAAGTATTGGTTAACTTAACCAAAATAAATTAACGAGTTAGATTGGATAAGTATAGGTCACTTAACCACATCAATTCATCATGTTTAGATTAGTTAAGTGTTTAACTTAACCCCATTAAACTACCAAGTGGGATTAATTAAGTCTAGGCTAACTTAACCCCATCCGATTTCCATGTTTAGACTAGTTGAGTCTAATCTTAACCCCATTCGTTAACCGTATTTTTCGGTTAAGCGTCATTAAGAAAAATTACTTAACCTTACCAAGTTATCGCGTTGGATTGATTAAGTGTTGGTTAACTTAACCCCATCCACTAGTCATATAAAAATGGTTAAGTGTCATTAGGCAAATCAAGTTACTTAACCTACCCAACCTTGTCATGTTTTGTTAAGTATCATTAGCCTAATCAAATTACTTAACCCATTTGTCCATGTCATATTTGGTTAAGAGTCATTAATCAAATTAACTTAACCCTATCATGTGGCATTAATTACTTAATGCACCTTCACCTCTCACATTAGACTTTGTTGTGGTTACTAGTTAAGCCGGTCGGTTCCGGGTAGCTTTACACCACAACTTGGTCTAACCTCGGGTTCAAGCACAACATGACCAACTTCTCACATTGGGTCCTATTGTTTGCAACTACTAGTTAGGCCGGTCGGTTCCGGGTAGTTTTACGTTGCAAACTCAACCCAACCTCGAGTTGGCCACACTTATATTATCTAAGTGTCATGTCCATCATGTTTCCCAAAACATGTTACAAGTTTTCAAGCATTTGGGTAGACCTAACTTAATAGGTAAATTCCCAAAGGGTAGACCTAACTTAATAGGTAAATTCCCAAGCTTATGTTTTTATGCATACTTACATGTCAACTTCCATGTTATATTTCAAGTCATGTTTTCAAGTTGTATTTTCATGTCATTAGAAATTACCCATAACATAACCCAACGCTTTTAAACTCGCATATACGTTCGCGACAACGTAATGGATTAAAAGAAGAGACTTGGCAAAGGCATGACAAAAATGGATATTAAGCCACAAGTTAATCATGGTGGCAAATGAGGCACAAATGTGTTCATTAACTTGCATGTTACATTCTTAAGCCTCAAAACATGCATAAACCCAAACTTGGCACATAAGCGAATCATGGTGACAAAAGACATGGAATGATGACTAGTAACTCGCATATATCATCATATAAGGGTTATGACTTCATATGCAAGTTGACATAAAGGTTATGAGGGTTCTCATGTTGCATAATGCAACATTTCAACATAAAGGTTGTAGCTTTTAGCCCACAAGATCAAGATAATGACTTCATAAACTTGCATGACATGATAGCATGTATCATACTCAATGATCAAACCCAAACTTGCAACATGAACATTTAACTTCATAGTTAATATCTAAGAGTAGGGAAAGGGCTTACATTGCTATGAAGGCACAAAAGATATGACAAAGCCCTTATGCAATCAAATAGACCCAAAATGCAAGCTCTAACATAAAAAACCCTTGAGCCAAAATGATCAAAACTCTTTCTTTATGATGCAAAGATAGAAACTTGACTTGAATGCAAGCTAATGACACTCATACAAGCTTGAAAACACTTGTATGCATGGAAAATCACTTAGAAATTTATTTAGGAATTTTATGAAGAGAGTGGAGGCCATGAAAGGATTGATTTTGCCATAGTTTAGTTGCATGAATGAATAATGAGGATTTAGGATAGGTTAGGGTCTTATTTATAGATTAGGCAAGTGTTTTAGGCCATAGGATTAAACCTAGATTCAATCCAAGCCATCAAAGCATGTCTTGGGGAAGAAGTCAAGTGTAGGAACCATCTAGGGCCTTTAGATTAAAGATGAACCATGAGAACCATCCAAATGCAAAATCTGCATTTGAGCGAATCGGCCCACGGGTTGACAGCCAAACACCCTGGTTTAACCCCTAGTCGACCCAACGGGCTCGGGTCGACCTCAAAAATCGGCCGGTTCGGTTATTCCCCTCTCCCAATTCGCTGTTTTGAACATTTTTGCATATTTATTTATTTAATTTTCAATTATATATATATATATATCAATATATATATATTTCTCTATGCAACCCATTTCACTTAATTAAGTATACTTTAATTTGGGAATTTTTCGTGAAACTTCGCGAGGCCATATCTTGGTCATACGGACTCCGATTTTCGAAAACTCGGACTCTATTTCGCGTATTTTTCGGAGACGAACGCAATGGCATAGCCTATTTCCCTTGATTCAGATTTTACAGTTTAATTCTGTCTCCATTTATGTTATAACAGGTTATTGAAAATACGGGTTGTTACAGAGACAATTATGGACATAAATAAATTTGGAATTTATTGACAAATTTGAATAGGGATATTAATCCAATTTGGGGTTAAATAAAGATGTGTAATAATTAACCGCCTAAGTCACGAGGTTAGACTCTTTTGTGGTGCAAGACTGCCCAGACCCGCCTGGAAAATCCAGCAGCCACAAATGCTAGTCTAATGTGAGAGGTCAAAGGCACGACTTAAATGCGTGACAATTGTAAAGACACGAGGTTAGGCTCGTTTGCGGTATAAGACTGCCCGGACCCGCCCGGCAAATCCAGCAACCGCAAATGTCAGCCTAATGTGGGAGGTCTTTACAAGGTTACAGTCCTAATGAATTAAGTAACACTTAACCAGATAAACATGTGGTAGGACATGGGGGGTTAAGTGGGTGCCTTGGGTGGCATGTGAAATTAAGTGGGTGCCTTGGGTGGCATGTGAAATACGATTAGATGCACTTAACCAAGATTGAAACATGTAAGAAGACATGAATAAGAATGGGGTTAAGTGGGGAAACCTTAGTGGGGACCAAGCATAGGTGGTAGGCTTGTGTCAAGCATGGGGGCCCTTTTCAAACCAGTAACCCATTAAGTACCTTTGTGAGCTCGACCCAAGTCGAGGACGGGACATGCTTATTGGATTTGATTGTAAGAGGACAAAACGGGTTAGCGGTGGCAACGCAAGTCCAACGGGGTCATGTGTGTGCGTGGGCCCAGGCTGGTAGGTAAGACATTGTTGTGTCGTGTAGATATAAGCCATGCATCTTTGGTGGTACCGGGTTTCCAGTTTGGGAAGTGATACACCCCACTGTGGGACCAGCATGGGTATCCATGAGTTAGGGAGCCGATCGAATGGGGTAGTGGGTACAACTAGTGGAGATAGGGGCAGACGGCACCAGGCAGCTAGGGGTACACGAAACTACCATTATCGTTATTAGGTTCTGTAACCGGATCAACTTTTAGGGTGACTATTGGTGGTGCAGTATGGTAATTATCCTGTAGTGATTAGGAACGAGATTAATGCCAGAATATTCCTCTTATTTGCTTTTTCATGCCCGCTTGTTTAATGGTCATCTCTTATCTAACCAGTTTATGCTTATCCTAGTTACTTTAATAATTATATTGTTAAAGTTATTATACTCGCCAGACTTTATGTCTGACCCCCTTGTTTTTGCCTCTTTTCTACCTCCCCCCCAGGTTCTAGGGTGGGACTAGTACTAGTGGAGCTTGATATCGGATCTCTTTCTCTCTCTTTTGGAAGTGCTTGGATTGCTGAAAGTAAAGTTCATCTCATCTCTTTTATGGCTACTTGTGTTGGGGTTTATGCTTTTTATTTTATGTACTTGGAAATAATTTATCAAGATGGATATTAAGTTTACTTGGTTTATGAAGTTGTTGTAATCAAACTATTTCTCCGCTGTAATAAAAGTTGTTTTAAAATTTTCAAGTACCATTATTTATATCTGTCTTGCTATATTCTATTCTACACACTAAATACACTCCATGGAAGTTAATGCATTCCCTTTGTGAGTGACATTAATGGACGTGGGGTGTTACAATTTGTTAAGAATTTAAATATGAATTCAAAGTTATGGAAACATATAGATGTGTGTGTATGTATGGTTAAATCAAATTTTGTCTTCTTGCTTTGGAGAAGGGGGCTAGGAGTGAGCAGAAACCTACATAGGTGTACGTAGGACTGCATAAAATGGAGAACATATTTTCGATACCATACATTGTAGCTGGTGGACCCAGGTTATATTTCCATCCGAGTCATATTTAGAACAAATAAATATTTTTATTATTTTACTAAATTCAAGTCATATTTTGAATAAGTAAATACTGCTATTATTTTACAAAATTCAAATAGGTATCAGAGTGTCGATTGTATATATTATACTGTTATTAGTGAGCTTGCTTTCCACAGCATAGAAGTTTCTTTCAATTAGACTCAAAATTTAAACTCAATCGTCTTATCGTTGATTACTTCCTTACCTACTACTGCTTTCTTCTACCTTCCTTTTCCTAGATTCGAAAAATGTAACCCCCTCCAGTTGAACATTCTATGTTTCTATATTGTTCCACTGTCTTCTAAGTGCTGTCACCAGCCACTTCAAGTTGTGTTCGACTGATGATCGGCTATGCCTCTCCTTCCCATCACATTTTCGTGTTGCTTGGCTATTGTGGTCTTCGACAATAGCCATACCGTGGGCTCGGCGCGGCGCGGAGCGAATCGATTTTGGGTTCCTGCAATGTACATACCATTTCTATTGTCATCCATCAATTTTAGTTCTGCTTTGTATGAGACCATTTACTCCCATTGCATTTCCTTGAATCAATTTGCACAATTTTAGGTTCGTTTAATAACAGCGAAGACATTTTATCGAAGAGTTTTTTAACCTGTTTTCTTGAATCAATTTGACTGCTATTTGGTGTTTCGGGTTTATTATAAACTCAATTTAGGCTTTAGGATGACGATTAAATTTTGACTGTTAAAAAAGCGATATTGAAACTTTTTCCTTCAATATTATGTTTTTCAAACCTCTAACTAATGTTGAGTAATTGTGGCCTTATTTGAGGGAAATAATCATTGTTATCTTTGTATATGCTATATTATCTGTATTTTATGTAATTACAGTAATTGGCGACAAAGTACAAGTTCTGTGCTGAGACTATGCAAGCCATTTTGAATGATATCTTAGTGTTGTTATTATTAGTTATACATGGAATATTGGTGTAGTTAACTTGCAGCTTAGTATATAATAAGTTATAGTCATCAATTTTTTGCCAAATTTATAAATATGAGTGTATTAGATTGTGGTAGGTAATGGTCTTATGGTCAAATTTTTCTCAACAGTATATCTACTTAAATAAATTGAACCAATTCTTATTGCTTGAATCTAAATTATTTTTATTTTTTATTTGTGGATGTTTAATTGAATTCATTTTTAGGTTTAAAAAATTGACTAGAAGAAATCATTAGATTTAATAATTAATACTTTTCCATAAAAGAGAAGGGGGAAAAAACTAAAACTGCCTAACTAAAATTTGAAGTCTGAAAATGCATCTAACTTTGCTGTTAACATTTTCTATATTATTTCTCAAATAAAACCATTAGTCTCTACCAAAATCTCATGAAACCTCATGATTGTGATATTCTGATCACAAAAACCATTTTATTTAGTTCTAGAACACTTCTAGTAATTTGAATTTTGTAAGAGGTTTATTTTTATCACTAGTTTCAATCTAATCCGAAGTTTCTTCCATAATTCTTATATGAATTTTGTTTCACGTTTTATTTGCCACAATAGTTCTTCACTTTACCCTATTTTCTTTCTTATACTATTCATGGTTGATATTCGATTCAAATCATGTTAGGTCTTTCCATTGGGTATCCAGAAGTTTTCATTTGAGGAACATGCCGAGCTATTTTGGAACTTCTATTGTAGCATTCCAGTTAATACAATAGGGAGAATCTTTCCTTGGCTTTCAATGAGTATTTCTCCTTGTGAGTATGATGATTTAATGAAATGTCTTTCCAAGACATCATCAAAAAAATTGCAAAAACAGGTACTCGAAAGATAATTGACTCTTTTTCTGTTTAAAATACCCTCTGTAAACGTCTCCTACTGTATGTCCTTTTGTACCAAAGGTACTTTTGATGCTTCTCGAATCATAAATATATTATGTCTCTGTGCAAAATTATGAAATTTATATCATTGGGAAGAAATTATGGAGCTAAATGAAAAGTGCATGACACTGCGGATGTAGCTTGCGAGTATTTCCTTTTTCACTTTGGTGAGTTAGGATTATGATTCATCTTTCCATTTGTATTCCTATCCATGCTTAAGAACTTGGAATTTTTGTTGATACACTAAATTTGGCAGCATATGGGTTCGTTATTTCTATTCTATTATAGTAAACAAAGTCTTAGAATAAAGGCACCGAACACTTTAGCGTGATTTGTTAATAGTCCGCAACAACCGATAATTCAATTACTTTAATATATCTATCACGGTTATTTCATTAACTGTCACGCATTTTCTTTGGAGTACTAATCTTTCCTATGTTGCATTATGTTCAAATTAATGTGTATAAATAAACAATTATCTCTATGTCTGCTCCTTTCTTTGCTAGGCAGCATGATAAGTTTGGTGGCTATTCCACTTCGAAACGTATTACTTGCTGAATGGGGTTGCCTATAGAGAGGCATAGGAGTAGGAGGATGTGCCATTGTGATTGTTATTACTAAAATGTGTATTGCCTACGAGTTCATTATGAATAGAAGCAAGTCTGATGGTGGAAAGACTACCTGCAGTGCACTGATCTCTCTTTTATAGGGTATATTAATTTGATATTGTATGATTTTTATTCTTTAACTTCTTGAGAAAATCTTTATCTTGTGGTGGAATACTTCAATGGTGGAGATCTGCATTCATTGTTGAGCAATTCAGTACCTACTTCAATAAGTAATGTTTTAAAACTTGCATCTAACATTGCTACAGGAGGAGCAATTGAATCCATTATTTCAAGAACATTACTTTTTTGACTTCAATAAGTAGTGTTTACTTTTTGTTAGTTAATCCTTTATCTTGCTATCATGAATGTGTTACATTTGTTGAGTATTATGAATTTTTGGATTATATATTGCTTTTGAAATTGTTGTGAAGATTCATTTGACTGCTATTATTATAAAATATTGAAAAGCGTTATAAAAGACAATGTAATATTTGAGCTATACAGTGTTATAGCGCGATAAACCCGCTATTGAATTGATATTTTATTGCAGCTATATAGTGCTATAGAAATTCGTTATTTTCATGAAGAATGACATGTTTTATAGCGGAAATAGCGAGCTAATATTCTTACGTATCATAGCGGCCATTTGCCACTATAAAATCAAATATTTTTATAGCGGCAGTTTCTGTGTTATAATTATTCAGTTGTTTTTTATAACATGTTGATACACAACGCTTTTCGGGCTACTATGGTATTCTTTAATAGCGGCTATATGCCGCTATAAAAGACAACTTCTGTTGTAGGGAGGCATCCCCTGGAGGGCAATGATGTGTTAGCCTTTCTCTATGCCCAAATTAGAGGGGGCTAGGTTAAAGCATCAAAAGCGTAAGCCTCCGTTTCACATCAGAAATGGTCGTGGCGTCGCATATAACATTAGCATGTCTTGCCGCTACTCGTATAAGAGTATGCCCTGCCTCTGCTAGAACTAAGCACGTCCTACCTCTGCTTTTAGAAGAGTACATCCTACCTCTGCTTATGTTCCACGTTACCCACAGTAGGGAACACCAACCCCTATCAACACCTATGATGGTCAAGATAGGGCACCCCTCAGAGGGGGGGGTGGCGTGTAAGCCTCTATCGGTACCTACAATGGTCCGTATAGAGCATCAAAAGAGTAAACCTTAGTTCTTTGTCTACAATGGCCTCGTCTAAGTTTCTAAGACCTTATCATCACCTATAATGATCATGATAAGGAGCCTCCTGGAGGGAGGTCGGGTTAGTCCTTGGGCCGTGCTTGTGGATAAGCTAGTCAAGCGCACCGGACGCACAAGCTCAGAGAGTGGCCAACAAAACACGTACATCGTCTGCTTTGACATCAAGAGCCTAGAGGGTGGCTCAGGAAGTACGTACAACCTCTGCTTTGCAAATCAAGCCCGGGGGGTACCAAAACATCAGTGCTGGAGGGGAGTTCCGGTCCTCAATCCTTAAATCACCCGAATAGGGGATGTTTCAGGACTTCTATTCAATGCCGAAAGGTGAGTTCCGGTCTTCAATTCATAAATCGCGCTAATAAGGCATAGTTCGAGACTTCTATTAATCCCGTAAGGTAGTCTCTGTCTACAATCTTTAATACCCGAATCCGGGTTAGATTGGTTTCTCACAAATACCGGAAGTGAATCTCCGATCTCTTACTCTTATAACCCGAATCTGGGTTGGATCTGATTATTGTAAATACCGAATCTAGGATAATTCGATTCTCAACAAAGACCAAAATCGGGCCCTCGGTCTTACATCTCAATGCCTAAACCCGGGATGTTCCTGAAGTAAATCACAACCGGACGTAGGGTTCCGTTTTCATCACAAATACCCCAGACTTGGGTAGAATCAATCTCTTGAATCTAAACAAGAAGGAATTGTTTGTCCCACTCAGAAATTCAAGTATGGCTCAGAATTACACTTTCGTTACTACCAAGGATGGGCTTATGATCCTCTCAGGAAAGCATGTTTAACCTATGCATTCCTTAGTTTATATTCTAGCACATTAGTTGCTTGCACAACACGGGAAGCGACATCATATCAAAACATCGATTCAGGGAAGAACTGGGAAAAAGATCCCAAACATTTCTAATAGAATCTTATAACTAGACTACTCCCTTTTTTCTAGGAGATCTTTCACTGGGGATTTTCTTAAGGATAATCGTTACATGAAGAAATTTTTACTAACACTTAGTACAAGTAGGTTTCCACTCATTACAACACCATGAGCTATAGTAACATTGTTTTTGATAAAAGTGATACATCATATAAGTCACACAACACACAGACATGCCCACTAGAAGTCGCGACATAAACCATTACACAAACACAATCATTGTTTTGAAAGGGTTTATGTTACAAACATATGAGAAAGATCTATCATTCCGAATTGGGGTTTTGCAAAGAGAATTCCAAAGAAGCGCAATTGTCTTTAGCTTTCTTTAGTTCATCCTCCAACTTATCGATTTGTTGGTATAGTCTACCTACCGCCGCATCTGAACTATCAGAGAATTTTGTTGCTATCCTACGTCGCAAATAATTTCATCTTTCTCCTTAAGTTTTTTTCCAAATGAAACACCTATTCTTGGAGATTCGTTACTAATATCTTTTGGAGATAATACATCTTTTTGTAGCTCGATAGGGGGGCACTTCCAAAAATATCTTTGTGACAACAACATTCAAAGTTTTCTCTCTAAACTTTGAAGAGGGGGTTTGGAATGGGTCCTCCTAGCCATAGACAAGATGAAATATCAAAAGATGTAAAACGCAAATATCAGATATACGCTAATTACATTATGCATTCCAGAGAATAACAGACACACGACTTTTGTCAATTCATACACACAAACACATTCACAGACAAATTAAAAGAAAACGTATACATCATACAATAATACTCGAAACTCCTTATTAATTCATTTTCACAAATTAGAATTCCTTGGAAATCCCCCTATATATTCAAACATAGAGTCTAAGGCATTACTATAACTTACATCTTCGGAAAAGCAGAGAGCTGTTGTAATATGAGAAAACTAGTTATTAATGGAATATAAGGAGAATGAAAGTATTTAGAAAGCGAAAGCCACACCTATGTATCATCGACGTCGGACCGATCAGGAGTCCCCTTCTTTTTGGAATCTAAAGAACCACCTTCCTTGGAAGAAGACTCCTTCGCCATGGGAGAGGATGTTCCATCACCTTTTCCGGGTCCACCTTACTGATTCGTATTTTCTTCTATCTCTCCTTCTGCTGTATTTTCCTCCACTTCTTCCTTATAATCCTCAGGAAACTCATCGATAAACAAAAGCGATGCGGGATTTATCTTGTCCATCGAAGGAACCTTATGCTCTCGTCTCACCCGCTCACTCTTCTCCAAAACTCTATCTCGAACAGAGGGATCAATTGAAGAGAAGTCAAATTCCGAAAGCCTCTTATAGTTGTCAGAGTAAGCAAGGATGAGGGCATCTTCATAATACTCCATGGCTATGGTATTAAGATAAACATTCAAAGAGTTGGAAATTCTGTCATTAGCCTTATAAATTATTCTTTTTGCGGTAGAGACTTGAGTGTTCAGCCGATCCACCTCAACGGCATGGTCCATCTCCATCCCAGATTTTTCCTTCTTAAGGTCTTCGACTTGCTTCACCGGCACCTCTTTACCCTTCCTTTCCCCTTCCAGCAGATTCTCCAAATCCTTACGCTTGTTGTCACTCTCCGCCTTCTCCTACAGCAAAGTATTGGCTCTATTCGTCAGTGCCCTATTTTCCTCCCTAAGAGCATTGACCTCCGCCGCTAAAGCAACAGCCTTTCCTTAGGATAGATACCAAGTCTTCATTATCTGAGGAAGGGGAATGAATTAAGCTTCTCATAAATACAATATGAATACAAAGGGATCGGAAAGGATAAATTAGTACCAAAAGTTGGTCTCTGATTTGTTGCAGATGGAAATATTCCGAATCTAAGAGTGAAGAAGTCGGTGTGATATTAGCAATTTCGAGAGATAAGAGAGCAAAACGCACAAGCCTATCGAAATCGGAGGCTTGCGAAGGGGGCGGAGGAGAGATAACAGGCTGAGAAGAAGAAGACATCAGAAGGCTATGCCCTTCTCCGCTTAACCCACTGAAAGTATCGGGAAGTATAGAGATGCTTATGGATTTACCTTTCAGGGAAGCATCGGGTAAAGTGTTCAAATTGACCATCGGGTCGTCATCGATGGTAGAAGGATCAAAGGTCTGCCTTACTCTTAGGACGACAATAATGTCCTCTGAGAAGCTAACCGACTTGTCATGTTTGGGTTTCTTTGACGGTGACTCGATGTTAGTTTGGGCGAGCCTCTTTACGGCTTGGACACTGGACCGGCTGAAAGCTACGAGGGCAGACGCGTCCTAAGAAGTTGAAGACCCTAAACAAATATGAGTTAAATCAGTAAAGCGAAAATTACAAGGAAACCACAGAAAAAGTGATAAAAAATTGTATAATAAAGGAAAAGGCATAATCTCATCCAGATCACCTTGATGGATGGGAGAGCCTACATTGAATGTGTTAGAATCCAGCACTAGCCCTTTAGGACTAGAAAATTGAATGGCAGACTGTCCCAATATATTCTGCCCAGGGAGAATCAAACCGTATTGACGAAGCCTGTCAGTGGTTAAGAGAAATGATCAGCACATGTGCTCTACCAGTGCTTTGAAGATGGCCTCGATGACTTGGACTTCCTCCATTGTTAAATTCATATCCTTAGAAGGGTTTTATGTGATAAAAGAAGGATACCAATAAGCAAGATCCTCAAACATAAAATATTTACCTTCGAGAACGAGAAGCTTACCGTCATCAATAAATTTTCCCGATATACTGGGAAGACATTTGACAACAAAAAAATGTTCTTCCCACGGCCTTGTCCTGCTAATACTATCACTAACCAGTCTCTTTACGGGATTAGCCCTCCATATTGGTGACTCTGAGCTTTCAGAAAATCGGATTATATGACGGAAGAGTTTAAGGCTCAAAGAATCCTGACCTGAAGCAAGCGCTAGGGTCTCCAAGCATAAAAGGCCTGTATATGTATTGGGTGAAACCTGAATGGGAGCTACTTTCAAATCAACTAAAAGACTATGTAAAAAAGGATGGAAAGGAAAAAAGCCTCCATGCCCAATATGGACTGTCGAATAGGCAAAATACCCTTCTGGAGGGTTCCTGAGAAAATTTGGAGAAGCGGCTATCATATCATCAATATTCGACACTCCAAAACTATCCAATATGGCATTCACGGAATGTTGGGAAGTAAATAAGGACGACTTTGGAGCAAAATCTTTTTTAGGACGTGAGACCTTGGAATCATTGGCCTTTGCCTTAACTGGACTTTTGCTAGACATAATTCCGCCAGGTAACATCGTTCCATGACAGTGCAATTAGTGCATATAACTCTTACACAAAAGCACACACATTTTTTACACATAAAATGAGAACCATTACGTCTCGATCAACACAAAGGTCGGTTGGCCAAAGAGCCAAACCGAATCCAGATATGGGACATTAGGAGGATTACATCTAATACTTTAGTTAACTTGCAACTAAGTTGTTTTTATAGGTGGTGCGTGTATCCTGACATCGTTATTTTTTCAAGGAAATAAAACATTATCACCCCAAAACCTAGACAAGCCAACACAAACGGTGAAAGAAAGTTAACCCTAATTATGTTAGAACCATTCCATTATGTGTCGACGGAATAAAATTTCAATTAGTAGGAAAGTTGTTTCCTCCTTGTGTGTCTTACATTATAAACCGCATTAACTAAAACGAAGTAACCTGCGAAACAGATGGTCACTAATGTCGGACATTAAGCATGGGGAAGAAGAGATCGATATCTAAACCCATTTTATGATCAGCGTAATCCAAACCAACTTTCCTGTCAATCTTGGCACAAAATTTAGATTATGACTCACATAAAAAGTAAAAATACTCGCAAAGGACCGAGCTTGGATTTTTAAAAAGAAAATTTTGAGCAGATTCTTAGAGGAATAGTAATCTTGTTCGAGAATTTGATTTGCATGTGAAAAGGCAGAAACGAGGGAGAATAAGAATTTATGTTCAAATTTTAAGACCGATCTGAACCGTACAGACAAAGATCAATCAACGCTTCCAATCAAGGGAGATCAAAAGAACCTGAAGTGACACTTGGAAAAGACAGAGTTTGACTTGAAAAGTCAAAAACACCCCTTCATGGGGGAGGGGCAAATGTTACTATCAAAATTAACTCCAAAACAAGTTAATGAAGAAGGGGTATCGGAAGAACATAAACACAGGAGAACCTTCCGAAAACAGAAAGCTAAGTAATGGGAAGAACAGAAAACAGTAAAGAATGATTCGAAAGCGGCATAAACCGACACTTTCCTGGAAGGAAGAAGCTCAGAGTCTAAAGAATTCCAATAAAGCTCATCCAACAGGGCCCACCCGACAGGGCCTATTTGGCTGGGAGTTCTATAATAAAAGTTCATCTAAGCTAAAAATTAAGAAAAAGCTGGACAATAACTTCGCACATCAAAACTCGGAAGGACTATCGATATTAACTTGCTTAATACCGGTACATCTGGAGGCAAAAACACCAAAAGTATATAGTGATCATCCGGAACCAGCTTCCGAAGCATCTGTCGCCTAAAGCCAAATGGTCACACTGATAGACAATAACACGTCATCAGGAGCCACATGCCGGAAGGTCATAAAATCTGAAAAACTCCATCGGGAGGCCGACCGGAACCCTAGCGGAGGTACAGGCTATCCATACTAATCTACTTAGTGCGAACACCAATGGCGGTTGTAACAACCCATATTTTTCGTATATTTAAAAACTAGAACTTAATTAAATAAATTGAATAATATTGGTTAAAAAATAAAATTTGGTCGATTTTAATGATGATGATTGTTGAAGTTAGTTTAAACAGATTTTTAATTGAGTTTATAATTAGAAATTCATAGCTTGGAATTCAATATTTAAAATGACCAAGTGAATTTGAGTGTTAAATTTATAATTGGAATTCAAATTTAATTGGTAATACAGTGAAATTCTGAGTTGTTTTAATTATAATTGAAGCTCAAATTTTTATTTGTAAATAAATGAATTCGGGATCCTAAATGTGTGAAATCAATTTATAATTTTTTGTTAAGCCTTAATTGGATTTAAATGGAATTTTAATCAATATTTAAATTGAATTAAATCAGTTAAATGAATAATTTAATATTTTATTAATTAATTAACTGTGAAATTTAACGGTTATGGTAACTCTCTCGGAATACGACGAAACCAAAGGGAGAAAATGTGAAAGAAGTCAGTAGAATATGATAAGTAGTTTTTTCTAATACTGGGCCTCATACATATATATAACTAAAATCCTTTTACCCTTCATCACGCCATTCTCACCATACGTATGATTTCCTCTACATGTTTCTTTTTACTCTAATGGCAGAAATAATTTTCCATAACCCTAGTTTATATAAAATACAACTTCAAACTCAAATCTTAACCAAAACCTATCAAATTACATATCAAATCGAAGCTCTCGACGATAATGAAGCTGCGAGTACCATTAATTTCGCCATGCAATACTTTGTGTGGCCGGAATTCGCATTCAAAGGTGGCTGTCTCGAAACCCGCGAAATCAAAATTGGGCGTTTTCGATTTTGGAGTTAATCGGAGAAATTAAAACCTAGGTATTGTAGAGGAGGTTCTTATGAGCGCGACGATGGGGTTCATTTGTTGTATAAGCAAAGGGAGCGCTAGAATTTGGGCTTGAAGTTCAGAAAACCGCGGTTTTAGGGTTGGTGATTGGCGGAGTTCCGGTCCACCGGAGATGGTGGCGCGGTGTGGATAGGTGCGGTTTTCCAGGAGCCTTCGTTTGGTGGTGGTCTCATACTCTCAGGTGGTCGGAACTGCGTGATGTCGGTGGTCAAAGTGGACGGTGAAAATGGGTTTTCTCATCTTGTAGCGGGGCGAAAAGAGGATGAGCGGGAAGAAGTTTTTGACTTGGCAGGGTACATTTGGTCCATTTATTATTTAAAATTAATTAAATTGTTGAATGTTCTAACATCTATAACTTCCACATGCAAGCTCGGATTGGGACGCGGTTGGGTGCTTTATCATCATGGCAAAATTACAGACGTTCTGACACTGGTTTGGATGCGTTTGGAGACTGTAAAATTTTGGCCTTTGTTGGACGTCCGATCCGTTAAAGACCCAAAGGTGAGTGATTTTCTCACTCATGACTAACTAAATGATTCCCATATTTATTAAATTAAATTATGAAATAAGTTTGGTTGCAAGGTTGTGATTGATTGTGAATGGTTGCATAAATTTGACATGCAAGTGTGTTAACATGCAAATGAAGTTGATAATTAGTTATTTAAATTTAATTAAATTTCTAGTTGGAATCCTGACCCTTATTAACTAGTGAAATGATTACATAATTACCATTTGAATAATGTGTGTGTGATGGATGCTTGGTTGTTTTGATTCTGAATGGATAGGGATATTGTTATGTCTCATTTTTCAATATATGGATGTGTATGTTTATTATGATGATAAATCCCATCTTTCCACCTTATATGTTATGGGCATCAAATAAACTTGGGATTTATCGATTAAAAATAAATTAAGAACACAGGTTGAAATGATAAATATCTATGACCCTTAATTGGATTGAAATGATATACATCCATCCCTGAAATATCAGGGAATTAAAATTTAAAATCACTCGGCCATAGGAAAGCAAATTATATATGGACATCGGTTGGTTAAATGATTTTTTAAAATATTCGGAATTATATTTGATGGAAATTTTATTTAAAGGAAAGGTATCGATTTTCGATAAGTTTTATTTTCTTTTAAAACCTGAACCCTGAATGTTTATGAATTTGGCAAGGGAATTATCCAAAACAAATTTGAGAATTTTAAAAATGGGAATTTTAACTATGACTTGGGGTTTTCAAAATTACGGTAAGATGTGAAATTTATAAATTCTCCATAAATTAAGTTTGGAAATGAAAGTTAATTGAGAATACTTGAAATTACTTCAAATTTGGCATGAATATGAATTTGAATTCCTTAAATTGAACGGTTAGTTTGAATGGTGTCTGAAAAGGGTATTGAAACTATGTAAACTCCATTGAGACTGGAATATAGATTCAAGTATTTGAAATCCGGAAGAAAGGAATAATTACGGTTTAAAGAAAACTATTTTGATATATAGACAACGCTTTCTTATAAATAAACTATTCCTTTTCTTGAAAATTATTTTTAAAAGACTTTTTAACCTATAAACTAATTTGTTATAAATAGATTTTCCTTATATTTTATTACTTAAAAACTATTTAGTAAACTTTTAAATTTATGTATATACATAGTGTTTTAAATTATCTTGTCTTATTCTAACCATCATATCGTATATATATTTTATATAAAGATTTTCTTATAAGCATCTATTATTCATAATTATATTTTATGAATTGTAATTTTCTTCCGAATGGGAAGTGTTTGGATTTAAACCGTTGGTTCAAATGGAGTTGAGATAAAGTTATATTCTATTTGAATATGAATCGATTTTAAACCGATTTTTATATGGAAATGTAAATTTTATTCTACTTGAATATGAATGGATCTACTAAGGGATTGAAATGAGTTGTAATGAAATATATATACTATTTGAATATGAATGGATTTCGAACATAAGTCGATTTGGAATAACTATAATCCTGGATATGAAGTATGTAACGACCCGGATATTCGCGATCATGGTTATCGACATAAATTCAATGTCGATTATCCAAGCATCGGAAACACCGGATAGTCCATGATAGAAATTAGAGGGTGAGAATATATAAGATAGAAACTTAGAATAGAATAAGAAGAAGAACATACAACATCAGAGTAACACGAATCACACAGCGAAACAAACAACATATAATAGATAACATATCTTTGAAATAAAATCAATATATGTATACAGTAACATTATCAGAGTACAACACTTACAACATAGTGGAATAAACAATAGCTATATAATCCTGAAGGCTCCTGCTCCAAGCTCTCCAAGTATATCTGTAAAATCATGACTACTTGATTGCTCGTACAAAATTGGGCACCCAAGAGTTTAGGGAAAATAAAACAAAATAAACTCTAGGTCAGTCATGGGACTAGTGTGAGTAAAACAATTTAAAAACAGTTTGAGCAATTAAATGATATCTCATAAGACCACGCCGTATAACGGAACGGGTTTTTCCCTTATGAGAATCCAAATCAATTTGATTTAATTTTCAAATCATTTTGAAAGAAAAGATAATCTTTATATCAAAACCCTTTTGATATTATAATAATGTCTATCAATCACAATATAATCATCTAGCAGAAACACTTTCATCTCACGTTCTACATATATAGTATACAATCAAAACCGCGAGCACTTATTGGATAATGGATTAACAACTATGACAAGGTATGGAACCACCTTCCGATAGTGTACCTCTAGAGAGGAATACACTGGGTTCAACAAGAACATCTTGCAACCCGGCTACACATGACCGACCACTCATTTCGCTTGAGTGTATCGAATGTGTATCACCAACGGTTGGGATCAACAACCGTTTCTCGAATGGGACAGCATCGAATACATTAAAGAATGAAATGAATATCTCTAGATAGGTGATATTACACCCTAATTGTAAACAACCCACTTAGCCATGCTGCCTGCCCGATTTTTGTAATTTCTCGGTTGTGAGGCTAGAGGCCACGCTTATCTCTGACAGATCACACATTTATTCACTTTGAATGTCACATCGTCATACTCTCCAAATATCAAATTGATTTCCCCAAAAATATAATGGGCATACAGCTAAGAGAAACGAATTCCTCCGCTACCAAACGTACATACGTTTGAAGAGATCAACTTACGTGATCGATTAAATATACTCTGTCGTATATTCTTCCATACAGGTTGTCCTGGGACTGGACAAACCGAAGGCACTATTCTGTAAATCCATCTTAGGCAATTTCTACCTAGGATTTGACAGAACGACTCTTGCACAAACTCCATCTTCAATTATCTTCATCATATTTGATCGCAATGCTAACGTCCATACAGAGTGGTTTTCAGATAATGAATATGATCTCGGTCTCTCCTTATTGACAACGGAAAAATGGTCAAAAACTTCGATAGTCGATGAGTTAACTATCAAAGAAAAACACGTGTGCACATAATGGTATTATTTCCAGATGGAAATTCTATCGATCAATCATCATTGAACATTTATCTCTTTTGTTCATTAATTTATTCATTTTTCATTTCCTGTTTCCATATATTCAACATTTCTTATTTTCTAAATTTAGAAAATATACCTTATTAACCTTGGAAAACATTTCCATTTCTTATTTTCTATATTAGAAAACATTTCTGATTCTTGTTCGGAAAACATTTCCAAAACTCCTACATTTGGATTTAAACAGATGTTTAAATAAAACATCGCTATGCCAACTCAAAACATTACACTCATTAACTAAATTCACTTAACAAACCTTCACTATCGAACCTGAACCATTCCTTAGTTAAAAATGGAGTCAATCAAGTTGGGGTATAACTACCTCTCAGACCTTAACTGAACAACCTTTATAACCTCGAAATAGACAAATTACCCTTTTATATCCTTAACAAACTTCCTTACGTAACTCTCGGATTCTATCTACGAATCCACTTCTTTTGCAGAAATTATTTGATTTTAACAATAGTGTTATAAACCCATGCTTCTGAAATATAATAACTTAAATATAACTTTTATTTATTAATTTGGATAAATAAATAAACAACTAATTTATAAATAAATAAGTAAATCTTGATTAAAAACGGAAAGTGAATAGTACTTTCCCGAATCCGATATAATTGAATTTCTATGTATATCTCTCTTTCGAATAATCTCTATTCGATAACTTCTTTCGAATAAACTATATTCGATAACTCCTTTCAAATAAACTATATTCGGTTAACTCCTTTCGATTAACTCTATTCGATTAACTCTATTTGATTAACTCTAATCAATTAGCTCTATTCGAATAACTAATATTTGATTACTCCTTTAACTCTATTCAAATAAACTATATTCGATTAACTCTATTCTATTAACTCTAATCGATTAACTCCTTTTCGAATAAACTATATTCGATTAAGCTCCTTTAACTCTATTTGAATAAACTATATTCGGTTACTCCTTTAACACTATTCGATTAGCTCTATTTGATTAACTCTAATCGATTAACTCCTTTCCGAATAAACTATATTCGATTAATCTCCTTTAACTCTATCCGAATAAACTATATTCGATTACTCCTTTAACTCTATTCGAATAAAATATATTCGATTACTCCTTTAACTCTATTCGAACAAACTATACTCGATTACTCTTTAACTCTATTCGAATAAACTATGTTCGATTAATCTCCTTTCGAATATACTATATTTTTGATTAACTCCTTTAACTCTATTCGAATAAACTATATTTGATTAACTCTATTTGATTAACTCTAACTGATTTAACCATAATAGATTAAATCTAATCGATTAACTTAAACTGTGTAACGACACGGATTTCGCTCGGACCTAATCGATCGCTAAATCGACCAAGATCGTTCGATTCCAGCATACGCTAACTCTGGGTATACAACACATCAGAACAAATAACAGAAGACTTTTATAAACATCATAATAATGTCACATTAGAGTACAGAATATCAGATTATATCGAAAATAATACATAGCGGAAGATAAATTTACATAAATGTAATACAATGCACAGCGGAAATATAAACTATGCAGCGGAAGACGGTAAATGCCTGGACACAGCTTAAAGCTTCAATCCAGAATCCTGCTTATATATCTGCAAAATAAACTACTCGACTGCCCGTGTGGAAAATAGGGGCACCCGAGTTTGCAAGGGAAAAGCAAACTACAGGTCAGTCATGGGACTGGTGTGAGAAACTCCACAGTTAAAATCAACTTATTTAATCATAAGACAAATCACAGGACCACGCTGTATAACACGGAACGGGTTTACCCCCATGAACGTCAGTGTATAAACAACAATCAGTATAGATATATAGATCTACTATGCATCAATCAACATGCAATATCCCAATCTACCCACTTAGATTAATCACTACACTTAGATTTTCCAAATCCATTTCAATTTACAGAAATAATTCCTTTGGATTTTATTCCCGATTTCTTATTTCAAATCATTTGAAATACATATCTAATTTTCTATATCAAAGTAGATTTCACTTCGGGATCTCAAATCAAATTGTCTGGAAAGGGTACGCACCTCGTAACTCGATATATAAATGTGCACCTACCCCACATAGGACCAGGCTACACCGACGATGCACCTACCCCACACAGGAGCAGGCTACACCGACCTCTCACCCATACTATTAGTCTCAGGGTTACCCAAATCTTTAGCCACACACTAAATCATTTCATATCCCGAAGTAGGGAAAATCATTTCACAACACAATAATCACAAGTACTTTCAAAATATAGTACTTCACATCAGTAATTCACACATATGATCAGTCACTATTAATCACATAACCTTTGAGCTCGTACGTCTCAAAGAAGGGTGTTAAGCAAGAGAATAAATTCTCCGCCACCAAACAGATACATCATTAATAGCAACTAATCGAATATGTGATGAACTACAATGTAAAACCATAATACATTTCTAAATCATTTCGAAATCATCGGGTTTTGGGCCTCGAAATCCTTTCTGTTTTATAAAACATTTTTATAAAACATTCCCTATCTAAAATCGGGAATCTATTTCTTTTCACTTAAGGAAAATATCATTTCACAATCATTCATTAAATTTGAAATGAACACGTTATCGCTAAACACCTTATCGTCAAATCGTGAAGTGTTTCACAAGGTGTTAGCATACCAGTATTTCTACCCAACCCAATGCTAAATTTAAAAGCACATTCTGCTCATAAACTGGTCGAGCACCATCCAAACAATCAATCAATCACAATCAATATCAACAACTAAGTAAATTTGGTTTAATCCCATCACGTGTTTTGGTGAATTTAATCACCATTCATTCATCCAAATCTAATTGAAGATTTATTCAAACCCCAATTGGTTTCATCTCTAAAATCATTTCATATTGATTGTTCTACATTTTGGAAATTAATCCCGCTTTTAAGCGGGTTAAAGAACTAATGTCATTTAAACACCGTTCACAACAAACCCCAAATCCAATTTGTTTATTTATAACCATTGGATTATTTTTCTAGTTAATAACTAGTTCGTTTCGACAAAAAAAATATTTATCTTTTCAAATATGGAATTTTTCATCCCAATTCTTTCTAAATCATTTATTATGATTTTACACAATTTTATCAAGGCACGTACAGTCGATTTCCATAAACGGTCATCGAACTGCACTTACAGCGACCTTTTCCAAATTTGTTTTGGACATAATTCCAAATCCAACCGTTAGATTTAAAATATCTAATATTCATTGGAAAGCTCTTTTCGATATGAATCCAACGGTTCCAGTTTCAGGAGAATCCGACGGTCGGATCTCCCGTAATTTCCGTTCGAAGTCAATAGTCGAAATTCGCGAACTGCCGCAGCGCGGCGCAATCTATTCAGGCCATTATATTATATATATATATAATATATATATATATAATATTTTCGTCGATTCCTATTTAAAACGAATTTTATAAATTGTTTTAAATTCGTTTCCAAAACAATTTCAACTTCCATTTCAAATTCAAATCAAAATTGAATTTTTCCTTATAAATTCGTTTTAAATTCATTTCAATTCAATTCAAATTTCAAATTCAATTCAATTCAAATTCATTTTCTATTCAATTCAATTCAAATTCATTTTCTATTCAATTCAATTCGAATTCATTTTATATTCAGTTCAATTCGAATTCATTTTCTATTCAGTTCAATTCGAATTCATTTTCTATTCAGTTCAATTCGAATTCATTTTCTATTTAATTCAATTCGAATTCATTTTTTATTCAATTCAATTCGAATTCATTTTCTATTTAATTCAATTTGAATTCATTTTCTATTCAATTCAATTCGAATTCATTTTCTATTCAATTCAAAATCGAATATTTCATATACATGACAATTTTATACAGTGTATATATATATATATGTTAAAATTTATATTTTTAACAATCAAATCATTTTCACATTTCATATATATATGAAATGTGAAAACGATGTATATATGAAATGAAAACGATATATATATATATATATATATATATATGAAATGTAAAAACGATGTATGTATGAAATGAAAATGATATATATATATGAAATGTGAGAACGATGTATATATCTGGCTCTTTCTGGATAGCTGGAGCTGAAGATGGATTCTATCATTTTTCTCTTTTTATGCTGTTCAGCTCCTATTGTACATATTATGTTTGTTTTCCGTTGTAAACATTTATGTATCGCTGAACTATATTTGTACTAAGTATGATCCTGTATACTGTGTAACTCTGATGATTACGTTTATCCAGTGTATTATCTGTACATTATCTGGTGCATTTATTTATTTCTGTTCTGCTATGATCTGTTTATGTGCTATATTCCAAAGATTACCCTTGCCACCGTCCGTACGGGGTTTGGGGTCGTCATAAACTGATTAACTCTAACTGATTAACTTTAATTGATTAACTCTAATCGATTAACTCTAACTGATTAACTCTAATCGATTAACTCTAATTGATTAACTCTAACTGGTTAACTCTAATCGATTAACTCTAACCGACTAACTCTAATTGATTAACTCTAACTGATCAACTCTAACTGATAAACTCTAATCGATTTAACTCTAACTGATTAACTCTAATCGATTTAACTCTAATCGATTAACTCTAATTGATTAACTCTAACTGTTTAACTCTATTCGATTAACTCTATCTGATTAACTCTATTCGATTAACTCTAATCAATTAAGTCTTTCCAATTAACTCTAATCGATTAACTCTTTTATACAATCTGTTAAGTTTGATTTCGTATTTTAAAATAATATTCCATTTCCGAATTCTATATATACTTCTATTTATAGAATTATTCATATGAAATCTCCTTTCAATTTTTAATACTTAAATCTCATCTAAAATTCCCTTTTATAACTCTATTTATTTTATAAATAAATATTACCTTTTAAATTCTATTTGTAAATGGTTTACAAATATTCCCTTTTCAATTCTACTTGTAAATGGTTTACAAATATTCCCTTTTCAATTCTACTTGTAAATGGCTTACAAATATTCCCTTTTCAATTCTATTTGTAAATGGTTTACAATTATTTCCTTTTCAATTCTATTTGTAAATGGTTTACAGATATTCCCTTTTTAATTCTATTTGTAAATGGTTTACAAATATTTCCTTTTCAATTCTATTTATTTAACAAACACATATTCTTTTTTTATATCATATTTATTTCCCATAAATATTTCCTCTTTCTATTTGTTTTACAAATATTTCCTCTTTCTATTTGTTTTACGAATAAATATTCCTCTTATAAAATCCTTTGATTTTATTATCATTTTTTTTATAAAATTCTTTGATTTTATAAATATTTCTTTTTTAATATAACATTGAAAATTTCCTTTTTAACATTCCAGTATTCCTCATGGTATTAGCGTACCATATAATAATGATCGGTATCATTCAAACATTTGAAATCAGCAATAGATTTCATATCACATCATATAACACAATATATGAAAAACAGTAAAATAAATGTTGAGGGATCCGGTTGGATTGCTCTGACCTGTTTCCCTGCATCCATAGATGTCACACAATATAATTCACGTCAATTTCATTTCAATATGAAATATTCTACTAAACAGAATCTATATATGATTAACGATTTATATATATATATATGTCGTTATCTATAATTTCAAACAATATATCAGCAGTTCATTCAAACAGTCAACACACAACAATCAGTCATCATTGAAGAGTTCTAAATATATGTTATAAAAATATGAACTGGTAGATTTGGTGAGTTTTACTCAACATTGGACAGTTTTCGTTAAATAATGATTATCCATTTTTTGATTCAGATGGACAATTTATTTTGCAATAAATTGTAACGAGCTTCAATTTTACTCTCAATCAGTTCCATGGTGCAACCACCGTCCATACGATCCTAACGGATCTTATTTTTCTGAATTCCGTTAATATACGAGCAAGTTATTTTCATTTGAATTTTATACAATATAAATCTAAGCCTTAAATTTATAAATTGGGCTTTACCCTGAATATCGGCCCACCCAACATTCCCAGGCCCGCGTCCAATTCATCTTCCTTCGGCAAACATTTCGACGCAAGCTCCAGCTTATTTCAGTCGGTCATTTCCCAAACCTTTACACCCAAACCGCTCCTTCCTTACTCAACAAAAGATCGTCATATCACCACCATCGTTCATCTCCCAGACTCCTCTCCAACTTCAACACCATTTCGATCAGACCACACTCCATTTGAAGAACGCGACTTCGTGCTCTGCCACGCTCATAACAGAATTTTCATCGACATTTTCTTCAACGCAAACACCTCAAAGTCTGGCGTTCACCTCTCCTCTCCAACCTGACTCCAACGCCGACAACCCCCTCGCCTAACTCTCCTTCGATTCTCGATAAAACCCAACCCTAGTTTGATGAGACACAAGCTGTTAAAAGTCGATTCCTCAAACATGAATCTCACGATTCAAAAGTGACACCAAATCAATAAGAATCACTCCTAAAATCCATGTAATAACCCGGAAATCTGAGCCAATTTAAAATTTTATTTTGGCAATTTTTATGAATTTTGATTATGTAATGAATTATTTAAATAATAAAGACAAGAAATTTATTTTGAATAGAATTAGAACGTATATATTTATATAGATCGTCGTTAGAATATAAATATTTTATTTTAATTATAAAAGGAATTGAAAATGGCGCGGTAGCTCGAAAATTCGATTTCAAATTTCAAATGAATGTACATGATTCAAAATAAACCGGATTTTAGCGAAACCAAAAATATTAGAATCTAATTGAGAATATCTTTCCAATGAATCTGAAAAATCAAAATTTCATAGCGGGAATCAAAAGATACGCCCAGTTGAAAATTCAAAATAGTCGCTATGGAATTCTGGCCCTTGAAAATGAAAATTTTGCAAACGACCTCGGTTTTCGACGAAACCACTTTTGTTGGAAACGTGATGTCAAGTTATTGCTAGGTTTCAAAATTCGTAATTTTTCAAATCAATATGAGAGCGTGGCGAAGTAAAACATGTTTAAACAGTTTCAGTCAATTTCGATCGACTGGAAAATGACCAGTTTTCAAGCGGTCTCAGAATTCGATGAAATTAATTTTTTTAGGACCGTATCGTCAATTCGAAGCTAGAAATAATTTTTCGGGAATTTTTAGAGTTAGTTTGTGGCCTCGGTAAAATGAAATGCGCGTTCAAATTCAATATATAGAGTTATATTTTGATTTTGATGAAAACTGATCGAAACGACCGAACTGGCTTACGAAACAAATCTCGTTGTGTTCGGAATGGAGGTAATTAGCCAGGGGTGAGAGTCGTTGGGTCTCGATTGGGGTTCGATAGAAAAGTCAACTTTTTGAATTTAAATAGAATAAAATAATAATAAATAAATTTATATTATCTCCCTCTTTCCACTTAGCCCCCCACCTCTATTCTTTCTCCCCCGACAGAAACAATAAAATAGAAAGAGAAAAGGGCTTCGAGCCCTAATCCCGTCGCCGCGCCGCTAGGGGGGTGGGCTACCACCACCGCCGCTCCGGCGCTTCCACCATGGCGCCCCCCGCCCCCAAAGTCGCCAGCCCGATGGCGCACCAAGCACCCCTCCCTTCCCCGCTTCAGCTACGATACCCCCCCAAATCAAGACAGTCCAGCCCCCTTCGCCACCCGCTTGATCGCGACGCTCCGACATCCCCCCCTCTGTAGTGCCGACGATGAAGATCCCCCCTCCCCCGGCCGATGAAAACGAGGTAAACAACTTTAAAACTTATTTTCAGTTTTACTATAAATTCAAATAGGATTAAAACTGATTTTATTTTCTTATTAAAACTGATTTTATTTGCTTATTAAAAACTGATTTTATATAGTTATTAAAACTGATTTTATTTGCTTATTAAAAACTGATTTTTAGTAGATAAAGAAACAATGTTTATTTATAGTTATAGATAATAAAAATTTAATTTTTATATAAGTAGAAAGTTAAAAATATAATTATTATATAAGTATGATAATAAAAATATGATTTTTATTGGATGTGAAAATTAAAAGTATGATTTTAGAGAATATAAAAATTCGATATTTATATATATGAAGTGAAGATAAAAATTTTATTTTTATATAATGGAGAAGAATAAAAATGTGATTTTTATATGAACAGTTCAAGAATAAAAATATGATTTTTATTGTGAACAGCGTGAAATGGTTGAGTTGGAATGTCGAGCGAATCTGAACCGTTCAGAATTAAAGAATGACGGAGTGGAACCCAAAGGTGAGAACTCCTCACTTTTATTTTTATTTCTAGTTGAAATATATACTAGGATGCAGACGGTGCTTAGCAGCATCGGACACCCGTCGTCCACAGACCATGGATGATTTTTTGTTTGATTGCTATGTTGTGAAATTTTATTGTGTGATGTGGAATGAAATAAAATATTTTATAGTGGAAAATAGTTTATAGTTAAAAATATGATTTTTAATGTGTATAAGAAATAAAATATATATTCATGTGTTGAATAAAAATATATATTCATGTGTTGAAATAAAATATATATTCATGTGTTGAAATAATATATATGTTCATGTGTTGAATAAAATATATATTCGTGTGTTGAAGTAAAATAAATATTTATAAACAAATCAGACAATTTGTTTATATACACTGATTTGACTGATATTGATTGGGACTATAAATTTTACACATCGCCCAACTGCACCAATAAAATCAGTGTTTGTTGATTTGAAACCCCACATGGGTATTGGGATGATATTTGACGTACATTAATCCTGATTGTTTAGTTGTATGTCAATCGATGGGTTGACAGACAGTGTCAGCGTTAATTATTTATATTTAATGCTTATGCAGTTGAGTGGTGAACTCTGGATGATGGTTGATGATTTATCATTGCTGTTATATACATGTATTGTAGGGAATCCATATAATAAACGTTATATGGTAATTGACTAGGCCTCATTCCAATTGGAAAAATAAGAAATATAAATTCATGTGTTGAATAAAAACTATAAATTCATGTGCTGAATAAAAAATATAAATTCATGTGTTGAATAAAATATATATTCATGTGTTGAAGAAAATATTCATTTGTTGAATAGAATTACGAAGTTATTGAAATATATAAAGCCGTGTTGGTTAGATATGCGCCATTTTGACAAGAACGATATTTATATCGATTATATTCGTTTTTATAATGAATATAGAAAAGAAAGTGATTTCAAAATATAATGTTTTGAAAATATTATCATTTGCATATCGATGATGTGGAATATTCAATTTTAATTCGAAATTGAATATAAATTTGAAATCGTTTTGAAAACGAATTTAAAATGATTTATTAAATATGTTTTAAACAGAAATCGATGAAATATATATAATATATGTATTATATATATAATGGCCTGAATAGAATGCGCCGCGGCAGTTCGTGAATTTCAACCATTGACTTCGAATGGATATTACGGGAGATCCGGCCGTCGGATTCTCCTAAAACTGGAACTGTTGGGTTCGTATCGAAAAGTGCTTTCTAACGAATATTAGAGATTTGAAATCTAACAGTTGGATTTGGAATTATGTCCAAATCAAATTTGGAAAAGGTCGCTGAAAGTGCAGTTCGATGGCCGTTGGTGGAATTCAACTGTACGGGCCTTGATAAATTTTTAAAAATAGTAATAATTTGTGTAAAATCATAAGAATTGATTTGTGAAGAATTGGGATGAAAAATTCCATATTTGAAAAGATAAAAACAGATTTTTTATCGAAATGAACTAGTTTTGAACTAGAATTATAATTCTATTTATTTTTAAAATAAATAAAGTGGATTTGAAATGGTTTTAAAAGTAACCAGAATTTCCAATAATTGAATTGGAATGGATTTGAATCGAAATTGTCTTTGGAATATTTCGATGTTGGATTTCGTGATGATACAGATATTGACATGGAAATTTGAAAGATATATTTATATCGTTATTTCCAATAGGATATTTTTTGGTCGTAGAATTTGATATTGAATATAAGCCGATTATTTTCTATTCAGAGCTTTGTATTTAATATCAAATGTGATTTGGGTTTGTCGTGAATGGTGTCTTCATTAACACTGTCCTTAAACCCAGTTGAGAAAAAGATTAAATCTTTTTATTTAGATTTAATGAAGTGTACCAATTAAATGGTATTTAATTGGAATTGAATTGGAATTGATTTTTGGGTTTATCGTGAACGGTGTTTTAAATAACACTTGTTCTTTAACCCGATAATTAATGGAATGTGATTCTGGGTTTATCGTGAACCGTGTTTTAGATGACATTGGTTCTTTAACCCAGTTAAAGACAGGATATTGATTTTTTGGAAGATTAAAATTAAGTGGAGTTTTAATGAATCTTTAATTAGATCGAAGTGATCGAGAATGGGGTATCACCAGTTTTGCTCCAGGCGATAATTAAATCTTTAATTAGATTTGAACGTGAAATGGTAATAGAATTTACTGATAACACCGTGGTGTTAGATAGGAAGTATGACCGGTTTTACTTCATGGGATGAATAGGTTGGGATTGGGAAATAAAATAAATGATTACTGCGGTGTGGTTCGCTAATCCCGACTAATTTGAATTGATATTTAAAGGAAGATTAAAGAATAAATTTAAAGAATTTATCTTTGATAAAATTAATGGGAACCTTTCCCAAAGTATAAGAATATTTGAATAAGAGAATATTTTGAATTGGAATGAGGCGTATGTTGTGTTTGTGTAACACTTGTTTATTATATACGCGAGTTATTTGGAAAGACCGGGTTTATCCCATTCTGAATAACTGATTCGATGTGGTGTCAAGGATGAAGACGGTAGTTGAAGACCGGAGGTCTTCACATCGTTTGGGTGATTACTGATGATCTTGATTGGGCTGTACACACAAGAGGAGGGAATCAGTTGGTGATCGTCCAGACGTACTTGGAGATCGATGGATAAACGAGGTACAAGGTGCCTCCGGTTTCGTTCAGACCCAGAACGGAATTGTAAATGGACTATGTGGCTGACATTGGATTTTATTCTGTGTGATTTATTTCTATTAAATATATATCTGTTTGGCGGCGGAGAATTTATTCTCTTGCTTAACGCCCTTCTCTGAGACGTACGAGCTCAGGGGTTATATATTGATGGATATCAATCGCATAGAGTGAATTGCCTGTGTGGCATGCCTAAATGGCAATTGATAAAGGATTCTGTTGAAAAGAAAAGTTTTGTGGTTGATGATCAAAGCACCGCCTCTGTGGCATAGCTTTGTGTAACGTTGATTCGCGAGCCTCACACCCCGGTTGTGAACCAGAAACGGGAGAGGACATCAGGGAGGGCATGTGTTTCCTTCTAGCAAGGGTGGTGTCAGTGACCTACCAGCCATGACATTTATATTATTTTCACCTATATGGTTGTTGCTATTGCGAGGCGCTTCGGATATATCGGTGACTATGTGGAGCCGATGGAGTCATTGGGCTCACTTACGCCCCAAAGGGTGGGGAAACGCAGTGCTCAGGCATTTTAATCCACATCGGTGGACCGGCCCTGACGATCCAAGGGTCGATGCGCTCTGACCCTGAGGCTCGGGCTAGAGAGTCTCGAAGCCGGTGAGGATAATCCCTTTCCTCGGTTCACAGATGGAAATCCAGCTTCCAATACGTGACTTTGCGGTTTTATTTGTAGAGCCTAGTATGGCGACATAGTGGTGTGGGGGCACTTATGTCGCCTATGATTGATACTTATGATTAAAAATTTTTCTTCACTTATAGTAATAATAAAAGATGAAATTTAGCATATCAAGCATTATTTGGCAATTATAAGGAAAAAACCCTATCCTCCGGCTTGCGTTGCATTGTGTGATGGGACTGGGTCTTATAATAGCTTCATTGTTCTTTATTAGCGTTGCGCTGTTGTTTTATGCACTGGTACTCTTGGGAGGAAACCCGTTCCGTGTTATACGGCGTGGTCCCTTGATTCACCTAACTTTAAAATAAAGATTAATAACTGTTTAGTTCTCACACCAGTCACATGACTGACCTGGAGTTTATTGTTTTAACCTAAACTCTGGGTGCCCCTATTTTCCGCATGGGCAGCTAGTAGTTTTGGTTTTGCAGATTTATATTCACAGGATCCTGATTTACGGCTGGAACGATACTCGAAAAGCTCTGTATCCGTGTATTACTTCTAATTGTGTATTGTATTATTTTCCGCTGCTATGTAATGTATTGTAATCTCTAATATTTTATAATGTATATTATTTGTTAATACTCTGTATATTCTTGTATTCTAATGAATTGTTGTAATAAGCAATGAAATGTTCTTCTGTTTGAGTTCTGATTCGTCTTGTCCTCAATTCAATCCGGGCTTTCCTTACCGGGGAAGTTCATGTCGTTTTAGTTGGTACCAGAGCTTTGGTTTTCAAAGCTCAGAGAACAAGACACATTAGAACCATACAAAAGAATTCATCAGAGATTGGATTAGTAATATCCAACGAGAATGACTCGTTAGAGATAGGATCAGTAGTATCTTAGAACGAGTGTGAAGAGTAGTGTTTTGAAAATCAAAATGAAAACAATTTTTGTTTCGAAAATTTAATTCAATTATTCTACATATTTGAATATTTATTTTGTATTTGTTTGGACAACCGAGTATATAGAGATTCTGCGTATACGCCTAGCTAGCACGTATTTGAAACCTCAAATATACTGGATAGGTATAGAATCGCACTGTAGTCGCCCGGGAATGATTCTGATGATGGGTACCCATCATCAGTGTTGTGTTCGAGTTTCGAAAGTGGGATAACTATATATCTCCAATTGACTGGTGTGAGAACCAAAGCTAGATAGGGCCTATTGTTGTGATTTGGCACTAAAATGTGATTTTTGACTTGATATCAAAGTTATGTGATTGAAAAGTTAATCAACTAATTGATTGTTGGTTGTGTTGTTTGATTATTGGTTGATTAATTAAAATGTTGAACCTTTAGCCAAATTGAATCAAATAGTGAATTGTATTGAAAATTAGCCGCAATTGCATGCATATACATGTACTTATATTGAACAGGTCATAGCAAGGAGGCCAGAGCAGAAGAATAAAATTGTTTGCTCGACAAATAGGTACATGTTTATTGTATTTCTTGGGTTTGGATGATTTTATGAGCCGATTGGCTAGCCGCTTGGCTGTTTCATTTTCTTTTTGGATTGGTGAGGGCCATGGGAGGCTATTTGAAATATCCCGAAG
Organism: Allium sativum; assembly: GCA_030737875.1. Taxonomy (NCBI): domain Eukaryota; kingdom Viridiplantae; phylum Streptophyta; class Magnoliopsida; order Asparagales; family Amaryllidaceae; genus Allium; species Allium sativum. The sequence continues at coordinate 931,360,995 of CM060922.1, read as the reverse complement.
CTCCCGGTGCAGGGGTGGTCAGGGCGAAATTTTTCGGAAATTTAGGGTGTTAGCCAAATTTTTGAAAAATTTGAAAAGTTCTTAGAAACTGAAAAGTTGAAGAACTTAAGCCGTAAAGAAAATAATGAAAGTTGAGTTGGTTTGTAAAACAACTTTCGACTTCGTTCCTTTTCGGGGATGAAAAGTTTTAAGTGGGGGAGATTGTAATAACCCGGAAATCTGAGCCAATTAAAATTTTTTATTTTGGCAATTTTGATGAATTTTGATTATTTAAAATGAATTATTTTAAATAATAACGATGAGAAATTTATTTTGAATAGAATTAGAACGTATATATTTATATAGATCGTCGTTAGAATATAAATATTTTATTTTAATTATAAAAGGAATGGAAAATGGCGCGGTAGTTCGAAAATTCGATTTCAAATTTCAAATGAATGTACAGGACTTAAAATAAACCGGATTTTAGCGAAACCAAAAATATTAGAATCTAATTGAGAATATCTTTCCAACGAATCTGAAAATCAAAATTTCATAGCGGGAATCAAAAGATACGCCCAGTTGAAAATTCAAAATAGTCGCTATGGAATTCTGGCTCTTAAAAATGGAAATTTTGCAAACGACCTCGGTTTTCGACGAAATCACTTTTGTTGGATCCGTGATGTCAAGTTATTGCTAGGTTTCAAAATTCGTAATTTTTCGAATCAATATGTGAGCATGGCGAAGTAAAACGTGTTTAAACAGTTTCAATCAATTTCGATCGACTGGAAAATGACCATTTTTCAAACAGTCTCAGAATTCGATGAAATTAGTTTTGTTGGGACCGTATCGTCAATTCGAAGCTAGAAATAATTTTTCTGGAATTTTTAGGGTCAGTATGTGGCTCCGGTAAAATGAAATGCGCATTGAAATTCAATATATAGAGTTATATTTTGATTTTGACGAAAACTGATCGAAATGACCGAACTGGCTTACGAAACAAATCCCGTTGTGTTCGGAATGGGGGTAATTAGCTAGGGGTGACAGTTGTTGGGTCTCGATTGGGGTTCGATAGAAAAGTCAACTTTTTGAATTTAAATAGAATAAAATAATAATAAATAAATTTTTATTATCTCCCTCTTTCCACTTAGCCCCCCAACTCTTTTCTTTCTCCCCCGACAGAACAAATCAAACATAAAAAAGGGGAAAAGGGCTTCGAGCCCTAATCTCGTCGTCGCGCCGCTGGGGTGGGGGTGGGGGGGGTGGGCTACCACCACTGCTGCTCCTGCGCTTCCATCATCGCGCCCCCTCCCCAAAGTCGCCAGCGCGATGGCGCACCAAGCACCCCTCCCTTCCTCGCTTCAGCCACGATACCCACACCCCAAAATTGAGACCGTCCAGCCCCCTTCGCCACCCGATTGACTGTGACGCTCCGACTTCCCCCATTTGTAGCGCCGACGATGAAGATCCCCCCCCCCCCCCCCCCCCCCCCCCGTGCGCGATGAAAACGAGGTAAACAACTTTAAAACTTATTTTCAGTTTTACTATAAATTCAAATAGGATTAAAACTGATTTTATTTGCTTATTAAAACTGATTTTATTTGCTTATCAAAAATTGATTTTATATAGTTATTAAAACTGATTTTATTTTCTTATTAAAAAATGATTTTATATAGTTATTAAAACTGATTTTATATAGTTATTAAAATTGATTTTATTTGCTTATTAAAAGATTTGATTTTTAGTAGACAAAGAAATGATGTTTATTTATAGTTATAGATAGTAAAAATATAATTTTTATACAAGTAGGAAGTTAAAAATATAATTTTTATATAAGTATGATAATAAAAATATGATTTTTATTAGATGTGAAAATTAAAAATATGATTTTTATAAGATAGAGAATATAAAAATTCGATTTTTATATATATGAAGTGAAGATAAAAATTTGATTTTTATATAATGGAGAAGAATAAAAATGTGAGTTTTATATGAACAGTTCAAGAATAAAAATGTGATTTTTATTGTGAACAGCGTGAAATGGTTGAGTTGGAATGTCGAGCGAATCTGAACCGTTCAGAATTAAAAAATGACGGAGTGGAACCCAAAGGTGAGAACTCCTCACTTTCATTTTTATTTCTAGTTGAAATATATACTAGGATGCAGACGGTGCTTAGCAGCACCCGACACCCGTCGTCTGCAGACCATGGATGACTTGTTTGTTTGATTGTTGTGTTGTGAAATTTGATTGTGTGATGTGGAATGAAATAAAATATTTTATAGTGGAAAATATTTTATAGTTAAAAATATGATTTTTAACGTGTATATGAAATAAAATATATATTTATGTGTTGAATAAAAATATATATTCATGTGTTGAAATAAAATATATATTCATGTGTTGAAATAATATATATATTCATGTGTTGAATAAAATATATATTCATGTATTGAAGTAAAATAAATATTTATAAACAAATCAGACGATTTGTTTATATACACTGATTTGACTGATATTGATTGGGATGATAAATTTTACACATCGCCCAACTGCACCAATAAAATCTGTGTTTGTTGAAACCCCACATGGGTATTGGGATGATATTTGACGTACACTAATCCCGATTGTTTAGTTGTATGTCAATCGATGGGTTGACAGACTGTGTAAGTGTTAATTATTTATATTTAATGCTTATACAGTTGAGTGGTGCACTCTGGATGATGGTTGATGATTTATCGTTGCAATTATATACATGTGTTGTAGGGAATCCATATAATAAATGTTATATGGTAATTGACTGGGCCTCATTCCAATTGGGAAAATAAGAAATATAAATTCATGTGTTGAATAAGAAATATAAATTCATGTGTTGAATAAGAAATATAAATTCATGTGCTGAATAATATATATATTCATGTGTTGAAGAAAATATTCATTTGTTGAATAGAATAACGAAGTTATTGAAATATATAAAGCCGTGTTGGTTAGATATACGCCATTTTGACGCGAATGATATTTATATCGATTATATTCATTTTTATAATGAATATAGAAAAGAAAGCGATTTCAAAATATAATGTTTTGAAAATATTATCATTTGCATATCGATGATGTGGAATATTCAATTTTGATTCGAAATTGAATATGAAGTTGAAATCGTTTTGAAAACGATTTTAAAATGATTTTTAAAATATGTTTTAAAAGGAAACCAACGAAATATATAGAATATATATATTATATATATAGAATGGCCTGAATAGAACGCGCCGCGCCGCGGCAGTTCGTGAATTTCGACCATTGACTTCGAATGGATATTACGGGAGATCCGACCGTCGGATTCTCCTAAGACCGGAACCTTGGGTTCGTATCGAAAAGTGCTTTCTAACGAGTATTAGAGATTTGAAATCTAACGGTTGGATTTGGAATTATGTCCAAATCAAATTTGGAAAAGGTCGTTGTAAGTGCAGTTCGATGTCCGTTGGTGGAATTCGACTATATGGGCCTTGATAAAATTATTAAAAATATAATAATTTGTGTAAAATCATAAGAAATAATTTGTTGAATTGGGATGAAAAATTCCATATTTGAAAAGATAAAAATAGATATTTATCGAAATGAACTAGTTTTGAACTAGAATTATAATTCTATTTATTTTTAAAATAAATAAAGTGGATTTGAAATGGTTTTAAAAGTAACCAGAATTTCCAATAATTGAATTGGAATGGATTGAATCGAAATTGTCTTTGGAAAATTTCGATGTTGATTTCGTGATGATACAGATATTGTTATGGGAATTTGAAAGATATATTTATATCGTTATTTCTAATACGATATTTGTTGGTCGTAGAATTTGATATTGAATATAAGCCGATATATTTTCTATTCAGAGCCTTGTATTTAATATCAAATGTGAATTGGGTTTGTCGTGAATGTTGTCATCATTAACACTGTCCTTAAACCCAGTTGTGAAAAAGATTAAATCTTTTTATTTAGATTTAATGAAGTTTACCAATTAAATGGTATTTAATTGGAATTGAATTGGAATTGATTTTTGGGTTTATCGTGAATGGTGTTTTAAATAACACTTGTTCTTTAACCCGATAATAAATGGAATGTGATTTTGGGTTTAATGGGAACCGTGTTTTAGATGACATTGATTCTTTAATCCAGTTAAAGACAGGATATTGATTTTTGGGAAGAGTAAAACTAAGTGGAGTTTTAATGAATATTTAATTAGATCGAAGTGATCGAGAATGGGGTATCACCAGTTTTGCTCCAGGCGATAGTTAAATCTTTAATTAGATTTAAACGTGAAATGGTAATTGAATTTACTGATAACACCGTGGTGTTAGATATGAAGTATGACCAGTTTTACTTCATGGGATGAATAGGTTGGGATTGAGAAATAAAATAAATGATTACTGCGGTGTGGTTCGCTAATCCCGACTAATTTGAATTGATATTTAAAAGAAGATTAAAGAATAAATTTAAAGAATTTATCTTTGATAAAATTAATGGGAACCTTCCCCAAAGTATAAGAATGTTTGAATAAGAGAATATTCTGAATTGGAATGAGGCGTATGTCGTGTTTGTGTAACACTTGTTTATTATATACGCGAGTTATTCGGAAAGACCGGGTTTATACCATTTTGAATAACTGATTCGACGTGGTGTCGAGGATGAAGACGATGGTTGAAGACCGGAGGTCTTCACATTGTTTGGGTGATTACTGATGATCTTGATTGGGCTGTACACCCAAGAGGAGGGAATCAGTTGGTGATCGTCCAGACGTACTTGGAGATCGATGGATACGCGAGGTACAAGGTGCCTCCGGTTTCGTTCAGACCCAGAACGGACTTGTAAATGGACTGTGTGTCTGACATTGGATTTTATTCCGCGTGATTGATTTCTATTAAATATATATATGTTTGGCGGCGGAGAATTTATTCTCTTGCTTAACGCCCTTCTCTGGGACGTACGAGCTTGGGGGTTATATATTGATGGATATCAATCGCATGGAGTGAATTGCCTGTGTGGCATGCCTAAGTGGCAATTGATCAAGGCTTCTGTTGAAAAGCAAAGTCTTATGGTTGATGATCAAAGCACCGCCTGTGTGGCATAGCTTTGTGTAATGTTGATTCACGAGCCTCACACCCCGGTTGTGAACCAGAAACGGAAGAGGACATCAGGGAGGGAATGCCTTTCCTTCTAGCTAAGGTGGTGTCAGTGACCTACCAACCCTGACATTTATAATATTTTCACCTGTGTGGTTGTTGCTGTTGCGAGGCACCTCGGATATATCGGTGACTATGTGGAGCCGATGGAGTCATTGGGCTCATTTTCGCCCCAAAGGGTTGGGAAACGCAGTGTTCAGGCATTTTAATACACATCGGTGGACCGACCCTGATGATCCAAGACTCGATGCGCTCTGACCCTGAGGCTCAGGCTAGAGAGTCTCGAAGCCGGTGAGGACGATCCCTTGCCTCGGTTCACAGATGGAAATCCAACTTCCAATACCTGACTTTGCGGTTTTATTTGTAGAGCCTAGTATGGCGACATAGTGGTATGGGGCACTTATGCCGTCTATGATTGATACTTATGATTGAAATTGTTTTCTTCACTTATAGTAATAATAAAAGATGAAATTTAGCGTATCAAGCCTTCTTTGGCTATTATAAGATAAAAACCCTATCCTCCGGCTTGCGTTGCATTATGTGATGGGACTTGGGTCTTATAATAGGTTCATTGTTCTTTATTTAGCATTGCGCTATTTTTTTATGCACTGGTACTCTTGGGAGGAAACCCGTTCCGTGTTATACGGCGTGGTCCCTTGATTTACCGAACTTTAAAATAAAGATTAATAACTGTTTAGTTCTCACACCAGTCACATGACTGACCTGGAGTTTATTGTTTTAACCTAAACTCTGGGTGCCCCTATTTTCCGCACGGCCAGCTAGTAGTTTTGGTTTTGCAGATTTATATTCACAAGATCCTGATTTATAGCTGGAACGATACTCGAAAAGCTCTGTATCCGTGTATTACTTCTAGTTGTGTATTGTATTATTTTCCGCTGCTATGTAATGTATTGTAATCTCTGATATTTTATAATGTATATTATTTGTTAATACTCTGTATATTCTTGTATTCTGATGAATTGTTGTAATAAGCAATGAAATGTTCTTCTGTTTGAGTTCCGATTCGTCTTGTCCTCAATTCAATCCGGGCTTTCCTTACCGGGGAAGTTCGGGTCGTTTTAATCCATATATATACCTCCTTCGATTTATAGATTTTCGTTGAATTTCTTTTGGATTTTCTAATCTCACGATGGATGAGTTTGTGAAGAAACAAGTCGGCAGATTTTGCTGTTGACCAAAGAATAGGAAAGTTTAGGGTTAATGTGTTAAGGTAGTGGTATTTATAGGACATAGTGGCTTCCTTAAGAAGCTTCATCAATTTTTATATTAATTTTCTATTTGTATCTGCATTCTAAAAATCACTACGAATACACACGATATCTAAAAATCATGAAAATTGACATGCAGCTACAGTTTGACATTACGGACCCAATAAAACTGGTTTCGCCAAATTCCGACTCCGTTTGTTCACACAGCGTATTTTTAAGTCGAATAATTGACTGTTTTTCCCATTAGAATCCCGTACGACCACATACTGACTCCAAAAATCACGAAAATTGAAATCTAACAATAATTTAATATTATGGATCCAACAAAATTAGTTTCGTCAAAAACGGAGGTCGTTTGCAAAAAGGGCTATTTTTACAGCTCAAAATAGACTAATTTAAATATTAATATATTTAAAAACAATTCAATTTAATATTAATAAATTAATATTATCATATATATTCACACTAGAATATCATGCAGCTCCAATTGGATTTATAACTCGATATTCAAATCTCAGTTGAATTGATATTCAATTTATATTGAAAATCCATTTATAATATAAATAAATCATTATTAATTATAAAGGAATTCCATAACAACTTTTCGAAATTTTGATTTGGATATTACTCAAAGTCTACACAATGAAATCTCGATTTTTCTCTTCTATTAGAAAAATATACTTCACCAGCTCCGAACATTTCTTGTTTCACCTGAAATCCGATTTAAGACGGAGTCGGTATATTCATTTAAAGTTCGAATCGCCAAATTGCGAACTACCGCGCCATTTTGAGCTCGATTATAAATATAATATAATTATATATTCAATTGTCGTTTATATAGTATATTCATTAATATAATTCAACTCTAAACTGAATTATATATTTTAAATTGTCCAGTTCACACAATATTGCCATTTCAGCTAATTCTGATGATTTCAGAATTAAATATATTATTATATTAATTGAATATTCAAAGTTATTTAATTTAAACAACCATTTAAATTTCTAAACACTATTTAAATAATCAAATAAATTAATTATTATACTGTAAAATTTACGGGACATCACAAAGTATATTCTACTTGAATATAAATCGATTTTTGTGAAATATTATATATGATTATAATAAAATGATATGGACATATATTCTAGTTTAGAATAAAATCGGTTTTGGTATGATTTATGATATTTGATATGAAATTATATTCTATTGAATATAAATTTGGTTCGAAAAAAATATCATATTTTGATATGAAAGTGAACCTTTGTGAAAAGTAAAAGAACCGACCGATGTGAAAAATGTAATCGTTGGTTGTTAAAGAGACTGGAGTCGGTAAGTGGCATACTCTCTGTCAGTGCCAATACCACTTTAACAACTGTACACGTGATGAAGTATCTGGTACGAAGCATGATGACTTGGAGGCGTTCACTGGATTAAGAAGGCGAATGATGACGAAATGGCCTTGACCTTCGGGTCATAATTGAAATGACTAAAACAGAAGCTATACCGTGACTAATTAAGGTAGCACCTCTGATCGGACGCACTTCTCCGATACTATTTCTATGACTATGATGATGATTTGAGCCCTTTTTCACTTGGTAGTATGTGCCAAAGTTGGCGGTAGTGGCTGCTATGCGTTATAACCAGTCTGGGAGTGCAACTGGTAGAATCCTACCCTGGGTATTGCCTTGAGTGCCTTGTTATATTTATCCTTATCGAGCCCCTACGATTTTGATATGTATCATACCTATGGTGTGACGACCCGTATTTTCACGCATAATAAATAACTTATTTAATTATTTAAATATGTTTTAGAAATTTAAAATAGTCGTTTGATTCAATTTTATTGAATATTTAATTAAAATTAATAATTTAATAATATATTTAATTTCTGAATTTTTCAGAAATAGTGAATCGACAATATAATGTGAACTGGACAATTCAATATATATATAAATCAGTTTATATGGAATTATATTGACGAATATATTTATAAACGCCATTTGAACGAATAATTTATATTATAATTATAATCGAGCTCGAAATGGCGCTGCAGTTCGTAACTTGGCGATTCAGACTTTAAACGAGTATACATAAGTTGTTTTAAGCCGGATTTCAGTGAAACAAGAAACGTGTGGAGCTGGTGGAGTATATTTTCCTAGTGGAAGAGAAAAATCGGGATTTCGTCGTGTAAATTTTGTGTTATGTCCAAATCAAATTTTAGAAAAGTCGCTGTGAAATTCCTTTATATTTCGCAATGCTTTATTTACGTTATAAATGGATTTTTCTATATAATTTGAATATATATTTATCCTGAAATTTGAATATCGGGTTATAAACTCTAATATGATTATTTTAGAGCTGTGGTACATCACATGTGAATATATACGATAATATTTATTTTTAAATATTAAATTTAATTGTTTTTAAATATATTTATATATTTAAAGGGGCTATTTTGGGCTTTAAAAATAGCCAGTTTTTCATACGACCTCCGTTTTCGACGAAACTAATTTTGTTGGATCCGTAATATCAAATTGTTGTTAGATGTCAATTTTCGTGATTTTTAGAGTCGGTATGTGGCCGTAAGGATTTTTAGAGTGAAAACAGTCAGTATTTTGACGGTTAAAAATACGCTGTGTGAGCATACGGAGTCGGAATTCGACGAAACAAGTTTTGTTGGGTCCGTAATGTTGAGATGTAGCTGCATGTCAATTTTCATGATTTTTGGGTACTGCGTGTGATCATAGGAATTTTTAAACGATGAACACATGTAGCGATTGATAAAAATAAATATAATAATCGAATAAAAAAATAATATACCTACCCTATAAAATACCATCATTTTTCCTAACCCTAACTCCACTTTTCTCCTGGACAAGAAATGCGCTGCCACCCAAAAAAAATTCATACAGTGAAGTTCCTCAATCAAAAATCAAAATAAAATATAAAACAAATCCTATAAATACAAATGGATGTAGATTCGGACTCCTATCAACCAGTACTTCGATCTGGTATCATTTTCACTCAGCTCGACATCATATTTGCACGCTGGAAATTCTGGGCGTCAGCTGGGGTTCCACAAATTCGGAGGTGGAAGCGTTGTTTGCAGGATTGGTTGATGGAGTCGGGTTTGGTGAAGGATTTAGCACCTCGTTGTGGTTTCTTTGTGGGATTCGGTGATGGGTGGTGTCGCGCGAGTGCTGTGGGTCACCGGAGGATTCAGTCGACGCAAATACCAGGTAGAGGGCGAGTTGGATCGTGTTGGCATGGGCTGGTGCGGATCGTGATGGAGGATTGAATGGTGGAGGGGGCGCTCGAAGTAGATGACCAGGGGAGGAGGAAACATGGGTCAAAGGGGGCGGTCAACCGTGGATTTTTGGGATCGAAGTGTTACTGTAGGAGGAAGATAATAAACGGGGGAGGAGCTGATTTGTTGGGGTCCAACTGATCAAATATACAGTGGGCCAAATATAAGGTTAAAGCCCATAAGTTTAAATTCCATTAAGTTTATTCTAATTAAATAAGTTTACCATCTTGTAATTTGAATATCTTGGTCATACGATAACAGAATTTCGAACGGTCAGATCCGTTAAGATCGTATGGATGGGAGCAACACAATGGAACTGACCGCGAGTCAATTGGAGTCCGTTACAATTTATTGCAAAATAAATTGTTTGATCTAAATCGACGGACAAATATCGTTATTTAACGATCTCTGAACAAGGTGAGTAATCTCACTAACTCTGAACCCTTTATATTTTTATGAAGTTTTTTTAGAACCTCTAAATATTGGCTGATTTGCTGTGTGTGGGCTGTTTGGTTGAACTGCTAGTCAGTTGATTGAATATTTCGATAACGATATATATAAATCGTATCGAAATATTGATTCTGTTTATCAGAATATTTTATACTCATGTTATTTATGTTGACTGACATCTGTGGATGCAGGGAAACAGGTCGGAGGGACCCAACTGGGTTCCTCAACATTTATTTTACAATTTTCATATATTCTGATATATGAAGTGTTATATCATCTGTTGTTGATGCTGTGTGTTTGGATGATGACCGATCATTTTGATTTGATATTTTTACACCATAAGTGATACAAGAAAGTGGAAAAGGGAGATTTTCAAAATATATTTGAAAATAGATTATTTATATAAAATCAGCGGATTTTATATATGAAAGGAAAAAGGAGTTTTATAAAAGAAATCATTTTATAAAATCAAAGCAATAAAGGAAAAATATTTATAAGCCAAATAGAGAAGGGAAATTATTTGTAAAACATTTACAAATAAAATAGAAAAGAAAATATTTGTAAAACCATTGCAAATAGAGATAAAAAGGAAAACATTTACAAATGGAATTAGAAAGAAAATATTTGTAAAAACATTTACAAATAGATTAAAAGGAAATATTTATCTAGAGAAATAAACTGAATTATAAAAGGAATTATTTTTTTAGAAAATAAATGGAATATTGGAATATTTGAAAATGGATAAGAAGGGTATAAAAGGAGAATTTTACACTAGGAAGAATTTAGGCCTGTGCTTCGCACACGGGTAAACAGAATATGAATTCAAAGTGAGAATTTAAGAGAGATCTGTTTAACAGATAGAGTGAGAAGGTTAATTTATAAATAAAGTTTAATAAATTAATTTAGTTATTTATCTTTGGATAAATAGAGTATATAAGTCAAGACTTATATAGAGAAGTAAAAATCGATTTCTACATCGATGTTTGAAACTGAATAAGGACGAAGGAGAATTTATCGAATAAGAGTTATTCGAAGTAAAGTTATCGAATATCAGTTTATTCGAAAGGAAGTTTATTGAATATTAGTTATTCGAAATGGGTTGATCCAAGTGAGTTAATCCAATAGAGTTAATCCAATAGAACAAATTGATTGAGATCAACCGTTAGAGTTAAACTGTTAGAGTTGAACTGTTAGAGTTAAACCGTTAGGGTTAAACCGTAGAGTTAAACCGTTGGAGTAAACATTTAGAGTTAGTTAGTTAGAGTTATACAGTAGAGTTATTCAGTAGAGTTATTCAGGTAGAGTTACTCAGTTAGGGTTAATCGATTAGAGTCAAATCGAACTAGAAATTTAAAACAGTAGTTATTTAAGATAAGTTACCAGTTAGCACGACTGCTAGCGAAATTCGCAGGGCTGTAGATAGCCTAAGGTGGTCGGATGTTTCCTGAGGGAATCAGGCGTAACCATTGTGATCGCTGTGATCTAGAGTCGAGCGAATGGTGTTAAATCAAATATTAGTTAATTAATAGAAGTAATTAAGTCAATTTTGTCAAGTTGAGTTAAATAAGTCGAGTTAATTAAGTTAAGTAGTCAAGTTGAGCCGATCAATCAAGTTGGTCAAAATGAGTTAATCAAACTGAGTTATCCGAATAAGAATTAATCCAGTAAGAGTTAATAGAATAAGAGTCGTAGATTAGAGTTAACCAAATAGGTGTAAATAATTAGTTATCCATGTATTTAATTGAGATAGGATGTAAAGGTCATATTAAAGTTATTATATTTCGGATGCAGGGGATTATAACACCATTGTTATAATCAAGTGTTTTCCGTACGAGAAGCGGATTTGTAAATAGAATCCGAGAATGTCGTAAGGAAGTGTTAAAGATTTAGAGAGACGAACTTTGTCTATTTCGAAGTTAGAAATGTCGTTCAGTTAAGGTCTGCGAGGTAACTATACCACAACTTGATTGACTTCGTTTTTAACTAAGAAATATTTAAGATTCGATGGTGAAAAGTGGTTAAGTGGAAACCAAATGAAGGAGATTTGGCATAGTGATGTTTATTCAAACATCTGTTTAATCAAATGAAAGAGATGTGGAAATGTTTTTCCAAATGAGAAGCAGAATTGTTTTCTGAATATAGAAACAAGAGATGGAAATGTTTTCCAATGATAATGATATATATTTTCTAAATATAGTGAATAAGAAACATTAAATAACAGGAATAGGGAAATGAACGAATGAATGATGATAATGATTGCTCGATAGAATTTCCATTGGAAATAATATCGTTGTTTGCACACCGACATGTTTTCATTTGATAGTTAGATCACCGACTATCAAAGTTTGTACCATTTTAACATTGTTAATATGGAGAGACCGGTTGGATTATTATCCAGAGAACCACTCCGTATTTACATAAGCGTTGCGAATCAAGTATGCTGAATATATTGAAGACGGAGTTATGCAAGGGCTATCCTGTTTACAGAATAGTGCCTTCGGTTTGTCCAGTCCCAGGACAAACGCAAATGGACGAGTGTATGACAGAGTATATCCAATAAATTACGTAAGTTGATCTCTTCAAACGTACTTACGTTTGGTGGCGGAGGAATTCGTTTCTCTTAGCTGTATACCCATGGTATTTTTGGTGAAATCAATTTGTGATTTGGCGGGTATGACGATGTGGCATTCAAAGTAATGGAGGTGGGTCAAAAGATACGTTATGACCTCAAGCCTCATCAACCGGGAAATGAAAAAAATCGGGCAGGCAGCATGGCTATGTGGGTCGCACCCATTAGGATGTACGATCACCTATCTAGAGAAATTCCAATTGCTTCTTAAATCTATCGATGCTGTCCCATTCGGGAAACGGTTGCTGATCCCAACCGTTGGTGATATACATTCGATACACTCAAGCGAAATGAGTGGTCGGTCATGTGTGGGCCGGGTTGCAAGATGTTCTTGTTGAACCCGGTGTATTCGCATCTAGAGATGCACGTTCGGAAGGTGGTCCCATACCTTGTCAAGTTGGAATCCAATCTCCAATAAGCGCCCGCGGTTTTTGATTATATGCTATATATGTAGAGCGTGAGATGCAAGCGTTCTAATAGATTGTTAATTACATGTGATTAGACATTATTATAATATCAGATAATATATGATTTTCAAAAGTGTTTTGGGTTATCGTAAGGTAAAAACCGTCCGTGTTTATGTGTGGATTGGTCTTACGATTATCTTTTCTTTTGAAAAGGATTTTGAAAAGTTAAACCAAATGATTTGAGTTTACTCACACCAGTCCCATGACTGACCCAGAGTTTATTTTGTTTTGTTTTCCCTAAACTCTTGGGTGCCCAAATTTGTACGGGAAGTCAAGTAATCAGGATTTTACAGATATACTTGGAGAGCTTGGAGCAGGAGGCTTCAGGATTTATGTAGCTATTGTTTATTCCGTTGTGATGTAAGTATTGTACTCTGATTATGGTATCGTATACATATACTGCTTTTGATTTCAAGTTATATTGTATATTATATTTTATTCGTTCCGCTGTGAGATTCGTGTTACTCTGATGTTGTTGTCTTCTTCTTCTTCTTCTATTCTATTAGTTCTATCTTATCTATCCTCACCCTCTAATTTCTTTCTTGGACTATCCGGGTTTTTGTGATGTTTGGTTAGTCGTCATTAAGTTTATGTCGATAACCAAAGTCGCTCAATTCTCCGGGTCGTTACAGTGGTATCAGAGCTGAAGGTTAAGTATTACCTTGGCTCTGTGGCATAATTCAGTAGAGATGGGGTTAGTAATACCCTAGACTGAGTTTGAGTGTATATATACGAGTGAACGTATTTGTAATTTGATATAAAATGGTTTTACATTGTGGAGATTTATTGGTTGAGTTGTTCATGAATTCTGGTCGATCAGTTTGATCCACTGTATCGATAGGGATTTCTAAACGCTTGAATACGATGGACCGACACAATATGTTTTGAAAAAGGGGGTAAGTGAAATAATTTTACCCAAATTATATTTTAATATAAGCAAATTATAGATATTTGAAATATTATAGTATATTGGATGTGTTGGTTGTTATTATAATCGAATAAGATTATAAAATGTGAATTGGTTATGTAAATAACCAATCAGAATTTATACAAGTGAAATATATGAAATCAGATGAATTAAATCTGAGTTTAAATCAGAATTTAAATCAAAATTCTGGAAATATGAAAAAGTATGTGTAAATGAATCTGGGTTAAATATATGTGAATTTTAAGATCCTGGGAGATTTTAAATTTGTTACAAGCATTGAAAGGGATATTTTGAAATGGATTTCAAAATGAAAGTGTTTAGAAATGATTTTGAAAGTGATATAGTATTGAACTCACTTCGATAGCTAGAAAATAGATTCCGTTGATGATCCGGACACCATCGGTGTTCATTTTCGAGTTTGCAAGTGACGGATTACTACCAAAATTTTTGTTTTTGAATTGTTTTGAGAAAACAAGTTGTTTTGAGATTCCAGAAAAGGATATTTGATTTTTGAAAAAGGCAAAGTTGTTTAAAAACTCCCAGAAACAGATTATTTGAAATAAACACAAATTAAATAGAAATTTGTGCAAGCAAATTTGAAATTGAATTGAAACTAGTTCAGTGGAAATTGAATTGAAATAGAATGGTGTCGAGTAGAATCGGACTGGATCAGAGATAATCTGGAATAGAAATGAATTGTTGAGTAAGAATTTTGAATTGAGATTGGAATTGCAGTTTGATTGGAGTTTGGCTTGGATAAGCGAATGGGTGTGTTGAAGACAAAAGTGGTTGGAGATTGATTGGGAATACATTGGTATATGCTAAACTGATAGCAGAGTTGAATGCCCAACAAAAAGGTACACATTTATATTCATATGAGTTTGATGAGATTTATGAGCCGAATTGGCAAGCCACTTGGCTGTTTGATTTTCTTTTGGATTGGAGAGGCCTGTGTGGCGGTTTGGGGATTTTCCCGATGCTCCCGGTACAAAGGAGGTGCTGGCGAAATTTTTCAGAAATTTCAGGTGTTAGAAAATTTTCAGAATTTTTGGAAATTTTCGTCTATAGAAATAAATTGATAAATTAATTTAAAATAAATTGGTTTAGTGAAACTGGAGTAAACAAATAAATTTAACCTAGTTATAGTGTTCATTTTCCTACCTTAGCAATTTCGAGGACAAAATTATTTTAAGGGGGGAAGAATGTGACGACCCGTATTTTCACGCATAATAAATAATTTATTTAATTATTTAAATATGTTTTAGAAATTTAAAATGGTCGTTTGATTCAATTTTATTGAATATTTAATTAAAATTAATAACTTAATAATATATTTAATTTTTGAATTTATCAGAAATATTGAATCGACAATATAATGTGAACTGGACAATTCAATATATATATAAATCAGTTTATATGGAATTATATTGACGAATATATTTATAAACGCCATTTGAACAAATAATTTATATTATAATTATAATCGGGCTCGAAATGGCGCTGCAGTTCGTAATTTGGCGATTCAGACTTTAAACAAGTATACAGAAGCTGTTTTAAGCCGGATTTCAGTGAAACAAGAAACGTGTGGAGCTGGTGGAGTATATTTTCTTAGTGGAAGAGAAAAATTGGGATTTCGTCGTGTAAATTTTGTGTTATGTCCAAATCAAATTTTAGAAAAGTCGCTGTGAAATTCCTTTATATTTCGCAACGCTTTATTTACGTTATAAATGGATTTTTCTATATAATTTGAATATATATTTATCCTGAAATTTGAATATCGGGTTATAAACTCTAATATGATTATTTTAGAGTTGTGGTACATCATATGTGAATATATACGATAATATTTATTTTTAAATATTAAATTTAATTATTTTTAAATATATTTATATATTTAAAGGGGCTATTTAGGGCTTTAAAAATAGCCAGTTTTTCATACGACCTCCGTTTTCGACGAAACTAATTTTGTTGGATCCATAATATCAAATTGTTGTTAGATGTCAATTTTCGTGATTTTTAGAGTCGATATGTGGCCGTACGGATTTTTAGAGTGAAAAACAGTCAGTATTTTGACGGTTAAAAATACGCTGTGTGAGCATACGGAGTCGGAATTCGACGAAACAAGTTTCGTTGGGTCCGTAATGTCGAGATGTAGCTGCATGTCAATTTTCATGATTTTTGGGTACTGTGTGTGATCATAGGAATTTTTAAACGATGAACACATGTTGTGATTGATAAAAATAAATATAATAATCGAATAAAAAAATAATATACCTACCCTATAAAATACCATCATTTTTCCTAACCCTAACTCCACTTTTCTCCTGGACAAGAAATGCGCCGCCACCCAAAAACAAATTCATACAGTGAAGTTCCTCAATCAAAAATCAAAATAAAATATAAAACAAATCCTATAAATACAAATGGATGTAGATTCAGACTCCTATCAACCAGTACTTCGATCTGGTATCATTTTCACTAGCTCGACATCATATTTGCATGCTGGAAATTCTGGGCATCAGCTAGGGTTCCACAAATCCGGAGGTGGAAGCGTTGTTTGCAGGATTGGTTGATGGAGTCGGGTTTGGTGAAGGATTTAGCACCTCGTTGTGGTTTCTTTGTGGGATTCGGTGATGGGTGGTGTCGCGCGAGTGCTGTGGGTCACCGGAGGATTCAATCGACGCAAATACCAGGTAGAGGGCAAGTTGGATCGTGTTGGCATGGGCTGGTGCGGATCGTGATGGAGGATTGAATGGTGGAGGGGGCGCTCGAAGTAGATGACCAGGGGAGGAGGAAACATGGGTCAAAGGGGGCGGTCAACCGTGGATTTTTGGGATCGAAGTGTTACTGTAGGAGGAAGATAATAAACGGGGGAGGAGCTGATTTGTTGGGGTCCAACTGATCAAATATACGGTGGGCCAAATATAAGGTTAAAGCCCATAAGTTTAAATTCAATTAAGTTTATTCTAATTAAATAAGTTTACCATCTTGTAATTTGAATATCTTGGTCATACGATAACAGAATTTCGAACGGTCAGATCCGTTAAGATCGTATGGATGGGAGCAACACAATGGAACTGACCGCGAGTCAATTGGAGTCCGTTACAATTTATTGCAAAATAAATTGTCTGATCTAAATCGACGGACAAATATCGTTATTTAACGATCTCTGAACAAGGTGAGTGATCTCACTAACTCTGAACCCTTTATATTTTTATGAAGTTTTTTAGAACCGCTAAATATTGGCTGATTTGCTGTGTGTGGGCTGTTTGGTTGAACTGCTAGTCAGTTGATTGAATATTTCGATAACGATATATATAAATCGTATCGAAATATTGATTCTGTTTATCAGAATATTTTATACTCATGTTATTTATGTTGACTGACATCTGTGGATGCAGGGAAACAGGTCGGAGGGACCCAACTGGGTTCCTCAACATTTATTTTACAATTTTCATATATTCTGATATATGAAGTGTTATATCATCTGTTGTTGATGCTGTGTGTTTGGATGATGACCGATCATTTTGATTTGATATTTTTACACCATAAGTGATACGAGAAAGTGGAAAAGGGAGATTTTCAAAATGTTTGGATGATGACCGATCATTTTGATTTGATATTTTTACACCATAAGTGATACGAGAAAGTGGAAAAGGGAGATTTTCAAAATATATTTGAAAATAGATTATTTATTTAAAATCAGCGGATTTTATATATGAAAGGAAAAAGGAGTTTTATAAAAGAAATCATTTTATAAAATCAAAGCAATAAAGGAAAAATATTTGTAAGCCATATAGAGAAGGGAAATTGTTTGTAAAACATTTACAAATAAAATAGAAAAGAAAATATTTGTAAAACCATTGCAAATAGAGATAAAAAGGAAAACATTTGTAAAACATTTACAAATGGAATTAGAAAGAAAATATTTGTAAAAACATTTACAAATAGATTAAAAGGAAATATTTATCTAGAGAAATAAACTGAATTATAAAAGGAATTATTTATTTAGAAAATAAATAGAATATTGGAATACTTGAAAATGGATAAGAAGGGTATAAAAGGAGAATTTTACACTAGGAAGAATTTAGGCCCGTGCTTCGCACACGGGTAAACAGAATATGAATTCAAAGTGAGAATTTAAGAGAGATCTGTTTAACAGATAGAGTGAGAAGGTTAATTTATAAATAAAGTTTTATAAATTAATTTAGTTATTTATCTTTGGATAAATAGAGTATATAAGTCAAGACTTATATAGAGAAGTAAAAATCGATTTCCACATCGATGTTTGAAACTGAATAAGGACGAAGGAGAATTTATCGAATAAGAGTTATTCGAAGTAAAGTTATCGAATATCAGTTTATTCGAAAGGAAGTTTATTGAATATTAGTTATTCGAAATGGGTTAATCCAAGTGAGTTAATCCAATAGAGTTAATCCAATAGAACAAATTGATTGAGATCAACCGTTAGAGTTAAACTGTTAGAGTTGAACTGTTAGAGTTAAACCGTTAGGGTTAAACCGTAGAGTTAAACCGTTGGAGTAAACATTTAGAGTTAGTTAGTTAGAGTTATACAGTAGAGTTATTCAGTAGAGTTATTCAGGTAGAGTTACTCAGTTAGGGTTAATCGATTAGAGTCAAATCGAACTAGAAATTTAAAACAGTAGTTATTTAAGATAAGTTACCAGTTAGCACGACTGCTAGCGAAATTCGCAGGGCTGCAGATAGCCTAAGGTGGTCGGATGTTTCCTGAGGGAATCAGGCGTAACCATTGTGATCGCTGCGATCTAGAGTCGAGCGAATGGTGTTAAATCAAATATTAGTTAATTAATAGAAGTAATTAAGTCGAGTTTGTCAAGTTGAGTTAAATAAGTCGAGTTAATTAAGTTAAGTAGTCAAGTTGAGTCGATGAATCAAGTTGGTCAAAATGAGTTAATCAAACTGAGTTATCCGAATAAGAATTAATCCAGTAAGAGTTAATAGAATAAGAGTCGTAGATTAGAGTTAACCAAATAGGTGTAAATAATTAGTTATCCATGTATTTAATTGAGATAGGATGTAAAGGTCATATTAAAGTTATTATATTTCGGATGCAGGGGATTATAACACCATTGTTATAATCAAGTGTTTTCCGTACGAGAAGCGGATTTGTAAATAGAATCCGAGAATGTCGTAAGGAAGTGTTAAAGATTTAGAGAGATGAACTTTGTCTATTTCGAAGTTAGAAATGTCGTTCAGTTAAGGTCTGCGAGGTAATTATACCCCAACTTGATTGACTTCGTTTTTAACTAAGAAATAGATAAGATTCGATGGTGAAAAGTGGTTAAGTGGAAACCAAATGAAGGAGATTTGGCATAGTGATGTTTATTCAAACATCTGTTTAATCAAATGAAAGAGATGTGGAAATGTTTTTCCAAATGAGAAGCAGAATTGTTTTCTGAATATAGAAACAAGAGATGGAAATGTTTTCCAATGATACTGATATATATTTTCTAAATATAGTGAATAAGAAACATTAAATAACAGGAATAGGGAAATGAACGAATGAATGATGATAATGATTGCTCGATAGAATTTCCATTGGAAATAATATCGTTGTTTGCACACCGACATGTTTTCATTTGATAGTTAGATCACCGACTATCAAAGTTTGGACCATTTTAACGTTGTTAATATGGAGAGACCGGTTGGATTATTATCCAGAGAACCACTCCGTATTTACATAAGCGTTGCGAATCAAGTATGCTGAATATATTGAAGACGGAGTTATGCAAGGGCTATCCTGTTTACAGAATAGTGCCTTCGGTTTGTCCAGTCCCAGGACAAACGCGAATGGACGAGTGTCTGATAGAGTATATCCAATAAATTACGTAAGTTGATCTCTTCAAACGTACTTACGTTTGGTGGCGGAGGAATTCATTTCTCTTAGCTGTATACCCTTGGTATTTTTGGTGAAATCAGTTTGTGATTTGGCAGGTATGACGATGTGGCATTCAAAGTAATGGAGGTGCGATCTGTCAAAAGATACGTTATGACCTCAAGCCTCATCAACCGGGAAATGAAAAAAATCGGCAGGCAGCATGGCTATGTGGGTCGCACCCATTAGGATGTATGATCACCTATCCAGAGAAATTCCAATTGCTTCTTAAATCTATCGATGTTGTCCCATTCGGGAAACGGTTGCTGATCCCAACCGTTGGTGATATACATTCGATACACTCAAGCGAAATGAGTGGTCGGTCATGTGTGGGCCGGGTTGCAAGATGTTCTTGTTGAACCCAGTGTATTCGCCTCTAGAGATACACGTTCGGAAGGTGGTCCCATACCTTGTCAAGTTGGAATCCAATCTCCAATAAGCGCCCGCGGTTTTTGATTATATGCTATATATGTAGAGCGTGAGATGCAAGCGTTCTAATAGACTGTTAATTACTTGTGATTAGACATTATTATAATATCAGATAATATATGATTTTCAAAAGTGTTTTGGGTTATCGTAAGGTAAAAACCGTCTGTGTTTATGTGTGGATTGGTCTTACGATTATCTTTTCTTTTGAAAAGGATTTTGAAAAGTTAAACCAAATGATTTGAGTTTACTCACACCAGTCCCATGACTGACCCAGAGTTTATTTTGTTTTGTTTTCCCTAAACTCTTGGGTGCCCAAATTTGTACGGGCAGTCAAGTAATCAGGATTTTACAGATATACTTGGAGAGCTTGGAGCAGGAGGCTTCAGGATTTATGTAGCTATTGTTTATTCCGTTGTGATGTAAGTATTGTACTCTGATAATGGTATCGTATACATATACTGCTTTTGATTTCAAGTTATATTGTATATTATATTTTATTCGTTCCGCTGTGAGATTCGTGTTACTCTGATGTTGTTGTCTTCTTCTTCTTCTTCTATTCTATTAGTTCTATCTTATCTATCCTCACCCTCTAATTTCTTTCTTGGACTATCCGGGTTTTTGTGATGTTTGGTTAGTCGTCATTAAGTTTATGTCGATAACCAAAGTCGCTCAATTCCCCGGGTCGTTACATATGGAGTGCCCTCTGATGCCATCGGTTACGGTGGATTTACGGTACTGTATAGACTACGGTATTATAAACGGTGTAAGGGTAAAAATGTAATCCCGCTTATGCTATGTTCATTATTTATACTTTACTGAATAGACATTACAATAATAGCGTATTATACTATGTATGTATTAGTTTAACGGATCCGTAAGAGATGGAAAAAAATCCCGTAACATCTCTTGAGTTACTGCACCCATGACACTTATGTTATTTCGCATTTTAATTTGACTAATATGAGAATGATTTAGTGTTGATCCGAGTGTTTGTTGTGTTTTCTTTTTATGCAATACGCTCGGGTAAGCAGATGTTGCAGTTAACGAAGATTGCAATAGTTGGGAGGATGAAGACGAGGATTCGGTATATATCAATCATTAGCATGTTTTTCCGCTGCACTCTATTTCCGCTGCCTTACTGTATATACTTGTATTAGTGTAACTCTGATGACTGGAAAATGTAACTTGAATGTGTATGTTTTTTTAATGCTTTTGAACCATTATTTTTTTATTATATGTTGTCCTTCCGCTGTGAGATTCTGTGATTGTTTTCTCTTCTTTCTTCTTTTCTTCTTTTTCCCAATAACAACTTGTGTTGGTGATTGGTTTGGGTCGACATGTGTGGTTTATTTTCGATTTGAATAGTCAAAAATCCAGGTCGTTACAGTTGGTATCAAAGCGAGGTTGGCGACAACCTTGGCTTTGTTTGGGAATTAACTCATTAGAGATAGGATTAGTAATATCCTAGAATGAGTTTGAGTGATATATGAGAGAGCGTGTTTGTACTTTTGATATGAAAATGGTTTTATATTGTGTTGACTTGTTCTGCTGAATATTTATAGATTCTAGTTGATACATGGGAGGCCATGGAATCGACAGGAATTTCTAAATAATTAAACAGAATGGATCAACATAATATGGTTTTCGATTATATTTTAAATATATCAAATATATTATTGGTTATAAGTTTATATGCATTCGTTATTAGTAGGTAATAATTTTAAGTTATTACCTATTATGGTTTACCAGATAATAATTCTAACAAGGAAATTTAATGGTTAGGAAATATTTGAAAATGAAATAATACCTTCAAGTATAATTGGTTGCAAACCAGTTTGCGATTAAATAGAAATGAACTTGAGGACTTGATTCTGGTGCTTTTGAAAATAGATTTGCCAAGATTTTTGAAGAAATATAGTATTATGATTATGTTCGAAAAGAAAATGGTTTTAAAAGACTTTAACAAAATAACTGTGA
Organism: Allium sativum; assembly: GCA_030737875.1. NCBI lineage: Eukaryota > Viridiplantae > Streptophyta > Magnoliopsida > Asparagales > Amaryllidaceae > Allium > Allium sativum. The sequence goes on along the minus strand of CM060922.1, from coordinate 931,338,504 downwards.
AATCACTACTTAGACCTTAGAAATGACTTCGGTAATGAGTGCACGCATTATCGATGTTTATTTTGAAGAGTCTGAGTGGGGGAGACACCACTCCATGATTATTATAACTTGTTTGACCAAAAGGATTTTGGATTTAATTTCATATATTATAAATTTTATATAATGTATTAATATATGTTATTTAATGTTGAATTTAAATTAAACCAGAATTGAAATTTTATGTTCTTTATTAATTAAAGGATTTGGATTTAAGATTTTATATGGTATGGGTTTCTATAAATTAGTATAAGTATATATATTATTATTTTACTTAGTTTATAAAACCAGAATCAAAGTTTTAAGTTTATCTTATCTGAGGATATTGATTTGGGTACTAAGTAACTCGATCCATTAGAATTTTAGATTTTGAAACCAAGAAATGGATTTAAGTATTTAGAGAAGTTTGAAATTACTCGCGCAATAAAAGTCAACTAATTTAAACTGGAAGATTAGATTATGTAATAAAAGCGATAACCCATAATTTGGCTAATTAATAAGTATATCAAGTTAGTCGAGAAGGAGTTGAAAAAAAATGAAGTTTGTTAATGAAATGTGAGTGGTCGATAAACTAGAAATGAAAGAAATCTAAATGAGTAAATCTCATTTGGATAATACCTTGAATGTAAATCTGAGAATGAATAGTGAAATGAATTGAACGCAAATCATTTGTCGAATGAAATATAACTTAATTTGAGTAGAAAAATCGAATAAAAATAAAACTTAGTATTAGTTGATAGATTTAATAAAAATGAAATCAACTTAGGAAATTTAAATAAGTCGATCTAGAATCGATATAGATAGTAGGTCGAGTAAGAAAATTTGGATCCATACTAACGAGTAATGGGTAGACAAGTAAATGAAATTTAATAAACAAGATAAATTAGAAAGGGTTATATAAAAACCATAACTAACCTTAATCCATTGATATAAATTTGAGGTTAACTAAATCGAATGAGGAAATAAAATAAATCGGAAATTGGAAATATGAAACAAGGTATGGGAAGATAAACTGAAGTCTAAATTATTAAATTAGAATATCGAAAGAATTTGGGACTAAGTCGATTCAATTAAGTCAAATGAATTAGTATAAATGGAACTGAACTCGAGGAAATTTCAAATTTGGTCGATTTAAAACCAAATATAAATGAATGGGAACAAAGTATAGATAAACTTAAATAATTAAAATGAAATTGGCAAATCGACCAAGGTTAATGAATTAATGATTTAATATAATCAAGTTAGTTCGGAAGGTAAAATGGATTCAGGTTTTAATTTGAATTAATGCTTGGAATGAAATGGGAAGATGGACAGAAATATATAGGAATAGAGTAAGCAATCGAATGTGAATCCATTTCTCGAGTAAGGAAGTGATAATAAATTGGAAGTGTTAAAGATTTAAAAAAATCATGGAATCCGAAGGTTTGAAACTTCAAATAAAATAAATCGATGTTTATGCGAATCTGAAATATTCGATATGTTGAGGTAAAATAGTCATAACTTTTGAGTGGATGATCAGAATTCGACGATTCTAGACTTTTTGGAAACCTTAGAAACCGAACTAAAACTTTTTTTAATAGAGCCATGTCGAAATTTTCATGATTACTATGTTGAAATTCAAGTTTTAGTCGTAGTACCATACGTAGAAATTTAAAAACTGAAGCGTATGTCGATATTGTTTTGACCATAGCTTTCTAATGGAGCGTCGGATTTTAATGCGCTAGTATAATTAGGAAAGCCCAAGATGTAAACTATTTTTTTTCTTAATATGCTGAGTGAAATTTCAATGTTTAAATGGCTAAAAACTTGGTTGAACAACTCAGACCTGCATTTTTCAATGTACGGGCTGAAGCGTTCGCCTTCACTTAAAAGTCTTAATTTTCAAATGGATTGTCCGAATTTGACGAATCCAGACAACTCGGAAAGCCTGAAACGATTGCAACAACTTTTGCCTAGTGTGTTATGGTCAAATTCCATCATCTAAGGGGTGATAACCCTCAATTTGTTCGCTGACTTGTTATGAGTATCTTGGTTTTGTAGTTGAAATGTTCGATACATGTTGTGTAGGTTATGTGCATTTGATATATATTGTTTATATGTTGGATTCTTATGCCTATGTGAGTATGTAGCAGATGTAGGGAAGTCGCGCTACGATTTGGATCTCGCTTGCGCTAAATACCAAAATGTTAAAGTAAATAAATTGCAAATATAACGCTAAAGAAGGTACGTATGTGTGTTATATAGTGTGTTTAAGTATATATTTTGTTTTCCCTATCTTTGGTATGCCTCATCATAGGATGAGGTGTATAATTGAGCTATATATTTATGTGATTTTTCTGGGCCTCTCCGTACAAAGGAGATGCTACAGAAATTTTGCGTGATTTCAGGAGTTAGAAAATTTATGAGATTTTATAACTATATAACTTATTTTATAAATGCTATTTTATAAGTATGGATTTGAAATATATATGTGCTCAATATTGTATTTCGTTCCTTTTCGAGGACGAAAAGATTTTTAAGTGGAGGAGAATGTAACAACCCATATTTTCCGTATATTTAAAAACTAGAACGTAATTAAATAAATTGGATAATATTGGTTAAAAATAAAATTTGGTCAATTTTAATGATGATGATTGTTGAAGTTAGTTTAAACAGATTTTTATTTGAGTTTATAATTAGAAATTCATAGTTTGGAATTCAATATTTAAAATGACTAAGTGAATTTGAGTGTTAAATTTATAATAGGAATTCAAATTTAATTGGTAAAACAGTGAAATTCAGATTGTTTAAATTATAATTGAAACTCAAATTTTTATTTGAATTTGGGATCTTAAATGTGTTAAATCAATTTATAAATCTTTGTTAAGCCTTAATTGGATTTAAATGGAATTTTAATCAATATTTAAATTGAATTAAATCAGTTAAATGAATAATTTAATATTTTATTAAGTGAAAATTAGGCACACATCCCTAAAACGAAACTTAATTAGGCTCACATCCGGTCTAACTTTTCATGTAAATTAGGTCCCTATTTTTCAAAAACATATAAAAAAATATAAAAAAATCACGAAAATTCATTATTAAATAAAACATGTTCACGCCAAAAAAATCAAGTGGAAAAACAATCGATAAACAAGTCAAAATCAAAAAATACACAAAACGGCGGAATATGCAGTAAAATGCATGAAAACATGCATATATTTCAAATATTTGCATACATGCATGCACATATTGTCATGCCCTCTGCCTTTCAATGCATTACTGCATACAAGTACGCAGCTATTCTGAACAGCAGCATATTTGTATGCAAATATTCAGCAGGTTTGCGGTTTTTTTTTTGCATGTGTATTTAAATAGTTGCATATATGTATGCAACTATTAGTAATAATTGCATACATGTATGCAACTTTTTTTTTATTTGCATGGACAGAGGGGAATATTTCCAGATTTTAGATTTTTTTTTTAATGCAAGAGCGCATTTTTTTGTGAAAAAATGGAAAAGGCGAAGTGGAAGGAGGTGGAAGGCGGAAGAGACAAAAATTATTAGGCGGCAGCTCAAAAAGAGGGGGCGGAAACGAATGGGAAACTTTGTCCCTTTTTTTTATTCCGCCTTTTCTTTATAATTTAAAAAAAAGCGCTACAATGTAAAAAAAATAAAAAATTCTAAAATATGGAAATATTAACAGAAGTTCACGGAAATTAAAAAAAAACTTGCATATATGTATGCAACTATTTGAAATACTTGCATACATATATGCAAGTATTGCATATAAAAATATAAAGCGAAAATTTTACCTGAAGATTGTTGCACACTTGTATACAAGAATCTGTTTACCTTGCATACATGTATACAAAAAAACAAACGCAAATTCAACATCTGAAATACTTGCACAGATGAATGCAAGTATTGCAAATATGTGCATGATTTGATGCAAATTACTGCATTTTTGCTATTTTATTGTATTTTTGATTTTGATGCATTTTTTTATTTTTTTACGAGCTGTTTTTTTGGGTGAGTAGAAGTTTGATTTAAATACAAATTTTTGTGATTTTTTTTTGTTTTTAGTGTATTTTTGAAAAATAGGGACTAAATTTACATGAAAAGTTGGACCAGATGTGAGCCTAATTTTGAAACTTAATAGGGACCTGTGCCAAACGGACCCTTTTATTAATTAATTAACTGTGAAATTTAACGATTATGGTAATTGTCTCGGAATCCGACGAAACAAGTTTCATTGGATCCTGAATGTCGAATTATTGTAGATTTCCAATTCACGTTACAATCAGACTTGTCATTTGATCGTACGGGAGAAAATGTGAAAGAAGTCAGTAGAATATGATAAGTAGTTGTTTCTAATACTGGGCCTCATCCATATATATAACTAAAATCTGTTTACCCTTCATCAGGTCATTCTCACCATACGTATAATTTCCTTTGCCCGTTTATTTTTGCTCTAATGGCAGAAATAATTTTCCATAGCCCTAGTTCATATAAAATACAACTTCAAACTCAAATCTTAACCAAAACCTATCAAATTATATATCAAATCAAAGCTCTCGACGATACGAAGCTGCGGATACCATTAATTTCGTCATGCAGTGCTTTGTGTGGCCAGAATTCGTAGTCAAAGGTGTTTGTCTCGAAACCCATGAAATCAAAATTGGACGTTTTCGATTATGGAGTTAATCGAAGAAATTAAAACCTAGGTATTGTAGAGGAGGTTCTTACGAGCATGACGATGGGGTTCGTTTGTTGTATAAGCAAAGGGAGCGCTGGAATTTGGGCTTAAAGGTCAGAAAACCGCGGTTTTAGGGTTGGTGATTGGCGGAGCTCCAGTCCACCGGAGATGGTGGCACGGTGTGAATGTATGCGGTTTTTGAGGAGCCTTCGTTTGGTGGTGGTCTCGTACTCTCCAGTGTTCAAAACTGCGTGATGTCAGTGGTCAAAGTGGGTAGTGAAAATGGGTTTTCTCGTGCTTTAGCAGAGCAAAAAGAGGATGAGGGGGAATAAGTTTCTGACATGGCAAGGTATATTTTGTCCATTTATTATTTAAAATTAATTAAATTGTAGAACGTTTTAACATCCATAACTTCCACATGCTAGCTCGAATTTGGATGCGGTTGGGTGCGTTAGAATCATGGAAAAATTATGTACATTCTGACACTGGTTTGGCTGCGTCTGGGGGCTGTAAAATTTTGGCCTTTGGTTGGACGTCCTATCCGCTAAAGACCCAAAGGTGAGCGATTTTCTCACTCACGACTAACTAAATGATTCCCACAGTTATTAAATTATGAAATAAGTTTGGTTGCATGGTTGTGATTGATTGTGAATGGTTGCTTAAATTTGACATGCAAGTGTGTTAACATGCAAATGAAGTTGATAATTAGTTATTTAAATTTAATTAATTTTCTAGTTGGAATCCCGACCCTTATTAACCAGTGAAATGATTAAATAGTTGCCATTTGAATAATATGGGTGTGATGGATGCTTGGTTGTTTTGATTCTGAATGGATAGGGATATTGTTATGTCTCATTATTCAGTATATGGATGTGTTTGTTTATTATGACGATAAATCCCATTTTTCTGTAACGACCCGTACTTTTGGAAGTCAAATATTTAATTTTACTTATTTTTTTAAATATTATATTGGGAATATTAATGGAATTTAATATTGAATTCGTTATTTAAACGAAGTTCGAATGTTATATATTTATATAATTATAAATCGAGCTCGAATTGCCGCGGTAGTTCGTAATATTGAATTTTGAACTTCAACTGAGAATACAGGATTCGATGTAAGTCGGATTTCTGTGAAACAAGACACGTTGGAAACGTATTGACGATAATTTTCATATGAAAGAGAAAAATTCGGATTTCGTATTATAAATAGTAAGTTATGGTCAAATCAAATTTTGAAATAATCGCTGTGGAAATAGTTATTAAATTATAGGCCTTTAAAATGGTCATTTTGCAAACGATCTCGGATTTCAACAAAATCAGTTTCATTGGGACCGTAGCATTAAATTATTGCACGGTGTTAAATGGTGTGGCAAACCGATGTCATATGTGACCATGGTAGCCGTAAACGCCCGTTCAATTTCTATAGCGCATATTTAAATAACTAAAGAGATATTTGAATGTGAGCATACGATCGAATTAGGCCGTGAAACCAGTTCCGTTGAGTTTGTATCATCGTTTAGGACCAGGATAGGTATATAGTTTGTTATTTTTAGAGACCGAAAAATTTGGTGTTCAGAAGGGCATTGCGGTGCGCGTTAAAAATAGCCTACCGGGGAAACAGTCTCAGAATGCGACAAAACTGGTGCCATTTGGTTTGTATCAATAAATTATTGTCAGATTTGAAAGTTTCAAGTTGATTTGATTTATCTGGTGACCATGGAAAAATTAAACGCGTGTTTATTTCTGGTTTCATAAAGGAAATTTTTCCATACGACATCGGATTTCGACGAAACTTGTCCCATTGGGTCCGGAATACCTTTTTACATCAGGATTAGCCTTTTTATCAGTAGACGGAGGCCGTATGTAGCGGATTTTTGAAATACTTTACGACAAAGTTTCATATAATAATATTAAATTAGTTAGTACCCTATATATATACCCCAAACCCTATCTATCTGCGCATCAACCTTTGTCTCGTGGTCAAAGTAAATACTGCACCTCCACAAACGAAAACAACGAATGAAATCTCACCAATTTCTCTCCTAAATTACCACAAATCCATCATACAATTCGTGAATCACTCAACGGAAAATGATGGAGCTAGGCGAGACCGGTCTGAGGTAAGGTGGAGATGGGTCCTGCTTCGCCGAGGTGACCGGAATCTGGTCCGTAAGAGGGCGGTTTTGGGTGTATTTCGCTGGCGATCTATGTAGTTGTGTGGTACGGGACTCATGGTGAAGGTGGAGTAGGGTACGATGCTGCTTCTGGTACTGTCTGATCGACGTTCGATCAAGTGATGGGTGGTGCGGTGGTGTGATAAGGGATCGAGTGTCATTCTGTTCAAATCCAAAGTAAGGACGATTTACAGTAGTGGGAAACGAAGCTTATTACCTGTACAGTACTAATAATTAAATTTAGGGTATTGTCAATTTAGTTAAACCTTATATTGGAACACAAATTGTGTGTGTACAGGCCTATGAGGATTGGAGCATGGGAATCATGGCAGTACGTGAAGGGGAGAAGGGGATTGGACTGTCAGTGAAAGGTAGGAAAGAACGAAAGATTTTGGTATGCTGGTTTCAATGCGAGAATGAAAGTGATCATCCCTGATTTAACAATGTAATTAAAATTTTATTAAGGGTTAATTTTCTAAATTAAATTATATTAACAGTAAATCTATATAACTCATTTCTCTTGATTACAGAATGGAAACCAAGGAAAATGCGTGAAGGGGAAAACATCAGGAAACAAGGCGGAAAGGAAATCATGCCATTATTTATCCTAACTACAATTTAATCAAGTAATTATATAATTTAGTTATTAACTATACTTGACTAAGAAACTATTTAGAACAGTCAGTTAAGGAAATCATGGTTGGAACCATGCAGGGTGCTGTACATGGATGAGAGATGACGCCGGGTATTCGATAGCCAGAACAAAGGAAGCACCAAGCCATATTTAGATTAAATCAAAAGTAATTAACAATTTAATTAATAGTTAATTAAGGAAAATAATTATTTTAATTAATCGTATTGTTATAATATTAATAACTTATACCTGTGTTATCAGAATTCGACAAACAAAGCGGGACTGGAATCATGTTGATGCGATCTACGTCATGGAACCGAAATGGACGTGATTGGAGTCAACTGTGATTTTCAGTTAAATTTAAACACTTGTTTAAATTAACTAGAATGAACTATTTTACCAACAAATCAGATCAAGGTGAGTTAAACTCACTCAATTTCCCATTTATATTTTATATAAATTGGGTTTTTGTTTTGTGTGCTCTGCTTGCTGATGGTTGCCTGTTTGCTAGTTATACATTTGTTTGTTGATTTAACTAGTGAAATTAAACTGTGTTTAATTTCAGTGAAATACCAAACCGTTATTTTTAACGATTGGTTCCAATAAAGATAACTCACCTTGGTTGGTCACGTTTGTTTATAAACGTGTTTAAATTGTTCGAATTGTTTGAATTACTTGAGAATTGATTGGTGTTGATGGCCGTTATTTATTGTTATCAGTTAAATAGAACTGAATGATCTGATTTGATATAACCGTTGTGATTTCAGGGAAGAACAGGTTGGAGGAATCCGACCAGATTCCTCAAATGTATTATTTATTTTCATATTATCATATATGAACTGATCTGTTTGTGTGATTGATTTGATGATTGATTATTGACTGAATATTCAACATCTGTTTGGTTTAAACCAATGGCGATATTGGTTAAGTGTTTGGCAGAGTATGGCCTTTAAAATTAATTGGGTTATAGATATTGATTCACCGTCAGGGGAATCAATAGAGTGGAAGTTATAAAATTTATTTTGTAACTGAAGTTAGATTTTGAAATATAATATTTTGAATAAAAGTTATTAAAGAGAAATAAATAAATATTTTATTTATTTAAGACTTCAATTTGTTAATAATTTATTTTATAAAATAAATTCTGATGTTAATCAGATTACAGGTATGAGAATGAGAAATGAATTGAATGGTTAAACTTTGATAATTGTGTTGTAAAGAATTACTTTTTATTTGAATTCATTTGAAAAGTAATTAAAGTTGAAAGGAAATCAAATGGAATGGTGAAAGGAGTTTACGAACGGGTTTTATATTTAAACCCGAATTTTTATAACGAAGTTATAAAGAGAATTTTGAGCGAATATGACAACGTAAACTAAAAGATTACTTGATTATATGAATTAAGTGAAAGGAGATTACGATAACAGAGTTTAAGATAAACCAGAGTATATAAATGAGATTCAAAGTGTAAAAGTGTTAATATTGAATTAATGTTATTTGAAAATGAGATCAAGTAGGAAAGGGTAAAGTTGGAATAAGATTTCCAAAGTGGGAAATGGATAATTAGATTTGAAAGGAGATTGGTACAAGTGAATTAGGGTAAAGCAGTGGATCATAGAGTTGTATAACAAAATCCGAGTAAAATGGAATTTGTTTGAGACTGGAATGGAAGATGGGTTTTGATTACAACTTGTATTTATCTGAAGATATGAACGTTGTTGATCAAGGTCTGAGAGGTAATTAAAATACCCCAACTTGAACAACATCAGGATTATCTGAGGATGATATTAGTTGTTAATCGTAAAAGAGGTTAATGACAGTTCATTATTTCCATTAGTGAAATAATGCAACCTTGGAGAGAATTGGAAAAATATACATAACGAGAGATCTGAAGTAAAGAAAATGTAAGGTTAGTTTTATTCTAAACTAATCAATGTTAGTTATATTTTCGAGAATGGAATACAAGATATTACGTAACGCTATTTAAAGAAAAATGAGTTGAATGGATTTTCCATGTTTTAAATAATAAGGAATGATGTTGAAATGTTTTTGAAAGGAGAATTAAGTGAGAACTGAATATGGTTATTTTACCAAGTATTATAAAGAAATGGTGTTGAGAACATTGGCACATTAATTAAGAATTCAACTATCCTATTTCTAAATATTAAGGGGTTAGAAGTTTTAACTAAATAGAAGTGAATCAGTTTGTTTTAATAAAAGTCCAAGTGGTGCTGAATACTGAACCAGTAAACTCATTGGAGTGTCATGATTGAAACACTGTATATTTTGATAGTTAAAACACCGACTATCAAACATGTCCAATACGATTGTTGGTATGGAAAAACTGGAATCGAATTTATATTCGAAAACCATTCCGACGAACAAATACGTGAAGATCTCAGAAAATGATCGGGTTGAAGCATTGAAGACCGTGGGTTTTCGAAAACGGAAGAACCACTAATACACTCTGCCTGGCAAGCAGAGATGAGCTGTGATTCTGTCGTGGTTGGAATCCACGGGTTGCAAGGACTTCCCGCTACTGATCCATGGGGTGATTCCTATATGGATGCGGTAGGGGAGTGCCTTCGGTTCATCCTGTTCCTGGATGACTTGTATGGACGAGTGTTTGACAGAGTATTTCCAAAGGGTCACGTATGTTGATTTCTTCAAACGTACGATAGTTGTTAGCGGAGAGTTACCGTTCTCTTAGCTTCCAGCTAGAGTATTTTTGTGGACGTCAATTAGTGATATCTGACGGATCTGACGATGTGGCATTCAAAGTGAATGGTGATCAGATGTATCAAGAATAAACTCTGACCTCAAGCCTCATCAACCGGGAAATGACAAAAATCGGGCAGGCAGCATGGCTATGTGGGTCGCTCCCATTAGGGTGTATAATCACTTATCTAGAGGAAATCCTATTTGCTTCTTAAATCTATTTTCAATGCTGTCCCTTTTCGGGAGACGGTTGCTGATCCCAACCGTCGGTGATATACATTCGATACACTCAAGCGAAATGAGTGGTCGGTCATGTGAGGGCCGGGTTGCAAGACGTTCTTGTTTGAACCCAGTGTATTCGTCTCTAGAGATACACTATCGGCAGGTGGTCCCATACCTTGTCATAGTTGGAATCCAATCTCCAATAAGCGCCCGCGGTTTTGATTGTATACTATATATGTAAAGCTTGAGATGCAAGCGTTCTACTAGATTGTTATTTATTTGTATGTAGACATTATTATAATATCAGACAAGATATTGGTTTCAAAAATGTTTTGGGTTATCGTAAGGTAAAAACCGTCTGTGTTTATGTGTGGATTTGGTCTTACGATTATCCTTTTCTTTTGAAAGATTTTGAACTTTAAAATCATGATTGGATGATTTATCCTAAATACTATGCAAGTTTATCTCACTCTGGTTCACCAGACTGACCCGGTGTTTTGTAAATGCTCGGGTTTGCCCGGGGTGTATAGGTCCAGGTCATCAGATGCTGCGAAGTCCAAAGATGAGCTGCAGATGTTCAAACGTATGATATTATATAGCTACTATTCCGCTATGTGTTGTATATGGGAACAGGTTATTATAATTGTCCCATGGTATGATGTACTTTGATACTGTAAGTATTTTAAAGCTTTCAATAAAGATTTATTTCTGTATTATATTTTGTTCCGCTGCGATGTGAGACTCTATGTTGTGTTGTTCTTCTTCTTCTATTCTAATATTTCTTTCTTCCTTATCTCACCCTCTAAATTCTTTCTAATAACCATCCAGTGTTTCGGTGCTTGGAAGATCGGCATGAGTTACAGTAAAGGTATTTATGTCGAATTTTGGGGCCGAAAACCTTGGGTCGTTACAGTGGTATTAGAGTTGAAGGTTAAGTGATTACCTTAACTCTGTTGCGTGACTCAGTAAAGATGGGGTTAGTAATACCCTATACTGAGTTTGAGTGTATATATACGAGTGAACGTATTTGTAGATTTTATAAAAATTGTTTTATATTGTGAAGATTTATTGGCTGAGTGGTTTATGAGTTCTGGTCGATCAGTTTGATCCACTGTATCGATAGGGATTTTTAAACACTCAAGAACGATAAACTGACGCAGTATGTTTTGAAAGAGGGTAAATGAAATAATTTACCCAAATTATATTTTGATATAAAGAAAATATATATATATTGGAAATATTATAGTATATTGGATGTGTTGGTTGATTTTAATTAAAATGGTTATATAAATAACCAATTGAAATTCGTATAATATAAAAGCAGATTTATTACATCTTAAATTAGAATCAGAATTGGAATTAGAATTCCGAAAAGTGGGAAAGATGTTTGCAAATGAATTTGGATTGAATATATGGGAATTTTAAAATGCTGGGAGATTTTAAATTGTTTTACGAGCATTGTGTTTGGTATTTTGAAATAGAATTCGAAATGAAAATGTTTGAATATGGTTTTGATAAGTGATATAGTATTGAACTCACTTTGATCACTGGGAAATAACTCTGAGGATGCTGGCCACATCATCAGTGTTCATTTTTGAGTTCTAAGTGACGGATTACTACCAAAAATCTTGTTTTGAATTGCTTTAAGAAAAACAAGTTGTTTTGAATTCTGAAAGGGAATATTTGATTTTTGAAAGAGTTGAACTGTTTGAAAACTCCCAGGGAAATTGTTTGAACAAAGGCAAAATTAAATAGAATTTGGGAAAGCAAATATGAATTGAATTGAAACCAATTAACTAGAGATTGAATCGGGAAAAAATATATCAAGTAGAATCAGATTTTGAATTGTGAGACAGGAATCTGAAAGGGTATTGGGCTGGTGAGTTAAGAGTCGAAATTGATAATTGATGGAAATTGAGTTAAGAATGGGATTTGGCTTGGACGCGTGAAGGATTTGGTTTTGATGATTAAATTGGAATTCTGTTTGGGAATGCATTTGTATATGGTGACAGGGTAGCAGGCAGACAGGATATAATGATATGTCGGATAAAAAGGTACACATTTATTTTTATATGGGATTGGTGATTTATGAGCCTATTTGGCAAGCCGCTTGGCTGTTTCATTTTCTTTTGCATTGGAGAAGGCCTAGAAAGACGAGTTGGAGTTGTACCGATTGAGCCGTACAAAGGAGGTGCTGGCGAATTTTTTTGGAAATTTAAGGTGTTAGAAAATTTTAAATATTTTTGAAAATATTTATTTATGATATTGAATTGATTTTTGATTTAAAATAAATTGGATTCAGAAATAAATGGGTTTATAATGTTCTTTCTTTCCTTAGCAATTTCGAGGACGAAATTATTTTAATGGGGGAAGAATGTAACGACCCGTACTTTTGGAAGTCAAATATTTAATTTTACTTATTTTTTTAAATATTATATTGGGAATATTAATGGAATTTAATATTGAATTCGTTATTTAAACGAAGTTCGAATGTTATATATTTATATAATTATAAATCGAGCTCGAATTGGCGCGGTAGTTCGTAATATTGAATTTTGAACTTCAACTGAGAATATAGGATTCGATATAAGTCGGATTTCTATTAAACAAGACATGTTGGAACCGTATTGACGATAATTTTCATATGAAAGAGAAAAATTCGGATCTCGTATTATAAATAGTAAGTTATGGCCAATCAAATTTTGAAATAATCGCTGTGGAAATCGTTATTAAATTATAGGCCTTTAAAATGGTCATTTTGCAAACGATCTCGGATTTCGACGAAATCAGTTTCATTGGGACCGTAGAGTTAAATTATTGCACGGTGTTAAATGGCGTGGCTAACCGATGTCGTATGTGACCACGGTAGCCGTAAACGCCCGTTCAATTTCTGTAGCGCGTATTTAAATAAATAAAGAGATACTTGAGTGTAACTCGAGCATACGATCGAATTAGGCCGTGAAACCAGTTCCGTTGAGTTCGTATCATCGTTTAGGGCCAGGATAGGTATATAGTTTGTTATTTTTAGAGAACGAAAAAATTGGTGTTCAGAAGGGCATTGCGGTGCGCGTTAAAAATAGCCTACCGGGGAAACAGTCTCAGAATGCGACGAAACTGGTGCCGTTGGGTTTTGTATCAATAAATTATTGTCAGATTTGAAAGTTTCAAGTTGATTTGATTTATCCGGTGACCGTGGAAAAATTAAACGCGTGTTTATTTCTGGTTTCATAAAGGAAATTTTTCCATACGACATCGGATTTCGATGAAACTTGTCCCATTGGGTCCGGAATACCTTTTTACATCAAGATTAGCCTTTTTATCAGTAGACGGAGGCCGTATGTAGCGGATTTTTGAACTACTTTATGACGAAGTTTCATATAATAATATTAAATTAGTTAGTACCCTATATATATACCCCAAACCCTATCTATCTGCGCGTCAACCTTTGTCTCGTGGTCAAAGTAAATACTGCGCCGCCACAAACGAAAACAACGAATGAAATCTCACCAATTTCTCTCCCAAATTACCACAAATCCATCATACAATTCGTGAATCACTCAACAAAAAATGATGGAGCTTGGCGAGACCGGTCTGATGTACGGTGGAGATGGGTCCTGCTTCGCCGAGGTGACCGGAATCTGGTCCGTAAGAGGGCGGTTTTGGGTGTATTTCGATGGCGATCTATGTAGTTGTGTGGTACGGAACTCACAGTGAAGGTGGAGTAGGGTACGACGCTGCTTCTGGTACTGTCTGATCGGCGTTTGATCAAGTGATGGGTGGTGCGGTGGTGTGATAAGGGATCGAGTGTCATTCTGTTCAAATCCAAAGTAAGGACGATTTACAGTAGCGGAAAACGAAGCTTATTACCTGTACAGTACTAATAATTAAATTTAGGGTATTGTCAATTTAGTTAAACCTTATATTGGAACACAAATTGTGTGTGTACAGGCCTATGAGGATTGGAGCATGGGAATCATGGCAGTACGTGAAGGGGAGAAGGGGATTGGACTGTCAGTGAAGGGTAGGAAAGAACGAAGAATTTTGGTATGCTGGTTTCAACGCGAGAATGAAAGTGATCATCCCTGATTTAACAACGTAATTAAAATTTTATTAAGGGTTAATTTGCTAAATTAAATTATATTAACGGTAAATCTATATAACTCATTTCTCTTGATTACAAAATGGAAACCAAGGAAAATGCGTGAAGGGGAAAACATCAGGAAACAAGGCGGAAAGGAAATCATGCCATTATTTATCCTAACTATAATTTAATCAAGTAATTATATAATTTAGTTATTAACTATACTTGACTAAGAAACTATTTAGAACAGTCAGTTAATGAAATCATGGTTGGAACCATGCAGGGTGCTGTACATGGATGAGAGACGACGTCGGGTATTCGGTAGCCAGAACAAAGCAAGCACCAAGCCATATTTAGACTAAATCAAAAGTAATTAACAATTGAATTAATAGTTAATTAAGGAAAATAATTATTTTAATTAATCGTATTGTTATAATATTTATAACTTATACCTGTGTTATCAGAATTCGACAAACAAAGCGGGACTGGAATCATATTGATGCGATCTGCGTCATGGAACCGAAATGGACGTGATTGGAGTCAACTGTGATTTTCAGTTAAATTTAAACAATTGTTTAAATTAACTGAAATGAACTATTTTACCAACAAATCAGATCAAGGTGAGTTAAACTCGCTCAGTTTCCCATTTATATTTTATATAAATTGGGTTTTTGTTTTGTGTGCTCTGCTTGCTGATGGTTGCCTGTTTGCTAGTTATACATTTGTTTGTTGATTTAACTAGTGAAATTAAACTGTGTTTAATTTCAGTGAAATACCAAACCGTTATTTTTAACGATTGGTTCCAATAAAGGTAACTCACCTTGGTTGGTCACGTTTGTTTATAAACGTGTTTAAATTGTTCGAATTGTTTGAATTGCTTGAGAATTGATTGGTGTTGATGGCCGTTATTTATTGTTATCAGTTAAATAGAACTGAATGATCTGATTTGATATAACCGTTGTGATTTCAGGGAAGAACAGGTTGGAGGAATCCGACCAGATTCCTCAAATGTATTATTTATTTTCATATTATCATATATGAACTGATCTGTTTGTGTGATTGATTTGATGATTGATTATTGACTGAATATTCAACATCTGTTTGGTTTAAACCAATGGCGATATTGGTTAAGTGTTTGGCAGAGTATGGCCTTTAAAATTATTTGGGTTATAGATATTGATTCACCGTCAGGGGAAACAATAGAGCGGAAGTTATAAAATTTATTTTGTAATTGAAGTTAGATTTTGAAATATAATATTTTGAATAAAAGTTATTAAAGAGAAATAAATAAATATTTTATTTATTTAAGACTTCGATTTGTTAATAATTTATTTTATAAAATAAATTCTGATGTTAATCATACTACAGGTATGAGAAATGAATCGAATGGTTAAACTTTGATAATTGTTTTGTAAAGAACTACTTTTTATTTGAATTCATTTGAAAAGTAATTAAAGTTGAAAGGAAATCAAATGGAATGGTGAAAGGAGTTTACGAATGGGTTTTATATTTAAACCCGAATTTTTATAACGAAGTTATAAAGAGAATTTTGAGCGAATATGACAACGTAAAATAAAAGATTACTTGATTATATGAATTAAGTGAAAGGAGATTACGATAAAAGAGTTTAAGATAAACCAGAATATATAAATGAGATTCAAAGTGTAAAAGCGTTAATATTGAATTAATGTTATTTGAAAATGAGATCAAGTAGGAAAGGGTAAAGTTGGAATAAGATTTCCAAAGTGGGAAATGGATAAATAGATTTGAAAGGAGATTGGTACAAGTGAATTAGGGTAAAGCAGTGGATCATAGAGTTGTATAACAAAATCCGAGTAAAATGGAATTTGTTTGAGACTGGAATGGAAGATGGGTTTTGATTACAACTTGTATTTATCTGAAGATATGAACGTTGTTGATCAAGGTCTGAGAGGTAATTAAAATACCCCAACTTGAACAACATCAGGATTATATGAGGATGATATTATTTGTTAATCGTAAAAGAGGTTAATGATAGTTCATTATTTCCATTAGTGAAATAATGCAACCTTGGAGAGAATTTGAAAAATATACATAACGAGAGATCCGAAGTAAAGAAAATGTAAGGTTAGTTTTATTCTAAACTAATCAATGTTAGTTATATTTTCGAGAATGGAATACAAGATATTACGTAACGCTATTTAAAGAAAAATGAGTTGAATGGATTTTCCATGTTTTAAATAATAAGGAATGATGTTGAAATGTTTTTGAAAGGAGAATTAAGTGAGAATTGAATATGGTTATTTTACCAAGTATTATAAAGAAACGGTGTTGAGAACATTGGCACATTAATTAAGAATTCAACTATCCTATTTCTAAATATTAAGGGGTTAGAAGTTTTAATTAAACAGAAGTGAATCAGTTTGTTTTAATTAAAAGGCCAAGCGGTGCTGAATACTGAACCAGTGAACTCATTGGAGTGTCATGATTGGAACACTGTATATTTTGATAGTTAAAACACCGACTATCAAACATGTCCAATACGATTGTTGGTATGGAAAGACCGGAATCGAATTTATATTCGAAAACCATTCCGACGAACAAATACGTGAAGATCTCAGAAAATGATCGGGTTGAAGCATTGAAGACCGTGGGTTTTCGTAAACGGAAGAACCACTAATACTCTCTGCCTGGCAAGCAGAGATGAGCTGTGATTCTGTCGTGGTTGGAATCCACGGGTTGCAAGGACTTCTCGCTACTGATCCATGGGGTGATTCCTATATGGATGCGGTAGGAGAGTGCCTTCGGTTCATCCTGTTCCTGGATGACTTGTATGGACGAGTGTTTGACAGAGTATTTCCAAAGGGTCACGTACATTGATTTCTTCAAACATACGATAGTTGTTGGTAGAGAGTTGCCGTTCTCTTAGCTTCCAGCTAGAGTATTTTTGTGGACGTCAATTAGTGATATCTGACGGATCTGACGATGTGGCATTCAAAGTGAATGGTGATCAGATGTTTCAAGAATAAACTCTGACCTCAAGCCTCATCAACCGGGAAATGACAAAAATCGGGCAGGCAGCATGGCTATGTGGGTCGCTCCCATTAGGGTGTATAATCACCTATCTAAAGGAAATCCTATTTGCTTCTTAAATCTATGATTCGATGCTGTCCCTTTTCGGGAGACGGTTGCTGATCCCAACCGTCGGTGATATACATTCGATACACTCAAGCGAAATGAGTGGTCGGTCATGTGAGGGCCGGGTTGCAAGACGTTCTTGTTGAACCCAGTGTATTCGTCTCTAGAGATACACTATCGGCATGTGGTCCCATACCTTGTCATAGTTGGAATCCAATCTCCAATAAGCGCCCGCGGTTTTGATTGTATACTATATATGTAGAGCGTGAGATGCAAGCGTTCTACTAGATTGTTATTTATTTGTATGTAGACATTATTATAATATCAGACAAGATATTGGTTTCAAAAATGTTTTGGGTTATCGTAAGGTAAAAACCGTCCGTGTTTATGTGTGAATTTGGTCTTACGATTATCCTTTTCTTTTGAAAGATTTTGAACTTTAAAATCATGATTGGATGATTTATCCTAAATACTGTGCGAGTTTATCTCACTCTGGTTCACCCGACTGACCCGGTGTTTTGTAAATGCTCGGGTTAGCCCGGGGTGTATAGGTCTAGGTCATCAGATGCTGCGAAGTCCAAAGATGAGCTGATGATGTTCAGACGTATGATATTATATAGCTACTATTCCGCTGTGTGTTGTATATGGGAACAGGTTATTATAACTGTCCCATGGTATGATGTACTCTGATACTGTAAGTATTTTAAAGCTTTCAATAAAGATTTATTTCTGTATTATATTTTGTTCCGCTGCGATGTGAGACTCTATGTTGTGTTGTTCTTCTTCTATTCTAATATTTCTTTCTTACTTATCTCACCCTCTAAATACTTTCTAATAACCATCCAGTGTTTCGGTGCTTGGAAGATCGGCATGAGTTACAGTAAAGGTATTTATGTCGATTTTCGGGGCTGAAATTCCTGGGTCGTTACATTTTTCATCTTAGATGTTACAGGCATCAAATAAACCTGGGATTTATCGATTAAAAATAAATTAAGAACACAGGTTGAAATGATAAATATCTGTGACCCTTAATTGGAAGAAAATAATCTACATCCATCCCTGAAATATCAGGGAATTAAAATTTAAAATCACTTGGCCATAAGATAGCAAATTATATATGGACATCGGTTGGTTAAATGATTTTTTTAAATATTCAAAATTCTATTCGATGGAAATTTTATTTAAAGGAAAGGTATCGATTTTCGATAAGTTTTATTTTCCTTTAAAACTTGAACCTTGAATGTTTGTGAATTTGGCAAGGGAATTATCCAAACAAATTTGGGAATTTTAAAAATGGGAATTTTAAGTATGACTTGGGGTTTTCAAAATTATGGTAAGATGTGAAATTTATACATTATCCATAAATTAAGTTTGGAAATGAAAGTTAATTGAGGATACTTGAAATTACTTCAAATTTGGCATGAATATGAATTTGAATTCCTTAAATCGAACGGTTAGTTTGAATGGTGTCTGAAAAGGGTATTGAAACTATGTAAACTCCATTTTGACTGGAATATACATTCAAGTATTTGAAATTCGGAAGAAAGGAACAATTACTGTTTAAAGAAAACTATTTTTATATATAGACTTCGCTTTCTTATAAATAAACTATTCTTTTAATTATTTATAAAAAAACTTTTTAACCTATAAACAAATTTGTTATAAATAAATTTTCCTTATATTTTATTACTTAAAACTATTTAGTAAACTTTTAAATTTATGTATATACATAGTGTTTTAAATTATCTTGTCTTATTCTAACTATTATTTCCTATATATATTTTATATAAAGATTTTCTCAAAAGCATCAATTTTTCATAATTATATTTCATGAATTGTAATTTTATTCTGAATGGAAAGTGTTTGGATTTAAACCATTGGTTCAAATGGAGTTGAGATAAAGTTACATTCTATTTGAATATGAATCGATTTTAATCCGGTTTTTATATGGAAATGTAAATTTTATTCTACTTGAATATGAATGGATCTACTAAGGGATTGAAATGAGTTGAACATAAATCGTTTTGGAATAATTATAATCATGGATATGAAGTATATTCTACTTCAATATAAATCGATTTTTGTGAAATATTATATAAGGTTATAATAAAATGACATGGACATATATTCTAGTTTAGAATAAAATCAGTTTTGGTATGATTTATGATATTATTTTCTATTGAATATAAATTCGGTTCGGACAAAATATGATATTTTGATATGAATGCGAACTTTTGTGAAAAGTAAAAGAACCGACCGATGTGAAAAATGTAAGCGTTGGTTGTTAAAGAGACCGGAGTCGGTAAATGACATACTCTCTGTCAGTGCTGATACCACTTTAACAACTGTGCACGTGATGAAGTATCTGGTACGAAGCATGATGACTTGGAGGCGTTGACTGGACTAAGAAGGCGAATGATGACGAAATGACCTTGACCTTCAATTCATAATTGAAATGACTAAAACATGAGCTATACCATAACTAATTGAGGTAGCACCTCTGATCGGACGCACTTCTCCGATACTATTTCTATGACTATGATGATGATTTGGGCCTTTTTTGAATTGGGAGTGTGTTCCGAGGTGGTGGTAGTGCCTGCTATGCGTTACCACCGGTCCGGGAGTGCGACTGGTAGAATCCTACCCTGGGTATTACCTCGAGTGCCTTGTCATATTTATCCTTATCGAGCCCCTACGATTTTGATTTGTATCGTACCTATGGGGTGCTCTCTGATGCCATCGGTTACGGTGGGTTTACGGTACTGTATAGACTACGGTATTATAAACGGTGTAAGGGTAAAAATGTAAACCTGCTTATGCTATTTTCATTATTTATACTTTACTGAATAGACATTACAATAATAGCGTATTATACTATGTATGTATTAGTTTAATGGATCCGTAAGTGATGGAAAAAATCCCATAACATCTCTTGAGTTACTGCACCTATGACACTTATGTTATTTCGTATTTTAAGTTGACTAATATGAGAATGATTTAGTGTTGATCCGAGTGTTTGTTGTGTTTTCTTATTATGCAATACGCTCGGGTCAGCAGAAGTTGCAGTTAACGAAGATAGCAATAGCTGGGAGGATGAAAACGAGGATTTGGTATATATATCAATCATTAGTATGTTTTTCCGCTGAACTCTATTTTTGCTACAATACTGTATATACTTGCATTTTGTAACTCTGATGACTAGAAAATGTAACTTCAATGTATATGTATTTTTTTAATGCTTTTGAACCATTATTTGTTTATTATATGTTGTCCTTCCGCTGTGAGTTTCTATGATTGTTTTCTATTCTTTCTTCTTTTCTTCTTTTCTTCTTTTTCCCATTAACTACTTGTGTTGGTGATTGGTTTCGGTCGACATGTGTGGTTTATTATCGATTTGAACTGTCAAAAATCCAGGTCATTACAGAGATTTCAAATCGGCAGTTGTCCTCATACATCAAGGGGACAAGCTCCTCTAAGTATACACAGGAAAGCCGGAAGCCTACATCTGGAAACTTACATCCGAGAGCCTACACACAGGAGCCACTACCGGAGGTTTAAATGCTGCCCGGAAGTCATCACATCAACAAGCTCATCTCAATCTCAAAGAAGCCCCAATCGACCGGGACCCTCACTTCATTGGTCATAACCAGCACCTAAAAAGCGGTCGGAAACCAATCATCCGAGACCGAGGATAAAAGCGGCCGACAAAAGCACCTGCAGGCCCAATAGCCCAACAACGACAGGGGCCCCGAGTTCTCTATAAATAAGAACCCATGAGTCACATTTCTAGGGGGATCTCTGTCATTCTAATTCTTGTAATCCTTCTCTAAAAGCCAAAAGAGGGGATCCATTGGAGGATTTCTTCCATACGGTTTATGTATTCTGAATAAAGGATTAATAGAGAATATATCCATGCTCAAAGTGTTTTCTTGTAAGTTTATCATGTTATCTCCTAGTTATTATTGCTATGATTTACTGTTTTCTTCCGATATATATGTGGATTCTTGCCCAAGCCTTTCCGTAGATTGGATGAAACATCTCTTTCCATAGGTTTAAACCCATCCTGCCAACCTAGGTTTTCCTTATAAGATTAGATATTTCCACGAACTTGGTGTAGAATTCCTTTCTAACATCCATTGAGCCCTTTGCAAAAGCGGCGTTTAGCGATCCCTCTCCTCAAGACCTTGACACCTAGGAGCAACAATCTGATCAAGACTCGTAAAGGCTAAACAACCCATTTCTCTCCTCTTTGATCCATTCCTATTGGCCTACCTCCGGTGTTGACGAAAAATATCGTTAACATAAATTATGTGCAAAATTCAGTCTTATATACATATATATCAATATTCAGGTTTATGTATATTTTGCGCATAACAAAAATTCAACATGAAACTATATATTCCGATGCAAAAAGGGAGAAAAGAGGAATAAGAGAACATATTATAAATTTTACAGAAATCAAATGATATCATGTACTATTATAAGAAAAAATAATTTAAATCCAGTCACTTGTGATTTGCACTCTAAATTTGGGATCTGATTTGTATTTGTGTTTACCTTTTATTTTATTTTCAATTCGGATTTACAAATCTATTTGGACATGGGCACAGGGAATTTGCACCTTGAATCTACTATATTTTCTTCCAATTATTGAATTAGAAATCCTAAATCTAAAATATAGTTCATTTCGGAGGAGTTTGGAGGGGAAAGGAAGTAGCAGAGCTTTGGCGCCCTCTCATAGAATATGAGTTGGAAACTAGGCTCTGCAGATTTATTTATAGTTTCCTAGAAGAACCACATCCATCTGATTTAAGAGAATTAAATCTAAACCGCTACCATTGAAATAAAACACGTTGTCTTAGCCCGAAATTTGTCGAACCACGCTTCAGGTTGGTCGACCCCTGGGTCGACACAGCTGAGAAGTGTGTCGACCCCTGGGTCGACCCACTTCTGGTATGGATCAACACATATACGATTTTTTGAATTGTATATTGGGTCTTTTCTCCGTAAATTCTGTTGTACTTAATTTTATTATTAACGTTTGTTAATTCTTAACCATTTTTATTGATTTCTTTATATTATTTCATGTTTTTACGCGCGTTTAAATTCAAACGCATAATCAACGCATGCATTAATAATTCTTTATTTTTAAATTCTTGGGTATTTAATTCCTTTAATTCCATAAACATTATTTTTAATTTTATTTCTACCATCTTAACATGCATTTTATTTTCAATTTTTATTTCTATCATCTTAACGTGCATTTTATTTTCAATTTCAAACGCATATTATTAGTACACGCATATCCATTTTAAATTAAAAGTTACTTGATTAACGTCTTTTAAACTTCCTTTTATTACATGGCTTTATACCATTTATGATGCGCATCAGTATTGTAATTTTATGTCTAAATATATTTAATATAAATATATCTATATTTGTGTTCGCATGCGCGTCAACGCTCCAAAATTAGTTATCCATTTTCATTTTTTAACATTATTTCCATAGTTTCTCTTTTAATGTCATTCTCATTATGTTCCTATCATTGTCATTAATGACGCGCAATAACTTTTCAAATTCAAATGCGTGTCTCTTTTGAAGCTTATATGTTTATATATTTATATGAAATAAATACATATATATTTACACACACTTGCATGCGTGTTACCATTAATTAGTTTTCCGTTTTTACACATTAACTTTACATTCTGTTTATTAGTTTATAACATGCTATTAATTAACTTCCGTTCATTCTTTTGTAACATTTGTTTTTATTTAATTTTATTTATACCATTGCAACGTTATATTTGCATAATGACAAATTTTTATTTATTGCACATTTTATAAATGTGTTTGTTTTCGAATTTAAAATGCACTTTACTTATGTAATTATTTTGATAATTTTGTTACTTAAAATGCGGGGTATTACATTCTCCCACCCTTTAGGAAATTTCATCTCCGAAATTCAGTAAGGGTAGAATTATGTAATTACTCGTAAAATTTACATCCAGCGTGTGTACATCCAATTTTGCAATCATTCATGCACTTGTGCAAAGTGTAAACACAACATAAAAATGCATTAATGCAATGAATGCCTAAGCAGTTCCTCCTATACGAATGTGAATTTTCTTGGAAATCTTTTGACAACATGTTGCACACATCCTAAATATACTAGCAATTTCTATATGAATGTAATATTTTGAAAATCAAAAATACTTTTTCATTCAATTTTCCCATACTCTTACAAAGTAAGAATGTAGTTCATCCAATTTTGTATCTAAACTCTTCCAATCAACTTTAATTTTGCAAATTTCAGAAAAATTTAATTTTTTGAATTTGATTTCTTATGTTGGAAAAAAGTAGAAAATGGAAAATTCCATATTTTCCATCCCACTTTTTGGCAATTTTTTCCCTATACTTGAAAACCATTATTACTAATCTTACATAGACTCTTATTTTCTACTCCAAGCATGGTTTACATAAGAAGAATTTCTTTTTCAGTTTCCTAAACTTACTTTAGAAGATTTTATTTTCTCTTATTGCCGTTATTTATTGCAATTTTCGTCTTGGTTGTTTTCTAAAAGTTTTGTTTGTTTTTATTTTAGTCATTTATCTTTTGGTTTTATTTTCAATTTATTTACAATATCCTATGTTTTTATTCTTCTCTAGTGATCATCATACATACCTAGAATGAGAATATCAATTAAACTATTCTATTTTTCTATAATAAAACAAAATACTACATAGGAGTGCAAATCTATACTAAAAGAAAATAGGTTCTATTGCAATCACTACTAGGTAAAAACTATAATGGATAAATGCGGCTATCCATAAGAATTAGGAGGCCTAAGATCATGTCTCTCTGACATGAAAAGGTCCTTATCATTGATCTAGACAACCATAACGTTCATCCTTTCTATCTAGAACTCTCTACAAACACATGCCTTATATCCCTAGTTCTCATTCCATCATAGATTAAGACAAGATGTCAAAACTTCCTATTTCCTCAAGAAATGCTGAAAAAGGATTTCCATTAATTACAAATCATGTCATAATTTTACTTATAAAAAATTTCAAACTTGCTCTTTCCTATTCATTTACTCTTACCCACTTCCGTTAAACCATGCAAGTTTTAAGATTTCCTTTAACTTCTTTCTATCAAACAGTAACCACTTGAAGCATTTTTTCAAAATTTTATTTTTCTCAATTCTTTTACATCACTGCATAACCTTTGAGTGTTTATCATTTATCGTTCTTACATCTTAATTTCTCCCTTAAGACTTTACCACTTAAGTTTAAGGTTTACTAACATCTTAAAATAATGCCCTATATCTGTACCCATAGTTCATGCACACTGCTAGAACCATTCTCACTAAATTATCTTTAATTCAGTAAAATTTTATATTCTCAAAACTTTTCTCAAATGTTAAAATTAGGGAAGATAGGATTATTCACTTTAACTTAGTTGGGGCTCTATTTATTTTAATACACATTTGTTTTTCAAGAAGAATTAATTAGATTCAATTTATAGAATCTTTTCTAAAGAGAACTTTTGTGTTATGTGTAAAGTAACAAGGAAACTTCATTATTTTAATTCTCTTCTTAATTTTCCTTTGTTTAGATAGATAACACATAATATGGTGTTTTTGTACACATCTTTCATTACACATTTCCTTGTCACTTTAACAAATTACGTTTACTTATAAACTTATTGATTCACAAAAACTTATCTTATAATTCTTTCTTTTCCAACTATTTAAAGTGTTTCACAATCCATCTTTTATGAAAAGCTTTTATATCTTCTTTCCCTCGAGGTCACTTATGCACCATATAAGTCTAATTACTCGTGCTTTCTCTTAACCACTTACATCGCTTAATCCTACAACTTGCTTATGTACTTTATTCTTTTGAGAACAAATTTGCACAATTTTATCAAAAAATATTTTGGTGCAACACCTAATATCACAAACCAATAAATTTACAAAATTGTAATCTTTTCAATTTGAAACTTGAAAACTTTTCTAGAATTTTTTTCTACATTTATATTTTTTCAAGTTCTTTTAAAACTTTTAACTGTGGGACTAAGTACAAAGTGATTTCTAACTTTTTTGTTCTCAAATCCTTTGCATGAAATTATACTTCGTTCAAAATTTCTATTTTATGCAAATTCCTCTAAAACTTTGTATAAACTGAAAATTGAGACTAGTGTCACTTTTGTGTCAAATATATGTATATATAAATTGCTATTCTATTTTTCTTCTTATACTTTTTTAATTTACAAGGCCCTACTGTCTAATCCACTAATCTGGAATACAAAAATTTCGGACATTAACACGTCGAATCTTGTCTTTTTTTTAGAATATATTGTACACTTTTCACTCTAGCCAGTCATGGGCATACTATTCTCAAATTTCCATAACCATTTTCTTAGTCTACAAAATTGGCATCCAAACTTTCTCCATGTGTTGTTCATTTAATTAATGGGTTCCTATATGGATATAAGTGTGTATATATAATACATTTGTATTTTAAAAATACTAATGTGTTCACTCAATATCTATATAGGAACCCTGTAACATCCCGTATTTTTGGCAGTAAGATATTTAATTTAATTTATTATTATAAAATGGATTTATAATATAGAATTCGTTTAATAAACGACATTGTAACGTTAAATTTATGTATAATTATAAATCAAGCTCGTAACATCATGGTAGTTCGTAATATAACATTTGAAACTTCAATTGAATATATAGAATCCATTTTTAATTGGAATTATTTGAAACAAGAATCATCTGAATATATTTGATTATAATTTTCTAATGAAAGAGAAAAACAAAGATTTCATATTATATATTGTGAGTTACGACCAATTCAATTTTTTAAATAGTCTCTATGGCATAGTTTATAAACCATAACTTTTATTTAATAAATATAAAAGGGGTTTTATATAATTTGGATACAGTTTAACTCGAATTTTATAATGTTGAGTTTTCAATCGATATTAGTATATATTTGAAGCTATATATAATTCCATTTGGATATATACGATAATAATAATTTAATATTACTTAAGTAGAATTGTTTTGGAATTGATTATATTATATAGATATTATAAAAGCCTTTTTAAATCGCTATTTTTTAAACGACCTCCGTTTTCGATGAAAAGAATTTTATTAGATTACGTATAGATAATTGTTGTAGGATTTCCAGTTTGGAGCTAATCGGAGTTGTTTTGTGAACGAGCGTAATTAAATTATGAACCCACAAATTAATTAAAATTAAAATTAAGTCATTGTGCAAACAAAGTCAGTTTTTGACCAAATAAGTTCCATTGGGTTCGGACCGTTAGGACGTTGCAATATGTCCATTTTTGTTGCATTTGGAGTTCGGGTGTGGTGGTACGTATTTTTAACAGTCAATTGTAAATAGCTGTAACCATATCAAAACGAAATATATTATAAAACTTAAATCCTAAGCAAACTAAAATGGGTACGCCTATCTACGCATAGCCTACACTACATATTACTTTAGTCTTAAGCAAAATGAAAACCTACCCACGTACCACCTAAGATATATGAGCTGCCATCTTCCTAAACATTTGCATATGTTATATTTTCACCATTACACAACATAAACCAAGTTACAAGCCCACCCTACTTTCTTTCAGCTACAACTGCGCCTACTTATATCGTGTTGACAAGCGACGTTGATCACATTAGTTATTTTCTTCATGTATAAGTACCCAGGGTCTTCATTCGTTTCTTCCAATATGTATATTTGTGGCCACTCCATCTTCGTTTCAGTATATAGAAGAAACGAAAAACTTCCTTCTCCCATTTTATATAACTACGCCACTTTTAAACAAGGAAAAAAAATCGTATCTGAATAGTAAAATATATATATATATAGAAAAGGAATCACGATTCCAAACCAATCGCAAGGCTCAACATCTGGGAAGGCACTCGCGTAGAGAGGAGGAACATGGGGGTGAGGCTAGGCTGGTGGGGTGTTCTGGTCGAAGACGAGGTGGCGCGAGCTGGAGTGGGTGGCGGTGGCGTGAGACATAGTATCAGCGTGGTTGATGAAGTATAAATGTGTGCAAGGGATTTGGAGCAGCATGTCTTAGGGTTGGGTGGAAGCTGTACGTAAAGGGAGGGTGGTTGGAGCTGAAGTGATTAGAGTTCGGTGTAGTGCAGCGGCGAGCAGGTGAAAGGATGAAATGTATTTATAGTAAGTGACATATAAATGGGTTTGAATATATATATATATATATATATATATATATATACACACACAAATATACATATAAGGTGAGGGAAGATGAACAGTTAGTACAGACAGGTAGATGTGGGTCTACCCATAGGTTGACCCAAGCAGCTGTGGGTCGACCGATTCGGGTCCAGGCAATATTTCTGCAACGTATTTATTTCTGAGTTTAATGTTTTTAATTAACAGCGTTTAATACCTTGCTTTGTATGCCTCTCCTGATTTATTTTATTCCTATTATAAATCATGGGTAAGTTTGAATTTCAAATTTATGCGTGTCTATATGCATGCAATCTTTCTGTTCCTTGCCCGTTAATCAATGCAATTAATGATGCTAATTTTATTCATTTTTATGCACTCTAATTCAAAGGTAGCTTATTTTTTCTCCATTTTCCATTTATTATGCATTGATTATATTCTACTTTTAACATGCACATTTTATCTCAACATTTGAATTTATACGTATATACACTCAACTTTTATTTCATTTTCAAAATTCAAATGGCATTATGCCGTCATTTAATTCTTACCTATTTTCATTGATTATATGTTTATTTTGGATTTCTCTTTCATATGTATATATTTTTGCACATACATACGCATATATTTATATATGCATGTATACATATATTTTTATACTCACTTTTATGTATAGTTTTCCTTATATGTGCATTTATACATATTTTCCTCTTAGAATATGCATTATTTTAGCCGTTTCCTCTAAAATAAAAATATGGCGCCAACAAGACTCGAACCAGCGCCATTCACTTGGGAGAGACATGTCTTTACCAACTGTGCTACATAGGTTTTTGTTAACAAGACTAGAAACAATGGTGGTCATTGTTCTTTTCTTATATCTTCTTTTCATGTTTATTGCAATATTTCATTTAAAGATATCTTTTTCATCTTAAATCTGTGTCTTGCAAACCATAGATCTAAATTGATAAGAAAATCGCCACAGATGCAATGACGCTAATTACATGACAAAATTCTGAATGCTTTTCAAATTTTATTTTATAATTTAATTTTGAAAATGCGGGGTGTTACATTCTTCCACCTTTAGGAAATTTGGTCCCCGAAATTTGGTAAGGGTAAAATTAAGTAATTCCTCGCATAATTTACAACCATCACGTGCACATCCAATTTTGCAACCATTTGTGCACTTCTGCAAAGTGTAATTCAACATAATAATACATGAATGAAATGAATGCCTAAGTTGCATCTCCTATATGAATGCAAATTTTTCTTGAAAGTCTTTTGAAAACATGATGCACACATCCTAAATATACAGCCAATTTCTACATGAATGTAATATTTTGAAAACCAAGATACTTTTTCAGTCAATTTTTCCTACATTATTACAGAGCAAGAACGTTGTTCATTCAATTTTTGTATCCAAACTCTACCAAACAACTTTAAATTTGTGAATTACAAAAAAAAATATCTAATTTTCTGAATTCGATTTCTTATGTTACAAAAAGGTGGAAAATGGAAAACTTCACATCTTCCGTTTTTCTGTTATGTACCTCTTTTAACTGTACCTAGATTTTTAAGAAACTATTATACAAAGATTCCCTATCTTCCTATCCAACCACAGTCCATAGATGAAAATTTTCCTTGTTATTAATTTTCTTTTCCATCTTACTTTGAAAGAATCCAATTTTTTTTCCACTATCATTTGTTGCTTTACTGGATTTGTTGTTTTCTTTTTAGTTATGTCATTACTCTTTTCGTATCTTATTTAACTTAATCCACTGATCTAAGTTTAGTTTTCAAATAATCCTTCTAATTATTCAACTAAAACAGGAAAACAAGCACTACACACAGCTACTACCAAGGGCTAAGTATCCTAGAACCATGTCCCCTCCAACAAAGAAAAGTCCAAACCAAAGGATCTAAAAACATACTTACCCTTTACCATCTAATAGACATCACTAGTCCTTGATGTGTACTAACAGTCTTTTCCAAGCAACAATCTAGACTCCATAATGCTTATGCATTCTGTGGGAACTTACCCCTATTTCCAAAACAGTCCTTGCTATTTACTCCATAGCCTCAAAATATTTTCCGCCTTCCCTAGGTACTTATTCTTGGCCTCCATGATTTTAACAATGTGGTTTGGCTTTCTCATTTCATTTTTTTTCAAAAATTAAAAGTGTCAAAACTTTATTTTTCCAAATCTAAATCTAAATGGACTGAAGAAGGGGACAAGATTACAGCTTACTTTCATAGAATTGCAAATGGTAGACGAAGAGCTACTTGCATTTCTGAGATCTCCCATGAAGGTCATCTGTTTTCATATCAACAAGTCATCCTTCATCTTTGTTTACAACTAATTTCTTGAATCTAATGACCAGAACTTGTTTTTATTGGTAATGAAGAAGAGCAAGTTGTTCCTTGTATGCGTAATTTTCAAGAATCAAACGCTGCAGACCGATTTAATGCGATGATTGAAGAAGCGGTGATGCTTCCTTCTTTACCATCCATTTATCGTGAAGTAAATTTTAATTCTAGTCCTCTTATTAATGACAATCAAGAGATGGAGCAACCTGTACAAGATGAAGTTAATCAGGAAATGCATGTTAACCTTAATCCTACTCCCAATCAAATAGTTCCTCGGCCTAATGCCTTTTCCATTATCCCTATTCAATCTATTCCTTTTGACATTGGATCAATCCCTCCTCCGCAATCCCCTCCTCAGCAACCATGGTCAGATGATCATGACTGGCCTCAGTACCTTTCTCCTATCTTTGTGAATAGAAGTGGCAGACACAACAATCATGAATTCACTAGTAGTTTCTTGACTCCTGTTGTTTTTTCTTCTACTAATAAACGTTTGAATAAAAGGATATCGGGTTGCATGGGTGTTAATTTACGTGATTCACATTATAAATCCATGCAAGCCTTAGAACATGAGCGTATTAATAACCATCAATGAAAATAGTCACATGGAATGTACGGGGTTTGGGGGACCACTCAAAATGTCATGCTATTAATCTAGTTTTGTCCCCACTTAATATAGATGTCCTTTTTCTTCAAGAAACTAAACTTTTTTATCCATCTAATTATCATTTCAAATTGATTGGTGGATCATCTTTGTCTGGGTGGGCTTATGTCAATGCAATTGAAAATAGAGGTGGTCTTTTTACTGCTTGGAATGAATCTGTATAGGCTTTGCATCAAACCTTTTCTTCTCAATTTGCTTTACATGTTGCTCTGAATCACATTGCCTCGAACACCATTTACTATTTTTCAAACATCTAAGGTCCTCAAGATGCTCATGATAGAATGGAGCTTTGGGAACATTGCAAACAATTGGTTAATTCTTTTCATGGTCTATGGATACTGGGGGGTGATTTCAATACCATCAGAAATATCTATGAGAGAAAATCTGGTTCCATATCACCAGGCACTGATGCTTTTAATACCTTTATCTTTGATTGTTGCCTCATTGATCCTTCTATTAGTAATCGAACTTTCACTTGGTCAAGCCATAGATCAATCCCTTCTTTAGCCAAGTTAGATCGATTTCTATTCAATTTTGCTTAGGAAGAACTTCATCCTTTATATTCTGTTTCTGGCCTTGCTTCTATAATCTCTGATCACTGCCCTATTATCCTAGATTCTGGCTCGTTGGCCAATTTCAAACATCCTTCTAGATTTGAGCTTTTGTGGTTACTTGAACCTTCTTTCAAAGACTTTGTCAAAACAGCTTGGGAGCACCCTGTTCAATCTCAATCTGCATCCCAAAAAATCATTCTTAAGCTTAGATCCTTGAGAAAATTAATTAAACCATGGGCTAAATCTATGTGGGGATCTATTCGTACTCGAATTTCAAACATCCAAGATGCTATATTGAGTCTCAATATTCTTGAAGAATCTCGTCCCTTGGATGATGAAGAAAGTTCTTCACTCTTGAATCTAGAATCTGAATTAGAAAGACTTTTTAAACAGGAAGAAATTGGTTGGTAACAAAGATCCAAATCTAAATGGATTGAAGAAGGGGACAAGAATACAACTTAGTTTCATAGAATTGCAAATGGTAGACGAAGAGCTACTTGCATTTCTGAAATCTCCCATGAAGGTCATCTATTTTCAAACCAACAAGTCATCCTTCATCTTTTTTCTGACTTTTATCGTTCAATTCTTGGTCATTCATCCTCAGAAATTCCCCTCGTTGATTGGAATTTGCTTTACCCTTTCCATGATTCTATCTCTATTGACCATCCGTTTTCAAAAAATAAAATTTGGGCTTCTCTAAATGAAATGCATGATGACAAAGCACCAGGCCCAGATGGTTTTGGGCCGTCATTTTTCAAATCATTTTGGGCCATTGTCAAAAATGATAATATGGACATGTGTAATTCTATTATAACCCTGGCCTCATTTCTCGTCTCAATTATGCCTCCATTGTCCGCATTCCCAATTTCTCTGGTTCAAATACTCTCTCTTCCTTTCATCCCATTAGTTTGCTTAATACCTCCTTCAAAATCATTACCAAATCCTTATCTAATCATCTCCAATCTGTGATTTCCGATCTCATCGGAGCTAAGAAATTAGCTTTTATTCATAGACATTGCATTCACAAATGTATTGCAGCTACTCAAGATGTAATTTCTCTCTGTCATAATACATCCACTCCTGATGTTCTTCTATAGTTGGATTTTTCCAAAGCTTTTGATACTGTAAATTGGGAATTTACTATTCAGATATTCATTCATACAGGATTTTCTCAACATTGGTGTAATTGGATTGATTGCATTTTAAAGTCTAGCTACTCATCTATTTGCATTATTGGAAACAATGGAGGTTTAATTAAATATAAAAGAGGGCTTTGATAGGGAGATCCGTTATCACCCCTTATTGTTGTGATGATTGTAGATGTTTTTAATCAAATGTTAAAAAAGGTGATTGCAAACAATTATTTTGATGGTATTCATCTTCCTAATTCTCCTATTGCAATCTCCAAACTCCAATTTGCCAATGCTACCATCATCTTTTCGTCTCCAGATCTTAATCATAATAAATGCCTTAAAGTTGTCTTATATGTTTTCGAGCTTGTATCTAGGTTCTCTATCAACTTTTCGAAAATATCTACAATTATGTTAGGCAAAGCTGAGTATTTGGGGTTGTCAATCTCTTCTATCCTGAATTGTCCCATTCATAATTTTCCCTTATCTTATTTGGGCATTCCCCTTAGACCTACTAAGATACATAGATCTGATTGGTTACCTCTCATTCACAAAATTGAAAAAAGATTATCTTCATGGAAGGCAAATTCACTATCATCTGCAGGACATTTAG
Organism: Allium sativum; assembly: GCA_030737875.1. Taxonomy (NCBI): domain Eukaryota; kingdom Viridiplantae; phylum Streptophyta; class Magnoliopsida; order Asparagales; family Amaryllidaceae; genus Allium; species Allium sativum. Next base: position 931,305,267 of record CM060922.1, on the reverse strand, counting down.
TCTTGGTTAAATCAGTTTTGTCTGCTTTACCAACATACTGGATGTCTTTTCGTAAACTTCCAAAGTGGGTAATCTCTAAAATAGATTCAATTCGCAGCTCTTTTTTATGGAATGGTAGCAAAGTCAAACGATTAGTTAATTGGCATACTGTGTGCTTACATTTTAATCAAGGAGGTTTGGGTGTAATTGATCTTTCTAATTTCAATATGCCTCTTCTTTCAAAATGGTTGTGGCGTATAGTTTCTCCTGGCTCATTTATATGGAAGATTGGATCCATTCACTCTATTATTCTGGTAATTCTTATTGGGTTTTACACTAATTACCTTCAGTCAAACAATCCCCATTCTAGTCAGGAGTAATTTCAGTTATTCCTCCTATTAAAAGTTTGTTTCATGTCAAACTGGGTAATGGTGAAGCTTGTTTATTCTGGAAGGATATTTGGCATGGTCAGATCCCCCTTTCTTTTCTTTTTCAATCTTTGTTTTCTTTCATCTCTAATAATTGTTCTTTAGTTGCTAATGTAGTTCATAATGATCCATATCATCTTTGTCCTCCCAGTTTATTTGATGGTCATATCCTTGCTAATCTCCTTAATGTCTCCAATATTATTCTTCACACCCATCTTTCTCAATCCCCTGATAAATTTGTTTGGGCTTTATCACCAGAAAAAGGGTTTTACTGTTGCCACGGTGTATCATTATCTTAATTTTTCTGGTAGATATTTTTCATTTTCGAGAATTTGGAAGATTCGTCTCCCTCATAAGGTGCTATTTTTTACTTGGTTCTTCTGGCCGATTCATCTTGTTCCTTTTGCTCAACGCATGAGGAATCTATACAACACTTGTTTTTCGAGTGTGACTTCTCATTCCCAATTTTAGCTGCAACCAGTACTCATTTGCTTGGTTCCGTCCCTAGTGTTTCATCAATATTTGATTATTGGCAAAGCAGTCAGTTTAATTCTGCACTTGATTCCTTCTTACCAATATATTGCTGGTTCATATGGAAGGAGAGAAATGCGGTTGTTTTTAGCAGACCATTGAAGCATTTTCATGGATTATGCAGACTGATAATTTACTACTTTTAATCATGGACAGGTCAATCATCCTCTACAGGGGCGGATCTATGCCTTGGCCAGCTAGGGCCAAGTCCCCACCTAAAAAACTGACATTGCTTTCATAATTGCACCCATTCTGACATTGCCCTAGCTATATTTGTCTTCATGGCACTACCTGGATGCAAAGGCTAGCTCTGCCACTGATCCTCTGCTCGTTTCAGGCTTGCTTTACCAGCCAACAACAGTCCCGCTGAATCTGTTGGCTCCAACTACGGTGATTCCAGTCCTGATCTTCATTATGTTGGTTCTTAATCTTGTCAGCTTATTTTGGTTGTGTATTCAATGGGCAGTTATTTTGGCTTGTTTGTGTATATGATATGGTAGAAGACGCTATGTTATACTGTTGTACTGTTGTCTACCTTCGGGTATTTGCTGCTGTTGACTCTCAATTTTGCAAACTTTAAGCCACCAGTTGGGCTTATCAATTAAGTTATTATTATATAATTAATATATATGCTTAATCAGCTGTGTAGTCTCGCGCTACACATCTGTCCTACTAAAAAAACCATAAAATATTGGTCATCCCAAAAAATGCAAACGATTTTTTTTTTCAAATCACCAAAACTGGAATAGACAAGGACAACTACTTTTCTATAAGTTTCACCACCGTTCATGTTTATAATGCAAGTTCAGTAACCTACAACTAGGTGCAAACATCTACTCTATTCTTAATTCTTACAGCTTATTTTGTCCACCCAACAAAATTTTATGTCAAAACAATTATAAAAAATTGTTGTCAAAAAAGTAGAGAACTTCAAAATTTTCTTTATCGAAAATTATAATTTTTAACAAAATGCAATCTTTTCTATGCTTTGCTTTTTAAATCCTTTCATACTTTATAATTTAAAAGCTAGCAAGCTATACATGCTCTATATGGTGCACCTTTTTCTGAAAGAATTCATTTTAGACAAAAATTTCACAAGAAATCACCTTTTTTCTCCAAAATATACCCCATTTCATTTCAAAACTCAATATGTACTTTTTCAAATATGTTACTTGCATTTTTTTCAAACATAAAAAATACCCCTTTTTATTTCAAAAATTGTTTCTATACAATTTATCTAGTACATACTTCAAAATTGTAACTTTTAACGTCAAAACTTAAAGAAAAACCCATAAAACTATTACCCAAAAATTTTCATAATTTCAAGTTATCAAAAATTAACAGTGAGACTAGACTCAAGTGGATTTACAATTTACCTAGACTTCCCACGATATTCCCACGAAGTCATTTTTCTTGATATATATATATATATATATATATATATATTCTTAATCCACTTTCCTCTTTTTCTCTTCCCGAATTTATAAGGCTCTACTGCCAAACCCACTAATCCGAAACACTATCATTTCAGACGAAAACATATGTGATACATCTTTCTCTAATACAAAGAATATTGTACACTTTTCACCCAAACCACCTAAGGGTCTCAGATTTCCATAATCATTTTTTTAGTTTACATAATTGGCATTCCAACTCTTTCCATATTTTACTTTTTGTATTTAGTGGGTCCCCTTCATGGATCTAGGTGTATATATATAATATATTTATATTTTTAAAAATACAAATACGTTCACTCACTATCTATATAGGAATCCTGAGCCTAAGCTCTGATTCCAGATGCAACAACCCGATCGATAGACCGATTTTTTTTTCAAAATTCCCAATCTTCCGAAACCCGAGTTGTCCTGTCTGATATCCTACAGAAAAGATAAAGATATAAAATATATTAGAGCGCAGAAAACATCTCATGGCAGAATGAAATAAAAAATAATATAATCAAATATAGCCTTACCAAAGTAATACTACTGCCTAACCAGTATCCAAAGCTGTCATATCTCTGTCATAAGCCTAACTTGCGGATATGTAATAAGAAGGGGGTCAGAACACAAGTTCTAGTGTTTGGTCTTAAATTACACATTTAAAATAACCTTACATATATTGTTCAATTGCATTTTCTTATTTATTATGTTATTTTGGGTTAATAACACTCAAGGTTTTACACGCACGTCGTACCCATCTACCTCCCAGTAGATTAACCTAATACAGTATATGTAGCTACCCCCAATATTAACGTACTTCCCATGGAACTCTCCTCGCACGGTCTCCACCATCATGCCACGTAAGCGAGCTTTAAGCTTCAATCCAGAATCCTTCTTAATATATCTGCAGAATAAGCTAGTCGACTGCCAGTGTGGAAAAGAGGGCACCCGAGTTTGAACGTGAAACAAACTACAGGTCAGTCATGGGACTGGTATGAGAAATCTTTCTTAATCTATCTAATAATAAGGCTAATCACAGGACCATGCCGCTAACACGGAACGGGTTTACTCCATTGGATTGCCAATGCATAGATAAAGTAAATCATTAAACAACGCAATGCTTTTTAGGAAAACGAAACCATTATAAGACTCAAGTCCCATCACACAATGCAACACAAATTGAAGGATAGAGTTTTATCTTATAATGGTCAAAAGATGCTTGATACGATAAAAATGGATTTGATATTATTATTAGTGTATATATGTTTTAAAAACAATTTCAATCATAATGTATCAATCATAGACGGCATAGTACCTCATCCTACTATGTCGCCATACTAGTTATACAATCAAAACCGCACGATGTCGTATTAGAAATTGGGTCCCATCATGAGTCAAGGCTAGGGACAATCTCCTAACCGATTCGAGACACTCTAGCAATGTCTCAGGATTCGGACGCTGGCGAATCCTTGGATACAGCAGGGCCGGTCCATAAATACTTTAGTGGATTGGCAATTCCTGAATACACGCTTCCTGTAACAGCCCGCACCTCCGTTCACGCAAGATATTGTCCCCAACTTAGCCACCGTACAGGTGTGGGGTTTTGTTCCTCAAAAGGCCTCGGCGTTAGTAAGAGATGGGATCTACTATATAAGTACCCACTTCACACAGGCTTCCACGATGTGGGACTTAGGGGTGTTATATTCTCCCCTCCTACAGAGCCCAACGTCCCCGTTGGCTCACAAACACCTCACCCAGGCGCTGCGGTCCACACAGGAACCACAATTCCGGCTGGGTATTGGCTCTGATACCACTGTAACAGCCCGCACCTCCGTTCACGCAATATATTGTCCCCAACTTAGCCACCGTACAGGAGTGGGGTTTTGTTCCTCAAAAGGCCTCGGCGTTAGTAAGAGATGGGATCTACTATATAAGTACCCACTTCACACAGGCTTCCACGATGTGGGACTTAAGGGTGTTACACTTCCCGATCCTATTGGACCTATAAATTGGCCATTGGCGACCAATAATAATAATCTGAGGCGCCTCATTCCATCAACCACATAAGTAAAAATGTCGGGCTATGTAAAAATCCAAACACCACTTCTAGCTAGAAAGAAACGTGTACACTCCCTGCGTTCCCTTGTCCCGTTTTTGACTCTACCGGGGTGTGAGGCTCGCGAGGTAACATAATACACAAAGCTATGCCTAAATAGGCTATGCCTTGATCATCATCTACAAGGCTCTGCTTTTCAACAAAAGCCTTGATCCATGCATCTTAGTATGCCACATTGTCAATCCCTACCATTGATTTCTGCCAATATATAACCTCTGAGCTCATACGTCTCAGAGAAGGGTATTAAGCAAGAGAATGAATTCTCTGCTACCAAATAGATATATTTTAGCAGAAATCAACAGATACAATGTAAAGGAATACAACCTCAGACATACCATCCATTTACAAGTCCGTTCTGGGTTTGAACGAAACCGGAGGAACCTTATTCCTCGCATATCCGAGACAATCAACATGTACGTCCGGACGGCTACCACTATAGCCCCTTTAAGGTAGCTACTCCAATCATGGGCATCAGTAGCAACTCATCCATTCGACGTGAAGATCGTCGGTCTTTCACCGTCTTCAATTTCTTCTAATGTTAGTCATCGTATTTATTATTCAAAATGGGTTAAACCCGGTCTTTCCGAATAAATTGCGTAATTTAAAATCAAGTGCTATAAAAACACATCCAATGCCACATTCCAATTCAGAATGTTCTTTTAATAAAATATTCACAATATTAGGGCCGAAACCCCATTAATTTTATCAAAGATAAATCCTTTAAAGTTACCTTTTACATCTCTAAATCATTACTTAAAGTTTATTCAAATTTAAAAAATTAATCTTATCTTTAACTGGGTTAAAGAACCGATGTCATTTAAAACACAGTTCACAATAAACCCAAAATCATCTTCCATTAAATATGGAATTTTCACAGAAATCGAATCAATATATATAATCAATATAAATTTCTGTATCAGACCAATAATATAAATGGAATAACGACAAAGCCGTTTAAATTCCATATATAGTAACAACCTTCTTTTACAGCAGCTCATCTCAATTATCACCGAACCAAATTCCATTCAATTCCAATTTAATGAAATAAATTGGAAAACTTTATTTTGGAAAAATTTCCAATTAAATCTTAATAAAATCTTTATAAATTCCGAATTTCAATTTCACTGTTAATTGGGTTAAAGAACAAATGTCGTTTTAAAACACAGTTCACGATAAACCCAATTCACATTTCATTTTATTCCAATTACTAAATATAATTTGAAAACTCTATTAATCTTAATTAAAAGATTTATTCCTTTTTACATGGGGTTTTAAGAATAGTGTTATTGAAGACACCATTCACGATAACCCAAAAATCCAATTTATTTATTTTAAAACATTGGATTATCTTTCTAGTTAATAACTAGGTCATTTTGATAAAAATATATTTTACCTTTACAAAATTAGAGTTTTTCATCTTAAAATCTTTTTAAATCATTTACTATGATTTTACATAATTTTCCTATATTTTAAATAATTTTATTAAGGCCATTACAGTCGATTTCCATAAACGGTCATCGAACTGCATCCATAGCGACCTTTTCTGAAATTGATTTGGACATAACTCCAAATCTAACCGTTATTTTTCAAAATTCTTATATTCATTGGAAAGCTCTTTTCGATATGAACCCAATGGTTCCGATTTTAGGAGAATCCGATAGTCGGATCTCCTGTTACGTCAATTTGAAGTTAATGGTCGAAATTTGCGAACGGTCGCTGCGCGGCGCGTTCTATTCAGGCCATTATATATACATATTATATATCGTCGATTTTTATTAAAACTTATTTTATAGAATATTTATAAATTCATTTTAAAATGATTTTTATCTTTATTTTCAATTTTAAAGCAAAATCAAATATTCTATATTTTTATCATATTAAAATATTTATATTTCCAAAATATTAGATTTATAAATCACTTCTTTTTATATTTATTCTAAAATGAAGTAAATGGATTGATAAACCCGTTCGGGTTTAAATAATGTTTGCTACTTAATTCGGATTCACATTTTACATTTTTATATTCGCCTAAAAGGGACATAAAAATCATAGTTTTATTTACACTAAATATTATTTTAGAATATTCATAATTTTAAAATATTCTTTATTTACAAAATAATTTACTTCAAAATATTCTTTATATAAAGATGTTCTTCATTTTTAAAAATATTATTTTATTAAAAAGACTCTGAATTGGGGTGTGACTCAATCAATTACCATATAAATTCAGTTATATGGATTTAACACATTGCATATATTCAACGATAATGCTAAACAGTCATCAAGCAATACATTCACATCCAAAGTGAGAATTATAACTGTGTGAGCATTAAAATAAATAAGTAAGTAATGCTCAACACAGAATGTCAATCCATCGATTGACAATTAATTAAATATTGGGGCTAGTGTATATCAAATGTCGTCCCAACACCCGTGTGGGGTTTCAACCAACAAACAATAATATATTATTGTGCACTTGGGCGATGTGTGAAAAATTATCATCCCAATCACATAAACAAGTTGGATGACTTGTAAATGGAAGTGTAATATTTCAACAATGAGACATTTTAATGATTCCTACATACGAACAAAGATTTATATTTTTATTGTTCACCTATTTCATTTAATATCTAATTCTTTTTTATGCATATAAAATGGCAATAAAAATATAACATTAAATTCTATTCTCTTTCTGGTCTTTAAAATGACAATAGAAATGTAACTTTCAATTCTATTCTTTTTATTTCAACTAAAATGTCAATCAAAATGTCACTTTTAATTCTATACTTTTTATTGCCTTTAATTTGACAATAAAAATGCAACCTTTCATTCTATCATTTTTATTACAACTAAAATGTAAATAAAAAAAGTAACTTTTAAATTCTATCTTTTATTTACATCTGAAATGTAAATAAAAAAATATAACTTTTTAATCTATTCTTTTATTTATATCTAGAAAGTAAATAAAAATATAACTTTTTAACCAACTCTTTTTTTCACATCTAAATTGTAAATAAAAGTGTAACTTTTTAATTTAAGCTTTTATTTACATCTACAATGTAAATAAACATGCAACTTTTCATTTTATGGCTTCATTTACATTTACAATAAAAAAAGTATGTACTTTTTATTCTATGTTTTTATTTACATCTAAAATACAAATAAAAATGTAACTTTTTAATTCATATTCTATTTGCATCAAGAAATGCAAATAAAAATGCAACTTTTATTTTAATGTTTTGTTTGCATCTGAAATTGCAAACAAAAATGCAACTTTTATTTTAATGTTTTGTTTGCATCTAAAATTGCAAACAAAAATGCAACTTTTTTCACGGTGTTTATTTGCATCTAAATAGGCAAAAAGAAAAAAAATGTAATTTTCTCTACAGTGTTTATTTGCATTAAAATATGCAAATAAAAAGGAAATCTTTTAATATGATGTTTATTTGCATCTAAATATGCAAATAAAAAATATAATTTCTAATAAAATGTTTTGTTTGCAACTAAATTTGCAAACAAAAATGCAACTTCATATTCCTAAATTTTTATTGTAATTCTAATTGACAATAAAACATAATATCATATTTCTAACTTTTTACTGAAATCCAAGTGACAATAAATATATGTTCATTTTTGGTAAATGTAACGACAAGGAGTTTCGCTCGATCCGAATCGATCGTTAAACCGACCAAGACCGTTCGAAACCCCTGATCGTTTTTAGAACAGGACAAAATAGAACACAAACAGAAGAACATTTCATTGTATATTACAACAATTCCATTAGAATACAAGAATATACAGAGTATAATTGAATAAATTACATTCGACAAATATCAGAGATTACAATTAATTACAAAGCAGCGGAAAAACCATAGAAAACACAACTGAAAGTAATACACGGATACAGAGCTTTCCGAGCATCATTCCAGCTGTAAACCAGGATCCTGTGAATTTAAATCTGCAAAACCAAAACTACTAGCTGCCCGTGTCGAAAATAGGGGCACCCAGAGTTTAGGTTAAAACAATAAACTCCAGGTTAGTCATGTGACTTGTGTGATAACTAAAACAGTTATTTAAAACTTTACTTTAAAAGAGAGTAATTCAAGGGACCACGCCGTATAACACGGAACAGGTTTCCTCCCAAGAATACCAGTGCATAGAATAAACAGCGCAATGCTTTTTCGAAAAATGAAGCTATTATAAGACCCAGGTCTCATCACACAATGCAACGCAAGCCGGAGGATAGGGTTGTACCTTATAACAGCCAAACATGCTTGGTACGTTTAAAAACAAATCATTTGATACTATAATAAGTGTATAGTGTCAAAACAATTTCAATCATAAATATCTATCATAGACGACATAGCATCCCATGCTACGATGTCGCCATACTAGGCTCTACAAATAAAGCCGAAATACACGTATTGGAAATTGGATTTTCGTCATGAGTAGAGGCAAGGGGCAAGCTCCTCTCCGCTTCGAGACACTCTAGCAAATGTCCCAGGACTACACACTCTGGGCAACCACTTGGATCGGTTGGGCCGGTCCTCTCTTACGTTTGGGGATTAGTTATTCCTGAACACACGTTTCCCGGTCCTTACAGACCTAAAATCGAGGCACCTCATTCCAACAACCACATAGGTGAAAAGTATATAAATGTCAAGGCTGGTAAGTCACTGACACCACCAAAGCTAGAAAGAAACGTCGTGTTCTCCCAACAGTTCGTATCCCGTTTTTGACTCATACCGAGGTGTGAGGCTCGTGAATCCACGCTATACACAAAGCTATGCCACGTAGGCCGTGCTTTGATCATCAACCACAAGACTTTGCTTTTCAACAGAAGTCTTGATCAATTGCCACTTAGGCGTGCCACACAGGCAATTCATGCCATGTGATTGATATCTATCGATATATAACCTCTAAGCTCGTACGTCTCAGAGAAAAGCGTTAAGCAAGAGAATAAATTCTCCGCTGCCAAACAGATATATGTAACAGAAATCAATCAACACGGAATAAAATCCAATGTCAGACACACAATCCATTTACAAGTTCGTTCTGGGTCTGAACGAAACCGGAGGCACTTTCCTCGCATATCCATCGATCTCCAAGTACGTCTGGACGACCACCAACTGATTCTCTCCTCTTGGGTGTACAGCCCAATCAAGATCATCAGTAATCACCCAAACGATGTGAAGACTTCCGGTCTTCAACCACCGTCTTCATCTTCGACATATCGTCGAATCGGATATTCAGAATGGGTATGAACCCGGCCTTTCTGAATAACCCGCGTATATAGTAAACAAATGTTACACAAACACAACATATGCCTCATTCCAATTCAGCAGCCACTAACCGTAAATCAGCAAGAGAAAATTTTCCCAAATATTAACCTCGAAGGCCGAAACCAACATCAGATCAATACCCAGGAAACCATTCTTCTTAGCTAACCTACAGCTAGTTTCTAAATTTCATATTCTTGGGGAAAGGTTCCCATTAATTTTATCAAAGATAAATTCTTTAAATTTATTCCTTAATCTTCCTTTGGATATCATATCAAACCAAATTATGGTTTTTCAAACTAGACGGGATTAGCGAACCACACCGAAGTAATTATTTATTTTATTTCCCAATCCCAACCTATTCATCCCATGAAGCTAAACTGGTAATACTCCATATCTAATACCACGGTGTTATCGGTAAAATTAATTACCATTCCACGTTCAAATCTAATTAAAGATTTGACTATCGTTTTGGAGCAAAACTGGTGATACTCCATTCTCGCTCACTTTCTAAATTTGATAATTTAGATTATCAATTCACATTTCAATCTAATTACAGATTTATTAAAACTCCTTTTACTGGGTTAAAGAACTAATGTCATTTAAAACACAGTTCACGACGAACCCAAATCACATTCTATTTATTGTCGTGTTAAAGAACAAGTGTCATTTAAAACACCCTTCACGATAAACCCACAAATCAATTCTATTTACAACCCATTTCAAATCCAATTTATTTATTTAAAAATAAATGGGTTTCAATTTTAGTTCAAAACTAGTTCATTTCGATAAAAAACTATTTTTATCTTTTCAAAATATGGAGTTTTTCACCCCAATTTTTCCCAAATCATTTCTTATGATTTTACACAAATTATTGATATTTTTAATAATTTTATCAAGGCCCGTACAGTCGATTTCCATCAACGGCCATCGAACTGCACTTACAGCGACCTTTTCAAAATTTGATTTGGACGTATCTCCAAATCCAACCGTTAGATTTCAAATATCTAATATTCGTTAGAAATCTCTTTTCGATACGAACCCAACAGTTCCGATTTCAGGAGAATCCGACGGTCAGATCTCCCGTAATGTCCGTTCGAAGTCAATGGTCGAAATTTACGAACTGCCGCGGCGCGGCGCGTTCTATTCAGGCCATTATATATATAATATATATATGTTATATATATTTCATCGATTTCCCCTTTTAAACGAATTTTTTAAATCATTTCAAATTTGTTTCAAAAACAATTTCAACATTCATTTCAAATTCAAATCGATTTCAATTCTATTTCAAATTCGTTTTCTATTCAATTCAATTCGAATTCGTTTTCTATTCAATTCAATTCAAATTTGTTTTCTATTCGATTCAATTCAAATTCGTTTTCTATTCAATTCAATTCAAATTCGTTTTCTATGCAATTCAATTCAAATTCGTTTTCTATCGAATATAATCGATATAAATATCGTTCGCGTCAAAATAGCGCATCTCTAATCAATACGGCTTTATATATTTCAATAATTCCGTTATTATATTCAACAAATGAATATTTATCCTATTCAATATGTGAATCTATATTTTTGTCAACACATGACTAATCTCAACGAATGAGTACTGTCCACGTGTGATTATTTTTGTTATTTAATATATTTTATAAAAATTATGGTATCTTTCGTTTGATTTCAAATCAGACTCCAACCGTAAATTAGTAAGAGAACGATTCCATAAATATTAACCCCAAAGGCCGAAACCAACATCAAATCAATATCCAGGAGACCACTCATCTTACCTATTTTCCAGTTAGTTTCTAATTTTATATCTAATAAAGATGTAAATTTTATTGTTAAAATATTTCATTCAACACATGAATAATCTCAACGGATGAGCACGGTCAACACATGAACCTTTATTTTATAATGATAATGATGTAAATTTTATTGTTAAAATATTTCGTTCAACACATGACTAATCTCAACGGATGAGTACGGTCAACACATGAACCTTTATTTTATAATATAAAGATGTAAATTTTATTGTTAAAATATTTCGTTCAACACATGACTAATCTTAACGGATGAGTACGGTCAACATATGAACCTTTATTTTATAATATTCTTTATTTTCTAAATTGGAATGAGGCCCAATCAATTACCATACAAAGTTAATTATATGGATTCCATACAACACATGTATATAATAGCAATGATACATAATCAACCATCATCCAAAGTGCACTACACTGTATAAGCATCAAATATAGATATCTAACGCTTATAACAGCCTGTCAATCAATCGATCGACATACAACTAATTATTGGGATTAGTGTTTGCCGTATTTTATCCCAATACCCGTGTGAGGTTTCAAACAATCAAACACAGATTTTATTTGTGTAGTTGGGCGATGTGTAAAATTTATCGTCCCAATCAATGTCCTTCAAATAGGTGTACATAAACAAACTGTCCGGTTTGTAAATGAATATTTATTAATTCACAATCACGTTAAAAATTATATTATTAACGACCAAATTATTTTATTCAACCTATGAATATATTTTATTATCTATTTCACATCAACATCACAAACAATTTTCACAACACATCAATCAAACAAACAAGTCATCCATGGTCTGTGGATGACGGGTGTCGGGTGCTGCTAAGCACCGTCTGCATCCTAGTATATATATATAACTAGAAAAGGAGATTGAAGAGTGAGAAATTCTCACCAAAGCTATCCCAACTCCATGACACTTCTATTGTAGGAAATCATCACTGTTCTCGCCTTTTGTCACTTTCGTTGCCCGTAGTCACTACATATATAAAAATCACATTTTTATATTGTTGTTATGTACATAAAAATTCTATTTTTACATCGATGTTCATATAATAAAGATTATATTTTTATCACGCTATTCTCTATATAAAGATTTCGCCTTTTCAAATATAGGGATTTCGCCTTTTCAAATATAAGGATTTCGCCTTTTCAAATATAAGGATTTTGCCTTTTCAAACATAAAGATTTCACCTTTATTATCATAACTATATAAAGATTATATTTTTATATTTCTATTTTAATAAAAACCATATTTTTATATCTCCTACATAATAAAGATCAAATTTTTTATTTTGCTTCATATATATAAAAAAATCTAATTTATATTATTATACCTATATAAAAATCTAATTTTTATCGTGTTAATACACATATAAAAATCTTATCTCTTCTCTAATAAAAATCTTATTATTATAAGCTGTTCAAATAATTAAAAATCCAATTTTTATATTTCATTCACCTAAAGAAAAATTTGATCTTTATACGTTATTTGAATATATAAAAATCCTAACTTTATTAATGAAAGTCATAGCTTTCTCTATATATAAAAATATTATTTTATAAACTAAAAATCCTATTTTATTAAGCTAAAATAAAAATAAAAAGATCATCAAGAGACTCACCACTTTGATTGGAGGAAGAGGGCAGTCGTTGGTCGTCGTTGCCGGAGGCGGAGGGTTTCATTGCAGCGCTTGGGGGTTGTGGATGGCGGTCAGGGGCATCGGCGGTGGGTGGTTGGCTAATGGCGGCGGTGGGTGCGGTCTAGGGTTTTAAAGGGGGCACGGTGGGGTTCGTACGAAGCAAGGGGGCGCGCTAGTGGGTAGCTACGGTCTGAGGGGGGGAGAGCTCCGGCGATGTGGGGGGGGGGGGGTGTGGTTTTCTCCCTTTCGATTTCTTTTTTTTTCTTCTATGAATCGGGTTTTGAAAATCCAAAGGGGGAGGGTGCCGTTGACTAAGGGGGAGGATGGGGGAAATGTTTATATTTAATTAATTTATTTTATTTTATAACCCCCAAAAAGCAACTTTTTATTTCGAACTCGAAATCAAACCCGCCGCCTGTCGTCCATAGCTAATTACCCCCATTCAGAACACAATGGGATATGTATTGTAAGCTGATTCGATCGTTACGATCAGTTTTCATCAAAATCAACATATAACTCTATATATTGAATTTGAATGTGCATTTCAATTTACCGTGGTCACGTACTAACTCGAAAAATTCCCGAAAAATATTTTCTAGCTTCGTATTGGCGATACGGTCCTAACAAAATAATTTCGTCAAATTCTGAGACCGTTTGAAAAATGGCCATTTTCCAGTCGATTAAAATCAACTAAAACTAGTCAAACGCGTTTTCCTTTGCCACGCTCACATATTGAATCGAAAAATTACGAAAATTGGAATCTAGCAATAAATTGACATCACGGATCCAACAAAAGTGGTTTCGTCGAAATCCAAGGTCGTTTGCAAAATGGCTATTTTTAAGGGCCAAAAATTCCATAGTGGCTATTCTGAAAATTCATTTGGACATAGCTTTTGATTCCCACTATGAAATTTTGATTTTTCGGATTCGTTGGAAAGATATTCTCAATTAGATTTTATTATTTTTGATTTCGTTAAATTCCGGTTTATTTTGCACCCGGTACATTCGTTTGAAGTTTGAAATCGAATTATCGAACTAACGTGCCATTTTCAATTCCTTTTATAATTATATATAATTATTTATATTCTAACGACGATCTATATAAATATATACGTTCTAATTCTATTCAAATTAAATTTCGCGTCGTTTTTATTTAAAATAATCTATTTTAAATATTCAAAATTCGCTAAAATTGCCAAAATAAAAATTTTAAACTGGCTCAGAATTTCCGGGTTGTTACATTCTCCCCCACTTAAAACTTTTCGTCCCCAAAAAGGAACGAGGCCAAAAGTTGTTTAACTAATCAACTCAACTTTCAATATTTTGATTACGGCTTAAGTTCTTCAACTTTTCAGTTTCTAAGAACTTTTCAAAATTTTCAAAAATTTGGCTAACACCCTAAATTTTCGAAAAATTTCGCCATAACCACCCCTGCACTGGGAGCACCGGGAAAATCCCGAAATTGCCATACAGGCCCTCTGATCTCAAAAAGAAAAAGCCAATCGGCTCATAAAATCATCATCACCCAAACAAAACAGTAAATTATGGTAAATTTGTACCTATTTCTCGGGCAAACAAATTTTATTCTTTGCTCTAGCCTCCTTGCTATGACCTGTTCAATGTAAGTACATGTATATGCAAGCAAATGCGACCAATTTTCAATACAATTCAATATTTGATTCAATTAGGCATAATGGTTCAAAATTATCAAACAAATAAACGAACAACACAAACATCAATCAATTAGTGAATTAGAGTTTCAAATTCATAACTTTGATACATATATACAGAAAATCATGTTTTTGATGCCAATTCACAACAATAAATCTATCTATATAAGTTTTGGTTCTCACACCAGTCTAATGGAAATATATAGAAATCACACCTTCGAAACTCGAACATAAGTTCTGATGATGATCGATCAATCATCAGAACCATCTCCGGGTGTCTAGAATGTGATTCTATATCTATCCAGTATATTGAAACTTCGAATATACGTTCATGACGCGTATATGCAAAATCTTTATATATTGGATTGTCCAAATTCAATATAAATAAATATTCAAATACGTATAAAACGATTTAAATTTCAAAACAAAAGTTGTTTTCATTTGAAAAATATACTCTTCACACTCGTTCTAGGATACTACTGATCCTATCTCTAACGAGTCATTCTAATTGGATATTACTAATCCAATATCTGATGAATTCTTTCGTATGGTTCTAATGTGTCTTGTTCTCGAGCTCTGTAAACCAAAGCTCTGATACGAAATGTAACGACAAGGAATTTCGCTCGATCTGAATCGATCGTTAAACCGACCAAGACCGTTCGAAACCCCTGATCGTTTTGAGAACACGACAAAATAGAACACAAACAGAAGAACATTTCATTGTATATTACAACAATTCCATCAGAATACAAGAATATACAGAGTATAATTGAATAAATTACATTCGACAAATATCAGAGATTACAATAAATTACAAAGCAGCGGAAAAACAATAGAAAACACAACTGAAAGTAATACACGGATACAGAGCTTTCCGAGCATCATTCCAGCTGTAAACCAAGATCCTGTGAATATAAATCTGCATAACCAAAACTACTAGCTGCCCATGTCGAAAATAGGGGCACCCAGAGTTTAGGTTAAAACAATAAACTCCAGGTCAGTCATGTGACTTGTGTGAGAACTAAAACAGTTATTTAAAACTTTACTTTAAAAGAGAGTAATTCAAAGGACCACGCCGTATAACATGGAACGGGTTTCCTCCTAAGAATACCAGTGCATAGAATAAACAGCGCAATGCTTTTTCGAAAAATGAAGCTATTATAAGACCCAGGTCCCATCACACAATGCAACGCAAGCCGGAGGATAGGGTTTTACCTTATAACAGCCAAACATGCTTGGTACGTTTAAAAACAAATCATTTGATACTATAATAAGTGTATAGTGTCAAAACAATTTCAATCATAAATATCAATCGTAGACGGCATAACATCCCATGCTACTATGTCGCCATACTAGGCTCTACAAATAAAGCCTAAATACACGTATTGGAAATTGGATTTCCGTCATGAGTCGAGGCAAGGGGCAAGCTCCTCTCCGCTTCGAGACACTCTAGCAAATGTCCCAGGACTACACACTCTGGGCAACCACTTGGATCGGTTGGGCCGGTCCTCTCTTACGTTTGAGGATTAGTTATTCCTGAACACACGTTTCCCGGTCCTTACAGACCTAAAATCGATTTATCCTATTCCAACAACCACATAGGTGAAAAGTATATAAATGTCAGGGCTGGTAAGTCACTGACACCACCAAAGCTAGAAAGAAACGTCGTGTTCTCCCAACGGTCCGTATCCCGTTTTTGGCTCATACCGAGGTGTGAGGCTCGCGAATCCACGCTATACACAAAGCTATGCCACGTAGGCTATGCTTTGATCATCAACCACAAGACTTTGCTTTTCAACAGAAGCCTTGATCAATTGCCACTTAGGCGTGCCACACAGGCAATTCATGCCATGCGATTGATATCTATCGATATATAACCTCTAAGCTCGTACGTCTCAGAGAAGGGCGTTAAGCAAGAGAATAAATTCTCTGCCGCCAAACAGATATATATCTAACAGAAACCAATCAACACGGAATAAAATCCAACGTCAGACACACAATCCATTTACAAGTTCGTTCTGGGTCTGAACGAAACCGGAGGCACTTTCCTCGCATATCCATCGATCTCCAAGTACGTCTGGACGACCACAAACTTATTCTCTCCTCTTGGGTGTACAGCCCAATCAAGATCATCAGTAATCACCCAAACAATGTGAAGACTTCCGGTCATCAACCACCGTCTTCATCTTCGACATATCGTCGAATCGGTTATTCAGAATGCGTATAAACCCGGCCTTTCTGAATAACCCGCGTATATAGTAAACAAATGTTACACAAACACAACATACGCCTCATTCCAATTCAGAATCGGTTATTCAGAATGGGTATAAACCCGGCCTTTCTGAATAACCTGCGTATATAGTAAACAAATGTTACACAAACACAACATACGCCTCATTCCAATTCAGCAGCCACTAACTGTAAATCAGCAAGAGAACAATTTCCCAAATATTAACCCCGAAGGCCGAAACCAACATCAGATCAATACCCAGGAAACCATTCTTCTTAGCTAACCTACAGCTAGTTTCTAAATTTCATATTCTTGGGGAAAGGTTCCCATTAATTTTATCAAAGATAAATTCTTTAAATTTATTTTTTTAATCTTCCTTTGGATGTCATATCAAACCAAATTATGGTTTTTCAAACTAGACGGGATTAGCGAACCACACCGAAGTAATTATTTATTTTATTTCCCAATCCCAACCTATTCATCCCATGAAGCTAAACTGGTAATACTCCATATCTAATACCACGGTGTTATCGGTAAAATTAATTACCATTCCACGTTCAAATCTAATTAAAGATTTGACTATCGTTTTGGAGCAAAACTGGTGATACTCCATTCTCGCTCACTTTCTAAATTTGATAATTTAGATTATCAATTCACATTTCAATCTAATTACAGATTCATTAAAACTCCTTTTACTGGGTTAAAGAACTAATGTCATTTAAAACACAGTTCACGACAAACCCAAATCACATTCTATTTATTACCGGGTTAAAGAACAAGTGTCATTTAAAACACCCTTCACGATAAACCCACAAATCAATTCTATTTACAACCCATTTCAAATCCAATTTATTTATTTAAAAATAAATGGGTTTTAATTTTAGTTCAAAACTAGTTCATTTCGATAAAAATCTATTTTTATCTTTTCAAAATATGGAGTTTTTCATCCCAATTTTTCCCAAATCATTTCTTATGATTTTACACAAATTATTGATATTTTTAATAATTTTATCAAGGCCCGTACAGTCGATTTCCATCAACGGCAATCGAACTGCACTTACAGCGACCTTTTCCAAATTTGATTTGGACGTATCTCCAAATCCAACCGTTAGATTTCAAATTTCTAATATTTGTTAGAAAGCTCTTTTCGATACGAACCCAACGGTTCCGATTTTAGGAGAATCCGACGGTCGGATCTCCGGTAATGTCCGTTCGAGGTCAATGGTCGAAATTTAAGAACTGCCGTGGCGCGTTCTATTTAGGCCATTATATATATAATATATATACATTTCGTCGATTTCCCCTTTTAAACGAATTTTATAAATCGTTTCAAATTTGTTTCAAAAACAATTTCAACATTCATTTCAAATTCAAATCGATTTCGATTCTATTTCAAATTCGTTTTCTATTCAATTCAATTCAAATTCGTTTTCTATTCAATTCAATTCAAATTCATTTTCTATTCGATTCAATTCAAATTCGTTTTCTATTCAATTCAATTCAAATTCATTTTCTAT
This sequence comes from Allium sativum, assembly GCA_030737875.1. NCBI lineage: Eukaryota > Viridiplantae > Streptophyta > Magnoliopsida > Asparagales > Amaryllidaceae > Allium > Allium sativum. Next base: position 931,286,609 of record CM060922.1, on the reverse strand, counting down.
GCAATTCAATTCAAATTCGTTTTCTATCGAATATAATCGATATAAATATCGTTCGCGTCAAAATAGCGCATCTCTAATCAATACGGCTTTATATATTTCAATAATTCCGTAATTCAATTCAACAAATGAATATTTATCCTATTCAATACGTGAATCTATATTTTTGTCAACACATGACTAATCTCAACGAATGAGTACTGTCCACGTGTGATTATTTTTGTTATTTAATATATTTTATAAAAATTATGGTATCTTTCGTTTGATTTCAAATCAGACTCCAACCATAAATTAGTAAGAGAACGATTCCTTAAATATTAACCCCGAAGGCCGAAACCAACATCAGATCAATATCCAGGAGACCACTCATCTTACCTATTTTCCAGTTAGTTTCTAATTTTATATCTAATAAAGATGTAAATTTTATTGTTAAAATATTTCGTTCAACACATGACTAATCTCAACGGATGAGTACGGCCAACACATGAACCTTTATTTTATAATGATAAATATGTAAATTTTATTGTTAAAATATTTCGTTCAACACATGACTAATCTCAACGGATGAGTACGGTCAACACATGAACCTTTATTTTATAATATAAAGATGTAAATTTTATTGTTAAAATATTTCGTTCAATACATGACTAATCTCAACGGATGAGTACGGTCAACACATGAACCTTTATTTTATAATATTTTATTTTCTAAATTGGAATGAGGCCCAATCAATTACCATACAAAGTTAATTATATGGATTCCATAAAACACATGTATATAATAGCAACGATACATAATCAACCATCATCCAAAGTGCACTACACTGTATAAGCATCAAATATAGATATATAACACTTATAAAAGATTGTCAATCAATCGATTGACATACAACTAATTATTGGGATTAGTGTATGCCGTATTTTATCCCAATACACGTGTGGGGTTTCAAACAATCAAACACAGATTTTATTTGTGCAGTTGGGCGATGTGTAAAATTTATCGTCCCAATCAATGTCCTTCAAATAGGTGTACATAAACAAATCGTCCGGTTTGTAAATGAATATTTATTTATTCACATTCATGTTAAAAATTATATTATTAACGACCAAATTATTTTATTCAACCTATGAATATATTTTATTATCTATTTCACATCAACATCACTAACAATTTTCACAACACATCAATCGAACAAATAAGCCCTCCATGGTCTGTGGATGATGGGTGTCAGGTGCTGCTAAGCACCGTCTGCATCCTAGTATATATATAACAAGAAAAAGAGATTGAAGAATGAGAAATTCTCACCAAATCTATCCCAACTCCACGACACTTCTATTGTAGGAAATCATCACTGTTCTCGCCTTTTGTCACTTTCGTTGCCCGTAGTCACTACATATATAAAAATCACATTTTTATATTTTTGTTATGCATATAAAAATTCTATTTTTACATCGATGTTCATATAATAAAGATTATATTTTTATCGCGCTATTCTCTATATAAAGATTTCGCCTTTTCAAATATAAGGATTTCGCCTTTTCAAATATAAGGATTTCGCCTTTTCAAATATAAAGATTTCGCCTTTATTATCATAACTATATAAAGATTATATTTTTATATTTCTATTTTAATAAAAACCATATTTTTATATCTCCTACATAATAAAGATCGAATTTTTTATTTCGCTTCATATATATATAAAATCTAATTTATATTATTATACCTATATAAAAATCTAATTTTTATCGTGCTAATACACATATAAAAATCTTATCTCTTCTCTAATAAAAATCTTATTTTTATAAGCTGTTCAAATAATTAAAAATCCAATTTTTATATTTCATTCACCTAAAGAAAAATTTGATCTTTATACGTTATTTGAATATATAAAAATCCTAACTTTATTAATAAAAGTCATAGCTTTCTCTATATATAAAAATATTATTTTATAAACTAAAAATCCTATTTTATTAAGCTAAAATAAAAATAAAAAGATCATCAAGAGACTCACCACTTCGATTGGAGGAAGAGGGCAATCGCTGGTCGTCGTTGCCGGAGGCGGAGGGTTTCATTGCAGCGCTTGGGGGTCGTGGATGGCGGTCAGGGGCATCGGCGGTGGGTGGTTGGCCAATGGCGGCGGCGGGTGCGGTCTAGGTTTTAAAGGGGGCACGGTGGGGTTCGTACGAAGCAAGGGGCGCGCTAGTGGGTAGCTGCGGTCTGAGGGGGGGAGTGCTCCGGCGATGTGGAGGGGGGTGCGGTTTTCCCCCTTTCGATTTCTTTTTTTTATTTCTTCTATGAATCAGGTTTTGAAAATCCAAAGGGGGAAAGTGCCGTTGACTAAGGGGGAGGATGGGGGAAATGTTTATATTTAATTAATTTATTTTATTTTATAACCCCCAAAAAGCAACTTTTTATTTCGAACTCGAAATCAAGCCCACCGCCTATCGCCCATAGCTAATTACCCCCATTTCAAACACAATGGGATATGTATCGTAAGCCGATTCGATCGTTACGACCAGTTTTCGTCAAAATCAACATATAACTCTATATATTGAATTTGAACGTGCATTTCAATTTACCGTGGTCACATACTAACTCGAAAAATTACCGAAAAATATTTTCTAGCTTCGTATTGGCGATACGGTCCTAACAAAAATAATTTCGTCAAATTCTGAGACCGTTTGAAAAATGGCCATTTTCCAGTCGATTAAAATCAACTGAAACTGGTCAAACGCGTTTTCCTTTGCCACGCTCACATATTGAATCGAAAAATTACGAAAATTGGAATCTAGAAATAACTTGACATCATGGATCCAACAAAAGTGGTTTTGTTGAAATCCGAGGTCGTTTGCAAAATGGCTATTTTTAAGGGCCAAAAATTCCATAGCGACTATTCTGAAAATTCATTTGGACATAACTTTTGATTCCCGCTATGAAATTTTGATTTTTCGAATTCGTTGGAAAGATATTCTCAGTTAGATTCTATTATTTTTTATTTTGTTAAATTCCTGTTTATTTTGCACCCAGTACATTCGTTTGAAGTTTGAAATCGAATTATCGAACTAACGCGCCATTTTCAGTTCCTTTTATAATTATATATAATTATTTATATTCTAACGACGATCTATATAAATATAAATGTTCTAATTATATTCAAATTAAATCTCTCGTCGTTATTATTAAAAATAATCTATTTTAATATTCAAAATTCGCTAAAATTGCCAAAATAAAAATTTTAAACTGGCTCAGAATTTCCGGGTTGTTACAGTAACAATAACATGACACTAAAAATATTCATTTCTAATGCGTTAACATGACACTTAAAAATATAATGTTCATCTTTAATGCATTAACATGACACTTAAAAATATATATTCATTTTTCATGAAACTTAATAATACTAATATTAAGTTCATTTTTCATGAAACACGACGACGCTAAAAATATGATTATTCTTCATGTTTAATGTCTACACTAAAAATATGATTATTTTTCAGTTGAAACATGACGACGCTAAAAATATGTTTATTTTTAATAAATTAGTACGGTACTAAAAATAATGTTCGTTTTTAATAAATTGACATAACACTAAATTTATGTTCATTTTTAATGACATGACACAACGCTAAATTTATATTCACTTTTCATGAAAATACACAACGCTAAATTTAAGTTTATTTTTCATGAAAATACACAATGCTAAATTTAAGTTCGTTTATGTAATAACATTAATTTTGGTGTCTACAACAGGTGTAAACTTCTCATATGAATACATGTTACAACATCTAAATTTGGATGTCAAACCATGGTGTCAAATTCATATTAACACATGTAACAACAACTAGACTTGGGTGTTGACATATAACGTCATAAATCAAATAAAAATGAATATTCTTATTTAAAACCACTTCTAATCAAATCGGTATTAATAGATCTGAATAAATAGGAAAATTTATTGCAGGACATAGATCTAAACAAACATGTATATGCCAAACCATCAAAATTCGCAAAACAACAACATCGCAAATATGATTATAATCATATATTCATGAATATAAATGGCGGTAAATAATTAAATGTTTAATTATTCATTAAAACGGAAATCTCACAATTGCTTTTAATTCAGATCTTAAATTTCCTGAATTTTCAATGTACTCCATTTAAGCTTTAATCGGTTCCATGTTGTAAAATTCGCCACCACGATCGCAACGCAATTCGTTTCGTCAGATCCTGATTTCATTTATACAAGATATGGTATTTTAAATACTAATGACTTCATTTAAATAATTAAATAATTAATTAAAATAAAATTCCTTAACCATCCTCTTAAACTCGTCGTCTTCTTCCCAGGTATTCATGGCAGAAGTTCTCACTCATTTCGAAACCAGAGATGATTGTGACTGTTGATATTGTAGCCTTCGTCGAGCTCTTCGATCTTATGTTTGGAGTTTTTGAAAATCATTGAGAAATTGAGGAGACAGAAGTGGAAGAAGATGGTTATGTTTCAGCAATTGAAGATAAGGGGGCGGCGGCTCTGTTTTTTAGGGTTTAGGTTTTGTAAATTTTAAGGTATATATATATATATATATATATATATATATATATATATATATATATATATATATATATATTAATACTACTTTATCTTTAATTCCTCAAGGCCCATTCACATTTTGTATGTTATATGCAAAAAATAATGAATTGCTGAATAAGGCTAAGGTGACATATTTACTTCTCATTTATGTTTCCTTACATCCCCTTTATTACATGCTATAATGACACATTTATTTATTCTTTTACTATTCAAATTTCAAAAGTAGATAACAATGAAAAAGAGAGAGAGAGAGAGAGGATAAAATGGAAAGAATTAATGCTAGATTAATCCTATTTGTTTATGAACATGTAGTCTACATTTGGAATTTCTAAAAGTTAAATTTGAATTGACAGGGGAAATATTTAAGAGGACTGCGAGAGATATGTATATATATACCTATATATATATATGTTGTCAAAATTTATTTTATTTATAACCTACACATTATTTTCAATCAATAAATTAACAAATGTCATTAAAGTTCCAAAGACCTTGTTAGTGTTAACATATTTCAAACTAAAATCTTTTAAATGCATCATTCTACATTAAAAATGTAATTTTAAATGTAAAAACATATTTCAACTAAAATCTTTTTAAATTATGTATGCATACTTAAATATTTTATTAAGGTTTAAATGTTACTTCAATTTAAACAAGCTATGAATCATTTTAATGAATCATTATTACATAAAAATGTGAATTTTTATGTTACAATTTTTTTTCCTATTTAAACAAATGTTCATTCTTCATATTTTCTTCTTTACAATAAAAATGTAAACTTTTTATTGTTTAATATTTTTATTATTATTATATTTTTTATATAATTGAATTTCTAATTTCTGGCGCATTCTCTAATTAAAATTTCTTAAAATAAAATTTTAAATTGGTTCTGATTTTCTGGGTTGTTACAATCTCCCCCACTTAAAATCTTTTCGTCCTCGAAAAGGAATGAAGCTAATACTTGTTTAATTAACTAACTCAATTTTTATTTCTTATCCATTTAGTTCAATATTAAATTAGATTTAGCTAAATTTATCATTCTTTCTCATATTGGTTAAATTAATTATTATACCAACATTTTAATTAGTTAAACTAATTATCAAATATCACAACCAGCAATCAATTAGGTGATTAACTTTTTTAAATATATAACTTTTATATATAGTCAAAAATCATATTTTTAGTGCAAATCACAGCAATAAACTCTAATTAAGTTTTGATTCTCATACCAGTCGATTTGAAATATATAGATACTCCACTTTCGAAGCACGAACATAAACACCGATGATGATGCATCATCATCAGAATCATCTCCGGGCGACTGGAGTGTGATTCTATATCTACCTAGTATATCTAAGACTTCTATACACGTAGATCAGACGTATATTAAAATCTTTATATACTCGATTGTCCAAATTAAAATATAACAATATCTCAAATATGCATTTTAAGATAAAAATTTCAAAACTAAATTTGTTATCATTTTTATTTTAAAAATAACACTCTTCACACTCGTTCTAGGATATTACTGATCTCATCTCTAACGAGTCATTCTTTTATAAGATATTAATAATCCTACCTCTGATGAGTAGGGATGGCAATGGGGCGGGGCGGGCGCGGGTAGTACCACCCCATCACCCGCCCTGTTGGATGATTTTTTGCCCCATACCCGCACGGGTATCCATTAAACGGGTTTTAAACAGGTTGCGGGTATTCGTGGGTATCCATTATATTTATTCAATTTATTTTTTAGCCATTTATTGAAATTATTCAAAAGTACATTTGGTAAAAAAAAACAAATTAGACCAATGCTTAAATGCTAACATCAAAATACCAATACATATTTAAACCAACATCCAAAAACCAAGAGACAACAACAGAAGTATCCATCAAAATATCAACAATCAGTTATAAATTGTTGAGTAAAATATTGCACACAAATACCAAACAACCAACAACAATATTTTTTGTATTGACTATTGAAAATAAATCACATTCAATACAGGTACAGGTACCCGCGGACATGGATATCTTACTATCCGTACCCGCCCCATTAATTAACGGATATTAAAAATACCCATTTATTTTACCCACGGATACCCATTTAACTATCCGTTTCACATCCATAAAGGATTTTACCCGCGGATAACCGCGGGTACCGATTTTTTTTCCATCCCTACGGATGAGTCTTTTGTTCAGTTCAAATGAGTTGTACCCTAAAGATTTGAGCTAACCTGGTTCTGATAAAGACCCTAAAATCCACACCCTTTGAATCGACCATAAACCACACAGGTCTGAACCAAAAGTTGGAAATCTCCGAATACTTTAACTTTGGGAGTACAATACATTAGAACAGATAACAACAGACTTTTATTACATCATGATAATATAACATCAGAGTACAGAATATACCAGAGTACATTGATGAATAATAATACAGCAGAAGATTATTTACAATAATTGATACAAAGCAGCGGAAATAGCTAAATTGATACAGCAGAAGTCTATCAACACTCTGGACATACCTTTAAGCTTCAATCCAGAATCCTACTTAATATATCTGCAAAATAAACTACTCGACTGCCCATGTGGAAAAGAGGGCACCTGAGTTTGTACGTGAAACAAACTACAGGTCGGTCATGGGACTGGTATGAGAAATCTTACTTAACCTATCTAATAATAAGGCTAATCACAGGACCACGCCGCTAATGCGGAACAGGTTTACTCCATTGGATTGCCAGTGCATAGATAAAGTAAATCATTAAACAACGCAATGCTTTTTAGAAAAATGAAACCATTATAAGACTCAAGTCCCATCACACAATGCAATGCAAACTGGAGGATAGAGTTTTACCTTATAATGGTCAAAATACGCTTGATACGATAAAAATGGATTTGATATTATTATTAGTCGATATATGTTTTAAAAATAATTTCAATCATAATGTATCAATCATAGACGGCATAGTACCCCATCCTACTATGTCGCCATACTAGTTATACAAACAAAACCACATGATGTCGTATTGGAAGTTGGATTCCATCATGAGTCAAGGCTAGGGACGATCTCCTAACCGATTTGAGACACTCTCTCAGGGTTCGGACGCTGGCGAATCCTTGGATACAGCAGGGCCGGCCCACAAATACTTTAGTGGATTGGCAATTCCTGAACACATGCTTCTTGATCCTATTGGACCTATAAATTGGCCATTGGCGACCAATAAAAATAGTCCGAGGCGCCTCATTCCGTCAACCACATAAGTAAAAATGTTGAGCCGTGTAAAAACCCAAACACCACTTCTAGCTAGAAAGAAACATGTGCACTCCCTGCGTTCCCTTGTCCCGTTTTTGACTCTACCGGGGTGTGAGGCTCGCGAGGTAATGTAATACAGAAAGCTATGCCTAAATAGGCGATGCCTTGATCATTATCCACTAGGCTCTGCTTTTCAACAAAAGCCTTGATCCATGCATCTTAGTATGCCACATTGTTAATCCCTACCATTGATTTCTGCCAATATATAACATCTGAGCTCATACGTCTCAGAGAAGGGTATTATGCAAGAGAATGAATTCTTCGCTACCAAACAAATATATATTAGCAGAAATCAATAGATACAATGTAAAGGAATACAACGTCAGACATACCATCCATTTACAAGTCCTTTCTGGGTTTGAACGAAACCGTTGGAACCTTATTCCTCGCATATCCGAAACAATCAACATGTACGTCCGGACGGCTACCACTGTAGCCCCTTCAAGGTAGCTACTCCAATCATGGGCATCAGTAGCAACTCATCCATTTGACGTGAAGATCGTTGGTCTTGCACCGTATTCAATTTCTTCGACTGTTAGTCGTCGAATTCATTATTCAGAATGGGTTAAACCCGATCTTTCCGAATAACTCGCGTAATTTAAAATCAAGTGCTATAAAAACACATCCAGTGCCTCATTCCAATTCGGAATATTCTTTTAATTAAATATTCACAATATAAGGGCTGAATCCCCATTAATTTTATCAAAGATAAATCCTTTAAAGTTACCTTTTACATCTCTAAATCATTACTTAAAGATTATTCAAATTTAAGAAATTAATCTTATCTTTAACTGGGTTAAAGAACTGATGTCATTTAAAACACAGTTCACGATAAACCCGAAATCATCTTCCATTAAATATGGAATTTTCACAGAAATTGAATCAATATATATAATCGATATAAATTTCTGTATCAGATCAATAATATAAATGGAATAACGGCAAAGTCTTTTAAATTCCATATAGTAACAGCCTTCTTTTACAGTAGCTCATCTCGATTATCACCGAACCAAATTCCATTCAATTCCAATTTAATTAAAAAATTGGAAAACTTTATTTTGGAAAAAATTCTAATTAAATCTTAATAAATGCTTTATAAATTCCGAATTTTAGTTTCACTGTTAATTGGGTTAAAGAACAAATGTCATTTTAAAACACAGTTCACGATAAACCCAATTCACATTTCATTTTATTCCAATTACTAAATATAATTTGAAAACTCTATTAATATTAATTAAAATATTTATTCCTTTTTACATGGGGTTTTAAGAATAGTGTTATTGAAGACACCATTCACGATAACCCAAAAATCCAATTTATTTATTTTAAAACATTGGATTATCTTTCTAGTCAATAACTAGTTCATTTTGATAAAAATATATTTTAACTTTACAAAATTGGAGTTTTTCATCTTAAAATCTTTTTATATCATTTACTATGATTTTACATAATTTTCCTATATTTTAAATAATTTTATTAGGGCCTTTACAGTCTATTCCATAAACGGTCATCGAACTGCATCCATAGCGACCTTTTCTGAAATTGATTTGGACATAACTCCAAATCTAACCGTTATTTTTCAAAACTCTTATATTCATCGAAAAGCTCTTTTCGATACGAACCACCAGTTCCGGTTTTAGGATAATCCGAAAGTCGGATCTCTTGTTACGTCAAGTTGAAGTTAATGGTCGAAATTCACGAACGGTCGCTGCGCGGCGCGTTCTATTCAGGCCATTATATATATATATATATAAATTATATATTGTCGATTTCTACTAAAATTTATTTTATAAAATATTTATAAATTCATTTTAAAATGATTTTTATCTTTATTTTCAATTTTAAAGCAAAATCAAATATTCTATATTTTTATCATATTAAAATATTTATATTTCCAAAATATTAGATTTATAAATCACTTTTTTTTATATTTATTTTAAAATGAAGTAAATCGATCGATAAACCCATTCGGGTTAAAATAATGTTTGCTACTTAATTCGGCTTCACATTTTACATTTTTATATTCGTCTAAAAGGGACATAAAAATCATAGTTTTATTTACACTGAATATTATTTTAAAATATTCATAATTTTAAAATATTCTTTATTTAGAAAATTCTTTACTTCAAAATATTCTTTATATAAAGATGTTCTTCATTTTTAAAAATATTATTTTATTAAAAATACTCTGAATCGGGATGTGACTCAATCAATTACCATATAAATTCAGTTATATGGATTTCACACATTGCATATATTCAACGATAATGATAAACAATCATCAAGCAATACATTCACATCCAAAGTGAGAATTATAACTGTGTGAGCATTAAAATAAATAAATAAGTAATGCTCAACACAGACTGTCAATCCATCGATTCACAATTAATTAAATATTGGGGCTAGTGTATATCAAATGTCGTCCCAACACCCATGTGGGGTTTCAACCAACAAAAAATAATAGATTATTGTGCACTTGGGCGATGTGTGAAAAAATATCATCCCAATCACATAAACAAGTCGGATGACTTGTAAATGGAAGTGTAATATTTCAACAATGAGAAATTTTAATGATTCCTACCTACGAAACAAAGATGTATATTTTTATTGTTCACCTATTTCATTTAATATCTAATTCTTTTTAATGCATATAAAATGGCAATAAAAATATAACATTAAAATCTATTCTCTTTATTGTCTTTAAAACGACAATAGAAATGTAACTTTCAATTCTATTCTTTTTATTTCAACTAAAATATCAATAAAAATGTCACTTTTAAATCTATACTTTTTATTGCCTCTAATTTGACAATAAAAATGCAATCTTTCATTATCGTTTTTATTACAACTAAAATGTAAATAAAAAAAAGTAAATTTTAAATTCTATCTTTTATTTACATCTAAAATGTAAATAAAAAATGTAACTTTTTAATCTATTCTTTTATTTACGTCTAGAATGTAAACAAAAATATAACTTTTAAATAAACTCTTTTATTCACATCTAAATTGTAAATAAAAATGTAACTTTTAATCTAAGCTTTTATTTACATCTACAATGTAAATAAACATGCAACTTTTCATTTTATGGCTTCATTTACATTTACAATAAAAATTAAAAAAAATGTACTTTTTATTCTTTGTTTTTATTTACATCTAAAATACAAATAAAAATGTAACTTTTTAATTCATGTTCTATTTGCATCAAGAAATGCAAATAAAAATGCAACTTTTATTTTAGTGTTTTGTTTGCATCTGAAATTGCAAACAAAAATGCAACTTTTATTTTAATGTTTTGTTTGCATCTAAAATTGCAAAAAAATTGCAACTTTTTCCACGGTGTTTATTTGCATCTAAATATGCAAAAAGAAAAAAAAAATGTAATTTTCTCTACGGTGTTTATTTGCATTAAAATATGCAAATAAAAAGGAAATCTTTTAATATTATGTTTATTTGCATCTAAATATGCAAATAAAAAAATGTAATTTTAATAAAATGTTTTGTTTGCAACTAAATTTGCAAACAAAAATGCAACTTCATATTCCTAACTTTTTATTGTAACTCTAATTGACAATAAAACATAATATAATGTTTCTAACTTTTTACTGAAATCCAAGTGATAATAAATATATGTTCATTTTTGGTAACAATAACATGACGCTAAAAATATTCATTTCTAATGCATTAACATGACAATTAAAAATATAATGTTCATCTCTAATGCATTAACATGACACTTAAAAATATATATTCATTTTTCATGAAACTTAATAACACTAATATTAAGTTCATTTTCCATGAAACACGACGACGCTAAAAATATGATTATTTTTCATGTTTAATGTCTACACTAAGAATATGATTATTTTTCAGTTGAAACATGACGACGTTATAAATATGTTTATTTTTAATAAATTAATACGGCACTAAAAATAATGTTCGTTTTTAATAAATTGACATAACACTAAATTTATGTTCATTTTTAATGACATAACAAAACGCTAAATTTATATTCACTTTTCATGAAAATACACAACGCTAAATTTAAGTTTATTTTTCATGAAAATACACAATGCTAAATTTAAGTTCATTTATGCAATAACATTAATTTTGGTGTCTACATAAGGTGTAAACTTCTCATATGAATACATGTTACAACATCTAAATTTTGATGTCAAACCATGGTGTCAATTTCATATTAACACATGTAACAACAACTAGACTTGGGTGTTAAAATATAACGTCATAAATCAAATAAAAATGAATATTCTTATTTAAAACCACATCTAATCAAATCGGTGTTAATAGATCTAAATAAATAGGAAAATGTATTGCAGGACATAGATCTAAACAAACATGTATATGCCAAACCATCAAAATTCGCAAAACAACAATATCCAAACACATGACATCGCAAATATGATTATAACCATATATTCATGAATATAAATGGCGATAAATAATTAAATGTTTAATTATTCATTAAAACAGAAATCTTACAATTGCTTTTAATTCTGATCTGAAATTTCCTGAATTTTCAACATACTCCATTTAAGCTTTAATCAGTTCCATGTTATAGAATTATCCACCACGATCGCAACACAATTCGTTTCGTCAGATCCTGATTTCATTTGTACAAGATATGGTATTTTAACTATTAATGACTTCATTTAAATAATTAAATAATTTATTAAAATAGAATTCCTTAACCATCCTCTTAAACTCGTCGTCTTCTTCCCAGGTATTCACGGCAGAAGTTCTCACTCATTTCAAAACCAGAGATGATTGTGACTATTGATATTGTAGCCTTCATCGAGCTCTTCGATCTTATGTTTAGAGTTTTTGAAAATCATTGAGAAATTGAGGAGATAGAAGCAGAAGAAGATGGCTGCGTTTCAGCCATTGAAGATAAGGGGGCGGCGGCTCTGTTTTATTAGGGTTTAGGTTTTGTAAATTTTAAGGTATATATATATATATATATATATATATTAATACTATTTTATCCTTTTATTCCTCAAGGCCCATTCACATTTTGTATGTTATACGCTAAAAAAAAATGAGTTGTTGAATAAGGCTAAGGTGACATATTTACTTCTCATTTGTGTTTCCTTACATCCTCTTTATTACATGCTATAATGACACATTTATTTATTCTTTTACTATTCAAATTTCAAAAGTAGATAACAATGAAAAAAAGAGAGAGAAAGAGGATAAAATGGAAAGAATTAATGCTAGATTAATGCTATTTGTTTATGAACATGTAGTCTACGTTTGGAATTTCTAAAAGTTAAATTTGAATTGAGAGGGGAAATATTTAAGAGGACAGCCAAAGATATGTACCTATATATATGTTGTCAAAATTTATTTTATTTATAACCTACACATTATTTTCAATCAATAAATTAAATTAAAGTTCCTAAGACATTGTTAGTGTTAACATATTTCAAACTAGAATCTTTTAAATGCATCATTCTACATTAAAAATGTAATTTTAAATGTAAAAACATATTTCAACTAAAATCTTTTTAAATTATGCATGTATACATAAAAATTTTATTAAGTTTTAAATGTTACATTAATTTAAACAAGCTATGAATCATTTTAATGAATCATTATTACATAAAAATGTGAATTTTTATGTTACAATTTTTTTTCCTATTTAAACAAATGTTCATTCTTTATATTTTCTTCTTTACAATAAAAATGTAAACTTTTGATTGTTTAACCTTTTTTTTATTATATATATTTTTATATAATAGAATTTCTAATTTCTAGCGTATTTTCTAATTAAAATTTCTTAAAATAAAATTTTAAATTGGTTCTGATTTTCTGGGTTGTTACAGTTTAGCTGGGCTGTCAAATTTCGGTGTTGCTACACAGTTATATTGGAGTATATTCATGAATTCTTGCATACAACTCTTTCAATACACAGCCAATAAAATAAAGTTATAACATCAAATCCAAAAGATTGTAGCAACGATCTTTAATATGAATAGCGTATCTCCTTATTTCCCATATATCTATGCATCATGAATCGACTTATAGCCACTCCAAAACTAAGGTAACAAACAATGATTTTGTTGAAGGTTCCTACCCCTAAAAATTCTAACTTCTAAATTCTAATGGGCAAGGTCTTTCCATTCCTCTAACCAATGAAGTCTATGTCAATGAAGGCCTAGTCTTGATATTCGCAGCAATTGCTTAACATTTCATTGTAGGCATCACTTCTTAACTCCTACAATACGTCGTAAAGCCTGAGCTAATGGCATTGGAAGCCTTCATCGTACCACTTCTATTTTCTTCTTTAACTGCATGAAAACACAGAATTAATTTGAATTATCCCTCATCATCAGCAATATAAATAAGCTAAGCAGTTTGATGTCAAATGCATAAAAATGTATACAAAATTATTCATGAATTATTAGCTCATAGAAAAACGTATTACACATCATGGCGCTGCCCAAAAAAAATTGAATTATGGAGAAGTTGTTTAAGGTGCATTTATTAAAGGCAAATGTGTCCCAGCAAAGAAGTGTTATAAGTTCCGCTCCATATGCACAGTAAGTAAAATGAAAAAAAGTAATCTAAAATTGATGATGAACCTATCAATGGTTGGAAAAGAAAAATATTTAGAAGGAAAAAAAAAACATGCAATTATTCGAAAACCCGTAATTGGATTTCCACAAGAAAACATATTAATCAAATGTGCTTTCGTCGGTCAACTACTAAGCACCAAATACCAAGTTACACACAATTTTGTTGTTTCAATCCATAAATTCATTTAGACTAAAGACCATATCTTTGAATAATTAATAGCTAACGTGAAAAAGAGAATCTACTCTACGTTAATGCAAATAGCTAATAATTCATCAAACTAAGCTGTTATAACTTTGTATGGAACATAAAAATTTCTTGTTAACCAACACCTTTGTTTTGTAGGTTGAAGAAAAAAATGTAATAAAGTTGCCTTATATGCATTTACATAGAAGAATAAGATGGTCTTTAGATAACTAATGCAGGCTATGCCAAAGTTAAATTATGGTATCCATGAAGCTTTGAAGCTAATCATTTTTAATTTGAACTTCATGATAAATAAATCAACATTGCATAATTAAAAATTCTATGGAAAAGTAACTTAAAAAATAAAAAATCTTGATGAATATCAGGATAATATATTAATTGAAAATATTTCTAATACTATTGATAACAGTCCCTCAGAAAATGAGCCAGTCAGTGAATTTCACACATGATGAATCTGAAAATCGAAAATTGGTAGAAAATTCTAACATAAATGTAATTTGAAAAAACAAAACAAAATAGCTACAATTGAGTATACTCTTTGTACCCAAGAGGTAGAACCTTGATTCTCAATCTAGGCCAATATAATTTGCCTTTTTAGCTAGTCATAAGTTAATGTGGTTTTACTTTGAACGCATGATTGTCAAATAATTCATAGATGAAATTTTCACCTATCTTTATGGACAAGACAATGGCAATTTGAATGGGGAGAGCAAGAAGTTATAGTTTAATCATTTGCTAAATGCAAATCGTAGAATTAATTTCAGCTACATATGAAGACAACACAGTGGCAATTTGATTGTCAAATGTAGTCATAACAAACCAAAACCAAAATACTAACTTACTATGGCTAAGCGCGTAATAATAATATAAGTTTAGTACCTAGTTTGGTGAATATTAAGAAATTCCATAAGTTGAAACATACATGTCAACGAAGACATTGTAAAAATAAAAATTGGGGGAGATGGAAATGTTTAATAGTTCACTATTTGTAAAGAAATAACTACGTTCTAAGAATTGCGGAGTAATTTATTAAGTCACCACATTTAAAAAGTCAGAACAAAAGTGAGATGTTGTTGTACCTTATGTAAATAATAACACAAACGATTGGTCCAAGGTCACGTCTCTTTGTCGTCCCCATCTACAACAAACATCCCCTTTTATAGTTTCTAAGACTGCCAAGACAAACACGATGCAAACGCAGTGCATGTACTTTATTCGCCTATAATTTAAACCAATTGCATGCATTGACCTCTAGTCTGAATTTAGAACATACAAAAGAGTAACTATTTTTCATCTACCTTATTGTAAGAAAATTTTCTCAGTTTCGTCCATTTAGGCTACCGAGATCTATATCTTTGCCAAGCTATTATTATTACACTCATCTTTCATTATTAACTCTTACTTGTTTAATTTGAAGTCCAGTTTCAAAGAAAATTTTAAGTAAAATCTTTTGCCCCATTAGAATGCATTATTAGTTTCCATAAAGCAACATCCACTTACAATGCCAACAACAGTTAAGCATGGAGAAACCCCTAAAAAAATATAAAAATGGTACATTGACAAACCTGAAGCATACAAAAACTCAGTTACAAAAAAATAAAAATAAAATAAAAACAACTCAGAAGAGAAGAAAATGCTTTAAGTTTAATCTGCAACCTTAACTTCATTTCAAATGCAACGAAATTAATTAAGGTAAAATGCTGTGTTGGTTTGAATAAAGGAAAATAAGTGATTAAACCTAACGAAGACAATAGAGCCATTACAATAGAGCCGTTAGAGTGTGAACACGTTTTTATCATATTTAGCATGCTTTGTCATTATCTGCTAGCCGTTAGGCTCATGCATACTTGGTATATTTAATACTAGCCGTTATGCTCATACATATTTGGTATATTTTGTACTAGCCGTTGGGCTCATAGCACTATATAAATGTGCTCTTTGTATCATGTTTTGCATCAATAAAAATTGCAATTGTTCCTCTCTAAAAACTCTCCTCCTCATCCCTTAATGTGGTATCAGAGCCAAATTGCCGAAAGGCTTAATCATCAAGCAGAAAGTTGTTTTTGTTTTATGGCCAACAACAATGAAGTAACCTCCGCTGTTTCAGGAAGTATGGGGTACAGTGCTCCACCTAACCATCATGACCTGATTAAACCAAAAAGCCAAATTATCACCACATCTCTAGACGAAGACAATTACATTCTATGGAAATATCAAGTAGAGATCGTTTTAAGAGGGTATGATTTACTGTAGTACATTAATGGGACAATAACAGTCCCACCAGTGACGATAACCAATTCGGAAGGAGAAATTGTGCCTAACACAGACTACACAAAGTTTCAAAAATAAGACAGCCTCCTCTCCTCATGGCTCCTATCGTCAGTAAGTTCGAATTTATTATCACAAATAGTTGGAGGTAGCACATCTTATGAAATATGGAAAACAGTTGAACAAATTTTCAGTTCACAATCAGCTGCTAGAATCATGCAATATAGAAGGGAATTACAAAATTCTAGAAAAAAAGAGGCAAGCATGAAAGAATACTTAGGAAAAATTAAAAATCTGTGTGACAAACTAAATGTTGTTGGTCATAAGATCAGCGACAATGAGCAAATCCTATTTATTATTGGTGGATTAGATGAAGAATATGAATCTCTAGTAACTGTGTTAGCCACACAACAAACTTTACCTGATTTACAGTTCGTTCGATCAGCACTCCTTGATCATGAAGGCAGAATTGACCAAAGAAAAACAGCACAAAATAAGTTCTCTGCCAATTATACCACAGTCAGAAATAAGCAGATACAAGGAGATAACAACAACTATCGTGTGAAATGCCAAATATGCCAAAAGTTTGGTCATATGGCGAACAAATGTTACTTCAAGTATAATTCAGACACAGGTAGACAACAGGTAAGCCAAAATTACTTTTCACAAAGAAGAGCACAAGCAAATATGGCAACAACAGGGAATTCAACTCAAAATAATAATAACGCAAACCGAAGACATAATGCTGCAGATGATGATGAAGTAAAAAATGAAGACAATGGCTTCGAAGAATGGTACCCTGACTCAGGAGCGACTCACCACATAACTAGCAATCTTCAAAATTTAAACATTGGGAGCAGAAATTACTCAGGTATGAGAAATTTGCATATGGGTAATGGTAGTACTGCTAGTATCACACACATAGGCAAAGGGACTATCTTTGGGAAAAGACAACTCAAATTAAACAATCTTCTTAGGGTACCTACGATTAATAAAAATTTGTTAAGTGTATCAAAATTTGCCAACGACAATAATGTTTACTTTGAATTTCATCCTAAGTTTTGTTTAGTTAAAGATTCCCTAAATCATGAAATATTACTTCGAGGTAACCTATACGATGGTTTATACAAATTCAAGACTGCAAACTCAAGTGGAGAATTCTGGTACAATAATGTAGATGCTAGTAGTGACAATGACTGTATTAGGAATAGTTGCAATAACGTTGATTATGACAATAATAGCAATGAATGTAACGTGATTAATTCTTGGCATATAAAATTAGGACATCCTAATCTGGAAACTATTAAGACTGTTCTGCGTAATAATAACATTCATTATAAAAATGTACCTATCAAACACACATGCACGCACTGCCAACTCGGCAAGAGCCACAAGCTCCCTTTTAGTGATTCTGAAACCAGCTATAATGAGCCACTGGAACTTATAGCCGCTGACTTGTGGGGACCCACGCCTCTAAATTCATATCAGGGACACAGGTATTATCTTTCTTTTGTGGATGCTTATTCTAGATATACTTGGATATACATGCTAAAAACTAAATCAGAAGCTTGCAATACAGTTATGCAATTTATAACTCATGTCGAAAAACAAATGAACAGTACTGTTAAGGTTATTCAGACAGATGGGGGAGCTGAGTTTAAACCTCTAACTAATTACTTTCTCAAAAGAGGGATCAAATATAGATTAACTTGCGCGCATACGTCCGAACAAAACGGTTTAGTCGAAAGAAAACATCGACACATAGTAGAGACTGGTCTAACTTTGTTATCACAAAGCTCATTACCCATGAAATATTGGGATGAAGCTTTCTACGCATCTGTATTCCTCATTAACAAGTTGCCAACCAAAGTCTTAAACAATAAAATCCCACATGAAATGATATACAGTGTTAGACCAGAATATGGTTTTCTGAAAGCCTATGGGTGTCTAGGTTTTCCATGTTTGAGAAACTATAACAATCATAAACTAAGTATGAGATCAAGCCCATGCACAAAACCAAAATAGTTATAAGTGCATGGACAAAAATGGAAAAATATATGTTTCTAGGCATGTGATATTTGATGAAAACAAGTTTCCTTATGCAGAAAAGCAAATCGGAAAAAAGGATGGGGAACAAAGCATAAACAATAACATACGGTTCGAGCCATTCATTACTGAACCACCTTCAATTGATAGAAATGAAGAGCAACAACGCACAAGCAATTTAAACACCCAGGAAGAAACTATGGATCAAACAAACGAGCAAACCAATGAGACACACAATGACTCAGAAGATACAAACATACATCAAAACATGCAGCATAGTGAATGTAGCGATAAGGAATTTCGCTCGATCCGAATCAGTCGTTAAATCGATCTAGACTGTTCGAAACCCCTGATCGTTTGAGAACAGGACAAAATAGAACACAGACGGAAGAACATTTCATTGCTTTTACAACAATTCCATCAGATACAAGAATATACAGAGTATAAATGAATAAATTACATTCGATAAATATCAGATATTACAATAAATTACATAGCAGCGGAAAAACAATACAAAGCACAACTGAAGGTGATATACGGATACAGAGCTTTCCTGATATCATTCCAGGTGTAAACCAGGATCCTATGAATATAAATCTGCAAAACCAAAACTACTAGCTGCCCGTGCGGAAAATAGGGGCACCCAGAGTTTAGGTTAAAACAATAAACTCCAGGTCAGTCATGTGACTGGTGTGAGAACTAAAACAGTTATTAAAACTTTATTTTAAAAGAGAGTAATTCAAGGGACCACGCCGTATAACACGGAACGGGTTTCCTCCCAAGAATACCAGTGCATAGAATAAACAACGCAATGCTTTATCGAAAAATGAAGCTATTATAAGACCCAGGTCCCATCACACAATGCAACGCAAGCCGGAGGATAGGGTTTTACCTTATAACAGCCAAACATGCTTGGTACGTTTAAAACAAATCATTTGATACTATAATAAGTGTATAGTGTCAAAACAGTTTCAATCATAAATATAAATCATAGACGGCATAGCATCCCATGCTACTATGTCGCCATACTAGGCTCTACAAATAAAGCCGAAATATCTTGTATTGGAAATTGGATTTCCGTCATGAGTCGAGGCAAGGGGCAAGATCCTCTCCGCTTCGAGACACTCTAGCAAATGCCTCAGGACTACACACTCTGGGCAACCCCAGATGCGGCTGGGCCGGTCCTCACTTACATTAGAGGATTGGCAATTCCTGAACACACGTTTCCCGGTCCTTACAGACCTATAATCGAGGCGCCTCATTCCAACAACCACAAAGGTGAAAAGTATATAAATGTCAGGGCTGGTAAGTCACTGACACCACCAAAGCTAGAAAGAAACGTCGTGCTCTCCCAGCGGTCCGTATCCCGTTTTTAACTCATACCGAGGTGTGAGGCTCGCGAATTCACGTTATACACAAAGCTGCCACGTAGGTCGTGCTTTGATCATCAACCACAAGACTTTGCTTTTCAACAGAAGCCTTGATCATTGCAACTCAGTATGCCACACAGGCAATTCATGTCATGCGATTGATATCTATCGATATATAACCTCTAAGTTCGTATGTCTCAAAGAAGGGCGTTAAGCAAGAGAATAAATTCTCCGCCGCCAAACAGATATATATTTAACAGAAATCAATCAACACAGAATAAAATCCAATGTCAGACACACAATCCATTTACAAGTCCGTTCTGGATCTAAACGAAACCGGAGGCACTTTCCTCGCATATCCATCGATCTCCAAGTACGTATGGACGACCACCAACTATTTCCATCCTCTTGGGTGTACAGCCCAATAAGGATCGTCAGTAATTATCCAAACGATGTGAAGACTTCCGGTCTTCAACCACCGTCTTCATCTTCGACATATCGTCGAATCGGTTATTCAGAATGGGTATAAACCCGGACTTTCCGAACAACCCGCGTATATTAAAAACAAATGTTACACAAACACAACATACGCCTCATTCCAATTCATATTTTCAGGGAAAGGTTCCCATTAATTTTATCCAAGATAAATTCTTTAAAATTTATCCTTTAATCTTCCTTTGGATGGTTTCAAACCAAAATTATGGTTTTCTAAGCTAGTCGAGATTAGCGAACCACAACGAAGTAATTAATTATTTTATTTCCCAATCCCCACCTATTCATCCCATGAAGCAAAACTGGTAATACTCCATATCTAATACTATGGTGTTATCGGTAAAATTAATTACCATTTCACGTTCAAATCTAATTAAAGATTTAACTATCGCTTTGGGCAAAACTGGCGATTCTCCATTCTCGCTCATTTCTAAATTTGATAATTTAGATTATAGGTTCACATTTCAACCTAATTGCAGATTCGTTAAGACTCCTTTTACTGGGTTAAAGAACTAGGTGTTATTTAAAACACAGTTCACGACAAACCCAAATCACATTCTATTTGTTATCGGGTTAAAGAACTAGTGTTATTTAAAACACAGTTCATGATAAACCCATTTCAAATCCAATCAAATATATTAGGAATTCCGATTATTTAAAACCCCTTTTTAAATCTAATTTATTTATTTAAAAATAAAAAATCGGGTTTTAAATTGAGTTCAAACTAGTTTATTTCGATAAGAATTCTATTTTTATCTTTTCAAATATGGAGTTTTTCATCCCATATTTTTCCAAATCATTTCTTCTGATTTTACACAAATTATTACTATCTTTAATAATTTTATCAAGGCCCGTACAGTCGATTTCCATCAACGGCCATCGAACTGCACTTACAGCGACTTTTTCAAATTCGATTTGGACGTATCTCCAAATCCAACTGTTAGATTTTGAATTTCTAATATTCGTTAGAAAGCTCTTTTCGATACGAACCCAACGGTTCCGGTTTTAGGAGAATCCGACGGTCGGATCTCCCGTAATGTCCGTTTGAAATAAACGGTCGAAATTTACGAACTACCGCGGCGCGGTGCTTTCTATTCAGGCCATTATATTATATATATAATATATATTTCGTCGATTTCTATTTAAAACGAATTATATAAATAGTTTTGAATTCGTTTCAAAAACAATTTCAACCTCCTTTTCAATTCAAAGCAAAATTGAATTCTTCTTTATAAATTCGTTTTAAAATTCATTTCTATTCAATTCAAGTTTCAATTCAATTTGAATTCATTTCACTTCGTTTTAAATTCAATTCGAATTCGTTTTCAATTCGATTCAATTCAAAGTGGTTTTCTATTCGATTCAATTCAAATTGGTTTTCTATTTGATTCAATTCAAATTGGTTTTCTATTTGATTCAATTCATTTTCTATTCAACTCAAATTCGTTTTCTATTCAACTCAAATTCGTTTTCTATTCAAATCAAATTCGTTTTCTATTCAAATCAAATTCGTTTTCTATTCAAATCAAATTCGTTTTCTATTCAAATCAAATTCGTTATATATTCAATTGAAATTCGTTATATATTCAATTGAAATCAAATTCGTTTTCTATTCAAATCAAATTCGTTTTCTATTCAAATCAAATTCGTTTTCTATTCAATTCAAATTCGTTATATATTCAATTCAAATTCGTTATATATTCAATTTGATTCAAATTTCATTTCAAAATATGCGATTTCGAAATCACTTTTCAATATTCATTTTAAATTGAATAAAATCGATATAAATTTCGTTCACGTCAAAATGGCGTCGATCTAATCAACCCGGCTTCATATATTTCTATTTTCAAATATTCTATTTCAAATATTTCCTTTTCAAATATTTCTATTTCAAATATTTCGTTCAACACATGACTAATCTCAACGGATGAGTACGGTCAACACATGAACCTTTATTTTATATTGATAAAGATGTAAATTTTATTATTAAAATATTTCGTTCAACACATGACTAATCTCAACGGATGAGTACGGTCAACACATGAACCTTTATTTTATATTGATAAAGATGTAAATTTTATTATTAAAATATTTCGTTCAACACATGACTAATCTCAACGGATGAGTACAATCAACACATGAACCTTTATATTATAATATTCTTTATTTTCTAAATTGGAATGAGGCCCAATCAATCACCATATAATATTAATTATATGGATTTTCATACATCACACGTATATAATAGCATTGAAAATAATCAACCATCAACCAAAGTGCACTACACTGTATAAGCATCAAATATAGATATCTGACGCTTATAACAGCCTGTCAATCAATCGATCGACATATTTAATCAATCAGGATGAGTGAACTTCAAATTTCATCCCAACACCCGTGTGGGGTTTCAAACAATCAAACACAGATTTTATTTGTGCAGTTGGGCGATGTGTAAAATTTATCGTCCCAATCAATGTCATTCAAATAGGTGTACATAAACAAACCGTCTGGTTTGTAAATGAATATTTATTTATTCACATTCACGTTAAAAATTATATTTTTAACGATAAAACATTTTATTTCAACACATGAATTTCTATTCAGTTCATTAACAAAATAAAAATGATATTTTTATTTTTCTAACTTATTTTAGAAAATTTCGGCGGCACAACAGCACGATACTAGAAACGGGACGAGTCCTAGCCTTATCCCCGGTCTAGTGAAGGCCCACGCCATTCACACATCAATCAAATCCATTCATTTCACCAAACAATTCAATTTTAATCAAATAATCTAACTAATTTTTGCAATCAAACAAACAAGTCCATGGTCTGTGGACGATTGTGTCGGGTGCTACTAAACACCGTCTGCATCCTAGTATATATATATATATATATATATATATATCTAGAAAAGAAATTGAAAGGTGAGAAATTCTCACCAATAGCTATCCAAACATCTTGACTCTTCTTTTGATAGAAATCTTCTTCGTTATCGCATTCTTGTCATCTTCGTTGGTGTAGCCACTACATATGTAAAAATTGAATTTTTACTATGTTATTCAATAGATAAAAATTATATTTTTACAACTCTATTCTTCATATAAAGATTTCGCCTTTTCAACTATAAAGATTTTACCTTTTCAATTTCATCACTATAAAAATCATCTCTTTATTTTGCTATACATATAAAGATGATATTTCTAATATTCCTATCATGTAAAAATTATATTTTTAATTCTCTACATAAACAAAAATCATATTTTTACATCTTCTACATAGTAAACATTATATTTTTAATACTTTAAAAATATAAAAATCATATTTTTAATACTTTAAAAATATAAAAATCATATCTTTATATTCGCTACTATATAAAAATTATACCTTTATTACTTCTATAAAAATCGTATTGTTATCTCGCTAACTGTATAAAAATCAAAACTTTATATTTTATGCCTCACAATAAAAATCAAAACTTTATATTTTCGAACATCACGTATATTATATTTTCAAACCATGCTAACCTAATAAATCAAAATCTCATCCTTTACACCGTAGAAATATAATCTTTTACTAAATTTCAAATTCTTATATAATAACATACATATGTATTTCAGATTTTTATATAAAATAAACAGCAAAAGAAAAATATAAGCAAAACTCACATTTACTTTGCAAAATCGTTTCTTTGCTGGAGGAGGGTCGCTGAGGGGTCGGGGCAGCTTGGTTGGTCGGCGTCGTCGTGGGGAGGACGTGGCGGAGGATGGTCAGGGGCAGCAGGCGGTGGGTCAGAGGCTGGGGGGTCTTGCGGTGGGGGAGTGGGGTACGGGGCAGTGGGCGGTCGAAGTCGATGCTGGAGGGGGGTCTAGGGCTCGCGGCTTGGTGATGTTGCTGTGGGGTTGTCTTCGGGTTTAGGGGGGTTTGCAAATCGGAGCTGGAGTGTGGAGAGAGACTGGCGCGAGGCTAGGGGAAGGAGGAGAGAGGCGGTGGGAAGGGGGAGGGCGGTCGGGGATGGGGTGCGCTCGTCGGAGGCTGGCGGATTAGGGCTCCGTCGCCCTTCGCTCTTTTTTTTTCATTCTGAATTTGATTTTGAACGGGGGGGGGGGGGGTGGGGGGGGGGGGGGGCAGAGAGAAATAAGGGGAGAGGGAGAGAGAGTGTTATATATATTTTTTTTATTATTATTTATGAAAAAGTTGACTTTTACATACGACCTCTAAACAAGGTCCACCGCCTGTCGTCTATAGCGTTTTACCCCCATTCCGAACACAATGGGATATGCATCGTAAGCTGATTCGAACGTTTGAATCAGTTTCCGTTAAAATATACATATAACTCTATATATTGAATTTGAACGCGCATTTCAAATTACCGGGGTCACATACTAACTTGAAAATTTTCAGAAAAATATTTTTTAGCTTCGTATTGACGATACGGTCCAAACAAAAGTGGTTTCGTCGAATTCTGAGACCATTGGAAAAATGGCCATTTTCCAGTCGATAAAAATCAACTGAAACTGGTCAAACGCGTTTTCCTTTGCCACGCTCACATATTGATTCGAAAAATTATGAAATTTGGAATCTAACAATAATTTGACATCACGGATCCAACAAAAGTGGTTTCGTTGAAATCCGAGGTCGTTTGCAAAATGTCTATTTTTAAGGGCCTGAATTCCATTGCGACTATTCAGAATTTTCAACTGAACATATCTTTTGATTCCCGCTATGAAATTTCAATTTTTCGGATTCGTTGGAAAGATATTATCAAATAGATCCTAATGTTTTTGGTTTCACTAAAATCCGGATTGTTTTGCACCCGGTACGTTCAATTGAAGTTTGAAATCGAATTATCGAACTACCGCGCCATTTTCAATTCTATTTTTTGTTATATATAAATATTTAACTCTAACGACGACGTATATAATATATACGTTCGAATTATATTCATCGAATTATATTC
This sequence comes from Allium sativum, assembly GCA_030737875.1. NCBI lineage: Eukaryota > Viridiplantae > Streptophyta > Magnoliopsida > Asparagales > Amaryllidaceae > Allium > Allium sativum. Next base: position 931,260,772 of record CM060922.1, on the reverse strand, counting down.
AAAATAAATTTCTCGCTGATATTATTTAAAATAATCTATTTTAAATATTCAAAATTCGCTAAAATCGCCAAAATAAAAATTTTAAACTGGCTCGCATTTCCGGGTTATTACAATCTCCCCCACTTAAAACTTTTCGTCCCCGAAAAGGAACAAAGTCGAAAGTGGTTTGATTAATCAACTCTACGTTCGATCTGGCTTCCATCCTCCAACTTTTCAGTTTCTGAGAATTTTCAAATTTTCAAAAATTTGGCTAACACCCTAAATTTTCGAAAAATTTCGCCATAACCTCCCCTGCACCGGGAGCCACGGGAAAATCCCGAAATTTCCATATAGGCCTTCTGATCTCAAAAAGAAAAAGAAAAAGCCAAGCGGCTAGCTAATAGGCTCATAAAATCATCATCACCCAACAAAACAGTAAATTATGTAGTAAACATGTACCTATTTGTCGGGCAAACAAAATTTATCCTTCAGCTCTAGCCTCCTTGCTATGACCTGTTCAATGTAAGTATATGTATATGCAAGCAAACGCGACCAATTTTCAATATAATTCAATATTTGATTCAATTAGGCATAATGGTTCAAAATTATCAAACAAATAGACAAACAACACAAACATCAATCAATTAGTGAATTAAAGTTTCAAATTCATAATTTTGATATATATATACAGAAAATCTTGTTTTTGATGCCAAATCACAACAACAAATTTATCTATATAAGTTTTGGTTCTCACACCAGTCGAATGGAAATATATAGATATCACACCTTCGAAACACGAACATAAATACTGATGATGTCATGACAATTTTCAGTACCATCTCCGGGCGACTAGAATGTGATTCTATATCTATCGAGTATATTAAAACTTCGAATATACGTTCATGACGCGTATATGCAAAACCTTTATATACTAGATTCTCCAAATCCATACAAATAAAATATTCAAATACGTATAAAACGATTTAAATTTTCAAAACAAAATTGTTTTCATTTGAAAAATATACCCTTCACACTCGTTCTAGGATACTACTGATCCTATCTCTAACGAGTCATTCTAATTGGATATTACTAATCCAATATCTGATGAATTCTTTCGTATGGTTCTAATGTGTCTTGTTCTCGAGCTCTGTAAACCAAAGCTCTGATACCAAATGTAGCGACAAGGAATTTCGCTCGATCCGAATCAGTCGTTAAACCGATCTAGACCGTTCGAAACCCCTGATCGTTTGAGAACAGGAAAAATAGAACGCAGACGGAAGAACATTTCAGATACAAGAATATACAGAGTATAAATGAATAAATTACATTCGATAAATATCAGATATTACAATAAATTACATAGCAGCGGAAAAACAATACAAAGCACAACTGAAGGTGATATACGGATACAGAGCTTTCCGGATATCATTCCAGCTGTAAACCAGGATCCTGTGAATATAAATCTGCAAAACCAAAACTACTAGCTGCCCGTGCGGAAAATAGGGGCACCCAGAGTTTAGGTTAAAACAATAAACTCCAGGTCAGTCATGTGACTGGTGTGAGAACTAAAACAGTTATTAAAACTTTATTTTAAAAGAGAGTAATTCAAGGGACCACGCTGTGAAGACCCGTAACTTCCCCGTAAAGGAAAGCGTCGGATAGTTCGAGAACAAGCCACAACAGAACTCATATAGAAGAACATTTCATTGTATATTACAACAATGCATCAGATTACAAGAATATACAGAGTAATAAATGAATAAATATTACACAGAAATATCAGAGATTTAAATTACATTTAAATACATAGCAGCGGAAAATAACACAATACACAACTAGAAGGAGATATACGGATACAAAGCTTTCCGGATATCGTTCCAGCTGTAAACCAGGATCCTGTGAATATAAATCTGCAAAACCAAAACTACTAGCTGCCCGTGTCAAAATAAGGGCACCCAGAGTTTAGGTTAAAACAATAAACTCCAGGTCAGTCATGTGACTGGTGTGAGAACTAAAACAGTTAATCTTTATATTTTAAAGCTAGGTAAATCAAGGGACCACGCCGTATAACACGGAACGGGTTTCCTCCCAAGAACACCAGTGCATAAAACAAACAGCGCAATGCTAAATAAAGAAAAATGAAGCTGTTATAAGACCCAGGTCCCATCACACAATGCAACGCAGTCGAGGATAGGGTTTTCCCTTATAACAGCCAAAGAATGCTTGATACGTTTAAAACAAATCATTTGATACTATAATAAGTGCATAGTGTATAAAACAACTTCAAATCATAAGTATCAATCATAGGCGGCATGAACGGCCCATAACACTATGTCGCCATATATAGGTTTACAATCAAAACCGCAAATGTCGTATTGGAAGTTGGGTTATCATTTATGGTATGAACCGAGGCTAGGGGCAAGATCCTCAATGATTCGAGACTGCCTAGCCCGAGTCTCAGGCAAGCGCGCAGGCAAGCCTTGGAGCGACAGGGCCGGTCCACCGATGTGGATTATTATACCTGAGCACTACGTTTCGCCGCCCTTTGGGGCGTAAGCGAGCCAACTAAATGACTCCATCGGTTCGAGAACGACCGATCAATCCGAGGCGCCTCGCAACAGCAACAACAACATAAGTCAAACTCGTCAGGGCGTGTAAAACCACTGACGCCACTTTTAGCTAGGAGGAAACGTAGGCCCTCCCTGAGGTCCGTCTCCCGTTTTTGATTCATACCGGGTGTGATACTCGCGAATCAACGTTACACAAAGCTACGCCACGAAGGCCGTGCTTCGATCATCAACCACAAGACTTTGCTTTTCAACAGAAGCCTTGATCATTTGCATCTTAGCATGCCACACAGGCAATTCACTCCATGCGATTGATATCCATCAATATATAACCCCTGAGCTCGTACGTCTCAGAGAAGGGCGTTAAGCAAGAGAATAAATTCTCCGCCGCCAAACAGATATACATTTAATAGAGATCAATCACACGGACTAAAATCCAATGTCAGACACACAGTCCATTTACAAGTCCGTTCTGGGTCTGAACGAAACCGGAGGCACCTAGTACCCCGCATATCCATCGATCTCCAAGTACGTCTGGACGATCACTAACTGTTTCCATCTTCTTGGGTGTACAGCCCAATCAAGATCATCAGTAATTACCCAAACGACGTGAAGACCTCCGGTCTTCGACCATCGTCTTCATCTTCGACTTATCGTCGTATCAGTTATTCAGAATGGGATAAACCCGGACTTTCCGAATAACTCGCGTATATTTTAAATAAGTGTTACACAAACACAACATACGCCTCATTCCAATTCATCAGTTACTAACCGTAAATTAATCAAGAGAATAATTCCCCAAATATTAACCCCGAAGGCCGAAACCAACATCAGATCAATATCCAGAAAACCATTCTGCTTGGCTAACCGACAGTTAGTTTCTAAATTTCACGTTCAAATCTAATTAAAGATTTAACTATCGCCTGGAGCAAAACTGGTGATACTCCATTCTCGATCTTTTCAATCTAATTAAAGATTCATTAAAACTCCACTTAGTTTTAATCATTATCTGGGTTAAAGAATCAGTGTCATTTAAAACACGGTTCACGATAAACCCAAAATCACATTCATTAATTATCGGGTTAAAGAATGAGTGTTATTTAAAACACTGTTCACGATAAACCCAAAAATCAATATCAATTCAATTCCAATTAAATATTATTTAATTGGTACACTTCATTAAATCTAAATAAAAAGATTTAATCTTTTCTCAACTGGGTTCAAGAACAGTGTTAGTGAAGACACCATTCACGACAAACCCAAATCACATTCGATATTCAATTCCAATTAAATATTATTTAATTGGTACACTTCATTAAATCTAAATAAAAAGATTTAATCTTTTCTCAACTGGGTTCAAGAACAGTGTTAGTGAAGACACCATTCACGACAAACCCAAATCACATTCGATATTCAATACAAGGCTCTGAATAGAAAATATATCGGCTTATATTCAATATCGAATTCTACGACTAACAAATGTCGTATTGGAAATAACGATATCAATATATATCTTTCAAATTTCCATAACAACACCTGTATAATCACGAATTCCAACATCGAAATATTCCGAAGACAATTTCGATTCAAATCCACTCCAATGCAATCATTGGAAATTTTGGTTATTTTTAAAACCCTTTTCGAATTCAATTTATTTATTTAAAAATAAATAGAATTATAATTCTAGTTCAAAACTAGTTCATTTCGATAAAAATCCATTTTTATCTTTTCAAATATGGAGTTTTTCAGCCCAATTCTTTCTAAATCATTTCTTATGATTTTACACAAATTATTGCTATTTTTAATAATTTTATCAAGGCCCGTACAGTCGATTTCCATCAATGGCCATCGAACTGCACTTACGGCGACCTTTTTCGAATTTGATTTGGACGTATCTCCAAATCCAACCGTTAGATTTCAAATTTCTAACATTCATTAGAAAGCTCTTTTCGATACGAACCCAACGGTTCCGGTTTTAGGAGAATCCGACGGTCGGATCTCCCGTAATGTCCGTTTGAAATAAATGGTCGAAATTCACGAACTGCCGCGGCGCGGCGCGTTCTATTCAGGCCATTATATTATATATATAATATATATAATATATACTTCGTCGATTCCTATTTAAAACGAATTATATAAATAGTTTTAAAATCGTTTCAAAAATCCATTTCAACTCAATTCAAATTTCAATTTGAATTCATTTCAATTCAAAGCAAAATTGAATTCTTCTTTATAAATTCGTTTTAAAATTCATTTCTATTCAATTCAAATTACAATTCAATTTGAATTCATTTTCAATTCAATTCATTTCGAAATCGTTTTCAATTCAATTCATTTCGAAATCGTTTTCAATTCAATTCTATTCGAAATCGTTTTCAATTCATTTCTATTCGAAATCGTTTTCAATTCATTTCTATTCGAAATCGTTTTCAATTCATTTCTATTCGAAATCGTTTTCAATTCATTTCTATTCGAAATCGTTTTCAATTCATTTCTATTCGAAATCGTTTTCAATTCATTTCTATTCGAAATCGAATAAATCGATATAAATATCGTTTACGTCAAAATGGCGTCAATCTAATCAACACGGCTTCATAAATTTCTATTTTCAAATATTCTATTTCAAATATTTCTTTTTCAAAATAGTTGTTATTATCAAAATATTCTTTATTTTCACGATTGGAATGAGGCCCAATCAATTACCATATAAAATTAATTATATGGATTTTCATACAACACATGTATACAATAACATTGAAAATAATCATCCATCAACCAAAGTGCACTACACTGTATAAGCATCAAATATAGATATTCAACGCTTATAACAGCCTATCAATCAATCGATCGACATATTTAATCAATCAGGATGAGTGAAATTCATATTTCATCCTAACACCCGTGTGGGGTTTCAAACAATCAAACACATATTTTATTTGTGCTGTTGGGCGATGTGTAAAATTTATCGTCCCAATCAATGTCCTTCAAATAGGTGTACATAAACAAACCGTCTGGTTTGTAAATGAATATTTATTTATTCACATTCACGTTAAAAATTATATTTTTAACGACAAAACATTTTATTCCAACATATGAATTTCTACTCAGTTCATTTATTCAATAAAATGATATTTTTATTTTTCTAACATATTTTAGAAAATTTCGGCGGCATAACGGCACGATACTAGAAACGGGACAAGGCCCAGCCTTATCCCCGGTCTAGTGAAGGCCCACGCCATTCACACATCAATCAAATCATTCAATTCCACTCAAACAATTCAATTCAATCACATAATCAAACTAATCTATGCAACCAAACAAACAAGTCCATGGTTTGTGGACGATTGTGTCGGGTGCTACTAAGCACCGTCTGCATCCTAGTATATATATATATATATAACTAGAAAATAAATTGAAGAGTGAGAAATTCTCACTTATAGCTATCCTAGCTCCGCGGCACTTCTAATGCAGGAAATCTTCGCCAACTCGCCTTTTGTCGCTTTCGTTGTCCGCTTTCACTACATATGTAAAAATCGAATTTTACTTCGCTATTCAATATATAAAAATCCTATTTTTCTATCGAAGTTCAATATACAAAAATCCCCTTTTTCTATCGAAGTTCAATATATAAAAATTCTATTTTTCTATCGAAGTTCAATATACAAAAATTCTATTTTTCTATCGAAGTTCAATATATAAAAATCGAATTTTTATTTCAAAAGTTCAAATCATTTCCTTTTTAAAATCTAAATCTTTCACTTTTAAAGTTTAAATCTTTTCACCTTTAAAGTTTAAATCTTTTCTCCATTTAAAGTTTTAAATACCTTTTTCAAATCAAAGTTTTTTTTAAAATTCCTAAAATCAGTTTTAACTTTTTAAAACAAAATCAGTTTTATTCTTTTAATTTTAAAATCAGTTTTAACCTTTTCATTTTCAGCTTTATACTTTATAAAAATTTCAGTTTTACTTTAAATAAAATTTCAATTTTACTTTAAATAAAATTTCAGTTTTTAACTTCCTAAAAATTCAGTTTTTAAAATCAACAAAATACAGTTTTTAAAATCAACAGAATTCAGTTTTTAAAATCAACAAAATTCAGTTTTTTTAAAATCAACAAAATTCAGTTTTTAAAATCATCAAAATTCAGTTTTACCCTCTGTTTAAAAATCGAAATTTTTTTTTTTAGATAAAAAAATAAAATAAAATAAATAACGTACCTGCGAAGGGGGCTTGGTCTTCGTCGATCACCGGAGGTTTCGAGGGGCGGCGCTAGGGTCCCGATTGTGGTCGCGATGCTTGGGGTCTGGTGGCAGCTTGGGTCTTCGGGGTGAGGGCGCTTGGGTTTATTGAGGTGGAGCTCGAGGTCTAAATGCGGAGGGGGGGGGGGAGAAGAAGAGGAAGCGCGAGAAGGGGAGAGGGCGGAGGGGAAGCGCCCTGGTGGCCGACCGACGGGGGGGGGATGGGCGATAGGCGGTGGTCTGCCCTTTTTTTTTTTTTTTTTATATGTCGATCTGAAAAGTAATTTAGGGGGGGGGCCAGAACCAATAAAGGGGAGGGAATATTCTTTTTTTTTATATATTTTTTATTTTTATTTAATTTCTCTCTCCTAAGTTGACTTTTCATACGCTCTCGAAATCGAACCCACCGCCTGTCGTCCATAGCGTTTCACCCCCATTCTGAACACAATGGGATATGTATCGCAAGCTGATTTGATTGTTACAATCAGTTTCCTTTTGAATTTTCATTTAAATCATTATATTGAATTTTAAACGTACATTTCAATATACCGGGGTCACATATTAACTTGGAAAATTACAGAAAAAATATTTTCTAGCTTCGTATTGACGATACGGTCCTAACAAAACTAGTTTCGACGAATTCTGAGACCGTTTGGAAAATGGCCAATTTCCAGTCGATTAAAATCAACTGAAACTGGTCAAACGCGTTTTCCTTTGCCACGCTCACATATTGATTCGAAAAATTATGAAATTTGGAATCTAGCAATAACTTAACATCACGGACCCAACAAAACTTGTTTCGTCGAAATCCGAGGTCGTTTGCAAAATTGCTATTTTTAAGGGCCTTACATATATAAAAATATATATAAATTCCACAGCGACTATTTCTAATTTTAAACTGGACATATCTTATCATTTCTAAGATGAAATCTTGATTTTTCGGATTCGTTGGAAAGATATTCACAATTAGATCCCATTATTTTTGGTTTCACTAAAATCCGGATTGTTTTGCACCTGGTACATTCAATTGAAGTTTGAAATCGAATTATCGAACTACCGCGCCATTTTTAATTCTATTTATAATTATATATAAATATTTATATTCTATCGACGATGCGTATAATATATACGTTCGAATTCTATTCAAATTAAATTTCACGTCGATATTATTTAAAATAATTCATTTTAAATAATCAAAATTCGTTATAATTGCCAAAATAAAAATTTTAAACTGGCCCAGATTTTACGGGTTGTTACAATCTCCCCCACTTAAAACTTTTCGTCCCCGAAAAGGAACAAAGTCGAAAGTGGTTTGATTAATCAACTCTACGTTCGATCTGGCTTGCATTCTCCAACTCTTTAGTTTCTGAGAATTTCTAAAATTTGGCTAACACCCTAAATTTTTGAAAAATTTCGCCATAACCTCCCCTGCACCGGGAGCATCGGGGAATTTCAAATAGCTTCCCCGGTCCTTCAGATCTCAAAAAGAAAAAGAAAAAGCCAAGCGGCTAGCCAATAGGCTCATAAAATCATCATCACCCAAACAAAACAGTAAATTATGTAGTAAACATGTACCTATTTGTCGGGCAAACAAATTTTATTCTCTGCTCTAGCCTCCTTGCTATGACCTGTTCAATGATATACATGTATATGCAAGCAGATGCGACCAATTTTCAATACAGTTCAATATTCGATTCAATTAGGCCAAATGGTTCAAAACTATCAAACAATTAAACAAGCAATACAAACATCAATCAATTAGTGGATTAGAGTTTTCAAATTCATAACTTTGATACATAGTCAAAAATCAGAATTTTGATACCAAATCACACAATTAGCCCTATCTAATTTTGGTTCTCACACCAGCCTAATGGAAATATATAGATATTACACGTTCGTCCCTCGAATATAAATTCTGATGATGATATATCAATCATCAGAATCACCCCCGGGCGACTAAAGTGTAATTCTATATCTATCCAGTATATTAAAATTTCGAATACACGCGGATCAGACGTATACGCAAAATCTATATATACTGGATCGTCCAACTCAATATAAATAAATAACCAAATACGAATAGTTGATTTAGATTTTCAAAACAAAATTTGTCTTCATTTTCAAAAATATACTCTTCACACTCGTTCTAGGATACTACTGATCCCATCTCTAACGAGTCATTCCCATTGGATATTACTAATCCAATATCTGATGAATTCTTTCGTACGGTTCTAATGTGCCTTGTTCTCTGAGCTTTGTAAACCAAAGCTCTGATACCAACTGTGAAGACCCGTAACTTCCCCGTAAAGGAAAGCGTCGGATAGTTCGAGAACAAGCCACAACAGAACTCATATAGAAGAACATTTCATTGTATATTACAACAATGCATCAGATTACAAGAATATACAGAGTAATAAATGAATAAATATTACACAGAAATATCAGAGATTTAAATTACATTTAAATACATAGCAGCGGAAAATAACACAATACACAACTAGAAGGAGATATACGGATACAAAGCTTTCCGGATATCGTTCCAGCTGTAAACCAGGATCCTGTGAATATAAATCTGCAAAACCAAAACTACTAGCTGCCCGTGTCAAAATAAGGGCACCCAGAGTTTAGGTTAAAACAATAAACTCCAGGTCAGTCATGTGACTGGTGTGAGAACTAAAACAGTTAATCTTTATATTTTAAAGCTAGGTAAATCAAGGGACCACGCCGTATAACACGGAACGGGTTTCCTCCCAAGAACACCAGTGCATAAAACAAACAGCGCAATGCTAAATAAAGAAAAATGAAGCTGTTATAAGACCCAGGTCCCATCACACAATGCAACGCAGTCGAGGATAGGGTTTTCCCTTATAACAGCCAAAGAATGCTTGATACGTTTAAAACAAATCATTTGATACTATAATAAGTGCATAGTGTATAAAACAACTTCAAATCATAAGTATCAATCATAGGCGGCATGAACGGCCCATAACACTATGTCGCCATATATAGGTTTACAATCAAAACCGCAAATGTCGTATTGGAAGTTGGGTTATCATTTATGGTATGAACCGAGGCTAGGGGCAAGATCCTCAATGATTCGAGACTGCCTAGCCCGAGTCTCAGGCAAGCGCGCAGGCAAGCCTTGGAGCGACAGGGCCGGTCCACCGATGTGGATTATTATACCTGAGCACTACGTTTCGCCGCCCTTTGGGGCGTAAGCGAGCCAACTAAATGACTCCATCGGTTCGAGAACGACCGATCAATCTGAGGCGCCTCGCAACAGCAACAACAACATAAGTCAAACTCGTCAGGGCGTGTAAAACCACTGACGCCACTTTTAGCTAGGAGGAAACGTAGGCCCTCCCTGAGGTCCGTCTCCCGTTTTTGATTCATACCGGGTGTGATACTCGCGAATCAACGTTACACAAAGCTACGCCACGAAGGCCGTGCTTCGATCATCAACCACAAGACTTTGCTTTTCAACAGAAGCCTTGATCATTTGCATCTTAGCATGCCACACAGGCAATTCACTCCATGCGATTGATATCCATCAATATATAACCCCTGAGCTCGTACGTCTCAGAGAAGGGCGTTAAGCAAGAGAATAAATTCTCCGCCGCCAAACAGATATACATTTAATAGAGATCAATCACACGGACTAAAATCCAATGTCAGACACACAGTCCATTTACAAGTCCGTTCTGGGTCTGAACGAAACCGGAGGCACCTAGTACCCCGCATATCCATCGATCTCCAAGTACGTCTGGACGATCACTAACTGTTTCCATCTTCTTGGGTGTACAGCCCAATCAAGATCATCAGTAATTACCCAAACGACGTGAAGACCTCCGGTCTTCGACCATCGTCTTCATCTTCGACTTATCGTCGTATCAGTTATTCAGAATGGGATAAACCCGGACTTTCCGAATAACTCGCGTATATTTTAAATAAGTGTTACACAAACACAACATACGCCTCATTCCAATTCATCAGTTACTAACCGTAAATTAATCAAGAGAATAATTCCCCAAATATTAACCCCGAAGGCCGAAACCAACATCAGATCAATATCCAGAAAACCATTCTGCTTGGCTAACCGACAGTTAGTTTCTAAATTTCACGTTCAAATCTAATTAAAGATTTAACTATCGCCTGGAGCAAAACTGGTGATACTCCATTCTCGATCTTTTCAATCTAATTAAAGATTCATTAAAACTCCACTTAGTTTTAATCATTATCTGGGTTAAAGAATCAGTGTCATTTAAAACACGGTTCACGATAAACCCAAAATCACATTCATTAATTATCGGGTTAAAGAATGAGTGTTATTTAAAACACTGTTCACGATAAACCCAAAAATCAATATCAATTCAATTCCAATTAAATATTATTTAATTGGTACACTTCATTAAATCTAAATAAAAAGATTTAATCTTTTCTCAACTGGGTTCAAGAACAGTGTTAGTGAAGACACCATTCACGACAAACCCAATTCACATTCGATATTCAATTCCAATTAAATATTATTTAATTGGTACACTTCATTAAATCTAAATAAAAAGATTTAATCTTTTCTCAACTGGGTTCAAGAACAGTGTTAGTGAAGACACCATTCACGACAAACCCAAATCACATTCGATATTCAATACAAGGCTCTGAATAGAAAATATATCGGCTTATATTCAATATCGAATTCTACGACTAACAAATGTCGTATTGGAAATAACGATATCAATATATATCTTTCAAATTTCCATAACAACACCTGTATAATCACGAATTCCAACATCGAAATATTCCGAAGATAATTTCGATTCAAATCCACTCCAATGCAATCATTGGAAATTTTGGTTATTTTTAAAACCCTTTTCGAATTCAATTTATTTATTTAAAAATAAATAGAATTATAATTCTAGTTCAAAACTAGTTCATTTCGATAAAAATCCATTTTTATCTTTTCAAATATGGAGTTTTTCATCCCAATTCTTTCTAAATCATTTCTTATGATTTTACACAAATTATTGCTATTTTTAATAATTTTATCAAGGCCCGTACAGTCGATTTCCATCAATGGCCATCGAACTGCACTTACGGCGACCTTTTTCGAATTTGATTTGGACGTATCTCCAAATCCAACCGTTAGATTTCAAATTTCTAACATTCATTAGAAAGCTCTTTTCGATACGAACCCAACGGTTCCGGTTTTAGGAGAATCCGACGGTCGGATCTCCCGTAATGTCCGTTTGAAATAAATGGTCGAAATTCACGAACTGCCGCGGCGCGGCGCGTTCTATTCAGGCCATTATATTATATATATAATATATATAATATATACTTCGTCGATTCCTATTTAAAACGAATTATATAAATAGTTTTAAAATCGTTTCAAAAATCCATTTCAACTCAATTCAAATTTCAATTTGAATTCATTTCAATTCAAAGCAAAATTGAATTCTTCTTTATAAATTCGTTTTAAAATTCATTTCTATTCAATTCAAATTACAATTCAATTTGAATTCATATTCAATTCAATTCATTTCGAAATCGTTTTCAATTCAATTCATTTCGAAATCGTTTTCAATTCAATTCTATTCGAAATCGTTTTCAATTCATTTCTATTCGAAATCGTTTTCAATTCATTTCTATTCGAAATCATTTTCAATTCATTTCTATTCGAAATCGTTTTCAATTCATTTCTATTCGAAATCGTTTTCAATTCATTTCTATTCGAAATCGTTTTCAATTCATTTCTATTCGAAATCGAATAAATCGATATAAATATCGTTTACGTCAAAATGGCGTCAATCTAATCAACACGGCTTCATAAATTTCTATTTTCAAATATTCTATTTCAAATATTTCTTTTTCAAAATAGTTGTTATTATCAAAATATTCTTTATTTTCACGATTGGAATGAGGCCCAATCAATTACCATATAAAATTAATTATATGGATTTTCATACAACACATGTATACAATAACATTGAAAATAATCATCCATCAACCAAAGTGCACTACACTGTATAAGCATCAAATATAGATATTCAACGCTTATAACAGCCTGTCAATCAATCGATCGACATATTTAATCAATCAGGATGAGTGAAATTCATATTTCATCCTAACACCCGTGTGGGGTTTCAAACAATCAAACACATATTTTATTTGTGCTGTTGGGCGATGTGTAAAATTTATCGTCCCAATCAATGTCCTTCAAATAGGTGTACATAAACAAACCGTCTGGTTTGTAAATGAATATTTATTTATTCACATTCACGTTAAAAATTATATTTTTAACGACAAAACATTTTATTCCAACATATGAATTTCTATTCAGTTCATTTATTCAATAAAATGATATTTTTATTTTTCTAACATATTTTAGAAAATTTCGGCGGCATAACGGCACGATACTAGAAACGGGACAAGGCCCAGCCTTATCCCCGGTCTAGTGAAGGCCCACGCCATTCACACATCAATCAAATCATTCAATTCCACTCAAACAATTCAATTCAATCACATAATCAAACTAATCTATGCAACCAAACAAACAAGTCCATGGTTTGTGGACGATTGTGTCGGGTGCTACTAAGCACCGTCTGCATCCTAGTATATATATATAACTAGAAAATAAATTGAAGAGTGAGAAATTCTCACTTATAGCTATCCTAGCTCCGCGGCACTTCTAATGCAGGAAATCTTCGCCAACTCGCCTTTTGTCGCTTTCGTTGTCCGCTTTCACTACATATGTAAAAATCGAATTTTACTTCGCTATTCAATATATAAAAATCCTATTTTTCTATCGAAGTTCAATATACAAAAATCCCCTTTTTCTATCGAAGTTCAATATATAAAAATTCTATTTTTCTATCGAAGTTCAATATACAAAAATTCTATTTTTCTATCGAAGTTCAATATATAAAAATCGAATTTTTATTTCAAAAAGTTCAAATCATTTCCTTTTTAAAATCTAAATCTTTCACTTTTAAAGTTTAAATCTTTTCACCTTTAAAGTTTAAATCTTTTCTCCATTTAAAGTTTTAAATACCTTTTTCAAATCAAAGTTTTTTTTAAAATTCCTAAAATCAGTTTTAACTTTTTAAAACAAAATCAGTTTTATTCTTTTAATTTTAAAATCAGTTTTAACCTTTTCATTTTCAGCTTTATACTTTATAAAAATTTCAGTTTTACTTTAAATAAAATTTCAATTTTTAACTTCCTAAAAATTCAGTTTTTAAAATCAACAAAATACAGTTTTTAAAATCAACAGAATTCAGTTTTTAAAATCAACAAAATTCAGTTTTTTTAAAATCAACAAAATTCAGTTTTTAAAATCATCAAAATTCAGTTTTACCCTCTGTTTAAAAATCGAATTTTTTTTTTAGATAAAAAAAATAAAATAAAATAAATAACGTACCTGCGAAGGGGGCTTGGTCTTCGTCGATCACCGGAGGCTTCGAGGGGCGGCGCTAGGGTGCCGATTGGGGTCGCGATGCTTGGGTTCTGGTGGCAGCTTGGGTCTTCGTGGTGAGGGCGCTTGGGTTTATTGAGGTGGAGCTCGAGGTCTAAATGCGGAGGGGGGGGAGAAGAAGAGGGAGCGCGAGAAGGGGAGAGGGCGGAGGGGAAGCGCCCTGGTGGCCGACCGACGGGGGGGGGGGGGGGGATGGGCGATGGGCGGTGGTCTGCCATTTTTTTTTTTTTATATGTCGATCTGAAAAGTAATTTAGGGGGGCCAGAACCAATAAAGGGGAGGGAATATTCTTTTTTTTTATATATATATTTTTTATTTTTATTTAATTTCTCTCTCCTAAGTTGACTTTTCATACGCTCTCGAAATCGAACCCACCGCCTGTCGTCTATAGCGTTTCACCCCCATTCTGAACACAATGGGATATGTATCGCAAGCTGATTTGATTGTTACAATCAGTTTCCTTTTGAATTTTCATTTAAATCATTATATTGAATTTTAAACGTACATTTCAATATACCGGGGTCACATATTAACTTGGAAAATTACAGAAAAAATATTTTCTAGCTTCGTATTGACGATACGGTCCTAACAAAACTAGTCTCGACGAATTCTGAGACCGTTTGGAAAATGGCCAATTTCCAGTCGATTAAAATCAACTGAAACTGGTCAAACGCGTTTTCCTTTGCCACGCTCACATATTGATTCGAAAAATTATGAAATTTGGAATCTAGCAATAACTTAACATCACGGACCCAACAAAACTGGTTTCGTCGAAATCCGAGGTCGTTCGCAAAATTGCTATTTTTAAGGGCCTTACATATATAAAAATATATATAAATTCCACAGCGACTATTTCTAATTTTAAACTGGACATATCTTATCATTTCTAAGATGAAATCTTGATTTTTCGGATTCGTTGGAAAGATATTCACAATTAGATCCCATTATTTTTGGTTTCACTAAAATCCGGATTGTTTTGCACCTGGTACATTCAATTGAAGTTTGAAATCGAATTATCGAACTACCGCGCCATTTTTAATTCTATTTATAATTATATATAAATATTTATATTCTATCGACGACGCGTATAATATATACGTTCGAATTCTATTCAAATTAAATTTCACGTCGATATTATTTAAAATAATTCATTTTAAATAATCAAAGTTCGCTATAATTGCCAAAATAAAAATTTTAAACTGGCCCAGATTTTACGGGTTGTTACACACGCCGTATAACACGGAACGGGTTTCCTCCCAAGAATACCAGTGCATAGAATAAACAACGCAATGCTTTATCGAAAAATGAAGCTATTATAAGACCCAGGTCCCATCACACAATGCAACGCAAGCCGGAGGATAGGGTTTTACCTTATAACAGCCAAACATGCTTGGTACGTTTAAAACAAATCATTTGATACTATAATAAGTGTATAGTGTCAAAACAGTTTCAATCATAAATATAAATCATAGACGGCATAGCATCCCATGCTACTATGTCGCCATACTAGGCTCTACAAATAAAGCCGAAATATCTCGTATTGGAAATTGGATTTCCGTCATGAGTCGAGGCAAGGGGCTAGATCCTCTCCGCTTCGAGACACTGTAGCAAATGCCTCGGGACTACACACTCTGGGCAACCCCGGATGCGGCTGGGCCGGTCCTCACTTACATTAGAGGATTGGCAATTCCTGAACACACGTTTCCCGGTCCTTACAGACCTATAATCGAGGCGCCTCATTCCAACAACCACAAAGGTGAAAAGTATATAAACGTCAGGGCTGGTAAGTCACTGACACCACCAAAGCTAGAAAGAAACGTCGTGCTCTCCCAGCGGTCCGTATCCCGTTTTTAACTCATACCGAGGTGTGAGGCTCGCGAATTCACGTTATACACAAAGCTGCCACGTAGGTCGTGCTTTGATCATCAACCACAAGACTTTGCTTTTCAACAGAAGCCTTGATCATTGCAACTCAGTATGCCACACAGGCAATTCATGCCATGCGATTGATATCTATCGATATATAACCTCTAAGTTCGTATGTCTCAGAGAAGGGCGTTAAGCAAGAGAATAAATTCTCCGCCGCCAAACAGATATATATTTAACAGAAATCAATCAACACAGAATAAAATCCAATGTCAGACACATAATCCATTTACAAGTCCGTTCTGGGTCTGAACGAAACCGGAGGCACTTTCCTCGCATATCCATCGATCTCCAAGTTCGTATGGACGACCACCAACTATTTCCATCCTCTTGGGTGTACAGCCCAATCAGGATCGTCAGTAATTATCCAAACGATGTGAAGACTTCCGGTCTTCAACCACCGTCTTCATCTTCGACATATCGTCGAATCGGTTATTCAGAATGGGTATAAACCCGGACTTTCCGAACAACCCGCGTATATTAAAAACAAATGTTACACAAACACAACATACGCCTCATTCCAATTCATATTTTCAGGGAAAGGTTCCCATTAATTTTATCCAAGATAAATTCTTTAAAATTCATCCTTTAATCTTCCTTTGGGTGGTTTCAAACCAAAATTATGGTTTTCTAAGCTAGTCGAGATTAGCGAACCACAACGAAGTAATTATTTATTTTATTTCCCAATCCCCACCTATTCATCCCATGAAGCAAAACTGGCAATACTCCATATCTAATACTATGGTGTTATCGGTAAAATTAATTACCATTTCACGTTCAAATCTAATTAAAGATTTAACTATCGCTTTGGAGAAAAACTGGCGATACTCCATTCTCGCTCATTTCTAAATTTGATAATTTAGATTATAGGTTCACATTTCAACCTAATTGCAGATTCGTTAAAACTCCTTTTACTGGGTTAAAGAACTAGGTGTTATTTAAAACACAGTTCACGACAAACCCAAATCACATTCTATTTGTTATCGGGTTAAAGAACTAGTGTTATTTAAAACACAGTTCACGATAAACCCATTTCAAATCCAATCAAATATATTAGGAATTCCGATTATTTAAAACCCCTTTTTAAATCTAATTTATTTATTTAAAAATAAAAAATCGGGTTTTAAATTGAGTTCAAACTAGTTTATTTCGATAAGAATTCTATTTTTATCTTTTCAAATATGGAGTTTTTCATCCCACATTTTTCCAAATCATTTCTTCTGATTTTACACAAATTATTACTATCTTTAATAATTTTATCAAGGCCCGTACAGTCGATTTCCATCAACGGCCATCGAACTGCACTTACAGCGACTTTTTCAAATTTTATTTGGATGTATCTCCAAATCCAACCGTTAGATTTTGAATTTCTAATATTCGTTAGAAAGCTCTTTTCGATACGAACCCAACGGTTCCAGTTTTAGGAGAATCCGACGGTCGAATCTCCCGTAATGTCCATTTGAAATAAATGGTCGAAATTTACGAACTGCCGCGGCGCGGCGCGTTTTATTCAGGCCATTATATTATATAATATATATTTCATCGATTTCTATTTAAAATGAATTATATAAATAGTTTTGAATTCGTTTCAAAAACAATTTCAACCTCCTTTTCAATTCAAAGCAAAATTGAATTCTTCTTTACAAATTCATTTCTATTCAATTCAAGTTTCAATTCAATTTGAATTCATTTCACTTCGTTTTAAATTCAATTCGAATTCGTTTTCAATTCGATTCAATTCAAAGTGGTTTTCTATTTGATTCAATTCAAATTGGTTTTCTATTTGATTCAATTCAAATTGGTTTTCTATTTGATTTAATTCGTTTTCTATTCAACTCAAATTCGTTTTCTATTCAACTCAAATTCGTTTTCTATTCAAATCAAATTCGTTTTCTATTCAAATCAAATTCGTTTTCTATTCAAATCAAATTCGTTTTCTATTCAAATCAAATTCGTTATATATTCAATTGAAATTCGTTATATATTCAATTGAAATCAAATTCGTTTTCTATTCAAATCAAATTCGTTTTCTATTCAAATCAAATTCGTTTTCTATTCAATTCAAATTCGTTATATATTCAATTCAAATTCATTATATATTCAATTTGATTCAAATTTCATTTCAAAATATGCGATTTCGAAATCACTTTTCAATATTCATTTTAAATTGAATAAAATCGATATAAATTTCGTTCACGTCAAAATGGCGTCGATCTAATCAACCCGTCTTCATATATTTCTATTTTCAAATATTCTATTTCAAATATTTCCTTTTCAAATATTTCTATTTCAGATATTTCGTTCAACACATGACTAATCTCAACGGATGAGTACGGTCAACACATGAACCTTTATTTTATATTGATAAAGATGTAAATTTTATTATTAAAATATTTCGTTCAACACATGACTAATCTCAACGGATGAGTACGGTCAACACATGAACCTTTATTTTATATTGATAAAGATGTAAATTTTATTATTAAAATATTTCGTTCAACACATGACTAATCTCAACGGATGAGTACAGTCAACACATGAACCTTTATATTATAATATTCTTTATTTTCTAAATTGGAATGAAACCCAATCAATCACCATATAATATTAATTATATGGATTTTCATACATCACACGTATATAATAGCATTGAAAATAATCAACCATCAACCAAAGTGCACTACACTGTATAAGCATCAAATATAGATATCTAACGCTTATAACAGCCTGTCAATCAATCGATCGACATATTTAATCTATCAGGATGAGTGAACTTCAAATTTCATCCCAACACCCGTGTGGGGTTTCAAACAATCAAACACAGATTTTATTTGTGCAGTTGGGCGATGTGTAAAATTTATCGTCCCAATCAATGTCATTCAAATAGGTGTACATAAACAAACCGTCCGGTTTGTAAATGAATATTTATTTATTCACATTCACGTTAAAAATTATATTTTTAACGATAAAACATTTTATTTCAACACATGAATTTCTATTCAGTTCATTAACAAAATAAAAATGATATTTTTATTTTTCTAACTTATTTTAGAAAATTTCGGCCGCATAACAGCACGATACTAGAAACGGGACGAGGCCTAGCCTTATCCCCGGTCTAGTGAAGGCCCACGCCATTAACACATCAATCAAATCCATTCATTTCACCAAACAGTTCAATTTCAATCAAATAATCTAACTAATTTTTGCAATCAAACAAACAAGTCCATGGTCTGTGGACGATTGTGTTGGGTGCTACTAAACACCGTCTGCATCCTAGTATATATATATATATATCTAGAAAAGAAATTGAAAGGTGAGAAATTCTGTCCAAACATCTTGACTCTTCTTTTGATAGAAATCTTCTTCGTTATTGCATTCTTGTCATCTTCGTTGCTGTAGCCACTACATATGTAAAAATTGAATTTTTACTATGTTATTCAATAGATAAAAATTATATTTTTACAACGCTATTCTTCATATAAAGATTTCGCCTTTTCAACTATAAAGATTTTACCTTTTCAATTTCATCACTATAAAAATCACCTCTTTATTTTGCTATACATATAAAGATGATATTTCTAATATTCCTATCATGTAAAAATTATATTTTTAATTCTCTACATAAACAAAAACCATATTTTTACATCTTCTACATAGTAAAGATTATATTTTTAATACTTTAAAAATATAAAAATCATATTTTTAATACTTTAAAAATATAAAAATCATATCTTTATATTCGCTACTATATAAAAATTATACCTTTATTACTTCTATAAAAATCGTATTGTTATCTCGCTAACTGTATAAAAATCAAAACTTTATATTTTATGCCTCACAATAAAAATCAAAACTTTATATTTTCGAACATAACGTATATTATATTTTCAAACCATGCTAACCTAATAAATCAAAATCTCATCCTTTACACCGTAGAAATATAATCTTTTACTAAATTTCAAATTCTTATATAATAACATACATATGTATTTCAGATTTTTATATAAAATAAACAGCAAAAGAAAAAGAAAAATATAAGCAAAACTCACATTTACTTTGCAAAATCGTTTCTTTGCTGGAGGAGGGTCGCTGAGGGGTCGGGGCAGCTTGGTTGGTCGGCGTCGTCGTGGGGAGGACGTGGCGGAGGATGGTCAGGGGCAGCAGGCGGTGGGTCAGAGGCTGGGGGGTCTTGCGGTGGTGGAGTGGGGGTACGGGGCAGTGGGCGATCGAAGTCGATGCTGGAGGGGGGTCTACGGCTCGCGGCTTGGTGATGTTGTTGTGGGGTTGTCTTCGGGTTTAGGGGGGTCTGCAAATCGGAGCTGGAGGGTGGAGAGTGACTGGCGCGAGGCTAGGGGAAGGAGGAGAGAGGCGGTGGGAAGGGGGAGGGCGGTCGGGGATGGGGTGCGCTCGTCGGAGGCTGGCGGATTAGGGCTCCGTCGCCCTTCGCTCTCTTCTTTTTTTTTTCATTCTGAATTTGATTTTGAACGGGGGGGGGGGGGGCAGAGAGAAATAGGGGGAGAGGGAGTGTTTTATATTATTTTTTTAATTATTTATGAAAAAGTTGACTTTTACATACGACCTCTAAACGAGGTCCACCGCCTGTCGTCTATAGCGTTTTACCCCCATTCCGAACACAATGGGATATGCATCGTAAGCTGATTCGAACGTTTAAATCAGTTTCCGTTAAAATCTACATATAACTCTATATATTGAATTTGAACGCACATTTCAAATTACCGGGTTCACATACTAACTTGAAAAATTCTAGAAAAATATTTTCTAGCTTCGTATTGACGATACGGTCCTAACAAAAGTGGTTTCGTCGAATTCTGAGACCGTTGGAAAAATGACCATTTTCCAGCCGATTAAAATCAACTAAAACTAGTCAAACGCGTTTTCCTTTGCCACGCTCACATATTAATTCGAAAAATTATGAAATTTGGAATCTAACAATAATTTGACATCACGGATCCAACAAAAGTGGTTTCGTTGAAATCCGAGGTCGTTTGCAAAATGTCTATTTTTAAGGGCCTGAATTCCATAACGACTATTCAGAATTTTCAACTGGACATATCTTTTGATTCCAGCTATGAAATTTCAATTTTTCGGATTCGTTGGAAAGATATTATCAAATAGATCCTAATGTTTTTGGTTTCACTAAAATCCGGATTGTTTTGCACCCGGTACGTTCAATTGAAGTTTTAAATCGAATTATCGAACTACCGCGCCATTTTCAATTCTATTTATAATTATATATAAATATTTATACTCTAACGACGATGTATATAATATATACGTTCGAATTATATTCATCGAATTATATTCAAAATAAATTTCTTGCCGATATTATTTAAAATAATCTATTTTAAATATTCAAAATTCGCTAAAATCGCCAAAATAAAAATTTTAAACTGGCTCGCATTTCCGGATTATTACAGTGAAGATACAGAAAACAACAACCATGTTGACAATACCAGCAACAATGATACACAGCAGCAAGCACAACCACAATCAACTGGACATCACATGATCACCAGGTCAAAGAGAGGCATCTTCAAACCCAAAGTATATAATATTTCTGCCAGTGAGATCGAACCATTGAATTTCACTCAGGCTATAAGATCAAACAAATGGAAGGAGGCAATGGACATTGAATATAAAGCTCTCATAAAAAACAACACTTGGAGCTTAGTGACTCAACCAAAACACAAAAATGTGATTGGTTGTAGGTGGACATACAAAATAAAAAGAAAAGAAGATGGATCTATTGACAAATACAAGGCCAGACTGGTTGCAAAAGGTTATGCGCAACAATTTGGTTTTGATTTCAATGAAACTTTTTCCCCAGTCATAAAACCCACAACCATCAAAATTATACTGACCATTGCTCTAAATAAAGGATGGAATGTGAGGCAACTGGACGTCAACAATGCTTTTTTGAATGGGGAATTGACTGAAGAGGTATACATGCAACAGCCTGAAGGATATGGTACTGGTGATAAAGTATGCAAACTACACAAAGCAATATATGGCTTAAAACAAGCTTCGAGAGCTTGGTATGAAAAGCTAAAGTCAACTTTGTCTAACATGGGTTTCTCACAAGTTAAATCGGACAATTCTCTATATATGAAGAAAGGCATACATGGAACTGTGTTCATTCTAGTATACGTTGACGACATGCTAATAACAGGAGACAACAGCGAAGAAATAAACAGAATCGTTCACAAGCTGGATCAAAATTTCGCCATTAAAGACTTGAGGGAACTAAAAAAATTTCTTGTAATACAAGTGATTAGGAAAAACAATGGTGAATTAATATTATCCCAACAAAATTATATCACTGAAATACTGCAAAGGGCAAATATGCACAAGGCAAACTCATTACCTACGCCTATGATTAGTAACCTAAGACTATCTAAGCATCAAGGAGAAGCTATCGACAATGCCAAACAATATAGAAGCATAATAGGAGCTTTACAATACACAACTATTACTCGAGCATACATATGCTACAGCATCAATAAACTCAGTCAATACATGCAGAACCCTTTATCAGAACATTGGATGGCATTAAAGAGAGTGTTACGATACTTACAAGGCACAAAAACATTACGGTATACGCCTAAATTCAGAAAAGGAACTTAACTTACATTGCTATAGCGATGCCGATTGGGCCAACGATATTGACGATCGAAAGTCTATCTCAGGATACTGCGTTTACCTCGGTTCCAATATCATTTCCTGGTGTACGAAGAAACAACAGACCACATCAAGATCTAGCACAGAGGCCGAGTACCGTGCACTGGCAAGCGCTACAGCCGAAATCATGTGGATAGAATCACTGATGGAGGAGCTTGGTTTCACTCCAAGACGAAAGCTGGTCATCTGGTGCGATAATAAGAGCACAGTATCTTTATCTCTAAACCCTATTCAACATTCAAGGACGAAACATCTTGAAATTGATCTCCACTTTGTGAGAGAAAGAACGCAATCAGGAAGACTTGCAATATGTCATGTGCCCGCATACTATCAGAGAGCAGATGCTCTCACAAAGGCCCTTTCGACCAAAAATTTTATCAGAATAAGAGAGGAACTTCGCGTTATCAGTACAGGCGGAAGCCAGAATGAGCAAGGAAACCCTAGTTCGAACTGAGGGGGCATAACGAAGACAATAGAGCCATTACAATAGAGCCGTTAGAGTGTGAACACATTTTTATCATATTTAGCATGCTTAGTCATTATCTACTAGCTGTTAGGCTCATGCATACTTGGTATATTTAATACTAGCCGTTATGCCCATACATATTTGGTATATTTTGTACTAGCCGTTGGGCTCATAGCACTATATATGTGCTCTTTGTATCTTGTTTTGCATCAATAAAAAATTCAGTTGTTCCTCTCTAATAACTCTCCTCCTCATCCCTTAATAAAAACAAATTTTCAAATGTAATCTTCTAAAATATAAGAATACTGTGTATATAATTCATTTTATAATATAATAGATAATCAACAAATATTTCAACCGATGGTTAAGTTTAGACCTAAGGAAAGTTGTTTTAAAACTGTTTAGTACAGAACGAGAAGAAGGGTACAATAGAAAGGCCGGAAAAGGCTTCACTTCGGCCTTTTGACCAAATATTTTGTATTATAATATAATATATGAAGGAAAGAATAAGACGAATTTTAGTAATAAACTTCTAGTGCGGCTGGTTTCAATCTCTATGTATGATCGGAATGGCAGTGCATCCTAACAGATTTCCTTAATAACACGATGTACAGCGTTATCGCTGCAACTAAATGCTTCTTTCCTATCTTTCACAGTTTGATACATAGAGGTATGTGTGGGATTTTTTCAAATAGATTATGACAATATATGAATCGATTGGATACACAAAAGATTCTTTCACAATATGCTGGTAATAATAAATAACTCAATTAACTTGCCAATATTGCTTACCACTTCCCTGTCTTAAATTGTTTCTCTACCACAGTAGTAAAAACTTGAATTAACACATGGCAGTCATTAGAACGACTGATTGATCCCAAAAGTGGTTGAATTAACTGCACAAACCAAAATGATTATTGTGGTCATCATAAAAGCAACTTTGGTTAACCATTATCAATCTCCATAAATAACAATAAAACATAAATTAAATTGAAACCCAGGCATGACAACAGCCGCAGACCACATAACTGTAACAATCATCGCTACAATACCATAATGTTATTTGATCAGTATAAGTACAATGAGTGGAAAAATATTGTGATTAAAAAAAATGGCATAATTCATTATGTTTCATCTTGTAGGTCAGAATAAGGATCAAACAGATAGAATTATCTGACTGGACGCGGCCATAACTAAAGGAAAAGAGGTTAAAGAACTGAACCGTTACCAATGGGCTTTACTAGATCAACTGAAAATAAGCGGTCAAATACTGCGGATCTTGGGCTGGACAGGACGAAATCAGAGGGGGAATAAAATTTGATGGCTCCTGCTACTTTTATAGAAAATGACTAATTGAATTTCGGTTGAACTAGCATTTTTTATTACCAAAAGTATTAGGATGCTAACAATCAAATGGGAGAAGATATCCACAATCAGTTTCACGATATTGACATTGCTGGATTAAAAATACCATAGTACTTGTATGAAAGTAAGTATGTTTATCACAGGTGGCAAACTAAAATGGTAAGATGTCTGTACATTGATGCTAAAATGTATTGAATAAGTGATAAATTAAGTTTGTCTTACTAAACAAATAAAAATAATTTTAAAATACAGCAGTGATGAAGATTAGTAACATGTGTTAGTAAATAGGAATATATGCACAAATTGCAAATTGTTTTGTTTGCCGAAATATTAAGTTACAAACTGTTAACAATACTGAAAAGGAATAAGCTAATTTATCAATTACTGATGAAATTATAACTTGATAACTAACTTGAGTCAATTAAAACTGGTAGGAACAAGTTTTATTGAAATATAGGTTAAAATAAATCATTTGTTTAAGGAAACAGTTATAAAATTCAATGACTAAAAATTAATGGTTGTGAGTCTTATGACTTGTACCTAAGATTGAAAAAAAAACATGTTTCTCGCATAAAAATGGATTCCGTAAACAGAAAATGCAAACCCAACAAAACGTGCGTTAGACACCTCATAGCAAATGCTTTAGTCCTAATAAAAGAAGATAACCACCGATAGGACAAATGAGCATATAACAGACAGTTCGTAGACGGAAATAATAATTATACACTTGTAACCCAAATAATGTTCAAAGTTTAAACGTGAAAATTTACGCCCTTATAATAATATCCTATTCTCCAAGCAGAATTTAACTAACTTTATAGATTTTTTAATATACAACTATTTGCATCTCACTTATTTCCGATACTCCTATTATATTTACTACAAACGACCAAGTCCGGCACAAAAAAAAAACAAAGGACCGTTGACTTTGTCATTGACTAAGAAAATAATAATTTGATTTGCACTACGGTGAAAAACGAATTGCTCAACCTGGGCCACTATTAGACATCCAAACATAGGCATGCCTACATAAATTAGTTTCTTCGCCTCTTGTCTTGAAAGTTGCTACTGACGGAGAAATGTACTGGCAATCGGTCAAAGCTTGTAAACTGGAAATAATTTTGACACAAAATGAAAGATCAATGATAGGTGCCAACAACTTGCCATAGGATTAGCTGAAAGCAGGACATATATGATGTACATTGAAAGGCCAGTTGAACGCAACATTTATAAATTATGTTGAGAACTTACCGTGGAGATCAACTTATGGTAATGAGAAGATATGCTTAATGCATCAATATAGTTACGAGCAGAACATATAAATAACAAAGAATCGTAAAGAAATTAACAACACATAGCTTAATCGCACAGCTGTATTTGATCTTGCCTTTTAATAAAATTATCAACACATAGCTCAATGGCATATACTCTATTTGTTATTGTTCTCTTCTGTGAAATAAGTAAATTCAAACTTCTCCAAGTGTTTGTAGCACAGACGAAGATGATCGCTATCCAACCTAGTACCAAAGAATTGAAAATGGGTAAACTGACATATAGGAAGTAAAAGAAAGAATTTTAACAATGTAATAAAAGAAAATTGTTCCAAAGGAATCACCAAAAAGTAACATATACGAGTATAATCTATGATATAACTATTAGACATAATTGTACAAGTAAAATTTAACACACTCCTTAAATTATACACCTAAAAAGATGGAAGAACCAGATAACTATAGTCGATATCATGTTCAAGTCAAACAAAAATTTATTTGCATAAATCGGAATAACTTTGCCAACTTTTACTTTGAACTATTCTGCAATATCTAAGCCACCAGTATCGTAACACAATTTGGCAATGAGCTAGAACGTTTCAATTGTTAGGATTGCCTCGCATGTTGTTAAGAAGGAATTATTGTTTGATACAATAGTCCCACCCGCATCACGGAATAAATTGAAAGAGTTGTATACAAATATGAGTTGGTAGGCACGTAACATCAGAGATTCTTTTTGTTATGTGCGAGTTGTGTGCCAAACTCATATGCGTGTAAGGAAGGTGGCTTTGTTCCGACCATCGCTACTAACAGTGGTATCAGAGCCGAAGGTTCGGACTGGGTCATGCAGACAAGACAACGCTCTCAAAAGATACTCGTAGGATGCGAGTCAAGGGGGAGACTGTTAGGATTGTCTCGCATATTGTTAAGGAGGAATTATGGTTTGGATACAATAGTCCCACATTACGAAATAAATTGAAGGAGATGTGTACAAATATGAGTTGGTAGGCACGTAACATCAGGGATTCCTTTTCTTCTATGGGAGTTATGTGCCAAGCTCATATACGTGCAAGGAAGGGGGCTTTGTTCCGATCATCGTTACATAACACTAGTTTGCAGCAATTGAACATTGTCCTTATTGCAATGAAATTGAAAAACAACACACAGTCATCGTCTTACAGCCTGATGTTGGAGGAGCTCTACAGCATCAGCTAACTGCTCAAAGAGAAGTCGTATACCTACCAGTAGGGAAGAAGATGCGTTGAGGACAGAGAAATTGGAGGGGACAAAAAACTTCTATCACAATTGCTGGATTGAAGCTGGAGAAGCTGTTTTTATAGGATTTTTGGACAAGTTGTATTTATGATAGTGGAATGGAAGCGGTTGAAAATTGATGCGGTGTAGGCACAGTTCTAATTAAAACGTTACTGGGGAAAGTGGGTACTCATATAAAAAACCTAGACATTGAGAGACCAGAATTGTGAAATAAATTAGTTTCTAGAGTACACATAAGCAAGAAGTAGATCCTGGTTTAGTATCAACTTAGGGAGAGAAGCACTGAATGCATGTTTGTGATTATTACCATCAAAAGCTTCACATTAAACAATTAAAAAATAGAGTTAATTTGCTTTGTCCACAATACCGCAATTCATGACACAAATTTCTAAGTTCTCACAATTATATAAATGTGCTTCAATCAAACATGGTCTTGCTATGATATCAATTGTCGCATCACCAAGCCTAGCACATTCCAATTTCAAACTCGTTACATGTAAATTTTTTGGAAAAACTAAAAATTGTCTCAATGAGTCCATCCTTATGGCAACATCCTGAAGTAAACATAAAGAAAATATATCATAATATAAAATTTCAGCCTTTGGTCTTAAAATTTTAGTCAAAGAGGGAACCTCCTCTGGATTCCGTAATTTCAGCATTAAATTTTGTTTATCATGCAAAATTTTGACCTTTTTTTTGAGTCATCCTATCTTTGGTCGAATTCTAGTAACAAAACATCAGTCATGTACATACGATATTATGACTGTAACAGCTACTAACCGTCATTAAAAGCAAAACAAAATGCTAAAGACTGAAATTTCCTTAAGTGTGAAATATTTAAGAATGCCAAATGTGAGGTAAAACAAAGTGAGTCCATTATGAGTTTGGACATCACTCAGAAATAAGATTTACATATTAGATGTCATGTATAAAGTCTAAGCAAAGCATTTCTTTACCAGTCATTTAAAAGCAAATGAACTAACATGGGATATGTACAAAATGACATGTTAGAAATCGAGCACCACTGAATTTATGGATATATTTCGTTTATTATTCATTATACACCACTGAATTTATATTAAATTTGTACCATATGAATGTCATAGAAATCGAGCACATAAGGTAATTAAATTGTATAACAGAATAATGAACTGAACATTGTCCTAATTAAAAATTCTTTGTAACAACCTTTGGTTAGATGCTCCATTTTTTCTCCTGGTAACGTTGCATAGATACTACAAAGGGAATACACAGAGCTTACTAATAAATTTTAAAGGAAAAAAAATCTAATAATATCAGGCACTGGTTTTCTTTAATAGTCATATTAAGTATTATTCATCCATAATATACAATTCCTAGACGTCAGACAAATAGTTCCAGATCAAACAATCCTTTATTTGAAATTGAATCGGAATAAGATACATTACTTTAATGGGGCGTTTGGTTTCGTTTTTTAGTTTTTAGTTTTCGCCCATAGTAAAATGCGAACGATGCATGTATAATGTTAAAAACTGTCGTTTTAGTAAACAAAGTTAACACACAAAATAGAAAACAACTTTTATTTGTTTTTCTTATTTTGGTAATTAACACATAAAAGAGAGATATTATATCATTATCATTCTATCACCCCTCTCTTCTTTACGTGGTCCCCTTTATCACCCTTTCATTCACTTCGTTCTTCCTTATTTTTCTTATGTTTTGCTACCAATATTGAAAACTCAAAACGCAAAATATATTTTAAACCAAACACTTGAATTAAGCTTTGCATGCCCCTAAAAGCAATCCTGGGGTTATGCTTACATTTTTTGACATCGAAGCTTCAGACTGCCCAATATCGAAAACATGTATATTTAACATAATTGGGCATAACTGGTTGGGAAGTAAATACATGTTAAACATCAAATACATAAACATGTTTGAACTGCACATTAATTAATTAAAAAATAACCTTTTTTCCATGGCAATCTAGATGCAATTATCCACCTAAAAAAACCTAAATTCTATTGAAAACACACTTACACGAACAACAAAAAACTACAAAGGAAGCTATAACAGAACTGCAAAAATACACTCAAAATAAGATTTTTGAACAAAATATATACTAGGATATGAAATGAATCAGCAAAAGTAAGAATCTGAAATGCTGTAAAACAAAGGGACTTGCAAGCGAATACAACACAACAGACCGGCTGTATATCTAGATTGGAAAGGATGGTTGAAGAACAGTTGATGGCAGGATCAGATCCATTGCAAAATCGCACAAATTCTCCAGTGATGTATTGTGTTTTTTCGAGGATTCCGCCATGGTTGTATGTTACTTAGTGGGTGAAGAGTATCTTAGAATAGTGAAAACACATGATAACTTTCTAGTCATGGCACATAGTGGGTTCAGTGTGCTAACATATGACTGTCGCATGATGATTCTCCATCATGTAACAATGTAGTCCAAAGAGTCTTATGTACTGATCAGATTTTGAAATGATATTTAAAATGATAAAATAAAGAAGATAAATTATAGTCATAAAAATTTGTCACATGGAGATTTTTCAACATGTAACAATGTGGTCCGGAAGGTGGTGCCTGGCGCAACGGTAAGGTTACCCGGCTGGTAATCTGGAGCGCACAGGTTTGAGCCCCGGCCTCTTCACATAATGTGAGGGAAAGGCTACGCGCGCTAATCGACCACCCCCAGAGCCTGTAAAGCCGTGAGAATAGTACCAGATGGGAGACTGTCTAGGAAGTCCTCACGCTTGAGTACGGGAGCCTTCGGCACTGAGTATCCACCTTTAACAATGTGGTCCAGAGAGTCTTATGTATTGTTAGGAAGATCTGAAATGATATTTAAAAAGATAAACTTGGAAAGTTTATATTATTCATTCAACATATTCACTCAATCGAATTACTTTGTTTAGACACTGGTATTATATATTTAGCTCACTAATTAGACGAATATATCACTCATTTATATTTATTGCTGACAAAAGCAAATATCAAACATGATTAATATCCATGATAAGAAGTAGTCACTAAAATAAACATGGTAAATGCATGTTGTGTTTTTATACAACCTTTTCACTTTTCAAAATATTAATGTTCTTACCATGGTCACGTTATATACAGCAAATATAATATTTGACACAATCATCTTAATGCAGAAATACGCATAATAACTGTTCTTAAATTAACCTTACAAAAATGATATAGAAACGCAATAACAAATCAGTACATTACTCCACATTTGGTTCTAACCTATCCATTTAAGCATTTTTGACGCATTATATATAGCGTCAAATAGTAAACATATGAAATAGAGTTATAAAGCCGTACTGTAGTTAGTTGGTAATTACAACTGAATCAACAAAGCAAAACAGAAAAAGTCCTACAAATATTACATATTGCACACAATGCCTTTTAATTATTGCATACAATGCCTATTAAGTATAACTGCAAATGTAATCCATCCTGCGCTTACAAATACTTGGAAATCATATATATTGGCACATACAACCACAGATAACAATAGGAAGAAACCGTTACAAACAGATAGTGATTAACATTAGTATCATATTCTAGTAGACAGGAGTGTTTCATAAACTACATATCGCTATATTTAGAGAAATATTAACTTACAAACTGTTATGATAAATGAAAAGGAATAGGCTAATTAAAATTATCAATCAACCATGAAAATATAAATTGATAGTTACCATGATTCAAGTTAAACTGGAAGGATTGAAATATAGACTAAGAAATTCATTTGAGTAGGAAAATATTTTTAAATTTCACAGATTACAAACCTAGTAAAAAATTATTCAAAAATTGGCATAAGTCAATATTTGAGGAATACCGATTCAGAACTATAATTGGTAGACAAATTCATAACATAATGTGCAATTAAAAGTCACACTTACATAGCACATTTTTATTCAAAACCACCATAATACTACAATATCAGATATGATAGCAATACAAAAAAAATCAAAAAAAAAAAAAACAAAAAAACAAAAAAAAACGTAGTCAAAATCCCATGTTCAAGCGGCTTATGCATAGTATTTATGTTGCCAATTAAGAAACTCTATAGTTTCGACCTCACAATGACATAATTACTAATGCATACTACGGATATGGTTAAAAAATAAATGTGATGAAATCCACTGAAGTGTCAAAACCAGATACAATAGGAATAAAAAAAACCAAAAAATAGAAACAAAATAAATCGTAGTCAAAATTCCATGTTCAAGCAGGTTATGCGCATTATTTATGTTGTCAATTCAACCATCACAAATAGGATAATAACTTGCTTTGACCAACGCTAAATATCAATAGCACAATGATACAGTCTGAACTAAGGATCAGGAAGTCACAAGCATTGGCCTAAGTTAACATAATTTAAACAAATAAATAAGCGAGAACTATAGTTTCATGAAATTTAATGTTCGTCGAAATTGTATATAGATATTACTGGTATAAGACAGCCCTTCAAACAGATTGTTAATGCTGGTGGGAAGACAGTTAAATTGCACAAAAGCTTTGGTAAGGCATATTGAAAAAATAAAATTAAGGAAAATTCAGACATCATACAAAATTTTCATTACCTAACGATTCTCCATCAACCTATAACATGAATTAGGACCTGCTCAACTCGGGCCACTATCACGCAGCGAGGTGCCTATGGACGGAGAAATCAACCTGCAGATGTAATCGGTTCAGCACCTACAAATAATCTAAAATCATATAAACTGGCATGTACTACACCAAATTTAATTTAGAACAAACGGTTGTAAGCAGACAGCAAAAGAAAGAAAGATTAATGTAGGATTAGCAGTGTGTACCACAAATGATGTCAAAGATAAGGTTCGCCGGGAGGAAGAAAACAGCGGAAGAGGGACGGAAGCAGCAGAAACGACGCGGTGCTAACTTTTCTTGTCCACGACGATTACCCCAAGGTATATAATTGAGACCGATACCTAATAATTGCATATGTATTCTCCCTTATCATCACAGTGGAAAAACGTCCAGGATTATTTATCGAATACGAATTCGGTTTGGAAAAGATAAATTTAACGGAAGTTGAATTTGGGAATAAAGAGAATAAAAATTGAACGAATTAGGTTTGACGAGTAGGACCGAGCTTTTGGTTGGTTCGGTGAAATTTGTCAAATCAAACAAAAACCAATAAAAATATAAACCAAACCGAACCAACCAAATTAAATTTGGTTGGTTCGGTTGGTTATCTGATTGAACTGAACTAAAAATGTTTTACATCTTTATGTTTGGAATATTCACTGTAATTTGAAATAAATTATAAATATATGATTAGATTATTAATATTTATGATTTTTATGCTTAATTTTGACACATAAGTAATGATTAAAATTTGCTTAAATAACTAAAATAACCTAAAACACAACACCAGAAAAGGGAATTTCTAACAGTTATTACCGTTAGCAATACACTTTGTAACAGTTATAATCGTTACTACAACATATGTGACAAACTGTTGCCATGAATATTGTAACGGTTATAACCGTGACATAGCGTGTTTACTATAACAGTTATAACCGTTACAAAAATATGATTCTGTCACACTTATAATCACTGGTACTTAAAAATTTGTCACATTTATAACCGTTGTAATAGATCATTTTATAACGCTAATTACTGTTACAAATATGAAACAACCAACAATTATTACTGTTAGTATGTAAAACTGACTGTTTAATACAATAAATTTAATAAAAGTTATAATTGTTACAAACTTTAATATTGCACAAGGCCTATAATATGTAATCCGTTAAAATATAAAGTGTATACCAATAGAAATATACAACATATAATATAAAAAATCCAAAAGCAAATACAACATCATCTCGCAATTTGTATCCTAAGGAAAATTCCATTTCGACAAACATCAAGCTACCACGATTCAACATACAACCATTCATCATCCATAATAAATATCAAATAACATCGTAGTATCACAATTTAACATACAACCATTACACAAAACATAAAAGATAAATGGGCCAAATTACAAACCCACCATCAACAAGATCGGATAGCATACGCATACTATTTTGGGGTGCATCAAAAATTGACACTCACAGATCCATAACTTTCTCCACCCAGATGGTTTTCTCCCCTTCTAGCATAGGTCTGTGATAACAAACTTTTTGCATTCCTGCACGTCCCTTCGCTACCTCCTTAGTATTGACTGAATGGGTCTGTTTTCATTAGTATTGACTGATGCCCAATGGAAGTTCAAATATTTGCTTTTCAATTGTGGTTTTGTCTCAAAATTCTAATGACATGTGTGAAGGAGAGTAATCATCACCTGCGCAGGTTTCTCTCAGCTGCTCTCAATCATAAATTTAGTCTCTGAAGCAGGTATGTGCATTAAAAAATGTGAATAATTGTTTATACACAATGTTACATATGAAAAGAATTCTTGGAGAGCAAAAAAAAATGAAACTACAGAAATTATCTAAGTCGTGAAGATGTTTTGTTTCTGTTGTTTATGCAGTGCCTCTATGTTGTGTCTGTTTCCATAACTATAAACGGAGTTAAAGAGGTAATAATTGCCTTTTTCTATACATGAATTAGTATTGACTAAGATGAACACAAGTAACAGGCATGTTCAGAAAAGACGAAGCATCAAATGGAAGGTATATTAGTAAGAATATACAGACAAGATACGTTTCCATTTGAGTGCAGAATACTTGTCTATAGTCTACCTGAACACTTATATGTAGAATGTTGCATAATCAGTTGGTTACAAATTAACTAGAGACCGGTGCTAGCATGTTTTGTGCAACTATTTGAGTATCTAATCATGTGAAGCACGACAAGTAGAGAAAAACAGACCCATTCAGTACAAGAGAAGCAAACTCTATTAACAGGTCTAACTTTTATATTGTTTTCAGGAAACTCAAACCAAGTCGCTCGATTTCATGTATACTACTGTCAATGCATATACTTAACTTTTCTGTCTAATAGACATTGAAGTTGAAATGAAAATGTTGCTATATTGACATGCATATTATCTCAGTAATATTATTTTTTTGGATGTTGCATGTTTATGTACATTTGGTGAATAGTATTATACTCAACTCAGTAATTTTTTTAGCTTCACCATAAAATTTCTACAACTATCCATGTGGAAAGGATTGCACTATTCTATACAATAGTCATATTTTATAAGAAAATGAAATTTAATTTAATTATTTGAACATTATCAATTGTATTTGGCAGTTTAATTTAACATAAACAAAGAATAAGTGCACAGAAGAGAATAAATTACGGAGAAAATAGTACTCAGTACTTAGTAGAGTTGTTTTAACAATAATTTCAAGTATGTGGACTATTCATTGTAAAGAGAACGTTTCGCCTTTTCCTGCACTTACTGGAGAACGGTTATCAGCTTGTTCCGCTAGTGGACCCTAGCCTTCATTCTCAGCCCACCATTGTCTGCTTCCCTTTGAGTTAACCCCCTTCCACTATTAAAATGTTAAGAAAGATGATATTAACAAAAATTTTAAAATAAAGTTTATTGTATTCCTACATCCCTTGACATGAATTTCTCGTAAGCATATAATAAATACATGATGCAATTTACTGTAAGGAATGTTGAAAAAAGTGCCATAATGCATATGTTAGCAACAGTTCTTATAGAAAATTGAACATACATAGAAAATTTTATTATAATTTTCCCATACATTGTTGGGTGAAGCTTGTATAGTTTTGCTTAGTATTTATTACTTTGCTGAATGATAAATGGCACTGCCTTATATTACAATAATTATTTGGATTGCCGAATGGTTCGTAAATTTAAATTAAGTAAAGAAGTGGTAAATTACAATAATTATTTGGATGATTATTAAAATGGTGACATATTACACAGAATCTCATTTTTTTGGATTTTAGGAAATAGGGACTAATTAGTCATTAGTTTCTGGAAAATATCAGTCAAAGCTGTATAAGGTACTTGTAATTAAGACAACCCCATCATGATTGAAATAGTATGCTATAACATACAAATGATAGTGTTAATATACAAATCGGTCTAGAATTTATATCGGTGTCCCTGCCTTATATTTTAACAGAGTATATCAAGTATTCACTGGTTCTCTACAAATCAATAGAGAATGATCATTAAAAAAAAATCCATGTCAGTTGATGAAATATGAACATTTGTTTCAGGAAGATTTATAACTACATGCTTTTGGTGAAAACTAATTCAAAACTAATAGCTTTTAACATGCCTGAATCCAACTCTCTTGACATATTTTTAACATGGCTAGGTAAAGAAGTTACAGTAATGTAACACCAGCTTCACCATGCTCAACACTCTCAGATTCTTGATTTGGCTCTACATCTGGGGGTTATTTCCGACTTTTGGGTACTTCTAAATGGCAGTTCACTCCAATTCTATGTGGCGTGCTAGTGGTGTTGGACCCTTTCATGGCATATTCACCTTAACGAATATTTGAATCAGGTTCACGCAAAGATGTCATGTTGTTTACTTGCTCAATCAGCGGAACAAAAATTCACTAGAAGAAGAGCTGGGGTTAAGGAATGCTGAACAATATAGGGTTTGATGAAAAATTATAAAATGATGACGAATTAGAAAATCATATTTATCAGCAATATTTTGTTGTAACATCATGAAAAGTTATTTGCTTTTACCAATATGCTTTTACTAAGTAGATACCAATATACTTTAATTTATTAAATAGTATCTTCTAGCCATAAATTTCTATTCTGATGCAAGAAGTTGTGATTGTCACATCGTTAATTTTTCTCAGAAAATTGATCTGAGATATCATTTTGCCTGTAGAGCATCTTTATATTTTCTTCCAGAAAATTTATGATCGTGGTATTATTTTGATCTAACAATTGAGATGCTTTCAAAAATAGATGAAACATGCTGTCAAGAATGGATATGCAACATGCTTTCAAGATTGGAACTAATGACCAGTACTTTTTCACAAATTAGTAGACATATTTGATCGGTAAAAATAATCAAGAAAGAAATATTTCAGTGGTTTTCGAAGTGGTCGGAAAATCTTTCTACAATATGATTTGCTAATGTACTACTTCAGAGTACAATATCTTAACCATAATATCAAACATTTCCTTAGTATCAACAAATTTACAATATTTCTTTTTTAGAATATCAAACATCTACATGTAATTTTTTAACATTATTTACTTAAGATGAAGTACCTAAATTAGTAACTATGCACCAAGGGGAATATAAACTTTTATTCATTTCATTTTTATTGAAATTTTCAAAGAGGCAGTCTAATAATATAAAACTTACAATATCTTATTGATTTACTAAATAAGCATCATCAT
The DNA here is from genome assembly GCA_030737875.1 of Allium sativum. NCBI lineage: Eukaryota > Viridiplantae > Streptophyta > Magnoliopsida > Asparagales > Amaryllidaceae > Allium > Allium sativum. Next base: position 931,224,158 of record CM060922.1, on the reverse strand, counting down.
AACCTGTCATAAATTACAAATCGACAAAAGAACAAATTAAAAATGTAAAAGAAACCATAAAGAACACCTCTAGACATTCAATCTAGCTTATCTAAAACTTCTACCTCCTCTCCAAAGTCTTATCACTACCAGACAGTTCAAATCAACTTATTTGGTGTCTCTTGTACACACACACATTCAACATTTCACCTGATTTTACTTATGATATGGTTACTAGATGGAAATATTTACTGAAATAAACTATCAAATTAAAGAGAAGATAGGCTTGAAAATTGAAAATGTGCTACATAATATTATTTGTTGGTCTGCATTTTATTTAGTCATAGACATGTTATTTTTAAGTTCTAATATACGGTAAGTGACATTGGGACGAATTATTTTATTTATTTTTATCATTAAGTAATTATGAAATAACTTAAAATACAGAATATAGTATCAATGCTGGCACTTCGGTGCACTTGCTTACTTTGAACAGAAGGCTGAGCATTAAATCTTATCACTGTCATCATCTTAAGCATCTTCATGGAAGAACGTCACCTTATGAAATACAAGCATAGAAGTTTCAGAAGGAACATTCAACACTATTAGAAATTAATTCATAATCACCTCACCAGAAAGTCCATGTTAACCCTATTAGGGGATGACATGAATTGCATAATAGATTAACTTGTAGAATCATATACAACTATCAAAAACTTAACACCTTTATCAAGATATTGCACGAACAATATATAAAAAAATATCAATTTGAGGCCAAGAGTAAAGCCATATAGACAGAAATGAAAACATAGTTTGAATGAAAAAAAAATGAGAACAATTGGGAATATGTAAGACCTAAAGGCATGGTGCGGAAAGAAATATGCTACGACAACACAAACCAAATGTAAAATAAACTGGCCTGAAGGGAAACAGATTGAAGCATAACATCGATTAGTAAACACCGAACCTAAAAAATAAAATAAAAACAGAAATGAAAAAAAAATTATCTGATTTTACTCAATGATAAATATTGAAGTGAACGGAAGTCTAAACGCTAAAGCGAACTGAATTGCGCTTTAGTTTAAAATTTGAATAATGAAGCTTAAAAACTGAAATGCACTTCAGTTTAGAACCAAGTAGAATTAAAATTTCCAAAGATATATTGACGTTTAGTAAATCATAATTCATAGTCAAACGAAATTGAACCAGAATTCGACCATTGGTTTCGTCCACTGTTGTTATATACATATGTAAGACCTGACCTTTACCTTAGTTTAATTACACCTAAAGGGCAAGAGATTACGTATAGAAATTTTGGAAATTACTAAATTATAAAAAATGTTCATATAAAGCATTACACTAAGTATCTCGGTAACATATACTTATGAAGTTAAGAACCAGAATTCTCTAATTTTCAAACATGTCAATCATAAAAAACAATCTTAAACAACAATCTTAAACAACCAAATTTTGAGCATCCAAACAGTACCCAAATCTCAATTTCAAAACAGAACCTTCCAAACTCGATAACTTCCTTCCCCCAGTTCAATCGCTGTTAAACTCTAAAATTAATTAAATAGATAATAGTATATAAAAAACCTATCGGAAGCTTTTGAGAGTCTCCCTAAAATCGCGTCTAATTTCAATTTAAGAACGAACAGAAGAGCTGCGACGTCAGCAATCTCTTCTAGCTTTGGTACGCCAAGACTAAACAAGCTACGACACATATGATACTCCTATTCATCGACACGATAGAATTTTGGGTGCAGGTCTCATTTTTTTTTTGTGCCTTGAAATCAAATTAGTAAATTGTTTGGACAGCAAGGCACTTTTGGTGAGGGTTAAATTATTCAAAGATGAAAGATTATTCGAAGGCGGTGGAAGAAGCATGGAAGCGGTAGAAAAAATCGAAGGGACGAAACCCTAGAATGGAAGGAATAGAATGAGGATGGAATGCTGTCCATGGGAGACTCGAGATAAAGGGTAAGTGGGTAAATGATAAATAAATGAAGATAAAATACATTCCTATCAAGGGTTATTTTAACAATTTACGGAACTACAAAATCACAGTAATAACCGTGATAACAGATAATAATGGAAATATCTGTTACAACATTGTAATGATTATTACTGTTACAATTTAAAAGCAGAAAAGTGTTACAAAATGACCTGTATGGTGTAGTGAAATGTTTATTATAATATTGATAATTTTGAAAATATAGTAAAAATTCGGTTAGTTTGGTTAAACCGATAGCCGAACATAATATTTTTCTGGACCGATTACTGTAATAACCCGGAAATGCGAGCCAATTTAAAAATTTTATTTTGGCAATTTTGGCGAATTTTGAATATTTAAAATGAATTATTTTAAATAATATCGACGAGAAATTTATTTTGAATATAATTAGAACGTATATAGTGATATAGATCGTCGTTAGAATATAAATAATTATATATAATTATAAATAGAATTGAAAATGGCGCGGTAGTTCGATAATTCGATTTCAAACTTTAATTGAATGTACCGGGTGCAAAACAATCCGGATTTTAGTGAAACCAAAAATAATAGGATCTAATTGTGACTATCTTTCCAACGAATTCGAAAAATCAAAATTTCATAGCGGGAATCAAAAGATATGTCCAGTTGAAAATTCTGAATAGTCGCTATGGAATTCAGCCCTTAAAAATGGGAATTTTGCAAACGACCTCGGATTTCGACGAAACCACTTTTGTGAGTGTGGCAAAGGAAAACGCGTTTGACCAGTTTCAGTTGATTTTAATCGACTGGAAAATGACCATTTTTCCAACGGTCTCAGAATTCTACGAAACTAGTTTTGTTAGGACCGTATCGTCAATACGAAGCTAGAAAATATTTTTCAGAAATTTTTAGAGTTAGTATGTGACCCCGGTAAATTGAAATGCGCGTTCAAATTCAATATATAGAAGTATATGTTGATTTTGACGAAAACTGATTGTAACAGTCGAATCAGCCTACGATACATATCTCATTGTGTTCGGAATGAGGGTAATTAGCTATGGACGACAGGCGGTGGGCCTCGTTTAGAGGTCGTATGTAAAAGTCAACTTTTCATAATTAAATTTAAAAAAAAAACTTCTCTCTCCCTCTTCCTTTACCTCCTCTGCCCCCCCCCCTCAAAAATCGATTCAACAGATATTGAAAAAAAAAAATCGCTCCACCACCCCCTGGACACGCCGCCCTCGCCGCCGCACTGCGCCCAGCCACCGCGCCCCACTCCGATCAGCCACCCCACCTCGCGACCTCCCACTAACCTCGCACCCCCTCCCTTCATTCGGACGCGACGCCCCCCCCCTTTAAAAGCCTGTCGCCGCCGCTTCTTCCACCTTCCCCCCCTTCCTCTAGCGAGCTGCAGACCCCCTCCCTTCATCGAGAATCCAATCCCTGCAAGAAATGTGAGTTTAAATTTTAATTTTAATTTTAATTTACATTTACTTTGTTTTCTGATTTAACATATGATAGCATGGATAAAGTAGCGATTTTTATCATAGAGGAGAAGTAATTTTCAGATGAACGATATTGATTTGAGAATACGATTTTTATTAATGTAAGAGATTAAAAATATAATTTTTATAGTATAGAAAGATTAAAAACATGATTTTTATATAATAGAGGATATAAAAGTATGATCTTTATATAAGTAGCGAAGAAAAGATTCGATTTTTAAAATAGAAAATATTCGATTTTTAAAATAGAAAGGATTCGATTTTTAAAATAGAAAAGATTCGATTTTTATAAAAGGAAAGGAAGGATTTTTACAATTGAATAGCGAAGTAAAAATTCTATTTTTATATATTGAATAGCGATGTAAAAATTCGATTTTTATATATTGAATAACAAAGTAAAAATTCGATTTTTTTTTTATATGTAGAGAATACGGGCAACGAAGATGACAAAAAGGCGAGAACGATGAAGATTTCTATAGATGAAGTGTCGTGAAGTTGGGATAGCTTTCGGTGAGAACTTCTCACTTTAAATTTTCTTTTCTAGTTATATATATACATATATATATATATACTAGGATGCAGACGGTATTTAGTAGCACCCGTCACCATCGTCCACAGACCATGGACTTGTTTGTTTGGTTGTGTAGTTGGTTAGATTATTTGATTTGAATTTGATTGTTTGGTGAAATGAAATGGATTTGATTGATATGTGTATGACGTGGGCCATCACTAGACCGGGGATAAGGCTAGGCCTTGTCCCGTTTCTAGTATCGTGCCGTTATGCCGCCGAAATTTCCTAAAATAAATTAGAAAAATAAAAATATCATTTTATTGATGAACCGAATAGAATATTCATAGGTTGAATAAAATAATTTGATCGTTAAAAAAATAATTTTTAACGTAAAAGTGAATAAATAAATATTTATAAACAAATCAGCCGATTTGTTTATATACACTGATTTGACTGATATTGATTGGGTCGATAAATTTTACACATCGCCCAACAACACAAATAAAATATGCGTTTGATTGTTTGAAACCCCACACGGGTATTGGGATAAAATATGGCATACACTAATCCCAATAATTAGTTGTATGTCGATCGATTGATTGACAGGCTGTTATAAGCGTTAGATATCTATATTTGATGCTTATACAGTGTAGTGCACTTTGGATGATGGTTGATTATTTATCGTTGCTATTATATACATGTGTTGTATGGAATCCGTATAATTAACTTTATATGGTAATTGATTGGGCCTCATTCCAATTTAGAAAATAAAGAATAATATAATATAAAGGTTCATGTGTTGACCGTACTCATCCGTTGAGATTAGTCATGTGTTGAACGAAATATTTCAATAATAAAATTTACATCTTTATCAATATAATATAAAGGTTCATGTGTTGACAGTACTCATCCGTTGAGATTAGTCATGTGTTGAACGAGATATTTTAACAATAAAATTTACATCTTTATCATATATAAAATTAGAAACTAATTGGAAAATAGATAAGATGAGTGGTCTCCTGGATATTAATCTGATGTTGGTTTCGGCCTTCGGGGTTAATATTCAGGGAATCGTTCTCTTACTAATTTACGATTGGAGTCTAATTTGAAATCGAACTATAGATACCACAAATTTTAGAAAATATATTAAATAACAAAGATAGTCACACGTGGACAGTACTCATTCGTTGAGATTAGTCGTGTGTTGACAAAAATATAGAATCATGTATTGAAAGAAATATAGATTCATTTGTTGAATGGAATAACGAAGTTATTGAAAAATATATAAAGCCGTGTTGATTAGAGATGCGATATTTTGACGCGAAGGATATTTATATCGATTATATTCATTTTTTTAATGAATATTGAAAAGAGATAAAAATTGAATCGAATAGAAAACCAATTTGAATCGAATAGAAAACCAATTTGAATTGAATCGAATAGAAAACCAATTTGAATTGAATCGAATAGAAAACCAATTTGAATTGAATCGAATAGAAAACCAATTTGAATTGAGTCGAATAGAAAACCAATTTGAATTGAATCGAATAGAAAACCAATTTGAATTGAATTGAATAGAAAACGAATTCGAATTGAATTGAAAATGAATTCGAATTGAATTGAAAACGAATTCGAATTGAATTGAAAACGAATTGAAATAAATTCAAATTGAATTGAAATTTGAATTGAATAGAAACGAATTTTAAAACGAATTTATAAGGAGAAATTCAATTTATTTGAAATGAAATGGAAGGTTGAAATTGTTTTTAAAACGAATTCAAAACTATTTATAAAATTTGTTTCAAATAGGAATCGACGAAATATATATTATATATATAATATAATGGCCTGAATAGAACGCGCCGCGCTGCGGCAGATCGCGAATTTCGACCATTAACTTCGAACGGACATTACGGGAGATCCGACCATCGGATTCTCCTAAAACCGAAACCGTTGGGTTTGTATCGAAAAGAGCTTTCTAACGAATATTAGAAATTCAAAATCTAACGGTTGGATTTGGAGATACGTCCAAATCAAATTTGGAAAAGGTCGCTGTAAGTGCAGTTCGATGGCCGTTGATGGAAATCGACTGTACGGGCCTTAATAAAATTATTAAAAATAGTAATAATTTGTGTGAAATCATAAGAAATGATTTGGGAAAAATTGGGATGAAAAACTCCATATTTGAAAAGATAAAAATAGATTTTTATCGAAATGAACTAGTTTTGAACTAAAATTAAACCCGTTTATTTTTAAATAAATAAATTGGATTTGTAACGAGTTTTAATAGAATTGATTTGTGGGTTTATCGTGAACGGTGTTTTAAATAACACTAGTTCTTTAACCCGGTAATAAATAGAATGTGATTTGGGTTTATCGTGAACTGTGTTTTAAATGACATTAGTTCTTTAACCCAGTAAAAGGAGTTTTAATGAATTTGCAATTAGATTGAAATGTGAATTGATAATCTAAATTATCAAATTTAGAAATTGAGCGAGAATGGAGTATCACCAGTTTTGCTCCAAAGCGATAGTTAAATCTTTAATTAGATTTGAACGTGAAATGGTAATTAATTTTACCGATAACATCGTGGTGTTAGATATGGAGTATTACCAGTTTTCTTCATGGGATGAATAGGTTTGGATTGGGAAATAAAATAAATATTTACTTCGGTGTGGTTCGCTAGTCTCGACTAGTTTGGAAAACCATAATTTGGTTTGAAATGACATCCAAAGGAAGATTAAAGAATAAATTTTAAAGAATTTATCTTGGATAAAATTAATGGGAACCTTTCCCTAGGAATTGAGATTTAGAAACTAGTTGTAGGTTAGTTAAGAAGAATGGTTTCCTGGGTATTGATCTAATGTTGGTTTCGGCCTTCGGGGCTAATATTTGGGTAATTGCTCTCTTACTGATTTACGGTTAGTGACTAATGAATTGGAATGAGGCATATGTTGTGTTTGTGTAACATTTGTTTTTAATATACGCGGGTTGTTCGGAAAGGCCGGGTTTATACTCATTCTGAATAACCGATTCGACGATATGTCGAAGATGAAGACGGTGGTTGAAGACCGGAAGTCTTCACATCGTTTGGGTGATTACTGATGATCTTGATTGGGCTATACACCCAAGATGAGGGAATCAGTTGGTGGTCGTCCAGACGTACCTGGAGATCGATGGATATGCGAGGAAAGTGCCTCCAGTTTCGTTCAGACCCAGAACGAACTTGTAAATGGATTGTGTGTCTGACATTGGATTTTATTCTATGTTGATTGATTTATGTTAAATATATATCTGTTTGGCGGCGGAGAATTTATTCTCTTGCTTAACGCCCTTCTCTGAGACGTACGAGCTTAGAGGTTATATATCGATAGATATCAATCGCATGGCATGAATTGCCTGTGTGGCACGCTGAGTTGCATGGATCAAGGCTTCTGTTGAAAAGCAAAGTCTTGTGGTTGATGATCAAAGCACGGCCTACATGGCAGCTCTGTGTATAACGTGAATTCGCGAGCCTCACACCTCGGTATGAGTTAAAAACGGGATAAGGACTGCGGGGAGAGCACGACGTTTCTTCCTAGATTTGGTGGTGTCAGTGACTTACCATCCCTGACATTTATATACTTTTCACCTATGTGGTTGTTACATGAGGCGCCTTGATTTTAGGTCTGTAAGGACCGGGAAACGTGTGTTCAGGCATACTAATCCTCTAACGTAAGTGAGGACCGGCCCTGAAGATCCAGGGGTTACCCAGAGTGTGTAGTCCCGAGGCATTTGCTAGAGTGTCTCGAAGCGGAGAGGAGCTTGCCCCTTGCCTCGGCTCATGACGGAATCCAATTTCCAATACGTGATATTGCGGTTTTAATTGTAGAACTAGTATGGCGACATAGTAGATGGTAGCTATGCCGCCTATGATTGATACTTATGATTGAAATTGTTTTGACACTATACACCTATAATAGTATCAAAAAATGTGTTTTAAACGTATCAAGCATGCTTTGGCTATTATAAGGTAAAAACCCTATTGTAACACCCCGAATTTTCTATTAACACTAAAGTTGCTAAAATATTAATAAGTGTGTAAGAGAGGGGATGTATCTAATATGAATATAAAAATATTAATAAGTGTGTAAGAGAGGGGATGTATCTAATATGAATATAAAAATATTAATAAGTGTGTAAGAGAGGGGATGTATCTAATATGAATATAAAAATATTAATAAGTGTGTAAGAGAGGGGATGTATCTAATATGAATATAAAAATATTAATAAGTGTGTGAGAGAGGGGATGTATCTAATATGTATATAAAAACAATAATAAGTAAAGGGGGATGTATCTAATATGTACATTGTAGAATATATATATATATATTTATGACATGAATAGAAGTTTATTAATATGCTGAGTGTTTGCTGAGTCACTTCTGACTCATTGCTGAGTCAACAAGATAAACCCCATCTTGTCTGAACGGCTGCGGTTATTTCTAGGTTAAATCTAATGGCCTAAATGCATTCTAAAATCTATAAATAAGTGGGTAGACCCTAAACCTAAATCACTTGTAAAATTAGAGAAGCTACCGTCATGCTGCTGCCATGGAGTTCAGCGTAGCCGTCACAAACTAAGAAGAGGAAGCCTAATCTACTACAACTAAATTCTACTCAACAAAACAAATCAAACCAAAGAACTCTCTCTCTAATTCTTTTCTTTTGTTGGTGAGTATGATGATTCTCACAAGACTATTACAAACTAATTTGACTCAGTTATGAATGGATCACAAGAAAGTGATGTGATTTGTAATTGTAAATTCTATATATTGTGGATCTCTTATTATGTTATTATGTTGTCGTATGATGTAAATTATATATGCTATGTCATGCTATGTTGTAAATTCTCTTATGCTATGTCGTGCTATGTTGAGAATCATGTCAAGCTATGTTATACTATCATACTATGCCATGTTATAAATCATGCTATATTATGATGAAAAATCATGATGTTGTTGGATCATGCTTAAAGTTATGTTTTTTTTTTCTTAATTTAAATGGATCTTGTTTATGGGAATTTGCCTATTAGGTTAGGTGTACCCATAAACTTGAAACTATAATTAAATAAAACTTGATTATGGGAATTTGCCTATTGAGTTAGGTGTACCCATATAAAACCATGTTGTTAAAAAATTAGATGATGTTGATTCACACATGTTCATATGTAAGTTTATGAAAATTGATTGAGATTATATTAGGTGAATTTTGAACAAGTTGACACCTTTAGGTCCATGACATGTATAATCTATGCAAGTTGGACATATGCAAGTTTCACCCCTTATTATGATTCATTTGGTCACATATACATGTTGTTATTATGATAATCTCTTTTATGCTATGAGTTAGGCTATTCGAGTCTAACATATATTTTGCGAATAAACGTTCAAACGTGGGGTAGGGGTAATATTAGGAATTAATAAATTGGGTGCAATTTTGTAAGATTTTGCATACCATGAATGGATGTCCATAATTGAGTCAATTATGGACATTGTTAAAAATTGGAAGTAATTAATAATTCAAGTAGGGAATTATTAAAATTGGGGGAAAGTGGATTATTATTAATAATCAATGCTTAGGACACGAGGTTGGACCCGTTTGTGATGTAAACCTGCCCGGACCCGCCCGGCAAATCCAGTAGTCACAAATGTCGGCCCAATGTGAGAGGTCCTAGGCCCAAACTAAAGCATAACAGTTGTAAAGACACGAGGTTAGACTCTTTTATGGTGTAAGACTGCCCGGACCCGCCCGGCAAATCCAGCTGCCATAAATGCCAGTCTAATGTGAGAGGTCTTTATGAGGTTATGGCCTTAATGAACTAAGAAATACTTAACCAGATAATCATGTAAGGTGGGACATGGGGGTTAAGTAGGTGCCTTGGGTGGCATGAGGAATCTGGTGGTTGCCTTTAGAGGCATTTGAAATACGATTAGACTTAACCAAACACACATGTAAATGAACATGACTAAGTGGGTTAAGTGGGATGGACTAATGGGGACAAGCTTAGGTGGAATGCTTGTGGTAAATAGTGGGGGCCCATTTCAACCAGTATCCCAAAACGTATCTTTGTGGGCTCGACCCAAGTCGAGGACGGGACACGCATACTGGGTTTGACTATAAGAGGCCAAAACAGGGAGCGGTGGCAACGCAAGTCCAACGGGTTTCATATGCGTGTGTGGACCCGGGCTGGTAGGTAAGACGTTGTTGCATCGTGTAGGTATAAGCCGTGCATGTCCGTTGTATCAGGTTGCCACTTTAGGGGAGTGATACACCCCACTGTGGGGCCAGCACGGGTATTTACGAGTTAGGGAGCCGATCGAATAACGGGAAGTAGGGTACACCTAGTGGAGATAGGGGCAGGCGGCACCTATGTAGTCAGCTAGGGGTACGTAAAGCCATTGGGAAAGTTTCTAAGTGAAGCTAAGTGGGATGAATCTTTAGGGTGACTGGTGTGGTGCAGTATAGTGTTTATCCTTTAGTATTTAGGAGCGCCTATAACGTTGCCTTTAGCGATTGTCTATGTCCTTAATCTGCTCTTCATAGACATTTTCTTGTTTTCCAGCTTATGCCTTAGTCCAGTTATTTTGGTAATAGTATTGTAGAATTATCATATTCACCAGACTTTATGTCTGACCCCCTCTTTTCCATCCTTTTTCTCCCTTCAGGTCCGTAGGTTGGGCCAAGTTCTAGTGGAGTCTAGTTGGATCGCTTATCTTCTGGAAAGCTTGGACTGCTGAAGTAAAGTCCAGCTTGTTATCTTTCTTTTTAATGGCTATTCATGTAATGGGATTATGTACTTGTTTTATCAAGATAGATATTGTACTTGACATTGAATATGGTGTTATGATGTAATCAAACATGTTTTGACTTCTGCTACAATGAAATAAAGTTTTTGAATTTCCAAGTACTATTTTATATCTCTCTTGTTGTAATTTTACTGTTCTATATTCACTTAAAACCTCCATGGAAGTTAATGCATTCCCTTTGTGAGTGACATTAATGGACGTGGGGTGTTACACGTGGTATCAGAGCATAAGGTTACCAGAACAGATAAATTTTTTTTTTTTAGAAAAATATTTTTTTTCTAAAGTATTTTTGGAAGAAGTGCTTTCAAAAAAAAAAACATGTTATTTAAAGAGAGTTTTTATGAAAAACATAATCCCAAATAGCCACATCCTTATCTTTATCTTTCGAATTCTCCATTTTCAATCTTTTCTTTTTCGTTTCAGCATGGCTGAAGATCTTAATCTCTCAGAAGGTGTGACGATTCCAGGGTGGTTTAGGAGATACTTGGAGGCTAGGGCCACCACTGCAGGCCCAGCGGATACTCCTCCACCCCTAGTTGCACCCATTCCTCCTCCTCCTCCTCCTCCTCGTGTTGACACTTTTGCAAAGACGTGCAAGGAATTCAAGGCTATGGGAGGAAAAACTTTTCAAGGGACTGAGACGTTTGTGGAGGCCAGAGATTGGCTTAAGGAGACTGAGGAATTGTTGGATATCTTTGAAGTGGAAGATAGGAGGAAAGTCCGTTTAGCTGCTTGGTTAATGAAGGGAGAGGCCTCGTTTTGGTGGGAGGTCACTAACGGGGAACGTCCAGTTGATTCATGGGCGGATTTCAGACGAAGGTTTGAGGCAAAGTTTCTTTCAAGGGCAGAGGAGAACTTAAATATGGAAAAATTCCTGGCACTAAAGCAAGGGAGCTCATCAGTAAAGGAATATGTCAATAAATTTAATCAGTTAGCAAGGTTTGGCTTGGAGTTGGTGAACACGCCAGAGAAGAAAGCTTTGAGGTTCGTTAGAGGCTTGAATGAACCGTTGCAAGGGTTGGCTATGACCCACATCCCTATGGGAGCCACCTTTGAAAAGCTAGTAGAAATGGCACTTATGCATGAGGATAAGGCAGTTGAAAAGAAAGGGGATCAGAAGAAACCCCAACAGCAAAATAAGAAGGGTGGTAAAAACAATAATGGCAAAGGGAAGAAGAAATGCTTCAATTGTGGGACGCCTGGCCATCTCAGCAAAGATTGTAGAAAGAAAAAGAAGACTGGTTGTTTTCATTGTGGAGATGCGGGACATTTAGTGAAGGACTGTCCAAAGAAGGGGCAGAGGGCAGGGTCTACCTCGGGAGGACAGGTGCAGGCTCTTATGGCACCAGGGCAGGCAAGGGGGCAAGTTCAGGCTATTGCGGCCCCACCGCTGCAAGAAAGAGGTAGAACAATTTCTGTTGAAAGCTTAGTTTTTCTGTTTGATCATCCTGTCCGTACCTTATTCGATTCTGGCGCATCTCATTCGTTTATCTCTGCATCATTAGTTGAATCACTGCACTTGAACACCAGTTTAGTAGAGGATCCCTTGGTCGTTTCAAATCCAATTGGGGGTTCGGCTCATTTGACCATGATATGTTTGGATTTGAAAATCTCTATACTTAGCGTTGAATTTAGATGTGATGCTTATGTATTGGGCTTCACGGGCTATGGGCTAATTTTAGGAATGGATTGGTTGTCTAGAAATAGGGCCATTCTTGATTGTGAAAGGAGAGTAGTTAGGCTTGTGACTCGCCTTGGTAATGCTCTCGACATCTTTTGTAATCCCATAAATTCCGTTATGCTAAGTTATCTTGAATCGCTTGACGCGTCTGTAGAGAACCTGCGATCGGTAGAAGTGGTCCGGGAATATCCGGATGTGTTTGAGGAGGTGAAGGGCTTACCTCCAAAGCGGGAGATAGACTTTCGAATTTATCTTGTGGATAATGCTAAACCCGTATCTTTGCCAGTGCGCCACATGGCTCCTCGTGAAAGGAGGGAACTCAATAAGCAAGTAAAGGAGTTGCTTGAGAAGGGGTTCATAAGACGTAGTATATCAGAGTGGGGTGCTCCAGTAGTTTTTGCCACAAAGGCGGATGGGTCTCTTAGACTTTGTATGGACTATAGAGAACTAAACAAGCTTACTAAAAAGAACCGACACCCACTGCCGAGGATTGACGATCTCTTTGATCAGTTAGTTGGCGCCTCAGTGTTTTCGCAGTTGGACTTAGCCACTGGCTTTCATCAACTGAGAGTGGCTGAGGATAGTATAGATAAGACTGCTTTTAGGACTCCTGACGGATTCTATGAATGGCTAGTGATGCCCTTTGGTTTGACAAACGCCCCTGCATATTTTGTTGATTTGATGAGTAGGGTGTTTAGGGAATACCTTAACAAATTCGTGGTAGTCTTTGTGGATGACATCTTAGTCTTTTCTAAGAATAAAGAAGAGCACTCCCTACATCTTAGGGAAGTGTTGGAAACCCTTCGAGCGCATAACCTTAAGGCAAAATTTTCTAAGTGTCACTTCTGGAGGAAGGAAGTACGGTTCTTAGGGCACGTGGTTTCCAAAGAAGGGATAGCAGTGGATCCCGCAAAGGTGGTGGCCATCCAAGATTGGAAGGTCCCTAAAAATGCAACCGAAGTAAGAAGTTTCTTGGGGTTGGCTGGCTATTATAGGAAGTTTATCAAAGACTTCGCAAAAATATCAGCTCCATTAACACGGTTAACGAAGAAGAACCTGGTTTTTACGTGGGACAAAGATTGCGATGATGCATTCCAACGTTTAAAGAGAGCCTTAACTTCAGCCCCAGTCTTAGTGCTGCCAGACGGGAATAAACCGTTTACCATCTATACTGATGCTTGTGGGACGGGACTTGGCGCGGTCCTCATGCAAGAGGGAAGAGTAATAGCCTATGGTGGAAGGTAGTTGAGGGTTCATGAAAAGAATTACCCCACGTATGACTTAGAGCTAGCCGCAATTGTTTTCGCGCTTAAGTCTTGGCGTCACTATCTTCTTGGTGAGAAATTTGAACTGTTCACTGACCACAAATCGTTAAAATACTTATTCTCTCAGAAGGATTTGAATTTAAGGCAGCAACGGTGGATGGAATTCTTAGCCTCCTACGATTTTGAAATAGCATATACCCCGGGCAAGGGTAACGTGGTGGCAGACGCCTTAAGTAGGAAAAGGTTGTCCTTGAGTCCGTTGTTTGTTGAACGACAAAGCTTAGAATTCATCTCTATGTTTGACTTTAGACCCTCTGTTGACTTAGTACCCGGTCTGTTAGCATCCTTGGAGGTTAGACCTACACTTCTAGGACGGGTTGGTGAGGCACAGCGAGACGACCCACAGTTGGTTGAGATAGTAGAAAAGCTCAAAGGGGGGGAGTCGTCAAGCCATCTTCGTAGGTATACCCTAGACGATAAGGGTTGGTTACGAAGGGATAATAGACTTTGTGTACCACAAGACGAAGACTTAAGGAAGGCCATTCTTGATGATGCTCATCGCTCAAAAATGACCATTCATCCCGGCGGGGATAAGATGTACAAAGATATGAAGCGGGTTTTCTTTTGGGCCGGTATGAAAAAGGAAGTGGCCGAGTACGTCGCTAGATGCTTGGTGTGCCAACGAGTTAAAGCAGAACAAAAGAAACCCGGTGGGTTGCTTCACCCATTAGAAGTTCCACTATGGAAATGGGAAAGCATCTCAATGGATTTTGTGGATGGATTACCAAGATCAAGAAAGGGTAACACGGGGATTTGGGTTATAGTAGATAGACTTACTAAAAGCGCCCATTTTATTCCCGTGAAAAGTAAGAGGACTGCTCCGTGGTTGGCTTCTGTATACATTAAGGAGATAGTTCGTTTGCACGGTATTCCTTCTAGTATAGTAAGCGACCGTGACCCCATCTTTACTAGCGAATTTTGGAAGAGTTTACAAGAGGCGGTAGGGACTCAGCTATGTTTGAGCACCGCATATCATCCTCAGACAGACGGCCAGACCGAGAGGGTGAATCGCATTCTAGAGGATCTTTTAAGGCTTTGTATCCTAGACTTTGGGAGTACATGGGAAGAGCACCTTCCGTTAGTAGAATTCGCATATAATAATAGCTTTCAGTCTAGTATTGGCATGGCACCTTTCGAAGCTCTTTATGGAAGGCCTTGCCGTTCGCCTACATGTTGGTGGGAATCTACCGATAAAATCCTACTTGGGCCCGATATGGTTAGGGAAACCTCGGAGAAGATTGAGTTGATTCGAAGGAGGATGAAAGCAGCACAAGATAGGCAAAAATCGTATGCTGATAAGAGGAGGACAGATCTTGAGTTTGACATTGGGGACATGGTTTTTATCAAAGTATCTCCGTTATAGAATGTTGTTCGCTTTGGGTCCGTGGGGAAATTAGCACCAAGGTTTGTAGGGCCGTTTCCTGTAAAAAAACAGGATTGGGAAGATGGCATATAGGGTGGAGTTGCCTGAGAAACTTAGTGGAGTACACGACGTATTCCATGTATCACATTTGAGGAAGTGTTTGCACAAGACCGCGGAGGTGGTAGAGCCGAGCTTGCTTAAAGAGGTGGAAATAGAGCGTGATGCAACAATTAGACGAGCTCCTACATGCATTCTTGGGTCGGAGATCAAAAAGTTGAGGAATCGAGAGGTCAGACTGGTTAAAGTGCAATGGGGAGATGATGAGAGCAACGCAACTTGGGAGACAGAAGAGAAGATGCGTTCGTTGTACCCTTTTCTTTTTGAGGGTATGTCTTTTAATTTCTCCTTTATCGCTTAGCTTATCTTATCTTATCTTTAGTATGTCCTCTCATTAGTATCTTTGACCTTTAGTTAGGATAATCCTATGGTTGAAACATGTGTTTGAGACATGTTATGTATGATGGATGCAAAATGGATGCAAGTGTTTGCTAGTGGTTGCTCGTGGATGCATATATACACACACTTTAGGCACTAGATCGGCTCAGTCACTTCATATTGCATATTGCATATATATGGATGTATTTAGTATAATGGATGTATAATGGTTGTACCATCATATGGATGCTGCATTCGGTTGAATGGGTGTGCACGCATATAGAAGTAGTATGTAAGCAATTAGGATCTTTTGCATACATAATGGATTCATGACACTTACATAATTTGCATTAAGGAGGTCAATTGAATCAGTAGACCGCCTGATTTTGCATTAGGTAAGGACATGTACACACACTTTGCATATGATCATAAAGCATTAGAAGTCTTTTAAGGACAATGGATGCCTGTGTATGATGGATGAGTAGATGGACGTTTGGATGGTAGGATATACATTCTTCCAGACTTGAAGATTTCGGGGACAAAATCCTAAAAGGAGGGGAGAATGTAACACCCCGAATTTTCTATTAACACTAAAGTTGCTAAAATATTAATAAGTGTGTAAGAGAGGGGATGTATCTAATATGAATATAAAAATATTAATAAGTGTGTAAGAGAGGGGATGTATCTAATATGAATATAAAAATATTAATAAGTGTGTAAGAGAGGGGATGTATCTAATATGAATATAAAAATATTAATAAGTGTGTAAGAGAGGGGATGTATCTAATATGAATATAAAAATATTAATAAGTGTGTGAGAGAGGGGATGTATCTAATATGTATATAAAAACAATAATAAGTAAAGGGGGATGTATCTAATATGTACATTGTAGAAAAAATATATATATTTATGACATGAATAGAAGTTTATTAATATGCTGAGTGTTTGCTGAGTCACTTCTGACTCATTGCTGAGTCAACAAGATAAACCCCATCTTGTCTGAACGGCTGCGGTTATTTCTAGGTTAAATCTAATGGCCTAAATGCATTCTAAAATCTATAAATAAGTGGGTAGACCCTAAACCTAAATCACTTGTAAAATTAGAGAAGCTACCGTCATGCTGCTGCCATGGAGTTCAGCGTAGCCGTCACAAACTAAGAAGAGGAAGCCTAATCTACTACAACTAAATTCTACTCAACAAAACAAATCAAACCAAAGAACTCTCTCTCTAATTCTTTTCTTTTGTTGGTGAGTATGATGATTCTCACAAGACTATTACAAACTAATTTGACTCAGTTATGAATGGATCACAAGAAAGTGATGTGATTTGTAATTGTAAATTCTATATATTGTGGATCTCTTATTATGTTATTATGTTGTCGTATGATGTAAATTATATATGCTATGTCATGCTATGTTGTAAATTCTCTTATGCTATGTCGTGCTATGTTGAGAATCATGTCAAGCTATGTTATACTATCATACTATGCCATGTTATAAATCATGCTATATTATGATGAAAAATCATGATGTTGTTGGATCATGCTTAAAGTTATGTTTTTTTTTCTTAATTTAAATGGATCTTGTTTATGGGAATTTGCCTATTAGGTTAGGTGTACCCATAAACTTGAAACTATAATTAAATAAAACTTGATTATGGGAATTTGCCTATTGAGTTAGGTGTACCCATATAAAACCATGTTGTTAAAAAATTAGATGATGTTGATTCACACATGTTCATATGTAAGTTTATGAAAATTGATTGAGATTATATTAGGTGAATTTTGAACAAGTTGACACCTTTAGGTCCATGACATGTATAATCTATGCAAGTTGGACATATGCAAGTTTCACCCCTTATTATGATTCATTTGGTCACATATACATGTTGTTATTATGATAATCTCTTTTATGCTATGAGTTAGGCTATTCGAGTCTAACATATATTTTGCGAATAAACGTTCAAACGTGGGGTAGGGGTAATATTAGGAATTAATAAATTGGGTGCAATTTTGTAAGATTTTGCATACCATGAATGGATGTCCATAATTGAGTCAATTATGGACATTGTTAAAAATTGGGAGTAATTAATAATTCAAGTAGGGAATTATTAAAATTGGGGGAAAGTGGATTATTATTAATAATCAATGCTTAGGACACGAGGTTGGACCCGTTTGTGATGTAAACCTGCCCGGACCCGCCCGGCAAATCCAGTAGTCACAAATGTCGGCCCAATGTGAGAGGTCCTAGGCCCAAACTAAAGCATAACAGTTGTAAAGACACGAGGTTAGACTCTTTTATGGTGTAAGACTGCCCGGACCCGCCCGGCAAATCCAGCTGCCATAAATGCCAGTCTAATGTGAGAGGTCTTTATGAGGTTATGGCCTTAATGAACTAAGAAATACTTAACCAGATAATCATGTAAGGTGGGACATGGGGGTTAAGTAGGTGCCTTGGGTGGCATGAGGAATCTGGTGGTTGCCTTTAGAGGCATTTGAAATACGATTAGACTTAACCAAACACACATGTAAATGAACATGACTAAGTGGGTTAAGTGGGATGGACTAATGGGGACAAGCTTAGGTGGAATGCTTGTGGTAAATAGTGGGGGCCCATTTCAACCAGTATCCCAAAACGTATCTTTGTGGGCTCGACCCAAGTCGAGGACGGGACACGCATACTGGGTTTGACTATAAGAGGCCAAAACAGGGAGCGGTGGCAACGCAAGTCCAACGGGTTTCATATGCGTGTGTGGACCCGGGCTGGTAGGTAAGACGTTGTTACATCGTGTAGGTATAAGCCGTGCATGTCCGTTGTATCAGGTTGCCACTTTAGGGGAGTGATACACCCCACTATGGGGCCAGCACGGGTATCTACGAGTTAGGGAGCCGATCGAATAACGGGAAGTAGGGTACACCTAGTGGAGATAGGGGCAGGCGGCACCTATGTAGTCAGCTAGGGGTACGTAAATCCATTGGGAAAGTTTCTAAGTGAAGCTAAGTGGGATGAATCTTTAGGGTGACTGGTGTGGTGCAGTATAGTGTTTATCCTTTAGTATTTAGGAGCGCCTATAACGTTGCCTTTAGCGATTGTCTATGTCCTTAATCTGCTCTTCATAGACATTTTCTTGTTTTCCAGCTTATGCCTTAGTCCAGTTATTTTGGTAATAGTATTGTAGAATTATCATATTCACCAGACTTTATGTCTGACCCCCTCTTTTCCATCCTTTTTCTCCCTTCAGGTCCGTAGGTTGGGCCAAGTTCTAGTGGAGTCTAGTTGGATCGCTTATCTTCTGGAAAGCTTGGACTGCTGAAGTAAAGTCCAGCTTGTTATCTTTCTTTTTAATGGCTATTCATGTAATGGGATTATGTACTTGTTTTATCAAGATAGATATTGTACTTGACATTGAATATGGTGTTATGATGTAATCAAACATGTTTTGACTTCTGCTACAATGAAATAAAGTTTTTGAATTTCCAAGTACTATTTTATATCTCTCTTGTTGTAATTTTACTGTTCTATATTCACTTAAAACCTCCATGGAAGTTAATGCATTCCCTTTGTGAGTGACATTAATGGACGTGGGGTGTTACACCTATCCTCCGGCTTGCGTTGCATTGTGTGATGGGACCTGGGTCTTATAACAGCTTCATTTTTCTTTATTTAGCATGGCGCTGTTTGTTCTATGCACTGGTATTCTTGGGAGGAAACCCGTTCCGTGTTATACGGCGTAGTCCCTTGATTTACCTAACTTTAAAACCAATATTAATAACTGTTTTTAGTTCTCACACCAGTCACATGACTAACCTAGAGTTTATTGTTTTAACCTAAACTCTGGGTGCCCTTATTTTCGACACGGGCAGCTAGTAGTTTTGGTTTTGCAGATTTATATTCACAGGATCCTGGTTTACAGTTGGAATGATATCCGGGAAGCTCTGTATCCGTATATCACCTTCAGTTGTGTTTGTATTATTTTCCGCTGCTATGTAATTTATTATAATCTCTGATATTTATCGAATGTAATTTATCCAATTATACTCTGTATATTATTGTATCTGATGGAATTGTTGTAATAGCAATGAAATGTTCTTCCGTCTGCGTTCTTTTGTGTGTTGTTCTCAAAGTATCTGCTCTTTCCTTAACGGGGAAGAAACGGGTCACTACATTTGGTATCAGAGCTTTGGTTTACAGAGCTCGAGAACAAGACACATTAGAACCATACGAAAGAATTCATCAGATATTGGATTAGTAATATCCAATTAGAATGACTCGTTAGAGATAGGATCAGTAGTATCCTAGAACGAGTGTAAAGAGTATATTTTTCAAATGAAAACCTATTTTTGTTTTGAAATTTAAATCAATTCTACGTATTTTAATATTTATTTATTTTGAATTTGGACAATCCGCTATATAAAGGTTTTGTATATACGCGTCATGAACGTATATTCGAAGTTTTAACATACCGGATAGATATAGAACCGCACTCTAGTAGCCCGGAGATGTTCTGATGGTGGTTCAAAACATCATCAGCATTTATTTTCGAGTGACGAAGGTGTGATATATATATATTTCCATTAGACTGGTGTGAGAACCAAAACTTATATAGATAGATTTATTTGTTGTGATTTGGCATCAAAAACATGATTTTATGTATATATATCAAAATTATGAATTTGAAACTCTAATTCTCTAATAAATTGATGTTTGTGTTGTTTGTTTATTTATTTAATCATTTTTAACCATTTAGTCTAATTGAATCAAATATTGAACTGTTTTGAAAATTGGTCGCATTTGCTTGCATATACATATACTTACATTGAACAGGTCATAGCAAGGAGGCTAGAGCAGAGAATAAAATTTGTTTGCCCGACAAATAGGTACATGTTTACTATATAATTTACTGTTTTGTTTGGGTGATGATGATTTTATGAGCCTATTGGCTTTTTCTTTTTGAGATCAGAAGGCATGTATGGCAATTTCGGGATTTTCCCGTGGCTCCCGGTGCAGGGGAGGTTATGGCGAAATTTTTCGAAAATTCCGGGTGTTAGCCAAATTTTTGAAGAATTTGAAAATTCTCAGAAACTGAAAAGTTAGAGAATGGAAGCCATATCGAACGTAGAGCTGATTAATCAAACCACTTTCGACTTCGTTCCATTTCGGGGACGAAAAGTTTTAAGTGGGGGAGATTGTAATAACCCGAAAATGCGAGCCAACTTAAAATTTTTATTTTGGCAATTTTGGAGAATTTTGAATATTTAAAATGAATTATTTTAAATAATATCGACGAGAAATTTATTTTGAATATAATTAGAACGTATATAGTTATATAGATCGTCGTTAGAATTTAAATAATTATAAATAGAATTGAAAATGGCGCGGTAGTTCGATAATTCGATTTCAAACTTCAATTGAATGTACCGGGTGCAAAACAATCCGGATTTTAGTGAAACCAAAAATAATAGGATCTAATTGTGACTATCTTTCCAATGAATCCGAAAAATCAAAATTTCATAGCGGGAATCAAAAGATATGTCCAGTTGAAAATTCTGAATAGTCGCTATGGAATCCAGGCCCTTAAAGATGGGAATTTTGCAAACGACCTCGGATTTCGACGAAACCACTTTTGTTGGATCCGTGATATCAAATTATTGCTAGGTTTCAAATTTCATAATTTTTCAAATCAATATGTGAGCGTGGAAAAGGAAAACGCGTTTGACCAGTTTCAGTTGATTTTAATCGACTGGAAAATAGCCATTTTTCCAATGGTCTCAGAATTCGATGAAACTAGTTTTGTTAGGACCGTATCGTCAATACGAAGCTAGAAAATATTTTTCAGGAATTTTTAGAGTTAGTATGTGACCCCGGTAAATTGAAATGCGCGTTCAAATTCAATATATAGAAGTATATGTTGATTTTGACGAAAACTGATTGTAACAGTCGAATCAGCCTACGATACATATCCCATTGTGTTCGGAATGGGGGTAATTAGCTATGGACGACAGGCGGTGGGCCTCGTTTAGAGGTCGTATGTAAAAGTCAACTTTTTCATAATTAAATAAAAAAACTCCTCTCTCCCTCTTCCTTTACCTCCTCTGCCCCCCACCCCCCTTCAAAAATCGATTCAACAGAAATTGAAAAAAAAAATCGCTCCACCACCCCCTGGACATGCCGCCCTCGCCGCCGCACTGCGCCCAGCCACCGCGCCCCACTCCGATCAGCCCCCCCCCACCTCGCGACCTCCCACTAACCTCGCACCCCCTCCCTTCAGTCGGACGCGACCCCCCCCCCCACCCTGAAAACCCTGCCGCCGCCGCTTCTTCCACCTCCCCCCCTTCCTCCAGCGAGCTGAAGACCCCCTCCCTCCATCTAGAATCCAATCCCTGCAAGAAATGTGAGTTTAAATTTTAATTTTAATTTTAATTTACATTTACTTTGTTTTCTGATTTAACATATGATAGCATGGATAAAGTAGCGATTTTTATCATAGAGGAGAAGTAATTTTCATATGAACGATATTGATTTGAGAATACGATTTTTATTAATGTAAGAGATTAAAAATATAATTTTTATAGTATAGAAAGATTAAAATCATGATTTTTATATAATAGAGGATATAAAAATATGATCTTTATATAAGTAGCGAAGAAAAGATTCAATTTTTAAAATAGAAAAGATTCGATTTTTAAAATAGAAAAGATTCGATTTTTAAAATAGAAAAGTTTCGATTTTTATAAAAGGAAAGGAAGGATTTTTACAATTGAATAGCGAAGTAAAAATTCGATTTTTATATATTGAATAGCGAAGTAAAAATTCGATTTTAATATATTGAATAGCAAAGTAAAAATTCGATTTTTTTTTATATGTAGAGAATACGGGCAACGAAGATGACAAAAAGGCGAGAACGATGAAGATTTCTATAGATGAAGTGTCGTGAAGTTGGGATAGCTTTCGGTGAGAACTTCTCACTTTAAATTTTCTTTTCTAGTTATATATATATACTAGGATGCAGACGGTGTTTAGTAGCACCCGACACCATCGTCCACAGACCATGGACTTGTTTGTTTGGTTGTGTAGTTGGTTAGATTATTTGATTTGAATTTGATTGTTTGGTGAAATGAAATGGATTTGATTGATATGTGTATTGCGTGGGCCATCACTAGACCGGGGATAAGGCTAGGCCTTGTCCCGTTTCTAGTATCGTGCTGTTTTGCCGCCGAAATTTCCTAAAATAAATTAGAAAAATAAAAATATCATTTTATTGCATAAATGAACCGAATAGAATATTCATAGGTTGAATAAAATAATTTGATCGTTAAAAATACAAATTTTTAACGTGAAAATGAATAAATAAATATTTATAAACAAATTAGCCGATTTGTTTATATACACTTATTTGACTGATATTGATTGGGTCGATAAATTTTACACATCGCCCAACAGCACAAATAAAATATGCGTTTGATTGTTTGAAACCCCACACGGGTATTGGGATAAAATACGGCATACACTAATCCCAATAATTAGTTGTATGTCGATCGATTGATTGACAGGCTGTTATAAGCGTTAGATATCTATATTTGATGCTTATACAGTGTAGTGCACTTTGGATGATGGTTGATTATTTATCGTTGCTATTATATACATGTGTTGTATGGAATCCGTATAATTAACTTTATATGGTAATTGATTGGGCCTCATTCCAATTTAGAAAATAAAGAATAATATAATATAAAGGTTCATGTGTTGACCGTACTCATCCGTTGAGATTAGTCATGTGTTGAACGAAATATTTCAATAATAAAATTTACATCTTTATCAATATAATATAAAGGTTCATGTGTTGACAGTGCTCATCCGTTGAGATTAGTCATGTGTTGAACGAGATATTTTAACAATAAAATTTACATCTTTATCATATATAAAATTAGAAACTAATTGGAAAATAGATAAGATGAGTGGTCTCCTGGATATTAATCTGATGTTGGTTTCGGCCTCCGGGGTTAATATTCAGTGAATCGTTCTCTTACTAATTTACGATTGGAGTCTAATTTGAAATCGAACTATAGATACCACAAATTTTAGAAAATATATTAAATAACAAAGATAGTCACACGTGGACAATACTCATTCGTTGAGATTAGTCGTGTGTTGACAAAAATATAGAATCATGTATTGAAAGAAATATAGATTCATTTGTTGAATGGAATAACGAAGTTATTGAAAAATATATAAAGCCGTGTTGATTAGAGATGCGCTATTTTTACGCGAAGGATATTTATATCGATTATATTCATTTTTATAATGAATATTGAAAAGAGATAAAAATTGAATCGAATAGAAAACCAATTTGAATTGAATCGAATAGAAAACCAATTTGAATTGAATCGAATAGAAAACCAATTTGAATTGATTCGAATAGAAAACCAATTTGAATTGAATCGAATAGAAAACCAATTTGAATTGAATCGAATAGAAAACCAATTTGAATTGAATTGAATAGAAAACGAATTCGAATTGAATTGAAAACGAATTCAAATTGAATTGAAAACGCAATCGAATTGAATTGAAAACGAATTGAAATGAATTCAAATTGAATTGAAATTTGAATTGAATAGAAACGAATTTTAAAACGAATTTATAAGGAGAAATTCAATTTTTATTTGAAATGAAATGGAAGGTTGAAATTGTTTTTGAAACGAATTCAAAACTATTTATAAAATTCGTTTTAAATAGGAATCGACGAAATATATATTATATATATTATATATATAATATAATGGCCTGAATAGAACGCGCCGCGCTGCGGCAGTTCGCGAATTTCGACCATTAACTTCGAACGGACATTACGGGAGATCCGACCGTCGGATTCTCCTAAAACTGGAACCGTTGGGTTCGTATCGAAAAGAGCTTTCTAACGAATATTAGAAATTCAAAATCTAACGGTTGGATTTGGAGATACGTCCAAATCAAATTTGGAAAAGGTCGATGTAAGTGCAGTTCGATGGCCGTTGATGGAAATCGACTGTACGGGCCTTAATAAAATTATTTAAAATAGTAATAATTTGTGTAAAATCATAAGAAATGATTTGGGAAAAATTGGGATGAAAAACTCCATATTTGAAAAGATAAAAATAGATTTTTATCGAAATGAACTAGTTTTGAACTAAAATTAAACCCGTTTATTTTTAAATAAATAAATTGGATTTGAAACGAGTTTTAATAGAATTGATTTGTGGGTTTATCGTGAACGGTGTTTTAAATAACACTAGTTCTTTAACCCGGTAATAAATAGAATGTGATTTGGGTTTATCGTGAACTGTGTTTTAAATGACATTAGTTCTTTAACCCAGTAAAACGAGTTTTAATGAATCTGCAATTAGATTGAAATGTGAATTGATAATCTAAATTATCAAATTTAGAAATTGAGCGAAAATGGAGTATCACCAGTTATGCTCCAAAGTGATAGTTAAATCTTTAATTACATTTGAACGTGAAATGGTAATTAATTTTACCGATAACACCGTGGTGTTAGATATGGAGTATTACCAATTTTCTTCATGGGATGAATAGGTTGGGATTGGAAAATAAAATAAATAATTACTTCGGTGTGGTTCGCTAGTCTCGACTAGTTTGGAAAACCATAATTTGGTTTGAAATGACATCCAAAGGAAGATTAAAGAATAAATTTTAAAGAATTTATCTTGGATAAAATTAATGGGAACCTTTCCCTAGGAATTGAGATTTAGAAACTAGTTGTAGGTTAGTTAAGAAGAATGGTTTCCTGGGTATTGATCTGATGTTGGTTTCGGCCTTCGGGGTTAATATTTGGGGAATTGCTCTCTTACTGATTTACGGTTAGTGACTAATGAATTGGAATGAGGCGTATGTTGTGTTTGTGTAACATTTGTTTTTAATATACGCGGGTTGTTCGGAAAGGCTGAGTTTATACCCATTCTGAATAACCGATTCGACGATATGTCGAAGATGAAGATGGTGGTTGAAGACCGGAAGTCTTCACATCGTTTGGGTGATTACTGATGATCTTGATTGGGCTGTACACCCAAGATGAGGGAATCAGTTGGTGGTCATCCAGACGTACCTGGAGATCGATGGATATGCGAGGAAAGTGCCTCCGGTTTCATTCAGACCCAGAATGAACTTGTAAATGGATTGTGTGTCTGACATTGGATTTTATTCTGTGTTGATTGATTTCTATTAAATATATATCTGTTTGGCGGCGGAGAATTTATTCTCTTGCTTAACGCCCTTCTCTGAGACGTACGAGCTTAAAGGTTATATATCGATAGATATCAATCACACGGCATGAATTGCTTGTGCGGCACGTTGAGTTGCATGGATCAAGGCTTCTGTTGAAAAGCAAAGTCTTGTGGTTGATGATCAAAGCACGACCTACGTGGCAGCTTTTTGTATAACGTGAATTCGCGAGCCTCACACCTCGGTATGAGTTAAAAACGGGATAAGGACTGCGGGGAGAGCACGACGTTTCTTCCTAGATTTGGTGGTGTCAGTGACTTACCAGCCCTGACATTTATATACTTTTCACCTATGTGGTTGTTGCATGAGGCGCCTCGATTTTAGGTCTGTAAGGACCGGGAAACGTGTGTTCAGGCATACTAATCCTCTAACGTAAGTGGGGACCGGCCCTGAAGATCCAGGGGTTACCCAGAGTGTGTAGTCCCGAGGCATTTGCTAGAGTGTCTCGAAGCGGAGAGGAGCTTACCCCTTGCCTCGGCTCATGACGGAATCCAATTTCCAATACGTGATATTGCGGTTTTAATTGTAGAACTAGTATGGCGACATAGTAGATGGTAGCTATGCCGCTTATGATTGATACTTATGATTGAAATTGTTTTGACACTATACACCTATAATAGTATCAAATAATGTGTTTTAAACGTATCAAGCATGCTTTGGCTGTTATAAGGTAAAAACCCTATCCTCCGGCTTGCGTTGCATTGTGTGATGGGATCTGGGTCTTATAACAGCTTCATTTTTCTTTATTTAGCATTGCGCTGTTTGTTCTATGCACTGGTATTCTTGGGAGGAAACCCGTTCCGTGTTATACGGCGTGGTCCTTTGATTTACCTAACTTTAAAACCAATATTAATAACTGTTTTTAGTTCTCATACCAGTCACATGACTGACCTGGAGTTTATTGTTTTAACCTAAACTCTGGGTGCCCTTATTTTCGACACGGGCAGCTAGTAGTTTTGGTTTTGCAGATTTATATTCACAGGATCTTGGTTTACAGCTGGAATGATATCCGGGAAGCTCTGTATCCGTATATCACCTTCAGTTGTGTTTGTATTATTTTCCGCTGCTATGTAATTTTTTGTAATCTCTGATATTTATCGAATGTAATTTATCCAATTATACTCTGTATATTCTTGTATCTGATGGAATTGTTGTAATAGCAATGAAATGTTCTTCCGTCTGCGTTCTTTTGTGTGTTGTTCTCAAAGTATCCGCTCTTTCCTTAACGTGGAAGAAACGGGTCACTACAAGTACAAACTAATTTAATTTCAAAACCGAACCAAACCGACCAAAATAATCTGGTTTGGTTGGTTTATTTGGTTTAACCGAATAATGTTCACCCCTATTGACGAGGGAAAAGCTTTAATGTGGCAGAGGGTTAAATTTTCAACATTATCCAGTATTCAGCGAAGTAAAGAAAAAAACTCGATAATCGGAAAGTGCTGCTAAAGCCCGCCACGTTGGATATGTTAAAAGATGGAGTTATACAAGTCAGCATTTCATCTATTTTTCTTTCTATTATATGTAATAGAATAGATAGATATGATTAAACTTAAATTATTATAAAATATTTTTGTACATACATACATACAATTAAACTTAAATTAAATATATATACTAAAATATGTATGTATATATATGTGTACATGAGTGTGTGTGTATGGATGTATATGAGCTAGCATCAACAACACCTTTATCAAGCATTATTTTATATCCCTTTGATATCAACTATAAATTTCTGCTTAAATATTTGTTTGTTCTTTCTCATGTCACATGTACCAAACTTAGATGTAAACTTTTGGCCTATATCTGAGGACTATAAATGATGCTAAATAAAGGGTGCTATTGATCATATGAGTCATGAAAATATATTTTCAACTGATTTAATAATTTAAAACCATGCACATTCACATACATACACATGTTTTTTTTAAAGCTATTAGTAAAAAGAAATGTTTTGACTTTAAAGCCAAGAACAAATAAAACCTATTTTTTTATATATTGAACAACCTAAACACGAGATTGAATATTACATGCATGTATATACATATACACGCACATCTAGACATTGAATGACAAACAATAAGTTTTTATGTAACATACAAATTAATATATTTGTTTGATGCGTACACATATACAAAAATAAATATATGAATACACACATATACATTCATGCATATACATACATGAACACGTATGCGTGTGTGTGTGTATATATACAAAAACCGTTGTATCTTGTTTTTTTATTTTGTAAAATTCAACTTTTATGCAATATAAGCCAAAAACAAAAAGGAAAACTCTTAGGTATTCATTCCATGTGATCGTCGAAAAATTCAATTCAAATATTCGGTTAAATCCTTATTTGCTCTAATTTGTATAAAAATCAGCGATCCATTGTACATGGCCTTACATGGCTCCCTTTGTTCTATTAGTATAAAGGTCATGTTAGGGATGAGGATCAAGGATCTTACGATAAAACAAACACTAGAGGGGGTGAATAGCGCTTTAAAGAATTTATAGAAATCTTAACCAATTATCAATTATTCTAACTACTATATGAATCACAGAATAAATATTATAACAGAAACAGTCGCAAACGTAAATATAAACAAAAGAAAAGTGTAGAAAAGGAATAACACACTAGATTTTATACTGGTTTGAATTGCCCCTTGGTTCGGTACCGCACAACGCTGGATTGTGCAGAGTTTTATTAATATTAATATCCAATTATAACACCCTTGATTTCATGGCTACAAGGTTAACACCGCTCCTTTTCCTTGATTTACGGGCTACAACGAACACACCCTTCTCTTTCCTTGATTTCAGGGCTATAAGAAATTTGATAAGAATCATGGTGGCATGTTAAGGGAGAAGAAAGTGAAGATAAGTTATGAAAATATTCGAAATTAAGGCCTTTATATAGGGTTACAAAGGACACAACTGTTTTTGAAATGTTTTAAAATGAAAAGATACATCTTTTTAAATTTTAAAAAATTAACGTTATATGTCGACATGTTAAAATGTGTATGTCGACATACATATTATATTTTTAAATTTTAAATCATTTCTAAAGTTTTTTTTTTGAAAATGGGTAAGCCGCCTCGTTAAAAACCTGAACTATAACTCAGCGTGAGAACTAGACAGGAAAAAAGAGTGCGGTGTTTTATTGACAACGAATCAATAAAAGGTACAAATGTGTACAACCAGCCTTCTTCACAAACAATACTCGGTTGTCTTCCCTTAAGAAAACAAACAGAGGACACCTTCACAAACCAAAACAAGAACTGGCACGTGTCTCCCTATTCACGGACCCACAAACCAATAAATAAACCGATAAAGAACTAGGTCATTCCAAAAATAAAACTAATCTGCTCCATCATCCCCAAATTGCGATGACCAGAAAATCATTCTCCACGAAGCTCTCCTTTATCCAGCATCCAGGAGATTCACTCCCCACAGATCCGCAATATACATATCAGTGCTTCTTTGAGATCTCCTCCACTTTGATTTCTGCAGAAGGTACTTGATTTCCATCTCCATGTAATTCCAGCGTCTAAACTTATCCCATCTTTGTTTGCTGTGTAATCTGAGGTTTCTTTCCTTCCATGAATGGTAGATAATGCTCACCAAGCAGCAGAAGACCACATCTTGGCTGAAGGAAGCAATACTGAACGTTCCTTTTATCAACTCCAGTTCTTCATCGAGACTCAACGGCATATTATTGGACGGAGGAAGTCCAAGTTTGAGCCTGCACCGTACCCAAAGGTAAGCAGTATATGAGCAATTGAAAAATATGTGATTTCTTGTCTCATTAACTTCATTGCACAAAACGCAAACTGGGTCAATGTCATAGCCTCATCCGTCATTCTGTCTTTCGTGCTTAGACGATTTTGGACAGCTTTGTAGGCGCACAAAGACATCTTAGGACTGTTAATAGTATGCCACACTATCTTACACCATACAGGTTCATTGTCATGAGTTCTAGAGTTATCCCATGCCCAAAAAAAGAGAAACCGTCCTTAATGTTATTCCAGCTCCAGAAGTCCGAGTCCCCTCTAGTTTGAATATTAATTTCATTGATACGAGAAGAAATTTGCATAGCCGCCGGTAAACAACTAGGGTTAAATTCCCCATTTCGTATGATGCTACTTACAGTTAAATCCTCTCCTCCAAATATACTTAGATGTTCCCATCCCAAATTTTTAACCATTATATCGCTATTAATCCACGGATCAAACCACAATATCGTGTCACAACCATTGATGATACAACGATTTATGCACTGCAAACCTTTTTGTCTGTGTTTGAGAATCGATTTCCAAGTTCCCGAGCTGTTATTATCAATGTCCATAACCCAAAAAAGCTTTCATGAATAATATCTATTCATCATCCATTCTTTCCATAATTTGCTACCATTTATTAAATGCCTTTAAAGTTTTAACGCAGCTGCAGTTTTTATGTCTTTGAAATTACGCAAACCAACTCCACCTTCTAATTTTGGTTTACATAACGTCTCCCATGCTATCTTGTGAATTTTCCCTGCCCAAATAAAATTGGCACAAAGTTTGTTAATTTTTCCAATCGTCGCCTCTGGTAATTGATAGATCAGAAACCAATACATGACCATTGGTGTAATAACCGATTTTATCAGTTCAATTTTCCCGGCCATCGATAAAAGTCTACAGTCCAAGCTGTCCATCTTTCCTCTAATTTTGTCAAATAAATCACCACAATCAGAGAAATACAGATAATTATTTGAGAGAGGAACGCCCAAATATTTTACAAGCAGACTGCCTTCATTCATATTGAGTTCCTATAGCACCTGCATCTTATTAGACACCCCTTTACTGAAAAAAAACTTTAGATTTCAGATTATTTATTTTCAAACCAGCCATCACTTTTAATTGGTTTAAAATCGAATTGATCGTCTTTATACCGAGGATCTTGGCAGTAGAAAAAATCATAAGATCATTTGCATAAATCAGGTGAGTAATAATCTGATCTTGCTTATAAATAGGCTGGATTAACTTAGCATCCACTGCCTTAAACATGAGAATAGAAAAGTATTCCATAGCCACGCAAAATAAGTAAGGGGAAAGAGGATCCCCCTGTCTGAGACCCCGATTACTATGAATGAACCCTTTGGGACTGCCTTGGACTAAAATGGAGAAAGTTGGTGTTGAAATGCAGGTTTTAATAATGCGTACTAACTTCAATGGAAAACCCATACTTCTCATCATATGGCAAATGAACTTCCTGTTGACCATATCATATGCTTTCTGGAGGTCTATTTTGATGCAAACTTTGCCACTACCCGTATTATTAAAATGTCTATTATGTTCATGTGCTAACAGGATATTCTCAGCTATGTACCTTCCGGGAATAAAGGCTGACTAATTAGGAGGTATTAAATGCTTGAGGTAAGGCTTTATTCTATTACAAATAACTTTGGAGATGATTTTATATAAGACATTACAACACGTTATAGGTCTGTAATCTGATATCGCACTGGGATTATTAACTTTGGGTATGAGAGTTAAGAAAGTATGATTTATGCCTTTGGCAAGCTTACCAGTACTAAAAACCTCGTTTATCATCTCGAACATATTGCAGTTCACCTCTAGTACTTTTGAAGTAATACTTTTGAAGCGCACCTCTAGTACTTTGGATAGTCAATAATGAAAAATATCACCATACTTTTGGTGCTTCAAAGAGGGCATGAATATCAGTTCTAACATATTGCTTATCTTACTTGCTTCTTAACCAACACACAATCTGAAAACAAAGTATAAGTTTATTAAAAAAAGTCCTTAATCACCTACATTGATAAAGGTGTTATTGAACGTCGGTTAAAATGATAAATCGAACTATTATCGTAGTGTTATCTCCTTTGACTACTATTAACGAACAATTCTACCAGATGATATTAGCCTCTATGACACTACTAAATCTGGAAGTATTAGAGGCTTTAACATCCTCTTCTACACTAATAAATAAAGGCAGAAAATTAAATTAAAGTGCCCCTATGGTTATGGGAGGCAGATTAATATTGGCCTGAAAAAGAGGCGTCCCTGATATGTATTAGAGAGGCCAATTGAACTCTATATCTGCCCCTATATTTGGTGGCATCCAGCCAAGCTTGTACAAATATTAAAGGTAAAATGTATCGCCTCTATTGATATTGAAAGTATTACAGGCAAAACAAATTG
The DNA here is from genome assembly GCA_030737875.1 of Allium sativum. Classification (NCBI taxonomy): domain Eukaryota; kingdom Viridiplantae; phylum Streptophyta; class Magnoliopsida; order Asparagales; family Amaryllidaceae; genus Allium; species Allium sativum. The sequence continues at coordinate 931,192,048 of CM060922.1, read as the reverse complement.
TCACTTTTCCAGCGGTGCATGTTGTAATTTAATTAAACCAAGAGGCGTTAATAGGTGCCCCTATTGATACAAATATAAGTGGCATAAGAACGTTCACATATATGCTGTACAACAGCAAAAAGTAACACAACATGCTTTCCCATTGTCTAAACACGGCAGCAAAATATAATCCACATAAATGTAAAATAAAATTTTATATCACCTACATAGTTTCCAAGTCAACAAAAAGAAGGAAAAAAAATGAAAAAAAGAAAAAAAAACCTCAATCACAACAATATGTCAAATACATAACAAGCTAACACTCTATGCCAACAATCTTGTAGATCAACGTTCTTTTAATCAAATACAATGGATCCATGCTAAACTCCACAACACAAGGAAATAAAATGAAACTGCATAGTGTTTGCTTGATCGAAAATTTGCAATTAGCAAATCAACATTCATCTCATATGTCATGATATTGACTTGTAGAGAATATTCTAACTTAGTTAGCATTTTCTGTAGAAATTTAAAGAGATCTATCAGTCGTTTATCAGATTTTAATATAAGTAAAAAATAATATGTAATGCTGAATTTTGACAAGGACAGAAATAAAATGCAAAAATAAGCATCTGCTAACTATGAAGCAAACCAGAGACAGTCAAACTGTACTAAATAAAAACCTATCATGAGGCACATGCAAAGTTGCAAACACTTCAACATAAAAGAGAAACATATGTTTATCACTGGTCGTAGTGTAAATGTAATTGACAATATCTAAAGAACAAATATAAAACATGCTCTGCAAACACTTCAACATAAAACAGCAACCAATATTTATCACTGGCTCTAATCTAAATGGATTCAACTGCAACAATGATCTAAAAGAGTTCTTTAATGCTAAAACGACATAAAAGGAAACATTATTATGGTATGTATGATGGACTTGTTAATGATAGAAGTTAGTCACGGAAGCACATGTTTAAACCAGAGATGAGGCATCAATTATTTTAGAAAAAACTTGAGCAAGGATCCAATTACACTGCCAGGACAGTATATAATGCAAAATGTTATATGTAATACAACCAAATGATAGATTTCATCCGAACTATGAAGGCATATGTACCGAAGCGACTTATTTTATTTTTCTACGATATTATCAAGGATAAATGGAACTATATCTTAGGGCTAAGTCAAAGGTCAGCATACTCGATCTATTTCAGGTAAAATGGATAAGATCTAGTATATCTACTGTATTATCACCATCATTTCATATCCATGCTGTTGGTATTATTAACTACTTTTCTAACTTAACTAAAAAGGAGCAATTTTGAGAAAACAAACCACTGACTAGATGATCCAAGTTCACTACTTTAAAACACTTTAACCCTAACATCGTCAAATTATCCAAAATATTAAATTCATGTAAGCATTTTGTATCCATAAATAACATAGGTCAAAATAAGATATGAACCTAAGAATACTAAGGTTGATCATTTGAATTGCACTGCTCAGAGCAATCTACTTTGACTCGAAAAGAAGGTCTCTACCCAAATTTTAGAAGATGTGTAATCTCATGAACAGAACGAAGCTGCTACATTCAGATATAACTCGCATGTAAAAGACTAGATCGACTATACGGAGGAGAATGAATGGCTAAGACAACATAACACTTTACCTTAATTGGTCTTATATATGTCATGAACAAAATCCATCTTATTTACAAATGGTTTCATACATAATAATCCTTACTAGTTGATAACTTAACACTCGCCAACAAATTATTAATGTCGTTGTCTTTTTTAAAACAATAGAGAAACAATGAAGATGCTTGAATCACGAGGAAGTATGGAGAAACAAATAAGAAATAATTACAGTAATTTAGTATGTATTATTCTTTAGATTTATGTAACTAGTCATAGTAATACACATAATTGATTTTTGAATTCAATGGATTATAAAAAACACACAACATTAGACCAACCAACAATCGAAACCATGGTGAGCCAAGAGCAACTTTGAATTTTTGTTTTTTCTTTACAAGAAAACAGGCTTAGTTCTATCATTTAGCTCTCTAATATTTGGGCAACTTTTAACAGCCCAATGCTTTACAAGTCAATAAAGTAAAACTCAACATTGTTTTCTTTCTGGCTTTTGGTTTATGTCTTTCAGTTCCCAAAGTCAGGATCAAAATATTTAAAGAATATGTTCAGTTATCTAATGTATATATGTCGATGTTGATTTGTTATAGGTGAAGATAGAATTAACAAGTGATTTCATGAACATTTAAAAACCTTGTATGAAGTGCAAGAAGCATTCACTTATTAAATATTTTTGAACTTTGTCTAATTTTCTCTTTGTCAAAATTTTGACTCGTATTTTATTTCTATAGAATTCAAATGATGAAAATTGGAACTATACATACAAAAGATCATTGGTCTGATTATTACTTGGCTGCACAACTATTTGCATAAAATCATACCTACTGAGCATTGATGTAAACTCTCCGAGCCGATATGGCATTTGTAGCTAGAAAGAACGATAAGTCGGAGGGAAAAAAATTAGTCAGATGATGAAAATGGTAAGCTCCAAATTGTTGATGTGGCATATACTGTTGAGACTTGAGAAGTTCCAATATACAAGAAATAATGACTAATGAGAACTAAGTTCACTAAGTAGGTAGGATAAAAATCTATTAGGCTACTTATTTTAAAATTTAGTGGAATAAAGATCCAATACCAGTTTGGAAAAAAAATGTAAACGAATCAACTATATGCACGGTTTCATTCTAGTATTAGTTAGAGTACAGTTAAATTAGATACCATATGTTCGCTAAATAGTAATTTTGTGTTTAGGTTTTTAAGAAGATAATATGTAATATGTTTACGTTTTCCAGAAGATAATATATGAATACTGAAGTATAAGTTAGTTTCAATATGCATTAAGTATAGATTGTCCAATACTTATCGGTTAATTATGTATCAACAAATATATATTTTATTTAAAGAAGTGAGGTATATCTAATTTATGTATGGATCCCATTTGGTATAACGTAAATTTAAATCATAAATTAAATTACCATCACTTGTTCCAATGCAGCATCCACTCAGCTCATGTTTCCGTCCTTTCTTCTTTGAACTGAATCATATGCTTCAACAAGATCAAGTTTGTGGCCAAACTCCTCCTTCAATTAAAACAACAAAATGGTAATAAACAAATTAAATGTTTGACCCAAGGAAAAACATGACTAACTAAAAACGAAAGTCTAAAAGATGGATCTTTTCGGTGAATCCTATCTTCTGCTTTGTTGAAGGCCTACATATTCATTTCACTCCGATGAAAGCTTATGCGTAAATACTATTGATTAAATAATATGGATACAATGCAATAAAAAACATTAACATGAACTAAGACAGTTTATATTCATATGTACCATTTCTCCAATGGAAGTTGCTAAAGAAATCAAAATGGAACTAAAAAACAAACACATACTCATGCATGAATCTCAATTGCTTATTTTTTTCTACAGCCAAAACATGGTCCATACATTAACTAAGTATGCTTTCTCCAAAGAATTAAATGAGAAAGACTAGTCGTAGTAAAAATTTAAAACCGAAATTATTCAAACGAAGAAGGAAAAGAAACTAATCATACTTTCAAATAAAAATCTAAAAAATTTAACTTTTTGAACTTGTTCAGGAGGGAAACCGACTGGAGTCATAAGATCCTGCCTAGTGCACCAAGCCTGGTCCGCGAGCAAATCTAGAAAATTCAACTTGACTTAGGCAATATATTATACATGTTAACATTGTTGTACATAGAACTATTATACTAACTTTCGTTAGCACAATCTATCTCATCGTCATCATGACAAAAGTCATCCTCTTCAATTATTTCATCATCTGTATCATGCAACGACAATATTTTGTTTACAGATAAACCAACATCAGTCCTTATTTGCAGTTTCTGATCGTCCAAATTAGGATCAACAAGATTATCTCTAATATAGCAATCGCCTATGTCAAATCCATCTCAATTATCCGTTACATCATAGAAATCTCTTGTCTTCATTTTTACCACAACACTCCAACATGGCTATTTAGGATCAAGAACATGAGATTTAGGATCAAGAAAATGAGAGAGCGTACTTGTAATTTTGATATAAATTGACTTTGCGTTATGTTGATTTGTTCTGTTGAGTATTTATGAATTTTGGTCGGTACTTGGGACGCCAATGTATCGATAGGGATTTCTAAACACTCGAATAGGACTTATGGACATAATATTATTTTGAATTATATTTTATGCATATATATAATTATTTGAAATTATATGAATTTTGATTTTAGTGATGATAATATTAAGTTTTCATCATCTATTACTCGATTAATTAATAATTAAAACCTTTGGTTGTTGATTGGTTTAAGAAAAATCAAATATTGAAAATTTATTGATAATGAAATAAGAAGTAAAATATGAATTTGAGAATTTGATTTCGAGTGATTTTGTAATATTGATTTGCAAATGGTTTGGAATAATATATTTATATTTTAAAGGTGTTTCATGTAGAAATTTTTTTAAATGAATTATTGAAAGAAAAAAAGAAATAAGTGTATACCCTCTTTTCTTTGAAAATGATTTCGGTGATGAGTGCACGCATCATCGATGTTTATTCTCAAGAGTCTAAGTAGGGAGACATTTATATTTTAGATTTTGTTTTACGAAGTTGAACTTTATTTAGACCCCTTTTTAGTATGATTTTATGTAAACGATATATTATATAAAGAAAAAAAATTGAAAAAAAAAGAACCCGAAATTTAATTCTTGAAATCTTGAATAAGTAATGAATTGAAACTTCCGAATGTTAAGAGAGTTATAATTAAAATAAAAAAAATCTTAAGAATTGGATAATAAAATGAAACAAATGGTAACCATTGAAATTTGTGTAATAATTAATTCTGTTCTGTAGCATGAATAACTTACCAATTAATTAGAAAGTTGAATGTTATAAGAATAAGCAATTAATTAATGGACAAGTATAAGAAGGGATAATGAAAGTGAAGAAAAATTTGATTGGTTATAATATAAATAAAATTTAAGTTATGTAATGAAAACGACATATGCTTGGTTATGTTATGCTTAGTAATGTGAATTAACCGAATCAATGAAAAATTGATTAAGCGAATTAATTGGTAATAAACTGAAATATAACAAATGAAATTATGAATTGTTTAAAAGTGAAATAAACAATGAAATCAAGCTAATAAAAAGTGACATTGAAAAATTTTGTTTGGTTGCTTGTTTGAATGAATATAATTGATTGGATGTTTTATTTATATTTTAGTTGCATTTGCTAATGCATTTGTGCTTACTATAAACATATAAATATTATTTCTTTTATATGTTGTAGAGCGTTATAAGTACTGATGGCAATTTGCTTGCATTGGAGCTCCTTGCGCATAAAAATTTGCTAATGCTTGTTCAAAAATAAATAAATCGCTAATAACGCAAATGAAAGGTAAGAACTTAAGGAAAATTTTATTTCATTAATGAACATTGGTGTATAAATAGAAATCAAGCTATATATGAATAATGAAATGAAAATTGATATAATGTGTAAATAAACTCAAAAGGTTGAATAGGTAATACTGAATTAGGAAAAATGAATCTATAGAGAACATGATAGAAACATATCAAATGATAAGAGGGAAAATGTAAATATATTATACAAACCAATGAAATTTAAGTAATGTTTATTTATCTTCATTCAAATTGAGATATAGTGAAATGTTAATAAAACAAAAGCAACTTAAATGATAAATAAGAGAAATGATGACATATGAGTTTACTGTAGAAATGCAAATTGAAATTGTGTAAAATTTTAAATTTTGTATGAATTTGGATCACAATCATCTCAAACTTAAGTAATGAAGGTTAATGAGAATGAACATTGGAATGTAACTAGAGTTGGTTATATTAGTGAAAAAAAAAATCAAATGATAAATGAAATTTGTTGTAATTGAAATTTTACGTGATTTGAATTATAATTGTTCTAAACGTGAGTAATGAAGTCAAATGGAATGAGTATTGAATGTAAATGGAATTGGATTATGTGGTTGTAAACAAAGCTATGTGTAACTGAAAAAAAAACTATTTAATAAGAATCGATTAAAATAATTGAAAGTGAATAAGAAATTATATGATTAAATATATAAATTTACAACTTTTTATTTCGCCCTTTTCGAGGACGAAAAGTTTTAAGTGGGGGAGAGTGTAACATCCCGAGATTTTTTTCAATAATTTGAAATATTATTTTTCAAGTGACTTTGAACAATTTTGTTTAAATATTAAATTTAATGATTTATGTCGCATATTGATAAGGTATGAACTAAAATTGACTTGTTAAACAATGAATTGCAATAACTATAACTATATATGATAATGACCGATATTCGATAATTTATTTACATTGGAATTGGAAGTTAATACTGAATTTACGGTATATAATGAAATAACAAATTTTGATATTTCATATTTATATTGAGAATTTTTAATGTATTGAATACGATAATAACTTGTGCTTGGTAAGTTACTTATATTGAAATTTAAATTAATATTTAATTAACAATATATAAAATAGATTAGCTTATTTTGGAATTTCTTATATACTGAAAAAATATGTATTGAATACGATAATAACATAGATTCGTTGTTTGTACAATAAATGTCAACTCGTAATAAATGTCATTATCTATATGGATTGACAATATAAATTATAGGCCAGTTTGTATTGTAATTATTGAGAATTGAAATTTGATTTTATTTGATTAAATTAAACCAAATCAATGAATTTATAATTAAAACTTTAATGACTTAATTTGGAAATTTATGGTGAAAACTTAATTGAATGGTTTAAGTATAGAAATTCAATCTATTATGACATTTGTGACTTGTTTTGATTCCAAATAGGTTCATGAATCATTTATATTGATTGACAGTGAAATTGAAATTTCATATTAATATGTATTTAATGAAATTGATTGGTGTGATTAATAATTGAAATGATTTTGTATATTTAATGGCTATAATTTTAATTGGAGATTTAATTACATGAATTTATTTGTAAACCTTACCAAATGTATTTAGTAACGAAATTTAACTTGTTTTAATTATAATAATTTGCTTTAATTGTAAATGAAACCATGATTTGATTTGTATTGTTATTCATTGAAATTTGTAAGTTAATATTGAATATTTGAAAATTATGCTATGAACTTTATATAGTTGTTTAAATAATGAAATTCAACTTATTTTGATAATAGTAACTTGAGTTGATTGCAAATAAAATTATTTCTTAATTTATATTGATAAACATTGATAACTTGAATTTAATATTAAAATATTTGGATAAAAATCAATTTAGTTCATTTATAATTGTAATTCAAATTGAATTTTGGTAAATAATAAGATTTGAAATTTGTTGTAAATAAAGGATTAATGCATACAGTTATTTTAAATTCTATTATGGTTTGGAAAAATGTATAAACTATTGAATTGAATTAAATGGCAAATTATTAAGGCTTAACATTGAATTGACTTTATTAACATTAATTGTTCAATTAAAATGGTTGAATAATTGAATTTGAAATTTTTAATGTGTTTGAATGAGTGATAAATAGCTTCCATATAACCCTCACTAAAATGACATACTACGTAAAAGTGAAAATCAAATCGCATGGCTGGAATGAACGCAACATTCTTCTATAAATATTTTTTTTTCCTTATGACATAATCCCACTCTTTATTTTCCTGTAGCCGTCACATCTCGCTCTCGTTCAAAAACAGAAATGGCCACCACTCAACAGTGCTTCGAAAATCAATATAAAATTTTCCATTCATCCTTAAATCATGAAACAAATCGCATTGGGTTCATCTCGACAAGGGCTTCAGCTCTATACCCAAACTGTGATACTCGAACAGTTTTCTGACGTGAATAGGAGCAGACTAGGTTGAAGCTTTTGGGCGGAGGTGGAAGCTTTGACGAAGACAAAGATAGTGGTGAAGTCGGGCGTTGGGTTTTTGGAGGATTGAGTTGGTGGTGGTGTCAAAAAGGATCGGCCATGGTGCTTTAAAGGGAAGAAGCAGAACGTGGTAAAAGAGAGGAGGAGGATTGGGTTGGAGGCTGACGTGGAAAGTAGTGCTGACGTGGAAAGTAATGTGGGGGTGAGAATTGTTTTGCTTTGTTTTTGTATAAATTTGAATTTCAATTCACATAAACGCGTATAACTTTTACTTATAAACTTGGATTAACTCGCGGTTTGTTCCACTAGGTTCGTATCGAAATTTCAAACAATGTGACGCTGGTTTGGATAGACTCTGAGATGGTTGAATTTTGAGGCTTATTTTGGATTTCGACTCGATAAAAATCAGGTGAGTGTAAAACCCACTCACAATTAACTAAATTATTCGCTTATTAGTTAGACTAAAATCATGTTGCAGTATGATTGCATTGATTGTTGTTTGGTAGCTAAATTTACATATATTTATGTTGACTTGCGTTTAGCGTGGAATTTAATTTGACTGTTATTTAAATTTATACAGTTGAATGTGAAATCAAATTGCTGGTCTAAAACACGACGTCTATCAAGTAAATTGATGTGATACCGAAATGTTTGGATGGATCTGTTTGATGATGTTTTGAATTAACCTGCTTGATATATTGGTATTGAACTGTTATGTGTACTGATTAATCCCAACCATTTTAACCTAGATGTTACGGGCATCGAATAAACCCGGGGTTAATCATTAAAATGAATTAAGAACGTAGGTTGAAATGATAAATACCTATGACCCTGATTTGGATTGAAATGATATATATCCTTTCCCTAAGTACTAAAATTAAATTTTAAGTATCACTTGGCCATAGGATAGAAAATTTTATATGGACACCGGTTGGTTAAATAAAAATTTTGTTTTAACCATGAATTTAGAAATGTTGTTTAAAGACGATAAGGTTGATGTTTTATGAATTGATTTCTTTTGAACTTGAACCTTGAATTTTGAAATAAATAAAGAAAGAAAGAAATTTGTGTTGTAACTGAAGCTAAATAAAAGTGAAATTGAATGAAAATCGAATTTGGTGAAATTGAATTATTTCACTCACCTTTGAAATTTATTATGAACCAACATTGATTTGAATTATATATGAATTGTGAACTCGACATTTGTTATAAATTGAAATCATTAAAAATGGGAATCTGAATTGGAATTTTACTACTTGAATTAAACTGATTAAGTTGTAATGAATGTAAATTGGAAATTTAATCGGGTGAAATATTGAAATTGAGTTGTTTAACTTGAAATTGAAATACGACTGCAAGTGAAATTGAAACTTTTAAAGGAACGATTCTAATTCCAACTATAGTATTTTAAAACCATTTTGTAAACTATTTTAATAATAATAATTTTATTTTCTTTTAAAACTATTTTATTTTATTACTATTTTTATTTTATAAATTATTTTAAATAAATCATTTTATAATTAACTATTTATTTTCAAACTATTTCAATTCTATATCTAAAACTATTTTAAATATACTTTTAATTATTTTAATATTCAAATTATTTAAAGTTGGAATTGTTTCAAGATTTTAAATTGGTTTAAATGGAGATTTTGTATGAATAATATTCTGGCTTGAATATTAAATGACTTTTAAAACGTGATATTTTGATATGAAGTACGAACCCCTTTGAAATGTAAAAAGAACTGACCGGTGTGAAAAATGTAAACGTTTGGTTGTTGAAGAGACCGGGATCGGATATTGTCATACTCTCTGCCAATACCGAAAACCACTTTAACAACTGTGTATGCGGTGGAGTTCCAGAAATGGTGTTGGATGGATTTGGAGGCGATTACTGGATTTGAAGAAAGAGAACGATGATGGATAGCCTTGACCTTTGGGTCATAATTAAAATGACTAAAACAGGAGCCATACCCAGGTTAACTGAGTTAGCTACTCTGAGCAGGCATACTTCTTCGATACCATATATATACTTTGTGATTGATTGGCGCCTTTGATTTGATTTTGGGGTATGTTTGGGGTGGGCGGTAGTTGCGGCTATGCGTTACCACCGGCCTGGGTCAGCAATCCGGTAGAATCACTACTGATGGGTATTGCCTCGATGCCTTGTCATATTTATCCTGATCGAGCCCCCTACGATTTTGATTTAACGTTGTCGTATCACGGCGCATCCCTATCCGCCGACATACTGGTGTGTTATATGCAAACTGTACGGCAACGGTATAAACGGTGTAAGGGTAATAATGGTAATCCCGCTTACATTATTTTATTATGTTATATTTAACCATAGACATTATTATAATAGCGTATTATATTATATAGTATTAGTTTGACGGATCCTTAAGAGATGGAAATTCCCGTAACATCTCTTAAGTTATTGCACTCATATTATTACATGAAATTTGATTTAACTAATATGAGAATGATTTAGTTCTGATCCGAGTGTTTGTTGTGTTTCTTTTTGCAATACGCTCGAGTCAGACCGAGCCGCAGTTAGCGAAGATTCCATTGCTTTGAAGATTCCATTATGAAGATGAAGATGGAGCTCAACAGACGTATTATTATTATTATTCCGCTGCAATGGTATGTTGTATGTTAATTTACTCTGATAATCATTGTAAAATATAATGAAATGTATGTTTTAACAGCTTCATGAATTGTTATTTATTTATTATATTTTGTCCTTCCGCTGCGAGATTCTGTATTTGTCCTTCTTCTTTTCTTCTTTTTTTCTTATATAAATCCCAATAACTATCCTTATTTTTGATTTGTTTATGTCGACATTGAGGATCATTGTCGATTTGAACGGTCAAAAATATCGGGATGTTACATTTTCCGTTGTGAACTCAAAGCTAAAATGGATTTTTTTTATAAAAAAATTGCACAAGTGTCGCATTATTTCAAAATTTATCTTACCTACTAATGCATAGTTAGCGAGTTTGAATCCTGCAATCTTGTTGCAGATGACTTTAAGATATGCTTTTAAAACTATAATTCGTATTATTTTCATGCACCTAAGAAAAATAGTTTTATTTTATTTTATTTATTTGGTAGAACATATAGAAATTTAGGATTATAAGGACATTCAGGACATTGTGGAAGAAAGAATTGGCTGGCTTAGAAAATAGTTTCAGTGCTGATGTTTATAAGGTGGAATATGACAATAAATTATTCGTTTAGTTGCTAGACATTTCATACTCCAAAGAAATTTCATTTATTTTCACTATACCTAATGCATTGCATTATACATCACTACAAGAAAACTGAAAATAGTCGTAGAATGTAATGGCAGAACTATCCATCATTGAATTTGAGATGGATTTCCATGTAATTTACAATGTATAAGTTTAAATTTTTTATATTTGAAATACTTTTATATTATCATTGTTCTTGTCGCTTGCATCTCTACACCACTTACAAGATTGGTAAAATGTTTGTTATTTGTTTCCCGAGTTTTTATTATATGTTTGTTACTGGTATCATTAGCAATGCCCTTGTAATATATGCTTCATTATCATGAGTTTTTCTTCATTACTAATACGAGCTCACGCTGACGGAAAATAGTGATCGATGGTTCCTTTTTTTATTTATATATTGTTGCTTGTTTGGATAAATGTGAAAATTTTAGGTGATTCATGTCTTTGGTTTTAACCACATCAATTTAAATTGTGATGGAAACTTAATTATAATGTAAAAAATGGCAACACTCTTCTGTTTTCCTTATATAATTTTAGAAAATTTCAAAATCAATATCCTATAGAACTAGAATGCATTCGACATGTACTCGGTGGCATGGTGAAGTTACTATTCACATATATTTTTCAGTAAAAACCATGGCAAATTAATATTTTTGTTATCTTCTAATTCGTTTATCTAATTCTAGCATCCTTATTCTAAAGGAATTAGAATTTGATACCACATACTATGTGGTATAACAAGATCTTCTAATTCTCTTGACATGTAGCAATGATCAAATCAACAATGCACTGTTGATTTTCTTGAAGAGTACAAATGCAACAGTTTTGATTATTTAGCTTAAGCTTGCTATAAAATCTAAGCAAACAACATCTACAACTAAAAATAAAAAAATGCATGAAAAGTTTATATATAACCAAAGAAATAAAAGGAATAAGTTTTCACCATTTCTTCAATTACTGATGATATGTTAGGATTCACTCTTTGGCTACCCCCTTGCTGCATCCCACCTTGATTTGATTTAGATGCCATAATTCATCTATCATTTTACAAGATCCTGTTCGGCTGTAGAAAGTTTAAATAAAACATCAAACAAGCAAAAAAAATTACGAAGAAGTATACATTATAACTATGTAAATGAGTGCAAAAGCTTATGATTCTAATGTAATATAATTTATTATTTATTATTGAATTTCAAAATCAAAGTATGAACTCGTAAGTGAATTTTCTTTGTTAATGATTTTCCACACTAAATACAGTCTAATGATTTGATTTCACTTAAATACACGTAAATGTCAAAAAAGGATAAAATTATAAGTAAGTCATAATACGATCGTTACAAGCCCTTTAAGTAAAATTAACCTGCATATTGTAAGCTTATACAAAAAGACAACTCCTTACATTTTTCTTTACAGATAGTTGCTGTAAGCTACTACATCTTGAAGTAATCCTGATTTTTGTTATGTAAATAATAATATGAACTTCTATGGTTATTTCATTGGATCAAATTAAGTTTTATCTAATAAATCAAAGTAAACATGATATATGTTGAAAGTATTTTCCAAAACCTTTGTCGAATATGATCCCCTACAGAGGGGGGTCCAGGGGGTGGCAACCCCCCTAGGTGGGGGTGTGGGGGCAATGCCCCCGCTAACGGGGTTCGACCTGCCTGGTCAGGTCGCGGGGGTCCAGAGGCCAGCGCCCCCGGCGGGGTGCGGGGCAGCGCCCCGTCCGAAACGGTATATTTTATGTGCTGTTGAATTCGAATTCAACAGCCAATGGGAATAACCGTTAGACAGCGGTCGCTACCATTTAAATCCAATGGACACACCTGCAGATGAACGGATGTTTCATCGCCTATATAACAGAGTGTTCCCTCACCACGACTTTACTTTTAATCCTCTTTCTCGAATTCCTCTATCTTCTACATCATCAAATTACTTCTAAGTGCTTCTTCTGATCTGTGCAAGTAATCACAACTTGCATAGATAATCTTCATTGTATCCTGAAAGAAGGTTTTCAATCAACCCATTGTGATTTAGAAAGGAGAAAACATATGATAGATCATAATCATATGTATCCTGAAAGACAGCGATTCTTTCGTGCCTTGGAGCGAATCTTAATCATAATCATAATCATCTACAATATATAGACTAATGAAACATACGATAGATCATATAAGTAATTCAGATTATGATACATATAAACAATAAATAAATGACATTAGCGTTTATATTTTTATCCATTAGTATATGGAAGCACATATAATATCCTATAATTTATAGCATAACCACTATGGCCGCTACAATTGGTCTTAAACTTAATTTCATAAAGTAAATTAAAATAAATTGTAATATAAGTAGCATTCATGCATACAACTTATTTTCACATATTAGAATCCACATGTAAACATTTTGAAAACTAAGCAAAACTGCAATACCAACCTTCATGCATACAACTCATGTGCATAAATCAAAATACATTTACAAACATTAAGAAAGAAACAAGTAAACCACCAACAACAAGTGAAATCATACATCACAAGTGGAAGAAACAGCGAAAATGCATTTTCTATAAGAAATGAAATCATCGTTGAGGCACTCTGTTTAGAAATTTACAATGAAAACGAAAGCATACAGCCATGAAGAATTGTTGTATAATGAACTAATCACATCAAAAAATCAGTACCATAGTCCACTTTCCTACTCTTCGTCAAATGAAGTCTAATTGTGACTTTAAACAGATTAATAATTTGAGTTTTGGGGATGAATTGAACATAGTAGAAAACTAAATTGGTACTACAAATGAATCGCATACCTTTGATGCTGATGAATTTTCGGATTGAAAGGGTAAGAGGTTTTCCCCAATTTTGATTTGAAGCAGTGAGCAAATCTTGATCAATTTGAACGAAATGAAAAAAAAAGTGGAATTAATGGTTACGTGATGATGATAAAGCGGAAAAAACCTACGTTACCAATTTTCTGCCATGGATTTTTTGATTAGAGATGGCTTTTTTTGCCTTAGAAAATAGTATAAGGGACTGATTTCGGTTCTGCCTTAATTGTTCATAGGGGCAGATGTATTTGTCTCTTTAAACGTGCAAATAACGGCTGATACTATTTGTGCCTCTAATAAATTATCATTAAGGGCCAAAGTATATTTTAGCCTTTAATTTAGCGTCTTTAATTCTTTGAAAATTGGTAGTGTGAAAAATATAATGAGGTGCTAAGATGAATACCAAGACGCAATGAAGAAAACTATGAATAAAATAGAGAGAAATATTGTTATTTTCATTAACAAAGGGAATCAAACATCCAAAATTGAGCAAAACCATAGAAAACTACAATTGGATGAAGAAGGAACTCAAATTGCTGAAGTTGCTTCTATAAAGGTTGGGAATTGTCCTCTTGAATGGTTGAAGACACTCGATCCGAAAGTCGATCTCATTTGTATATCTTAATTGGGAATTATATTATCAATCATAGTAAATACTTTTTTTTATATCAATATGGATAATCATAAAATTACATAATACATGTCCTTGCAATATTAGAAAGGTAAATGTATAATTCATTTTTCATAAGTCTCCTACTAATCTTCTATGTATTATCAAACCTCAAACAAAACATAAAAACTTCATTGGCAGGTGTTAGTACTCGTATGCCTTAGAATTTTGACCTTGAGGAAAGTTTAGTAAATCATAAGACCATATATGATGGACTTCTCCATATCAGTTGTATCACATATAACTTCAAACCCATTGGTTTCTTATCCTAATCCTGCATTTAATTTGTAGAAAATTCAAGAAACAAAGTGTGATTATTCACTCAAACCTATCATTTCCCAAAACAGTATATCTATAATGCACATACCGTGATGAAACCTCAATAAATATATGGAGTTTTATTACCTCATATATTCAATATATTAGCAGTACTACACATAACATCTCTAGCTTGAGAAAAGCTCAATAACTAAAGAGTATGCATGCATGCTATTAATATACAAATGGTAGAGTATAAGTTTATATTGAAGAACCATAATCTTCAATATATTATATCGAGTGATGTCGACTTATGAAATAATATATTTCTTATGCAATACCTTCATGATTCAAGTGTTAAATACATCAGAAACCATGGTATATGGACAATCACATATGTACTTATTTCTCAAATATGTTCATGATTTCTTAATGTTAGACATTTAATTATACAATCATATTATATAAGTTTTTTTTTTGGCAAAGCCGACGGGGCTGAATGGACCCCTACCATTTTTATTGATATACCGAAGATGAATACATAGTAACATAGACAAAAAATAAAATAAAAGAAGAATAGGGACAACACGGTACATCAACGCTAACAGGAACTAGACAAAACACATATTAACAAAACTACGAGAGGCAGTACAAGTTAGCTTCCAAAAATACCCGGATCGTATGCAAATTTCAGGAATTTCAATCCGTCTTTAATGTCATTCCAAAAAACCTGCTTCAGCTGGCTATCACTCAGAGCATGCGCATTGTCAAGGATTTGGAGGTTTCTCTGCTTCCATATGTGTTGTATGAACCTTTTGAGTACATATGTGTATTGCCTTGATCTGCAGCTTCTACCTTTGGTCTTAGCTTTAATTTCATCCCACTCAAGATTGTTATTGCTTTGCACATTTATTCTTCCAATTTGAGCAAGGGTCTCAGTCCAAAGCTTTCGGATAACAACACATTCTAAAAATAAGTGGCTTGCTATTTCATCATTAGCGCGACAGAAATTACATGCAAGATCCACAACCATCCCTCTGGCACACAGCTTTTCATTTGTCATAGACTGAAATTGCATTGTGAACTGTTTTCCATAGACTAAAGTTCTCCTTCCCCAGATTGTCTTTTCTCCAATCAATTTCATGCCAGCTGCAAACAGACAGAAGTGAAGCACGATGAATGTACATAATTTTAGTTGTAAACTGATCACCGTTGAACTTCCAAATAGCTGTTGCATTGGCTACGGAAGGGGTCCATTTGCATCTAAGGTTAGCCCAACAATACTCCACCTCCTGGTTTGCGGTGACAGGCAGGCGCAGCTGGTACTCTTGCGTGATGTTCGCCACTTTTCTATTGATGCTAAACCACTTTGCATGATATTAAAGTAAAACAAAGAGTTCAATAATATTACTCCAAAGTCACTCCAGGGATTGTTCCAAAAGCTGATGGTATTATAGGATTTCAGACCGAACTTGGAGAATGGTAGAAAAACATTTCTAAGCTTAATTAAGCTTTGCCATGTCCAACTTATACTACTTTTACATACCACAGCCAAACATCTCTGTTTTCAGCACATATTTTATAGACCATTCAACCCACAAGCTTTCCTTATTATTCAAAATGTCACTCAAATGTTTCCAAAGTGCTGCACTATTCCATATGCACATATTAGTGATACCTAACTTGCCCTTATTGATGGGTTTTTCAAGAAGTTTAAAGGAAATCGACGCTAAATATTTCATGTGTATATTTCCCTTCTAGAGAAACCGCATGAAAGAAGTTCTCAACATTGTAAGCAATTTTTTAGGTAAAATGTAAGTACGAGCCCAATAAACGTGCATGGCAATAATGACAAATTTTATTAAGGTAACCATACCCGCTTGTGAAAGTAACCTAGCAAATCAGCATTTAAGTCTAGCAGTGATTCTAGCATATAACGGAGCACATTAACATGTTGTTATTTCTCGAACTCGCAAGCGGCAACCCAAGATATGACATAGTTGATTCATTGAATTTGAGACCAGTTTGCGTAGTAATTTGAGAGATTTGATCATTAGTAATTCCAGCTGATAGGAATTCAGATTTCTCCAAATTAATAAGCAAACCAGTCATATTGTAGAATTTGTCAAGAATGTTCATGATTTTAGAGAGCGTATTATTATCCGGTTTGCAGAATATGACTTAAGTCGTCTGCAAACATAAGCGAAGTAATAACAGGTTCTCTACATTTGGGATGAAGATTAAAATTACATGTATCAACCAGTTCATTCAACATGCCAGTTAGAAGTTGCATCATAATGATAAAAAGACATGCGGAGACAGGGTCCCTTGCCGTATACCTTGTCTACTTTCAAAAATACCAATAGAAGAACCATTGACAATAATAGAGAAACGCACAGAACTAATACATGAAAAAATTCATGCATTGAATGTAAGAGGGAATTTCATAAAACTCATAATTTTGATCACGGAAGTCCATTGAATAGTGTCAAAGGCATTACAAATATCTAGCTTTAACATTACACGTAGGGGAAAAATGTTTCGAGTTATACCCTTTAAGTAGTCCGTGAGCAAGAAGAACATTATCTAAAATATTATGACTCGGTAAAAATGCAGCTTGGTTGCTAGATGTAAGGGAGGGTAAAACAAGCTCCATTCTAGTCGCTAAAATATTAGTAATACATTTGTAAATGGTATTGCAACATGAAATAGGTCTAAAAGCATTCACATTATAGGCATTCGAAACTTTAGGAATAAGGGCGATATTTGTGTTGTTAAAAGAGCCTAGCATCTTACCTTTTTTTAAAAAGTGTTTAACGGCATTACTAACTTCCAAGGAGAGAATGTTCTAGCATTTTTGATAGAAAAAAGCATTAAAACCGTCGGGGCCTCCACTAGAGCTAGCATTTAAAGTGAACATGGAAGTTTTAATCTCACTATCAGTAATAAGAGTGTATATTAGTTCTCTGTGTTCATCGCTCATACATGAAAGGTGCACGGGGTTAATAGTTTCTATGTCAGGTTCAAACTTTTCAATATTTCCAAAAAGGTCGCTAAAGTATTTACTGAAAGCATTCTGTATATCAACATGAGATTTAAAAATAGACTGCATAATCAGTAATCGATAGGATATTCTCTCTATTATGCTTCTCTTTTAATGTCGCATGAAAGTATGCGATATTCCTATCTCCTTCGCCAGCCCACCTGATTCTAGCTTTTTTCTGCTCATGAGAGATTCCGACAACTGTGCTTCTCTAAGGTTGGAAGAGTATAGAGTTTCAAACTCAGCCAAATTAGGGTTAGTCGGATCAAGGTTCATCTGTATTTGTACCTTCTCAAGATTATGCAACCATTGAAAAGATTGTTTATTACCAGACCCAAACTTATCTCTAGCCCATTCCTTAAGCACATTTTTAAGGTTTTTAAGCTTTTGATGTAAAATATACATGGGGTTACCAAACGCAGGGGTACTCCATGCATTCATTACAAGACTGTAAAATTGAGGGTCATCAGCCCAAGAATTAAAAAAATTTAAAACTAGCCTTCCTTTGATTAATAAAATTTCCCAAGTGTAGTATTTGCGTGGAGTGGTTAGATAATATGGGAGGAGGAAGTTCATTAACCAAAGAAGGCCAAATATTAAGCGTAGTAGCATTACAAAATGCATTATCAATTTTCGTGAAATTCCTAGTCCCAACCCTCTTACTGTTATTCCAAGTATATTGTACCCCATAAGAATTAATCTCAAGAAGATCCGCGTCATGTAAAGAAATATTAATGGGACTAATCTTGGATAATAAGACTTATGAGCCTCCAACTCTATCAGTAGGTTTGAGAGGTGAGCTAAAGTCACCACAGACAATCCATGGGTGAGTGTGTTGTCTTTGTGCATGTAACATATTAAACATGGTGTTTCTGGCATTAGCAGAATTATTAGCATAAACAAGCGTGAGATAATACGATGTGTTCGTAGGTGAGTGTAAATTGTGAAAATAGATAAGTTGACTAGTAGCCATTAATTTGGAGAGATTATGAATAGACAGGTCATACAAAATTAAAATTTTATCGTAGCTTGCCTCATCCAGATTATGTACGAAGTTCCAGGTTGCGTTGATGTATCTCGGTGCTCTAATTGTAAGTTGCTCGTTAAGCTTAGTTTCCAGGATAACAAGTAAGCTCAAGTTATATTTTATAATCATCAGTTTACATTGATCAAGCTTATAATCTTGATGAGCTCCTCTAATATTCCAAATGCAAAGATTTTGCTGCATTGGGAGATGCACTTGAGAGGTTGCTGACGTTTGCCATAGATCTGGTTAAGATCTTAGAGGGTTCTTTAGTAGCTGCTTTGTTTTTGTTGTTGTTACTACTCGACATGTTTTTCATGCCTCTGTCAGATTCATACTTTGGAGATCTCTACCTTTGTTTCTTTGCATGTGTCAGCTGTTTTTTACAGTAGTATCATTCTTGCTTTTGGATGGGTTCTTGTTTACATCAACGTTTAAGAGAGTTTGCTGATTATGATCATCCTGATGAATAACTGCTTATAGTTGATCCAACGCAAATGCGTCATTCAAGCTAATACTAGCAAAGAATGGCAAGACAATACTTAAGATTGGATCATTTCCAAAATTGAGCAGTATCTCCATTTTTCCACTGTTTATAGGCAATTTCCGATGAAAATCAGTTAGCGGCTTTCCATTAGAACTTTTATCCACTAAATCATAGGTCTCTTTGCTTTTGAATTTATATTGAACCTCTCGATTAGCCAGCTTAGTCTCTTTAGCAACATCAATGTTAGCGACTTTGTCACACGCTAGAACCATTTTGAGAGAGTTAGTGCTTACATTTGTCAGTATGGGCAACACAGGGTATCCCATAGAAATAGGCAAGTCAAAAATTGAGGCGAGCTGTTTGTTTAATTTAGTAGCATTGTTCTCTTCTTTATAAACATCATTGATGTTGCTTTCCTTCCTGATTGACTCAGTATCTCTAGAGTCATATTGTTCTTGTCCCTGTGTCATTTTGGTTGTTGCATTATTACTCGTTGATGTTTCTATCAAATTGATAGCATTCTCACCAGACTCATTTCGATTTTGAAGTTGTGGCATTTCAGATACTACATTATCACTCTTGCTCACTGAAGTCACTTCCACATTGATAGGGTTTTCATCAGTGTGCATCAGTAGGCTCGCAAAACAGTTAGAATTTGGCAAGGCGGTACTGTTCACATGTTGATTTTGCACCCCAGCCTTATCTTTTTTAGTTTAAGTTTACCATTCGTCAAGCATTTCTTCAAATTGCCTATTGATAACTTCCCTCCTTTTCTGCCATTGAATCTTCTTAGCATTAGCCATATAATCTCCAAGAGTGGCTCTACTTCTAGGGTATTTGAAAGATATATTTTTCTTGTTTCTCTCCACCTTCTGCCACTTATGGAAATTAAGCACTTCCTTATTCTTTTGCATTAAATCATCTTTCCTTAACTCTTTCCTAACTTCATTGTTTTGCATTCCTTTCTCTACATTATCATTCATGACGGCATTAGGAGTTATACGTGACTTACTGACTTGCTGAACAATTGAATTTTTAAATTGAACACTACCTGTTATCTCATCATTTGCTTCCTTAAGATCACTATCACCACATTTCACCATGTAGTGGCCAAATACCTTACAATCAAGACAGACCAAGGGCTTCCATAGATAATGTACTTTAACTCTTTGGGTTCCGCCATTTGAGGTCCTGACTAGGAAGTCTTCCACTGGTTCACTCTTAGATTTAAACTCAATGAGACATTTAGCATACTGCAAATGCTCAGGTCGCTCTATCATTTCGTCAAGGAAAATTAATCTACCAAGTCTACAGACAAGACAATTGATTCCTATGTGAGACCATAAATACAGTGGGATATTGGAGAATTGAACCACATAGGAACCGCTCTAACAGATCCACGTACATTACATACCTGAGGCTCATATGGCTTCATTACGAAAAGCTTATTACGCATGATGATGGGATCCCCTTTTAAATTTTTTTGCCTATCGTCCGCATTTGAAAATTAAAAAAGGAAAAGAGTTCCATCAGATTTTACCGTGACTGTTCCTTGCAAATTCCATACTTAGTTAACCTTCTGCACAACAACGGAATAACAAAGTGGCTCATCAAGAAAGAAACTCACCAGCGATTCCTTCCACACTTGGGTGCCCCCTTGTATAATTTCTTTCATGTATTCCATAGCTCCATTTTCATCGAAGTTAGGGTAGAATTCATCTGGATTATAATTCTTTGCATTGCGTGGTAAGCGAGAGAACATATAAGTCCATCTTGGTTGCTTATCTTGCAGAGGAATTGCTTGATGAAAAGTCGAGGTGGAGGTTCCTACAGCAGGGGAGGGTGTAACACCCCACGTCCATTAATGCCACTCACCAAAGGAATGCATTAACTTTCATGGAGTATTATAAGGGTATAGAACAGAATATCACAAGAAAGATATATAAAATGGTACTTAAGAAAATTCAAAATTTATTCATTGCAGCGGAAAAGCAAAACATGTCTGGTTACAACATCAAAATCATATACTAAAGCCAAGTACACAAATATCCATCTTGAACAAAATTATTATCATAGTACATAAAAGTAAAACCATATTCCACTCCAAATAGCCATAATGGAAAAGAGATCAAGCTGAGCATTACTTTCAATACTACCAAGTACTTCAAGAAGAAAGAAATCTGAGTCAAGCTCCACTAATCCCACCCTGAGGACCTAGGGGAGGTGGAGAAAGAAAAGAGGCGAAACAAAAAAGGGTCAAAAATAAAGTCCGGCGAGTCAAGTGACTTTAACAATATAATCAGTAAAGTAACAGGATAAGAACGTAAATTGGATATAAGAGATGACTGTAACATAAGCAGATATGACAAGGTGGACAAGGTAAGCAAGCTAGAACATCGACTGTGCTCCTAACCATTATAAGATGTGCTCTGCACCGTACCAACATACTAGTTACATACTAAAAGATGATTCCTCTTAACAAATATAATGATGGCAGTTTCGTGTACTTCTAGTTACTATCATAGGTGCCAATTGCTTATATCCCCACTAGTTGTACCTACTACCCTTCCCATTCGATCGGCTCCCTAACCTCGTAGATACCTATGTTGGCCCCACAATAGGGTGTATCACTCCCTAAGGTGGCTACCCTGATACTACTGAAATGCATAGCTTATACCTACATGATGCAACAACGTCTTACCTACCAGCTCGGACCCACGCATGCACATGACCTCGTTGGACTTGCACTGCCATCGCTAACTCTTTATTGACCTCTTACAATCAACCCGAGTAAGCGTATCCCTGTCCTTGACCTAGTTCGAGCTCATATACATACTAAATTGGGTTACTGGTTGAAAGGGCCCACACACTTGACACAAGCTCCCCTCCTAAGCTTGGTCCCCACTAGGAATTCCCACTTAACCCCTTTTTATCCCCATGTCTTATCACATGTCTCACCTTGGTTAAGTGCTTTTATTATGTTTCACATGCTACCCACGTTACCTACTTAACCCTTTATTATCCCCATGTCTTACCACATGTCTTATCTTGGTTAAGTGTTCATTAGTTCATTATAACCGTAATCTTGCAAGATCTCCCACATTAGATTACCATTTGCGGTTGCTGGATATGCTGGGTGATTCTGGGCAGGCTTATACCACAATCTGAATCTAACCTCGTGTCTTTGCATTATTACGCATATAATTTCTGCCTTTGACCTCTCACATTAGATTACCAAATTGCGGCTGCTGGATATGCCGGGCGGTTCCGGGAAGGCTTATACCGCAATCCGAATTTAACCTCGTGTCTTAGGTGTTCATTATCACTTTCTTGATTCATGTCCCAATTTCAAATCTTGGATTTTAATATATTCCAATTACCCATAATTTCGAGTCTAAATTATGTTCATAATTTTAAATCCAAATTATGCCAATAATTACATGTGTACAAGTTATGCCAAACTATGCCCAAACCAATTTTCACAGTTATTAACAATCTAGGCCAAATATCATGTATACAAATTATACACTATTATGCCCAAACCAATTTCCATAGTTACCAACAATTTATGCCAATAATCTCATTTTATTACATATTTCCCAAACTTTTCCCAATCATTCCAACGTTATTCGTACGTAAATCTCAACGTAATATGTTAGGCTTGAAGTTAGCCTAATCTCATAAGGAAAAAGGAAAAGAAGAAGGGAAGAGAATCAAAACTGGCATAAACACATAAATAGGCATGTGAAATGAATAACGACAAAGTAGATCAGATAGGCATATTATAATAGCAATTGGGTATGAATCTAAAGGATAACAAATTACAAAACTTAATATGATTCATCTTATTTACAGGCATATTCATCAGATCCAATTTACAGTCCTATCACAATTACTTTTTAATTCAATTATATATGAAAGTGACATAAACTCACAGCAATAGGATTCTTAGAAAAGAGAATTAGGTGTTGTAGCAATTCTGATCTTGAATAATCTCTACTTTGATTGTTTGTAGATCTGATCTTCTAATTGGAATACTCCTATTCTGGTTTGTTTTGGTGGATAAAAAAGTCTAGTTTAGATTAGAGCAGCATGGAGGCGCCATGGATGATAACAATGAGATTAGGGTTAGGTTTAGGTATTTATTTATAGGTGTATTAAGACCTTTTGGATTAGATTAGGAACCATCTGAACCATCCAGACCAGAAAAACACGCCATTCAGCCAATCCCAAAAGAACCCGTCAGCAGATCATCACATCCAGACCATAAAACACGTCATCGACCAGATCTGGGCCGATGGGGGTCGACACCCTATAGAGGGCCGACTCCCCAGTCGACACCCCTTGGGGGGGTCGACACCCATAAGCGAGAAATTTCCCGCTCAGCTATTTTGGGTTGGATTTCGAATTTTGAACTAATCTGCTTATTTAATTATTATTTAATTAAATTCTGCTTTAAACCGAAATCTTCTAAGTTTCATAACTTCTTCATACTATATCCGATTTACGCAAACTCGGACTCTATGCCAAGTCGAATTCTGAGGTGAACGCAATGGCGTAGCCCGTTTCCCTTAATCCTTCTTTTAAAAATTAAGTATTCTTTAATTTGCTAATTTTGATATTTTAAAAATACGGGGTGTTACATTATCCCCTTCTTAAAAGATTTCATCCTGAAATCTCCAAGTTAAGAAGAATGTATATCCTACCATCCAATCATCCATCTACTCATCCATCATCCATAAGCATCCATTGTCCTGAAAAGATTTCTAATGCTATATGAACATATACAAAAGTGTGTGTATATGTTCCTTATCTAATGCAAATATCAGGCAGTCTACTGATTCAGTTGACCTCCTTAATGCGAATTATGTTAGTGCCATGAGTCCAACATGTATGAAATTATTCCTAATGCACTTTATAACTTCTATATGAGTGCACAATCATTCACTCAAATGCATCATCCACATGATAACACATCAAATTTTCAATCAATATACAAACATATGTATTCTTATGGAATATGCAATATGAAAGTGATTGAGCTGATCTAGTGCCTAATGTGTGTGTATATGCATCCATGAGCATCCACTAGCAAGCATTTACATCCACTTGCATCCACCAATCATAACATGTCTCAAACACATGTTTACAGCCATAGGATTTTCTACCTAAAGATTAAAGGTATAATCGAGAGGATACACTAAACGATAGAATAAGTATAAACAAAGTGGTAGAAAAAAGAGAAGTTAAGAACATATCCTAAAAAAGGAAAGGGTACGACGCACGTATCTTGTCTTCCGTCTCCCAAGTCGCGTCTCCATGATCATCTCCCTATTGGACTTTAACCAACTTGACCTCTCGGTTGCGTAACTTCATGACCTCCGATCCAAGGATGCATGTAGGAACTCGTATAACCGTGGCATCTCGCTCTACTTCCACTTCTCTAAGCATACTTGGCTCCACCACTTCCGTGGTATCATGTAAACACTTCCTCAAATGCGATACATGAAATACGTCATGCACACCACTAAGCTTCTCAGGCAACTTCACTCTGTAGGCCATCTGTCCAATTCTTTCTATAATAGGGAATGGCCCTACGAGTCTTGGTGCCAATTTCCCTACAGATCCAAAGCAAACTACGTTCCTCAATGGTGATACTTTAATAAAAACTGTGTCTGCAACATCGAACTCAAGATCGGTAAGTCTCTTATCAGCGTATGACTTTTGTCGGTCTTGTGCTGTCTTCATGCGTCTTCGAATCAAGTCTATCTTCTCCGAAGTTTCCCTAACCATCTCGGGCCC
The DNA here is from genome assembly GCA_030737875.1 of Allium sativum. Classification (NCBI taxonomy): domain Eukaryota; kingdom Viridiplantae; phylum Streptophyta; class Magnoliopsida; order Asparagales; family Amaryllidaceae; genus Allium; species Allium sativum. Next base: position 931,166,674 of record CM060922.1, on the reverse strand, counting down.
AAGCAAAATCTTATCCATAGGCTCCCACCAACAAGTCGGTGATCGGCAAGGTCGTCCATATAGAGCTTCAAAAGGTGCCATGCCAATACTAGTCTGATAGTTGTTGTCGTAGGCGAACTCTACTAATGGAAGATGTTCCTCCCATGTCCCTCCAAAGTCCAATATGCATAATCTCAAAAGATCTTCTAGAATTCGATTCACTCTTTCTGTTTGGCCATCCGTACGAGGGTGATAAGTGGTGCTCAAACACAATTGTGTTCCTACTGCCTCTTGCAAGCTCTTCTAAAACTCACCAGTGAAAATGGGATCTCGATCACTCACAATACTAGAAGGTATGCCATGTAGACGAACTATCTCTCACAGATAAACAGATGCTAACCATGTCGTTGTTCTTTTACTCTTAACGAGAATGAAATGAGAGCTCTTGGTAAGTCTATTTACTACTACCCAAATCCCCGTATTACCCTTCCTTGACCTCGGCAACCCGTCGATGAAATCCATGGAAACACTTTCCCATTTCCATTATGAAACCTCTAAAGGGTGAAGCAAACCACCAGGCTTCTTTTGCTCAGCCTTTACTTGCTGGCACACTAAGCATCTAGAAACGAACTTAGCCACATCCTTCTTCATTCCGGCCCAAAAGAAAACTCGCTTCATGTCCCTATACATCTTGTCACCACTGGGACATATGGTCATCTTAAAACGATGTGCTTCTTCAACGATTGTCCTTCTCAAGCTCTCGTCTCGAGATACGCAAAGTCTCCCATCCCTACGCAACCAACCTTTATCATATATAGTATATCTGCTAAGATGGCCCGAAGACTCCCCTCTTATGAGCTTGTCTACTATCTCTATCAACTGTGGGTCATCTCGCTGTGTCGCACCTATCTGTCCCAAAAGCGCAGGTTGCACCTCTAATGATGCCAACAAACCGGGTACATAATCGATAGAGGGTTTAAAGTCAAAGGTAGATATATACTCTAAACTCTACCACTTGACAAACAAAGGACTCAAAGCCAACTTTTTTCTACTCAAGGCGTCAGCTACAACGTTACCCCTGCCAGGGGTATATGCAATCTCAAAATCGTAGGATGCTAAGAACTCCATCCACCTCTGTTGCCTTAAGTTTAGATCTTTTTAAGAGAACAAGTATTTAAGTGACTTATGGTATGTATACAACTCAAACCTCTCACCAAGCAAATAATGGCGCCAAGGCTTGAGCACAAAAACTATGGCAGCTAACTCTAAGTCATGGGTAGGGTAATTCTTCTCATGGACATTTAACTTCCTTCCACCATAGCATATCACCCTTCCTTCTTACATCAAAACTGCGCCAAGCCCTGTCCCGCAAGCATCGGTATGCACTATGAACGGTTTACTCCCATCCGGCACAACTAAAACTGCAGCTATCGTCAATGCCCTCTTCAATCGTTGAAAAGCATCGTCACAGTCAACGTCCTAAGAAAAGGTCAAATTCTTTTTCATCAACCATGTAAGTGGGGCTGATATCTTAGTTAAGTCCTTGATGAACTTCCTACAATGGCCCGCCAAACCAAGAAAACTTCTTACTTCTGTTGCATTCTTAGGAATCATCCAATCTTGGATTGCCACTACCTTCGTGGGATCCACTGCTATCCTTTCTTTAGAGACCACTGCCCTAAGAACCTCACTTCCTTCCTCCAAAAATGACATTTGGAGGATTTAGCTTTGAGTTAATGTGCTTGAAGGGTCTCTAAGACTTCCCTAAGATGTAGGGCTTGTAATTCCTTGCTTCTAGAGAATATCATGACATCATCCACAAAGACTACCACGAACTTGTTTAGAAACTCCCTAAACACCCAACTCATCAAGTCCACGAAATATGCAGGTGCATTCGTCAAACCAAAAGGCATGACGAGCCATTCAAAGAAACCGCCGGGAGTCCTAAAAGCAATCTTATCTATACTATGCTCAGCTACCTTCAACTGATGAAATCCTGTAGCTAAGTCCAACTGTGAGAAAATTGAAGCGCCAACCAACTGATCGAACAAGTCATCTATCCTCGGTAATGGGTGTCGGTACTTCTTCGTGAGCTTATTCAGCTCCCTATAGTCCATGCACAATCTGAGCGAACCATCATCCTTAGTAGCAAAAACAACTGGAGCACCCCACTCCGAGATACTTCTTCTTATGAACCCTTTCTCAAGAAACTTTTTCACTTGTTTACTGAGCTCCCTCCTTTCTCTTGGAGCCATGTGGCGCACAGGCAATGCAACTGGCTTTGCATTGTCCACCACGTATATACGGAAATCTATCTAGCGTTTTGGAGGTAAGCCCCTAACCTCCTCAAAGACATCTGCATACTCATGGACTACTTGAACAGATTGCAAATCATCAATAGATATGTCAAGAGATTCTAGGTAGCTAAGCATAACAGAACCCTTAGGGTCGCATGAGATATCGAGAGTATTACCCAAACTAGTCAACAGTCTAACTACCCTCTTTTCACAGTCGAGAATGGCACCATACCTGGCTAGCCAATCCATTGCTAGAATGAAACCAAGCACATAAGCGTTGCATTTGAACACAATGCCATACACAGATATCCTCAAATCCCGACATAACATAGATAGATGAGTCGTACCCCCAATAGGATATGAGACAACAACAGGATCCACTACTATACTAGTATCTAGGTGCAGAGACTCAACAACAAAAGCAGATACAAACGAATATGAAGCACCAGAATCAAACAAATTACACACAGGATGATCGAAAAGGAAAATTAAACTTTCAACAGAAATATTTCTGCCTCTCTCTTGCGTAGCTGCCCTGAGAGCATGAACCTGCCCTCCAGAAGTAGACCCTGTACTCTGTCCTTACCCTTGTCCTTGCCTCCTTGGGTAGTCTTTAATCATATGTCCTGCCTCACCACATTGGAAGCAACCCGTCCTCTTCTTCCTATAGTCCTTCTTCAAATGGCCAGGTATTCCACAATTATGACACTTTCTTTTCTCTGAACCCTTATTATCCTTATCGCCCTTCTTTTGTTGTTGTTGTGCCTTCTTTGGATCCCCTTTCTTATCATTTGCCTTATCTACATTAGCACCTTTCTCCTCTTCATGTATCAACGCCATATCAACAAGATTCTCAAAAGTAGCTCCCATAGGAATGTGGGACATAGCCAACCCATGTAATGGTTCATTCAGACCCTTGGAGAATCTCAAGACCTTCTTATGCGGTGTATTAACTAATTTCACACCAAATCTTGCTGACTGGTTAAACTTGTTAATGTACTCCTTCACAGACAAACTCCATTGTTTCAAATCCAAGAACCTCTCCATGTATAAATTCTCCTCTGCTTGTGAAAGAAATTTCAACTCGAACCTTTGTCTAAAATCCACCCACGTCTCCACTGGACGTCCTCCATTTGTTACTTCCCACCAAAATGAAGCTTCATCCTTCATTAACCAGGCAACTAGCGAAACCTTCCTTCCATCGTCTATCTCAAAGATACCAAACAAGTCCTCCACTTCCTTGAGCCAATTACGAGCCTCAACAAACGTCTCAGCTCCATAAAACTGTTTTCCGCCCATCGCACAGAAGTCTTCGCATATCTTAGAAAAAGTGTCTACACGGGGAGGAAGAGCGGCTGCAGCTGAGGAAGGAGGAACGTTTGCTGGGCTTGCGGCAGTAGCCCTAGCCTCCAAATACCTTCTGAACCATTCTAGTATCTCTACGCCCTCGGGTATATCGGGTTCCCCAAACATGCTGAAAGGAAAAAGGAAGAGATTCAAAACAGAGAATCGAAAGATAGATATAGGGCTTTTGGGGAATACGTTTTTCATAATAACATTTCTCTTGAAAATACCCTCTTTAAAACATGCTTTTGAAAATACTTATTTTTTTTTAAAAATGCTTTTGGAAACAGTTTTCAAAATCTTTTATATGTTCTGGTAAACTTCATCTCTGATATCACGTGTAGCACCCCATGTCCATTAATGTCACTCACTAAGGGAATGCATTACCTTTCATGGAGTATTATAAGAGTATAGAACAAAATATATAAGACAGATATATAAAATGGTACTTAAGAAAATTCAAAATTTATTCATTGCAGCGGAAAAGCAAAACATGTCTGGTTACAACATCAAAACCATATACTAAAGCCAAGTACACAAATATCCATCTTGAACAAAATTATTATCATAGTACATAAAAGTAAAAACATAATCCCATACCAAATAGCCATAATGGAAAAGAGATAAAGCTGAACATTACTTTCAACACTTCCAAGTACTTCAAGAAAAAAGAAACCCGAGTCAAGCTCCACTAATCCCACCCTGAGGACCTTAGGGTGGGGGAAGAAAGAAAAGAGGCGAAACAAAAAGGGTCAAACATAAAGCCTGGCGAGTCCAGTGACTTTAACAATATAATAAGTAAAGTAACAGGATAAGAACATAAACTGGATATAAGAGATGACTGTAACATAAGCAGATATGACATGGTGGACAAGGTAAGCAAGCTAGAACATCGACTGCGCTCCTAACCATTATAAGATATGCTATGCACCGTACCAACATACTAGTTACATACTAAAAGAAGATTCCTCTTAACAGATATAATGATGGTAGTTTTGTGTACTTCTAGCTACTATCATAGGTGCCAACCTGCTCCTATCCCCACTAGTTGTACCCACTACCCTTCCCATTCGATCGGCTCCCTAACCTCGTAGATACGTATGCTGGCCCCATAATAGGGTGCATCACTCCCTAAGGTGGGTACCCCGATACTACTGAAATGCACAGCTTATACCTACACGATGCAACAACGTCTTACCTACCAGCTCGGACCCACGCATGCACATGACCCCGTTGGACTTGCACTGCCATCGCTAACTCTTTATTGACCTCTTACAATCAACCCCAATAAGCGTGTCCCTGTCCACGACCTAGTTCGAGCTCATATAGAAACTAAAATGGGTTACTGATTGAAAAGGGCCCACACACTTGACGTAAGCACCCCTACTAAGCTTGGTCCCCACTAGGAATTACCACTTAACCCCTTTTTATCCCCATGTCTTATCACATGTCTCACCTTGGTTAAGTGCTTTTATTATGTTTCACACGCTACCCATGTTACCCACTTAACCCTTTATTATCCCCATGTTGTACCACATGTCTTATCTTGGTTAAGTGTTCATTAATTCATTATAACCATAATCATGCAAGACCTCCCACATTAGATTACCATTTGCGGTTGTTGGATATGCCGGGAGGTTCCGGGCAGGCTTATACCGCAATCTGAATCTAACCTCGTGTCTTTGCATTATTACGCATCTAGTTTCTGCCTTTGACCTCTCACATTAGATTACCAAATAACGGCTGCTGGATATGCCGGGTGGTTCCGGGCAGGCTTATATCGCAATCTGAATCTAACCTCGTGTCTTAGGCGTTCATTATCACTTTCTTGATTCAAGTCCCAATCTCAAATCTTGGATTTTAATATATTCCAATTACCCATAATTTCCAATCTAAATTATGTTCATAATTTTAAATCCAAATTATGCCTATAATTTCATGTGTACAAGTTATGTCAAACTATGACTAAACCAAATTTTCATAGTTATTAACAATCTAGGCCAAATCTCATGTATACAAGTTATACACTATTATGCCCAAACCAATTTCCATGGTTACCAACAATTTATGCCAATAATCTCATTTTATTACATATTTCACAAATTTTTCCCAATCATTCCAACGTTATTCGTACGTAAATCTCAATGCAATATATTAGGCTCGAAGTTAGCCTAATCTCATAAGGAAAAAGGAAAAGAAGAAGGGAAGAGAATCAAAACATCAAAACTGGCATAAACACATAAATAGGCATGTGAAATAAATAATGATAAAGTAGATTAGATAGGCATATGATAATAGCAATTGGGTATGAATCTAAACGATAACAAATTACAAAACTAGATATGATTCATCTTATTTACAGGCATATACATTAGATCCAATTTACAATTCTGTCACAATTACTTTTTAATTCAGTTATATGTGAAAGTGACATAAACTCACAGCGATAGGATTCTTAGAAAAGAGAATTAGGTGTTGTTGTAGCAATTCTGATCTTGAATAATCTCTACTTTGATTTTTTGTAGATCTGATCTTCTAATTGGAATACTCCTATTCTGATTTGTTCTGGTGGAGAAGAAAGTCTAGTTTATATTAGAGCAGCACGGCGCCATGGATGATAACAATGAGATTAGGGTTAGGTTTAGGTGTTTATTTATTGGTGTATTAGGTGCATTAGGACCTTTAGATTAGATTAGGAACCATATGAACCATCCAGACCAAAAAAACACATCATCCAACCAATCCCAGAAGAACACATCATCAGACCATCACATCCAGACCACAAAACACGTCATCGGCCAGATCTGGGTCGATGAGGGTCGATACCCTATGGGGGGTCAACTTCCCAGTCGACACCTCTATAGGGGGTCGACTCCCTTTGGGGGGGTCGACACCCACGCATGGGAAATTTCCCGCTCAGCTATTTTGGATTGGATTTCGAATTTTGAATTGCTCTGCTTATTTAATTATTATTTAATTAAATTCTGCTTTAAATTAAAATCTTCTAAGTTTCATAACTTCTTCATACTATGTCCGATTTATGCAAACTCGGACTCTATCCCAAGCAGAATTCCGAGACAAGCGCAATGGCGTAGGCCGTTTCCCTTAATTCTTCTTCTAAAAATTAAGTACTCTTTAATTTGATAATTTTGATATTTTAAAATTACGGGGTGTTACGGAGGAAGACGGGGGTCAGGCAGGAGATGGGGATCAAATGGAGCAGGAAGAGGGGGAGGAGGGGGTTTGAGGGTAAGGATGAGGCAACGGCCGCATCAGATGGTGAAACGACAGAAGAGAGGAAATTACGGTCGCCATTGTTGCCGTTGGAAGAGAGATATCAATATTTACTTTCTATTAAGTTTTATTATTACATAGCGTCTAAATTTTATATTACTTATGTACTAGTCTTATGTATATTATTATATTAATTAAATCTTATTTAACTAAAATCTATTACTTAAATTTTTAATTAATTATATATTATCTTATTAGAACATTTATATTTGTTATTTATTATATGTTGGAATCTTTATAGTATAACACATATATCAAATATATGTGTATATTGTTTAATTGATTAAAATTTTATTTATTTATTTTATTAATTAAATTTTAATTTAATTATTTTATTAATTAATCTTTAATTAATTAATTTAATAATTTTAGTTAAATTATATTGATTTTGGAATTCAATTCATATGCATACATATAAACTTATGTCATTTTAGACATTTTATAATAACATGACACATATCGTAATATATATTATGTGTACGTATTAATTAATTAACTTTGAAATTAATTTTCATATATTATGAAAATTTTATAATATATATATATGCTAGTTTAAATTTAAAACAATAATTTTTCATAATAATTTGAAACTTTTATATTGTAATATTTATAATCTTATTCTTATTTTAAATTTAATTTTTTAAATTCAATTTTTCAAACAATTTTGAAAAATTAACCTAATGCCCAATTTTTAATAATAGAAACATATACGCTAAAATTGAGAAAAACTCGTCTTTCTGTGGCGGCTCGCAAAATCAAACCAGTAGTGATTAAAAAGCCACCATTAATCAGCAATGAACCACAACACAAGCTGAGTACAAGGAGAAAACTACTACAAAGAAACATAACCACCAGAAACTGAAGCCTACATCTGAATGGCACAACAAACCTAACAACAGTCCCAAATGCAACAACATGAATTTCAACACACCCGAATTTTTTTCAAAAATTTAAATCTATCAAAACTCGAGTTGGTTTGTCTGGTATCCTACAGAAAGACAAAGATGAATATATCATAGCTCATAATAGAAACCTCACAACAGAAGGGAATAAAATATAATAGTAGGTAAATACTTACCAAAATAATGACACAATCTAACATGTGTCTATAAGCTGCAGAATCTCAATCACCCATCTAACCTGCATATATGTTATAAGGTGGAGGCCAGAGCAAAAGTTCCGGTGAATGGACAAATAATACTTTCTACAAATAACACTACACATACCATTCTATCATTGATTCATATTTATTAAGTTATTAGGGTTTATTTCACAATATGCTTTCGATTTTTCATCACAAATCGTACCCATCTACTCTCTAGTAGATTAAACTAATAAATAGTATATATATATAACTATATACCTAATATATCGAGGTACTCCCATAATATCCTCCTCGAGTAGTCCCTATCATTGCACTATGAAAATATATTGGACCTCCATCTCTATGCTACCAAAAGCATACAAGGCTACACTGCGAAACCGAATAATCCTCTATCGTTGCGCCATAAGTGCGCCCTAATTCCTAAATTTCTCCATGAAACTCGTCGGGGGCTTTGCACATATCTGTACAGATATCCAAAGATAGGTATGCCTCTTTCGGTGGCTCTCCAAGGCCCCACCCAGCCTACCCCTATTAATGAAAGATTACCCAAAGAGCTAAATGACTTCCATACGATCCAATCTAAAAAAACATGTGGTCCCCCATTCAATGACCCAATGATAAAATATCATTGGCCTCTTGGCTCAGCCCCAGTCTTTCCCACACACATCCCAACTGACAATGACAGGTATCTGACGACCTACTATCCTTTGTTAGGTCCCGACCACGAAGCATCCCTCTTAAGTCAACCACTGAATCATCCTAAGAACATCCCAATTAGTCTTTAGGTTGCTCATCATCAAAGATGCAGCTAAGACACACTTACCAGATGGAACGTTACAGACTATGCCTCTATGGGTACAGGTTCATTAGGCCTAACATAGAGGGCCATCATGAAGTATCCTCATGTCCCGTAGAAGTCCTACACTTCCTTCTGGTCCCATCGAATAATAAGCTGGACGTGCTCCTCTTGTGTCTCTAGACACTCGCAATGATCTGCCCGTTGAGCTTTTCATCCCAAATATGTACGAACTGGTCTAAGCGCATCTCATTGTTATGATATTAGGCTCTATGTTTAATCTTCAACTACGCGCTTGTTTTACTTGTCGCATTGCTAAGTTAATTAAACATTAAATTGTTTATTCTGCATTCAAGTTATTTGTTTATTAGCTTTAGTTGGCCGCTTATTTTCCCTATTCAGCTTTCAATGCTGAAACGGACCACTGCTCGTCATTATATTCATTAAAAATTAATTTCTGAATTATATGTTTATTAATAATAAGCCTATTCTACTCTTTTCCATTTAATTATAACCTTGTGTTATAATGTTACCACAACTATATTCGTGGATTTACTTATTAAACTTATTTCCGGTAGACTAGGTTCATTTATAATAAGCCTCTTACTTCCCATTCACTACAACAAAAACACCATATTACAACTTTAATTTTACAACGGTGGTAAACGCACCGTTGTAATAAATGGGTTTTTACAACGGTGGTAAAAGCACCGTTGTAATAAATGGTTTTTTACAACGGTGGTATAAACACCGTTGTAACTACAATAAAAACACCATATTACAACTTTAATTTTACAACGGTGGTTAAAGCACCATTGTAATAAATGTTTTTTACAACTTTTTTCCAGAAAAGTTGTAATAAATTTTCATTAAATAATTTTTATTTTTTGACTGTTGTAATATATGACTATATAGTAATATTAATTATTTTCATTAAATAATTTTTAATAATTAATATTTATAATTAATTAGTAATTATTAATTAATAACCTATATATTAATATTAAATATTAAATTAAAAATACTTCAATAAATAAATAATTCATGCTAATAATTAGTAACTGACAACCAATTAGTAATTATTAATTAATAATCAATAAATACATATTTAATATTTAATTAAAAATACATCAATAAATAAATAATTCCTACTAATAATTAGTAATTAACAACCAATTAGTATTTATTTAATAATAATCAATATATAAATATTAAATATTTAATTAAAAATAATTATTTATAACTACTTCATTATTAAGTACTAGTAATTAATTAGTAAGTAATAACTAATGAGCGGTTAACAATCAATTAATTAATAATCAATAAGTAAATAACAATTAATAAATATTTAATTTATAATTAATCATGACTATTAGTAGTAATTAATATTTAGTATATAATATTTTTTAATAAGTAATCGTTGTTGAAAGTTTTTCCAAAATCTTTTGTCAAATATGATCCCTACGGAGGGGGGTCCAGGGGGTGGCAATCCCCCAAGGTGGGGGTGCGGGGGCAACGCCCCCGCTAACGGGGTTCGACCTAAATCAGTAGTAACAATTATCTTGTTGTGGCGGTCCTAAAAATTTTGTGTTACTGTTGAATTTGAATCTTACTCAAAATTTAACAACAATCGTTAATTAAGTAACAATTATAAGTTAAAAATTAGTAGTAAATAATAATAATTTTGGTGGCGGTCCTAAAAATCAGTAGTAACAATTATCTTGTTGTGGCGGTCCTAGAGATGTTAGCGAAATTTTGGTGGGAACAACGAAATTTTGGCTCCAAAAAAAATCACGTTTCGTAATTTACTCTCTTACGCTGGTTGTCTCTTCCTATACCTAAATCAAAATCGGTCCCCAAATTCTTCTTCCTCACGCTGTTGTCTCTTAACCCTAAATCCAAATCGATCTCCCCAAATTCTCCTTCCTCTTGTCGGCGTCTTCCTCAAGGTATTAGACTTCCCACTTCCGTTGTTTTTTTTTTAACTTCGAATTTGTCAGGTCTGGATCTGAACGAATTGTTCTTCCTTCGACTGCCCTTCGTTTTCATTTTCCAATTGCGCTTTCGCCTGAATCTACCGGTTTACTCCATGCTGGAGATTTCGAAATAGCTCCCCTAACCTTGAGCTTCTCCAAAACCAGCTCCTTTTTGCCAGATCTGTTCTGTCTTACCCCATTTCTACTCTATCTCACCAGATCTCATTAATCTTTCTCTACTCCTTGTCATGCTATGCTTCACCACCTTTTCTTCTTGCTCCTAGCCCCGACGTTTGTATTTTCAGTCATTCACGACTCCCTTGCTCCGTCCAGTTCAGTGGGCATCAGTTCTTTCACTCCAAATCACCGTATTGCAGTTCCATACTCTTTTGCCGTTGGATGTTGATCGTACCACGACATGCTAGTTTTTTTGGATGTTAATTTTCTGGTCTTCACTACCAGGTCAGTTTTCAAGGTCTGGCTCGTTGCTGTTTTTCGTTCATTGTGTCGAGTTTGTGATGATTGTGGCTGTTACTCGACTTGTGTCTGTGGGGTTTATGGAGTTGTTCTTCATTTTCCTGGTGTTTTTTTTTGTGAAATGTGTTAGGTTCCAGTTAAAAAAAAAAGATCGGCTCAATTATATATGGTGCTCCTCTGCAGTTTTGCTTTTGCCCTTGTTTTATGATAATACATTTGGATCTCGACTTGCCTGTGACCTTGCACAAACTGGTACGATTTGTATTTTGCTTTTGCTTGAATATTTCTCTGCTGCTATGTACAAACAATGTTTTGCTATGTACAAAGAATGTTCTGCTCTTGAACTTGGGTATGTTGTGAATTTAGTTATATTATCACTGTTTAATCTGTAGGTGGTTCGAATTTTTATTCTCCAATCTGTATAATTTTCTTCTGAAATTCAGGTTATTGTAGAAGGAATTGGCATATTTAGCTTGGTTCTTGGGAAATGTTTCGTGACAAATGGTTTTATGCACTCAACTTGGTATTTATTACTTCAGAAACTTATATGTTCAATCTGTCAAATAAAAATTGCATCAGACGCGGTCTTCAAGATGCTTTCTTCTTCTTCAGGTTATCCATATATGAGTATGCATTTGCTTGTTTTAATATTCAAGGATAAATTTATAATATAAAGGCAATGCCACTTCTAACACTTTGCCAATTTGTACTAAAAAAGTTCAAGTAGCATAACCTTCTTTTGTGACTAATTTTAAGAGCATTCATTTATATACTGCAATTTACTAGTTCTTCCCTTTACATGTTCGATACTATATTGCTGAGGAGAAATACGGATAATTTTTCTATATATTGTATTGTTAATTGAAAATTTATGCTGCACTCAACAATACTTTGCTTTAGAAAAAAAGGTGAAATGAAGTAGAAGTAGATTGCATTAAATTTTAGACTTAAATAGGAATGTTTGGTTTCAATATTGATTTTTTCAACACAAAAAAAAAATGAAATGTAAAATATATATGCATTTGGGCATCACTATACTCACGAATGAATGCACAGAGTAATAAGGATATTTGACGATGAGCATGATGTTGAAATGGATGATCGATTGGATGCTGGAGCATAAAGACTTGGTGTATGCCAGTGTGTATGTATATTTATACGAAAGTGTGTATGTAACTGAGTGTATTGAGTGATCAGTTTGTAGTGAGGAATGTATGTATTGTTATGACTGTATTATGTAAAAGTGAGTTGTACGATAGTGGATCAGAAAGTTGTACTAATTCAAATATTGAAATAAAATATTTAATTGATTATTTCAGTTCAGTGTAGTAGTATCATTTATTCAATATAAATATTTATTTTTATATGAAATGTAATGTATAACGAAACAAAAATCATATTGTTATAATTAATTGCAGTAGGAATTACTACAACGGTGAAAAAAAGTTGTAATATGTATTACTACAACAATGCAAAAATGTTGTAATATATATTACTACAACGGTGGAAAACAGTTGTAAAATATACATTTTACAACGGTGTTGCAACAGTGCAAAAAAGTTGTAAAAGATATTAGTCTATTACAACTTCTTAATACACGATGGTTTGTCCACCGTTGTAAAATGTATATTACAACGGTGTTCCACCGTTGTAATAGGGTCATTTTGTTGTAGTGATTTGATTTTTTAATTATAACCCGTATGTTATAATCCTACTTGTCCCTATGACAAGTCTACCTATTATATTACATTACCGTCTTATATAATTTATCATAATAGGTTACATTCCCTGTTCGTTACATACTTTATAGGTTTCTTATTCATTTTTCTCTACATAATATATTTCGCTAATGCTACCCCCTTTTTCCATATTTATAATTTATTCTTTAGGTAATTAGACTTAATCCTAATTAATTGTCTATTAACACTGTACAAAATCTATATTCATATCTTAAGGCAATTACCACAATGGAAACCCATAATTGCAAGACATTTCATTCAATTATTTTTTGGGCTATAGAACGGTGCACAATCCGAAAAGAATACTTATTTCACACTATTACACATCTTTATTTATTTTTAAATTTGCAATTATCTTTTCCACTTCGTTTAAAAAATAAACTATGGAAATGTATTTCCTTTTTCCTAACCAATCGATCTAGGCTACTACTAACTTCCTAATTAATTGATATACATTGATTCCTGTCTCTAACTTATTTCCCCTTTTTAATTTGCATAACTATAGTCAAATTAGACACAATTAGGCTTATACCCCATTTTCTTTCAATCCCTACAATTTATGCAATATTTCCATTTTAAATCTGAAAGGCGATTTCTTATAAATAACATGAAAATTCCCAAACTTATCTCTTATGCTAAAAATTTATTGTATATAACTTTGTCTATGCCATATCAATCTTTGTCACATTAATTTAGTAAGCCTTACCAAGTTTGCCTATTTTCAAATTTCTCTTTTATTACACTTTTGGCATAATCCGTTCATTTAGCCCCAAATTATCAATTTTCCTCTTTTTATTACAATTCTCATTAATTTGCGCATGACCATAACTAACTTAATTTGCACCTAACCACAATTCAATTACTTCGCGCGTAACCACAATTCAATTGATTTGCGCGTAACCACAATTCAATTAATTTTGCTTAAACACAATTTAATTATTTTGTGCATAACGACAATTTTATTTATTTTACGCATAACCGCAATTTTATTTATTTTGCGCATAATTAAATTTTAACACATATGGTATATTCTGACGCAAAAAAAGGAGAAAAGAGAAGAAGAAGATATTATAAATTCCAACAAGAATTAAACGATACAATATACCATTAGCGGAAAATATAATTTAAATCCACTCACCTAACATTTGCGCTTTAATATTTTGGATTTGGTTCGGATCTACGTTATTTTTATCCAATTCGGATTTATAGAATTGTCTGGACAGAGGATCCGAGCATCTATAGCTTAGATCTACAATCTTCTTCGCCAAGTATTGAATCTGAAATCCTAAAACTAATATATATTTATTTTCTAAAGAATTTAGAGATAAAAAGAAATGGCGGAGCTCTGGCGCCCTCTTAGAAAATATGAGTTGAGTGCTAGGCCTTGCTGGTTTATTTATAGGGGCACAGAAGAACCATGTCCGTCAGATCAAAACAAATAAAATCTGAGCCAATCAAAATGAATAGACCACGTCCTTTTGACCCGAAGTATATTGACCCACGACCCATGTAGCGACCTAAGAAATTCGATGCTTGAATTTCAACACTAATGCAACCCTTGTCCAAATCCAAGTATCGAAACCCAGTAAGCTAAAAGAAAGAAACTAAAGGGTGAGAAAAGAAGGAAGAAAGTTTAGAATAAAAGAATAAGAAAAAGAACCAACACAGAATCAGTGTCTCACATCATGGAGGAACAAAATATAATATAAAAATAAATTTTATTAAGAGCATGAAATAAAACTTACAAACATTAGAGTACATCAATACATCTAGACAGTTATAATAACCTGTCCTCACATGCAACACACAGTAGAAAAATACTGTATAACATACGTTTGGACTTCTCCAGCTCGTATCTGGACTTCACAACATTTGATAGCCTGACCCTGTAAAACTCGGTCTGACCCATGTATTGCAAACGCCACGGATCAGTCTTGTGAACCAGCGTGAGAAAACTCACTAAGTTTATAGGTATCATCCAACTTGATTTTAAAGTTAAGCATCCTTTCGAAAGAAAAGGATAATCGTAAGACCAAATCCACACATAAATACAGACGGTTTTACTTTATGATAACCCAAAATATTTTAAATCATATTTTTTCTGATATTATAATAGTGTATAAATCAAATAAATAACCATCTAGAAGAACGCTTGCATATCACGCTATACATACATAGTCTATAGTAAAATACGGTGGGCTCTTATTGGAGAATGAATTTCCAATTATGGCAAGGTATGGGACAACCTTCGGAAGTGTACCTCTAGAGAAAATACACTAGGATTCAACAAGAACATCTTGCAACCCTGGCTAAACATGACCGACCATTCATTACACTTTAATGTTCCAAATATACCAACATAACCGTTCCTAGGAGATACGAAAGTAATAGAAAAACAAAATGAAATTTCTCTAGATGGTGACAATACACCCTAATGGGAGCGACTCACATATCCATTCCACTTACCTGTTTTTATACCATTTCCTGGTTGAAGAGGCTTGAGGTTTAAATTACCTTTTAGAACATCTGGTCACTATTAACTTTGAGTGTCACATCGTCAAATCCACCAGAAAATCACTAATTGACATCCATAAAAATAATCTAGTTGTTATGATAAGAGAAGTGCCCTTCTCTGCCACCAACTATGGTATGTTTGAAGAAATTAACGTAAGCGATCCCTTTGGAAATACTCTGTTAGACATCCGTCCATACAGGTTACCCTAGGACTAGACAAACCGAAATCCCCCTCCAACCACATCCTAGGAATTACCCTATAGATCAGTAGAGCAGTTCTTGCAATCCATAGATTTCAATCACGATAGAATCACTGTCAAATATATATCTCTAGGGATTAGAAAGAGATATTCAACAGGTAGTTCTTCCACTCATAAAGATTCATGGCCCTCAATTGCTCCATCTCGATCCACATTAGATATCTTCTTCGTTTACATATTTGTTGGTTAGAATGGTTTTCGAATATAAATTCGATCCCAGTCTTTCCGTACCAACAACGAATTAGGCCAGATTTTGGTAGTCGGTTATTTAATTATCAAAATAAACAACCATAAAAATAAAATAGAACCATTGGTTTACTTAACAGCATCATGTGGCCTTTCTAATTTTCAATTTGTTAATCCAAAAATTTTAAATCTCCCAACATTTGGAACACGACTTTTTACTTTTTATTTCGAAAATGGGAATATATTCAAAATAATCTTCTTCAACTTATAAGCATTTCAAATTTTGTTTAATATATCATTCATGGAAAATCTAATTTTATTCTCTCGACTACTCTATTTTCTAAACTAATATCATCTTTGGATAATTATGAAGTCGTTCAAGTTGGGGTATTTTATTTACCTCTTACACCTTGAATCAACAACATTCTTATCTTTAGAATAGTAAGAAGTTTATTTACAAAACTTTATCCCAGTAACTATCACAAAAATTCCATTTCTACTATTCAATTTAAAACATGATCTTTAACACCATACTCACTCTTTGGAAATCTTATTTCAAATCTTAAAAATGGTTACTAAATAATTAGCAAACTATTATTTAGAACCTTTTTATATTAACTTTAACCTTCTTTTAAAACATTATATACAACCCTGGATTCTATTACGAATAGAATCCTTTATAAATCTTCTTATAAATTTATTTCAAATATATTTTGGTCATATCTCGATAAAACCTCATCCCTTATTTAATATAGCAAATTTAGATCGCATCTTTATAAATTAACTATCCTAACCACTTTATCTCAAATTTTGGTTTCTAATTCGATTTCCTTTCATACATTCATTAGTCCCTAACCGTAAATCAGTAAGAAAATAATTCCCTAAGTATGAACCTCGAAGGCTGAAACCAACATCAAATCAATACTCAGAAAATCATTTAACTCAGCCGATCTCCAGTTAGGTTCCAATCCTTTAATTTCATATCTTGGACTTTTGTCCCATTCATAAGCCATTTCTAATAACTCATTCCAATACTATATTCAGTAAAACTTGTGTAACAACCCGGAACTTTGGAACCAATCTAATATTTATTTTTAATTGATTTCAATAGAAAGTAAATATTTCAAACGATTTAAAATTTATTTAAAACAAATTTTGAACATATAAATATATAATATATATAAAACGAGCTCGTAATGGCACGGTAATTTGAAATTTTAGTTTTAAACTTTAAACGAGTACACAAAATTTGTTTTAAGTCAGAATTTGATGAAACAAGAAACGTTATAATCTATTTAATTATATCTTTCTAACGAATGTAAGAAATTGAGATTCTAAGTTATAAATAGTAAGTTTGTCCAAATTAAAATTTAAAATACTCGCTATGAAATCGTTTATAAATTATAACGATTTCATTTATTTAAATAAAGGGATTTTCATGTAAATTGAACACTGTTTGATTAGAAAATTGTAGTATCGAGTTATAAACTCAAGTATGTTTATTTTATAGTTGTATAATATTTCATTTGGATATATATGTTATAATAATAATTATTTTATTATTAATTTGAATAATTTTGGAATTTATTAATATTTAAATATAACATAACCCTTAAAAATGGATTTTTTGCAAACGACCTCTGTTTTCGACAAAACTAATTTTTTTGGATTCGGAATATTAAATCATTGCTTGATTTCAAATTTCGCATCCAACGGACTTAGTATGTGGCTGGGCACGATAAAATTGTTCGATGTAATAATTTGAGCAGTTTTACAAAGGAACATTATTGAGACAATATCGTAATTTGAGAAAACTTTTTTATTGAATCCTTAGTGTCGAAAATTATCAAGATTCCAAATTTCGTGGTTTTTAGAATTAGTATGTGACTGTGTGTAATTTTAATGTGAAAAAAAGTCAATATTTTAACTTTAAAAATTCGTTGTTTGCGCAAACAGACTCAGAATTTGACGAAACCAGTTTCTTTAGACCCGTAATGTAGAAGAGTAGCTATATGCTAATTTTTGTTGAAAACGGAGTCCATATATGATAATATGGATTTTTAAACAATAAAAATAAGCAACTTTAGAGTATAATAAAATATAAACTAACAAAAAAATAATTTGCCCCCACTACAAATTGTCTTAAACTTCCTTAATCCTAAAACTAATACAAAAAAATATGCCTCATCCCTCCTCTTCTTCAACGTGAGCTCCTATGGCCTCGGGTTGCTATTTTCTTTCGATTGGTCGAGCTATGCAAAAAATTCAAGTTTATAAATGGATATGTGAGGTGAAATGAAGCTAATATGTAAAGTTTGGTGGAATTTAGGGAGAAAAATGTCGAGGGAAATAGGGCAACATGCATTTTGGCGCTGGAAGTTTGGGAATGGCAATGTTGACGGGAGCTTTGAGTAGAGCATGAAGTATATGAAGATGTAGAGAGGTTGAAGAGAAATTGTGTGGTGTTCGTTTTATGAATTTTCATGAAGAAATGGAAGAGAGATATAGGAAGAATGGTGCAGCTAAGGAGGTGTTTTGCAGCAGGTCACGACTCTTTTTGGAGAGGAAGGAGGATTAGAGAAGTAATTAGAGAGGTTAGAGGTTAATTATTTATTTATTTTAATGTTAATGACATATATATGTACTTGAAACTTCTAAAATACATAACTTTTTCATATGAACTCGGAATTCAGCGAAACTAGAACCGTTGGAACTGTATCGACGAGAGCTTCGCAATGGAACTGATTTGGGGCTTGTCTCAATTTTTGACGAAAGAAAGCGTGTAACGCCCCATCTCTATACCCTCCATAGTCAAGTTCATTTCGTGTGAAATGTCGTCGGCCACAGCGGAGAATAAGGTTGGTTAGGAGCGACCGTTAATATATTTACTCTTGCTTGGAAAGTAATGTCGAATGGCATTGCCATACCAAAATTTCGACATGAGCATTCCAGGCGAAGAACATCCACACAACAGCATAATAGCCTCAGAACACATACAAAATAACATTACACAGATAGTCACAGATATTCACATTATAAGCAAATAAACTGATATGAATATAACACCATAAGTGTTTACATCAATTAGAGGTCATACACGACACTCTAACTTCAAAATAATAAGTACATGTACCAAATCCCATACTAATAATGATACATGTCATAAAGGTAATCAGCTACATATATCCAAAAAGAATGCAACTATAAAGCAACTAAGCTAAGAGTCATCATAAAGTCCCAATAGGAATGTCGCTTAAGCACCTGTAACACTTGGGTCTAACCCGAGTATTATTTAAGAAAATAAATAATAAACGGATCGGTCAAACCATTCAAATCTTTAACACGAGACAATATTAAGAGATATAACATAAATGACATGATAAGAATAAATAAGGTGATTCATAAATAATATGAAATACATGATGTCAACATATATAAAATCTCAATAAATCTCATGACAAGCAAAGAGCATATAACAATAAGGATTGACAAATAAATGCCAAACATAAATCAAATTGACGCGCATCGCATCAAAGTAAATCAAGAATCCAGAAATCACTCGAAATCCATAAAACATCATAAAAAGGCAGGGCTATTCATAGATGAGATACGATCTCTAGGTAGCGAACCCATTTGTTTGGGCCAAAGCTCCCCACGAAACCGGGTCGAGACCCCGATAGAGGAAAACATCATAAATCATAGAGAACCATCGAAAGTTGGACCGAAGTCCCATAGATCATCATAAATCATAGAGAATCATAGAAAGTTGGACCGAAGTCCCATAGATGAAGGTCACAAATCCTACATTCCCACTCGGCAATCGCGAGCCAAACAAATATGTCATGAAGCGGATACCATCGATCCAGGTGAATAGAAATTACTCCGAGCTAGTTAATATAAGAAAATAGCAACATGTCTCATAACCACATGCTATTCTCGAATATCTACGAATCCGTAATCGGTTTCTATTCAATACAAAGAAAATTACCACATATGCTCAAGCGAACAAGTCAGGTAGTTATTCGCTAAAATAAACGTATAAGGGTCATAGTCCTCAGTTTTATTAAGGTGAATAAACTATATTTCTTGTTTGATCGATAGGATAAGGAATCGTATATAAATCAATAGTATCAGAACCGAATTTAGAAGTCGAATTTCTATTAAAAGGCTCTTGAGTTTAAAAACTGATTAAATGTTGGTTCGATACCCATTGACAATATAAAATCCCATAATCCATTGTGGTTCAAAATTCATAAAATCCATCACCGTGGCGAATGAAAAACAAAAATCATAAAACATAAACGCATGTTTCATACTATTAAAACGATTGGAAGAACAAACGAAATGGCGCGACAACGACGATTCGAACAAGTTCGGGATTGCCACGACACGCACGAGGAAGGGTCAGGGAAGGAGGTCGGTGGATCACGGGGCCATGCGCCTCGGCGCACGACCGGGAAAAGGGAGACCGGGCCTGGGCATATTGCCCAGGTTGGTCACCGATCGACCGACCCAGGGGGGCGGTCGACCGGCTTGTGTTACGCCCAGGCACAGCCCAGACCTGTCGACCAGCCCCATATGGACGGTGGACCGGATTGTCCCTCGGCGTAAGCCCAGGCACAGGTGACGGGGGATTCGTCCCCCGTCGCGACCACTCCCTCCCAACACTTCTCTCTGCCCCAGAAACTGCCTTTTCCAAACCAAGAACACCCTCCATTCAAGTTGGAGACAAGTGCAATTCATCTCATATGAACATGAAGATTTCCAAACTCAATGTCAACCGAAAATTGGAAATTAACAAATATCCAAAATCAACCACGAACCAAACTAATTCAAACAAACATGAACATCAAGATTAGTCTAAAACTACACTTGTACAAGCTTAGAGCTTGTGGAATGGATGTGAGTTCCCAAAGAACTCACCTTGTTGTCAATGGAGCAATCAACAAGAAGGAACCCAAGCTAGAGGTGTTATCTTCTCACAAGAATCAACAAAAACCAAGCTACACACATGAAACCCAATAACCCTATGCATTAGGAACATGGAGATTCTCGAATAGCATAGAGGAGGTGATGGAGAAGATAGATATCAACTTGCCTAAGCTAGGAGATGAAGAAACACAACAAAGGTTGGATTTTTATGAGATCCTAGGGCTTAGGATTTTAATTTCCCATTCTCTAAGCTTAGGAATTAAGAGGGAGAGTGAATGAAGAAGTAAATGAGAGAGGAGGTGGTTGGGTGCCTATTTTGTGCTATCCAAATAGGTTTGGGTGCACAAATTTGCACTCTAGCCCCTCCAAACAACTCCAATTATCTCGAATTTGAAACATGTCAATGCTTATACTCAAAAAGATTGTAAACGACATTCCGAGACCAATGGAAGGGGTCCCGAGTCCTAATTAAATCATTTACAAAAATTCACCTTTTCAAGGACAAGACTAATATATCGATTCGATATTTGAATATCAATTCAAATAATCTGTTGTAAATTTTACGGGTTGTTACAGACTTCTCCCCTTAAAGAAATTGTGTCCTCGCAATTATTCAAAATAAACTACTAGAGTAATAACCGAAAATTTTTAAATTCTCAACAAGAGCATAAAGAAGATTTCACCTTATGAGAATAGGTTCGGATGAGAATGCTCAATGAACTCCTTAGTTTCCCATGAGCCTTCCTTCGGATTAGCGGACCATTGGACTTTAACAAGGGGAATTTCGGAGGCATTTCACTTCCGTGGCAACAATTCGGAGGGTGGATTTCGCAGGTAAGATTCGGTTAAATTTCTATATCTTTCAAGAACAAGGGGCTCAATAGCAACGTGAGATTTCCCCAATTTCTTCCGTTGTTGAGAAACATGGAACACATTATGAATGGAGGAAAAACGACTCGGTAGCTTCACGCGATATGAAACAACTCCCACGCACTTGGTGACGGGAAATGGTCCAATAAACCTTGGTGCTAATTTTCCCGATTTGCTAAATTTCATAACACCCTTCATGGCTGATACACGAATAAAACCCCACAGAAAATTCTAACTTTCTTTTCTTGCTATCGGCATAGGACTTCTACCGACTTTGAGCTTCTTTCATGCGGCGACATATAAGTTCAATTTTATCCGTGGCATATTGATATAGGTCAGGGCCTATAATCAATTTCTCTCTGATTTCGAGCCAACAAGAAGGAGATCAACATGGCCTTCTATAAAGGGCTTCAAAAGGTGCCATGCCAATAATCGATTGATAACTATTACTGTATGAGAATTCCACAGGGGAATGTGGTCTTCCCAACTTCCTCCAAATTCAAGAATGCAAGCGCAGAGGAGATCCTTAAGAACTTGATTTACCCGCTCCGTTTGCCCATCAGTTTGCGGATGATAGGCGGTACTAAGATCAAGCCTTGTTTCCAAGGATCCTTGGAGACTCCTCCAAAATCCGCTAGTAAACAACGGATCACGGTCACTCACAATGGAAAGAGGGATTCCATGTAATCGAACGATCTCTTTAACATAAAGCATAGCTAAAAGCGGAGCGGTGCGATTAGATTGAACGGGTAAAAAGTGTGCGGATTTGGTGAGGCGATAAACAATTACCCATATATTATCATGGCCTTGACGAGAACAGGGCAATCCGTTAATAAAATCCATGGAAACATTTTCCCACTTCCATATGGGAATTTCTAAGGGCCGCAACAACCCGCCGAGCCTTTGATGTTCGGCCTTCACAAGTTGGCAAGTTGTGTAACAACTAATAAAGTTAGCAACATCTCGTTTCATCCCCTCCCATTAATAGAATTGCTTCATGTCTGCATACATTTTGCTACTCCCGGGATGGATAGAAAATTTAGAATGATGAGAATCCTCCAAAACGGTTTTGCGCAAATCATTTTGACTTGGGATGATAAGTCGTCCGAATTTCCGAACGGCTCCTCTTGAATCGAGGTTAAGATCATGGCCGATACGGGCCAATTCGGGATCTTGCTTTTGTGCTTCATATATACGGTCATAAAGGATGGATGATCCACAAGGCTACATATTATAGGAGTGGAACCCGAGTTGGAGTGACAACTCCGAATCTCATACGAAGACAATAATTCAAGATCCTTCCACTTCGACAACATCATAAAAAAGACCGCATGTTGCTTCCGACTAAGTGCGTCGGCGACGCAATTTCCTTTACCGGGTGTGTAAAGAATATCGAGATCATAAGAAGCAAGAAACTCCATCCACCGTTGTTGTCGTAAATTGAGTTCCTTTTGAGAAAACAAATATTTGAGCGACTTATGGTTCGTGTAAAGCACAAATTTCTCCCCTAAAAGATAATGGCGCCAAATTCAGAGAGAGAAAACAACCGTGGTGAGCTCTAAATCATGAGTAGGATATAGAGTCTTGGCTGGTTTTAATTGCCTAGATGCATAGGCAATTACATGTTCTCGTTGCATGAGAACGACCCCTAGACCAACGTGGCTAGTGTCGGTATAAACAACAATATCTTGATTCCCTTAGGGGATAACAAGAATGGGAGCATTAGAAAGAAGTTCTTTGAGCTTTTGAAATGTGGCTTCACACTTGTCCGACTAAGTGTATTTTACTTCCTTCTTTGTCAAATGAGTGAGTGGAACGACGATTTTAGAAAAATCTTTAATGAACGACGGTAATAACCCGCCAATTCAAGGAAGCTACGAATTTCCGTCACACTCCCCGGTCTCTTCCAATCTTGAATGGCTTCTATCTTAGATGGATCGACTGAAATTCTGGATTCGGAAATAATGTGCCCCAAAAATTTCATGCTTGCTCACCAAAAATGGCATTTGGAAAACTTAGCTTTTAATTGGTGGTTTCCAAGTGTTTCCAAAATGGCACAAAGGTGGTTTTCATGTTCTTCCTCGGCTTTAGAATAAACAAGGATGTCACCAATAAGCACAAACACGAACCTGTAACGGCCCGGAAGAAAAATATCGACGCTCGAATTTTCAACAATAATGCATAATCAAGTATCATTTGTCAAAAATCCAAGTATCGAACTTCAGACTGTTAATGGAAAGAAGTTAGAGGATGAGAAATAGAAAGAAAGAAATTTAGAATAGAAGAAGAACAACAACGTGTTGGATCAAGATTAACCCTAGAGGGGGGTGAATAGGGTTTATCACAGTTTTTAACTGAATTAAAAATCTAACGAGATATATAATAATAAACTGATCACAGAATATAGCAGAAACAGAAATGCAGAAAATAAATCACACACAGATATACCCAGCTTTCGCAAAACCCTGCCTACTGCTGCATTTCTAAGGTTTCTACTAGGTGATAGAACAAATTCCACATACAAGACCATGTACACTCGCAAACCTTGCTCCTATTCTAACCCTACGCTCAAAACCGTAGACTGATCTAAACCCCTAGATCATATTTCCCCTGATTACAGACCCATAAACAGTAACCCTAGTTTTTACAGACTAGTAAACTGCCAGTTAACACATTAACTGGTTTCCCAAAATTTTACAGTCTCTAGTAACTGTTCGTTTGTTTTACAAAAAAGGAAGAAAGATGTACAATTCAAATTGAAAAACAATAAAGATGAAAACAATTAAAATAAAACCCTAGACAAAATTAAACAAAGGAGATTAAGGAATAAAGGGTTATCCCCTTTTCAAAAGCTTGGCCGGCCACTTCACAAATTGGTTGCACTCTTATTTTGGTCCCGTTCCCTGTGGTCTCTGAAGAAACAAATATGGCGGTGGCTAGGGTTTCTTATTTTCCCAAATTTCGATCTCGTATGCTTTAAAAGAGATTTGTTCTCTGATGTTCGGATTCTCGTTGATGCTTTGTGTCCGCCCCTTCTTGCTCGATCGATTTGGATTTTCTGTTGATCGAAACCCTAAAAGAAAAACGTGAGTATTCTAATTCTTTTTAATTTGAGCTGAATTGCTTGGTTTCGATTTTCAAAATCACTAGCCTATGATGTAATGGTATTGTATAAATAGGATTATATATTCCTAATTACAGTCTCTGATTTCCTGAAATGACGAAATTTGATTTGCGAGAATTTGTTGCCTCTGATGGTTTTTGACTTGTGGTTTTTTCATTGATTGCCGATGATGTAATGGTGTTAAAATAGGGTAGAATCGAAAACCCTATAACTCTGATTTCACCATAAATGACTTGATTTGATTTTCGTTTCTTTCCCCTTTTTGCTGCGTCGGCTTTGAAAATGAAATTGCATGATTGTTTGAGAATGTTTTAAACAGAAATTGGTTGCCAAAAATTGAAAGACTGCCTTGAATGTCTTTGTGTGTAATTGCTGACATCATGCATGCCAAAAAATAATTGTGATATCTGTCATTAATTTCTGATTCTTGGAAGCTAATTTGTAATATCATTTTTAGCAAAGCAAAAACTAGAAACATTTGAATTTTTTTCTTGCACCTTGCTAGTTAATAAACTTGTCTTGTGCTGATTTGTAACTTGCCAAAAAAAAAACTGATTTGTACGAGATTCATTCTGCCTTGTCACCATGCTATATATGATTTGCCTTGTCATATTTGCTAAAACAAATTTCTTTGTATATCTGAACTAGTACACCATGTCTGTGTACACTGTTTTGACATTTCCTTGAACTTGCTTGTCTCTGAATCATGCTGTGTATTCATGCATGATGCTATTCATTTGAACATGAACCTAAAACTGCAAAAAATTATTGTTGTATTGACCATGCACCTCCAGTTTTTGCTTCCATTGTTAGAAGTGCACTAAAGTACTCATTGACCATACACTTGCCATGCTGGAGTCACTTTGTATACATGAAATTGTATATCCTGCTGTTGCTTTTCTGGGTTGCACCATTGAGTTGTAGTGACCGTGTTACACTTGAGTTTGCTGAGTGTTTCCAGTTTGCTTGATCATGTACATATGAATTTTCAATATATATATATATATATATATATATATATATATGAGTTTGTTGTTGAATTTCATAACTGCACCATGTTGACACATGCTCGACCACTTTGAGTTGTGTTGAACATGTATGTATGTATATATATATCACTTGTTGCACCATTTTTCTACTTGTATCCATGCTGTGTTGGCTTCATGAAACTGTGCTCGACTGCTTTAAAGCTTGTTGTGCCACACATATACTTCAGTTTAAACTGTGATGCTCATCCTGACTTGCCAAGCTTGGCTGCACTATGCTTTGCCATGCCAATCTTTGAAACTGCCTTGTTTGCTGCTATGTTGGCACTTTCACTTAAATCGGCTGCCATGTTGACGATGCCATGTATGCCAGTCTTCACCATTTATATATGTCACTTTATGAACCATTCATGAGCTCGACCATGTTTGCATTCATGCACATGTTGCCGCTCCATATGTTTGTTGATGGTTTCATTGGTTTCATGTTTGCTTTGATCCATTGAGCTCCCATTTTCACTTTGTATTATGCTCGGCCCATGTTTGATTTGTACTTTGAGATGTAATGACTTTGTTTTCATGTGCACTTAGTCGAAAAGGTCCACGTGGCTACTCCTTAGTTGCACACTGAATTGACGTGGTAGTGTATACGTGTATATATATACACGTGTGTATATGCAGCCATTTAGAAAATTTCCTGTCCCTGTACATGTACAAACAGTCTGCCTAGACACAGATGAATCGGATCAAGTCATGAAAAATGATGAGAAACACACCAGAAAACTGAGGCAAATAAAATTTTAAAAATAAAATAATATTTGCTAGAAATTAGAGTATTATTTTTGTTCTAGATACTGTGTGTGTGTTTCTATTGTGACAGGTAAGCAGATGGTGACTGGACTGACTAAGAGCTGTGAAGACAGAAGACTGAAGATAGTGAATGAGAGTGTCAGTGTGTGTCTGTATATATGAAATTGTACAGAGTGAATGTAAATGAATTGTAAATGAATGTACATATAGTGTAGAGTGAACTATATATGAATCATACAATGAACATGTAAGTAAATACGAATTTGTACTGTTATTTGTAATATACAAATTTGTTTGAAATAAAATTTTATTTTATTGTGCTCAAATTTGTGTTCAAGCAAATTTGTTTATCGTATTCAGTTTATATACAAGTACAATGACATGAGAAGAATATATAAATAGTGGAGTTATTAATATGTACTGTTTGAATGTTGAAATAGAATATTATACTTAAATAAAATACTGTGTGAATATTTGAATGTTTGTACAATCGTATTTTATTTAAATATAAATATTATATTCCTGTCTGTGATGTGATATAACAGTACGACTACAAACACATTTATAATAATATTTATTTGGTTGTTATCATCAAACAAAAAATCATATAATTGTGTATACAACACCGTTATATACAACAATCTTCCCCTTTTGATGATGACAAAAAAATAAAAGATTTTGAGCACAATAAATGTGTTTGACAGTGAAAATTGAACTCCCCCTATTTATTAGCTCCCCCTACAACAGAAAGCGTGCTTGAGTGAAATTAACTGAATAATAATGAATTTTTCAAAATTAATGAATTTTTCAAATTAAAAATATTTATCAAATATTCACTTATAAATCAAAATCTCAATCCATTCTCCCCCTTTTGTTATCATCAAAGGATACAGAAATTAAAATATAGATGAATAGTGACTAATAAATATAATATTTACTTAAGAGGAAGAATGATCATCATAAATCTCAATCAGTCAAACAAAAATCATAACAAACTAAGAACTGGTGGCATATTTCATATTGTAGAGAATGGCGGATTTACGATGAAATTTATATAAAATGGAGAGAGTTACAAAAATATGATTTCCAATTATTTTGTAAAATTTAGCACAAAAACAGTGATGGATTTTGACTATAGTTAATAATTCAATTTAAGTGAAAAAATCATATAATCTCAAATCCCAGTAGTTATCAATCAACAAATCATAATACTTCATAAGATTTCAATAATTTCACAGATTAGAAATATGGATTGATAGGATGGTTTTTATACACCAAGGAGAATTCCAGATTAATTTCAATTTATAGGACAATATTTCCTTTTTCTTTTATTTAAGAGCACACTGACCACGCATAACCAGAGCTTGGATTTTTAAATGAGGTCAGTCGCAGCTTAAATTATAAGTTGTCTCATAACCATGCATGACCAGTGTAACAACCCGAATTTTAATAACATGTTGAAACTAGAAATCAGGGTATAATTAAATTTTAAAATGATAATCATGGGAAATAGATTGCGCCATTGGGTTCGTCTCGGAATTCTACATGAAATAGAGTCCAACTTTTCGAAAATCGGAGTCCGGATGAAGAAGTTATGGCATGTGGAAGTTTCAGCAAATTTTAGGCAGCAGAGGACCAGGCAGGTCGACCTGGGGGTCGACCTAGGGGCCAGGTCGACCTTAGGGTCGACCTACCTCCCAGGTCGACCATGTGGTCGACCTCCCCCCCTTACAGGTCGACCTGGTCGGCCTGTTTTGACTCAGAACTCATTTTTGAAGCCTGAGACGTGTTTTGATGGTCCAGATTGATTCTAGGGTTAATCTAAGGGCCTAAACTAGTTGCTACCCCTATAAATACACCCTTAGACCTAACCTAATTCATATCAAATCATTCTTACACCATTATGATGCTAAAATACCTCTTGAACCCTGGCCGCCGTCTCCAAATCAAAGTACAAACATTCAAACTCAAATCAATTCAAAGAACAAGGCTTCTACAATGATTCAAAACAATAAATCAACAACGCCGCGACATTTTTACAACAAATTCAGTTCTTAATTCATTTGCCATGCTCTGTAAGTTCTAGTTGTTTTTAGATTTAAACATTTAAATTACAATATGGCGATGGAATAAAGTGGAATTGAATTTAAGTATGTTTATTGATTCAGATCTATTTCTGTTGCTTCTTGAATCTTGAGTTTTGGGACTTTTTTATGTTCGTTCTCATGTCAAGCTTATGATCTATTCAGCCTGTTGTAAATCAGTTTTTCTTGATTCATATTGATATTATTATCAAGATCTATCTTTTATGCCAGTTTTCTCTCAATGCTGATTGTTATACAAATTCTACCTTCCCTTATTTATTTTCTTTCAATGAACCTAGGTCAATTTCGGACCTAGGCCTAAACCGCGATTTGCGTACGATTGAATATGGGGAAATATGGGAATGTTGTCTATATTGGATATATATGTTTGGTAAAATTGATGGCATAACATGAAATTGGAAATTTGGGGTATTGTCAATATAATTGAAATTGCAAGTTTGGCCATTGGCATAATTAAATTGGCATGAAGTGGGCATAATGAATTAGCATGTAAATCAAATCACGAGTTCGGGCCTATGTAAATTAAATCAAAAGATTAGGTTTATGATTGGGCATAAGTAGAATTGGGACTTTGAACGTAAAAGCAATTGTAAACTTGATAATTGGCATAAATATAAATTTGGGTAATTAGCGTGTATTGAAATAAAAAGGATTATAGTTTGGGATAACTACATCATGAATCTTGATTTGGGTTTATTTGGACATGAAACTTGATACATGTAATCTTGGCTAGAACTTGATATGGGTAAAATGGCATAAACCTGGCATACATGTAAATAGGCAAGAATTGGACGTATGTAAACTAACTAGAATTGGATATATATATATATGCGTGTAATTTTGGAACTTGGGCATATGTTTATTAATATGTAAAGTTGGGAATTTGAAACATGAAAATGACTGTGTATAGGATAATTGACTTGAACACGAACATGAACATTTCTATATGTTAAACACATGAACTGATATTGGGGTTTTGGGGGGAATACGACCATTAATGAACTTTTGACACGAGGTTAGACTCAGTTTGTGGTGTAAATCTGCCCGGAACCGGCCGGCAAATCCAGTAGCCACAAAGTGTCAGTCTAATGTGAGAGGTCAAAGGTTGAATTGTAGGCGTAATAATTTATGACACGAGGTTAGACTTAGTTTGTGGTGTAAATCTGCCCGGAACCGCCCGACAAATCCAATGGCCACAAAGTGCACGGTCTAATGTGAGAGGTCGTGATTCGTTCATCATAATGAATGAATTAAGGAATATTAACCATAATAAGACGTGGGTATGGTTAGAGGGTTATGTGGGATGACATGGAAATTTGACATGTAAATGTGGACCTAACCGGTATGAGTTAAGAACATGTAAAACTTATAAATGTGGGCTTAACCAACATAACTGTTAATCAGACCAATGGGTGGGTTAAGTAATATGACTAGACTAATGACACTTAAGCGATATGACATGAATGGGTGGGTTAAGTAATATGACTAGACTAATGACACTTAACCAATATAACATGACACGTGACAGGGTTAAGTCAACTTGAACATATAGATAATACTTAACCAACTTAGCATGATACGTGGGCGGGTTAAGCCATGAATTACTTGAAATACTTAACCAATGCAATCTGAAGAATGGGAGGGTTAAGTTAAATGGGTTGGTTTTAGTTGAATGGGTTGATAACACCCAACCAGTATAACCTGATGTGTGGTAGGGTTAAGTAAATACACGAGGGTAACACTTAACCATTATAAAATGGCTAGTGGATGAGGTTGAGTTAACATACACTTAACCAATCTAACATGACGTGTGGTAAGGGTTAAGTTAACACAGGGGAGAACGCTTAACCGATATAACAAGACATGCGGTAGGGTTAAGTAACACAAGAGAGAACATTTAACCACGGTATCATGATGGGGGGTGGGGTTAAGTTAAATAGATAACACTTAACCAACTTGTGGGGTATATGAATAGACCCTAGGAAAACCCTAGTAGCGGGACCCGTTTCAGCAGTAACCCACATTAGGTATCAACGGTACCCTGAGCTAGGCAGGGTGGGGCACGATTACTGGGCTGATTGTAAGCGGTCAAAACGGCGGTAGGGGATGCAGCGATGCAGGTTCCGACGGATTACGGGCATGCACGTATTCCGGAGTGGAAAATTTAGCCACTGGGCATCAGTAGATATAAAGTTGTGCATCAAAAAGGGTGTTGGGGTTGCCATCCTAGGGATTGATACACCCTAGGGTGGGACTAGCATAGGTATCTACGAGTAGGGGGCTGCAAGAACTAGGTCGAGTAGGAGCCGATCGATTAGGGTAGTAAGGATACATCTAACACATTTATGGCAATTGGGCTGGTTGAGATGAAAATCCTTATATTAGATGTAGTCCTGAAGGCTACCACAACTACAGGGTTGGGATAACCTTAGTATATAACACATATGAAACATTGTAAGTAAGAGCCGATCAATTAAGATAGGTGCGGGGGGGGGGGGGGGACATGAAACTGTCAATATGAGGTGGGACCCTTATCGTGGGATATGTACCTATAAAACTATCATGTGGGTTTTGGGGAATCACTTATCTTGTAATTAAAACTTAGTAAACTAATTGAAACACTAGTTAGGTGGTGCAGAGAATATAGGAAATCAAGGAAAATAGTGAAAAGGTGAAGCTTAGAAATCTTGCGATGTTATACTTAATAGAAACCTTGCAATGTGATACTTGGTAGGAACCTTGTGATGATATTCTTGATAGGAAGCATGGGATGTTATACTTGATTCATCGTGCCTGTAGCTTACCTTGTCATCATGCTTATGTTTACTTTCAGTTTATTCATGCCATATTATCTTCACCTGTCTTTATGCTGAAAGCCACTAGGACTTACTCAGTCTTTATGACTGACCCGGTTTTTTTTGCATCTTTTTCTTCCATTCCCCCCCCCCCTCCAGGTTCGCAGGGTGGAAATACAGCTTAGTTCGGATCTTACCAAGCTCCAAGGCTCTTTCATTTGCTGCTTGGATCTCTCTTGGCTATGGCTTGCTTTGCTTTATTGGGGAATACTACAATTTATTTTCATGCTTCTTTGTTTTTGAGCAAGACAGATATTTTAGCTATGTAATTGGGTATTTGAAAGTTGATGGACTTTTATTGTAAACAATTATATTTAATAAATGATTTGAAGTACTTCTACTTTACCTTCCGCTGTTTTATATATGTTTGTCTTTTAATATTTCTGTTCCAGTACCCATAATGCTCCACTGAAGTTAAAGCATTCCCTTTGTGAGTGACCTTAACGGATGTAGGGTGTTACATTTGGTATCAGAGCAGAAGGTTACTAGACTGGGCAAAAGCTTTTAAGAACCTTCTGAAATAATTTTCAAAATGTTGACAAAGAAGCATTTTCTAAGAAAAGTTTTGTTTTATTTGAAAGGCATATTCCCCAAAGCCATATGCACTATCTTTTGATTCTCTCCTTGAGTTTCTTCTCTCTTTCTTTTTCACCATAGTTTTGTAGGTGTACGACACATGTAGGAGGGCAAAGAAGTGCCCAACTTCCATTTGTAGCCACAGTAGTTCCATCTGCGTCTAATCTTATTTCAAGCTTTGTAGGGTTGCCATGCGATGGAGGTAGCTTTCGAGAAACTTGTCAACAAGCTATACAAGGATAGCAAGAACGAGGATAAAGAACACAAGCCTAAGGATGAGAAACTTGTTGATATGGCTTAATCCACGAAGGAGGAAAAGGTGAAAGGAAAGAGGCCAAAGTGAAAGAATAATAAAACCCACGACAAGAGAGAGTGTCTTTAGTATGGTAAAAAGGGACATGTAGTTAAGTAATAGAGGACAAGGACAAGGGCAAAGGACAAGATCATCGAGAGGGTAATTGTATGCTCTCACTACTAGCGTACCTTAGAAGAGGTGGTAACGTTTCTGTTAAAAGTTTAGCTTTTATTTTCTATCATACCATGGGAACTTTGTTTTTGTACATCGCATCCTTTTTAATTTTTCTTCGATAATTGAGTCTCTGCACCTTAGTACTAGCATAGTAGAGGGTCCCATTTTTGTCTCAAATCCTGTTGGGGAATCGGCTCATTTATTCATGACTTGTTTGGATTTGAGAATGTCTATGCTAAGTGTTGAGTTTAGAAGTAATGCTTATGTTTTTGGGCTATGGGTTATTTCTAGGGATGAAGTGGTTATCCAGAAATGATACCATTCTCGAGTATGAAAAGAGGGTAGTTAGACTCTTGACTTGCCTCGGTAATACCCTCGAAGTCTAGTGTAACCCTTAGGGTTCTGCCATGCTTAGTTACCTAGAATCTCTTGATACATTTATCAATCCGCTCGAGTAGTGTTCGCCACTAAGGCAGATGGTTCATTTCGCTTATGCATGAGTTATAGAAAATCACCTTAGTAAGTACACTTGGCAATATGGTTGGCATTTTTTTATTTTCAAGAAATAATTCATTTATGTGGAATACCTTCTAGTAAGTGAATGAGATCCAAGATTCACTAGTGAATTTTGGAGAGCTTGCATGAAACCATGAGTACACATTTATGTTTAAGCTGAGTATACTAGAAAAAGAATAAGTGAAAGTGGAACGAGAGGCGACAGTGAACTGAGTTCCAACTCATATTTTGGAAATAGGAATTAAGAAGCTACGAAATTGTGAAGCTAAAGACGGTCAAAGCACGATGGAGTTAAGCACAAGGAAATGCGACTTAGAAGATTGAAGACTAGACATGCGCATCATATCTCTTTTTAAGAGTATATCCTTGATCCCTCTTTTCCTGTAGAGCTTACTTGTATGTTATCTTTTAAGTATAACCTCTCGGTCTTATTCTCAATCCTATTTCTGTTGCAAAACCCCATAAGGATCATCTGTTAGTAATACATGTTGGGGATTGAGGGTGTCCGTTGGGTTGAGTTATTCTTTGGGCGTCAGGCTGATGTTGATTTCGGTCTTCGGGCTGGTGCTTAGGGACTTCTTCTCCTAATCAGTATATATGTGACATAGATTTCCAGTTTTGACACTACCTAATGGGCACAAAGTTTTTACTTGCTTCTATCGTTCGACTATATCTTTAGGTAGGAACAATTGGGTGTAAACATGTGTTTGAGACATGTTATGATTCATGGTTGCAAGTGGTTGCAAGCGGTTGCTAGTGGTTGCTCGTGGATTCATATACACGCACATTAGACACTAGATCGGCTCCGTCACCTTTCATATTGCATATGCATGAGTGTTTATACTTGTTTATGGATGAATTTGAATATGTTATCATGTGGATGTTGCATATGGATGGATGTTTGTGCACACATATAGTGTTAGTGTGACTAGGACTATTTGCATACATGTTGGACTCATGGCACTAAACATATTTTGCATTAAGAAGATCAATCAGGCCTGATCATTTGCATTAGATAAGGAACATATACACACACTTTTTGCATATGTTCATATAGCATTAGAAATCTCTTAAGGACAATAGATGCCTGTGATTGATGATTGAGTAGATGGATGATTAGATGGTAGGACACATTCTTCTTAACTTGAAGATTTCGGGGACGAAATCCTTTAAGGAGGGGAGAATGTAACAACCCGAATTTTAATAACATGTTAAAACTAGAAATCAGGGTATAATTAAATTTTAAAGCGAGAATCATGGGTAACAGGTTGCGCCATTGCGTTCGTCTCGGAATTCTACATGAAATAGAGTCCGAGTTTTCAAAAATCGGAGTCCGAATGAAGAAGTTATGGCCTGTGGAAGATTCAGCAAATTTTAGGCAGCAAAGGACCAGGCAGGTCGACCTGGGGGTCGACCTAGGGGCCAGGTCGACCATGTGGTCGACCTACCCCCCAGGTCGACCATGGGGTCGACCTCCCCCCCTTACAGGTCGACCTGGTCGGCTTGTTTTGACCCAGAACCCATTTTTGAAGCCTGAGACGTGTTTTGATGGTCCGGATTGATTCTAGGGTTAATCTAAGGGCCTAAACTAGTTGCTACCCCTATAAATACACCCTTAGACCTAACCTAATTCATATCAAATCATTCTTACACCATTATGCTGCTAAAATACCTCTTGAACCATGGCCGCCGTCTCCAAATCAAAGTACAAACATTCAAACTCAAATCAATTCAAAGAACACGACTTCTACAATGATTCAAGACAATAAATCAAC
The DNA here is from genome assembly GCA_030737875.1 of Allium sativum. Taxonomy (NCBI): domain Eukaryota; kingdom Viridiplantae; phylum Streptophyta; class Magnoliopsida; order Asparagales; family Amaryllidaceae; genus Allium; species Allium sativum. Next base: position 931,131,692 of record CM060922.1, on the reverse strand, counting down.
AACGCCGCGACATTTTTACAACAAATTCAGTTCTTAATTCATTTGCCATGCTCTGTAAGTTCTAGTTGTTTTTATATTTAAACATTTAAAGTACAATATGGCCATGGAATAAAGTGGAATTGGATTTAAGTATGTTTATTGATTCAGATTTATTTCTGTTGCTTCTTGAATCTTGAGTTTTGGGACTTTTCTATGTTCGTTCTCATGTCAAGCTTATGATCTATTCAGCCTGTTGTAAATCAGTTTTTCTTGATTCATATTGATATTATTATCAAGATCTATCTTTTATGCCAGTTTTCTCTCTATGTTGATTGTTATACAAATTCTACCTTCCCCTATTTATTTTCTTTCGATGAACCTAGGTCAATTTCGGACCTAGGCCTAAACCGCGATTTGCGTACGATTGAATATGGGGAAATATGGGAATGTTGTCTATATTGGATATATATGTTTGGTAAAATTGATGGCATAACATGAAATTGGAAATTTGGGGTATTGTCAATATAATTGAAATTGCAAGTTTGGCCATTGGCATAATTAAATTGGCATGAAGTGGGCATAATGAATTAGCATGTAAATCAAATCACGAGTTCGGACCTATGTAAATTAAATCAAAAGATTAGGTTTATGATTGGGCATAAGTAGAATTGGGACTTTGAACGTAAAAGCAATTGTAAACTTGATAATTGGCATAAATATAAATTTGGGTAATTAGCGTGTATTGAAATAAAAAGGATTATAGTTTGGGATAACTACATCATGAATCTTGATTTGGGTTTATTTGGACATGAAACTTGATACATGTAATCTTGGCTAGAACTTGATATGGGTAAAATGGCATAAACCTGGCATACATGTAAATAGGCAAGAATTGGACGTATGTAAACTGACTAGAATTGGATATATATATATATATAAATTGGCATGTAATTTTGGAACTTGGGCATATGTTTATTAATATGTAAAGTTGGGAATTTGAAACATGAAAATGACTGTGTATAGGATAATTGACTTGAACACGAACATGAACATTTCTATATGTTAAACACATGAACTGATATTGGGGTTTTGGGGGGAATACGACCATTAATGAACCTTTGACACGAGGTTAGACTCAGTTTGTGGTGTAAATCTGCACGGAACCGCCCGGCAAATCCAGTAGCCACAAAGTGTCAGTCTAATGTGAGAGGTCAAAGGTCGAATTGTAGGCGTAACGATTTATGACACGAGGTTAGACTCAGTTTGTGGTGTAAATCTGCCCGGAACCGCTCGGCAAATCCAGTGGCTACAAAGTGCACGGTCTAATGTGAGAGGTCATGATTTGTTCGTCATAATGAATGAATTAAGGAATATTAACCATAATAAGACGTGGGTATGGTTAGAGGGTTAGGTGGGATGACATGGAAATTTGACATGTAAATGTGGACCTAACTGGTATGAGTTAAGAACATGTAAAACTTATAAATGTGGGCTTAACCAACATAACTGTTAATCAGACCAATGGGTGGATTAAGTAATATGACTAGACTAATGACACTTAAGCGATATGACATGAATGGGTGGGTTAAGTAATATGACTAGACTAATGACACTTAACCAACATAACATGACACGTGACAGGGTTAAGTCAACTTGAACATATAGATAATACTTAACCAACTTAGCATGATACGTGGGCGGGTTAAGCCATGAATTACTTGAAATACTTAACCAATGCAATCTAACGAATGGGAGGGTCAAATTAAATGCGTTGGTTTAAGTTGAATGGGTTGATAACACCCAACCAATATAACCTGATGTGTGGTAGGGTTAAGTAAATACACAAGGGTAACACTTAACCATTATAAAATGGCTAGTGGATGAGGTTGAGTTAACATACACTTAACCAATCTAACGTGAGGTGTGGTAAGGGTTAAGTTAACACAGGGGAGAACGCTTTATCGATATAGCAAGACATGTGGTAGGGTTAAGTAACACAAGAGAGAACACTTAACCACGGTATCATGATGGGGGTGGGGTTAAGTTAAATAGATAACACTTAACCAACCTGTGGGGTACACGAATAGACCCTAGGAAAACCCTAGTAGCGGGACCCGTTTCAGCAGTAACCCACATTAGGTATCAACGGTACCCCGAGCTAGGCAGGGTGGGGCACGATTACTGGGTTTATTGTAAGCGGTTAAAACGACGGCAGGGGATGCAGCGGTGCAGGTTCCGACGGATTACGGGCGTGCACGTATTCCGGAGTGGAAAATTTAGCCACTGGGCATCAGTAGATATAAAGCTGTGCATCAAAAAGGGTGTCGGGGTTGCCATCCTAGGGATTGATGCACCCTAGGGTGGGACCAGCACAGGTATCTACGAGTAGGGAGCCGCAAGAACAAGGTCGAGTAGGAGACGATCGATTAGGATAGTAAGGACACATATAACACATTTATGGCAATTGGGCTGGTTGAGGTGAAAATCCTTATATTAGATGCAGTCCTAAAGGCTACCACAACTATGGAGTTGGGATAACCTTGGTATATAACACATATGAAACATTGTAAGTAAGAGCCGATCAATTAAGATAGGTGCGGTGGGGACATGAAACTGTCAATATGAGGTGGGACCCTCGTCGTGGGATATGTACCTATAAAACTATCATGTGGGTTATGGGGGATCACTTATCTTGTAATTAAAACTTAGTAAACTAATTGAAACGCTAGTTAGGTGGTGCAGAGAATATAAGAAATCAAGGAAAATAGTGAAATGGTAAAGCTTAGAAATCTTGCGATGTTATACTTAATAGAAACCTTACAATGTGATACTTGGTAGGAAACTTGTGATGATACTCTTGATAGGAAGCATGGGATGTTATACTTGATTCATCATGTCTGTAGCTTACCTTGTCATCATGCTTATGTTTACTTTCAGTTTATTCATGCCATATTATCTTCACCTGATTTTATGCTGAAAGCCACTAGGACTTACTCAGTCTTTATGACTGACCCGATTTGTTTCGCCTCTTTTTCTTCCATCCCCCCTCCCCCCCCCTCCCCCAGGTTCGCAGGGTGGAAATACAGCTTAGTTCGGATCTTACCAAGCTCCAAGGCTCTTTCATGTGCTGCTTGGATCTCTCTTGGTTATGGCTTGCTTTGCTTTATTGGGGAATACTACAATTTATTTTCATGCTTCTTTGTTTTTGAGCAAGACAGATATTTTAGCTATGTAATTGGGTATTTGAAAGTTGATGGGCTTTTATTGTAAACAATTATATTTAATAAATGATTTGAAGTGCTTCTACTTTACCTTCCGCTGTTTTATATATGTCTGTCTTGTAATATTTCTGTTCCAGTATCCATAATGCTCCATTGAAGTTAAGGCATTCCCTTTGTGAGTGACCTTAACGGATGTGGGTTGTTACAACCAGAGTTTGGATTTTTAAATGAGGTTAGAGACACACTTATGTATTAATTATATATTTATCGTTTTCAGCTTCAAAAGAAAAAACTCCTCGGTATATACAACCATATGAATGATAGAAATGTGGCAGGTACAAAAATGGACTATGAAATAAATTTCTAAATTAATTATATTATGAAATATGCTCGACTTTACCGGGATCATTGAAAAACTTCAATTGTCAATTCTTAAAAAAACATAGTCCCATTTTTATCACAAATATTTCCACTGTTTTAAAAAAAATATTAACTCTCCATATTAATATAAAAACATAATGGATGGTAGAAGGATGACAGATAATGAAGATGGTTGTGAAATAATTTCCGGTTCAAAGATATTATAATAAATATTCAACCATCATGAAAATCCAGATAAAATCTCCTCTTGTTGTGAAATATACTGCAGTCACAATTCATCACAATTCCAAAATCTGATAATAATTTTTAATGAATTATAAATACGGCACAATTTGGATATTGATTTCAATTTCTAAATGAATAAAAAATAAATAATTTTAAAATTGAAAATCAATTACAAGAGGAATTTAGAGAGATATATACAAGACAAGAAATATATACAAAGAATATTCAGCACTTCTAAACTGATACCACTTGATGTCTCTATACATGAGGATTTTAAAAATGATACTGGAGACGAAAAAAGATATCTCAGACAACAGAATCTTAAAACACAAAGCCCAAAGATACAAGATTTCACATTTGGCACATTTATTAGAGCAGTAGGCAAGAAATAATCAAAGCAAGCACATTATCAGAAAAAATTGAAAAAGCAATATCAGAGAAGCACCAGAAAACAGTTATGAATCAGACTTGTCAGAAAATGCTTCACAGAAGTTTCAGATGGTCACAAAAGATGATTCATGATCCTAGATTTAAAAATATTGTTTATTTCAAATCATTTGAAGAAATATGAAAATATCAGAATTTAATGAATCAATTGCATCCGATTGTATTTTTTTGATTCTAGATATGTGTGTGATTCAGTAAATCAATAATTTCAAATGATTTTAAACAAAACAAATGTTTAAATCAAATAACCATGAAATAATAGAGAGATTTAAGACCATTTTTTTCCAAGATATTCAAAATTATCTCTGACAAGCCCAAAGAATTTTTCAGAATATTTACATCAAGTTTGAAGGAAAAAATTCATGATCCAAAATAGTGGTTTATTCAAAATCACTTGAACTAAATGTAATTCTTGAGATACAATGAATCAATCACATAGGATTAATAATTTCAAATCTGAGCAGTGTGTGAGATTCAAAATATCAGAAATTTCAAATGATCTTAAATTAAAAAAAAAATCCAAACTAGATGATCATGAATAACAGATAATTTCAAGATGTAAGCAATGATTCAAGAATATCTAAGCCAATTTAAAAATCAATGAAATTATCACGACTGATAAGTAGCAGTGTGCTGTAATGAGTATAAGATTTCAAGCTTTTCTAAACTGAATTAGAAGAAACTAAAAACAGAAGAAGTGTGTGAAATTTCATAAAACTTTCAGATCTTTAAAAATTTAGAATTCATATTAACAGTGTGTACGTCAACACTATTAGGAATTCAGAGAACAGAAAATGAACTTCAAAACAATTGCAGAAATATTTACAAATTTGAATTCAAGATCTGGAAATTATTAAACACTAGAGTTTATACAAATGAAGCAAATTTCCATAAAAAATATGAATTCTACAATTTGAAATTAATGAAGCCTAAAAAGTTACAAAGATATGACAGTGACAAATCAAAACAGATAAAACAAAGAAAAATTAAACAGAAGGGGCAGAAGGAGAAATAAACAAAGAAAATAAAAATAGAGAATATTTACAAAGGTGAGTTTAGAGATCATACCAGAATCCAATCAAAATCTCTAACTCAACAAACTTGGCTAAGGAACTGTGGATGATATAGGAATATTGAGCAGCTCGAATTCAATTCTCTTTTGCAAAGCAGTTCCTCAGCATCCTTCGGTACCTAACAATTCTGGGGATCAAGTGGTCTAACAAAATTTGTAAAACCACTCACAGCTTTGTTCACATGTTTTGGTACCCAAATCTGTTTGTACACCAAACCATCAGAATTTGCCTTGGTACCCTTAGGAATCCAGATTTGTTTGAATTTAGTCAAAGATGTTTTATCTTCTTTTGGGATCCAGGATTGTTTAAATGGATTGTTATAAAACAAATTCTCATTTCGTTTGTGATTTAAAAATCCTTTCGAATTTTCAGAGTTCATATTTTCAAGTCTATTCTTTTCAAAAGAGTTTGAAGGATTTTTAAAACAACTTGGGTCTCGTTTTCCAAAAATATTGATTTTCTCAAAACCAAGACCATTCCTATTACCAGAAGACACTTGATTTTTCAACAGCATATTCAAAGATTTTTCTCCAGTAGAAAAACGTTTCAAACTCAGCTCAAGACTATTAATTTTTGATTTCAAAAGATCATTCTCAATTAAAAGCTTCTCAGTTTTGATTTTAGACTCAGAAATTTCAATATCAAACTGTTTTTGTTTTTCAATCTCACAAATCTTGAAATCCTTAATTTCATTTTCAAGCTCTTTTAAAATCAAATCTGTTTTCAACAAACCTTGTTTTTCAGTAAATTCATATTCGGAATTTTTGTTAATCTTAAAATTTTCAAATTCCTTTTGTAAAAAGTTGTTTATACTTTCAAGTTCAATCTTGTTTTCTTTTAAAATTACAATTTCATTTTCAAGCTTTTGAATATTTTTATTTTGATAAACAAGATTATTTTCCAAAACCAAACAACTTTTACAACTAGAATTTGAAGACTTCTTGTCCTTCTTAAGTTTTGATTCCAAAATATTGTTTTTGCTGGTCAACTCAAGCTTTTCAGATTTCAGAATTTTATTTTTAGATTTTAGATTCTCAACAGATTCAGTTAAATCATTTAAAAGATGAACTAAATCTTTATAAGAAAAATTTCCTGTTGAGTCTCCATCTGAATTTTTATCTGTACAACCTGTTAAGCACAATTCTAAAACTGAGTTTTCTTTTCGGGGTTTTGAGCTGCTTTTGTCAAATTGTCTATACATCAAATTGAGGGTATTCCAGATTTCCTGCGCAGTTAAACAATGGGAGATAAGGTTATACTGAACATCATCAATAAAAGAATATAAAATATGCATAGCATGAGAATTAAACCGAATATCACTTCTACCAACAATATCAAATCCATTAATAACAATATCCCAACATTTAACATCAACAGATTTTAAATATAACTCTATTTCTAATTTCCAATTTAAAAAATCTGTATCATTAAAAATAGATGGAATATGACTGGACTGACTCTCAGAGGACTGACAATTAGGATGACCCATTACTCTAGAGTTAACAGAAAATACCTGCTCTGATACCACTTATTGGATCAAGATTTACCCTAGAGGGGGGGGAATAGGGTTTATCACAGTTTTTAACTGAATTAAAAATCTAACGGGATATATAATAATAAACTGATCACAGAATATAGAAGAAACATAAATGCAGAAAATAAATCACACACAGATATACCCAGCTTCGGCAAAACCCTTCCTACTGCTGCATTTCTTAGGTTTCTACTAGGTGATAGAACAAATTCCGCATACAAGACCATGTACACTCGCAAACCCTGCTCCTATTCTAACCCTACGCTCAAAACCGTACACTGATCTAAACCCCTAGATCATATTTCCCCTGATTACAGACCCGTAAACAGTAACCTTAGTTTTTACAGACTAGTAAACTGCCAGTTAACACACTAATTGGTTTCCTAGAATTTTACAGTCTCTAGTAACTGTTCGTTTGTTTTACAAAAAAAACAGAACGACGTACAATTCAAATTGAAAAACAATAAAGATGAAAAACAATTAAAAGAAAACCCTAGACAAAATAAAACAAAAGGAGATTAAGGAATAAAGGGTTATCTCCTTTTCAAAAGCTTGGCCGGCCACTTCACAAATTGGTTGCACTCTTATTTTGGTCCCGTTCTCTCTGGTCTCTGAAGAAACAAATATGGCGGCGTCTAGGGTTTCTTATTTTCCCAAATTTCGATCTAGTATGCATTGAAAGAGATTTGTTCTCTAATGTTCGGATTCTCGTTGATGCTTTGTGTCCGCTCCTTCTTGCTTGATCGATTTGGATTTTATGTTGATCGAAACCATAAAAGAAAAACGTGAGTATTTTGATTCTTTTTTATTTGAGTTGAATTGCTTGGTTTCGATTTTCAAAATCACTAGCCTATGATGTAATGGTATTGTATAAACAGAATATATATTCCTAAATACAGTCTCTGATTTCCTGAAATGATGAAATTTGATTTGCGAGAATTTGTTGCCTCTGATGGTTTTTGACTTGTGGTTTTTTTTCATTGATTGCCGATGATGTAATGGTGTTAAAATAGGGTAGAATCGAAAAACCTAAAACTCTGATTTCACCATAAATGACTTGATTTGATTTTCGTTTCTTTCCCCTTTTTGCTGCATCGGCTTTGAAAATGAAATTGCATGATTTTTTGAGAATGTTTTAAACAGAAATTGGTTGCCAAAAATTAAAAGACTGCCTTGAATGTCTTTGCGTGTAATTGCTGACATCATGCATGCCAAAAAAGAATTGTGATATCTGTCATTAATTTCTGATTCTTGGAAGCTAATTTGTAATCTCATTTTTGGCAAAGCAAAAACTGGAAACATTTGAATTTTGTTCTTGCACCTTGCTGGTTAATAAACTTGTCTTGTGCTGATTTGTAACTTGCCAAAAAAAACCGATTTGTAATGTTTTTGTTGCCGAGATTCATTCTGCCTTGTCACCATGCTATATATGATTTGCCTTGTCATATTTGCTGAAACAAATTTCATTGTATATCTGAACTACTACACCATGTCTGTGTACACTGTTTTGACATTTCCTTGAACTTGCTTGTCTCTGAACCATGCTGTGTATTCATGCATGATGCTCTTCATTTGAACATGAACCTAAAATTGCAAAAATTTATTGCTGTATTGACCATGCACCTCCAGTTTGTGTTTCCATTGTTAGAAGTGCACTAAAGTGCTCAGTGACCATACACTTGCCATGCTGGAGTCATTTTGTATACATGAAATTGTATATCCTGTTGTTGCTTTTCTTGGCTGCACCATTGAGTTGTATTGACCATGTTTCACTTGAGTTTGCTGAGTGTTTCCAGTTTGCTTGATCATGTATATATGAATTTGTACCACACACACACATATATATATATATATATGTATATATGAGTTTGTTGTTGAATTTCATAACTGCGCCATGTTGACACATGCTCGACCACTTTGAGCTCTGTTGTCGCTCCATATGTTTGTTGAAGGTTTCATTGGTTTCATGTTTGCTTTGATCCTTTGAGCTCCCATTTTCATTTTGTATTATGCTCGGCCCATGTTTGATTTGTACTTTGAGATGTGATGACTTTGTTTTCATGTGCACTGAGTCGAAAAGGTCCACATGGCTACTCCTTAGTTGCACACTAAGTTGGTGTGGTCGTGCACACGTGTATATATATACACGTGTGTATAAGCAGCCATTCAGAAAATTTCCTGTCCCTGTACATATACAAACAGTCTGCCTATACACAGATGAATCGGATCAAGACATGAAAAATGATGAGAAACACACCAGAAAACTGAGGCAAATAAAATTTTAAAAATAAAATAATATTTGCTAGAAATTAGAGTATTATTTCTGTTCTAGATACTGTGTGTGTGTTTCTATTGTGACAGGTAAGCAGATGGTGACTGGACTGACTAAGAGCTATGAAGACAGATGACTGAAAACAGTGAATGAGAGTGTCAGTGTGTGTCTGTATATATGAAATTGTACAGAGTGAATGTAAATGAATTGTAAATGAATGTACATATAGTGTAGAGTGAACTATATATAAATCAGACAATGAACATGTAAGCATATATGAATTTTACTGTTATTTGTAATAAACAAATTTGTTTGAAATAAAATATTATTTTATTGTGCTCAAATTTGTGTTTAAGCAATTTTTTTTATCATATTCAGTTTATATACAAGCACAATGTCATGAGAAGAATATATAAATAGTGGAGTTATAAATCTGTACTGTTTGAATGTTGAAATAGAATATTATACTTAAATAAAATACTGTGTGAATATTTGAATGTTTGTACAGTCGTATTTTATTTAAATATAAATATTATATTCCTGTCAGTGATGTGATATAACAGTACGACTACAAACACATTTATAATAATATTTATTTGGTTGTTATCATCAAACAAAAAATCATATAATTGTATATACAACACCGTTATTGAGACGACCCGATTTCCCGTTCTCACGGAAACAAGGTTATCTTTTGGAATATAACACAGAAACATATAATAGCAGAACAGAATTAAATAAATACACCAGAATGAACAACAAAATATACTGGATAAAAGTAATCATCAGAGTTACACAGTATACAGGATCTTACTTAGTACAAATACAGTTCAGCTATACATAAATGTCTACAGCGGAAATAAACAAAATATGTACAAAAGGAGCTGAACAGCATAAAAAGAAATAAATGATAGAATCCATCTTCAGCTCCAGCTATCCAGAAAGAACCAGCTAAACCTGAATACAAGGCTGCCCGTGTAGAAAAAGGGGCACCCGAGTTTGAGAGTGAAACAAACTACGAGTCAGTCATGGGACTGGTATGAGAAATCCACTCAACACATATATAATTGGCTAATCACAGGACCACGCCACTTTCGTGGAACGGGTTTACTCCATTGGATTGCCAGTGCTTTAAAACAAATCTTTCTTTTAAACATCGCTATGCTTTTTATAAAAAATGAAGCCGTTATAAGACTCAGTTCCCATCACACAATGCAACGCAAACCGGAGGATAGAGTTTTTACCTTATAACGGCCAAGATATGCTTGATACGAATAAAACAAAGGCATTTGATATTATTGCTAGTGTTCATATGTTTTGAAAACAATTTCAAATCATAACTATCAATCATAGACGACATGAGCGTCCCATGCCACTATGTCGCCAAATGTATGTATACAATCGAAACCGCATCGTCACATATTTGGAAATTGGATTTCCGTCATGAACCAAGGCAAAAGATAGTCCTTACCGAATTCGTGACTCTCTAGCCCGAGCCACAGGAACAGCCGCAACTGCCCCTTGAATCGTCAGGGCTGGTCCACCGATGTGGATTATTATGCCTGAACAATACGTTTCCCCGCCCTTTGGGGCGTAAACGAGCCAACGAATGACTCCATCGGACCCGGATCGTCCGATCAAACCGAGGCGCCTCGCAACAGCAACAACCACATAGGTGAAAAGTATATAAATGTCAGGGCTGGTAGGTCACTGACACCACCCTAGCTAGAAAGAAACGCATGCCCTCCCTGAGGTCCTTCTCCAGTTTTAGGTTCATACCGGGGTGTGAGGCTCGCGAATTCACGTTATACACAAAGCTACGCCACACAGGCGGTGCTTTGATCATCACCACAAGACTTTGCTTTTCAACAGAAGTCCTGATCTCTGCATCTTAGCATGCCACACAGAATAAATCCTATGTCAGACACACAGTCCATTTACAAGTCCGTTCTGGGTCTGAACGAAACCGGAGGCACTAAATACCTCGCAAACCCTTCGATCACCACGTACGTCTGGACGATCACCACTCATTATCCATATTTCGGGATGCCTCCCAATCAGGACCTCGGTTACCATCCAAACGAGGTGAAGATCTCCGGTCTTCGACCGTCGTCTTCATCTTCGACTTTCAATCGTCGGTCAATTATTCGAAATGAGAATTAACTCGGCCTTTTCAAATAATTCACGTATATTTAGAATTTCAAATCGATTTATTTCAATGGTTAAATTATTTGACAACATCACGTTTGTTCTTTAATGTAATTTTCACACCAAACACATTCAACCATCAAACATCACATAAATCAAGCAAATTCAGTTTATTTCCATTCCATATCGCTTACGATATTTTATAACTATTTATCGCTATTTTTATTTATTTTAAAATAGCCATTTTATTCAAAACGACGCTTCGGGCCATAAGGCGGCCGTGGCGCTGTTTTTCTTCAGATTTGATTTACACATATCTGAAAATCTAACCGTTGGATCTTCACAAAATTTACATCATTAGAGAGGTCTTTTCAAAACGAACCCAACGGTTCCAGTTTCGGGAAAATCCGACGGTCGGATCTCCCGGTACAATCGTTTGAAGTTTCGATTTCAAAATACGAACTGCAGCGTCGTTATTCGATTGAATATAATTTTATTTTTATATATAAATAAATATAATCGTTTCTGGCGCTGTTTTTCTTCAGATTTGAATTAAACATTCCAGACAATCCAACCGTTGGATTTTTACAAGGTTGGTGCCGTTGGAAAGATTATTCCAAGGCGAACCCGACGGTTGAGGTTTCGGGAAAATCCAATGGTCGGATTTCCCGTACTAGTCGTTTGAAATTACGGTTTCGAAATACGAACTGCACGGCTTCGTTTCGTTTTAATTTTATTTATATTTATATAGTTATATAAATATAGTTCATTCAACTATTTCAATATCGTTTTCACTTCAAAAAATTTTCTAACACCTTAAATTTTGGAAAAATTTCGCCATAACCTCCCCTGCACCGGGAGCGTCGGGAAATCGCAAATAGCGTCCCGGTCCTTCTAATCTCAAAAAGAAAAAGAAAAAGCCAAGCGGCTAGCCAACAGGCTCAAAATCATCACCCAAACAAATCAGTAAATGTGTACCTATTTGTCGGGCACAAAATTTTATTCCTCTTCTCTAGCCCCTTTGCTATAACCTGTTCAATGAATATGCATGTACATATATATACAGTTCATATCATTTTTCATTTTCTATTCAACTTCATATTTGATTTCTATTTGGTTTAAAAACACCATTCATTTTAATGCTACATAAATAGGTGCAAACCATTTCATTAGTTAATTAATGAATATTTCAACTCATCTATGTTTATTTTGAACAAGTGGCTATTTTTAACACTTCGCATTTTAACGATTTATGCATACAATAAAAATGTGATTTTTATTGTAAAACGATTCATTTCAAAACACTATTTTTCTATATAGTTTTTATATATCGATAAAAATGTGATTTTTATTATCGAACTATTTATTTCAAAATATGAATACCATTCAACACATGAATTTCTAAACAACGAATGAATATCAATTCAACACATGAATGTTTTCTATAGTTTTTATATATAGATAAAAATGTGATTTTTATTATCGAACTATTTATTTCAAAATATGAATACCATTCAACACATGAATTTCTAAACAACGAATGAATATCAATTCAACACATGAATGTTTTCTATAGTTTTTATATATCGATAAAAATGTGATTTTTATTATCGAACTATTTATTTCAAAATATGAATACCATTCAACACATGAATTTCTAAACAACGAATGAATATCAATTCAACACATGAATGTTCTCTATAGTTTTTATATATAGATAAAAATGTGATTTTTATTATCGAACAATTTATTTCAAAATATGAATACCATTCAACACATGAATTTCTAAACAACGAATGAATATCAATTCAACACATGAATGTTTTCTATAGTTTTTATATATAGATAAAAATGTGATTTTTATTATCGAACAATTTATTTCAAAATATGAATACCATTCAACACATGAATTTCTAAACAACGAATGAATATCAATTCAACACATGAATGTTTTCTATAGTTTTTATATATAGATAAAAATGTGATTTTTATTATCGAACTATTTATTTCAAAATATGAATACCATTCAACACATGAATTTCTAAACAACGAATGAATATCAATTCAACACATGAATGTTTTCTATAGTTTTTATATATAGATAAAAATGTGATTTTTATTATCGAACTATTTATTTCAAAATATGAATACCATTCAACACATGAATTTCTAAACAACGAATGAATATCAATTCAACACATGAATGTTTTCTATAGTTTAAGCATATGAAAATAATTCAAACACACAAATATTATTCAAAATTTCGGCAGCATAACGGCAGGGTAGTTACACCGGCACCGTCCCTAGTACGGCTCCTCGCTCTACCTTAAAACCTCGCGGTTTTTGACAATGGGAAACATGCATCTAGTTCGCACGCAGGCGGCATGTATATATATTTATTTCAATTCCACAAACTAATCCTATGTGGTTTCAACCAAATATTTCACAACCACAAATGGGTATTTTTCAACCACAATCAACCCATAACAATCACAAACAATCCCAAACAATCATTCGTTATCAACCAATTTTCACAACAATTTCAATCATTAAATATCGTCCATGGTTTGTGGACGAGGGGCGTATATATATATATATATATATATATATATATATATATATATATATATAGATATTAATATATATAGCAATTCACTTTCATTTTCACGCATATATATATATATATAATTTATAAATCAGAAATCTCACCAATAGCTATCCAACTTCACGACTCTTCTTAATAGAAATCTTCGCCTATTTGTCGCTTTCACCCGTATTCTCTGCATATGTAAAAATCGAATTTTTACGATGCTATTCAATATGTAAAAATCGAATTTTGACTTCGCTATTCAATATAAAAAAATATGATTTTTACTTTTGCTTTCAACATATAAAAATATGATTTTTCAACATATAAAAATATGATTTTTCAACATATAAAAATATGATTTTTACTTTTGCTTTCAAATCTTTTTCTACTAAAAGATTAATCTTTTTTCCTATTTTAAAGTTCAAAATAAAATCAGTTTATACTTTAAAAAAAAAATCAGTTTATACTTTTAAAAATAAAATCAGTTTATACTTTAAAAAAAAAATCAGTTTATACTTTTAAAAATAAAATCAGTTTATACTTTTTTTTTTTTTAAAATATCAGTTTTATTCTTTAAAACATATTCAGTTTTTATTCTTTAAAACATTTCAGTTTTTATACTCTTTAACATTTCAGTTTTAATACTTAAAACCATTTCAGTTTTAATACTTAAAACCATTTCAGTTTTTTTTTTTTTTCTTATAAAACCAGTTCAGGTTTTTAAATCTTTTTTTCTAAAAAAAAACAATTCAGGTTTTTAAACCTTTTTCAACAAAAAAAACAGTTTAACAGAATAAAAATAAAATAAAATAATAATATAAAAAATAAAATAAAAAAAACGCTCACCGATTTAGCTGCTAAAAAAGGGGGGAAGAAAAGGTCGGCGGCGGCTTCGACATTGCCAGCGAGGGGGGGCTCGATTTGATTCGAGGGGGGGTTGTTCGAGACGTCGGCGGCAGCTTCGAAGGGGGGGGGGATAGAAGATCGGAGGGCATGCGATTGGGGGGGGGTTTCGTCGGAGCTCGAGGGATCGGGGGGGCTGGCGATTTGATTTAGGGTTCCTCTTTTTTTTTTTTTTCTGTATACGCGAAATCGGTAATGAACCGGGGGGGGGGGGGGGGGCAAGCGGGAGATAAGGAGGGAAGAGTTTTTTTTTTTTATTTAATTATTAAATTTCGCAAAAAGGTTGACTTTCACCCACAACCTCGAAACGAGGCCCACCGCCTGTCATCCATAGCGTTTAACCCCCATTCCGAACACAATGGGATATGTATCGCAAGCTGGTTTGATCGTTACAATCGGTTTCCTTTTGAATTTTCATTTAAATCACTATATTGAATTTTAAACGCACATTTCAAATTACCGGGGTCACATACTAACTAGAAAAATTCCAGAAAAATATTTTCTAGCTTCGTATTGACGATACTGTCCTAACAAAACTAGTTTCGTCGAATTCTGAGACCGTTTGAAAAATGGCCAATTTCCAGTCGATTAAAATCAACTGAAACTGGTCAAACGCGTTTTCCTTTGCCACGCTCACATATTGATTCGAAAAATTATGAAATTTGAAACCTAGCAATAACTTGACACTGCGGACCCAACAAAAGTGGTTTCGTCGAAATCCGAGGTCATCTGCAAAATATCCATTTTTAAGGGCCTTATATATATATAAATATATATAAATTCCACAGCGACTATTTCTAATTTTAAACTGGACATATCTTATCATTTCTAAGATGAAATCTCAGTTTGTTAACTTCGTTATAAAGATATAGTTATACAGATTCAAATATTTCTTGTTTCGTTCAATTCTGACTTATATTGAATTCTGTATATTCATTTGAAATTAGAAATCGAATTTTCGAACTACCGCGCTATTTTCAATTCTATATATAATTATATTTAATTATATTGGTTTTCAAATGTCGATTCAACTCAGTTTTCATCGCCATTACTTAAAATATTTATTTTAAATATTTAAAATCCATTATTTTAGCCAATTTAAAATTTTTAAATTGGTTCAGATTTTCTGGGTCGTTACAATCTCCCCCACTTAAAACTTTTCGTCCCCGAAAAGGAATAAAGTCGAAAGTGGTTTGATAAATCTACAATCCCACAATACAACAACCAATTTGTTTTTAATATTCAGAGTATAGAATAAACAATGCACATCCATGGGAAGAAAATAGCAACAGAATAGAGAATTAAATGGTAATGCGAAGTAGGGTAAATGTACCTTGCACCAGAGTCAATCAGAGATATCTACTCGGCATCTAGGATAAGCTTTCTGAATGCTCTCCTCCGTTTCCCAAGTATAATCTCGCGGATCTCCACTCCATTGCACTTTGACTAAGTGAACCTTCTTGTTCCTCAGCTCTTTGGTTTCTTTGCCGATAATCTTTAGCGGCTCCCGCCTCACAGCTAATTCTGGAGTAATTTCAATGTCCTGCTGAGCTGCTTCTTCCACGATCAAGTGTGGATCATGAACGTGCTTTCGAAGTTGAGATATATGAAATACATCATGCACACCAGGCAACCAGTCAGGCAATTTAACTTTATATGCGAGAGTTCCAATCCGTTCCAGAATAGGAAACGGACCAATGAATTTGGGTGCTAACTTTCCAGTTTTACCGAACCGGATAACTCCTCTCATCGGCGATACTTTCAAATATACATAGTCGCCAACTTCGAAGGATATATCTCTTCTTCTTTTATCGGCATAGCTCTTTTGTCGGCTTTGAGCGGCGAGTAATCGCTTCTTAATAAAATCGACTTTGTCAGCAGCTTCGCGAATCATATCAGGACCCAATACAAGTCTATTTCCAGGCTCAACCCAACAAGCAGGAGATCGGCACGGTCTACCATACAATGCTTCGAATGGCGACATTGTCAGACTCGCCTGGTAGCTGTTATTATAAGAGAATTCAGCCAAATGCAGATGGTCTTCCCATGATCCACCGAAATCTATAATACAAGCCCTCAATAGATCTTCTAAAATGCGATTCACCCTCTCAGTCTGACCGTCTGTCTGAGGATGATAAGCGGTGCTCATGTTTAACTTCGTTCCCAGTTCGACTTGAAATGCTTCCCAGAATTTACTAGTGAAAATTGTATCTCTATCACTGACTATACTGAGCGGCACTCCATGTAGTCTAACTATTTCCCTGAAGTAAATCTGCACCAGACTCTGAGCAGTTCTATTTGATCTGACAGGTATGAAATGGGCGGTCTTCGTGAAACGATCTACGATCACCCAAATACTGTCATTTCCTTTTCTTGTTCTGGGCAGACCATCAATGAAATCCATAGAAATATGCTCCCACTTCCAGCCAGGAACTTCTAGTGGTTGCAACAATCCAGCCAATTTCTGTTGGTCACTTTTGACTAGCTGGCAAGTAGGGCATCGACTAACATATATTGAGATGTCTCTTTTTAACGACTTCCACCAGAATGTGCATTTGATGTCGTTATACATTTTATTCACACCCGGATGGATACTGAGCTTAGATTTGTGACATTCATCAAGCACCTCTCTTCTGAGTTCAGGAATTTCTGGAACGCAAATTCATCCTTCTAACCTCAGAATCCCTTCGCTGTCTAACTGGAAATCCGAAGCATTGCCTTCACGAATTCGCTGACTTATTCCTTTGATAAATTGGTCATCTTCTTGGAGAGCCGATATCTTATCAATCAACGAAGTCGCAATGACGAAACTGGCGATCATTTCATTCTTTTGGCTTAACGCATCAGCCACGACATTGGCTTTCCCTGGAGTGTATATAATTTCAAAGTCATATGCTGCAAGAAACTCCAGCCAACGTTGTTGCCTCAGATTCAAGTCCTTCTGAGTGAACAGATACTTTAATGACTGGTGATCAGTAAACAGTTCAAATCTCTCACCCAGAAGATAGTGTCTCCAGATTTTCAAAGAGAATATGATAGCCGATAACTCAAGATCATGAGTTACATAATTTTTCTCGTGTGGCTTCAGTTGACGGCTAGCATAAGCAATTACTTGGCCTCTTTGCATTAACACTGCGCCAAGGCCTTCTCTAGAAGCATCAGTCCATACTTTTAAATCCTGGTTGCCATCGATGATGGTTAACACTGGAGCTGTGGTTAATCTTAACTTTAGCTCCTCGAAAGCCTCCTCACTTTCCTGAGTCCATTTGAATTTAGAATGCTTCTTTGTAAGCTTCGTTAAGTGGCCAGATATCTTCGAAAAGTCTTTAACGAACTTTCGGTAATAGCTAGCCAATCCGAGAAAACTGCGGACTTCAGTGGGAGTACTGGGCTGTTTCCAATTCTGAATAGCTGTGATTTTGCTTGGATCCACAGCGATTCCATCTTTCGATACTACATGACCCAGAAATTTCACTTCATCTTGCCAGAAGATACATTTGGAAAACTTGGCTTTCAATACATTCCTTCTGAGAATTTCTAGAACCTGTTCCAGATGCTTTTCATGTTCGGCCTTTGATTTAGAGAAGATTAGAATATCATCAATAAAAACCAGAACAAATTTATTCAAAACTCCTCTGAATACCCTGTTCATTAGATCGACGAAATAAGCTGGAGCGTTACATAAGCCGAACGGCATTACTAACCACTCGTAGAATAAGTCGGGGCCTCTGAACGCTGTCATTGGAACACACTCTTCGGCAATTCGAAGTTGATGGAAACCTGTAGCTAGGTCCATTCTTGAAAATACTTGTGCTCCATTTAATCGATCTAACAAATCATCTATTCGCGGCAATGGATATTTATTCTTTATGGTTTGCTTGTTTAGATCTCGATAATCCACACATAGACGTAGAGTACCGTCAGATTTTGGGACGAATACCACTGCTGCACCCCAATCAGAGAAACTAGGCCTGATCAGACCTTTCCATACTAGCTGTCGTGTTTGATTGTCTAATTCCTCCTTCTCTTTCAAGGACATTCTTCGAATAGCGTGAACTACCGGCCTTGCATTGGGAATTAAAGCAATCTTGAAATCTATTTCTCTCTGCGGAGGTAAGCGAACAACTTCTTCGAACACATCTGCATAATTCTTGACGACAGGAATGTCTTTGATGAGGTCAGGAATATTCTCTGTGACTTCAGGAACATTTTCTATTTGGGTTGGAGAAACATTCAAAGCTGCCCATAAGTCTTTTCTATTAGCATTCTGACCTTCACAGGGAATGGTTATATAATCGCCTGATTTAATCTTCGCCTTTACGACTCTGTCGGCGCATTTAACTTCAGCTTCATATTTGGTCAACCAGTCTAACCCCAAGATAAGATCAAACTCTTTGAAATTCATGACGACCGCGATGGTAGGGAACCGATAACGAGAAAAAGAAACCGGCACTCCACAAATCCAACTGAGATCAATGGAACCCCCAACAGGATTCTGGACAGTCATTGGTTCCTGGAGCTTTTTCAAATTCAATTCCAGTTTCTTAGCTGCATCTTTCGAAATGAAGCTTCGTGACGCGCCTGTGTCAAACAGTACTTTGACTGGAATGTTTTTGACAGTCAGCGTTCCTTCTAAAACATCTGCCCTTTCTTGGCTAGCTGAGGGCTCAGAAGTTTCTGCTACTTCATTTACTTGGACTACTTCAAGCTTCTTCCTCTTCCAGCAATCTTGCTTTACATGACCAAACTGATCGCATTGATTGCACCTTTGCTTTCCTTGAAAATCCTTCTTTGGTTTAGATCCACTCTTTCTTTGTTTCTTTAAAGATCTGCAACTTATCGAGAGATGTCCTTGCTTATTGCAGTTAGAGCATACAGTTGTCGTTACTGGTTTCTCCTCAGATTTGGCCCTTTTTCTCTTGGCACTGGCCTTTTTACTGGCTTCAGGAATTTCAGTTTCCGATTCTGCTATGTCACTACAACAAACTTCTTCTTCGTCGCGCAACATTCCTTTCTTGTCTAGATCTTCGTATTGATAAGCCATATAAATCATTTCTGAGAAAGGAAGCTTCACATGCCCCAATACTTTATCCCGGTATTTCCTTTGAAGCCCATGAATAAATCTCATATTTTTCCTCTTCGGGTTTTGAATTAGATGGGGAGCAAAGTGAGCAAGTTCATTGAATTTCTTGTGATATTCTGGGATGGTCATATCGCCTTGAATTAGATAGGAGAATTCATCGCATAGCCGTTCGGTCGCTTCGGGAGGAGTAAATCTTTCTAAGAAAATCACTTTGAATCTGTCCCAGGTGATATCACCTTCTGGATTATCCTTAATAACTGAATCCCACCAAAACAAAGCTTCGTCTTCGAGTGCCCAGGAGGCTAGTAATCTTTTCTGGTCATCCCTAAGCTTTAATGCTTCGAATATTTTCTCAACCGAACGAATCCAAGCTTGGGTTCTCATAATAGATTCTTCGCCCGAGAACGGCTTTCCACCCAGATTTCTATATTTCATGAATAGAGCTTCTATATCCGGGTCAGTATTACTTCTTCTGTTTCTGGCACTCATTTTCGAGTTCTTCTGCAAATAGCAGATCAAGTGTCAGGTCACAGAAAAGGTATTTTAAAATATATAGACAAATACTTGAAGTGTAAATGTGTCTATCGAAGTGTATTCATTCTGCTTTACTCATACTAGGATATTGCTGATCCTATCTGTATTGAGTTACCCGTCCTAGAACACTACTGGTTCTATTTCTGACGAGTTCGTTCGAATGTTATATTCCAGCACTAAGCTTAACCAAAGCTCTGATACCACGTTGAGACGACCCGATTTCCCGTTCTCACGGAAACAAGGTTATCTTTTGGAATATAACACAGAAACATATAATAGCAGAACAGAATTAAATAAATACACCAGAATGAACAACAAAATATACTGGATAAAAGTAATCATCAGAGTTACACAGTATACAGGATCTTACTTAGTACAAATACAGTTCAGCTATACATAAATGTCTACAGCGGAAATAAACAAAATATGTACAAAAGGAGCTGAACAACATAAAAAGAAATAAATGATAGAATCCATCTTCAGCTCCAGCTATCCAGAAAGAACCAGCTAAACCTGAATACAAGGCTGCCCGTGTAGAAAAAGGGGCACCCGAGTTTGAGAGTGAAACAAACTACGAGTCAGTCATGGGACTGGTATGAGAAATCCACTCAACACATATATAATTGGCTAATCACAGGACCACGCCACTTTCGTGGAACGGGTTTACTCCATTGGATTGCCAGTGCTTTAAAACAAATCTTTCTTTTAAACATCGCTATGCTTTTTATAAAAAATGAAGCCGTTATAAGACTCAGTTCCCATCACACAATGCAACGCAAACCGGAGGATAGAGTTTTTACCTTATAACGGCCAAGATATGCTTGATACGAATAAAACAAAGGCATTTGATATTATTGCTAGTGTTCATATGTTTTGAAAACAATTTCAAATCATAACTATCAATCATAGACGACATGAGCGTCCCATGCCACTATGTCGCCAAATGTATGTATACAATCGAAACCGCATCGTCACATATTTGGAAATTGGATTTCCGTCATGAACCAAGGCAAAAGATAGTCCTTACCGAATTCGTGACTCTCTAGCCCGAGCCACAGGAACAGCCGCAACTGCCCCTTGAATCGTCAGGGCCGGTCCACCGATGTGGATTATTATGCCTGAACAATACGTTTCCCCGCCCTTTGGGGCGTAAACGAGCCAACGAATGACTCCATCGGACCCGGATCGTCTGATCAAACCGAGGCGCCTCGCAACAGCAACAACCACATAGGTGAAAAGTATATAAATGTCAGGGCTGGTAGGTCACTGACACCACCCTAGCTAGAAAGAAACGCATGCCCTCCCTGAGGTCCTTCTCCAGTTTTAGGTTCATACCGGGGTGTGAGGCTCGCGAATTCACGTTATACACAAAGCTACGCCGCACAGGCGGTGCTTTGATCATCACCACAAGACTTTGCTTTTCAACAGAAGTCCTGATCTCTGCATCTTAGCATGCCACACAGAATAAATCCTATGTCAGACACACAGTCCATTTACAAGTCCGTTCTGGGTCTGAACGAAACCGGAGGCACTAAATACCTCGCAAACCCTTCGATCACCACGTACGTCTGGACGATCACCACTCATTATCCATATTTCGGGATGCCTCCCAATCAGGACCTCGGTTACCATCCAAACGAGGTGAAGATCTCCGGTCTTCGACCGTCGTCTTCATCTTCGACTTTCAATCGTCGGTCAATTATTCGAAATGAGAATTAACTCGGCCTTTTCAAATAATTCACGTATATTTAGAATTTCAAATCGATTTATTTCAATGGTTAAATTATTTGACAACATCACGTTTGTTCTTTAATGTAATTTTCACACCAAACACATTCAACCATCAAACATCACATAAATCAAGCAAATTCAGTTTATTTCCATTCCATATCGCTTACGATATTTTATAACTATTTATCGCTATTTTTATTTATTTTAAAATAGCCATTTTATTCAAAACGACGCTTCGGGCCATAAGGCGGCCGTGGCGCTGTTTTTCTTCAGATTTGATTTACACATATCTGAAAATCTAACCGTTGGATCTTCACAAAATTTACATCATTAGAGAGGTCTTTTCAAAACGAACCCAACGGTTCCAGTTTCGGGAAAATCCGACGGTCGGATCTCCCGGTACAATCGTTTGAAGTTTCGATTTCAAAATACGAATTGCAGCGTCGTTATTCGATTGAATATAATTTTATTTATATATATAAATAAATATAATCGTTTCTGGCGCTGTTTTTCTTCAGATTTGAATTAAACATTCCAGACAATCCAACCGTTGGATTTTTACAAGGTTGGTGCCGTTGGAAAGATTATTCCAAGGCGAACCCGACGGTTGAGGTTTCGGGAAAATCCAATGGTCGGATTTCCCGTACTAGTCGTTTGAAATTACGGTTTCGAAATACGAACTGCACGGCTTCGTTTCGTTTTAATTTTATTTATATTTATATAGTTATATAAATATAGTTCATTCAACTATTTCAATATCGTTTTCACTTCAAAAAATTTTCTAACACCTTAAATTTTGGAAAAATTTCGCCATAACCTCGAAGGGGGGGGGGGGATAGAAGATCGGAGGGCATGCGATGGGGGGGGGGGTTCGTCGGAGCTCGAGGGATCGGGGGGGCTGGCGATTTGATTTAGGGTTCCTCTTTTTTTTTTTTTTTTTTCTGTATACGCGAAATCGGTAATGAACGGGAGGGGGGGGGGGGGGCAAGCGGGAGATAAGGAGGGAAGAGTTTTTTTATTTTTTATTTAATTATTAAATTTCGCAAAAAGGTTGACTTTCACCCACGACCTCGAAACGAGGCCCACCGCCTGTCATCCATAGCGTTTAACCCCCATTCCGAACACAATGGGATATGTATCGCAAGCTGGTTTGATCGTTACAATCGGTTTCCTTTTGAATTTTCATTTAAATCACTATATTGAATTTTAAACGCACATTTCAAATTACCGGGGTCACATACTAACTAGAAAAATTCCAGAAAAATATTTTCTAGCTTCGTATTGACGATACTGTCCTAACAAAACTAGTTTCGTCGAATTCTGAGACCGTTTGAAAAATGGCCAATTTCCAGTCGATTAAAATCAACTGAAACTGGTCAAACGCGTTTTCCTTTGCCACGCTCACATATTGATTCGAAAAATTATGAAATTTGAAACCTAGCAATAACTTGACACTGCGGACCCAACAAAAGTGGTTTCGTCGAAATCCGAGGTCATCTGCAAAATATCCATTTTTAAGGGCCTTATATATATATATAAATATATATAAATTCCACAGCGACTATTTCTAATTTTAAACTGGACATATCTTATCATTTCTAAGATGAAATCTCAGTTTGTTAACTTCGTTATAAAGATATAGTTATACAGATTCAAATATTTCTTGTTTCGTTCATTTCTGACTTATATTGAATTCTGTATATTCATTTGAAATTAGAAATCGAATTTTCGAACTACCGCGCTATTTTCAATTCTATATATAATTATATTTAATTATATTGGTTTTCAAATGTCGATTCAACTCAGTTTTCATCGCCATTACTTAAAATATTTATTTTAAATATTTAAAATCCATTATTTTAGCCAATTTAAAATTTTTAAATTGGTTCAGATTTTCTGGGTCGTTACAGTTATATACAACACAACACATCAGACTCTCACAGCGGAACGAATAAATGTAGTATAACAAATCTCTTTGTAAAAGAAACTATATACATACATACCATTTATTAGAGTACAACATATATCAATCACAGCGGAAATATACTTATATAGCTAATGGTGAAGCCTCCTGCTCCTGAAAGTCCAAGCGAAACCTAACCTGTAAATATACTCGGTCTAACCCGAGCATATTTGAAGCAAAGCAAAATTCACCCGGATCAGTCTAGAATACTTTCAGTGATAAATTCACACCACAAACAATTTTTTTAACTTTGAAAAATCCTTTTTGAAAGAAAAGGACAATAGTAAGACCATCCCACACATAAACACAGACGGTTTTTATCTTACTATAACCCAAAACATTTTTGAAATCAATATCTTTTCTGATATTATAATAGTGTCTATCAAATCATAGATAAATAATAATTTAGCAGAACGCTTGCATCTGACGCTCTACATAAATAATATACAACCAAAATCGCAGGTTCTTATTGGAGAATGAATTTCCTAGCAAGGTATAGGACCACCTTCTGACAATGTACGTCCGGAGATGGATACATTGGGGTTCTATAAGAAGTCCTGCAACCCGGCTACACATGACCGGCCCCTCATTTCTCTTGAGAGTACCGAATATATCATTACCACGGTTGGGGGCCAGCCAACCGAACTGATAGCATATATGTAAAAAAAGGAACAACCGAAGGCATTTGATTTCTCCAGATCAGGTAATGATATACCCTTTTAATGGGTGTGACCCACATAGCCATGCCGCCTACCCGATTTTGTGCCATTTCCCGGTCGATGAGGCTTGAGGTTACGTTTATCTCCATAATCAACAAATCTTTGAATGCCACAATGTCATATCCGTCAAATCACTAATTGACGTCCACAAATATACTCTGGGTGTTAAGCAAGAGAATTTCTCTGCCACCAAACTTGGTATATTTGTAAAAATCAACGCACATGATTCTTAAGGAAATACTCTGTCAGACATCTGTCCATTCAAGTCATCCAGGAACAGGATGAACCGAAGGCACTCTCCTACCGCATCCTAGGTATCACCCCAAGGATCAGTAGCGAGAAGTCCTTGCAATTCAAAGATTCCAATCATGACAGAATCACAAGTAATCATAACTCTAGTAGCTAGCCAGAGAAATTTAACGAGTAGTTCTTCAGCTCATGAAGATCAACGGCCTTCAATGCTCCATCTCGACCATCTTCTGATATCTTCAACATTACATATTTGCTGGTCGGAATGGTTTTCGAATATAAATTCGATCCCGGTCTTTCCATACCAACAATCGATAAAAGGCCAGATTTTGATAGTCGGTTATTTAACTATCAAATTATAACAGTATATCTAGGTGAATTGACAGCTCAGGTCCTTTATATGAAATATTTCATTAAACCATTTCATCAAGATATTTTTATAACCGATTCCATAAATTTTATCTTAACAAAACTCTTCTAGTTTCGTTACTTTGAAAACATTTCTCAACGCTCTTTTTATCAACTGCTCTTTTTATTTCCTTTGTCTGGAAATATTTCCATTTTGTTATCAACATCTTTTACTTTCTTCTATCGTGGAAAGGCCATTTATATATTCTCAAAAATCCTTTCCATACTCCTTTATATTTGAAAATATCGCTATAGTTTTATAAACATACTTTCCATTTCCTTTAACTTGGGACATCGTTTATATTCAACAACATAGGTTTATCTACCAAAATCCTTCCCTTATTTTCGTTAAAACATTCCACTTAATCCAGTTCTTATGTGAACGCATATTTTTAAAATCATTGTTTTAGTGAAACCCTTTTTTTTACAACTTCGTTTATATGATTTGAATTAAATTCAAATCCTTTCCATGCTAATCCATTTCATAACTTAATTCCCTTTTAGAAAAGAATTCCAATCGTAATGTACTCGATTTAATTATAATTAAATACGAGTAGTTATCTTTTTCGATTAACCAAAGCTAGCATAGTTAATTCCTTTTAAAAGGTTATTTAAATGATGATAAATTATATTAATCGCAAATAACTCGGTAATCACTTTCCAACCCATTACAAACTAATATTATCTCTCGATAATAGTGAAGCCGTTCAAGTTGGGGTATTCTAATTACCTCTCAGACCTTGATCGACAACGTTCTTATCTCAAGATAGATACAAGCTTGTAATTTAAAACCAAAATTAAACTATCTCAATAATCCAATATATTATTCCCATTTCCATTTATTTTGGTTTTATAAAACCATTTTCCTTTATTTGAAAACTCGCTTGACATGCTAATTCCATATCCTTAATTAAGCAAATCTCCACCAAACCAATTTGATTCCAATATGGTTCTACAACGATTTCTTACCTTGGTAAACCTCTTTATAATCTCTTTACCTAACTTATTAAGCAAATATTTACCAACCCTCTATCTTAATTTATCCATAGTCATTTTACTTAAAAAAATCTTATTCAAACAGTTGTATTAGCTTAAAAATCTTATTTACAAACCTTGTTTGTGAATTTGGATTTAAACCCTTACTAACCTTTAATCAAATCCTATCGCCACTTATTTACTTCTTAGTTGAATTCCAATTAAGAGTCGTCGCTTTAATTATGTTCAAGGCTTATCTTCAATATCACCCTGGCTCGAGGGTCCTTTATAAACTTGTGTTTATAAAATCCTGGGATTTGTAACAAACTCCCTTTTATAACCTTTCTTACTTAGGATCTTAATATATCTCGATTTCCCTTTTGGAAAGAAATTCGAATTTACTCGAGCAATAGCTCTAATTGTCATTAATATAATTTATTTCATTATTTACCGAATAAAGGTAGTTTTTTTTTCAAAAATAAATCATTCATCAATTAACTTAATTTAAGTGTAACACCCCGCCTTCGCCAGGGTGTCTCTTGCAAGCACTCTGACTTTGGAGGGGCGTTTGAATCAGGTAAACATGCATAATGATATATCAAGGCAGAACAAGAACATATGTATATATGTAAACAGAGTAAATAACATAGATAAAACAGCGGAAGATTTCATACTATTTCAAAACAAGTCTGGTACAACATAGCTTTCCAAATAAACAAGTCTAGATAAAAACAACATCAACTGAAATACATAAGTACTATCCCCAAATAAGTGATAACCATAGCTAGCTTCATGTCGAAACCGTACATGAGCTGAAATCCCACAAGCAAGCAATCCGAAACCCAAGCTAAGCTCCAACGTTCCCACTCTGAGAACCTGGGGGGGGGGGGGGGGAAACGGAAGAAAAGAGGCGAAAGAAAACAGGTCAGTCAAAAAGACTGAGTATGCCCTACTACAATCAATGTAAACTGATAAAGTTAACTGGCATGAGAAGCAGGGATGAACATAAGGATAACAACGTACTAGCATGATGATTAACTAACAAGGTAGATAAAGGTGTCATCGCATAATCAGGTTTAAGGTTTTGCATCACAGGTGTACTAGCAAACTAACATGACTGGAATAAACAAGTATTGATCCCTTGGCCCAAGCTTTGGCCCAATAACATGAAATGACCCTAATACAAGGTCCAACCAAACGGTCTAGTCGATCGGCTCCCTAAGCCTAACTCGTCACGTGTTGGTGTCAATACGGCCCAATAACATAATTGTAGTCGAACTGTGCCGGGTCCACCCTTCGGGTGTATCAAGCCCTAGGGTGCCAACCTTTGGACACCATAAACATGAGTGCACAGTCTCGATCTACTGGTTCCCATGGGTGACTTCTCCAAATACGGACTACGTGCACGACCATAGTCCGTCCGGAACTACATCGGCGTACCACCCGGCCGTCGTTTATTGGTCGCTTACCTCCAGCCCAGTAATTGTGCCCCCTACCCTAGCCTAGACCCTAGGGCCTTAATGATACAAACTTGGGATTACTGCTGGAGTGGACCCCCATTGCTAGGATTTTCTAGTGGGTTAAGTACGGTTTAACCCTTTTTCCAATCATGGATTAACTTGGTTAAGTGTAACGATGAGTTCACGACTTAACCCTGATTAATCTACCAAGCCCAAATTGGTTAAGTATTAAGTGGACCATGACTTAACCCTAATCACGAGGCATTAATTAATTTAATGCGCCTTAACCTCTCACATTAGACCTTGTTGTGGTTACTAGTTAAGCCGGGCGGGTCCGGGTAGCTTTACACCACAACTTGGTCTAACCTCGAGTTCAAGGTACAACATGGCCAACTTCTCACATTGGGTCCTATTGTTTGTAGCAACTAGTTAAGCCGGTCGGTTCCGGGTAGGTTTACGCTACAAACTCAACCCAACCTCGAGTTGGTCACACTTATCTTTTCTAAGTGTCATGTCCATCATGTTTCCAAAACATGTTACAAATTTTCAAGCAATTGGGTAGACCTAACTTAATAGGTAAATTCCCAATGGGTAGACCTAACTTAATAGGTAAATTCCCAAGCTTATGTTTTTATGTCTTTTAAGTTTACCCAACCCCAAACGCAATCCCATCGCTTACATATCGCAATAGCGCATAAAGGATAGAAAGAGGGAACTTGGCATAATCATGACATAAAGGTGTTGAAGCCACAAATTCAACATGGTGGCATATGAAATGTACATATGTTCATATACTTGCATATTACATTTTTAGGCCTCAAAAGCATGCATAAAACCAAACTTAGCATATTGGTGATACATGGTGATAAATGACATGTAAAAATGGCCATAAGTTCGCATCTAGCCTCACATGCAAGTTATCATAAGAGATATGATAACTTACATGTTGCCAAAATGCAACCTTTAGCATAAAGCTTGAAGCTTTATGTTCATAAACCCAAGATAAGCTTGCATAACATGATAATGTGAACAAAAGGTTCAACCCAAACTTGCATAACATAACTTGCATATCATATGACAAACTTGCATATCAAACTTGCATAACATAACACGATAAACTTGCATATCATGACATGGCATACTTGCATAACATAACATGATGAACTTGCATATCATAACATGGCATACTTGCATATAAACTTGCATATCACAATATGATAAACTTGCATATCATAGCATAGCAAACTTGCATATAAACTTGCATATCACAACATGATAAACTTGCATATCATAGCATAGTAAACTTGCATACAAACTTGCATATCACAACATGATAAACTTGCATATCATAGCATAGTAAACTTGCATATAAACTTGCATATCATACATTTAACTTTAGAGTTTAAGTATGAAAGTAGAATAGGGCTTACAAAGCTTATGAAGACTCAAAAATATGACAAAGCCCTTATGCAATCAAATAGACCCAAAATGCAAGCTCTAATAGAAAATCCCTTGAGCCAAAATGATCAAAACTCTTTCTTTATGATGCAAATATAGAAACTTGACTTGAATGCAAGCTAATGATGCTCATACAAGCTTGAAAACACTTGTATGCATGGAAAATCTCTCATAGAAACAATTTAGAAATTTTATGAAGAGAGTGGAGGCCATGAGAGGTAAAATTTTGCCATAGTTTAGTTGTAGGATTGATTAATAATGATTTAGGGTTAGGTTAGGGCCTTATTTATAGAGATTAGGACTAATTTTAGACTTAGGATTAAACCCTAGTTCCAATCTCAGCCCTTAAAACCGAATCTGGCCCCCAAACTCAACACAATCTCAAAATGGTGCACCAGGCAAAACTGCCCGGCTGGACCAAGTCGACAGCCAAGTCGACAGGGCTGTCGACTTGGGTCCAACCAAGTCGACTCCCAAGTCGACAGGGCTGTCGACTTGGGTGTTCTGGCGGGATTTTTCCCGCCTGGCCCAATCTGTCCAAATTTTCAATTTAAAACTTGAATTTGAAATCTATTTTTACTTTGGAATTTTCTGAAAACTTCGTTGGGCCTTAATCGGGTCATACGGACTCCGATTTTCGAAAACTCGGACTCTATTTCGCGTATTTTTCCGAGACGAACGCAATGGCATAGCCTGTTTCCCTTGATTCAGATTTTAGAATTAAATTCTGCCTCGATTTACATTATTACCGGTTATTGAAAATACGGGTTGTTACATTCTCCCCTCCTTAAAGGATTTCGTCCCCGAAATCTTCAAGTTAGGAAGAACGTATCCTACCATCCAATCATCCATCTACTCAAAACATCATCCACGAGCAATCATTGTCCTTACAAGATTCTAAATGCTGTATGAACATATGCAAAGGTGTTTGTATATGTACTTATCTAATGCAAATATCATCAATGCAAATTATGTCAGTGAAATGAATCCATATGTATGCAATTCCTACATAATGTATAACATCTATATGTGTGCACATAACATACATCCATATGCAACATCCATGTGATAACACAAAAATGTTCATCCATGAATAAGCATAAACACTCATGCATATGCAATATGAGGAGTGTGTGAGCCGATCTAGTGCCTAACGTGTATAATGCATCCACGAGTAACCACTTGCAAACACTTGCAACCACTTGCAACCATCAAGCATAACATGTTTCAAACACATGTTTCATCCAAAGGGTTTCTACCTAAGGTTCTCATGACAAGATTAACATGATAAATTAGATAATCAAG
The DNA here is from genome assembly GCA_030737875.1 of Allium sativum. Taxonomy (NCBI): domain Eukaryota; kingdom Viridiplantae; phylum Streptophyta; class Magnoliopsida; order Asparagales; family Amaryllidaceae; genus Allium; species Allium sativum. Next base: position 931,101,034 of record CM060922.1, on the reverse strand, counting down.
ACTAACATGGATAGCAAAAGATATGCTACAAAGAGATCGGGAAGATAAGCAGGATATACTCCTCTTTCGGATTACAAGAAATCCCTTCCTAACCCAACCCATATCCTATAAAAGCCCAAAAGGTTTAATCATCCTAACGGGCCCCCTTCAAACCCTGACATGTATTACTAGCCAATAAGTCATACCTCCCGACAGAAATAGGACCGAAAATGGGACCGAGAGGATATACATAAAAAGATAACATGCGAGTAAGTTCCGCAGGAAAACAAGGATCAAGGATATACTCTTAGAAAGAGATATGATGCGCGTATCTAGCCTTCAATCTTCTAAGTCATGTTTCCTTGAGCTTAACTCCACTGTGCTTTGACCGTCTTTTACCTCATGATTTCTTAGCTTCTTAACTCTTATTTCCAAATATGAGTTGGAACCCATTTCATTGTTGCCTCTCGTCTTCCTCTTTCACTTACTCTTCTTCTATTATACTTGGCTTAAACATAACTGTGACCTCATGGTTTCATGCAAGCTCTCCAGAATTCACTAGTGAATCTTGGATCTCGTTTACTTACCATAAAGTATTCCACGCAGCAGAACTTTTCTCGAAAATACCAATCCACGTTGCCAATTGCTCTTACTAACGTGATTTTCTATAACTCATGCTTGAACAAAATGAACCATCCACCTGCGAATGATAGGCCGTACTTAGATTCAGTCGTTTGCTCATGACTTCCCGTAGACTATCCCAAAACTGGCTAGTGAAGATTGAGCCATGGTTACTAACTACCCTTTAGGGAACCCCGTGCAACCGCTTTATTTTTTTGAAAATAAACTATCGCTAGCTATGATGCAATCCTTTCGCTCTTTACTGGGGTGAAATGATCACTCTTCGTGAGTCTACCTACTATGACCCACATGCACGTATTCCCTTTCCTTGATCTAGGCAGTCCATCCATGAAATCCTTCGTGACGCTTTACTACTTCCATTGCGGGGACCTCCAATGGATGTAATAGCCCACCGGGCTTTTTAAGACTCGGTCTTAATCTGTTGGCACAACATGCACCTTGGGACAAACTCGGCCACCTCCTCGGGTGATGTGCATCGTCAAGAACCTTCTTTCTCTCATCGCGTCTTAGCCATCCCTTGTCACCCATAGCGAGGTGACTTAACATCTCACCTCGAATCACTTGTTCATGATCTCGACTAACTGCGGGTCTTCTTTCTGCGAAGTCCCTACTTGATCCAGAAGGGTAGGTCTAAGCTCAAGGGACGCTAACTAACTAATTAAACTGAGAAAGCTTCTTACTTCAATTGTCCTCGTCGGAGCTTTCCGGTCTTGAACCGCGACCACTCTAGCGGGATCCACCGCTAAGCCTTGCTTAGCTACTATATGCCCAAGGAATCTAACTTCCCTTCCCCAAAAGTGACACTTGGAGAACTTGGCCTTCGACTGATGCGCTCTAAGCGTATCCATCACCTCCACGAGATACCTTGCGTGCTCTTCCTCATCCTTTGAGAAGATCAGAATATCATCTACGAAGACTACCACAAACTCGTTCAGGAACTCCCTAGACACCCTACTTACCAAGTCCACGAAGTAGGCGGGTGCATTAGTCAAACTGAATGGCATGACCAGCCATTCTAAGAATCCATCTGGAGTTCTGAACACAGTCTTGTCTATACTATCCTCAGCTACTCTGAGCTGATGGAATCCAGTAGCAGGATCAAGAGAAAACAGATGTTCCTACAAGCTGAACAAATCATCGATCCTTGGCAATGGTTGTCTATTCTCTTTGTTTAACTCACGATAATCAACACACGGGCGAAGCGTACTGTCCACGTTAGTAGCGAATACTACTAGAGCACCTTCCTCAGAAATGCTTCATCGAATGAAGTTCTTCTCAAGCAACTCCTTCACTTGCTTACTTAACTCCCGTCTTACGGGACCATGTGCCTTACCGGCCACGTAACTGGCTTGGCATTATCAACCAGATAAATGCGGAAATCAATCTCTCGCTTAGGGGTAACCCCCTTCACTTCACCCAAGATATCAGGATATTCTCGGACCACCCTCACCGATTGCAAACTATCGATAGACGAGTTGAGGGATTCAAGATAACACAACATGACGAGACTCATAGGGTTACAAGAATTTTTTAGGGTATTACCGAGGCGAATCATGAGCCTCACAACCCTATGCTCAAAAATCAAGAATGGCTCCAAAACTGGACAACCAATCCATGCTCAAAATCAACCCATACCCCATGAAACCGAGAATATAAGCATCACACGAGAACTCTACACTCAAGATAGAGATTTTCAAATCCACGTAGATAATAGACAAATGGGCGTAAACCCCAATTGGATTTGAAACACACACGGGATCATAAACTAGACTAGTACTTAGGTGCAAACTATCAACAAGATCAGATGAGATAAAGCTATGCGATGCACCAGAATCAAACAAGGTACGAACTGGAAAATCAGAAATATAAACAAGACTTCCAACAGAAACACTACCTCGATCATGAGCTGAAAGAACGATGTTGATGGGATGAACTCGCCCTCCAGATGGTCTTGCACACTGAGTCTGACCTTGCCCTTGCTTCTTCGGGCAATCTTTGCTGAAATGTCCAGTCTCACCGCAGAAAAAGCATTCACCACTCCTCCATTTTCTCTTCCTACAATCCTTAATAAGATGCTCAACTGAACCGCAATAATGGCACTTCCTCTTGTCGTTATTGCCCTTGTTGTTGTTCCCCTTGTTGCCTTGACTCTTGTTCTTGTTCTTATTGCCTTGACTGCTCTGACCACTTGGATTACCCTGATTTCCTTTCCACTGAGAATCAGTCTTCTTGGCTTGAGTATCATTTATCTTGATCTCTCTCTTGTCACTCCTATTCTCTTCATTGAGTATGGCCATATTCACCAAACTTTCGAAAGTTGCCCCCAAGGGTATATGACTCATGGCTAAACCATGTAATGGCTCGTTTAATCCTAGAGCAAAGTATAGGGCCTTCTTCTGAGTTGTGTTAACCAAGTCTAAACCGACCTGAGCCAGTTGATTAAACTTATCTATGTATTCCCTAATAGTCATGTCCCCTTGCTTCAGTGATAGGAACCTTAGTCCAAACTTTCCCCGAAAGTCATCCCAAGTCTTAATTGACCTAGTAGCGGTGGTGACCACCCACCAACGTGCAGCTTCTTCCTTTAGCAACCATACTGCTAATAAAACCTTCCTACGGTCATATATATCAAAGAAGGCAAAAAGATCTTCGGTTTCGTTCAACCAATTCCTTGCCTCTACATAAGTCTCGGTTCCAATGAAATTCTTGCAACCCATCGCCTTAAAGTCTTCGCAAATCTTTGCGAAGTCAACTCGAGGATGCTGAGGGGGAGGAGGAACATCAGCTATGGGAGGAGGAGGAGAAACACTAACCACCGGTGGAGGAGGAGGAACATTGGTGGGGCCGGCTTCGGTCGCCCTAGCCTCCAAAAGTCTCCTATACCAAACAGGTACGTATACTCCCTCTGGAATAGCAAAGTTATCGGCCATACTGGAAACGAAGAAAAAGACAGATTCAGAATGGAGAAAAAAACGAGGGAATTTTGCTAATGGCTTTTTGGGGAATAGCCTTTAAAATAAACTAGACTTTTCTTTGGAAAATACTTTATACTTGGTTTTGAAAATAGTTTTCCAAAAGTTTTAAAAAAAACCTTTTTGTTCCTTCTCGTAAACCATATGCTCTGATACCAAATGTAACACCCCGCCTCCGCCAGGGTGTCTCTTGCAAGCACTCTGACTTTGGAGGGGCGTTTGAATCAGGTAAACATGCATAATGATATATCAAGGCTAAACAAGAACATATGTATATATGTAAACAGAGTAAATAACATAGATAAAACAGCGGAAGATTTCATACTATTTCAAAACAAGTCTGGTACAACATAGCTTTCCAAATAAACAAGTCTAGATAAAAACAACATCAACTGAAAAACTGAAATACATAAGTACTATCCCAAAATAAGTGATAACCATAGCTAGCTTCATGTCGAAACCGTACATGAGCTGAAATCCCACAAGCAAGCAATCCGAAACCCAAGCTAAGCTCCAACGTTCCCACCCTGAGAACCTGGGGGGGGGGGGGGGGAACGGAAGAAAAGAGGCGAAAGAAAACAGGTCAGTCAAAAAGACTGAGTAAGCCCTACTACAATCAATGTAAACTGATAAAGTTAACTGGCATGAGCAGCAGGGATGAACATAAGGATAACAACGTACTAGCATGATGATTAACTAACAAGGTAGATAAAGGTGTCATCGCATAATCAGGTTTAAGGTTTTGCATCACAGGTGTACTAGCAAACTAACATGACTGGAATAAACAAGTATTGATCCCTTGGCCCAAGCTTTGGCCCAATAACATGAAATGACCCTAATACAAGGTCCAACCAAACGGTCTAGTCGATCGGCTCCCTAAGCCTAACTCGTCACGTGTTGGTGTCAATACGGCCCAATAACATAATTGTAGTCGAACTGTGCCGGGTCCACCCTTCGGGTGTATTAAGCCCTAGGGTGCCAACCCCTGGACACCATAAACATGAGTGCACAGTCTCGATCTACTGGTACCCATGGGTGACTTCTCCAAATACGGACTACGTGCATGACCATAGTCCGTCCGGAACTACATCGGCGTACCACCCGGCCGTCGTTTATTGGTCGCTTACCTCCAGCCCAGTAATTGTGCCCCCTACCCTAGCCTAGACCCTAGGGCCTTAATGATACAAACTTGGGATTACTGCTGGAGTGGACCCCCATTGCTAGGATTTTCTAGTGGGTTAAGTACGGTTTAACCCTTTTTCCAATCATGGATTAACTTGGTTAAGTGTAACGATGAGTTCACGACTTAACCCTGATTAATCTACCAAGCCCAAATTGGTTAAGTATTAAGTGGACCATGACTTAACCCTAATCACGAGGCATTAATTAATTTAATGCGCCTTAACCTCTCACATTAGACCTTGTTGTGGTTACTAGTTAAGCCGGGCGGGTCCGGGTAGCTTTACACCACAACTTGGTCTAACCTCGGGTTCAAGGTACAACATGGCCAACTTCTCACATTGGGTCCTATTGTTTGTAGCAACTAGTTAAGCCGGTCGGTTCCGGGTAGGTTTACGCTACAAACTCAACCCAACCTCGAGTTGGTCACACTTATCTTTTCTAAGTGTCATGTCCATCATGTTTCCAAAACATGTTACAAATTTTCAAGCAATTGGGTAGACCTAACTTAATAGGTAAATTCCCAATGGGTAGACCTAACTTAATAGGTAAATTCCCAAGCTTATGTTTTTATGTCTTTTAAGTTTACCCAACCCCAAACGCAATCCCATCGCTTACATATCGCAATAGCGCATAAAGGATAGAAAGAGGGAACTTGGCATAATCATGACATAAAGGTGTTGAAGCCACAAATTCAACATGGTGGCATATGAAATGTACATATGTTCATATACTTGCATATTACATTTTTAGGCCTCAAAAGCATGCATAAAACCAAACTTAGCATATTGGTGATACATGGTGATAAATGACATGTAAAAATGACCATAAGTTCGCATCTAGCCTCACATGCAAGTTATCATAAGAGATATGATAACTTACATGTTGCCAAAATGCAACCTTTAGCATAAAGCTTGAAGCTTTATGTTCATAAACCCAAGATAAGCTTGCATAACATGATAGTGTGAACAAAAGGTTCAACCCAAACTTGCATAACATAATTTGCATATCATATGACAAACTTGCATATCAAACTTGCATAACATAACACGATAAACTTGCATATCATGACATGGCATACTTGCATAACATAACATGATGAACTTGCATATCATAACATGGCATACTTGCATATAAACTTGCATATCACAATATGATAAACTTGCATATCATAGCATAGCAAACTTGCATATAAACTTGCATATCACAACATGATAAACTTGCATATCATAGCATAGTAAACTTGCATACAAACTTGCATATCACAACATGATAAACTTGCATATCATAGCATAGTAAACTTGCATATCATACATTTAACTTTAGAGTTTAAGTATGAAAGTAGAATAGGGCTTACAAAGCTTATGAAGACTCAAAAATATGACAAAGCCCTTATGCAATCAAATAGACCCAAAATGCAAGCTCTAATAGAAAATCCCTTGAGCCAAAATGATCAAAACTCTTTCTTTATGATGCAAATATAGAAACTTGACTTGAATGCAAGCTAATGATGCTCATACAAGCTTGAAAACACTTGTATGCATGGGAAATCTCTCATAGAAACAATTTAGAAATTTTATGAAGAGAGTGGAGGCCATGAGAGGTAAAATTTTGCCATAGTTTAGTTGTAGGATTGATTAATAATGATTTAGGGTTAGGTTAGGGCCTTATTTATAGAGATTAGGACTAATTTTAGCCTTAGGATTAAACCCTAGTTCCAATCTCAACCCTTAAAACCGAATCTGGCCCCCAAACTCAACACAATCTCAAAATGGTGCACCAGGCAAATTGCCCGGCTGGACCAAGTCGACAGCCAAGTCGACAGGGCTGTCGACTTGGGTCCAACCAAGTCGACTCCCAAGTCGACAGGGCTGTCGACTTGGGTCCAACCAAGTCGACTCCCAAGTCGACAGGGCTGTCGACTTGGGTGTTCTGGGGGGATTTTTCCCGCCTGGCCTAATCTGTCCAAATTTTCAATTTCAAACTTGAATTTGAAATCTGTTTTTACTTTGGAATTTTCTGAAAACTTCGTTGGGCCTTAATCGGGTCATACGGACTCCGATTTTCGAAAACTCGGACTCTATTTCGCGTATTTTTCCGAGACGAACGCAATGGCATAGCCCGTTTCCCTTGATTCAGATTTTAGAATTAAATTCTGCCTCGATTTACATTATTACCGGTTATTGAAAATACGGGTTGTTACATTAAGACTAAATCATTTTATAAAGGTTATTGAATAATAATTAAACAATTCAGTTATTACTTAAAATTATAGTTAATCGAAGATTAACTAACATTTAACACCATTTGTTTAATTTAACGAACATTCATAATTTTTTTTTTATTATATTAATTTATATTAAATTAATCCCATTGTCAAATTCAAATTAAAACAGTTGATTTCTGCCAAACGTACATATCAGCTAACCCTTAACTGATTTACGTTATCATTTCCTCTTTAAATTAATTAAATAACTTAATTAATTTAATTCAACATTTAATTGTTTTAAAAAAACAATTATTCCATTTCACTAACCCGTAGGTTAGTTTCAACTGCAGTTCATAAATCTCATTAATGATATTAAATTCTTACTGTAAACTATTAAATGATTATTATTAAAAACATGATTATACACGTATAAATATATTTAAAAAAATCTTATTCATTTTTAACTATAAAATAAACTCAACACTTTAATTCAGTTATAAAATAAATTTTATAACTTAAAACTGCGTCAATCCGCCTGACGGCAAAACGATGTTTTGAAAATAATATATTTTAGTCCAACATGTACTTCCTTGCTTCACAGATTATTATAACACTTCATGATAGCATATAATTTAAATAAGTAAATTAACGACAATGATATAATCGACAACAACCATTAACTCAACCATAAGCAACCAATGCAGCCAATCAACCAATATATATTTTTAATGATATTATATGGATTTATCACATCATAGCAGTCCAGAAAAGTATGAGAATTAACCCACCTTTATACGAGTGACGATCAACGTGTTTGTTTCGTATAATTTTAAACATTTACAAGTACATGAAATTCCAACTGCACCCAATCCTGACCGAACCTGCTCAGCAACGTAGTACTCTTTGCCACGATTTTAACGACTTTGGTTTAGCGATATTCTGACAACATATAATCAAGTTCTCGTCACTATACAGTTATAAATATAATTTAAGATAATTAAACCACCTAATTTAACCCTAATCTTAATTAATTGTGTAATAATTTCTTAATTATTACCCTGGATGGCGCTTCCTTTGTTTCAGATGGGGAAAAACCCGATAGCTCCAGTTTCTTGATTCTTCCCTTCAGTACTAACCAAGTCCTTTGTTCTGCCCATCCCAGCGTTCCATCCTTTCTTTCTTTTCTTTCCTTTCTTTGTGTTTTCTCTTTTATATACATATATATATTTCTAACATAAGGCCTAAGCCTACTTTGAAACTCGGCCGGCTCAATATTTCTTTCCCCTTCTCCAGTTTTCAAACACATGATTCATGTTCTTCTTTCATTAATTTTTCTCCATGGAAAACTTGGCTTCGGTAGACACTAAGCTTCAACCGATCACCTTTCTTCCCAGGCAAACACTCAGAGCGTTTCTCTTATTCGTTTTTGTTTCCCAGTAAAACAAATCCGCCATTCCTCTCCAAACCATGCTCCAACTACATCTTCTTTTCGTGTACCCAGTCCATGAACTTCCGCCACTATTCCCATGCGAATACAATACTGCCGCCACATTCACTGTTTCCCCACCATTTCAAACTTCAAAATCGTTCAAAACAGCCATACCGATGTTAAACATCAATCACTTCACCTTATTGACAACACCGAACTTCCATCTGAAACCCTCGAACGATGTCCCTTGACGGCCTCCACCCACGCCCTAAGCCATACCTCACCAACTGCAGCACTTTGCCATCGATATGACACCGACCGCTAACCCCTTCTTCCCAGATCTCTACCACCACACCACAAGCGACATTAAACCATCACTGCTGTCCAATCTGTAGAGCTCACACAGCTCAGTATTTTTGTAGTGTGAAGCTTCACCCGAAAACGAACGGACTTGGGGTAAAGTGTGGAGGAAGGTCGGAGAATTGGGTTCGTTTATCTTGAATGGATCCCCGGTTTCGAAACAAAATGAAAGGAGAAAGTATATTTAAAGAGGAGCGTTGCTTTCGTGGGTACAGTGCAAATGTTAGGGAAAGGACATATCAGTATTTAATTATATTTATATCTTCTTTTCATTTGAAGGCAGAACGTACCCGAACTGGCGGATCTTCCAGCATGGCACATGAGTTTGTACAAATGTGACAGTGATATGTGTTTTCATTGGTCAAGGATGTTGTGACGACTTGTTTCGAATCCAACCCATGCACGAGTCCGAGTTTGTTCCCATCACTTTACGTGGTGTAAACATAACATCGGTTCTCCATTGGTGGAAATCAGGAAGGTCCATATAGATCCTTGGTTTCCACCAATGGAGTGGTAGAGTTATGTTCACACCACATAAAGTGGTGTGAACAAACTCACAGTGACTCATGCATCGATTTAAAAGTGACAGCTCTATATTTATTTTTCGTTGAAGCGACCGACATTTTTAACTGAAACAATCATATAGAGAGGTTTTAAATGATGTAGCTACATGATTTCAGTGTTCAATGCAGACGATAGGATTATAGCCGAAGACTTTGAAAATGAACGAATATATTCTTTTCCTTTTCTGAACGAATGAACCCTTTGATAAATGTACACAGAGCCATACCTTACTATGTACATTAGATAAGATGAGAAATGCTAAGCACACTCTCCTTTAGGGAGAGTGAGCTTATACTTGCCAACCGATTGATGCAAATGGGTTGGCATTTATTAAGTCATACAAAGCTAATTATTGATGTCAACCCAATTCCACCAATCAGGTGGCAAGTATAAGCATACTCTCCCTAAAGGAGAGTATGCTTAGCATTTCTCAAGATGAGATTTGGAAAAGGCTTTTCCCAAGATTTGCGGTGATTTTTTTCCCTTTAACAGTACACCAATGTTTTACCGAAGAGTGTGACTATTAAATGCAGTGAGATACTTGGAAGATTTTGCTCAGATTTGATCAAGACTTTTTCTTGAGATTTCATAAGAAAACATTTAAAAGTCTACGGCAGGATTATATTATATAGATCTATCGTAGAGGTTTCGTTTAGAACGATACAGGATTTTAGCGCGATCTAATGGGACAAATGAATACTAGGACAAGGTATTTATTCATTTACGTTTATTTACTCAACAGTGCCAGAAAGTGTTTGCTTGAGATTTCTCACCAGAGATTTGTTTGCAATTTTCAGGGATTGATATATTAGGTCAAGATTTAACACAGTTTTGCTTGAACACGACTTGTAAAGATTTTGTGAACGATATACTGGCATATCTGCGAGCATTCTTATTTTATAAAATATTTTGCGGTTTCGGACCCTAATCAAAATGTTAAATGTTGCGACCGACGTTTTCTAGCATTAATCAATATTTTAAATAATAAAATAAATTAAATAATTATCCAGAAAATATGGGACGTTACATAACTGATCAAGAAAATCCCTAAAAACACTGTTCATGAGATCAACAAAATAAGCCGGGGCATTTGTTAACCCAAACGGCATACTACCATTCATAAGAACCAAATCGGGCCTGAAAAGAAGTCAACGAAATGCTATCCTCCGCAATGCGCAATTGGTGAAATCCGATAGCTAAGTCCAATTGGCAAAAGGCCCTAGCACCACTAAGTTGATCAAAAAGATCGTCTATGCACAGAAGAAGATATCTATTTTTGATGGTAAGGTCATTTAGCTTGCGATATTACACGCAAAGCCTTAGAGTTCCATCCGACTTTTTCACAAAGATTGCCGAAGCTCCCCAAGACGAGGAACTAGAGCGTATAAATTGTTTCTTCTCTAATTCGGATAGTTGCTTGCACATTTCTTCATTTTCCTTGTTAGATAAACGATAAACGAGACGCGTGACAGAAAGGGATTTGGGAATTATAATAATCTGGAATTCAATAGCTCGATTAGGAGGGAGGCCCAACACGGACTCAAATATACCAGGGAATTCTCGAACAACCGCAATTCGAGGTATTACATCCTCCTCATCATCGTTATCCACATCCCTAGGATTAAGAGTAAATAACAAAGCCATAAATGTAATGACCCGCGTTTTCAGCAGTATAATAATTAATTAATTTAATTATTTAAAAGGTGATTGAGAGTATGTAATGGTCGTGGAATTAAATAATGGTGGATATTTAATTAAAATAATAAATTAATTAATATATTTAATTCTGAAATAATCAGAATTGGCTGAAATGGCGATATGGTGTGAACTGGATCATCTGTGATATTTAATTCAGTTTAGAATTGAATTAGAATAACGAATATATTTAAATCACGTCAGTTTGAACGTATAATTATATTATAATTAAAATCGAGCTCGAAATGGCGCGGTAGTTCGCTATATGGCGATTTGAACTTCAACTGAATGTACAGGATTCGTTTTAAATCGGATTTCTGTGAAACAAGAAACGTTAGGAGCTGGTGAAGTATATCTTTCCGACAGAAGAGAAAAATCGGGATTTCGTCGTGTAGATTTTTAGTTATGTCCAAATTAAATATTCAAAAAAACAGCGGTATATTCATTCGTGGCCAAAACGGTTATTTAAAAATATTTGAATATCGGTTGTGAATTTAGACAAGGTTCTTTTGAGACATAACGATGATTTAATTTTTAGAATTTTACTGTAATTTTTAATTAATTAAGTAAGCAACTTTTTATTTGGATTATTTTGCAACCTGTAATCAATATTTTGGGGTTTCATGAAATGAGTTAATCTACCAATATTATTATATTTGTGGGATCGTGACACCTTGCTCATCACAACGGTATGTTTACTTCTGTCTATAGCAGTTCGTAAAAACTTCACTTTGAAATAATACATATCTATGCCACCACAACTTATAAATATACATATATATATATATTTACATATATAATGGGATAGTTTTACTTAGCAAGTAAGATATTCGGATGGCGTAGAGACAAGACTTTGGTGAAGTAAACTTGTGAAAGAAACCGCTACGTCCCCTCTCCACTAATGTGTGTGTACCATTTCTTAGGCCTTAGGTCTCCAGTCCTCCACGTATAAAAAAACAAGGCTTGATAGGATATATGTACGTGGAAGACGCAAGTCCAAGCATGCTACCTACAACTACGTGGAGACAATGACAACCAATAAGTATATATATGGTATTCCTTCTTTACACCAACACAGTAAATCTTAACCCCTAATATTTCTACACTTTATAACTACATGCTCAGCTTCCTTCGTTTCGGGTCCGAGCTGCTCTTCTATTCACGGAGGGTGCGAGCTTCATAAAAGAGTTGTGGGGTGCAGCGTTTTGAGAAGATGGAGCAAAGAAGGAAAAAAGGAATATCAGGGGAGTTTTCGGATCAAAATGGGTTCTATGCGAGCAAGCAGACGCAAGGGTTTGATGAGCAGCAACTATGGTAGGTATAAAATGCTTACTGGAGCGAGTTTCTCCTATCCATGAGTAAAGAAGAAAGTGAAGGTACTGTATATATTTGGAGGGGGCTGTCGAGTTCTGTTTTGTGAGTAAGGGTGGACTGTATGTGCAGAAACGAAGTGGAACAGTGGGATGGAGTATAAGGAGTTGCTTTCAATATAAGGCGTGTGGGTTTCAGAGTATAGGAGGGGAGGGAATGGCACGGTGATGGATGAGGAAGAAAGTGTAACGTTGGGAAGAGGGGTACTTCTGGGTGATGTGCTTGTTAAAGGCTTTGAAAGAATAAAGGAGGATGAAGGATTACAAGGGGCGGAAATGGTATGTGGAGGGGAGAGCAGGATTTCGTATTAAGGGAAGAGCAAGAAAAGTCATGTGGACGTGAGTTTGGATTGGGGTATTATCGGGTTTGAAGGTCTCTGGGATGTAGAAGGAGATGAGTGTCGTGTTTAAGAGTTTAACACGTGGGTTTCTTTGTGATGATAAGGTATTAAGAATAATTAGTTTTATTTTAATAATTAAAAATGTTTACATATGTGTATATAAATTTATAAGATGCATAACTTGCTCATACGTAAACGAAATTGCGCAAAACAAAATCCGACAGGATCGTATGGACGAGACATACACACTGGAACTGACTAGAAGTGAAATTGAGTCCGTTACAATTTATTGCAAAATAAAGTCCGTCTGAAACAAAGACAGTTAATCATTTTTAACGATAATAGTCCAATGTGAGTAAATCTCACTAACTCTGAACAGTTTATATTTCATGTTATATTCTTAGAACTGTTAAATATTGGCTGATTGACTGTGTGTTGACCATTTGATTGAACTGCTAGTCAGTTAGTTGAATTTCTATATCGATTCTGTTTATCAGAATATATCATATGGAACTGAAAGTGATATTGATTTTATTGTGTAACATCTGTGGATGCAGGGAAACAGGTTGGAGGAATCCGATTGGATTCCTCAACAGCTATTTTATTATTTTCATATATTGTGATATGTGACATGGTTAATAATCTGTTGTTGATTATATGTGTATGGACGATATTGGTCATCGTGATTTGATGTGTTAAGTACCATAAAATATCGAAATGGAAAAAGGAGATTTTCAAAATGAATATTGAAATTTTATTATTTATAAAATCAAAGGGGTTTTATAAAAGAGATAATATTTATAAAATCAAAGAAGATTTTATAAAGGAAATTATTTATAAATAGGAAATATGTTTAAGTGGAATTTTATATGAAGGAAAATCTTTATAAATGGAATATTTATAAAGTGAATTATTTATTTAGAATAAATAAATTAGTCATTTAAATGGATTATTTATTTGTTAAATAAATAGGATAAGATAAAGAGATATTGACTTAGAAAATAAATAAGTTATTAAAAGGACATTCAGTAGGAAATAAATAAGTTATAAAAAGGGATTATTTATTCAGAGAATGAATAAAGAAATATTTGTAAACCATTTACAAATAAAATAGAAAGAGAAATATGTGTAAAACATTTACAAATAGGTTATAAAGGATATTAGTTGTTAAATAAATAGGATAAGAAAATGATATTTATTTGTTAAATGAGTAGAATAAGATAAAAGGAATATTTATTTAGAAAACAAATAAGATATTATATAGGAAATATTTGCAACACATTTGCAAACAGAGTTGAAAAAGAAATATCTGCAAACCATTTGCAAATAGAATTTAAAAGGGTAATATTTATAAACCATTTACAAATAAAGATTTAAAAAGGAAATATGGGTAAAAGGCATTTAGAAAACAAATAGATTATAAAGTAAATATTTATCTTGGATATATATATATATAAGTCAGGACTTATATATGGAGAAAACAGATAAATGGAGTAGATTAATTTATAAAATGATATTTATAAATTAAGTTAAATATTTATCATTTGGATAAATAGAATATATAAGTCAGGACTTATATAAAGAAGTAAAAATCGATTTCAACATCGATGTTTGAAACTGAATAAGGACAAAGAGTTAATCAGTTAGGGTTAAACAGTTAGAGTAAAACAATTAGGGTTAACAAGTTAGGAAACCGTAGAGTTAAACCAGTTAGAGTTAATCAGTTAGAGTAAATCGAAGTGAGTTGATCGAATCTAGTTATTCGACAGGAGTTAAATCGAATAAGATTTATTCAAAGAAAGAGATTTTCGAATATAAGTATTCGAAAGTAAGCAAATCGAATATAAGTTATTCGAATAGGAGTTAATCCAGTAAGAGTTAAATAGAGTTAGAGCTAATCGAATAAGAGTTAAATAGAGTTAGAGCTAATCGAATAAGAGTTATTAGATTTGAGTTATTCGAATAAGAGTTATAGAATAATAGTTAACCAAATAGGAGTTGATAAATTAGTTGTTCGTTATTTGTTCGAGTTAGGAAATAAGAGTTAGATCAAAGTTATTATATTTCAGAAGCAGGAAATTATAACACCACTGTTATAATCAAATGGTTCTATAAAGGAGTTGTACTCGTAAATTATATCTAGAAGTTACGTAAAGAAGTGTTAAAGAGTTAAAAGATGAACTTACCGTATTTCAAGATTTGAAATGTTGTTCAGTTAAGGTCTGAGAGGTAGTTATACCCCAACTTGATTGACTTCGTTTTTTTAATTTAGAAATAGTTAAGGTTCGAGAGTGAAAGTGGTTAAGTGAATTTAGTAAATAAGTATAGTGGTTCGAGTTGTCATCGCAATGTTGATTTAAACATCTGTATAAATCCAAGTAAAGAAGATTTGGAAATATTTTCCCAACAGAATCAGAAACGTAATCAAATATTGAAATTGGAAATATGGATTAGAAATGGAAATGTTTTCCAGTGTTAACGTATATTTTCTAAACATAGAAAATAAGGAAATATGAATATATATATATATATATATATATATATGATTGATGATTGATTGATAGAATTTCCATCTGGAAATAATATTGTTGTTTGCACACATGTTTTTCTTTGATGGTTAAATCATATACTATCGAAGTTTTGACCATTTTAACGTTGTTAATATGGAGAGACCGGCTGGACAATTATCCAAAGAACTACTCTGTATTGGCATAAGCGTTGCGAATCACATATGCCAAAGATAATTGAAGACAGAGTAAAGTGTAAGGGCTATTGTATAAGTCTTAGATAACAGTGCCTAAAATGGATGTACTGAATAGTGCCTTCGGTTCATCCTGTTCCTGGATGACTTGTATGGATGAATGTCTGACAGAGTATTTCCAGAAAGGTCACGTACATTGATTTCTTCAACCGTACTAAGAGTGGAAGTGGAGAAGGAAACTTATTAACCTAACACGTAATGTACTGTTGTAGACGTCAATTAGTGATTTTCTGTGGATTTGACAATGTGGCATTCGAAGTGAATCTGATGTGATGATAAAGCGTAGCCTCAAGCCTCATCAACCGGTAAATGACAAAAATAGGGCAGACAGCATGGCTATGTAGGTCGCACCTATTAGGGTGTATAATCACCTGATCTAGAGTTTCATTTATTTCTAAAAATCTATTGTTGATGTTGTCCCATTCGGGAAACGGTTGCTGATCCCAACCGTTGGTGATATACATTCGATACACTCAAGCGAAATGAGTGGTCGGTCATGTGTGGCCGGGTTGCAAGATGTTCTTGTTGAACCAGTGTATTCCTCTCTAGAAGTACACTAGCGAAAGGTGGTTCCATACCTTGTCATAGTTGGAAATCCATTAACCAATACGTGCTTGCGGTTTTGATTGTATACTATATATGTAGAACATGAGATGAAAGCGTTTCTGCTAGATGATTATTATATTGTGGTTGATAGACATTATTATAATATCAAAGGTTTTTGATATAAAGATATTTTGGATTCTCATAAGGGAAAAACCTGTTTCGTTATACGGCGTGGTCTTATGATATATCGTTTACTTGTTCGAACTGTTTTAAATTTTTTTATTCATACCAGTCCCATGACTGACCCGGAGTTTATTTTGTTTTGTTTTCCCTAAACTCTTGGGTGCCCAATTTTGTACGGGCAGTCAAGTAGTCGGGATTTACAGACACTTGAAGTGCTGGAGAAGGAGGCTTCAGGATTATATAGCTATTATTATTCCGCTGTGTTGTAAGTTCTGTACCTTGAAAATGATGTATATTCAAGTACATATTTATATTTCAAAGTTATGTTATATAATATATGTTGTTCGTTCCGCTGTGAGGTTTGTGTTACTCTGATGTTGTGTTGTTCTTTTTCTTCTATTCTAAGTTTTTATCTTATTTATTCTCACCCTCTAATTTGTTTCATTAACTATTCGGTTATTTTCGATCCTTGGATGTTCGATATGTGTCGTATATCTGATAACCAAGATTGCAAATTTCCGGGTCATTACCATAAATCTCGTGTCGGGATTTGGAAGTACTAGTTTTACATGGTCTTTGGATTGAAGATGTCGAAGATAAATTGTCCGTTCCGGACATAATATGTGGGCTTCATAATAGAGAAGCCAATCCATTCCCAAAATAACCCAAAAACCCAAATAGCGCATAACATGTAAATTCGCTAGGAAAAGATAACCACTCAAAATAATTTCCACGTCGCGACATAATAGACTAAGAGTAGTTGATCCCCCTATGGGATTAGTAATCGTTAAAGAAGTCATCATGCAAACAGTATTCAAAGAATTAGCATGTACAAGTTCTTATGAAATAAAAGAATGAGATGCGCCCGTATCAAAAAGAACTCGTGTAGGATGTCCACGAAAATCAAGTATGCCATTAAGAATAAAATTTAATGTACCTTGGCCCAAAGCAACGTTGGGAGGATCTTGTATGACATTGAGCTTTCCACTCTTATTAGGAGGACGAGTGGGACATGCGTTTATAGTGTGGCCTTGCTTTTTGCAATATTTGCAAATACGAGGCTTAGTGCCCTGAGAGGCGATATGGCCCTTTTCTCCGCAATTGAAACATTTTCCGTTACAGAGCCTAGAGTTCTTGGTCTTGGAAGTCATTAGCTTCGCCTTCTTGTTGGGTTGAACCCAAGGCTTCTTCCTGGGTCCTCCCTTGTTGTTAGTGTTGCCCTTGTTTTGAGAACCCCCAACTTCGTCATCGTTGTGTCATTTCTGGAACACTTCAAGTTGTAGTGCGATATTAACCAATTCATCAAATGTTTCATATATCTTAAGGGTCAATGGCTCCTCAAGACATTTCTTGAGCCCATGTATAAATCGCAAATTCTTCTTCCTTGGGGTGCTAATATACTCGAGTCCATACTTGGATAGTGAGTCAAAAGAAGCGACATACTCTGCCACAGTAGATGTTCCTTGAACAAGGTCTTGAAAGCGATGAGATAGTGCTATTTTCTCCCCGTCCAGTATGAATTTAGTCTCGAACCTTTCCTTAAATAGATTCCAAGTAAGGTTCGCTTCGGGAATATAAATAGTGAGTAATTCATACCAGTTCAATGCTAGATCTTGGAGCATGCTAGAAATCACTTGTACCTTGTGCAAATCACTAAGATCCACGCGAGTAAAAATATGCTCACATGTTTTGAGCCAATTCTGGACTTCGATTACACCCTCGGAGCCCTTAAATGGCTTTCCACCAAGCTTTGAGAAATCACTACATAAAGTCACAAACCCAGATTTGGAATGCATAGGAGGTGGGGAAATGCCTGCCACGTGGGCATTTGCAATAAGATCAAGAAGCTGTTGAGTGCTCATTGTTACGCTCTAACACAGGGGGTGGAACTATAGGCGATGGAACCACAGGGGGTTGAACTATAGGCGGTGGAACTATAGGGGGTGGAGCCTCGGGCCTGACATTTGCCCTGGCAGGATAACGACGAGGACATCCAACCATTTCTCCTCTTTAAAAAAGAAATAAAGGAAAACGTCACTCAAAAATTAAGGATCATAACCCTATTCTAGGATAGATAAGCAACCATGACTCAATCTAACCCTAAGCCTCAAACTCCTAAAAGATGTTCGAGACATGATCCTTGCTACAAAACTCTATATTGTTCTGAAGATTGGCTCTGATACCAACTGTAATGCCCCGCCTCTATACCCGCCATAGTCAAGTTCATTTCGTGTGAAATGTCGTCGGCTACAGTGGAGAATAAGGTTGGTTAGGAGCGACCATTAATATATTTACTCTTGCTTGGAAAGTAACATCGAATGGCATGGCCATACCAAAATTTCGACATGACCATTCCAGACGAAGAACATCAGCACAACGGCATAATAGCCTCAGAACACATACAGAATAACATAACACAGATAGTCACAGATATTCACATCATAAGCAAATAAACTGATATGAATGTAACACCATAAGTGTTTACATCAATTAGAGGTCATACACGACACTCTAACTTCAAAATAATAAGTACATGTACCAAATCTCATAATACTAATGATACATGTCATAAAGGTAATCAGCTACATATATCCAAAAAGACTGCAACTATAAAGCAGCTAAGCTAAGAGTCATCATAAGGTCCCAGCAGGAATGTCACCTAAGCACCTGTAACACTTGGGTCTGACCTGAGTATTATTTAAGAAAATAAACAATAAACAAATCAGTCAAACCATTCTTATCCATAACATGAGAAACATTAAGAGATATAACATAAATGACATGATAAAAGTAAATAAGGTGATTCATAAATAATATGCAATACATGATGTCAACGTATATAAAATCTCAATAAATCTCATGACAAGCAAAGAGCATATAACAATAAGGATTGACAAATAAATGCCAAACAGAAATCAAATTGATCCGCTTCACATCAAAGTAAATCAAGAATCCAGAAATCACTCGAATTCCAGAAAACATCATAAAAAGGCAGGCCTGTTCATAAATGATATATGATCTCTAGGTAGCGAACCCATTTGTTTGAGCCAAAGCTCCCCACGAAACCGGGTCGTGACCCCGATAGAGGAAAACATCATAAATCATAGAGAACCATCGAAAGTTGGACCGAAGTCCCATAGATGAAGGTAAACATCATAAATCATAGAGAATCATAGAAAGTTGGACATAAGTCCCATAGATGAAGGTCACAAATCGTACATTCCCACTCGGCGATCGCGAGCCAAACAAATATGTCATGAAGCGGATACTATCGATCTGGGTGAATAGAAATTACTATGATCTAGTTAATATAAGAAAATAGCAATATGTCCCATAACCACATGCTATTCTCGAATATTTACGCGTGAGGAAGGGTCAGGAAAGGAGGTCGGAGGATCACGGGGCCATAAGCCTCGGCGCACGACCGGGAAGGGGCGATCGATTTTAGGCAGACCCAAAACCTGTCGACCGGCCCCCCTGGGCTGGTCGACCGGCTTGTGCCTGGGCGTAAGCCCAGGCACAGCCTAGACCTGTCGACCGGCCCCATATGTTCGGTCGACAAGATTGAGCCTGGGCGTAAGCCCAGGCACAGGTGACGAGCGATTCGTCCCCCATCGCGACCACTCCCTCTCGACACTTCTCCCCGTCCCGGAGACCGCCTTTTCCAAAGCAAGAACACCCTCCATTCAAGTTGGAGACAAGTGTGATTCATCTCATATGCACATGAAGATTTCCAAATTCAATGTCAACCAGAAATTGGAAATTAACAAATATCCAAAATCAACCACAAACCAAACTAATTCAAATAAACATGAACATCAAGATTAGTCTACAACTACACTTGTACAAGCTTAGAGCTTGTGGCATTGATGTGAGTTCCCAAAGAACTCACCTTGTTGTCAATGGAGCAATCAACAAGAAGGAACCCAAGCTAAAGGTGTTATCTTTTCACAAGAATCAACAAAGACCAAGCTACACACATGAAACCCAATAACCCTATGCATTTGGAACATGGAGATTCTCAAATAGCATAGAGGAGGTGATGGAGAAGATAGAAATCAACTTACCTAAGCTAGGAGATGAAGAAACACAACAAAGGTTGGATTTTTATGAGATCCTAGGGCTTAGGATTTTAATTTCCCATTCTCTAAGCTTAGGAATTAAGAGGAGAGTGAATGAATAAATAGGAGAGGAGGTGGTCGGGTGCTTATTTGTGCTGTCCAAATAGGTTTGGGTGCACAAATTTGCACTCTAGCCCCTCCAAACAACTCCAATTATCTCGAATTCGAAACATGTCGATGCTTATACTCAAAAAGATTGTAAACGACATTCCAGGACCAATGGAAGTGGTCCCGAGTCCTAATTAAATCATTTACAAAAATTTGCCTTTTTGGGGACAAGACTAATATGTCGATCGATATTTGAATATCAATTCAAATAATCTGTTGTAAATTTTACGGGTTGTTACAAAACGTCTGATTCTATCAATCGGCCGTTTACAGTTATTTAGCGACAAACAACCAATGTGAGAACTCTCTTACTTAAATATTTTGTATAGTTATTTATTTTTATAACTGAAAACATATTAATTGCCTATGTGGATTTTTATCTGTTACATGTGATATCCCTTGAGTTCAACACATGAAATATTCACCAAGTTTATTTGTTATTAGAAGCGTTGTTTGAATATACAACACTCGTATTTCAAACAAAGTGGGTAGACACTTTTTGGCACCTTAAATGGCAATGATTATTATTTATGTTATGGTTTGAATATGAATTCGAAATAATTAACATTTTAAAAACGATGTTAATTATTTGTGGTAGTTGAATTTGGTTTAAAAATCCATTTATAAGTCAAACGACTTGTTTATATTCTCCCATTTAAATAATATTGATTAGATGGAATAAATAATTTATTAATTAATTATTTATTGGTTGAAAACTCCACATGGGTATTTGGATGAAATTTGATTTACACTAATCCCAGGTGTTTAGTGTGACAACCGCCCATAACCCCTGCACTAAACAAGAGAAATAATGCGCTGAAAGGTGTTCAGGCAGCTACGGACAATCATCAAAGTAGGTAAACACAAGCAGAACCTGTCATAGAACTCACAACGCAAGGATAAAATATAATAGAACTTATACAACAGGTAATAGTAATGATGCATCATATAGCAAACTTTCACAACATCCTAAAAAGGTTATCCAACGAATACCAAAGTTTGTACATAAGGCCTCACTACAACCCTCATAGAGCACTCAACAGCGGAAATAGAAATACTAGATAGTAATAAAACTGGTATGCCAGCCTCCTGATTGCCTCCACACAACATCATTGTCCACATTAATAACATGTAAGCTGCTACTTAGTCTGCCCATCCATGACCAGATGAACAACACAAGGTAATAAGAGGAGACATAAAATCTTGAGTCGGACAACAGTCTTAGTGCGCGATAAAACAACTAAAAAACTTAAACAATCAAGTATATGCGAATGGATAGATAAACATACTAATATACCCATAACACCAGAGAAGAACTCAACCCTATCTTCCCCACATCGGACAGTGATAGCCTTTACCATAAACAATTCAATCATTCATCCACGGGAACCAGAACACCCATTCAATCATGGCAAAGCACTCATAACATCCAGATTATATGTATCTCATGTAAACCATCCTAATCGAATTCAAAATCCCTCAAGCACAAGCCCCAGATGCCTAAACCAATATCAGACCAGCACTCAAGAAACATCTACTTCGACATTGGACAACCTACAACCTGTACGAGACGGTACAAACAGAACAACCAATCATCCATGACTGACTCTGGCTATCACCGCCAATCCTGCTTTGAAACCATCATTAATCATATGACAACCAACCTTTCCTCATGTCAAGGGCTAACGGTAACACCGGTTCTAGCATAAACTCTATACGCCTTTCAGTGATACATATGTATGTCCAACCTTGACAACTAGGCCTTTCAACGATACCCAGGGTACTCGACCTACAACTAGTCTTTTAGGTTCTCCTATCGTACCCCTGCTTTGAGCCTGCTAGAACTTACAACAACGATAATCTCTCGGCCTTCTCATCTCTAATCATCTAACTCGATGACTTTTCATAGCTCAAGCAACCTTCTCAAGCAACCATTATCCTCCAACTCATGACCTTTGAGTTGTCACCTCATTCGTTGTTCTACACCGATCAATGAACACCTTTCAACACTTCAAACCTTCCTACTTGAATTTAGTTTGAAGTCACACCATCACCGAGCCAATTACATCACTACCCTAAAAAATATTTTTTTCAGCCTCTTTTCTTCAAATCTGAGTCATACCCGAAAATATAAATTTTCAGAAAATGACCCTGTGACCGACCCCTAGCTATGTTTGACCTACTAGAACCAACCCCACATGTTTGACCGACCGACCCTGTCCAGAAACCCGACCGACCCAGTTTGGAAGGCTCGACAAACCCAGTTTGAAAGGCTCGACCGACCTATCAATATGGGACCGACCCCTCTCTTTGAACCTGGCTTGACTCGCTTCGACCGACCAGTATCAAACCAGACCAACCAAGACCAGGCTGCTCGACCCGACCTTGTCTCTCCCCTGTACAATCGACCCACTTCAGACCAACCCTGAAGTGTTTGACCGACCCACCTTTCATACCGACCCAACCCATTTCTTCTCTTCCAAGAAAATATTCCCATGATTCGACCGACCCACCATGTTCGAACCAAAACCTACATCCTCCAGTGCAACTCCAGCTTCGACTTAAACTTCTCCAATCGATGAAATATACTCGTCCAATTCATTCAACCCAATCATAATCATGATATGAAGTCACTAAAAACTTGAATATGATGATTACCACTAAAATTATGCAAATCACTCCAAAATCATAATATATGAACATATGAACTAAATTGTGGATCTAACTTTCATAAACATATGAAATGGCATGGAGTTATGGTACAAACTTACTAAGTAACATCATAGGATAATTCATATGAAAATGGACATATAATTGTGTAGATCTGTGGTAAACACTTAAATTTGATGAAAAACATGATCTAACATTCATATACTTCATTCAATCCATGTGAGAGATGTAAACCACTCACCGATTCTCCCAAACAAGCAAAAATCAAAGGAAAATGAATATGGACATCAAGCATTTTGCACCAAACATCTTGATCCGATGAATTCTTTCTTCAATTGATGTAGATAGCCTCCAATGGTGTAGATCTATGATTTCCCCCTTGGATTATGATTTTTAATAGTGGAAAGGTGTTAGAGGAAGGAGAAGCACAAGGCACCAAATGAGAGAATGGAAAACTAAAACCATTTCCCATATCCCTTACCCCCAATTTTTACCCTTCCAATAGCCCACCAATGGGCCTTCCCAAATCAGCCCATTGTGGCTCTCCAAACCTAAACAGTCAACTGAATACCTTTAAAACAGCGATTCCTCCTAAACCGCTAAGCCAAATCTTTAATGTAATCACTCTACGGAAAGGCAACCATCAATTCCTTTCCAATGACACAGGTCTCACCCTCTGATTCGACCCGAGTCAATAATTATGGCCTATAAAAGACTGATAGGGGCTAAATGGTCACAAATAAAATTGGTAAAAAATATCGACATGTCTCACGTCCCCATAAGCAACATATCAAAAGATGAGAATGATCCAACCCTCAGGTAATGAAATAAAATTATTTTAGGATCCTCTGATACGTAAAATGCGGGCTATTACATTTATATTGGATGTTAAATGATTGATTAACAGGACGATATAAGTGTTAAATAATTATTTAAGGCTTATATGGATGTAAGTGCACTTTGGATGTGAATTGGATATTTAATAGTTGTTTATAACTATTGCTGAATACATGTGACGTTCGAAATCCATATAACTTAAATTATATGGTAATTGATTGAATCTCATTTCGATCCAGAATAAAACAAATATTTTAATACTATATTCAGTTAAAAGCCGAAGTTTGGTTTTGATGTCTGAATTTGGATAGGCACAAAAATATTAAAATTGACTGAACAGTGAAATGTGCAATTTTCAAGACAAAGGACTGAAATGAGCGTTCAAAGATGATTATATATTTTTTATATAATTTATAAAAATGGTTTTAAAGCATTTCAATTTATAAGTAAAATTCATAAATCGAATTCGGGACTGAATAGAACGCGTCACGCAGCGACAGTTCGCGAACGTCAATCCGTTACTTCGAACTGACGTACCCAGGATCCAACCGTCGGATTCTCCTGAAACTGCAACCATAATGAAATGAGCTTTCCAATAAAATGAGAATTTTTAAATCCAATGGTTAGATTTTAATTTAAGTCCAAATCAGTTTTGGAAAGATCGCTATGGATGCAGTTCGGTGACCGATAATGGAAACCAACCGTAAAGGCCTTAATAAAATTATTAAAAATATAAATAAATTATGTAAAATCATAATAAATGATTTGGAAAGATTTTTGGATGAAATATTCCATGTTTGAAAAGGTAAAAGATATTTTCATCTGAATGAACTAGTTAACAATTAGAATAGTAATCCAATGTTTTTAAATTAATAAATTGGATAATAAATGGTTTTGCCATAACCAGAAGTTTCCAATATATAAATTGGAATGGATTTGAATGAAAATTGTCTTCGGATATTTTCGATATTGGGTTCCGTGATTATACAGATATCATTGAGGAATTTGGAAGATATTGATATCGTTATTCCAAAACGATATTTGTTAGTTTCAGAATTTGGTATTGAATGTAAATCGATAAGATTTCCATTTATGTCTTATATTTAATATCAAATTGGATTTTTGGGTTTGTTGTGAATGTGGGCTTCAATACCACTGTTCTTAAACCCTGTTGAAATGTAAGTTATGGAAGAAATCTTTTAATCAAGATTTAATAAAGTTTTTCAGTTTATTCAATTAAATTAGGATTAAATGGAATTCGATTCATAATAATCGAAATAAGCTTTTGTAAAGGAAGGCCTTTACTCTTTATGGAATTCAAAAGGCTTCGCCGTTATTTCACTTATAGTACTATCTGATATAAAAATTTATGTCGATTATATATTGTTCAGATTTCCATGAAGATTCATGTTAGGGATTGCGGAGTGGATCGTTAAGGCAAAACAAACACTAGAGTAGGGCGGGTAAATAGCGTTTTTGAGAACTTAAACAAAATCTAAAATTTATGTGATAAACTATATGAATCAAACACCACAGAAACAAGCACAGATACAGAATCAAACGCAGACACAAATTAATCAGAAATAAAAATGTAGTAAAGGAAAGAACACACCGGATTTTATACTGGTTCGGATTGCTCCTACATCCAGTCTCGCACAACGCTGGATGCACATAGTTTTATTACTATATCAATATCCAATTACACCCCTTGATTTCACGGCTACAAGGTTAACACCGCTCCTGTTCCTTGATTTCACGCCAACAAGTAAAATACCGATTTCGTTCCTTGATTTCACGGCTACAAGGAAAACATCGATTCCCATATACTTCCCAAACAATTACAGTAGCCCAATAACTCTTCAATAGCACTTGATTCAGAGAGTAATAAGTAGAGAGTGTAAAGAGAAGAAGATTAGAGGAAACAGAATTGAATTCGACTGAGTATAGGTGTAGAAATCATAAAAATGATAAGAAATAATGGTGTAATGAAAGAGAGTGGAAGTGGAGGAGTGATAAAAATTTGAAATCAAGCCCTTTTAATTTTGTGTGAAAGGTTGCATTGTCTAGAACCATCACAAATAGTGAAAAGACACTTCCTTTCAAATTTGAAAAAAATGACAGTTATATGTCGACATGGTGTTTTCTATATGTCGACATATACTTAGCACAAAATTAATTTTTGAGCATTTTTCAAGTGTTTTGATATAAATATAATTCTAGAAATTCTTGAATTAAAATATAGTGTTATAAATTAATATTATAAAGTAGGAAATCATATGAAAACATAAATATAAACTATATAAACATATTTATAAAATTATAAAGTTTAAAAATATATAAATATAAAGTATAAATATATAAAACTTGTAAAGTATAAACTTATAAAGCTCAAGCTTAAAACCAAATTAAAATAGAAAGTAAATTAGAGAAGATAAAGATTGAAGATAGAATTTGAAAACAGAATTTGAAATTAGAAATTTAAAAACAAAATTTGAAATTATTTTGAATTTGAACCGGAGAGTGCTATTCAGAGTCTTACATAATCTGGACTCTATAACTATATTTATCTTAAACTCTTGAAATCTTGAATACTCATGAGTCTTGAAATATCTCTAAATTCTGAATCCCTAACATCTTTAAAACTGTATGGTCTTCAGTAATAATTGTAACACTCCAAAATTTTAACAAAATTAAATAAGGAAAATTAAATAATAATTAATTTAATATTCATAATTAAGGGAAACAGACTGCCCCATTGCGTCCATCCCGAAATTCTAGTCAAGACAGACATTTGGTTTGCTTAAAACGGACACCGTATGAGGAAGTTATGAAGTTTGTATACGCGTAGAAGAATTATATATATATATATATATATATATATATATATACATAGGACCTAAGAATTCAAAATTTTTAGTTCAAAATTCGAAATGACAGAAAGTGGGGGAAGTGGGAAAATTCCCGCCTAGGGGAGTCGACCCCGGGGTCGACCCCTCAAGGGGGTGTCGACCCATGGGTCGACCCTTAAGGGAGGTTCGACCCCCCTAGTGGTGAGGTGGCAGTCGGTTTCTGGAGGCTGACAGCTATATATGGAGGTCCATTTCTCTTGTTTTCTTCACTGGAACTCCATGGAGGCCAAATGTTGCCAGTGTCTAAAATGAATTGGATCCTTTATCTTCTACAACAATCAAATAAGGCTAAAAGATTCAAGTGTTGATCCACATCTCAACAAGCTTCTTTTCTAGTTCTATTTTCGAATCCAAACACTATAATTTCTCAGTTGCTTTTAGATTTAAATAATTAAAAGTAAACCTGATATGACTATAGTTTGGATTAGTTCTTGCGACTAAATTATACTAGATCCATTGTAAATTGTGAACATATGACATTCTGAATTGGTTATAGCTTGGATCTAAATCTCTATCTAGTCAAATCTATTGTAACTTCTGTGACATTCTATGATGTGGATCTTAAACCTTATTTGTGTCAGATCTACTTATGTGGACATCTAAATTATTAGTTAGATCTAGCTTATTATTTAGATCTCCTTGTGCTTATCATATTAGATCTGAACCTGTTGGACATCTAAATTAATATTTAGATCCTGTCATGCTTATCTTACCATCATTGCTATGATAAAACTAGTTAACTGTCACCACTTCATTAGATCTATGCTTATATGTTCACCTTATCACCATGTTAGTACATGATTATGTCATTTATGCTAGAACAATCACCTTTGTCATATTCCCATCATCTTTCCCTTTTATTATTTATGACTAGGAAATTATCTAGCCTAGGTATTCCGCGAATTATATGCGAATGCTCTAGTTAAGGAACGAGGAAGAACATTAGAATTGGCATAACTTGAATGACGAACATGAATTTGGACATATTATCCATTATGAATATAATTGGTAAATGGGCATGAACACCTATAAAGACATAGATATAATTAATTGGATAACAATTAAAATTCCTAGGATTACAGTAATTAAAAAACTGTAATAGCACTTATGACATGAGGTTAGATTGCATTTATGGTGGAAGTCTGCCCGGACCCGACTGGCATATCCAGCAATCGCAAATGTTGAATCTAATGTAAGGGGTCTAAGTGCATAAATACGAAAAGGGCTAAGACACGAGGTTAGGCCCAACTTGTCGAAGAAGTCTGCCCAGATCCGACCAGCATATCCAGCATTCACAAGTTGTAGGCCTAATGTGGGAGGTCTAGCCCATTATAACCATAAATGGACATGGTAACAAATTGGAATACTTAACCTAGTAAATCCATAGGGATTGTATGAATATGAACAAAAATTGGGGTTAAGTAAATTTGGTTGAACAGTGGGTGGGTTAAGTAAACCTGAGGAGGTAGGTAATATTTACATATAAGCACACAAACTTAACCTGATAAGGTTATGTAATTAAAGACACCTAGTGGTGTACATAACCGGGGGAAATAACAAAGTTATGTAATTAAAGACGCCTTTTAGGGTAAGCATAACTTATAGAAATAATAGGGTTATGTAATTAAAGACACTTAGTGGTATACATAGCCAATGAAAACCTAGTATGGGATACAAGACAAAAGGGGAGAGCTTGTATCATATTGTGTGGGACCCGTTTCAGCCAGTAACCTGGAGTTGGTATCAAACATATACTCCGAACTAGGTCGGAGAAGGGGCACGCTTACTGGACTAATTGTAAGAGATCCAAACGTGAAGAAAGGTGTGGGCGGCGCAAACCGACCAGGCCATGTGCGTGCATGAGCCGGGTAGAAGGGGATAAGATGATTGTGACACCTGTAAATATGGTTTTGCACATTATAAAGATAAAGGGTTTCCACTTTAGGAAGTGATACCTCCTACTGTGGGGCCGGCACGAGGTATCTACATGGATTAGGGAGCCAATCAATTAGGGTAGTAGTTAGGGTAAACTCGGGCGTATGCCTAAGTCTGCTAACTTATAGTGAAGGGATCATTTCATTCTGGTTATACTAGTAATGGTGCAGAGTAATCATTAGAAGCGTACACCCCTATCCTGTTTACCTTGCCATATCTGCCTTTATGTAGTTATCTCTCTCTTATCCACTTTATGTGTCTGTCATGCTACTTTTATTTATTTACTTGCTAAAAGTAACTGGACTAGCCAGACTTTACTTCTGACCCTTTTTGTTTCCTCTTCTTTCTTCTGTTCCCCCCTCCCAGGTTCGCAGGGAGGGAATTCTCAGGCTTAGTCAAGACTCGGTTATCATCTTGTAGGAGCTGCTTTTGAAGTATAGCTCAAGTTCTTCTCTCTACTATAGCTTAGCTCTTTTGTTTGGGGAATCATGTTTTTTTACTTATATACTCTGATGGTACAAGCCAGAAGTTAAATTATTGTAATGATTTTTATGACTTATGGTATTTTGGACCACGATATTATGGTTTATGTTTGAAATAAAAATTTGAATTTCCGCTACTGTATTATTATATATGTCTTGTAATATTCTATGTCTGTTTACCTATAACGCTTCATGAAACTTAATGCATTCCCTTAGTGAGTGACATTAACGGACATGGGGTATCACAATAATTCCTATATATAAATCCTGCATATATGTGTGTGTGTATTTATATATATTCTAAACAGAAATGTTAGTATATATTTTATATAATCAATTAATATTGAAATAAGGCTGTTGTCATCGAAAATCCATTCTCCAACAATCTCCCCCTTTTTGATGATGACAACCTTAATTTATAAACTATCATACCTGTATATACCTATTGATGACGATCTCTTAAATACTCCCCTATCTATATGAATCCTATGTTTTATAATTTCTCCCCTTTGGCATTATCAAAAAGAAATTCTAAAATTACTCCCCTTAAATCCTATCTAAATAATTCCTATACTGAAGTAAAATACTCCCTCTAAATTTATGCTTATACAATATCCTAATTATTAAATATAACTATCCCTGATTTTGATTCTAATCCTAAAAGCTTGTAACTTCCCCTAAAATTATGACTATACTATTCTAATAAGGGATAATAAGCCAAGCGGACAAATCAATATTTATAATCAATTTAAACAAGAAAGTCAATCCAAATAAGCAATTCAAACAAACAATTCAAGCAATCAACTCAAGCAAACAATTCAAGCAATCAACAAAATCAACCAAATTAAATAATATGTGTTAATAAACACTTCTTGAACCTTCAGTTAATCATGGAAACTATAAAACTCCCCCTTAATCTAATACAAGACTAAACCTAGTCTATACTCTAGTTCCCTTAAAACTATAATAAGACCTTAATCTAGACTAAGAAATAACTTTGATAAGATATCCTTAAAATTATGATATAAGTAAAGAAATTCAAATCAATCAATCAATTTAAGTTTTGTTGTCACAAAACATCAATTCAAACATGAAACCAAACATTCTTGTAACTTCTATTTATCTTAAAGCATATAAAACACCTATCAACTACAAGTGCATAAGTATATTTCTAACAAACCTATCAACCACTAATGAAATTTAACCATGTCAAGTAAGTCAATCAAGTTATTTAAGTTAAACAGGTCAATCAATCGAATCAATTCAATAAGTCAATCAAATTAATCAAGACAAAGTAAATATGTTATGTACACTTGTTATGTATGGAGTTAAAGCTAACATGTAATGCATTGTGTTGGTAATAATGTAGTATGACATATGCAAATCTATATGAAGTAATTTATTGAATGAAATGCAATTTGTGATGTAAACGATAATTTGAGATGCATTGTAATGATGCATGATGTAAAATAAGATGTGTAATGATATTATGGTAATAATATATAGAATGATTTGATGATGATATGTATTTTTATAAAAGATACTTAAAGTAATATCTAACTATTATGCATATAATAAATTATTTGAATCAAATAGGGATAATGTTAATCTCTAGACTTAGGTTAATTATATTAATGAAAGTAATTTACAGGATAATAAATATAAGAGTTTAATTAAAAAAAATCATGAGAAGTGGTAAAATATTCAGAAAAATTATGGAGTTTAAATAATACTAGTAGGGTAAATATAGTAAAAATTAAAGATCATTCTTTAAAGAGAATATAAAAATTGTATCATATAAAGTAAACTATATAAACATATATTCATAAGTCTACAAATAAGTTTAAAAAGGATTTAAAATTTAATTTACTATGAGATATACATCTATACTTTGATACAAATTGATTTTAAATTTAAATTTCAGAAATCAAAACATATTTATTTGTTAAAAAACCATTTATACTTTAAAAGATATTTATAGTTATAAAAACATTATAAAGTAATCTATAAAGCTATAACTCCTTATATTAAACTACTTATTAAGAAATAAAAATCACATATATATACATATATTTCTTTATACCAAAATATTAAGTTAAATAAGAAATAAAAAATTAGTATTAAGTTAAATGATAAAGTAACCCAAAATTATATTATGTATGTTTAAACTACATATAAAAGATATATAAACTTATATTTTATAATATCAAATGTTTAAAAATAAATAAATTATTTCAATCATATTAACATGTCTATATAATTTTATTAATTTATATACTTATAATATATATATTTTTTGAAACAAGATATAAGAAAATAAGTAGACAGATAAAGTTAATAACTAGAATTTGAACTGGCATTTTCTAATTGAAAAGATGGAGGAAGTTTGAAAGTTTAAACTCTTGAATTCAGATTTTAAATTTCATTATGTCAACATGATCATTTTTATATGTGGACATACATGTAGAAAATCAAAAGACATATTGTTTTTTACTTCTTGGTTTTACAGTATCGATTTATATTTAAGGTTGAACTATTTCCTGAAATCATATTAATCCTAACAAACATTCAAAATTTATTATTATATTCATTAATATTTTGAATTTCAAAATTTAAATTTCGATTTAAAATTTCAATTTCAAATTTAAATTTCAAATTTGAGTTTTAAAGTTTTAAAATTTAAATTCAAAACAAAGCAAACAAGCAAGACAATCAAAACATTCATTCAACCAAAAATTTTAAAAATTAATTAAAGCATACCTATTTTGCAATCCTTCTTTTTGTTGTTCTTCCATTGTCATGAATCACACATTCACATCTTCTAGAATTCGATGATGAAATATGCTCTATTGCGACGGGCTCGTTTTTCTGGTTAGGATACTATATTCACATACTGAAGTTGAACACCGTATGAGAAAGATATCGATGATTTAGTAGTTCAACCAACTTGGCGCCAAAATTTGAATTTGAATTTTGAATTTTGAATGAATGGACACTTCAACTACTATATAAAGGCCCAAAAGTCATGTCTCCTCACAATCTCTTCTCTTCTTCTTCTTCTTCTTCTTCTCGTTTTTCACTTTCAATCAAACTTTCAGGATGCATAATTTCTTCATTTCAAAAAATTGGACGAAATCAACAACAAATTGAAGAGGAATTCAAGGACTACGATCTAATGACAGTTTGGGGATGAATTTGGATGGTATTATGGTGTACCAAGTCGAAACAGTAAGAAAAATGCATGAAATCCCTAACAATTTTCCAGTTTTGCGTAGCCAACTTCGAATAGTCATATCTCACCCAATTTTGATCGGAATTTCACAATCTACCCATCAAATCGACCGCGTGAACAAGACATACAATCTGGAAAAGGATTTGAGACAAAATGGTCTAACCTATGGATGCAATTTGAATATAAACGTCAATAGTTTTGGTTTCCTACTCTCTTTATTCACCAAAAGTTCATTTGATCATTACTAGATTAATTCTTGATGGATTTATATGAAACCACCGGCATTCCGAAGAAAATGAATAGAAGTACAATATTGAATATACTTATAGATGAGAATCAAAAGTTTCTACTTTTTTGGTACCCATTTCTTTGTTGATTTAAATTGTATATTTCCATTTCTTCCTTTTGATATTTTTTCACCAACCGTCATTACTCTTCTTCAATTGTCCTTCAGAATTTGAATTCTCAACACCATGTTCACCAATTCGAAATTTGAATTTCCAACAGCCACCTTTCCAGAATTTGAATTTTCAATTACCATCATTTTGGAATTTGAATCACCAACAACCACTTTACCCATCTTTTCAACTTTTGAATTTTCAAAAGCCATATAACACATCTTTTCCTGCAAAACAACACAACTTTTTAAATAATCAAATAACTTTTCAAATAACCAAATGACTTTTAAAAATAACTAACTACAATTTTGAACAATAATATCATGATGGTTTTGTAACATATTCATATATCAAAAAATTTAAAAATTTAAAATTTTAAAATTCAAAAATCGAATAATGGTAACTTGATTTTTCAATAAAATTGGATGTAGACTCAACTAATACTGATGCAATACATAAATTCAAACTTGTGTTATAAATCATTTCAAAATATTCCATTTAAATTTTTTCAAAAATCAGATTATGAACTTTTTGAAAGACCAGACTCTGATACCAATTGTTAGGGATTGCGGAATGGATCGTTAAGGCAAAACAAACACTAGAGGAGGGGCGAGTGAATAGTGTTTTTGAGAATTTAAACAAAATCTAAAACTTATGTGGTAAAATATATGAATCAAACACCACAGAAACAATCACAGATACAAAATCAAACACAGACACTAATTAATCAGAAATAAAAATGCAGAAAAGGAAAGAACACACCGGATTTTATACTAGTTCGAATTACTCCTGCGTCCAGTCCCGCAGAACGCTGGACTGCGCAGAGTTTTATTACTATATTAATACCCAATTATACCCCTTTATTTCACAGCTACAAGGTTAGCACCGCTCCCGTTCCTTGATTTCACGGCAACAAGGAAAACACCAATTCCGTTCCATAATTTCACGGCTACAAGGAAAATACCGATTCCCAAATACTTCCTGAACAATTACAATAGCCCTTATAACTCTTCAATAGCACTTGATTTAGAGAGTGATGAGTAGAGAGTGTAGAGAGAAGAAGATTAGTGGAAATAGAATTGAATTTGGCAGAGTATAGGTGTATAAACCATAAAAATGATAAGAAATAATGGTGTAATGAAAGAGAGTGAAAGTGGAGAAGAAGGAGTGATTAAAAATTCGAAATCAAGCCCTTTTTATAGTGTGTGAAAGGTTGCAACGCTCCAGAACCGTCACAAATAGTGAAAAGACACTTCCTTTCAAATTCGAAAAAAGATGACAGTTATATGTCGACTTGGTGTTTTCTATATGTCGACATATACTTTGTACAAAATATTTTGAGCATTTTTCAAGTGTTTTGATATAAATATAATTTTGGAAATTCTTGAATTAAAATATAGTGTTATAAATTAATATTATAAAGTAGGAAATCAGATGAAAACATAAATATAAACTATATAAACATATTTATAAAATTATAAAGTTTAAAACTATATAAATGTAAAGTATAAATATATAAAACTTATAAAGTATAAACTTGTAAAACTCAAGTTTAAAATTAATTTAAAATAGAAAGTAAAATAGAGAAGATAAAGATTGAAGATAGAATTTGAAAACAGATGAAATCAGAAATCGAAAAACAGAATTTGAAATTATTTTGAATTTGAACCTGAAGTGCTATTCATAGTCTTACATAATCTAGACTCTATAACTGTATTTATCTTGAACTCTTGAAATATTTAATACTCATAAGTCTTGAAATATCTCTAAATTCTGAATCTCTAACATCTGTAAAAATGTACGGTCTTCAGTAATAATTCCTATATATAAATCCTGTATATATATTGTGTGTATATATATATATATATATATTCTAGACAGAAGTGTTAGTATATATTTTATAATCAATTAATATTGAAATAAGGCTGTTTTCATCAAAACTCCATTCTCCAACAGGTTCCATATTAAATGAAAGATTATTTTGGGTTTATTTTGAATGGTGTTTTTACATGACATTTGTTCTTTAACCCAAGCAAAGACAAGATTAATTTCCAAAGGTTAAATAATCATTAAGTAATGATTTTTGGTACTAAACTAAGTTGGAGTTTTAAAAATCATTAATTAGATTGAAATGTAAAAGGAAGTAATTAAATCTACCAAATTCGAGAATTGTTCGAAATGGGGTACCACCAGTTTTACTCCATACGATAGTTAATTCGTTAATTAGAGTTGAAACGTTAAGTGGTAATTAAATTTACCGACAACACTATGGGTGTTAAATATGGAGTACCATAAGTTTTTCTCCATAGGATGGATAGGTTGGGATTGGGATAAATGAAATAAATGATTACTTCGGTAAGGCTTGATAATCCCGATTAGTTATATAAACCTTAATTTGGTTTAAGTTGTGAAAAGATATAATAAAACCGTTTGAAATGATATCCAAAGGAAGATTAAACAAAGGTTTAAATGACGTAAATCTTTGATAAAATTAATGGGAACTTTCCCAGAGTTATAAATATTTGAATAAAGAATATTCTAGATTGGAATGAGGAGTATGATGTGTTTATATATAACTTGGTTATTAGATGCGCAAGTTATTCAGAAAGACTGGGTTTAACCCATTCTGAACAACTGTTACGACGATTAAAAGTCAAAGATATTGAAGATGGTGCAAGACCGACAATCTTCACATCGAGTGGATTACTACCGATTCCCTGTATTTGAGTTGCTACCTTGAAGGGGTTATAGTGGTAATTGTCTGGACGTACTTGTTGATTGTCCGGATATGCGAGAGCCTTTCTCCTGTGTTGGACATATGGGACAAGGAATAAGGTGCCTCTGGTTTCGTTCAGACCTAGAACGAACTTGTAAATGGTTTATGTGTCTGACGTTGAATTTTGTTACTTATTGATTGATTGCTATTAAATATATATCTGTTTGGTGGCAGAGAATTTATCTCTTACTTAACACCCTTCTCTAAGACGTACAAGCTTATAGGTTATATAATGATAGACATCAGTCGTATAGTATGGATTGTCAATATGGCATACTGAGATGCAATGATCAAGGCTTTTGTTGAAAAGCGGATTCTTGTGGATGATGATCAAAGCATGACTTTAATATAGCGTAGCTTTGTGTATAGCGTTAATTCGCGAGCTTCTCACCCCGGTATGAGTCAAAAATGGAATGAGGGCTGCATGGAGGACATGCGTTTCTTTCTAGGTCTGGGTGATGTCATGGTATGGAGCCCAAACATTTTTACTTATGTGGATGATTGGATGACGAGGTGCCTCAGATATGATTGATCGACATACTGACCAGGTGACAGGTCCGATTAGAGTTGTAAATTTTGTACGAATGTCCAACGTCCGTGACCGGAATGTCATTTGAATTCGTCCGATTTCCTTGTAATTTGATATATAATTGATAGAAAATCTAATAAAAAGTATAAAATATGATACAAATTTCCATGTCCGACAGATTCCGCTCTTGTCCGTGCCTGACCAATTTTATTTAGGACACAAATTAGGACAAGAAGTTTTGTCCGAGAAAAAATTTCGTCCGGTCCGTGTTCGGTTCGAATTTTTTTAGGACAAAAACTGAACATACCTCCATCCGGTCCGATCCGATCAATTTACTCCCCTAGGTCCGATAGGACCGAGAAATGTATTGTTCATGACTAATCAATCCACAAACGTTATGTGTGGACCGGCCCTGCCGCTTACCAAGGGTTTCCCATAGGTGTGATCCTAGACATCTTGCAAGAGGTGATTCGAAACCAGTGAGGAAGATCCCTTGCCTCGACTCATAGATGGAATCCAATTTCCAATACGCGACTTTTTGATTTTAGTTGTAAACCTATATGGCTACATAATATATGGTACCTATGCCGTCTATGATTGATACATTTATATTCGAAGTTGTTTTATACACTATGCACTTATGATAATACAAAAATATTTGTTTTAAAGCGTACCAAGCATCTTTCACTATTATAAGGTAAAACTCTATCCTCCGGCTTGCGTTGCATTGTGTGATGGGATCAGAGTCTTATAATAGCTTCATTTTTCAAAAAAAAGCATTGCGTTATTTTTTTTAAATTATGTGGAGGAAATCCGTTCCGTGACATACGGCGTGGTCCCATGAATTACCCTATATTTTTAGAGTCAGGTTTAATAACTATTTTTAGCTCTCATACCAGTCACATGACCGACTCGGAGTTTATTGTTTCCTACCTAAACTGTGGGTGCTCATATTTTCCACACGGGCAGCTAGTAGTTATGGTTTTGCAGATTTCTATTCAACAGGACCCTGGTTCACAGCTGGAGCTATAATCGAAAAGCTTTATATCCGTGTATTTCTTTCAACTGTGGTAGTTGATGTATTTTCACTGTGCATTGTATTTATAAATTTTATATCCGCTGCTATGTAATTCATTCTCTGGTATTGTATTTTCGTTGTGTATATTATTTACTCTATAACAACCCGGAAAATCAGAACCAATTTAAATTTTTTATTTTTGCAATTTTAAAGAATTTTGGATATTTAAAATGATTTATTTTAAATAATAACGACGAGAAATTTATATTGAATAGAAGTAGAACGCACATACTTATATAAATCGAAGTTAGAAAATAAATATATATTTTAATTATAAAGGGAATTGGAAATGGCGCGGTAGTTTGAAAATTCGATTTCAAATTTCAAATTAATGTACAGGATTCAAAATAAACCGGATTTTAGCGAAACTAGAAATATTTGAATCATTTTGAAAATATCTTTCCAACTGAAAAATTGAAATTTCATAGCGGGAATAAAAAGTTATGCCCAGTTGAAAATTCAGAATTGTCGCTACGGAATTTTAGCCCTAAAAAATGAAAATTTTGCAAACGACTTCCGTTTTTGACGAAACCACTTTTGTTGGATCCGGGATGTCAAGTTAATGATAGCTTCCAATTTTCAATATTTTTGGGATCAATATGTTAGCGTGGCAAAAGAAAATGTGTTTTAACAATTTTTGCCGATTTGGATCGACCAGAAAATGGTCATTTTTCAAACAGTCTTCAAATTCGACGAAATTAGTTTTGTTAGGACCGTATCGTCAAAATATAGCTAGATTTATTTTTTAGGAATTTTTGGAGTCCGTATGTGGCCCCAATACAATGAAATGTACATTTAAATTAAATATATATTGATTTATATTGTAATTTAAATGAAAACTGATCGAAATAGCTGAACTGGCTCACGATACATATCCCATTGTGTTCGGAATGAGGGTAATTAGCAAGGGATGATAGTCGATGGGTTTGATTTCGAGTTCGGATTAAAATCTATTTTTTTGGAGAGAAAAAAATAAAATAATATTAAAATTATTATATATAATTATTTAAGTCCCCTCCATCGTTTCCCTCTCCCTCACACTTAAAAAACCTTGTTGACCCTCCCTCCCCCAAATTGCGCAGGCGACTAACGCCGCCCCCTCCCCCTTTTGCCACCCCGATCGCCGCCAAGGTACCCCCCTCCAGCGAAATCACCCCCCCTCCGCCCCCGACGTCGAAGCCCTCTCTCCCTTCCTCTCGAGCACCGCGACCCCCTTCAGCTAAATCGAAACCCTAGCCACGCCAGGCCCACAACCCGCCACCGCTGACCCTCAGTCCACCCACCACAACCCCAGCCCCTCCCCCTCCATCTGTCCTTCTCTCCCCCCTCTCCGATGCGAGCTCCACAGCCCCGTTCGATTCCCCGCTGCTGCCCTAACCACCTGAAGCCCTGCCGCAGCCTCCTACACCAACTTCCGAGCCACCAGCAACAGAGGCACCCACCTCGAATCGAAACAGTGAGCTTCTGCTTTCTATTTTCTTTTAAATTCAATTTTTAAGTTGAATACATTGTTTAAAGTCGATTTTCAGTTTTATAAATAACCTAGCATAAAAAAACCAGATTTTTATACATAATAGAATAGAATATAAATATGTTTTTTATATAGGATAACATAGAGAAAAGAGATGATTTTTATATTAGAAAAGATAAGATTTTATATGAAAAGCGTGATAAAGGCTATGATTTCTATTTGATAAGATCGGATTTTTAATGTAAGAAAGATCGGAGTTTTAATTATAAAAAGATTAGCTTTTTAATTATAAAGATTTCATTTTTAATGATATAAAGAATTGATCTTTAGAAGTATAAAAATACGTTTTTTATTATATATATAGCGATATAAAAATATAATTTTTATGCGTGAAGTGTCATCATAAAAATGTGATTTTTATGTAAATGGCTTTATATAAAGATTCAATTTTTAGTTATATAAAAATTCAATTATTAATTGTGTATAAATATGATTTTTATATATGTAGCAGTATAAAAATAGCGATTCTTAAATATATAAACATCATATTAAAAATGTGATTTTTAATATGAACAGCGCAGAGAAGACTACGTTGGAATGTCAGGAAAATCCCGACTATTCTAAAATTCAGAAATAAAACTGGCGGAGTGGAACCCAAGGTGAGAACTCCTCAATATAAATTCTTATACGCTTATTTATTTTATAATGCATGTATGAACTGCTCCCCGTCGTCCACAAACCATGGACGACTTGTTTGATTGTTTGGTTTGTTGTGTTGATTGATGTATTAGTTTGAGTTTGGTTTGGGATGTGAAATGAATTAAATAGATTTGGTTTGTGCATGGCGTGAGCCATTATTAGGCGAGGGATAAGGCTAGACCTTATCCCGGTTCTAGTATCGCGCCGTTATGCCGCCAAAATATTCTAAAATATATTAGAACAATAGAAATATCATTTTTATTAGACAAATGAACCGTATAGAATATTCATGTGTTGAGTAAATATTTTATCGTTAAAAATATAATTTTTAACGTGTATATGAATAAAATAAATATTCATTTACAAATCAGATGATTTGTTTATGTACACCCATTTGACTGATATGGATTGGGACGATAAATTTTACACATCGCCGAACTGCACAAATAATATTCAGTGTTTGTGGATTGAAATCCCACACGGGTGTTGGGATGATATTTGATGTACACTTATCCCAATTGTTTAGTTGTATGTCAATCCATAGGTTGACAGACTGTTGTAAGCGTTAAGTATTTATATTTAATGCTTATACAGTGTTGAATGCACTCTGGATGATGGTCGATTGTTTATCATGGTTGTTGTATACATGTGTTGTATGAAATCCATATAAATCAAATTATATGGCAACTGACTGTTTTTTATTCCAATTCAGAAAGAATGAATACTTGAAAAATAACGATTATTTTAAAATAATATTTAGTAAAGGATCAAAATGTTATTTTGATGTCCAATTTGGGATGGACAAGAATATATTTATATATATAAAGGCGTGTTGATTAGACTAATGCCATCTTTACGTGAACGATATTTATATCAATTTTATAATGAATATCGAAAATGAATTGATTTCAAAATCTAATGTTTTGAAAATATTATCTTTTATATATTAATGATATGGAATATTCAATTTTGATCTGAAATTGAATATGAAGTTGAAGTCGTTTTGAAAACGAATTTAACACGATTTATAAAATACGTTTTAAAAGGAAATCGACGAAATATATATATTATATATATTTAATGGCCTGAATAGAACGCGCCGCGCCGTGGCAGTTCGCAAATTTCGATCATTGACTTCTAATGGACATTACGGGAGATCCAACCATCGGATTCTCCTAAATAAGGAATTGTTGGGTTCGTATCGAAAAGAGATTTCCAAGAATACAAGAGATTTGAAATCTAACGGTAGGATTTGGAATTATGTCCAAATCAAATTTGGAAAGGTCGCTGTAAGTGCAGTTCGATGACAGTTTATTGAAATCGACTGTACGGGCCTTGATAAAATTATTAAAAATATTAATAATTTGTGTAAAATCATAATAAATGATTTGGAAAGAATTAGGATGAAAAATTCCATATTTGAAAAGAGAAAAATATATTTTTATCAAAATGAACTAGTTATGAACTAGAATTATAATCCAATATTTTGAAATAAATAAATTGGATTTGAAATAGTTTTAAAAATAATCGGAATTCCCAATAGTCGAACTTATCTTCGGAATATTTTGATATTGGATTCCGTATGATACGGGCATTGTGGAGGAATTTGGAAGATATATATATCGTTATTCCAATACAGTATTTGTTGATTTCAGAATTTGATATTGAATATAAGCCGATATATTTTTGATTTAGAGCCTTGTATTTAATATCAAATGGGATTTTGGGTTTATCGTGAACGGTGTCTTCACTAACACTGTTCTTAAACCCAATTGA
The DNA here is from genome assembly GCA_030737875.1 of Allium sativum. NCBI lineage: Eukaryota > Viridiplantae > Streptophyta > Magnoliopsida > Asparagales > Amaryllidaceae > Allium > Allium sativum. The sequence continues at coordinate 931,059,783 of CM060922.1, read as the reverse complement.
GGAAAGATTAAATCTTTTTATCAAGATTTAATGAAGTTTACCAATTAATTAATATTTAATTGGAATTAAAACAAATTGAATTTTGGGTTTGTCGTTAATGGTATCTTTAAAAATGTTGTTCTTAAACCCAATGGGGTTAAAAAAATTAGAAACTAACTAGAGATTAGCTAAGTTTAATGGTTTCCTGAGTATTGATCTGATGTTGGTTTCGGCCTTCAGGATTAATACTTAGGGAATTGTTCTCTTACTAATTTACGGTTAGAGACTAATGGAATGTGAATTGGGTTTATCGTGAGCTGTGTTTTTAACGACATTCATTCTTTAACCTGATTTATAGTGAAATGAGATTTGGAATTTATAAATCTTTTCATTAAGATTTAACGGGAATTTTCCAATGTAAAGTTTTCCAATTTAATATATTAAATTGGAATTGAATGGAATTCGATTGGATAATAATCGAAATGAGCTTCTGTGGAGGAAGACTGTTACTATATATGGAACTTAAAAGGCTTTGTTGTTATTCCATTTATATTATTAGTCGGATACGGAAATCGATATCGATTATATATTGATCTGTTTTCCGTGAAGATTCCATTTTTATGGAAGTGGATTTGGGTTTATCGTGAACTGTGTTTTAAATGACATTGGCTCTTTAACCCAGTTAAAGGCAAGATTACATGTCTAACATTGTATTTCGAACTGTATGGTTGATCTCTGCTAAATATATATCTGTTTAGTGGCGGAGAATTTATTCTCTTGCTTAACACCCTTCTCTAAGACGTACGAGCTTAGAGGTTATATATCGACAGAAATCAATAGTTCGGTGTAGATTGTCGATGCTATATGTTTGTGTTTCCAAAGTTAAATAATCATTAATATTGATTTTTGGGGAGATTAAAACTAAGTCGAGTTTTAATGATGGGAATTGATAATTTAAATTATCAAATTTGGGAAATGATTGAGAATGGAGTATCACCAGTTTTTCTCCTAGCGATAGTAAAATCTTTAATTTGATTTGAATCTGAAATGGTAATTAAATTTACCAATAAAACAATGGTGTTAGGTATGGAGTAATACCAATTTTGCTCCATGGGATGAATAGGTTGGGATTGGGAAATTAAACAAATGATTAGTTCGGTAAGGCGCGCTAATCCCGACTAGTTTGGATAAACCTTAATATGGTTTAAATTGATATCCAAAAGAAGATTAAAGAATAAATTTAAATAACTTATCTTTGATAAAATTAATAGGAACCTTTCCCAAAGGATACGAATATTTAAATAAAAGAATATTCAGAATTGGAATGAGGCATATGTTATGTTTTTATAACACTTATTTATTATATACGCGAGTTATTCAGATAGGCCGGCTTTATACCCATTTTGAATAAATGATTCGACAATAAGTCGACGATGAAGATGGTGGTTGAAGATCGGAGGTCTTCACATCGTTTGGATGATTACTGATGTCTTGATTGGGCTGTACACCCAAGGCGAGGTAATAAGTGGTGATCGTCCAGACGTACTTGGAGATCGAAGGATATGTGAGGACCTCTCTCCTATATTGGACATATAGGACGAGGAATAAGGTGCCTCCAGTTTCGTTTAGACCCAATGAACTTGTAAATGGACTATGTGTATGACATTGGATTTTATTCTGTGTTGATTGATCTCTATTAAATGTATAACTGTTTAGCAGCAAAGAATTTATTCTCTTGCTTAACGACCTTCTCTGAGACGTACGAGCTCAGAGGTTATACATCGATAGACATCTGTCGCATGGCATGAATTGCCTGTGTGGAATGCTGTGATGCAAATGATCAAGGCTTCTGTTGAAAAGCAGAGTCTTGTGGTTGATGATCAAAGCACGGCCTGTGTGGCATAGCTTTGTGTATAGCGTTAATCCGCGAGCCTCCACCTGGTTATGAGTCAAAAACGGGATCGCGACTGCAGGGAGTGCACGAAGTTTATTTCTAGCTATGGGTGGTGTCAGGGTTTCGCACGCCCTGACATTGATATATTTTTACCTATGTGGTTGTTGGAATGCGAGGCGCCTTGGATATATCAGTCTCTACGAAGCCGATGGATACGTCCTATAGGACCGGGAAATGTGTGTTCAGGTATTGCCAATCCGTTATGTGTGGACCGGCCTTAAAGATCCAACGGTTCGCCAGCATCCGTATACTGAGACATTAGCTAGAGTGTCTCGAATTGGTGAGGAGCCATCCCTTGCCTCGACTCATGACAGAAATCCAATTTCCAATATGTGACATTTCGGTTTTGATTGTAGAGCATAGTATTGGCGAAATGATAGATGGTACCCATGCCGCCTATGATTGATACATTTATATTTGAAGTTTTTTATACACTACACACTTATAATAATATCAAATGATTTATTTTAAACGTATCAAGCATTATTTGTCTATAATAAGGGAAAACCCTATCCTTCGGCTTGCGTTGCATTGTGTGATGGGATTTGGGTCTTATAATAGCTTCATTTTCCCCCTTTAGCATTGCGCTGTTTGTTTATGAACTGGTATTCTTAGGGTTAAAACCTGTTCCGTGTTATACGGCATGGTCCCTTGATTTATTGAACTTTAAAAATCAAGTTAATAACTTTTTAGTTCTCACACAAGTCACATGACTGACCTGGAATTTATTGTTTTAACCTAAACTCTGGGTGCCCCTATTTTCCACACGGGCAACTAATAGTTTTGGTTTTGCAGATTTATATTCACAGGATCCTGGTTTACAGCTGGAATGATATTCGGAAAGCTCTGTATCTGTGTATCTCTTTTAGTTGTGTTTTATATTATTTTCCGCTGCATTGTAATTTGTAAATCTCTGATATTTATCTAATGTACATTATTTGTTCATACTCTGTATATTCTTGTACTCTGATGTAAATTGTTGTAATAAGCAATGAAATGTTCTTCTGTTTGTGTTAAGATTTGTCGTGTTCTCAAAGCAATCCGGGCTTTCCTTTACGGGAAAGTTCAGGTTGTTACATACTCGCACTTTGATATTCTTGTACTTTGATGTAATATTGTTGTAGTAGCAATGAAATGTTATATTTTTATGTGTTCCGATGCGTCATGCTCTCACACAATCCGCTTTCTCGTTCAGTCTTGGCTGGCCAGGGATTTTGGGTCGTGTCAACTTGGGATTTATAACTTCGCCGCATCTTGGGTTTTATGAAATCCAATTAAATAGAGTTCCAATAAGAATTTAATTTAGACTTCAAATTAAACTTAAATAATATTATTATTAATATCAAATCGCTTAAAAATTTATTAAAATACAAACTGTGTTTTAAGACCTCATAAACCTTCATTAATAAATTTTATATTCCAATATTACCACTTTGATTATTATTAAATAAATAATAATCAACTTTTAACATTTATATAAAAATAAAATTTGTTTTTTTCCATTAACTACTTCCATTATGCTAACAGACCAATTTCATAATCTATTTTAGTTAACGTAGTTGACTTGGTCAACTCTAAACATGATTAACTTGATCAATTCCAATTAGTCTTCTCATTTAAATTAACTAATAATATAATTAATTTAAATAATTCCATATAATTATCTCTTGGAAACAATTAAACCAACCCCTAACCCTTAGGTTAATTTCGGCTTACTTGCTTAAAAATCTTATTAATATAAGAGTTAGCTTTATAAAATCATTCAATAATTTCTTATAGACTTAAATAATAAGTATTAAATATTTATTTTCTTTTTACAAACTTTCATTTAAAATAATATAATTCAAATTCTTTATTCAGTTATAAATTTTATAACTTCATTTCTATCGATCCACCAACGGTAGACCAATCTTTATAAAATGATGTATATTTATGCCATCTACTTCCAGTTTCTCAACCAATATTGCCCATTGGTTAACAAAACAAATGTTAAATTTGGATTCAATAATAAATAATCAAGTCAATCATCCAATCATATTTATTAAACCGTTCATATAATGATCATATGAAAATAAACAATAAATTTGAGGAATCCAGTTGGATCCCCCCAACCTGCTTTTCCCTGCATCCAAATAGGTTACCTCAAATAAAACAATCCATTCAGTAGAATTATATATTATCTGCTATAATAAACATGAATAATCAATTCAACTGATAATGGTCAACCAATAACAACAATACAAGCATCTGATTTTTTTTATTTATTACGTTTATATTATTATAAACGTAACCAATAAGGTAAGTTACCTCATTTGGAAATAATCGTTAAAAATAACGATTGGCTTCGATTAAATTAAACGAACGTTTAATTTAAATCATTTATATAAAATATTCAGTATATTCAAACAGTCATCCTACAATTAACAAATATAGCACAAAAACAATAACCCGACTTTATATAAAATATCAGTGGGACAGCTGAGCAAGTTATATTTACCTTGGTTTAATTCTATCATTAAAACTCTTGTTTTAATAAAATTTAAATGGCGTTTAATTTAATTAAAAATTATTGCTTCTCCCAATCCTGAACAAACCAGCTCCATCTCGTAGTCACCGTCTATACGGTCCCTATGATACCAAATTTGTCCAATTCTGATAACGAACGAATTGTTACAAATATTATAAGTTAATAAAATGTATTTAAGTTAATTAAACTTTAATTTTTAAATAACCAGGCCCTACCCAATGCATTACAGCCCATTTTCACTTTAAACCCATTACCTACAGTCGCTCATCTTCCTACCACATTCCAAACTTTCAAGAGCACCGAAAAAACTGTCGATCCTCTTCAAATTATATCTCCAACATAACTCCACCGTTCCTCCAACCATAACCGCCATTAAACTCCATCGCGTCATCACCTCCATTCACAACTCGTACGTCGTCTAATCACTACGTCTCGGAATTTGCGCACAACAGCTTGTCGAAGGAAGCGACATATTTTTTGTGGAACTCCACCAAAACCATGCCGAACACTGCCTCACCTCACTACCATTACAACGCCATAGCTCTAAGGTCTGAAACCATCACCACTTGCCACTCTACTATGCCCTAGCTCCCACCGTAAATACCTAGTGATCAAAACATGAGTCGCACCCTACCAAATGTTTCCAGTGTGAAGATTATACTCATATAATCATTCAGATACATGCTTTTGGATTTATAAAAATTTATATGAATTTACATGGATTTTTAAAGCTCACGTTGTTTTGGAAGGAAGGTGATGGTTCTTTGTTGCTGGGAAATGAGGATGAAACTGTGCTATATATAAGAGAAAATAGGGGATGATAAGAACAACGTAATGTCGAAGGTACAATATAAGAGAACGTAGGCATGTGCATTTTCTTAGGCCTATGATAATCTTGACTTGCATGTGGCGTGAGTAGTAGAATAGGGTAGGAGGAAGAATGAAATAGGTAGTTGATTGAAAGGTACTTCATTTGCAAACTAGTGTAGGCTATTTTTTTCTTTCACAAGCATATGCGTGCAATTCAACAGAGGGATAGATCATAGTGTTTGGCATGCTTAGGTCAGTACATTTTGTTTATCTTTCTTAAGGTAGAAGTTTAGTTTAGTTTAATTTAATTTAATTTAATAGGGTTATTAAATTTACGGCTATTTAACGTTGCATGCTAAATATATGCACTGCCATAAATAAACTCCAAACTAATTGAAAACAGACATACTGCAATGTCTTGCCACCGAATCCAATGAAATTAATTTCGTTGAACTCTGACTATGTTTGCAAAACAGAGTTATTTTAATATCAATTTATTTATCGGTTCTCATTAAATGTCGCCCTCTCACAAAACAACTCCGATTGGCCTCAAACTAGATATCTAGCAATAACTAGCCATACGTATTTCAATATAATTCGTTTTGTCTGAAATAGAGATTGTTTGTAAAATAGCTGTTTCTAAGCTTAAATAATATCCATATAATATTAGTTAATTCTAAAACAATTAAATTCAATAAATTATTATTATCATATATCTAAATAAAATAATATATAGCTTCAAATCCAACCAATATGGAATTATAACTCACCACTAATATTTTCGAGTTTAAACGATCTCCAAATTATATAAAAATCTTTTTAGTTTATTAAATAAACGTTATCGTTTATAAACGAATCCGTAGAGACTATTTTAAATTTTGATTTGGACATAACTTACAATATATAAGATAAAATCTCGATTTTTCTCTTTTATTAGAAAATTATCGCTAATAGATTCTAACGTTTCTTGTTTCACACAATTCCGACTTATATCGGATTCTTTATATTCAATTGAAGTTCAAAATTCAATATTACGAACTAATACGACATTACTAGCTCGTTTTAAATTAAATACAAATTTAAACATTCAAATTATGTTTTATAAATAAATTCTATATAAAACCCATTAATATTCCAAAAATAATATTAAAAATAGATTTAAATATTCAATGTCAAATGATCAAAAAAAATCCGGGTCACTAAATTCCCCCCTTTTAGAAATTTTCCTTGAAATTACTAAGTAAGAAGAAAGTTCCAAACCCAATTATTTTCAAAATAATTATTTTAGATTATTTTCGAAAATATCTATTTTGTAAACTTACAAAAATTTGTCAGCATCTCCTTTGCATAGCTCAGTCGGAACAACTACAATTCTCCTCTCCGGGCCTCACATTAGTCAAAAGAAAACAATAAACAACGGTTACCTAACTCAGAGGTATAAAATTAACCACCCAACCAAAAATATTAAGGTTTACCTATTTGTCGGGCATCTGAGCAAAATAACTAATAACTCTTCCTCTTCCAACCTGTGCTAAACTCATTATAATGCAAATAACCATTACAAAGTTAGATTAATTTGTTTTAATTCATATACCTCTATAGCTATTAATTCATTTAACTGTTGATGGATTTTATATTCGGCTAATCTTTTATTCAGCGAACAACAAACAATAAGCAAATCATTCCATTTTCCTTTCTAATTTTATTTAACTTATCTTTAGTTAAGTTTTTTTTTACTTAATTCCATATTAAGTTCACAAATTCTATGTGAAATCCTCCTCTGGTTATATTAAACCATTTAAATCCATAATTCTATTGGAATTTTATTTAAATCTATTAACAAACCAATATGAAAATTTTGATAAAACAATTTTCTTCCTATAAGAAAATATAATTTGGGCAAAATTATTTCATTTACCCTCTTTACAAAACAATATTGTGTCAATTGCCAATTCAACTTGAATTGACCAAACAACACGATACAAAACATTTGTATGTATAAAATCTACAAATACGCTCTTATATATATACACACACACACACACATACACAAACCCAATCTAGGGTATTACTAACCTAATCTCTATTGAGTTATGCCACATAGCCAAGTTTATTACTAAACCATTAGATTTGATACCAACTGTAGCGACCCGGGAAATTCGATGCTCGAATTTCGACATTAATACATCTCGTTTCCAAATCCAAGTATCGAAAACCCAGAAAGCTAAAAGAAAGAAATTAAAGTGTGAGAAAAGAAGGAAGAAAATTTAGAATAGAAGAATAAGAAGAAGAACCAACACATAATCATAGTCTCACATCGCAGTGGAACAAAATAAAATATAGAAATAAATATTTATGAAGAGCTTGCAATAAAACTTACAAACATCAGAGTACATCAATACATCTAGACAGTTATAATAACATGTCCTCATTTGCAACACACACCGGAAAAATACTGTATAACATATGTCTGGACTTTTACAGCTCGTATTTGGACTTCACATCATCTGATAGCCTGACCCTGTAAAACTCGATCTGACCCAAGCATTGCAAACGCCATGGATCAGTCTGGTGAACCGGTGTAAGAAAACTCATTAAGTTTAAGGGTATCATTCAACTTGATTTTAAAGTTAAGAATCTTTTCGTAAGAAAAGGATAATCATAAGACCAAATCAACACATAAATATAGACGGTTTTACTTTACGATAACCCAAAATATTTTAAATCAATTTTTTTTATATTATAACAGTGTCTAAATCAAATAAATAATCATCTAGCAGAACGCTTGCATCTCACGCTATAAATACATAGTCTATCGTAAAAAAACTGTGGGCTCTTATTAAAGAATGGATTTCCAACTGTTGCAAGGTATGGGACCACCTTCTGACAGTGTAACTCTAGAGAAAATACGCTAGGATTCAACAAGAACGTCTTGCAACCCTGGATAAACATGACCGACCATTCATTACACTTTAATGTTCCGAATATACCAGCATAACCGTTCCCCAGAGAAACAGAAGTGATAGAAGAACAAAATGAAATTTCTCTAGATGGTGACAATACACCCTAATGGGAGCGATCTACATAGCCATGCGACCGACCCGATTTTATACTGTTTTCTAGTTGAAGAGACTTGAGGTTTAAATTACGTTTTAGAACATCTAGCCACCATTAACTTTGAATAGCACATCGTCAGATCCACCAGAAAATCACTAATTGACATCCACAAAATACTCTAGTTGTTAAGCTAGGAGAAGTTCCCTTCTCCGCCCCCAACTATGGTACTGTTATCCCTCAAAAATCACATATACATAAATGGATCAAATAAATAAAATGGCGCGATTCAATTGTCAAGTTAATTATAGGTCGGCCCAAACATTTCACAATGGGTCAGTATCAAGGTAGGTAAACGGGTCGGTCTGAATCTGTCAGGATGTGTCGGTCTCGTTGAAGAAGCAACAACTTGGTCTTAGGGTGCGCTGGGTCGGTCTTCATCCTCAAATAATGGGTCGGTCCAAAACAAGGCAAATGGGTCGTTCTGACTATCAAAGGAAACAGGTCGGTCTCATTTATTATCCAGCGGATCAGTCTCATTTATTATCCAGTGGGTCGTTCTCGACTCTAAAACAAGGCAGTCGGTTTGTCTTGTTCCAGAAAACAACGTGTCGGCACAATAAGATAATACGAGTCGGTCGAATTAAAGAGCAAGGCACGAGTCAGGTAAACAGATTTGGGTCGGCCGGACCAGTCTGGTCGGTCGGACCAGTCTAGGTCGATCGGGGCATAACAACTGGAAATAGTTGGCAATAACTTGCAGTGGCATTTTCATGAATAACTTTGAGGCTGACCCAAATCCTACACACTGCATTTCAGCCATTCCTCAAACCTATAAATAGGGGATGAGCTCCATATTAATGGGGATCGAATTCTAAGACCCAGAAGGGCTGCCCAACTATTTCTTCAACCATTCCAAGTGATTTTAACATCTTCACTTATCTCCAAACGAAGATCTAACATCCGATTATCCATGGAATCATTGAAGTTCATCCAAGTGCTCGAAGAATCATAGATCTACATCGTCACTTGCTATACTTAGAGATTCTATCTAGTTCCTTGGTTAATTTTCATAGTTCAAAGTGAAGTGTTTGCGAAAGAGGAAATGAATGTACTTAGAAAAGATTCAAGCCTTGTAAATCTCAAAGTGATAATGGAAATTCTCATTAAAGTGGATGTGGATCTATTTTAGATCGAACCATTATAAAAGTTCTTGTGTTTTTACTTACTTTTTGCGATTATGGTCTCATTTTCTTGTTGCTAACCATTTGGCGAAACCTTTGGTGTTTGGACCAATTTCGGTTTAAACATTTAGCGCCTACAGTGGGGCCACGTTCGCATTTCCTTTCTCTAAGTCCTTTGCAGAGATAAAGTTTGGAGCTCGTTTCTTCTATAGATCTTCCAAATTTAAAATTCGAGCTAATTAACAAACTTTCTTCAAAGTTTAAAGCCTTTTTTTCAATTATGGGTAGACCGAAGAAAACTGCTAGTAAAGCTGTAAAAGAAACCGACAATCTCACTAACAACCCTATGCAACCAACCAACTGCTTTGAAGTTGGTGAATCCTCTGTTGCCGGAGCGGCCGTAACTAGGAAAGAACTGGATGAGGTTGTCGTGGAACTAACGAGTCAGATAAATATCTCGACAAATGTTATGCTGAAAAGTTAGAATCCATGTTCTCCCTTCAAGCTGCTACAGCAAAAATTACTGTTAATGCCACCCATGCTAAACCTACTCAAACTTCTCATACGGAAAATGCAGGTTCTTCCTCTTCAAGTCCGATTCGGGAAATTTTTGTCCAGGAAGTTGCCGGTCCTAATGGTCCTCATCATGAAGAGGCAAAACCACCTGCACGCAATCATTCGGAGAAAGCAACCTCTCGACAAGTACATGGCTCCACCAAAGGGGCACCTCAGCAAGAGGGAGGCCCAGGACCCCGAAATCCAAACCATGACCGTTTTCTTAGGCAAACATTCGGTAAAGAGGATGGCGTCCGCCCCGTGGACCAGCACGACGAAGACGAACGCATATCAGAAATGGTTCGTAAGATCATGGAGAAAATCTTGAAAAAATAAGATGATGAAAAAGAATGGGGGTTCGCTCTTACCAAGACCCCACTCACTGAGAGGATCAAAATGGCCCTATACCTGAAGAAGTTCAAAACTCAAATGGTACATGCCTACAATGGAACCGACGATCCCAACGTGTTCCTGTTCAGGTACGACCAACATGTGGATGGGGAATGCGCCACAGACGAGCTGAAATGTCTCTACTTCCCGACCTATCTAGAGGGGGTGGCTTCCCTTTGGTTTACGAATTTACCACCAAAATATGTGGATGATTTTGCTACTTTATCCAAGCTATTTTTAGAACAGTTCGGGATTCAAGCAACAAAGGTCTGAGATGTTATGGAGTTAAATGAGTTAGAGCAAAGGTCAGGGGAATCAATCAAGGCCTTTCACACTCGACTTAACGCTGCTGTAGCCTAGGTCGGAAATCACGAGTCTCGCTTGGTATTAATGGCTTTAAAGGGAACTATAAGCAAAAAGACTAAATTTGGGTGATGGATCAAGAAGAAAAAGCCGAGCACGCTCAAGTAGTTATTCGATAAAGCCGAAGAGTATATGAGTATGGAAGAAGATCCAGCCTACGCCTTGGATGTCCCTGAAAGCAGTGTACAACCTGAAAAGAAAGATAATAATGTGCAGGGTGGCCAAAAAAATCCTGGTTGTCAAAAATGGGGCAATGATGGAAAAGATAACCGGGCTAACAAGAAATTCTGTTTCTTTAAGAATTCAGAGTTGACTCCTTTGAATGACACCGTAGAAAACATCTTGGTGGAGACTAATTATACCGAGGGATATCCAACGCGAAAGCAAATAAAGGTCAATGATGGTGCAAGAAATTTAGGCAGGTTCTTTCGGTTTCACAACCAACCTGGCCACAATACAAACGAATGCAGGCATTTGAAGAACTTGATTGAGTAGCTAATAAGGAAGACTAGACTCTAATAATATATGAAGAACCACAAAATACTCAAGCCGCTCAAGCGCAAGGAACATCTACAGGACAGCCTAGACTGGGAGAGAATACTCCAGCTACTATCATTCCAAGACTAATCATTAACACGATTTCAGGAGGACCCAACCAGTCGGAAGAAGCTGGGGGGACATCGTGAAGTATATTGATGAGATGAAAAACCTTCCGAGAGAAGAAGAACTCATGGCCATGAACAATACCTTTCCCATAAAAATGCCGAAGACTCCATGGGAGGATGTCGTGTTCAAAGATAGAGATTCAGATAGGTAGCTAACACCAACAGTTGATCCTATGGTTGTTACCATCGGTTTGGGTCCAGCTATAGTCAGGAGGGTGTTGGTACATAGCGAGGCGTCTGTCAGTGTTCTTTTCATTAATGCATTCAATAAAATGAATCTTTTTATGGATGATGTGAGAGCTTGCCAAAATAAGATTGATGGGTTCACGGGAAACCCACTCAGCCGATCGGCGTCATCGATCTGCTTGTAGAGCTCGGAGAAGGAGAACAGAAGGTCGCTATGAAGCAAACTTTTGTCATAGTCGATGAGCTTTCACCTTATAATGCCTTCCTCGGGAGACCAACCCTTGCCGCATTCAGGATAACAATGGCTCCATGGTGCTTGACTATGAAATTCCCTTTCGAGAATGGAGTCGGTGTGATTAAAGGTAACCAGAAGGCGGTAAGGGAGTGTTATATGGCAGAGCTAGTTGAAGCCAAGAAAAAGGAGACGAAGAAGAATGTGGAGGCTCCACTCCGCATTCATGACTCCCCTTATAGCAACTAGGGAGGGGCCCTTACACTGGCGAGCACAACAGAGCTCAAAAGGAAATGGACCTAAGGAAAGCCAATGTGGGGGAGAATAGAGCGGCACCAGCTAAAGCCACAATCCTAATTCTAGTACATGAAAAAGATCCTGAAAGTATTGAAAATAGGTTCTCAGCTAGGCCTGAAGTTACAAAAAGACTTTACTAAGTTTTTAAAAGCGAATTTGGATGTTTTTGCTTGGAATCACTCTAGCATGTGTGGAATTTCATCTGACATAATAGTACACAAATTGAATATTAATACAAGTATGACACCAATAAAACAAAAAAGACGAAATCAAGGACTCGAAAGATATATAGCATTAAAAGAAGAAGTGGATAGATTGCTCAAAAATAACTTTATACGAGAATCCACATATCCTGAGTAGGTCTCTAATCCGGTCCTTGTAAAATAGTCCAATGGCAAATGGAGGGTGTGCATAGATTATTCGGACCTCAATAAGGCATGTCCTAAGGATAGTTTCTTATTACCCGAAATTGATCTACTTGTTGATTGCAACAGCGGGGCATGAACTCTTATCTTTCATGGACGCCTACTGCGGATACAACCAGATAATGATGTATAAGCAGATGAAGAAAATACAAGTTTCATAACGGATAGGGGCCTATATTGCTACAAGGTCATGCTGTTCGGACTGAAAAACGCAGGAGCAACATGTCAGTGCCTTGTAAATTCCATGTTCAAATGACAAATTGGGAAAACAATGGAAGTCTATGTGGACGATATGCTGGTAAAATCGAAGAAAGCTGACGATCATCTAGAAAATCTGGCTGAAATGTTTCATATCCTCAGAAAATATGGGTTGAAGCTGAATCTTCTCAAATGCTCGTTCGGAGTCGCATCGGGAAAGTTTCTCGAATTCATGGTCAATGCTAGTGGCATTAAAGCAAATCCTTCTTAAGTCATGGCCTTGCGAGAGATGCATGCTCCTAGGACAAAGAAAGAGCTTCAGAGCCTAAATGGGAAAGTAGCCGCGTTGAATCAGTTCATCTCAAGGTTAACAGATTAGTGCATTCCACTCTTTGATCCGTTGGAAAAAGGGAAGAAAGACTTTTAGTGGACACCTGAATGTCAAAAGGCTTTTGAAGCATTGATTGAGCACATGCAATCACCTCCAATGCTGTCGAACCCAAATATGGAAAGGAGTTATTCTTGTACCTGGCAGTCTCATCCAATGCCTTAAGCGCTGTGCTAGTTCGAGAAGACGCAAAGGTTCAATAACCAGTGTAATATATTAGAAAAAGGCTTGCTGGTGCAGAACTGAACTATCCCAAGTTAGAAAAGCTTGCGTACTATCTGCTTATTGCCTCAAAAAAGCTAAGGCCGTATTTTCAAGCCCATCCTATCAAGATTCTCACCGACCAACCGCTAAGGCAAGTTCTTTTTTGCCTAAAAACTTCGGGGAGATTGTTGAAGTGGAACATAGAGCTCAATCAATATGACATCACTTATCATCCTCGAAGAGCTATTAATGGGCAGGATTTAGCAGATTTTATCACCGAATTCATGGATGGGGGGAGTAAACAGAGGAACCAACAGAGGCAGTGGTTAGATGGAAATTGTTTATTGATGGGTCTAGGAATGATTACTTTTCAGGGGAGGGAATAGTCATGGAAACACCTGTTGGTCACTCCCTGTACTACGCCCTGAGACTAGAATTCCCGTCAACCAATAATGAAGCCGAGTATAAAGTATTGATCACAGGGCTGAAATTAGCAAAAGAATTGAATCTGAAAACTTTACAAATTCTCAGTGACTCACAACTACTGGTATGTCAGGTTCGTAAAGAATTCCAGACTAAAATCGGGAACCTTCCCGCTTATCTTTCTAAAGCTTTGGAACTTCTCAACGATCTCGACTACTACACGATATCTCATATTCTCAGAGAAGAGAATACAAAAGAAGATTCTCTTGCTAAATATGCTAGTTCCGCACATGCGCAATTATTGGGTTTGATACCAACCGAAGTCCTTTTTACTCCCGTTGTTGACAAAGCGGATGTTGATTGGATTATGGAGATTGTTGAAGAGCCTGTATCCTGGATGACTCCAATCAAGAAATATCCTTAATGGAACGCTTCCAGAAGAGCCAAAAAATTAGTGGAAAATATTGCGCAAAGCTCAATTATACCTTATCCAAGATGGAAGGTTATATAGGCGAGGCTTCTCCACGCCTCTGTTGCGATGTGTAACCAAAGAGGAGTCCAGAGCAATCTTGGAAGAATTACATAAAGGAGAATGTGGAGGTCACATAGGTGGTCAAACCCTAGCTAAGAAAATTCTGCGATATGGCTACTTCTGGCCCTACGTGAACCTAGATGCAATGACCTATGCTAAGAAATGTGATAGATGCCAAAGATTTGCAAAGATCCCAAGAGCACCTCCCACAGAACTGACTCAAATGGTCAGCCCATGGCGATTTGCTATCTGGGGCATAGATTTAATCAGAGCATTTCCTATTACTAAGTCAAGTATGATGTATGAAATAGTAGTCATTGATTATTTCATCAAATGGGCTGAAGCTGGGCCAATGGCTATTATTACTTCAGAAAAGGTGATCAACTTTGTCTGGAAGAACATCATCTACAGATTCGGGGTACCACAGAAAATAATCACTGATAATGGAACTCAATTCAAAAGCAGTGAATTCTTATATTTCTGTGCTAAATACAAATTAAGAAGAGTTTTGTAGTCGTTGCTCATACGCAGGCCAATGGGCAAGTTGAAGTAATCAATAAGATTTTAAATTCAACCATCAAGAAGCATCTCGAAAAAACTAAAGGTGGTTGGGTGGATGGGCTTCCCCTTGCACTATGGGCATATCTCATAACTCATAAAACAGCGACTGGGCACACTCCATTCTTGTTTGCATTTGGATCCAAGGCTATGATCTCGGTAGAGCTGGAAGTTTCCACTCACCACAGAATCCACTTTAATCATGAAGAGGATGAGCAATTGCAACTTGAAGCATTTGATTTGCTCGAAGAAAAGAGGAAAGAAGAAGAATGCAGAATTGCTGCTCACCAAATAAGGATAGCTAGGCATTTTAATTTTAAAGTCAAATGGAGAACCTTCGAAATTGGTGACCTTGTTCTGAAGAAAATTATGACAAGAAATGGAGTATTCAGACCTAATTGGGAAGGACCGTATATGATAAGCCAAAAATTCTTAGATGGCACCTTCGAATTGAAGACGACGGATGGGATCAAACTTCCCAGGGCCTGGAATAGCATACACCTTCTCCACTATTTTTCTTGATATTTCTTTCACGTATCTTGAAAAGTTGTAAGTGCCATGCATTGTAAATGTCATGCAAGTGTTGTCATAAGCTTTGTACATATAAATGAAAGAAATTGTGTCATTTGCCTATGTCATCCATGCAAATTCTTGTTTATAAGCTGCTAGAATTCGATTTTGATGGCAGGTTCCCTATAAGAACGATGACGCATCCATAGCCTAGTAAAGCCTGGTGACCGTTACAACACATCCCGATTGGGATAGCTCAAGAGCCCAGTGTTCTAAAAACATCATTCGCAACGAAAATGAAGGTGTGGATCACAACCTTGCAAATAAGGGACACCAGGAGCCAAATGGTCAAATGATGCAACGTTCAGACCACAAACAAAGTTGTAAGTTTCACCGTAAGGGCACCTTCTTAAATGCAAGGACCAGGACCCTAGTTTTAAAATTGTGATAAAACCCGATAAATGAACTGGCGTTCGCCCTGTGAAACGATGCAACCCCCAAACCAAAGACCTCTCAGAGGGGCACCCGGTCGATCGTCAGTGTCAGTAATACCTGACCCGATTACAACAAACACTGGGATTCAAAAGACCTCTTTAGAGGCGTTCGACAAGTTCGACAAGCATCTGAATTATTCAGGCTCACCGAATAACGGATCAAAGATCTCTTCGGAGGCATCCGACCAAATGCCTGGTCCTCCAAATTCGGTTACTGGTGGACTCAAATGACCTTTTCAGAGGCATCCGACCAGATGTCGAGTCCTTCAAATTCAGAAACTAGCGGACTCAAAAGACCTCTTCGGAGGCATTCGATCATATGTCGGGGTCCTCCAAATTTGGTTAGTGGCAGACTCAAAAGACCTCTTCGGAGGCATCCGACCATAAGCTAGGTCTTTCAAATTCGGTTAGTGATGGACTTGAAAGAACTTTTCGAAGGCGTCCAACAAAGTCGACAAGTGGCCGAATTGTTCAGTTACAACAAATAACTGATTTACAAAGACCTCTTCGAAGGCATAAAATCCAAGACCTCCCCGAGGGGAATGTATCCAAATCTAATCTCCAAAGGGCGTGGACTGCCAGACTAGCGAGAAACATGATTGGATACATTAAAAATATAAGACCTCTCAAGTAGGAGCACAAAAATAAAAATTCCTTTTCATTTAAGGTTTGAGTTTGATCGACTAAGTTAAAAATCCTTGGGTCATGAGCAAACTAGGAAATCTCGAATGTGATGGTAAAAGCAATAGACTTAGCCACTATGGCAGGAATTTCGGGTGTTTCATAACCAAGAGATTCTAAATATGGTCGATCATACCAAGCTTATAAAAGTTTGTGACAAACTTTGGTACGGGGGAATCACCACCGCATTAAGATAAATCAATAATGCTCACTTAAGCATACCATAAGCTCGTCACAACTTTACACCAAACAAAAAAAGCTTGGTGCCTACAAGGACTACTTCGGTCAACAAAATTGAACCCCTTGAAATGGATAAGCTAAACTCGAGGACTTTAACACAGTGGTAAACACAAAAAGTGGTTATTCATAGAAAAGAAGTCTCGGGTACTACCTCAAATAAAATCAAAAGAATTCAATAAAGTTGATCAAGTAGACCCAGCTAGTAAGGATCTGTCGTTACAACTGAAAAAATCATTACTTAAAAAAATGTACTATAAGATCATTATAACACCAGGTATTGCAATAACAAATGACATATGGTATAGAAAACTTGTGTTATAAGATGTAAAGAAAACAGGTATGGAATGCAAAACAAGAAAGTACGACAAAGCTAAAAGTAAAGAGCTTAAGTACAACAAGTAGAACACAAACACGGTTTCATTACAGCAACACAAATTAAATGATTCAATCACAAGTCAAGTGCAAAAGTTTTGGACACAGATGTGCACAAAGTACTAAGCATAAAGTACTAAGCGAGGACCGACACTTGCATATACAACTAGTCTGAACACAATATATAAAAGGAAATAGTAGAAAGGAAAGAAAGTCAACCGCAAGCGCTACTTCTTCTTTTTCCCATCTTTGGAGCCACTCGATCTTAGTGATAGCTTGGTTGAGGGAGGAGGAGGAGTAATGACTGGAGGGCTTCCATCTTTGGTTATGGGGCCACTCAGACTTTCTTTGGAAGATAGAGTAATTATCCCCTTTTTCTCAACAGGGCGCTTTCCTTTTCTATGATTCAAGGATGATGTGGACTTTATTTTCTACTTCTTCGGGTCTTTAGCTTCTTTTCCCAGAGTCTCGTCGGTATAATCCGAATCTTCCTCACTCGAACTGTAGTCAAAGTCATCGTCCAAGTCAGCGATCACACCAATCTTGGTATCCTATGACCCTGGAGTCTTAGCACCAAGTAGAGGTGCATCACCCTGAGGAGGAGTGGTGACTGGGGCAGAAGGAATCGACGTCAAAGTTGAGTAAGTGATAATAGCCTCGGTTGTTGTTGTTTTTCCTACAGTAGGAGAAGATGGTGGTGAGGTGAGACCTAAAACAGATGAACAATAAGTGTAGAATGCAATTGTTCCAGGTGAAGGGCATAGGCAGTCTAAGTATAGCAAAGTTTGGATAATTTCAATTTTACCTGTAGCTATAAGACTTGCTTGGATATTTGTGTGCTCCTTGACCTCAAATATATTTGCATAGTTATCATCATCTTCCTCATCGTCTTTGCTATGCTCTTCAGTTAAACCTTTCTCAACATTGTGCTCCTCGGTAGCTATGTCTTTTTTTTCTGAAAGCAGCAGGAGGATTAATTGGAGTTTGCAAACCAGAAGCTTCGACATTGGCAGGAAGAGTAAGGGAATCAACATATGTTGTGCCTTGAGCTTGCTCCCCAGAAGATCCATCCTGTCACCTAGCATGTTTCTTGCCTTCGGCAACTGAGCCTTCCTTACAGCTAAAGCTTTGCGAGACTCTTCATCTAAGAGATCTTCAATGAGATCGTCTTCGCTGCGGTTTCCTTCATTAATTTCGAGTATTCGCTCCCAGACAAGAGCCAACTTCAAACTTGTTTTTCAGATAACATAAGCTTCCTCGATTCATGACAATGTAAACATAAAAATTGAACGAGGAAGCATTGACATCCAATCAAGCTTTTTCGAGATCGACTGCATCCTTAAAGTCTTTCTTCTTCAAGAGTTTTTTGCGTTTTAGAGAGAGTCATACTCTGAGAATAGATCTTTTCCTAAAGAATAATGTTCTCTTGTTGATGGGCAGCAGAAGCATTCTTCTCTATAATCAGCAGAGATTCGGTAGATTCTCATGTAGTTCGAGCCTCTTGAGCTTACACTTTCGCAGTAACAAGTTCTTCTTTAAGCCTTTTATTTTCTTCCTCTAAGCTTGCCAACTCTGCATCCTTTGGAGTATAAGATGTAATAGTTTTCTCCTGAGACTTAAGAACTCTGATTAACTCGGCTTTGTCGTTTTCTCGTGTAGTAATGCGATCGATGTTAATTCCATTGACTCTTTGGAGTTCATGTGAAAAAGCATGCCATTCGCCTAATTGCTTCTCAGCTTGGCCCTTAACCTTATCTAACCTAACTTTGATTTGACTCTTGGCTGTGTCACATTATGTAAGCATACAACCCTTCACGGTATCGAATTCTTCGATAATGTCCAGCTTTTCTAAAGGATATATGTCTAAATTAAGACACGTTCCTCTTAGGCACCAGCCCGGGATTTGGTCAGCAAGGCCAAAGTTAGCTAGTCCGGGGATGTAGCGAGGTCCGTTTATAATCATCTGGAGGTCAGTGGGAGTTCGGGTGACAGATGGAGAAGCCAAAGACACTTGTTCGCAAGTAGTATGAATATCAGCCATTAGAGACTTATCCAACCTAGAACATTTATGAGAGTCACCCTTCGCTGGAAATATGTGTTTCTTCCTTTTTCGACTTTCTTCTGCCTTCTTCTCCCTTGCTGCCAACATTTCTAAATGCTCCTCCCTCCACCGTATTTGATCGTCGGTCTTTGGAAGTTCTGGAACTGGCCGGGATTGGTGGGGAGGTAGTGGATGTTATAGACGGTCAGATCGCTGAGAATGTCGCGAAGGACGAGATTTGTTTAAGAGATGCTTTGGATTTTGTTGATCTGACCTTCTGTTAAAATCTTTCATAAAAGAAGGCTTCAGCATCATTTCTGAACCTAAGGAAAGAGATAAAGTAGAGGTTTAGTGTGCTCATCAACAAATGCTGGGGAAAGATTAAGAAGCTAATACAAAGAATTGTAAACACATGGTATAAGTAAACGCTTGTTAATATGTATCTGATAACGAACCAGTTTTCAAAGTCGGTTCTAATGCAACTCCTAAACTTGCAAGCAATTTTCCTAGTTTAGAGATGGGAGCTCTAGGTGTACTAATTCCTACATTTAAGGCCCAGGGGTTTAACCGGTTGAATAACAATTTCACCATGGATAATGTCTCCGGCCGAGCTAAGGTCACTTAAGACCTCATAAGTATCTGTCTTGAGTAACTTGGGTAGTAGGGTTCTCGTCAACTTTATCTGCATTATCATTAGAAGTTGTTTCGACATCCGTAGTTTGTTTGACCCCCTTCATCGGATCCGAGAGGGTTTCTAAAGTAGCTCTATCCTTCTCAACTCGCTCAGTCTCCTTCTCAACCTGTTCACTCTTATCCTCGTGCTGTTGAGACTCGTCTTCTCCGATGGAAACTGGTTTAGGTTTGGGAGGCATTTTACTACTACCCGCGGTATCAGAGCATTTATTTAAATGGGCTTTCTTAGCGGGGGATTTATTGGTAATCTCTCTTTTGAAGGTCAAGTCTAATTTAAGATTACAAGAAGGGTCAAGCACTTGGTATTAATGGAGAAACTGTTTTGTGATCAAGAATCTCCTACTTCTCTTCCCCTCATCGACAGTTTTCAAAGTGTAAAACAACTCTTGATCAGTTGTGTCATCAGGATCAGAAGAGGGGAGTTCTATAAAACAAAGGAAGGATTAAATACTTGGAACCTAAGTATAGGAATAAACAAAGGAATATGAGATAGTATATTCTCAACTCCTTCCGTCCATCTTCCATAAAACCTATCGGGACATCGTATGAAGTAATAGTTATCTACTAATCCCTTGGCGCTTTCCAACAGATCAGTAATGATCTTGGGATATTTTCCTTCAATGAAAATGGTCGATGGCTTATCTTGCCTCTTTCTAAAGGCATACAAGGAACAAATCTCTTGAAATGTGGGAGCACATTCATTAACCCTCATACAAAGAACATAAAGACTGTTTAGGATGGCAAAGCCATTGGGGTGCAATTGCATAGGGGCGATCGCTAAGCGCCTATGAATTGTTTCTAGGAATGAATTAAAAGAAGGTACGACTCCCATTGCTAGCATATTTCGATTGATTGCGACATATCCGGGAGGCGAGGAATCTGCAAATTCATTCTTCTTCGGGAATTTGGCATCAGTTTCTAAAATCCTGAATTGAGCACATAAGTTCATATATGAATGCTTAGAAAGTTGGGTCGTTTTTCACTCGTTAGGTACTCCGGTAAGAGGTTTTGGCATAGGGAATTCTGGATTAATGTCTGATCTGAGAGTACTAGTTGCAGTCACATCAGCAACTTGCGCAGAAGTACTATCCTATATAGACTTTGATGCTTCCTCGAATTGTTGGTGCGATTTTTGTCTAGTATCCATTAATCTACACAAATAACTGCGCTTGAAAACAAGTTACAGATGCATGTTTCCTAAGATAGAGAAATACCATATACAACTATATAAGACAATGATTTGGCGTCTATGGTCAATGTGAATTGATCAACAGATTCCAAGCCTCGCTATGGATTTATATTTGAATGTTCAAGTGGAGTCTATGGTCAATGTGAATTGATTAATAGATTCCTAGCCACACTATGGATTTATATTTGAATGTTCAAGTTGTGAAAAGAGATGTGAACTTAAACTAAAATGTTTAACAAAGCACTCCGACACAAATACGTCATCCAAGTATAGACTATGTAGTTTGATATGTGAACTCTTAAAGTAATTTATCTAAATTGTTGTCGATACGGGCAATTGACAGTAGAGTACATTAGCCTGGAACGAGTATTTGTTCATATTGCAGGACAGAAAAGTAATGCAAAGAACACATTCAAAACTATACCAAAAGCATACTGCATGGAAAAACCAACTCCAACCGACCGAAAGTTGGTCGACCTGATCGCAAAAATGAAGGTGCCCAATTCTTTTGAGTCGACCCATAATCAAAACTTGTAACACAACGTGTAAGATCCATTTGGGTATGATGTGTTTAAAGTATTTATTTCAGAGCTTATAATTTTCACAAATAAAAATTATAAACTTTGAGGGGTAAAATGTTATCCCTCAAAAATCACCTATACATAAATGGATCGAATAAATAAAATGGCGTGATTCAATTGTCAAGTTAATTTTAGGTCGGTCCAAACATTCCACAATGGGTCGGTATCAAGATAGGAAAACGGATCGGTCTGAATCTATCAGGATGGGTCGGTCTCGTTTAAGAAGCAACAGCTTTGTAACACCCCGAATTTTTGACGAAATTAAAGAGAATAAATTAAGTAATAATTTATTTTATATTCAGAATTAGAGAAAATGGACTACACCATTGCGTCCATCTCGAAATTCTAGTCAAGATAGATATTTAGTTTGCGTAAAACGGACACCGTACGAAGAAGTTATGAGGGTTTTAAGTTTGTATACGCATAGAAAATATATATATACACACATGAGTTAGAGATGAGTCAGAATTTTATCCAGAAAAATTCAAATTCGTCATCAGAGTGGCAAAATTCCCGCTCTAAGGGATTGACCCCCTAGAGGGGTGTCGACCTATTGGTCGACCTACCCACAGGGGTGTCAACACCCCTAGGGCTGATGTGGCACTCGGTTTCAAGGGGTTTGGCAGCTATATATATGTGTCTTATTCTCCTATTTTCTTCATTGGAAATCGTGGAGGCCATATGCTGCTGGAGCGCGAAATGAACTGGTTTCTACAACAACATACTTTGCAAATCAAATTCAGAAATTCAAGATCCATTCTTTCTCAATTCTCTAAACCTAACGCTATGAGTTTTTAGGTTTAGATAAATAAAGTTAAATTGTGAAAGACTGTGAATTGGATATGTTGTAAAGTATGATTCTGTTCCAGTGTTAAATCCTATACTATGTCATGAAAGATCTATTTCCCTAGCTCTAATGCAATTGTGGTTATTCGATTATTTTTCCTATATGGATGTCGCACTACAAGAAAATAATATATTGATAGCAAGCAAGATGACACGATAATTGAACTTGCACTAGTTTAGTATGCTAGTCATTAGTTAGAATAAACCATAACTTAAAAAACTATACCATGACATTGACTAATGCATTAATAAATAAGTGATTGGTTTGAACACCATAACATGACGTACATGCCACGCAATGTCACACAATAGGGCATATATTTTAGCCCCCTTACTTTTCATCATTCCCTCCCAATTTTTGCTGCTGGAATTTGCTTTTCAGCTTTTTCACGAAATATTTTCATGTTCCCTCTAATTTCACAAAACCCTCCTATTCACTCCCTCCCTTTGACAAAATCCAATTCACAAAATCTAATTTCACGCGTTCCCTCCGAATTCCTCATCGATTCATGGTTTGCACGCTTCCCTCTGGCTGTATACGGAGTTCGGAGTTCATCCGACATTGATTCTTCCACTGTCACTCGATTTTAGGTATTAATTAGCTTCTTGACACAATTTTTTCTCATCATACCATTGAACATTTTCGCTGTGTGTAATCACATATAGTTATGTTCTTTCATGCTGGTAAATTCCATGGATTATTATTGTTTTTGCTACTGCCCTCATTTTGTATGGCACTGCTTCTGTCCTTTTGCTACTAAAACACATATTGGTTCAACTCCATACACATCCTTTTTAACAAATAAAGTGTGTGTTACATGGTTCATTCTTTATGAATGTCCCAGTTGTTGGGAGATGAAATTATTTACACCATACTACCTTTACCCATCTTCTGTCAGTAAATGTACATTTTTTGGCAAACTATATTTCATTTACTCATTCTCTGTACATGTTGTATCAAGTATGTTATTAAGTGTTTAATGGTAGGTATTAAATTGTGTGCATTAGAGTAGATGAGGAAAAGCTAGACTATGGGCCAGTTGCATGTCATACTTGGATTTGGATTAGAAAATACATGGCTGGAAATGGACCATATGTAGACAAGAAAACAAGAATCAGTATGAACATAAAGGATTGGGAAATTGGTGTCACATAAACTGAGTATGCGACTTCTCAAGTAAACAACTAAGTTCATTTATCCTAATTACAGAAAATTAAAGAGGTTACAGTACTGGAAAATAAGAAGATTTCCGCAAAAACTAAACAAGAAGCTAACTAACTAAACCATGAACTGGAAAGTAAATGGAAAGTTAAGTACTGTGAATTCCATTTGCGTTTTGGCCCATGTGTAAGTGAGTTAAAGGGGAGTTAATGGAGAATTGAATGAATTAAACCATTTCTTGATGAATCCACTTGATTTTACATCTGATATATTAAAAAAGTTGCCACTGCAAGTCACATAATATTGTTTGAGGCCAAAGAAAGTCATAAACTCCTTGAATCATATTCCTTTAAGGAGGTAAAGAGTTTCTTTTCCATGCTCTGTTTATACTGGATTGTGATCTCCAAGGATCTATCGCTGTATATGCACTAGATGTTGGAGAATTTAATAGGGCAGCACAAGTGCTTCTGATCTCATGTAACAATCTAAATTTTTCCACCCTACATCGGATAATAGATACAAAAACTGCTTGTTATATAAGTAATAGAATGCTGATACTAAGATTATTAATTTGCTTGATTTTTTTTTGCCGTAACAATCGAACTTAGATTATCAACAAATTTTCTAACTTTCTGTTAAAAAAGAAGAAAAAAAGAAAAGAAAACAATGTTTGAAAAATCAGGGTACTATTATATTTTAAAGAAAGTCAATAAGTGAAGATATGCAGCGTAAGGCAG
Organism: Allium sativum; assembly: GCA_030737875.1. Lineage (NCBI taxonomy): Eukaryota > Viridiplantae > Streptophyta > Magnoliopsida > Asparagales > Amaryllidaceae > Allium > Allium sativum. The sequence continues at coordinate 931,035,313 of CM060922.1, read as the reverse complement.
CACCCCCTTGTGTCCAACGGCTGCTGTAGCACACACCCTCTGAATTGCATGCCTCCCCTTATAATGCAACACTTTCGCATCCCTATTTTCGGGCACTATAGCACTGCCCATGTGTGATAGATAAGATAACAATGTACATCCCGTGCTCAACTATTATCTTACTTGTTGTCTTTACAGTTACTAACTGTGAACCATAGTTATCATTTGCAAATCACATTATTATTTTACTTGTTGGATGCGTTTTCCTATGCGCCTGTTATGCAGTTTCTTTATTAATTCTGTATTACCAAAGTGTAATAAATATCTATCAAAATTATGTTAGCAGCTCTACCCAAGTGAAAGAGGAATTCAACTGAAAATATGATAAACGAAAGCATGTTAACATTAAATCATCGTTTTGTTTGATAGCGATATTCATCATTTTAATTTTTAAGTCTGTTTGTACAAACCAGTTCATCCTACTTTTTTTTACAATGCTCATATCACAAATTCTTTTACCACGGCTTCTCATACCAATCTTTACAACCATTTAACAAACGCATTGTGATGAGCATACACTGAGGAAAAAAAATCAATAAATGATAGCATTTTAGGTGCATTTCTTTAGATGTAAACTCGGCATATTACGTTTCATTTCTGCGCTATGTACGGTGTACATCATAATATTTTGTTTCACATATTTTATGCCTCCCTTTTCCCTTCTCCATTCACATGTTAGTACCACCTGCCAATTATGCCACATTGCTGTAAAAGTCTTAAAATATAAATAAACAATGTATCCTATAACTACTTACTATTATCATTAATTTCAGCTTATCAGCTGAACTCTACCGATATAGTTCCTTTCCCTTTTATTGGTGATAAGGTTAAAGACATATTCCTTTCAAAATCATTACAACAGAATTACTTTAATAAGTTTTCGGAACTAGTGACGTACATCTTATTTAGTGATAAGGTTAATAGTCACTGTTGCAAGAGTTGATATTGCATAACCATTGTTTATAGATGCATGATTAATTTGTACTTTTTATATATGTTTTAGCCTACCTTTCAGGATTTTACATCTGATTGTTAATAATTTTATGATTAATCATTTGGATCTATTAACTCTTTTCAGTCAAGTAGAAGATAACAAAATGAAATTAGTTGAAATGTAAGATACAAATGAGTAGAAGTTAGACTGCATGGGTAGTAAACTGATTGAAATGGTCAATTTTTGTACAAGAATATATGTGTTTTTCAGGTGCTTTTACCTTCACTTAGGGAAATATGTTGTAATGATGAAAATAATTTATGGAAATCTCATGATATGATTGCGGTATAATTTCTATTTTCGGAAGCGTAAGAAGCCATCAATTAAATTTTAATACCTTTACGAGTTTGAGCATTACAGCTAGATTTTTTTACTTACCATTATGCATTTTCACTCATTTTAGTACTTCTATTTTGAATTTATTAAACATATGTTTTCAACCATCTTCAACGGTTATTTCTACAGTTGTCTTCCTTTGTATCTATTGAAATTAATTTGTTCTTTTCCCAGTTTATGTTATTTTTTTACTACAAAGATATTGTCCACTGCATAGAACGCTACATGATTCTGTTTTCTATTACCGTTTCACCTATTGAACGTTTATATTCCTCTACTTATTTGGTCAATGTAATTCCAAATTTTTGATCTATGCATGCGAAGTTGGAAGGTCAACTATGATTCTCACTGGTTAATACTGTGAATATGTGTTGTTAAGCAATTGAAAAAACATTTTTCATTACCTTTCTTCTCTACTGTTTTTAAGTTTAGAAATTTGCAATGTAATTTATGCGTTTAGAATTTAGAGTTTCACAGCAAGCAGTTTCTAAGCATTGCGAGCTTGATATTCGAGCCTGTTTTAACCATAATAATTTTGTCCAAAATGTATTGTTTGGATCTAAACCTAGCCCGATTCAATTGGATTGTTGCTGTGACATGTATGTGTGGTAATGCAAGCTCTCCACCCTCTCATTTTTTCCATGAGACAATTAAAATGCTCGAGTAGTTCTGTAAATATGTTCCTTATTATTCATGAGATAATTTCCACTTTTTTCTCTTTTCTCATTTTCATTTTAAACAAAATACTCACTCAAATTTTATAAAATTTCACCTACATGTAAGGTTGTTTTTTTATAAAGACTAACTATAATTTACTTTGAATTTCATTTGCAGGTTCAGTTAGATATAGTGGATTAGTTTTACCTGGCATAATTCTTGACCAAGAGATTGAGAAACGGTATGAGTCACCTCCCATCTCTTTCATCATCTTTACATCATCCTGCAGAAAATTGATAGTTATATCTATTTTCCAACACATTGGTTAGTATTGACAGTATTATTTTCTTATTTCAGTTACTTTGTATTTGTGGTATGAATCCACGGCAATGTCTTCATTAGTCCTGCCCTTGATTTTATCTATATGATAATAACTGATATCTTTATTCTCTGAACCACTAAAAAGTACAAATAATTTCTTGTATATAGATATATTGTTAAAATTAGTTAGCATAACTGGAATTTACTACTTGTGCCTAGATAAATTATGTTATTTGTTTCAAAAACTAAAATACTTATAAAATTATGAAATATTGTACTCTATTTATGCTAAAGTCATTATACTTAGTGCAGTGAAAACTACAAGCAATATATAACCGGAAAAAAAAATATGTACGGGTTATTTATGAGTGAAAGTATCACATATACTAGGTCCTTTTCCTCCTTCATTCCATGCTCCTTCCACCTAAAACCATATCACACATTATTACATGGTTTAACAAAGTATAATAGGTATTAGTATACTGGCATAAACATTCGACCATAGTTGGCAGGTGGGGATAATAAATATTAGTATATTTAACTGATTATGCTTTATAATCACACTGTATTTTTTTAATATGATTTGCCCCCAAACATATCTTGCTTGGTTTAAGAAAGATGTGTTTTGCGAGGAGAAGAGAAATCCAGAAACCAGATTTCGGAGAAGTACGGAGCGAGCTTCTATATTCATAAGACGGAAGAGCCACGACCACGCCGGATCATAATATCCAGAAAACCAAAGCTGACGAGCCAGAAATCCATGATCTCGTCGGATCATGTTAGTGGAAGATCGCGATCGCTTGGGATTGTATCAAGGGGAGAAGTCCGACGATTGCTTGGGATCGTATTAATGGGAGGAATCTCGTATTAATAGAAAGTCAGAATAGCCATAATATTCGAGAGACTGGTGGATCCTAGTAACCTGCATAGAAAAGGTACATGCACAAATATATGTGAGCGGTCTTGTCATGTTGCCGACAAGGCTCCCATAGGTCATCTTATTCATTTGGTAGACTACATTCAAGGCGATCTCACGTTGGTGAGATAGCCTTGGTAAGTAGCATTCGAGGAAATATCACATTGGTGACATGACATCGGCAAGTAGCATTCAATGAAATCTCACATTGGTGAGATGACCTCGGCAAGTAGCAATCAAGGAAATCTCAAATTGGTGAGATGACCTCAGCAAGTAGCAATCAAGGAGATCTCGCCTGAGCGAGACGACCTTGGCGGGTAGCAATCAAGGAGATCTCGCCTGAGCGAGACGACCTTGGAAAGTAGCAATCAAGGGGATCTCACATTAGTGAGATGACCTTGGCAGGTAGCAATCAAGGAGATCTCTCCTAAGCGAGACGACCTTGGCAGGTAGCAATCATGGAGATCTCGCCTGAGCGAGACGACCTTGGCAGGTAACAATCAAGGAGATCTCGCCTGAGCGAGACGACCATGGCGGGTATCAATCAAGGAAATCTCGCCTGACCGAGATGACCTTGGCAGGTAGAAATCAAGTAGATCTCACATTGGTGGGATGACCTTGGCAGGTAGCAATCAAGGAGATCTCGCCTGAGCGAGACGACCTTGGCAGGTAGCAATCAAGGAGATCTTGCCTGAGCAAGACGACCTTGGCAGGTAGCAATCAAGGAGATCTCGCCTGAGCGAGACGACCTTGGCAAGTAGTAATCAAGGAGATCTCACATTGGTTAGATGACCTTGGCAAGTAGGGTCAGGGCGACCTTATCGAAGTTGACTTTTCATTAATGCCCAAAAGGAAGGATACATCTAGAAGACTAAGGTCCTTAAGTACAATGCCATGGGCTGAAGCCCAAATACTTAAGCCTATAGAGCTAGATTGAGAAAGTCGTGAGTGAGGAGCGCATTATTTGAGAGCCATAGAGATCCATAATAAGACTAGAAGACCAAAAAGCCATAAGATACTGATGCTAGGGAGGCTTGGACCCTAGGCATCAAATTCATTGATAGACTTAACTGATGACGATGTCGTGGCATGTGCCAGTCCCGGGCCTGTCCTGATTCCTTTGAGGGGTCTGAACAAACTTTGCGAGCTCCCCATGCCTGACACTTTCTTCAATAGCATTCTTAAGATGTTGACAGTCGTTTGTATTGTGACAATCGGTTTCGTGAAATATGCAATATCGGCCGGGATTGGTGAGTAGTCGAGGGGGATCCTGAGTGAAAGGCCTTTTGAAGGGAGCAATAGGGTTAACTTCTCGGTAGATCTCCTCAAGAGTGTGAGTTAGCTCCGTGAAAGTTGAGTACCTTTGTAGCCTACTAGCGTTCTTGTGATCATTCCCCATTGGAGGTTGCTAAGCAGAGTCTTTAGCTTTTCTAGGATCGGGAGATTTTACGTCCTTAGCAGCGTTAACCTCGATAACCCTCTTACAATTGTTGGCCTTCGCATCTTCTTCTCGAAGGAACCTTTCGGCTTAAAAGTAGAACTCGCCAAGGTCCCTTGGCGGGTCCCGGTGCAATGAAGTCCTAAATTCAAATTTATCTGGAACACCAGATACTGCAGCCATTAAAACCATGGAAGGGTCAGGTCGATCGACAAAAGCGACTGTAGCATTAAACCATTTCAAGAACTTTCGTAGAGTCTCGCCGGACTTCTGCTTAATTCTATAGAGAGTCATGACGCTTTTTGGACGAGCTATGTTGACTCTAAACTGTTCCATGAATCAAGTAATCAAAGAGTTCCAAGAAGTAATGGAGTCCGGCTCCAGCTGCTTGTACCACATTGCGGCTATGTCTCTTAAGAAGAGCGAGAAGCACTTGGCCATGACATTTTCCGAAGCTGAGAGAACTTCCATGTGTCATATGCATCTCATGAGGTGAGCGGTGGGGTCCTTGCGACCATCATAAGCATCCAAGTCTGGTAGCTTGAAGTCAGGTGTGTTCCGAGAGTTCCTGATATCCAAAGAGAGTGGGCTGCGAGTCACACAGTCCATGTCCATAGAAGAAGCGCTGCCTCGAGTGAACTGACGGAGGACATCCGCAATCTCGGACCCATTTCCAAAAGCGAACAACTGATTTAAATTATCCAAAGCGGCACTGGTGCCCCCAGTGTTCGAGTTCAAGTTAAGAATCGGTTGGTTGAGGATAAAGTCTGGTTGGATTCCAACTTGAGGTGCCACATTAGGCGCAATTCCGGTTCCCGGAACCGTGGGAGCGCTACCATCCAAAGCTGCGCGTGCTGGTGCTTGAGTGACGTTCCCAACAATAAAGCCCACGACTGGTCCGACCAGAGTGTCATGGGCTGGAGCGGCGTAGGGTTTGGGGTGCCCCCGCGTGTGGCGGGATCGACACCGTTGGGAGGAGCGACGTCGGGGTATGGGGTACCCCTAAGTGTAGCTGGACCGGCGCCGTTCTGAGGGGCAGCATCAGCCTGTTGGTTAGTAGGCGGGGTTGCCCCCGCGTCCTGAGTTGCGGGTGGAGGAACATTGGTGCTTGTTCCAATAATGTCAGCCTGGGCAATCGGCCTTGATGCACTCCTTATTCTATCTTCAATGCGATCGAGGAAGGTTTTGAAGGCGTCTTCCTGTCTCTTGAGTCGAGCGCCCAAATCAGTAGTGAGGTTCTCAATCATTCTATCCACGTCTTCTCGAGTGACATAGTTCGATGGAACTTCATTCGAAGAAAGTTCATGACTTACTTCATCTTCGGCATGAGCTTCAGTGATAGTTGGGAGCTTCTTGCGGTTAACCATGATGTAAAGCGAGTAAGGTTGAAGTTGAGGACGAGGTTTGAAGACAAATTCGAGTACTTAATTCGACGCAGAGGTCGAAGCTGTGCGTCCCCTTCCTGGAGCGCCAAAATGTTGACGAGCAAAATAGTCGCACGCCAACACCCAATTTGTGGGTGTGAACAATTATCAGAATAAACAGTAAATAATGTAAATGCGGAGAGACATAGCTTTTATAGTGTTTCGTCACTAATGCCTACGTCCACTTTATAATTCTCATTCATCATTTCTTTGATCAATTACAAGAGATGTTACAATATTTGTGTATGAAGCTATATGTATGATGAACTTGAAATGAGTCATCCTTCTTCTTCGTTGAAGTGAGTTGACTTGGTCAACTATAGGCAAGGTAGGCTTTAATGTCCAAGAGGTCTAGAGCCGGTGTAAAAAGTCATGCTAGTATTTAAGTGTTGAAGGAAAACATGCATGTCATGTTTTAAGTCTTTATCCCATCTCCCATGGCTATGGTGGAGGTGTTGGAAGCCATTAATGAGTTTTCAGAGCTCTTAAGGTCCAAAAATTCCAAGGGAGAAGGATCTAAATGAAGGCCAAGGCTTGGGGTATTTATAGGAAGGAGGTTAGGTGGGAGTAGGTGAGCAGCAGGACCCACAAGAGCCATTTTTGCACCCAAACAAGGTCATATGCAGGAAATTCGAGCCCCCAGGCATGGGCTCCAAATTTCGAACCCCTTGAGGGGCTCGAAATTTCAACCCCTCATCAAGGGATTCGAAATTTCGTACCCCTGAAGGGGTACGAAATTTCGAACCCCACCAGGGATGCGAAATTTGAGGAGGGGAAAGAGGCGATCTTCTTGGTGTTGGAATCTCGTCGTTTTAGTGCATCGAAGCTCCTGGATACGAAGTGAAGGAATCTGCGGTTTTGTTGGTCCGGAGTGAAGGAATCTGAGCTTCCGGCTTGGAGAAAATCGGATGAATCGGGTGGTGCCCATAGTTTCGACTAACCAGTTAGGTTGATCGCCGGCGGGACTGTGGGGCCCCAGACACCCACCGCGCTGCGCCCGGCCCGCTGGACGGCTCGCCTTCAGTTTAGAGCACGGCTCGCCTTTGGCTCGGGTGACGGCTTGATTAAGAGTCCACTGGGCCCAATAGGGGCCATCTGATAGAGGCTTTCAGTTTCAGTGTGTTTGTGACGCGACTTCGACCCAACTGCTTTGTGCTTTTTGACCCGTGAGCGCGTCGCTCACCATATACCTGACGTGTGACTGCTTTGACAAAAAGGCATGTCAACAGTCCCTGCATAATTTAATTATCTATAAGCTGTTATTTTAGGAATACCATATATGACTTCGATTGAAAACTTATAAACCGTGAGAAAAAAGTGTAATATAGCCTACTGCCTTTGGAACTTAAATATTCTTTTTTGACATTGAGTGCCTACTCTAATATTATGTTCTGGCTCTCTACTATCGCACCTTGGTTTGACCTGTTGGGTATAGTACAATATTTATGTTGTTAGATGCAAGCCATTGTAACAACCATGCACAACGGAATTCTTAAATTCCTAATTTTTCGTGTAACATCTGATTTTTGGGATTGTTACCTTTATTTTAGACTTCTGATAGTGCTTCTTTTTGCTATGCCATACAGTAATGTATAATTGCCCTGTCAAAAATATCATTTAGGATATTATGCAGGTGTAGCAACAAAATCAAGGATAAATAAAACACATTGATCTGAAAATAAGTAGGCTTTACATATGATGTCATGTTGCATTCCAATATCTATACATCAAGCTGCATGTTGCATTCCAATATCTATACACATTGAATCAGCCACCTTTCTCAGCTTTCCCTCAAGTTCTCTGTATGGTTGATCCGCGATCGCAGCTCTTTATTTTCTTTTCTCAATTCATTGTTCTGCTTTATCAGACTTGATCGGCCAACATCATCACTGCTAGAACTGCTTTGTCTGGCATCGATAAAACTGGGGAATACGTCTTCTATTGACAAAAACCTAACTTAGTCTTCTATTCTGATTTCCAAATTTATACGGCACTTAAACTTTCTAAACACTTTGTTTCATTTTGTTAAAAGGAAATGCTAAATGTACGCATGCACACATATTTTAATTATTCTCTTAAAATAACGAATAACAAATTTTATGTAGTGTCCTTCGGTTTCTCAAAAATTTGTTTCTTCGTCTTGTTGCCTTATTATTTTGGTCAATTCTTTAATTTTCCTCTCCTTATTGATACAAGTCACGACTCTCATTGGTTTGTATTTGTGCATGCAATGAATTACTTTTAATTCTACCTCACAAGATATGTGTAACATCCCATCTCCGCTAGGGTCACTCACAAAGGGAATGCACTAGCTTTGGTGGAGCATTATCTAGGTAAACATACACAGAAATATTACAAGACAGAACATATAAAACAGCGGAAGAAGAACCAAATTTTATTGCTTTAAAAATCTAGAAAGGTCTAAAGCCTTTTTACATCAAAATGCCATTAAATCCATTACATCGAAATCTGTCTTGGAATAGTAAAGAAGCATAAAACCATGGTCATAAATCATTCCACAAGTAAAGCAGTAAAGCAACCATAGCCAAGAAAGGTCCAAGCCATATATGATGATCTTGAAGCAGAAAGAAGTCCAAACTAAATCGTAGTGTTCCCCCCGAGAACCGGGGGGGGGGGGGGGAAACGGAAGAAAAAGAGGCGAAACAAAACGGGTCAGTCATACAGAGTGGTAAGTCCTAGTGACTTTCAGCATAGAAACAAGTAAAGGTAACATGACATGTTTAAACTGAAAGTAAACATAAGGATGATGACAAGATAGGCAAGTTAAACTAAGATAACAAGATAAACTATGGTAACAAGATAAACTATGCAAACCAGATAAACTACGTATAGCATCGCATGTTTAACATTCTCTGCACCAACTATACTAGTACCCCAACCCGTATCATCCTTTCCATGTATATGTACTGTCCCTCGCCACCTAGGACCACTAGGGATTATGCTACCTATTGAACGTTTTCTAGATTCGATTAGGGTTTATGCCACCTAGGACCACTAGGGATTATGCTACCTAACGAACAACACCCTTTTTCCACGTAACGATCTATTAATCGATGGGCTCCCTACAAGTCCTAGCTCGTTCATGTGTCTGTGTCATACGACCCAATCATGAAATGTAGTCACCTGTGCTAGGTCCACCATAGGGTGTATCAAGACCTAGGGTGCAAACCACCAACACGAATCAAGCACGCACAGTGTAAACCTACCGGTGCCCAATGCCTGTTTTTCAACTCCGGACTACGTGCACGACCATAGTCCGCCTGAACCTACAATGGCGCACCAACTCAGCCGTTGTTCTGGTCGCTTACAATCAGCCCAGTAATCGTGCCCCACCCTGCCTAGTTCCAGGGTACCGTGATACATCTAGTGGGTTACTGCTGAAAAGGACCGCATAACTAGGGTTTTCGTCCAGTAGGTTAAGTGTTGTCATTTAAATTCGAGACTTAACCCCATCAGTCTGGCATGTCAAGTTGGTTAAGTGTTGTCATTCAAGCTCGTGACTTAACCCGCCTACGTGTCATGTCAAATTGGCTAAGTGTTGTCATTCAAGTTCATGACTTAACCCTACGAATCATGTGTCAAGTTAGTTGAGTATATTCAAGTGGTTCATGACTTAACCCTATCAAATCATCGTGTCAAATTGGTTAAGTATATTCAATCGGTTCATGACTTAACCCTATCAAATCATCGTGTCAAATTGGTTAAGTATATTCAAGCGGTTCATGACTTAACCCTATCAAATCATCGTGTCAAATTGGTTAAGTATATTCAAGCGGTTCATGACTTAACCCTATCAAATCATCGTGTCAAATTGGTTAAGTATATTCAAGCGGTTCATGACTTAACCCTATCAAATCATCGTGTCAAATTGGTTAAGTATATTCAAGCGGTTCATGACTTAACCCTATCAAATCATCGTGTCAAATTGGTTAAGTATATTCAAGCAGTTCATGACTTAACCCTATCATGTGGCATTAATTCATTAATGCACCCAACCTCTTACATCAGACCTGTTGTTGTGGTCACTGGATATGCCGGGCGGTTCCGGGCAGAATTACACCACAACTCAGTCTGACCTTGGGTTTTTAAGTGCGATATGACCAACTACCCATATTGGATCCTATTGTTTGCAGTAACTAGATTTGTCGGGCGGTTCCGGGCAGAATTACACTGCAAACTCAACCCAACCTCGAGTTGGCCATTTTCAAGTTCATTCTAAGTGTCATGTCCATGTTCAATTTTCATGTCAAGTTCGTGTCAAGTTTCTAAGCGAGTTTCATGTCAAGTTCTCATATCAAGTTTTCGGGTTTCCACTTATGCCTATTATCAAATTCATGATTCATATTCATAACCAATTCTTGTTTGCCTAACCTACCCAATTCGTATCCCCATCGCATGTAAATGTAAATCGATCTAAATTACAAGTAGATCCAGGTCCAAAATAAAAGGGAATAACATCCTAACTATGATAGGCAAAAGAACGAGCACAAGGTGATAAATCTAGCATGATATAGCTTGGGATAATTGGTTACAACATCACTGGCATATAGAGAATAACAGGCTTTCAAATCTGGCATAATAAGGTGATAGTCATGATAAAAATTGACATAAAAGAATAGGCATGCAAAAGCAAGCCAAATACAAGGATAATGGATCAATGGTCTTGGTGTACAACATGGTTTTCAACTATAGTGTTATGAACAATCAATTGTAATAGTCAATTGGCCACAATAGTCATAGTCGTAGTGAATCATAAGCGATTAATCACAATAGTCATGAATTATCCAAAATAGTTCTAGGCAACTACCCTAAATAGTCATAGGTAATTAACTATAATAGTCTCAAGGTCATGGTCATAGACAATATTCTTCTGTTCATAATCATAGGCAGTAATTCATAGTCACGAGTCATAGATGATTAGCCGCAATTGTCCTTGTCATAGTCATAGGCAATAGTCTTATGTTCTCAGTTATAGGCATAGGCATAGTCTTTGGCCATTAACAATAGTTTCAATGCCATAGGCGTGATAATATTTGATTTACAACATGAATAGGCCCAAGTTAATTTTCATAGCAGTATTCCAAAAGTCAAGTTCCAAGAATAGGTATAAATCAATTATCATACATGGGTCCAATTCCAATTGATAACATGAATAAGTCCAAACTGATTTCATAGGAATATTCCCAAATTCAAGATTCAAGAGAGGATAGGGTGAAAACTGAATTAACAAGTCTTATCATCAAGTCAAGATCCAAGAATTCATTTTACAATCTAGCGTTTGAATAATAAACTAGGTCCAACATCATGAATGGGCATGATTCCATCGATAAGAAATAACCCAAAATCATAGATTCAAGAAGAGACAAGAACAGATCCAAATAGATAATCAAGCTTCGGTCCAATTTCATTTTATTCCATGTCCATATTAAATTTAACAAGTTTCAATCTCAATGTAACTAGAACTTACAGAGCGTGGATCAAGAATTAGAGTGCAGAGATTTTATTCTAGAAACGATTATTGTAGTTGTTGAATCTCTATTTGTTTAGTCTTGTTCTGGTTGAAAACCCCCAATTTGCAATTCCTAGATGTTGTCTTGACAAAGAAGAAGTAGTCTCTTTTAATTTAAATATTATCATTTTGATTTTCATAGAGGTAGCATAAGGACAGAATGAAATGGTGTAGAGAGAATGAGGCTAGGGGCTGTTTATATAGGTTTAGAGTCACGAATTTGGTCTAGATATGCAGAAATGAACTCAGCCTTGGATCTGGAAATTCGGGGCAGGTCGACCCCCAGTCGACTACCCAGTCGACCTGGTCAGGGGGAGGTCGACTACCCAGTCGACCACCCAATCGACCTGGGCGGGAAATTTCCCGCCCAGCCCGCTTCAGGGTTTGAGTTCAAATTTCGAGCTGTTTTGGTTTCTGAAAATTCCTGAAACTTTGGAGGGTCATATCTCCCTCATACGGAATCCGTTTTTCGAAAACTCGGACTCATTTCCATGCAGAATTTCGAGACGAACGCAATGGAACAACCCGTTTCCCTTGATTGTTATTTTTAAATTTAATTATACCCTGATTTCTAGTTTCAACATGTTATTAAAATTCGGGTTGTTACATTCTCCCCTACTTAAAGGATTTCGTCCCCGAAATCTTCAAGTTAAGAAGAATGTGTCCTACCATCCAATCATCCATCTACTCAATTATCAATCACATGCATCCATTGTCCTTAAGAGATTTCTAATGCTGTATGATCATATGCAGGAAGTGTGTGTGTATGTTCCTTATCTAATGCAAATGATCAGGCCTGATTCATCTTCCTAATGCAAAATATGTCTAGTGTCATGAATACAACATGTATGCAAATTGTCCTAGTCACATAAACACTATATGTGTGCACAAACATCCATCCATATGCAACATCCACATGATAACATATTCAATTTCATCCATGTACAAGTATAAACATCCATGCATATGCAATATGAGATGTGACTGAGCCGATCTAGTGCCTAATGTGTGTTCATGCATCCACGAGCAACAACTAGCAACCACTTGCAACCATCAACCATAACATGTCTCAAACACATGTTTACATCCATTAGTTCCTACCTAAAGGTATAGCCGAATGATAGAAGCAAGTAAAGAAAAACTTTGTACCCATTAGGCAATGTCTAAACTGGAAATCTTCCTCACATATATGCTGATTATGGAAAAAAAGCTCCCCTAAACACCAGCCCAAAACCAATATATATGATTCTAGGAAACCCAACGGACACCCTCAAACCCCAACATATATCATAACCAGATGAGTCATACTCCTTATGGGGTTTGCAATGGAAATAAGATCGAGAATAGGACCGAGAGGATATACATAAAAGACAGCATGCAAGTAAGCTCCACAGGAAAAGAGGGATCAAGGATATACTCTTAAAAAGAGATATGATGCGCGTATCTAGTCTTCAATCTTCTAAGTCGCATTTCCTTGAGCTTAACTCCATTGTGCTTGGGCCGTCTTTAGCTTCACAATTTCGTAGCTTCTTAATTCCTATTTCCAAAATATGTGTTGGAACTCATTTCACTGTCGCCTCTCGTTCCACTTTCACTTATTCTTTTTCTAGTATACTCGGCTTAAACATAACTGCATACTCATGGTTTCATGCAAGCTCTCCAAAATTCACTAGTGAATCTCGGATCTCGTTCACTTACTAAAAGGTATTCCACATAAATGAATTATCTCTTGAAAATAAACAAATGCCAACCATGTTGCCAAGAGTACTTACTAAGGTGATTTTCTATAACTCATGCATAAGTGAGATAAACCATCCGCCTTGGTGGCGAACACTACTCAAGCGGATCAATAAATATATCAAGAGATTCTAGGTAACTAATCATGGCAGAACCCTAAGGGTTACACTAGACTTCGAGGACATTACCGGGGCAAGTCAAGAGACTAACTACCCTCTTTTCATACTCGAGAATGGTATCATATTTGGAAAACCACTCCATCCCTAGAATCAACCCTTTGCCCAAAAACATAAGCATTACTTCTAACTTAACACTTAGCATAGACATTATCAAATCCAAAAAAGTCATGAATAAATGAGCCGATTCCCCACAGGATTTGAGACAAAAACGGGATCCTCTACTACGCTGGTACTAAGGTGTAGAGACTCAACTATCGAAGCAGAAATAAAAAGGATGCGATGTACCATAATCAAAAAGGGTATGGACAGGATAGAAAGATAAATTGGCTTTCCTACAGAAACATTTCTACCTTCTTGTTCTGAGCCTCATTCGCCTTAACCACTCTTATCCCCTCTTATATAACGTGTTAACAGGTCTCTCGAGAACTACCTCCATCGCATGGCAACCCTACAAAGCTTGAAATAAGATTAGTCGCAGATGGAACTAATGTGACTACAGATGGAGGAAAGAAAGGAAAAGGGATTCGAACAAGGGAACAAAGGATAATGCTAATGGCCTTTGGGGAATAGCCTTTAAAAATAAATCTTTACTTGAAAAATGCTTCTTTGTAAATGGTTTTGAAAATAATTTCAAAAGGTTTTAAAAACTTTTGCCTAGTCTAGTAACCTTCTGCTCTGATACCAAATGTAACACCCCACCTCCGCTAGGGTCACTCACAAAGGGAATGCACTAGCTTTGGTGGAGCATTATCTAGGTAAACATACACAGAAATATTACAAGATAGAACATATAAAACAGCTAAAGAAGAACCAAATTTTATTGCTTTAAAAGTCTAGAAAGGTCTAAAGCCTTTTTACATCAAAATGCCATTAAATCCATTACATCGAAATCTGTCTTGTAATAGTAAAGAAGCATAAAACCATGGTCAGAAATCATTCCCCAAGTAAAGCAGTAAAGCAGCCATAGCCAAGAAACATATATGATGATCTTGAAGCAGAAAGAAGTCCAAACTAAATCGTATTGTTTCCTCCCTGAGAACCTGGGGGGAAAACGGCAGAAAATGAGGCAAAACAAAACGGGTCAGTCATACAGACTGGTAAGTCCTAGTGACTTTCAGCATAGAAACAAGTAAAGGTAACATGACATGTATAAACTGAAAGTAAACATAAGGATGATGACAAGATAGGCAAGTTAAACTAAGATAACAAGTTAAACTATGGTAACAAGATAAACTACGGTAACAAGATAAACTATGCAAACCAGATAAACTACGTATAGCATCGCATGTTTAACATTCTCTGCACCAACTGTACTAGTACCCCAACCCGTATCATCCTTTCCATGCATATGTACAGTCCCTGGCCGTATATCGTACGGGTTTCATCACGTATTTCTATACTACATCAACATAGTGCCACCATTCTTGAAATCGTTTGGACTGCCACCCTTGTTCTGGCTAGGTTTCCTTATCATGAACTATCGCGTGTTCAACTAGGATTTATGCCACCTAGGACCACTAGGGATTATGCTACCTATTGAACGTTTTCTAGATTCAATTAGGGTTTATGCCACCTAGGACCACTAGGGATTATGCTACCTAACGAACAACACCCTTTTTCCATGTAACGATCTATTAATCGATCGGCTCCCTACAAGTCCTAGCTCGTTCATGTGTCTGTGTCATACGGCCCAATCATGAAATGTAGTCACCTGTGCTAGGTCCACCATAGAGTGTATCAAGCCCTAGGGTGCCAACCACCGACACGAATCAAGCACGCACAGTGTAAACCTACCGGTGCCCAATGCCTACTTTTTCAACTCTGGACTACGTGCACGACCATAGTCCGCCAGAACCTACAATGGCGCACCAACTCAGTCGTCGTTCTGGTCGCTTACAATCAGCCCAGTAATCGTGCCCTACCCTGCCTAGTTCCAGGGTACCGTGATACATCTAGTGGGTTACTGCTGAAAAGGACCGCGTAACTAGGGTTTCCATCCAGTAGGCTAAGTGTTGTCATTTAAATTCGAGACTTAACCCCATTAGTCTAGCATGTCAAGTTGGTTAAGTGTTGTCATTCAAGTTCGTGACTTAACCCGCCTACGTGTCATGTCAAATTGGCTAAGTGTTTTCGTTCAAGTTCATGACTTAGCCCTACGAATCATGTGTCAAGTTGGTAAAGTATATTCAAGCGGTTCATGACTTAACCCTATCAAATCATCGTGTCAAATTGGTTAAGTATATTCAAGCGGTTCATGACTTAACCCTATCAAATCATCATGTCAAATTGGTTAAGTATATTCAAGCGGTTCATGACTTAACCCTATCAAATCATCGTGTCAAATTGGTTAAGTATATTCAAGCAGTTCATGACTTAACCCTATCAAATCATCGTGTCAAATTGGTTAAGTTTATTCAAGCGGTTCATGACTTAACCCTATCATGTGGCATTAATTCATTAATGCACCCAACCTCTTACATCAGACCTGTTGTTGTGGTCACTGGATATGCTGGGCGGTTCCGGGCAGAATTACACCATAACTCAGTCTGACCTCGGGTTTTCAAGTACGATATGACCAACTACCCACATTGGATCCTATTGTTTGCAGTAACTGGATTTTTCGGGTGGTTCAGGGCAGAATTACACTGCAAACTCAACCCAACCTCGAGTTGGCCATTTTCAAGTTCATTCTAAGTGTCATGTCCATGTTCAATTTTCATGTCAAGTTCGTGTCAAGTTTCTAAGCGAGTTTCATGTCAAGTTCTCATATCAAGTTTTCGGGTTTCCACTTATGCCTATTATCAAATTCATGATTCATATTCATAACAAATTCATGTTTGCCTAACCTACCCAATTCGTATCCCCATCGCATGTAAACGTAAATCGATCTAAATTACAAGTAGATCCAGGTCTAAAATAAAAGGGAATAACATCCCAACTATGATAGGCAAAAGAACGAGCACAAGGTGATAAATCTGGCATGATATAGATTGGGATAATTGGTTACAACATCAGTGGCATATAGAGAATAACAGGCTTTCAAATCTGGCATAATAAGGTGATAGTCATAATAAAAATTGACATAAAAGAATAGGCATGCAAAAGCAAGCCAAATACAAGGATAATGGATCAATGGTCTTGGTGTACAACATGGTTTTCAACTATAGTGTTATGAACAATCAACTATAATCGTCAATTGGCCACAATAATCATAGTCGTAGTGAATCATAAGCGATTAATCACAATAGTCATGAATTATCCAAAATAGTTCTAGACAACTACCCTAAATAGTCATAGGTAATTAACTATAATAGTCTCAAGGTCATGGTCATAGACAATAGTCTTCTATTCATAATCATAGGCAGTAATTTATAGTCACGAGTCATAGATGATTATCCACAATTGTCCTTGTCATAGTCAAAGGCAATAGTCTTATGTTCTCAGTTATAGGCATAGGCATAGTCTTTGGCCATTAACAATAGTTTCAATGCCATAGGCATGATAATATTTGATTTACAACATGAATAGGCCCAAGTTAATTTTCATAGAAGTATTCCAAAAGTCAAGGTCCAAGAATAGGTATAAATTAATTATCATACATGGGTCCAATTCCAATTGTTAACATGAATAAGTCCAAACTGATTTCATAGCAATATTCCCAAATTCAAGATTCAAGAGAGGATAGGGTGAAAACTGAATTAACAAGTCTTATCATCAAGTCAAGATCCAAGAATTCATTTTACAATCTAGCGTTTGAATAATAAACTAGGTCCAACATCATGAATGGGAATGATTCCATCGATAAGAAATAACCCAAAATCATAGATTCAAGAAGAGACAAGAACAGATCAAAATAGATAATCAAGCTTAGGTCCAATTTCATTTTATTCCATTTCCATATTAAACTTAACAAGTTTCAATCTCAAAGTAACTAGAACTTACAGAGCGTGAATCGAGAATTAGAGTGCAGAGATTTGATTCTGGAAATGGTTGTTGCAGTTGTTGAATCTCTATTTGTTTAGTCTTGTTCTAGTTGAAAACCCCCAATTTGCATTTCCTAGATGTTGTCTTGACGAAGAAGAAGTAGTCTCTTTTAATTTAAATATTATCATTTTGATTTTCACAGAGGTAGCATAAGGACAGAATGAAATGGTGTAGAGAGAATGAGGCTAGGGCTGTTTATATAGGTTTAGAGTCACGAATTTGGTCCAGAAATCAATCTAGATACGCAGAAATGAACTCAGCCTTGGATCTGGAAATTCGGGGCAGGTCGACCCCCAGGTCGACTACCCAGTCGACCTGGTCAGGGGGAGGTCGACTACCCAGTCGACCACCCAGTCGACCTGGGTCCTGGGCGGGAAATTTTCCGCCCAACCCGCTTCTGGGTTTGAATTCGAATTTCGGGCTATTTTGGTTTCTGAAAATTCCTGAAACTTTGGAGGGTCATATCTCCCTCATACGGAATTCGTTTTTTGAAAACTCGGACTCGTTTCCATGCAGAATTTCGAGACGAACGCAATGGCACAACCCGTTTCCCTTGATTCTTATTTTTAAATTTAATTATACCCTGATTTCTAGTTTCAACATGTTATTAAAATTCGGGTTGTTACAATATGTTTATATATGAGATTGCTAACACGAAACAATAAGATATTCTTTTTGTTACTACGAGTGTTGTCATTGATAAAGATAAGTGTGTCTTATTGATAGTTATATAATTTGATCATATCATCAAACTTTTATAATAAATTTTGTTCAAAATGAATCAATTTTTATTTTATTTTATATCATATTTATTGATGTATTAAGATATAAGTATTTTTTAAATACGTTAGATATATGCAAGTTGAAAATGTATTTGATCGACTGTAGTAAAATCAGTGTAGTCAAGGTGCTCACCAACTATTGTAAGTACATTGAAATTTTATTAGATAATAATATGTTTATTATTGTGATGGTTCGATTGCATATAATATGCTTGTATGACAACATGTGTAGGAAAAATTAAACAAATACAGAGTGAATCAAATTCCAGCTCAACAACTAGTTAAAAAGACGATGCGCTTGCAAGAGTATTGGGGCAGGATAGGCCAGGACTATTGAGAGCAATGGGTCGGGGTTTGACGTACACCAAGGTAATGTGGTCACACATAAGGGATAAGCAAACAATCGAGATGCAAAATAAAATTGCAGAATTAGATGCGTTAGTTCGCATTCTTGTGAAAAATAAGGTATTTCTATTACACAACGTATGTGTTTTTAGCATTGCTCATTTGTATCTTATTTTAGCACTTCAAATGATTGTACATGGCTGTTGAAACAACATAACTTAATTTAACCACGGCAGCCATGTATACATGTGGAGCATTGATCGTTTGGACCCATTTGTTGGTAGAACTTAATTTAACCACAGCAACATATTATAATTATTGTTGTCGCCCAACATAACAATTATTTTAGGTACGTCTTTCCCTTTAATCATCATAAATGTAATGCATTCATTCTTAATTTATTCGAATGGCCGACGTGATATCCTAAAGATACGATATAACTTTGTGCAGGTCACTGCCAGGTTATCTTTTTATTCACACAATTGGTCATTTGATCAATTTCTAATATCTTTTCAACATTAAAATGCAACAAAAAATTCTAATCATAGAATATAAATACAGACATATTTTTATGTTATTGTCTTTGTTATTAACTAATAGTTAGATTTGGTTTTGATTTTGTTGGTCACTACACCTGGTTTATTGAACACAGTATGTTAGCTACTAAAATATGAAACATGAGTTTGTCTTGTGAAACTTGAACATATGTTTGCACTGGCTACGACTGAGAAAATGATTGCATTTTTGTTCAACTTGAATCCTTTATGTCCTTGGCCTTGCGCAATGACCACCCATGAATATTGTCATTTCCGAAACCTGGAAGGCTGCTTTCACCAAATACCATTGGTTATTGTGTTAAAAAAATGTTATAAATATGAGTACATATGTAAAACCTGGAATGCTACTTTTGCTGGGTGCATACTCTTCTTTTGTTTTAGGGACGGTCAAAAAGGAAAACAAGGAATGTTTTTTTTATGATGCATTAAACCTCAAAAGTTGGTTTCGAATTATACTATTTCAGGTTCGGAAATATTTCTTGTTAAACACATATGCATTTAAAGAAATGAGTAAAACATAGTGTATTTAAAAGAAAATTCTAGAAACCATTTTCAATGTAGTTTTAATAATAATAAAATGTTTTACTTTAATTTAAATATCTACTAAATTCCTTTTTAATTCAATTATAACGTAAATAAATTTTATAAATCAATTCCACCCACTACAAGTTCCTAGATTTGATTATTTGAATTATTGATTTGAATTTCAATTATAATTAACAATTTAGAATTCTCCATTTATCAAATTGAATTTGAATACCCATTATAAACTAAATAAATCAAATTTATTTAATAAACGGAGAATTCTAAGTGGTGAATTATAATTGAAATTCTAACCAATAGTTCAAATAATCAAATCTAAGAACTTGTAATGGGTGAAATCGATTTATAAAATTTATTTAAGTTATAATGGAATTAAAATGGAATTTAGTAGGTATTTAAATTCAATTAAAACAGCTAGATAAGTAAAATATTCAATTATTTATTTATAAACAAGACTCAAATAATAAACCGAAAGAAAAAAATGTCCCTCCTTAGTCCAGATATTTGAAGGTGTGTATATAATGTGTTCGTGATTCAAATTCTACATTGTCCTCCTTGCAACTTACTGCTCAATCACCTGACCAGTCTTCTTGGCTTCAAAAGAGATTTATTTATTTATTTAGTGTATAGTTATTTTGAGTTGTATCTTTTTCTTATCAAACCTTGAGTTATACGATTATCTGGAATAACTTTTGAAACAATTGCAAGGACGCTGCAGATTCTATTCCAATAGAGTTAATATTATTGAAATTATCAAAATTTGAGAAAAAAGAAAAATATTCCTCACCACTTCAAAAATAAACTATATCACTATAAATTCAAGAATGCTAATCGCCGATCAAGGACTTTTATTTAATGACTGATATGGTTTCTTAGCTATTTATCTAATATCACTCCTTACCATATTCATGTTTTCGACATTTAATGCCATAATTATTTACCATTATTTGTATTGTCTCTTTCTAAATTTGTATTCTTTTTACTCCCTGTCAAGGTTTGTTTGTCTAATACATCCCTAAATTTGTTTCTTAGTGGGTGTACAACAAATTTTCAGAACACAAGTAGCCAATAAAGTGATAATCAATTTTAACATGTCTAGTGTAAGCATAGAATGTAGGCCTGTGAGCTACATTTTGCTACTTTGATTGTGAGAAGAAGTTATGGTCGACATTCGAGATAGATGAACTGCTCGTAAAATGTTACCAGTGAATTTTGGAAATTTCCAGTAAGCTAAATTTACAGAGTATTAGTAATCTGTGCAAGAAAGAGCAAGATAATTGAGAAAACTTCATAATGAATGATATTCGAATAGAATTTGGTGTCTCATTATCATCATAAGAAGTGTTGAATTTTCTTACCCATGGAAGTTTATTTAGGATGCATTAACCAATTTTGCTTTGGCCATGTGAATATTTCATTATTTTGAGACCATTAGAAATATAATTGATTTCAACACAAATGTGCTGATCGTCCTATATAAATGTACAATTTTTTTGACGGGGAAAAGAAAGCCAGGATGAAGCAAATGTGCATCAAGTGGTAAAAATTATTTATAGTAGTAGTGTGATTTCATTATATTTGACATTTAATTTCATTATTAATATAATTTGTTTTTGATTAATAATTGAACAAACATGGTGAGCAATATGACACATGTGACTTATTGGATTGGAATGAGACAGACGAAATTGTTGCGGAGGGAAGAGTTGTGCCAGGTAACCCAAAAGAGCTTGTTCATCAAATCCCTTTAGGGAATGATGCAAAGAAAATTATAATAGTCACTATGAGAAAACCAGATGTTTTCTTGTGGCGACCTTCACTTTATCCGGCACACGTTGAAGACGTTGTTGGTGAGATAGTAACATGTCCAGTTACTAGAGTTGTTATGCGCAACTTCGATAACTTTGAAAAAGAAGATAATGGGGGTAATCTTTCATTTTTTACTAATTATTTTTTAATTTTTGATGTACAAAAATAATAATTTGTCCTTTCTTATTAGAGTAAAAATAACAGCGTAGATCATAAATGCAAATTAATCAATTGGAGTGGTAGTGAAGAATTAGTCGCACATGGACGACTGCATTCGAGTGATCCAAAAGAACTTGTGAATGATCACCCTCATGGTCCGGCTGCTGTTGCAGTTTGGATAGATAATCCAAAAATCGAAGACGCTTTTCTATGGAGGCCCACTAAAGGATTGACATGAGTTGGAGAAGCCATCGGTACCAAAGTTTCGTGGCCTGAATCAAAAGTAGTTATCGAAACAAATTGCACAACATCATCGAATAATCCTAAAAGTATTGTCGGAGTTGTCGAGAAGGTAGGTATCAAACTTATATGTGATTCAATTATTTTTTCATCGGAATAATTATTGAAGCACATACTAAAATAATTTTTGTTTAATTGATAGAGTAAAAAATTCGCGGAGAAAAGTACATGTCAGTTGATTAATTAGTCGGGAAAAAGAGAAGTAGTTGCATTAGGCCGCATATCTTCAACCGATCCAACTTCGATGGTTCATTATGTCCCTTTGGGTATAAATGCAATTAAAGTTTGGGTAGATATTGTAAAAAAATCCTAAAGCCTGTCTATGGAGAACAACGTCCGATTTAGAAGTCATTGAAGAAGCTCTTGGTACTACGATAACTTGGCCTGCTGCGAACATTACAATGGATTCAATTTCTAGTAAGTATAATTCAAGATTTTTTTTAGATATGAGATTTATTTGGTTAAAAAATTTCAACTTGGCAGTACAAATTATAAAGTTGTCTTGTATGCTGTTTTCATTCATCTATGTAGTCGACTATATATTTCAGTTGAGTCAGTCATGGACTTCATTCATCTATGTAGTCGGCATATCATACAAGTACCCGAATCATCAATGTGAAAGTTACAAAGGCCTTTATCTGAATTCAAGACTTGTATGAGGAAATTTAGGCCATCAATATGGTGGTTGTCCACAAAATCTGAAATCTATACAAATAGAATTAGACAAATTCACCGTCAGCCCCCTTTTTAAAATCTGTACAAATTGAATTAGAAAAAATCTGAAATCTATACAAATTGAATTAGACAAAATCTGAAATCTTTACAAATTAAATCAGCCACCTTTCTCAACTTTCCCTCGAGTTCTCTGTATGGTTGATCTGCGATCACAGCTCTTCATTTTCTTTTCTGAATTCTTTTTTCTGCTTTATCAGACTTAATCGGCCAGCATTATCACTGCTAGAACTGCTTTGTCTGGCATCGATAAAACTGGGGAAATGCCTTTGTACTGAAACCAAATGCTTCCGCGATTGGATCATTCGCAAGATCTTCGACTCCACCATTACCACAAGATCTACCGTTCATTCTCCTCTTTTCTTTAGCTTTTTCTGGAAATGCCTAAATGCATTTAATACAACATTAAATTAAAATTATACTAAAAGAAATGATCGACCACAATAAGGGGAAATTTACACATGCATTCACAGTGAACCAAGACTTAGGCTTGGTAAATTGAGGCAGAACTTAGTCTTCTATTGACAATAACCTAACTTAGTCTCGGGCCCAGTTCAAGCTGAGCCTAACAAAATTTGATCCGCACTCAGTTAAAGATAGCCTTTGCTCAGTTTTACAGAGCCTTTAGGCTTAGTTCAAACTAAGCCTAAAATTGCAGTTCAAACAGAGCTCAGGCTCAACTTTACTGAGCCTTCAGGCTCAGTTATATCGAGCCTCGGCCCCATTTTGAAATGAGCCTTTAGGCTCAGTTTAAATTGGGTTCGAGGCTCGGTTTAAACTTGGCCAGGGATCAGTAATACTGACCCTCAATAACGATCATGTCATTTTATATTTATTTCAGGCAGTGGCTAGATGTGGGCCGCCAATCCCATGCAGCCCGTTCAATAACGATGGATCAATTTATGCTTATACGGTAAGTAAACTTCCGGTTTTTTCATTCTTTTTGATTTGTTTGCGACCTTTTTTTGTTAAATTACTATACTATGTTGTAAGTAGCCTTTTGCAGAAACACAACCCCTTTCATTTTTACTGCCATTGACATAGGCTTACACATTAATGCATTAATGCATTTAAACTAGCCGACCTGCTGTGATATTAATGCACTTAAACTGTCGTTGCACATTCACATTAATGCATTTACACTTATATCTGCATCTATAAGTGTAAAACTAGACCATTCACAATAGATCTTATGTAAAGCACTGCATGAATAAGTGAAAACCAGACCATTCACAACAACAGTCTGTTCGAATTAGTGTAAAGCGCTGCATGAATAAGTGTAAAACTAGACCATCATGCAGTCTTTGTTTTGTTCACTAAACAAGTTTGTTCGAATTAGTGTTGTATGTATGTCATGACCACTCACCCGTTGTTGATCCTTGCTACCATGTTTTGTGTACATTTGCCATGACTTATATTCAGTGCACTTATGAGCATGCAGTACAACTTGAGTTGTACACTTTGCATTCTTGAATAGTGGGTTGAGAGTCTGAATACACCAAATTATAGTTTAGACCGTTGTTGCCGTCTGTTCTGATTTATGGGTTTGACCTATCCGGATATTTTGTTTTCCTGGCATAGTTTGGACGTGTATATATTTGGGTATGAGTGTGTGTGACTACTTATGCATTTAAAATTGGAGAAGGAACATGAATTATATCAACATGCTTTATACATTTCAAAATGCTGAGCTTGTTGTTCATTTATACATGCAGTTTTGTACTGAGAATATACATACTTGTAGCACCTTATTTATGTCAATTTAACACTGGAAATATACATATATTACATTTTAGTGAAGCAATGAACCAAGACTTGACAACAGATATTAGCATTTCAAAGATGCGCTAATGATAAAAAGGTGGTTTTCATGTATACAAATTTTGTTTGTCATGTAGAATAACAGAAATAACACTGAATATGCACAAAGGAAGGAGCCTTTCCGCAGCGCAAGTTGAATTGAAAAACAAACACAAACTCAGGAAAAATAAAGTTTAACGATTACTATTTTGGTGAGAGAGTAAAGCAACTAGTGCAGGGTATCAATATGACGTTGATTTAGAATCAATTAACAAAGTTTTGTTACCATATTAAGTCTCTTGTCTCACAAATTTAGTCTAACACCAATCCACTATATTGAAACCTGGAACCACAAATGTCCCCTTATTTTAAGGCTGAACTTCATACTTGTCTTTATAGATATATATATACACACACACCTCTCACTTATAATTAGCTGATTGCCTGCCTAAATGAACACTGCACTAGTACTTGTTTTGTGGAACTTGAAACCCATATGGGACCACTGTTGTACCATGGGTATTTTTATGAAAACATGAGATAGGTCCCTGTCTTGATGTATACACCCATCCTATGTGTGCATTGCTACACAATTAACTCATGCACCCCTACGCCCGAATTTGGTATTGTTGTGGACCGTATACGTATAAAGTAACACTTATGATGCATTTGATTATACGGTAAAAGTAACACTCAGTAAAAGCAAAATATATGTTGACCAATTTAAACCAGTTGATTATACACCATTTTCAGGGAAGAAAACCAGTATGATGCATTTGATTATACACCATTTTCAGTGGGTGTAGCCGACCAATATGATGCATTTGATCTTGTATGTGTAAGCGGCGTGTGCACTAGGTCATTGGATGCTGCGTCAGTTTTACATGTAGTTAGTTACAAATATATCACATGTGCCAATTACGTTTTTGTTGCGTAGCCAAGTTGGTTATAATTTCTTTAGTTCTTTCTTATTTTACGTATACTGACTAACATACGTATGTTTGTGCTTCTTTTTGGCAGGTGTTGTATGATGCTTTTTGAGGTTGATACAAGATGTCACTCCATCTTCTTGTCATGCTTGTCCACGTTTATGAAAATATTTTTAGATATCTATGTTTATTTCTTTATGTATGAAATATTATGGATATATATTTTTTGTGATTTGGCTTATGACTCCATTTGTCTGCATACATTAATGTGATAATTGTGGTTACTTGATATGAGTAGAATTGAAAATTATAAGCTTTGAATGTTATGACAGCAAAAGTGTGCAATAGAAATATTTTTATTAGCTTTGTTGTACTATAGCATCATGCTAGTGTCATAGAAAATATATTGTAAGAAGTAAACAGTTTTTATAGCAACAAAACGATGTTGAAGTAGATAGTAATGTATTTTCTATAGCCTATCATTGCGTCATAAAAGCTTCATGTGATGATCCCATAGCATGTTCAGATGTCAAAATAATATGAAATGCTAATGTATTATAAAAATTAAATGACATCATAAAAGTTCTGTAGCACGTTTAGTAACGTCATGGAAAAGCGATTTCATCAATATGGCCCTGTTTAAGATTGCAACAAAAGTACATTTTCTATTGCAAGAATTACACGTCATAATATCTACCAGACTTTTAATAACTTGTTGATATATGACGTTTATAGAATCATCATAGAAAGTTTTTATGATGGTTTTTAAATGTCATAAAAAGGTATTCTTGTTGTGTGTCGACTTGTAACTATATGGTGGTGAAAGTACATCTATTAAATTGGACAGTTGTAACATTGGTTAGATCTAGTTCTTTATGTAAATCACCCTACACATGTCATATTATGATCAATTTAGATATGTTGTAGACTTGACATATGAATCCACCTTTATATTAATATTGAACCTAATGTGAGAGGTCTAAGTGAGCAAATACGAATCGGGCTAAGACACGAGGTTAGGCCCAACTGTGGAGTAAGACTGCCCAGACCCGACCGGCATATCCAGCATCCACACGTTGTAGGCCTAATGTGGGAGGTCTAGCCCATTATAACCATAATTGGATATGGTACTGAATTGGACTACTTAACCTAATTTAATCCATAAGGATTGTATGATTATGAACTTAAGTTAGGTTTAAGTAAAATTGGATGGGTAATGGGTGGGTTAAGTAAATTAGTGGGGGTGGGCAATATTTACATATAGGCCCATAAACTTAACCCAATAAGGTTATGTAATTAAAGACACCTAGTGGTGTACATAACCGGTGGAAAATATAATAAAGTTATGAATTAAAGACACCCTTTAGGGTAAGCATAACTGACATAGGGCTATGTAATTAAAGACACATAAGGGTATACATAGTCAGTGAAAAACCTATTGGGGATACAAGACAAAGGCGAGTGCTTGTATCATATTGTATGGGACCCATTTCAGTCAGCAACCCGGAGTTGGTATCAAATAAAGAACTCCATACTAGGCAGAGAAGGGGCACGCTTACTGATTGATTATAAGATATCCAAACGAGACGGACGGTGTGGGCGGCGCAAACTGACCGGGCCATGTGCGTGCATGAGCCGGGCAGAGGAGGATAAGACGACTGTGACACCAGTAGATATGGTTGTGCACACCTTAAGGGTTGCCACTTTAGGGAGTGATACCTCCTACTGTGGGGCCAGCACAGGATATCTACGGGGTAGGGAGCCGATCGATTAGGGTAATGGTTAGGGTACACTCAGACGAATGCCCTAAGTCTACCAACTTACAGTGGAAGGGATCATCTCACTTTAATTATACTACTAATAGTGCAGAGTAATCATTAGTGAAGCACATACACCTTATCTTGCTTACCTTGTCACGCCTGCCATTTATGTAGCGATCTCTCCCTTATCCACTTTATATGCCTATCATGTTATTTTTATTTATTTACTGGCTAAAAGTAACTAGACTCGCTAGACTTTATGTCTAACCCTTTTGTTTCTCCTTCTTTCTTCCATTCCCCCCTAAGGTTTTTAGGGTGGAAACACTCAGGCTTAGTCAGGACTCAGATATCATCTTGCTAGGAGCTACTTCTGAAGTATGGCTCAAGTTCTTGTCTCTACTATGGCTTAACTCTTTTAATTGGGGAAATTATGCTTTTTATTTACTTATGTACTCTGATGGTGCAAGACAGAAGTATTTTTATTGTAATGGTTTTTGTGACATATGGTGTTGTGGACCACGGTATTATGATTTATGTTTGAAATAAAAATTTAAATTTTTTCGCTATTATCTTATTTATATCTGTCTTGTAATTATTCTGTGTGTCTGTTTACCTATAACGCTTCACGAAACTTAATGCATTCCCTTAATGAATGACATTAACGGACATGGGGTGTCACAAGCTTGGTCTCGGGTGCGCTGGGTCAGTCCTTATCATCAAAGAATGGGTCGGTCCAGAACAAGGCAAATGGGTCAGTCTGACTATCAAAGGAAACATGTCGGTCTCATTTACTAACCAGCGGGTCGGTCTCAACTCCAAAACAAGGCAGTGGGTCGGTCTTGTTCCAGAAAACAATGGGTCGGCCTAATAAGATAATATGAATCGGCCGAATTAAAGAGCAAGGCACGAGTAATGTAAACAGATTTGAGTCGGCCAGACCAGTCTGGTGGGTCGGACCAGTCTGGGTCGATCGGGGGCATAACAACTGGAAATAGTTGGCGACAACTGGCAGTGGCATTTTCGTAAATAATTTTGAGGCCGACCCAAATCCTCCACACTATATTTCAGCCATTCCTTAAACCTATATATAAGGGATGAGCTCCACATTAATGGGGATCAAATTATAAGACCCCGAAGGGCTGCCAACTATTTCTTCAACCATTCCAAGTGATTTTAACATCTCCAAATTGAAGATCTAACATCCGATTTGCCATGGAATCATTGAAGTTCATCCAAGTGGTCAAAGAATCATAGATCCACATTGTCACTCGCTATACTTAGAGACTCTATCAAGTTTCTTGGTTAATTTGCATAAATCAAAGTGAAGTGTTTGCGAGAGAGGAAATGAATGTACTTAGAATTGATTCAAACCTTGTAAATCTCGAAGTGATAATGAAAATTCTTACTAAAGTGGACGTAGATCTATTTTAGATCGAACCGCTATAAAAATTCTTGTGTTTTTACTTACTTTTTGCGATTGTGGTCTCATTTTCTTGTTACTAACAATTCGGTGAAGTACTCCTAGAGTACCTTTGGTGTTTGGACCAATTTTGGTTTAAATAGGTACGTTTGAAGAAATCAACGTACACCCCTCTGGAAATACTCTATTAGACATTCATCCATACAAGTTGTCCTAGGACTGGACAAACCGAAGACACCCTCCTACCACTTCCTAGGAAACACACTACAGATTAGTAGTGAGCAGTCCTTGCAATCCGTAGATTTCAATCACGAAAGGAACACTGTCAAATATATATCTTAGGGATCAGCTAGAGAAATTCAGCAGGTAGTTCTTCCGCTCATAAAGAATCATCGCCCTCAGTTGCTCCATCTCGATCTGCATCTGATGTTAACCCACTTTTTAGCAAAAGAACTTATGGTTCAACGGGTCGAAGTCCAATGTCAAAAGACTCATGAAACCACATCGACCGACCCCAGCGGTCGGTTCCTTCTTTAGAAAGCCTATAAAAGATTCTACCTGAGCCAGTTTCTCTTGAGCAGTGGCATGTCATGCTCCGATGTAACGTCCCGGAAATTTACGATCTTTGGTCATCGACATAAAACCCACGTCGATTATCCAAACATCAAAAATACCAGTAGTTAATGAAAGAAATTAGAGGGTGAGAATAGATACTTAGAATAGAAGAAGAAGAAGAACATACAACATCAGAGTAAACACGAATCTCACAACGGAATGAATAAATACATTTCATAACATAACTTTGAAATAAAACAGTATCGGTATACAATACCATTATTAGAGTATAACACATACAACACAGCAGAAATAACAATTGCTATATATATCCTGAAGCCTCCTGCTCCAGCTCTTCAAGTATCTGTAAATCCCGACTACTTGATTGCCCGTACAAAATTAGGCACCCAAGAATTCAGAGAAAACAAAACAAAACAAACTTTGGGTCAGTCATGTGACTGGTGTGAGTAAACTCAAATCATTTGATTTAACTTTCCAAAAATCCTTTTGATACAAAGGATAATCATAAGACCGATCCACTCATAAACACGGATGGCTTTTACCTTATGATAACCCAAAATATTTCTAAAATGATACTTATCTGATATTATAATAATGTCTAGATCAAGTAAATGGATGTCTAGCAGAAACGCTTGCATCTAACGTTGTACGTATATAATATACAATCAAAACCGCAGGCTCTTATTTGGGAATGGATTTTAACTATGACAAGGTATGGATCCACCTTCCGCTCAGTGTACTCTAGAAGCGATACACTGGAGTTCAACAAGAACATCTTGTAACTCGGCCACACATGACCGACCACTCATTTCGCTTGAATGTATCGAATATATTGCCAACCCTCGGTTAGATATTCCAACATAACCATTCACGGGAGATACAGAATTGAAAGAAATACAAATATGAATATTTTCTAGATGGTGACAATATACCCTACTTGGGTGCGGCCCACTTAGACATGTTGCTTGCCCGATTTCTGTCATTTCCTAGTTGATGAGGCTGGAGGTCATAACGTATCTTTCAACAGATTACTCATTCATTTACTTTGAATGCCATATCGTCATACCCTTCAAACCACAAATTGATTTCCCAAAAAATACCACGGGTATAAGCTAAGAGAAACTAATTGCTCCGCCACCAACGTAAATATGTTTGAAACGATCAACTCACGTGATCCACCAGATATACTCTGTCAAACATTCTTCCATACGGGTTGTTTTGGGACTAGACAAACCGAAGGCACTATTCTGTAAACAGGACAGCCCTTGCATAACTCCGTCTTCAATTTGTCTTCGATCTATTTGATTCGAAATGCTAACGCCCATACGGAGTGGTTCTCGGATAATAACCCAACCAGTCTCTCCGTATTGATGACAGAAAAATGGTCAAAACTTTGATAGTCTGTGATTTAACTATCAAAAGAAAACTCGTGTGCAAACAATGATATTATTTCCAAATGGAAATTTTATTGACCAATCAACATTCAACATTTATCCCTTTAAATTAATTTATCATTAATTTATTCATTTCCTTTTTTTCCCGTTTTCATATATCCGTAAATCCTTATTTTCTAAACTTAGAAAATATATGTTATTAATCACTGGAAAACGTTTCCATATTTATTCCCATTTCTTATTTTCTATTATCAGAAAACATTTCTGATTCTTATTTGGAAAACATTTCCAAAAGTCCTTCATTTGATTTAAACTGATGTTTAAATAAACATCGCTATGCCAACACAAACCATTACGCTCATTAACTAAATTCACTTAACCTGCCTTTACTATCAAACTTTAACCATTCCTTAGTTAAGAAGGAAGTCAATCAAGTTGGGGTATAATTACCTCTCAGACCTTAACTGAACAATGTTTTAACTTCGGAATAGACAAAGTTTATCTTTTTAAACCTTTAACAACTTCCTTGCGAACCTTACGGATTCTATTTACGAATCCACTTCTTTTATAAAAACATTGGTTTTAACGATAACGTTATAATCCCTACTTTCGAAATATCTAACTTCAAATATAACTTTTATTCTTTAATTTGAATAAATAAATAAACACCTAATTTATAAATAAATAAATCTTGATTTAACCATGGAAAGTATAAGTACTTTCCCGAATTCGATATATTCGAATTTGATGATTAACTCTCTTCGAATAACTAATATTCGATTAACTCACTTTGAATAACTAATATTCGATTAACTCACTTCGAATAGCTAATATTCAATTAACTCTAGTTGCTTCTCTTATTCCAATAACTAATATTCGATTAACTTCTAATTGATTGACTCTAGATCGCAGCGATCACAACGGTTACGCCTGATTCCCTCAGGAAACATCCGACCGCCGTAGGCTATCTGCAGCCCTGCGAATTACGCTAGCAGTCATGCTAAATGGCAACTCATCCTGAATAACTATGTCTGTTTTAACTCTGTCTCGAATAACTATATTCGATTTAACTCAATCGTTATAACTCTTATTCGAATAACTCTATTCGATTAACTCCATTCGAATAACTATATTCGATAATCTTCCTTTCGAATAACTATATTCGATTAACACTCTTCGAATAACTAATATTCGATTAACTTACTTCGAATAATTAATATTCGATTAACTTACTTAGAATAACTTATATTCAATTACTCCTTTCGAATAAACTATATTCCATTATCTTTAACTCCATTAACTTTAACTCGATTAACTTTATTCGATTAACCCTAACTTGATTAACTTTAACTCTAATCAATTTACTCTAACTCTAATTGATTAACTAAAATTCGATGAACTCTTATCACTTAACTCCTTTCGAATAAACTATATTCGATTAACTCCTTTAACTCTATTCAAATAAACTATATTCGATTAACTCCTATAATCCATTCGAATAAACTATATTTGATTAACTCCTATAACTCTATTCGAATAAACTATATTCGATTAACTCCTATAACTCTATTCGAATAAACTATATTCGATTAACTCCTATAACTCTATTCGAATAAACTATATTCGATTAACCCTTTCGAATAACTAAT
This sequence comes from Allium sativum, assembly GCA_030737875.1. Lineage (NCBI taxonomy): Eukaryota > Viridiplantae > Streptophyta > Magnoliopsida > Asparagales > Amaryllidaceae > Allium > Allium sativum. The sequence continues at coordinate 931,003,003 of CM060922.1, read as the reverse complement.
ATTCGATAACTTCTTTCAAATTACTAATATTCGATAATTTCTTTCTCTATTTGAATAACTCTAGTTCGATTTAACTCTATTTGATTAACTCTAATCGATTTCTCTAATTCGATTAACTCTATTCGATTACACATACATCCTTTTCTATTTGTCTATATTTATTTCATATGAATATTTCCTTTATATAATTCTATTTATTTACATAAATATTTCCTTTTATAACTTTATTTATTTACCAAATAAATATTTCCCTTTTATAACTTTATTTAAATGTTTTACAAATATTTCCCTTTCTATTTTATTTGTAAATATTTTACAAATATTCCTCTTTCTATTTGTTTTACAAATATCTTCCTCTTATATTTATTCTATTTATTTTCTAAATAAATAATCCTTTTATATTTCTATTTATTTTCATAAATAAATATTCCATTTCAATTCTATTTTTTTAACAAATAAAATTTCTTTTATAAAATTCTTTGATTTTATAAATATTTCTTTTTATATATAACTCTGAAAATTTTCTTTTTAACATTCTAGTATTCCTTATAGTATTTAACGTACCATATAACAATGATCGGTATCGTTCAAACATACAAAATCAACACCAGATTTCATATAACATCATATAACACAATATATGAAAAACATTTAAATAAATGTTGAGGAATCCAGTTGGATCCCTCCGACCTGTTTCTTTGCACCCACAGATGTTAATCAACACCAATAACACAAATATAAACTATTCGTATAAACAGAATCAACATTCGATTAACGATTTATATATATCGTTATCTATACTTTCAACCAATAATTCAACAGTTAATTCAAATAGTTCACAAATAGAAATCAACAGATATTTATTGGTTCTAAAAATACGTTACAAAAATATAAACTGATCAGAGTTAGTTAGATTTACTCACTTTGGCAGTTCATAGTTAAATAACGATAAACTGTTGTTTGATTCGGGTCAAACAATTTATTTCGCCATAAAATCAAACGAGCTCCAATCCACTCCTAGTTAGTTCCATTTTGTAGTCGTCGTCCATACGATCCTAACGCGACCAGTTTCGTTGAATTTCGATCACGTATGTAAAAGTTATGATATATACAATTTTATATACATATAAATTAAATAAACCTTTGATTTTATATTTTCACATGGGCCTTAACCTTTGTAAAACCAGCCCAACAACCCTTCAAGCCCAAACCCGCACATCCCTTCTTCCCCAATTTCCAATTCAAATCGTATCCTCCTGTTGCCATTAACGCAACTTCATCGACCCCAAATTCCTCTATTAGTATATGAATCAAAAAACCCAATACACCATTTCACTCCTCATTAAACCTTCTTTCTACCCTTGCCATTATCTCACACTCGACGTCATAGACAAGTCGAGTTCTACAGGTCCTCGCGGACATCGCGACACCCCAAATGCCATTGCATACCTCAGAAGCTTCCACGCACGAGCCATTTAACCTCCTAAACTCGAATACCAAATTCACTTGAGCTCAAAACCCAAGAATGCGACGAAAACATCAACCCTAACTTCACTGTACGTTTTCGAGCATCAGTGAGGATGCGTCGCACACCACATAACTTATACAATCTCGAAGGGAACACAACACTGATCCCAAATATATTTATCTAGGGATTTATAGAATTTATTTGCATTTGATTTTGATTTTTGAAATATTGAAATATTTTCCTGGAGATGGAAGTTACGGCGAAAAAAAATATGTTGACCAGAATGAGAATGGGAATTAGGTTTAGGAAGTTAAGGATTATTTATAGGATAAAAATATTATTTTTATGTTCATGATTATATTTATTTTTAAGCGACCGCTACTTGTACTTGTCCTTAAAAATTCCTGTGACCACATACGATACCCAAATCACGAAAATGGACATACACCTTCAGTTCGACATTACAGACCCAACAAAACTGGTTTCGTCGAATTCCGACTCTGTTTGCTCACACAGCGTATTTTTAACCATCAGAATATCGACTGTTTTTCACATTAAAATCGCCCACGGCCACATACTGACTTCAAAAATCACGTAAATTGAAATCTAGCAATAATTTGACATTACGAATCCAACAAAATTGGTTTCGTCGAATTTGGAGGTCGTTTGAAAATCTGTCCATTTTTAAAGTTCTAAATAACCTATTTAAATATATAAATATATATATAAATAATTAAATCAAATATCTAAAAATAAATATTATCGTATATATTCGCAACAGAATATCATATAGCTCCATATCAGGATTTATAACTTGATATTCCAAATCCAGTGTTACATCGATATTCGATTTATATTTAAAATCCATTTAAAATATAAATAAATCGATATAAATTATAAAGGAATTCCATAGCGACTTTTTCTAAAATTTGATTTGAACATAACTAAAAATTTACACAACAAAATCCTGATTTTTCTCTTCCATCAGAAAAATATACTTCACCAGCTCCTAACGTTTCTTGTTCACAGAAATCCGATTTAAAACCGACCCTGTATAGTCAGTTGAAGTTCAAATCGCCAAATAGCGAACTGCCGCGCCATTTCGAGCTCGATTATAATATAAATTATACGCTCAACCATCGTTAATTAAATATATTCGTTATTGTAATTCAATTTTAACTGAATTAAATATTTTGAATTTTCCAATTAATGAAATATTGCCATTTCAGCTAATTCTGATTATTTCAGAATTACATATATTAATTAATTAATGTATTAATTAAATATTCACTATTATTTAATTCAACGACCATTTAATTCCCTAAATCACTATTTAAATAATTAAATTAATTAATTATTATATCGCTAAAATACGGGACATTACATCCAACATAATCACTTTCCCAGATCGACCGAGTCAATACATTTCCTGAAAAGTTGGATCGACCAGATATCTATGTGTCTACATGGAAATATCCAAATGAGCCATTCATTGCTCAGCCCGATTCTCAGGGTATTAAAGGCGGTCAACCACTTTCGGCCAAAGCGCTACTTTTGATACACCTCATCTTGAGTGCCACATAAGTCACAATTCTCAAGGATACTATTAATTAACAATAGAACGGGTCCCACCGTCGCAACTACTTCAAATGATCACGCTCCACGTGTCTAATCCCCGCAAAAGAGGCAAGCTACGTTGCGGCTCCTCAACGCTTCTCTTCACCTATAAATACCTCCATGCTGAAAATAGAAAGAGACTTTTCCAGGTCTTCATTTCTCCACTTCAACCTTTGGGCAAGAGCTTTCTCTCTCAAGCTCAAACTCCACAACTAACTCCAAAAATAGACAATTCTCCCTCATTCTTCAAATAAAAAAAAATGTTGTGCTTGTAATCAAAAGAAAGTCAGTATATATAAAGTGGACGTAAGCACCATCTTTGTCGAACCACTATAAAAAGTCTTGCATGTCCCATGTTTTCTTTACTTTACCTTATTCTGTGATTGTTATTTGTGTGTTCTATGCACGATTGGGGGTTGATTGTCACTAGTGTCGCACTTTTGACGTCAACACTTTGGTGCGCCAGGTAGGGGGCACACACCGACATACCCCATGACCTTCAACTTTCTCTGACCCATAGCGAACAAGTGGAAGAAGGATGCGACATCTTCTCGCCCCACAAATGTTGACGCAACCGAAATAAACGCTTCAGAGGCCAGTCAGGAAGCCCCCTCTTATGAAGACGTGTCCTATTACTTACTTGGGACGACATGGACAAGATTATGGCTGAGTTCAGAGGCCAGATGACATCTCGGGGTAAATTCCTCGAACAACAACAACAGTTGATGAGTAACCTCCTTGTTCGAATGGAAAAGGTATCTAATGCTTCAACATCAATTCCTCCACCAGGATACGCTGGGGTAGCAACTGATCTTCGATCAACACAAATACAAGCCGTAGATCAGGCCACACCATTGCTTCCTCCTGGCTCGACCTAACTGACCACATCCATGAGTATGCTTCCTGCGACCAGCGCAGCCGCAGCTGCAGATTCTTAAGAGGTCCGCGATCAAGATTTAGATCGTTCGACCATTTTTCCTCCACTCCAAGGAACAGTTCAACCCGTGGATCAACCGAACAGCCCCTGGGTCGACCGAGATCAATGTCGTTCCTATTACAACCCAGCATCTTACGACAGACTCGTCTTATGCCTCTTCCCCTTCAACAAAGAGCTTGTGGAGCCTTCCCTTCGAACCAGGAAAGTCACTCTACCATACCTGTTCTCACCATAGCGGAAGAAAATGCTGCCATAAACCCTTTTAACATCGTCTCGGGCGGGGCCACCAGCAAGCCCCGAACATCACATGCTATGATGGATCAGCCCGGACCTTCCATCACGGGCATGGCTCAGACCAATTCTCATCAGGTTCAAGAGGCGCTAGTCTGCCCAGAACCAAAAGCTGTGATGGACCCTCTCCCTCACCTTTATTCAACTGTCGGAGGTCGATCCCAACTAACGGCCACCCTTTCGAGCATGCTTTCAATGGACCCCAGTACTTGAGTTCTTCCAAATGCAGAGCTGGATTCATGGCAACGACTCCTCAAAGTTGGAAGCCAACTTACAATTATTATCAGACGTTTCACCTGGGGCACTTCTTCTCAAACAGATATAGATGACATCCACCGCAGGCCCTTCACCAAGGAAATCAAAAACTCCCGCAATTCTCTGGACTTCAAGTTTCCAGCCATCGAGCTCTACAATGGTCGGACCGACTCGACCATCCATCTTTTGTGATACATGTGCCATACAGAAGTACTATCAGCATCGATCAATATTATAGCCAAGTGCTTCCGCTCTTCCTCGCAGATATAGCTAGCATGTGGTTTCGGCAGCTAACAATGGAGTCGATTTGCTGTTGGAACATGTTGGTCACCCGATTTATCGAGTAGTTCAGAGTCCATATCTCTTGACCAAAGAGTGTTATGTTCTTGACCTCCATCAAACAACGACCCGGTGAAACCCTCTAGTCCTTCCTAGAAAGATTTAACGTGGCTGTAGCGTCAGTCGATCGAACCGAGCTATCGATGGTGCTTATGGCCGCCATTGCAGGTGTTTAGAACCGATCAGAATTCAGGATGTCTTTTACTAGAGATCCTCCCAAGGATATTGACGAGTTCGACTCCTAGGCTAAGCGGTTCCTCTGACAAGAAGACGCCAACATTGATATGGAGAGCCAGAGGTATTTGCTTCCAAAGACAGAGGTCCATCCAACATCAATGGCTAGAATAAAGGAAGAGGAAGGGCCTCAGAAAAGAATGAACGCAAAGTACGACCCCAGAGAGAGAAACAAGTACGATCAGTACATCGAGCTCAACTCTTCCCTGCTCGACATCTACCTTAACGTACGAGGATTTTTGCCTTTCCCAAAACCTCCTCAAAGAGAGCCGACCCAGAAAGAGCTAAACTTTGGAAGACACTAAATGTTTTACAATATAGCCGGTCACAACATCAATGAATGCAGGCACTTGCGCGATCTCATCGAGGATAGCATCAGGCCGGGGGGGGAGGAGGTTACCCGAGTATGTCAAGAAGGCCACATCGGCTGTGCCGCCACAATCCTCTGCCCAAGCTCCTAAGGCCGGTCCTTGAGCTCTTAGAAACTGAAAGGACCCTGAGCCCAGTAATTGCGGCATCATCATCAATTAATAAGATTTAAATTTTTTCTTTCGATTGTATTTTTGTTTCTTTCAATAAAATGGGTATGATGAAATACACACGTACGGGGTTAGGATTTATATCCTAGGCATGCTCTGGATTCAGTTATCACCATTTAAGATTTATTTTCATTTCCTTGTAATAGCTCTTTAGCAGTAATAAACTTTCTTTTGCAAACATGGACTATGTTTGAATGATTTAAGCCAAGCAAGACTGGCGCTTGTCGATCCAAATTTGGTCAATGCTAAGCCATCGTCCAAAAGACACGGTTAATGCCTGCCAGCATATCTAAAGCTACTCCTCGAGCTTAGTATGGTTAGATTTCTCTAAGCCGAGTATGGATTATACTCGCCCCTTCTTTAAGCTGACTGCACTCTCCATTCGCCGAAACTTTACCAATATTACATACCCATTACGACACATATCCAACTCCATTAGCCAAGTGCGGATAAAAGTTATATAAGCCGAGCACAATTAACACTTTCCATAAGCCGAGTATGGATAATACTCGCCATCTCTATAAGCCGAGTATGGATAATACTCGTCGTCTCTGTAAGCCGAGTCTGGATAATACTCGCCATCACCACAAGCCGAGTATGGATGATACTCGCCACCCCTCTACGCCAAGTGTGATTACCGCTCTCTAGCTATTTAAGACGAGTATGGTTGATACTTTCCTAATCAAGACTAAAGCCATCTCTAAGCCGAGAATGGTTTCCATAATTTCTGCAGGTATTAGGTCTTACGACCAATGCTGACGATTACTTTCATAACACACTCGGCCTCAATATGGTCCTTGATGGTTGTCGATTTTCTGACCTTATTACGATCTACATCAATCATCGGTTTTCTGGTCTTAATACAACCATCAGGATCGTCAGATTTCAGGCCTTAATATGGTTCGGCATGACCATAGCTTCCTGCATATTGGACTCCGATGTAATATTCAGAACACACCTCCTTTACCAAGAAGGATGCATCTTGAGGGGCAAAGTGTTAATCCACTTTTTGGAAAAAGATGTAACAATTCAACGGATCGAAGCCCAATCTCGTAAGACTCATGAAACCACATCGACTAACCCCAGCAGTTGATTCCTTCTTCAGAAAGCCTAGAAAAGATTTTGCCCGAGCTAGTTTCTCTCGAGCAGCGGCATGTCATGCTCTGACATAATCGCACTCCCAAACCGACCGAGTCAAAACATATCCTGAAAAGTGGGATCGACCAAATATCTCTGGATCTATGTGGAAATATCCAAATGATCCATTCATTTCTCAGCTTGATTCTCAGGGCATTAAAGGCGGTCAACCACTTCCGGTTAAAGCACTATTTTTGATACACCTCATCTCGAGTGCCACGTAAGCCACAATTCTCGAGGATACTATTAATAACAGTAGACCTGGTCCCACTGCCGCAACTAACTTCAAATGATCACGCTCCACATATCCAATCCCCACAAAAGAGGCAAGCCATGTTGCAGCTCCTCAGCGCTTCTTTTAACCTATAAATACCTCCATGCTGAAAAGAGAAAGGGACTTTTCCAGATCTTCTTTTCTCCACTTCAACCTTTGGGCAAGAGCTTTCTCTCTCAAGCTCAAACTGCACGGCTAACTCCAAAAATAGCCAGTTCTCCCTCTTTCTTCAAATAGAAAAAAGTGTTGTGCTTGTAATTAAAAGAAAGTCAATATATATAAAGTGGATGTAGGCACTATCTTTGTCGAACCACTATAAAAAGTCTTGCGTGTCCCCTGTTTTCTTTACTTTACCATATTCTGTGATTGTTATTCATGTAATCCACGCACGCTTGGGGGTTGACTGTCGCTAGTGAACAACTTTTGACGTCAACATCAGTATCTTCTTCATTTACGTATTCATTGGTCGGAATGGTTTTCAAATATAAATTCAATCTCGGTCTTTTAGTGCCAATAAGCAATTAAGCCAGATTTAGATAGTTGATTATTTAACTATCAAAATAAACAACCATAAAAATAAAATAGATCCATTGGTTTATTACACGGCGTCACTTGGCCTTTTTAATTTTCCATTCGTTAATTCAAAACCTTTAAATCTCCCAACATTTGAAACACAACTTTTTACTTCTTATTTTGAAAATGAGAATATTTTCAAAATCATCTTATTCTACTTATAAACATTGCAAATTATATTAAATTTTTTCATGGAAATTCTAATTTTATCCTTCGACTACTCTCATTCTAAACTAATATCATCCTTGGATAAACATGAAGTCGTTCAAGTTGGGATATTTTATTTACCTATCAGATCTTGGGTCAACAACATTCTTATCTTCAGAATAGATAGAAGTTTATTTACGAAACTCTATCCCAGTAACTATCCCAAAATTTTCATTTTTACTATCCGATTTAAAACATAGTCTTTAACACCATACTCACTCTTTGGACATTTTATTTCAAACCATAAACATGTTTACTAAATAATTATCAAACTACTATTAAGATCCTTTTTATATTAACTTTAACCATCTTTTAAAACATTATATACAAGCCTAGATTCTATTACAAATAGAATCCTTTATAAAAAAAAAAATTTATTTCAAATCTATTTTGGTTATATCTTGATAAAACCTCATCCCTTATTTAATATAGCAAATTTAGATTGTAACTCTAAAATTTAACTCACCTAACCACTTTATCTCAAATTTTGGTTTCCAATTTGATTTCCTTTCATACATTCATCAGCCCCTAACCGTAAATCAGTAAGAAAATAATTCTGTAAATCAGTAAGAAAATAATTCCCTAAGTATCAACCTTGAAGACTGAAACCAACATCAGATCAATACTTAGAAAATCATTTAACTCAACCGATCTTTTGTTAGGTTCCAATTCGTTAATTTCATATCTTGGGCTTTTATTCCAGTTATAAGCCATTTCTAATAACTCATTCCAATACTATATTCAGTAAATCTTGGGTTTTATAACTTCATCAAATCTTGCATTTGACGAAATCCAATTAAATAGAGTTCCAATAAGAATTTAATTTAAATTTCAAATTAAACTTAACTTATGTATTATTATTAATATCAAATCGCTTAAAAGTTTATTGAACTACAAGCAGGGCTTTAAGACTTCATAAACCTTCATTAATTAATTTTATATTCCTATATTACCACTTTGATTATTATTAAATAAATAATAATCAACTTTTAACATTTATATAAAAATAAAACTGTTTATTTTACCATTAGCTATTTCCATTAAGCTAACTAACCAATTTAATAATCAATTTTAGTTAACGCAATTGACTTGGTTAGCTCTAAACATGATTAACTCGTTAAACAATTCCAATTAGTATTCTCATTTAAATTAATAATATAATTAATTTAAATAATTCCATTTAAACGTCTATTGGAAACAATTAAACCAATCCCTAACTAAAACGACCCGAACTTCCCCGTAAAGGAAAGTCCGGATTGAGTTAAGAACACGACAAATCGGAACACAAACAGAAGAACATTTCATTGCTTATTACAACAATTTACATTAGATTACAAGAATATATAGAGTATGAACAAATAATATACATTTGATAAATATTAGAGATTTTCAAATTACAATGCAGCGGAAAATAATACAAAACACTACTAAAAGAGATACACGAATACAGAGCTTTCCGAATATCATTCCAGCCGTAAAGCAGGATTCTGTGAATATAAATCTACAAAACCAAAACTATTAGCTGCCCGTATGGAAAATAGGGGCACCCAGAGTTTAGGTTAAAACAATAAACTCCAGGTCAGTCATGTGACTGGTGTAAGAACTAAAATAGTTATATAAAACTTTACTTTGAAATTTGGTAAATCAGGGGACCACGTCATATAACACGGAACGGGCTTCCTCCTAGGAATACCAGTGCATAAACAGTGCAATGCTTTTTGAAAAATGAAGCTATTATAAGACCTAGTCCCATTACACAATGCAACGCAAACCGGAGGATAAGGGTTTTCACTTATAATAGCCAAACATGCTTGGTATGTTTAAAACAAATCATTTGATACTATTATAAGTGCATAGTGTATAAAACAACTTCAAATATAAATGTATCAATCATAGATGGCATGGGTACCATATATCATGTTTCCAATACTAGGCTCTACAATCAAAACCGAACATTGTCGTATTGGAAATTGGATTCCATCTATGAACCGAGGCTAGGGACCATCCTCCCGCTTCGAGAAACTCTAGGCAATGTCTCATGGGTACACACTCTGAATGCCCTAGGTAACATGCAGGGATGGTCCATATTAAGTGCATGGCGGATTCACAATCCCTGAACATGCGTTTCCCCACCTTATGGGGCGTAATTGAGCCAGATGACTCAATATCCATCGGCTCCGTAGTAACCAATTTATCTGAGGTGCCTCGCAATCCAACAACCACATAAGTAAAAATGTCTGGGCTCCATACTATGACACCACTCCTAGCTAGAAGGAAACGCACTGCCCTCCCTACCGTCCTCTCCCGTTTCTGGTTCATACCGGGGTGTGAAGCTCGCGAATTAACGCTACACAAAGCTATGCTATGTTAAAGTCGTGCTTTGATCATCAACCACAAGACTCTGCTTTTCAACAGAAGCCTTGATCATTTGCATCTCGGCAGGCCACATAAGCAATTCATGCCATGCGACTGATGTCTATCGATATATAACCTCTGAGCTCATACGTCTCAAAGAAGGGTGTTAAGCAAGAGAACAAATTATCCACACCAAACAGATATATATTTAATAGCGATCAATCAACACAGAATAAAATCCAATTTTAGACACACATCCATTTACAAGTTCGTTCTGGGTCTGAACGAAACCGAAGGCAAATTATTCCTCATCCCGTGTCCAATACAGGAGAGTGGTCCTCGCATATCCGGTCGATCTCCAAGTACGTCTGGACGATCACCACTTATTACCTTGTCTTGGGTGTACAGCCCAATCAAGAGAACAATAATCATCCAAACGATGTGAAGACCTCCGGTCTTCAACCACCGTTTTCATCGTCGACATATTGTCGAATCAGTTATTTAGAATGGGTATAAACCCGGCCTTTCTGAATAGAAAATGCTATAAAACATAACATACGCCTCATTCTGATTCTGAATATTCCTTTATTTAAATATTCATATCCCATGGGAAAGGTTCCCATTAATTATGTCAAAGATAAATTGTTTAAATTTATTCTTTAATCTTCCTTTTGATATTAATTCAAACCAAATTAAGGTTTATCCAAACTAGCGGGATTAGCGCACCTTACCGAAGTAATCATTTGTTTAATTTCCTAATCCTAACCTATTCATCCCATGGAGCAAAACTGGTCATACTCCATATCTAACACCACGGTGTTATTGGAAAATTTAATTACCATTTCACGTTCAAATCTAATTAAAGATTTAACTATCGGTAGGAGCAAAACTGGTAATACTCCATTCTCGATCATTTCCCAAATTTGATAATTTAAATTATCAATTCCCATTTGAATCTAATTAAAGATTCATTAAAACTCCACTTGGTTTTAAATCTTTCCACAAATCAATATTAATGATTATTTAACTTTGGAAAAATCAAACATGCTGCATCGACAAACTATACCATACTATTGATTTCTGCCTATATATAACCTCTAACCTCGTACGTCTTAGTGAAGGGTGTTAAGCAAGAGAATAAATTCTCTGCCACCAAACAGACATATATTTAGCAGAGATCAACCATACAGTTCGAAATACAGTGTTAGACATGTAATCCTGTCTTTAACTGGATTAAAGAACTAATGTCATTTGAAACACAGCTCACGATAAACCCAAATCACATTCCATTAATTATGAAATCTCCACGGAAAATAGATCAATATATAATCAATATCAATTTCCGTATCCGGCTAATAATATAAATGGAATAACGGCAAAGCCTTTCAAATTCCATATATATTAACAGTCTTCCTCCACAGAAGCTCATTTCGATTCTTATCAAATCGAATTCCATTCAATTCCAATTTAATATATTATATTGGAAAACCTTACTTTGGAAAATTCCCGTTAAATTTAAGTAAAAAGATTTATAAATTCCAAATCACATTTCACTGTAAATTGGGTTAAAGAACGAATGTCGTTTAAAACACTGTTCATAATAAACCCAATTCACATTCCATTTTATTCCAATTAAATGTTAATTAACTGGAAACACTAATAATCTTAATTAAAAGATTTTTTCTTTTCACAACTGGGCTAAAGAACAGTGTTAATGAAGACACCATTCACGACAAACCCAAAATCCAACTCTATTATTCAACTCCAATTAAATATTACTTAAATGGAAAACTTCACTAAATCTTAATTAGAAAATTTATTCTTTTCTCAACTGGGCTTAAGAATAGTGTTAATGAAGACACCATACACAACAAACCCAAAATCAAATTCAATATTAAATACAAGGCTCTGAATAGAAATTATATCGGCTTATATTCAATATCAAATTCTGAAATCAACAAATATCGTATTGGGAATAACGATATATATATCTTCCAAATTCCTCCATAATATTCGTATAATAACGGAATCCAATATCGAAATATTCCGAAGATAATTTCAATTCAAATCCATTCCAATTCATATATTGGAAATTCTAGTTATTTTCAAAACCATTTCAAATCCAATTTATTTATTTAAAAATATTGGATTATAATTCTAGTTCGTAACTAGTTCATTTTGATAAAAATATAATTTTATCTTTTCAAATATGGAATTTTTCATTCTAATTCTTTCCAAATCATTTATTATGATTTTATACAAATTATTGGTATTTTTAATAATTTTATCAGGGCCCGTACAGTCGATTTCGATAAACGATCATTGAACTGCACTTATAACGACCTTTTCCAAATTTGATTTGGACATAATTCCAAATCCAACCATTAGATTTCAAATCTCTTGCATTCATTGGAAAGCTCTTTTCGATACGAACACAATGGTTTTGGTTTTAAGAGAATCTAATGGTCAGATATCCCGTAATGTCAATTCGAAGTCAATGGTCGAAATTCACGAACTGCCACGGTGTGGCGCGTTCTATTCAGGCCATTAAATATATATAATATACATATTATATATATTTCATTGATTTCCATTTAAAACGTATTTTATAAATCGCTTTAAATTCATTTTCAAAACGATTTCAACTTCATATTCAATTTTAAATCAAGATTGAATATTACATATCGTTAATATATAAATGATAATATTTTCAAAACATTAGATCTTGAAATCACTTCCTCTTCGATATTCATTATAAAAATAAATAAAATCGATATAAATATCATTCACGTCAAAATGGCGTTAATCTAATCAACGCGACTTTATATATTTAAATATTTTCGTGTCCATCCCAAATCGGACATCAAAATCATATTTTGATCCATTTTTGAATATTATTTTAAAATATTAGTTATTTTAAAATATTAGTGATTTTAAAATATTCATTACTCGTCATTTTAAAATATTCATTCTTTTCGAATTGGAATCAGACACTGTCAATTACCATATAATTTTATTTATATGGATTTCATACACACATGTACACAACAATAACCAAATACAGTCAACCATCATCCAGAGTGCATTACACAAATGCATAAGCGTTAAATATAAATAATTTACACTTACAACAGTCTGTCAACCCATCAATTGACATACAACTAAACAATTGGGATTACCGTACGTTAAATATCATCCAAATACCCATGTAGGGTTTCAACTAACAAATATTGAATATTATTTATGCAATTGGGCGATGTGTAAAATTATCGTCCCAATCAATATTAGTTAAATGGGTGTACATAAAAAAATCGTCTGATTTGTAAATGAATATTTATTTTATTCATATACACGTTAAAAATTATATTCTTAATGATGAAATATTTTATTCAATACATGAGAATTTTATACGGTTCATTTATACAATAAAAATGATATTTTTATCATTCTAACATATTTTAGAAAATTTCGGCAGTATAACGGCGCGATACTAGAACAGGAATAAGGTCTAGCCTTATCCTTAGCCTAATAATGGCTCGTGCCATATACAAACCAAATTCTAATCAATTCAATTTACATCCCAAATCAAATTCAACCAATTTATCAATCAAAACAAACAACCAAACGTCCATGGTTTCAATCAAAGGTGTCGGGTGCTTATAAGCACCATTTGCATCCTACACTACACCAAAACAGGTGATTGCCAACGAGTATAACTGTTGCAAACAATTTCCGCAACGCTTATTAGTGTTGCTATGGGGACGTGGCAATGTAGTACCAACGCTTATAAGCGTTGGTAGATTTTCATTCGCAACGCTTATAAACGTTGGTATTTTTGTTTACAACGCTTATACATGTTGCAATATTTTTGTTTGCAACGCTTATACATGTTGCAAGATTTTCATTCACAATAACTAACATGATTATAATATAAACGATATTTAATATGAATCCAAAATAGATATTATTCTCAATTTAAAAAGTATAATTCAATGAATACCAATAGACAACATTCATAATTAAGTAACGACATAGAATTAATATCAGTTAACAATATACAAGTATAATACATAACTAAGTTGCTAAATTCGATACATAATTAAGTCGAAAAATTCAATAGATAAATGAAATTCTACAAATACCGAATACAAAACATGGTAACACTTCTCTCGAATTTCATTTATTTCCAGCCTTCCAAATCGTCGTTCGTGAAATATTTGCTTTTGGATTTGCTAAGGCCTACAAGAAAGATCAAAGTTGACAACAATAATTAATATAACATTCTATAAACAATTTACAAAAGATAATTTTAATACCAATTATTTGGCTTGGGCATTTATTTGTGTTTTTGTTGGTTAAGTTAACTAATTTTTTTTAAGGCATTGAACTATAATGCATCTATCAATGTGACCACATCAAAACGGAGTTTATCTCAGTTAGAAACTGAGTTTGGAAACTCAGTTTGCAAACTCAGTTAAACTGAGCTTGGCTCGGTTTCGATTCGAAACCAAGTCGGAAAGGTTCAGTTCAAAACTGAGCATGGCTCGGTTTCTAAACTGAGCCAGGCTCAGTTTAACTAAGCCTTTCCAGCTCGGTTTTGTGACGACCGGGAATTTTGCTCGATCCGAATCAGTCGTTTAAACCAATCTAGACCGTTCGAAACCCCTGAACGTTGAGAACAGGACAAATCAGAACACAAACAGAAGAACATTTCATTGCTATTACAACAATTCCATCAGATACAAGAATATACAGAGTATAATTGAATAAATTACATTCGATAAATATCAGAGATTACAATGAATTACATAGCAGCGGAAAATAATACAAAGCACAACTGAAGGTGATATACGGATACAGAGCTTTCCGGATATCATTCCAGCTGCAAACCAGGATCCTGTGAATATAAATCTGCAAAACCAAAACTACTAGCTGCCCGTGTCGAAAATATGGGCACCCAGAGTTTAGGTTAAACTCCAGGTCAGTCATGTGACTGGTGTGAGAACTAAAACAATTATTAAAGCTTTACTTTAAAAGAGGGTAATTCAAGGGACCACGCCGTATAACACGGAACGGGTTTCCTCCCAAGAATACCAGTGCATAGAATAAACAACGCAATGCTTTTTCGAAAAATGAAGCTATTATAAGACCCAGGTCCCATCACACAATGCAACGCAAGCCGGAGGATAGGGTTTTCCCTTATAATAGCCAAACATGCTTGGTACGTTTAAATCAAATCATTTGATACTATAATAAGTGTATAGTGTCAAAACAATTTCAATCATAAATATAAATCATAGACGGCATAGCATCCCATGCTACTATGTCGCCATACTAGGCTCTACAAATAAAGCCGCAATACACGTATTGGAAATTGGATTTCCGTCATGAGTCGAGGCAAGGGGCAAGCTCCTCTCCGCGTTCGAGACACTCTAGCAAATGCCTCAGGGTTACGCACTCTGGGCAACCCCTGGATGCTTCAGGGCCGGTCCTCACTTACGTTAGAGGATTAATTATGCCTGAACACACGTTTCCCGGTCCTCACAGACCTATAATCGAGGCGCCTCGCATTCCAACAACCACATAGGTGAAAAGTATATAAATGTCAGGGCTGGTAAGTCACTGACACCACCAAAGCTAGAAAGAAACGTCGTGCTCTCCCTGCAGTCCTTATCCCGTTTTTAACTCATACCGAGGTGTGAGGCTCGCGAATTCACGCTATACACAAAGCTACGCCACGAAGGCCGTGCTTTGATCATCAACCACAAGACTTTGCTTTTCAACAGAAGCCTTGATCATTGTATCTTAGCGTGCCACACAGGCAATTCATGCCATGCGACTGATGTCCATCGATATACAACCTCTGAGCTCGTACGTCTCAGAGAAGGGCGTTAAGCAAAAGAATAAATTCTTCGCCGCCAAACAGATGTATATTTAATAGAAATCAATCAACACAGAATAAAATCCAATGTCAGACACACAATCCATTTACAAGTCCGTTCTGGATCTGAACGAAACCGGAGGCACTTTCCTCGCATATCCATCCATCTCCAAGTACGTCTGGACGACCACCAACTATTTCCATCCTCTTGGGTGTACTGCCCAATCAGGATCGTCAGTAATTATCCAAACGATGTGAAAACTTCCGGTCTTCGACCACCGTCTTCATCTTCGACTTATCGTCGAATCGGTTATTCAGAATGGGTATAAACCCGGACATTCCGAACAACCCGCGTATATTAAAACAAATGTTACACAAACACAACATACGCCTCATTCCAATTCATTAGTCACTAGCCGCAAATTAGCAAGAGAACAATTTCCCAAACATTAACCCCGAAGGCCGAAACCTACATCAGATCAATACCCAGGAAACCATTCTTCTTAGCCAACCTACAGCTAGTTTCTAAATTTCACATTCTTAGGGAAAGGTTCCCATTA
Source organism: Allium sativum (assembly GCA_030737875.1). Classification (NCBI taxonomy): domain Eukaryota; kingdom Viridiplantae; phylum Streptophyta; class Magnoliopsida; order Asparagales; family Amaryllidaceae; genus Allium; species Allium sativum. The sequence goes on along the minus strand of CM060922.1, from coordinate 930,986,336 downwards.
ATTTTATCCAAGATAAATTCTTTAAAATTTATCCTGAAATCTTCCTTTGGATGTCGTTTCAAACCAAATTATGGTTTTTCTAAACTAGTCGAGATTAGCGAACCACACCGAAGTAATTATTTATTTTATTTCCCAATCCCAACCTATTCATCCCATGAAGCAAAACTGGTAATACTCCATATCTAACACCACGGTGTTATCGGTAAAATTAATTACCATTTCACGTTCAAATCTAATTAAAGATTTAACTATCGCTTTGGAGCAAAACTGGTAGTACTCCATTCTCGCTCATTTTCTAAATTTGATAATTTAGATTACAAATTCACATTTCAATCTAATTGCAGATTCGTTAAAACTCCTTTTTATTGGGTTAAAGAACTAGGTGTTATTTAAAACACAGTTCACGACAAACCCAAATCACATTCTATTTATTATCGGGTTAAAGAACTGGTGTTATTTAAAACACAGTTGTGACGGCAAAGAATTTCGCTCGGTCCGAACCAGTCGCTAAAACCGATCCAGGCCGTTCGAAACGCCCTATCGTTGAGAACAGGACAAATCAGAAACCATACAGAAGAACATTTCACTGAATATTACAACAGTGCATCAGAATACAAGAATATACAGAGTATAAAAGAATATTACACAGAAATATCAGAGATTTAAATTACATTAAATACATAGCAGCGGAAAATAATACAATACACAACTAGAAAGAGATATACGGATACAAAGCTTTCCGGATATCGTTCCAGCTGTAAACCAGGATCCTGTGAATATAAATCTGCAAAACCAAAACTACTAGCTGCCCGTGTCAAAATAGGGGCACCCAGAGTTTAGGTTAAAACAATAAACTCCAGGTCAGTCATGGGACTGGTGTGAGAACTAAAACAGTTATTAATCTTTACTTTAAATCATTAGGTAAATCAAGGGACCACGCCGTATAACACGGAACGGGATTCCTCCCAAGAATACCAGTGCATAAAACAAACAGCGCAATGCTAAGTAAAGAAAAATGAAGCTGTTATAAGACCCAGGTCCTATCACACAATGCAACGCAAGCCGGGGGATAGGGTTTTTACCTTATAACAGCCAAAGCATGCTTGATACGTTTAAAACAAATCATTTGATACTATTATAAGTGCATAGTGTATAAAACAACTTCAAATCATAAGTATCAATCATAGGCGGCATGGGTACCATATATCATGTCGCCATATATAGGTTTACAAATAAAACCGCAAAGTCACGTATTTGGAAATTGGATTTCCTTCTATGAACCGAGGCAAAAGATAGTCCTCAACCGATTCGAGACTGTCTAGCCCGAGCCTCAGGAACAGCCGCAACTGCCCCTTGGATCGTCAGGGCCGGTCCACACGGAGTGGATTATTATGCCTGAACAATACGTCTCCCCACCCTATGGGGTGTAAGTCTGGTCCGTCAGCCGACCAGAATGCATTCGGCCGAAACCGATATAACCGAGGCGCCTCGCAACAACCACAACCACATAAGTCAAACTCGTCAGGGCGTGTAAAACCACTGACGCCACTTCTAGCTAGAAAGAAACGCATGCCCTCCCTGAGGTCCGTCTCCCGTTTTTGGTTCATACCGGGTGTGAAACACGCGAGGTAAACGTTACACAAAGCTACGCCACAAAGGCCGTGCTTTGATCATCACCACAAGACTTTGCTTTTCAACAGAAGCCTCGATCATTTGCATCTTAGCATGCCACACAGGCAAGCCATCCTATGCAACCGATATCAGTCACACAGAATGAAATCCGATGTCAGACACACAGTCCATTTACAAGTCCGTTCTGGGTCTGAACGAAACCGGAGGCACCTAGTACCCCGCATATCCATCGATCTCCAAGTACGTCTGGACGATCACTAACTGTTTCCATCTTCTTGGGTGTACAGCCCAATCAAGATCATCAGTTATCACCCAAACGACGTGAAGACTTCCGGTCTTCGACCATCGTCTTCATCTTCGACTTATCGTCGTATCAGTTATTCAGAATGGGATAAACCCGGTCTTTCCGAATAACTCGCGTATATTTTAAGTAAGTGTTACACAAACACAACATACGCCTCATTCCAATTCATTAGTCACTAACCGTAAATTAATCAAGAGAATAATTCCCCAAATATTAACCCCGAAGGCCGAAACCAACATCAGATCAATATCCAGAAAACCATTCTGCTTGGCTAACCGACAGTTAGTTTCTAAATTTCACGTTCAAATCTAATTAAAGATTTAACTATCGCCTGGAGCAAAACTGGTGATACTCCATTCTCGATCCTTTCAATCTAATTAAAGATTCATTAAAACTCCACTTAGTTTTAATCATTATCTGGGTTAAAGAATCAGTGTCATTTAAAAACACGATTCACGATAAACCCAAAATCACATTCCATTAATTATCGGGTTAAAGAACAAGTGTTATTTAAAACACTATTCACGATAAACCCAAAAATCAATACCAATTCAATTCCAATTAAATATCATTTAATTGGTACACTTCATTAAATCTAAATAAAAAGATTTAATCTTTTCTCAACTGGGTTCAAGAACAGTGTTAGTGAAGACACCATTCACGACAAACCCAAATCACATTCGATATATTATCGGGTTAAAGAACAAGTGTTATTTAAAACACTGTTCACGATAAACCCAAAAATCAATATCAATTCAATTCCAATTAAATATCATTTAATTGGTACACTTCATTAAATCTAAATAAAAAGATTTAATCTTTTCTCAACTGGGTTCAAGAACAGTGTTAGTGAAGACACCATTCACGACAAACCCAAATCACATTCGATTAATTATCGGGTTAAAGAACAAGTGTTATTTAAAACACTGTTCACGATAAACCCAAAAATCAATATCAATTCAATTCCAATTAAATATCATTTAATTGGTACACTTCATTAAATCTAAATAAAAAGATTTAATCTTTTCTCAACTGGGTTCAAGAACAGTGTTAGTGAAGACACCATTCACGACAAACCCAAATCACATTCGATATTCAATACAAGGCTCTGAATAGAAACTATATCGGCCTATATTCAATATCAAATTCTACGATTAACAAATGTCGTATTGGAAATAACGATATACATATATATCTTTCAAATTTCCATAACAACACCTGTAATATCACGAATTCCAACATCGAAATATTCCGAAGACAATTTCGATTCAAATCCACTCCAATGCAATCATTGGAAATTTTGGTTATTTTCAAAACCCTTTTCGAATTCAATTTATTTATTTAAAAATAAATAGAATTATAATTCTAGTTCAAAACTAGTTCATTTCGATAAAAATCTATTTTTATCTTTTCAAATATGGAGTTTTTCATCCCAATTCTTTCTAAATCATTTCTTATGATTTTACACAAATTATTGCTATTTTTAATAATTTTATCAAGGCCCATACAGTCGATTTCCATTAACGGCCATCGAACTGCACTTACAGCGACCTTTTTCGAATTTGATTTGGACGTATCTCCAAATCCAACCGTTAGATTTCAAATTTCTAACATTCATTAGAAAGCTCTTTTCGATACGAACCCAACGGTTCCGGTTTTAGGAGAATCCGACGGTCGGATCTCCCGTAATGTCCGTTCGAAATAAATGGTCGAAATTCGCGAACTGCCGCGACGCGGCGCGTTCTATTCAGGCCATTATATTATATATAATATATATAATATATATTTCGTCGATTTCTATTTAAAACGAATTATATAAATAGTTTTGAATTCGTTTCAAAAACATTTTCAACTTCCATTTCCATTCAAATCAAAATTGAATTCTTCTTTATAAATTCGTTTCAAAATCCATTTCCATTCAATTCAAATTTCAATTCAATTTGAATTTATTTCACTTCGCTTTCAATTCAATTCGAATTCGTTTTCAATTCAATTCATTTCGAAATCGTTTTCAATTCAATTCATTTCGAAATCGTTTTCAGTTCAATTCATTTCGAAACGTTTTCAATTCAATTCATTTCGAAATCGTTTTCAATTCAATTCATTTCGAAATCGTTTTCAATTCAATTCATTTCGAAATCGTTTTCAATTCAATTCATTTCGAAATCGTTTTCAATTCAATTCATTTCGAAATCGTTTTCAATTCATTTCGAAATCGTTTTCAATTCAATTCATTTCGAAATCGTTTTCAATTCAATTCATTTCGAAATCGTTTTCAATTCAATTCATTTCAAAATATTCGATTTCGAAATCACGTTTCAATATTCATTTTAAAATGAATAAAATCGATATAAATATCGTTCACGTCAAAATGGCGTCAATCTAATCCTCACGGCTTCACATATTTCTATTTTCAAATATTCTATTTCAAATATTTCTATTTCAAATATTTCTATTTCAAATATTTCTTTTTTTTCTCGAAACTGGAATGAGGCCCAATCAATTACCATATAATGTTAATTATATGGATTTTCTACAACACATGTATATATCAACAACGATGAATAATCAACCATCAACCAAAGTGCACTACACTGTATAAGCATCAAATATAGACATTTAACGCTTATAGCAGCTTGTCAATCAATCGATCGACATATTTAATAAATCAGGATGAGTGAACTTCAAATTTCATCCTAACACCCGTGTGGGGTTTCAAACAATCAAACACATATTTTATTTGTGCAGTTAGGCGATGTGTAAAATTTATCGACCCAATCAACGTCATTCAAATAGGTGTACATAAACAAACCGTCTGCTTTGTAAATGAATATTTATTTATTCACATTCACGTTAAAAATTATATTTTTAACGATAACACATTTTATTTTAACATATGAATTTATATTCAGTCCATTCGTTAAATAAAATGCTATTTTTATTTTTCTAACTTATTTTAGAAAATTTCGGCGGCATAACGGCACGATACTAGAAACGGGACAAGGCCTAGCCTTATCCCCGGTCTAGTGAAGGCCCACGCCATTCACACATCAATCAAATCAATTCGTTATGCAAACCACAAACTTTGGAGTAAGGGTCTAACCTAGCCTTACTCCTTCGCCTTATAACGGCGCACGTCTAATCCTAACCAATTTATCGATTCGATTTTTCACACCACAAACCACATTCAAACCAATATCACAATCAATCACCAAACAGTCAAACAAACAAGTCCATGGTCTGTGGACGGGTGTTGGGTGCTACTAAGCACCGTCTGCATCCTAGTATATATATAACTAGAAAAATAAATTGAAAGGTGAGAGATTCTCACATATAGCTATCCTAGCTCCACGGCTCTTCATTTGCAGAAGTCTTCGCCGTTTTCGCATCTTCGTCAGCTTCGTTGCTGCTTTCACTACATACGTAAAAATCACATTTTTACTTCGCTATTCAATATTTAAAAATCGAATTTTTAGTTCAAAGTTCAATATATAAAAATCGAATTTTTATTTCAAAGTTCAACATATATAAAAATCGAATTTTTATTATTATGTTATATAGATAAAAACTATATTTTTATTTATAAAGATTTCGCCATTATAAAAATTACCACTTTATCTCAACGTATATGAAATAAAAATCAGATTTTTATTTCGTTACATACACAAAGATGATATTTTTATATTCTCTATCATGTAAAAATTATATTTTTAATACTTTAAAAATATAAAAATCATATTTTTAATATTCCTATATAGTAAAGACTATATTTTTAATACTTTTTTTTTTTAAAAAAAATATAAAAACTATATTTTTAATATTCCTATATAATATAAAATCCTAACCTTACAGTTTTATAAAAATAAAATCGAAATTAGCTTTATATACTTTTCAAATTCAGTTTTTCTCACTTTTAAATTAAAAATAAAATAAAGTAAAGAAAGAAAAGAAAAAAAAACTTACTTCATCGAAGAAAAAAAAAAGGGGCATCGATGTCTGCGGAGGGGATGAACTTCAGTACCGGAGTCAGACGAGGCCAGAGTGGGGAGCAGCGTCGGCGGCTCGACCTCGGGCTGGAGGCGGCGGCGTCCTAGGGTTTCAGGGAGGCGCGATTTCGGTTCTTCGATGGGAGAAGACTTCGCGCGAGTGAAGCAGCAGAGGGGGGGGGGGGGGGCGGAGGTTGAACGGAGGAGGCGGCGCGCGAGGGGGGGGGGGCGGGCGGCGCTGGCCTCGAACGGCACCTTCGATCGCCTTCTCCTTTTTTTTTTTTATAAAATGATTTCTGTTTGAACGGGGGGGGGGGGGGCCAGAACCAATAAAGGGGGGAGAAAGAATTTTTTTATTAATTTAATTATTTAATTATTTTATTTTAATTCAAAAGTCTACATTTTCGATCGACCTCTAAAAGAGGTCCACCGCCTGTCGTCCCTAGCGTTTAACCCCCATTCCGAACACAATGGGATATGTATCGTCCGCTGATTCGGCCGTTACAATCAGTTTCCGTTGAATTTTCTTTTAAATCATTATATTGAATTTTAAACGCACATTTCAAATTACCGGGGTCACATACTAACTAGAAAAATTCCAGAAAAATATTTTCTAGCTTCGTATTGACGATACGGTCCTAACAAAACTAGTTTCGTCGAATTCTGAGACCGTTAGAAAAATGGCCAATTTCCAGTCGACTAAAATCAACTGAAACTGGTCAAACGCGTTTTCCTTTGCTACTCTCACATATTGATTCGAAAAATTATGAAATTTGGAATCTAGCAATAACTTGACACCACGGACCCAACAAAACTGGTTTCGTCGAAATCCGAGGTCGTTTGCAAAATGTCCATTTTTAAGGGCCTGAATTCCATAGCGACTATTCAGAATTTTCAACTGGACATATCTTATCATTTCTAAGATGAAATCTCAGTTTGTTAACTTCGTTACAAAGATATTCACTATTAGATTCCATTATTTTTGGTTTCACTAAAATCCGGATTGTTTTGCACCCGGTACATTCACTTGAAGTTTGAAATCGAATTATCGAACTACCGCGCCATTTTCAATTCTATTTATAATTATATATAAATATTTTATATTCTAACGACGACGCGTATAATATATACGTCGAATTATATTCAAAATAAATTTCTCGTCGATTATATTTAAAATAATTCATTTTAAATAATCAAAATTCGCTAAAATTGCCAAAATAAAATTTTCAAACTGGCTCGCATTTTACGGGTTGTTACAATCTCCCCCACTTAAAACTTTTCGTCCCCGAAAAGGAACAAAGTCGAAAGTGGTTTGATTATTCAACTCTACGCTCGGTCTGGCTTCCATTCTCCAACTCTTTAGTTTCTGAGAATTTTCAAAATTTCAAAAATTTGGCTAACACCCTAAATTTTTGAAAAATTTCGCCATAACCTCCCCTGCAATGGGAGCATCGGGGAATTTCAAATAGCTTCCCCGGTCCTTCAGATCTCAAAAAGAAAAAGAAAAAGCCAAGCGGCTAGCCAATAGGCTCACAAAATCATCATCACCCAAACAAAACAGGAAATTATGTAATAAACATGTACCTATTTGTCGGGCAAACAAATTTTATCCTTCGGCTCTAGCCTCTTTGCTATAACCTGTTCAATGATATATATGTATATGCAAGCAAATGCGACCAAATTTCAATACAATTCAATATTTGGTTTAATTAGGCATAATGGTTCAAAATTATCAAACAATTAAACAAACAACACAAACATCAATCAATTAGTGAATTAGAGTTTCAAATTCATAATTTTGATACATATACAAAAATCAGGTTTTTGATGCCAATTCACAACAATAGGCCCTATCTAATTTTGGTTCTCACACCAGTCTAATGGAAACATATAGAAAATCACACCTTCGAAACTCGAACACCAATTCTGATGATGTCTAGACTATCATCAGAATCGTCTCCGGGCGACTAGAGTGTGACTCTATATCTATCCAGTATATTAAAACTTTGAATACACGCGGATCAGACGTATACGCAAAATCTATATATACTGGATTGTCCACATCAATATAAATAAATAATCAAATACGAATAATTGATTTAAATTTTCAAAACAAAAATTTGTTTTCATTTTCAAAAATATACTCTTCACACTCGTTCTAGGATACTGCTGATCCCATCTCTAACGAGTCATTCCATTGGATATTACTAATCCAATATCTGATGAATTCTTTCGTACGGTTCTAATGTGCCTTGTTCTCTGCTTTGTAAACCAAAGCTCTGATACCAACTGTGACGGCAAAGAATTTCGCTCGGTCCGAACAAGTCGCTAAAACCGATCCAGGCCGTTCGAAACGCCCTATCGTTGAGAACAGGACAAATCAGAAACCATACAGAAGAACATTTCACTGAATATTACAACAGTGCATCAGAATACAAGAATATACAGAGTATAAAAGAATATTACACAGAAATATCAGAGATTTAAATTACATTAAATACATAGCAGCGGAAAATAATACAATACACAACTAGAAAGAGATATACGGATACAAAGCTTTCCGGATATCGTTCCAGCTGTAAACCAGGATCCTGTGAATATAAATCTGCAAAACCAAAACTACTAGTTGCCCGTGTCAAAATAGGGGCACCCAGAGTTTAGGTTAAAACAATAAACTCCAGGTCAGTCATGGGACTGGTGTGAGAACTAAAACAGTTATTAATCTTTACTTTAAATCATTAGGTAAATCAAGGGACCACGCCGTATAACACGGAACGGGATTCCTCCCAAGAATACCAGTGCATAAAACAAACAGCGCAATGCTAAGTAAAGAAAAATGAAGCTGTTATAAGACCCAGGTCCTATCACACAATGCAACGCAAGCCGGGGGATAGGGTTTTTACCTTATAACAGCCAAAGCATGCTTGATACGTTTAAAACAAATCATTTGATACTATTATAAGTGCATAGTGTATAAAACAACTTCAAATCATAAGTATCAATCATAGGCGGCATGGGTACCATATATCATGTCGCCATATATAGGTTTACAAATAAAACCGCAAAGTCACGTATTTGGAAATTGGATTTCCTTCTATGAACCGAGGCAAAAGATAGTCCTCAACCGATTCGAGACTGTCTAGCCCGAGCCTCAGGAACAGCCGCAACTGCCCCTTGGATCGTCAGGGCCGGTCCACACGGAGTGGATTATTATGCCTGAACAATACGTCTCCCCACCCTATGGGGTGTAAGTCTGGTCCGTCAGCCGACCAGAATGCATTCGGCCGAAACCGATATAACCGAGGCGCCTCGCAACAACCACAACCACATAAGTCAAACTCGTCAGGGCGTGTAAAACCACTGACGCCACTTCTAGCTAGAAAGAAACGCATGCCCTCCCTGAGGTCCGTCTCCCGTTTTTGGTTCATACCGGGTGTGAAACACGCGAGGTAAACGTTACACAAAGCTACGCCACAAAGGCCGTGCTTTGATCATCACCACAAGACTTTGCTTTTCAACAGAAGCCTCGATCATTTGCATCTTAGCATGCCACACAGGCAAGCCATCCTATGCAACCGATATCAGTCACACAGAATGAAATCCGATGTCAGACACACAGTCCATTTACAAGTCCGTTCTGGGTCTGAACGAAACCGGAGGCACCTAGTACCCCGCATATCCATCGATCTCCAAGTACGTCTGGACGATCACTAACTGTTTCCATCTTCTTGGGTGTACAGCCCAATCAAGATCATCAGTTATCACCCAAACGACGTGAAGACTTCCGGTCTTCGACCATCGTCTTCATCTTCGACTTATCGTCGTATCAGTTATTCAGAATGGGATAAACCCGGTCTTTCCGAATAACTCGCGTATATTTTAAGTAAGTGTTACACAAACACAACATACGCCTCATTCCAATTCATTAGTCACTAACCGTAAATTAATCAAGAGAATAATTCCCCAAATATTAACCCCGAAGGCCGAAACCAACATCAGATCAATATCCAGAAAACCATTCTGCTTGGCTAACCGACAGTTAGTTTCTAAATTTCACGTTCAAATCTAATTAAAGATTTAACTATCGCCTGGAGCAAAACTGGTGATACTCCATTCTCGATCCTTTCAATCTAATTAAAGATTCATTAAAACTCCACTTAGTTTTAATCATTATCTGGGTTAAAGAATCAGTGTCATTTAAAAACACGATTCACGATAAACCCAAAATCACATTCCATTAATTATCGGGTTAAAGAACAAGTGTTATTTAAAACACTATTCACGATAAACCCAAAAATCAATACCAATTCAATTCCAATTAAATATCATTTAATTGGTACACTTCATTAAATCTAAATAAAAAGATTTAATCTTTTCTCAACTGGGTTCAAGAACAGTGTTAGTGAAGACACCATTCACGACAAACCCAAATCACATTCGATATATTATCGGGTTAAAGAACAAGTGTTATTTAAAACACTGTTCACGATAAACCCAAAAATCAATATCAATTCAATTCCAATTAAATATCATTTAATTGGTACACTTCATTAAATCTAAATAAAAAGATTTAATCTTTTCTCAACTGGGTTCAAGAACAGTGTTAGTGAAGACACCATTCACGACAAACCCAAATCACATTCGATTAATTATCGGGTTAAAGAACAAGTGTTATTTAAAACACTGTTCACGATAAACCCAAAAATCAATATCAATTCAATTCCAATTAAATATAATTTAATTGGTACACTTCATTAAATCTAAATAAAAAGATTTAATCTTTTCTCAACTGGGTTCAAGAACAGTGTTAGTGAAGACACCATTCACGACAAACCCAAATCACATTCGATATTCAATACAAGGCTCTGAATAGAAACTATATCGGCCTATATTCAATATCAAATTCTACGATTAACAAATGTCGTATTGGAAATAACGATATACATATATATCTTTCAAATTTCCATAACAACACCTGTAATATCACGAATTCCAACATCGAAATATTCCGAAGACAATTTCGATTCAAATCCACTCCAATGCAATCATTGGAAATTTTGGTTATTTTCAAAACCCTTTTCGAATTCAATTTATTTATTTAAAAATAAATAGAATTATAATTCTAGTTCAAAACTAGTTCATTTCGATAAAAATCTATTTTTATCTTTTCAAATATGGAGTTTTTCATCCCAATTCTTTCTAAATCATTTCTTATGATTTTACACAAATTATTGCTATTTTTAATAATTTTATCAAGGCCCATACAGTCGATTTCCATTAACGGCCATCGAACTGCACTTACAGCGACCTTTTTCGAATTTGATTTGGACGTATCTCCAAATCCAACCGTTAGATTTCAAATTTCTAACATTCATTAGAAAGCTCTTTTCGATACGAACCCAACGGTTCCGGTTTTAGGAGAATCCGACGGTCGGATCTCCCGTAATGTCCGTTCGAAATAAATGGTCGAAATTCGCGAACTGCCGCGACGCGGCGCGTTCTATTCAGGCCATTATATTATATATAATATATATAATATATATTTCGTCGATTTCTATTTAAAACGAATTATATAAATAGTTTTGAATTCGTTTCAAAAACATTTTCAACTTCCATTTCCATTCAAATCAAAATTGAATTCTTCTTTATAAATTCGTTTCAAAATCCATTTCCATTCAATTCAAATTTCAATTCAATTTGAATTTATTTCACTTCGCTTTCAATTCAATTCGAATTCGTTTTCAATTCAATTCATTTCGAAATCGTTTTCAATTCAATTCATTTCGAAATCGTTTTCAGTTCAATTCATTTCGAAACGTTTTCAATTCAATTCATTTCGAAATCGTTTTCAATTCAATTCATTTCGAAATCGTTTTCAATTCAATTCATTTCGAAATCGTTTTCAATTCAATTCATTTCGAAATCGTTTTCAATTCAATTCATTTCGAAATCGTTTTCAATTCAATTCATTTCGAAATCGTTTTCAATTCAATTCATTTCGAAATCGTTTTCAATTCAATTCATTTCGAAATCGTTTTCAATTCAATTCATTTCAAAATATTCGATTTCGAAATCACGTTTCAATATTCATTTTAAAATGAATAAAATCGATATAAATATCGTTCACGTCAAAATGGCGTCAATCTAATCCTCACGGCTTCACATATTTCTATTTTCAAATATTCTATTTCAAATATTTCTATTTCAAATATTTCTATTTCAAATATTTCTTTTTTTTCTCGAAACTGGAATGAGGCCCAATCAATTACCATATAATGTTAATTATATGGATTTTCTACAACACATGTATATATCAACAACGATGAATAATCAACCATCAACCAAAGTGCACTACACTGTATAAGCATCAAATATAGACATTTAACGCTTATAGCAGCTTGTCAATCAATCAATCGACATATTTAATAAATCAGGATGAGTGAACTTCAAATTTCATCCTAACACCCGTGTGGGGTTTCAAACAATCAAACACATATTTTATTTGTGCAGTTAGGCGATGTGTAAAATTTATCGACCCAATCAACGTCATTCAAATAGGTGTACATAAACAAACCGTCTGCTTTGTAAATGAATATTTATTTATTCACATTCACGTTAAAAATTATATTTTTAACGATAACACATTTTATTTTAACATATGAATTTATATTCAGTCCATTCGTTAAATAAAATGCTATTTTTATTTTTCTAACTTATTTTAGAAAATTTCGGCGGCATAACGGCACGATACTAGAAACGGGACAAGGCCTAGCCTTATCCCCGGTCTAGTGAAGGCCCACGCCATTCACACATCAATCAAATCAATTCGTTATGCAAACCACAAACTTTGGAGTAAGGGTCTAACCTAGCCTTACTCCTTCGCCTTATAACGGCGCACGTCTAATCCTAACCAATTTATCGATTCGATTTTTCACACCACAAACCACATTCAAACCAATATCACAATCAATCACCAAACAGTCAAACAAACAAGTCCATGGTCTGTGGACGGGTGTCGGGTGCTACTAAGCACCGTCTGCATCCTAGTATATATATAACTAGAAAAATAAATTGAAAGGTGAGAGATTCTCACATATAGCTATCCTAGCTCCACGGCTCTTCATTTGCAGAAGTCTTCGCCGTTTTCGCATCTTCGTCAGCTTCGTTGCTGCTTTCACTACATACGTAAAAATCACATTTTTACTTCGCTATTCAATATTTAAAAATCGAATTTTTAGTTCAAAGTTCAATATATAAAAATCGAATTTTTATTTCAAAGTTCAACATATATAAAAATCGAATTTTTATTATTATGTTATATAGATAAAAACTATATTTTTTTTTATAAAGATTTCGCCATTATAAAAATTACCACTTTATCTCAACGTATATGAAATAAAAATCAGATTTTTATTTCGTTACATACACAAAGATGATATTTTTATATTCTCTATCATGTAAAAATTATATTTTTAATACTTTAAAAATATAAAAATCATATTTTTAATATTCCTATATAGTAAAGACTATATTTTTAATACTTTTTTTTTTAAAAAAAAATATAAAAACTATATTTTTAATATTCCTATATAATATAAAATCCTAACCTTACAGTTTTATAAAAATAAAATCGAAATTAGCTTTATATACTTTTCAAATTCAGTTTTTCTCACTTTTAAATTAAAAATAAAATAAAGTAAAGAAAGAAAAGAAAAAAAAACTTACTTCATCGAAGAAAAAAAAAAGGGGCATCGATGTCTGCGGAGGGGATGAACTTCAGTACCGGAGTCAGACGAGGCCAGGGTGGGGAGCAGCGTCGGCGGCTCGACCTCGGGCTGGAGGCGGCGGCGTCCTAGGGTTTCAGGGAGGCGCGATTTCGGTTCTTCGATGGGAGAAGACTTCGCGCGAGTGAAGCAGCAGAGGGGGGGGGCGGAGGTTGAACGGAGGAGGCGGCGCGCGAGGGGGGGCGGGCGGGCGGCGCTGGCCTCGAACGGCACCTTCGATCGCCTTCTCCTTTTTTTTTTTTATAAAATGATTTCTGTTTGAACGGGGGGGGGGGGGGGGGGCCAGAACCAATAAAGGGGGGAGAAAGAAATTTTTTATTAATTTAATTATTTTATTTTAATTCAAAAGTCTACATTTTCGATCGACCTCTAAAAGAGGTCCACCGCCTGTCGTCCCTAGCGTTTAACCCCCATTCCGAACACAATGGGATATGTATCGTCCGCTGATTCGGCCGTTACAATCAGTTTCCGTTGAATTTTCTTTTAAATCATTATATTGAATTTTAAACGCACATTTCAAATTACCGGGGTCACATACTAACTAGAAAAATTCCAGAAAAATATTTTCTAGCTTCGTATTGACGATACGGTCCTAACAAAACTAGTTTCGTCGAATTCTGAGACCGTTAGAAAAATGGCCAATTTCCAGTCGACTAAAATCAACTGAAACTGGTCAAACGCGTTTTCCTTTGCTACTCTCACATATTGATTCGAAAAATTATGAAATTTGGAATCTAGCAATAACTTGACACCACGGACCCAACAAAACTGGTTTCGTCGAAATCCGAGGTCGTTTGCAAAATGTCCATTTTTAAGGGCCTGAATTCCATAGCGACTATTCAGAATTTTCAACTGGACATATCTTATCATTTCTAAGATGAAATCTCAGTTTGTTAACTTCGTTACAAAGATATTCACTATTAGATTCCATTATTTTTGGTTTCACTAAAATCCGGATTGTTTTGCACCCGGTACATTCACTTGAAGTTTGAAATCGAATTATCGAACTACCGCGCCATTTTCAATTCTATTTATAATTATATATAAATATTTTATATTCTAACGACGACGCGTATAATATATACGTCGAATTATATTCAAAATAAATTTCTCGTCGATTATATTTAAAATAATTCATTTTAAATAATCAAAATTCGCTAAAATTGCCAAAATAAAATTTTCAAACTGGCTCGCATTTTACGGGTTGTTACAACAGTTCACGATAAACCCATTTCAAATCCATTCAAATATATTAGAAATCCCGATTATTTAAAACCCCTTTTTTTATCTAATTTATTTATTTAAAAATAAAAACCCGGGTTTTAAATTGAGTTCAAACTAGTTCATTTCGATAAAAATCTATTTTTATCTTTTCAAATATGGAGTTTTTCACCCCAATTTTTCCCAAATCATTTCTTATGATTTTACACAAATTATTGATATTTTTAATAATTTTATCAAGGCCCGTACAGTCGATTTCCACCAACGGCGATCGAACTGCACTTACAACGACCTTTTTCGAATTTGATTTGGACGTATCTCCAAATCCAACCGTTAGATTTTAAATTTCTAATATTCGTTAGAAAGCTCTTTTCGATACGAACCCAACGGTTCCGGTTTTAGGAGAATCCGACGGTCGGATCTCCCGTAATGTCCGTTTGAAATAAATGGTCGAAATTCACGAACTGTCGCGGCGCGGCGCGTTCTATTCAGGCCATTATATTATATATATAATATATATTTCGTCGATTCCTATTCAAAACGAATTTTATAAATAGTTTTGAATTCGTTTCAAAAACAATTTCAACTTCCATTTCATTTCAAATCAAAATTGAATTCCTCCTTATAAATTCGTTTTAAAATTCATTTCTATTCAATTCAAATTTCAATTCGATTTGAGTTCATTTCAATTCGCTTTCAATTCAATTTGAATTCGTTTTCAATTCGCTTTCAATTCAATTTGAATTCGTTTTCAATTCAATTCAATTCAAATTTCAATTCGATTTGAGTTCATTTCAATTCGCTTTCAATTCAATTTGAATTCATTTTCAATTCAATTTGAATTCGAATTTCAATTCGCTTTCAATTCAATTTGAATTCGCTTTCAATTCAATTTGAATTCGTTTTGGTTTTCTATTCGATTCAAATTCATTTTTTTTCCAAATCAATTTTGTTACGTTTTCTATTTGAATCAAATTCATTATATATTCAATTGAAATCAAATTGGTTTTCTATTCCATTCAATTCGAAATCGTTTTATATTCAATTCAAATCGAAATCGTTATATATTCAATTCATTTCGAAATCGTTATATATTCAATTCATTTCGAAATCGTTATATATTCAATTCATTTCGAAATCGTTTTATATTCAATTCATTTCGAAATCGTTTTATATTCAATTCATTTCGAAATCGTTTTATATTCAATTCATTTCGAAATCGTTATATATTCAATTCATTTCGAAATCGTTATATATTCAATTCATTTCGAAATCGTTATATATTCAATTCATTTCGAAATCGTTTTATTCAATTCATTTCGAAATCGTTATCTATTCAATTCATTTCGAAATCGTTATATATTCAATTCATTTCGAAATCGTTATATATTCAATTCATTTCGAAATCGTTTTATATTCAATTCATTTCGAAATCGTTATATTCAATTCATTTCGAAATCGTTATCTATTCAATTCATTTCGAAATCGTTATATATTCAATTCATTTCGAAATCGTTATATATTCAATTCATTTCGAAATCGTTATATATTCAATTCTGAATGTAATCGATATAAATATCGTTCGCGTCAAAATGGCGCATCACTAATCAACACGGCTTTATATATTCTATTTCAAATATTTCTTTTTGTCAACACACGACTAATCTCAACGAATGAGTACCGTCCACGTATGACTATTTTTGTTAAAATATTTCGTTCAACACATGACTAATCTCAACGGATGAGTACAGTCAACACATGAACCTTTATTTTATATTATAAAGATGTAAATTTTATTATTAAAATATTCGTTCAACACATGACTAATCTCAACGGATGAGTACAGTCAACACATGAACCTTTATTTTATATTATAAAGATGTAAATTTTATTATTAAAATATTCGTTCAACACATGACTAATCTCAACGGATGAGTACAGTCAACACATGAACCTTTATTTTATATTATTCTTTATTTTCTAAATTGGAATGAGGCCCAATTAATCACTATATAAAGTTAATTATATGGATCTTCATACAACACATGTATATAATAGCATTGAAAAATAATCAACCATCAACCAAAGTGCACTACACTGTATAAGCATCAAATATAGATATTTAACGCTTATAACAGCCTGTCAATCAATCGATCGACATATTTAATTAATCAGGATGAGTGAACTTCATATTTCATCCCAACACCCGTGTGGGGTTTCAAACAATCAAACACAGATTTTATTTGTGCAGTTGGGCGATGTGTAAAATTTATCGACCCAATCAATGTCAGTCAAATCAGTGTACATAAACAAACCGTCTGGTTTGTAAATGAATATTTTATTTTATTCACTTTCACGTTAAAAATTATATTTTTAACGATAAAATATTTTATTTTAACATATGAATTTCTATTCAGTTCATTCTTTAAATAAAATGATATTCTTATTTTTCTAACATATTTTAGAAAATTTCGGCGGCATAACGGCACGATACTAGGAACGGGACAAGGCCTAGCCTTATCCCCGGTCTAGTGAAGGCCCACGCCATTCACACATCAATCAAAATCTCCAAACAACCAAATTCAAATCACATCATATAACTAATCTATGCAACCAAACAAACAAGTCCATGGTCTGTGGACAATTGTGTCGGGTGCTACTAAGCACCGTCTGCATCCTAGTATATATATATATAACTAGAAAATGAAATTGAAAGGTGAGAAATTCTCACATATAGCTATCCAATCATCTTGACTCTTCTTTTGCAGAATTCTTCGTCGTTCTCGCCTTTTTATCACTTTCGTTGCCCGTAGCCACTACATATGTAAAAATCACATTTTTACTTCGCTATTCAATATGTAAAAATCGAATTTTTACTTCGCTCTTCAATATATATAAAAATCGAATTTTTACTTTGCTTCATTATAAAAATTATAACTCTACGTATTTCAAAATCTCAACTTTCCTTATATAGAAATCTAGTCTTCTTTATTTTACAAATTACTTCTTTTTCATGTTAAAAAAAATCTCGACCTCTTCATATTTTTAAAACAAAGTAGATTCATATTTTTAAAACAATGCAACTTCTATTTTTAAAACATTGCAACTTCTATTTTTAAAACATTGCAACTTCTATTTTTAAAACATTGCAACTTCTATTTTTAAAACATTGCAACTTCTATTTTTACATCAAGTCTATTTCTATAGACGTCATATATATATTGTCATTTCTATATTTAAAACAACACCTTTTTATATCATGCTATATTTACAATGAAAATTATTTCTCTTCTTCGCTACTTATATAAAGATTTCATATTAAAAACATATTCTTTTTCATATATAAAAATCTATTCTTTTTGTATATATAAAGATCTATCCTTTTGCATATATAAAAATCTATTCTTTTGCATATATAAAAATCTATTCTTTTTTTTTATTTGTATAAACATAAATCACATTTTTATATAAACTATTGTATGTAAAAACTGATTTTTAAAAATTAAAACTACATTTAAAACTGAAAATAAATCATTTTTATTTACTGCCTAATAATAACAGAAAAACACTGCAGTATTTTACCTTTCTTCTTCTTTTAAAACCACAGGCCGACGTCGCTCAAACCATGGTTCAAAACTAGGGTCAAACTAGCGCCCACTACAACGCACTAGGAGATGATCAGATTGCTTCACCCTGACGGCCCAAGAGAGCCGCACCTCCCCCCTTCACGCATACGAACTCGGTGGGGTCCCCACGTCAGGATTCAAGCTCGAACCGGCGGTCTTGGGGGCGGTCGGACGTCGGAGGGTGGAGGCGGCCTAGGGTTTGGCTGTGGGGCGTGGGGTTTGCGGGTTTGGGGACTGGGGGGAATTCGACGAGGTCGCTGGAGGCCAGGGGAGGAGGGCTGGGGACCGGCGACGCTGGGGTTGCGGTTTGGCGATGGTGCGATGGTGGTAGGAGCGGTGGTGGCGGCCTCCGCCTTCATTCGTTCGGTTTTTTTTTCTTTTTGTTTCTGAGCGAATGAAGAAGTAGGGGGGCAGATTGAAATAAGTGGGAGGGGAGAGAGAAAGGCTAATTTTATTTTTATTATTATTTTAAATGCAAAAAGTTGACTTTTACATACGACCTCTAAACGAGGCCCACCGCCTGTCGTCCATAGCGTTTCACCCCCATTCCGAACATAATGGGATATGTATCGTAAGCTGATTTGATCGTTTCGATCAGTTTCCATTGAATTTACATTTAAATCACTATATTGAATTTAAAACGTACATTTCAAATTACCGGGGTCACATACTAACTCGAAAAATTCCAGAAAAATATTTTCTAGCTTCGTATTGACGATATGGTCCTAACAAAACTAGTTTCATCGAATTCTGAGACCGTTTGAAAAATGGCCATTTTCCAGTCGATTAAAATCAACTGAAACTGGTCAAACGCGTTTTCCTTCGCCACGCTCACATATTGATTCTAAAAATTATGAAATTTGAAACCTAGCAATAATTTGACACTGCGGATCCAACAAAAGTTGTTTCGTCGAAATCCGAGGTCGTTTGCAAAATGTCCATTTTTAAGGGCCTGAATTCCATAGCGACTATTCAGAATTTTCAACTGGACATATCTTTTGATTCCCGCTATGAAATCTTGATTTTTCGGATTCGTTGGAAAGATATCACCAATTAGATCCTATTGTTTTTGGTTTCACTAAAATCCGGATTGTTTTGCACCCGGTACATTCAATTGAAGTTTGAAATCGAATTATCGAACTACCGCGCCATTTTCAATTATATTTATAATTATATATAAATATTTATATTCTAACGACGGCGCGTATAATATATACGATCGAATTCTATTCAAAAATGAATTTCTCGTCAATATTATTTAAAATAATCTATTTTAAATATCCAGAATTCGCCAAAATTGCCAAAATAAAAATTTTAAACTAGCCCAGATTTTCGAGTTGTTACAGGTTTCGAGTCTAAAACTGAGCCGGATAGGCTCTGTTTCCAAACTGAGTGGCTCAGTTTAGAAACTGCGCCTTTCCAACTCAGTTTTGAATCCGAAACTGAGACAGGCTCAGTTTTGTTCATTTTAGGTTCACTGATCATTTTTACTACCATGTACACAACATGCTTTTCACTACATATACATACCAAAAGCATTTTCACTACCATGTACACAAACTGCACATACCCAAAGCAGGGAAATACAAGTGTTCTACACTAGTTTGGACTTGAAACGCTAACCTGTCTTAGACGAAGGAGCTGCAGAATCTTCCGAGACTTCGGATCCATATTGAAAGTCTGCAACTGAATTTGAGAGTTGAGTTATAAAATGGGCAGTGGGTTAAATATCAATAATCATTATCTTTTACTGACTGCTATACTTGTTTAGAACAAAAGAAGCACGGGAAATTACTAGAATAAATAATTTATAAGAGTCTATTAAGAAAGATATTTTAGTATAGAGTTGTGTTTAATGGACATACTTAATTGAGTTGGCAAAGAATTGATCTGTTCGGAACAAAATTTTGTTTAAAAAAATTAAAATTAAATTTAAAATAGATTCGAAGTTCACCGTAACTGATACAAGGTTTTGTAATGATGACTTATTATGAGTGTTTGTAATGATGGATTATTATGACATGTAGCTATTTAATATCATTCCTAGTAAAAGTGGTAAAGAAAACCATATACCCATGTCATAATTGCTCAAGTTTGAAATAGAAACTATCTGAACGAAAAAGAAAGCTTAGACGAACATAAAAGGCCATTCCTTAGTATAGATATATCATATCCATGAATAACATAACATGGCGGAATAAGTAAATCTTACTTTTAGTAGTTCAAGCGTGGGAAGCTGGGCTTCAAGTGGAAGAGTATGTGGCTTTGCAGACTGGGAAATAATAGTATAAAGTACCATCTGTATTTAAGGTGATTACATGGACTTCGCTTTCTGTAAGAATAATAGTGATATCATTCAGCAACTCAAAATAGAAAAACAAAGACAGCAAAAATAGCGGTAAAAAACTAAAATCACTCACCAGAATTATCTTCATCAAATGTGGCACAGAAGAAAAGTCAAGGAGACATACTATTCTAACACTCACAATCTTCATATTATACCTAACATAATGCTATATGTTAAAAAAATTAAGTAACAAATACAAGGATATTCTTCTCTAGGCGGAGAAGCTCTAACCCACAAAAGCAAACAGTAGCATTTTTTGAGGAGTGGAATAACTCGAACTCTTTCTCAAACGGTAGCGAACAACTGCGTGGCAACGAACAGCTGTTGTTTGTTGCCACGCAGCTGTTCGCTTTCGCAGCGAACAGCTACTGTTCGCTATCGCAGCGAACAGCAGCTGTTCGCGAACAGCAGCTGCTCTCTCCTGCAGTGAACAACAGCATGTTCGCGAACAGCAGCATGTTCGCGAACAGTTGCTATTCGCTTTCTGCGAACAGTTGCTGTTCGCTTTTACTGTTCGCTCCCGCAGCGAACAGCAGCCTGTTCGCGAACAGGCAGCTGTTTGCGAACAGGTAGCTGTTCGCGAACAGGCAGCTATAAAGCGAACAGCTGCTGTTCGCGAACAGCTGCTGTTCGCTTTCGCAGCGAACAGTAAACTTAATCTCACTTACAAAAAAAATGTAAACATAACAGTAGATAATTGCCAATAAGAAAATGTAAATAGCACTGTTGTCAAACTAACGACACATCTATGTTCATGCTATATATTCTTAATCCAACGTATGCATATTTGATACGTGTTCACGCAAGTTATATATGTTCTTAATCTAAGAATCGCAAACCTTAATTCTTCCCAAGCGGGAAGTGGAAGATGTCGTTGAATATAATCCGGAACACAATTCGAATCATTCCGGTACAACACATCAGCTACTTCAAATGCAGTTCTTATAGTTGACATGTCATTGCGTGTGGTAGCAAGGCTAATTGCTGTCTTGAGCTTTCATATTCACATTGCAAAAAAATGAATCACAAACTTACAGTAGTAGTATTAAATTGCAACCAAACTCAATCGCATGTAAACAAATTAAACGCTAATAATTCAAAAGAGGTGGGAGAGAGGGGTAAGAGATAGTGGGAGAGAAAATGGGAAACAATCTATAGAAATGCAATTCTGTGCTTGCAGGGCATCAAATGAAAAAGATATTCATATGGTGTAATGAAAAGGGCAAGACCATCTCCATTTGATATATATAGCATAACTAAGATCAGTATATCTAATGATATTTAAGTTTTAAAAGATTCATAAGACTGACTCACCAGCTCCTTCACAACAATAAACTGTTCATCGGTTAAACGACATTGCCATCCCTGAAAATCAGATAGTATTCAAAAAAAAATAGAACTAAAAATGGAAGTTATCTGAAAAATACTGAATGGATGTGTTCACCAATACACTCGACAAATCCAGTGCCACCAATACCATCTGCATCAGACTCAATTAGAGCTGCATAATAATTTTTAATTTGATTAGAAATATGTTAAAGAATAAGAAAGACGAAGCATAACAAAACAAAGTTATCAAGGAAGAACACGCTTCTAGTGAGATATTTAAAATTGATACCAAAAATTGTTCCATATTCAAATGAAGAAAGAGGATCCTCAGTAGCGCTAAGTCTGAGAAGACGCAACCACAATCACTGGCAAAACAAAACACAGAGTCACCTCAGGTGTTGAACAGGCTGTAAAGTTGAAAATTAGAACTAATAAAAGTACAACATTTCATTAGTAGCTTTATGTCTCAAATAGATCTCTAAAAAGCAGACATGGATACTATAATAACTAATAACACTAAAAAATTGAAACTTTTTGTATCTTAAGGTTGTGAAAACGGATAGAAATTAGAGTTGGTTATAAATAATTTCAGATTAAGAAATACAATGAGACAGAGAAAGTGATGGAAACAAAAAGCTGAAACAGATTTTTTTGTTCCAATGTGATAGTAGTTCATCAAATATCTCAACTGCAATAATCAGAATGCAACTGATAAGATTTCGAATTCAAGGACGATAACTCAAAAACTATGTGATTAAATAACCTATCATTTCGCTTTTTATATATATAATAAGGACACAAGCTAACACTCTACTACTGAACTATAATCTCTAAGTAGAAACTTGTCTATATGCTTCTACTATTTTTCTCAATTTGATGACCATTTTAAGTTTTTCAAAAATTCAAAAAAAAACCTAGGGTTTTGAATAAATTAAAATTTGCTACCTTGATAGATAAATAAATAATAATGTCTTTCACAATTATGTTTAAAGAACATTTGTCCAGTACGCTGTGTCTTCAAAACTAAATGGAAGAAAAATATAAAATTAGAAATATCCACTTCTACAAAAATAAATCTGTCAAATATCATCTATTTGATTTTACAGTGTCATATGAGAAATTATAATTTTATATCATCATACGTGCAATGAAAACATGATAATGTATTCAATACCATGATTTAAACTACTTACAGCTCTTTCTCTGGGACTCAAGCTTTCAGCTTTTGATTCCGGGTCAATAAAAGAAGGCGATCTAAATAATATGAGTATTGATGGTTAGTTACACAACAGCAACAATGTGGAAGCTCAGAAGTATTTTATAGTTTCACGGATGTAGTCCAACACTTGTACCTCATATGTCTTCCTGAAATGCTTCCACTTATTGATGCTAAGATTGACCTGCACTTTTCTTCCAGCTCTACAGTTCTAATATTTAAAGGAAACTGCTTGTATTGGTAGCGAGTATCTGAGCACAAATTCAAAAGAAATATCCTCAACACAATAATATGGACCATGTTAAGTGACAAAATAACACTGACCAATTTCATAACTGGGAAACCATGGTCCAGTGTAAAACTACCCAATGTACCGCTAAAGAATCAAAGAAGCAATCTAACCCATATCTCAATTTAGATCAAAAAATAATTTACTAGGCAATATGCGCTAAATGATTATATAGCCAGGAACCCCATGATTTACTTGAAAATTAACAAAATTAACCCAACTCAGATGACAGGTTGTGTGCTATAATATAAAATTTCTTGTCTGGAAAAATCTCTGAAAGTTAACTGAATATGAAAGAACAGAGTTTGGTGTATAAAAGCATGAAAAGAAACCTGCAAGTCCTGTGTCATGTTCTGTTATAGTTATGATTTCAGGTTCTTCCGATGGAGGAAAGATTGTGAACGGGCTCCGACCCCTCCATGTTGCATCTTGTAATTTATCAAGAAGATTGTGGCTATTTTCTTCTGATTTAACACATCTCTCAACATAATCTAGGAAGCCTTGAGAGTCTAAAATCCCCAAAAATCGCAGCAAATTACATCGCAACACTCGGCTCCACAAATCGATAAAGATGAGAATTAAATTTATACCTGACTGTGAGCGAATGCAAGCACAAATCAAACAAAATCCCCAAAATCGAATGCGAAAGCGAGTTGAAACCTGATGCCACCCCTAAAATCAGATAGCGCCACGCTCGGATGTTTTTTTTTCTTAGTTTTTTTTCTTCTTCTTTAGGATCGTGGGATATGGGATTACTGATTTAAGCGGCCGAAATTGTGAAAGCGTTGGGAGAAAGCAACGTGAAAGGGGAAATAGGGTTACACTGCCGAGTTTACGTTTTTACCCCCCGAACCCACCCTTAAAGACCCTAATAAGCGTTGGCAATAAAAAAATACAATTATGTATTTTTGGCAACACTTTTTTAATACAGCAATGCTTATTCTTGTTATTGTACTACAACACAAATAAGTGTTGGCGATTGAAAAAAAAAGGGTCACCAAATGGCCATTATGGTGTAGTGCTAGTATATATATTTAACTAGAAAATAAATTAGAGTGAGAAGTTCTCAATAGCCCGTCATCCAGAGTGCATTACACAACTGCATAAGCTTTAAATATGAATAATTAACGCTTACAATAGACTGTCAACCAATCGATTGACATAAAACTAAATATTGGGATTAGTGTATGTCCAATATCATCCCAATACCCGTATGGGGTTTTCAAACAACAAACACTGATTTTTATATATGCAGTTGGATGATGTGTAAAATATATCGTCCCAATCAATATTAGTTAAACGTGTGTGCATAAACAAATCGTCCGATTTGTAAATGAATATTTATTTTATTCATATACACATTAAAAATTATATTTTTTAACTATAAAATATTTACTTCAACACATGAATATTTTATACAATTCATTTATACAATAAAAATGATATTTTTGTTGTTCTAATATTTTTAGAAAATTTCGGCAGCATAACGACGCGATACTAGAACCGGAATAAGGTCTAGCCTTATCCCTCGCCTACTAATGGCTTGCGTCATGTACATACCAATTCTAATCAATTCATTTCATTTCCCAAACCAAATTCAACCAAATAATCCAATCAACCAAACAATCGTGGTTTCAAACAAAGGTGACGGGTGCTACTAAGCACCGTCTGCATCCTAGCATATATTTTTAACTAGAAAATAAATTAAAGTGAGAAGTTCTCACCTTTGGGATCCACTCCTCCATTCTTTATTTCTAAACGGTTTGGATTTGGAATTGATTCCAGTTGGTTCCATCGCAATCTGTTTCACGCGGTTTCATACTAAAAAATCTCAATTCTAAACAATGATGTTTAAAAATAAAATTCACATTTTTTATTTCAATGCTATCTTTAAAAAAAATCATATTTTATACTACTACTTCGTATATAAAAATCACATTTTATAATTCAGTTTTATATATAAAAATCATATCTTTACATCGCTACTTCATTATAAAAATTACATTTTTAAAATGCTTCATATATAATAAAAATCATATTTTTATTCTAAAATGATATATATAAAAATCGTATTTTTAATTCACTATTATACATATAAAAATCGAATCTTTTTAATGTATAAAAATCAAATCTTTTTAATTAATAAAAATCATATCTTGTCTACACAAATAAAAATAAAATCCTGTCTACACAAAAATCATAATTTTAATAAAAAAAATTATATTTTTAATCAAACAAAAATTATATTTTTAATCAAACAAAAATTATATTTTTAATCATATAAAATCCTATTCCTATCAGCATCAAAATCTAATTTCTATTAGCATAAAAATCTAATTTCTTAAATAAAAACTTACATCAATTCGGAGGAGGAGGGGGTTTCATGTCGCTGAGGAGGGGTGGTGGTGTGTGCGGCGGTCGGAGTTGGTGCCACGGTGGCCGGAGCGACGTTGTGGTGGTCTAGGGCTCGCGGTTGGTCAGGGTTTGATTTAGAGGAGGAGGAGGCCAAAGGGGTGGCTAGAGGAGGCCCGTTGGTGGGATGAGGCAGCAGCGGCGGTCGTCGGAGGGTGGCGGTGTTGAACGATGGGGGGCGACAAATTTGAATATCGAGGTTTTTATTTTTATTTTTATGCATTGGATCTGAAGTGAGAAGAGAGAGAAAGAAGGGGGGATTATATAATTATTTATTTAATTTAATTCTCCAAAAAGGTGACTTTTCTTTTGAATTCCAAACGAGACCCGATGACTGTCATCCCAGCTAATTACCCCCATTCCAAACACAATGGGATACGTATCGTAAGCCAATTCAGCTGTTTCGGTCAGTTTTCATTTAAATTACAATATAAATCAATATATATTTAATTTAAACGTACATTTCAATTTATTGGAGCTACATACGGACTCCAAAAATTCCCGTAAAATAGATCTAGCTATGTTTTGATGATATGGTCCTAACAAAACTAATTTCGTTGCATTTGGAGACCGTTTGAAAAACGGCCATTTTCTAGTCAATTAAATTCAAACTGAATTGACCAAACGCATTTAAATCTGCCACGGTCACATATTAATTCCAAAAATTCTGAAAATTGGAATCTAGCAATAACTTGACATTCCAGATCCAACAAAAGTGGTCTCGTCGGAAACGGAGGTCGTTTGCAAAATCGCTATTTTTAAGGGCTATATTTTATATAAATTCAATAGCGACTATTCTGAATTTTCAACTGGACAAAACTTTTTATTCCGGCTATGAAATCTGGATTTTTCACATTCGTTGGAAAGATATTTTCAAACAGATTCAAATATTTCTGGTTTCACTAAAATCCGGTTTATTTTGAATCTTGTACATTCATTTGAAATTTGAAATTGAATTTTTAAACTACCATGCCATTTCCAATTCCTTTTATAATTAAAATAAATATTTATATTCTAACTTCGATTTAAATAAATTTATACATTCTAGTTCTGTTCAAAATAAATTTCTAGTTGTTATTATTTCAAATAAATCATTTTAAATATTCAAAATTCATTAAAATTGCCAAAAGAATTTTTTTTAAATTGGTTCTGTTTTCTAGGTTGTTACACTAACCCTTAGGTTAATTTCAACTTACTTGCTTAAAAATATTATTGGTATAAGAACTAGCTTTATAAAATCATTTAATAATTTCTTATAGACTTAAAGCAACTGGCATGTTAAAGGAGATAGGAACATGTCCTCTTTTCATAAAGCACTTAAAATTCAAAATGCCATGACCTATATTTCTAGTATTCGTGATAAAGATGGTGTGCAATGCTCTTCTCAATCCTCCATTCAAAATACATTTATTAACTTCTTTCAGAATTCCCTTGGCGCTGACCATTCCCTTTTCATTTCCTTTGATCATTTTGAAATGATCCAGTTTCCACGCATAACAATAATATGAGTAGTAAGCTTATTGAAGAGATTTCAGATGAGGAAATTTAAAAGGCAATTTTTAACATGAAAGCTTCCAGTTCGTCCAGGCCAGATGGTTTTAATGCATACTTCTTTAAAGTGGCATGGAGTATAATTGGTGGAGATGTGACCAAGGCAATTAAAAAAAATTTCAAGCACAGTAGAATGCTCAAGGGTGTTAATACGACCAGGTTAGCATTGATACCTAAAATTCCACAACTAGGTAATGTTACACAATTTCGACCCAATGCATGTGCAATGTTGTCTATAAATGTATTGATAGAATCATTGCTGATAAAATGAAATGTGTTATTTCTGACCTTATATCCCTGAATCAAAGTGCATTCATACAAGGCAGAGATATTTCAGATAACATACTTCTATCAACTGAACTGATGAAGGGTTATAATAGGAAGAACATTTCTCTTAGATGTGCCCTTAAGCTTGATTGGCAAAAGGCCTATGACTCGATTCGTTGGAAATCTATCATATATGTTCTATTCAAAATGAAATTTCTGATGCCTTTTCTTAGTTGGATTTACACGTGCATTTCTGCAGTTGATTACACTTTGAGTTGCAACAGGTCGAGTTTTCGTTTTTTCAAAGGTACTCAAGGTATAAGACAGGGAGACCCTTTGTCACCTTACCTTTTTGTTTGTGTCATGGAACTCTTCACTGCCATTACTAAGCATGCACACACAAATCGGGTTTTAAACCATCACCCCATGTGTAAGAAATTATCATTGCCTGCCTTGCTCTTTACAAATGACTTACTGCTTTTCACTAAACCAATATTAAATCTATTGATGGGGTTCTCAGCATTCTAACACAGCTTAATTGTTTGACTATTCTATCAATCAATAAAAATAAATCCAAGATTCGAATAGCTGGTGTTTCTGAATTGCTTAAAATTGTCACATATAATAGCTCTAGGCTATCTCCTTTTAATGATTATGAGACTTACGGGCTACTATATGCTCGTCCAAAATCAAGTTATCTCAGTGTTTGCAACTGTATGAAAGGGTTACTACTAAAATATCCAGTTGGCCAAGTTCCAATTTTTCGATGGTAGGTAGACTTATCATTATTAAATATATTGCCACGTCGAGGTGCATTTATTATGCTAGAATATTCATACTACCAGTTAGACTGATTAATATGATAAACTCTGCTCTTAATCATTTCCTTTGGCATGGTAACCCATTTTCAAAGAAATTATTTCCTATTGATTATAATCATATCTGTTGCTCTAAGAAAAATGGTGGGTTAGATATTATGAATGTAAAGGAATGGAACAAGGTTGCCTTATCAGTTAGGTTTGACAAGCTTATGAGATACGATGATAATTTGTGGGCGTCATTGGTTAGAGTATACCTTATAAAAGATGCGTTCTTCTGGACTATGTTGCCTAATGTAGATTGTAGTTGGTTATGGAGAAATATTCTTAGAAATAGGGATACTTTTCTTCGCGTGGTTCAAGCGAATATGAAGTGTATGAAGAAGGTGGCTTTCAGGCATGATCCCTAGGTTTCTAAAGGTATTATCCTTAGTAATACAATTTCTTACAATCTTAGACTGTTGACTGGAATACATGACAATGCTAAAGTTGCGGAGTACTGGTGTGAAGGGGTGGTGTCCTTACCTTGCAGCAGTTCGGCTATTATTAGAAATGTATGGAGTTTCATATACAATAATTCATGTAACGACCTGCATTCTACGCATCATAGGATCATAAAATATTTATTTCGTCGTCATAGAGAGTCGTATGGTCATGGAACTTTGGGAGACGACTATTGGGGTCATTTCCCATGTTCATAATTTTTCCAGATTTTTAAATGACCGTTTTGCCCCTAGCTAATCTTGTTTGACCATAACTTTTAATTGGAAAGGAATTTTGACCTGAAACCACTTTCATTGGCTTTAGATGATGGTTTACCTTTCTGTAGAGTGGTTACATTAGCCAAACGGACTCACCGTTTGAGAGATATGCTGAAACAAGTTTCAAATGGTGAAAAACAGCTTAATTGGGCTTAACCGGGTGATTAACAGCAAGGCCCAAAGGGGAATTTCGGGATTTGGAGTATTTAAGGGCTGTTAGGGTTAGGGATTTCGGTTTTTAGACACTTTTCCAGTGGCCATAGACATTTGTTCAACCCTAACAATGGCCTCTAACATCTAAAACATCCCCAAGCCACCTTCTAAATGAAGATTAGCCTAATCAACATCAAATTAAGGAGAAATGGCACCAAAGCAAGGTTAGAGCTGCTGTGTTGCATTGGGAACAGCGCTAGACAGGGAATCATCTCAGATTTTATATTTTATTTGTGGCAAAGGTGAGTGATTTGCAAAGTTTCTCACTAATTACGGTTAATTAGGGGTAATTAGTGTTGATTAGCGAATTTATACGTTGATAAAATTTTGGAAAAATATTTATAAATTCGAAAATAATGTTTTAGGCCTCTATTAGAGAATTTGGTTGATTTGGTTAAGTTTTGTTAATCATGTCATTAATTATGCCTAAACAAGCTCAAGGGAAAATATGGGGTTTTGGCTATGTTTGATCCCTTTTAACCTATCAAATTGATGTTTTGGTGTTTGTGTTCAGTTCTATATGTTGCTATGACTGTATGCTTTGTGGTTGATTAGAAAAGTTAGAATGGTTGAAAACGCCGTTGTATGGCATAAAACAGTCGCTGGAAAAACTGCAGGAAATTGGCCAGCAACCGGATCGATCGCCCTTTCCGAACCCGACCCGGTCGTGACACCATCTTCACGAGCCGCCATGAGTATGCATCTACGACCGATCCGATGGAGGGAGGTCGACACGATCCGATGGAAGGACACATGACCCGACCCGATCCACCAGAAGACCTTCGACCCGAACCACTTATGCGTCTCCGATCCGACCCAGAGTGTAGAGGAAGACTTGAGCTGCTTGCACCACGAACGGAGACCACGATCCGATGGGATGACCAAGACCGACCTGGTGGAAGGAGCACGATCCGACCCGAAGGAGCTTGTCAAGAACTAAGATGTTGAGCACGAACTGAGGATGCATCGAACCGAACCGAACTGAAGATAGAAGGAAGGACTGAACCAATCCGGAGGAGACCAAAACCCGATATGCAAAGGAAGTCCAAGTGGGAAGTTTGTACTTAGAATCCAGTTGGGAACCAACGAGTCGACTTCATGAGTTGGACTTTGCTGCGGGACGTTTGCTAAGGGGTTGTCGATGTCTATAACTTTGGATCACTATGTGTAGGGGGTACATGAACGGATTCAGGGCCATAGTGACCTAGGTACGACTAAAGAGCTATAGACCAATGAAGTGGGGTCATTTGTAGAGATTTGGTCATGACTCCATGGGGTGAGCTTAGCAGTAGCAGTAGTTGTACAAGTCGAACTTCGTCACTACTTTGATGGGTCTAGTGATTGATAGTGGTGGACATCGTATGCTTTACGCACTGAGTGAGAGATGTGAGGATGGTTACTATGTTTGATTTGTTTGCCATCATTATGACATGCACACCCCCACCCCCGTATTCTTTACACCATATGTTAATGGCACTTTAGAGTATTGTACGTTATGTAGTGCTAACTCTTTGGTTGCAGGTCCAGGTTCAGGTATGGTTTAGTATACCTGTTATTGTTATGTTAGCTGCTTATCGCTCATACCAGACTTTTTGTCTGACCCAGAGTTTTATGTCTCTTCTTATTACTATGGGTGCTCTCACGAGCAGACTAGAGACAGGTTAGGTCGTATGCACGAGTAGCCGTACCGGAGACGAGCAGGAGGCTTCTACGTATGATATATAGATATTCTCCCTGTGTCGCTGCTGGTCACTACTTTGGGCATTAGTAGCGTACCCTTCCTTTCTTTTACCTTAGAGACATTTTTAAAGTTGTAATAATGATGATGTGGAACATAAGCTGTATTTGGATTTTCCGCTGCTATGATGTTTAGTTTTCAGCTTATGCACTGTCTCGCCTGTTTTATGTCAAATATGTTGTTATTATATTTTATCCCATGCGCTGTGAGACATTCTACAGGTTCCTTGTTAGTTGTTGTCTTCTTATTCTTTCTTATGATGTTCGTTCCGTACTAGATGGACATCGGTACAACGCATTTTCCTTGGAAATGTCGGCTGGTGTGGGGCGGGCCGTCACACTTGGTATCAGAGCTCTAGGTTGCGTAGTTAACCTAGGGAAATTATCGGGGAGAGATAGTACACGTATATGAGAGCACGTATTTGTGATTATTTTGGTTTTTAAAAGCTATATATATTATTGGTATAGCAAAGGATGAAGTCGCACTGCACTGACACCACAAAGAGGATGGTTAATCGTTTTCTTTGTGTAGATTAAACGATGAGCCGATACACAATGGGTACTGGTAGAGGAGCCAATAATGGGAATGCTGCTGACATGAGGATGATGTTTACTGATCTCATGAGGGAGATGTTTAGAGATGTTCCGAGGGCAACTCCCAATGTTGGTAATGGAGGTGGTCCAATAATGCAGGCGCGTAGGGCCGATTTCGCCAAGCTGAACAAGGATTATACTAGTCTTGGTGGGAAGTCGTTCCACGGAACGGAGTCGGCTACGGATGTTCAGGATTGGTTGGATAGCTGCGAGCGTGTCTTCAAAGACTTGGGTATCGAAGATACAATGAAGAGAAGGCTAGCATCCCGTCAGCTGCAAGGACGGGCAATGAATTGGTGGAATGCTATAAAGGCAGCTACTCCCGAGGATCAGATTACTTGGGATCAGTTTAAGACTTGCTTTAGCGATAAGTTCATTCCGGCTGCTCAGAAATCAGTTTTGTTTAAGAAGTTCTTGGAGCTTAAGCAAAATGGTAGAGCTGTCTCGGAGTATATTGCTGAGTTCGATACTTTATCGAAATATGGGTTATCTCTTATTGATACTGCCGAGAAGAAGAACGAGAAGTTCATAACTGGCTTGGATGGATACTTGGGGGAAAGGCTTATTAACCACATCGATGAGACGTTTGAATCGATTGTGGGGAAAGCTTTAAGATCGGAAAGTCTTTACCCTAAGCCGAAGATTGAGGTCGCATCTGTAGAGGAGCCGAAACCGCAAGAAAGCGGTGGAGGCAAGAGTGGTCCTCAGAATAAGAGGAAGCAGAACCAGAATAAGGATGGACGGAAGAAGAAGAAAAATGCTGGGTGCTTTAGCTGTGGCAAGAAGGGCCACTATGCTAGTAATTATCGAGCAAAGCCAGCAGACAGGAAGTGCTTCAACTGTGGCCAAGTGGGACATCACAAGGACAAGTGTCCGCAACCCCCTAAAGAAAAGCAGATGGTGAAAGCATATGCCCTTAATGCTATTCCTTCTTCGTCGAATGCCCAACTGTGGCGGAGAAGGGAAAGAATGTCATTATTCAAGGTATGCTTTCTGTTTATGATGTTCCTGTTAGAGTTTTGTTTGATACCGAAGCTTCCAGTTCTTTTATATCTAGTGACCTGGTAGATAGGTTGGGATTGGAGCCCGAGATTGTCGATAGACCTTTAGTAGTGACGAACCCGATTGGTGGTTCGACTAGCCTTAGCATGATTTGTCGTAATGTGGTCTTATCGAGTCATGAATGTATGTTTGTTTGTGATTGCTTTGTTTTGGGCTTTACTGGGTTTGGGATTATTTTGGAAGTCGATTGGCTCCAAAGATACGGGGTGGTAGTAGACTATGAGGGCTTTTTGGTGACAGTTAGAGCGGATGATGGGCGGAGGGTAGTGTTTGGTGGTCTACCTAGTGATGGGGTAATGGCTAGTTTTCTAAATTCCCTCAACATTCCGCATGATGAGTTGTCAGGTTTTCCCGTGGTTGGCCAGTATCCGGACGTCTTCGAGGAAGTGACTGGGCTTCCACCACACCGAAAGATTGAGTTTCGTATAGATTTAATGAAAGATGCCAGACCTATAGTGTGATGCCACTTCGTCGTATGGCACCAAGGGAGCAGCGAGAGCTCGGGGTGCAAGTCAGCGATCATTTGAAGAAGGTATTTATCAGAAGAAGTGTTTCTGAGTGGGGAGCACTAGTTGTGTTTGCTACCAAGGCCGACGGTTCCCTTCGATTTTGTGTAGACTACCGCGAGTAGAATAAAATGATGAGGAAGAATAAGTATCCTCTACCGCGGATAGATGATTTGTTTGATCAGTTGAGTGGTGCGAGAGTATTCTCTCAGTTGGATCTCGCGACAGGTTTTCATCGGCTTAGAGTGGAAGCTGAGAGTATAGCTAAAATGGCATTTCGGACGCCGACTGGATTATATGAGTGGTTGGTCATGCCATTCGGGTTGACCAATGCGCCAGCATATTTTGTGGATCTTATGAATAGGGTATTCAGAGATCAGTTGAATAAGTTTGTTCTTGTGTTCGTGGATGATATTTTGGTCTACTCGAGGACAGAGGAAGAATACAAGGAACAATTGAGAATAGTGATGGAGGTGTTGAGAAAACACCAATTGAAAGCGAAGTTTTCCAAATGTCACTTCTGGAGGAGGGAAGTGAGATTCTTGGGCCATGTTGTTTCAGAAAATGGTATTGCCATGGACCCTGCGAAGGTGGCTATGGTACAAGATTGGTCCACGCCCAAGAATGCAACTGACATACGAAGTTTCTTGGGATTAGCTGGATATTATCGTAAGTTTATCCAAGACTTCTCCAAGATAGCAGCACCGTTGACTCAGTTGACCAAGAAGAATCAAGCTTTCGTCTGGGACGAAAAATGTGAAAATGTATTCAAGAGTCTAAAGGAAAAGTTGACATGTGCACCAGTGTTAGTTATTCCTAAGGGGAATGAAGAAATTATGGTATATACGGATGCATGTGGTACCGGACTAGGTGTTGTATTGATGCAAGGAAGTAGGGTTGTAGCTTATGCAAGTCGGCAACTGAAACCGCACGAGAAAAGATACCCTACCCATGACTTGAAATTAACTGTGATTGTGTTCGCATTGAGGATGTGGAGACATTATCTCTTGGGAGAAAGATTTGAGTTGTTTACCGATCATAAGTCATTAAAGTATCTTTTCTCTCAAAAGGATCTAAATCTTCGACAGTAAAGATCGTTAGAATTCTTAGCTTCCTATGATTTCGACATCGCACATACACTAGGAAAGGTCAATGTGGTGGCTGATGCATTGAGTAGAAGACATGCCAGTTTAGGGGCTATATTTCTAGAATGGAAGCAACTGGAGTACATTGCTGGGTATGATTTCAGACCGAAGTGCGAATTGGATCCAGAAATGTTAGCAAATTTGACGATCAGACCCACTTTGATTAAGCGGATTGGTTCCAGTCAGAGGGACGATCTTAACCTATTGGAAATCATCTCAAAGTTAGAGATGGGAATCGACGGAGAGATGAACAAGTATGGGCTTGATCGAGATGGATGGCTTAGAAAGAATGGAAGACTTGTTGTACCCAATGTCAATGGATTGAGAGATGAAGATGAAGTGCTTTGAGAAAGTCAACACTCAAAACTGACCATACATCCTGGTGGTAACAAGATGTATTGAAACATAAAGCAGACCTACTACTAGAAAGGGATGAAAAGAGACGTTGAGACGTTTATATCCAAATGCATGAATTGCCACCTAGTTAAAGCTAAGAAAAAGAAGCCTAGTGGTTTGTTACAACCATTAGAAATTCCAGAATGGAAATGGAAACAAGTGTCAATGGATTTCAATGATGGGTTACCAAGGACTAGATCGGGCTATGATAGCATTTGGGTGATTGTGGACTGATTGAGTAAGAGTGCAAGGTTTATACCCGTCAAGTCAAGCAGGACGGCAGCTAAGTTAGCGGAACTGTATATAAAGTGGATAGTGAGATTTCATGGAATACCCAAAGGCATTGTGAGTGGCCGAGATCCATTGTTCACTAGTGGATTTTGGAAGAGCTTATAAGAGGTGTTAGGATCAGAATTACATCTCAGTACCGCGTATCATCCTCAAACCGATGGATAGACAGAGAGGGTGAATCGAGTGTTGGAAGATCTCTTGAGAGCTTGCATATTGGAATTTGGTGGATCATGGGATAACCATCTGCATCTAGTAGAGTTTTCATATAATAATAGTTATCAATCCAGTATCGGTATGGCTCCATTTGAAGCTTTGTACGGAAGACCGTGCAACTCACCATCATGTTGGTTGGAAATCGGTGAGAAATACGTGCTTGGACCAGAAGTAATAAGAGAAACATCAGACAAGATTAAGGTTATCCAACAGCGAATGAAGGCTGCCCAAGATAGGCAGAAGAGTTATGCTGATAAGAGGAGAAGAGAATTAAAGATCTCCATTGGCGACTTGGTGTTTGTCAAGATTTCTCCGTTGAAGAGCGTGATACGATTTGGCAGGAGAGGCAAGTTAGCACCAAGATTTGTTGGTCCATTCCTAGTTCTTGAGCAAATTGGGAATTTGGAATATAAAGTTGAATTACCAAAGAAGATGGCAGGAGTTCATAACGTATTTCATGTTTCCCAGTTAAGGAAATTCGTGCACGA
Organism: Allium sativum; assembly: GCA_030737875.1. Taxonomy (NCBI): domain Eukaryota; kingdom Viridiplantae; phylum Streptophyta; class Magnoliopsida; order Asparagales; family Amaryllidaceae; genus Allium; species Allium sativum. The sequence goes on along the minus strand of CM060922.1, from coordinate 930,950,148 downwards.
CCCCGGTGTGACTATTTCACCTGATCAGTTGGATGATATCGAGGCTGAACCCGAGGCGGTTGGGAACCGCATGCCTATGCATATTATTGGGAACGATACGAAGCAACTTCAAAGGAAAGCGGTGAAATTAGTCAAAGTTCAATGGGGCAAGAATGAAAATGATTGAACTTGGGAGACAGAGGAAAGCATTAGGAAGACGTCCAGAAATCTTCGCCTGGCAGGATTACAGTATCAATTTAGTCTTTCCGCATGCTAGGATAGGTTTGTTTTGCATGATTGATTGTTGTATATGGCTGGTAGGCATGCGGGATCCTTTGTATGTTTTGGGTTAAGGAATTTCGGGGACGAAATTTCTTAAGGGGGGAGAGCGTAACGACCCGCATTCTACGCATCATAGGATCGTAGAATATATATTTCATCGTCATAGAGAGTCGTATGGTCATGTAACTTTGGGAGACGACTATTGGGGTCATTTCCCATGTTCATAATTTTTCCCGATTTTTAAATGACCGTTTTGCCCCTAGCTGATTTTGTTTTGACCATAACTTTTGACTGGAAAGGAATTTCGACCTGAAAACACTTTCATTGGCTCCGGATGATGGATTACTTTCCGTAGAGTGGTTACATTAGCCAAACGGACTCACCATTTGGGAGATATGGCTGAAACAAGTTTCAGATGGTGAAAAACAGCTTAATTGGGCTTAACCAGGTGATTAACAGCTAGGCCCAAAGGGGAATTTCGGGATTTGGAGTATTTAAGGGCTGTTAGGGTTGGGGATTTTGGTTTTTAGACACTTTTCCAGCCGCCAGACATTTGTTCAACAATGGCCTCCAACATCTAAAACATCCCCAAACCACCTTCTAATTGAAGATTAGCCTAATCAACATCAAATTAAGGAGAAATAGCACCAAAGCAAGGTTAGAGCTACTGTTTTGCATTAGGAGCAGCACTAGACAGGGAATCATCTCAGATTTTATATTTTATTTGCGGCAAAGGTGAGTGATTTGCAAAGTTTCTCGCTAATTACGGTAAATTAGGAGTAATTAGTGTTGATTAGCGAATTTATACATTGATAAAATTTTGGAAAAATATTTATAAATTCGAAAATAATGTTTTAGGCCTTTTTTAAAGAATTTGGTTGATTTGGTTAAGTTTTGTTAATCCTATCATTAATTATACCTAAACATGCTTAAGGGAAAATATGGGGTTTTAGCTTTGTTTGATCCGTTTTAACCTATCAAATTATTGTTTTGGTGTTTGTGGTCAGTTCTATATGTTGTTATGACTGTGTGGTATGCTTTGTGATTGATTAGAAAAGTTAGAATGGTCGAAAATGCCATCGTATGGCGTAAAACAGTCACTGTAAGGACTGCAGGAAATTGGCCAGCAACCGGATTGGATCGCCCTTTCCGAACCCGACCCGGTCATGACACCATCTTCACGAGCCGCCGCGAGTATGCATCCACGACCGATCCGATGGAGGGAGCTTGGCACGATCCGATGGAAGGACACATGACCCGACACGATCCGCCAGAAGACCTCCAACCCGAACCACTTATGCGTCTCTGATCCGAACCGGAGTGGAGAGGAAGACTTGAGCTGCTTGCACCACGAACGGAGACCATGATCCGATGGGATGACCAAGACCGACCCGGTGGAGGGAGCAAGACCCGATCCGAGCCGAAGGAGCTTGCCATGAACTGAGATGTTGAGCACGAACTGAGGATGCATCGAACCGAACTGAAGATAAAAGGAAGGACTGAACCGATCCGGAGGAGACCAAAACCCGAGATGTAAAGGTAGTCCAAGTGGGAAGTTTGTACTCAGGATCCAGTTGGGAACCAACGAGTCGACTTCATGAGTTGGGCTTTGCTGTGGGACGTGTGCTAAGGGGTTGTCGATGTCTATAACTTTGGATCACTATGTGTAGGGGGTACGTGAACGGATTCAGGGCCACAGTGGCCTAGGTACGACTAAAGAGCTATAGACCAATGAAGTGGGGGTCATTTGTAAAGATTTGATCATGACTCCACGAGGTGAGCTTGGTAGTAGCAGTAGTTGTACAAGTCGAACTCCGTCACCATTCCGATGGGTCTAGTGATTGACAGTGGTGGACATTGTATGCTTTACGCACTGAGTGAGAGATGTGAGGATGGTTGCTATGTTTGATTTGTTTTCTATCATTATGACATGCACACCCCCACCCCCGTATTCTTTACACCATATGTTAGTGGCAGCTTAGAGTATTGTACGATATGTAGTGCTAACTCTTTGGTTGCAGGTCTAGGTTCAGGTATGGTTTAGTATACCTGTTATTGTTATGTTATTTGCTTATCGCTCATACCAGACTTTTTGTCTAACCCAGAGTTTTATGTCTCTTCTTATTACTCTGGGTGCTCTCACGAGCAGACTAGAGACAGGTTTAGTGGTATGCATGAGTAGCGTACCGGAGACGAGCAGGAGGCTTCCACGTATGATATATAGATATTCTCCCTGTGTCGCTACTGGTCACTACTTTGGGCATTAGTAGTGTACCCTTCCTTTCTTTTACCTTAGAGACAGTTTTAAAGTTGTAATAATGATGATGTAGAACATAAGCTGTATTTGGATTTTCTGCTGCTATGATGTTTAGTTTTCAGCTTATGCACTATCTCGCCTGTTTTATGTCAAATATGTTTTTATTATATTTTATCCCATGCGCTGTGAGACAATCTACAGGTTTCTTGTTGGTTCTTGTCTTCTTATTCTTTCTTCTGACGTCCGTTCCGTACTAGTTGGACATCGGTACATCGCACTTTCCTTGGAAATGTCGGCTGGTGCGGGACGGGCCGTCACAATTCATATCCGTATGTATCTCATCATGCATGCTGGAACGGAGTTTTTCACAAGATCGTCTAAGTATATAAGAATATATTAAATGATGCTAGCACTCTCGAATATGGGATTGTGAATCGCTGCCTAAAGAAAATATAATGTTGTGGAAATTACTTAGAAATGGGTTTCATATGCTGGACAAGCAGAAACGAATGGTGTTTATGGAAAATATTACGTGCCTTTTTTGTAGAAGAAGTGATGAATTTGTTTCTCATCTATTTTTTTAATGTGGTTTTACTCAATTCATTTAGACTAAAGTGCTTAGTTACTTTAATTTGCACAGACAATCAACCATTTCAGGGATTGAATGGTACACTATTTTCAAATCGACTAGATGGAAGAATGTTAAAGGGAAGTTACTTTTGAAATTGCTTAAGAAATTTATTTATTTAATATGGATGGAGAGGAACATTCGAGTGTTCAGACGAGATATTTCTTCTAAACACTCAATGGTGCTCTCTATTATTAGATATATGAGATAATTTATATATTTTAGTGCGCTGGCACTTCAAACCAGTTTTGAGTTTCTGTGCATGTGCAGTTTCTCCCTCTTTTCTCCTCTTTAGTAAACAATGGCACGATCCAGTTTAAAATCCGGATTGCCTTTCAAAAATAATAATAATAAATAATAATAATAAATATTTATTTTCTTTTTATAAACCTCCATTTAAAATAATATATTTCAAATTCTATCTTCAGTTATAAATTTTATAACTTCATTTGTATCGATTCACCCGACGGTAAATCAATTTATATGAAACGATGTATACTTAGGCAATCAACTGCTAATTTCTCAACCAATATTACACGTTGTTAATAACAGAACTAACGTTAAATTTGGATTCAACAATAAATAATCAAGTCAATATAGTAGTCTAGTACTAAGCCAGCTCATGTACTATAATCTAGAATTAGAGTCAGTGGACAACCCACTATAAATGTTGTATACGGTGAACGGTCCACTTTAAAACCCGATTAGCTGACTGTTAACTACAATCGCATGTACCATACTGTATTTTTTAGTATAAGCTATCAAGTCAATCGTCCAATCGTATTTGTTAGACCATTCATATAATGATCATATGAAAATAAACAATAAATTCGAGGAATCATGTTGGATCCCTCTAACCTTTTTTTCCTTGCATCCAAATAGGCTACCTATAATAAAACAATCCATTCAATAAAATAATATATTATCTGCTGTAATAAACATGAATAATCAACTCAACTGATAATGGTCAACTAATAACAACAAGATAGCCATTCAATTTTTTTTATTAAATACGTGTATATTATTATAAACATAACAAACATGGTAAGTTACCTCATTTAGATAGTCATTAAAAAAACGACTAGTTTCGAGTAAATTAAAAGAACGTTTAATTTAAAGCAGTTATATAAAAATATTCAGCATATATTCAAACAATCATCAAATCATCCAACAATTAGCAAACGTAGCACACAAATATTAAACCCGACTTTTATAAAATATAAGTGGGACAATTGAGTACTCACCTTGGTTTAATTCTTCATTAAAACGCATGTTTTAGTTAAATTAAACTAGTGTTTAGTTTAATTAAAAATTAATGTTGCTTCTAATCCTGATCTAACTAGCTCCATCACGTAGTCTCCGTCTGCACGGTCCCAATGGTACCAAATTTGTCCAATTATGATAACAAACAAATATGTTATAAATATTATAAGTTTACAAATGTATTTTAGTCAATTAAACTTTAATTTTTAAATAGGCCTTACCCAATGCATTACGACCTATTTCCACCTTAAACTTGTTTGCTATAGTAGCTCGTTTTCCTCCCGCGTTAAAAATATCCAGGGGCACGAACAAAATTGTCGATCCTCTTCAACTTATATCTCCAACATCACTCCACCATTCCTCCAACTGTAATCTCCATTAAACTCCACTTCAAAAACTCCATCATGCCGTCTCCTCCATTCGCAACTCATACGTCGTCTAATCATAGCGTCTTAGAAATCGCGCACAACAGTTTAAAAAAGGAAGCAACATAATTTTTGTTGAACTCCAGCAAAACCTTGTTGAATGCTGCCTCACCTCACCACCATTACAACTCCACATCTCCAAGGTCTGAAACCAAACCGTCTGCCACGCTCATATGCCCTAGTTCCCAACGTAAAAATCCAGTGATCAAAACATGAACCGTACCCTACCAAACGTTGCCATCATGAAGATAATACTCGCAGAATTACATAGATATAATCTTTTGGATTTATAAACATTTATATGAATTTATATGGATTTTTAAAGCTCGCTTTGTTTTGGAAGAAAGTTGACGGTTCTTTATTGCTCGGAAATGAGGATGAAGCTGCGTTATATATAAGAGAAAATAGGGGAGGATAAGAACAATGTAAAGTCAATGGGTATAGTATAGGAGAACGTAGGCATGTGCATTTTATCAAGCCTGTGCTGATCTTGACTTGCATGTGGTGTGAGTATAAGAATAGGGTAAGAGGCAGAATGAAATAGGTAGCTGATTGAAAGGTACTTCATTTGCAAACTAGTGTAGGCTATTTTTATTTTCTTTCACAAGCATGTGCGTGCAATTCAATAGAGGGATAAACCATAGTGTTAGGCATGCTTAGGTCAGTACATTTTATTTATCTTGCTAAGAGTAGAAGTTTAATTTATTTTAATTTAATATGGTTATTCCATTTACTGCTATTTAATGTTGCATGTTAAATATATGCGGCGCCATACATCTACTCCAAACTCAACGAAAACAAACACACTGCTACGTCTTGCCATTCCAGATCCAATGAAATTAATTTCATTGAATCTGACTCTATTTGCAAAACAGAATTATTTCAATTTCAGTTTATTTATCGGCTCTCATTCAAATGTCGCTCGCTCACAAAACAACTCTGATTGACCTCAAACTAGAAATCTAGCAATAACTAGTCATACGTATTCCAATAAAATTTGTTATGTCGGAAATAGAGATCGTTTGAAAATAGCTATTTCTACGGCTTAATTAATATCGATATAATATAAATGAATTCCAAAACAATTAATTAAGAAAATGTTATTATTGTATATCCAAATAAAGTGATATATAGCTTCAAATCCAACAAATATGGAATTATAACTTACCATTAACATTCTCAAGTTTAAATGATACCCAAATTATATAAAAAACTTTTTTAATTTATTAATTAGGTGTTATCATTTATAAATGAATCCATAACGACTATTTTAAATTTTGATTTAGACATAACCTACAATATATAAGATAAAACCTTGATTTTTCTCTTCCATTAGAAAATTATCATTTAATATATTCTAACGTTTCTTGTTTCACATAATTCAGACTTATATCGGATTATGTATATTCAATTGAAGTTCAAAATTCAATATTACGAACTATCGCGCGAGCTCATTTTAAATTAAATATAAATTTAAACGTTCAAACTACGTTTTATAAATAAATTCCATATAAAATCCATTAGTATTCCAAATATAATATTAAAAATAGATTTAAATATTAAATTTCAAGCGATTGAAAAATCCGAGTCGTTACAACCAAGGTGGTTGACCCAGTACTCATGTGGGTCGACCTACTTGCAATATGGATCGACCTATATACGATCGTAATGATCGTATATCAGGTCCTATGTTACTTGATTTCTTCTCTAATTCAAAAATTACCTAACGTTTATTTTCTTGTCTATTTTCTTTCTAATCTACTTAATTATTATTTCCAGTTTTATTGCATGTTCCAACACTTAAATAAATATGCGTATTCATTCTATTATTATTTTTTATTTTTAAAATACGTTCGAATTTAAAACAGCTCATATATATCTATGTACAACTCCATCTATTTCCAAATTCAAATTGTGTTATCCCGAAATTTATTTCTTACTTGTTTTAATTAATTACCTGTTACTTTTGAATTTCATGTCTACACACACACACATACATATATACACACAAACACATATACACTCATCTATATATAATCTTTCTATATATGTGCATATACATATAATTTTTCCCTTTGAACACATGTCTTTTTGGTTTGCCCTCTTAAAATTGAAAAACAAAACGTTGATGGGATTCGAAGTCGCGTGGTACTACATGGGAGGCAAGTGCTCAACCACTAAACAACACTGTGTTTTTGTTCCTGAAATTAGAACATTGAAAACAATTGGCTTTATGAGTGTTTCTCTTATTTTGTTTTATTTTGGTTTGATCTGAAACTTCATTGAATGATATCTTCTTTGTTTTAAGTCCATTTTCTACAAACCATAGGTCTAAATTGATCAGAAAATTTCCACAGACACAATGACGCTAATTCCGTTACTAAATTCAGAAAGTTTTACAAATTTTATTTTATTATTTAATTAAAAATTAGGCATGTTACATTCTCTCACCCTTTAGGAAATTTCATACCCGAAATTTTGTAAGGGTAAAATTTTGTAGTTCCTCGCATAATATGCAACCATAATGTGTACATCCAATTTTTACAACTATTTGTGCAATTGTGCAAAGTGTAACACAATATAAAAATATATGAACGTAATGAATGCCTAAGCAGTACCTCCTATACGAATGCAAATTTTCTTAAAGACCTTTTGAAAACATGATGCACATATCCTAAATATATTGGCAAATTCTATGTGAATGCAAGATTTTGAAAATCAAAAATACATTTTCATCCAATTTTTCCCACACTCTTACAACTAAGAATGTATTTCATCCAATTTTTGCATTCAAATCCTACTCACTAACTTTGAATTTACGAATTACTGCAAAGTATGATTTTCTGAATTTGATTTCTTATGTTAGAAAGAGGTAGAAAATGGAAAATTACATATTTTTCATCCAGTTTTACGCACCTTTTTCCCATATACTTGGAAACCTTTATTTGCTAATATTATAAAAGTTCTTCTTTTCTATTCCAAGCATAGTTTACATAAAAAAAATCTTTACATTTTTCTAAACTTACATTGAGAAGATTTAATTTTTCTCATTTATTGTAATCTTCGTCTTTGTTGTATTCTATAAACTTTTCTAGTTTTCTTTTTAATTATTCATCTTTTGTTTAAATAGTTGTTTTACTTACAATATCCTATGTCATTTTCTTGTTCTAGTGATCATCTTAAATACCTAGAAAGAGATTATCATACTAAACCATCCTATTTTCCAACCAACAAATAGAATATTACATATGTAACGACCCGCACTTTCACTCACCTCAAACCAACCATAAACCGAAACCCACGTCGATTCAACGTAAGCAAAATTACGTTTCGTTTGGGTTTATCAGAGAAACAATAGAGGAATACAAAGCTCACAGCGGAACAATTAAAATATAATAAGAATGTATTATTGCAGTGGAAATATTTCTGAATACAAATCTGATTTTACATACCATTATAACCATGTAAGCTTAACATAATATACCGATAGTAAAGTACGTCCGGCCTTCATATGAAACTTTGGCTCTCTCTGGAACTCCAAATCTTCAAGCTTGAGCCCGATCTCGATAACTAAAAAACAAACTAACAGACTGCCCGTGTGGAAATTGTGGGCACCCGCAGTTTGCAAGGGAAAAACAAACTACGAGTCAGTCATGGGACTCGTGTGAGAAAACTTTATTAGCTAATCTGATATTCAGCCTTAATTTGAATAAGGTATCTTGGGACCACGCCGCACGTCGCAGAACGGGTTTCCTCCCAAGGATACGTGCACAACCATAGCAACCAGGACCAAACATAGCAAACATAAACCAAAATTTGAAAATATGAATTTAGAAAAATGAACGATTATAAGCCCCAGGTCCCATCACACAACGCAAGCGCACACCAGAGGATAGGGGTTTCGTATTGGAAATAAAATTATGAATATTAAACTTGGGCGTGAAAAATTTGTTCGAAAATAAACTTATGAATATTAGCTCGCATAGTGCCCCATCCCACTATGTTCGCTACGTAGGTATACAACTGAAAATCGTAAAGGGTTTCGTATTGGAAGTTGGATTTCCATCAATGAGCCTGGGCTAAGGATTTTCCCAATCCGATTCGGAACCCCCAGCTAGGTTCGAGGATCCCGTCTGGCCCCTTTGGAGCGGGAGGGTCGGTCCACCCTACTTCGTGGATTAAAGTAACATCATGAACATAACGTCCCTCAGTCTGTGTGTAGACTGTCATCTAGGTATATTGACTTAGTCTGAGGTGCCTCATCCAACAAACCACATAAGTAAATGCCTGGGTTCCATACCATGGCATTACCTGTTGCTAGATGGAACGTTAAGTCTCTACCCCTGCGGTCTATAATCCTGTTTCGGCTCGCTTCCGGTTGTGAGGACCGCGAAGTGACGACATACACAAAGCCACACGTTTAAGCCATGCTTTGGTCTTCAACCACAAGGTCCTGCTTTTCAACAAAAGCCTTGATCATTTCCACTTATCATGCCACACTACCATTCCTTAAAACACAAACTGCTATTCATTCACCAACATACAACCTTTCAGCTCGTACGTCTCAAAGAAGGGTGTTAAGCAAGAGAATAAATTCTCTGCCACCAAACATATGTGTGTTTAGTAAACGTCAACTTGTATTTTATAAAATACAGTGTCAGACATGAAATCCATCAACAAGTCCATTTCGGGAATAGGGACGAAACCGAAGGCACTTGATTCCACGTCCCCCCTGGGAGTGCAAGTCCTTGTAAACCAAATCGTTTCAAGTACGGTCAGATTATGCCGCCACTTTAACCTCATATAGGCCATCGCCCAAGGCATCAATAGGCCATCCTACCGATATAAAGAAATTTGGGTCTTCCACCATTGTCGTCGATATCTTAACATCAGCATCACGTCGTATAATTATTCGGAATGAGTAAAAACCTGGTCTTTCCAAATAATTATCGCATCTTTAAAACCAATAGGTATATAAGATTTCATGAACCTCATTCCATTTCAAATATTCATTAAATTGGGAATTATTCCCAGAAATCTTATCAAAGATTTAATTCATTTAATCCTCTTGTTTAAATCTTTCTTTGGAAATCATTACAAAGGATTTTACAATATCTTTTCATAATCTAAACCAAATTAAGGTTTATCAACTAGTCGGGATTAACGAGCCTTACCGAAGTAATCATTCATTTTATTATCCCAATCCCAACCTATTCATCTCATGAAGAAAAACTGGTAGTACTCCATATCTAACACCCATGGTGTTACTAGTAAATTCAATTACCATCCAACGTTTTAAATCTAATTAAAGATTTAACTATCGCATGGAGTAAAACTGGTTTTACCCCATTCTCGAGCATTTCTTGAATTTGGTAAATTAAATTACCCTATTCTCATTTCAATTTAACAAAAGATTCATTAAAACTCCACTTAGTTTTCTTCTTTAAAATAATTACTCAATGATTATTCAATCTTAGGAAAATTATTTTGTCTTTAACTGGGTTAAAGAACCCATGTCACTTAAAACACAGTTCACGATAAACCAAAAATCATCTTCCATTTAAAATGGAATCTTCACGAAAATCATATCTGCTTACAACTGATATTAATCTCCGCATCCAACCAACACTATAAGCAGAATATTGGCCAGCGCCTTTCAAATTCCTCAAATAGTCTAAGTCTTCATCTATGGAGACTTATCTCGACCGTTAACCAGAACTGTATCCATTTAATTCCAATTTAGTTTAATTAATTGGAAAACTCCAATTTTCACTTATCTTTAATTCGGATTCATTATACAAAGATGGATATCTTCCTTACATTTAACGTTTAATAAACTATTAAACGAAAATCCGGGCTTTCCTTTCGATCCATTCCGGTCCTCGCCCAGATAAATAAACATTAGCCAGGTAAGTTCAGCGCACTAGTTGCAGCATCCTTACCTTGTTAAACACCCCGTTTATCTTTCCGGATCTCACAATCGGGACAGACATACTCATGGCTTCCGCATATTCAACCAAAATAGGTGCTTATTATTTAAAACATTATTCACTCGTCAAAAATACTTTCATCCTTCCTGATTATTTTATTATTAAATAATCATTTAAAATACAATTTATGGAATGAGACTCATTCAACTCCTGTATATCCGAGAATTTGGGTATATACAAACATCCAATAAACATAAACAAGATATCATGTGTCAAACAAGTTGTAACTAAACTCGTTAGTTATTTAAGATCAGATGTTGATGTCATAATTCGGTTCCATTTTATTAATTAACAACCAAATGGTATTCATAACCATTAATCAACCAAATCAAACATCCAAACTAAATCAAATTCATCCAACATCTTCCAAACATGAATAATATTCATTTGCTAGAGATTAACAACTCAACATAAGCATGTAATGATGCCTAAATCCATGTTACAAGTTTCTAATGTTCATTACCCTAACTATCAACCCAAGTATTCATCATATAAGGTCCAACTTCATGAATATCAATAAAAGGTCTTTCTTTTCATGTATAAATCCAAATTTACACCTAAAGATCACATCTTTATACGTAATTACATATATAGGTCGAGCCTATATGAGTTCTATCTCTCTTTACTAACTTAAACCATAGTCAATAACCCACAAATTCTTCACATAAGAGAATTTCAATTAAAGGTCTAATCTTTTCATGTATAAACACAAATTTGCACCTAAAGATCATACCTTTATGTATGATTTCACATAAAGGTCGAATCTTTAGGGATTTAACGCCCTTAACCATATCAAATCATTTGCTAATAACTGAAACATTAGCATGGATCTACCAAATATTCCATAAAGGTGCAACTTTATGAACCTAACATAAAGGTTTTCACTCCAAACTCCTAAAAAGTAGCCATTTTTACTTCATGAACCTACTTAGGGATTTTTAACAATCATATACCATCAGATCATCCATGGATTCACCACCAAAACTTTAGGAAACATTTCAACAAACACCTTACATGAAATCATTATATCAAGCAACAAAAACTCTTTAAAAGTTCAGTTTTCTTTTCACCCAAAAGCAACTAGAACTTCGCTTAGGATGTATAGATCCTTCTCCTAGCTTTTCTCCTTCCTATCTTCTTTATTTTATTGAATTTTTTTTTACTTTTTAAAAAGGGGGAAACATGAGAAAATAACGGGAGGGGAGGAAGAAGGATATTTCAAGGGAAGATAGGAAAATGAGATGGTAAAGGAGATAAGGGTGGGAGTATTTATAAGGAAGCTCAATTTCATGGATGGAAGACACATGTCCTAAGAGATAAGCATGGAAAATGAATGGATATAATTCATCTTTATCCTTAGAAATAGTGAAGTGTGTTTTCTCGAGCACTTTCCGACCTCTCGTCGGAGTACCAAACGATAACGTTTTTCTGTAGTTCTTTCACCATATCGTCCGGTTTCTAACGTACTTCAATCCTATGTGTTCAAATCCAAAATCGGAGTTTGTTTGGATTTTCAAATAATTAATTTTAATTTTTCTTTCTTAACAACTTTCTATATCCGATACAGGATTTCCCCCGACTTCATATATAGCTAATATTCTATGTTCTAAATTTTTCTGGATAGGTCTCAGGTTCCAATTTTGCTGTTAGGACTATCAAAGTCCAATTACCATCAAAATTTAGTTCAAATTTTGGCCTTTTATTTTTTCCTTCTCCCCAAACGGATGCCATTTTACGCAAAACTTCCTTGAGTACTAAAATTCACTATTTTGGATCCAACGGAGGTGGTCTCACGATCTAGCGAAATCCCGTTCTCAAGATATCCTCAAAATCATTCGTTTTTTGTTCAAATTTTGAATCTTTTGTGAATTTAACGTATATAACGGATGCCATTTTGACGTAACTTGGTTGATTACCTAATTTCATCATTTTGGATTTAATGAAATTGATTTCGTTGAATTCTGAGTTCGATATCTACCACTTCCTTTGTAAGCATACTAATTTTAATCCAAAATTCATTCTTTTTGGACTATTTCAATTTTATTCCTGCCGAAATCCAAATTAATTTTGATCTTTATGAAATTTGGAAATTTTAAATTGGTTTCAAATTTACAGGTCGTTACATTCTCCTCCACTTAAAATGATTTCTTCCTCGAAATCGAAGTCGGAACTAATGGTCATATACCTAACCAATACCTCGATCAGCCAAAATCGTCGAGAATTTAAATTTCCTAATTAGTTTAATTAATTAACACATCCAGTAATTAATTATTTTCCAAAACATAACTTTTAGCAAAACATATAACCTTTTTATGAAAATATACTTTTGGACGAAATTATTTCATTCATCAATAAAACTGGGTTAGATTACTCTGTTTAAGTATTTAGAAACACTTATCGATACATGGGATCCTTACGGTACCGACCAATGTTCATAACCAACTCAACAAATTAATCCAACACAAAACCATTTGTATACCAAATTACAAATACATCTCTTGTATATATATATACCACACACAACTCGTTCTAGGGTATTATTAACCCTGTCTCTAACGAGTTACTTGTCCTAGGATACTACTGATCCTATCTCTGACAAGTCTGTATCCCATAGAGCTAAGGTTTTTCTAACTTAAGCTCTGATACCAAGTGTAGCGACCCACACTTTCACTCACTTAAAACCGACCATAAACTGAAACCCACGTCGATTCAAGGTAAGCAAAAGTACGTTTCATTAGGGTTTATCGGAGCAACCACAGCGTAATACAAAGCTCACAGTGGAATAGTTAAAATATAATAAGAATATATTATTGCAGTGGAAACATTTATGAATACAATCAGATTTTACATACCATTATAACCATGTAGGCTTAACATAATATACCGACAGTAGAGTACGTCCGGCCTTTATATGAAACTTCGGCTCTCTCTAGAACTCCAAATCTTCAAGCTTGAGCCTGATCTCGATAACTAAAAAAAACTAACAGATTTCCCGTGTGGAAATTGTGGGCACTCGCAGTTTGCAAGGGAAAAACAAAATACGAGTCAGTCATGAGACTCGTGTGAGAAAACTTTATTAACTAATATGATACTTAGCCTTAATTTGAATAAGGTATCTTGGGACCACGCCGCATGTCGCGGAACAGGTTTCTTCCCAAGGATACGTGCACAACCATAGCAACCAGGACTAAACATAGCAACAATAAACCAGATTTTGAAAACATGACTTTAGGAAAATGAACGATTATAAGCCCCAGGTCCCATCACACAATGCAAGCGCACACCAGAGGATAGGGGTTTGCCTTATAATCGCAAAACATGCTTGATATAGTTCAAAACAAAAACATTTGATATTATTATAATGACTTGGTTATGAAAAATCTTTTCGAAAATAAACTTATGAATCTCAGCTCGCATAGTGCCCCATCCCACTATGTTCGCTACATAGGTATACAACTGAAAATCATAAAGGGTTTCGTATTGGAAGTTGGATTTCCATCAATGAGCCGAGCTAATGATTTTCCCAATCCAATTCGGAACCCCCAGCTAGGTTCCAAGATCCCATCTAGCTCCTTTAGAGCGGTAGGGTCGGTCCACCCTACTTCGTGGATTAAAGTAAAAGACTGAACATAACGTCCCTCAGTCTGTGTGTAGACTGTCATCTAGGTATACTGACCTAGTCTGAGGTGCCTCATCCAACAAACCACGTAAGTAAATTCCTGGGCCCCATACCATGGTGTTACCTTTTGCTAGATGGAACGTTAAGTCCCTACCCCTGCGGTCTATAATCCTGTTTCGGCTCACTCCGTGTTGTGAGGCCCGCGAAGTGACGTCATACACAAAGCTACACATTTAAGCCATGCTTTAGTCTTCAACCACAAGGCCCTGCTTTTCAACAAAAGCCTTGATCATTTCCACTTATCATGCCACACTATCATTCCTTAAAACACAAACTTCTATTCACCAACATACAACCTTTGAGCTCGTACGTCTCAAAGAAGGGTGTTAAGCAAGAGAATAAATTCTCTGCCATCAAACAGATGTACGTTTAATAAATGTCAATTTGTATTTTATAAAATACAGTGTCAGACATGAAATCCATCAACAAGTCCATTCCGGTAATAGGAACGAAACCGAAGGCACTTGATTCCACGTCCCCGCCTGGGAGTGCAAGTCCTTGCAAACCAAATCACTTCAATTATGGTCAGATTATGCCATCACTTTAACCGCATATAGGCCATCGCCCAAGGAATCAACAGGCCGTTCATCCGATATGAAGAAATCTGGGTCTTCCACCATTGTCGTTGATATATTGACATCAGCATCACGTCATATAATAATTCGGAATAGGTAAAAACCCATCTTTCCAAATAATTAGCACATCTTTAAAACTAATAGGTACACAGGATTTCCTGGACCTCATTCCATTTCAAATATTCATTAAATTGGGAATTATTCCCACAAATCTTATCAAAGATTTAATTCATTTAATCCTCTTGTTTAAATCTTTCTTTGGAAACCATTACAAAGGATTTTACAATATCTTTTCATAATCTAAACCAAATTAAGGTTTATCAACTAGTTGGGATTAACGAGCCTTACCGAAGTAATCATTCATTTTATTATCCCAATCCCAACCTATTCATCTCATGGAGAAAAACTGGTAGTACTCCATATCTAACACCCATGGTGTTGCTGGTAAATTCAATTACCATCCAACGTTTTAAATCTAATAAAGATTTAACTATCACATGGAGTAAAACTGGTTTTACCCCCATTCTTGAACATTTCTTGAATTTGGTAAATTTAATTACCCTATTCTCATCTCAATCTAATAAAAGATTCATTAAAACTCCACTTAGTTTTCTTCTCTAAAGTCATTACTCAATGATTATTCAATCTTAGGAAATTTATTCTGTCTTTAACTGGGTTAAGGAACAAATGTCACTTAAAACACAGTTCACGATAAACCCAAAATCATCTTCCATTTAAAATGGAATCTTAATGGAAATCATATCTGCTTACAGTTGATAGCAATTTCTGTATCCAACCAACACTATAAGCGGAATATTGGCTAGTGCCTTTTAAATTCCTCAAATAGTCTAAGTCTTCATCTATGGAGGCTTATCTCGACCGTTAACCAATAATGTATCCATTTAATTACAATTTAATTTAATTAATTGAAAAACTCCGGTTTTCACCTGCCTTTAATTCGGATTCATTATACAAAGATGGATATCTTCCTTACATTTAACGTTTAATAAACTGTTAAATGAACATCTGGGCTTTCCTTTCGATCCATTCCGATCCTCACCCAGATAAATTAACATTGGCTAGGTAAGTTCAACGCACTGTTTGCAGCATTCCTTACCTTGTTAAAATCCCGTTTATCTTTCCGGATCTCACAATCGGGACAGACTTACTCGTGGTTTTCGCATATTCAACCCAAATAGGTGCTTATTATTTAAAACATTATTCATTCATCCAAAATACTTTCATCCTTCCTGATTATTTTATTACTAAATAATCATTTAAAATCCAATTTATGGAATGAGACTCATTCAACTCCTGTATATCCGAGAATTTGGGTATATACAAACATCCAATAAACATAAACAAGATATCATGTGTGTAAAGAGTTGTAACTAAACTTGTTAGTTATTTAAGATCGGATGTCGGTGTCATAATTCGGTTCCATTTTATTAATTTACAACCAAACGATATTCATAACCATTGATCAACCAAATCAAACATCCAAACTAAATCAAATTCATCCAACATCTTCCAAACATGAATAATATTCATTTGTTAGAGATTAACAGCTCAACATAAGCATGTAATGATGCCCGAAACCATGTTATAAGTTTCTGATGTTCATTACCTTAGCTATCAACCCAAGTATTCATCATATAAGGTCCAACTTCATGAATATCAATAAAATTTCTTTCTTTTCATGTATAAATCCAAATTTACACCTAAAGATCACATCTTTATAAGTAATTACATATATAGGTCGAGCCTATATGGGTTCTATCTCTCTTTTACTAACTTAATCCATAGTTAATAACCCACAAATTCTTCACATAAGATCAAATCCTTGAATTTCAATTAAAGGTCTAATCTTTTCATGTATAAACACAAATTTGCACCTAAAGATCATACCTTTAATATGATTACACATAAAGGTCGAATCTTTAGGGATTTAACGCCCTTAGCTATGTCAAATCATTTGCTAATAACTCAAACATACCACCAAAATTTAATCGAAGCATGGATCTACCAAATATTCCATAAAGGTATGAACCTAACCTAAAGGTTTTCACTCCAAACTCCTAAAAAGTTGCCATTTTTTTACTTCATGAACCTATTTAGGGATTTTTAGCACTCGTATACCATTAAATCAACCATGAATTCACCACCAAAACTCTAGGAAACATTTCAACAACCACCTTACATGAAATCATTATATCAAGCAACAAAAACCCTGTAAAAGTTCAGTTTTTCTCACGCAAAAGCAACCAGAATTTCGCCTAGGATGTATAGATCCTTCTCCTAACTTTTCTCCTTCCTTTCTTCTTTATTTTCTTGAAAAATCTTTTTTTTTAATTTTAAAAAGGGGGGAAACGTGTGAAAATAATGGGAGGGGACAAAGAAGGAGATTTCGGGGGAAGATAGGAAAATGAGATGGTAAAGGAGATAAGGGTAGGGTTATTTATAAGGAAGCTCAATTTCATGGATGGAAGACACATGTCCTAAGAGATAAGCTTGGAAAATGAATGGATATAATTCATCCTTATCCTTAGGAATAGTGAAGTGTGTTTTCTCAAGCACTTTCCGACTTCTCATCAGAGTATCAAACGATAATAGTTTTTAGTAATTCTTTCACCATATCGTCCGGTTTCTAACGTACTTCAATTCTATGTGTTCAAATCCAAAATCGAAGTTTGTTCGGATTTTCAGGATTTTCAAATAATTAATTTTATTTTTGTTTTCTTAACAACTTTCTATATTTGATACGGGATTTCCCCAGACTTCATACATAGCTAATAGTCTATGTTCTAAATTTTTCTGGATAGGTCTCAGGTTCCACTTTTGCCGTTAGGACTATCAAATTCCAATTACCATCAAAATTTAGTTCAAATTTTGGCCTTTTATTTTTTCCTTCTCCCCAAATGGATGCCTTTTTACGCGAAACTTCCCTGAGTACTAAAATTCACTATTCTGGATCCAACGGAGGTGGTCTCACAATCTAACAATATCCCGTTCTCAAGATATCCCCAAAATCGTCCGTTTTTAGTTCAAATTTTGAATCTTTTCTGAATTTAATAAAACTAACGGATGCCATTTTTGATGTAACTTGGTTGGTTACCAAATTTCATCATTTCGGATTTAAAGAAACTGATTTCGTCGAATTCTAAGTTCGATAGCTACCACTTCCTTTGTAAATATATTATTTTTAATCCAAAATTCATTCTTTTTGGGCTATTTCAATTTTATTCATGCCGAAATCCAAATTAATTCTGATCTTTATGAAATTTGAAAATTTTAAATTGGTTCCAAATTTCCGAGTCGTTACAACATAGGAGTGCAAATCTATACTAAAAGAAACCATGCACTATTGCAACCCCTCTAGGTAAAAGATACAACGACTAATTGTGGCTATCCACTAGGATAAAGAGGTCTAGGAATATGTCTCTCCTGACATAAAAAAATCCCATCAATGAATCCAGCTAATCATAACCCTCCTCCTTTCCATTTACTTATATCTACAAACTCATGGTGTGTACACCTAGTTCTCACATGAATTACCCATCCTTTTCTATTCAACTTGTTCCTTTTATTAAAATTACATTTATGCAAAATCCATTTATCCCTATCTCTTCTACACAAATGATACAAGTTCCAAGATTTCTTCCTCGAGTAATTCCTCAAGGGTTTTACAATTTAACTTAGTTGGGGTTCTTATCTACTTAGTACACATTTCTCTTCCAAGAGGAATTAATAAGATTAAGTTCCTATGAATCTTTTCTAGAGAGATTTTGTGTTCTGTGTAAAGTAACAAGGAAAATTCTTTATTTTAATATTTTCTTTACTGTATTGAAATTGGTAGCACAAAATTATGGTGTTTTGCTATATTTTGTACCCCTCTTTCACTGTACACTTCCTTTTCACTTTAACAGAACATGATTTCTTACTAACTTATTGGTTCATAGATACTTATTTTATAATTATTCTTGTTTCAATAAGTTAAAGTGTGCCACAACCTATCCTTTATAAAAAAAAATCCTTTCAAAACATTTCTGCTGTTGCGCACTTTTTCTTAACTAATTATATTACCTAATCCCACAACTTGCTTACTTACTTTATTCATTCAAAAATATATCTGCATAGTTTTGTCAAAAAATATTTTAATGCAAATCTCAATATTACTATTAAATTTCTGTAAACTGTAAACTTCTAAACTTGAAAAACTCTTCTTGAAATCTTTTTTTTCAAGTTTAACTAAAAGTTCAATTATAGGACTAAATACAATGTGGTTCCCTAAATTTTCCCATTTACAATCCTTTGCGCAAATATTATTTCTTCATCCAAGTTCTCTTTCACACTAATTCCTTCCAAAACTTCGTCTGAACTGAAATCTAAGACTAATACTTCTTTTTGCACCTAATATACATATATATATATATTCCCAATTCATTTTCCTTCTTACTCTTTCCGTACTTATAAGGCTCTACTCTCAAATGCACTAATCTGAAATATTAAAATTTCAGAAACTGACATATAGACTCCTTATTTTATTAATTTCGAACGGCATTGTACACTTCCACTCAAGGGGCTATTATCCTCAAATTTCCATAACCATTTCTTTAGTGCATAAACTGTTATCTCAACTCTTTCCATATGTTGCTCTTCCGATCTAGTAGGTTCCTCTATGGATCTAGGCAAATATATATATATATATATATTAAAAATATAAATATGGTCACTCACTATCTTTATTGGAATCCTAAACCTGAGCTATGATACTAGATGTAACAACCCGAATTTCAGCAGACCCAATTTTTTTTTCAAAAATTCAAATCTATCGAAGCTCGAGTTGATTTGCTTGGTATCCTGCAGAAAGTCAAAGATAAATATATCAGAGCTCATAATAGAAATCTCATAGAGGAAGGGAACAAAATATAATATAGTAGGTAAATACTTACCAATATAGTGACACCATCTAACAAGTGTCTCTAAACTGCAAAATCTCAACTACCTATCTAACCTGAGGATATGTTAGGAGGATGAGGCCAAAACAAAAGTTCTGGTGAATAGACAAACTATACTTTTTACAAATTATACTACATATATTGTTCTATCACTGATTCATATTTATTAAGTTATTTTGGTTTATTTCACAATATACTTTCGATTTTCCTGCATAAATTGTACCCATCTGCTCCTCAGTAGATTAACCTAATAAACAATATATATAGTTGTATGCCCAATATATCGAGGTACTCCCCATAATACCCACCACGGGTGGTCACCATCGTTGTACTACGAAAACGTACTAGATCTCCATCTCCATGCTACCAAAAGTGTACAAGGCTACATTGCGAAATCGAATAAGTCTGCACCCCCACGCCACAAGGGCGCCCTAATTCCTGAGTTTCTCCACGAAACTAGTTGGGGGCTTTACACATTCATATCTTTGAAGGACGGCTTCATTAGGCCTGCAGTGCATATATCCAAAGATAGGTCTGCCTCTTTCAATGGCTCTCTAAGGCCCCACCTAGCCTACCCCTACTAACGAAAGACAATTCAAAGAGCTAAATGGCATTCATACCATCCAATCTAAACAAATATGTGGTCCCTCATCCAATGAACCGATAGTAAAAGATCATTGGCATCTTGTCTTAGCTCTAGTCTTTCCCACACATGCTTCAACTGACGATGACAGATATCCGACGACTAGCTATCCTTTGTTAGGTCCCGACCACTATGTCTCCCCCACGATGCAACCACTAGATCATCCTAAGATCATCCCAATCATTCTTTAGGCTACCTATCATCAAAGATGCAGCCAAGGCATACTCACCGGATGGAACTAGAGAGAGCATTTATTGGTCAAAACCATTTAAACTAACCAAACCAATTAATTTTGGTTGGTTTTATAAGTTAATTGGTTGGCTTTGGTTTTCACATTAATATTACTTCGGTTTATTGGTTGGGTTTGGTTATTAAAATATGGAAAAACGTACCAGCCAATTAAACCAAAATTTAAAATTTTATTTATCTTAAAGACAAAAAATTACCACTAACAACGCTATTTTTTATAATATTTTCATAAAAAACTTATTTTTGTTTAGTTTCATATTAATTATTTTAAAAGAAAAGTTTGCTTTCAAAATATTTGCATAACATGAACTCAATTAATTGTTTTAATCATGTGTTAAGCCAATAATTAGAAGAATTATTTCACTTTAAGATAAACCAAATAAACCAAACCAAACCAAATATTATCGGTTTGATTGGTTTTGGTCTCAAAATATATTGGTTTGGTTTGGTTTGGTTTGGCTTATGTTTCTTAAATGCTAATTTTGGGTTTAACAATTTTGATCAGTTTCAAACCGAACCAACAATTTTCTCACCCTTGATGGAACCGTACAGACTATGCTTCTGTAGGTACAACTTCATTAACCATAGAGGGCCATCACAGAGTATCCTCACATCCTATAGAAGTCCCGCACTTACTTCTAGTCTCGTCGAATAATAAGCCCGACATGCTCCTCTATTGCCTTCAGACACCCACGATGATCTGTCTCGTTGATCTCTTCATCCCAAATATGTACGGACTGGTCTTAGCGCATCTCATCATTACATTATAAGACCATATGTCTAGTCTTCAACTACTCCCACATTTTACTTAACTAAAACATTAAATTATTTATTTCGCATTCAAGTTATTGGTTTACTAGCTTTAATTGGTCACTTATTTTACCTAATCAGCTTTCACTGTCAGAACGAACCACTTCTTATTATTATATTCATTAAACTTAATTCCTCAATTATTTGTTTATTAATAATAAGCCTACTCTGCTCTTTTCCATTTAGTTATATCCTCGTGTTATAATATTACCATAACTATATTAGTAGATTTACTTATTAAACCTTTTTCACGTAAATTAGGTTCATTTATATTAAGCCTCTTACTTCCCATTTCATCTTTTAATTATAATATGTATGTTATAATCCTACTTATCCCTATGACAAGTCTACATATTATATTACATTCCCATCTTATATGATTTATTATAATAGGTTACATTCTAGTTCATCACATACTTCACAGGTTTCTTACTCCTTTTTTCTCTACATAATACCTTTTGCTAATGTTACCTTTTTTCCATCTTTACAATTTATTCTTTAGGAAATTAGTCTTATTCCTGAATGATTAGTTATTAAAACTGTAAAAAAATCTATTTCCGTAGCTTAAGGCAATTACCTAAATTGAAACCCATGATTGTAAGACATTTCTTTCAATTATTTGTAGGCTATTGAACAGTATGCAATACAGGAAAAACCTTATTTCACACTAATACGCATCTTTACTTATTTTTAAACTTGTAATTATGTTTTCCACTTCTTTTAAAGACCAAACTTTGGAAATATATTCCCTTTTTCCTAACCAATCGATCTAGGCTAATACTAACTTCCTAATTTAATAAATATACATTAGTTCTTGTCTTTGACTAATTTTTCCTTTTTGTTCTGCATAACTAAAGTAGAACTAGACACAACTGGGTTTATACCCTTTATCTTTCAATCTCTACAATTTCTGCATTATTTCCAATTTAAATTTGAAAGCTGATTTCTTACAAATAACACGAAAATTCTCAAACTTATCCTTTTTGCTATAAATTTACTGTATATAACCTTGTTTATGCCATATAAACTTTTGTCACATTAATTTAGTGAGCTTTATCAAGTTTTCCTATTTTTAAATTTCTCTTTTATTACACTTTTCGCATAATACGTTCATTTAGACCCAAATCATCATGTTTTCCCCTTTTTATTAAAATTCTCATTAATTTGCGCAAGACCACAATTAACTTAATTTGCGCCTAACCATAATTCAATTACTTTGCACATAACCACAATTCAATTAATTTGCGCCTAATCATAATTTATTAATTCTGTGTATAACCACAATTTTATTTATTTTGCGCATAACTACAATTTTATTTATTTTATGCATAATTAAAATTTAACAACAATGGTATATTATGACGCAGAAAAGGGGAAAAGAGAAGAAGAAGAACATATTGTAAAATCTAATAGGAATCAAACGATACAATATACCATTATCGAAAAATATAATTTAAATCCACTCTCCTGAGATTTGCGCTTTAATATTTTGGATCTGATTTGGATTTGCGTTATTTCTTTTTAGCTCGGATTTATTGATTTGCCTAAATAGAGGATCTAGCATCTGTATCTTAGATCTACAATCTTCTTCTCCAAATCTTGAATCAGAAACCCTAAAACTAATATATATTTATTTTCTGAAGAATTTGGACGAGAAAAGAAATGGCAGAGCTCTGGCGGCTTATCAGAAAATATGAGTTGGAGGCTAGGTCATACTAATTTATTTATAGGTGCTTAGACGAACCACGTTCGTCAAATTAAAATAGATAAAATTCGAGCCAATCAAAATGAACAGACCACGTCCTTCAGACCTGAAGTGGGTTGGCCAATGACCCAAGTGGGTCTACCCACTTATAATATGGGTCGACCTATATGCGATCGTTTCAATCATATATCGATACCTATGCTACATGATTTCTGCTCTAATTTAAAATTTTGCCTAATGTTTATTTTCTTGCCTATTTTCATTCTAATCTATTTAATTTTTATTTCCAATTTTTAACGCGCGTTCCGACGCGTAAATAAATGTGCGCATTCATTCTATTATTATCTTTCACTTTTAATATACGTTCAAATTTCAAATTTAAATCTATGCGTATATATTTAAGTACAACTCCATCTATTTCTAAATTCAAACAGCGCTATCCTGAAATTTATTTCTTACTTATTTTGATTAATTTTGTTTTACTTTTTAATTTCATGTATATGTACACACACATATATATACCACACTCATTCATTTATATATAATCTTTCTTTACATGTACATACACATATATTTTTCTTTTAGAAAACGCATCCTTTGGTTGGCCCTCTTAAAATTTAAAAACAAGATGTCGGTGGGATTCGAACTCACGTGCTACAACTCGGGAGGAAAGTGTTCAACCACTGAACCACACTACATTTTTGTTCACAAAATTAGAGCATTGAAAATTATTGGTTTTATATGTGTTTCTCTTATTTCTCTTTTTTTCATCTTTGTTTTGAAAATTCATTTAATGATATCTTCTTCGTTATAAGTCCGTTTTCTGCAAATCATATGTCTAAATTAATCAAAAAATTGCCACAGATGTAATAACGCTAGTTCTATGACCAAATTCAGAAAATTTTACAAATTTTATTTTATTATTTAACTTAAAATTCGAGGTGTTACACCAAACTTCCATCTAAAGCAAATAACCTATGTCGAAGAATCCACAAAATTGCATCCTCTCAAAGATGCAGTCCAATCTCCAAGCCAATATCACATATCCAACAGGCCTAAAAAAGCCACACGCGCGCAAGACCTAGGGCTGAGCGATATGCAGAAATCATAAGAGGGTTAGACGAGCCTAGGATGAAACACCCCACCTCCATTAAGGTCACTCACCAAGGGAATCCCTTAACTTCGGTGGAGCGTTTAGGTAAAAGATGCAGGTGAATTACAAGATAGCAAAATAAAGCAGTGGAAAATAAAGTCATTTTATTAACAATGTGGTTCAGTCAAGCTTTTACAACAATTGTCTCAATCATACTTAAAAGTAATACATAGAATTTCTGTCATGATTCAAAAACTTCCAAGTAGAAGCATAAAAATAACAATGATATTCCCTAATAAAGCATGAACCAGCCATAGCAGTGGAAGAGAGAGTCCAAAGCAGTACATCGGCTATCTTTGAGCTTGGAAGGAAAACTGAGCTAAGTGGTAACATTTCCTCCCTGTGAACCTAGGAGGGGGGAAATGGAAGAAAAGAGGCGAAAACAAACAAGGTCAGACATAAGTCTGGTGAGTCCAATGACTTTCAGCATGTAAATAGGCAAAAGCATCATGACATGAATAAACTGAATATAAAACAATAGTGGGATAACAAGGATAACAAGATAACATATGATTAGCATAGATATGATAAGGCAAGATAAACTGAATGCACTTCTACTCTTTCTCTGCTTCGCTACCACCCTGTTATTCCGATTTCTATATCTCTGCACTACCTAACTAGTGTCCCAACTAGTAATCTGTATAAAATGATCATATGATAATGTGATCCCAATCCCCACAATTGTGGTAGCCTTCAGGTGCACATCTAGTATGAGGATCTTACCTCAATCAACCTAATTGCCATGAAGATTTTAGATTTACCCTTACTACCCTATCAATCGGCTCCTTACTCGTATTAATTATTCTTGTGTCTGTGTCAATCGGCCCTCTCTTACGTGTAGATACCCTGTGTTGGTCCCACTATAAGGTGTATCAATCCTTATGATAGCAACCCATCACGATTCAAGATGCACAGTGTATAACTACTGGTACCCAGTGCCTGCTTTTTCCTACTCCAGAGTACGTGCACACCCGTAATCCGTCGGAACCTACACTGACGTACCCCTGCCGCTATTTTGACCGCTTATAATCAGCTCGGTAATCGTGCCCCACCCTGCCTAGTTTTAGGGTACCTTGATACATCTATGTGGGTTACTGCTGAAATGGGTTCCCATTACTAGGGTTTCTTACTGGTTAAGTTTGTGGGCCTATATTTACTAATATTACCCACCAACCCGATATGTACTTAACCCTCCCACTGATCCAAACATGTTTACTTAGTGGTTAAGTTTGTGGGCCTATATTTACTAATATTACCCACCAACCCAATATGTACTTAACCCTCCCACATATTATGTCATATTGGTTAAGTGTTGTCCATTCATGTTAACTTAACCCACCCACTCATCATGTCATGTTGGTTAAGTGTTTCGTATTAACCCTTCTCACTCGTCATGTTGGATTGGTTAAGTGTTTCCTATTAACTTAACCCCGTACATTCATCATGTTATATTGGTTAATTATTTCCCATTAACTTAACCCCATTCGTTCATCAAGTTATATTGGTTAAGTGTTTCTTATTAACTTAACCCCACGCATTCATCATGCTGTATTGGTTTAGTGTCATTAATCAATTTAAGTTAACTTAACCCATCCACTTGTCGTGTTACATTAGTTAAGTGTTGTCTTCTTGTGTTAACTTAACCCTTCCACGCATCCTCTTATATTGGTTAATTGTTGCTCTCTTGTTTTAACTTAACCCTACCCATTCATCATGTCATATTGGTTAAGTGTTTCTTATTAACTTAACCGTTCTCATTCATCATATTGTACTGGTTAACTTAACCCTGCTCACTTGTCTAATTAACATGTTATAACGGTTAAGTGTTCTAAATTTACTTAACCCCACCTTCTGGTCTAATTAACATGTTATAACGGTTAAGTGTTCTAAATTTACTTAACCCCGCCTTCTTGTCTAATTACCATGTTATAACGGTTAAGTGTTCTAAATTTTACTTAACCTTACCATTCTTAGCATATTTATTTATTGGCATTAATTAACTTATTAATGCCCTAACCTCTCACATTAGAACTGTTGTTTGCGGTTGTTGGATGTGCCGGGCGGTTCCGGGCAGACTTCTACCGCAAACTCATTCTAACCTCGGGTTTTGGGCTAAATGCACTAACCTCTCACATTAGATCTTTGTTGTTGCGGTTACTGGATGTGTCGGATGGTTCCGGGCAGTTTTACATAGCAACTCAATCTAGCCTCGGGTTAGGCATGTTTATCTTTTAGCATATTTACCATACATGTCCAAGTCTAGATTTTATATGCTAATCATCCCAAATTCACAAAACTAGTCATGTTCCAATTCTCAAGTAATACCCCAACAAAGCTGATTTCAAGTTATGCCCCACAAATTCAAATTCAAGTTATTACTCAAAATAGGTTACACCCAATTTTCCCAAATTTGCAACAATAGTCATGCCCCAAAAATCACAATATAACACATGCCCTAAGGTTTAGTCATATTGCACCGTACAAAATATTTTCCAAAACCCCCCAACCATGATTCACAGTATAAACTAAGACAAATTGTAGCCTTTAATTACAGTGCATGCCAATTACCTAAAATCCCAATTTAGCTGTGTTCGCATTTAACAGTTATCCCTATCTTACTATAGGTTTTCATGCCTAAGCCATATATCACTATACACAATAATCTCCTCCTTCCAAGTCATAAACTATCATATATAATATGCCTCAATTTTAGGTCTTAAACCACAACATGTACAATGCCTTACATGTTTACAGTTCAATTTACGCCAAACCCCAAGTCATATGTCCAATATACTTTACGCCTCAAATCTCAAGTCATATGTTCGATACACTTTATATTTTAAATACAACATGTGTTATGCCCTCAAATCAGTTACAAATCAGTTATGCCCAATTATACATAATTTAACACTTTTCCCAATTTTAGCGCTGGCCATGTCCAAATCATATATTATGTCCAATTTTTTCCAATGTACGTTCATCTCTTATGAGATTTGGCTCAGGCTCACAGTAGCCTGGCTATAAAAATAAAAAGGGAAGAAGGAAAGAAGAGACAAAGAATGGACATAATAATATCAATGAGATAGATCCAATAGAAAGACAGATAGAAATAGGCATAATCTCAGATTCAGATTTATTACGATGTCAGAATCATAATTAAATTTTATTTCTGAAAGTAACATGAACTCACGAATAACAGAATGGTCTTGAATTCTGGGATCTAATTTCAGAATTTGATTAGCTATTCCTTTGATGTAGACTTTGATTGTTAATTTGAAAACTCTAATTTGATTGATTAAGGTGGAGGCTAGGTCACTTCAGGTTTTAGCAGCATATAAACGCCTATGAATTCATGTGGAGAAAACAATAGGTTTAGGGGTCTTTTTATAGGTGTATAGGGAGATTTAGAGCCTACAGATTAGTCTAGAAGTCATCAGAATCATCCAGAGTAGAATACCACATCACACAGCGAATTAGAGAGCGACATGTGGCGAAACACGCCATTGGCCAGATCAGGGCCAACCGGGGTCGACTCCCCTATAAGGGGGTCGGCACCTATGTCGACACCCCTATAGGGGGGTCGCCACCTATGTCGACTCCCCCTGGGGGGGTAGACACCCTAAGCAGGAATTTTCACGCTCAGCCTATTCTGCTTGAATTTCGAATTTTGAACTTGGTTTGGGATTTATATTTTCTGTTTAAACATGAAATCTTCTGAACTCCATAACTTCTTCATACGGAGTCCGATTCACGCAAACTCGGACTCTATCTCAAGCAGAATTCTGAGAAGAACGCAATGGCATAACCCGTTTACCTTAATTCTCATTTTTAAAATTAAGTATTCTTTAATTCATTACTTTGATATTCATAGGAAATACGAGGTGTTACATTCTCCCCCTTTAAAGGATTTCGTCCCCGAAATCTCCAAGTCAAGGAGAATGTATCCTAACCCCCAACATCCATCTACTCAACCATTGAATCACAGGCGTCCATTGTCCTTAAAATGATTTCTAATGCTTTTCATGAACATACGCATAGTGTGTGTATATGTCCTTATCAAATGCAAAATCAGGCGGTCTACTGATTCAGTTGATCTCCTTAATGTGAATTATGTCAGTGCCATGAGTCCATCATGTATGCAATTATTCCTAATCATACTTTATAACTTCTACATGAGTGCTCAGTCATTCATAAAAATGCATCATCCATATGATAACACATCAAGTTTCAATCCATATATATATAAATTCACTCATGCATATGCAATATGGAAGTGACGGAGCCGATCTAGTGCCTAACGTGTGTATACGCATCCACGAGCAACCACTAACAAACACTTGCATCCACCAAACATAACATGTCTCAAACACATGTTTACATCTATTGGCTTCTACCTAAGGATCGAGGATAGGAACGAGAGGATATACCCAAAAGATAAAGACTAGCATGCAAATAAACTTTACAGAAAAAGAGAGATAATGGATATACCCTCAAAAAGGGTATGATGCGTGTATCTAGTCTTCAGTCTTCTAAGTCGCATCTTCTTGATCTTCATTCCATTTTGCTCTGACTGTCTTAACTTCATGATTGCGTAGCTTCTTAATTTCTGTTTCCAAAATATGAGTTGGAACTCATTTCAATGTCGCCTCTCATTTCGCCTCTTCTTCTTCCAATATGCTCGGCACTACAACTTCTGTCGTGTCATGCTAACATTCCTAGAACTATCTCTTGAAAGTAAATAGACGCTAACCATGTTACCAAGTGTATATACTAAGATGATTAGATTCTTTTTCGTCAATCTAGTAAGTGGGGCTAATACCTTCATAAAGTCCTTAATTAACTTCCTATATTAGCCTGCTAGTCCAAGAAAGCATCTTACTTCTGTTGCATTCCTTGGGACCTTTCAGTCTTGCACCTCAACAAGTTTGCGGGATCTACTACTATCCCTTCTTTGGGCGCCACATGTCCAAGAAACCTTACTTCTTCTCTCCAAAAATGACATTTTTGGAGAACTTCGCCTTAAGTTGATGCGCTTGGAGGGTACCCGAGACTTCCCTTAGATGCAAAGCATGTTCTTCCTCATTCCAAAATATCATCTATGCACAAGCGAAGTGAACTATCCGCCTTTGTAGCGAAAACGACTGGAGCACCCCATTCAGAAATTCTTCGCCTTATGAACCCTTTTTCAAGTAACTTTTTTACTTGTTTATTGAGCCCTTCCTTTCCTTTGGATTCATGTTTCATATAGGTAATGGAACTGGTTTTGCACTGTCAACTAGATATATGCGGAAGTCTATCTCGCGTTTTAGGGGATAAACCACTAACCTAATCAAAAACATCTGCGTACTCATAGACTACTCCAACGGGTTGCAAATCGTCGATAGATGCATCAAGTGATTCTAGGTAGCTAAGACAAACTGATCCCTTAGGATCACACGAAATCTCAAGGGTATTCCCTAGGCAAGTCGAAAGTCTAACTACCCTCCTTTCACAATTACTAGCAAACCAATCCATGCCTAGAATCAACCCATAGCCCATGAAACCCGAAAACATAAGCATTACACTTAAACTCAATACTTAATATAGATATTCTCAAATCCTTACAAATCAAAGATAAATGAGCCGAACCACCAATTGGATTTGAAACAATAATGGGATCTTCTACTATACAAGTACTTAGGTGCAGAGACTCAACTATGGAAGCAGATAAAACGAATATGAAGCGCTAAAATCAAAAGAGTACTAATAGGATGATCAAAAGAAAACTAAACTTTTTCAACTGAAGCTTTACTACCTCTCTCTCAGGTACACTGGCGGTGAGAGCATGCACTTGCCCTCCGGAAAATCCTGTCCTTTGTTCTTGCACTTGTCCTTAATTATATGACCTGTTATAAAGTCACTTCCTCTTGTCTTATGTTTTCCTATTCTTTCCTCCTTCGTGAACCAAGTCCATATCCATGAGTTCCTCATCCTTGGGTTTTGTTCCTTAGCCAAACCCCCTTATTCTCATCTTTGTTATCTTTGTGTAACTTGTTGACAAGTCTCTTGAAAGCTGCCTCCATCGCACGGAAAACCCTAAATAGCTTGAAAGAAAATTAGCCGTAGGTGAAACTACAGCGGCTATAGATGGAAGTTGGGCACTTCTTCGCCCTTTGACAGGTGTCGTAGTCTCATCAAGCCTACGGAACCATGCGGCGATGAGGTTATCTCCCAGAAAGCCAGGAGCCCCGGAGACTCAGTAAAGGAGAAAACAAGGATTCAAACAAAGGATCAAAAGATAATGCATATGTATTTGGGGAATATGCCTTTAAAACAAAACTTTTCTTTTGGAAATGCTTCTTTTAAAACCACTTTGAAAATAATTTTTTAAATCTTTTATCTGATCTAGTAACCTTCTGCTTTGATACCAAGTGAAACACCCCACCTCTATGACGGTCGCTCACCAAGGGAATGCCTTAACTTTGGTGGAGCATTTAGGTAAAAGATGCAGGTGAATTACAAGACAGACAAATAAAGCAGCGGAAAATAAAGTCATTTTATTAACAGTGTGGTTTAGTCAAGCTTTTACAGCAATTGTCTCAATCATACTTAAAAATAATACATAGAACTTCTGTCTCGATTCAAAAACTTCCAAGTATAAAAGAAGCATAAAATAACAATGATATTCCCTAATAAAGCATAAACTAGCCATAGCAGTGGAAGAGAGAATCCAAAGAAATACATCGGTTATCTTCGAGCTTGGAAGGAAAAATGAGCTAAGTGGTAACATTTCCTCCCTGTGAACCGGGGGGAAACGGAAGAAAAGAGGCGAAAACAAACTAGGTCAGACATAAGTCTGGTGAGTCCAATGACTTTCAACATGTAAATAGGCAAAAGCATCACGACATGAATAAACTGAATATAAGACAATACCGGGATAACAAGGATAACAAGATAACATACGATTAGCATAGATATGATAAGGCAAGATAAACTGAATGCACTTCTACTCTTTCTCTGCTTAGCTACTACCCTGTTATTCCAATTTCTATATCTCTGCACCACCTAACTAGTGTCTCAGCTAGTAATCTATATAAAATGATCATATGATAATGTGATCCCAATCCCCGCAATTGTGGTAGCCTTCAGGTGTACATCTAGTATGAGGATCTTACCTCAATCAGCCTAATTGCCATGAAGATGTTAGATGTACCCTTACTACCCTATCAATCGACTCCTTACTCGTATTAATTTTCCTTGTGTCTGTGTCAGTCGGCCCCCTCTTGCATGTAGATACCCTGTGCTGGTCCCACCATAAGGTGTATCAATCCTTATGATAGCAACCCGACACGATTCAATATGCACATTGTATAACTACTGGTACCCAGTGTCTGCTTTTTCCTTTTCCAGAGTACATGCACGCCCGTAATCCGTCGGAACCTACACTGACGTACCCTCTGCCGCTATTTTGACTGCTTATAATCAGCCCAGTAATCGTGCCCCACCCTGCCTAGGGTTTCCTACTGGTTAAGTTTGTGGGCCTATATTTACTAATATTACCCACCAACCCGATATGTGCTTAACCCTCCCACTGATTCAAACATGTTTACTTAGTGGTTAAGTTTGTGGGCCTATATTTACTAATATTACCCACTAACCCGATATGTACTTAACCCTCCCATATTAACTTAACCCTCCCACTCATCATGTCATGTTGGTTAAGTGTTTCTTATTAACCCTTCTCACTCGTCATGTTGGATTGGTTAAGTGTTACCTATTAACTTAACCCCGTTCATTCATCATGTTATATTGGTTAAGTATTTCACATTAACTTAACCCCATTCATTCATCAAGTTATATTGGTTAAGTGTTTCTTATTAACGTAACCCCTCGCGTTCCTCATGCTGTATTGGTTAAGTGTCATCAATCAATTTAAGTTAACTTAACCCACCCACTTGTCGTGTTACATTGGTTAAGTGTTGCCTTCTTGTGTTAACTTAACCCTTCCACGCATCCTGTTATATTGGTTAAGTATTGCTTTCTTGTTTTAACTTAACCCTACGCATTCATCATGTCATATTGGTTAAGTGTTTCTTATTAACCTAACCCTTCTCATTCATTATGTTGTACTGGTTAACTTAACCCTGCTCACTTGTCTAGTTAACATGTTATAACGGTTAAGTGTTCTAAATTTACTTAACCCCACCTTCTGGTCTAATTAACATGTTATAACGGTTAAGTGTTCTAAATTTACTTAATCCCACCTTCTTGTCTAATTAAAATGTCATAACGGTTAAGTGCTCTAAATTTTACTTAACCTTACCATTCTTAGCGTGTCTGTTTATTGGCATTAATTAATTTATTAATGCCCCAACCTCTCACATTAGAACTGTTGTTTGCAGTTGCTGGATGTGCCGGGCGGTTCCGGGCAGATTGTAGCCCTAAGGTTTAGTCATATTGCACCATACAAAATATTCTCCAAAGACCCCCAATCATGATTCACAATATAAACTAAGCCAAATTGTAGCCTTTAATTACAGTGCATGCCAATTACCCAAATTCCAAATTTAGGTGTGTTCACATCTAACAGTAATCCCTGTCTTACAGGTTTTCATGCCTAAGCCATATATCACTATACACAATAATCTCCTCCTTCCAAGTCATAAACTATCATATATAATATGCCCGAATTTTAGGTCTTAAACCACAACATGTACTATGCCTTACATGTTTACAGTTCAATTTACACCCCAAACCCCAAGTCATATGTCTAATATACTTTATGCCTCAAATCTCAAGTCATATGTTCGATACACTTTATGTTTTAAATACAACATGTGTTATGTCCTCAAATCAGTTACAAATCAGTTATGCCCAATTATACATAATTTAACACTTTTCCCAATTTTAGCACTGGCCATGTCCAAATCATATATTATGTCCAATTTTTTCCAACGTACGTTCATCTCTTATGAGATTTGGCTCAGGCTCGCAGTTGCCTAGCTATAAAAACAAAAACGGAAGAAGGAAAGAAGAGACAAAGAATGGACATAATAATATCAATGAGATAGATCCAATAGAAAGACAGATAGAAATATGCATAATCTCATATTCAGATTTATTACAATGTCAGAATCATAATTAAATTTTATTTCTGAAAGTAACATGAACTCACGAATTACAAAACGGTCTTGAATTCTAGGATCTAATTTCTGAATTTGATTAGCTATTCCTTTGATGTAGACTTTGATTGTTAACTTGAAAACTCTAATTTGATTGATTAAGGTGGAGGCTAGGTCACTTCAGGTTTTAGCAGCATATAAACGCCTATGAATTCGTGTGGAGAAAACAATAGGTATAGAGGTCTTTTTATAGGTGTATAGGGAGATCTAGAGCCTTCAGATCAGTTTAGAAGTCATCAGAATCATCCAGAGCAGAATACCACGTCACACAGCGAATCAGAGAGTGACACGTGGCGAAACACGTCACTGGCCAGATCTAGGCCAACAGGGGTCGAATCCCCTATAGGGGGTCGACACCTATGTCGACACCCCTATAGGGGGTCGATACCTATGTCGACTCCCCCTGGGGGGTTGACACCCTGCGCGGGAATTTTCCCGCTTAGCCTATTCTTCTTGAATTTCGAATTTTGAACTTGGTTTGAGATTTACATTTTCTGTTTAAACATGAAATCTTCTGAACTCCATAACTTCTTCATACGGAGTCCGATTCACGCATACTCGGACTCTATCTCAAGCATAATTCCGAGAAGAATGCAATGGTGCAACTCGTTTCCCTTAATTCTTACTTCTAAAATTAAGTATTCTTTAATTCGTTACTTTAATATTCATAGGAAATACGGGGTGTTACATAGGACATGTCCCGGGAATGGTCTACCTTTGAACGTAAAGGCGATGCCATTGGCTGTAAATCTGATTATTGTATCAAATCTCATAGGAGAATCATCATAAATCACCTTGTTTCTGGCACAACAAATATAACATAGAATAATACGATTCAGAATCGAATGGAGCTACTTGCCTGATCCTTTGCACAATCACTAATGGAGCATGGTAGGAAAGGACAAAGAGAGGGAGATAGAACGACCAAGTTCTCGAAATGCAAGCAAACCAGTCTGGCCGAATGACTAACGAATAATAGATGATAAAGAGATTCTTTTGAAATGCGCCCTTTCTCACAACAAAGACACTCGAAGGATAATGAGATACCCAGACGCTTAATATCATTGCCTAAGGGTAAAGCATCATGGAGGACTTTGCACATAAAAACAGAAACCTTAGGTGCAATAAGGCTATTCTAAAGGAGTCTAAAGAGAGGGTTTCTAGGGAGTGGAGTCTAGCAGAGTTCTAGACAGCCTTAAGGGAGAAGGTATAGCCTTTTTCAGGAATGGTTTTGCCCGTGACTGCACGTAAATGATTTAACCGATTGCATCCTCTTCCAAGTTTCAATGGCAAAAGACGGGGCACCACTGAAGCTGAGTAGTTAAAGTGCTTAGAGGAGGTGGAGATACAAGAAGGTATTGTGAGGATAAAGATGAGGAAATAATGGGAGATATAGCAAAGCTATAAAAAAAGTTTCATTAAATGTGAAGCCAAATATTTAAAATTAATTAATTATCGCTCTCAAATTATATGTGTGGAAGAAACTAGTATTAATTAATCTTATATGACAAATTCCAAGAGTTTCATTGTTATGCATGCCAGATTTGTTGATTGTAACAAATTTCTATAATATAATGCACATTTATGCCTTAAAATTATCACTTTACACTAACTTTATTGATTTATGTAAAAAGAGAACCAGTCAAACCAAGATCTGTATAATAATATTGCTTAAGCAGGTACTAAAAAGTCTTGATTTAGAGGATGCAATGGGAAATAATGGGGCTAAAAGTGGATCTACCATTCATCAGTGCTAAATTAAAAAAGTGCACCGATTGGATAGTGCTACGAGTTATAGCAGAGATTTTGTGGGGCTTTAGCGGGGCTTTAACTACATACACTGAAGTCGAGGGAGAGAAGCCTTATGTATTTAACATGGAGGAAGGTATCCCAAAGAGAGTTATTAGCTCTGAATTGGATCCAAAACTTGCAATCATAAGTCATACAGACGTCTTGCGTAAACCAAGCCCATCTCACTTTTGGGGTAGTAGAAACTGTCCGAGAAATTCAATGATGTTTTATACATTATCTTTGCTTCCCTAAAAAAAGAAACCAAAGACATATAAACACGTAAATAGAAAGTAGTCGGCATTATTGTCACAAAGATGTAGGAGCCAAGAGAGTTAAGAACATATTTGATACGAACCAAATGACCAGCTTGAGAGAGATGCATCGAGTTCCATCAGTTGATACATCACTTAGCTTTATCAACTCTGGGGTCAAAATGAGCATTCAAATTTCTTCCTAGGTATACTTTTATACCAAGGTAATAAAGGGGAGGAGAAGAGATCTTATAACCGGAAGTACTAAGAGATATGATTCCTGAGCCAGGAGGATCCAGGAAGAGAGGATTGAGATATTAATTTTTGACTAGAACAAGCTTCATAGAGCTGAAGGAAGGCCATAAGATGATGAAACCAGATCCTTTGTCTGTTACGAAAGATACACTATATTATTAGTGAAAGAGAGAGATGGGACAGTAGGAAAATCAGGTGAAACGTCTTGATTTTCCATTCGATGTAAGAATGTGAATCCCTCGGACAAGGGTTTCAGTAGCTAAAACAAATAAAGAAGGAGATAACGAACCTCCTTGTATTATACCTCTACCCAATCGAAAAAAACCTTGGCAACTCCATCAACGAGAATTGACTACCAATAGATAGAAATGAGATGCCAAACAAGATCAATAAGACATTCAGAAAACCACTCAAATGCATGTATCGAATGATGAAAAACCATGATATGCGATCATAAGCCTTGGCCATATCGAATTTCACCACAACGTTAAAACCGTGAATCTTCCAGTAGACTACAAAAAATAGTTCTTGCGCTAGTAGAACATTCTTGGTGAATAACAAACCTTTAATAAAACCAGCTTAAGAGGAGGATACAACTCTATCTAACAATAGGGCAATCATGCTAGCCAATATCTTAGTAATGACTTTGTTAGAGAAATCACATAGACTGACATGATGAAAGTCCGAGCAGACCAAGGGGTTGGAAATCTTAGGGATGATAATTAGGTTAATAGAGGCCCAGCTCTAGGGGATAACATCCCTCGATAAAAAGTACTGAATGGCTAGAGTGAGAACTCAAATAATGTTCCAAGAACGTAGATAAAAATGCATGCTGAAGCCATCAGGACCCCCAACACTATCCTTGTTAAGAGAAAACACTGCCTCTTGAATTTTCTCTGAAGTGGGAGGATAAATAAGATCAGAGTCATCGGAAGGAAGAACCAGTTGGGGAATATTAGAAAGCGACCCCGAATCGTTGACATCAATGGAGGGACTTTGAAGGAGCAACTAGAAATGGTCAAAATGGACCTCTCCACCTTGGAATGAGATGAAGTACAGGAGTTGTCAGGCTATGAGGTTGCTGGATGCTAATATTTTTTCCTTTTTTGATGATAGAGTGAAAGAATTTAGAGTTGGAATCGCCGTCAAGGATCCATTTAATCTTATATTTATGTCAAAGAAAAGAATTTTCTAAGGAGATTTACGTGTTAAACAGAAGTTGGAACGCTAACCAGGAGGAATGATTAACAGGAGAGAGATAAGTACCAAAAGCAACTTCAACAAGCACAACTGGTTCTTTTACCACTTTTACGTGATAAAAGATGTTCTTGAACACATTTTTGTTCCAAGATTTGAAACCATCTTTAACAATTTTTAGTTTTTAAGCGAACTGAGCGATCGGGTTGCACGTAACCTTTATTTCCTAGGACTCAACAATAAAAGGAAGGAAAGAATGGTGAGAAGTTAGCAAATTATGGAAATGAAAAGCTTTAGGACCCAAGGCAGAGAAAGGTGAACTTTTGGGGATCATGGGGGAATGATTAGAGTTGGTATGATGAAGATGTTCTAATGACAAGTCACTGGGTTAGGTAAACCAAGCATCGTCAACAAACACTCTGTCTAGTCAGGAGAGCATCCCGTTTGATCCTTCATGGTTATTAGTATAAGCAGATTCGACAAACGACACTTTAGAAAGACCTGGATGAAGGATAAAAGTGTTAAAATCTTCTATAGTCTAACGATTAAGCTGAGATCCTCCATGTTTCTTAGCCTGACCAATAACGACATTAAAGTCGTCGTCGATGACCAAAATGTTGCTTGATAAGGAGAAGATAGAAAAGACGTTGTACCATAAGATTCCCTCTTCGATTTAGCACTAAGCATAGATGACGGAGAAAAAATAGGTTGGGAAACGAAGAAGAAGAGAAAGAGAGAACAAGAAGTCGGGACGAGTCAAAAATAAGCTAAGTAGAGATATCTTCATCCCACATAATCCAAATTTTGCTAGAGGTGTTATCACAACCATCCCCCAAATAAAGACACACGATCAAAGAGTTGAGCACCTCTATTACCACTAAAGGT
Source organism: Allium sativum (assembly GCA_030737875.1). Classification (NCBI taxonomy): domain Eukaryota; kingdom Viridiplantae; phylum Streptophyta; class Magnoliopsida; order Asparagales; family Amaryllidaceae; genus Allium; species Allium sativum. Next base: position 930,912,012 of record CM060922.1, on the reverse strand, counting down.
TCCAAAAGAGCTACAATACGAATATAATGTTTAAAAATAATCCGAGAAGTTTAGTAGCAGATGCTTGATTACTCACACCACGAATATTACAGAAAAGACAGTTAGCCATTAGGCCAGGAGCAAGAGGATCGCAAATGATGAAGAAAAAGAAGATGGAAAGAGATAAGTAAGTGACGTTTATATGTGATAAAGATTTTCTATGGTGGTTCTCAAGTTTAGTCCTTAGTGGCTTGAGCTCTATCCCTAATGGAGCGTAGGTTAGGTAATAGAGATTTAATTTGTTTGTTATGAAGTAGGATCTCGATTTGTTTACCAATAGTTAAGAATACGATAGAACATAAAATATAACGTTGGCACTAACACAGAGAAGGTTTACTTGAAGACAGTGGGTAGTGTTATCAGCTAAACGGTCTAAGTATTCATTAATAAGCCAAAAATCATCCAAACTACCTAAGGGGGAACACGAGTTTCGAGAAGGTCAAATGTTGGGACAACCATGATGGTCATTTTATTTGGATATTTAATGATTATCACTGCTAAGCTATCATGAGTTTGAGTAGCTAGCAAAATGGTTAAAGATAACATAAATGGAAACAATGAGAAGAAAGGATAGTCGTAATGGAATTAACGTTGAATGCAACAGTTGCTGATGAGAAAGGGTAGGGTGAACAAAATTTGAAGACAAGAAGTGGACAAGAGTGAAGATATCATGCGATCATAGGTGAACCGCCCGCATTAAAAAGAAACGAAGACACATCAAACCACAACATCTCTATTGCTATGAATAAAATTAGGTAAGAAAAAATAATAAAACAAGAAGCAAGGCCAGGCACTACTACATCATTAGTTGATATAGAGTGCCATCGCAAAAAGAAACTCGTGAGGAAGAACAACACCACAAAACCTGAAAATCTTGTTCAGACCCAAAGATCACCTCAATCGAAAAGCAGCATCGCAAAACTTGGACAATGAAACCGACAAAAACACCAACAAGATGCCTTTTTGGGCAGTAAAAGTCAAAAAAACCTATCTCTATAAAGTAAAAGGGTGAAAAAGCCAAATAACCAAACCACAAATAGTAGAACAATCCATTTGGCATGCCAAAAAACAATCTAACCAAATCATGCCTTTACTGAAATCCAAGTCCACCCACCCCTCAACGAACCGGGTATAATGAGTTTGGACTCCAACAAACTTCGAACAGTTTCCCGACACCCAAAAAATCCCAAAACGACACACAATAACGAACTCTCAATAATAATGCAACCTGCTGGGTGCTCTTGGGAGAGATTGTAACACCCCGAATTTTTGAATAATAAAATTAACTAAATTTAAGAATACTTAATTTCAAATGTGGGAATTAAGGGAAACGGGTTGCTCCATTGCGTTCGTGTCGGAATTCTGCTTGAGATAGAGTCCGAGTTTGCGTAAAACGGACACCATATGATGGAGATATGGATGAACGAAGTTAGGCGGAAAAACCAGAAGAAGAAAACGAAAAAAAATGCACTGGCGCACTTGGGAAGTGCACCAGTACAAAAATACACTGGCGCACTTCCCAAGTGCACCTAGGCCGAGCAGAAAGCCTGCACAACTTTCTGGTGTGATCTGATTCACACTGTGACTCATTGCTGAGTCCTTTCTGACTCTTTGCTGAGTCATTAGGGCTGAGGTGTCACCCTATTCTGACTGAATGGTTTTAATTAACCCTAAGAGCATCCGACGGCTCAAATTAAATTGAAATTCTATATAAACATGTGTAGACTCTAACCCTAGAATCAAATAAAAATTAGATCAATGGTCGTCATACTGTCTCTCCAAAACCTAGAGTAGCCGCTACCAACTAGAAGCAAAGTAAAGCAACTCAATTCTATTTAAATCAAAGTCTAATCTTAACAACGAAATTGTCTACAATAAGGGAACGCTAATCAATTACAGAATTCAGATCCCAGAACTCAAGACCCTCTTTTTCTGTGAGTTCTAGTCACTTTTAGGCTTAAATAGATAAAAGTGAATTGTGGTAGACTATGATTTGGGTATATGTTGTTTGTAGTTATGCAAGTTTATTGTTGTTGTGGATCATGAAATTATACAAGTTATACAAGTTTATTGTTGTTGTGGATCATGAAATTATACAAGTTTATTGTTGTGGATCATGAAATTATACAAGTTTATTGTTGTGGTGAATCATGAAATTATGCAAGTGAAATCCAAAAACCTATGCAAGTTATTATGTTGCGAATTCATGAATCTATGCAAGTTGTTATCATGAACCTATGCAAGTTGTTATGAGATCATGCAAGTTACCTATGCGAGTTATTGTGTGATGAATTCGTGGACCTATGCTAGTTGTTATGTTGTGAATCATGAACCTATGCAAGTCACCTATGCAAGTTGTTATGTTGTGAATCATGAACCTATGCAAGTCGCCTATGCAAGTTGTTATGTTTTGAATCATGAACCTATGCAAGTCACCTATGAAAGTTGTTATGTTGTGAATAATGAACCTATGTAAGTTGTTAATTATGTTGTTAATTCATGAACCTATGCAAGTTGTTATGTTGAAATTCATGAACCTATGCAAGTTGTTATGTTGCAAAATCAAGAATCTATGCAAGTTGTTAATTATGTGGTGAATCATAATTATATGAAAAGTTATCATGTCATTTTCCCTAGTTTTCATGCTTATGCCAAAAATTGTACTGAAAATGATCATCTTGTCATTCCCATTATTTTATTGTTATGGCGAGGCTACCTTGTAGCCTCGATGACGCCAAAAACGCAAACGATTACGCTAGTTAAGAAACAGGGAAAAGAGGAATTTGTAATAGGCATAATTTACATAGTGTTTATGTAAATTGGGCACATGATTCTAGTAGGGAAACATATAAATAATTACCTATTACGACATAGGTAAAGTTGAGTAAAAATGGTATAATCTGAATATGAACATTAATGGATAGGAAATTCAAATTGTTAATAAAATAGGTGTTGACACCTATAAAAAGGAAAGGATTAATTAACTTAATTAATCAAAAGAGGAATGTTTAAGCAATTAAAGTTTGAAAATTTAATTAACACTTATGACACGAGGTTAGGTTACATTAGTGGTGGAAGTCTGCCCGGACCCGACCGGCATATCCAGCAGCCACTAATGTTGAACCTAATGTGAGAGGTCTAAGCGTGTGAATATGACTCGGGCTAAGACATGAGGTTAGACCCAACTATTGGATAAGACTGCACGGACCCGACCAGCATATCCAGCATCCACATGTTGTAGGCCTAATGTTGGAGGTCTAGGCCAATCTAACCATAATTGGACATGGTAATAAGAAAAGACTACTTAACCTAACTTAATACATGTGGACTGTATGATGATAGACATAAGTTAGGGTTAAGTAAAATGAGTTAGATTGTGGGTGGGTTAAGTACAACTGATGGGTAGGTGGGTAATATTAATATATATAGGCCAACAAACTTAACCATTAAATAAATAGGATTAAATCAGTGGGAGGGTTAAGTACAACTGAAGGGTAGGTGGGTAATATTAATATATAAAGGCCCACAAACTTAATCGGATAAAAAGGGTTATGTAATTAAAGACACCTAATGGTATACATAACCGGGGCAAAATAGTAAAGTTATGTATTAAAGACACCCTTAGGGGTACGCATAAATAATGAGAATAGATAGAGTTATGTATTAAAGACACCTATAGGTAAGCATAACCGATAGGTAGATTAAGGGTTATGTATTAAAGACACCTATAGGTACGCATAACTGATTGAGGGCTACTTAATTAAAGACACCTTAGGGTATACATAGTCAGTATAAAACCTAGTGGGGATACAAGACATAGGGGAGAGCTTGTATCATGTTGTGTGGGACCCATTTCAGTCAGTAACCCGGAGGGGTATCAAAGTAAAGAACTCCGTACTCGGCGGGGAAGGGGCACGCTTACTTGATTGATTGTAAGAGATCCAAAATGAGACGGATGGTGTGGGCGGCGCAAACCGACCGGGGACATGTGTGTGCATGGGCCGGGCAGTGGGGGACAAGACGACCGTGACACCAGTAGGTATTACTGTGTACACCTTGGGTTGCCACTTTAGGGAAGTGATACCCCCTAGTTGTGGGACCAACATAGGGTATCTACAGAGTAGGGAGCCGATCGATTAGGTTAGTGGTTAGGGTTTATCCGGACGTATGCCCTAAATCTACCAATTTATAGTAGGAGGGTAGTGGGTACGACTAGTTGAGATAGGAGCAGGCGACACCTATGACATCGGCTAGGAGTACACGAAACTACCACCATCATTATCGTTATTATGGTTAGCGGAAGGGATCATCCTATCTTGATTTTACTAGTAATAGTGCAGAGTAGTTTGTAGTGAAGCATGCATACACCTTACTTTATTTGTCCTGCCATACCTGTCATCTGTATCGTGAATCCTATTATCCACTATGTATGCCTGTCATGTTTACCTTTATTTATTTATTGGCTAAAAGTTACTGGACTCACCAGACGTATGTCTGACCTAGTTTGTTTCGCCTCTTTTCTTCCGTTCCCCCCCCCCCCCCAAGGTTCTCAGGGAGGAAACACCCAGGTTTAGTTAGAATTTGGATATCATCTTCTAGGAGCTACTTCTGAAGTATGGCTCGAGTCTCAGTCTCGTATATGGCTTGCTCTTTAATATGGGGAATGATGTTTTTCTTTTAAATACCAATGTACTCTGATGATGTAAGACAGAATTGTTTTGTTGTAATGGTTTTATGACTCATGGTATTATGTAACAAAGTATTTTGGTGATTTAATAAAGTTGTTTATTTTCCGCTGCTAAATTTTTATACCTATCTTGTGATATTCTGTGTCTGTTTACCAAAAACGCTCCACTGAAGTTAAGGCATTCCCTTTGTGAGTGACCTTAATGGAGGTGGAGTGTTACACTTGGTATCAGAGCTGAAGGTTACCAGATTAGTTAAAAGTTTTGAAACTATTTTCAAAAAGGATTTAAAAGGAAAGTTATTTTGAAAAACACAGTCCCCAAAGCCATATATCTATCTTCTGATTTTATGTTTAATCCTTGTTTTCTTTCTTTTTCTGAGTCTCCGAAGCTCCTGGCTTTCTGGGAGGTAACCTCATCGCGACATGGTCCCGTAGGCATGATGAGACTATGGCGTCTGTCGAAGGGCAAAGAAGTGCCTAACTTCCATCTGTAGCCGCAGTTATTCCATCTACGGCTAATCCTTTTTCGAGCTTCGTAGGGTTTTCCGTGCGAAGGGGGCAACTTTAGAGAAAGACTTGTTAGCATGTAAGAAGGTTGGTTGTTTTCGGTGCCATGAGACAGGACATCTGATCTAGGATTGCCCAAGAACGAAAGGGTAAAGGGTAGAACCTTCTAAAGGGTGGGTGGATGCTCTCATGGCAGATGGATAGAGATAGGAAAAATTTATGTAAAAGTTTTAATTTCCTTATCTGATTATGAAGTTAAGACTCTTTTGGATTCTAGCATTGAGACTCTGCACTTTAATACTAGTCTTGTTTCTGATCCCGTAATTGTTTCAAACCCCTTTGGTGGTTCGGCTCATTTATTGGTGATTTGTAAGGGGTTGAAATTATCTGTGTTAGGCGTCAAAAATTTGAATGTGAAATTTGTGTGCTCAAGTTTATGGGCTATGGGTTGGTTCAAAATGGACCAGCTTTCTATGTAGAGGGTCGTTGTAGATTTTGAGAGGAGGGTCGTTAAGTTTCTAACTTGTCATGGGAAGACCCCCAAAGTTTCTTGTGACCCGCAAGGGTCTGTTATGCTTAGCTTTCTGAGAATCATTCTGTAATCTGATCTGTACCAGTAGTCTGTAAGTATCTGAATATTTCTGAAGGATAGGGGTTTCTACTCGAAGCATGAAGTAGATTTCCAGTTTTGACATTGTTTAATGGGGGTAATTCTCTGAATGTCAGTCTGATGTTGATTTCGGTCTTCGGGGCTGAAACTTGGGGAATTATTCTCTTAACCGATGTCAAATGGGAACAGAGCTTTTGTTTTAGTCATATCATTTGTTTGTATCCCATCAACCTAATCTTCGACCTTTAGATAGGAAATCCATGGATGTAAACATGTGTTTGAGACATGTTATGTTTGACGGTTGCAAGTGGATGCAAGTGTTTGCTAGTGGTTTCCTATGGACGCATACACACACATTAGGCACTAGATCGGCTCAAATCACTTTCATATTGCATATAAAAATGTGTGCGTATTTAGGGTAATGGATGTATAATGGTTGTGTTATCATATAGTTGTTGCATTTGGATTAATGTTTGTGCACACATATAGAACTTATATGATGTAATAGGTTTACTTGCATACATAATGGACTCATGGCACTGACATAATTCACATTAAGGAGGTCAACTAAATCAGTGGACCGCCTAATCTTTGCATTAGATAAGGAACATATACACACACTTTTTCATATTTTCATACAACATTAGAAGTTTTCTAAGGAAAATGGATGCTTGTGGATGATGGTTGAGTAGATGGGTGATCGGATGGTAGGACACATTCTTCTTAACTTGAAGATTTCGGGGACGAAATCCTTTAAGTAGGGGAGAATGTAACACCCCGAATTTTTGAATAACCAAATTAACTAAATTTAAGAATACTTCATTTCAAATGTGGGAATTAAGGGAAACGGGTTGTGTTGGATCTAGAATAACCCTAGAGGGGGGGTGAATAGGGTTTTTCACAGTTTTTTAACTGAAATGAAAAACTGACAGGATATATAATAATAAACAGATCACAGAATATAACAGAATCAGAAATGCAGAAAGTAAATCACACACAGATATACCCAGCTTCGGCAAAACCTTGCCTACTGCTGCATTTCTAAGGTTTCTACTAGGTGATAGAACAGATTATGCATACAAGACCATGTACACTCGCAAACCCTGCTCCTATTCTAACCCTACGCTCAAAACACTAGACCAGTCGATATCCCCTTGACCAGATTTACCCGAATTACAAACCCGCAATCCGTAACTCAGATTTTACAGACTCTGTAACTTCCAGTCAACACCCTGACTGGTTTTCCTAGATTTTACAGAACCTAGAAACCGTTCAGACGATTTTCAAACCCAAAAGAAAAATACAAAGTTAAATAAAAAAATAAAAACTAAAGAACCCTAGGTTTTAAATAAAAGGGGTCATCCCCTTTAGACTAGAAAAATAGGTCGGCCTCCTTTGGTAATTGGTGTTGCACCCCTCATTTGTTTTGCCCGTTCACTTTTTGTTTCTGAGGAAATAAAAATGGCGGCGGCACTAGGGTTTTCTCAATTCTTCCCAAATCCAGATCGATTTGATGATGAAATTAGTTCAATGGTGCGCTGAATCGAAGGATACTTTCAGCGCTTTGATGGCTTTGATTAATCGGTTTGGGATTTTCTCTGATAGTCGAAACCCTAAAAAATTTGTGAGTAATTTTTATCCTGAATTCTTTGAATCGTTTTTTTTTTTTTGGATTTTGATAATCTGTCGATGATGTAAATGGTGATAATATATAGGGTTTTCAAACCCCAAAATAACTCTGATTTCCTCGTATTGACTTGACTGATTTGCGTTTATTTCCCCTTTTGAAAATATCTGATTTGAATAATTTGTGCGTGATATTTGAATGAATTTCTGAAAGCAGATAGAACAAAATTTGGAAAGAAATGATTTTTTCTTTGAATAAATTCTTGTGTGAAAATAATGCTTGATTTAATTCCATGAATCAGAGGTTGAATTCTGCGTGATTTTTGCCTTGGTTTTCCAATTGATTTACTCGGCTTTAAGTCCTCTTGAAATTATGCCGTGAGTACAAAAAAGGATTTTCAGGAAAGAATTTTATTTCTTGGCAACTTGATTTGCTTGATTTAATTAATCCTTGATTGGCTTTGGCAAATCTGGAAAAAAAATTGATACCTCCAGTCTTTTTCCTGCCCTTCAATGTATAAATCTGGAAACATAATATTTGATTGCCTTGAATAATTTTCCTGATTAAATTAAAAAAATCAGAAAACAATTTGAATGATGTTGCCTTTTTCGAATTCAATCCGTTTGTCTATGATTTCTGGAATTTAATTGTCCCACACAAAAATGCTTGCCAAATATGTATCTGCAATAGCACACTTGAATTGATTTCCATTTATGCTTGTCATTTGATTTACCATGCTGTTTGATCATCTGTTTGGCTTTGTAGATGCTTGAGTCAGATTTGTTGCTCACATGCATTTGTACACCTACATTATTTCTGAACACATATATGTGCTGCTGGACCATTTCTGTTTTTGAGTATGTATACATGCAGTGTACACACCATCCATGCATGATTCCTTTTGTCTCTGATTTGTTTCTTGTGATTTACTTGCACATATGTAGCTTCATGCTGACTGTTTTGTGTCACCTTGCTGAACCATCATCATGATTTAGAACCTCTACTTTTAGACATGAGCACTTGAACTATTTTCATCTTCATGAGTTAGCACTGCTTGTATCACCATGTATTGCAGAGTTTGACTTCATTTCCTTACTCCAGTCTTGTGTATTTTGTTAGCCCCTTTGTTCATTTAAAACATGTTTAACCTGACCATGCAAATGCTCCATGCTGTTCTGGTCATGTGTACACCATAGTGTTGTTGCTTGCAAATGATTTGAAACTGTTTTATGCTGGGAATGAACACATCATTTTGATCTAGATATGTATATGCTTCAATGATCGAGCTTGCTTATGCCATTGCCCTTGTTTGCTACTTGCTGACTTGCTTATGTTGATTTTGCTAAACCATGAAACTGAGCTGTCCCCTTTTGCTATGACTCACTATGTACACATTTGTGTTGCTGAAACATTGATATTGCTGATCCATACTGCTTTGTAACTTGTGTCGACACTTTGCTTTTGCTGAGTTAGATAATGTTCTTGAACCTGTTTGTGGCATGTACTTGTACATTGACCTGAGCTTGTTGCACATTTGTATAGCATTGCTTTTTATGTTGGCTTGACCATACATGTTTGCTGAACTTTTGCAAACTGATTTGCATTGTGCACTGAGTCGAGATGGTCCACGTGGCTACTCCTCAGTTGCACCCTGTATTGGCATGACAATGCACACGTGTATATATATACACGTGTGTATATGTAGCCATACAGGAATTTTCCTGTCCCTGTACATATACAAACTGTCTACCTAGACACAGATGAATCAGATCAAGTCATGAAAAATGATGAGAAACACACCATAAAACTGAGGCAAAAAAAAAATTATCCTCCTTTTTTTTTTAATTTATATTTGCATGAGTACAGTTTTTATTTCTATTGCAGTGTACTGTGTGTGTGTGTTTCATGTGACAGGTAAGAAGACTGGACTGACTGAAGGCTGACTAGAAGACTGTGAAGATTGGACTAACCAAATGAAGACTGAAGACAGTGTTGAGTCAGTGAATTGTTTCAATGTGTCTGTATATGTGTCAATGTGAAAGAATGTATATATGAGTTATGTAAACAAAGTGAGTGTTGTAGTGATGAGCTGTGTATATGAATTGTACTGAAGTTTGTAATAAACAAATTTATTTGAAATAAAATATTATTTTATTCTTGTCAAACAAACTTGTCTATTCTATGCAGTTTATTTACAAGTACAATATCAGTGAAGTGATAAAATAGTGGAGTTAAAATAGATGTACTGTTTGAATGTTTATATTTTTAAATAAAATACAGTAAACGTTTGAATTTCTGTACAAATGTATTTTATTTAGATATAAATATTACATTCCTGTCTGTGATGTAAATATAGAACAGTATAGTAACAAACACATTTATAATATATTTATATATATATATATATTTGGTTGTTATCATCAAACAAAAATCATATAATAGTGTATACGATTGCGTCATATACAACAATCTCCCCCTTCTGGTGATGACAAACAAATAAAAGATTTTGAATCCAACAAATGTGTTTTACAGTGAAAAATGAACTCCCCCTATTTATTAGCTCCCCCTACAACAGAAAACTCCCCCTATAACTGCGTATGAGTGAATTGAACTGAATGATAATGAATTTTCAAAAGTAAAAATATTTATAAAATATTCACTCATACATCAAAATCTAATTCATTCTCCCCCTTTTGTTATCATCAAAAGGATACAGATTTTAAAATACAGATGAAAAATTGACTAAAAATATAATTTCAGCTTAAGAGGAAGAACGGTCATCATAAATTTCAATCAGTCAAACAAAAATCATAATATTCTAAGAACAGGTGGCATATTTCACATTGTAGAAAATGACAGATATACGATAAATTTTATATAAAATGGAGAGAGTTTGAAAAACAATTCATTTCCAATTATTTTCAAAGGATTTTTATAAAAATAAAGCACGAAACAGTGATGGATTTGGACTACAATAAATAATTCAATTTAAGTGACAAACTCAAATAATATCAAATCCCAATATCTATCAACCAACAAATCATAATACGTCATAAAAACTTCAACATATTTCACAGAATAGAAGATGGATTGATAGGCTGGCTTTTATACTCAGAGGAGAATTTCAAATTTATTTCTATTTTTAGCACTTTAATTCCTTTTTATTTATTTTTTTATTTAAGAGCACGCTGACCACGCATAACCAGAGCTTGGATTTTTAAATGGGATCAGTCGCAGCTTAAATTATAAAACGTCTCATAACCATGCATAACCAGAGCTTGGATTTTTAAATGAGGTTAGAGACACTCTTATATATTAATTATATTTATTATTTTCAGCACTATAAAGGAAAACCTCCTCGGTATATGAAACCAATATGGATGATAGAAATGTGGTAGGTACAGAAATGGACTGTGAAATAAATTTCTAAATTAATTATATTATGAGAAAAGCTCGACTGTACTGGGATTATTGATAATGTTCAATTATCTCTAATTCTGAATACTAATATAGTCCCATTTCTATCACAAATAATTTTCACTGTTTTAAAATAAGATGATTTTAAAAAAAATATAACTCTCTACATTAATATAAAATCATGATGGATGGCAGACAGGTGATAGGTAAAGAAGATGGTCATGAAATAATTGCCAGTTCAGAGATAATATAATACATGTTCAACTATCATGAAAATATAAATAAAATCTCCTCTTGTTGTGAAATATACTGCAGTCACAATTCATCACAATTTCAAAATCTGATAATTATTTTGATGAATTGCAAATACAGTTCAATTTTGATATTGATTTCAATTTCTGAATGAATAATTAATAAATAATTCTAAAATTGAAAATCAAATACAAGAGAAATACGTTGATCTATACACGACAAGAGGGGGAAAATGTGTACAAGACAAAAGGAGTGTGTGGATTTATACATGGTGAAGATTTGAATCTAAGTACAGATGGGTGAGACAAATATAAGGCACTTCTGATACCACTTGGTGTCTCTTTTTACGAGAAATTTTAACATGATACTGAACAAGAATGTCATAGACAAAATAATTGTTAAGTACCAAGCCCAAACAGACGAGATAATAGATTATGCACATGTATCTGAGCAGCAGGCATGTGATTCCAGAACAACCATTTTTCAAAATAGTATCAGAGCACACAGAACATAGTTTCAAAAACATACTTGTCAAGATGATGGCCATATATGATGATTTATGATCTAATGATTAAAATACTGTTTACTTAAAATCATTTGAGGAATATGAAAATATCAGAATTTAATGAATCAATCACACCGGATTATAAATTTTTGATTCGAGATATGTGTGAGATTCAATAAATCAATAATTTCAAATGATTTTAAACAAACAAATATTTAAATCAAATAATCATGAAACAAGAGTGAATTTCAAGACCAGATTTTCCAAGAAATTTTTCACAATAATTTCTAAGGATAATTTCAGATCATTTACATCAAATAATTAAGAGATATTCATGACTTATAAATAAATAATTTATCTGAAATCACTTGAATCAATGTCAAGTTTGAGATATAATGAATTATTCACACAAGATTGATAATTTCAATTTTAGGAGGTGTGTGATATTCAAAATATCAAGGATTTCAAATGATTTCAAACAAATAAATTTCAACAAAAAAAATGATCATGAATAAAAGATGGATTTCTAGATGTATCGCTGATTCAAGATGAATCAAAAATATTCAAACCAATCTGAACAATTCTGAAATTATCACAACTGACAAATAATAGAGTGCTATAATGAGTATAAATTTTCAAGTCCGTTCTAAACTGAATTAGAAGAAACTCAGAATAGCAGAGATGTGTGATATTTCAATAATATTTCAGATCTTTAAAAAAATTAGAATTCATATTAACAGTGTTCAAGATATAAGAAGAATACGTTAACACTGTTAGGAATTCAGAAAACGGAAGGTGAGCTTCAAAAAACAATTGCAGATATATACAAGTTTAAATTCAAGATATGGAAAAGATTAACAATATCATACTTTCAGTAAAGCAAATTTCCAGACAGTCAAGAGTTCTGCAACTGGACGTTAAGGAATCCCAAGAGAAAGGATATATGGCAGTGACAAGTTAAACCAAAAAATAAAAACAATAAGCAGAAGAGACAGAAGGAGATAGAAGAAGAAATAAACAAGAAAATTAAAAAGATATTTACAAAGATGAGTTCAGAGATCATACCTGAGATCAGTGTAAACCAGAATCTCTGACTCAACTAGTTTGGCTAAAGGAACTAAAAGTGATTCAATGATATGAAGCAGTTTGAAGCCAGTTTCTCTTTCTGCACAGCAGTTCCTCGCCTCCTTCGGTACCTAACAGTTTATAGGATCGAGTGGTCTAACAAAGTTTGTAAGACCACTTACAGTTGTATTCATATGTTTTGGTACCCAGACTTGTTTATATAACAAACCATTAGAATTAACTTTCGTACCCTTAGGAACCCAAATCTGTTTGAACTTGACAATGCCTGTTTTATTTTTTGGGATCCAAGAATGTTTAAATGGTTTATTATAAAACGATTTCTCATTACTATTTTGATTCAAAAATCCTTTGAAATCTTCAGAGTTCAAATTTTCGAAGGAGTTCTTTTTAAAGAAGTTTGAGAAATTTTTCAAAACATTTGAATTTTGTTTTCCAAAAACATCATTTTTCCCAAAGCCAAGACCAGATTTATTTCCAATAGAAACTTGGTTTTGTAACAGCATATTCAAAGATTTTTCCCCATTAGAAAATTTATCCAAAATTGATTCTAATCGTTGAATTTTTTATTTTAGATCGCTATTTTCTTTTAGTAAATTTGAGCAATTATTTATAGCGATCTTCTGTTCAGCATTGGATTGTTTCAAAACCAAATTCTCATTTTCAAGTGATTTAATTTTGACTTGGGATTTAGAAATTTCAAGTTCAAAATGATTTTGCTTTTCAGATTCAAGTTCGTTGAATTTTTCAATCTCAATTTCAAGCTCTTTTAAAATCGAATCACTTTTCAACAAATTTTCTTTTTCAGCAATTTCAAATTTGGAATTTATATCAGTTTTAAAAACTTCAAATTCCTTTTGTAGAAGATTGTTCAAATTTGATAACTCAATCTTGTTTGCTTTTAAGATCAAAATTTCATCTTCAAACTTTTGAATATTTTTATTGAGATGAACAAGATTGGTTTTCAATTTCAATTTTTTTTTGCAATCTGAATCTGAAAGGTTTTTAAAATATTCAAGTTGTGATTCCAAATCATTAATTTTGTTGGTCAACTCAGAATTCCTAGATTTTAGAGTTTTGTTTTTAGATTTGAGTTTATCAACAGATTTAGTTAAATCAACACACATATAAACCAAATCTTCGTATGAGAAATTTTCAACTTCAGCATCCGTTGATTCTCCAACATCTGATCCTTCTGAATTCTCATTTGTAAATCCTGTTAAACAGAATTCTGAATCTGAGTTGACAATCTGGGGTTTTGAGCTGTTGTCAATTTGTCCATACTTCGTACTAAGAGTTGTCCAGATTTCTTGCGCAGTTAAACAATAGGAAATCAGACTGTATTGATCATTATCAAGATAAGAATAAAGAATATGTGTAGCACGGGAATTAAAAACTTTATCTACCATATCGTACCCATTGATAACAACATCCCAACATTTAATATTAACAGATTTTAAATAAAATTCCATTTTGGATTTCCAGTTTAAAAAATCTGTTCCAGTGAAAATAGTTGGAGATGAACTGGACTGACTCTTGCTAGACTGACAACAAGGATTCACCATTTCTCTAGAGTTAACAGAATCCTGCTCTGATACCACTTGTTGGATCTAGAATAACCCTAGAGGGGGGTGAATAGGGTTTTTCATAGTTTTTTAACTGAAATGAAAAACTGACAGGATATATAATAATAAACAGATCACAGAATATAACAGAAACAGAAATGCAGAAAGTAAATCGCACACAGATATACCCAGCTTCGGCAAAACCCTGCCTACTGCTGCATTTCTAAGGTTTCTACTAGGTGATAGAATAGATTACGCATACAAGACCATGTACACTCGCAAACCCTGCTCCTATTCTAATCCTACGCTCAAAACACTAGACCAGTCGATATCCCTTTGACCAGATTTACCCGAATTACAAACCCGCAATCCGTAACTCAGATTTTACAGACTCTGTAACTGCCAGTCAACACCCTGACTGGTTTTCCTAGATTTTACAGAACCTAGAAACCGTTCAGACGATTTTCAAACCAAAAAGCAAAATACAAAGTTAAATAAAAAAATAAAAACTAAAGAACCCTAGGTGTTAAATAAAAGGGGTCATCCCCTTTAGACTAGAAAAATAGGCCGGCCTCCTTTGGTAATTGGTGTTGCACCCCTCATTTGTTTTGCCCGTTCACTTTTTGTTTCTGAGGAAATAAAAATGGCAGCGGCACTAGGGTTTTCTCAATTCTTCCCAAATCCAGATCGATTTGATGATGAAATTAGTTCAATGGTGCCTTGAATCGAAGGATACTTTCAGCGCTTTGATGGCTTTGATTAATCGGTTTGGGATTTTCTCTGACAGTCGAAACCCTAAAAAATTTATGAGTAATTTTTATCCTGAATTCTTTGAATCGTTCTTTTTTTTTTTGGATTTCGATAATCTGCCGATGATGTAAATGGTGATAATATATAGGGTTTTCAAACCCCAAAATAACTCTGATTTCCTCGTATTGACTTGACTGATTTGCGTTTATTTCCCCTTTTGAAAATCTCTGCTTTGAATAATTTGTGCGTGATATTTGAATGAATTTCTGAAAGCAAACAGAACAAAATTTGGAAAGAAATGATTTTGTCCTTGAATAAATTTTTGTGTGAAAATAATGCTTGATTTAATTCCATGAACCAGAGGTTGAATTCTGCGTGATTTTTGCCTTGGTTTTCCAATTGATTTACTCGGCTTTAAGTCCTCTTGAAATTATGCCGTGAGTACAAAAAAGGATTTTCAGGAAAGAATTTTATTTCTTGGCAACTTGATTTGCTTGATTTAATTAATCCTTGATTGGCTTTGGCAAATCTGGAAAAAAAATTGATACCTCCAGTCTTTTTCCTGCCCTTCAATGTATAAATCTGGAAACATAATATTTGATTGCCTTGAATAATTTTCCTGATTAAATTAAAAAAATCAGAAAACAATTTGAATGATGTTGCCTTTTTCGAATTCAATCTGTTTGTCTATGATTTCTGGAATTTAATTGTCCCACACAAAAATGCTTGCCAAATATGTATCTGCAATAGCACACTTAAATTGATTTCCATTTATGCTTGTCATTTGATTTACCATGTTGTTTGATCATCTGTTTGGCTTTGTAGATGCTTGAATCAGATTTGTTGCTCACATGCATATGTACACCTACACTATTTCTGAACACATATATGTGCTGCTGGACCATTTCTGTTTTTGAGTATGTATACATGCAGTGTACACACCATCCATGCATGATTCCTTTTGTCTCTGATTTGTTTCTTGTGATTTACTTGCACATATGTAGCTTCATGCTGACTTTTTTATGTCACCTTGCTGAACCATCATCATGATTTAGAACCTCTACTTTTAGACATGAGCACTTGAACTATTTTCATCTTCATGATTTAGCACTGCTTGTATCACCATGTATTGCAGAGTTTGACTTCATTTCCTTGCTCCAGTCTTGTGTATTTTGTTAGCCCCTTTGTTCATTTAAAACATGTTTAACCTGACCATGCAAATGCTCCATGCTGTTCTGGTCATGTGTACACCATAGTGTTGTTGCTTGCAAATGATTTGAAACTGTTTTATGCTGGGAATGAACACATCATTTTGATCTAGATATGTATATGCTTCAATGATCGAGCTTGCTTATGCCATTGCCCTTGTTTGCTACTTGCTGACTTGCTTATGTTGATTTTGCTGAACCATGAAACTAGGCTGTCCCCTTTTGCTATGACTCACTATGTACACATTTGTGTTGCTGAAACATTGATATTGCTGATCCATACTGCTTTGTAACTTGTGTCGACACTTTGCTTTTGCTGAGTTAGATCATGTTCTTGAACCTGTTTGTGGCATGTACTTGTACATTGACTTGAGCTTGTTGCACATTTGTATAGCATTGCTTTTTATGTTGGCTTGACCATACATGTTTGCTGAACTTTTGCAAACTGATTTGCATTGTGCACTGAGTCGAGATGGTCCACGTGGCTACTCCTCAGTTGCATCATGTATTAGCGTGGCAATGCACACGTGTATATATATACACGTGTGTATATGCAGCCATACAGGAATTTTCTTGTCCCTGTACATATACAAACTGTCTACCTAGACACGGATGAATCAGATCAAGTCATGAAAATTGATGAGAAACACACCAGAAAACCGAGGCAAAAAAAAAATTATCCTCCTTTTTTTTTAATTTATATTTGCATGAGTACAGTTTTTATTTCTATTGCAGTGTACTGTGTGTGTGTGTTTCATGTGACAGGTAAGAAGACTGGACTGACTGAAGGCTGACTAGAAGACTGTGAAGATTGGACTAACCAATGAAGACTGAAGACAGTGTTGAGTCTGTGAATTGTTTCAATGTGTCTGTATATGTGTTAATGTGAAAGAATGTATATATGAGTTATGTAAACAAAGTGAGTGTTGTAGTGATGAGCTGTGTATATGAATTGTACTGAAGTTTGTAATAAACAAATTTATTTGAAATAAAATATTATTTTATTCTTGTCAAACAAACTTGTCTATTCTATGCAGTTTATTTACAAGTACAATATCAGTGAAGTGATAAAATAGTGGAGTTAAAATAGATGTACTGTTTGAATGTTTATATTTTTAAATAAAATACAGTAAACGTTTGAATGTTTATATTTTTAAATAAAATACAGTAAACGTTTGAATTTCTGTACAAATGTATTTTATTTAGATATAAATATTACATTCCTGTCTGTGATGTAAATATAGAACAGTACAGTAACAAACACATTTATAATATATTTATATATATATATTTATTTGGTTGTTATCATCAAACAAAAATCATATAATAGTGTATACGAGTGCGTCATATACAACAGGTTGCGCCATTGCGTTCGTCTCGGAATTTTGCTTGAGATAGAGTCCGAGTTTACGTAAAACAGACACCATATGATGGAGATATGGACGAACGAAGTTAGGCCGAAAAAACAGAAAAAGAAAAAGAAAAAAATGCACTGGCGCACTTGGGAAGTGCGCCAGTACAAAAATACACTGACGCACTTCCCAAGTGCGCCCAGGCCAAGCAGGAAGCCTGCACAGCTTTCTGGTGTGATCTGATCCACACTGTGACTCATTGCTGAGTCCTTTCTGACTCCTTGCTGAGTCATTAGGGCTGAGGTGTCACCCTATCCTGACTGAATGGTTTTAATTAACCCTAAGAGCATCCGACGGCTCAAATTAAATTGAAATTCTATATAAACATGTGTAGACTCAAACCCTAGAATCAAATAAAAATTAGATCAATGGCCGTCATACTATCTCTCCAAAACCTAGAGTAGCTGCCGCCAACTAGAAGAAAAGTAAATCCACTCAATTCTATTCAAATTAAAGTCTAATCTTAACAACTAAATTGTCTACAACAAGGGAACGCTAATCAATTACAGAATTCAGATCCTAGAACTCAAGACCCTCTTTTTCTGTGAGTTTTAGTCACTCTTAGGTTTAAATAGATAAAAGTGAATTGTGGTAGACTATGATTTGGGTATATGTTGTTTGTAGTTATGCAAGTTTATTGTTGTTGTGGATCATGAAATTATACAAGTTTATTGTTGTGGTGAATCATGAAATTATGCAAGTGAAATTCATAAACCTATGCAAGTTATTATGTTGCGAATTCATGAATCTATGCAAGTTGTTATCATGAACCTATGCAAGTTGTTATGAGATCATGCAAGTTACCTATGCAAGTTATTTTGTGATGAATTCATGAACCTATGCTAGTTGTTATGTTGTGAATCATGAACCTATGCAAGTTGTTATGTTGTGAATCATGAACCTATGCAAGTCGCCTATGCAAGTTGTTATGTTGTGAATCATGAACCTATGCAAGTCGCCTATGCAAGTTGTTATGTTGTGAATCATGAACCTATGCAAGTTGTTATGTTGTGAATCATGAACCTATGCGAGTTGTTAATTATGTTGTTAATTCATGAACCTATGCAAGTTGTTATGTTGAAATTCATGAACCTATGAAAGTTGTTATGTTGCAAAATCATGAATCTATGCAAGTTGTTAATTATGTGGTGAATCATAATTATATGCAAAGTTATCATGTCATTTTCCCTAGTTGTCATTCTTATGCCAAAAATTGTACTGAAAATGACCACCTTGTCATTCCCTTATTTTATTGTTATGGCGAGGATACCTTGTAGCCTCGATGACGCCAAAAACGCAAACGGTTACGCTAGTTAAGAAACGGGGAAAAGGAGAATTTGTAATAGGCATAATTTACATAGTGTTTATGTAAATTGGGCACATGATTCTAGTAGGGAAACATATAAATAATTACCTATTATGACATAGGTAAAGTTGAGTAAAAATGGTATAATCTGAATATGACGATTTATGGATAGGAAATTCAAATTGTTAATAAAATAGGTATCGACACCTATAAAAAGGAAAGGATTAATTAATTAACTTAATTAATCAAAAGAGGAATGTTTAAGCAATTAAAGTCTGAAAATTTAATAAGCACTTATGACACGAGGTTAGGTTACATTAGTGGTGGAAGTCTGCCCGGACCCGACCGGCATATCCAGCAGCCACTAATGTTGAACCTAATATGAGAGGTCTAAGTGTGTGAATACGACTCGGGCTAAGACACAAGGTTAGACCCAACTGTGGAATAAGATTTCCCGGACCCGACCGGCATATCCAGCATCCACATGTTGTAGGCCTAATGCGGGAGGTCTAGCCCATTATAACCATAATTGGACATGGTAATAAGAAAAGACTAGTTAACCTAACTTAATACATGTGGACTGTATGATGATAGACATAAGTTAGAGTTACGTAAAATGAGTTAGACTGTGGGTGGGTTAAGTACAACTGATGGGTAGGCGGGTAATATTAATATATATAGGCCCACAAACTTAACCATTAAATAAATAGGATCAAATCAGTGGGAGGGTTAAGTACAACTGAAGGGTAGGCGGGTAATATTAATATATATAGGCCCACAAACTTAACCGGATAAAAAGGGTTATGTAATTAAAGACACCTATTGGTATACATAACCGGGGCAAAATAGTAAAGTTATGTATTAAAGACACCCTTAGGGGTACGCATAACTAATGGGAATAGATAGAGTTATGTATTAAAGACACCTATAGGTAAGCATAACCGATAGGTAGATTAAGGGTTATGTATTAAAGACACCTATAGGTACGCATAATTGATTGAGGGCTATATAATTAAAGACACCTTAGGGTATACATAGTCAATAGAAAACCTAGTGGGGATACAAGACATAGGGGAGAGCTTGTATCATGTTGTGTAGGACCCATTTCAGTCAGTAACCCGGAGGGGTATCAAAGTAAAGAACTCCGTACTAGGCGGGGAAGGGGCACGCTTACTGATTGATTGTAAGAGATCCAAAACGAGACGGATGGTGTGCGCGGCGCAAACCGACCGGGGACATGTGCGTGCATGGGCCGGGCAGAGGGGGACAAGACGACCGTGACACCAGTAGGTATAACTGTGCACACCTTGGGTTGCCACTTTAGGGAAGTGATACCCCCTAGTTATGGGACCAGCACAGGGTATCTACAGAGTAGGGAGCCGATCGATTAGGGTAGTGGTTAGGGTATACTCGGACGTATGCCCTAATTCTACCAATTTATAGTAGGAGGATAGTGGGTGCGACTAGTTGAGATAGGAGCAGGCGGTACCTATGACAGCGGCTAGGAGTACACGAAACTACCACCATCATTATCGTTATTATGGTTAGCGGAAGGGATCATCCTATCTTGATTTTACTAGTAATAGTGCAGAGTAGTTTGTAGTGAAGCATGCATACACCTTACCTTATTTGTCCTTTCATACCTGTCATATGTACCATGAATCCTCTTATCCACTTTGTATGTCTGTCATGTTTACCTTTATTTATTTACTGGCTAAAAGTTACTAGACTCACTAGACGTATGTCTGACCTAGTTTGTTTCGCCTCTTTTCTTCCGTCCGTCCCCCCCCCCCCCCCAAGGTTCTCATGGAGGGAACACCCAGGTTTAGTCAGAATTTGGATATCATCTTCTAGGAGCTACTTCTGAAGTATGGCTCGAGTCTCAGTCTCGTATATGGCTTGCTCTTTAATATGGGGAATGATGTTTTTCTTTTAAGAGGTACTCTGATGATGTAAGACAGAAGTGTTTTGTTGTAATGGTTTTACGACTCATGGTATTATGTAACAAAGTATTTTGGTGATTTAATAAAGTTGTTTATTTTCTGCTGCAAATTTTTTATATATGTCTTGTGATATTCTGTGTCTGTTTACCAAAAACGCTCCACTGAAATTAAGGCATTCCCTTTGTGAGTGACCTTATTGGAGGTGGGGTGTTACAGAGATGGTGAAGGAAAACATAGCCGGACCATTAACACCTAGCTCTAGGTCACGAAAAAACTCGAAATCATGTAAAACAAAAATCATAAAATGAGAAACACCACAATAAGTGCCTAAAACACCCAGGGCAACAAATGGAAGTAGTAAAAAAATAAATAATGGCCATGACTAAAGCCATAAATAGTAAGGTAGTCACCATAATAAGAAAAATTAGAGAGTCTAAGCTCCAAACTCTTATAAATGACTTTTACAAGAGTAAGAGTGAAATCTGACGCTTGTCATGCCAACAACCAGCAGTGTTGGTTGCAACACGTGCTTTCCAATGTTAATAGCCATATAATGCACCAAAACCTTCGTCTTCTTTTTAGCTTTTCTCCAAGCTTTATAATCAAAACGAGGTGTCAACGTAACAAAAAAACCCAGCACTTTCATCAATAGGGTAAAGCTCATCAAGCACCACGAAAGCGTTAAAAGTGATCAAGGGGGCGGTGGGGGTCTTATCCCTGGTAGCATCAATGTTAAAAGAATCACGATCGACCGCTTCAACCCCCTAAAATTTACTGCCACAAAATCTAGTGACACTGGTATACCACTGCCTGCCGAAGAAATGCTATCAACCGTAGCCACTCCACTACATCCAACCTTACATGCCAAGAGGGAACCCCGCCTAGTAACAAGTTATCGTTGAATAAACCAAGGCAAGTGACACAAATCTCCAAAGCGCCTAGAGAAGCCAGGATAGGATTCTCAGTACCCGAACTCATTTTAGAGAGTCCATCCCCAAGCATAGGAAAATGCTGCCATAATTTTGGTAACAAAAGATACTCTTGGGGAAGGATTGGATAAAAGAGCTCTGCCAAGCCAACGGAGCTGGAATAGGTTCGAAAGAGGGAGAACCCTCCAAATGATGAGTCAAGAAACGAGAGATCAACACATCACTGAGATTCACACTTCTCAAATACATGTCTGCCTCACTGTTAAACCTAAACGACGCCGCAACACCCTCATTGATCGGAGACACCAACATAAACTGCTTCTGCAAAATAAAGTACTATTTAAATGGTCCAGATTTGCTTTGGAAGTAAATCAAATAGTCATAGATCTGGCGTCGGAATGCCCAAAAAAAGCCATCAAGACTTCTGATCTCCAAAATAAATTCAGCAATTGTTTCTAGATCTGGCCTTGCTCCCATGAAAGAAGCCAGGGCCAATAACCCGGAAAATGGAACAGCAGCCGTAAGGGAGATCGCAAAGAGCAAAGGTAGACGAGAGAAGACCAGAAAAGGAAAAACAAAGATAAATCGATTGAAGTAGAATGTTAATGGAGAATAAATTTAATTAGAGAGAGAGAGAGAGAGACGAGAGGCCAAAGTTGTCGCCATTACAAAGAATTGTTTCGAAACTAGCATGATGTATTACATATGACTTACACCAAATTTTAATTTGGCATTTTCTATAAGAGGCAACCTATGGGCTCGCATATCTGTTGGGCCATACCATTAGTTAGATATGACAGAGTACCTAATTACCCAGATTCAATCCTAAACAATACCTTCTTAGACACCCTACTATCAAGGTTGTTAGCTTAACAATTAACTCTAACATAGCTAACTAGACTACATAGATAAGGTTGCCAACGGATGCTTTCAGATGTTGATAGTGCCATATCCGCATTAGAAACCATTTTCGGATACCCACGTGATATGGACTGATATCGGATAGTTATCTGCTTCGCCAATGATCGATAAATCAATTGACATAAATGATATTTTTTTTAGTTTAATATAAAGTTGTTTCAACCTAATAGATTACCAAAGTGCTAAAAATAAATAAACACGATGATAAAATATAATTTTGAGTAATTAGTGTGCGTTTAGTAGATTTTCAACTTTACAAAATAATAAATTTGTATATTTCATTATGCTAAAGTACACATAATTTAAACTTTAATCATGAAAAAACGAGTGGATAATTTTCATATGTAAATGTGCCTATATCTGCATTTTCATCATTCTTTGGTTATCGAATATTTATCCGCTTTTTGGATGTAGATGTAGACAGATTACATAATTTTAAGCTATCAATTGACAGTCGGCATAAACTATAGGACTATGATACAATTGTTGAAACCACATCAGTCTACAGTAGAAGTCATGCGTGAATTTGTAAAAATTACTCTATTGGATCTTTATTAGGCTTAAAATATATATTTTATTTAGAAAACCTTTGAATTTGATTTGATTTATTATATATATATATATACATATGTGTGTGTGTGTGTGTGCGCGCACGTGTGTGCATGTGTAACGTAATAATTCGTGAAGGCTATAATATGCTCGTATATAAATGTCAGAATTTATTCCAGAACAGACTCATTAGGTCATTTTGTATGTATTATATGTTTTCCAAATACATGTGTATATATATATATTACAGATTCCAAAATTATAAATATGTTTCATTATTAAAATAATAATAAAATATTTATGCATACATATGTGTGTATATAATATTATAATTAATAACTTAATCTTATATGCAGATAAATAAACATAAGAATGTATAAATATATATGTATAATTTTTTATATGAATAATAATTGTTTTATTCGTTTATATATAGTGTATATACAATAAATATATAATTGGAAGTAAAGGATTTCACGATTTAATATATAGTAAATACGAAATAATATATATTCAAAAAAAATTAGTATTTCTTCCAATTGGAAATTAACATTGGTTTGTAGATATTGTTATTTTAATGTTTTATCATAAATTATCTATGAACTAATTAGTAGTTTCCTCTATAACTAACTAATATAAAATACTAATTAATATAAAATAATCACATGACAAAATTTTAAATTTTAAATTTTAAAATGTTAAAAAAGTTCTATGATCATAATGGAGGTTTTGCGAAAAAATTGAGAATATTTTGAATTGAAATATTGTTCTTAATATAATAATCACTTTTTGACCAAAAACTATATTAATTATTAAAAATATAAATATTTTAATAAAAACCTCAGAACGTTTTTGAGAGCTTATGATATGATATATTAATCTTAAAGAACACGAAGTTGAACTTTAAAATCATTAAATATTATATATAAAATAATCAATCTATATAGTCATTAAATATTGATAATATATATATATATATATATATATTAGAATATAAAGTTAATTTTCAGTGGTTATAATTCATGAGTATAGAAAAGTATAAGTAAAAATTTGAATATATATTATACATTATTATAATCATATGTGTTACTATATGAACAATGTGTATATTTTTTCAATAAAAAAACAATATATTACAAAAGGGAGAATCAAGCCATTCTCCTACAGCGTACAAAAACAAATTTGTAGAAAACACTACAAAACTGTAGAACAACCAACTTACCTAGACTACTAATACAAAACACCAAGGACCGAGCAAGACAGCAGTAAGATAAAACAAGACTTAACGCAAACTAATCAAAAGCATCACACCAACACCAATGAGTAACTGAAACACCACAGAGCATGACAAGAATGCGCTAGACTCATGCTGCTGAAGGAGCACACCTAACCCACAATCCAACAAAGCCATGTCACGCACAATAACCCACCCACCAAAGCCATAACAGATGGATCCAAACTTTAAGAGAGATAACCCAAGATACAACATAGCACACCAAACTCCAACAACAAAGAAACAGACCTTAATTTGCAATGGAACAAACGACATCATAGAGAGCGTTGAAAGCCAAAGCACCATAACTCGTACCATCTCAGACAACCGAATGGCGGTTGAAATCGAGTTCCCAGATAAAGCCCACCGGGCTAGGCAAAGAGTGCATAACTCAGTGACAGAAACTTTGCTTACCAGACATGGAATGGCAAGTCACAAGACAAGTCACGGAGGAGGCTTTACTGTACGCTAAAGACACATCACGTTCACCACAAACCCTCCATTCCAACAGCAAAATGGTATCACTAGTTGAAAATTAGACAAAGCATACCAAATCGGACAAAGGAAGAGGACAACGGATCCGAAAATACCTGAAGTGGCCACCATATAATGAAAGGAGGTGAAGACCGAAGCTTGAAACGAAGATGAGACAATGTAGATTGGGAACAATAAAAACCGAAAGCTTGACCATCCAGCACACAAAAAGCAGCATCAAGCAACTCCCAAGGATCAAATGAAACCACCAAGCCACAATTCCCAACAAACAACCATCAACACTCGAGCAAACACATAAAACCGGGCTGTAAACCAAAATCGAACCAAACTACACTGTTGAATACTACCCCCATGACAAGACATGAGCACCAGCAGCTCCACTGGGGAGCTCGACAAAATATCTAAGTTGAGAACAGAGGTGGAGTTGCCATAAATAGTAAGATTCACAACGACAATAAAAACGAGGCGGAAATCGGTGTTAAGAAGGAAAAATGTAAGGGTTACACAGGAACTAAGAATGGGGGAGTTGGAGATAATCACACAGAAAAAAGAAAGCCACTAGATCTGAGAAGAAAGACCCCTACGAGAAATCCAAACCAGAAAAAAAAACGTGGCAGGTTACCTGAAAGCGTTGAGAAGTGGGGAAGGGGCACGGTCGATGTTGGTGTAGGATCGATGACAGCTAGAGAAACCCGATTGCCAAAAGAACGGAAAAAATAATTAGGGTTAAGGCGGCGGAGAAAAAAGGGGGAATCGAGACATCGACAGAAAAAAGAAACCAAAAGAGGAAGCGGGAAAGGGAAGAAAGATGGAAGGCGAAGGTCGAATAGGCCGGGAGAGGAAGGGTAGACGAGCAGTGTCAGATGGAAGAAAAGTGGAGGAAGAAGCAGCTGCCATTAACGATCTATATTTTTTAAAATGATTTTAACATTGACTATATGAATAATGTGTATATATTTATATGCAAATTAATATATTTATACATATATATTAATTAACAAAATATTAAAATAAATTTTATATAGTAAATAATGTTTGATATATTTGAATTATGAATATAAATATCAAAATCATTTATGTAATCAATCTGGTAGCGATAACTACGTTTACTAAAATCTCCCATAACTAGTGTTATATATATATATATATATATATATATATATATATATATATATAACACAATAGTTATGAGAGATTTTAGTAAGTAAACGTAGATGTGTGTGTGTGTACGCGCACGCACACGTGCACACATATGTATTTAGATGTACATCATTAACCTTAATGAAATATGATATTTTATTTACAATATGAATTAATATTACTTAATACAGATGTCTTTGAGTCCACACTTAAATTGTGAATTCTCTTCTTTGAATATTGATCTATCATATTGCTAGCCTGGCATCGTTGACCTTTCGATATCGGGTAACTTCGGATTTAATTTGAATTTGACTTTAGATTTTGAAAAGATGTTTGATGGTGAATTTAGGTTAGTAGACAAGATGCTAATGGCAGCTCAAAGAATATGGTAATTAGAATTTAAAGATCTCTATTTTAAATAGTTGCATAAGAGAGAAAATAGATGGCTCAAATATACCCCTTTACGCTTAAACTTATTCTTAACCATTATCCATTAATCTCCAAGTCTATCCCTATGTTCTAACCACCCTGGAGCTTCCCATTACCAGCTGACCTACCCCTCTAGACATTTTGGTCCATGAGCCCATTGGACCCAAACAATATATATACGATTATAATTAATTTAATATGTTACTAATATTTCATATTGATCAATATATTCATAACTATCATAAATATATAACACTATTTATTTCTGAAATCATGTTCAAATTTTGTAATTAATATATCATAAATATTAATTAATCTATAATAATTATAAATTAATTAAATCGTTTGGTCTTAAGAGAATTCACCATTTCAGTTGTGTAACTCGAATGTAAATTCAGTCAGCAATTAACATCGACCTATTGAACGTTAACGTTCACACATCACTTAATAGGTGGTACAACATTATACGACGATTCAAATAAATCAATATATAATGAGCATCAAGAAGAACAAGATGGTCGTAACGATGCATGTTTCATTCTCAAATTCTAATGTTTAAAAATTGACAATTTTGCTAATTGGGTAAATTTTATTGATTTAATTTATTATGAAAAATACTGAGAAATACATGTTATTGCATTTTATTTTTCTCAAAGAATTTTGCACTTGACATTTGTTTTAATAGCAAAATAAATATCCAAATTTAGATTAATGCAAATGAGAAAGTAAGAAATATACCAAGCATATTCTCCTTCCATTCACCGTGGTTATTTTTTCTGATTTTTTAATTCTGCGGTTTGTAAAATTGAGTCCATGACTTTCAAATTCACCTTAGATATCTAGCATTGATTATGTGTTGTTGAATGCGCATTTTGTGTTGTAGTGGTACAGTACTTCTCTGCGTAACTTTTCACTACTTTGGTCATTTCCTCAAATTGAAATTCTAGAATAGCGGCGACATAGGCAACCAAAATTGTGATGATGTTCGATTTGTTATGGACTGAAGGAATGCAAGCTAAGATTGTTTCACTTTGTATTTTATCATCTTCAAATGCAAAATATTTGAATTTAATGTTCACGTGAGCTCTTAAAATGGTGTAGCCTTCTTACATACTGAATTTAGCATAAAATTTAATGGATTTAGTGGAAGCAGTTCAGATTTTGATATAGAATGAAAGTGAAACATTTACGCATATAGGAAAAGGAAAAAAAAGCCATTAAAGGTGTCAGCCGTTTTGTGATCATAAAGCTCTAACGTCCATCAAATAAACGTTTAACTTTTGCCAGTTTAGTAGACGCATACTAGGTAGGCAACGCTTAATACTAACGCAACAATAATAAATTAAAAAAAAAAAAAAAAAAGCAGAAACAAAAACCTTTTTCTTTGAACTGAGTAACATAATTACATTGCAAACCATAGAAGGTTCGCTTCAACTACACCTTCAGTGACTTAAAAATCTGAATGAATCTAGCACAATAAAAATACTGTCAGATAGTAATGACCGAAAGCTATAATCAGATACAGTGATTATGCTTTTTGATCAAACTACACAGGAGTTTGTGCCTCTTTTGTTTCTTCAGAGCTGTTTTTCTCTTTGTCATCGAGCCCATTGGGTGAGGCTTTACTCTCCGAGGGCAAGTTCTTTTTGGCTTTTTTGCTGCCTTCAATTTTCCAATAACCCCAAACTCGAGTTTTAGGTGGGGGTTTAGAATCAGCTATCGGTGCTATAAGACCCGGTTTTCCATCATCTATAACTGCATCCACCAAACCATATTCTTTTGCTTCCCACGGATTCATGAAATTGTCACGATCCGTGTCTATTTCAATCTGATGTGCAATCAAATTTATATTAATTACCATTTTATTTTACAATAATTAGTAGGTGTCTTAGATGAAGGCTCACCTGGTGCTCAGGTTTCCCGGTGATTCTTGAAAGTATTTTGTTCATCTTCACCTTATGGTACATCATTTCTCTTATTTGCAGTCCCATATCTGTTGTCTGCAATAAAATCAAGCAAAAATGTTATATCAGATTATATTAATCAACAACTTTATGCTAATTAGGTTCCCTTCTACTTTGTTTACCCAAATAATAATAATAATAAATAACAAGGGGAATATATATATATATATATATATATATATATATATATATATATATATATATAGACACACACACACACACACACACACACACACACACACACACACACACATACAAAAGGATGACATTCCCTACAGACCTTCAATCAGTCCTGAAAATATATTCATATTATAACTGCAAATATAGTATAAAATGCAGTCTCTTCTAAATGACCATCAGGTCTTTATTAATGCTTTGGAACTCATTTGGAAAAATTTGAGAATAAAGGATAAAGTGGCTCACTTTGCCTCCGGCTGTTCCTAGTGGCTGATGAATCATGACTCTTGCATTTGGCATACAGTATCTCTTTCCTTTTGAACCAGCAGCAAGCAAAAAGGCACCCATTGATGCCGCGAGACCAAAGCAAACAGTTGATACATCAGCCTTACATAACTTCATTGCATCATATATTCCCATTCCTGCATACAATTACCAAGCAATAATTGTACAAATATCCATACATATTCAAATAATACAATTTAATACTTCCCTTCACGCGATAAAAAAGAAGGCGCATGTGAACATAAATTTATTAAGCATGCGGCATCCGAGGCATGGGAGAAAATAACATGAAATCCAACCATTAGTTTGTCAAATTGAATGATGGATATTAAGAGGCCAAAAAAGAAGGGGCTATTTATATCAAACTTTAAAATTTAGGTACCCGATTCCATTTCGAATAATTGTTCCAGTTCTGGTTTTCAATTTTGGTACTTTTCTATGCTATTTTTTTATACAAATCCATCAATAAATGTTATAAACAAAATATTTGATGTATTCATCGACGGTTTGAGCAAATATTTTTAGGCATGAATCTGAGCTGACTAAAACAAAGAAAAAATTGTTCGATTTTGCACCTGCTTTTCTATATCTAAACGATATAATATTCCATCATTGCTTACATCAGTAGTCATTAATACCCCCCCCCCCCATCTTCTCCCCCCCCCCCCCCAAAAATAATAATAATAATAATAAGAGAGAGAGAGAGAGGATGAAGAAGTTATCTTTATATTTTTTACACTTAGAATGGAATTTCGTCCAAGTTTTATTACGACCCTCATCAAAACCAGAACGAACTGAAATTTTGATGTGCCGGATGGAATTTTCAATCATGATACATGTGTGTGAGGGATCTAGTTCCGCTTCCATGTAAATCTCTTTAACTCCCTTCCATCCTCATTTGCATAAGAGTTTCAAAACTACGTTAATTGCTGTAGATATGCTGTTTCCATCGGTGAGGTCATTAATGCAAAACTTCAAATTGTAACTGAATGTTTAGCCCAAATGACTAAATTTTACGTAGATGATCTCACTAATGAAGATAAAATATCCATGAAAATTTACTTCATTCTGAAATTTTTTAGCACAAAAAAGTTAAGGAGAGAAGGAGATCCTCACATATGTGCATGCACATACATGCATGCATGCATATATACATACATATAGAGGAGGGTTCTAGATCTCTGTCATAAAAATCACACTTGCACTTTTAGTGCATTTTGTTGAAACAAAATAAAAATTCACAGAACTGTCATATTCATTGGCGAGATCATCTTCGTAGTATTTTGAAGCTTTTCAAAATTGCAAGTCAAAATGGAGCATCGAAGAGAAACAAATACATATAGGGGAAGATTCTAAACCCTTTTTCCCTTTTTTTATCACCTGTCCAACTCCATCATTTGTTGGTGCGTTGTTTCAAAACAAAGTAAAATATTGTAGATGCGTTAAATTCATTGGTAAGATATATGCAATTGTTAATCATTTAGAAACTTTTAACCCTTTACAGGTCGCTAGCCAATATGGAATATTCAAAATATTTATATTAGCCATCATCATAAAACTAAATTTTCACCAAAATAGAAGTTCCTAAAAGATACAAAATTTTCTTTGGATGATAATGTTAACGGATACAACATTAAGCACTAATTTATATCAAAGAAAAACATTGCATCAATAGGCAGAGAGAAGGAAAATGGGTAACAAAATGGATCTAGATCCCTCCCCTATAAGAGAGGGTTCTAGGTCTCTTTCATACTAATCGATTCCATCTCCCTACGGTTCTAATGAATTTTTTCAGATAAATGAGATCTTGATCTCTCCCATATGCATATGTTATGCATATGCATATATGGCATGGTTTAAGGCACCGAGCGGTGCTCAATATTTTGGTGATACCATACTAGTATCGTTAAACCGATCAAAAAAATCGATTTCGGTTAGATTTCATAAATCAAATTAAAGCAAACCGAAACAATAAACCTCATACTTATTGTGAGTAGTAATTTGACTTCAGCTACAACTCAAGCAATTGAACTAGATAAAACAAATAAAACGAATGCAATCGACCTCAACTTTGGCTACAACCTTCGTCTTCCACTTTTATCTTAAATTCAAGCATTACAGTCGATCAATTAGAAACGGCAGCACTCAATTTGAGCGAAAATGAAGTGTTTAATTAATCATTGCCCCTTTTTAACTTTATTTCATTGTATTGTGTTGAAACTTATGAAACAAAGAGGGCTGGGTAAAGAAGGGGGTCAAATAACGAGCTGGGTTGGAGAAAATCTAGGTTTTCGGTGCTTTATGCAAGATTGTAGAACTCGATTTTAATTATTCGAATTTTTCTTGGTTTCGATCAAATTTGAAGTTCCGGCTTTTGTTTCGGTTTTGATCTGATGTCAGATTTCTGTACTTCAAATAAAAATCTAACAATAAATGGTTTAACTAAAATACAAAATATAGTGTGTAAAGAGATAAAATCAGTTCACCCATCCGTTCAACGACCCACTGCAGAATTCAAAATCAGTTCACCTACACACGTGATTTAGCCTAATCGAAATAATTACCATATAGCCCAACCCATTAATATTCAGCCCACCTATTTATTCAAATTCAATATCAACTTAACCTTTACCCCTAAGAGCATTGGTGTTCTCCAAAAAATGAAAGGAAAATACAATCATAATGGCGGTCGACGACAAGATTGAAGACGGTGACACTAGATTCAATTAAAACCAATGACGAGATTGAAGATTCTAATTTTCAAACGTTTTCCCTCTTTCCAACGGAAGCTGGATTATTGCTAGGGTTTTATTCTGAAGTCCAATGAAACCGAACTGAGGTGGCTGGAATTTCAATATTTGGCTGACACCTCAAACCATGGTTTTATGAATTGGTTTGGGCTGCTTTAGTTTTAACTACATGCTGGGCTGAGTTGGGTTGGTCTGGGAACTTAGTGAGGAATTGAAGTACATTTTGAGTTTAATTGTATTTTAAATTAGGCTGCTTTGGATCAAACGTGTGTTTCTTTGAATTACTTTTGACTTTTAAGCGGGGTTAAGGTTACACTAAATTAAGTATTTAGAGAATCCAAGCTAATTTTGGTTGAAACTGAAACTAAAATTGAAACATCTAAAATTTTAAAAATCGAATGAAACTATAAATAAATAAATAAATAAATAAAACTTAGTTAGCAAAACTGAGATAGAAACCGAGTTCTCAAATCTTCTACACCCCTATGAATTTTAAAGCAGAACAAATAATAATCAAATTAACTTTGTGGATGTTGTAACATCATGTCCACAAAATAAGAGGAATATTTAGAGATGTCATGTTAATATCAACCTCTAAAATATTTATTTAAACTGTTATTTGTAAACATTGTTTTAAATATGTCAAGGACATCTAGTAGGGAAGTAACGTTTTAGACAGAGATTCTAAATTTCCTGTATTCGAGCCCTCAAGACATAAAAAATAAAATTCTTCTTGAATAAAGTATCACTCATGCTATCAAAATAATTATTTTGAATATGTTAACATTATCAAAATTAGTCAAAATTTTGTGAAGATAATTCTTGAATAATGTAAGACATACATGCAAAATTTCATTGTACATCAAATTGCATAGCTTCAAAAATCACAGAGGTGTACACAAATTTGCACGTATTATTTGTGTATGTATGTGCGTGTGTACCAGGTTCATCCCAAGAAGAGGGGTGCAAAGTTTGAGCAGCCCATGCTTATTTTATATTTTGGAAGAAGGAATGAAGACTGATTTCATCAGCCTATATGACATGATCTAATCCAAGCTCCATGCAGCCAAATACAAAGCACATGAAAATGCATATATATTCGCTAGCTCATGTTTATTACTTTATATTATGGAAAAAGGAATGAAGACTGATTTCATCAGCCTATATGACATATGTTGATTATCTAATCCAAGCTCCATGCAGCCAGATATAAACACCTATATATTCACTGACTACAAACCCATGCAATGTAGAGCTGAAAACAAAACACAAAAGACTATTAAAGTTACATTGTGCTCACATTCAATCACTTTTTATTAAATTACAGCATAACGAGGAACGTCAAAGATAAAAATCAACTCCTTTTTAAATACATGTCATTTCTTCAATATTGATCGCTATTCTACAATTTTTGAAATCCCCATCTGTTAGGATCGAAATCCCCATCTGTTAGAAACACGCACTCCTCTCAACAATTGGCTTCATAAGATTCATAAATTCTACCACTTCCTTTTCAAAAATTAACCACTTACCTACAGACCAAAAAGTTGTAGAATACCTAGGAACATATCCCATTATATTTTTATTGAGCCATGAAACCCGTGCGTCATTTTTTAAAGTGACAAACTTGATCTGAAGAAAGACCCAGGCCCAGTTCTAAAATTAGGAAAGATAAGCTCGTATAAGTTATTATAATAACCTCCTATTCTTAAAACGTATAAGTTGTTATATAACAAATTGAAAAAGGAAAGATAAGCTTGTAGCACAGATGGAACAAATAAGTGAAGACATAAATCACTTAGTGAATCAAAGGACTACGAGAGAAAGAAAAAAGAAAATACTCGGTCAAGCTTATATGAACAAACCTGCTGTCACTGAACCACCAGGAGAATTTATGAACATTTTGATATCCTTCTTTTGGTCTTCTGCGTCTAAAAGTAATAGTTGGCTAATGATTAGATCAGCTGTTATTTGATCTACCTGCAGATTAATAAACAATAATAAGCCTTCTGCTGCAAACTAAAACTGCTAGCAGCATTATACCAACTTAACGACTTAGTAGCCTGCTAAAAACTAATTTCCATTGTATTGTATGTACAATGTAGAATTGAATAAAAACAGTGCGATTCACACCCTTTTTTTTAAAAAAAGAAAGAAAGAAAGAATAAGAGTAACTTTTATTCATACAAAGCACTCGTCGTGCGACTTACACCTTCTTATATAGGTGACAAGATGAATTTCACATGTTCGCTCTATTAATATGGAACATGACAAATCTAAAATGTTTACAGCATAATAGATATGTGAAATGAGCCGTACCACGCAAACCAATCAAAAACAGCTCACTTATGACCAAAATGTTTTTAGACAGACGTGGTTCATCCATTCAGCCTTGGATAACAATCTCACTTGGACCCAATACATTCAACAGTTAATAATAGGTACAAAGCACATAGATCACAGCATGGGTGCCTCGGTTGAGCGTGAGCGATTATCGATTCAATCGAATAACAAGCTAAAAAATTTGGTTGATTTGGTTTTATTGGTTAATTGGTTGGATTTGGTTTCCATTTCATTTTATATGGTTTTTGGTCAGTTTTGATTTTACACTTTTTAAAACATAACCGGTAAGTTAAGCCGTGCACAAAGCTTCTAATATTTTAAAGGACAAAATTTTGAACTAAGCCCCTCGGGGTAACTTATTGTAAAAATTTGCTTGTTTCATAACTTATTATGAAACTAGGTCTGTTTTCCTTAAGAATAATAACTACGCGCATTTTCAGAATGCGCATTTTTTTTTTTTTTTTTGTTCTTGCGTATTCTGAAAATGCTCATGAACAAATTTGTTCGTGCGCATTTTCAGAATGCTCATGAACAAAAAAAAATTTAAAAAAAAAAAGTTGCGCATTCTGAAAGCGCGCATGAACAAATTTGTTAATGCTCGTTTTCAGAATGCGCAAGGCTAATTCAGAACTGGCCAAAACAGGCCTAGTTTCATAATAAGTTATGAAACAAACCTATTTTCACAATAAGTTATTTTGAGGGGCTTAGTTCAAAATTTTGACCTATTTTAAAAGAATATGATTACCAATGCCAATATTATTGTCTTAACAATATCGGTTTTCTTTCCATTCATGTTGATGTTTTTAGATGAGGAGGGGTTTGTTTCCAAAAATTTTAGCAGCATCAGTTTAGCTAAACATAGACTCGATATATTGTTTCAATCTCGTATTATACTAGCAAAGCAACTACAGTACTAGTGGATCTAGTTCATTCAAATGTCAAAGAATCAAACCGACCAAGCAAAATAAAATTTCGGTTTTATAATATAAAAAAGATTCAGTTTGATTTGGTTTTCGTATGCTGAATGGTCATTTCAGTTTCAATATTTTTTGTAGGTTTTAAACAGGGTCAACCACTAGCCCACTCTTAGCCTCCATCGGTTAGGTTTGACCAAAACTGTATATCATATTCTTTATTCCTTATTGTTCGTTTTTTATATACATTCTTTAACGAATGAATACAAAAACAATGACCACCTAAAGAACGATTTTCTTTTCATTTAAGGTTACTGACACTACGAAATTATCTAATCAAGTAGTAGTATATGTTGTAAATTTTATAGTACCTCATTTCAGAGAAGATTATGTCAGAAAATTGTGATGTTAGAAATCTGGTATATCAAAAAAAAAAAAAAAAAAAAAAAAAAAAAAAAAAAAACCTGTACTAACAAAGCAACAACTGAAATAAACACCCGAAAGGAGTGCAGTTTTATACATTGTAAATTCATGGGTTCCACGATAGCAGAAAATTCATGTAGACAAATTGATTGGAGCTCGACAGTGACATACAGTCAACTATACTACTTTGCTTGCCTACAAACAATCTCTAAACAAAGCACTATACATGATAATGCAGCTCTGTAACAATTAATGATGATTATTAAATGGTTAAAATCTGAATAAAGTTCAACGTGAGGAAGGACAAGAAACAATTTCAATATAAACAGTGAAGAAGGGATTTAAACACCACCTGATATGGCTGCTACACTATAATTTTTGTTCCATACAGCATTACTGGAGTATTGTTTATAATATCCTTCTAGAATAATATTACAAACATATGGTGATAAAACCTTATATTTCATAATTTCAAAATTATGTTATATTTGCAACTTTGTTATCATAAAAAAAAATTAGTAACACAAAAAGTGATACCTTAATATTTATAGTGATCCCTTATTCTAATTTTCCAAAGTAGGATTGTTCTCAACAAGTCCCCTCACTGATGATGTATCTTGAGCCAAAAGTGAACATTTATATATTAGGTGATGTAAAGCAAGAGCAGCACTTAAGTGCACATGGGTTGATGTGGGGTGGTTAAGGTACCGTTCGCAGTCAAAAGGGGTCATGCTTGCGATGGCGTTCGAAGCATGATACTTTTTGACCGTTCAGAAGCAACGATTATCGAACGTTGGAGAACGAACTGTTGGCGTCCGACGCCAACGGTTCATTTCCAACGTTTGGTTTTCCTCTGTATAAATCAGCCCCCCCCCCCCCCCCACTTCATTTTCACCATCTCCAACCAGCCTACCCTCTTCCACGTTTTTTTAATTTGTTTCCCGTCGAACGAAGCTGCAAAACAGGTTTTTTTTATACCGTTGTGTTTAATTTTCTTAAGTATATAATCATATATGTTTTTTTCGGAATTTTTCTGATTTTTTGTTTTGTTTTGCAGTATGTCTTCAGATTCTAGCAGTGCCACTTCCCAGCCTTCGCTAATTGGACAAACAAACAAGATGCTGCATTTATTGATGTGTGTATTGAGTTTCCGGCGGAGCGAACAAGTGGCGCAAGCAGTTTTTACGGCACGGTCGCGGCAGCTTTGAACGACCGTTTTAATCTGGATTACGCAGAAACTCGGATTAAAAATAAGCAGGATAATCTGAAACGGTCGTTTCGTGATTGAGATAGACTGTTGTGGACATCGGTTGGGAATGAGATCCGGTGCACGATAGGTTAGACGGTTCCGACGAGTGGTGGGCTAGCGGCGCTGGCAGACCATATAAGTGATTCAAAAGAAATCCGCCGATGAAGTTCCGAGAGCAGGGCGTACTATTTAGCAGTTGTTTGGGTACGCCTGCTTGCGTATATCCGATCTCTGCTACTGCACTTCCACCTGCACCTCCACCTGCACCTCCCACATGCACCTGCACCAACTGCTGCTTTCGCCGCTGCCGATGCCGGTTGCTATTCTGATTGGATGACCACAGTCAACCCGCCTTCTGGTCAGCCCTCTAGGCGCAGACACACCGAGCATGACAGTTCGAGCCGCTCTTTTGTGACCACCCACCTTCAGCAGGTTGTTACCCGTTGCTACAATATCGTTCGAGCATTGACAAATGTCAAACAACGAAAAACTATGATGATTTTCCACAACGATCTGCAGAATGTGGAGATTGTCGACGATCTTGACAACGATCATGTATGGGGGTTTATTTTAGCGGAGTTGAATAGATTGGATCACGTCGTAATTTTATAGTTTTTTATATACTTGTTTTATTTTCAGTGTAATAGTGTTTATTTAATTAAATTAAAACAAATAAAAATTAACAACTAAATACCCCGCTCAGATACCCCGTTCATAGCAAAAAATGCATTCCCCGTTTACAACAGTATCCCGCTCAAATGCTCCATTGTCGTTCGTCAAAAACGCACACTACGTACATATGGGTTGACGTGTGGCAGTTAAGCACACATGGGTTGAGGAGATAGAAACCTCTAAATCATTATGATTCTGACCTACATTATAGCAGAAGAATTTCTGACTCTCTTACTCCTTAAAACTTTCAGACTATTCTACATTACCTATAATTACAGCTATTACATTGGACTCCTTATTTACTATTATTTAAAAAAATTGAAATATTAACAAAATAAATTTATACTAGCCATCTCCTATTTCGAAAAAATATTCGCTTACTTTTTCAAAAGGATTTATGGCAAAGGAAAAATTATTGAACTATACAGTTACGGAAAAAGTTGAAACACTTCTTCAACAGGGTCAAACAAACTGAATTTTCACCTTCAAAACTTACTTTCACATTTCGTTTCTCCTAAATTTATAATTGAGCATTTTGCAAATCATTTTGGAAGTATCATGTATTTACTCTAGATAGATTTCGTTGCAAGACTTCAGAATAAACAAATATATACTGATTTGTTACAATCACAATTATAATTACAATTTTAACTCAGAACATATTTGAAATTCAATACATATATTATTTATTTATCAACCAAATTTATTAAGCGTCAAATGTATCTCAAAAATGCATCTACTTAACTATTTAATTCATGAATTTAACAAAATCTTTATTCAAAAATTGAATAAACAAATGTAAGAAACTAATATTTATTCCTTTAACAGGTATATAATCATAAATTTAACAAAATCACTACATAACTCATTTATTTTTACAAGATGATAAATTTTAATGTTTTTTTTAAATATAAGAGATGTATAATCCAGAGAAAATATTATATGCTTAAAGAAAAATAATAGTATTAGTTCATAACCCATTTACATCAACAAATTCACATTACATCGCGTTATAGAGCGTACTGTTCAGAAGCATATTAAATTTATCAGTTTTACAAAAATAATGTGTGCAATGCACGAGCTACATGTTAGTTAGTGGAAAGTGGAAAGACAAGAATTAATCATAAAATAACGGCTTCCATATTAGTGAAATATGTAAAATATTTTGTATTTTTCTTAGTACTTCTTTAATTTCATGTAAATCTAAAAACCAAGAAAATGTACCAAACTCATCTGCATAAACTAAACATGCAAAAGAAGCGCAGAACCGAACATTGATTTGGGGCACTAAACGCAAACATACTAAAGCAGAAATAAATTTCAATTTATGAGGCTAATCTATAACTTGTAAGGACTTCACTAATCGTTCCTTTTAGCCAGCTAATCCATTTAGCACAAAACATTAAGTAACAGAACCATCAAAGTTAAGAATTGGATTGAACTGAAAGAAAGACAGAAACCTGAGATCCAAGAAAGACGATCCGCTGCTTCAAGAGCATATTTCCACTATCCAACTCCTCGAAACTCGGCATCCAAACGGGAGCCGTCGTGATGCCTTTGCCACACAGTGGGTCCCATACTTCTGACAGAGTTTTCCGTTGTTGTTGGTGGGTCCCACCGGAAGAGGAATTGGCTTTCACCGATAGCAACCGTCTCGTGACAGACGAAGAAGAGGGGGAGGCGTACAGAACTGGAAACGGGTTAAGTTTGGATTGAAAGCGGGTACGAAGAGAGGGGAAGTGCGAGATTAATGTAATGGCTTCCATGACTCGCTTGTCAATTCGAAATGGAAGGAAAGAAGCTCAAATTTTGGTCTGCATTATCGGTTCCGGAAAATGGTTGCAATTAGCATATTACGATAATTACAAATATTTGATAAAATTTAATTTTTTTAATAATTTTTTGATCAAAGTTGAATTTTTTTAAGGAACAATTAACGACAAGGACAAAGGCCCATTAAAATTTATCCATAAGGACAACTACCTAATATTTTATCCATAAGGACAATACACTGAAATTAAATTTCGGCCGATGCTTCCATCTTCTCCCTCTGTCGCGTATCTCGATTTCATCGTTTATCACGAAATCACAAAAATCACGAAATCCTAAATCGATGAAATCACAAATATCATGAGACATTAGAATTGAAATTCTCAATCGAAGACAAAAATCACGAAATCAAAATCACGACCAAAAATCAGCCGAAACATAAACCCTATAAAAAAAAAAAAAAAAAAAAAAAATCGAACAACAAAAATTCATTGGAAATC
Source organism: Allium sativum (assembly GCA_030737875.1). Taxonomy (NCBI): domain Eukaryota; kingdom Viridiplantae; phylum Streptophyta; class Magnoliopsida; order Asparagales; family Amaryllidaceae; genus Allium; species Allium sativum. The sequence continues at coordinate 930,872,318 of CM060922.1, read as the reverse complement.
ACAAGTGAATTGAATAAAAATATTTTTCAAACGATGGAAAACACAATTGAAGAAGTCGAAAATGTTGAAATAATTTTTTCGTGATTGGAAATGTTTTTTTTTTTCGTTAATAGTATAGCAGTTCGTAGGTATCATTTTTCTATTTTTTTAGATATCATTTTTCCTATTTTAATTTAAAATATAGCAGCAGTTTTTAGGTATAATTTTTCTATTTTTCTAGGTATCATTTTTACTGTAGTTTATGTGTTATGTTAAACATCACATCAGTTTTAAGGTATCATTTTTATACTTTTTAAGGTATCATTTTTAGTGTAATTTCTCTGTTATGTTAAACATTACTGCAGTTTGAAGGAATCATTTTTATATTTTTTAAGGTATCATTTTTAATGTAATTTATGTGTTATGTTAAACATCACAACTGTTTTAAGGTATCATTTTTATATATTTTTTAAGGTATCATTTTTACTGTAGTTTATGTGTTATGTTAAACATCACAGCAGTTTTAAGGTATCATTTTTATATTTTTTTTAAGGTGTCATTTTTAGTGTAATTTCTGTGTTATGTTTATATACATCTTTTTTTTACCTACAATATTAAAAAACTGATATCCATGAACTGTGAATATGAGAAAAACTTTAGTTTAGCCCTACCAACTTATAAAACTGATAACACAAAAAAATCACATGAAAAAACAATTAACACAGTTAAAATAGTAAAACTGATTCTTAAGAAAATAGGAAACTGATACCTAAAACGTGATTCAATGTTTTGAAGTGAAACTAATGGAAAAAATGTTTACATCAAAGTTTGATTGAATAAAATGAAATTAGTTCGACTTAGTTACAAAGTTGATGCGACAATACAACTGCAAATTTAACACAACAACAAAATCACATGGAAAAAACACATAACACAGTTAAAACATGAAAACTGATACTTAGAAAAATAGAAAACTGATACCTACAAACTGCATCAATGTTTTAAAGAAAAACTAATGCAAAAAATGTTTACATCACAGTTTGATAATATAAAATTAAATAAATTCGACTGAGTTAAAAAGTTGATGCAACAATATAACTTCAAAATTAACACAGCAATAAAATCACATGAAAACAACACATAACATAGTTAAAACAGTAAAAATTATACCTAAAATATTATAAAAATGATACATAAATACTGATGCAATGTTTTGAAGATAAAATAATATTAAAAAAAATTATATCACAGTTTGATTGATTAAAATGAAATAAGTTCGACGTAGTTTCAAAGTTGATACAACAATATAACTTCAAAATTAACACAGCAACAAAATCTCATGAAAAAAACATATAACACAGTTAAAACGGTAAAAATGATACCTAAAAAAATAGCAAACTGATACCTAAAAACTGCTGCAATGTTTTAAAGTTAAAACATGAAAAATGATACCTAGAAAAATAGAAAAATTATACCTAAAAACTGCTGCTATGTTTTAAAGTTAAAATAGGAAAAATGATACCTAAAAAAATAGAAAAATGATACATACGAACTGCTATACTATTAACGAAAAAAAAAACATTTCCAATCACGACAAAATTGTTTCAACAATTTCGACATCCTCAATTGTGTTTTCATCGTTTGAAAAATATTTTTATTCAATTCACTTGTGATTTCCAATGGATTTTTGTTGTTCGACAATTTTTTTGTTTTCTAGGGTTTCTGTTTCGAGCGATTTATGGATTCGATTTTTTGGGTTTGATTGCAATTTCGAATCTGATGTTCTTTTGATTTTCGTGATTTATGAATTGTTATGGATTCGATTTTTTGTGATTTTTGGGTTCGATTGTTTTAAAGATGGAGCGGACGTGTTACGGGAGCGGAGGAAGGAGAAATAAGCGCACGTGAAGAAGAAGAGAAACAGTGAATTGTCCTTCTGAGTAAAATTTTAATGGGCTGTCCTTATGGATAAAAAGACCTTCACTTTTGTCCTTGTAAATATTTTCCTGTTTTTTTAAAAGAAAATTATTAGCACCAAATTAGATTTTGAACCTGTGATTTTATTAGTGTATTAAAATACAGGAAAATATTGTCAAACACAAAATTAAATGTTTTATTGTCAATCGCAAAATCAAAGATTTTTTAATGCTTAAGGACAATCTGCCAAGATTTTATTTATACGAACGAAATCATTATAATATTTAAAAGCAATCCTAACCGTCGCACTATTTATCTTTTCTTCGATCATGTTTCTGTTTCTTAAATTCTTATTCAATCGCATCAATCAAACTTCGACTTTTCTATTTCAAACTTCATTGTGTCGTGCATGATACCTTTGTCACATCGCGATTTCAATTCTTATGTGTTTTCGTTCGAGATAGAAAAACATCTAATTATGTATATATTTTTTTCTTTCTGCTCTTTGTTGTTCTTTTTCTTCTTTCAAAGTTCTAACTGGTTTATTTATAGTTTCTATTTTTGAATATTATAATCAAATTTGTTCTTTATGCTCTTTTTTTATGATCTATGGCAACCTTGGAAAGTAATAATAGGTTTGAGCCAATTTCTTTTTTCTTTTATATAGAAATGTTTTTAATTTCAATTGAATGCTATTTTGGTTTTGTTCATTAATGATTTATTATATTTATAATGCTTTGAATGAAAGTGTATATGCGTGTTTAGTTCAGTTTAGATCAAATTTTAGGTATCATTTTTAGTTTGTTTAGTACTATTTTATAGGATAATGAAGTTTAAATTTGTTTTAAGATTTGTTTTCTCTTTTTCTATTTTTTTTGAAAATGTATTTATTAGCACATGAACATTTTACCCGATTATACATCATTCAGGCTTTACATTGCTGAAGACATGGGTCGAAGTATATTGGGCATTAGTCTGCCATTTTATTTATTTAGAGAAAGTTTAGTATTAGCTGTTGTATCTCTTCCCTGTATATACCACATGTATTTTCCATTCTTTCTTGTATCAAGCAATTATGGTTTTCTACAATTGAATAAAACTCAAGTTCTTTCCTATTTTCAACTTGGTATCAGAGCTGCATCGCCGAAAAGCACTTTAACGATTCTGTTTTGATTGTCACCCCAGGAAGACTATTTTTTTATTATTCTCCTCAATTTTTTGTTATTCATCATCGGAGATTTTGATCTTCTGGGTCGTCTGATTTGTTGGATCATCGACAGTGAAGTGTCGTGCCTAGCTTCGTTGTTGGCTACATCTTACCTCATCTCACCGTGATCTGGTGTGGAGACATCTGTGGCTGCAGCACCAATATTCCCGTGCCAAGCATCAGCGGCTGCAATATTAGTTACCATCGTGCCAAACGTTATACTCTACCACCATCGATGTTTTGCTAGTGGGTCATTCCTTGAATTCTAATAGGCTGCAGTCTTATTGCTGCTTCGCCTTATCCTGAATTTTAATACCCTCATCAATTAATCATGGCACAAGATAATGATGCCACGTCTACTGTTTCTGAAAGCAGCAATACTGGAGCCTCATCGATTTTCACTAACCCGATCAAACCAAAGAGCCAAATCATAACCACATCTCTTGAGGAAGACAACTACATATTACGAAAATATCAAATCAAAATTGCTCTAAGAGGATATGGTCTACAAGAGCTTATAAATGGGACTTTAGTTACTCCGACTGTAATGATCAGTGATCAAGAAGGAAACACTATTCTAAATCCAGATCACATCAGGTTTCAGAAACAAGATGACTTATTTTCATTTTGGCTGCTATCTTCCATCAATCCAAACTTATTATCACAGATCGTTGGATGCAACGCTTCTTACGAAATATGGTAAACAGTGAAACAAATATTTAGTTCGCAATCCGTTGCACGAATCATGCAATACAGAAAAGACCTATGAAATTCTAGAAAAGAAGATATGAGCATGAAAGGGCACCTGAGCAAAATAAAAAGTCTATGTGATATTGAACGTTGTTGGACACAAAATTAGCGAAAATGAACAAATCTTATTTATTACCAATGGGCTTGATGAGGAATACGAGTATTTAGTCAGTGTTATTGCTACACAACAAGCCTTACCTGATTTGCAATTTGTTTGATCTGCCCTCCTTGCCCATGAAGGCAGAATTGACCAAAGAAAAGCAACATAAGATGAATTTTCTGCAAACCATGTTGTTGCCAAGAATAAGAAACCCCAAAAGAACAATGATAATCCAAATAAACAGGAAAATCAGTATCAGAAAAGATATCAATCTCAGAGAGGATATCAATCCCAAAGAGGACGTGGAAGAGACAGATGGAACAGTAACAATAAGGTGAAGTGTCAGGTATGTGAAAAATTTGGTCACATGGCTAATAAATGTTACTTCGGATTTAACACTAAATTCAATGGTCTATAGTACAATCAAAACAACTCAGGGCAAAAAGGGGCTTATGCTAACTTAGCCATTGTCAGTAGCCAAAACAAAAACTATAATGACAACATAAATCAGAATACAAGTAGAGAGGTTGCATGCAGATCTGCTGACATAAATTTTGAAGAATGGTACCCAGTTTCAGGTGCTACCCACCACATCACTAATAACCTTCAAATTTTAAATGTTGGAAGCAAAAGCTACACTTGTATGGAATCTTTATATATGGGCAATGGTGAAACTGCAAGTATCACTCACATTGGTAAAGGTACTATATCCGGTAAGAGGCAACTTAAACTAAATAAGTTACTTAGAGTCCCTACTATTAACCAAAAAATTTAAGTGTCTTGAAATTTGCCAATGATAATAACGTGTACTTTGAGTTTCATCCCCAATTTTGATTAGTTAAGGACTTACTAAGCCAAGAAATATTTATAGGGTAGTATACATGACGGCCTTTATAATTTTGGCAACTTGAAGCTTGGAAATTCCTTAAGTAAAGAATTCTGGTGTAATAATGTAGATGCTAGTAGTAATAGTAGTAATAATAGTAACAATAAAATTGAATCTTGGCATATTAGACTGGGTCATTCCAATTTTGAGACTGTAAAAACTTTTTTAAGTATTAATGGTATTTATTTTATAAACATATCTGTCAAACACACTGCCAACTTGGAAAAATCACAAACTTCCATTAAGCAACTCTAAAACTACATACCATAAGCCGTTAGAGCTTGTAGTTGTTGATCTATAAGGGACAACACCATTGAACTCATATCAAGGACATAGGTACTATATTTCTTTTGCTGATGATTACTCAAGATACTCAGATATATATGTTAAAGATCAAGTCATAAGCATGTAATATAGTTATACAATTCATAACTTATACAGAAAAGCAAACCAATTGTAATGTCAAAATTCTACAAACAGATGATGGGGCTGAGTTTAAACCACTAAATAACTATTTCATAAAAAAGGCATAAACACATGTTAACTTGTCCTCACACATCTGAGCAGAATGGTCTAGTTGATAGAAAATATAGACATATTGTATAAACTGGTCTAAAATTATTATCTCAAGGATTGTTATCAATGAAATATTGAAATGAGGCTTTCCACACCTTTGTATACCTTATCAACAAGTTACCCACAAAAGTACTGAATAACAAAACACTACATGAGACATTATATAATGAAAGACCAGGTTATAAAATTTTGAAATCCTTTGGATGTCTATGTTTTCCATGTTTAAGGGACTACAATAAACACAAACTAAATATGAGATCAAGTCTTTGCACGTTCATTGGTTATGCTCAAAATCAGAAGTGATATAAATGCTTAGATAAAAATGGAAGAGTTTTTATCTCAAGACATGTAATTTTGATGAAACTGTGTTTCCACTTCTAGGAAAACAAACAACCAGGGAAGAAAATAGGGAAAACTCGACTACAAATGCACCAATTATGCCTCTGATTACAGAGCAACTTGCAAACAACAATAGTGAGGACCAACAAAGTCAAAGTAATGCAAATACACAAGTTGACTCAAGTAAAGAAGACACTACATCCATAAATGAACTTGACCGCAGTTCAGAAAGCATACACACTAATGAAACAAATCAGGACAAACATGAATGCGGAGGCATAAAGAGCAGCAACAGTGTAGACACTTTAGAAGACAATGCTATGGTTCAACATCAGACACAACAAATTCATACTGGACATTACATGACCACCAGGTCAATAAGTGGTATTTTTAAGCCCGAAGTGTATAATGTTGCAGTGAGTGAAACTGAACCAATAAATAACATATAATTTGAAGCCCTTATGAAAAATGAAATATGGACCCTTGTCACACCCCCTACTCACAAAAATAACATAGGTTGCAGATGGACCTATAAGATAAAGAGAAGGGCAGATGGATCTGTGGACAAGTACAAAGCCAGACTAGTGGCAAAAGGTTATGCACAACAGTTTAGCTTTGACTTCAATGAAACTTTCTCACCAGTTGTGAAGCCCACAACAATTAGGATCATTCTGACTATTGATCTATGTTAAGGGTGGAACATAAAGCAACTAGATGTTAATAATGCTTTTCTCAATGGAGAATTAATTGAAGAAGTATACATGCATCAACCAGAAGGTTATGAATCTAATACCAGTGAAAAACAGGTATCCAAACCGCACAAAGCTATATATGGATTAAAACAGGCCTCAAGAGCATGGTATGAGAAGCTCAAACTAACGTTATCTAACATTGGATTCACACAAGTGAAGTCTGATAACTCACTATACATGAAGAAAAGCAATCAAGGAACCATTTTCATTCTTGTATATGTGGATGATATGTTAGTAACTAGAGATAACAGTCAAGAAGTTAACAAAGTCATACAAATGCTTGATAATGGTTTTTCCATCAAAGACTTAGGTGAGCTAAGCTACTTCCTTGGAACACATATCAAAAGGAAAAGTGACAACGAATTGTTTTTATCTCAGCAGAGTCATATTTCAGAAATATTATATAGAGCCAACACGCATCAGGCCAAGCAACCGCCGGCACCAATGACCAGCAATCTACAACTTTCTAAAATCAAGGGAGAAGCAATTGAAAATGCAAAGCAATATAGGAGCATAATTGGGGCATTACAATATACTACTGTTACACAACCAAATATATGTTATAGTGTTAATAAACTTAGTCAATATATATATATATAATCCTTTATCTGAACATTGGACAACGGTTAAAAGAGTACTAAGATATTTGCAAGGAATAAAACACTATGGAATCAATTTAAAATCAGATAAAGAATTACACTTACAAGGGTTTAGTGATGCGGATTGGGAAAATGACATGGATGACAAAAGATCTATATTTGGTTATTGTGTTTATCTAGGCGCTAATATCATTTCGTGGTGCACAAAAAAGCAATCGACCACTTCGAGATCCAGCATAAAGGTTGAATATAGAGCACTCGCAAGCAACCCTGCAGAGATATCATGGATCGAATCATTGATGGAAGAACTAGGGTTTGCATACAGAAGAAAACTAGTTGTGTGGTGTGACAACAGGAGTAATGTTTCACTATTTCTTAACCCCATACAACACTCTCGAACGAAACATTTAGAAATCGACCTTCATTTCGTTCGAGATAGAACACAAGCTAGAAAAATGATGGTTTTCCATATTCTTACATGTTATCAGAGAGCCGACATACTCAGAAAGCCCTCTCAAATAAAAATTTCATTAGTTTGAGGGAGAAGCTCAGAGTTAATGATGGAGGCAAAATTGGGGAAGTGAAGAAAACCTAGATTGATTTGAGGGAGACTATTAGCGCATGGACATTTTACCCGATTATACATCATTTAGGCTTTACATTGCTGAAGACATAGGCCAAAGTATATTAGGCCTTAGCCTGCCGTTTTAATTATTTAGAGAAACTTTAGTATTAGCAGCTGTATCTCTCCCCTATATATACCACATGTATTTACCATTCTTTCTTGAATCAAGTTATTACAAAATTTTCTACAATTGAATAAAACTCAAGTTCTTTCCTATTTTCAACTATAGTTGTCATATAGTTCATATGCTTATATGCATTAGAATTCTACGGATTGAATTGTTGATTTTTTTTACTATCAAACAATCTATAAACTTTGTTTGTGTATCAATTATTTTAAGTTTAAGTTCTAGGTTTTAGGTATCAATTTTATGTATTATAGGTTTCAATTTTGACATTTTTCAATTTTTTTCTTTGCTTTCTGATGCATACGAAAATTATTACACTATAATAAACTAAGACGCTTAAGCTGATACACGTTAAATAGTTTTTTTTATTGGTCTGAATGAAAATGTTTTGTTGTATTGGTTTTAGTAGGGATCATTTTTAGGTATTGTTTTTATTTTTCTATATATCGTTTATGTGAAGATACTATGGAAGTTTTCATTATTTTATTGTTGTATTGTACAGAAAAATGAAATAGTTGTTTATTAATTATTTGTTGTAAAATTTCTAAGTGTTAGTTTTAGTATTTATTTCAGGATCAATTTTTAGGTGTTATCTTTATTTATTGTAGGTATCATTTTGAAATAATTCTTTTACCGATTATTTTTATGTTATAAATTTCTTATGTAGTAGTCTCAATAACATTCTTAGTTTGGCTGTATTCAATGATAATACTTTTAATACTCAGTTGTCTGTGGATTGCTCGTTTTATGATTTGAAGAATAAAATATGTTGCCATTCTCAATTAACACCTTTTCCAATGGGATTGTTAAGCATTCAAGAACAAAGTTATTACTGCTGACACACTGATTCTGATCTTCAAAGTATAATTTTTTTCAACTGCATAAGAAGAATGCATATTTTCTTTTACCATTAATGTCAATAGTTCTCAATTGAAAAATGGGGGTGATGGTTCCATTTTAGTTTTGTTGAATCTTTCTACTTATTTGTCATCCATTTGATCTTTATGTTCAAATAATTGTGTACGTAGTAAAAAATTACTTGAAAGGTATGTTGAAGAGATGTTCCAAATTATCCATTTCAGATCTGGTTTGTATTTGTTTTGGAGAAGTTAATGATTTTAGGCAAGTTTTGGTGGCATATCAAATTGAAAAGAGGTATGAATCGGTGTTTTTGAAGAATGGTTCTACTAGAATTGTTGTTATTTACTCTTCATGTATGAGTGAATGTCCTTTTAAAGTGCATGCTTCTAGTGATTTGGGCAACTTAATAGGTTATTTATTTGGAATTTGATTAACATTCATTCTAATGGGCAACCTTAGAAATTTGAATAATCCTTATCTTTCAAGTTCATTAGTTAAATCAATGATTATTGATGAAATTCACGATCATCATAGCAAGAAACCTAGACATATCATAAGTGATTTTAGAAGAGAATATAATCTCGAGTTAATTATTCTTTCGCTACTGTGGAAAACAACTTGCTTTGATGGAATTGCATGGTCTTACTACCGGATTCCAACACCCAAACCAAATAAAGGTGAAAGGGTATCAGAGCACAACCAGCACTAGGAGAATGCCTCATAAGCACAAGATTGCCACCAAAGCACCAAGACAAATGATGCCGGATGCAAGAAGGGAGGAAATTTATACCACATGCTATAGGTACCAACAAGGGCACCGGAAGCTTGGTATCGATACAGGAAGGATAGCGGTAAGGCAGTATTGAAACCAACATGAAAGCAAGCAAAGTACAACCCAGAGTAATGTCATGACGACATCGAAAGCAATCAACCTGATCCCACTTCTAAATGCGTTTAGTCTGATACTAAAACATAGAGTCACAAAGGAAAAAAGCACGAAACCAATTTGGGATTAAGGAGAGAGTTATCACTGCCGATGTACTTGGTATCAATACCACTACCAAGAAGCAGCTTCGAAGCGATCAAGGGAGGTCATCCATACTAACATGCTTAGTGTTGACACTGATACCAAAATCATCAGAAAATATAAAGAAAATACTTAAGAGCCACTAAGGCAAGGTAGAGCCTGGGACTTACTATCGGAGCAAGTGCTATCGGAATAGAAGCATGTTATCGAATCCAAGAGTAGGAAAGGAAGCTATCTGTACCAATTTACTTGGTATCGATACATTATACAGAGGTGATACTAGAGTTACAAGTCACTAGAGACTAAGACCGACACCTCGAAAGCAAAAGCAGATCGATGCCGCCACTAAATAACAGCTACCGAGGTCGAAAGCACTAAAAATCGGGCTTCTATTGATCGCAACCGAAAGGGGGCCCAATTTATTTATAAATAAGACCCCAGGGATCTCATTTTGGGTGACTTTTCCTTATTCTCAAATTTTTTAACCATTTCTTAGAGAGTTAACCCTAATTTGTAAATCGATTTGGGGCTTTTTACTTAGAAATGTCTATGTTCTCAACGAAGTGATTAATAAAGAGAGATTCAACACTATTTTCTTATTTGGCTTATTCCTTTGTCATGATTTCACGACAAAAACCTTCTACAATAGCATAATTACCAAAATAACCTTCTACATGGTGTTTAGCTTCCTAACTCGTCCCACGCTTAGGGAAACCTTATCCCAAGGTAATTGTTGATCATTGAGTCTCGTAAGCGTGATACTCACATCTTTGAAGGAAGAGTAACTAATCTTCGGGCTTAAGACCTTGATATCTAGGAAAATGTGAACTAACTCAAGCTTGTAGGAGCTAAATAATCCCTTAACCTTCGCTAGGTCCACAGCCTAAACCCTATTTCCGGTGTTGACGAAAAATAACGTTAACATTTTGGCGCTAGAAGGAGGGCATGAACCTTTGAACCTTTAGATAACCTTACTACATCCCTAGCTGTTCCGTCCATGTTGGATTAAGCCTTGAAGAAGCAAAGCCATGAAGAAAAGGTTTTGACGTGAATCTCCTGAATCTTGAATGGAAACATCAAACATTAGTGATCCAAGAGCTATGGAAGAACAAAGTCTTAGGTTGTAATACCTACAGATTATGAACAAGGATAAGGAAGCAGAATCTTATACCCCGATCGTTGGAGCATTAACCCTTTCCACATAGGACCAGCCCCCATCTTTACTCTTAGAAATTCTATGTCAAAGGAATATAACCTATTTACTCACATAAAAGAAGCCATCCATGCGCAGGCTAAAGGAACTATTTTGAGCAAAGGGTAGTGGAGGATTTCAATCACTTTACCTCAAGACGGGTTAAGAAGGTTACACCTCAATCTTAAGGAACAGTGAAAAGAAAGCCTAAAGATTAAAGAGTACAGATAAAATCAAGTAACAAAAGGGCTAAGTTTGAACGCCGAAAGGTAGTCTTTGAGTCAAGATTACCTAAAGAATGCAAGGTTACCACGTTTATTGAAAATATCTACTTCCTAACTGTGACGACCCGAACTTCCAATACCTTTTGAGCTGACCAAAATGACACAAGTCCAACCCAAAGGCACTAGAAAGCTAGATGCCAACAGAAAGAAATTAGAGGGTGAGACAAGAAAGAAATATTAGAATAGAAGAAGAAGAAGAAGAACACAACACAGAGTCTCACATCGTAGTGGAACAAAATATAATATAGAAATAAATCTTTATAGAGAGCTTGAAAATAAAACTTACAGTCATCAGAGTACATCACACATCTGGACAGTTATAATGACCTGTCCTAATATACAACACACAACGGAATAAATATATATCATTCGTCTAGACTTCTCCAGCTCGTCTCTTCACTGCATCCGATAACCTGAACCTATGCACCCCGGTCTAACCCGAGCATTACAAACGCCAGGTCAGTCTGGTGAACTAGAGTGAGAAAAACAAACTAAGTTTATAGGTAACATCCAACTTGATTTTAAAGTTAAAATCTTTCTGAAAGAAAAGAATAATAGTAAGACCAAATCCACACATAAATACGGATGGTTTTTATCTTACTATAATCCAAAACATTTTCGAAATCATATATTTTCTGATATTATAATAATCCCTAATATCAAGTAAATAGCAATCTAGTAGAACGCTTACATCTCACGCTCTACATACATAGTATACAATAAAAACTACGTGCGCTTATTGGAGAATGGATTTCCAACTATGGCAAGGTATAGGACCACCTTCCGGCAATGTACCTCTGGAGATGAATACATTGAGGATTCAACAAGAACATCTTGCAACCCCGGCTAAACATGACCGGTCCCTCACTTCACCTAAGAGTTCCGAATATATCATTACCACGGTAGGGGGCCAGCCAACCAACCGATAGCATACAAAAATAAAGGAACAACCGAAGGCATTTAATTTCACCAGATCAGGTAATGATATACCCTTTTGATGGGTGCGACCAACATAGCCATGTGTGACGGCTCGCCCCGGACCAGCCGAAATTTTCACGAAATGCGCCATGCCAATGCCCGACTAGCATGGGACGATCGTCAAAAGAAAGAGTTTTGAAACTATGAATCATCAAAGAAACTGTAGTATATCTCACAATGATGGAATAAAATATAATAATAACATAACTTGACATAAAACAGGCGAGACAGTGCATGAGCTAAAAACTAAACCATCATAGCAGCGGAATCCATAATACAACTTATGATCCAAACCATCGTTATTACAACTTCAGAATACTATCTCTAAATCAAAATAGAAAGGTACACTACTAATGCCCAAAGCAGTGACCATCAACAACAAAGGGAGAATATATGTAAATAGTACGTGGAAGCCTTCTTGCAACACCCCGAATTTTGAATGACTGAATTAACTAAATTTAAGAACACTAAATTTTAAAAAGAGGAATGAAGTGAAATGGGTTGCGCCACTGCAATCGTCTCGGAATTCTGCTTGAGATAGAGTCCGAGTTTCCGTAAATCGGACTTCGTATGAGGAAGTTACGAGCCTCAGAAGTTTGAGAAATTAAGGAGAATTAATTAACGTTAAACCCAGCCAGAAAATTCAAATTCAAATTCGAAATTGCAGGTACCCGGGCCGGGCGGGAAAATTCCCGCCTAGGACCCAGGTCGACCAGAGGGTCGACCTGATCGGATAGGTCGACCAGGGGGTCGACCTGATTGGATAGACCTTCCATTAACTTTGTACCCGGTTTGCTAGTATCCTTAAAGGTCAGACCTACACTTTTGGGACGGATTGGTGAGGCACAGCAAGATGACCCACAGTTGGTTGAGTTGGTGGAGAAGCTCATAAGGGGGGAGTCATCGAGCCATCTCGGTAGGTATACCCTAGATGATAAGGGTTGGTTACGTAGGGACGGTAGACTTTGTGTACCACGAGACGAGAACTTGAGGAAGACAATTCTTGATGATGCACATCGTTCGAAGATGACCATTCATCCCGGCGGGGACAATATGTATATAGACATGAGACGAGTTTACTTTTAGGCCGGTATGAAGAGAGATGTGGACGAGTTTGTCGCTAGATGCTTGGTGTGCCAACAAGTAAAAGCAGAGAAAAAGAAGCCCGGTGGGTTGCTTCACCCATTGGAGGTCCCACAATGGAAGTGGGAGAGTGTCTCGATGGACTTTGTGGATGGGTTACTGAGATCGAGTAAGGGTAATACGGGGATTTGGGTCATGGTAGACAGACTTACTAAGAGCGCCCATTTCATTCCCATCAATAGTAAGAGGACTGCTCCATGGTTAGCCTCCGTATACATTCGAGAGATAGTTCATTTGCACGGTGTTCCTTCTAGCATAGTGAGCGATCGCGATCCTATTTTTACTAGCGAGTTTCGGAAGAGCTTGCAAGAGGCGGTAGGGACTCAGTTATGTTTGAGCACCGCATATCATCCTCAGACGGACGGCCAGACCAAGAGGGTGAATTGTATTCTAGAGGACCTTTTGAGGCTATGTGTTTTAGACTTCGGAGGTACATGGGAGGATCATCTTCCTTTGGTGAAGTTCGCGTATAATAATAGTTTTCAGTCTAGCATTGGCATGGCATCTTTCGAGGCTCTTTATGGAAGGCCTTGTCGTTCACCTACATGTTGGTGGGAATCTACGGACAAGATCTTACTTGGGCCCGATATGATTAGAGAGACTTCAGAAAAGATCGATTTGATTCGAAGGAGGATGAAGACGACGCAAGATAGGCAGAAATCGTATGCGGACAAGAGGAGGACAGATCTTGAATTTGATATTGGGGACATGGTCTTTATCAAGGTGTCTCCATTACGGAATGTTGTTCGCTTCGGGTCCGTTGGGAAGTTAGCACCAATGTTCGTAGGGCCGTTTCCTATTAAGGAGAGGATTGGACAGATGGTGTATAGAGTGGAGACGCCCGAGAGGCTTAGTGGTGTGCACGACGTATTGCGTGTATCACATTTGAGGAAGTGCTTGCATGAGACCGCGGAAGTGGTAGAGCCGTGCTTGCTTAGAGAGGTGGAGGTAGAGCGTGATGCGATGATTCGACGAGCTCCTACATGCATTCTTGGGTCGGAGATTAAGAAGTTGAGGAATCGAGAGGTCAAGCTAGTCAAAGTGCAATGGGGAGATGATGAGAGCGACGCTACTTGGGAGACGGAAAAGAAGATGCATTCATTGTACCCTTTTCTTTTCGAGGGTATGTCTTTTAATTTCTCCTTTATTGCTTAGCTTGTACTTGTTCTATCTTTAGTATGCCCTCTCGCTAGTATCTTTGACCTTTAGATAGGGTAGTCCTATGGTTGAAACATGTGTTTGATACATGTTATGTATGGTGGATGCATGTGGATGCAAGTGTTTGCTAGTGGTTGCTCGTGGATGCATATACACACACTTTAGGTACTAGATCAGCTCAGTCACTTTCATATTGCATATTGCATATAAATGGATGTATTTAGTAAAATGAATGTACATTAAATGTGTGTATCATATGGATGTTGCATTTAAATGAATGGTTGTGCACACATGTAGTAATGATATGTATAGGGTTCTTTGCATACATGATGGATACATGGCACTATCATTATTTGCATTAAGGAGGTCGACTGAATCAGTGGATCGCCTGATTTTACATTAGTATACGAACATATACACGCACTATGCATATGTACATGAAAAGCATTAGAATTTTTTTAAGGACAATGGTTTCTTGTGGTTGATGGTTGAGTAGATGGATGATTGGATGGTAGGATACGTTCTTCTTGACTTAGAGATTTCGAGGACGAAATCCTTTAAGTAGGGGAGAATGTAACACCCCGAATTTTGAATGGCTGAATTAACTAAACTTAAGAACACTAAATTTTTAAAAGAGGGATGAAGGGAAATGGGTTGCGCCATTGCAATCGTCTCGGAATTCTGCTTGAGATAGAGTCCGAGTTTGCGTAAATCGGACTTCGTACAAGGAAGTTATGGGCCTCAGAAGTTTGAGTAATTAAGCGGAATTAATTAAAGTTAAACCCAGTCGGAAAATTCAAATTCGAAATTGCAGGTACCGGGGCTGGGCGGGAAAATTCACGCCCAGGACCCAGGTCGACCTGAGGGTTAACCTGATCGGATAGGTTGACCAGGGGGTCGACCTCCCTAGGTTTGCCAGACCCGAAAATTTGGCCTGGGACGATTTTTGATGGTCCAGATTAGTTCTAGGGTTAAATCTAAGGCCCTAAATGGTTCTCTACACTTATATATACACCCTAAGACCTAACCCTAATTCATAAATATTATCTATGACACCATTATGCTGTCAAACTCTCTGCTAAACCCTAGGCGCCGCCTCTAATCAAATCACAAGTGTTCATACACAATTCAAATCAAAGTTTAGAGCTTCAACAACAATTAAAGAAGATCAATCAACATCATCGCAACGTTTCTACACCAATTCAATTCTTTAATCCTTTTCTTAAGCCATGAAAGGTGAGTACAGTTATTTTCACAAATTTAATGGGATTAAAGTAACATGAAAAAGTTGTAAAAAAGGATTCATATATGTTTGTAATGAAAATCTCACCAAGTTTTCACCTTTTTGATTCATGTAATCATATGCCTATGCTTCTATGTAAAGTTCATACCTTTTATCAGTTTATTCATGTAGAATCTGTCATTATGCCTCTATGCCTGTTCATATGCCCCTTTATTTCGTGATATTAATTCCAATTTTCTGTGATTTGATTCTCTTTTCTTATCCCTATTCCTTTTATTTTTGGATCTAGGCTACCTTCGAGCCTATGTTAAAAATACGCGCGAATGCGAATACGTGGGAACGATGGGGATATGTGAAATATGGAAAATTGGATATTATTGGATATTTTGGATAATTGGATAATATGTGAAATTGGCATATTTGGGTATGAATTACATGGAATTGATGAAATTGCTTATAATTGAAAATTTGTAATTGAGGCTAATTAATATGTAATTAGTGAAATTAGTGACAAGCTGGAATAGGCAAAAAGTGTAAACATGATTATATGTTGAATTGGAAACACATGACATGAAAATTGGGGTTTGGGTGAAATACGATTATTAATAAACCTTTGACACAAGGTTAGGCGCAATTGTGGTGTAAGACTGCCCGGAACCGCCTGGCAAATCCAGCTGCCACAATTGTACGTCTAATGTGAGAGGTCAAAGGCATGAGTTGTAGGCGCAACGATGGGTGACACGAGGTTAGACCCGGTTTGTGGCGTAAGACTGCCCGGAACCGCGCGGCAAATCCAACGGCCACAAAGTGTTCGGTCTAATGTGGGAGGTCATGCACCGTTCATCATAAGGAATGAATTAAGGAATACTAACCATAATAAGACATGGGTATGGTTAGAGGGTTAAGTGGGGTGATATGTAAATTATGACATGTAAATATGGACTTAACTGGAATAAGATAAGGCATGTAAATTATGACATGTAAGTATGGACTTAACCTTAGCATGTGTAAGACATGGACATGTAAATTAAAATGGTTAAGTGGGAGAAAAACATAGTGGGGGTCAAGCATAGGTGGGTGGCTTGTGTCGGATGGGGACCCATTTCAACCAGTAACCCGTTTGAGTACCTAATTGGGCCCGGTACTAGGCCGGGGTTGGGGCACGCTTACTGGGCTTGAATATAAGAGGTCAAAACGTGAATAGCGGTGGCAACGCAAGTCCAATGGGTTCATGTGCGTGTATGGGTCCGGGCTGGTAGGTAAGACGTTGTTGCATCGTGTAGGTATGGCCGTGCATTTCATGTTGGTATCGGGGTTGCCACTTATCGGAGTGATACACCCCACCGTGGGGCCAGCACGGGTGCCTACGGGGTTTAGGGAGCCGATCGAATGGGTAGAGTAAGGGTACCTTAGCGGTGGTAGGAGCAAGCCGGCACCTACGATAGCAGCTAGGTACAAGTAACTACCAAGCTTGTCATGTGGGTACAGTTAGTGGGAAGGGATCAACCTTGAGTAAAAGAGACTAGATGTGCGGTGTAATTAAGTAATGTGGTGTAACTTAGCAAAAGTACGGTGTAATTAAGTAATGTGGTGTAACTTAGCAAAAGTGCGGTGTAACGAAATACATGTTGGTTGAGGTGGATAGTCCTTTGGGTGCTAGTCTGGTGTTGACTACGGTCTTCGGGGTTAGTACTTGGAGGGTTGTTCGCTTAGCCAAGGTGTAGGATTGTCTTAGTACTTTGGAATGAAATCATCTTGTCCATCCTTTTTATCTACCTTATCTATGTTACAGCCATATCATGATGCCTATTTATGCCTTGATCATTTACCTTACCTATTATTTGTTAAAATTACTGGACTTGCCAGACTTTATGTCTGACCCGTTTGTTTCCACCTCTTTTCTTTCCTCCCCCCCAGGTTTGCAAGGAGGGAATACTATAGCTTAGTGCCGATTTCTTTCAGTTGCTTGAAAAGAGTAGATGTATCACTTTGGACTCTCTCATCTTAATGGCTTTGCTTATGCTCAGTGGGGATTTATGCATTTATGTTATTTAAGTATTGGCTTCTTTATGTACTTTGAAGTTTTTGGAAAAGACTATTGATCCTGTTGTAATGGTTTTGGAAACTAATTATGTAAGCTTGTTTTGAGTTATGATGCTATGAAATAAGTTTTATCTTCCATTGTGTTGTTTTATTTATTTATTCTTGTAATTTATCTGTTATATACAACAATAACGCTTCATGGGCATTGATGCATTCCCTTTGTGAGTGACATTAATGGACATGGGGTGTTACACGTGGTATCAGAGCCAGGTTACAAGAAAAGATAAAAAGTTTCGTAAAGTGTTTTCAAAAGTATTATTTTCCTAGAGAGTATTTTCAAAAAATTGTTTTAAAGATGCTATTTTCAAGGAAAGTTTACTTTAAAGAGCATAATTCCCGCAAGCCATACATCTCTCTTTCACTTCCCTTGTTTTGAAACTCTTCCTTTTTCTTTTCAGCATGTCTGGAGCATTTGAGATACCAGAGGGTGTCCATGTACCCGGTTGGTTTCGTCAATATCTCGAGGCTAGGGTCGCTGCCGCGGGTCCGGCCGACGTTCCTCCTTCTCCCCCAGCTCCAATCATTCCTCTACGTGGAGATGCTTTCTCCAAGATATGTAAAGACCTTCGTTCGATGGGTGGAAAACCTTTTAGTGGGTCTGAAACGTTCGTTGAAGCTAGAAACTGGTTGAAAGAAGTGGAGGATCTGTTTGGCATATTTGATTTGGAGATTGTAGAAAGGTCCAATTGGCAGCTTGGTTGATGAAGGACGAAGCTTCGTTTTGGTGGGAGGTTACTAATGGAGAGCGTGATGTAGAGACGTGGGCAGATTTTAGGGGAAGGTTTGAGTTGAAATTCCTTTCTCAAGCTGAGGAGAGTATGTACATAGAGAAGTTCTTGACATTGAAGCAAAAAAACTTGACCATGAAGGAGTATGTGACCGAATTTAATAAGTTGGCGAGATTTGGGCTAGAGTTGGTGAATACGCCTCACAAGAAGGCCTTAAGGTTTGCAAAGGGCCTAAATGAACCGCTTCACAGTTTGGCCATGTCCCACATTCCAATGGGGGCTACGTATGAAAAGCTTGTTGATATGGCATACATGCATGAAGAAGAGAAGGGTGTAAGTACTTTTAGGCCACAAGATAAGAAGGAGGATCCAAAGAAAGCCCAACAACAAAAGAAAGGTGGTAAAGAAAAGAGGAAGAGTCACAACTGTGGGATACCCGACCATTTGAAGAAAGACTGTAGGAAGAAGAAGAAGTTCGCTTGTTATCATTGTGGTGATGCAGGTCATGCTGTGAAGGACTGTCCTAAGAAGCAAGGGCAGAGGGCAGGTTCTACTTCGGGAGGGCAGATTCACGCTCTCATGGCTCCGGGACAGGAATAAGGTAGAAAAATTTCTGTCGAAAGTTTGATTTTCTTGTTTGATCATCATGTCCGTACTTTATTCGATTCTGGCGCATCACATTTGTTTATCTCTACATCATTAGTTGAAACACTGCATTAATACTAGTCTCGTTGTGGATCCCATTGTAGTCTAAAATCCTATTGGTGGGTCGGCTCATTTATCCATGGTTTGTAGGGATTTGAGATTGTCTATCTTAGGCGTTGGTTTTGAATGTAATGCTTTTGTGCTTGGTTTCATGGGCTATGGGTTGATTCTAAGGATGGATTGGCTAGCCAGATATGGTGCCATCTTTGATTGTGAACGAAGGGTAGTAAAATTGTTGACTCATAGTGGAAAGACCCTTGATATTTCTTGTGACCCTAGAGGATCGGTGATGCTTAGTCATCTTGAGTCACTTGACGCATCCAATGATGATTTACATTCTGTTCGTATATGTTGATATCTTCGATGAGGTGAGGGGTCTACCCCCAAAACATGAGATAGACTTTCGTATTTATCTTGTAGATGATGGAAAACCAGTATCTCTACCAGTACGCCACATGGCTCCTCGTGAGAGGAGGGAGCTCAATAAGCAAGTAGGGGAGTTGCTTGAGAAGGGATTCATAAGACGTAGTATATCAGAGTGGGGTGCTCCAGTAGTATTTGCCATAAGGGCGGATTGGTCCCTTAGACTTTGTGTGGACTATAGAGAACTTAATAAGCTTACTAAGAAGAATAGGCGCCCGCTGATGAGGATTGACGATCTCTTCGATCAGTTAGTTGGCGCCTCAGTGTTTTTGCAGTTGGACTTAGCCATTAGTTTCCATCAGTTGAGAGTGGCTGAGGATAGCATAGACAAGGCTGCCTTTAGGACTCCGGACGGTTTCAATGAGTGGCTTGTAATGCCCTTCGGTTTGACAAACGCCCCCGCATACTTTGTTGACTTGATGAGTAGGGTGTTTAGGGAGTACCTTAATAAATTCGTGGTGGTCTTTGTGGTTGACATCTTGATATTTTCTAAGAGCGAGGAAGAGCATGCCCTACATCTTAGGGAAGTATTGGAGACCCTTCGAGCGCATAACCTTAAAGCTAAATTTTCTAAATGTCACTTTTGGAGGAAGGAAGTGCGATTCTTGGGGCACGTGGTTTCCCAAGAAGGGATAGCTGTGGATCCCGCGGAGGTGGTGGCCATCCAAGATTGGAAGGTCCCTAAAAATGCTACCGAGGTGAGGAGTTTCTTGGGGTTGGCAGGCTACTGTAGGAAGTTTATCAAGGACTTCGCAAAGATATCAGCCCCATTGACACGCTTGACGAAGAAGAACCTAGTTTTCACGTGGGACGTAGATTGTGATGATGCATTCCAACGTTTAAAGAGAGCTTTGACCACAGCCCCAGTCTTAGTGTTGCCAGATGGGAATAAGCCATTTACCGTTTATACCGATGCTTGTGGGGCAGGACTAGGCGCAGTCTTAATGCAAGAGGGGAGGGTAATAGCCTATGGAGGAAGGTAGTTGAGAGTGCATGAGAGAAATTACCCTACACATGACCTAGAGTTGGCCGCTATTGTTTTTGCGCTTAAGTCTTGGCGCCATTATCTTCTTGGTGAGAAATTCGAATTGTTCATAGACCACAAATCGCTAAAATACTTGTTCTCTCAAAAGGACTTGAACTTAAGGCAGAAAGGTGGATGGAATTCTTAGCATACTACGATTTCTAGATAGCATATACCCCTGGCAAAGGTAACGTGGCGGCAGACGCCTTAAGTAGGAAAAGGTTGTCCTTAAGTCCGTTGTTTGTTGAGTGAAAAAGCATAGAGTTCATCTCTACGTTTGACTTTAGACCTTCAATTGACTTTGTACCCGGTTTTCTAGCATCCTTAGAGGTCAGACCTACGCTTTTAGGACGGATTGGTGAGGCACAGCGAGATGACCCACAGTTGGTTGAGTTGGTAGAGAAGCTCATAAGGGGGGAGTCATCGAGCCATCTCAGTAGGTATACCCTAGATGATAAGGGTTGGTTACGTAGGGACGGTAGACTTTGTGTACCACGAGACGAGAACTTGAGGAAGACCATTCTTGATGATGCACATCGTTCGAAGATGACCATTCATCCGGCGGGGACAAGATGTACATGGACATGAGACGAGTTTACTTTTGGGCCGGTATGAAGAGGGATGTGGACGAGTTTGTCGCTAGATGCTTGGTGTGCCAAGAAGTAAAAGCAGAGCAAAAGAAGCCCTGTGGGTTGCTTCACCCATTGGAGGTCCCACAATGGAAGTGGAAGAGTATATCGATGGACTTTGTGGATGGGTTACCGAGATCGAGGAAGGGTAATACGGGGATTTGGGTCGTGGTAGCAGACTTACGAAGAGCGCCCATTTCATTCCCGTGAAGAGTAAGAGGACTGCTCCATGGTTAGCCTCCGTATACATTCGAGAGATCGTTCGTTTGCACGGTGTTCCTTCTAGCATAGTGAGCGATCGCGATCCTATTTTTACTAGCGAGTTTCGGAAGAGCTTGCAAGAGGCGGTACGGACTCAGTTATGTTTGAGCATTGCATATCATCCTCAGACGGATGGCCAGACCGAGAGGGTGAATTGTATTCTAGAGGACCTTTTGAGGCTATGTGTTTTAGACTTCGGAGGTACACGGGAGGATCATCTTCCTTTGGTGGAGTTCGCGTATAATAATAGTTTTCAGTCTAGCATTGGCATGTCACCTTTCGTGGCTCTTTATTGAAGGCCTTGTCGTTCACCTACATGTTGGTGGGAATCAACGGATAAGATCTTACTTGGGCCCGATATGATTAGAGAGACTTCAGAAAAGATCGATTTGATTCGAAGGAGGATGAAGACGGTGCAAGATAGGCAGAAATCGTATGCGGACAAGAGGAGGACAGATCTTGAATTTGATATTGGGGACATGGTCTTTATCAAGGTGTCTCCATTACAGAATGTTGTTCGCTTCGGTTCCATTGGGAAGTTAGCACCGAGGTTCGTAGGGTCGTTTCCTATTAAGGAGAGGATTGGACAGATGGCGTACAGAGTGGAGTTGCCCGAGAGACTTAGTGGTGTGCACTACGTATTCCATGTATCACATTTGAGGAAGTGCTTGCATGAGACCGCGAAAGTGGTAGAGCCGAGCTTGTTAGGAAGGTGGAGGTAGAGCGTGATGCGACGATTCGACGATCTCCTACAAGCATTCTTGGGTCGAAGATTAAGAAGTTGAGGAATCGAGAGGTCAAGCTAGTCAAAGTGCAATGGGGAGATGATGAGAGCGACGCTACTTGGGAGACGGAAGAGAAGATGCGTTCATTGTACCCTTTTCTTTTCGAGGGTATCTCTTTTAATTTCTCCTTTATCGCTTAGCTTGTACTTGTTCTATCTTTAGTATGTCCTCTCGCTAGTATCTTTGACCTTTAGATAGGGTAGTCCTATGGTTGAAACATGTGTTTGAGACATGTTATGTATGGTGGATGCAAGTGTTTACTAGTGGTTGCTCGTGGATGCATATACACACACTTTAGGCACTAGATCGGCTCAGTCACTTTCATATTGCATATTGCATATAAATGGATGTATTTAGTAAAATGAATGTACATTGAATGTGTGTATCATATAGATGTTGCATTTAAATGAATGGTTGTGCACACATGTAGTAATGATATGTATAGGGTTCTTTGCATACATGATGGATACATGGTACTATCATTATTTGCATTAAGGTGGTCGACTGAATCAGTGGACCGCCTAATTTTACATTGGTATATGAACATATACACACACAATGCATATGTACATGAAAAGCATTAGAAATTTTTTAAGGGCAATGGTTGCTTGTGGTTGATGGTTGAGTAGATGGATGATTGGATAGTAGGATACGTTCTTCTTGACTTGAGATTTCGAGGACGAAATCCTCTAAGTAGGGGAGAATGTAACACCCTGAAATTTGAATGATTGAATTAACTAAATTTTAGAACACTAAATTTTTAAAAGACGAATGATGGGAAATGGGTTGCGCCATTGCGATCATCTTGGAATTCTGCTTGAGATAGAGTTCAAGTTTGCGTAAATCAGACTTCGTATGAGGAAGTTATGGGCCTCGGAAGTTTGAGTAATTAAGCAGAATTAATTAAAGTTAAACCCAGCAAGAAAATTCAAATTCGAATTCGAAATTGCAGGTACCCGGCCTGGGCAGGAAAACTCCCGCGCAGGACCCAGGTCGACCTAGGGGTCGACCTGATCGGATAGGTCGACCAGGGGGTCGACCTGGGGGTTGACATCCCAAGGTTTTCCAGACCCAGAAATTTGGCCTGGGACGATTCTTGATGGTCCAGATCATTTCCAGGGTTAAATCTAAGGCCCTAAATGGTTCTCTACACTTATATATACACCCTAAGACCTAACCCTAATTCATAAATATTATCTATGACACCATTATGCTATCAAACTCTCTCCTAAACCCTAGCCGCCGCCTCTAATCAAATCTCAAGTGTTCATACACAATTCAAATCAAAGTTTAGAGCTTCAACAACAATTAAAGAAGATCAATCAACACCACCACAACGTTTGTACACCAATTCAATTCGTTAATCCTTTTCTTAAGCCGCGAAAGGTGAGTACAGTTATTTTCACAAATTTAATGGGATTAAAGTAACA
Organism: Allium sativum; assembly: GCA_030737875.1. Taxonomy (NCBI): domain Eukaryota; kingdom Viridiplantae; phylum Streptophyta; class Magnoliopsida; order Asparagales; family Amaryllidaceae; genus Allium; species Allium sativum. Next base: position 930,848,487 of record CM060922.1, on the reverse strand, counting down.
TGAAAAAGTTGTAAAAAATGATTCATATATGTTTGTAATGAAAATCTCACCAAGTCTTCACCTTTTTGATTCATGTAATCATATGTCTATGCTTCTATGTAAAGTTCATACCTTTTATCAGTTTATTCATGTTGAATCTATCATTATGCCTCTATGCCAGTTCATATGCCCCTTTATTTCGTGATGTTAATTCCAATTTCCTGTGATTTGATTCTCTCTTCTTATCCCTATTCCTTTTATTTTTGGATCTAGGCTACCTTCGAGCCTATGTTAAAAATACGCACGAATGCGAATACGTGGGAACGATGGGAATATGTGAAATATGGAAAATTGGATATTATTGGATATTTTGGATAATTGGATAATATGTGAAATTGGCATATTTGGGTATGAATTACATGGAATTGATGAAATTGCCTATAATTGAAAATAATAATTGAGGCTAATTAATATGTGATTAGTGAAATTAGTGATAAGTTGGAATAGGCAAAAAGTGTAAACATGATTATATGTTGAATTGGAAACACATGACATGAAAATTGGGGTTTGGGTGAAATATGATTATTAATAAACCTTTGACATGAGGTTAGGCGCAATTGTGGTGTAAGACTGCCCGGAACCACCCGGCAAATCCAGCTGCCACAATTGGACGTCAAATGTGAGAGGTCAAAGGCATGAATTGTAGGCGCAACGATGGGTGACATGAGGTTAGACCCGGTTTGTGGCGTAAGACTGCCCGGAACCGCCCGGCAAATCCAGCGGCCACAAAGTGTTCGGTCTAATGTGGGAGGTCATGCACCGTTCGTCATAAGGAATAAATTAAGGAATACTAACCTTAATAAGGGTATGGTTAGAGGGTTAAGTGGGGTGACATGTAAATTATGACATGTAAATATGGACTTAACTGGAATAAGATAAGGCATGTAAATTATGACATGTAAGTATGGACTTAACCGTAGCATGTGTAAGACATGGACATTTAAATTAAAATGGTTAAGTGGGAGAAAAACCTAGTGGGGGCCAAGCATAGGTCGGAGGTTTGTGTCGGATGGGGACCCGTTTCAACCAGTAACCCGTTTGAGTATCTAATTGGGCCCGGTTCTAGGCCGGGGTTGGGGCACACTTACTGGGCTTGAATATAAGAGGTCAAAACGTGAATAGCGGTGGCAACGTAAGTCTAACGGGTTCATATGCGTACATGGGTCCGGGCTGGTAGGTAAGACGTTGTTGCATCGTGTAGGTATGGCCGTGCATTTCATGTTGGTATCGAGGTTGCCACTTTTGGGAGTGATACACCCCACTGTGGGGCCAGCATGGGTGCCTACGGGGTTTAGGGAGCCGATCGAATGGGTAGAGTAAGGGTACCTTAACGGTGGTAGGAGCAAGATGGCACCTACGATAGTAGCTAGGTACAAGTAACTACCAAGCTTGTCATGTGGGTACAGTTAGTGGGAAGGGATCAACTTGAGTAAAAGAGACTAGTAGATGTGCGGTGTAATTAAGTAATGTGGTGTAACTTAGCAAAAGTGCGGTGTAATTAAGTAATGTGGTGTAACTTAGCAAAAGTGCGGTGTAACGAAATATATGTCGGTTGAGTTGGATAGTCCTTTGGGTGCTAGTCTCATGTTGACTTCGGTCTTCGGGGTTAGTACTTGGAGGGTTGTTCGCTTAGCCAAGGTGTTGGATTGTCTTAGTACTTAGGAACGAAATCATCTTGTCCATCCTTTTTATCTACCTTATCTATGTTACAGCCATATCATGATGCGTATTTATGTCTTGATCATTTACCTTACCTATTATTTGTTAAAATTACTGGACTCGCCAGACTTTATGTCTGACCCGTTTGTTTCCACCTCTTTTCTTTCCTTTCCCCCCCTCAGGTTTGCAAGGATGGAATACTACAGCTTAGTGCCGATTTCTTTCAGTTGCTTGAAAAGAGTAGATGTATCGCTTTGGACTCTCTCATCTTTATGGCTTTGTTTATGCTCAGTGAGGATTTATGCATTTATGTTATTATAGTATTTGCTTCTTTATGTACTTTGAATTTTTTGGAAAAGACTATTGATCCCGTTGTAATGGTTTTGGAAACTACTTATGTAAGCTTATTTTGAGTTATGATGCTATGAAATAAGTTTTATCTTCCGCTGTGTTGTTTTATTTATTTATTCTTGTAATTTATCTGTTCTATACAACAATAACGCTTCATGGACATTGATGCATTCCCTTTGTGAGTGACATTAATGGACATGGGGTGTTACACTTTTGCTCGTCTCCGGATAGCTACTTGTGCATACCACCTAACCTGCCTCTAGTCTGCTCGTTTGGGAGCACGCAGAGTAATAAGAAGAGACATAAAACTTTGGTTCAGACAAAAGTCTAGTATGAGCGATAGCAGCAAAACAGAACAATAACATGTATAAATAATCATACCTGAACCTAGACCTGCAACCAAAGAGTTAGCACAACAGGATGTACAATACTCTAAGGTGATACTAACATATGGTGTGAAAATGGAAGTGTGTGTCATGGTGATAACAAACATCAAACGTAGCAATCATCCTCACGTCTCTCGCTCAGTGTGTAAAGCATATGATATCCACCGTTTTGATCACCAGAACCATTTGGGGCCATGATGGAGCCCAACTCCATCGAAACCTTACTACGACCACTTTTCCCTTGGGGGTCCTGATGGAGTTCGACTCCATACAACTTTGACCCCACCGCACTGGTCCATAGTCAATGCCTCTCCCATCAATAGTGAATCAAAGTTATAGATACCGATAACCCTTTTGCACACGTCTCGCAGCAGAGTCCAACTCATGAAGTTAATACGTTGGTTCCCATCTGGACCCTAAGTAATAACTTCCCATTTGGACTTCCTTTGCATCTCGAGTTTTGGTCGAATTGGAGTTGGTATTCAGAAGAGTCCACGCATAGTAGAAGTGGAGGCTCGAACTCGGTTTAGTTTGGTCCGTGGTCATTGCCTTGGTTCGGTCGTGAAGCTCCTTGGTGCAGTTTGGTTTGGTCTCTTAAAGTGCGGTTCGGTTCGGTGCTCCCCTTCTGGCTCGGTTTGGTGCTCCTGAAGCAGTTTGGTTCAGTGCTACTTCGGTTCAATGCTCCATTCAAACTCCAACCTTACTCCAGTCCGATCCGATCCTGCCTTCCTTGTTGCCTCTTTCATTCGAATGCTCCAGCACTCCGGTTCGATTTGTCCTTCTCTCCATTCTGCATACTCAGTCATTAGATTGACTATTTCTTTCTGAGTAGCATTCCAAGCATCATAGTTAGTTGATTGCATGTAAAAAGCCATACGTGTTGCCCAATCACTATAGTTAAGACCATTAAAGAAAGGAGGTCTTTGTGTCGATTGACCTTCTGTGTATGTAGTGTTAGTGCTACTACTTGGGTTATTTGCCATATTACTAGAATATATCAAATAACTGTGTTACGGTTATGTGATGACCTGGCTCTGATACCAATTGAAAGTGTCGATATACGACTTAGGCAGGATCAGTAATATGGATAAGCGGAAAGTATGTGATATACTAACTTGTATATTTACAATAGTTATGCAGGTAAATATTTATTATAAAACGATCTCACAGAAGCAATATCACAGATAAGTAAGTGCAGTAATAGAAAAAACACACCAGAGATTTTTTTTTATTGGTTCAGGGCACCGTTCTACATCCAGTCCCAGATCTCCTATCTGGAATTTCACTAAACAACTACCTCACTTCACCCGGAGGAACAGGTTCACAACACCCGAGCAGCCGAATGGGATTTCACGCCTCTATCAACACGAGGACTTCACAACTTGCCTCTTACAACACCGAGACTTCAGACAAGATAATTAAAATTGTAATTTGACAATGTGTGTTCTCAATAACACGAATTTGTCAATTCTTGTACACCCTTCCTATAATCTTATCCTCAAATATGATCTTGTGATTATGAAGATTTGGAAGATGATATCGTTGTTTGAATCTAAAGAATAATATATAGATTCAAGGATTCAAATAACGATATGTGAGAATTATGAGTTTTTGAATGCTTTTAGAAAGCAAGAATGAATCAGCAATTATATAGTAAGAATAGAAAGAATTGTTATAATTAAAATGGTGATTTCATGTTGCTTTTATAGAGGATGGAGAATTGTAATCATTGGTGAAGAGAAGCATCGAATAGAGATGATTTTTGGCGAAGAGAAAAGGAAACAACCCTTGATAAATAAGAGTGTCTATTTTAAAAGTTGTTTCAGTTCGTAAACCAGTCGACTGGTTAAAAATGACCAGTAGACTGGTATTTGAATATATGTACGTTATATACATGTGTGCACGTTCATTGTGCATTTCTGCCCAGAAACGGTCGACCGCCCAGAATGAAACCGGTCGACCGGTTCTGATAGTATGCACAATGAATGTGCATACATATATATACATATATATATATTCAAACCATTGAGGTATATGATTATTTGAGGATAGATTTTAACATTTATAACCCAACTAAAACTCTAAATAATCAACCTCTAATATTAAATACCATTGAATCTCTTCTTTTTGTCGATCTTGAACTTCTCCTTGTCGTTTAATCAAAATGCCGTGAATTCCTTAATTCAACATTCTCCCCCTTTTTGATTGATGACAACATAGCTCTGAAATTGTTTTTAACTCCCCCTGAATATATGCTCCCCCTGAAATACATACTAAAAAAAAAAATCTGCAAAACATAATGTTAGTAATATTTTTCTCCCCCTTTGTCATCGACAAAAAGGAGTAGTGAACACACAAATAGCTTAAGAGGAACTTTAAGATTGTAGCATATAATATACACCAAACATACCACAAGCAAGTCATGTACCTAATAGCTTAAGACGTACAAACCCAAAATAAATACAGCACTATTTACATACAAGTGCCGATTTGAAGTTTTGCATAAAAATATAAAACATAGTATCATAAAACGTGGATGAAAAACAAACTAATGCAATGACGATTTGGATTCATTGGTGTCCCACTCAATTTGTTTGTTCCCTCCTTCCTTGTCTCCTTCTTCTGGAACATCTTCCTCGTCGTTGTTTCCTTCGTCTTCCTCCTCGGTCTCATATTCCCCACGACCACGTCCTATATTGGTTCCTAAAGTGGTGCCTTCGTCAGATGATGACCACGTAAATGTAGGAGGCATGGAACGTTTTCCTGGGTCTTGTATTTGGGTAGGGGAAGATGATGATGCACATGAAATTGTATCCCAAATAATACCGAAGAAAGACTTAAGTTTTGAAAATCGTTTGTCGAGCTTTTTATCCAAACTCTCGAGTTTGGTGTCGGTACGTTTAAGTCTCGCTTCGAGGAGGAATTGGTTCCGTGCAATTTGTGCTAGTGAATCCTTAGTTGACGAGGAAGGTTGAAGGAGTTTGACTTCTTCCGGTTTAGGCTTGGGAGTCGTAGAAGAAGTGGTTTCTTGAGGACCTTGCTTTTGGTATTGTTCAAAAGGAATGATATTCACAAAAGGATCTGGAAGCTTCATTCTTTTTCTCGTTGCTTTATCGATGCACTTTGGCTTGGTGATTTTAGACTCATAAGATTTGACGCCACAATCGAGTAAAAGCCTCGTAACATATTCATTGTAGAAAATGTGTGGCCTTATGCGTTCGTTGACAAGCAAAATTTCGTCGAAAATCATATTTATCCAATTTATCTCAATATCCCCATAAATCGCATATAATGCCTTGAATTTTTCTTTATAGACGACATCAAAATTACCAACCCTCGGCAATAAAGAGCATGTGGTGGCATGATGTAAAACATGAGCTGTAGGCCGTAAGTTAATCGCCTTAGTGCTAGTTTTATGATCCTCGATAAAAAGATGACTGATTTTATCATGAATATGGATAGTGCAGAAATCCGAAGAAAATTCTCTTCCACTATTTGGCAAATTAAGAACCATGGCCATTCGTTCCTTTGAAATGAAAACATGCTGACCACAAACTACAGACCAAAGACAATTAGCAGAATTCTCTAGTTTGAATTTTGGTAGGTTAAGGTTGGCGTAGAACAACCGAATCATAATATGATTAATTTCAATGTTGTTCCTATCAATGGTAAGGAATGATTTAATACGAGCCTTATCCAGTAGTTCTTCAACATCATAGAGGATCAAAGCAGAGAGATTTATGAAAGAACCTTCGTGAATGGTGTAATCCTTCATAGCATTCCAACGTTTTACTGCAATAGGATCCATAAGCCATTGTTTGATGTTAGAATCTATGGGTTGGAGTGAAGTGGAACTTGATTTCTTGTGTTTCTTTTGAGGTGGTGCCATCGATTATAGAGAAATTGATTTGGGGATGTTTGTTTTTAGGGGATTTGAGAGAAAGGAGATAAATAAATAATGAGTGAAGAGGTGGGATGTATGAATCGACGTGTGAATTTGTAGTTGAGAAAACTGTAAAACGCGTAACCGGTCGACCGTTAGGGTTGGAACGGTCGACTGGTATCTAGAAGTTTTAATTCCAGAGAACTTTACCGGTCGACTGGTTGAATTATACTGGTCGACTGGTATCTGAAAAACAAATTTCCAGAGAAAATAGCCGGTCGACTGGTGGGATATAGACCGGTCGACTGGTTGACTTTTGAGTTGAAAATTTTCGAGAGAGTTGAACGGTCGACGGGTAATTTTTCTGGTGGTCGACCAGTTCCAAAATATAAATATTTCCAGAGACTTGATCGGTCGACTGGTCCATTCCTGACGGTCGACCGTGTCTGTATATATTAGTTTTTCTGGATTTATGAGTGCTTAAAAAATTATATAAATTTTATTTCAACTCAACATGGATTTGAAAAACAAAATACATGAAAAACCAAAAAATAAGAATTAAAACAAAAAATTATTATGCAAAAAAAAACGATATAAATTTATGAGAGGTGGATGACTTGTCTTCGGATGTTTCTTTAATATTCGTTACTCTCGGTGTCCATGGAGACCAATTTTCTCTTGCTCCTTCATTTCTCGCGTAATTACGATCCCATGAGTTAGGACTGCGAGATGTAGATGGAGGAGGTGGCATTGGTTCGTGAACCCCATGTCTATCCGTGCTACAGAAAAATAACGCCATTCGTTCTAAGAGAGTTAAACGATCAGATGTGAGTTTTTATTCATAATGAAGTTGACGCTGGAGATCTATCTACTGTTTAGTGTAGTGATGAATTTCGCTAATCTTCTCTCTTGTTCATGGAGAATAGAATAATGCTTTCTTAGCAAGTTTGGGTTTTGGTGTATCTCTAGGGGCATGCGAACATTCCGGTCTACTCTTTGGTGTTTCCGGAGAGTAGTATTCTTCAGGTTCGGAACTAGTGACTGAGATATGTGATCATTGTGCACATTCGTCGCATATGTGTGCCATTATATAAAGAAATTATGAACTTGTATACAAATGTTTAAGGATGGAGATGCAGAAAACATTAGGAAAGGAGTATGTATATATAGGATTTACGAAATTTTAAAGCAATGATTAAAACACTCAGAGAATATAAGCCACTAAAAGATTGTAAAGCTCACAATTATTTGCTAATAATAGCAAAAAGCTATTAACCAGCTAAGTTAATAAGAATATATGTGTCGTCTAGATAAGAACTCAACATTACAGTGTATATTATACATCGAGTTCAGTTCTAGAAATTAAGCCGAGCTCTCTTCGTAAAGAAATAAAACTAGATTCGAGGAGAGGCTTAGTAAAAATGCCTGCTAGTTGGTTGTCAGTCTGGACATATTCGAGACATATTGTTCCTTTTTCAATATTGTCTCTTAAGAAATGATGTCGAATATCAATGTGCTTTGTTCGAGAATGATTGACTGGGTTTTTCAATAAATCGATTGCGCTTGTGTTATCACAGTATATGATGGAGTTTGATAAATGTATATCAAAATCTCGAAGTGTTTGTTGCATATATAATACTTGAGTACAAGCTAAAGCTGCTGACATGTACTCAGCTTCACATGTCGAGAGTGAAACGCAATTTTGTTTCTTACTAAACCAAGAGACAAGTGATTTTCCAATAAAATGGCGCGTACCACTTGTACTCTTTTTATCCGTGCGAGAGCCACCGAAATCAGCATCACTATATGATACTAGTTCGAATGAACAATCTTCTAGGTAGAAAAGACCAAAATCTTTGGTTTTATTAAGATATCGTATTATGCGTTTTACAGCTCATAAATGTGATTCTTTAGGATTAGCTTGAACCCTTGCACACAAACAAACACTCATCATAATACCTGGACGACTTGCGGTAAGGTACAGGAGAGAACCAATCATGTTTCGATATAACTTCTGGTCAACATTCTTACCATGTTCATCTTTTTCAAGATGTGTGGTCGTACTCATAGGAGTTGGTTTACCAGAGGTATTTTCTAAACCGAAACATTTGACTAGATTTCCGCAGTACTTCTCCTAACTAATAAAAATACCATTAGAAAGCTGTTTGATTTGAAGACCAAGGAAATACGATAGTTCTCCCATATGAGACATTTCAAATTCTTTGGTCATAATATTTGCAAACTCTTTGTAGAGTTTATCGTTTGTTGAACCAAAGATAATATCGCCTACATATATCTGGATAACTAATATATCTTTTCGAGAATGTTTTATGAATAGAGTCTGATCAACTTTACCAATTTGAAAACTAGAGTCAATAAGATAGCTTCGTAATCGTTCGTACCAAGCACGAGGTGCTTGTTTTAATCCATATAAAGCTTTCTTAAGTTTATATACATGATCAGGATATTTCTCATGTACGAACAAGGGAGGTTGTTCGACATATACATTCTCTTTGATAAACCCATTTAAGAATGCACTTTTGACATCCATTTGATAAAGTTTAAAATTATGATGACAAGCAAAGGACAGTAAGATTCGAATAGCTTCTAATCGAGCTACGGGTGCGAAGGTTTCTTCATAATCGATACCTTCTTCCTGATTACATCCTTGTGCTACGAATCTTGCCTTATTTCTGGTTATATTTCCTTGTTCGTCGGCTTTATTTTTATAAACCCATTTTGTACCAATGACTGACTGATCAGTCGGTCTTTGAACAAGTTCCCAGACATCATTGCGCTCGAATTGATTTAGTTCTTCCAGCATGGCAATGATCCAGTAATCATCAGTAGCAGCTTCTTTAGGATTCTTAGGTTCGATATTTGAGAGAAACATGACATGACCCATTTGACTTAGTTGACTCCTTGTTCTTATTTGTGATGTTACTTCTCCAATAACATTTTGAACCGGATGATCTCTTAGAATTCTAGGAGGAGATCTAAATCTTGGTGGAGAAGGTATCATAGCAGGTTGAGGAATATCGTCAACATTTTCTGAGTCAGAGTCATTATTTGTGATGATAGGATTATCAGTGACTATGGTTTCTTCGTCATCTGATATAATATGAGATGGTTTATAGAATTCATCAAAAGATACATCAAGTGATTCTTCAATAGTTTTAGTTCTCTTGTTAAATATACGATAGGCCTTGCTTCTTTCCGAATATCCAACAAATATACCTTCATCGGATTTTGAATCAAAATTTCCAAGATGGTCTTTCGTATTCAAAATAAAGCATTTATAACTGAAAACTTTGAAATATGAGATATTTGGCTTTCTTTGATTGAATAGCTCATAGGATGTATTCTTGGTTAGAGGTCGAATGGATACACGATTCAAAACATAATACGCAGTTGCAACAGCTTCTGCCCAAAAATGATTTGGTAGAGTGGATCCATTTAATAATGTTCTTGCACATTCTTGTAAAGTTCGATTTTTCCTTTCTACAACTCTGTTTTGTTGGGGAGTTCTAGGAAACGAAAAATTATGTTTTATACCTTTTTTTGTACTAAAATGTTCAAATTCATTATTTTTGAACTCTCCGCCATGATCACTTCTTATATTTTTAACCTTAAGTCCTTTTGACTTTTGAATTTTCTTAACGAAGGATTTGAAATATTTGAAAGTGTCACTTTTGTTTTTCAAGAAAATCACCTATGTATAACTAGAGTAATCGTCAACTATTACAAACACATAGTGATTATGGTTTATTGACTGAACCTGTGTTTGTCCAAATAAATCCATATGTAATAGCTCAAGTGGTTGTAACGTTGATATGATTTTCTTGGATATGAAAAACGATTTAGTCAATTTTCCTAATTGACATGCATCACAAAGATTATTAACCGTAAAACTAATTTTGGGTAGCCCTTTAACTAGATCATTTTTAGCTAGCTTGTCAATAGTTTTGAAGTTTATGTGACAGAAACGTTTGTGCCATAGCCATGGATCATTATCATTGGTTACAAGACACATATCTAAGTTATGATTGATATTCATATTCTGAATATAGATATTTCTGTCTCTATAACCTTCAAAAACTAGATTTCGATCTTTATCTAAGATACTACAATTATTGTCCGAAAAGGAAATAGTAAAACCTTTGTCGCACAGTTGACTGATACTTAGTAAATTATGTTTCAAATTTCTAACTAGCATGACATTATTAATAAGAGGTAAGTTAGATGTACCATAATTGCTCACATCGCCTTTGCCGATGATATAGCCTTTTGAATTATCTCCAAAAGTGACTGAGCCACCATCTGAATAAGTGATATTTGTTAATAAGCTCTTGTCTCCAGTCATATGCTTCGAGCAACCGCTGTCCAGTATCCACTTTCCTCTTTTCTTGAGTGGGACCTGCAAAAAATATAATTAAGTCCATGGTACCCACTTTTTTATAGGGTCCTAAGAGTTAGGTCTTAGGAGTCCAAACCCATACGAGTCCGGTATCCCCTTTATACATATAATTTGGATTGTGATACATAGAATTCAAAAAAAAATTGAATGTAATTATTCCTAATCAAATTGTTATTTGTTTTAGGAACCCATATTTTTATAGACTTGACATTCTTCTTTTGAAATTTCACAATCGGTTTTGGTTTGGAATATAATAAACTAAGATTTTTCTTAGCTTTAGTTTCTTGTACTACCTTATTTTTCTTTTTTCTTTTATTACCAAGATGTTTCTTGATAACTTGTTTCTTATATCCCAAGCCATGTTTATTTGTAGCAGATTGTGAACTTACAATAATTTTTGTCAAATTTTCTCAACCTTTGTTAAAGTTAGAAACATTTTGAGTAATGTCGTCTAACTTGTTTGTAAACTAGATTTTTCAAGGTCTAACATTTTGACTTTTGCCTTAAGCTCATGATTTTCGGTTGTAAGAGCATCATTTTTCCTTTTTTGAGTTTCAATTTCTTGACTCAAAAGAGATAGTTGAGAATCAATATTAGATGATGATTCTTGAGCTTTTTCAAGTTCTTCCTCTAATATTTTCTTCTCATCTTTTAACATATCTCATTCAAATTCTGCTCTACTTAAATCAGCTTTAGCTTGTTTGCATTGTCATTTCATATCTTTAAATTTATATATTAATTCAGCATTTATATCAAGAACTTCTTCAAAAGAAGGAATTTGTACCTGATCTTCTTTAGCCATAAAACATATATTTGCTTGTTCATCATCTGAGTCACTTTCACTATCAGATGAAGATGAGTCTGAATCCTCCCATGTCACTGAGAATGCTCGTTTCTTTGACTTGTCCTTCTTGTGTTTGAATTTTTCATTTTCTGACTTCTTCTTTTGCTCTGAACAATCTTTGTGCATGTGTCCCTTTTTTGTGACAGCTAAAGCATTCTATATTTGAAGATGATGGTTTATTTGATCCGAACTTCTTTTTGTTGTATCGACTAGCTTTTCGTTGCTTTAAGAATTTCTTGAATCCTTTTGCAATGAATGCTAGATCCTCATCTTCGGAATCTGAGATGTCTTCACCTTTCTCGGCATGAAAAGCTACATTTTTTTTGTTCTTTTCGAGCCTGCAAGTTAGCTTTATAGGACATAAGATTTCCTATCAATTCATCTGGCTTCATGGTGGAAAGATCATTAGCTTCTTCTATTGCTAATACTTTTCCATCCCATTCATTAGTCATAGAATGTAGGACTGTTGAAAGTACATCAAAATCAGAATATTTTTGTCTTAATCCGATAAGTGCATGATGAATGGTTTGAAACCTTGAATACATCTCAATGATAGTTTCATTTGGTTTCATTTTGAAATTGACTTTTCAACAAAGCTATTTTTGCTTGTTTGACCTTGTTAGTACCTTCATGAGTGGTTTTTAGCGTTTGCCAAATTTGGTAAGCAGTAGTGCCGAAACTAACACGGTTATATTCGTTTTGATCTAATGCACAAAACAACATATTAATTGCTTTTGCATTTAAAGCAGCTGCGGTTTTCTCAGCAGCCGTCCATTCTGCATACTAAGTCGTTGGATTGACTATTTCTTTCTGAGTAGCATTCCAAGCATCATAGTTGGTTAATTTCATGTAAAAAGCCATACGTGTTGCCCAATAACTATAGTTAAGACCATTAAAGAAAGGAGGTCTTTGTGTCGATTGACCTTCTGTGAAAGTAGTGTTTGTGCTACTACTTGGGTTATTTACCATATTACTAGAATATATCAAATAACTGTGTTACGGTTATGTGATGACCTGGCTCTGATACCAATTGAAAATGTCGATATACGACTTAGGTAGGATCAGTAATATGGATAAGCGGAAAGTATATGATATACTAACTTGTATATTTACAATAGTTATGCAGGTAAATATTTATTATAAAACGATCTCACAGAAGCAATATCACAGATAAGTAAGTGCAGTAATTGAAAAATCACACCAGGGATTTTTATACTGGTTCGGAGCACCGTCCTACGTCCAGTCCCAGATCTCCTATCTGGAATTTCACTAAACAACTACCTCACTTCACCCGGAGGAACAGGTTCACAACACCCGAGCAGCCGAACGGGATTTCACGCCTCTATCAACATGAGGACTTCACAACTTGCCTCTTACAACACCGAGGACTTCAGACAAGATAATTAAACTTGTAATTTGACAATGTGTGTTCTCAATAACACGAATTTGTTAATTCTTGTACACCCTTCCTATAATCTTATCCTCAAATATGATCTTTTGATTATGAAGATTTGGAAGATGATATCGTTGTTTGAATCTAAAGAATAATATATAGATTCAAGGATTCAAATAACGATATGTGAGAATTGTGAGCTTTTGAATGCTTTTAGAGAGCAAGAATGAAATCAGCAATTAGATAGCAAGAATAGAAAGAATTGTTATTATTAAAATGGTGATTTCATGTTGCTTTTATAGAGGATGGAGAGTTGTAATCATTGGTGAAGAGAAGCAACGAATAAAGATGATTTGTGGTGAAGAGGAAAGGAAACAACCCTTGATAAATAAGAGTGTCAATTCGAAAAGTTGTTTCAGTTCGTAGACCAGTCGACTGGTTAAAAATGACCAGTAGACTGGTATTTGAATATATGTGCGTTATATACATGTGTGCACGTTCATTGTGCATTTCTGCCCAGAAATGGTCGACCGCCCAAAATGAAACCGGTCGACCGGTTTCTGATAGTATGCACAATGAATGTTCATGCAGATATATACATATATATATTCAAACCATTGAGGTATATGATTATTTAAGGATAGATTTTAACATTTATAACCCAACTAAAGCTCTAAATAATCAACCTCTAATATTAAATACCATTGAATCTCTTCTTTTTGTCGATCTTGAACTTCTCCTTGTCATTTAATCAAAACGCCGTGAATTCCTTGATTCAACAACATTTTGTTACCACCAGGATGTATAGTCAGTTTCGAGTGATGACATTCTCTAAGCACTTCATCTTTCAATCCATTAATGTTGGGTACAACTAGTCTACCATTTTTTCGAAGCCATCCTTCTCGATCAAGTCCATACTTGTTTATCTCCTCACTGTCGGTACCCATATCTAACTTGGAGATGATTTCTAATAGATTTGGATCGTCCCTCTGACTGGAACCAATCCGTTCAATCAAGGTTGGTCTGATCGTCAAACTAGCTAGCATCTCTAGATCTAGTTCACACTTAGGTCTGAAATCATATCCTGAGATATACTCTAGTTGCTTCTATTCCAGAAACATAGCCCCCATACTGGCATGTCTCCAACTCAATGCATCAGCTATCGCATTGCCCTTCCCGGGTGTGTATGCGATATTGAAATCATAAGAAGCCAAGAACTCTAACCATCTCTGCTGACGAAGATTTAAATCCTTTTGAGAGAAAAGAAATTTAATGACTTATGATCGGTAAACAACTCGAATCTTTCTCCCAAGAGATAGTGTCTTGACATCTTCAACGCGAATACGATCGTTGCCAATTCCAAATCATGGGTAGGATATCTTTTCTCATGCGGTTTTAGTTGCCGACTAGCATAAGCTATAACCCTATCTCCTTGCATCAGTACAGCACCTAGTCCGGTACCACAGGCATCCATGTATACCATCGTCTATTCGTTACCTTTAGGAATAACTAACACTGGTGCACACGTCAATTTTTCCTTTATACCCTTAAATGCATTCTCACACCTTTCGTCCCAGACGAAAGCTTGATTCTTGTTGATCAACTGAGTTAACGGTGCCACTATTTTGGAGAAGTCTTGAATAAACTTAAGATAATATCCAGCTAATCCCAAGAAACTTCTTACGTCCGTTGCGTTCTTGGGCGTAGACCAATCTTGCACCGTAGCCACTTTCGCAGGGTCCACGGCAATACCATTTTCTGAAACAACATGGCCCAAGAACCTCACTTCCCTCCTCCAGAAGTGACATTTAGAAAATTTCACTTTCAATTGTGTTTCGTCAACACCTCCATCGCTATCCTCAAGTGCTCCTTGTGTTCTTCCTCTGTCCTCGAGTAAACCAAGATATCGTCCATGAACACAAGAACAAACTTATTCAATTGATCCCTGAATAACCTATTCATAAGATCCACAAAATATGCTAGTGCATTGGTCAACCCGAATGGCATGACCAACCACTCATAGAGTCCAGACATCGTCCGAAATGCCATTTTAGGTATACTCTCAGCTACTACTCCGAGCTGATGAAAACCTATCACGAGATCTAACTGGGAGAACATTCTTGCTCCACTCAACTGAACAAACAAATCATCTATCAGCGGAAGAGGATACTTATTCTTCCTCGTCACCTTATTCAACTCGCAATAGTCTACACACAATAGAAGGGAACCATTGGCCTTGGTAGCAAATACAACTGGTGCTCCCCACTCGGAAACACTTCTTCGGGTAAATCCCTTCTTCAAAAGATCGCTTACTTGCACTTCGAGCTCTTCCTGCTCCCTTGGTGCCATACAAAAAAGAGGCATCACTATAGGTCTAGCATCTTTCACTAAATCAATACGAAACTCAATCTGTCGATGTGGTGGAAGTCCGGTCACTTCCCCGAAGATGTCTGGATACTCACCAGCAATAGGAACATATGACAACTCATCATGCGGGATGTCGAGGGAATTTAGAAAACTAGCCATCACCCCATCACTAGGTAGGCAACCAAACAATACCCTCCGCCCATCATCCGCCCTAATGGTCACCGAAGACCCCTCATAGTCTACCACCACCCCGTACCTTTGGAGCCAATCGACTCCCAAAATAATTCCCAACCCGGTAAAGCCCAAAAAAAAGCAATCACAAGCAAACATACATCCATGACTCGATAAGACCAAATTGCGACAAATCATACTAAGCTAGTCGAACCACCGATCGGGTTCATCACAACTAAAGGTCTATCGACAATCTCGAGTTCCAATCCCAACCTATCTACCAGGTCACTAGATATGAACGAATGGGAAGCCCCGGTATCAAACAACACTCGAATAGGAACATCATAAATAGAAAGCATACCTTAAATAACGACACCCTTTCCCTTCTGCGCCGCAGTTGGGGCACTCGACAAAGAAGGAACAACGTTGATAGCATATGCTTTCACAATCTGCTTCTCTTTAGAAGGTTGTGGAAATTTATCCTTGTGATGTCCCACTTGGCCCCAATTGAAGCACTTCCTGTCCGTTGGCTTTGCTCGACATTCTTTGGCATAGTAACCCTTCTAGCCACAGCTATAACACTCTACACCTTTTTTATTCTTCTTTTTCTGACCATCCTTGGTTTAGTTCTGTTTCCTCTTATTATGGGAATTATTCTTGCCTCCACCACTTGCCTGCGGCTTTGGCTCCTCTACAGATGTAACAACAACCTCGGTCTCTGACTTATGGTAAAGGATTTCTGAACTCAATGCTTTTCCCACAATAGATTCAAAAGTCTCATCGATGTGGTTTATAAGTCTTTCCCCCAAGTACTCATCTAAGCCGGCTATGAACTTTTCATTCTTCATCTCGGCAGTATCGATAAGGGATAATCCATACTTCGATAAGGTATCGAATTCAGCAATATATTATGAGACTGCCCAACCATTCCGCTTAAGCTCTAAAAATTTCCTAAACAATTCGGATATCTGAGCAGTTGGAATAAACTTTTCACTAAAGCGAGTCTTAAACTGTTCCCAAGTAACTTGATCCTCGGGAATAGCTGCTTTAATGGCATTCCACCAATTCATAGCCCATCCTTGAAGTTGATGCAATGCTAGCTTTCTCTTCATTGCATCATCAATCCCTAAATCGTCGAAGATGCGCTCACAACTAGCAAGCCAATCTTGAACATCTGTAGCCAATTCCGTTCCGGGGAACGGCTTCCCACCAAGACAATTATAATCCTTGTTAAGCTTGTCGAAATCGGCTCTAGGCACCTGCACCACTGCACCGCCACCGTTAGCAGCATTAGGAACTGCTCCTTGAACGTCCCTAAGCATCTTCCACATGAAGGTAGTAAACATCGTCCTCATATCAGGGACATTCCTATCATTGGCCCCTGAACCCATACTCCTCGTATATCGGCTCATCGTTCAATCTATAAAGAGAAAATAACCATCTCCATAGCGGTGCCAGTGCAGTGCGACTTCATCCTTAGATATACTAATAGAATATATATAGCTTTTGAAAACCAAAATATCACAAATACGCGCTCTCATCTACGTATACTATCTCTCCCTGATGTCTTCAACTAGGTTAACTACGCAACCTAGGCTTTGATACCAAGTGTGACGACCCGCCTCGAACCAACCAACATTTCCCTAAAATGCGTCGTGCCAATGCCTGACTAGCACAGGACGGTGGTCAAAAGAAAGGGTTTTGAAACTATGAATCATGAAAGAACATGTAGTATATCTCACAACACATGGAATAAAATATAATAATAACATAACTTGACATAAAACAAGCGAGGCAGTGCATGAGCTGAAAACTAAACCATCATAGCAGCGGAATCCAAAATACAACTTATGATCCAAGCCATCATTATTGCAACTTCAGAATACTGTCTCGAAAGCAAAATAGAAAGGTACACCACTAATGCCCAAAGCAGTGACCATCAACAACACATGGAGAATATATGTAAATAGTACGTGGAAGCCTCCTTCTTGTTTCCAGACAGCTACTCATGCATACCACCTAACCTGCCTCTAGTCTGCTCCTTTGGGAGCATCCATAGTAATAAGAAGAGACATAAAACTCTAGGTCAGCAAAAAGTCTAATATGAGCGATAGCAGCAAAATAGAACAATAATAGGTATAAATAATCATACCTGAACCTGGACCTGCAACCAAAGAGTTAGCACAACATGATGTACAGTACTCTAAGGTGACACTAATATATAGTGTGAAAATGGGAGTGTGTGTGTCATGGTGATAGCAAACATCAAACATAGCAATCATCCTCACGTCTCTCACTCACTGCGTAAAGCATACGATATCCACCATTTTGATCACCAGAACCATTTGGGGCCATAATGGAGCCTAGCTCCATCCAAACCTTACTACGACCACTTTTCCCTTGGGGGTCCTGATGTTGTTCGACTCCATATAACTTTGACCCCACTGCACTGGTCCATAGTCAATGCCCCTCCCATCAATAGTGAATTAAAGTTATAGATACCGATAACCCCTTCAGCAGCAGAGTCCAACTCATGAAGTTAATACGTTAGTTCCTATCTGGATCCTAAGTAATAACTTCCCATTTGGACTTCCTTTGCATCTCGGGTTTTGGTCGAATTGGAGTTGGTCTTCAGAAGAGTCGTCGCGTAGTAGTAGTGGAGGCTCGAAATCAGTTCAGTTCGGTTCGTGGTCATTGCCTCTGTTCGGTCATGAAGCTCCATGGTGCGGTTCGGTTCGGTCTCTCAAGGTGCGGTTCGGTGCTCCCCTTCTGACTCGGTTTGGTGCTCCTGAAGCGGTTTAGTTTGGTGCTACTCCGCTTCAGTGCTCCATTCAAACTCCAACCCTACTCCAATCCGATCCAGCCTTCCTTGTTGCCTCTTTCATTTGCATGCCCCCAAAAAAGCCACATTCTGGTTCGATTCGTCCTTCTCTCCAGACTCCCAGTCCGGTTCGGTTCGGCTATACCAATCCAACCCCTTATCTGATCCGAACCGGATTCCTGCAGCATTTCCAGCAAGCTTTTTTGCGTCCACTCTCGCCATATGACGATATTTTCTACCTTCTAACTTTGCTAAGCAATCATAAAGCATTCCAAACAGTAGTAATAACATGCGTAATCAATCAATAAGGTCAAAACATCAAGCATATAGGTTATTTAGATCAAACATACCCAAAATCCATGATTTTCCCCTTAACCATGTTTAACCATAGGGTTAGCAAGCGTAATCCAAATTAAGCCAAATTTTTATCAGAGGCATAAAATAATATTTTAGAATTTTTTACGTATTTTTCCATATTTTTTGAGTCATAATTTCACTAATTATCACTAATCACCCCTAATTAGGCGTAGTTAGTGTAAAAACATGCTAGTCACTCCCTTTAGCCACAAATATATCTCAGATCTGAAAATATCTCTAATTTGGGTCGAATTCCAATGTATACCAGCAGCTCCAACTCTGATTTGGTGCTATTTTGACTTGATATGATGTAGATTTGATTAATATGTGATTAGAAGGTGATTTGGAGGTGTATTGGAAGATGGAGGCCATTGCTAGGGTTAGATAAAGGTAAATGGCGGCTAGAAAAATGAATAAAACTGATTTTCCAAACCCTATCAGCCCTACCATAACCCTAATCCCGAAATGGTTTATGGGCTTAGCTGCTAATCACCCGGTTAAGCCCAATTATGTTGTTTTTCACCTTTCAAACCTTATTTTAGCCATATCTCCCAAACTATAAGTCCGTTTGACTAATGTGACCACTCTACGGAAAGGTAAACCGTCATCAGAATCCAACGGAAGTGGTTTCAAATCAAACTCCTTACCAATCAAAAGTTATAAGCGAAACAAGATTCGCCAGGGGCAAAACGATTATTTAAAAATCGGCAAAAATCGTGAACATGGGAAATGACCCAGATAGTTGTTCCCCAAAGTCACACGACCATACGGCTTCATATGTAAAATGAAATAAATATTCTATGATCCTCCGATGCGTAGAATGCGGGTCGTTACACTATGCGACCTACCCGATTTTATACCATTTCCCGGTTGATGAGGCTTGAGGTCAACATTAACTAATTAATTAATCATTATTATATTATTATGTAATTCAAGTTTTAGAACATCTGCCCACTATTCATTTTGAATGCCACATCGTTAGATCTGCGATGTCCACAAAAATATACTGGCGTT
This sequence comes from Allium sativum, assembly GCA_030737875.1. Classification (NCBI taxonomy): domain Eukaryota; kingdom Viridiplantae; phylum Streptophyta; class Magnoliopsida; order Asparagales; family Amaryllidaceae; genus Allium; species Allium sativum. Next base: position 930,828,785 of record CM060922.1, on the reverse strand, counting down.
AAGCTAAAGAAGGTGTCTTCTCTGCTAACAACAAAAATACGTTTGAAGAAATCAACGTACGTGACCCTTTGGAAATACTTTGTCAGACATCCGTCCATACAAGTTGTCCTGGACTGGACAAACCGAAGGCACTCTCCTACCAGATCCTTGAATTACTCTGTGGATCAGTAACGAGTAGTCCTTGCAATCCGTACAACCTCACTTACAACTGAATCACGTCAGAACACCTCTGGTTGCAACATAGAGAATATTCGATAAGCAATCCTTTCGCTTATGAAGGTCCGCGATCTTTAATTGCTTCATCTTCTATCTACAACGTTACGTATTTGTTGGTCAGAGTGGTTTTCGAATATAAAATTCGATCCCGACCTTTCCGTACCAACAATCATATTGGCCATATTTTATAGTCGGTTATTTAACTATCAAATGTACAATATAAAATAAAATGAGTTACTGGTTCAGTACTTGGCATTACTTGGCCTTTGCTCAAAAATAATTAACGAATGTTAATTCAAAACCCTTTAAAATATTTCGATATTATGAATATCGCTTTTCATTTCTTATTCTTAAATTAATCTCAAAACTATTTTAAATTTAATACTTAGGAAAAATCCTATAATCATATCAAATTTCCTATTCTACTATCAATTTCCAAACATTCCCTATATCATTACTTATTAGCTATAATTGGGAAAATCAATCCATCTTATTCATTCATAAAATAACTTTAAAAAATCTCTTTTATTTCATTATTTTGAAACAAACCAATCATTATTCTTTTAGAATACTTATTTCAACACTTCACTTTTCATTTCCTTTTTGCTCGAAAATACCGTCATAATTTCTCAATCTCCTTTTATTTATTTTACTTTAGGAATATCATTATATACATATATATTCTCAAATCTTTCCATTTCCGTTACTTTGGAAATTTCAATTATATTATCAAATCTTGTCATTTCCGTTACTTTGGAAATCGCATTATATATTCTCAAATTCTGTTTATTTCCGTTACCTTGGAACTCTCATTATATTCTCAAATCTCGCAATTTACGTTGCATTATTATTTCTCTTCTGGAAATGTTCTTAACCCCTTTTCCATTACAAACTAATATCATTCTTAGGTATTCCTGAAGTCATTCAAGTTGGGTATTTAAATTACCTCTCGGACCTTGATCAACAACGTTCTTATCTTAAGATAGATACAAATTGTAATTTAAAACTGATATTTATTCTAACATTGACAAAATCTCATTAACTACTTTATTTAAAATATGGTTTATAAAACCTTCTTACTTTTTTTAAAAATATTTCTTTTTATACTTAATATGTTAATTAAGCAATTTCTAAATAAAATCACTCTTAACCTTAACTTCTTTCAAAGCATTCATTCTATAACTAGAATCTATTATTACTAAACCTTGTTTTAAAATCCTTTACCAAATTCGATTACAAATATTTTTCATTATCATTCCTTTTTGGGAATCTCATTTCGATTCTAAACCTTTTACTTAATTCCATTATTAAGAGTCGCCAATTCAGATCATACTTTGACTTCCCATTTCCTTTCATAAACTTTGTTATAAAATCTTGGGTTAAACCCCTTTTTATCTCGTTTTCTTTTACTTAATTCAAATATTAAGTAAACATTTATTTTAAGCCATCGTTTTCGCTTAAAAATCTCCTTTATAACTTTATTATAAAACTCGAGCTTAATATACATCCATATTCCATTTCAAAAATTGGTTACTTACTTAAATGTATTTCATTTAAGAAGTAATTACTTAAGTGATTAAAATAATATTTTTACTTCATTATTCTAGAATTAGTATTAAATTTCATTTTAAAATATTATTCAAGTTAAATAACTATATTCTAAATTATTTCATTTCTAATTGGTACAAACTAATTTAGTTAAATAATCAGTTCAATTAAAACAGTTAACTTGGTCAACTCTAAAACATGATTAACTCATTGATCAACTTTAACTAGTCTCTTCGTTTAAATTAATTAATAAATCAATTTAAATAAACTTATTTAAATTAATAAATTAATTTAAATAAATATCATTTACTTCGATTAATATTAAATAAATAATAATATAATTCCATCTTAATTGTTTCTTAAAAAAATTAATCTCAGTTGTAAATCGTTACATTAATTAAGATGAGGCACGTGCTCCGTACACAGCTGATTTCCCTTTTTATAAACTTCATTTTTAAATAATATATTTAAAAATCTATATTCAGGTATAAAATAAATTTCATAACTTTATTTTTATATCGTTTTGCCTGACGGTAAATTAATATTTCAAACGATTGATTTGTCGGCCAACTGCTGCCAATTACTCAACAAATATTTCCCATTGGTTAAAACAAACAATTTGTTGAATTTCAGGTCAATGGTCAACAATCAATCTGTCATCCAAACAGATGGGTTTAAACAGTTCATATAGTGATAATATGAAAATAAATAACATCTAATATATTTGAGGAATCCGGTTGGATTACTCCAACCTGTTCTTCTCTGCATCCAAATGGGTTACTTCATACCATATCGATTAATTCAATTTTTACCGATTATTTCTATAACAGTAGAATAACAACAATTGAATATCAACCAATTTATTTAACACTAACAAACAATTCAGATAATTCAAATAATTCATTAAATTAGCCACGATTATTTTATAACCGTGACGAACAAGATAAGTTACCTTGTTTGGAGAAATAATTGTTAAAAATAACGATTGGTTTTACATTTAAATTAACTAACATGCAATTCAATCAATACAATCAACATATATGTAAACAGTCACACACAACAAACAATCAGCAATTATAACACCCAAGAGAAAATACCCAACTTATATAAAATATAAATGGGAAGAGAAACTGAGTGAGTTTAACTTACCTTGATTTTCAATTGTCAATAAAACAATTGTTTTAATTAAATTAAACATATGTTTAATTTAAATAAATAAAAACCCAGCTATTTCCAGAATGTATTGTCCATGCGACGGTCTTGACGGAGTTGGTTTAGTTCCCTTCTGACCTGCATCACACAGATATTGACAATTTAAGTTTTATGATTTAATTAAGCTATGTAATTTTCTTAATCAAATGATATTAATCTAACTGTTATTTTGCTTAAACTTTACCATACCTCAAATAAATTAACGACCATCTTGAACAAAAATACATAGGCCCGATTACTTTTCACTTCTGATTCCAATTGCAAGTCTTTTGTTTTTAAAACCTTTGTTCCCCAACCTTTTGTTTCCACCTGCAATGAATACATTACTTTAATTAATTAATTACTAATCACTAATTAACCTAACTTAATCACGGTTTAATTAATACCTAAGATGATTGTAACGCAAAAAATGCAGCGACCCCGTATGCTGTTCCCTCCTTTATTCATGTATTCATCCTTCTGCTTCGCAATACATACTCACGCGCTGCGAACCTTTCAAACGTTGCGCCACTGACCATCCTTCCACCTACCATCAATTTGATGTTCCCACAACTAGCATCTACACTCCCTTTTCACTCTTCAACAACCCTGCGTCGGCTATCCTAGCCATCAGCTCCAGAAATCGATCGGAAACCGGCGCCTTCAGACCACGATCTCCGCCGCCATGCTGTACTGCCGCCAATCATAGCCGGTCGTCTGGAAGAGCTCACCATCCTCCTTAAGTTTGCAGTTGAAAGTTTTGGCCATCGATCGGTGTATTGGAAGATTAAAGAGGAAGATGATCTGAAAATAATGTTCGTTCATTTAGTTGTGGCGGCTGGAAACATATATTGACCACGACCCTTTAGTTTGACGAATTTATGGGTTTCCGAAAGTTGGCCTGGGGTATTTATAGAGTTTGGCATGATTTTATTAATATTTCAAAGCATGGAAACTTCATCGTGAATTAACCTATTAAACCACTATGTACAATCTCCAAATCGAGATCAATACCTAATCCTAGCATTAAAAAAAATATTCCGGACCCAATGGGCCAGGTTTCGTCGAATTCTGAGGTCGTTTGTGAAAATTCCTTTATAAATATCAATGAAAAATCAAGCGCTTAAAATTCCCACAATTACAGGAAAAAATCCAATAAATTTGAGGCCTTGACATTTTACCAGACCTCTTCCTAACGGGTCCAATGAATCTTGTTTCATTAAATTTGGAGTTTGTTTGATCAGTTGTTTATTCATTAAAAGTTACCCCTGTCTAACTAATCTTAACGGTTAAATAGAAACGGAGACGTTTTTGGCCATCAAAGTCATATACAATATCGGTTTGCCACGAAGTTTGATTTTATTATAATAATTTAATGATACGGTTCCAATGAAACTAATTTCATCGAAAACTGAGACCGTTTGCAAAAATGGCTATTTTTAACGCTTATATAATATTAATAAAATATTATATAAATTCCAAAATAAATCAATAAAAAAGTATTTTTATCATGTATATTCAAACAGAATAAATATACAATTTCAAATATAATTAATACAACTCAATATCGTCAATTTCGAGTTAAAACTATATCGAAATTATATTAAAACCCTTTTTAACTGTTATATTTTAATAATGATTTCCATAGCAACTATTTTAAAATTTGAATTGGACATAACTAACAATCTATAACATGAAATATGGATTTTCTCTTTCATATGAAATTTATAATCAACAAGATTCACACATTTCTTGTTTCAAAGAAATCCGACTTAAAATGGATTCTGTATATCCAATCAAAGTTCAAAACTCTATATTACAAACTGCAGCGCCATTTCAAGCTCGTTTATAATTAAATAAAATTTATATATATTCAATCATCGTTTTATTAATGAATTAAATATTAACATCGATTAATATTAATGTTTGATGATAAAAAATATGGGACATTACACTAACCAAACACAAGCTTAACTTTTGGCCATCATCAAAGAAGAAACCCAAAAATGAAGTCAAATTGGGAGGGTCCTATTGCTACTATCATATGATGAATGGACATGAAACCAATCACTGTAGAGTTCTAGAGGGAATGATCATCAAATTCTTTAATCAAGGCCACCTATACAGATATGTAAAGAAAACTTAGTCAACTACTATAATGGATTGCTTAATGGAAGAATGTCTACATGGACAGGAGTATGGAACTCCTTCAAATTTGGAATCACCTGAAACGGGTGAAGCTACCTATGATGGTAGAATACCCTTGTCACTGCCAAAATGGGTAAGGCACCTCTCGGAGGGGGGTGGTGTGTAATCCTTTAACCGTATCCAATTCAGAAAGGGCCAGGTTAAAACATCAAAAGTGTAAGCCTTTGTCCCCAGGGCGGAGCAGCTAAAAACCTTACTTCCGCCTACGATGGCCTGGGTAAGGCACCCCTTGGAGGGGGGTGAGTGTAAGCCTTTATCCGCGTTCAAATCCGACAAGGCCAAGGTAAAGAATCGGAAAACCTTATCCACACCTACAATGGCCAGGTTATGGCACCCCCTGGAGAGGAATAATATGTAAGTCTCTATCACCACCTACGATAGCCATGGTAGATCATTAAAAGAATAAGCCTTTATCTGTGCCTACGATGGTCAGGTTAAGCATTTAAGCCCTTATCACTGCCTACGATGGCCAGGGCAAGGCGCCTATTGGAGGGAGGTCGGGTAAGTCTTTGGGCCCTTCTTAAGAATAAGCTAGCCAAGCGCAATGGACACACAAGCCCATATAGTGGCTAACGAAGCACATACATCCTCTGCTTTGACAAACAAGAGCACAGAGAGTGGCTGTAACAGCCCGGAATTTTGGAACCAATTTAAAATTTTTATTTTAGAAATTTTAATGGATTTAGAATATTTAAAATAATTTATTTTAAATAATAACAACTAAAAATTTATTTAAATCGAAGTTAGAACGTAATAATTTAGTTTAATTATAAAAGGAGTTTGAAATACTGCAGTAGTTTGAAAATTTGAATTTGAAATTTGACTGATTGTACATGATTCAAAATAAATCGGATTTCAGTAAAACCAAAAATATTTAAATCTGTTTAAAAGTATCTTTCTAACGAATGTGAAAAATTGAAATTTCATAACGAGAATAAAAAGTTATATCCAGTCTAAAATTTAAAATAGTCGCTATGGAATTTATATATATGGCCCTTATAAATAGCCATTTTGCAAACGATCTCCGTTTTCAACGAAACCATTTTGTTTGGATCCAAAATGTCAAATTATTGCTAGATTCCAAATTTCATAATTTTTGGACTTAATATGTGAGCGTGGCAAAAGAAAATGTGTTTTGTCAATTTCAATCAATTTGGATCGACCAGAAAATAGCCAATTTTCAAACGGTCTCCAAATTTGATGAAATTAATTTTGTTAGGACAGTATCATCAAAACATAGCTAGATTTATTTTTTGGGAATTTTTGAAGTCAATATGTGGCCCTGGTAAATTAAAATGTACGATCAAATTAAATAATTAAATGTTTTATATTTTAAATTAAAGAAAAATTGGCTGAAACAATCGAAAGGGCTGACGGGACCTAGTCCATTGTGTCTGTAATAGGGGTATTTGGTTAGGGCAACATTCGTTGGCCTGGATTTGAAGCTATTAGGAATTAACAGGTTTTTTTATAAATTAGAAAATTTAATATTATTTTATTATGAATATGGATAACCCAAAACCCTAATTTCAATATCACAGCCGCCGCCTTCATTAAACAATGGCCGATACGCTCCCATCTTTTTCCCCTTCAATCTCTGAATCTATTCAACCATTTTGAAAATTCCAAAAACAAAAATATCAAGCTCGGCTATGAGGTGATAATCAACGATGATGATCGGGTCTGGCGTTCTCAGGCACTGGAATTTCGGGTTCAAACTGGTGAACTTTGGAGAGAAATTGTGGGCGGAGGACATCACCGAGATGGGTGGAACTTGGGGCGGAGCACGGTGGTGTTCGGGCGCATGGGTAGTCGGTCTCTGATCGGCGACAAGTGGTCCGTTTGGCGGCGCACAGGCAAGGGATGGAGGCATACAAAGTGTCGATGTTGGGTTCAGCGTGAATGAGAAGAAGGGGGAAACAGATTAAAGAAGTTATTAACTTATTAATTTCACTAATTATTTAATTAAATGTAATTAAAATTCTAAATGGCCATAACTTATTCATTTAGAATCATAATTCAGCGATTTCAGATCCATCGGAATCGTCATGGCAGGATCTACATAATGAAATCAACTGGGGCAAAAATGGAGCTAGCTACAAATTCAGAAGGAATAAAACCCAATGTGAGAATTCTTTATAAATATTTAAAATTAATTATTTGTCAATGTGTTTAGAAACCTTTACAGATCCGCTGTTAAATTCAGTTTGATGTTATACGCGATTTGATTTGGATTGATTAATGCTGTTTGGTGTGATCTGTTTGATTAAATTGTATATAATGGAATTATGGAGATTTGTTAACAAAAATACAAAAATGTCATTTTTTGTTGAAATAGGATTGTGAAACAAAGTTATTATTTTTGTTAAAATAAATTTGCATAAAACAAAAATGTCATTTTTTGTTCAAATAGAATTGTGAAAACAAAATTATCATTTTTGTTAAAAGATTTGTGTGAAACAAAAATGTCATTTTTTGTTGAAATACAATTGTCAACAAAATAAAGTTATCATTTTTAATTGTTATGTTGAAATAGAATTATCAACAAAACAAAGTTATCATTTTTATTTGTTTTGTTGAAATAGAATTGTCAACAAAATAAAGTTATCATTTTTTATTTGTTTTGAAAGTTAACATTTTTTATTTGCTTTGTTGAAATAGAATTGTCAACAAAATAAAGTTATCATTTTTAATTGTTTTGTTGAAATAGAATTGTCAACAAAATAAAGTTATGATTTTTAATTGTTTGTTGAAATAGAATTGTCAATAAAATAAAGTTATCATTTTTTGTTTGTTTTGTTGAAATAGAATTGTCAACAAAATAAAGTTATCATTTTTATTTGTTTTATTGAAATAAAATTGTTTTTAATTGTTTTGTTGAAATAGAACTGTCAACAAAATAAAGTTATCATTTTTATTTGTTTTGTTGAAATAGAATTGTCAACAAAATAAAATTATCATTCTTAATTGTTTTGTTGAAATAGAATTGTCAAAAACATAAAGTTATCTTTTTATTTGTTTTGTTGAAATAGAATTGTCAACAAAATAAAGTTATCATTTATTATTTGTTTTGTTGAAATAGAATTGTCAACAAGATAGAGTTATCATTTTTATTTGTTTTGTTGAAATAGAATTATCAACAAAATAAAATTACCATTTTTATTTGTTTAGTTGAAATAGAATTGTCAACAAAATAAAAGAATCATTTTTATTCGTTTGTTGTAATAGAATTGTCGACAAAATAAAAGTATCAATTTTATTTGTTTTGTTGAAATAGAATTGTCAACAAAATAGAAATATCATTTTTATTTGTTTTATTGAACAAAATAAAAATATCGTTTATTGTTAGAATTAGATTTGTATGCAAATGAAAATGTCATTTTTATTTGTTATGCTACATGTTAATGTAGGAATTGTAAAAGACATAAAAATATCTTTTTTATGTTATATGATAAAGTAGGAACTGCAAACAAATAAAAATATCATTTTTACTTGTTATGCTAAAAATAGATTTGTAAACAAATAAAAATATTATTTTTTATTTGTCATATTAATGTTGGAATTTGTATACAACATTAGAATATCATTTCTATTGACTATGTTCAGATATAAAAATATCATTTTTATTTGTTATATTAAAAATAGAATTGCATACAATTTAAAAGAGACATTTTTATTGTCATGTTATACAATAGAATTGCATACAATTTAAAAGAGATATTTTTATTGTCATGTTATACAATAGAATTGCATATAATTTAAAGGAGGCATTTTTATTGTCATGTTATACAATAGAATTGCATACAATTTAAAAGAGACATTTTTATTGTCATGTTATACAATAGATTTGCATACAATTTAAAAGAGACATTTTTATCGTTGTGTTATAAAATAGAATTGCATACAATTTAAAAGAGACATTTTTATTGTCGTGTTATACAATAGAATTGCATATAATTTTAAAAATACATTTTTATCGTCATGTTATACAATAAAATTGCATACAATTTAAAAGAGACATTTTTATCATCATGGTATACATTAGAATTGTATACAAATTAAAAGAGACATTTTTATTTGTCATGTTATATATAGAATTTGTATACAAACACAAATAGACATTTTTATGTGTCATGTTATACATTGAAATTGTATACAAATAATGAAAATGAAAATTTTCTTTTTATTTGTCACTAGTAACATAGAAAATGACATGTAAATTAAATTCATCTTTTATTTGACATTAGAAACATGTAGTGAAGTATGCAAATAAAACACATTTTTATTTGACATTAGAAACATGTAGTGAAGTATGCAAATAAAACACGTTTTTATTTGACATTAGAAACATGTAGTGAAGTATGCAAATAAAATACATTTTTATTTGACATTAGAAATATGTAGTGAAGTTATGCAAATAAAACACATTTTTTATTTGACATTAGAAACATGTAGTGAAGTATGCAAATAAAACACATTTTTATCTGACATTAGATGTAACGAACAGGGATTTTCGACCCTGAAAATCAACACAAAACACCATGTCGACATTCAAGCGCCAAAAATACCAGAACGTTATGAGAAAGAAACTAAAGGGTGAGATAAGAAAGAAAGAAATATTAGAATAGAAGAATAAGGAGAACATAAGAAAACTCACAGCGGAACGAATAAAATATAATATCAAATGCTTTATACGAAAACTGTATATATATGATTATAGCATCAGAGTGTATATTCAGATCAATACAACATACAACAGAAATAAACTAGCACTGGTAAGTATATGGAATACGTCTCGACTTCAACTCCTTCTTTGGAACTCCAAGCGAAATATAACCTGTAAATATACTCGGTCTGACCCGAGCACATTTGAAGCAAAGCAAAATTCACCCGGATCAGTCTGGAATATTTTCAGTCATAAATTCATATAGCAAACAACTTGTTTAACTTTAGAAAAATCCTTTTTGAAAGAAAGGATAATAGTAAGACCTGTCCACACATAAACACGAATGGTTTTTTACCTTACTATGACCCAAAACATTTTTGAAATCAATATCTTTTCTGATATTATAATAGTGTCTATCAAATCACAAATAAATATTAATCTAGCAGAACGCTTGCATCTCACGCTCTACATATATAGTATAAAATCAAAACAACAAGTGCTTATAAGAGATTGGATTCCGACCATGACAAGGTATGAAACCACCTGCCGATAGTGTATATCTAGAGAGGAATACACTGGGTTTAACAAGAACGTCTTGCAACCCGGCCACACATGACCGACCACTCATTTCTCTTGAGTGTATCGAATATATGCCACCTTACGGCTGCGCACCTACCATTTTCCCAATAGATACAGAAATGAAAAGAAGTAACAAATATGAATATTATCTAGATGGTGACAATACACCCTAATGGGTGCGATCCACGTAGCCATGCTGTCTGCCCGATTTTTGTCATTTCCTGGTTGTGAGGCTTGAGGTTATAAATCTTCTTTTTAGACATCTGGTCACCATTCGCTTTGAATTCCACATCGTCACGTCATCCATGAACATGCTGAATCGAGGGCACTCTCCTACTGCATCCTTATATACTAATCACCCCAAGGATCAATAGCGAGATGTCCTTGCAATCTATAGATTCAAACCACGACAGAACCAAAGTGTATCTCAAGGGGCCAACCAGAGATTATAAGTAGTTCTTCCGTTTTATGAAGATCTATGGTCTTTAATTCTCCATCTTTATTTGCTACCAGTTAGTTCCGTACGCAACGTTGGATCGTAGTGGTTTTGGGTCTAGTTCCCATCTCGGTCTCTTCGAAACAACACGTCAAAAGGTCTAATAATATATTCATTGATAGTCGGGGTTTTAACTATCAATTCACATAGTACGGTTAAGTATATTGGCAGCTCGGATCCTTTATCTAGATTCATTTATCAAGTCCATTTCATTGATTCTTAGAAATCGTTTTCATATACTTATTATCTTAAATCTCATTTGTTTTCGTTACATTGAAAAACAACAACATATCTTTATTTACCAAACTCCATTTCATTTCTCTTATTTCATAACCATCACTATATATTCGCCAAATCCTTTATATTACTTTTAGCCTTGCGAAAATCATCATATACCATTAACTTAAAGTTAACGATAATTTCTCAAATTCAAATTCGAGTTAAAATGTTAAGTATACATTATTTTATTAAAATTAACCAGTTCTAATTAACATTTCAAAATCCTACCAATGATGTCGCAATATTTCTCTTGTAGAAATAATAATCAAATTTCAACACTCCTATCGTTTCAAACTAATATCATCCCTCGATAGTAGTGAAGTCATTCAAGTTAGGGTGTTTTAATTACCTCTCAGACCTTAATCGACGACGTTTTTATCTCAGAATAGATAAAAGTTTGAAATACAAAATCTATCATTCCATTTGCTATCAATTCAGTTTACTATTTTATTCAAACATGGTTTTAATAACCATTGCTTTCATTTGGCATATTCATTCTTGATTTAAATCTCATTTACTTTTGATTTCAGAAGCTTAATAAACACGACTCATTTACTTTTAATTCCTTTCATATAACTCAATAACAGTGGGATTTTTGTTTCAAAATTCTTTTTCTAAGTCTTTCACAATATTCAACTAAGCCTCTCCCTTTTGTTCTACAAATCTTCTTCAACTTTGATCCAATACCTTAAGTGGCACTTATTTTAAATCCCATGCCTGAGTTTAACTTTATTATAAACTTCGTTTACGAAATTCGGATCCAATTCTAAATTCTTCTTACTTTTGAAACCGCATTCAATTTACTTTTGTTTACATAAAAACCTAATTTAAAACCGGGTATCCTCTTACCAATCTCCTTTTTGATTTACTTAATTTGAATCAAATCCTAAATCTTCTTATTGAATCCATTTATCATTCCCTTTTTGGAATCGTATTTCACTTTAATTTATTTAATTAAATAATTAAGAAAAAGAAAATTTATTTAAAATATTTTCATTACTGGTCTCTTCATAACTTCCCATTTATACATTGTATTCTATTATCCAATTACTTACAAAAGTTTTCGTCTCTTCATAACTTCCCATTTATACATTGTATTCTATTATCCAATTACTTACAAAAATTTCATTTTGATTCCTTTGCTTATACTTAACTCAATTATTAAGTAACAAATATTTAAAACGACATATTATCTTCACAACCGGTTTATAACTTTAGTACAACATTGCTCTTAACATGATACATTTTAAAACTCGATCACTTCTAAATTTACGTCTATTTAAGAAGTGGATTACTTTAATTATTATTAATTATAATAATTAATTAATTCCATTATTAACTGAAGTGAAATAGTTTACTTCATTAATAATATATCAGCTAATCATTTACCGATATTATTAACGATAAATACTTCACATCAACGCTGAATTTCAATTCAACGTTCAATATATAATCAACCATCAATATTCAATCAGAATAAAATGTTGTTTGGGGTAAACAGTTCATATCTGGATAATTTGGAAAAACAAATAACATACAATATATTTGAGGAATCCAGTCGGATCCCTCCAATCTGTTCTTCCCTGCATCACAAATCATAATAATATTTAATCATAATTTATGGAATAATTATTTAAATCAAAATCACCCAATACGACAAATATAATTGTCAACAACCATTTAATAAGCAACCAAGGCATTCAATCATCCAATTTCTATGGTTAATGATGAATTATATTTTAATATGAATTTAACACATCATGGAATTCCAAAAAAGTGTGAGAATTAACTCGCGGTTTTGTTCGATTGACGGTCCGAATCGTTTCATTTAATTTTAAATAGTTGTTTAAAATTAAATAAAAATCCCGACGGTCCTAAAGCAAACCAACATAGCTCGATATCGTAGCCTTTCCTGACACGATTCTAATGCCATCGATTTCGTTCAGTTTTGATGACCTATGAACGGGTTATTAATAATTTAAGTATAACGATAGAAATATAATTAACTTAACCCTAATTACAAAATTAATAAATTAATTACGTTTTAAAATTAGCTTATCCAGGACGAACGATTCCATCTTCTTTCTGTTCATATCTTGCTCCTATTTGAATCAATAACCCATATAAGATTTGCGATTTAATCAGCAGATACTGTGCTTCATTAGTTCGTTCCAATTCCTTTCCTTCCCGTTTGACGCTCCTTGCTTCCATTCGAAGCATCATGCATAACTTCACCTGGTCCTTTTACACCCGCATTTCCATTGAGTGCCACATCCACCTTTACGTAAATTACTACTGTAAGATTGACGATAAATCAACTTAACTAAAAATTTTTAAAAACTAATTTCCGTTACCCAAAATTGTTAGATCCTCGTCAGCACGCCCGTAAACTCCACACGTGTTTCTCTCTTCGTCTCTGAAAATTCTCGATCCACTCCCCCGACGCAACTCTTCTCCCGTAAAAACTTCAGCTCCCTCTTTGTGCTGCATGTACAAGTTTTCCCATTTCAATAAACGCACACTATACTGCCACCACCGTGCTCAAGGCCACCAACAACCACATCATCAGACCTCATTGGAACCATGCTGTCGTGACGCATCACTTCTCTACACAACTCACACTCCTATAACTATCCAAACGCAGCTCCCACACTGCAACCCATCCCCACCTAAACCACTGATCATCGGACTCTCTTCCTTGGCCATTGAACTCAGTGCCAACTCTCCACGCTTCGCCAACCAACCCTGTCAGCTCCACCGCACAACACTTGTTCTTGCTCAGTCCGTCGTCCTCCGTGAAAGTCCCTCACTGGTCATCCAACACACACCACCGAGCCTCACCGTCAATGCGTTACTTGGTTTCTCCCCCTTTAAACATCTCGTCACCATCTCGCGCCCCACTGTGCTGACCTGCGTCTCCTCCTTGATCCACCAAGTAACTCTGTCTCCTTGACCAAAGGTGCTAACTCCCACTTCGAACATGACTGTTTCTGCTTTACTTTTCTTCTGGCCTTTACCATACCATACACCTTCCCTGGTCCCCACCATCGGAGCTCCCATTGATGCCGCGCCTGACCTCCCAAAACTCCCCTCTCGGTTCAACCACTTGTCATAGGCGTCGACCTCCTCCTCCATACCATTTCATGAAGGCTCTCCTACGCCTCGTGTTTTGGTTTCACACGCATACAGTTTTGATGTGTTAACATAAGGATAGGCTTGCTTTGGGATTATTTTTTTATTTTTTTTATTTATTGAGCTTTCATTTTGAAGCTTGAGGCTTATTGCTTTAACTAAACGGTGGTAATTATTTTTGTGCTTGGAAACTAGAATGGATATGCAACATATATATACACGCATGAGAATGGAGATAACTATCATGTCTTGTCTAGTTTCATTAGCCATGTTCATAAAAGATTTAGGGTTGCAGTATTGGGATGGGTAGGATCTTGTAGTGTTTTGAAACTTCATTTCAGTTTTCCTTTCTGTTAAGATGATAGAGGTAGGTCATAGGGAAGAAAAGCAAGTGTGTTTCAAATAGGTACGTACTTTTTTTTTGTAGGGTATGAGCATTCAGCTGTTCAGTATAGAGGGTTTGACTGAAGAGTTACACAGTGAAATTCCATTTCAGTGGAAGCTTACACCACTGTCAATATTTAGAGTAGGCTCGAGCCTACACCTGCTGTGTATTTTCACTTCGGGTTTACATTTGAATTTCATTTTGATGATGGGATCTTACAGCTCATACCTAGGGTGGGTGGTTGAAAAGAAAGAACATGTATGTTATTTGGACAGCAATAGGATAGGCTCGATGGAACAGATGAGTAAACAACGTGTATAGTGTACATGAGCAGTGTTGTTTCTTTTCAAATATAAGTAGTAGTCTGTTTTCATTTCAAAAGATATAAGTAGTAGTCGTTTCAAACTCATTTTAATTATATTATAAATTATATATATTCGAACTCCATTTTATAAAATAAATTTGATATAAAACCCATTATATTTTCAATATAGACAGATTTAAATATTCCAATTTAAATGGTAGGAAAATCTGGGATGTTACATTCATACCCCCTTAAAAGAATTTCGTCCATGAAATTACAAGGTAAGAAGAATACTCCGAACCCAATTATTTAAAAAATGATTATTATAGAATTATCGTTAGAATAAATTAAGGCTCTTAAAGTTTTCGAAAATTTCGCCAGCACCTCCTCTGCACGGCTCGATCATCACAACTACAAATGTCACTCCGTGCTCAACTTCTCTAAAAGAAAACCAAAAGCCAAATGGGCATCCCACTCAGGGGTATAAAATCAATTACTCCAATCAATAATATTAAGGTTTACCTATTTATCGGGCATCTCAATTCCAACTTCAAAGCAAATCCCTAACTGTTCTTCGCCTTCCAGTCCATACTTCAAATCTGTGTAACCAACCCAACTTCGTAGCCTTCTGGAATCTGCACTCAACTCAATTTATAGTGCACATAACAACCCAGGGTTAAATAATCCAGTTTCATTTCATAACTAGTTTTATTTTCAATTTATTATACTGGGATTCATTTCCAATTTATTCAACTTCTTTATTAACCCGTTTGATGAATTTTATTCAACTAATCCAATACCCAAATAACAAATAACCAAATCATTTTAATTATATTCAACATCGTCCCTCACTGGTCTGCATCCACTTGGGTTTTAACATATACTAACATTAACCGATTAATATCTGATCGATTTCCATCATTATCCATTCGATTTCCAAAAACCAATTTATTGTATTCAATTCCACTTAACTAGGTTAAGTCTTTCTTCCCTATTCAAATAACCAATTGATTTCTAGTCAGATCAATTTCATTTCAATTCATTCAGGGCCACTCTACTTGAATTAGTTTCAATAAGTTCGACCCAGTCATTCCGTATTGGTCTCAACCAAGATTAAATTTATATTTATTTCCAATTTATATTTATGCAGTCCATCATACCTCCCAAATATCGAATTTAAATTCACTGATTTTCATATATATTCTATTGACTTATGTCAAATTTTATCTCAATATCCAGGTTAAATTTTGATTCACATTTGAAATTTTTGCATTCAATTTCATAACCGAACCAATTCAAATCAACCAATCAATATTCAATAACACAAGGCACAATCAACAAACCAAAACGTTCTGATTCATTTTTAACTTTAATATTCACTTTGATTCCAAATTGAACTTTACATTGAAGTTTTTATTTTCAAATTTCATATTTGAAATTCCTATCTGGTTAGATCATTTTAATTTTATAATTCACTATAAATTCTAATTCAAATCAACATTAGTCGATTAATACAATAATTTAAGAAAATTACACTTTTACTACTTTGTAAAATATATTGGGAAAAAAATAATTTTAAATTTTTTTTGTAACAAATTACAAATACGCACACTCATATATATATATATATATATATACTCACACTCAATCTAGGATATTACTAATCCTATCTCTATTGAGTTACGCTACAGAGCCAAGGTTATATCTAAACCATATGCTCTGATGCCACTGTAACGAACAGGGATTTTCGATCCCGAAAATCAACACAAAACACCATTTCGACATTCAAGCACCGAAAATACTGAAACGTTATGAGAAAGAAATTAGAGGGTGAGATAAGAAAGAAAGAAATATTAGAATATAAGGATAAGGAGAACATCAGAAAACTCACAGGGAACGATTAAAATATAATATCAAATGCTTTATACGAAAACTGTATATATATGATTACAACATCAGAGTGTATATTCAGATCAATACAACATCCAGCGGAAATAAACTAGTACCAGTAAGTATATGGACCCAAATACGTTTTGACTTCAACTCCTTCTATGGTACTCCAAGCGAAATATAACCTGTAAGTATACTGTGGGAAAAAAACATCAATTATAACCCCAAAAGAACCAGATTTCGTAGATCTACCCGATTCAATTAATAAGCTGAGGTAAGCTTTCGAGTTTGAATTTGTTCATTTGGAATCTAGGCTCTTCTATTTTCTATGGTCTGACCTGAGCACATTTGAAGCAAAGCAAAATTCACCTAGATCAGTCTGGAATACTTTTAGTGATAAATTCATATAGCAAACCACTTGTTTAACTTTAGAAAAATCCTTTTTGAAAGAAAGGATAATAGTAAGACCAGTCCACACATAAACACGAACAGTTTTTACCTTACGATGACCCAAAACATTTTTGAAATCAATATATTTTATGATATTATTATATTGTCTATCAAATCACAAATAAATATCAATCTAGTAGAACGCTTGCATCTCACACTCTACATATATAGTATAAAATCAAAATCGCAGGAGCTTATTGGAGATTGGATTCCGACTATGACAAGGTATGTGTAACACCCCGAATTTCCTGTTAACTGTAACTTAACAAAATAAAGTACAATTAATTCTAAATGATGGAATTAAGGGAAATGGGTTATGCCATTACATTCGTCTCAGAATTCTTCTTGAGATAGAGTCCGAATTTGCATAAAACGGATACCGTATGAAGAAGATATGGACGAACGAAGTTGGGCAGAAAAACCAGAAACGGGTAGAATGCACTGGCGCACTTGGGAAGTGCGCCAGAACAAAATTTCACTGGCGCACTTGGGAAGTGCGCCAGTACAAAGTTGCACTGGCGCACCTGCCAAGTGCTCCCAGGCCAGAAAACCTGCTTGGTCAGGCCCTGGCTGGCCTGGTCGGGTTCTGGACGATTTCTGAGGCTTGGCTGAGTCACTAGGGCTTACATGTCACTTTCTGATTGGCTTCTCTTGAGATGGATGGTCTAGATTCACTCTAGCTTTATCGACGGATCTAATCAGTTTAAAATTCTATAAATACAACTCAAGTCTAAACCTAAATTCACACAAATAATATAGTACTAGAGCCGCCATGCTGCTGGAAAGAAACTAGGAGCGGCCGTCAGTTAGAAAGCTTAGAGACAAGCCAATACTAAAGTAAAACACGAATCAAAACAACGTTAGTCTACCAAAGGAAAAGCATATCAAATTCAGAACTCAGAATCCAGAATTCAAGTTCGTCGTTCATTGTAAGTATAGTGATTTTTCCGATGAGAATAAAACTAAGACTTGATTCGATGTAAATTGGAAGTGGAATTGTTCTGTTATGTAACGACGATGTTAATTCATATCTATGTATTGAAATGATTGTGTTGTGAAAGGAATTGGGATGTTTGTTGTATAATTAAGATTGATGTTGATCCTATTGTACTTTTAGAATGACAACAACATCACAAGCAAGTTGTATAGTTCATGTTTATGTGATTATATAGGTTGTTTGTGATTAGAACCTCATGTATATGCTTTATGCTAGAACTTTTATGCCTAAATGGTTAAGTTCATATACATGCTCCTATGTTTATACAAAAGTTGCAAGTTCCTAACTGGATCCATGTCAAGATCCACTTTAGTACATGTTTCATGTTGTAATTAGATGTAACAACCCGAATTTTTATAACATGTTAAAACAAGAAATCAGGGCAGAATTAAATTTTAAAATTAGAATCATGAGAAACGGGTTACGCCATTGCGTTCGTCTCAGAATTCTGGTTGAAAACAAGTCCGAAATTTCGTAAATCGGAGTCCGTATGACTGAGATATGGCCTCTAGAAGTTTCACCAAAAATCAGAAAACGAAAACAAATTTTCAAATTTCGAATTTAGCCCCAAATAGACTGGGTGGGAAAATTTCCCGCCCAGCCCCAGGTCAACTGGGGAGTCGATTAGGGAGTCGACCACCCAGGGACCAGGTCGACTGGGCAGTCGACCTGGGTGTCAACCTGGGTGTCGACTTCCCTGGTCGAGCCAGGTAGGCCTGGGTGCACCTGCATGGTCTTTTGGCTCTGGTTTGGGGGTCTGTGACGATTTTGACGGTTCAGATATAAACTAGGGTTAATCTAAGGGCCTAAACTAGTCCTAACTTCTATAAAAACACCCTAAGACCTAACCTAAATCACTAAAAAAATCATCCTAGCAACAAAGTGCTGCCCAAATCTCTCTTGATCATGGCCTCCATCTCCAACTTCAAAGGCTTGAGCATTCAAACTAGATCCATGTCAAAGGAGCAAGCTTTCTACATCAAATCAAGGGAGTAGAGCATCATTCCTACACCGTTCTACGACAAATGCTTGTTCATAAATCTCAAGCCACGCTATGTAACAACCCGAATTTTAATAACGTGTTATAATCAAGAATCAAGGCAGAATTAAATTTTAAAGTCCGAATCAAGGGAAATGGGCTGTGCCTTTGCGTTTGTCTCGGAAAAATACGTGAAATAGAGTCCGAGTTTTCAAAAAACGGAGTCCGTATGACCAAGTTATGGCCCAACGAAGTTTCAGAAAATTCCAAGTCCGAAAAACAGTTCAAAATTCAAATCTGGAGCCGAAAAGACTGGGCGGGAAAATTTCCCGCCCATCACCCAAGTTGACATGGGTGTCGACTTGGGTGTTGACACACCCAAGGTGGTGTCGACTTGGGTGTCGACACACCCAAGGTGGTGTCGACTTGCAAGTCGACACCCCTGTCGACCTGGGTGGTCGAGCCCAGGCCACCTGGGTGCGCCTGCTTGTGTCTCTGGTCCTGTTCTGGAAGCTTCTGACGGGTTTTGAGGGTTCATTTCTATCCTAGGATTAATCTAAGGGCCTAAACTACTCCTAATCTCTATAAAACACCCTAGGACCTAACCTAAATCACTAAAAATCATTCTAGCAACTAAGTGCTGCCAAAATCTACCTTGATCATGGCCTCCATCTCCAACTCCAAGGGCTTATGCATTCAAATCGGGTTCAAATCAAAAGGTGCAAGCTTCCTACATCAAATCGAGGGTAGATCAACGTTGCTACACAAATTTCATGACGATTCTTCAACAAAGGAGGCACCTTTCTTCGTCAAGACGATTCATGTTCCTAGCCCTCTTGCCATGCTATGTAAGTTCTAGCTACTTCTAGATCTAAACGGTAGTTTTAATGATGGCATGGAATAAAACGAGATTAAACTAAGTATGCTAGTCTATATGAACCTTGTCATGCCTCTTTTGCTTGAACCTATGACTTTTGGCTATGCTTAGTGACTAAATCATGCTATTCATGTTATGATTAACCTAGTTTATCTTGCAAGTTTGAATCTTTATATATGGAATGCTAGCATGAACCTTTGGGAACCATTTGACTTGTGAAACATTGGCAAAGACTTGACTTTGGGGCTTATGCATGTAAATGAACCCAAACCCCTTATGTTATCATGCATGCTTGTGGTCAAATTCTCTTATGATGCTATGCATGTTTGTGGCCAAATTCCCTTATGATACTATGCATGTTTATGGCCAAATTCCCTTATGATACTATGCATGCTAGTGGCCAAATTCTCTTATGATGCTATGCATATTTTGAGGCCAAACCCCTTATGATACCATGCATGTTTGTGGCCAATCCCTTTTTGACATCGTGCATGTTGTGAGGCCAATATGTAGCATAGTACCCTTACTATGTTGACTCGCTTTTACTTGGGTTGGAAACACGCTTTGGGGTAGGTTAGACGTGCGTTATTATGACATGATAATTTGACATGGGGTTTCATGGAAATATGGCACTTATGATACACCTAAATGTGGGCATGACATGTGCGGTAAACATGGGACTTGAAACTAGACACGTGTGGGTTGTAAGTGTAATATGACACTAGACCAAACATGAAAGTGGCCAACTCGAGGTTGGGTTGAGTTTGTAGCATAAATCTACCCGGACCCGCCCGGCTTAACTAGTGGCTACAAACAATAGGATCCAATGTGAGAAGTTGGTCATGTCGCGCTTAAGACCCGAGGTTAGACTAGGTTGTGGTGTAAAACTACCCGGACCCGCCCGGCTTAACTAGTAACCACAACAAGGTCTAATGTGAGAGGCTGAGAGTGCATTAATTAAATTAATGCCACATGATAAGGTTAAGTAAATTTTACTAATGACACTTAACCAATATGACACGAATGGGTAGGTTAAGTGGGACCGGGCTTGATTTCTTGATGACACTTAACCATACAAGACAATTATGGGATGGGGTTAAGTAATTTACGCTTAACTAATCCGACTTGGTAATTAGATGGGGTTAAGTAATTTAGACTTAACTAATCTAAACACGGTAATTAGATGGGGTTAAGTAACCTATACTTAACTAATCTAAACACTGTAATTCGATGGGGTTAAGTTAAACACTTAACCAATCTAAACTTGGTAATTCAATGAGGTTAAGCAACCAATACTTAACCAACTTAACATGATGGGGTTAAGTAACTTATAATTAACCAATTATACATGATGATTTGATGAGGTTAAGTAACCTATACTTAACCAATCTAACATGTGGACTTGATAGGGTTAAGTCACAAGACCTTTTGAATATACTTAACCCTTGTAGTACGATTAGTGGATGAGGTTAAGCTAACCCATACTTAACCAATCCGACTCGATGATCTGATGCGATTAAGATAATCTATGCTTAATCAATCGAACACGATAATCTGATAGGGTTAAGACAAACCAATACTTAACCAATTTGACTTGATAGGGTTAAGTCATGCGCTTCTTGGTATACTTAACCGCCTTGTAGGGCGAAGCTTTGAACCTAAATACTTAGCCAATCTTGACACGATTCGTAGGCGGGCTAAGTCATGAACCTGAATAACAACACTTAACCCAATAGACAAAAACCCTAGTTAGAGGAACTAGGTAGGAAATCGTGGTTAATCAAGGGTAACGGGGAAAAGAAGCTAAGTGGTAAACCTTAGTTAAGTATAACTAAGTAATAATTCTTAGCCAAGGACATGGGTGTAGTTCATGAATGGATGAGTAACCCAATAAGGTAGGTCATCGCTTAAACACAAGAGAAGGAGCAAATTATCCGACTTGGATAAAGGCTCCAACGAACTGGGTGACGAAGCGGTAGCTTCGGGGGACGTGAGGGTACTCTTGGTATCCCTCTGTGAGGTGGCAGGTGGTCCATGAAACCCGGCCTCACAAAGGTTAAGGTCTGCGATAGAAGAGCCAAGAGTATGCCTTGGTTGCTATGTGAGCGACCTAAAGACTAGGATGGATTAGCGTGGAGTCGACGATACTTGATTTTGCCCTGGATAGCACGTCACCGACTACCTACCATCTTTAGTCAATCGTGTACGAACGGAAAGGCAGAGAACCCCCAACAGACCATGTTCTTGCTATCGAGTCATGGGTGAGGTTGGCCCATAGGAAAGTGGGGCTATAGTGGGGCCGGGATGTGGTTCTCACACATGATTTTTCTTGGATTGCCTTTCAGTAGTTGAGAGAGGGGTCACGTGGGACCATAGACACAGATACAAAAACAGACCTTGATATCTGCATCAGCAGACGACTTAAAGCTCCCGACCGAGTTCCGTATTTCTTGATTTGCCCTGGCACGGAACTCGGATGGCACATTGAGGAACATGTGCGTCTAGACATGGAAAACGATTCACGATACATACGCGGGATAAAGGGCGCGGTTGACGGGTGGCATAATCCCTAGTGGCCCTAGGTGGCTTGAACCCAAACCGAGACACGAAAACGTTCATTAGGTAGCATAATCCCTAGTGGTCCTGGGTGGCATAAATCCTAAGTGAACACGCGATAGTTCATGGTAAGAAAACATAACCAGATCAAGGATAGCAGTCCAAAACAACTTCAAGGATAAAATGGTACTACGTTGAGGTGGTATAGATTTACATGGGAAAGCCCGTACGGCCTACGGCAAAGGACTGAACTTATACATGGAAAGAAACAAACGGGTTGGGAAAAACCTACATATGCTATATATTAGGTTGTAATGGACCAATACATGACATTGGGCCAGGGACATTCCTAGTTAACACATGACGTGGGTTGGGATACTAGTACGAGAGGTGCAGAGCAAATATACATGATAAATACCGTGGGATGTTATACATGATAGATACCTTGGGATTGTATACTGGATAGGAACCTGACTATGTGATACCTTGATTTATCTTGACACCGTAGTTTATCATGATACTTTAGTTTATCTGGCTACAGTAGTTCATCCAGTTACCTTGGTTTAGCTTATCTATCTTGCCGTCATCCATATGTTTACTTTCAGTTTATGCATGTCATGTTACCTTTACCTGTTTTTATACTGGAAGTAGATAGGACTTACCAGTCTTTATGACTGACCCCGTTTTCTTTCGCCTCTTTGTCTACAGTTTCCCCTCCAGGTTTTCAGGAAGGAAATGATGTTGTTTAGTTCGGACCTCTTATGCTTGAAGGTCATAATGTGTAGCTTGGTCTTCTCTTGGCTATGGCTGCTTCACGGCTTTATTTTGGGGAATAATTTATGAAAAGTTTTATGCTTCTTTACTATTGCAAGACAAGTTTTGATGTATTCTGATATAAAAGGCTTTAGACCTTATTTTATAAGGTAATGAAATTTGTTTTACTTCCGCTGTTTTATATATGTTCTATCTTGTAATATTTCTGTGCATGTTTACCTCGATAATGCTTCACCAAACCTAGTGCATTCCCTTTGTGAGTGACCCTAGCGGAGGTGGGGTGTTACATTTGGTATCAGAGCAGAAGGTTACCAGACTGGGCAAAAGTTTTTAAAACCTTCTGAAAACTATTTGAGAAACCGTTTAAAAAGAAGCATTTTTCAAGAAAAGTTTTTAAAGGCTATTCCCCAAAAGCCATTAGCACTATCCTTTGTTTCCTTGATTGAACCTCTTTTCCTTTCTTTCCTCCATCTGTAGTCACAGTAGTTTTAACTGCGACTAATCCTTGTCTAGCTACGTAAGTGTTTTCCCGTGCGATGAAGGAAGTTCTCGAGAGACCTGTTACCAAAGTTATAAGAAGGGATAATAAGAGCAAGGATAAAGGACACGGGCTTAAGAATAAGCAACTTGTTGGTATGGCTTGATCCACAAAGGAATATAAGGACAAGATCAGCGAGAGGGCAATTGTATGCTCTCATTTCTAGCGTACCTAAGAGGAATGGTATCGTTTCTGTTAAAGGTTTAGCCTTTCTTTTCTATCATCCCGTCCAGACTTTGTTTTGATCATCGCATCAATTAAGTCTGCTTCGATAGTTAAGTCTCTGCACCTTAGTACTAGCATGGTAGAGGATCCCATTTTTTCCCCCAAAAATCTGGTTGGAGAGTCGGTCCATTTATTCATGACTTGTTTGGATTTGAGAATGTCTATGCCAAGTGTTGAGATTAGAAGCAATGCTTCTATTGTTGGGCTATGGATGGATTCTAGGGGTTAAGTGTTTATCCAGTAAGGGATACCATTCTCGGTTTTGAAAAGAGGGTAGTCAGACTCTTGGCTTGCTTTGGTAATACCCTCGAAGCCTCGTGTAACCTTTTGGGCTTTGTCATGGTTAGTTACCTAGAATCACTTGATGTATTTATCGGAAACCTCTGATCCGATCAAGCAACGTTCGCCAATAAGGCGGATGGTCCATTCCGCTTAAGCATGGGTTATAGGAATCACCCTAGTAAGTGCACGTGGTAACATGGATTGGCATTGGTAAACGAGATCCAGAATTCACTAGTGAATTTTGGAGAGCTTGCATGAGTACGCAGATATGTTTGGGCCGAGCATAATAGAGAAAGAATAAGTGGAAGTGAAACGAGAGGCGACAGTGAAATGAGGTCCGACTCATACCTTGGAAATAGGAATCAAGGAGCTACGAAATCATGAAGTCAAAGGCGGTCAAGGCTCAATGGAATCAAGCTCAAGGAAATGCGGCTTAGACGCGCGCATCATGTCTCTTTTTAAGAGTATATCGTTGATCCCTGGTTCTCCTGTAGAGCTTGCTTGCATGCTATCGCTTGGTGGATATCCTCTCGGTCCTAGTTCTGTTGCAAACCCCGTAAGGAGTTTGTCTTGTTTATCTTCTCGATCCTATCTTGGGAACCTAAGGTAGAACTCTATGGATGTAAACATGTATTTGAAACATGTTATGATTGATATGGTTGCAAATGGTTGCAAGTGGTTGCTCGTGGATGCGCGAATACGCGTTAGATACTAGATCGACGCACTCACATTTTGCATTGCACATGCACGAGTATTTATACCTGTTTGAATGTTAATGTGTTGTCATGCGGATGTTGCATATGAATGAATGTTTGTGCACGCATGTAGTACTTATATGACTAGGATTATTTGCATACATGTTGGATTCATGGCACTAAACATACTTTGCATTAGAAAGATCATTCAGGCCTGATCATTAGCATTAGCTAAGGAACATATACACACACTTTCTGCATGTGTACATAAAGCATTAGAAGTCTCTTAAGGACAATGGTTGCCTGTGGATGATGTTTTGAGTAGATGGATGATGGATGGTAGGGTACGTTCTTCCTAACTTGGAGATTTCGGGGACGAAATCCTTAAAGGAGGGGAGAATGTAACAACCCGAATTTTAATAACGTGTTATAATCAAGAATCAAGGCAGAATTAAATTTTAAAATCTGAATCAAGGGAAACGGGCTGTGCCATTACGTTCGTCTCGGAAAAATACGCGAAATAGAGTCCGAGTTTTCGAAAAACGGAGTCCGTATGACCAAGTTATGGCCCAACGAAGTTTCAGAAAATTCCAAGTCCGAAAAACAGTTCAAAATTCAAATCTGGAGCCGAAAAGACTGGGCGGGAAAATTTCCCGCCTAGCACCCAAGTCGACATGGGTGTCCACTTGGGTGTCGACACACCCAAGGTGGTGTCGACTTGGGTGTCGACACACCCAAGGTGGTGTCGACTTGCAAGTCTACACCCCTGTCGACCTGGGTGGTCGAGCCCAGGCCACCTGGGTGCGCCTGCTTGTGTCTCTAGTCCTGTTCTGGAAGCTTCTGACGGGTTTTGAGGGTTCAGATCTATCCTAGGGTTAATCTAAGGGCCTAAACTACTCCTAATCTCTATAAAAACACCCTAGGACCTAACCTAAATCACTAAAAATCATTCTAGCAACTAAGTGCTGCCAAAATCTACCTTGATCATGGCCTCCATCTCCAACTCCAAGGGCTTATGCATTCAAATCGGGTTCAAATCAAAAGGTGCAAGCTTCCTACATCAAATCGAGGGTAGATCAACGTTGCTACGCAAATTTCATTACGATTCTTCAACAAAGGGGCCACCTTTCTTCGTCAAGACGATTCATGTTCCTAGCCCTCTTGCCATGCTATGTAAGTTCTAGCTACTTCTAGATTTAAACGGTAGTGTTAATGATGGCATGGAATAAAACGAGATTAAACTAAGTATGCTAGTCTATATGAACCTTGTCATGCCTCTTTTGCTTGAACCTATGACTTTTGGCTATGCTTAGTGACTAAATCATGCTATTCATGTTATGATTAACCTAGTTTATCTTGCAAGTTTGAATCTTTATATATGGAATGCTAGCATGAACCTTTGGGAACCATTTGACTTGTGAAACATTGGCAAATACTTGACTTTGGGGCTTATGCATGTAAATGAACCCAAACCCCTTATGTTATCATGCAAGCTTGTGGTCAAATTCTCTTATGATGCTATGCATGTTTGTGGCCAAATTCCCTTATGATACTATGCATGTTTATGGCCAAATTCCCTTATGATACTATGCATGCTAGTGGCCAAATTCTCTTATGATGCTATGCATATTTTGAGGCCAAACCCCTTATGATACCATGCATTTTTGTGGCCAATCCCTTTTTGACATCGTGCATGTTGTGAGGCCAATATGTAGCATAGTACCCTTACTATGTTGACTCGCTTTTACTTGGGTTGGAAACACGCTTTGGGGTAGGTTAGACGTGCCTGATTATGACATGATAATTTGACATGGGGTTTCATGGAAATATGGCACTTATGATACACCTAAATGTGGGCATGACATGTGCGGTAAACATGGGACTTGAAACTAGACACGTATGGGTTGTAAGTGTAATATGACACTAGACCAAACATGAAAGTGGCCAACTCGAGGTTGGGTTGAGTTTGTAGCATAAATCTACCCGGACCCGCCCGGCTTAACTAGTGGCTTCAAACAATAGGATCCAATGTGAGAAGTTGGTCATGTCGCGCTTAAGACCCGAGGTTAGACTAGGTTGTGGTGTAAAACTACCCGGACCCGCCCGGCTTAACTAGTAACCACAACAAGGTCTAATGTGAGAGGTTGAGAGTGCATTAATTAAATTAATGCCACATGATAAGGTTAAGTAAATTTGACTAATGACACTTAACCGATATGACACGAATGGGTAGGTTAAGTGGGACCGGGCTTGATTTCTTGATGACACTTAACCATACAAGACAATTAGGGGATGGGGTTAAGTAATTTACGCTTAACTAATCCGACTTGGTAATTAGATGGGGTTAAGTAATTTAGACTTAACTAATCTAAACACGGTAATTAGATGGGGTTAAGTAACCTATACTTAACTAATCTAAACACGGTAATTCGATGGGGTTAAGTTAAACACTTAACCTATCTAAACTTGGTAATTCAATGAGGTTAAGCAACCAATACTTAACCAACTTAACATGATGGGGTTAAGGAACTTATAATTAAGCAATTATACATGACGATTTGATGAGGTTAAGTAACCTATACATAACCAATCTAACATGTGGACTTGATAGGGTTAAGTCACAAGACCTTTTGAATATACTTAACCCTTGTAGTACGATTAGTGGATGAGGTTAAGCTAACCCATACTTAACCAATCCGACTCGATAATCTGATGCGATTAAGATAATCTATGCTTAATCAATCAAACACGATAATCTGATAGGGTTAAGACAAACCAATACTTAACCAATTTGACTTGATAGGGTTAAGTCATGCGCTTCTTGGTATACTTAACCGCCTTGTAGGGCGAAGCTTTGAACCTAAATACTTAGCCAATCTTGACATGATTCGTAGGCGGGCTAAGTCATGAACCTGAATAACAACACTTAACCCAATAGACAAAAACCCTAGTTAGAGGAACTAGGTAGGAAATCGTGGTTAACCAAGGGTAACGGGGAAAAGAAGCTAAGTGGTAAACCTTAGTTAAGTATAACTAAGTAATAATTCTTAGCCAAGGACATGGGACTAGTTCATGAATGGATGAGTAACCTGATATGGTAGGTCATCGCTTAAACACACGAGAAGGAGCAAATTATCCGTCTTGGACAAAGGCTCCAACGAAATGGGTGACGAAGCGGTAGCTTCGGGGGACGTGAGGGTACTCTTGGTATCCCTCTGTGAGGTGGCAGGTGGTCCATGAAACCCGGCCTCACAAAGGTTAAGGTCTGCGATAGAAGAGCCAAGAGTATGCCTTGGTTGCTATGCGAGCGACCTAAAGACTAGGATGGATTAGCGTGGAGTCGACGATACTTGATTTTTCCCTGGATAGCACGTCGCCGACTACCTACCATCTTTAGTCAATCGTGTACGAACGGAAAGGCAGAGAACCCCCAACAGACCATGTTCTTGCTATCGAGTCATGGGTGAGGTTGGCCCATAGGAAAGTGGGGCTATAGTGGGGCCGGGATGTGGTTCTCACACATGATTTTTCTTGGATTGCCTTTCAGTAGTTGAGGGAGGGGTCACGTGGGACCATAGCCACGGATACAAAAGCAGACCTTGATATCTGCATCAGCAGACGACTTAAAGCTCCCGACCGAGTTCCGTATTTCTTGATTTTCCCTGGCACGGAACTCGGATGGAACATTGAGGAACATGTGCGTCTAGACATGGAAAACGATTCACGATACATACGCGGGATAAAGAGCGCGGTTGACGGGTGGCATAATCCCTAGTGGCCCTAGGTGGCTTGAACCCAAACCGAGACACGGAAATGTTCATTAGGTAGCATAATCCCTAGTGGTCCTGGGTGGCATAAATCCTAAGTGAACACGCGATAGTTCATGGTAAGAAAACATAACCAGATCAAGGATAGCAATCCAAAACTACTTCAAGGATAAAATGGTACTACGTTGAGGTGGTATAGATTTACATGGGAAAGCCCGTACGGCCTACGACAAAGGACTGAACTTATACATGGAAAGAAACATACGGGTTGGGAAAAACCTACATATGCTATATATTAGGTTGACATGGACCATTACATGACATTGGGCCAGGGACATTCCTAGTTAACACATGACGCGGGTTGGGATACTAGTACGAGAGGTGCAGAGCAAATATACATGATAAATACTGTGGGATGTTATACATGATAGATACCTTGGGATTGTATACTGGATAGGAACCTGACTATGTGATACCGTGATTTATCTTGACACCGTAGTTTATCATGATACTTTAGTTTATCTGGCTACAGTAGTTCATCCAGTTACCTTGGTTTAGCTTATCTATCTTGCCGTCATTCTTATGTTTACTTTCAGTTTATGCATGTCATGTTACCTTTACCTGTTTTTATACTGGAAGTAGATAGGACTTACCAGTCTTTATGACTGACCCCGTTTTCTTTCGCCTCTTTGTCTTCCGTTTCCCCCCCCCCCCAGGTTTTTAGGGAGGAAATGATGTTGTTTAGTTCGGACCTCTTATGCTTGAAGGTCATCATGTATAGCTTGGTCTTCTCTTGGCTATGGCTGCTTCACGGCTTTATTTTGGGGAATAATTTATGAAAAGTTTTATGCTTCTTTACTATTGCAAGACAGGCTTTGATGTATTCTGATATAAAAGGCTTTAGACCTTATTTTATAAGGTAATGAAATTTGTTTTACTTCCGCTGTTTTATATATGTTCTGTCTTGTAATATTTCTGTGCATGTTTACCTCGATAATGCTTCACCAAACCTAGTGCATTCCCTTTGTGAGTGACCCTAGCGGAGGTGGGGTGTTACACGCTATGTAAGTTCTAACTACTTTTAGATCTAAACTGTAGTTCTAATGTTGACATGGAATAAAATGAGATGAAAACCTAAGCATGTTAGTCTATGTGAATCTAGTCTTGCCTCTCTCTTGAACCTATGACTTTGGGCTAATTCTTAGTGATTAAATCATGCCACTCATGTTGTGTTTGACTTAGTTTATCATGCAAGATTGAATCTTGACTTGTGGAATGTTGGCATGAACCCTTAAAACAATTTGACTTGTGGAACATTCATATGAACTTGACTTGGGGCTTATGCATGTAAAAGAACCTAAACCCCTCATGACCATTTACATGCCTATGATGATGAACCTAGTGTTATGCTATCATACATGTTTGAGACCAATCCCTTTATGTTATCATACATGTTTGAGGCCAATCCCTTTATGTTATCATACATGTTTGAGGCCAATCCCTTTTTTTGATATCATATATGTTTGGGGCCAATATGTTGTCATATTATTCCTACTATGTTGACTCGCTTTCGCTTGCGTTGGGAATATGCCTTGGGTAGTTTAGGCAAACTTGAGATGGGCTATGAAACTTAACATGAATTAAGTAATGGGACAATGGGCATAAGTGAAAAACGTGGACTTTGTCATAGCCCAAATTTGACATGAACATGACAAGTAGGAAAAACATGAAAGTGGCCAACTCGAGGTTGGGTTGAGTTTGTAGCATAAATCTGCCCAGAACCGCCCGGCAAATCCAGTAGCTACAGACAATAGGACGCAATGTGAGAAGTTGGTCTTATCGCGCTCAAAACCCGAGGTTAGACTAGGTTGTGGTGTAAAGATGCCCGGACCCGCCCGGCGTAACCAGTAACCACAACAAAGTCTAATGTGAGAGGTTGGGGTGCATTAATTTACTTAATGCCACATGATCAGGTTAAGATAGTTTGACTAATGGCACTTAACCGATATGACATGGATGGGTAGGTTAAGTAAGACCAGACTTGATTACATAAAGACACTTAACTATATAACATGATTAGCAGATGGGTTAGTTTAACCTAAATGGGTTGATAACACCCGACTGGGATAACGCGATGCGTGGTAGAATTAAGAAAACCCACAAGAATGATACTTAACCATTAAAAAAACGACTAGTGGATGGGGTTAAGTTAACCTACACTTAACCAATCCGACTCGGTAATTTGATGGGGTTAAGTTAACTTACACTTAACAATCTGACTTGATAATTTGATAGGGTTAAGTCACGAACCTCTTAAATATACTTAACCAATCCGACTCGATAATTTAATGGGGTTAACTTAACCAATTTTACTCGATGATTTAATGAGGTTAAGATAACCTATACTTAACCAATCTGACACGGTAATTTGATAGGGTTAAGTTAACCTATACTTAACCAATCTGACACGATAATCTAGGGTTAAGTCATGAACTTATTGATATACTTAACCAACTTGATACATGGTTTGTAGGGCTAAGTCTTGAACTTGAATACTTAGCCAACTTTGACATGATTCGTAGGCGTGGTAAGTCATGAACTCGAACGACAACACTTAACCCATTAGACAAAACCCTAGTTCAGGGGACTAAATGGAAAATCGTAGTTAATAAGGATAACGGGAAGGGAAACTAAGTGATAGACCTTAGTTAAGGATAACTAAGTAATAATTCTTAGTCAAGAGAATTGGACCAGTTCACAAATAGATGAGTAACCTGATACGGTAGGTCATCGTTTAAACAAATACACGAGGAGGAGCGAATGTCTATCTGACTTAGATAAAGGCTCCAGCGAACTGGGCGACGAAGCGGTAGCTTCGGGGGACGTGAGGGTACTCTTGGTATCCCTCTGTGAGGTTGCAGATGATCCGCCTGGGCTCACAGAGGTTAAGGTCTGCGGTAGAAGAACCAAGGGTATGCCTTGGTTGCTGTGCGAGCAACCTAAAGACTGGGGTGGATTAGCGTGGAGTCGGCGACACTTAGTTTAGCCCAGTGATAGCACGTCGTCGACTACCTACCATCTTTAGTCAATCGTGTACGTACGCGGAAAGGCAGAGAACTCCCAACAGACCATATACTTGCTATCTAGTTATGGGTGAGGTTGGCCAATAGGAAAGTGGGGCATGGATGGCCGGAGTGTAGTTCTCATGCATGATTTTCTTGGATTGCCTTTCAGTAGTTGAGGGAGGGGTCACATGGGACCATAACCACCGGTAGAAAAACAGACCTTGATATCTGCATCGGCAGATAACCTAAAGCTCTCGACCGAGTCCTGTATTTCTTGATTAGCCCTGTCACGGGACTCGGATGGCACATTGAGATACATGTGCATCTAGACATGGAAAACGATTCACGATACATACATGAGAAAAAGGGGCGTGGTTGATGGGTAGCGTAATCCCTAGCGGTCCTAGGTGGCTTAAACCCAAATCGAGTTACGAAAACGTTTAGTAGGTAGCGTAATCCCTAGTGGTTCTAGGTGGCATAAATCCTAGCCGAACATTCGAGAATTCATGGTAAGAAAATACAGCTAGATCGAGGGTGACAGTCCAAACGATTTCAAGGATAATGGAACTACGTTGAAGTAGTATAGAACTACGTGAGGAAGCCCGTAGGATTTACGGCAAAGGACTTAACATATACATGGAAAGAAACATACGAGTTAGGAAAACCTACATTAGGTTGACATGGAGCATTTCATTGGGCAAGGGACATTTTGTAGCTAACACAGGACACGGGTTGGGATACTAGTACGGAAGGTGCAGGGCAAATATACTCGATAGAACCTTGGGATGTTATACTCGATAGAACCTTGGGATGTTATACTCGATAGAATCTTGGGATGTTATACTTGATTCATAGTGACCATAGTTTATCTTCATATAGTAACTCATCCTGTTACCTTGGTTTAGCTTGTCTATCTTGTCATCATCCTTATGTTTACTTTCAGTTTATGCATGTCATGTTACCTTTACCTGTTTTTATGCTGGAAGTAGATAGGACTTACCAGTCTTTATGACTGACCCCGCTTTCTTTCGCCTCTTTGTCTTCCGTTCCCCCCCCAGGTTTTCAGGGAGGAAATACTGTTACTTAGCTCGGACTTCTTCTGCTTCAAGGTCATCATGTATGGCTTGGATTTGCTTGGCTATGGCTGCTTTACCGTTTTACTTGGGGAATATTTTTTATGACCGTGGTTTTATGCTTCTTTAACTATTGCAAGACAGGTTTCCAATGTAATGGCTTTTAAAGGCATTTTGATGTAAAAGGCTTTAGACCTTATAATTTTATGAGGTAATGAAATTTGGTTTTTCTTCCGCTGTTTTATATGTTCTGTCTTGTGATATTTCTGTCCATGTTTACCTAGACAACGCCCCTCCAAAGCTAGTGCATTCTCTTGTGAGTGACCCTGGCGGAGGTGGGGTGTTACATTTGGTATCAGAGCAGAAGGTTACCAGACTGGGCAAAAGTTTTAAAACCTTCTGAAAACTATTTGAAAACCGTTTACAAAGAAGCATTTTTCAAGGAAAGTTTTATTTTTAAAAGGCTATTCCCCAAAGGCCATTGGCATTATCCTTTGTTTCCTTGATTGAATCTCTTTTCCTTTCTTTCCTCCACCTATAGTCACAGTGGTTCGAACTGTGACTAATCCTTTTCTAACTACGTTAGTGTTTTCGGTACGATGGAGGCAGTTCTCGAGAGACTTGTTACCGCGTTATAAGAAAGGATATTAAGAACAAGGATAAAGGATACAAGCTTAAGGACAAGCAACTTGTTGGTATGGATTAATTCACAAAGAAGAAAAAAAAAATGAATGATAAAACCCATGACAAGAGAGAGTGTCTCTAGTAGGGTAAAAAGGGAAAGATAGTCAAGTATTACGAGATGAGGACAAGATCATCGAGAGGGCAATTGTATGCTCTCACTGTTAGCGTACCTAAGAAGGATGGTAATGTTTCTGTGAAAGGTTTAGCTTTTCTTCTCTATCATCCCGTCAGGACTTTGCTTTGATCACCACATCATTTAAGTTTTCTCCGATAGTTGAGTCTCTGCACCTTCGTACTAGCATAGTAGAGGATCCCATTTTTGTCTCAAATCTTGTTGAGGAGTCGGTCCATTTATTCATGACTTGTTTGGATTTGAGGACGCCTATGACTTTTGGGAATAATACTTATGCTTTTAAGCTATGGGTTGAATTCTAGGAATGGAGTGGTTATCCAGTAAGGGTGTCATTCTTGGTCCTGAAAGGAGGGTAGTTAGGCTCTTGACTTGCCTCAGTAATACCCTCGAAGTCTCGTGTAACCTTTAGGGTTCTGTCATGATGGGTTACCTAGAAGCTCTTGATGCATTTGTTGGTAATCCGTTCGAGTAGAGTTCGCCACTAAGGCGGATTTTTCATTTCGCTTGTGCATGAGTTATGGAAATCACTCTAGTAAGTACACTTGGTAACATGGTTGGCATCTGTTTGTTTTCAAGAGATAAGTTCTTCTGTGTGGAATGCCGTAGAGCGAGTAAACGAGATCCATGATTCACTAGTGAATTTTAGAGAGCTTACATGAAACCATGAGTGCACGGATATGGTTGAGCCAAGTATACTAGGGGGAGAATAAGTAAAAGTGGAACGAGAGGTGACAATGAAGTAAGTTCCAGCTCATATTTGGAAATAAGAGTTAAGAGGCCACGAAATCATGAAGTTAAAGATGGTCAAAGCACAATGGAACTAAGCTCAAGGAAATGCGACTTAGAAGATTGAAGACAAGATACGCGCATCATATCTCTTTTTAAGAGTATATTCTTGATCCCTGTTTTCCTGTAGAGCTTACTCGCATGCTATCCTTTATGCATATCCTCTCGGTCCTATTCTTGATCTTATTTCTGTTGCAAACTCCATAGGGGATATGATTCATCGGTTAATAATACATGTCAGAGTTTGAAGGTGTCCATTAGGTTGACTAAACCTTTTGGGCTTTATAGGATATGGGTTGGGTTTAGAAAGGGATTTCTTGTAATCCAAAAGGAGTTTATCTTGCTTATCTTATCGGTCCTATCTTGAGGACCTTAGGTAGAACCCTGTGGATGTAAACATGTATTTGAAAACATGTTATGATTGATATGGTTGCAAGTGGTTGCAAGTGGTTGCTCGTGGATGCGCGAATACAGACTAGGCACTATATTGGCTCGGTCACATTTCATATTTCATATGTATATGTGTTTATACTTGTTTATGGATGAATTTGAATGTGTTATCATGTGAATATTGCATATGGATGAATGGTTGTGCACACATATAGTGTTTATGTGACTAGGACTATTTGCATACATATGGATTCATGGCACTAAACATATTTTGCATTTAGAAGATCAATCAGGCTTGATCATTTGCATTAGATAAGGAACATATACACACACTTTCTGCATATGTTCATATGGTATTAGAAATCTTTTAAGGACAATGGTTGCTTGTGGATGATGTTTTGAGTATATGGATGATGGATGGTAGGATACGTTCTTCCTAATTTGGAGATTTCCGGGACGAAATCCTTTAAGGTGGGGAGAATGTAACAACCCGAATTTTTATAACATGTTAAAACAAGAAATCAGGGCAGAATTAAATTTTGAAATAAGAATCATGAGAAATGGGTTACGCCATTGTGTTCATCTCGGAATTCTGGTTGGAAACGAGTCCGAAATTTCGTAAATCGGAGTCCGTATGACCGAGATATGGCCTCTAAAAGTTTCACAAAAAATCAGAAAACGAAAACAGATTTTCAAATTTCGAATTTAGCCCCAAATAGTCTGGGCGGGAAAATTTCCCACCCAGCTCCAGGTCGACTGGGGAATCGACCCCCCAGGGACCAGGTCGACTTGGGTGTCGACCTGGGTGTCGACTTCCCTGGTCGAGCCAGGTCGGCCTGGGTGCACCTGCATGGTCTTTTGGCTCTGGTTTGGGGGCCTGTGACGATTTTGACGGTTCAGATCTAAACTAGGGTTAATCTAAGGGCCTAAACTAGTCCTAACTTCTATAAAAACACCCTAAGACCTAACCTAAATCACTAAAAAAATCATCCTAGCAATAAAGTGCTGCCCAAATCTCTCTTGATCATGGCCTCCATCTCCAACTTCAAAGGCTTGAGCATTCAAACTAGATCCATGTCAAAAGGAGCAAGCTTTCTACATCAAATCAAGGGAGTAGAGCATCATTCCTATACCGTTCTATGACAAATGCTTGTTCATAAATCTCTAGCCACGCTATGTAAGTTCTAGTTACTTTTAGATCTAAACGATAGTTCTAATGTTGACATGGAATAAAATGAGATGAAAACCTAAGCATGTTAATCTATGTGAATCTAGTCTTGCCTCTCTCTTGAAACTATGACTTTGGGCTAATTCTTAATGATTAAATCATGCCACTCATGTTGTGTTTGACTTAGTTTATCATGCAAGATTGAATCTTGACTTGTGGAATGTTGACATGAACCCTTAAAACAATTTGACTTGTGGAACATTCATATGAACTTGACTTGGGGCTTATGCATGTAAAAGAACCTAAACCCCTCATGACCATTTACATGCCTATGATGATGAACCTAGTGTTATGCTATCATACATGTTTGAGACCAATCCCTTTATGTTATCATACATGTTTGAGGCCAATCCCTTTTTTTGCTATCATATATGTTTGGGGCCAATATGTTGTCATATTATTCCTACTATATTGACTCGCTTTCGCTTGTGTTGGGAATACTCCTTGGGTAGTTTAGGCAAACTTGAGATGGGCTATGAAACTTAACATGAATTAAGTAATGTGACAATGGGCATAAGTGAAAAACATGGACTTTGTCGTAGCCTAAATTTGACATGAACATGACAAGTAGGAAAAACATGAAAGTGGCCAACTCGAGGTTGGGTTGAGTTTGTAGCATAAATCTGCCCGGAACCGCCCGGCAAATCCAGTAGCTACAGACAATAGGACCCAATGTGAGAAGTTGGTCATATCGCGCACAAAACCCGAGGTTAGACTAGGTTGTGGTGTAAAGCTGCCCGGACCCGCCCGACATAACCAGTAACCACAACAAAGTCTAATGTGAGAGGTTGGGGTGCATTAATTTACTTAATGCCATATGATAAGGTTAAGATAGTTTGACTAATGGCACTTAACCGATATGACATGGATAGGTAGGTTAAGTAAGACCAAACTTGATTACTTAAAGACACTTAACCATATAACATGGTTAGCGGATGGGTTAGTTTAACCTAAATGGGTTGATAACACCCAACTGGGATAACGCGATGCGTGGTAGAGTTAAGAAAACCCACAAGAATGATACTTAACCATTATAAACACGACTAGTGGATGGGGTTAAGTTAACCTACACTTAACCAATCCGACTCCGTAATTTGATGGGGTTAAGTTAACTTACACTTAACAAATCTGACTTGATAATTTGATAGGGTTAAGTCACGAACCTCTTAAATATACTTAACCAATCCGACTCGATAATTTAATGGGGTTAACTTAACCAATTTTACTCGATGATTTAATGAGGTTAAAATAACCTATACTTAACCAATCTGACACGGTAATTTGATAGGGTTAAGTTAACCTATACTTAACCAATCTGACACGATAATCTAGGGTTAAGTCATGAACTTCTTTATATACTTAACCAACTTGATACATGGTTTGTAGGGCTAAGTCTTGAACTTGAATACTTAGCCAACTTTGACATGATTTGTAGGCGGGGTAAGTCATGAACTCGAACGACAACACTTAACCCATTAGACAAAACCCTAGTTCAGGGGACTAAATGGAAAATCGTAGTTAATAAGGATAATGGGAAGGGAAACTAAGTGATAAACCTTAGTTAAGGATAACTAAGTAATAATTCTTAGTCAAGAGAATTGGACCAGTTCACTTGATATGGTAGGTCATCGTTTAAACAAACACACGAGGAGGAGCGAATGTCTATCTGACTTAGATAAAGGCTCCAGCGAACTGGGTGACAAAGCGGTAGCTTCGGGGGACGTGAGGGAACTCTTGGTATCCCTCTGTGAGGTTGCAGATGATCTGCCTGGGCTCACAGAGGTTAAGGTCTGTGGTAGAAGAACCAAGGGTATGCCTTGGTTGCTGTGCGAGCAACCTAAACACTGGGGTGGATTAGCGTGGAGTCGACGACACTTAGTTTAGCCCTGTGATAGCACGTCGTCGACTACCTACCATCTTTAGTCAATCGTTTACGTATGCCGAAAGGCAGAGAACTCCCAACAGACCATATACTTGCTATCTAGTTATGGGTGAGGTTGGCCAATAGGAAAGTGGGGCATGGATGGCCGGAGTATAGTTCTCGTGCATGATTTTCTTGGATTGCCTTTCAGGAGTTGAGGGAGGGGTCACATGGGACCATAACCACCGGTTGAAAAACATACC
Source organism: Allium sativum (assembly GCA_030737875.1). Lineage (NCBI taxonomy): Eukaryota > Viridiplantae > Streptophyta > Magnoliopsida > Asparagales > Amaryllidaceae > Allium > Allium sativum. The sequence continues at coordinate 930,790,268 of CM060922.1, read as the reverse complement.
TTGATATCTGCATCGGCAGATAACCTAAAGCTCCCGACCGAGTCCTGTATTTCTTGATTAGCCCGGTCACGGGGCTCGGATGGCACATTGAGATACATGTGCATCTAGACATGGAAAACGATTCACGATACATACGTGGGAAAAAGGGGCGTGGTCGACGGGTAGCGTAATCCCTAGCGGACCTAGGTGGCTTAAACCCAAACTGAGTTACGAAAACGTTTAGTAGGTAGCGTAATCCCTAGTGGTCCTAGGTGGCTTAAATCCTAGCTGAACATTCGAGAATTCGTGGTAAGAAAATACAGCTAGATCGAGGGTGACAGTCCAAACGATTTCAAGGATAATGGAACTATGTTGAAGTAGTGTAGAACTACGTGAGGAAGCCCGTAGGATTTACGGCAAAGGACTAAACATATACATGGAAAGAAACATACGAGTTAGGAAAACCTATATTAGGTTGACATGGACCATTTCATTGGGCAAGGGACATTTTGTAGCTAACACAGGACACGGGTTGGGATACTAGTACGGAAGGTGCAGGGCAAATATACTGATAGAACATTGGGATGTTATACTCGATAGAACCTTGGGATGTTATACTCGATAGAACCTTGGGAAGTTATACTTGATTCATAGTGACTGTTGTTTATCTTCATACAGTAGTTCATCCTGTTACCTTGGTTTAGCTTGTCTATCTTGTCATCATCCTTATGTTTACTTTCAGTTTATGCATGTCATATTACCTTTACCTGTTTTTATGCTGGAAGTAGATAGGACTTACCAGTCTTTATGACTGACGCCGTTTTCTTTCGCCTCTTTGTCTTCCGTTCCCCCCCCCCCCCAGGTTTTCAGGGAGGAAATACTGTTATTTAGCTCGGACTTCTTCTGCTTCAAGGTCATCATGTATGGCTTGGATTTGCTTGGCTATGGCTGCTTTACCGTTTTACTTGGGGAATATTTTTTATGACCGCGGTTTTATGCTTCTTTAACTATTGCAAGACAGGTTTCCAATGTAATGGCTTTTAAAGGCATTTTGATGTAAAAGGCTTTAGACCTTATAATTTTATGAGGTAATGAAATTTGGTTTTTCTTCCGTTGTTTTATATGTTCTGTCTTGTGATATTTCTATGCATGTTTACCTAGACAACACCCCTCCAAAGCTAGTGCATTCTCTTGTGAGTGACCCTGGCGGAGGTGGGGTGTTACATTAGATATATGATTGGATCTAGTTCACAACCTTGTCATAAAGTTATACATACTTATGAAAATGTCATATTCTTGTCATATGCTAGTTATGTTCGATGTTATGCCTAGATCCTAAACATGTTTAGACTTATGTTGTCTAAATCACATGCTAATTTATGTGACATCTATTTGGTTAGATCCCTGTTTCAATGCAAGTTCACATATATGTAAGTTGAATTAGGCTATGTTGCAAATTCACATGTATGTTGATTTAGTCTAAGTTGCAGGTTCACCCCTATGACATTCATGTTGACTATTTTGCAAGTTCACACCTATGATGTTCATATTGACTTTGCCAAAAATGCCAAGTTTACACCTGTCATGTTTATGTTTATGAATTCCCTTATACCAATTTTGTGTGCGCTGAATTAGGCTAAGTTTTTAGCCTAATATTATATGTTAAAAACCATGCGAACAAAAATTAGTCTAAGGTTGTTAGCCTAATATTTAAACGGGGTAACGTTGGGTATATTGGTAAAACTTGACATAAAAATATACGAAATTGGCATGTTTGTCACATGCCAAAATTAGTGGCATTTAAACGGTATAATTTCTTATACCAAAAACTTTAAACTTGGAAAAGTGGGCCATGACATTTAATTTACATATAACCAGTAATAAAGACAAATATGTAAATTCAGAAAATACGAATATGCTTAACACTAGGTTGGATTGAGTTGTGATGTAAACCTGCCCGGACCCGCTTCCAGTAGTCACAACAATACCTATCCAATGTGGGTGGTTAAGCATTGAGCCCAATAAAGACCCGAGGTTAGACTGAGTTACGGTGTAAATCTTCCCGGAACCGACCGGCACATCCAGTAACCGTAACAATACCTGTCTAATGTGAGTGGTCGGTGCTTTAAAAAGCTAAGGACAGACAAGTCAGGATGGTAGGGTTAAGTTAACTAAAACACTTAACCAATTCAACATGTTAATTAAACTGATGGGTGGGGTTAGGTAAATACAAACACTTAACCATTTAACATGTTTGACTAGAAAACCCTAGTAAGGGGGACCCATTTCAGCAGTAACCTAATTAGGTATCATGGTACCCTGAAACTAGGAAGGGTGGGGCAAGATTACTGGGCTAATTGTATGCGGTCAAAGCGACGGCCGTGGGTGCAACAGTGTAGGTTCTAACGGAGTGAGGGCGTGCACACACTTCGGAGCAGACAAACAGGGCACTGGGGGCACCAGTAGTTTAACCTATGCATTCTAGAATTGTGTCGGGCCACCGCCATGGGACTTGATACACCCCGTGGTGGGACCAGCTTAGGTTTCTACAATCTTTGGGGGCCGTAAGACACAGGTGATTATACGAGTAGGAGCCGATCTTTAGAAAAAGGGGATCACTTCACCTCCTGCATGGGGTGCCAGTTAAGACAGTACAAATAGGTGTAGGGATATAGTGTGGGGTGCGATAGAATATTCGTTTCAAAACTACTTTATCTTAAGTTTATGATTCTTTCCTGTTTCCAGATTATACCTATCATGCCCTTATTCTTATTCTCATACTGAAGAGTCACTAGACTTACCAGGCTTTATGTCTGACCCTATTTTCTTTCATCTTCTTTTCTTCCGTTCCCCCCCCCCCCCCCGGTCCACAGGGAGGAAACAATCCAGCTTAGTCACTCTCTTTACAAGCTTCGAGATAACAAATGAACAGTTTGGACTCTCTTGCTTTGGCTATGGCAGTTGGACAAAATCATGGGGATTTATGCAGTTTTAATCATGTTTTATGCTTCTTTATTTAATAACCAAGACATAAATGATGTTGTAATGTTTTGGAAGTTGTTATGAGACAATTATGGAAATGTTTTGTATGAACAAGTATTTTATGAAATAAAAGTCTAATGTTTTCTGCTGCTTATATATATGTGTTTATATCTATCTTGTGTATTATCTGTGACTTTTACTTACAAACCTCCACCAAAGTTAAGGCAGTCCCTTGTGAGTGACCTTAATGGAGGGTGGGGTGTTTCACTTGGTATCAGAGCATAGATTTACCAGACTAGATAAAAGTTTTTGAAACTATTTTTAAAAAGAAGTTTAAAGAAGCATCTTTTTTCAAGAAAAAGTGCTGTTTTTAAAAGGCATAATTCCCCAGAGCCATATGCACTATCCCTCTATCCCTTTATCTTGAATACTTTCCTTTTTGTTCCAGCATGTCTAGAGATCTTAACCTTCCAGAAGGAGTACCGATCCCTGGCTGGTTCCGAAGGTACCTAGAGGCTAGGGCCAATGGTGCGGGCCCAACAGACATTCCTCCTCCTACGGTGGCAGCGGTTCCTCCTCCCCCTCCTCCTCCACCTCGTGGGAACACTTTCGCTAAGACGTGTAGAGACTTCAAGATTACGGGAGGAAAGGACTTTTATGGAACTGAATCATTTGTGGTAGCAAGGAACTGGCTGAAGGAGACTGAAGATTTATTCGTTATCTTCGAAGTTGATGACAGGCAAAAGATACAGCTAGCCGTGTGGTTGCTCAAAGATGAAGCTTCCTATTGGTGGGAAGTTACGCATTCGGAGAGGCCAGTGCAAACATGGGATGATTTCTAGATGAGGTTTGAGATGAAATTCCTCTCACAAGCTGAAAGAAGCCCGCAGATGGAGAAGTTCCTAACTCTTAAGCAAGGGAGTATGACAATCAGGGAGTACGTCAATCAGTTTAATCAGCTGGCCAGATTTGGGCTGGATTTAGTAAACACCCAACACAAGAAGGCCCTTCGCTTCGTCAAAGGCCTGAATGAACCTCTACACAGCCTTGCTATGACCCATATACCCATGGGGGCGACCTATGAAAGCTTGGTGGACATGGCACTGCCACACGAGGAAGATAAAGGCAAGAAAGAGGCAAAGCCGGAAGTGCCTCAAGAAAAGAAGGAGGGTTTACAGGCAAAGAAAACAGACTTCAAGAAAGGTGGGAAGAACAACAAATCCCGTGAAAAGAGAAAGTGCAATTTCTGTGGCATTGTGGGACATATAGCAAAAGACTGCAGAAAGAAGAAGGCAAAGATGAATGGTGGTTGTTTCAGTTATGGCGAGACTGGACACTTGGCTAAGGACTGCCCAAAGAAAGGGGCAGGGACAGAGGACTGGATCCACCTCAGGCGGACAAGTTCACGCGCTGGTGGCACCTCCACAGGAACGAGGTAGAAATATTTCTATAGAAAGCTTAGTTTATCTTTATGATCATCCAGTTCGCACTCTCTTTGATTCTGGTGCATCACACTCCTTTATTTCATATGCTTTAGTAGAATCTCTGCACCTAGACACTAGTATGGTAGAAGATCCCTTGGTTGTTTCAAATCCGATTGGAGGCTCGGCTTATTTGTCGATGGTTTGCTTGGATTTTAAAATCTCTATTCTAAGTGTTGAATTTAGATGTAGTGCCTTTGTTTTGGGCTTCTCAGGATATGGACTGATCTTAGGCATGGACTGGTTATCCAGTAACAGTGTCATTCTTGATTGTGAGAAGAGAGTGGTTAGGATCTTGACTCGGCTCGGTAATACTCTAGAAATTTCTTGTAATCCCTTGAATGCTGTTATGCTTAGTTATCTAGAGTCGCTTGATGCTTCTGTTGAGAATTTGCAGTTGGTTAGAGTAGTCCGGGAATATCCGGATGTCTTTGAAGAGGTGAAAGGCTTACCTCCGAAGTGGGAAATAGACTTCCGCATATATCTTGTTGATAATGCAAAGCCCGTAGCTCTGCCTGTTAGGCACATGGCCCCAAAGGAGAGAAAGGAGCTCAGTAAGCAAGTTAAGGAGCTTCTCGAGAAGGGGTTTATAAAAAGAAGTATTTCGGAATGGGGTGCTCCAGTGGTGTTCGCCACCAAAGCAGATGGTTCACTACGTCCTTGTGTGGACTATAGGGAGCTAAACAAGCTGACCAAAAAGAATAGACACCCGCTTCCCAGAATAGACGATTTGTTTGATCAGCTTGTAGGTGCGTCGGTCTTCTCCCAACTTGATCTTGCTACTGGGTTCCATCAGCTAAGGGTAGCTGAAGATAGTATTGATAAAACGGCGTTTAGAACCCCAGATAGTTTCTTCGAGTGGCTTGTCATGCCTTTCGGTTTGACAAACGCACCCGCTTATTTCGTGGACCTAGTGAGCAGGGTGTTCAGAGAATTCCTCAATAAGTTCGTGGTGGTCTTCGTAGACGATATTTTGATCTTCTCAAAGAATGAGGAAAAACATGCTCAGCATCTGAAAGAGATCATGGATACTCTCCGTGTACATCGGCTAAAATCCAAATTCTCCAAGTGCCACTTTTGGAGAGAAGAAGTAAGATTTCTGGGGCATATAGTGTCCAAAGAGGGGTTGGCTGTGGACCCCGCGATAGTGGTGGCAGTGCAAGATTGGAAGACACTAAGAAATGCAACCGAAGTCTGAAGCTTTCTTGGGCTAGCCGGTTTTTACCAAAAGTTCATTAGGGATTTCGCGAAAATCTCAGCTCCACTCACAAGGCTAACAAAGAAGAATCTGGCATTCGCTTGGGATTTGGATTGCGAGTTTGCTTTCCAACGATTAAAAAGGGATCTCCCAACAGCCCTAGTTCTGACTTTGTCGGACGGAAGCAAAATGTTCACAGTATATACGGATGTTTGTGGTACGGGGCTAGGCGCTGTTCTGATGCAAGAAGGGAGGGTAGTAGCTTATGGTGAAAGACAATTGAAAGTGCATGAAAAGAACTATCCAACCCACGATTTTGAGTTGGCTGCCATCGTCTTTACGCTTAAGTCTTGGCGCCATTATCTCCTAGGTGAGAAGTTCGAATTATATACTGACCATAAATCATTGAAGTATCTTTTCTCGTAGAAAGATCTTAACTTGAGGCAGCAAAGGTGGATGGAGTTCCTTGCCTCGTATGACTTTGAAATTTCCTATACTCCTGGCAGAGGCAACGTAGTAGCAGACGCGTTGAGCAGAAAGAAGCTGACCCTAAGCCCTCTCCTTGTAGAAAGGCAAAGCTTGGAGTATATAGCCAGTTTTGACTTTAGGCCCTCCTCAGATTTTATACCTGGTTTATTGGCATCCCTAGAAGTACGACCTAGTCTTTTAGACTCGATAGGGGCTGCACAACGTGAAGACCCGCAATTTGTGGATGTGATTGATAAACTAATTAGGGGTGAAGCTTCCAGTCACCTCAGTAGGTACCCCATCGATGATAAGGGTTGGCTGAGACGGGGTGGAAGGCTATGCGTCCCACAAGCTAGGGATTTAGTGAAGAAGGTTCTCGAGGAGACCCATCATTCCAAGATGACAATACACCCAGGTGGAGATAAGATGTACAAGGACATAAAGAGAGTTTTCTATTGAAGCGACATGAAGAAGGACGTGGCCGATTTCGTTTCTAAGTGCGTGACATGCCAACAGGTCAAGGCAGAACAAAAGAATCCTGGAGGACTGCTTCATCCTCTAGAAATCCGGCAATGGAAGTGGGATAGCATTTTGATGGACTTCATTGACGGGTTGCCTAGGTCAAGAAGAGGCAATACTAGCATTTGGGTGATAGTGGACAGGCTTACTAAAAGCGCCCACTTTATACCCATCAAAAGTAGAAGGACTGCCTCGTCTCTAGCTTCTCTTTATCTCAAGGAAATAGTTCGAATCCATGGAATATCCTCCAGTATAGTGAGTGATAAAGACCCCATCTTCACGAGCGAATTTTGGCGGAGTCTGCAAGAAGCTGTCGGCACACAGTTATGCTTAAGCACGGCCTATCACCCCCAAACTGATGGTCAGACAAAAAGGGTGAATAGAGTACTAGAAGATCTTCTAAGACTGTGCGTTCTTGACTTCATAGGGACTTGGGAGGATCACATTCCTTTAGTGGAATTCGCCTATAACAATAGTTACCAAGCCACCATCGGTATGGCGCCCTTCGAAGCTTTGTATGGAAGACCGTGCCGATCACCAACTTGTTGGTGGGAATCCACTGACAAGATTATACTTGGGCCAGACATGATTAGAGAGACTTCAGAAAAAGTGGACTTGATATGAAGAAGAATGAAGACTGCCCAAGACAGACAGAAATCCTATGCCGACAAAAGAAGGACCGACCATGAGTTTGAGGTTGGGGACAGGGTTTTCCTTAAGGTGTCCCCTTTAAGGAACGTCGTTCGCTTTGGATCCGCAGGAAAGCTAGCACCAAGATTTGTAGGACCGTTCCCTATCATCGAAAAGATTGGGAAAATGGCTTATAGAGTAGAGCTGCCTGAAAGATTGGATGGAATTCACAACGTCTTTCACGTTTCTCATCTCTGGAAATGTCTACATGAATCTGCGGAAGTGGTGGAGCCAAGCATTCTAGAAGAAGCCGAAGTGGAACGCGAAGCAACTATGAGGAGAGTTCCAACTCGAATCGTAGGAACTGAAGTGAAAAATCTACGCAACCGCGAAGTCAAGCTCGTTAAGGTTCAGTGGAGCGACGCCGAGGAAGATGCGACTTGGGAAATTGAGGACAGAATACGCGCGGCCTACCCTTTTCTTTATGAGGGTACATCTTTGACCTCTCTTTCTCCTTAAGTTGTGCTTGTATTTATCTTTTTAGGTATATCTCCTCGATACGATCCTTTATCCTTAGGTAGAATCCCCTTTGGATGTAAACATGTATTTGAAACATGTTATGGTTGATGGCTGCAAGTGGTTGCAAGTGGTTGCTCGTGGATGCATATACACTCACAACCTAGGTTTTAGATCGGCTCAGTCACTTCATACTGCATATGCATATATGTATTCATATTTGTATGTGGTTGAAAACTTGATATGTCATCATATGGATGTTGCATTTGTATAAATGGTTGCGCACTCATGTAGAATTATGTGTAAGGACAAATTTGCATACATAATGGATTCATGATACTTACATGATTTGCATTAAGGAGGTCAATTGGATCAGTAGACCGCCTGATTTTGCATTAGTTAAGGACATATACACACACTGTGCATACAATTATAAAGTATTAGAGGTCTTTTAAGGACAATGGACGCCTGTGTTTGTTGGTTGAGTAGATGGACGATTGGATGTTAGGACTTACGTTCTCCTAGACTTGAAGATTTCGAGGACGAAATAGGAGGGGAGAATGTAAGACCCCGAATTTCCTGTTAACTGTAACTTAACAAATTAAAGTATAATTAATTCTAAATGATGGAATTAAGGGAAATGGGTTATGCCATTGCGTTCATCTCAGAATTCTGCTTGAGATAGAGTCTGAGTTTGCGAAAAACGAATAGCGTATGAAGAAGATATGGATGAACGAAGTTGGGCAGAAAAACCAGAAACGGGTCAGAATGCACTGGCGCACTTGGGAAGTGCGCCAAAACAAAATTGCACTGGCGCACTGGGGAAGTGCGCCAGTAAAAATTTGCACTGGCGCACCTGCCAAGTGCGCCCAGGCCAGAAAACCTGCTTGTTCAGGCCCTGGCTGGCCTGGTCGGGTTCTCGATGATTTCTGTGGTTTGGCTGAGTCACTAGGGCTTACATGTCGCTTTCTGAGTGGCTTCTCTTGAGATGGATGGTTTGGATTCACTCTAGCTTCATCGACGGCTCTAATCAGTTTAAAATTCTATAAATACAACTCAAGTCTAAACCTAAATTCACACAAATAATATAGTACTAGAGCCGCCATGCTGCTGGAAAGAAACTAGGAGTGGCCGTCAGTTAGAAAGCTTAGAGACAAGCCAATACTAAAGTAAAACACGAATCAAAACAACGTTAGTCTACCCAAAGGAAAAACATATCAAATTCAGAACTCAGAATCCAGAATTCAAGTTCGTCGTTCATTGTAAGTATAGTGATTTTTCCGATGAGAATAAAACTAAGACTTGATTCGATGTAAATTGGAAGTGGAATTGTGCTATTATGTAACGACGATGTTAATTCATATATATGTATTGAAATGATTGTGTTGTGAATGGAATTGGGATGTTTGTGGTATAATTAAGATTGATGTTGATCCTATTATACTTTTAGAATGACAACAACATCACAAGCAAGTTGTATAGTTCATGTTTATGTGATCATATAGGTTGTTTGTGATTAGAACCTCATATATATACTTTATGCTAGAACTTTTATGCCTAAATGGTTAAGTTCATATACATGCTCCTATGTTTATACAAAAGTTGCAAGTTCCTAATTGGATCCATGTCAAGATCCACTTTAGTACATGTTTCATGTTGTAATTAGATATATGATTGGATCTAGTTCACACCCTTGTCATAAAGTTATACATACTTATGAAAATGTCATATTCTTGTCATATGCTAGTGATGTTCGATGTTATGCCTCGATCCTAAACATGTTTAGACTTATGTTGTCTAAATCATATGCTAATTTATGTGACACTTATTTGGTTAGATCCCTGTTTCAATGCAAGTTCACATATATGTAAGTTGAATTAGGCTATGTTGCAAATTCACATGTATGTTGATTTAGTCTAAGTTGCAAGTTCACTCCTATGACATTCATGTTGACTAATTTGCAAGTTCACACCTATGATATTCATATTGACTTTGCCAAAAATGCCAAGTTTACACCTATGTCATGTTTATGTTTATGAATTCCCTTATACCAATTTTGCGTGCGCTGAGTTAGGCTAAGTTTTTAGCCTAATATTATATGTTAAAAACCATGCGAACGAAAATTAGGCTAAGGTTGTTAGCCTAATATTTAAACGGGGTAACATTGGGTATATTGGTAAAACTTGACATAAAAATATATGAAATTGGCATGTTTTCCGCTGCTTATATATATGTATTTATATCTGTCTTGTGTTTTATCTGTGACTTTTACTTACAAACCTCCACCAAAGTTAAGGCAGTCCCTTATGAGTGACCTTAATAGAGGGTGGGGTGTTTCAGTATGGAACCATCTGCCGATAGTGTATCTCTAGAGAGGAATACACTGGGTTCAACAAGAACGTCTTGCAACCCGGCCACACATGACCGACCACTCATTTCTCTTGAGTGTATCGAATATATTGCTACCTTACGGCTGCATAGCAACTGTTTTCTCGGGAGATACAGAAATGAAAAGAAGTAACAAATATGAACATTCTCTAGATGGTGACAATACAACCTAATGGGTGCGACACACATAGCCATGCTGCCTGCCCGATTTTTGTCATTTCCCAGTTGTGAGGCTTGAGTTCAAATAGACATCTGGTCACCATTCGCTTTGAATTCCACATCGTCACGTCATCCAGGAACAGGATGAACCAAAGGCACTCTCTTACTACATCCTTATATAGGGATCACCCCAAGGATCAATAGCGAGAAGTCCTTGCAATCCATAGGTTCCAACCACGACAGAACCACAGTGTATCTCAAGGGGCCAACCAGAGATTATAAGTAGTTCTTCCGTTTTATGAAGATCTACAGTCTTCAATGCTCCATCTTCATTTGCTTCCAGTTAGTTCCGTACGCAACGTTGGATCGAAGTGGTTTGGGGTCTAGTTTCCATCCCGGTCTCTTCGAAACAACACGTCAAAAGGTCCAATGATACATTCCTTGATGGTCGGATTTTTAACTATCAATTCACACAGTACGATTAAGTATATTGGCAGCTCGGATCCTTTATCTAGATTCATTTATCAAGTCCATTTCACTGATTCTTAGAAATCGTTTTCATATTCTTATTATCTCAAATCTCACTTGTTTTCGTTACGTTGAAAAACAATAACATATCTTTATTTACCAAACTCCACTTCATTTCTCTTATTTCAGAACCATCACTATATATTCGCCAAATCCTTTATATTACTTTTAGCCTTGCGAAAATCATCTTATATTCTTAACTTAAAGTCAACGATAAATTTCTCAAATTTAAACTCGAGTTAAACAATGTTAAGTACATTTTTTATTAAAATTAACCAGTTCTAATTAACATTTCAAAATCCTACCAATGATGTCGCAATATTTCTCTTGTAGAAATAATAATCAAATTTCAACACTCCTATCGTTTCAAACTAATATCATCCCTCGATAGTAGTGAAGTCGTTCAAGTTGTGGTTTTTTAATTACCTCTCAGACCTTGACCGACGACGTTCTTATCTCAGAATAGATAAAAGTTTGAAACACAAAATATATCATTCCATTTGCTATCAGTTCAGTTTACTATTTTATTCAAACATGGTTTTAATAACCATTACTTTCATTCGGCATATTCATTCTTGATTTAAATCTCATTTACTTTTGATTTAAGAAGCTTACTAAACACGACTCATTCACTTTTAATTCCTTTCATATAACTCATTAACAGTGGGATTTTTGTTTCAAAATTCTTTTTCTAAGTCTTTCACAATATTCAACTAAGCCTGTCCCTTTTGTTTTGCAAATCTTCTTCAACTTTGATCCAATACCTTAAGTGGCACTTATTTGAAAACCCACACCTGAGTTTAACTTTATTACAAACTTCGTTTACGAAATTCGAATCCAATTCTAAATTCTTCTTACTTTTGAAACCACATTAAATTTACTTTTGTTTACTTAAAAACCTAATTTAAAACTGGGTATCCTCTTACCAATCCCCTTTTCGATTTACTTAACTTGAATCAAATCCTAAATCTTCTTATTGAATCCATTTATCATTCCCTTTTTGGAATTGCATTTCACTTTAATTTATTTAATCAAATAATTAAGAAAAAACAAATTTATTTAAAATATTTTCATTACTGGTCTCTTCATAACTTCCCATTTATACATTGTATTCTATTATCCAATTAGTTACCATAATTTCATTTTGATTCCATTGCTTATACTTAACTCAAATATCAAGTAACAACTACTTAAAACAACATATTATCTTCACAACCAGTTTATAACTTTAGTACAACATTGCTCTTAACATGATAAATTTTAAAACTCGATCACTTATTAATCTACGTCTATTTAAGAAGTGAATTACTTTAATTATTATTAATTATAATAATGAATTAATTCCATTATTAACTGAAGTGAAATAGTTTACTTCATTTAAAATAGATCAGCTAATCATTTACCGATATTATTAATGATAAATACTTCACATCAACGTTGAATTTCAATTCAACATTCAATACATAATCAACCATCAATATTCAATCAGAATAAAATGTTGTTTGGGGTAAACAGTTCATATCTGGATAATATGGAAAAACAAATAACATACAATATATTTGAGGAATCCGGTCGGATCCCTCCAACCTGTTCTTCCTTGCATCACAGATCATAATAATATTTGATCACAATTTATGGAATAATTATTTAAATCAAAATCACCCAATATGACAAATATAATTGACGACAACCATTTAATAAGCAACCAAGGATTCAATCATCCAATTTCTATGATTAACGATGAATTATATTTTAATATGAATTTAACACATCATAGAATTCCAGAAAAGTGTAAGAATTAACTCACTGTTTTGTTCGATTGACGATCCAGGTCGTTTCATTTAATTTTAAATAGTTGTTCAAAATTAAATAAAAATCCCAACAGTCCCAAAGTAAACCAACATAGCTTGATAGTGTCGCCTTTCCTGACACGATTCCAATGCCACTGATTTCGATCAATTCTGATGACTTATGAATGGGTTATTAATAATTTAAGTATAACGATATAAATATAATTAACTTAACCCTAATTACAAAATTTAAATTAATTACGTTTTAAAATTAGCTTATCCAGGCCGAACGATTCCATCTTCTTTCCGTTCATATCTTGCTCCTATTCAAATCAATAAACCATATAAGATTTGCGATTTAATCAGCAGATAACGTGCTTCATTAGTTCATTCCAATTCCTTTCTTCCCGGTTGACACTCCTTGCTTCCATTCGAAGCATCATGCGTAGCTTCACCTGGTCCTTTTACACCCGCGTTTCCATTAATTGCCACACCTACCTTTATGTGAATTACTATTGTAAGATTGATGATAAATCGACTTAACTATATTTTTTTAAAAACTAATTTCCGTTACCCAAAATTGTTAGATCCACGTCAGCACACCCGTAAACTTCTCACGCGTTTCTCTCTTCATCACTGAAAATTCTCGATCCACTCCCCCAACGCAACTCTTCTCCCCTACAAAGCTTCAACTCCCTCTTTGTGCTGCATGTACAAGTTTCCCCATTTCAATAAACGCACACTATACTGCCACCAACTTGTTCAAGGCTCACCAACCACTACATCATCATACCCCACTAGAACCATGCTGCCATGACGCATCACTTCTCTACACAACTCACACTCCTATAACTATCCAACTGCAGCTCCCACACTGCAACCCATCCCTACCTAAACCACCGATCATCGGACCCTCTCCCTTTGCCATCGAACCCAGCGCCGACTCTCCACACTTTGCCAACCACCCCTATCAGCTCCACCGCACAACACTTGTTCTTGCTCAGTCCATCGTCCTCCCTGAAAGTCCCTCACTGGTCATCCAACGCACACCACCGAGCCTCACCATCAATGCGTCACTTGGTTCCTCCTTCTTCAAACATCTAGTCACCATCTTGCGCCCCACTGTGCTGAGCTGCGTCTCCTCCTTGATCCACCAAGTAACTCAGTCTCCAAGACCAAACGTGCTAACCCCTACTTCGAACATGACTGTTTCTACTTTACTTCTCTTCTGGCCTTTCCCATACCATACACCTTCCCCTGTCCCCACCATCAGAGCTCCCACCGACGCTGCGCCTGACCCGCAAAACTCCTTTTTCTGTTCTACCACTGGTCATAGGCGCCGGCCTCCTCCTCCATACCATTTCGTGAAGGCTTACCCATGCCTCGTGTTTTGGTTTCACACGCATACAGTTTTGATGTGTTAACATAAGGATAGGCTTGCGTTGGAATTTATTTATTTTATTTATTGAGCTTTCATTTTGAAGCTTGAGGCTTATGGTTTTAACTAAACGGTGGCAATTGTTTTCGTGCCTGGAAACTAGAATGGAGATGCACCTTATGTATACACGCATGGGAAAGGAGATAACTATAACGTCTTGTCTAGTTTCATTAGCCATGTTCGTAAAAGATTTAGGGTTGCAGTATTGGGATGGGTAGGATCTTGTAGTGTATTGAAACTTCATTTCGGTTTTCCTTTCTGTTGAGATGATAGAGGTAGGTCGCAGGGAAGAAAAAGCAAGTGGGTTTCAAATAGGTACGTACGTTTTTTTTGCAGGGTATGAGCATTCAACTATTCAGTATAGAGGGGTTGGATTGAAGAGTTACACAGTGATATTTCATTTCAGGAGAAGCTTACACCATTGTTAATATTTAGAGTAGGCTTGAGCCTACACCTATTGTGTATTTTCACTTTGGATTTATAGTGGAATTCCATTTTGATGATGGGATCTTACAGCTCATACCCAGGGTGGGTGGTTGAAAAGAAAGAACATGTATGCTATTTGGATAACAATAGGATAGGCTCGATGGAGCGTATGAGGAAACAGCGTGTATAGTGTACATGTGCAGTGTTGTTTCTTTTCAAATATAAGTAGCAGTCTGTTTTCATTTCAAAAGATATGTGCCGTGGGTTGATTTCATAGGGTAGGTTAATTTCATGTATATTATTTGTTTTTAGTTACTTATGTCTTAAGCAATACATACATTATTTATTTTGTATGCCGTTAATTAATCCTATTGCTATTAGCATCAGCGTTAAATATATACGCCGCAACACACTGACCGAACTCAACGAAATTAAAAACGCTGTTACGTTTTAACGTTTTGGTCCCAATAAAATTTATTTCACTAAAACGAATTCCGTTTGCAAAAACGACATTATTTTATTTTCAATATATTCATTAATTTACATTTAAATTGAACGTACTGACAAAATAACTCCAGTTAGCTCCAAACTGGAAATATAGCAATAATAAATTATACGCATTCCAATATAATTGTTTCATCGAAAACGGTGGTCGTTCGGACAAATAATTATTTTTACAGGTTATTTAATATCGATAAAATAATATTTTATTCCAAAACAATTTAATTTAACGATAATAAATTAATATTATCGTAAATATATTTAAAAGGGATTTTATATAGCTTTGAAACACGGTCAATATATTCTTTAAAACTCAGTATTCAGAAATTAGGGTTAAACGGTGCCCAAATGTATAAAAATTCCTTTATATTTATTAATTAAATCGTTATAATTTATTAACAATTCCACATGGACTATTTGAAAATTTAAATTGGACATATCTTGAAATCTATAACACGAAATATTCATTTTTCTCTTTCATTAGAAACATATAATCAAATTGATCTGGACGATTCTTATTTCTCAGAATTTCGACTTATATCAGATCTTGTATATTCAATTTAAGTTCGAAACTCAATATTACGAACTGGCATGTCGTTTCAAACTCGTTTTAATTATATTATAAATTATATATATTCGAACTCCATTTTATAAAATAAATTTGATATAAAATCCATTATATTTTCAATATAAGACAGATTTAAATATTCCAATTTAAATGGTAGGAAAATCTGGGACGTTACATTAGAAACATGTAGAAGGTTATGAAAATTAAACACATTTTTATTTGACATTAGAAACATGTAGTGAAGTATGCAAATAAAATACATTTTTTATTTGACATTAGAAAACATTGGAAATGTGTACAAATACAATATCTTTTTTATGTATCATTGGAAATATTTAAATGGTTATGCAAAATAAAACATTCTTTTATTTGGCATGTTAAACACATTAGTGGAATCGTCGAATGATTTATATTGATATATAATTTTATATATAAATATAAACTAAAATTAAACGAATCACGTGCGGTAGTTCACGTTTCAGAATCGTAACTTCAAAATGATTATACCAAAAGATCGGATCGTCCGATTTTCCCAAAAATAAAACCGTTAGGACCGCTTTGGGAAGATCTTTCCAATGATATAAAATTTGTTAAAATCCAATGGTTAGATTTCGAGAAATGTGTAAATCAAATTTGGGTAAAAACAGCGCCAGGGCCGCCTATTGACCCGAAGCGTCGTTAAATTAAATTGGACTATTTTTATATAAATAAAAATAGCTAAATCATTATAAAATAATATTAAAGAAATAAAATGATTTAAATTATATATATTCGATAATTATTTGAAAAGATCGAGTTTAATCTCATTTCAAATAATTATACAACGATTTAAATTGAAGATATTGAAGACGGGGTTTGAAGACCAGCAATCTTCACATCGAATGGACAACTACTGATGCCATTGATTGGAGTTGCTGCCTTTAAAGGGTTATAGTGGTAGTTGTCCGGAGGTGCTTGTTGATTGCCCGGATAAGAGAGCATCTCTCCTTAGCATTGGGCATACGGGACGAGGAATAAGGTGTCTTCAGTTTCGTTCAGACCCTGACCGAACTTATAAATGGAAGTGTGTCTGACATTGGATTTCATTCTATGTAAATTGATTTCTATTTAAAATGTATCTGTTTGGTGGAGGAGAATTTATTCTCTTTCTTAACACCCTTCTCTGAGATGCACGAGCTCAGAGGTTATATATTGATATAGTTGCATAGAGTGGATTGTCAATGTGGCATGCTAAGATGTAAATGATCAAGGCTTTTGTTGAAAAGAAGAGCCTTGTGGTTGATGATCAAAGCACAGTTTTATTTAGCATGGCTGTGTGTATAGCGTTACTTTGCGAGCCCCACACCTCGGTTTGAGTCAAAATGGGATCGTGACTGCAGGGAGTGCATGCATTTCTTTCTAGATAGAAGTGGTGTCATTGTATGGTGCCCAGACATTTTTACTTAAGTGGATGATGGACTTTATGAGGCCTCGGATATTAGTCGTTACTGGCCAAGTGATAGGTCCAATAGGACCAGGAAACGTATTATTCGGGAATAATTAATCCACTAAGGTATATTTGTGGACCGGCCCTGAAGATCCAAGGGTTCACTGCAGGTGATCCTGAGACATTTTCTAGAGTGTCTCGAATCGGTGAGGAGCCATCCCTAGCCTCGACTCATGATGGAAACCCAATTTCCAATACGACATTACGGGTTTGATTGTAAACCTATATATGGTGACATAGTAGGATGTGATACTATACCGTCTAGGATTGATACATTTACTTTGAAAGTATTTCTAAAACGATTAGACACTAATAATAATATTAAATATTATTTTATACGTATCAAGCATGTTTGATCATTAAAAGGTAAAACTCTATCCTCCAGTTTGCGTTGCATTGTGTGATGGGACTTGAATCTTATAATGATTTCATTTTCTAAAAAGCATTGCGTGGTTTTTAAAAGATTTATTTAATTTATGCACTGTCAATCCAGTGGAGTAAACCCGATCCACGTTAGCGGCGTGGTCCTGTGATTAGCCTTATTATTATATAAGTTAAGTAAGATTTCTCATACCGGTCCCATGATTGACTCGTAGTTTGTTTCACTTGCAAACTCGGGTGCCTCTATTTTCCACATGAGCAATCGAGTGGCTTTTTTGCAGATATTTATTTATTGAGTAGGATTCTGGATCGAAGCTTAAAGCGGTGTCCAGAACATTGATAGTCTTCCACTATGTTTATTTATTTATTTCCGCTGCGTTGTATTAAAATTATTGTAAATTAGTCTTCCATTGTATTATATTTCGATGTACTCTGATATATTCTGTACTCTAATGTTGCATTATTATGATGTAATTAAAGTCTTCTATTATTTGCTCTGTTGTGTTGAATGCCCAAAGTTAGCGTATGGGTTTTTTGAATGGTCTTGGTCGATTAGGTCCGAGCAAAATTCGTTATCGTTACAGTGACTCAGTAAGCATGTATATCCTCTGCTTACATCTAATCCCATGGAAAGGGAACAGAGCTCTAGAGGAGCACTCTAAGCACGCAGTCATATCTACTTACACTTATATCCCGTGGGAAGGGGAAAAAAGCTCGAAAGAAGAGCGCTTAAAGCACGTACAACCTTTGCTTTAAAAAGTAATCTTGGAATTGGCACAAACGATAAAAATACCCGAATCTGGGTTTGGTCGGGACTTCTACTAAATACCAGAAGTGGATTTCAAACTTTTATTAAACTTCAAAGGTCAGTTTTGGATCAGGACTTCTATTAAATGCTAGAAGTGGATTTCTGGTCTTCTATCAAATACCCAAATCTGAGTTTGCTTCAGGACTTTTAGAAAATACCTAAAGTGGATTTCCGGTCTTCTAGTAAATACCCGAATCTGGGGTTGGTTCGGGGCTTCTATTAAATACCAGATGTGGTTTTCAAGATCCCTATTCTAGTGCCCTAATCTGGGTCCTAAAACTATAATTCTCGTTCCCAAAAAAGGATTTGCTAAACAATACCTGGGTTGGAATCTTAGGTCCTATACGCTAATACCTTCAGAAGAAAGGTCACGGTTTCTCATATCTCACACAGGGAGATGTTCTAAACCTAAACATATATGATTTCTATTTGTTAATTCGATAACAAATAAAGTGCAAAAGGTTACATTAACATATTACAAAGGTTTACCCATTACTTTGTTACAACCCGAATAGGGGTTCATATGAATTGAGCAAATTATAGCTTACATCTTATTGGTAAAGACCAACATGAAAAGTTGTATAATGGATCTTATGCAGAATAACACGGAAGAAATCCCAAAAGAGAATGTTTAAAACACAAAAGGGGTTGCATATCAGGTGATATTTACACAATTTACAAAATTATTTATGAGATTATTCCATTGATTATCAAAATATAAAAGGGTAGACATTGGCATCACAACTGTAATAAATATCCTACTCTTCCTCATCATCAGGTAAAGGAGGATTAATGGCATGATGAATTGCAATACGTAAAGCCTCATTAAGCATTTGCTCCTTTCTCTTAACCTCATTTGGATTTTCTAAGGGTTTAATATGAGATTTTAAAGCCTTATTGAAAGCTACACTCATGGCTCGAAGAGTCTTGTTCTCTCTCTCTAGAGCGAAGGCACTCTTTTGAAAAACATGTCTCTCCTTCTGTAATTGATTAACTTTGGAGACATAATAGTTGATACGTCGAAGCATATCCTTATTACGTTCTTTCTCATTAAAACCCTTAGTTTCGGCTTTGGCCTTTCTACACCACCTACTAACAACCGATTCATCTAATCTGCAAGGGGAATTTCTTAAATGAAAATATTTTTCAGATGCTGAAGCCTCGGACTTAGTCGGGGCTTTGGAAAGCTTAGACATAGATATGTTATTGGTATATCCAAAAATAAGCTCCTAAGTTTTACAACTTGCTTGTGCGTTATCTCGCTCAATTTCCAAGTTGGTAATCTGCTGATGCAATTTAACTATCTCTTCATCAAAATCAATGGAGGGATTGGTTTTTATCTCTCTCTTTAACTTGAGGATATTTTTATCCCTATCTTTAGTTGTCCTTCCAGAATAGTTATTTGTTCATTTAAGTGCTGCATGGCTAATTTCTGAAGCAAAACTATCCTTTGTCGAGCATCAATGGGGTCATCTTTATGAATAACCCTCTGCTCCGCAACTTTTATTGATTCCTCCCTGGTTTGAGAGGACAAAATTTTGAATTAGTCTCCCTATTTTGCAAACAAAATATATAGTCATTTATAAGTTCTATTTTCAAAAAGTAATACTGATAAATTATGTTTTCCACCATCTGATAATGTCCATTACATGAATTCTTGAACTTATCCAAACAAGTCTTAAACTGTTTTGGTAATACACATTGAAAATTACACACTTTGGTTCTGTTTGTTAGAACATCCTTTGTTTATATTACATATCAATTTAGAATGTTTGGTTCTAAACCTTCTTTAAAATTACTTCTCGATCATCACCCAGAAAATCGAAAGAAAACTGAGGGTATTTCATGTAGATACGCCGGAGATCTCCCAGGAGGTGATCCCTTCCAAATTTATATGATGATTTTGTTGAAAATTCCTTCCTTGGCCTAGAGAATGAATGTAAAGCATCTTTCGGTATAACACCTTTGTGGAATATGAAATTATATCATAACTTGAAATGAAATCACAAATATAAGAAAGGAATTGTCATAAGCATACGCTCGCAAGCACATAATTTTACAAGTATTACTCTTGTTCATACAATATTGATCTTTTAAATAACCTAGTGGAAAATCTAATTTTGTTATACTTAAGCTTCTCCAAGGGTAAGTCCCTGGGAATTGAAAGAACCCTTGGTAGGTTCCAACAAGCCCCAAGATGAAGGTCAGTCCCGCGTTCATCCAAGCAGCGCCTATGACAACGTCGAAGAAAACCGCCACTATAGTCCCCCAAGAAGGATAAGTATACTATCTCAAACCGACTATTCACTTTATACAAGAAATCTACTAAAATGTCCCTATCCTCTATTAGCATCCAAAATAAAGTCTTCATCTCCTTGTTCTCCTCAAGAATTGTCTCTCTTCGAATTCAAGCTGCTTTCAATCTTCGGGTAGCTTCATGTTCTTTATAAAACATAAGTTTAGAAGCACTTTTATCAAAATCATGGTATTTTCGAGATAACGCATTACAATCTTTCAGCAATTTCTCCTGGTCTAAATAAGATCGAGTCATTTCTCTCTGTTTCTTATCTAACTCTACTTTAAGATGTGAAACAATATTTTTCTTAGTCTATATATGTAATGATAGGGAATTAGTTGCCATGAATTCAAGGAGGTAGAAAACACTTTAAAAGTGAAAGTCATACTAAGAAACAGGAATGTCAGCTTGAACAGGTTGTTCCTTTTCTTTTACTCAGAAGAACCACCCTTCTTGGTAGAAGGCTCCATCGAATTTTGAGTAACGGGAGAACTCAAAAGATCAGGATTTGTTCCCCTAGAGCCATGAGAATCACCAGCGGTAGGAGGTGGGTTTCCATCATCAGAATAAGAATCGTCCCATCGACTATCATCTTTGGGATCAAAATCATTACCATCATCATCTTTATTATCAATTTCAGCAACAATGTCCTCGTCTTCTCCATTGTAAAGATCAGAAATAAAATCATCAACATACAAAAGGTCCTCAAGTTTTGCCTTGTCTTTCCTAGGGACTTCAACTCCCTGTTTGATCAGCTCAATCCTTTCCATAACTCTGCTTTTAATAGAGGAGTCGACATTAGGAAACTCAATTTCAGGAAATTTTCAGAAGTTTTGCAGAGAATGTTAGATAAAGAGCATCCTCATAATATTCCAACATTGCTTTTGGAAAATGGGTTTTTAAGAATGAAGAGATTCTGTTTTTGGCTTCGTAAATTATCCGTTTTGCGTTGAATAGTGTATCATCTTTCTTTTTCAGCTCATTAGCGTGATTGACTACGATTCTATCCTGGTCACTTTCAAACTCTTGTTTTGACAACTCCAAGGATGAAGCCTTGTCAGACAGAGAATCCTTTGTCTTCCTTTCCTTTTCATGCTCCGACTACACCCTTTTAATAGAAGCGTTCAACCTTGTACATTCTTGTTCACTTTCCTCTTTCTCCTTACTCAAAGCATTAACTTTGGATTCCAAAGCATCCTTCTCTTACATAAGTGTAGCAACCTCGAAAGAATACAAAGATGTCATCTCCTGAAGCAAGAACTAATTCTTTGTTATCTAAAATGAAGAAAAGAAAAATTAGCATTTGCATAAGGACAAAGAATGAGAGAAATTATAAGAAGTAGGATTATACCAAAAATTGTTGCTTGACGAGAGATTGTCGAAACTTCGCCAAATCTAAAGAGGTGGAGGGCGGTGACACGTTGGTAATATCATTGAAAAAAGGGAGAGTCTTACAAGTTCGTCAAAGTCTTGAGCCTGCGGGAGGGGCCTTGGAGGACTAGTAGGTTGGGGAGATGAGATCGGGCTTAACTAATGTTCTATTTGATCAGAAGCCCTAAGAGGACTATTTAGCAAAAGACCATCCGCAAAATCACTCCCCGGAGTCACTACCTAGGCAGAACCAACATTGGGATTAATTTTGGCAACAGGAGTAGTAGGTTTATGAGTTCGCTGCTCATTGCTTAGTGGGGTAAACGCATCAAAACCTGAAAATAGGTATTTAGCACCCAGAAAATGGAGGGGTGGCTGCACCAAAAAAATTTGGCCAGAAGGAAGAAGAGCATGCTTGCGGAGATTGTCCAAAGTCAACAAGACGGGTCGTTTCCCCAACTCCTCAGATGCCTTACAGATAATATCAAAAATGCGAGCTTCCTTATTCCTTAAACTTTTCTGCTTGGGAGTAGGAGCTGAAAATAAAAAAAACCAGCAGAGTGTAAAAATAACATAGAAATCCTAAATAGGTAGAAAGCTTACTAGGACTGGATAAAGTGCCTGAAATATTAGGGGGAACCTGATATAGAAAAAGTAATTTTCCCGATCTTTAGACTTGTTAATGCTATCACCAATTAACTTCCTTGTAGGATTCGCATGAAGAGTAAACAAGTCCACTCCTTTAGATAGACGAAGCAAATGGAGAAGAAGGTTAGCACTGAGGGTAGGTTGACCCGACTCGAGTGCTAAAATCTCAAGGCATAGAAGAAGAGTGTATGTGTGGGGAAAGCTAAATAAGAGCAATTCCCAAGTGGCGCAAAACTGTAGATACAAAATCCAGGAAGGGAAAGAAACCTTCTTGCCTGTATAAATAGCCGTGTATGCGAAAAATTCCTCTGGTGGGCTTTGGGTAGTATCTTGGTCAGAGGCAGGAATGACTTCAACCTCGATCATACCAAAGTCTTAAGAATGGCATCCACTCCTTTATGGGTGTTAATAAGACAATGCTATGAAGTTGAGGCCTTCTTTGGTCGAGGTGTAGCAGAGTAGCTTGGCTTCGACTTATTGAATTTTTTTTCTCAAACATGATGCTGCCAGGTGATATTATTCCATAAAACATATTAGCACAATAACTTAGCATAAATAGGTATTAACTATACGCAAGATTAAGACTATCATGAAAACTCATTGACATTAGTTATACAATACTCCTATAAAAATTGGAACATATCACGAATCATTAGGATCAAGTCCTTAACAAAATTCACATATGATTGTACGTTCTATGTATGCCAGAAAATGGTTAAGTGTTTGGTGTGGGTCATGCCAACTGTCCCGTCACCGAAACAAAAATAACAAAAGGCTCTGGGACAAAGTCAAAGTTGGAATAGCCGAGGTACTTGATGTCGGGCTCGCCGAAGCCAAGTATTACAGTATCGACTCCGAAAACTTAGCTGATATTAAGAAAAGTTTTAGACCTGGTACCGATGAAGTTAAAATCAAAATTATTTCAATATCGATAGTGATGAACCAATTCCACAGTCTCAAGTTTCACTGATACTGGAACAAAGGAAAACATGACTTTCACTAGCATTCTTACACTATTTCGATACCAATTGATTTGAAATTAAAAACAAACATATGTCCCGTATCGGCAGAACCGAAATTAAAAGAAATCGATAACAGGTTGATATTGAATTCATCGGTATCGAAAGAGGAACTTCATCTTCATAATAATGGTTAAAATCCCTCATATGTGATTTTTGTATTTTAAACTCCGAAAAACATGTTAGGGGGTACACGATAAATCATATCATCCGCCATTGACGACCCTTCAAGCTACATATTGTTTATTCAAATCCATTTTAACGGTAAATTGAGAGCTAACAAATCCTGATCAATTTCACAATCAAATTAGGAAAATGAATTTCAAACTCTAATCAAAAGTGATTAAATACTTACAGTGATAAGGACTGAATTTATAACACTTATGAATCTTCAAAGAATGGTTATCTAGTGTGAAAATGTTTTCTTGCAGGTGAAGAAGATAAAAAAGAAGAAGAAGAAATTTTATACTAAAAGTACTTCTTAATCCTGACCGTACAAGCTATTATGAGCAGATAGCCTCAGTAAATCCAGAAGACCAAAAGGGGAGGAACACCGTGCCTTCAGAACAATCCAATATGAAGGTAAAATATTTGAGTTTGAAAGATGAAAATACCCCTTCACAATGGGAAAAGGTCACTACCGGATTCCGACACCAAAACCAAATAAAGGTGAAGGGGTATCAGAGTACAACTAGCACCAGGAGAATTCCTCGGAAGCAAAAGTTCGCCACCAAAGCACCAAGACAAACGATATTGGAAGTAAGAAGGGAGGAAATTCAGACCACATGCTATTGGTACCAATGAGGGAAAAAAAGCTTGGTATTAATACAGGAAGGATAGTGGTAAGACAATGCCGAAACCAACATGAAAGAAAGCAAAGTACAACATAGAGTAATATCAGTGATGACATCGAAAGAAATCGACCTGATTCCACTTATGAAAGCGTTTAGTCCGATACTAAAACATATAGTTACAAAGGAGAAAGCACAAAACCAATTTGGGATTAAGCAGAGAGCTATCGGCACCAATGTACTTGGTATCGATAGAGCAGAGCTTCGAAGTAATCAAGGGAGGTCATCCACACTAAAATGCTTAGTGTCGACACTGATACCGGATCATTAGAAAATATAAAGACAATACTTAAGAGCCACTAAGGCATGGAAGAGCCTGGACTTACTATCGGAGAAATTGCTATCGGAACAGAAGCATGTCATCGAATCCAAAATCAGGAAAGGAAGCTATCCATACCAATTTACTTGGTATCGATGCATTATACATAGGCAGCACTAGAGTTAAAAGCCACTGTGGATCGAGACCGATACCCCAGAAGCAAAAGCGGATCGATACCGCCACTAAGTAACAGCTGCCAAAGCCAAAAGTGCTAAAAACTGGGCTTCTGCTAACCGCAACCTAAAGAGGGCCCAATTTGTCTATAAATAAGACCCTAGCGGTCTTATTTTGGGGGACATTTCCTCAATCTCAAATCTTGTAACCATTTCTTTGAGAGTAAACCCTAATTTGTAAATTGATTTGGTGCTTTTTACTTAGAAATATCTATGCACTCAACAAATTGATTAATAAGGAAAGATTCAATACTATTTGCTTATTTGGCTTACTCCCTTATCATAATTTCATCACAAAAACCTTCTACAAGAGCATAATCACCGAAATAATCTTATACAAGCTGTTTAGCTTCCTAACTCGTCTTGTGCTTAGTTAACACTTATTCCAAGGTAACTGTTGGTCCTTGAATCTCATAAGCATGATACTCACCTCTTTGAAGGAAGAGTAACTAATCTTATGGCTTAAGACCTTGATATCTAGGAAATGGTGAAGTAACTCAAGCTTGTAGGAACTAAATAATCCCTTAACCTTCCCTAGGTCCACAAACTAAACCCTATTTTCAGTGTTGACAAAAAATAACGTTAACACATGGTAACGATGCTATGTCTTATAATGATTTGAGTTCGTATTTGAAGGCATTAAAGAAGCATAATCTGGGCAGTTATATTGATATGGATATTAATGCTTATACTAACAAATTTGAGAAAGTGTTTGTTCGTACTTGTTTATTTGGTTTCAAGCATTGTTGAGATATGATATTTCTAGATGCCACTCATTTAAAAGGAAAGACGTGAGTTTTGATTGGGGATACTGCAAAGAATGAAAACCATGGTATGTTTTTTTCTTGATGGGCTTTCATGTTATGTAGTGATGTTTTGTCTTTGTTATGAACAATAATTAGTGTCATTTTCTTTGGCCAAGCCGACCAGGTTTTAAGGACCGAAAGCACCTTTTTATTATAACTAATAATAAAAAATATAGTACAGTATAGGTGATTGCAGTTGACAATCAACTAATTCGGTTTTTAAGGTGGACCGCCTATGGAATTTATAGTGTTTTGTCCACTCTACCTTATGGTCTTACAACACTGGAGCTAGCCTAAATTGATTTGACTATAATACAATTCTCTCCATGTAGGGAGGAAATACATTTCATACTTCAGTTTGAAGTGGTTACATATCAAATCACTAATATACACAATTCAGTAATACACAAAAGTTCTCTACCATTCACTGTCAAAAAAACAGCATCATCACAGTAAAGGAAAAGTGCAGTTACCAAACTGTGTAGCTTGAGGTACAGAATTCAACTAATTGCATTTGGAATCAAGCTATAAAGCTTGAAGTTGCATATTTATAAATTCAAGAGCTTAGAACCAGATTGACATGAAGAGCATGACCTAAACCTGGAATATCCCTACATGATGTACCTGATCAACGCTGGTAAGTTGAATGGCCACAAAACTACAGCTCCGTTGAGAGCACTGCTTCACCTGTGAATCTAAGCGCATTCATACACCATACCAGACTAGATAAGTACGACTACACTCAAAGCCTCTCACTCTATAAGTCTACCCATACCCAAATACCAACTTCAGACCAAAACAGTAAGTAGCAACCAGTATGTACTTCGAAAACAGAATGCTGCCAACAAGATGATAACAAGCTTCGACATTGAATATCATGATACTTGTAAGGCCCATCACAAAAAGTGCCGCAGGCGAGACGCGAAACCCTACGCATACCGAGAAGTTACTACCACCACTTGAACTCCGCGCTGACAGCATCTCTCCATTTTATGCAAGTAGAAACCACCTAGACACAATTACGTCCCACCAAAACCCAAAACAGAGAACTCAGATCCAAACCGAGTGGACAAGAGATCCAGATTTGAACTTTGGTAGGCCTCCAAATCAAAAAGGCCACCACGTAATGATGCAAAGAGGTTGTTGAAGAAATTAATATAATTTTTTTGTTTTTGCTAGTATCAATTTTTAAGTTGCAATTTTTGTTTATGTGTTTACTGAGCTTTTTTGTACTATTTTTGGTTACATATTTGATTTCGTCAGTATCAGTTTTTGCTAATCTTCTTGGTATTAGTATCAGTCTGTATTAGTATACTTTTGTTATTATTATTTTTAGGCTTAGTAAGTGAATGTTGTATTATTATTATTTTCCAACCATTATGTTTTATATTGGTGTTCATTATCATTTTTAAGGTATTAATTATTTTGAATGTTGCATGAATAGTAATAGATTTCTGCTTTAAGTTTTTAAGTCTATTTTTAGTTATTTGTAGTAGCTTCTTGGTATCTTTGTTTGAGTTAGTCATTGATTGGACTTTGTTTTAATTTTAATTTTGTAACCTTTAGCTATGTGTATAGTTTTTGTTGAAAATGTGAATAATTTGGAATGGGTTTTAAGTCATTTAAAAGAAATTGTTCAAAATAATCATGATTTAGTTTTATGTCGGATCATCATTATAATTTAATTTTAGGTATTCGTGAAGTTTTTCCTTTTGCATTCCGTGGTTATTAATATCTACATATAGAAATATATTTACTTTCAATGGTTAAGTCAAATAATGCAAATATTTCTATTGTTGATGTAACGACCCGGGGAATTTGCGACCTTGGGCATCGACTTAAGCTCAATGTCGACTATTTAAGCAACGGAAATACCGGATAGTTAATAGAAAGAAATTAGAGGGTGAGAATAGATAAGATTGAAAATTAGAATAGAAGAAGGAGAAGAACATAATAATAGAGTTAAAGTAACATGAATCTCACAGCGGAACAAATAAAATATAGTATACAACATAACTTTGAAATACAAATCGGTCATTTGTATATACATATCATCATTAGAGTATAACACTTACATCACAACGGAAATAAACAATTCATATGAAATCCTGAAGCCTCCTGCTCCAAGCTCTTAGTATATTTAAAAAATCCCGACTACTTGACTGCCCGTACAAATTTGGCCACCCAAAAGTTTAGGGTAAAGCAAAAAAAAAAACTCTAGGTCAGTCATTGGACTGGTATGAGTAAACAATTTAAAAATGTTTGAGAAACTAAACGACGTCTCATAAGACCATGCCACACGGAACAGGTTTTTCCCTTATGAAAATCCAAAGCATTTTATTTAACATCAAAAATTCTTTTGTAAGAAATAATGATCTTTTATATCAAAATCTTTTAATATTATAAGAGTGTCTATCAACCACAATATAATAATCATCTAGCAGAACTCTTTCATCTCACGTTCTACATACATAATATATAATCAAAAACTGCGGGCTCTTATTGGGTAATGAGTATGGGACCACTTTCCGACAATGTATCTCTAGAGAGGAATACACTGGGTTCAACAAGAACATCATGTAACCCAGGCTAAACATGACCGATCACTCATTTCGCTTGAGTGTACCGAATATCACTAACGGTTGGGATCAACAACCATTTCTTGAAAGGGACATCATCGAAATAGGTTATAGAAGTAAATGGAATTTCTCTAGATCTGGTGACAATACACCCTAATTGGCAGCTAACCACTTAGCCATGTGACCTACCGGATTTTATACCATTTCCTGGTTGTGAGGCTAGAGGCCATAATGTATAGATCACACCTTTATTTACTTTGAATGTCACATTTTCATACACGCCAAATCACAAATTGATTTCCCCAAACATACCATGGGTATACAGCTAAGAGAAACGAATTCCTTCGCCACCAAACATACATACGTTTGAAGAGATTAACTTACGTGATCTATTAAATATACTCTGTCAGACATTCTTTCGTACAGGTAATCCTGAGACTAGACAAACCGAAGGTACTATTCAATAAACCCATCTTAGGCAACTTCTACCTAGG
The DNA here is from genome assembly GCA_030737875.1 of Allium sativum. NCBI lineage: Eukaryota > Viridiplantae > Streptophyta > Magnoliopsida > Asparagales > Amaryllidaceae > Allium > Allium sativum. The sequence continues at coordinate 930,761,466 of CM060922.1, read as the reverse complement.
ATTTGCCAGAACAGCCCTTGCATAAACTCCGTCTTCAATTATTTTCATCAGATTTAATTCACAACGCTAATGCCGATACGAAGTGGTTTTCAGGTAATAAATCTGATCCTGGTCTCTCCGTATTGACGACGGAAAAATGGTCTAAACTTTGATAATCAGTTATTTAACTATCAAAGGAAAACATCCATACATAAAATGATCTTATTTCCAAATGGAATTTTATCGATCAACCATCATTCAACATTTTTCCCTTTAAATTAATTTATCATTAATTTATTCATTCCCCTATTTCCCGTTTTCCATATATTTCTTAAAACCCTTTTATCCTCTCACTATTCTCGAAAAATGTTTCCATCTATTATAACTATTTATGTTCTATATTCCAGAAAATATTTCTTATTTACCAATGGAAAATATTCTTATAGATATTCATAGCTTCTGTATTTAGAAACTATACATCATTAACACCGGAAAACATTTCCGTGTTTACTCCCATTTCTTATTTTCTATATTAGAAAACATTTCTGATTTTATTTGGAAAACATTTCCAAAATGCTTCTTCATTGGAATAAAACAGATGTTTAAATAAAACATTGCTATGCCAACTCAAACCATTAACACTAATTAACTTAATTTACTTAACCAACATTCGCTATCGAACCTTAAATATTCCTTAGTTAAAAATGAAGTCAATCAAGTTAGGGTATAACTACCTCTCAGACCTTAACTGAACAACATTATTAACCTTGAAATAGACAAAGTTCACCACTTTAATCTTTAACAAACTATTCTTATGTAACTCTCAGATTCAATTTACGAATCCATTTCTTTTACAGAATCATTGGATTATAACAATAGTGTTATAATTCCATGCTTCAAGAATATATAACTTTAAATAAAACTTTTATACCTTAATTTAAATAAATAAATAAACGATTTATTAAATAAATAAATCTTGATTAAAAAAACAAAAAGTAAATATTACTTTCCTACATTCGATATAGTCGAATCCTAATGTGTAATTCTCTCTCGAATAATCTCTATTCGATAATTCTCTTTCGAATAAACTATATTCGACAATCTCTCTTTCGAATAAACTATATTCGACAACTCTCTTTCGAATAAACTATATTCGATAATCTCTCTTCGAATAACTTGTATTCGATTAACTGTATCGAATAACAGATGTTTGATTAACTCTATTCGAATAACTAATATTCGAATGACTCTATCCAAATAACTAATATTCGATTAACTCTATCGAATAACTAATATTTGAATAAGTCTATCTAATAACTAATGTTCGATTAACTCTATTTGAATAACTAATATTCGATTAACTCTATTCGAATAACTAAAATTCGATTAACTCTATCGAATAACAAATATTCGATTAACTCTATTTCCTATCTCACTCAAATTCCCATTTGAATTCCTATTTCATTTTCCTTATAAATGTTTTAATTTATAAAATATTTATTTTTATCCATTATTCACATTGAATGTGAATAATGTTTCTTTTATATAATCCATCAGTTTGATTTTTCATTTAAAAATAATATCCCATTTCCAAATTCTATTTATACTTCTATTTATAGAATTAATTATAAAAAATCTCATTTTTTACATCTAACACTAAAAGTCTTATTTATAATTCCCTTTATAAATTCCAAGTTTAATTTCTATTTAAAATATCGGTGTTAAATCCAATTTCTACTCCTCTATATAAATTCAGACTTATATATTCAATTTATCCCATCATAACTATTTTTCTTAATTTATAAAACATTATTTATAAATTAATCTTTTCAATTTATCTAGTTAAAACGGATTCTATTTAAAATCTACTTTAAATCCATCTCTCATAATTCTTTTATATCTCACCATTTCCTTTTTATAATTCTATTTATTTCCCAAATTATTCTTTTTATAAAATCCTATTTATTTCCCAATTAATTCCGTTTATAATTCTATTTATTTCCCGTATAATTCCTCTTATAATTTTATTTATTTCCCAAATAATTACTTTTGTAATTGTATTTATTTCCCAAATAATTCTTTTTCTATTCTATTTGTTTTATAAATATTTCTATTTATTCTCCAAATAATTCCTTTTATAAAATCCATTGATTTTATAAAATACTTAAATTGAATATCGACTTAATTATTTCCTTTTGTAATTCTATTTATTTTATATAAATATTCCCTTTATACTTATATTTATTTCCCAAATAATTCCTTTTATAATATTCTTTGATTTTATAAATATTTCCTTTTATAAAATCCTTTGATGTTATAAATATTTTCTTTTATAAAATCCTTTGATTTTATAAATATTTTCTTTTACAAAATCCTTTGATTTTATAAATATTTTCTTTTATAAAATCCTTTGATTTAATTAATATTTCATTTTCAATATACACTTTGAAAATTCCCTTTTTACATTCTAGTATTTCTTACGGTATTTAAAATACCAAATAACCATGATCAATATCATCTAAACACACATAATCAACAATAGATTATATATCACATCATATATCACAATATATGGAAAAACAATATTATAAATATTGAGGAATCTAGTTGGATCCCTCCAATCTATTTCCCTGCATCCACAGATGTTAAACAATAAAATTAACATCACTTTCATTTCTATATGAAATATTCTGTTAAACCCTTTTGTTTTATATATCCAGGCTACTTTTGAGCATAGGCATGCCACTAGAATATGCGAATGCGTTAAAATGGGAATGAGGGAAAACGGTATAATTTGGGGCATAACTTATAATTGGAAGTTTGGGCATAACTTGAATGAGTATATGAACATGAAGTTGGGAATATAAATCAACTTGTGATTAAAAGACCTTAATTTGGGGCATATGATTCATTATGAACATAACTAGGGTAAGGGGCATGAAAACCTCTAACGACATAGGGATAATTGCTTAATAATTGAAATGCCTAGGATTACAGTAATTAGAAATTGTAACCACGCTTAAACACGAGGTTAGATTACATTTGTGGTGGAAGTCTGTCCGGAACCGCCTAACATATCCATCGACCACAAGTGGTAAATCTATTGTGAGAGGTTTAAGTGCATAAACACAAGGCGTGCTAAGACATGAGGTTAAACCCGATTTATGGAAAAATCTGCCCGGAGCCGCCTGGCATAACCAGCATCTGCAAGTTGTAGGTTTAATGTAGGAGGTCTAGTACATTGTAACCATTTGGTAATAAAGTTGAATACTTAACCTAGTTGAATCCATAGAGATTGTATGAACATGTAACTTGAATAGGGGTTAAGTAAACTTATTTGAAATAGTGGGTGGGTTAAGTAAATCTTGGGTGGGTGGGTAATATTTATAGATATAAACCCACAAACTTAACCTATGGGGTTATGCAATTTTATGACACCAGTAGGTAGCCATAACTTGTGGAAAACCTAGTTGTGGGGATGTAAGACAAAGGGGAGAGCTTGCATCATCTTGTGTATAGGACCCGTTTCAATCAGTAACCCATATATAGATATCAAACGAGTACTCCGAACTAGGTCGGAGTCGTGGCGCGCTTACTGGGCTGAATATAAGAGATCCAAACGTGAGGGACAGTGTGGGCGGCACGTACCGACCGGTCATGTGCGTGCAGGGTCCGGACAGAGAAAAATAAGACGCCGCGATACCTGTAGATATGGTTGTGCACATCTTGAAAACGAAGGGTTGCCACTTTAGGGAGTGATACACCCTACTGTGGGGCCAGCACAGGGTATCTACGGAGTAGGGAGCCGATCGATTAGGTTAGTAATTAGGGTACACTTAGACTCTTGTATATTGGGAGCCCGTTAATACCCTTAGGGATAACTCCGGTATGTTGGGCTGCTTGTTGGTTGTATAGGGGTGAAAACCACTCATTGGAAGTACACCTATGTCTACCATCTTATACTTGACGGGGATCATCTTGTTAATAAGACAATAGTATTGGTGCAGAGAGCAAAGAACCCATTAGAGAAGCGTAGTTTACTTTATCATGTTTGCCATGTTTCCCTTGTCGTACCTTCCTTTTATGTTGTTGTCTCTCTTATCCACTTTATATGCCTGTCATGATACTTTTACCTATTTATATGCTAAAAGTAACTGGACTCGCCATACTTTATGTCTGACTCATTTTGTTTTGTCTTCTTTTCTTCCGTTTCCCCCTAAGTTCTCAGGGTGGGAATACTCAAGCTTGATCAGGATTCTTCTTTCATCTTGCTTGGAGCTGCATAGATGTGTTGCTCGAGCTCTTATCCTTTTCTACCATGGCTATGTTTTTATTTGGGGAATTATGCTTCTTTATTTACTGTACTCTGATATTTTAAGTACAAGATAGAAATGTTTAAGATGATGTACCAGGTTTATGTATTTTGAGACTTATGATGTTTTGAACCATGAAGTTATGCTTTATGATTAATAAAAGTTTTTAATTCCGCCGCTATTTTATATCTGTCTTGTAATGTTTCTGTTTCTGTTTACCTATAACACTTCACGAAACTTAATGCATTCTCTTAATGAGTGACATTAACGGACGTGGGGTGTCACTCTTGGTATCAGAGCTGAAGGTTACTAGATTAGATAAAAGTTTTTGAAAATTATTTTCAAAAAGGTTTTAAAAGAAAGCATTTTCAAAAAGAAAAGTCTGTTTTGAAAAACATATTCCCCAAAGCCATATGTAATATCTTTCGATCCTTTGTCTGAATCTCTTTCCTTTTCTTTTCAGCATGTCTGGGGAACCTAATATTTCTAATGACATTACGCCACCAGACTGGTTACGTAGATATCTATAGGCCACGGCTCCTGTCGGTGGTCAAGCAGATGTTTCTCCCCCAACAGCACCCCTTGTTCCTCCTCCAACTCCGCGTGCAGATAATTTCTCTAAGATCTGCAAAGATTTCTGTGCTATGGGAGGAAATCCATTCCGTGGAACAGAGACGTTCGTAGAGGCAAGGAATTGGCTCAATGAGACGTAGGATCTGTTTGGAATCTTTGAAGTGGACGATCTTAGGAAGATTCAGTTAGCCATCTGGCTACTGAAAGATGAGGCTTCATTCTGGTGGGAAGTGACGCAAGCTGGGCGTCCAATGGAGACATGGGATGATTTTAGACAGAGGTTTGAAATGAAGTTTCTTTCTTAAGATGAGAAAAGCAAGCAAACGGAAAGGTTCTTGGCTCTCAAGTAAGGAGATGACTGTTAAAGAATATATTAACAAATTCAACCAACTAGCGAGGTTTAGGTTAGAGTTAGTGGATACTCCGCATAAGAAAGCTTTGCGGTTTGTTAGAGGACTGAATGAACCCCTTCATGGGTCAGCAATGTATCATATTCCAATGGGAGCAACTTTTGAAAGGCTCGTTGATATGGCCTTGATGCATGAGGAAGATAAAGCTGACAAGAAAGAAGTTAAGGTTGAGGAAACACAAAACAAGAAAGTATGGCCCAAGAAGGGACAACAACAACAACAATAACAAAAGAAAGGCAGAAAGAATGACAAGGTCAAAGGGTCATTTGATCAAGGACTGCAAAAGAAGGAAGAATGCTTGCTTCAGTTGTGGAGAGGTTAGACACTTTTCTAATGAGTGCCTGAAGAAGCAAGGACAAGGTCAAAGGGCAGGAACCTTTGGAGGGTAAGTACATGCTTTCGCTATTAGTGCTCCAGATCGAGGTAGGAAAGTTTCCGTGGAAGGTTTGATTTCCCTTTCCAATTACCCTATTAGAACTCTTTTTGATTCTTGCGCTTCGCATTCATTTGTATCTGATTCTATAGTTGAGTGTATGCACCTTAATGCTAGCATGGTAGTGGATCTCATTGCCGTTTCAAACCCCATTGATGGTTCAGCTCATTTTTCCATGATTTGTTATGGTTTGAGAATATCTGTGTTAGGCATCGAGTTTGAGTGCGACGCATATGTGCTCAGTTTTATGGGCTATGGTTTCATTCTAGGGATGGATTGGCTAGCCAGGTATGGTGCAATTGTAGATTGTGAGAGAAGGGTCATTAGACTTTTGACTTGCCATGGGAGGACCCTCGAGATTTCTTGTGACCCTAAGGGGTTCGTCATGCTTAGTTTCCTAGAGTCTCTAGATGCATCTATTGATGATCTGCAATCTATACCAGTAGTCAATATTTTGATGTTTTTGAGGGGTTTCGGGGCTTACCACTGAGGCACGAGATTGACTTTCGTATATAGTTAGTAGACAATCCAAAGCCAGTTGCATTACCTGTGCGCCATATGGCTCCATGAGAAAGGAGGGAGCTAAGTAAGCAAGTAGGAGAGCTGTTTGAGAAAGGGTTTATTAGGCGAAGCATACCTGAATGGGGTGCTCCAGTGGTATTCGCAACTAAGGCGGATGGTTCGCTTCGCTTGTGTATGGATTATAGAGAGTTGAACAAACTCACAAAGAAAAATAGGAACCCACTCCCAAGGATAGATGATTTGTTTGACCAACTTGTTGGTGCATCAGTATTCTCTCAGTTAGACTTGGCCATGGGGTTCCATCAATTGAGGGTGGCCGAAAATCGTATAGACAAGACCACTTTTAGGACTCCATATGGTTTCTTTGAATGGCTCGTTATGCCTTTTGGGTTAACGAATGCACCCGCCTACTTTATTAATCTAATGAGTAGGGTGTTTCAGGAGTTTCTAAATAAATTTGTCGTGGTCTTTGTTGATGATATCTTGATCTTCTCAAAGAGCGAGGAAGAGCATGCCCAACATTTGAGAGAGGTTTTGAAAACTCTACTTGCGCATCAGCTTAAGGCGAAATTCTCCAAATGCCATTTTTGGAGAAAAGATATGAGATTTCTATGGCATGTAGTCTCTAAAGATGGGATAGCAGTAGATCCCGCAAAGGTAGTTGTAGTTCAAGTTTGGCAAATTCCTAAGAATGCAACAGAAGTGAGAAGCTTTCTTAGTTTGGCAGGCTTTTATACGAAGTTCATTAAGGACTTCGCCAAGATATCAACCCCGCTCACCAGGATGACAAAGAAGAATTTGGCGTTTTCGTGGGATATAGATTGTGATGTTTCTTTCCAACGATTGAATAGGGCTCTGACAACAGCCCCAGTCTTGATCTTTCCCATGGGAATAAAGTGTTCATAGTTTACACTGATGCATGTGGTACAGGGCTTGGTGTGATTCTGATGCAAGAAGTAAGAGTAATTTGTTATGGGGGTAGACAGCTAAGGGTTCATGAGAAGAATTACCCTACCCATGACTTAGATCTAGCTGCCATAGTATTTGCGCTTAAGACATGGCGTCATTAGTTGCTTGGAGAGAAGTTCAAGTTGTACACCGATCTTAAATCTCTCAAGTACTTGTTCTCGCAAAAGGATCTTAATTTAAGTCAACAAAGGTGGATGGAGTTCCTAGCATCTTATGACTTCGAGATTGCTTATACCCCTGGTAAGGGTAATGTGGTGGCAGATGCACTGAGTAGGTAGATGATGGCCTTATGTCCTCTGTTTGTGGAAAGGAAAAGCTTGGAGTTCATATCGACTTTTGACTTTAGAACCTCCACCGAGTTTTTGTCTGGCTTATTTGCATCACTGGAGGTGCGACCTACTCTTATGGATCAGATAGGAGCTTCACAGTGATAGGATCCACAGATTTTAGACATCTTGAAGAGGCTCGATAAAGGGGAGACTCCTAGTCACCTCAGTATATATTCCATAGATGATAAATGGTGGTTACGACGAGATGGGGGCTTTGTGTTCCCCGAATAGGGAGTCTTTTGAAGAACGTCCTAGAGTAATCCCGTCATTCTAAGATGACTATTCATCCAGGTGGCGATAAGATGTACAGGGATATGAAGAGGATTTTCTTTTGGGTTGGGATGAAGAAAGATGTGGTGGAGTTTGTTTCTCAATGTTTGATTTGCCAGCAAGATAAAGCTGAGAAAAAGAAGCCTAGTGGTTTACTTCATCCTTTGGAGGTCCCGCAGTGGAAGTGGGAGAGTGTCTCCATGGATTTCATAGATGGGTTGCCTAGATCAAAGAAAGGAAACACCAATATTTGGGTTGTAGTAGATAGACTTACTAAGAGCTCTCTTTTCATTATAGTTACAAGTAAGAGGACGGCAGCATGGTTGGCAGCAGTTTACATTTGTGAGATAGTCCGTCTTCATGGAGTACCTTCCAGCATAATAAGTGATCGTGACTCCATTTTCACCAGTGAATTTTGGAAGAGCTTGCAAGAAGCATTATATACATAGTTATGTTTGAGCACCGCTTATCACCCACAGACCGATGGATAGGCAGAAAGGGTGAATAGAGTTCTTGAGGATCTTTTAAGGCTGTGTATCCTAGACTTCGGGGGGACTCAGGAAGAGCACCTTCCTTTAGTGGAGTTAGCCTACAACAACAGTTATCAAGCTAGCATTGACATGGCACCATTTGAAGCATTATATGAACGACCCTGTAGATTACCAACTTGTTGGTGGGAATCTACAAAAAGACTACTACTTGGATCAGATATGGTTAGGGAAATGTCCGAGAAGATTGATCTTATTAGAAGGCCAATGAAGACCGCTCAAGATAGGCAAAAGTCCTAAGCAGGCAAGAGAAGGATGGACGTTGAGCTCGAAGTAGGAGACATGGTTTTTGTTAAGGTATCACCATTAAGAAAAGTGGTTTTCTTTGGATCTGTAGGGAAATTGGCACCAAGATTCATAGGAACATTCCTCATAACAGAAAGGATTGGCCAAATGGCCTACAGAGTAAAGCTACCAGAGAGACTATCCGACGTTCATGATGTTCTCCACGTTTCTCATTTGAGGAAATGCATGCATGATACTGCAGAAGTAGTTGAGCCGAGTATATTGGAGGAAGTAGAGGAGGAACCGGAGGTGACAGTTAGGCGAGTTCCAACTCGTATTCTTGGATTAGAAGTTAAGAAGTTACGCAACTGAGAAGTCAACTTAATGAAGATTCAGTGGGAAGGTACCCAGAGGATGCAACTTGGGAGACCGAAGACAAGATTCCTGCTTCGTACCCTTTTCTTTTCGAGGGCATGTTCTTAATTTCCTTTCCAGAGCTTTTATTTATGCTTGTTTCTATCATTTGAGTATATCCTATCGATCGAATCTTTGACATTTAGGTTGGAAACCCATGGATGTAAACATGTGTTTGAAAACATATTATGTTTGATGGATGCAAGTGTTTGCTAGTGGTTGTTTATGGACGCATATACACACATTAGGCATTAGATCGGCTCAATCACTCTCATACCTCATATGGACGTGTGTGCATTTATTTTCTTTTATGGATGGAAATGGATGTATCATCATATGGATGTTGCATTTGGATGGATGATTGTGCACACATATAGAACTTACAAGTTATAATAGGTTTATTTGCATACATGTTGGATTCACGGCATTAACATACATTGCACTAAGGAGGTCGACTGAATCATTAGACCACCTGATCTTTGCATTAGTACTGGGACATATACACACACCTTTTCATATGTTCATATAAGCATTAGAAATCTCTTAAGGACAATGGATGCCTGTGATTAGTGGATGAGTAGATGGATGTGGATGTTAGGATAGACATTCTTTTTAACTTGGAGATTTCGGGGACGAAATCCTTTAAGTAGGGGAGAATGTAACACCCCGTATTTTAACAACACTAAAAGATGATAAATTAAAGAATAATTAATTTAATATTTAGAATTAAGTGAAATGGACTGACCATTGCATTCGTCTCGGAATTCTGGTCAAAATAGACACCTGGTTTGCGTAAAACCTACATCATATGAAGAAGTTATTAAGGATTGAAGTTTGCATACGTGCAAGAAGAATATACATATATATATAATTAAATCTAGAATTCAAAAATCAGTTCGAAATTCAAAATTTAGGGAGGCGGCAAAAATCCGTCTTAGGGGTGTCGGTCCCTCAAGGGTGTGTCGACCCATAGGTCGACCCCATAACGGGGGTCGACCCCTCGCGACAGATCTGACAGATTAGGGTTTTAGGGTTTGGCTATAAATATGGCCTCATTTCTCATGTTTTTGCACACCAAAAAATAATGGAGAAGTAGGTGCTGCCTCTTCCCAGATTAAATCAAGTCTTTTCTTCTCCTGCAATCAAGCTATTCAAGCTTAGAGATCTGTGATTCGATTCTTCTATTTTTCAAGATCCAAACACTATGAGTTTAAGTCACTTTTAGATCTAAATAATTAAAAATTAATCTTGACATGACTATAACTTAATCTATGCCTGTGACTACTTGGATCATATCAGATCTGCTATAACGTGTACCTATGACATTCTAACATGGCTATGACTTAGATCATAACCTTTATCATGTCAGACCTGCCATTTTTGTAGATCTAGCCTATTATTTAGATCACATCGTGCTTATTACCATTATATTGAGGCTAAATCAAATTTGTTATAGTTAGTTATCTAATTCATTAGATCACATCATGCCTGTTATGACATCCCTTTTATATTAGAATTAGTTATCTTGTCACATTTTCATCAGATTTGTTCCTATATGCTTATCTTGTCATTATGCCACTATATGTTTATGCCATTACATGTCAACCTTGTTAGAATAATCATTTCTGTCATCTTCCCTTCGTCCTTTCCCTTTTATTTTATACAGCCAGGCTACTTTCGATCCTAGGCATGCCGTTAAAATATACCAATGTGTTAAAATGGAATGAGGGGGAAAACGGTATAATTTGGGGCATAACTTGTAATTGGAAGTTTGGGCATAACTTGAATGAGTATATGAATATGAAGTTGCGGATATAAATCAACTTGTGATTAAAAGGCCTTAATTTGGGGCTTATGGTTCATTATGAACATAACTTGGGTAAGGGGCATGAAGGGTAACAAACCCTGGTTTGGTTCGGTTTTGGGGTAAGCCGAAACCGAAAGACCTCGGTTTTAAAAATCGATAACGGAAACCGTAACCGAAGCATTAGTTTCGGTTTCGGTTTCGGTTTCAAAACCTTGGTTTTGGTTTTTATCAATTCGGTTTTGGTTTTAAAACCGATTTAAACAAAAAATATTATAAATTTTAACAATCATAAAATAAATTAAAATAGATTGTTTCAACCGAGTGTATTGAGACACATGGTACAAAGTACAGAATAATAGACTATAAGTCATTCAAAGTAGTACAAAGCCAAGCTAGCTAGCTCTAAGCCGAAGACAAGAAATAAAAAAAGAAAATGAGCAGGAGCACTCCGGTGAACCACACTACAGCAGGCCAACAACAACTTGGAATTCTAGAAAATAGTCTACTGGTACCTCAACTTTCATCTTCAATTCAAAACATCAAGAATCTGCAAACATAAGAAATGGACATTTTATATTAGTCTACCCCTAATCCTACATTCAGCTAAATCAAATGAGTGAAGCAGTGTCTAGTGTGTATATATTATATAATACGAAACAACATGCAATAAGAGACAATGTGCAACATTTTAAAATTTGGTTCGGTTTGGTATTATTCGGTTCGGTTTGGACCTAAAACCAAAACCGAAATAGTAGTATGATTCGGTTTTTTTATTTTTGGTTTCGGTTTTTTTCAATTTTCGTTTTTTTCGGTTTGGTTTTTATCGGTTCGGTTTTACTTTGGTTTTTTGGACATCCCTATGAAAACCTATAACGACATAGGGATAATTGGTTAATAATTGAAATGCCTAGGATTACAGTAATTAGAAACTGTAACCGTGCTTAAACACGAGGTTAGATTACACTTGTGGTGGAAGTCTGTCGGGAACCGACTGACGTATCCAGCGACCACAAGTGGTAAATCTAATGTGAGTGGTCTATGGGCATGAACACGAGATGTGCTAAGAAAGGAGGTTAAACCCAACTTGTGGGAGAAGTCTGCCCGGAGCCGCCTGACATAACCAGCATCCGCAAGTTGAAGGTTTAATGTGGGAGGTCTAGTGCATTGTAACCATAACTGAATATGGTAATAAAGTAGAATACTTAACCTAGTTGAATCCATAGGGATTTTATGAACATGAAACTTGAATAGGGGTTAATTGAAATTGTTTGAAACAGTGGGTGAGTTAAGTAAATCTTGGGTGGGTGGGTAATATTTGTAGATATAGGCCCACAAACTTAACTTGTGGGGTTATGCAATTTTATGACACCAGTAGGTAGGCATAACCTGTGCAAAACCTAGTAGTGGGGATGAAAGACAAAGGGGAGAGCTTGTATCAACTTGTGTGTAGGAAATGTTTCAGTCAGTAACCCATATATAGGCATTAAACAAGTACTCCGAACTAGGTCGGAGTCCCAGCACGCTTACTAGGCTGAATATAAGAGATCCAAACGTGGGGGACGGTGTTGGCGGCGCGTACCGACCGGGTCATGTGCGTGCATGGTCCAGACAGAGGAAAATAAGATGTCGTGGCACATGTAGATATGGTTGTGCACATCCTGAAAACGAAGGGTTGCCACTTTAGGGAGTGGTACACCCTGCTATGGGGCCAGCACAAGGTATCTACGGAGTAGGGAGCCGATCGATTAGGGTAGTAATTAGAGTACACTTAGACTCTGGTATGTTGGGAGCCCGTTAACACCCTTAGGGGTAACTCCGGTATGTTGGGCTGCTTCTTGATTGTATGCGGTGAAAACCTCTCACTGGAAGTACACCTAAGTCTACCATCTTATACTGGTTGGGGATCATCTTGTTAATAAGAACAAGTATTGGTGCAGAGAGAAACCATTAGAGAAGCGTAGTATACTCTATCATTTTCGTCCCGTTTAACTTGTCATACCTGCCTTTTATGCTGTTGTCTCTCCTATCCACTTTATATGACTGTCATGATACTTTTACTTATTTATATGCTAAAAGTAACTAGACTCGCTAGACTTTATGTTGTTGGATCTAGATTAGCCCTAGAGGGAGGGGGTGAATAGGGTTTACCATGGTTTATAGTTGAATTAAAATTCTAACGGGATATATAATAATAAACAGATCACAGAATATAGCAGAAACAAAAATGCAGAAAGTAAATGACACAAGATATACCCAGCTTCGGCAAAATCCTGCCTATTGCTGCATTCCTAAGTTTTCTACTAGGAGATAGAACAGATCCTGCTTACAAGACCATGTAAACTCGCACTCCCTACTCATGTACTAACCCTACGCTGAAAACTCTAGAATGATCTAAATCCCTAGATCAGATTCCCCTGGATTACAACCCCGTAAGCAGTAAAACCTAGATCTTACAGACTCTAGCAACTTCCAGTCAACACCCTGACTGGATCTCCTATTATTTTACAAATACTAGAAACTGATCAGACGGTTTTTATAACTCAAATTCAAATACACAAATTAAATAAAAATAAAGGAAAATTTAAATTGAAAAAAAAAACTAGGAATTAAAGTAAGGGGTCATCCCTTTCACACTTAATAAAGGTCGGCCACTTCTCATTTGAGTTCACCCGATCCCTCTTTGCTCTGTGAAAATAAAATGGCGGCTACAAGAAAACTAGGGTTTTCAAAAACTCCAAATCGCGACTGGATTTGCTGATGTATCTTGATCCTCTGATGAACTTCAGCTCTTTGATGTCTTCCACTGGTCAACAATATAGGTTGATGCATTCGAAACCTTTATGAAATTTGTGAGTTCTCTGAGTTTTATTTTTTTTGAATTTATTTCGAATTGTTTTGGTTGTTTCGATTGAGTTGTTTGTTGTTTCTCAAAACTCCCCCCAACCGATGATGAATTGGTGTGATTTTATAGGGTATACTAGAATCTTAATTCAATGATTTCAGAAAGAATGATTTGGTCCTGATGTTTGTTTGTTTCCTCTTTTGCTTGCGTGTTTTCCTTTGATGAATCGAGACTTGGTTTTGTCACTTGAATGAGTCCACACCTGATATGTTGCCATACTCGAATCAATTAAAAACTGCCTTGAATAAAAACCTTGATTGATTTGGCCTTGATGATTCTAGAAAAATGTATATATTTGTTTCCCCTTGCGTGTTGTAGAATTTGGAAATCAATAGAAATTGATTTTTGCCTTGCCATATATGAATTGAGGCGGTTTTGAAATTTTTCTTGTTGTGCCAAATCTGGAAATAATGCAGTGTCCATACTTGATTGATTAAATTGTATTTGTGGCTCCGAAAACATGATGACTAATTATCACTTGCCAAAAACATGAACATTGAATTTCTGGAACCCAATTGTGATTTTCATGATTGTATGTTTATTTGAAATTTTGGCAAAAGTTCTTGACAGATTGAAACTGTAACGACCCGGGGAAAAGCTCGACGCTCGAGTCTTCGACAATAACACATAAACCCGTATTACTTGCCGAAAACCCAAGTATCGAACCCCCAGATTTTCATGAGAAAGAATTTAGAGGGTGAGAATAGAAAGAAAGAATGTTAGAATAGAAGAAAGAAGAAGAACACATCAGAATCTCACAGCGGAACGAATAGAATATAACATCAAATCTTTTATACAAAAGAACTGTATAAACATACCAATCATCAGAGTACAGCAAATATCAGACACGGCGGAAAAATAACTCTATATAACTAGTGGTGAAGCCGCCTGCTTCTAGCTCCTGAAACTCCAAGTGAAACCTAACCTGGAACATACTCGGTCTGACCCGAGCACATTTGATTTAAAACAAAATACACCAGGTCAGTCTGGAATACTATCAGTGATAAATTCACAGAAAACACACTTGTTTAACTTTGGAAAATCCTTTCTGAAATCAAAGGATAATAGTAAGACCAGTCCACACATAAACACGGACGGTTTTTACCTTACTATAACCCAAAACATTTTTGAAACCAATATCTTGTCTGATATTATCATAATGTCTAAACACAAGTAAATAACAATCTAGAGGAACGCTTGCATCTCACGCTCCCCATATATAGTATACAAACCAAACCGCGGGCGCTTATTGGGTATTGGATTCCAACCTTGACAAGGTATGGGACCACCTTCCGCACGTGTATCTCTAGAGGCAAATACACTAGGTTCAACAAGAACGTCTTGCAACCCGGCCCTCACATGACCGACCCCTCATTTCGCTTGAGTGTATCGAATGTATATCACCGACGGTTGGGCTCAAACCACCGTCTCCCGTAAAGGGACAGCATCGAATATAGATTAAAGAAGCAAAAGGAATTTCTCTAGATAGGTGATTATACACCCTAATGGGAGCGACCCACATAGCCATGCTGCCTGCCCGATTTTAGTCATTTCCCGGTTGATGAGGCTTGAGGCTAGAATTTCTTTCCGAACATCTGGCCACACTTCACTTTGAATGCCACATCGTCAGATCCGCCAGATATCACTAATTGACATCCACAAAAATACTCTAGCTGTTAAGCTAAGAGAACGGCCATTCCCCGCCAACCACTATCGTACGTTTGAAGAGATCAACGTACATGACCCCTTTGGAAATACTCTGTCAGACACTCGTCCATACAAGTCATCCAGGAACAGGATGAACCGAAGGCCCCTCCTACTGCATCCTTATAGGAATCACCCCAAGGATCAGTAGCGAGTGGTCCTTGTAATCCGTGGACTCAACCACGACAGAATCACAAATCGAATAACTCTGGTTGCAAGCCAGAGAGATTCAACCAGTAGTCCTTCCGTTTATGAAGATCCACGGTCTTCACTTGCTCCGTCTTCAATTGACATCTTCCCGTATTTGTTGGTCGGAATGGTTTTCGAATATAAATTCGATCCCGGTCTTTCCATACCAACAATCGTATTGGTCAGGTTTTGATAGTCGGTGTTTTAACTATCAAATAAAAAATGTGTCAATGAAATGATTTTTTACTGATTTAGTACTTGGTATGACTTGGCCTCTTTTAAACGTATTTAACAAATGGATGGATAAAACCTTTTCGATATATTTAGACCTTATAATTACCTTTATTTCATAATAGAATTCCCAATACCATTTTATATACTTTTATAGCATGATTATATTTTCCTAACTTTAATTAACTCCATTCGCTTGACCTAGATCGCAGCGATCACAAATGGTTACACCTGATTCCCTCAGGAAACATCCGACCGCCGTAGGCTATCTGCAGCCCTGCGAATTACGCTAGCAGTCGTACGCAATGGCGACTCTGCCTGAATAACTATACTTTTGATCAATTCTATTTCCAATACTGTATTTGAACAACTTTGGTTGAATAGCAAATGTTCAATATAATTTGAAAACAATATTCTTATTTCTTTAAAACCCTTTCCCTTTTCCTCGCTTTCATTTTCAATATTTCACGTATGGGACATCACGCCAATCACACCACTTGTCACTTGTTTCAACCCAATATCATTCCTCAATAATAACGAAGCCGTTCAAGTTGGGGTATTCTATTTACCTCTCAGACCTTGATCGACAATGTCCTTATCTTAGAATAATATCAGTTCATCACTCAACCACTGATATTCAAATCTCTTTATCACTTTGATTTCAACTTGGTTTTTATAAACCATATCTTACACTTGAAATTTTCGTTCAATCTAATCTCTTTACTTAATTCCCTTAGTTAAGTAAGTGTTCACTTTTAACTTCGAACAACACTCCACTAAATCCTGGATAAAAACCCATTAACCCTACTTGTTGGTAACTTGGATTTATAAAACTCTTAATAGAATTCTTATTTGGTTTTGATTTACTTAGCGATGCTTAGCCATCTTAATTCATAACTAATCGAAGATTAATTAGTCATTTACACCATTCGTTAAACTTTAACGAATATTCAAAGTATTTACATCAAATTACTTTGATTACCAATTTCATATAAAGACGGTTGATTTCTATCGACCGTAAACCTCACTTATCCGTTAAGTGATTATCATTAGTCATTTCCCCTTTTTGATTTCAAATCTAGTTTTTTTTAAAAAAAAACCTTTTTCTTACAATTGAAATCCTCGCCACACAATCTTTATACTTAATTTTCTTAATTAAGTAAATATTCACCAACGAATAACTTCTTATTTAAAACATCATTTCGCTTATCCCAACATATAAATCCCTCATCAAATGATTTGCTTCCATCTATTCGAGCACCCGTAGTGGACTCTCTCTCTTGGATTTTTAACTAAAATCTATTTATCCTTTATTTAAAAAAAATAAGTCTCTTTTTAACTTGGACTTTATTTCCAAGAATTCATTTAAACTAACACAACCACATTCGCATATATTTTCCTTTACGTTCGAAATCCTTATTTCAATTCCGCTCTCGTGCTAACGTCAATCCTTTAACCTTTAAGGTCGTCATTTGGTTTAAAAACCATTTTAAAATCTTGTTTGTATTTTTCCCTTTCCACTCATACAATTCCCTTTTTAAATTAATTTAATGACTTAATTATTTTAAAAACACTATTTAATTGTTTTAAAACAATTATACCATCTCACCAATCCATAGGTGATTCCTTTGCCCTTTTTGTTTTATAACTTGTTTTCATCGTACGATATTACTTCTTAAACCATTTGAATAATTCCTTTATAACTTAATTAAATATTTAATTATAAATTTCTAATTAAATTAATTATATAAAACAACTGAGAAACTTCGATTCAATTATAAGATAATTTATAACTTTTAAAACTGCGTCGTTTTACCGAATGGTCGAACGACGTGAAAACAGCACATTTATGGCCATTCACTGCTAATTACCACATCAACACTGTCAGTTGATTCAAGACACAACACGGGTGAGTATTTGTCCAACCATCACATTCAAACAGGTTTTTCAATCATATGGTGTTCACTCAGTTCAATATCAACAGTATAAACAAACCAACAACATATATGATATTTGAGGAATCCGGTCGGATCCCTCCAACCTGTGCTGCCCTGCATCACAACTCGTTAAACATTTCATAACCATATATGAAATAAATTTCATATAATCAATCAAATCTAATTAACTGCATCCAATCAACCATAGCAGTCAATAGCAATCAATCAACCAATTTAAAGGTAAATTATATTTTAATATGAATTTACCACATCACAGAATTTCAGAAGGTGTGAGAATTAACTCACCAGATTTTGTTCTGGTCGACGGTTGACGCGTTTGTCGCTTTTAATTTGAAACGAACGCTCAGAACTAGCTGAAATTTCAACTGCGTCCGATCGAGTCCTAGTCAGCGCCATCGGATAAATCTCGTCCTTGCGATCCCAACGGATCCAGTTTCGCTGAAATCCGATATCGTATATAAAAGTTATACGATTTCAAAGTTTTGAATATATATGCGTCTTAAAAACTAAACTAATTAATTAAATAAATAATTATTTACCTTAATTACTGCCATTACCGTTAATTGTCCCCATGATTAGGCCACGTCAGCTATCCTTTAGTGGTTTTAACTCGTTTTCTCTTTTGATGATTCCTCAAACCCGATGGTGACCATCGAACAACACCCGCCATCTTTGATTGCCAATTTCGCCGCCACCATCGCGACTGGGGCCACCGTCGACCGCTCGTTGTCTCCGCCGCAGCCCCCTCTACCATCGCCTGAAATCCCGAGCTCCGACGCCCCATAACTTCGCCAGAAAACAACCGAGACCATCCCCCGTTTAACCCAGCCTTCCGATCGCCAGAGACCACCAGGGTCAGCCGCGCCACCTCCATCGTCTCCGCCTTGCCACCCAGCTCTGATTCCCCCTGGCCCGCGACGCCAGATCGTCCCCCTCCGGCCGGAAAATCACCAAACCCGAACGCAACCCACCAGAAAACACCACTCAGTTCAACCAACGATTTCTCCGACCACAGTCCATCGTTTGACCTCAAACCACCGCCAAATCGAAGCCACGTCTCTCCTCTTCCAAACCCCCAAGGTCTCGGCCTTTAAAATTGGGCCAATTCTTCGAATTTCAGTAAAGAACGAAAGCAGTTTTTCATGGAAATGGGTGATTTCCGGCGAACTCATGCGACCGTTGGTGCTGGATTTTTGTGTGGAGGTACATCTCGACTGGATCTACAACATTCCCTCAGAACCCCATATCAAAAACTTCACGGATCGAGAGATATAATTGATTTTGTGTTTAGGGGTGTTTTTGCAAAATTACATGAAGAATTGAAGAAGTGCTGAAATGGGCTAAGGCTTTAGGTCTTTATATAGTTGAAAATAATATAATTTAAGTTGATGTGATGTCTGACAATGACTGACGATTTTTATTTCGTGTCTATCGCTATTTCGAATATCGTTTATTCGCAGCTGCGCTCACATACGAACCCCGTTCGAGATGCAAATGGACGGCATAGTATAACTCGATGATACGGTCCTAACGAAACTTGTTTCGTCGAATTCCGTGCTCGTTTGCTCAAATAGCGTTTGTACACGTACAAATAGATCGATTTATTTTACATTTTATTTTGCCACGTTCACAGAATAGCCCCGATTGATGCGCCGTCTGAAAATCTAGCAATAATTTACCGTTACGGTCCCAACAAAATTTGTTTCGTTGAAAACAGAGGTCGTTTGAAAAATGTCCCTTTTGAACTGGCCAATTTTGAATAAAATAACCCAATTTAAAAATACTTCAATATAATGATATCAAAATATTGCAGTTGGCCATACACGACCAGAATATCCTATATTACCCAGATAAAATATCCCGGGTTGAGTTTGAAGCCAAATCGATATTAAAAATATTTGAAACCTCTTTATTTAATATAAATAACGATATAATATATAAAGGAAATCCACAGCGACTTTTTCAAAATTTGATTTGGACATAAAATAAAATCTACACGACGAAAACTGGATTTTTCTCTGCCATTGGGAAGATATCGTCAAACCGGTCCAGATGTTTCTTGTTTCGAGGAAATCCGACTTATTTTGAACCCTGTACGACCAATTGAAGTTCAAAACGCCAAATCGCGAACTGCCGCGCCGCTACAGCTCGTTATTTAATTAAATTATAAATAAATTGTTATAACGTCGTTTTAATAACGAAATCGCCACGATAAATTCAATACGAACGATATTAAACCATTATAAATTCCCCGTTCACGTTATACGGCAGAATCGACATTTTCCCAATTTGCCAAAAATAAATATTATTATTTTATTAAAATAAATTTAAATATTCACATTAAAATGGTTAAATCGATTATTTATTTTCAAACCAATATTTTAAATAAATAAAATATTCAAATAAATAGCCAGAAAATCCCGAGACATTACATTCCTTCCCCCTTAAAATAATTTCGTCCTCGAAATTGCTAAGGTAGAGAGGACGTTACAATCCATTATCTTTATAATAATATTTAATTTAAAATTCGATTTTGATCCAAAAATAAATCCAAATTGGTCGAAAAACCAATTTTATTCAAATTAAAGAATTTTCCAAAAATCTTCAAAAAATTTCTAGCACCCTAAATTTTGGAAAAATTTTAGCAGAGTCTCCCCTGTACGGAGGTCATCTGCAAAATCGCAGGTTCAAGAAATATACATACATCGACTCTCATGGTCGGAAAAATTCAAAATCCAAACCCAAAATCCAAAAAAAACCAAAAATTTCATATTTGCGTAGGCGTACCTTTTTGCGAGCGTTATTACGCGATAAGCGATATATTATATTCGGGCTTGCTTAGTTATTATGCAGCTCTATTCTCAAACTGGATTCAATTAACTCCAGAATTTTCTCTTGGACGGATTTTAAAGCTGAACTGGCACTTCTGCACCTGTTCTCAACTCAAACGAATTCATTAGTCATCAAACAAATGTTAATCATGTTCAAAACATCCATATCATTCATATCAACCAATTCACACACAATTCAATCCATACGAGATTATAATTATTTATAATCACTTCATTTATCTCTTTAATTATCCATTCGAATTTATTTATCTGGATTGATTTATTCGAATTATTTATTTCATATTGGTTTTAAACAAATTGATTCATGTTCAGGTTCATATTCATGAAATCGAGCACACCATTCAAACATACCATACAAACAAATCAACCAATTGCCCATATTATAATAACCTTTACTTTTATTTTATTACAGAATAAATTGGGCAAAATGAATTTCAAAAATAATTTTTATATCAAATTACAAATACCCGCTCTCATATATACGCTCAAACTCAATCTAGGGTGTTACTAACCCCATCTCTATCGAGTCACACCACAGAGCCAAGGTTATCTCTAAACCAATAGCTCTGATACCACTGTAACGACCCGGGGAAAAGCTCGACGCTCGAGTCTTCGACAATAACACATAAACCCGTATTACTTGCCGAAAACCCAAGTATCGAACCCCCAGATTTTCATGAGAAAGAATTTAGAGGGTGAGAATAGAAAGAAAGAATGTTAGAATAGAAGAAAGAAGAAGAACACATCAGAATCTCACAGCGGAACGAATAGAATATAACATCAAATCTTTTATACAAAAGAACTGTATAAACATACCAATCATCAGAGTACAGCAAATATCAGACACGGCGGAAAAATAACTCTATATAACTAGTGGTGAAGCCGCCTGCTTCTAGCTCCTGAAACTCCAAGTGAAACCTAACCTGGAACATACTCGGTCTGACCCGAGCACATTTGATTTAAAACAAAATACACCAGGTCAGTCTGGAATACTATCAGTGATAAATTCACAGAAAACACACTTGTTTAACTTTGGAAAATCCTTTCTGAAATCAAAGGATAATAGTAAGACCAGTCCACACATAAACACGGACGGTTTTTACCTTACTATAACCCAAAACATTTTTGAAACCAATATCTTGTCTGATATTATCATAATGTCTAAACACAAGTAAATAACAATCTAGAGGAACGCTTGCATCTCACGCTCCCCATATATAGTATACAAACCAAACCGCGGGCGCTTATTGGGTATTGGATTCCAACCTTGACAAGGTATGGGACCACCTTCCGCACGTGTATCTCTAGAGGCAAATACACTGGGTTCAACAAGAACGTCTTGCAACCCGGCCCTCACATGACCGACCCCTCATTTCGCTTGAGTGTATCGAATGTATATCACCGACGGTTGGGCTCAAACCACCGTCTCCCGTAAAGGGACAGCATCGAATATAGATTAAAGAAGCAAAGGAATTTCTCTAGATAGGTGATTATACACCCTAATGGGAGCGACCCACATAGCCATGCTGCCTGCCCGATTTTAGTCATTTCCCGGTTGATGAGGCTTGAGGCTAGAATTTCTTTCCGAACATCTGGCCACACTTCACTTTGAATGCCACATCGTCAGATCCGCCAGATATCACTAATTGACATCCACAAAAATACTCTAGCTGTTAAGCTAAGAGAACGGCCATTCCCCGCCAACCACTATCGTACGTTTGAAGAGATCAACGTACATGACCCCTTTGGAAATACTCTGTCAGACACTCGTCCATACAAGTCATCCAGGAACAGGATGAACCGAAGGCCCCTCCTACTGCATCCTTATAGGAATCACCCCAAGGATCAGTAGCGAGTGGTCCTTGTAATCCGTGGACTCAACCACGACAGAATCACAAATCGAATAACTCTGGTTGCAAGCCAGAGAGATTCAACCAGTAGTCCTTCCGTTTATGAAGATCCACGGTCTTCACTTGCTCCGTCTTCAATTGACATCTTCACGTATTTGTTGGTCGGAATGGTTTTCGAATATAAATTCGATCCCGGTCTTTCCATACCAACAATCGTATTGGTCAGGTTTTGATAGTCGGTGTTTTAACTATCAAATAAAAAATGTGTCAATGAAATGATTTTTTACTGATTTAGTACTTGGTATGACTTGGCCTCTTTTAAACGTATTTAACAAATGGATGGATAAAACCTTTTCGATATATTTAGACCTTATAATTACCTTTATTTCATAATAGAATTCCCAATACCATTTTATATACTTTTATAGCATGATTATATTTTCCTAACTTTAATTAACTCCATTCGCTTGACCTAGATCGCAGCGATCACAAATGGTTACACCTGATTCCCTCAGGAAACATCCGACCGCCGTAGGCTATCTGCAGCCCTGCGAATTACGCTAGCAGTCGTACGCAATGGCGACTCTGCCTGAATAACTATACTTTTGATCAATTCTATTTCCAATACTGTATTTGAACAACTTTGGTTGAATAGCAAATGTTCAATATAATTTGAAAACAATATTCTTATTTCTTTAAAACCCTTTCCCTTTTCCTCGCTTTCATTTTCAATATTTCACGTATGGGACATCACGCCAATCACACCACTTGTCACTTGTTTCAACCCAATATCATTCCTCAATAATAACGAAGCCGTTCAAGTTGGGGTATTCTATTTACCTCTCAGACCTTGATCGACAATGTCCTTATCTTAGAATAATATCAGTTCATCACTCAACCACTGATATTCAAATCTCTTTATCACTTTGATTTCAACTTGGTTTTTATAAACCATATCTTACACTTGAAATTTTCGTTCAATCTAATCTCTTTACTTAATTCCCTTAGTTAAGTAAGTGTTCACTTTTAACTTCGAACAACACTCCACTAAATCCTGGATAAAAACCCATTAACCCTACTTGTTGGTAACTTGGATTTATAAAACTCTTAATAGAATTCTTATTTGGTTTTGATTTACTTAGCGATGCTTAGCCATCTTAATTCATAACTAATCGAAGATTAATTAGTCATTTACACCATTCGTTAAACTTTAACGAATATTCAAAGTATTTACATCAAATTACTTTGATTACCAATTTCATATAAAGACGGTTGATTTCTATCGACCGTAAACCTCACTTATCCGTTAAGTGATTATCATTAGTCATTTCCCCTTTTTGATTTCAAATCTAGTTTTTAAAAAAAAAAACCTTTTTCTTACAATTGAAATCCTCACCACACAATCTTTATACTTAATTTTCTTAATTAAGTAAATATTCACCAACGAATAACTTCTTATTTAAAACATCATTTCGCTTATCCCAACATATAAATCCCTCATCAAATGATTTGCTTCCATCTATTCGAGCACCCGTAGTGGACTCTCTCTCTTGGATTTTTAACTAAAATCTATTTATCCTTTATTTAAAAAAAATAAGTCTCTTTTTAACTTGGACTTTATTTCCAAGAATTCATTTAAACTAACACAACCACATTCGCATATATTTTCCTTTACGTTCGAAATCCTTATTTCAATTCCGCTCTCGTGCTAACGTCAATCCTTTAACCTTTAAGGTCGTCATTTGGTTTAAAAACCATTTTAAAATCTTGTTTGTATTTTTCCCTTTCCACTCATACAATTCCCTTTTTAAATTAATTTAATGACTTAATTATTTTAAAAACACTATTTAATTGTTTTAAAACAATTATACCATCTCACCAATCCATAGGTGATTCCTTTGCCCTTTTTGTTTTATAACTTGTTTTCATCGTACGATATTACTTCTTAAACCATTTGAATAATTCCTTTATAACTTAATTAAATATTTAATTATAAATTTCTAATTAAATTAATTATATAAAACAACTGAGAAACTTCGATTCAATTATAAGATAATTTATAACTTTTAAAACTGCGTCGTTTTACCGAATGGTCGAACGACGTGAAAACAGCACATTTATGGCCATTCACTGCTAATTACCACATCAACACTGTCAGTTGATTCAAGACACAACACGGGTGAGTATTTGTCCAACCATCACATTCAAACAGGTTTTTCAATCATATGGTGTTCACTCAGTTCAATATCAACAGTATAAACAAACCAACAACATATATGATATTTGAGGAATCCGGTCGGATCCCTCCAACCTGTGCTGCCCTGCATCACAGCTCGTTAAACATTTCATAACCATATATGAAATAAATTTCATATAATCAATCAAATCTAATTAACTGCATCCAATCAACCATAGCAGTCAATAGCAATCAATCAACCAATTTAAAGGTAAATTATATTTTAATATGAATTTACCACATCACAGAATTTCAGAAGGTGTGAGAATTAACTCACCAGATTTTGTTCTGGTCGACGGTTGACGCGTTTGTCGCTTTTAATTTGAAACGAACGCTCAGAACTAGCTGAAATTTCAACTGCGTCCGATCGAGTCCTAGTCAGCGCCATCGGATAAATCTCGTCCTTGCGATCCCAACGGATCCAGTTTCGCTGAAATCCGATATCGTATATAAAAGTTATACGATTTCAAAGTTTTGAATATATATGCGTCTTAAAAACTAAACTAATTAATTAAATAAATAATTATTTACCTTAATTACTGCCATTACCGTTAATTGTCCCCATGATTAGGCCACGTCAGCTATCCTTTAGTGGTTTTAACTCGTTTTCTCTTTTGATGATTCCTCAAACCCGATGGTGACCATCGAACAACACCCGCCATCTTTGATTGCCAATTTCGCCGCCACCATCGCGACTGGGGCCACCGTCGACCGCTCGTTGTCTCCGCCGCAGCCCCCTCTACCATCGCCTGAAATCCCGAGCTCCGACGCCCCATAACTTCGCCAGAAAACAACCGAGACCATCCCCCGTTTAACCCAGCCTTCCGATCGCCAGAGACCACCAGGGTCAGCCGCGCCACCTCCATCGTCTCCGCCTTGCCACCCAGCTCTGATTCCCCCTGGCCCGCGACGCCAGATCGTCCCCCTCCGGCCGGAAAATCACCAAACCCGAACGCAACCCACCAGAAAACACCACTCAGTTCAACCAACGATTTCTCCGACCACAGTCCATCGTTTGACCTCAAACCACCGCCAAATCGAAGCCACGTCTCTCCTCTTCCAAACCCCCAAGGTCTCGGCCTTTAAAATTGGGCCAATTCTTCGAATTTCAGTAAAGAACGAAAGCAGTTTTTCATGGAAATGGGTGATTTCCGGCGAACTCATGCGACCGTTGGTGCTGGATTTTTGTGTGGAGGTACATCTCGACTGGATCTACAACATTCCCTCAGAACCCCATATCAAAAACTTCACGGATCGAGAGATATAATTGATTTTGTGTTTAGGGGTGTTTTTGCAAAATTACATGAAGAATTGAAGAAGTGCTGAAATGGGCTAAGGCTTTAGGTCTTTATATAGTTGAAAATAATATAATTTAAGTTGATGTGATGTCTGACAATGACTGACGATTTTTATTTCGTGTCTATCGCTATTTCGAATATCGTTTATTCGCAGCTGCGCTCACATACGAACCCCGTTCGAGATGCAAATGGACGGCATAGTATAACTCGATGATACGGTCCTAACGAAACTTGTTTCGTCGAATTCCGTGCTCGTTTGCTCAAATAGCGTTTGTACACGTACAAATAGATCGATTTATTTTACATTTTATTTTGCCACGTTCACAGAATAGCCCCGATTGATGCGCCGTCTGAAAATCTAGCAATAATTTACCGTTACGGTCCCAACAAAATTTGTTTCGTTGAAAACAGAGGTCGTTTGAAAAATGTCCCTTTTGAACTGGCCAATTTTGAATAAAATAACCCAATTTAAAAATACTTCAATATAATGATATCAAAATATTGCAGTTGGCCATACACGACCAGAATATCCTATATTACCCAGATAAAATATCCCGGGTTGAGTTTGAAGCCAAATCGATATTAAAAATATTTAAAACCTCTTTATTTAATATAAATAACGATATAATATATAAAGGAAATCCACAGCGACTTTTTCAAAATTTGATTTGGACATAAAATAAAATCTACACGACGAAAACTGGATTTTTCTCTGCCATTGGGAAGATATCGTCAAACCGGTCCAGATGTTTCTTGTTTCGAGGAAATCCGACTTATTTTGAACCCTGTACGACCAATTGAAGTTCAAAACGCCAAATCGCGAACTGCCGCGCCGCTACAGCTCGTTATTTAATTAAATTATAAATAAATTGTTATAACGTCGTTTTAATAACGAAATCGCCACGATAAATTCAATACGAACGATATTAAACCATTATAAATTCCCCGTTCACGTTATACGGCAGAATCGACATTTTCCCAATTTGCCAAAAATAAATATTATTATTTTATTAAAATAATTTTAAATATTCACATTAAAATGGTTAAATCGATTATTTATTTTCAAACCAATATTTTAAATAAATAAAATATTCAAATAAATAGCCAGAAAATCCCGAGACATTACATTGAAACCTTTTCTAAAAAAACTTGCCAAAAAAAAACCATTCACAGCGATTGCTCCAAAAAGATTTCTTGCTGTAATTCTCCATATTGAAATACTGAGAAACCATTTGAAAGGAATGATCATATCTGGAAATGTTCATTTTCTGTCTCTTTTGAAATGTTGCCAAAAACAGTTTGCTTAATAAAAAAAAATTGTTTCATTATCAATATATGTGTATAATAAAATCTTGAATGTTGCCAAATATGATATACTTGAAACAATACAAGTTTCCATGAGTCCCACCTTTGATTGAATTAATTTCATTTCTGGAAATCATTGAATTTAAAAACTTTTACCAAAGACGGCTCATTGATTTGTTGCAAGTGTTCAAATTTGCAGGAAGGATTCTTCATAGTTTATTTCAGAATAAAATCGACTCCCTTGTGTTTGAAACTAACTTTGTACTGTGCACCCATGTTCCATGATGTTCACTGTCCATTAAGTATAATGCTACATTGTGTGTGTACTGCTCATCCATGCTTTATCCTGTAAATATGCTGGAAACATGCTTTTGATCAATGCACTTGTGATGTTCCCATTTATCTGACTTGCTGATATGATGTTGCACCATTGCTTTGTCCCCTTTTCTCGACTATAATGTATGTTGTGTTGAACCACGTTGAATACATCATTTCAACTCCACTATGCTACTTGAAATTTACTTGTGCCATGATTGTGTAGTTGCACCATTTTTGTTACTGATGCACTGTTTTGTGCATTACACTAGCTTGGATAATTTGGCATTGCTAAATTCCTTATTTGTAGAACCAAACACTTGCTAAAAAACTGAGTTCTGAACTATTTTATTTGTTGACTTGAAATGAGCTGCTGACTTTACATTGAGTTTGCACCCTGACTTGATTTGAACCAGAACTGTCTTTAACCAAAAATGAAAACTATTGCATGTGAACCACTTGAACTTAAACTTGAGCTCAAACATGAATTTCTTGTTTTGCTCCAGCCTTGTCACCATTCATGCACTGATTCTTGATGTTGTTTGATGTTGAGTTGGCTATGCATTTCACTGTTGTGTTTTGATGCTCGACCACATTAGCTTGTATTCATTTGCTCCATTTTGCTAATCTGACCATGTTGACCTGTATGTATACATATAGGTATATATATACACATATGTATGTGTATACATATATGTGCGTATATATATATGTGTTTCTATTAGAATATATATCAGCAGACCGCTACCTTGTGTCGTGGTTGTTCAGAATCAACTGGTTCTGATCAGCAAACCAGTGTAGTGTTTTGAGACTGATTAGTGAGCACTAGAAACATATACATATCAGATCAAGTCATGAAAAATGACGAGAAAACACATCAGAAAACTGAGGCAAATAAAAATTTAAAAATAAAATTTATACTCGTGTGTATCCATATTTAATTTCTATTGCAGAGTACTGTGTGTTTCAGTTTCATATGGCAGGTGTGAAGACTGGACTGACTGAAGACTGTGAAGACTGAAGACTGAAAATAAAAGACAGAAGATTGAGCAGAGGATGTATATGTGTCAGTGTATATGCGTGAATGTATAAATGTCAAAGTTTCTGTGTATGAATGAAATTTGCATATGTGTGTGACTGAGTGTTGTAGTGAGGAGTTTTGTATAAGAATGTGAGAATTGTACTAATATTTGTGATAAACAAATTTGTTTGAAATAAAATATTATTTTATTGTTGTAAAACATACTTGTCTATTTTATTTAGTTTATTTACAAGTACAAATTCCTATGAAGTGTTTAAATAGTGGAGTTATAAATAGTTGTACTGTTTGAAATATAATATTTATATTTAAATAAAATACTGTACTAATATATGAATGTCTATACAGTTGTATTCTATTTAAATATAAATATTATATTCCTGTGTATATAAAACAATATAGTAATAAACACATTTATAACAAATATATTTGGTTGTCATCATCAAACAAAAATCATATAATTGTGTATACAACACCATTATATACAACAATCTCCCCCTTTTGATGATGACAAACAAGTAAAAGATTTTGAGCACAATAAATGTGTTTGACAGTGAATATTAAACTCCCCCTATTTATTTGCTCTCCCTACAACTATGCATGAGTGAAAAAAATGTGGAATTTTAAAAATTAAAATATTTATAAAATATTCACTCAAATGTCAAAATCTCAAACATCGAAATCTCAACCCATTCACCTCCTTTTGTTATCATCAAAAGGATTCAGAATTTAAAATATAGATGAACAATGACTATAAATATAATATCAGCTTAAAAAGAAGAACGGTCATCATAGATTTCAATCAGTCAAACAAAAATCATAATATTTAAGAATTAGTGGCATATTTCAAATTGCAGAGAATGACGACTTACGATGAAGTTTATATAAAATAGGGAGAGTTAAAAATAAATATGAATATTTTCCAATTAATTTCCAATAAAAATTTATAACATGAAGCACAAAACAGTGATGGATTTAGACTATAATTAATAATTCAATTTAAGTGACAACTTTGTATAATCTCAAATCCCAATAGCTATCAGTCAACAAATCATAATACGTCATAAAATATTAACATATTTCACATATTAGAAGATTGATAGGCAGATTTTTAAACACCAAGGAGAATTTCATATAAAAAATTATTTATTGCCAACTCTTTTCTTTTTCTTTTGATATAAGAGCACACTGACCACGCATAACCGGATCTTGGATTTTTAAATGAGATCAGTTGCAGCTTAAATATAAGTAATCTCATAACCATGCATATCCAGAGCTTGGATTTTTAAATGAGGTTAGAGAAATACTTATGAAAATTATATTTTTACTTTCAGTTCAAATAGAAAAGCTCCTCAATATATAAAATCAATATGGATGATAGCAGATGGGTAGGTACAGAAATAGACTGTGAAATAAATTTCTAAATTGATTATATTATGAAACATGATTAACTGTACTGAGATCATTGAAAATTTTCAATTGTCACTAATTCTGAAAAATAACATAGTCCCATTTCTATCACAAACATTTCCATTGTTTATTCAAAAAGAATGTAAAAACTATTAACTCTCCACATTAATATAAAATTATCATGGATGGCAGAATGATGATAGATAAAGGAGTTGGTCGTGAAATAATTGACAATTCAAAGATATTATAATAAATGTTCAAACATCATGAAAAATTTAAATAAAATCTCCTCTTGTTGTGAAATATACTGCAATCACAATTCATCACAATTTCAAAATCTGATAATAATTTTGACGAATTATAAATACAGTTCAATTTGGATATTGATTTCAATTTTTGAATGAATAACGAATAAATAGTCTTAAAATTGAAAAACAATTACAAGAGGGATATGAAGATCTATATATGCCAAGAGGGATAAATTTGTATAAGACAAAAAAAGTGTGTGGATCTATACAAGATGATAATTCAAAAACAGATGAAAAAAAATATATATGGCACTTCTGGTACCAATTGATGCCTCTATTTACAATGATTTTAACATGACACTCGAGATGAACAAGGACATTACAGACAACAAAATTTTAATCACAAATCCCAAACAGACATGGTTAACAAATCAAGCAAATTAATTTCATCTATCAGAGCATGGTATATATTTGATACCAAAACAAGCAGTCACCAAACAATTTCAAGAGTTGTTCCTTCTATCAGAGCAGTAGACCAAAATTTTTATCAAAGCAAGTAGTTACCAAAAACCTTTTTTTAAGTCAATACCAAGGCAGCACAAACAGTTTCAAAGCAAACTTGTCAGGATGACGGTCACATAAGATGATTCATAATCCAAGATTAAAAATATGGTTTATTTTAAATCATTTGAAGGGATATGAAAAGATCGAGATTCAATGAATCAATCACACCAGAATGTATATTTTAGATTCAAGATATATGTGTGATTCAATAAATCAATAATTTCAAATTATTTTAAACAAACATATATTCGAGTCAAATAATCATGAAATAACAGTGATTTTCAAAGACCATTTTTAAAAGAATTTCTCAAGATATTTCTGACAAGTATAAGGGAAATTTCAGATCATTTACATCAAGATTGAGAGATATTCATGATCCAAAAATTTAAAAATAATTTATTTGAAATCACTTGAATCAAGGTCAAGTTTTAAGATATAATGAATCAGTCACACAGGATTGATAATTTCAAATTTAGGTGGTATGTGAGATTCAGAATATCAAAAATTTCAGATGATTTCAAACAAACAGATTTCAACCATAAAATGATCATGAATAAAGATGAATTTCAAGATGTATCACTGATTCAAGGCATTCAAAATTTTCAAGCCAATATGAAAATCAATGAAATTATCACAACTAATAAATAGCAGAGTGCTGTAATGAGTATAATATTTCAAGCTTTCCTAAAATGGATTAGAAGAAAATCAAAACAGCAGAGGTCTATGAAATTTCATTAAGTATTCAGATCTTCAAAAAATTTAGAATTCAAATTAACAGTGTTCAAGATATGACACGAATACATCACCACTGTTATGAATTCATAAATCAGAAAATGAACTTCAAAACAATTGCAGATATTTACAAGTTTAAATACAATATCTGAAAATGATTAAAAATATCAGATTTTCACTCAGGTAGAGAAAATTTCAAAAAAAAATCAAGAGTTCTGCAACTGGAAGTTAAGGAAGCCAAGAAGAAACAAAAAATATGACAGTGACAAATTAAAAATAAAAACAAAAAGAAGATACAGAAGAAGAAATAAACAAAGAAAATAAAATATTTACAAAGATGAGTTTAGAGATCATACCAGAATCTCTAACTCAACAAATTTTGGCTAAGGAACTGTGAAAGATACAGAAATATATACCAGCTTGATTTCGAATCTCTTTTTGCATAGTAATTCCTCAGCCTTCTCTGGTACCAAACTGTATAGAGGATTGAGTGGTCTAATAAAGTTTATAAAACCACTCACAACTGTATTCATATGTTTTGGTACCCAGACTTGTTTGTATAACAAACCATTAGAATTAACTTTCGTACCCTTAGGAACCCAAATCTGTTTGAACTTGACGACGCCCGTTTTATTTTTTGGGATCCAATA
Organism: Allium sativum; assembly: GCA_030737875.1. NCBI lineage: Eukaryota > Viridiplantae > Streptophyta > Magnoliopsida > Asparagales > Amaryllidaceae > Allium > Allium sativum. Next base: position 930,729,191 of record CM060922.1, on the reverse strand, counting down.
ATGTTTAAATGGTTTATTATAAAACGATTTCTCATCACAATTTTGATTAAAAAAACTTCTGAAATTTTTAGAGTTCAAATTTGCAAAGCAGTTCTTTCCAAAACAGTTTGAGGGATTTTTCAAATCATTTGAATTTTGTTTTCCAAAAACATCATTTTTCCCGAAGCCAAGACCAGATTTATTTCCAATAGAAACTTGGTTTTGTAACATCATATTCAACGATTTTTCCCCATTAGAAAATTTATCCAAAGTTGATTCTAATCGTTGAATTTTGGATTTTAGATCGCTATTTTCTTTTAATAAATTTGAGCAATTATTTATAGCGATCTTCTGTTCAGCATTGGACTGTTTCAAAACCAAATTCTCATTTTCAAGCAATTTAATTTTAGTTTGGGATTCAGAAACTTCAAGTTTCAAATCGTTTTTGTTTTTCAGACTCAAAATTCTTGAATATTTCAATCTCATTTTCAATTTCTTTCAAAATCAAATCACTTTTCACCAAATTTTCATTTCAACAATTTCAAGTTTGGAATTTATAGCAGTCTTAAAAATTTCAAATTCCTTTTGCAGAAAATTATTCTAACTTGATAACTCAATCTTGTTTTCTTTTAAGATCAGAATTTCCTTTTCAAACTTTTGAATAATTTTATTGAGATGAACAAGATTGGTTTCCAATTTCAAACAATTTTTGCAATCTAAATTTAAAGAATTTTTGAAATATTCAAGTTGTAATTCCAAATGATCAATTTTGTTGGTCAACTCAGAATTCTTAGATTTCAGATATTTATTTTTCAGTTGGAGTTTATCAACAGATTTTGTTAAATCAACACACATATAAACTAAATCTTCGTATGTGAAATTCTCCGTTTCAGCATCTGTTGATTCTCCATCATCTGATCCATCTGAAATTTCATCTGCACGACCTGTTAAGCATAGATCTGAATTTGAGTTGACATTTTGGGGTTTTGAGCTATAGTTGTCAAATCTTCCAAACTTCGTATTGAGAGTATCCCATACTTTTTGTGTAGATAAACAATGACAGATAAGATTAAACCGTTTATACTTAGATAATCAAATATAATATTCATAGCACGAGCATTGAAAGTAATATCTACACTATCAAACCCATTGATAACAATATCCCAACATTTTATATAAATAGATTTTAAATAAAATTCCATTTTGGATTTCCAGTTTAAAAAATCTGTTCCATCGAAAATAGTTGGAGATGAATCGGACTGACTCTCTATCAGCTGACAACTGGGATCCATGATTCTACGGTTAATGAAATTACCAGGCTCTGATACCACTTGTTGGATCTAGATTAACCCTAGAGGGAGGGGGTGAATAGGGTTTATCACGGTTTATAGCTGAATTAAAATTCTAACGGGATATATAATAATAAACAGATCATTGAATATAGCAGAAATAGAAATGCAGAAAGTAAATGACACAAGATATACCCAGCTTCGACAAAATCCTGCCTACTGCTGCATTCCTAAGGTTTCAACTAGGTGATAGAACAGATCCCGCTTACAAGACCATGTAAACTCGCACTCCCTACTCATGTACTAACCCTACGCTCAAAACCCTAGACTAATCTAAACCCCTAGATCAGATTCCCCCTGATTACAACCTTGTATCTAGCAAATCCTAGATTTTACAAACTCTAGCAACCGCCAGTCAACACCCTAACTTGATCTCCTAATATTTTACAAAAACTAGAAACTGATCAGTTGGTTTTTACAACTCAAATTCAAATACACAAATTAAATAAAAACAACGACAAATTTAAATTAAAAAAACTAGGAATTAAAGTAAGGGGTTATCCCCTTTCACACTTAAAAAAGGCCGGCCACTTCTCATTTGAGTTCACCCGATCCCTCTTTGCTCTGTGAAAATAAAATGGCGGCTATAAGAAAACTAGGGTTTTCAGAAATAATAAATTGCGACTTAATTTGCTGTTGTATCTTGATCCTCTGATGAACTTCAGCTCTTCGATGTATTCCACTGGTCGGCGATTTAGGTTGATGCGTTCGAAACCTTTATGAAATTTGTGAGTTCTCTGAGTTTTATATTTTTGAATTTCTTTCGAATTGTTTTTGTTGTTTCGATTGAATTGTTTGTTGTTTCTCAAAACTCCCCCCAACCGAGGATGAATTGGTGTGATTTTATAGGGTAAACTAGAACCCTAATTCTCTGATTTTAGAAAGAATGATTTGGTCCTGATGTGTGTTTGTTTCCTCTTTTGCTTGCGTGTTTTCCTTTGATGAATCAAGACTTGATTTTGTCACTTGAATGAGTCCGCACCTGATATGTTGCCATACTCGAATCAATTAAAAACTGCCTGGAATAAAAACCTTGATTTATTTGGCCTTGATGACTTTCTGGAAAATGTATATATTTGTTGTCCCTTGCGTGTTATAGAATTTGGAAATCAATAGAAATTGATTTTTGCCTTGCCATATATGAATTGAGGCGGTTTTGAAAATTTTCTTGTTGTGCCATATCTGGAAACAATGCAGTGTCCACACTTGATTGATTAAATTGTATTTGTGGCTCCCAAAACATGATGACTAATTATCACTTGCCAAAAACATGAACACTGAATTTTTGGAACCCAATTGTGATTTTCAGGATTGTATGTTTATTTGAAATTTTGGCAAAAGTTCTTGACAAATTGAAACCTTTTCTAAGAAAACTTGCCAAAAAAAACCACTCACAGCAATTGCTCCAAAAAAAATTCTTGCTGTAATTCTCCATATTAAAATACTGAGAAACCATCTGAAAGGAATGGTCATATCTGGAAATGTTCATTTTCTGTCTCTTTTGAAATGTTGCCAAAAACAGTTTGCTTAATAAAAAAAATTTGTTTCATTATCAATATATGTGTATAATAAAATCTTGAATGTTGCCAAATATGATATACTTGAAACAATACTAGTTTCCATGAGTCCCACCTTTGATTGAATTAATTTCATTTCTGGAAATCATTGAATTTAAAAACTTTTACCAAAGCTGGCTCATTGATTTGTTGCAAGTGTTCAAATTTGCAGGAAGGATTCTTCATAGTTTATTTCAGAATAAAATCGACTCCCTTGTGTTTGAAACTAACTTTGCACTGTGCACCCATGTTCCATGATGTTCACTGTCCATTAAGTATAATGCTACATTGTGTGTGTACTACTCATCCATGCTTTATCCAGTAAATATGCTGGAAACATGCTTTTGATCAATGCACTTGTGATGTTCCCATTTATCTGACTTGCTGATATGATGTTGCACCATTGCTTTGTCCCCTTTTCTCGACTGTAATGTATGTTGTGTTGAACCACGCTGAATACATCATTTCAACTCCACTATGCTACTTGAAATTTACTTGTGCCATGATTGTGTTGTTGCACCATTTTTGTTACTGATGCACTGTTTTGTGCATTACACTAGCTTGGATAATTCGGCATTGCTAAATTCCTTACTTGTAGAACCAAACACTTGCTCAAAAACTGATTTCTGAACTATTTTGTTTGTTGACTTGAAATGAGCTGCTGACTTTACATTGAGTTTGCACCATGACTTGATTTGAACCAGAACTGTCTTTAACCAAAAATGAAAACTATTGCATGTGAACCACTTGAACTTAAACTTGAGCTCAAACATGAATTTCTTGTTTTGCTCCAGCCTTGTCACCATTCATGCACTGATTCTTGATGTTGTTTGAGGTTGAGTTGGCTATGCATTTCACTGTTGTGTTTTGATGCTCGACCACATTAGCTTGTATCCATTTGCTCCATTTTCCTAATCTGACCATGTTGACCTGTATGTATACAAATAGGTATATATATACACGTATGTATGTGTATAAATATATGTGCGTATATATATGTGTCTATTAGAATATATATCAGCAGACCGCTACCCTGTGTTGTGGTTGTTCAGAATCAACTGGTTCTGATCAGCAAACCGGTGTAGTGTGTTGAGGCTGGTTAGTGAGCACTAGAAACATATACATATCAGATCAAGTCATGAAAAATGATGAGAAAACACACCAGAAAACTTAGGAAAATAAAAATTCTAAAAATAAAATTTATACTCGTGTGTATCCATATTTTATTTCTATTGCAGAGTACTGTGTGTTTCTGTTTCATATGGCAGGTGTGAAGACTGGACTGACTGAAGGCTGTGAAGACTGAAGACTGAAAATAAAAGACAGAAGATTGAGCAGAGAATGTATATGTGTCATTGTATATGCGTGAATATATAAATGTCAAGCGTCTGTGTATGAATGAAATTTGCATATCTGAGTGACAGAGTGTTGTAGTGAGGAGTTTTGTATAAGAATGTGAGAATTGTACTGATATTTGTGATAAACAAATTTGTTTGAAATAAAATATTATTTTATTGTTGTAAAACAAAATTGTCTATTTTATTTAGTTTATTTACAAGTACAAATTCCTGTGAAGTGTTTAAATAGTGGAGTTATAAATAGTTGTACTGTTTGAAATATAATATTTATATTTAAATAAAATACTGTATGAATATATGAATGTCTGTACAGTCATATTCTATTTAAATATAAATATTATATTCCTATGAATATAAAATAGTATAGTAATAAACACATTTGTAACAAATATATTTGGTTGTCATCATCAAACAAAAATCATATAATTGTGTATACAACACCATTATATACAACATATGTCTGACCCATTTTGTTTTGTCTTCTTTTCTTCCGTTTCCCCCCAACGTTCTCAAGGTGGGAATACTCAAGCTTGATCACAATTCTGCTTTCATCTTGCTTGGAGCTGCGTAGATGTATTGCTGGTTCTCTTATCCTTTTCTACTATGGCTATATTTTTGTTTGGGGAATCTTGCTTCTTTATTTACTGTACTCTGATATTTTAAGTACAAGACAGAAATGTTTAAGATGCTGTACTAGGTTTATGTATTTTCAGACTTATGATGTTTTGAACCACAAAGTTATGCTTTATGATTAATATTTTTTTTTAATTCCACTGCTATTTTATATCTATCTTGTAATGTTTCTGTTTCTACTTACCTATAACGCTTTGCGAGACTCGATGCATTCTCTTAATGAATGACATTGACGGACGTAGATTTTCTCAAATAACGAGGCTAAAAGAAGATCTGTTGTTCATCAGTGCAAAATTGAAATAGCGTAGCTGTTGAAGAGTGCTACGAGCAAAAGTGAGGATTTAACGGGGTTTTAACTGCATAGATTGGGCATCATTTTTGTATACATGTAGGTATCAATTTTGTTGGTTATAATTTTTAAAATAATTCATAAAATAAATAAACATGTATTTTTATCAGCACATATTGTGTATGAGTTTTGAATGTTTTGATGTAACTTTTGTTTTATAAGATAGTGAGTTAAATAAATAACTTTATTGATCATCATATGATATAAACAGAATTTTGATATCATTTTACATAAGTATCAATTTTGTTGAATTGTTATATTATGTACAGTAAAAGACTATCATTTTTGCACATATTTAGTTATAGTCTTCTTAAAGCACCCTATTGTGTGTGTGTGTATATATATATATATGGTTATAGTGTATCATTTATGCATCTATTCAAATATCAGTTTTAGGATAGCTAATCACCTATTGAGTATCATTTTTGCATAGACAACAATGAAGTACATTATTAAGTAGAAATAGCATAAATACGAGCAAGACAAAAGGATATAAATTGGGCAGGTAATAATCAACATTCTGGTTCAAGGAGTAGACAAACAAAAATATACTTTCAATCATTACATAGTATCAGGTATATAAAAAGTTAAACAAAGTTTGTTTTCAGAGCATTAGAGTTAACATGATCATATCAATTTTTACAACAACTTAATTTTTTTGCATGCCAGCATATCAAATTATATTATGTTGAATTAAAAATCACATAGATCTCTACTTCACATTTTCATTTGTTGAACATTTGATATAAAATCTGTCAAATCTTGGTAGTACCTTTGTCTGCTAATATCTCAAACACAATCCTTGCTACGATTCATTAACATTTGCTTTCACTGGTGTTTCAGATTTATTTAAAGATATGATGAAGATCATAGCACAAATTTCACAGACAGCTCCGTTCAAAGTAATGTAAGTTGTTAGTGAAAAGAAGTTTACTGAATTATGATATATATCAAAACATATACAAAATTTTACCTATTTCATAATTTATTACATATTCAGGTTTGCTTTTGTAGTATTAGAAATGATTCAACATTTGGTCACGATGAGCATAGGCAAATTAGGTTGATCAAAAATACCAACTAAGATCTCAGACTATAAGCACTGTAATAAACAACAAGACGTATCTAATGTGATAAATGATACCGGACTAGTATTATAGGTTTTTATATCATAATCCTATAATACACGAGCGGGTATGAGTGAACATAAAAATGGTTGTGACATATGTGATTTTAAGCTGGGATAATACCCTAGTGTCAAAGGTGTCATTTTGATGCATTTAGTATCATTTTTTATGCATATTAGTAATTATGTTTGTATTAATTTTTATGTGTAGGTATCAATATTATGTAGGTATTATTCTTTTTCTGTGGGTATCAGTATTTATGCATACAACAAGAATTATTATAGGGTATTTGAAAGCAAAAAAGAAAATAAATATGTGTCGATGCCTGTTTTATGCATTCTATCTGATGTATTTTGTAACGACTCAAATATTTGCGTGATCTAAATTAATATAATTATTTTAATTTATGTTAAACTTGAAATTTGAATTTAAATTAATGATTTGAGATATTGAGTATCATATTTGGCCAAACTTATCTAAATAATAACATTTCTAAAAATCCAATTTTTGGTCAAAATTTGAATTCGAGTTAAAAATTTGAAAATTTACTTTTTAATTTTTTTATTCAATATTCAAAGATGGCCTACACTTTTTCATTTTATCAAAATCAAATTTCATTTTCTCCAGTTCACGATTTACATTGCAAAATGCGCAAATGTAACTCGCATTTGCGTTTGTATCTTCCATTTGTAGTCCCTTTGGTATTTATACTAGTATGATTTGAATGGGTTCATGGGTTTTTGTATGGTGTTGGTTGGGTTGAATTGGGGCTTTGAATTCCTAAGTGGCACTTGGCTTTCTGTTTAAGTTTTTACGAAGATAAACTTATAAAATCCACGTATCTCTCTTTCTTCCTCCTTCCCGGTTTTCCTTCTCTGTAAATCTAATCTATAAAATCTCTATTGTTATCTCCACCTAAAAACTAAACAAAATCCAAAATTAATTCTCCTCCTTTATAATTCAAATCTCCAAAACACTATAACCAATATTCTCTTTCCCCACTAATTTAGAAACCATTGCGCTCCTACAATATCGTCCACTACTACTCCTGCCACCTCACTACCACTGTTCATCAACCTTCGGCATTCGCCGGCCTTAGTCCACCTGAAACCTTGCATAACCTATTTTCAAGACCCTAAAGTCTCTAGAACCACACCATTGCTCCTCCTTTCCTTTTTGCACCTAAGCCACCCACCGCCACCATCGCTTGAAACCACTATGCCAAGCACCTGCGCCTGAAACCACCAGGCCGAGCACATGTGCCTCACCCTAGCCCTGGCCGTGACCTTCCCTAGCTGATCGTGACAAAAAACACATAGGTCGAGCCTTGTTTTGCCTCTTTCCCTCTTGTTCAATAAAAAAAGGATTTTCAAGTTAAAGATTTGCAAACATTTTTTGATTGATTGTCGTGCTTGGATCATTTATCATGCTTGAGTTTATTGTGCTTGTGAGATAGTTGCTTAGATAGAGTTGTGATATTTGTGTTGTTTGAGTTTCATGTTTATTCAGCTTAGCTTGTAAAATCCTTTTGCATGAAAAACGAGTTTTACTCGCTCACGACCAACGTTTATGTCAAGTGAAATAACGACGATTGAAATGTTAATTGAAATGAATGCATGTATATAGGACATGTTAGTAGTTATTCAAATTTGTGATATGTTAGAATTTGACACGAATTAAGATATGTTGTGATACATATGTTCACTTATGACATACATGATATATTGTGTATGTTATTGACATATATGACAGATATAAATTTGCTATATGGCATGTTTATTATGTTATGATTTATTTCAATGTTCTTAGACTACAAGTTCCCTATAGATTTAGGAAAATCACTATGAATTGAAATGATACATACCCTAACAAGTAAATAGATCTAGGAAAATTTGAAATTGACTTGGTATTCGGGTTGAAATGATATATGCCTAAAATTTTGAGTTAACACGAATTGAAATTATACATACTTGTATCACTTAACCATAAGATAGAAAATTACGTACAGACACCACTAGTCAATTTTGAAATATTTTGATAAATAAAAATATTATATTTAATTTAATTTAAATAGAAGTTTTAATTTTAAGTTTTAAGATTTAATTATGTATTTTAAGTTTTAAATATATAGATTTAAGAACTTAACTTTAAAATTTAACTTAAAATATTTTATTATTTTAAAATTAAATTTGAAATAATTTAACATAACATAAATAATAAATTAATAAAATAATTTAATTTTAAATTTAATTTAAGTGAAAGTTTAATTTAAATGATTAATATAATATTTAGTGTAATAAAAAAAATTATTAAAGTTTTAAAATTTATATAGAATTTATTTAAAAATATAATTTCAATTTTAATTTAATATAAAGATTTATTTTAAAATAATTTTAATAAATATAGTTTTAAAGATAAGGTTTTAGGATTTTTTAATTTTATTATATGTGATTTCTAAATATAATCATGAACTGAATAATTGATTTGATAATAAACTTAATAACTTGATTTTGATAATAAATATGAATTATGTTATGATTTAAATGATTTCAAAATAGAAATAATGAAGTAAATATTTTGAAATTGATCTAAGTATAATTTACGATTTATTTAAAGCAAGATTTATAAAAATGACCATGGTTGTTAGGGAATGCGGATCTTAGGGCAAAACAAACACTAGAGGGGGTGAATAGTGCTTATCAGGAATTAATGAAAATCTTAAACTTATTTGATCTACTATATGAATCATACATACCAGAGATGATCACAAACACAGAATCAAACACAAACACAGAAAAAAATATAGAATGCATAAAAGGAAAGAACACATCGAATTTTATACTGGTTCCGATTTCTCTTACATCCACTCTCACGCAATGTTGGATTGCGCAGGGTTTATTATTATGAATATCCAAGTACAACCCCTTGATTTCACAGTTATAAGGTTAAACCGCTCCAAACACCCTTGATTTCACGGCCATAAGGTTAACACAACACTCTTTTCTTAATTTCAGGGGTACAAGGAACACACCCTTTCCCAAACAATTCCCAAATGATTACAACAACCCTATAACTCTTCAATAGCACTTCAATTCAGAGACTATTTGATAGAAATTGAGAAGAGAAGAAGTTTGATATAATTTGAGTAGAAATCAGCAAAGTATAAGGGTAGAAATCAAGAAAAAGATGTATTTTAATGGTGGTATGAAAAGGGGTGAAGATGGAGAAGAAGAATGATAAAAAAATTTGAAATCATCCCCTATTTATAGTGTCTCAGTGGTTGCAACGTTTCAGAAGCGTTACAAATAGTGAAAAGACACTTCCTTTAAAAATTGAAATTATGACAGTTGTATGTCGACATAGCCAATTATGTATGTCGACATATGTGTAGTATTTTTATTTTTAAAACTATTTTTCAAGTGTTTAAACATATATATTATTCTGGAAATTGTTAAATCAAAACCTAGCAACTTAAATGGATATTCTAAAGTGTAAAATCAAATGGAAACATAATAATATATTATATAAACATATTTGTAAAGTTAAAAGATTTAAAACTATATTTATTAAGAACTTATATATATTAAAACTTTATATATGTTCTGAAATCATAAGTAAGATAATAGTTTGAAAAATAATTTGAAATCAGAATTTGAGTTTGGAAAACATAATTTGAAATTTTAAAATCAAAATTTGAATTTGAACCTGGAGTACTATTTAAAGTCTTACATGTAATCTAGACTCTATTACTATATTTTTCTTAAACTCTTGAAATCTTGATAACTCATGAGTCTTGAATTTTTTTTAAATTCAGAATCTCTTGAAACTCTATGTAACATCCCGGATTTTCAGCGATCCTATAACTAATTTGTTTAATTATTTAAATGGTGATTTAGAGATTTAAACGACTTGAATTTGAATTATTTTGAATATTTAATTAATAAATATGGAATAATATATTTAATTCTGAAATAGTTGGAAATAAGTTGAATTTGCAATATTGAGTGAATTTGATAATTAAAAAGATTTAATTCTGTTTAGAATTGAATTATAGTAACGATTTTGTTTATAAAACGATATTTGAACTATGGTTTATAATATAATTATAAATGATCCCGTAATGACGCGGTAGTTCATAATTTGGCGATTCTAACTTTAAATGAATATACAGGATTCATTTTAAGTCGGATTTCTTTAAAATAAGAAACATTCGAATCTATTGAACTGTATCTTTCTAATGGAAATGAAAAATCGAGGTTTCGTCTTATAAATTGTAAGTTATGACCAAATCAAATTTGTAGAAAGTCGTTGTGGAGTCCTGTCAAAGCCATAATGGTTTATTTAATATAATTAAATATTGGTTTTGAATTTGGACAAGATTTTTGGGACATAGTTATAATTTAATTTATAGAATTTTTCTATAATTTTTGTTTTGAAAAATAAGCAACTTTTTATTTGAAGTATTTTACACCTTATATCAGTGTTTTGGGATATCACAATATAAGTTAACTTGTCTATATTATTATATTTTTGAGATCATGCCACATTACTTGACACGATAGTATTTTTATTTTTAGTCTATAGCTGTCCACAAAATGAATGAAATTCTGTGCAACGAGGTACGCTGATCTTTAAATTTTTATAATAAAACAAACCGTGAAGCTTCTCTGAAAGCTACTCAATTCCTTCTAACTTAAGACACCATGAATCTTCTCTGCGAATTAAATTCCCTCTCTTATATATATACCCTTCAATCTAAATAACCCTAGGTTAAAAATAAATCTCCTAGTCAACTAATTCATTGCGCTGCTGCGAGGAAGGATTTCTCTAACAAAAGAAAATCCGAACATCAGCGATTAATTTAAATTCGAAATTCCATGATAAATGGAAAACTCAAATTCCTTTAAATCTCTAAGATGAGAGCTCCTTCTCATGTTAATTCTGTTTGGTGCGATGATCATTTGGACCAGTAATGTCCTAGGGTTAATCATCAATTTTGATTAGGGAGTTTGATAGCCATGGGGTTGGCCGAGGCTATGGAATCCTCAGGCGGTGACAACGACGAAGGGTGAAAGGGGAAGTACGGTTTTGTGTTTTCAACAGGGGATGAAATTGGTTTTACTTGTTGATCTGGAAAAAGAAACCAAAAAAAAAAAAACTCGACGCGCTAATCAAAATGCAACCAGAGTTGGCGAGACTCCAACTTCTAGTGAAGATCAGTTGGAGCTTTCGATTGGTGGAGGGAAGCACTGGTGGAGCCACGTTGAGGCTGGGAGGGGCACGTGCCTCTCCCAGTATTAAGTCTTTTGGTAGTATACAATTGTAACGATCTAAGACTTTTGAAAATGAAAATTGAATTTAATATGAATTTTAAATAAAGTTTAAAAGGTTTAAATTATTATTGAATCAAATTTTTAGGGCGATAATAATATTTAAATGATAGAAAATTAAACTTTACTGTGGAATTTGTTAGAACAATGTTTGTTTGAAGAAAATGTTTTGTCGTTAATCGAATTATCAAAATAAGTTATAGTTCAGTTGCTAGAATCGATCAGAATCTGAAATTTAAATTATAATTAAATATTCGTTTTAATTTTTGTTCAGTTTCAGTTCGCGTAGTCTTGAAATATTTTATAGAATTTTTCTGAAATTTTTATTTTGACAAATAAGCATATATTTTTCTGACGTATTTTAGGGCGACTGTGGTCCCTTTCGACACTTTACAGAATCGATCAATCGGTCTGTTTTATTACTGTTCTAGGATCGTGGCTCATTATTTTACACGAATGTATTTTTACTTCGTTGTTTTTGGTTATTAATAAATAAAAAAAAGGGAGAGGAAATTTGTGTACCATGATGCTCTAAGTGTTGCTCTTGTTTTGGACTTGGTTCGTGAACATGCTGTAACGCATAAGACCATTTGACTTTATTTACATTTAACGCTAAAAATATTATAAACAAGAGGCCAGACATTTGTGTGTATCTCCTTTTAGGGGAACCCAACGCGTGTAAATAATTTTTTTAGCATCCTAACATTTGTCAATTTGGTAGAATTTTCTTACCACGTTACTTCTTCCTGCTCACCTTTCTTCCACGTTGCTTTTGTTCCTTGCCACCGCGTCTCTTCATTTAAGCGTTTCTGGGAAGATTTGCATTGGACTCCTTCAGTTGAAATGGATTGAAATGAAAAAAAAACAAAAATATACATAAATAAAATAGAACGTGGCAGGCAAAATGGGAGTAAAGGGGGACAAGTGGAACAAAATGTATATACGTGTGCTTTCATCCCTACCATTATTTACACTCATCTGCATGTTTCGAAATTAGCTCCCACTTTTATTTTCTTCTTCTTTCGCTCATTACCATTTCCTCCAACTTATCCAAGCGTGAAAGCCGGGAACGTCTGCATGCGCCCAAGCTTTCCTCCAACGTGAACTGCATGTTGTCCATCTCCCTCGTTTAGCCTCCACCGCACACATCAGTGCACCGCTTCACTGTATAGACACCACCATTAGTTGCTGCACCACAAACCGAGCTTCCCAAGACCCATCGAGGCCTTCAACCTGCCACCGCCTGATACTTCCAGCACCACCGAGCCTCTTCCTCCCAGTCCACTCGCCTATAGTCCATCGGTCCACTCTCTTTCCCCGATTCAAGTGCATGTGCAAGTATTTTTCTCTCATGCAGTAAAAAAACTTGGGTTCTTATATTAAAAAAAAAAAGGAAGAAAAATGCACGGTAGTAGACAGAGCCAGAAAAGGGAGGGCGAAGGGAATCTAAGGTAGAGAGTTGAAAAGGAACAAGAAAAGAGAAGAGCAAACACAAGAGAAAAAAAAAAGAACGTGAGAAAAAAATGAGAGCAGAAAGAAAAGGGAGAGAACGCAATAAAATGAAGCACGCGGAGAGACAAAAGTAGTAGAAACTTGGGAAGGTTGTTACTGGAAAGCAAATTCTGGTCAGAACACATTTTATTTTATTTTATTTTACATGATCTAAATTTTATATGCATAGTTAGTGGGTTGAAAATGGGTAGTTGCATGAATGGATAATTAATTGTTGTTAGTGTGTGATGGTTGCCAAAATAAATGCATTTAAGGCACGTTAGTGTATAACGTATATTTGGAATTTTTGGTTGATTACATGTAGGAGTGTTTAGTGTGTGATGGTTGCCAAAATAAATGCATTTAAGGCGCGTTATTGTAGAACGCGTATTTAGAAATTTATTCGTTAATTGCATGTAGAAGTGAATGTATAAAATGGTGTTGAATGTGTGCAAATATGATATATATATATATATATATATATATATATATGTACTCACTACGACCTTATATGAATTGTCAGCGAAAAATTAGGAAATTTCCTAAATTTAATTAAGAAACGATTTATTGGTTAAATGAGAATTTAGTGATTAGCAATGGTTTCTTTAACTAAATAATACTGGCGTGATAATATTTGTTGATTTTTGATTCAATAACATTGTGTTAATTTAGTAATATTTGATTACGCGAATAATTTCTCTAATTAAGATTTCATGACATTGAATACATTTGATAATGTCGATTTAAATTTTATGGTGTCATTAAAGCAATTTATTAACCAAGTTATGTTGTTAACATTTTTTTTAATATAAATGCAATAATGGTTTGACTAATATTTGGGAACTTGTTAATTGATTTAATGGTATGAATTAATTCGATTTTTGGAAACCAATTAACATGTTATTATCAACATTAAGTGGTATTATAATGTATTTTGGTGTAGCAAATTGGAAGTTGTTGAGTTTGAACTTAACGATACAATTTTGGTAAATAAAAAAATTGTAAATTGGATATTAAGAAATGTTAATTATTTTGGGAGTTAAGTATTAAGTTAATGATAATCATCTTGTGAGTTGTATTTAGTATAAATCGTTTGGTATAACTTAAATGATATGATAATAACTTTGTTTTGTTCTGAATAAAGCTTAGGTTAATTATGGAAGCTAATGCGGAACTAAGTAAACAAAAGTGAATAAGTTGAGTGTCTTTGAAATTTATGTGAATCGACTCGAGATATTGAAGCCAATTATACTCTACTGAGTGTGAATATAAGTTCATGTCATCGGCATGGAAAGGAAACAATTCCATTTTTAAAGTATTTGTTAAATTTATATAGGTTTAACTATTTTAATATGATATGTTAATTTCAAGAAAATATCTAAATAAAGCTTACTGTTTTAAAGAAATGTATATGTTTAAAAATATTTATATTAGTATACTTCTTCAAAGTTAAATATATGTTAAGTAATTATTTTAAAACATTTCTATTTTAAAGTTAGTCTATATATATTTAGTTTAATACAAATGTATTATTTTTGATTATTTTATAAAATTTGGAATTGTTTCGATCCCGAGCCGTTTGATTTGAATATAATGAACCCGTTTGAATGTTACAACGAATTTAGATTTAAGGATTATTGAAATCATGATCCTTGGTTTATAAGTGATTGCTAGAGAGTAAGGAGTTAGGAGGAAGACAATTTACAAACAATCATCTCTTAAACGATCATTCTAGATATAGAAAGGATTAAATGATGTATGTGCATATATTTGTCGGGAATCACTTGTTTGAAATATGAAGCGCTGGTTATTTGGAAAGACCGGGATTGGAACTTATTTCCGAAAACCATTCGAAATAACCATACGACGTAATAGATAAAGATATGAAGACAACGATTGAAGGCCGTGGTTCTTCACATCGAACGGACTGCCTGCTGATTGGTTTCTTTACTGATAGCTACAGTAGAGAGATGCCCCTATTACCGGAGTGGCAGAAAGTCCGAACGTGTTGGGAGAACTTTCGGATTTCGTTCCGTTCAAACCAAGGACGAACTTGTATGGATGGTGTGTCTGACATTTAAATTTACCGCATAGCACTGATCTCCGTTAATATATATCGGATTTGTGGCAAATATTTTATCCTCATCTCTAAGTCATATGAACTAAGAGGGTATGCATTGATTAAAATCAGTGATATGTCGTGAATTGTCAATGTGGCATACCGGAGTTATGAATGAGCTAGTGATGATCAAGGCATTGCTTTTCTAAGCATGTTTTGTGTATGACGTGACATCGACAAACCTCACACCCCGGATGATGAGAAACTGGCGGTTAGGTTGTGTATATATATGAATTAATGATGACCGCTGCAACAGTGGGAAACCACTTATGACTTATGGAATAAGGTATGTTCGGGGGGCCGTGTCTGGTCGAAAACCGTTGATCTGCCTCGCGATTTGTATTGGTGTCCGCGTCTGGATGAAAAACCCGTGATTACATTTCGTTTGTTTTCCGATTGATCTTTCGTGCCAGGAATCATCAAGTTGGAAAACCAAATCTCCAATACGAGCCACACAGTTTTGATTTGTATATATATATATATGTATATATATACGGCGACATAATATTATGGGTATTATGCCGTCTAGGATTAATACATTTATTTGCGAAATGGTTTTCCGCACTATATATATAATATGAAAAGAGAATTTTCACGTATGAAAGCATGTTTGGTTATCATAAGATCAAACTCGCCCATCTGGTGTGCGCTGCACTGTGTGATGTGGGACGGGCTTATGATCGCTTCATTTTATAAAAGTCATTGCGTATTTATATGCACGGGTGTTCACATGGAGTAAACCCGTTCCGCGTTAGCGGCATGGTCCGGTGAATTTCCCAACTTTAAAATGAATCATAAAGACAACTGTTTTACGTTCTCACACCAGTCCCATGGCTGACCTAGAGTTTATTGTTCCTTCCTAAACTCTGGGTGCCCATTAATTTTACACGGGCAGCTAGTAGTTTAGTTTTGCAGTTATAGATCATTGGAGCAAGATTCGAAGCGCTTTCTGGATTGGAGTTCACGCTAGAGTTTGAAGCTTCCGCTTTATCATTTTGATCTTCCGCTGAGAATATATTTTCTTTCTTCCGCTGTATACGTTTATGTTGTTACTCTGATATTCATGTAACTCTGATGTAATATTGAATTATTCAATGAAAGGTTATGTTATTTTGTTCAATGTATGTATGTACCCATAACAATTCGTCTCTCTGAACGGTTTAAGTTGGTTTAATTACCGGCAAGAACCGGGCAAAAAGGCGGGTCGTTCCAGTTGGTATCAGAGCTTTGGTTCATACAAAGCTACGGGGTACGACATATTTTGAATAGAAGATAGAACTCATCAGAGTTATAATATCTCGTTAGAGATAGGGTTAGAAATACCCAAAAATGAGATTTTGGAATAGTTCGGTGAGAGAGCGTCTTTTGAAAGTGAATTATTTTGATCTAAGTAAATCATGTTGAAATAACTTTTAATAAGACTTTTGAGTATTTTAATCGACGTCGTGATAGGACTATTGGTATATATGAAGATTTCGAATATACGCAGGGCCGGCGTATGTACGAAGCCTTATATGTACGCAATAGATATAGAGTCACACTCTAGTCGCTCGAGGATGATTCTACTGATGACCATGGCACCATCAGTAGTTATTTTCGAGTTTCGAAGTGGGATGACTATATGATTCCGGTTAGGACGTCGAGGAATGCTATTTTGACAATTGTTATGTATGATACATAAGTTAATATATGATAGTGAGAGCTAAACATCCTTAACCTAGATAATATGTTAATTTCAGAAGTAAACCCACTTAAAGAATTGGAAAGGGAAATTTTGAAAATGTATGAAAGTGAAATTATTTATTAAGAAATCATATTTGAGATATATCACCCTATATTTCATATCTTGATAATGATATTTAATCAAAGAGTAACAAACGTCTAAGTGGGGAGAAACTACTTTTCCCCAATTTAAACTGTTTGAGCAATCCAAATAGAAAGTATTTAAAGAGTAACCGCTTAGAATGCGAAGATAAACGAAATTTGAAGTAAGATTTATCCAAGAGGTGGTTAATGAAAAAAAATGAGTATCCTAAGAATAAACCGCTTATGACTGTATCCTTGGGTGTACTCGACTTCCCTATCTTGGCCTAAGCCAGTTCCATCATTTAATTCGAACCACTGAGTAGCGTCGTTCATCCCCTTTTTCTTAAGCTTGATCGAATACCTTGACTCGAATCATCGTACTTTTGAACTGCCTATACTTGTACCCTTGGGCGCACTTGACTTTCTTGTCTTGATCCTGTTTAAGAATTTGGACCAAACTTATTTGATCTTGAGTAGTTCATCTTTTGATTTAGGCGTGTTTTGATTTAATCCATTATACATTTTGATGCTCATTTGATATTAAGCTTTTGTTTTGAATACGTGAAATTTGACTTGATCCATGTATGTATACCCTTTTGTGTCAGTTTTCGAATGAAACCAAGATCGAGTTCAACTAAAGAACTTTGATTTATTCAAGACATTATGTTAATGGAACTTAAACAAATAAGTTTTGCATAAAAATTTGGAAGTGTTTGAAATATATAATTTAATTATGCAAGGAAAACAGATTTTCAAAGATGAACTGTAAGGATTTGGTTCCAAATATTGAAACTTATTTTGAATAATGATGGTTCGAAAACATGCACGTACTAAATTAGAGTGCGCAGCGAAAGCGTGATGGTATATTTGAATAAGAATGAATAGAGCCCTATAGTGTGATTAAAATGAGTTATGTTTGAAAAAAAAAAGGTGCAACTATTTGAATCGTAAAGAGATTTCTGAGATTTTGACTTATGGCACTTGAAATATTCTATCTTGTGATATACGAAGATATTTGAAATGAAGAAAGTGTTAACGATTTTTGAAAACTTCGAAAACTAGAAAGGCTTGAATCGTATGAAATTAGATTTGAAAGGTTCGAATGGTTTAAATACGATCATGGATTTTGAAATATGAAACATAAATTGCATCCTTGAAAGTTGAAAATTTTATTTTCAATTGGACGAATTTGGTTTCCAACTAGTTTAGATATGATGATAGTTGATAAAAGAGATTTCAACGGCTGGAATCACGATATTTTGAAAAGTTTTGAAAATGACTAGTATTTGTAAATTATGGTCGCAAAATGATTTACAACTTCGGAATATGAAATGATTTGGTTTGTTCGAGTAACCGTGACTAAAACTGGGTTGTGATGATGTATTTGATTTCGTATGATGGGTGATACTCAGTGGCCTTGTCATGAGGATGAATTTCTCGAACAAATAACATATAGATTTGATTAGGGTATGTTGAAACTTTGAAAGCAAATTTGGTTTTTAAAATCCCGAAGTAACTTTTGTATATGGAAGAAATATATAATATTTCAATGGTTTGTGTTGAAAATGGGATTCTAAGTCGGAGAAATCATTTTGAGATTTTCAAAATGCGTTGCAAATGACGACTTGTAATCAGAATATAAACTCGAACTTCTTTAATTAACCCTTCCAAATTTATACCTTCCTAATATAACGATTTGAGTTTTGTTAAATAAGCTTTCATATAAAGGATTTGGAAAATTTAATCATATGAAAATTTTCTTATAAGTTGCGTTGATAAATTTGGGCTTAATATAAGAATTTGTAAGTTTAACAAATTTATACGTAAGATTTATTTTGCTTATGTATAATTTCATGAGCACTCCTTTTCGTGGACGAAAAGCCTTAAGTGGGGGGAGAATGTAACGATCTAAGACTTTTGAAAATGAAAATTGAATTTAATATGAATTTTAAATAAAGTTTAAAGGTTTAAATTATTATTGAATCAAATTTTTAGGGCGATAATAATATTTAAATGATAGAAAATTAAATTTTACTGTGGAATTTGTTAGAACAATGTTTGTTTGAAGAAAATGTTTTGTCGTTAATCGAATTATCAAAATAAGTTATAGTTTAGTTGCTAGAATCGATCAGAATCTGAAATTTAAATTATAATTAAATATTCGTTTTAATTTTTGTTCAGTTTCAGTTCGCGTAGTCTTGAAATATTTTATAGAATTTTTTTGAAATTTTTATTTTGAAAAATAAGCATATATTTTTCTGACGTATTTTAGGGCGACTGTGGTCCCTTTCGACACTTTACAGAATCGATCAATCGGTCTGTTTTATTACTGTTCTAGGATCGTGGCTCATTATTTTACACGAATGTATTTTTACTTCGTTGTTTTTGGTTATTAATAAATAAAAAAAAGGGAGAGGAAATTTGTGTACCATGAATGCTCTAAGTGTTGCTCTTGTTTTGGACTTGGTTCGTGAACATGCTGTAACGCATAAGACCATTTGACTTTATTTACATTTAACGCTAAAAATATTATAAACAAGAGGCCAGACATTTGTGTGTATCTCCTTTTAGGGGAACCCAACGCGTGTAAATAATTTTTTTAGCATCCTAACATTTGTCAATTTGGTAGAATTTGCTTACCACGTTACTTCTTCCTGCTTACCTTTCTTCCACGTTGCTTTTGTTCCTTGCCACCGCATCTCTTCATTTAAGCGTTTCTGGGAAGATTTGCATTGGACTCCTTCAGTTGAAATGGATTGAAATGAAAAAAAGAAAAATATACATAAATAAAATAGAACGTGGCAGGCAAAATGGGAGTAAAGGGGGACAAGTGGAACAAAATGTATATACGTGTGCTTTCATCCCTACCATTATTTACACTCATCTGCATGTTTCGAAATTAGCTCCCACTTTTATTTTCTTCTTCTTTCGCTCATTACCATTTCCTCCAACTTATCCAAGCGTGAAAGCCGGGAACCTCTGCATGCGCCCAAGCTTTCCTCCAACGTGAACTGCATGTTGTCCATCTCCCTCGTTTAGCCTCCACCGCACACATCAGTGCTCCGCTTCACTGTATAGACACCACCATTAGTTGCTGCACCACAAACCGAGCTTCCCAAGACCCATCGAGGCCTTCAACCTGCCACCGCCTGATACTTCCAGCACCACCGAGCCTCTTCCTCCCAGTCCACTCGCCTGTAGTCCATCGGTCCACTCTCTTTCCCCGATTCAAGTGCATGTGCAAGTATTTTTCTCTCATGCAGTAAAAAAACTTGGGTTCTTATATTAAAAAAAAAGGAAGAAAAATGCACGGTAGTAGACAGAGCCAGAAAAGGGAGGGCGAAGGGAATCTAAGGTAGAGAGTTGAAAAGGAACAAGAAAAGAGAAGAGCAAACACAAGAGAAAAAAAAAACGTGAGAAAAAATGAGAGCAGAAAGAAAAGGGAGAGAACGCAATAAAATGAAGCACGCGGAGAGACAAAAGTAGTAGAAACTTGGGAAGGTTGTTACTGGAAAGCAAATTCTGGTCAGAACACATTTTATTTTATTTTATTTTACATGATCTAAATTTTATATGCATAGTTAGTAGGTTGAAAATGGGTAGTTGCATGAATGGATAATTAATTGTTGTTAGTGTGTGATGGTTGCCAAAATAAATGCATTTAAGGCACGTTAGTGTATAACGTATATTTGGAATTTTTGGTTGATTACATGTAGGAGTTTTTAGTGTGTGATGGTTGCCAAAATAAATGCATTTAAGGCGCGTTATTGTATAACGCGTATTTAGAAATTTATTTGTTAATTGCATGTAGAAGTGAATGTATAAAATGGTGTTGAATGTGTGCAAATATGATATATATATATATATATATATATATATATATATGTACTCACTACGACCTTATATGAATTGTCAGCGAAAAATTAGGAAATTTCCTAAATTTAATTAAGAAACGATTTATTGGTTGAATGAGAATTTAGTGATTAGCAATGGTTTCGTTAACTAAATAATACTGGCATGATAATATTTGTTGATTTTTGATTCAATAACATTGTGTTAATTTAGAAATATTTGATTACGCGAATAATTTCTCTAATTAAGATTTCATGACATTGAATACATTTGATAATGTCGATTTAAATTTTATGGTGTCATTAAAGCAATTTATTAACCAAGTTATGTTGTTAACATTTTTTTTTAATATAACTGCAATAATGGTTTGACTAATATTTGGGAACTTGTTAATTTATTTAATGGTATGAATTAATTCGATTTTTGGAAACCAATTAACATGTTATTATCAACATTAAGTGGTATTATAATGTATTTTGGTGTAGCAAGTTGGAAGTTGTTGAGTTTGAACTTAACGATACAATTTTGGTAAATAAAAAAATTGTAAATTGGATATTAAGAAATGTTAATTATTTTGGGAGTTAAGTATTAAGTTAATGATAATCATCTTGTGAGTTGTATTTAGTATAAATCGTTTGGTTTAACTTAAATGATATGATAATAACTTTGTTTTGTTCTGAATAAAGCTTAGGTTAATTATGGAAGCTAATGCGGAACTAAGTAAACAAAAGTGAATAAGTTGAGTGTCTTTGAAATTTATGTGAATCGACTCGAGATATTGAAGCCAATTATACTCTACTGAGTGTGAATATAAGTTCATGTCATCGGCATGGAAAGGAAACAATTCCATTTTTAAAGTATTTGTTAAATTTATATAGGTTTAACTATTTTAATATGATATGTTAATTTCAAGAAAATATCTAAATAAAGCTTATTGTTTTAAAGAAATGTATATGTTTAAAAATATTTATATTAGTATACTTCTTCAAAGTTAAATATATGTTAAGTAATTATTTTAAAACATTTCTATTTTAAAGTTAGTCTATATATATTTAGTTTAATACAAATGTATTATTTTTGATTATTTTATAAAATTTGGAATTGTTTCGATCCCGAGCCGTTTGATTTGAATATAATGAACCCGTTTGAATGTTACAACGAATTTAGATTTAAGGATTATTGAAATCATGATCCTTGGTTTATAAGTGATTGCTAGAGAGTAAGGAGTTAGGAGGAAGACAATTTACAAACAATCATCTCTTAAACGATCATTCTAGATATAGAAAGGATTAAATGATGTATGTGCATATATTTGTCGGGAATCACTTGTTTGAAATATGAAGCGCTGGTTATTTGGAAAGACCGGGATTGGAACTTATTTCCGAAAACCATTCGAAATAACCATACGACGTAATAGATAAAGATATGAAGACAACGATTGAAGGTCGTGGTTCTTCACATCGAACGGACTGCCTGCTGATTGGTTTCTTTACTGATAGCTACAGTAGAGAGATGCCCCTATTACCGGAGTGGCAGAAAGTCCGAACGTGTTGGGAGAACTTTCGGATTTCGTTCCGTTCAAACCAAGGACGAACTTGTATGGATGGTGTGTCTGACATTTAAATTTACCGCATAGCACTGATCTCCGTTAATATATATCGGATTTGTGGCAAATATTTTATCCTCATCTCTAAGTCATATGAACTAAGAGGGTATGCATTGATTGAAATCAGTGATATGTCGTGAATTGTCAATGTGGCATACCGGAGTTATGAATGAGCTAGTGATGATCAAGGCATTGCTTTTCTAAGCATGTTTTGTGTATGACGTGACATCGACAAACCTCACACCCCGGATGATGAGAAACTGGCGGTTAGGTTGTGTATATATATGAATTGATGATGACCGCTGCAACAGTGGGAAACCACTTATGACTTATGGAATAAGGTATGTTCGGGGGGTCGTGTCTGGTCGAAAACCGTTGATCTGCCTCGCGATTTGTATTGGTGTCCGCGTCTGGATGAAAAACCCGTGATTACATTTCGTTTGTTTTCCGATTGATCTTTCGTGCCAGGAATCATCAAGTTGGAAAACCAAATCTCCAATACGAGCCACACGGTTTTGATTTGTATATATATATATATATGTATATATATATGGCGACATAATATTATGGGTATTATGCCGTCTAGGATTAATACATTTATTTGCGAAATGGTTTTCCGCACTATATATATAATATGAAAAGAGGATTTTCACGTATGAAAGCATGTTTGGTTATCATAAGATAAAACTCGCCCATCTGGTGTGCGCTGCACTGTGTGATGTAGGACAGGCTTATGATCGCTTCATTTTATAAAAGTCATTGCGTATTTATATGCACGGGTGTTCACATGGAGTAAACCCGTTCCGCGTTAGCGGCATGGTCCGGTGAATTTCCCAACTTTAAAATGAATCATAAAGACAACTGTTTTACGTTCTCACACCAGTCCCATGACTGACCTAGAGTTTATTGTTCCTTCCTAAACTCTGGGTGCCCATTAATTTTACACGGGCAGCTAGTAGTTTAGTTTTGCAGTTATAGATCATTGGAGCAAGATTCGAAGCGCTTTCTGGATTGGAGTTCACGCTAGAGTTTGAAGCTTCCGCTTTATCATTTTGATCTTCCGCTGAGAATATATTTTCTTTCTTCCGTTGTATACATTTATGTTGTTACTCTGATATTCATGTAACTCTGATGTAATATTGAATTATTCAATGAAAGGTTCTGTTATTTTGTTCAATGTATGTATGTACCCATAACAATTCGTCTCTCTGAACGGTTTAAGTTGGTTTAATTACCGGCAAGAACCGGGCAAAAAGGCGGGTCGTTACAACAATGCAATGGTATAAAATGCAAAGAAAAAGTAAGAAGCGGTGGGACCGTGGGATATGAAAAGATATAACATAGTCCAATAATAGGGATAGGTCCCTCATGCATAACATCAAAGAGGGATACAGTTGTTCTTCTCTCGGTCTTATTCTTTAAACACCAGTACTACTATTACTTTTCCAACTTTTCTTCCTTTCTCAACGAAACATGTAGTCTAAAGCAGTCAAAGACCCTTGCTCTTTTTTGTCTCTCTTTTTTGTCTTTCTCTGCTTTTTGATTACTAATACAACATAAAGTCTAAGACTTAATTAGTATTTACTTACAAAATATACTTTTACAGTATTTTCTTCAATTGAAATGCATCCAACCATTACTTTTACACCTTATTAATTTACTTTCCTATCTGCATATTTTTTTCCATAAAAATCAATATAATGGTGTTTCCTTATTAATTTTAGTATTAGTGTTTTAAGGTCCAAATTTTTGTCAACAGGAAAAAGAATATCAACATTGATGTGTTTGAATCATGATTTTTCGATTGTGCCCCCTTCAGCAGAAATTTCTGGCTACGCCACTGGAGGGAAGCCGTTTGAATGACTGGAGGCATGAGGAGCAAAGTCGGTAGTTGGAACTACACGTTTGTTGGGTTTTCGAATACTGGGATGGAGGAAGGATTTGAAATGTTGAGGCATTGGTTAGTTTATGAATGTAGTGGAGAAATTTATGATGAGTTATGGGTGATAATTGTTTGGGAAAACAGGTCGTCCATGATTGGTTAGGGTGATAAAAAAAATCTAGAGCAAGGTTTATTTGCGTAAAATAAAGAAGAAGAATGAGGAGTAGTGACAGATTTTTGGGTTCAAGTTAGGGTGTGGAGGTGCGAAGGTCTCAAAAAAACTGAGGATGCAGTGTAGTTCATTTCTGAAGAGGCATAGAGCTTTATGTGAGTTCATTAGTAGTGATATTTTGCACAAAGGTGTGATTCAGATCTACGGTGGTGGGGGATCTGAGATTGATGAAGGAGTACATGTTGTTTAAAACGGAAATATGGTTGTAGGCTAATGGTGATTGTGGATAAATTTGTTGTGATGCAATTGAATATGGTTGGAGTGAAGTTGGTTTGGTAATACCGACGGTTTGTTCTATGTGGGATGGAAAAAGTTTGGGCGGTGAATTTTGCTTGGGTATGCAAACAGTAGCCGATTGTTTTAGTATTTTTGTTCCGTGGAGATGGTCGGAGAGGGCGGTGATGTTGTATATTAATCAAAGGATGTTCGATGGTAGAAGAAAATGTAGAAACATGCAAGTATTCAACCGGTAGTGGACGTTGAAGGAAGAACAATAAAGGGTCATCGACTGTAATTCGGATTTGAAATTACAAGATACAGAAGTAGCACTACTAAAAACACATGGTTAAGGTGCATAATTAAATTATACATGGTAATTAAAATCACTATTGATAGTATTTAATGTACATAATTTATTTTAATTCATCTGGAATTTGTAATAACTGTGTATGTTGTTCTTACGTTATTAGAATCTGATGAAAACAAGTCATGCTGAGATCGTAACGATGGAATCTACATTGTGGATCTGAGGTGGCTGAGAATGAAGCTATTGGGATTTCATGGAAAAATCAAACGCTTGTTTGATTTTAAAATAAAATAGAAGCACAATCATCAACTGCAAACTATGTGAGTATACTCACTAACTCTGGCTCGTTTATATTTTTTATATAAACGAGTTTTAAATTTATTATAGTATTTTTATATTGTGTGATGGTAGTTTGGATGAATAGTTGATAAAACTAATTGAAATGGTTGACATAATTATATCGTTGATCGATTATTGTTTCTGTTTACTATGATATTTCATATTGATGTGAAATTTATATTATTGATGTTGATTAACATCTGTGGATGCAGGGAAACAGGTTAGAGGGATCCACTGGATTCCTTAACATCTATATTACTGTTTTCATTGATTGTGTTATTTAATGTGATATTTAATTGGTGATTGATTATGTTGTGTTTTGTGACGGCCCGCCTTGCACCAGCCGACATTTCCAATGAAGGTGCGCTATGCCAATGCCCGACTAGCACAGGACGGTCGTCAAAGAAAGGAAAGAAAGAAATTTGAACTAACAAGGAACCTGTAGAATGTCTCGCAACGCATGGAATAAAATATAATAATAACATACATGACATAAAACAAGCGAGATAGTGCATAAGCTGAAAACTAAACCATAATCATCATAGCAGCGGAAATTCAAAATACAGCTTATTACAACTCCAACGTACTGTCTCTAAAGCAAAGAAAAAGGTGCACTACTAATGCCCAAAGTAGTGACCAGCAACAACACAGGGAGAATATATATATATATATATGTATATATATATCATACGTGGAAGCCTCCTGCTCGTCTCTGGTACAACTACTCGTGCATATCACCTAACCTGTCTCTAGTCTTCCCATTTAAGAGCACCCAGAGTAATAAGAAGAGACATAAAACTCTGGGTCAGACAAAAGTCTGGTATGAGCGATAAGCAGCAAAACAAAACAATAATTGGTATACATAACCATACCAGAACCTGGACCTGCAACCAAAGAGTTAGCACACAAGATGTACAATACTCTAAGGTGGCACTAACATATGGTGTAAAGATACGGGGAAGGGGGTGTGCATGTCATAGTGATGTTAAACAATCATGCATAGCAATCATCCTCACATCACTCACTCAGTGCGTAAAGCATACAATATCCACCACTTCGATTACCGAATCCTTTGCTATGATCACTCTGCCTCATGAAGCCACAGGGACTTCAACGCACTGATCCACAGCTATTATTGTTTCTGTTTACTATGATATTTCATATTGATGTGAAATTTATATTATTGATGTTGATTAACATCTGTGGATGCAGGGAAACAGGTTAGAGGGATCCACTGGATTCCTTAACATCTATATTACTGTTTTCATTGATTGTGTTATTTAATGTGATATTTAATTGGTGATTGATTATGTTGTGTTTTGTGACGGCCCGCCTTGCACCAGCCGACATTTCCAATGAAGGTGCGCTATGACAATGCCCGACTAGCACAGGACGGTCGTCAAAGAAAGGAAAGAAAGAAATTTGAACTAACAAGGAACCTGTAGAATGTCTCGCAACGCATGGAATAAAATATAATAATAACATACATGACATAAAACAAGCGAGATAGTGCATAAGCTGAAAACTAAACCATAATCATCATAGCAGCGGAAATTCAAAATACAGCTTATTACAACTCCAACGTACTGTCTCTAAAGCAAAGAAAAAGGTGCACTACTAATGCCCAAAGTAGTGACCAGCAACAACACAGGGAGAATATATATATATATATATATATATGTATATATATATCATACGTGGAAGCCTCCTGCTCGTCTCTGGTACAACTACTCGTGCATATCACCTAACCTGTCTCTAGTCTTCCCATTTAAGAGCACCCAGAGTAATAAGAAGAGACATAAAACTCTGGGTCAGACAAAAGTCTGGTATGAGCGATAAGCAGCAAAACAAAACAATAATTGGTATACATAACCATACCAGAACCTGGACCTGCAACCAAAGAGTTAGCACACAAGATGTACAATACTCTAAGGTGGCACTAACATATGGTGTAAAGATACGGGGAAGGGGGTGTGCATGTCATAGTGATGTTAAACAATCATGCATAGCAATCATCCTCACATCACTCACTCAGTGCGTAAAGCATACAATATCCACCACTTCGATTACCGAATCCTTTGCTATGATCACTCTGCCTCATGAAGCCACAGGGACTTCAACGCACTGATCCACAGCTACTAATCCTTTGCTACGTCCACTCTGCCCCCATGGAGTCATAATAACCCCGCTGCATTGGCTCATAGCCTTGCTACGATCACTTTGCCCCTCGAGTCATGATGACTACTGCACTGATCCATAGCCAATAATCCGTCTATCCGTGGTGAACTAAGTTATGGATACCGATAACCGCTTTGCACACGTCCCGCAGCAAAGTCCAATCATGAAGTTAACTCGTTGGCTCCCATCTGGATCCTGAGTTACAACTTCTCATTTGTACTACCTTTACATCTCGGGTTTTGATCATCATCCCCTTCGCACTTCATTTTCCTTTCAGTATGTTTACTGTCCAAAGCTCAAAGATCGAATCGTTGAACCCCCTAAGCATCGGTTTGTGGCTCTCCCTCCTGTCCTCGGCTCGTAATAATGCTCCTGGGTCGTGGTCATGAGCTCCACTCGTAGGTCCTGGTCGTGATGGTGGGCTCGGTCGTGACCAAGCTTCGGGTCGTGACATCATGCTCGGTTCGTGGTGAAGGGTGCTCTAGCATAGTTCATGACTTGCTTCATGGCGACCTCCATCGGGTCGATTCGTGCTTTGGCTCGTGAAAGGTAGGTGGCCCATGGTTCGGGTCAGATCGTGATACGTGTTCACGAGTGGGAGTCGGGTCTAGGTGCTTCACGGACAGAATTTGACCAATTTCCTGCAACTTTTCCAGCAAGCTATTTATGCCATACGATGGCGTTTTCGGTCATTCTAACTTCTCTATGCAATCACACAACATTCCAAACTGTAATAGCAACATGTATAACCAACCATAAATACCAAAACGGCAATATAATATGTTAAAATGGATCAAACATACTCAAAACCCATGTTTTTCCCTTAGTCCCCTTAATCATGATTAATGATAGGATTAGCAAAACATATCCAAATTAACCCAAATTTCCAACGGAGGCTTAAAATAATATTTAAGCATTTCTAAACATTTTTCCAGAATTTAATAATGTATAATTTCGTTAAATTAGCACTAATCACCCCTAATTAGCCGTAATTAGTGAAAAACAATGCAAATCACTCACCTTAGCCACAAATAAAATATCAAACCTGAAAACTCCAGTGTTTGGGTCGAATTCTAATGCCTAGCAGCAGTTCCAACTCTGATTTGGTGCATTTCTCCTTGATTTGATGTAAATTAGCATAATCTCTGATTAGAGAGCGATTTGGGATGAAAATACAAGGTGGAGGCCATTGTTAGGGTTTCTAAGAGGTAAATGGCGGCTAGAAAACTGAAGTAGAATGAAAACCTAACTCATTTCAGCCTCCCCATAACCCTAATTCTGAAATGGGTTATGGGCCCATTTTAATTACCCTAATCAGCCCACTTAAGCAGTTTTTCACCTTCTAAACCTTGTTTCAGCCATATCTCCCAAACGGTGAGTCTGTTTGGCTAATGTGACCATTCTACGGAAAGATAAACCATCATCCGAATCCAATGAATGTGGTTTCAAGTCAATATTCCTTACCAATCAAAAGCTATGGCCGAAACAAGATCAGCTAGGAAAACAGTCATTTAAACATCGGAAAAAATCGTGAACATGGGAAATGACCCCAATAGTCATTCTTTAAAGGTACACGACTATACAACCTCATACGAAAAAGAAATAAATATTCTACGATCCTTCGATGCGTAGAATGCTGGTCGTTGCACTCTCCCCCCCCTGAAGAAATTTCGCCCCCGAAATTCCTTAACTAAAACATACAAAGGTGTTCCGCATGCCTATCACTCATTCGCAAACAATTAAACATACACAACAAGAACATTAAGTCTATCATAGCATGCAGAATAACTAATTCGCAATTTAAAATCTTACCAGGCAAAGAGTTCTGGATACGGCTTCCTTATGCTCTCCTCCATTTCCCAAGTACAATCATTTTCATTCTCGCCCCACTGAACCTTGACAAGTTTCACTGCCTTTCTTCGAAGTTTCCTCATATATCTCTCGACAATACGGATCGGCTTGCGGTTCCCAACCGCCTCGGGTTCTACTTCGATGTCATCCAACTGATCTGGTGAAATAGTCATATTGGGGTCGTGCACAAACTTCCTTAACTGGGAAACATGAAATACGTTGTGAACTCCTACCATCTTGTCTAGCAACTCAACTTTATATGCCAAATTCCTAACTTGCTCGAGTACTGGGAATAGGCCAACAAATCTTGGTGCTAACTTGCCTTTCCTACCAAATCGAATCACGCTCTTTACGGAGAAATCTTGATAAACACCAAGTCTCCAATAGAGAAATTTAAATCTCTTTGCCTCTTATTGGCATAACTCTTCTGCCTATCTTGGGCAGCCTTCATTCGTTGTTGGATAACCCTGATCTTATCTGAGGTTTCTCTTATCACATTTGGCCCAAGCACAAATTTCTCACCTGTTTCTAACCAACATGATGGTGAGTTGCATGGTCTTCCGTATAATGCTTCAAATGGGGCCATACCAATACTAGACTGATAACTATTATTATATGCGAACTCCACTAGATGCAAATGGTCATCCCATGACCCTCCAAAATCCAATATATAAGCTCTCAAGAGATCTTCTAATACTCGATTCACATTCTCTATCTGACCGTCGGTTTGAGGATGGTACGCGGTACTGAGATGTAATTCTGATCCTAACGCCTCTTGTAAGCTCTTCCAAAATCCACTAGCAAACAACGAATCTCGGTCGCTCGCAATGCCTTTGGGTATTCCATGAAATCTCACTACCCACTTGATATACAGTTCTGCTAAATTAGCTGCCGTTCTATTCGATTGATGGGTATAAACTTCGCACTCTTGGTCAATCGGTCCATAGTTACCCAAATGTTATCATGACCCGATCTAGTCCATAGTAACCCATTAATGAAATTCATTGAGACTTGTTCCCATTTCCATTCGGGGATTTCTAATGGTTGCAACAAACCACTAGGCTTCTTTTACTCAGCTTTAACTAGCTGGCAATTCATGCATTTGGATATAAACTTCCCAACGTCTCTTTTCATTCCTTCCCAGTAGTAGGTCTGCTTCATGTCTCGATAAATTTTGTTACCATTGGGATATATAGTCAGTTTCGAGTGATGACACTCTCTCAGCACTTCATCTCTCAATCCACTGACATTAGGTATAACTAGTCTCCTATTCTTTCTAAGCCACCCATCTTGATCAAGCTCATACTTGTTCATCTCCTCATCGATACTCATCTCTAACTTGGAGATGATTTCCAATAAGTTAGGATCGTCCCTTTGACTGGAACCAGTCCGCTCAATCAAAGTGGGTCTGATCGTCAAACTTGCTAACATTTATGGATTCAATTCGCACCTTGGTCTAAAATCATACCCAGCGATGTACTCCAGTTGCTTCCATTCCAGAAACTAGCCCCTAAACTGGCATGTCTTCTACTCAATGCATCAGCTACCGCATTGCCCTTTCCTGGTGTATATGTGATATCAAAATCATAGGAAGCCAAGAATTCTAACCATTTCTGCTGTCGGAGATTTAGATCCTGCTAGGAGAAAAGGTACTTCAACGATTTATGATTGGTAAACAACTCGAATCTTTCTGCCAAGAGATAATGTCTCCACATCTTCAATGCGAACACGGTCGCTTCCAATTCCGAAATTATGGGTAGGATATCTTTCTCATGCGGCTTCAGTTGTCGACTAGCATAAGCTACAACCCTAATTCCTCGCATCAATACAACACCTAGTCCGGTACCACATGCATCCGTGCATACTGTCATCTCTTCATTCGCTTTAGGAATGACTAACACTGGCGCACGCCTCAACTTTTCCTTTAGACTCTTAAATGCATTCTCTCACTTTTCGTCCCAGACGAAAACTTAATTCTTCTTGGTCAACTGAGTCAACGGTGCTGCTATCTTGGAGAAGTCTTGGATAAACTTACGATAATATCCAGCTAATCCCAAGAAACTTCTTATGTCTATTGCATTCTTGGGCGTAGACTAATCTTGTACCGTAGCCGTGTTCGCAAGGTCCACGGCAATCCCATTTTCAAAAACATCATGGCCCAATAACCTCACTTCCCTCCTCCAGAAGTGACACTTAGAGAAATTTGCTTTCAACTGGTGTTTTCTCAACACCTCGATCACTACTCTTAAATGTTCCTTGTGTTCTTCCTCTATCCTCGAATAAACCAAGATATCATCTACAAACATAAGAACAAACTTATTCTATTGATCTTGGAATACTCTATTAATAAGATCCACAAAATATGCTGGTGCATTGGCCAACCCAAATGGCATGACCAACCACTCACAGAATCCAGACGGTGTCCGAAGGGCCATTTTAGGAATACTCTCAGCTGCTACTCGGAGTTGATGAAAACATTTCGTGAGGTCCAATTGGGAGAACACTTTTGCTCCTTCCAATTGATCGAACAAATCATCTATCCACGGAAGAGGATACTTATTCTTCCTAGTCACCTTATTCAACTCGCGATAGTCCACAAACAAACGAAGGGAACCGTCTGCCTTAGTGGCAAATACGACTGGTGCTCCCCACTCGGAAACACTTCTTCTGATAAATCCCTTCTTCAAAAGATCGCTTACTTGCACCCCGAGCTCTCGCTGCTCCCTTGGTGCCATACGACGAAGTGGCATCACTATAGGTTTGGCATCTTTCACTAAATCAACCCGAAACTCAATCTCTCGGTATGGTGGAAGTCCGGTCACTTCCCCGAAGACGTCCGTATACTAGCTAGCCACAGGCACATCTGATAACTCATCATGTGGGATGTCGAGGGAATTCAGAAAACTAGCCATTACCCGATCACGAGGTAGTCCACCAAACACTACCCTCTGCCCATCATCCGCTCTAACTATCACCAAAAAGCCTTCACAGTCTACCATCCCCTCGTACCTTTGGAGCCAAACGACTCCCAAAATAATACCAAACCCAGTAAAGCCCAAAACAAAGAAATCACAAGCAAACATACATCCATGACTCGACAAGACCACATTATGACAGATCATACTAAGGCTAGTCGAACCACCAATCGGGTTCGTCACCGCTAAAGTTCTATCAACTATATTAGGTTCCAATCCCAACCTATCTACTAGGTCACTATATATGAAGGAACGGGAAGCCCTGGTATCAAAAAATACTCGAACAGGAACATCATAAATAGAAAGCATACCTTGAATGACGATATTCTTTCCTTTCTCTGCCGCAGTTGGGGCATTTGACGAAGAAGGAACAACATTAATAACATATACTTTCACGGTCTGTTTCTCTTTAGGGGGTTGCAGACATTTATCCTTGTGATGTCCCACTTGGCCGCAGGCCTGCAGTTGAAGCACTTCCTATCCGCTGGCTTTGCTTGACATTTTTTAGCATAATGGCCCTTCTTGCCACAACTAAAGCACTCAACATCTTTATTATTCTTCTTCTGACCATCCTTAGCTTGGTTCTGACTCTGCTCCCTTTTATTCTGAGAATTATTCTATCCTCCACCGCTTGCTTGCGGCTTTGGCCCCTCTGCAGATGCAATACTAATTTCAGCCTTGGGCTTAGGATAAAGGCTCTTTGGTCTCAATGCTATCCCAACAATCGATTCAAAAGCCTCATCAATGTGGTTTATAAGCCTTTCCCCCAAGTACTGATCTAAGCCTATTATGAACTTCTCATTCTTCATCTCGTGAGTGTCAATAAGGGATAATCCATACTTCGATAAAGTATCAAACTCAGCAATATATTCCGAGACTGCCCTACCATTCGGGTTAAGCTCCACGAACTTCCTAAACAATTCTGATTTCTGAGAAGCTGGGATAAACTTATCACTGAATCGGGCCTTAAACCGATCCCAAGTAACTTGATCCTCAAGGGTAGCTACCTTAATAGCATTCCACCAATTCATAGCCCGTCCTTGCAGCTGACGAGATGCTAGCTTCCTCTTCATCGCGTCTTCGATTCCCAGATCCTCGAAGATAAATTTACAACTATCAAACCAATCTTGAACTTCCATAGCCGATTCCATTCCGTGGAATGGCTTCCCACTAATACTAGTGTAGTCCTTACAAAGCTTGGCGAAATCGGCCCTAGGCACCTGCACCGCTGCACCACCACCATTTGCAGCATTAGGAGTTGCCCTCTGAACATCCCTAAGCATCTCTCTCATGAAGTCAGTGAACATCGTCCTCATATCAGGAACATTCCCATTATTAGCTCCTTTACCAGTACCCCTCGTATGTCAGCTCATCGTTCAATCTATAAGGAGAAAACGATTAACCATCCCTTCAGTGGTGCCAGTGCAGTGTGACTTTATCCCGAAATATACTAATAGTATATATATGTATATATAGCTTTTGATAACCAAAATATCACAAATACGCGCTCTCATATATGTATACTATCTCTCCCTGGTGTCTTTCCCTAGGTTAACTACGCAACCTAGAGTTCTGATACCAAGTGTGACAGCCTGCCCCGCACCAGCCGGCATTTCCAATGAAGGTGCGATGTGCCAATGCCCGACTAGCATGGGACGATCGTCAAAGTAAAGAAAGAAAGAAATTTGAACTAACAAGGAACCTGTAGAATGTCTCACAGCGCATGGAATAAAATATAATAATAACATACTTGACATAAAATAGGTGAGACAGTGCATAAACTGAAAACTAAACCATAATCATTATAGCAGCGGAAATTCAAAATACAACTTATTACAACTCCAACATACTATCTCTAAAGCAAAGAAAAAGGTGCACTACTAATGCCCAAAGTAGTGACCAACAGCAACACAAGGAGAATATCTATATATATATCATATGTGGAAGCCTCCTGCTCGTCTCCGGTACAGCTATTCGTGCATATCACCTAACCTGTCTCTAGTCTGCCAATTTAAGAGCACCCAGAGTATTAAGAAGAGACATAAAACTCTAGGTCAGACAAAAGCCTGGTACGAGCGATAAGCAGCAAAACAGAACAATAACAGGTATACATAACCAAACCTGAACCTGGACCTGCAACCAAAGAGTTAGCACACAAGATGTACAATACTCTAAGGTGACACTAACATATGGTGTAAAGATACGGGGAAGGGGGTGTGCATGTCATAGTGATGTCAAACAATCAAGTGTAGCAATCATCCTCACATCAATCACTCAGTGCGTAAAGCATACGATATCCACCAATTCGATCACCCAATCCTTTGTTATGATGACTCTGCCCCATGAAGCCACAAGGACTTCACTGCACTGATCCATAGCCACTAATCCTTTGCTATGTCCACTCTGCCCCATGGAGTCATAATAATTCCACTGCACTAGCTCATAGCCTTGCTACGATCACTTTGCCCCTTGAGTCATGATGACTTTACTACACTGATCCATAGCCAATAATCCGTCAGTCCGTGTTGAACTAAGTTATGATACTGATAACTCCTTTGCACACGTCTCGCAGCAAAGTCCAATCATGAAGTTAACTCATTGGTTCCCATCTGGATCCTGAGTTACAACTTCTCATTTGGACTACCTTTGCATCTCGGGTTTTGATCATCATCCCGTTCGCACTTCATTTTCCTTCCAGTTTGTTCGATGTCCAAGCTCGAAGATCGGATCATGGATCCCCCTAAGCATCGGCTCGGGCTCGCCCTCCTGTCCTCGGCTCATAATGATGCTCTTTGGTCGTGGTCGTGAGCTCCACTTGTGGGTCCTGGTCGTGATGGTGGGATCGGTCGTGACCAAGCTTCGGGTCGTGACATCATGCTCGGTTCGTGGTGAAGGGTGCTCCAACATAGTTCGTGACTTGCTTCATGGCGAGCTCCATCGGGTCGGTTCGTGCTTTGGCTCGTGAAAGGTAGGTGGCCCATGGTTCGGGTCGGATCGTGATACGTGTTCACGAGTGGGAGTCGGGTCGCACAGGTGCTTCACGAACGGAATTTGACCAATTTCCTGCAACTTTTCCAGCAAGCTATTTACGCCATACGACGACGTTTTCAACCATTATAACTTCTTTATGCAATCACACAACATTCCAAATAGTAATAACAACATGTATAACCGACCATAAACACCAAAACAACAATCTAATATGTTAAAATGGATCAAACATATTCAAAATCCATATTTTTCCCTTAATCCCCTTAATCATGATTAATGATAGGATTAACAAAACATATCCAAATTAACCTAAATTTCTAACAGAGGCTTAAAATAATATTGAAGCATTTCTAAACATTTTTCGAGAACTTAATAATGTATAATTTCGTTAATTAGCACTAATCACCCCTAATTAGCCGTAATTAGTAAAAAAACAAAGCAAATCACTCACCTTAGCCATAAATAAAATATCAAATTTGAAAACTCCACTGTTTGGGTCGAATTCTAATGCCTAGCAGCAGCTCCAACTCTGATTTAGTGCTATTTCTCCTTGATTTGACGTAGATTAGCTTAATCCTTGATTAGAGAGCAATTTGGGATGAAATTAGAAGGTGAAGACCATTGTTAGGATTTCTAAGAGGTAAATGGCGGCTAGAAAACTGAAATAGAATGAAAACCTAACTCATTTCAGCCTCCGTATAACCCTAATCCCGAAATGGGTTATGGGCCCATTTGCTAATTGCCCTAATCAGCCGACTTAAGGAGTTTTCATCTTCTAAACATTGTTTTAGCCATATCTCCCAAACGGTGAGTCCGTTTGGCTAATGTGACCACTCTACGGAAAGGTAAACCATCATCCGAATCCAATGGAAGTGGTTTCAGGTCAAAACTCCTTGCCAATCAAAAGTTATGGCCAAAACAAGATCAGCTAAGGGCAAACGGTCATTTAAAAATCGGCAAAAATCATGAACATGGGAAATGACCCCAATGGTTGTTCCCCAAAGTTACACGACTACACGACCTCATACGAAAAAGAAATAAATATTCTACGATCCTCCGATGCGTAGAATGCGGGTCATTACATGTTTAAATTACAATGGCCCTTAAATTTTGGTATTTAAATACTGTAAAATATTTTTGGATGGTAGAAAAGGAATTTGGGATTTAAAAAAGAAATTTAATTTCGAATAGAGTTGAAAATAGGAACATATTCAAATGGATAATCAAGAAGTTGTTTTTAAATGAGAGTATAAATTGAGTGAATTATTTATCATTGGATAAATTGAAATATAAATTCAAATTTGAATTTATATGGAAAAATGGAAATCGGTTTTGAAACTAATATTTGAAATGAGATTTGAACTTAGCAAATTATAAAGGAAATTATAAATGAGATTATAAATGTTTTAAATTAATAATGAGTTTTTCTATTAACAATTGTAAATAGAAGTTATAAATGAAATTTGGATTTGACATGGTAAAATCAGATGGATTTGATTATGTAAAAAGAAATATTATCCACAATTAAAGTGAATAATCATTTAGAGCAGATATTTTTCAAATGAAAGCATCTATAAAAGAAATCTGGGTTGGAAATGTGAATTCAAATAGAAATTTGAATGATAAGGGAAATGGAAATCGTTTTCAAAAGGAAACGTTGGATTTTATTACAAAGCTTGGAATATAAAACAAATTGAAATGAAATCCAAGGGATTTATAATTATACTTTGATTAGGTCGAATTTTATTATAATGGTTTAGTTCAGGAAGGATATTTGAATTTTATTTGGTATCAAAATATAATTTAAATGAAATATATTAAGAAGTGAATATTTCAATATTTATAGCTATGGAAATACAATTCCATGTTTTGAAATAGTTTAAGATTTATTTTAAGTTAGAATTATTAAACAAATCTAGTTTCCTATTAAGGAAAGATACTGATATTTCAAAATGAATAACGATTGAAAGAAAATGTTTTGCGAATGGAAATAGTCATAAAGGAAATTGAGTTAACCTGGAATGATAAGATTTATTTCGAAGTTCGGAATATTAATCGAATATAGAGTATTCGAATGAGTGTTATTTATTGAAATTCGATTATATCGAATTTAGGGAAGTAGTTGTCTTTACTTTCCGTTTGAATCAAATTTAATTATTTAATTGTTTACTTATTAATTTATTTATTGAAATAAATAAGTACAAGTTATATTTTTATAAACCAAATATTTGCAAACAACGATTATAACGCTACCATTATAATAAATGTTTTATAAATCTAAACAACGATTATAATACCGTTATAATAAATGTTTTATGAATCTAAACAGCGATTTAATGCTACCATTATAATTAATGTTTTATAAATAAAATATTCGGAAACAACGATTATAACGCTACCCTTATAATCATTGTTTTCCGTAAAAAGAAGTGGATTCTTAGATTGAATCTGAGAGTCGCGTAAGCGATGTTTTTTTCGAAGTTGTGAGCTTTGACTATTTCAAAGTTGAGAATGTTGTTCAGTTAAGGTCTAAAAGGTAATTATACCCCAGCTTGATTGACTTCATGATTGATGGAGGAATGGTTAAGGTTCGATGTTGAAGATTAGTTAGCAACGTGGTTAGTTAATAAATGATTAATGGTTTGAGTTATAATAACGATGTTTTATAACATCACGTTAATTTAAAGGATTTTTTAATGTTTCCCCAAATAAAATAAGAGATATTTTCAATGCATAGAAAATGAAATGAATTGGTCAACGAGGAATTTATAAATGGAATATGGAAATATTTTCTAATATTAATAAGGTATATTTTCTGAATATAGAAAATAAGGATTCACGAATACTCAGAAATGTTTTCTGATTGGAATAAGAGATATTTTCTCGAATAAAGAAATTAGGATATTGGAAATGTTTTTTCCAAGAATCAAGAGAACAAATAGAGCTTTGAAAGGATATAGAGGAGGGAAAAAGGGAATTTGGAATCAATAATATAATAAGGAATTAATATTAAAAGGGGCCAGTGTTGTTTGATGTTTGATCAATAGAATTTCCAATTGGAAATAGGACCGTTGGTGGCATGGCTGCTTCTTTGATAGTTAAATCATCGACTATCAAAGTTTTGATTCATTTTATACCTCCGTTGTCAATATGGAGAGACTGGGATTAGATTTAATGTCTGAAAACCACTCTGCATTGGCATAAGAATTACGAATCAACTCATGCTAATGATAATTGAAGATAGAGTAAATTGCAAGGGTTGTTCTGTTAATCCTAGGTAGAAATTGCCCAAGATGGATTAATAGAATAGTGCCTTCGGTTTGTCCTGTCCCAGGACAATGTATATGGATGGACATGACAATGTGGAATTCAAAGCAAATGGTGACAAGATGTTCTAAAAGGAAACCACGACCTAAAGCCTCATCACCTGGGAAATGATAGAAATCAGGCAGGCAGCATGGCTAAGTGAGTCATTCCCATTAGGGGTATTATCACATGATCTAGAGAAATTTCATTTGTTCCTTATTCTATTCGCTGTTGTATGCTTTCGGTAAAGGTTGTTGATCACAACCGTTGGTGATAATATGCTCGGTACACTCAAGTTAAATGAGTGGCCAACCATGTGTGGCCGGGCTGCAAGATGTTCTTGTTGAACCCCAGTGTATCCCCTCTAGATTACACCGATCGGAAGGTGGCTTCATACGGTGTTATAGTCGGAATCCAATCTCCAATAAGCGCCCTGCGGTTTTTGATTTAATAGTATATATGGAGAGTGAGATGCAAGCGTTCTGCTAGATTGTTATTTATTTGATATTGCCACTATTATAATATCACTAGAATTTGATATCAAAAAATATTTTGGGTTATCGTAATGTAAAAACCATCCGTGTTTATGTGTGGATCATTTGTACGATTATCATTTCTTTCGAAAATATTTTTGAAAGTTAAATCAAATGGTTAGAGTTCACTCACATCGGTCTCATGACTGACCCAGAGTTTATTTTGTTTTGTTTTCCCTAAACTCTTGGGTGCCCAAATTTGTACAGGCAGTCAAGTAGTTGGAATTTTACAGATTCACTTGGAGGAGCTTGAAGCAGAAGGCTTCATCAATTAGCTATAGACTATCATATTTTCCATTGTGTACCATGTTGTATCTGTAACCAGGTGTTATAACTATTCCAGGAATAACCGTTGTGCTCTTATGATGGTATGTATATATAGTTATTGATTTGTATTTCAAAAATTATGTTATATTATAATATATTTTATTCATCCGCTGTGAGGTTTGTCTTCTTTGTTTTCTCCTATTCTAATTTCTATTTCTTTCTATTTCTCATCCTCTAACTTCTATTCACTAATGATTCATAATTCTGTGCAATTTGGGTTGGACATGTGGTGTTATTAGTCAACTCAAAGGCTATGGAAATCTGGGCCATTACACTCTAAAACTGTATCGTCTTCTGTATTTAAGTCCTATATATAAACCCTATATATATATATTCTAGATAGAAATGCTAGTATATATTTTATAATCAATTAATAATGATAATTGAAATAAAGTTGTTGTAATCAAAACTCCATTCTCTAACAATCTCCCCCTTTTTGATAATGATAACCCTAATTTATAAAATATTCATACATGTTCGTACTTGTTGATACTTTTAGATCTGGTCCTTTGATTACGCCCCCTTTCATCATGAATCCTAGATGCTCCCCCTTAAACTAAGTCTAACTAATCCTTATTTTATAATTTTTCCCCTTTTGTCATCAACAAAAAGAATTCTAAATATACTCCCCCTAAATTTATACCATAAATATCTATAACCTATGTTTATCTATATATTCTAGGATTATAATACTTGATTTTATACTAAAATATATGCATGGCTCCCCTCTAAATTTATGCCTATATTATCCTAAAAGTATAAACAAATCAATCTAACCAAGTATTATAGTTAATATTTACAAATATTTCAATCCATATATATATATATATATATATATATATATATATACATGTTTCAAATCCAAGTAATCCAAACTAAGCAATATTTACAAACAAGTTCAAATCAAACAAGCCAATCAAACAAATCATTCCAAATAATTCAAATATTCTTGGAACTTCCACCCATCCGTCCCCTTCAAAGATTAGATCCTTTTTGATGACTTCCCAATCTGCATCTACTTTTGTGGGTAGTGCTTTAGCAAGATTGTTGTCTTTATCTCTGAAAAGAGAAGGTATTAGGCAATAGATGACATCAAAGTGCTTCTCTTGATGTTCAACCATCTTTATTTGACTCTGACGCTGGTTACGAAATATTGTAGATAAGATATTCTTGAAAGAATTCAATGTTTCTTCAAGATTCTCACTCAAACTGTGAATAGGATTTGACATAATTTGATTTTATAGATAAGAACTGATTAGAGAAGAAGGAGAAAGGATAAAATAATTTTTTCTGAAAGAAATAGGTATTTATTGGTCTGGAATTCGCTGGAATTGAATAGACATTAGTTAGTTATAAAAATTTTAAATTTTGAACAAGTTTGAAAAACTAGCAGTTAACGTAAGTCAATATCCTTTAGTAACTTTTTTGGGATTTTTCAATTTTTAGTTAATTCTTATTATATTATTTTAATTTATTTAATTCTATTGTTTTTACAGTAAATTAAAGATTGCTTTTACATAAATAAACACCATCCATTAGTACTTTAAAAAAATTCATTCATTTAATAAAAGACACTAAATACGAGACTCGAAAGAAAATACAAGCAAATATAAAAGATAATATAAACTAGATAAGCTTAGATTTCAGTGGATAATAGGGGGGAAGATGATATTCCAAGTTTTCTTCCTATTTTGCCAATGAACTTAGACATATAGGTAAGAGTCTTTTTGATTTTCTTTTGGTTCTTGGCTGATTTGGCTTGATTTTGAACAAGCATTTCTTTAGATATGGTTCTAGGATTAGACAGACACTCTATACTTTCCAAAGAGGTTTCTTCTTCTTCTTCGATATCCATATGATTTTTTTCTTGTTGTTGTTACATTCAGGCTTGTTAATTTTTTAATGTTTCATAAGGCTTAAAGGTGATTGGAATTTGCATAAGATGTATATTTGTTGAGTCAAACACCTTTCTTGACACAAATTCTTCTCTTTTAAGACCTACTCCAAAATATTTAAAAATCCGAGTATGGTAAACTCCATAATATATAGTGTTTTCACTTATGGACATTTCTTTAAGCTTAATTTCTTTTAAAATCATATCGGCCCAATTGATGTCATAAACACCAAAAAGAGCAAAGATGGCCTTTTTGAGTTTAAGGGTAGGGTTTTAGAAATTTCTAGAATGTAGAGTAATGGCATGTTGGAGGAGGTGGTTGACGATTCTGGCCTTTGGGCGGAAAAGGCGATTTTTGAATTCCAAATGAGCATCACTTTCAAATATGTGATGAAAGGTTTCCAAATCCATTTCATTAACTTCGAATTCGGAAAAATCCAAGCCCGTACTTATACAATTTAAGATAATACCCAAAATTTCACAATCCAAAATAATTCAAGTGACTTTTACGCTACTCCATACTTGATTTTCTTTTCTTATGTAAAAGCCACAATTCAAATTCGCGTAGAACA
Source organism: Allium sativum (assembly GCA_030737875.1). Taxonomy (NCBI): domain Eukaryota; kingdom Viridiplantae; phylum Streptophyta; class Magnoliopsida; order Asparagales; family Amaryllidaceae; genus Allium; species Allium sativum. Next base: position 930,687,030 of record CM060922.1, on the reverse strand, counting down.
TTTTGACGAGTTTCGGGTAACATACTTCATTATTATCCCGACCATCAACCAAACTTAGAACTTCATTTTGATTCAAAAGAGAAGGAAGATCATAAGATGGAAAATTTTCAAAGATGGCGAAGCTCCCGTATTGACTTTTGCATTTGCTAAGTAGTCAACATAGGTATTGATATTTTCTTTATCATTGTAGAGATAACCTTTAGTGGTTTTGTTTAATCTCATTGTTCGAGGTGTGCTTGAGGAAGCAATTAAAGAGTCGTTTCTAAAGAGTATAGATATGAAGAAAGTTGTTCGAATTTTGAATAAGAGGTAGAGAGAATATGATTGAATAGATAAATAAATAGAGGTTGAATGGACACAACTTTTTAGAAATTAAAAACACCTTTTTAGATCTTGGGAGTTGAGGAAAAGTTGGAGAGAAGTTTGAAAGTTCAAACTCTTGAAATTCGAAACTTGAATTTCATTTTCTAGTCTATATATTGACATGTCGATTTTGTATGTTGACATACATGTTGAATTTCAAAAGACATGTTGATTTGACTTTTGTTTTATTATATTAATGTTTTATATTTCAAATTTATTATTTCTTGAAATTATATTAATCCTAACAAAATCTAAATTAATTTTTATTATTAGTTATTTTATTATTATTTTGAATTTCAAAATTCAAAATTTGAATTTGAATTTCAAAGTTTAAATTTTAAATTCAAATAAGGCAAACAAACATTATCCAAATCAACCAAAAAATTAAAAATTAATTAAGGTGTACCTGGTTTTTAGATCCATTTCTTTAATATTTTCAGAATTCTGAATTGTTGTGAAACACATATTTGAATTTCCGGTTTTTGGCTCTTCATCACTTGATGTTGAATCTGAATCATCTGAAGTTGCTGCATATGCTCTCTTTCTCTTCTTTGATGAATTACTATTGTCTGTTTCTTGATTTGATTTATCTGGATATAGATACATTCTTTTTATATAACTTGGTTTGTTGTGGTTATAATATCTATCATCATTTCTTCCCAAACTCCCTTAATTATTTCTATGAAAATTATTTGTCCTTTTATATCTCAGAAATTTTCTGAAGTTCGTTGTCATTATAGCAATTTCTCCATCGTCTTCACTGCTTGAATCAGAATCATTTGTTGTCACCTTGAATGTTATAGATTTCTTTTCTATGGGCTTAATTTCTTTTCTTTTCTGTAATTGGACTTCGAATGACATTAAATTTACAATTAACTCCTCAATCTTCATTTCACTGACATTATTAGCTTCTTCAATTGCCAATATTTTCTGATCCCATTCTAGACTCAAGGAATTAAGTATTTTTCTGACTTGGTCTTCTTCTGAATAAGTTTTTCCCAATGCTATTAATGAATGCATGATCTTCTGGATTCTGCAATACATATCGGAGATAGATTCGTTATCATTCATTTTAAATAACTCAAACTGATTAATTAGTATCGATATTTTTGTCTGTTTAACTTTATTGTTTTCTTCATGAGTAACTTGTAATGTTCTCCATATTTCATAAGCAGATTTACAAACTGACACTCTATTAAATTCATTTCTATATAAAGAACAAAACAACATGTTCATGGCCTTAGAATTGCTTTGTGCAAAGCCTTTTTTTCATTAGTCCATTGTGCAAAATTAGTAGTGGGTTCAACATATTCAGTCTGTCTGCTATTTCATGTGTCTAATCCTACTGATAGCAAATATATTTTCATTCTACATGCCCAATATGAATAATTATTGCCATTAAATAGTGGTGGTCTAGGAGTGGATTGGCCCTACAAAAGAATTATTATTACCGATGTTGATTGCCGTTTAATATTTTCAAAAATCATATTATGAACTTTTTCAAAACCTATGCTCTGATACCAATTGTTAGGGAATGCAGAATGCGGATCTTAAGGAAAAACAAATACTAGAAGGGTTGTGGTGAATAGTGTTTATAAGGAATTTATGAAAATCTTAAACTTATTTAATCTACTATATGAATCACACACACCAGAGATGATCACAAACACAGAATCAAACACAGACACAGAAATAAACAAATATAAAATGCAGAAAAGGAAAGAACACATCGGATTTCATACTGGTTCGGATTACTCCTACGTCCAGTCCCACGCAACACTAGATTGTGCAGAGTTTTATTATAACCAGTATCCAAGTACAACTCCTTGATTTCACGGCTACAAGGTTAACACCGCTCCAAACACCCTTGATTTCACGGCTACAAGGTTAACACTGCTCCTTTTCCTTGATTTCATGGATACAAGGAACACAACGTGTAACACCCCACCTCTGCTAGGGTCACTCACAAAGGGAATGCACTAGCTTTGGTGGAGCATTATCTAGGTAAACATACACAGAAATATTACAAGACATAACTTATAAAACAGTGGAAGAAAAACCAAATTTAATTGCTTTAAAATCTAGTAAGGTCTAAAGCCTTTTACATAAAAGTGCCATTAAATCAATTACATCGAAATTTGTCCTACAATATAAAGAAGCATAAAACCATAATCATAAATCACTCCCCAAGTAAAACAGTCAAGCAGCCATAGCCAGGAAAGCTCCAAGCCATATATGATGATCTTGAAGCAGAAAGAAGTCCAAACTAAGTAGTAGTGTTTCCTCCCTGAGAACCTGGGGGGAGGGGAATGGAAGAAAAAGAGGCGAAATAAAATTGGGTCAGTCATACAGACTGGCAAGTCCTAGTGACTTTTATCATAGAAACAAGTAAAGATAACATGACATGTATAAACTGAAAGTAAACATCAGGATGATGACAAGATAGGAAAGTTAAACTAAGATAACAAGATAAACTACGCTAACAAGATAAACTAAGATAACAAGATAAACTACGCTAATAAGATAAACTAAGGTAACAAGATAAACTATGCTAACAAGATAAGCTAAGGTAATAAGATAAACTATGCTAACAAGATAAATTAAGGTAACAATATAAACTACGTATAGCATCGCATGTTCAACATTCTCTGTACCAATGTCTAAACAGAAACAGAAATGGGCCTTTACCACCTGTACTATTAACCCGACCTGTGTCATCTATTAACTACAAAATGATCCCTTACCCAATATCATGAAATGACCCATTACTAGGTCTCACGAAACGATCTATTAATCGATCGGCTCCCTACAAGTTCTAGCTCGTCGTGTGTTTGTGTCATACGGCCCTATCACGAATGTAGTCAGGTGTGCTAGGTCCACCATAGGGTGTATCAAGCCCTATGGTGCCAAACCTACTGATGCCCAATGCCTGCTTTTTCAACTCCGGACTAGTGCACGACCATAGTCCGCCTGAACCTACACTAGCGCACCAACTCAGCCATCGTTCTAGACGCTTACAATCAGCCCAGTAATCGTGCCCCACCCTACCTAGTTCCAAGGTACCATGATACATCCAGTGGGTTACTGCTGAAATGGACCGCGTAACTAGGGTTTCCGTCCAATAGGTTAAGTATTGTCATTTAAATTCGAGACTTAACCCGCCTACGTGTCATGTCAAATTGGCTAAATGTTGTTGTTCAAATTCATGACTTAGCCCTACGAATCATGTGTCAAGTTGGTTAAGTATATTCAAGCGGTTCATGACTTAACCTCACTAATCATATGTCAAGTTGGTTAAGTGTTGTCTTTCATGTTCATGACTTAACCATATCATGTGGCATTAATTCATTAATGCACCCCAACCTCTCACATCAGACCTGTTGTTGTGGTCACTGGATATGCCGGATGGTTCCGGGCAGATTTACACCACAACTCAGTCTGACCTCGGGTTTTCAAGCGCGATATGACCAATTACCCACATTGGATCCTATTATTTGCAGCCACTGGATTTGCCGGGCAGTTCCGGGTGGAATTACACTGCAAACTCAACCCAACCTCGAGTTGGCCATTTTCAAGTTTATTCTAGGTGTCATGTTTCAGGTTCGGTTCATGTCTATTCTAATCGGTATATGTCAAATTCATGGTCATGTCAAATATTAAGTTCATGTTATGCCAATTACCCAACTTACGAGCATGTTCTTATTCATAGATGTCGACTACCAATTCATGTCAATTATCAAGTTTACAATCACTTCCGTGTTCAAGTTATGCCAAATCATATCCAAGCTAATTACCAATCTATGTTCATGTCAATTACCAATTCATATCCAAGTGAATCTTCATGTTTTGCCCAATATCCCCAAATCGTATTCCCACTGCGCGCATATCGAGATTAATTCAGAAAAGGATAAACAAGGAAATCATGACAAAGATGGGTATGTGAATAGGCATGAGATTATAACCCAAATCATATGTTCAACAGAGTTGGTGTTAATAGTTTAAATCATCATAGGCATGTGAATAGGATCTAGAACAACATTATGAAAATCAAGGTTTAAGAACATAGATAGACTTGCATTAATCCCAAATTCAAGATTCAAGAGAGGATAGAGTGAAAACTGAATTAAAAAGTCTTATCATCAAGTCAAGATCCAAGAATTCATATTATAATCTAGCGTTTGAATAATAAACTAGGTCCGACAACATGAATGGGCATGATTCAATCGATAAGAAATAACCCAAAATCATAGATTCAAGAAGAGACAAGAACAGATCCAAATAGATAATCAAGCTTAGGTCCAATTTCATTTTATTCCATGTCCATATTAAATTTAACAAGTTTCAATCTAAAAAGTAACTTGGACTTATTGTGCGCGGATCGAGATATAGAAAGCAGAATTTGATGTTGAATCTCTAGTTGGAATCCCCCAATATGCAAATCCTAGGCGTAGTCTTGAAGAAATAGTCCTCTTGTTTTATTTTAGTTCAAAAGAAGCCATGTCCATCAAGAATTTGTGCAACATAAGGTTAGAGAAGAATGGTGTAAAGAGAATGAGGCTTGAAGGCTGTTTATATAGGATTAGGTGGACGAATCTAGACTGAAAACGAGGCCAGATACATCAGAATGAACCCAGGCTCAAAACTGGGCTCTGGCACCAGGTCGACCGCCAGGTCGACCATAGGGTCGACCTGGTCCCTGGGAGGTCGACCATAGTGTCGACCCCCAGGTCAACCTGGTCCTGGGCGGGAAAATTCCCACCCAGTCTGCGCTGGAGTTTGAATTCGAATTTTGAGTTGTTTTTGATTCTGAAAATTCCTAAAACTTAGGAGGGTCATATCTCCCTCATACGGACTCCGTTTCTCGAAAACTCAGATTGTTTCCAAGCAGAATTTCGAGACGAACGCAATGGTCCCACCCATTTCCCTTGATTCTTATTTTAAAATTAATTTTGCCTAGATTTATGGTTTTAACATGTTATTAAAATACGGGTTGTTACACACCATTTCCTAAACAATTCCTAAATGATTACAACAACCCTAGAACTCTTCAATAACACTTCAGTTCAGAGAGTATTTGACAGAAATAGAGAAGAGAAGAAGTTTGATATAATCTAAGTAGAAATCGGCAAAGTATAAGTGTAGAAATCAAGAAAATGATCTATTTTAATGATGGTATGAAATGGGGTGAAGATGGAGAAGAAGAATGATAAAAAAAATCGAAATCAACCCCTATTTATAGTGTTTCAATGGTTGTAACATTTCTGAAACGTTACAAATAGTGAAATGATACTTCCATTGAAAATTGAAATTATGACAGTTGTATGTCGACATAGCCAATTATGTATGTCGACATACATGTAGTATTTTTATTTTTAAAACTATTTTTCAAGTGTTTAATAATATATATTATTATGTAAATTCTTAAATCAAAACCTAGTAATTTAAATAATTATTCTAAAGTGTAAAATCATGTGGAAACATAATAATATATCATATATACATATTTTTAAAGTTATAAGATTTAAAACTATAAAACTATATAACTATAAATTATGAACTTGCATATATTAAAACTTTATATATGTTTTGAAATCATAATTAAGCTAATAGTTTGAAAAATAATTTAAAATCAGAATTTGAATTTTGAAAACGAGATTAGTAATTTCAAAATCAGAACCTAAATTTGAAAATCAGAATTTGAACCTGGAGTTCTATTTAGAGTCTTACATATAATCTAGACTCTATTACTATATTTTTCTTGAACTCTTGAAATCTTGATAACTTGATAAATCATGAGTCTTGAATCTTTTTTGAATTTTTAATCTCTTGAAACTCTAAAACTATACAGTCTTCTGTATTTAAGTCCTGTATATAAACCCTGCATATATATATGTGTATATATATATGTATATTCTAGATAGAAATGTTAGTATACATTTTATATCAATTAATAATGATAATTGAAATAAGGTTGTTGTCATCAAAACTCTGTTCTCCAACAACGGTGTGAAATAAGTGGGTGGTTGTTAAAGAGACCGAAGTCGGTATTAACATATTCTCTATCGGTACCGATACCACTTTAATAACATGTACATAGTGGAGAATGCAAAACGAAGTAGGATTGATTTGGCGAATGCTACTGGAATGAAGTAAGAGAAAGTTGATGGATAGCCTTAATTTTTGGGTCATAATTAAATCTGGGAATTAGGGAGACATCGTTAAATGAAATATATTACAGAGCGGATTCCTCCCTAAATTTCCATGTGGGTCCCTATTTTACTATAGCAGCATTGTTTATGATTTTTTCGCTACAGTATAAAAAAATAAAAAATATGTAAATATTATTTGAAGGTTTCTAAGAAAAAAATTGTATAAATGTCTACACTTTTTATCAATAAGCGCAAACATTTCTTCAATTACTTACATAGTGCATTGCAGGTATTAAAAAAGAGAAAAATTGGTGCAACAATGTCTGCACTTCTTGTAAATAATTACTAATGTAACGACCCACATTCTACGTATCGAAGAATCATAGAATATTTATTTCTTTTTCATATGAGGTCATATGGTCGTGTAACTTTGGGGAACGACTATTGGGGTCATTTCCAATGTTTACGAGTTTTGCCGATTTTTAAATGACCATTTTTCCCGTAGCGAATCTTATTTTGCCCAAACCTTTTGATTGGTAAGGAGTTTTGACCTGAAACCACTTCCATTGGATTCAAATGATGATTTAGCTTTCCGTAGAGCGGTCACGTTAGCGAAACGGACTTACTGTTTGGGAGATATGGCTGAAATAAGGTTTAAAAGGTGAAAAACAGCTTAACTGGGCCTAATTAAGGTGATTAGCAGGTAGGCCCATAACCCATTTCGGGATTAGGGTTATAGGAGGGCTGATAGGGTTAGGAAAAACATTTCATTTCAGTTTTTACAGTCGCCACTTTCATCCTATGAACCCTAGCCATGGCCTCCACCTTCTAAAATCATCCCAAATCACCTTCTAATCACTAATTAAGAAGATCTACCTCAAATCAAGGCAAATCAACACCAAATCAGAGTTGGAGCTGCTGTGTTGCATAGGAAAACGCCCAAAAATAGTAGAGTTTTAGATTTAAAGTTTTATTTGTGGCTAAAGTGAGTAATTTGCATTGTTTTTCACTAATTACGGCTAATTAGGGGTGATTAGTGATAATTAACGAAATTATGCATTATAAAATTCTGGAAAAATATGTAGAAATTATTAAATAATATTTTAGGCCTCTGTTAGAAATTTGGGTTAATTTGGATATGTTTTGCAAATCGTATGGTTAAACCATGATTAAGGGGATTAAGGGGAAATTCATGCTTTTTGGGTATGTTTGATCTAAAATGACATATGCGATTGATGTTTTGATTAATTATTCATGTTATTACTACTGTTTGGAATGTTTTATGATTGATTAGTAAGGTTAGAATGGTTGAAAACGCCATCGTATGGCGAAAATGGACGATATATGCTCGTAGGGAAGTGTGCAAGTTTCGGATCAGATATGGGGCTCCGATTGGATAAGAGAACTAGGAAAGGGGATTCGATTCGGGTCGGAACTTGGCATCTTCTGGAGCGTACAAATGAAGAGGCAACAAGAAAGGCTAGATCAGATCGGATTGGAGTGTGGCTGGAGTTTGAATGGGGCACTGAGCTGGAGTAGCGCCGAACCAAACCGCTTCAGGAGCACCGAACCGAGCCAGAAGGGGAGCACCAAACCGAACCAATTGAGAGACCCGAACCGAACCGATGATGACTGAAGCACTATGCGTATTCAAACAGAACCAAGGCGTGGGCTATGAGTACCAAACCAAACTGGGTATGGAGTACCGAACCAAACCGAATGTATACTCTTACTTCTACGCGACGACTCTTCTAAAGACCAACTCCAATTCGACTAAAACCCGAGATGCAAAGGAAGTCCAAATGAGAGGTTATTACTCAGGATTACAATGGGAATCAATGAGTTAACTTCATGGATTGGACTTTGCTGCTGGCCGTCACACTTGGTATCAGAACTCTAGGTTGCGTAGTTAACCTAGAGAAAGACACCAGGGAGAGATAGTACGTATATAAGAGCACGTATTTGTTATATTTTGGTTTCCAGAAGCTATATATAAATACTATTAGTATATCTAAGGATGAAGTCGCACTACACTGGCACCACTGAAGGGATGGTTAATCGTTTTCTCCTACAGATTGAACGATGAGCCGATATACGAGGAATACTAGTTCAGGAGCCAATAATAGGAATGCTCCTGATATGAGGATGATGTTCACTGACTTCATGAGAGAGATGCTTAGGGTTGTTCAGAGTGCAGCTCCTAATGCTGTAAATGGTGGTGGCGCAGCAGTGCAGGCACCTAGGGCTGATTTCGCCAAGCTCTGTAAGGACTACACTAGTCTTGGTAGGAAGCCATTCCACGGAATGGAATCGGTCACAGAAGTTCAGGATTGGCTTGATAGTTGTGAGCGCATCTTTGAGGACTTAGGGATTGATGATGCAATGAAGAGAAAGCTACCATTCCGTCAGCTGCAAGGACTGGCTATGAATTGGTGGAATGCTATTAAGGCAGCTACCCCCGAGGATCAATTTACTTAGGATTAGTTTATGACCCAATTCAGTGATAAGTTTATCCCAGCTGCTCAGAAATCAAAATTGTTTACGAAGTTCTTGGAGCTTAAACAAAATGGTAGGGCAGTCTCGGAATATATTGCTGAGTTCAATACTTTATCGAAGTATGGATTATCCCTTATTGACACTCCCGAGAAGAAGAATAAGAAGTTCATAACAGGCTTAGATCAGTACTTGGGGGGAAGGCTTATAAATCATATTGATGAGACTTTTGTATCGAATGTTGGGAAATCATTGAGATCAGAGAGCCTTTATCCTAAGCCCAAGGTTGAAGTCGCTGTTGCATCTGTAGAGGGCCAAAGCCACAGGCAAGCGGTGGAGGCAAGGATAATTCTCATAATAAAAGGAAGCAGAGTCAGTCCAAGGATGGTCAGAAAAAGAAAGACAGGAAAGATGTTGAGTGCTTTAGCTGTGGAAAGAAGGGTCACTATGATAAAGATTGTCGAGCAAAGCCAGCGGATAGGAAGTGCTTCAACTGCGACAAAGTGGGACATCACAAGTATAAATGTCTGCAACCCCCTAAAGAGAAGCAGATTGTGAAAGCATATGCTATTAATGTTGTTCCTTCTTCGTCGAATGCCCCAACTGCAGCGGAGAAAGGAAAGAATGTCATCATTCAATGTATGATTTCTGTTTATGATGTTCCTGTTCGAGTATTGTTTGATACCGGGGCTTCCCGTTGCTTCATATCAAGTGACCTAATAGATAGGTTGAGATTGGAACCCGAGATAGTCGATAGACCTTTAGTTGTGACGAACCCGATTGGCGGTTCGACTAGCCTTAGCATGATTTGTCAAAATTTGGTCCTATCAAGTCTTGGATTGTATGTTTGCTTGTGATTGCTTTGTTTTGGGCTTTACTAGGTAAGGCATTATCTTGGGAGTCGATTGGCTCTAAAGGTATGGGGTGGCGGTAGACTGTGAGGGATTTTCGGTGGCTATTAGGGTGGATGGTGGGCGGAGGTTACTGCTTGGTAGCCTACCTAGTGATGAGGTGATGGCTAGTTTTCTAAATTCCCTCGACATCCCGCAAGACGAGTTAGCAGGAGTTCCCATAGTTGGCCAGTATTCAGATATCTTCAAGGAAGTGACTAGACTTCCACCACACCGAGAGATTGAGTTCCGTATTGATTTAGTGAAAGATGCCAGACCTATGGTGATGCCACTTCGTCGTATGGCGCCAAGGGAGCAGCGAGAGCTCGAGGTGCAAGTAAGCGATCTTTTGAAGAAGGGATTTATCAGAAGAAGTGTCTCCGAGTGGGGAGCACCAGTTGTATTTGCTACCTAGGCAGATGGTTCCCTTCATTTATGTGTGGACTATCGCGAGTTGAATAAAGTGACTAGGAAGAATAAGTATCCTCTTCCGCGGATAGATGATTTGTTTGATCAACTGGAGGGAGCAAGGGTGTTCTTCCAATTGGACCTTGCGACAGGATTTCATCAGCTCCGAGTAGCAGCTGAGAGTATTCCTAAAGTGGCATTTCGGATGCCGGTCATGCCATTCGGGTTGACTAATGCACCTGCGTATTTTGTGGATCTTATGAATAGGGTATTCAGGGATCAATTGAATAAGTTTGTTCTTATGTTCATAGACAATATCTTGGTTTACTCGAGGACAGAGGAAGAACATAAGGAGCTTTTGAGGATAGTGATGGAGGTGTTGAGGAAACACCAATTGAAAGCGAAGTTTTCTAAGTGTCACTTCAGGAGGAGGGAAGTGAGATTCTTGGGTCATGTTATTTCAGAGAATGTTATTGCCATAGATCCTGCGAAGGAGGCAACGGAACAAGATTGGTCTATACCCAGGAATGTAATAGACGTAAGAAGTTTCTTGGGATTGGTTGGATATTATCATAAGTTTATCCAAGACTTCTCCAAGATAACAGCACCGTTAACTCAGTTGACTAAGAAGAATTAAGCTTTCATCTAGGACGGATGGTGTGAAAATGCATTCAAGAGTTTAAAGGAAAAGTTGACGTGTGCACCAGTGTTAGTCATTCCTAAAGGGAATGAAGAGATGACAGTATGCATGGATGCATGTGGTACCGGACTAGGTGTTGTATTGATGCAAGGAGGTAGGGTTGTACCTTATGCAAGTCGGCAACTGAAACCGCGTGAGAAAAGATATCCTACCCATGATTTGGAATTGGCAGTGATCGTCTTCGCGTTGAAGATGTGGAGACATTATCTCTTGGGAGAAAGATTCGAGTAATTTACTGATCATAAATCGTTAAAGTATCTCTTGTCTCAGAAGGATCTAAATCTCCGTCAGTAGAGATAGTTAGAATTCTTGGATTCCTATGATTTCAATATCGCATATACATCAGGAAAGGGCAATGCGGTAGCTGATGCATTGAGTACAAGACATGCCATTTTAGGGGCCATGTTTCTAGAATGGAAGCAACTGGAGTATATCGCTGGGTATGATTTCAGACCAAAGTGCGAAATGGATCCAGAGATGTTAGCAAGTTTGACGATCAGACCCACTTTGATTGAGCGGATTGGTTCCAGTCAGGGGGACGATCCTAATCTATTAGAAATCATCTCCAGGTTAGAAATGGGAATCAACAAGGATATGAACAAGTATGGGCTTGATCGAAATAGATGGATTAGAAAGAATGCGAGATTAGTTGTACCCAATGCTAATGGATTGAGAGATGAAATGTTTAGAGAATGTCATCACTCAAAACCGACTATACATCCTAGTGGTAATAAAATGTATGGAGACATAAAGCAGACCTACTACTGGGAAGGGATGAAAAGTGTAACGACCCAGAAAATCTGAACCGATTTAAAAATTTTAAATTGTCTAAAATAGTAGATTTCAAATATTTAAAATAAATATTTTAAATAATAGCAATGAAAACTGAGTTTGAATCGACGTTTGAAAACGAATATAATTAATTCTAATTATAAACAAGGCCTGAAATGGCGCTGCAGTTTCAAAAATTAGATTCAAACTTTGTCGGACTGTACCGGGTGCAAAACAAAACGGATTTGAGTGAAACCAAAAATATTTAAATCTGTTAGTGAATACCTTTCTAACAAATCTGAAAAATCGAATTTTCATAGCGGAAAGCAAAAGTTATGGCCAAATGAATTTTCAGAAAGGTCGCTATGGAATTTATATAGCCCGTGAAATTGGCCATTTTGCATACGACCTCGGAATTCGACGAAACCACATTTGTTGGATCCGGGATGTGAATTTATTGCTAGGTTTCAAATTTCATAATTTTTGAAGCTAGTATGTGAGCGTGGCAAAGGAAAACGTGTTTTGGTCAATTACAGTTAAATTGGATCGACCAGAAATGGGCCTTTTTGCAAACGGTCTCAGAATTCGACGAAACTAGTTTTGTTGGGACCCTATCGTCAAAACATAGCCAGATTTATTTTTCTGGAATTTTTCGAATCAGTTTGTGGCCCTGGCAAATTGAAATGTACGTTCAAATCGAATATTGAATGTTATATATTTTAAATTGAATGGAAACTGACCGAAACAGTCGAATGGGCCTGCGAAACATGTCCCATTATGTTCGGAATGGGGGTAAAATGCTAGGGACGACAGTCGTTGGGTTTGGATTGGGGTTCGTGTGTAAAAGGGGTATTTTTGGAATTTTAAAAGGTTATAAATAAAAAAAACCATTCGCCCACGTCAGCACCCCCCTGTCCTCTCTCTCCCCGATACTATCTGAAGGCGGAAAAGCCTTCGAAGCTTCCCAAGCCGATTCCGGCCACCTGCAGCCACCGCCACCTACCCACCTCGACTCGACACCTCTCCTCTTTAAATCCGACCCACCCTCCACCACCATCGACGCCTCCTCCGCCTGAATCGACCCTCCAAAGTTCGACTCTTCCTAGCGCCGCCGCCGCCACCAGGGTGCACCGAGCCTGACCCCACCACCACGCGTGCGAAGCTCTCTCGTAGCTCTTCGACGCTGTATCCTCCGATCGAGCTGCAACTTCGCGGATTGAAAGAAATCCTAAAACCTAGTTTTGAAGAAAAATAGAGGTATATGGTTGTTTAATTAAACCTGTTTTTTTACAGTTTAAAACCGTTGCAAACTTTAAAAAATCATATCTTTTTCGTTTCTTGTCGAAATTCAGTGAAACAAGAGACAGTGGACTCGTGTGGACGTCTTCTACCTTCTAGAAGAGACCGCATATTTTTCTGAGCCTTCTATTGTTTTTGGTGGAGTGGAACCCAATGTGAGATTTTTAATTTATAAACGATATGGAAAACGACGATGTATAAATTATATAGTCGATGTATGAGTTATATAAGCACTGTACACCTCATGTATAAGCATTGTATAAGTTGTACGTTCAATGTATAAGTTGTATATGCATTGTAAAAATTATATATGTGTTGAAATAGAAGTGAAATGCTATATATATATATATATATATATATATATATATATATATATATATATATACACGCCCCTCGTCCACAAACCATGGACGATATTTATTGGTTGTGATTGGTTTGAAAATTGATTGATAGCGAATGGTTGATTGGAATTGTTTGTGGTTGTTATTGATTGATTGTGGTTGAAAAATACCCATATGTGGTTGAGAAATATTTGGTTGAAACCACATAGGATTAGTTTGTGGAAATGAAATAAAAATATACATGCCGCCTGCGTGCGAACTAGATGCATGATTCCCCATTTTCAAAAAAACCGCGAGGTTTTAAGGTAGAGCGAGGAGCCGTACTAGGGGACGGTCCCGGTTTTAACTACCCTGCCGTTATGCTGCCGAAATTTTGAATAATATTCATGTGTTTGAATTATTTTCACTTGCTGAAACTATATTTTATTCGTTGAATAGAAAACCTTCATGTGTTGAATTGAAATTCATTCGTTGATTAGAAATTCATGTGTTGAATGGTATTCGTGTTTTAAATATAAAAATCACATTTTTATCTATTTATATAAACTATAGAAAACCTTCATGTGTTGAATCGTAATTCATTCGTTGATTTGAAATTCATGTGTTGAATGGTATTCATATTTTGAAATAAATTGTTTTATAATAAAAATCACATTTTATCATTTATATGAACTATATAAAATAATCTCGTTTTGAAAGAAATTGTTTTGTAATAAAAATCCTATTTTTTTATTACCTATATGAACTATATAAAATAATAGAGTTTTGAAATGAATTGTTTTACAATAAAAATCACATTTTTGTTATGTACATGAATTGTTAAAAATAGTGAAATGATGAAATAGAAGACAGTTAGATAAAAATATCGTTTTTATCAAATGTATGAAAAGAATATAGTTTTGAAATCGAAGAATCGATATATATATATATATATATATATATAAATAGAATTAAAATATATCGAATAACGACGTTGTAGTTCGTATTTTGAAACCGTGATTTCAAACGATTATACCGGGAGATCCGACCATCGGATTTTCCTGAAATCGCAACCGTTGGGTTCGCCTTGGAAATATCTTTCCAACGGCACCAACTTTGTAAAAATCCAACGGTTGGATTGTCTGGAATGTTCAATTCAAATCTGAAGAAAAACAGCACCAGAATCGATTATATTTATATATATATTTTTAATTATATTTAATCGAATAACGATGCTGTAGTTCGTATTTTGAAATCGAAACTTCAAACGATTATACCGGGAGATCCGACCGTCGGAATTTCCCGAAACTGGAACCGTTGGATTCGTTTTGAAAAGATCTTTCTAATGATGTAAATTTTGTGAAGATCCAATGGTTAGATTTTCAGATATGTGTAAATCAAATATGAAGAAAAACAGCGCCACGGTCGCGTTAGGGCCCGAAGCGTCGTTTTGAATAAAATGGCTATTTTAAAATAAATAAAAATAGCGATAAATCATTATAAAATATTACAAACGATATGGATGTAAATTTAGAAATTAACTGAAGGTTGGCTAAGTCGAATGGTTTCTTGGGTATTGATCTGATGTTGGTTTCGGCCTTCGGGGTTAATATTTGGGAAATCGTTCTCTTACTGATTGACGGTTAGTAACTAGTGAATTGAAATGATGCGTGTGTATGTTAGAGTTGTACTTGTTTATTATATACGCGGGTTGCTCAGAAAGACCGGGTTTATCCCATTCTGAATAACTGAATCGACGATAAGAAAATGAAGATAAAGACGGTGGTCGAAGACCGAAGATCTTCACCTCGTTTGGATGGTAACCGAGGTCCTGATTGGGAGGCATCCCGAAATATGGATAATGAGTGGTGATCGTCCAGACGTACGTGGTGATCGATGGGATTGCGAGGTATATAGTGCCTCCGATTTCGTTCAGACCCAGAACGGACTTGTAAATGGACTGTGTGTCTGACATTGGATTTTATTCTATGTTGATTGATCTCTGTTAAATATACATCTGTTTGGCGGCAGAGAATTTATTATTTTGCTTAACGCCCTTCTCTAAAATGCACGAGCTCAGAGGTTGTATATCGATGGACATCAGTCGCATGGCATGAATTGCTAGTGTGGCATGCCTAAGTGGCAAATGATCAGGGCTTCTGTTGAAAAGCAAAGTCTTGTGGTGATGATCAAAGCACCGCATGTGTGGCGTACCTTTGTGTATAACGTGAAATCGCGAGCCTCATACCCGGTATGAACCAGAAACAGGAGGAAGGACCTCAGGGAGGACATGCGTTTCTTTCTAGTTAGAAGTGGCGTCAGTGGTTTTACACGCCCTGACGAGTTTGACTTATGTGGTTGTTGCTGTTGCGAGGCGCCTCGGTTAGATCGGACGATCCGGGTCCGATGGAGTCATTCGTTGGCTCATTTACGCCCCATAGGGCGGGAAAACGCATTGTTCAGGCATTTTAATCCACATCGGTGGACCGGCCCTGACGATCCAAAGGCTTGACTGAGTACTTGCCTGTGGCTCGGGCTAGCGAGTCACGAATTCGGTAAGGACTATCTTTTGCCTTGGTTCATGACGGAAATCCAATTTCCAAATATGTGACTGTGCGGTTTTGATTGTATACCTATATATGGCGACATAGTGGTATGGGGCATTAATGTCGTCTATGATTGATAGTTATGATTTGAAATTGTTTTTAAAACATATAAACGCTAGCAATAATATCAAATGCTTTTGTTTTATTCGTACCAAGCATATTTTGGCCGTTATAAGTTAAAAACTCTATCCTCTGGTTTGCGTTGCATTGTGTGATGGGAACTGAGTCTTATAATGGCTTCATTTTTATAAAAAGCATTGCGATGTTTAAAAGATGATTTGTTTTAAAGCACTGACAATCCGATGGAGTAAACCCGTTCCACGAAAGTGGCGTGGTCCTGTGATTAGCCATATTATAAATGTGTTGAGTAGATTTCTCATACCAATCCCATGACTGACTCGTAGTTTGTTTCACTTTCAAACTCGGGTGCCCCTTTTTCTACACGGGCAGCCTTGTATTCAGGTTTAGCAGGCTTTATCCGGATAGCTGGATCTGAAGATGGATTCTATCATTTATCTCTTTTTATGTTGTTCAGCTCCTATTGTACATTATGTTTGTTTTTCCGCTGTAGACATATATGTATAGTTGAACTGTAATCGTACGAAGTAAGATCCTGTATACTGTGTAAATCTGATGATTACTTTTATCCAGTATATTCTATTGTTCATTATCTGGTGTATTTAAGTAATTCTGTTCTGCTATTATCTGTTTTTTTATATTCCAAAGATTACCCTTGTCTCCGTCCGAACGGGAAATGGGGTCGTCACAACGTGGTATCAGAGCTTTGGTTAAGCTTAGTTCTGGAATATAACATATTAACGAACTCGTCAGAAATAGAACCAGTAGTGTTCTAGGATGGGTAACTCTATACAGATAGGATCGGTAATATCCTAGTATGAGTAAAGCAGGATGGAATTACACCTCGATAGACACATTTACATTTGAAGTATGTGTTTCTATATTTTAAAATATCTTTTCTGTGACCTGACACTTGATCTGCTGTTTGCAGAAGTACTAGAAAAATGAGTGTCAGAAACAGAAGGAATGCAGAACCAGATCTAGAGGCTCTGTAACACCCCGTGTATTCTATAACAGTAAGATTCACAAATTAAAGTGTAATTAATTTCAAATCAAAGAATTTAGGGAAATGGGATACGCCATTGCGATCGTCTCGGAATTCTGCTTGAGATAGAGTCCGAGTTTGCGTAAAACGGATATCGTATGAAGAAGATATGGATGGACGAAGTTGGGCGAAAAACCAGAAAACAGGTCAGAATGCACTGGCGCACTTGGGAAGTGCGCCAGAACAAAAATGAACTGGCACACTTGGGAAGTGCACCAGTGCATTTTTACCCTGGCGCACCTGCCAAGTGCGCCCAGGTCAGAATGTGCTGGCTGGTCAGGTCTTGGCTGGCCTGGTCTATGTTTGGTCGATTTTCTAAGCCTTGCCTTGTCACTAGGGCTAGGTGTCAGCTCCGGATTGGCCTCTCCTTCAAACGAACGGCTATTATTGAATCAAGCTCCATCGACGGTCTAAAACAACTCACAAACATTATAAAAAGGACCTAAGACCTAGCCTAAATCATACTATTTCATTTTAGCCTCAGGCCGCCGCCATTAAACCTAGAGCTCTGAATTAAAAATAAAAAGAATAAAATTATAGAAGATGGAGGACGATTCTTGAAGGCTACAACTAGAAGCTACAACAACTACGACGCTTTAGACAACGAATTTGGGACTATTTGATTTGTGATTTTTATTTGGATTATTTGCTTCAAATTGTAAGATCTATGTTACTTTTTAGGCAAAAAGGCTAAAACAATATGGACATGCCATGAATTGAAACCGGATTTAGGAACTATTGTTAATCCATTGTTTATATTGTTTATCTTTGAATTATAATTTGGGGATATTGCTATGGCAACGTTGCAAGTTAAACTTGTCATGATTTTGATGTTGTTATGAATCACTTGGGATTAATTGTTTGGCAAGTTGGACTAATACATGTCCATGGAATCACTATGTTTATTGAAATCTTTATGTTGATTAAACCATACCTATGATGCTAATTAAACCATGGCTATGACTATTGATGGAATTATGCCTGTGATGTTAATATACCCAGCATGATTAATGAAAAATTTGGTATTGCTAGGTTATAATGAAAAGTTGGAATTATTATGTTTAAAATGTTAGATATGTTAAAAATGCTAAATTGGAATCATTATGTCTATAATGTTAGTTGAGAATCATTATGTTAAAATTGCTAAATTGGAACCATTATGTTTATAATGTTAGTTGAGAATCATTATGTTAAAAACGCTAAATTGGAATCATTATGTCTATAATGTTAGTTGAGAATCATTATGTTAAAAACGCTAAATTGGAATCATTATGTCTATAATGTTAGTTGAGAATCATTATGTTAAAAATGCTAAGTTGGAACCATTATGTTTATAATGTTAGATGAGAATCATTATGATAAATTGGAATCATTATGTCTATGAGAATTATTATGTTAAAAATGCTAAATTGGAATCCACTATGCCTATTAGGATTACTATGCCTTTAATGTTTCATGTTTGTAATAAAAAATTTATTATGCCCGCAATGATTATTATGCCTATGATGTAAAGTTGAAATCATCATGTTAAATTAAGTTGGAATCATTACTATGCCAAGTTATCATCATACTAGTGTTGAAACCATGTGATATGTTATAGCCTGTTTATTATGCAAGTGATGTTGGAATTGTCACATATGCCTATCACATGTTTGGTGTTATTCCCCTTTATCTCTTGAATTGTTTATGCTTGTGAACGAAGTACGTTTATATACGTTGGGGATACGATTGGGTAGAATAGGCAAAACTTGAATTAATTATAAGCATAAACTGTGAAATTTGGCATAAGTAGAACATGAAATATGGCACGAAAACTTGACTTGAACATGCCATAACTTGACTTTAAACATGCCTTAGTTGGGCACAAAGTTGACATATGAACATGATGTGGAAATAGCAAAATCTGATAAGAACATGGGCATGACTTTAGAAAACAAGAAAGTGGCCAACTCGAGGTTGGGTTGAGTTTGTAGTGTAAATCTGCCCGGAACCGCCCGGCAAATCCAGTTGCTACAAACAATAGGATCCAATGTGGGTAGTTGGTCACATCGCGCTTGAAACCCGAGGTTGGGTTGAGTTCGTAGCGTAAACCTGCCCGAAACCGCCTGACAAATCCAGTGGCTACGAACAATAGGATCCAATGTGAGTGGTTCGGTGCATTAACGAATCAATTAATGCCAATTAGGGTTAAGTCATGAACATGAAAAGACAACTTAACCAACTTGAACACGATTTGTAGGGCTAAGTCATGAACTTGAAAACGACAACACTTAGCCAACTTGACATGACACGTTGGCGGGTTAAATCGTGAACTGAAATGACTATTAACCATCTTGACATGACTAGACTGGAAAAGGATTAAGTCACGAATTACATGACTTAATCTGTTAGGCGGGTTAGGTCACGAATTACATGACCTAATCTATTAGGCGAAACCCTAGACACGACCCCTTTCAGCAGTAACCCCCTAGAAGTATCAAGGTACCCTGGGGCTAGGCCGGGTGGGGCACGATTACTGGGCTGATTGTAAGAGGTGAACGACGGCAGTGGGGTACGCCAGTGTAGGTTCGGTGGACTACGATCGTGCACGTATCCGGGGCAGACACTGGGTATCCGTAGATTTATCTGCGCATCTTGAATCGTGTCAAGGGTTGACACCCTAGGGCTGATACACCCGAAGGTGGACCCAGCACAGGTGACTACATTCGTGATTAGCCGTATGACATGGACACTTGACGAGCTAGAACTTGTAGGGAGCCGATCGACTAGATAATCGCTCCGTAGGACCCCGTACTTGGGTCAGACCCCATTTCAGGGTCATTTCATGACATTGGGCCGTGGGATTTATTTCGTGATTAACTTGTGATATGGGCTTTGTATACTAGTACAGTCGATGCATTGAATCTCGAACATGTGATGCTTTACTTGACTTGTCTTGACTTATCCTGATCACCTTAGTCTATCTTGTTCACCTTGACACCATTCTTAAGTTTAGTTCCAGTTCATACATGACAGGTTGTTTTAACCGTTTCTACACTGAAAGTCACTAGAACTTACTCAGTCTTTATGACTGACCCTTTTCCTTTTGCCTCTTTTTCTTTCGTTTCCCCCCCCCCCCCCCCAAGGTTCTTAGGGAGGGAATACCGCAGCTTGACCAGTTTTCACATCCAGCTTGAGGATGTATTGCTTGGATCTTTTCCGTTTTGGACTATGGCTTTGGACAGCAATTAGGGGACTTTTGCAGTTTATTTATGTTTTCTTTATGCTTCTTTAAATAATGTAATCAAGACAGTTATGATTTTGGAAGTATTGTAAGGCAGATTATGGCATGGTTTGTGTAACACGTATTTTGATGAAATAAAAGTTGTTATTTTCCGCTGTTCAAAAAATATGTTTTATTATATCTGTCTTGTATATCTGTGACTTATACTTATAAACCTCCACCAAAATTAGGGCATTCCCTTTGAGAGTGACCCTAACGGAGGTGGGGTGTTTCACTTGGTATCAGAGCATAGGTTTACCAGATAAGATAAAAGTTTCGAAAATTTATTTTCAAAGGAAAATTTAAAGAAGCATTTTTAAAAGATAAAATATTATTTTATTTTAAAAAGGCAATGTCCCCCAAAGCCATAGGTGTTATCTCTAATCCTTTGTTTTGAATCTATCCTTCTTGTTTCAGCATGTCCGAAGAACTTAACTTGCCAGAGGGTGTACCAATACCTGGTTGGTTTAGACGATTCTTAGAAGCAAGGGCCACCCAGCCAGGTCCTACCGTTCCTCCTCCCCCAGCTGCAGGAACTCATCCAGCTGCAGCAGCACCTCTTCCTCCACCTCCTCCGCGGGGAAACACTTTTGCTAAGATATGTAAAGATTTTAAGGCTATGGGAGGAAAGGACTTTCATGGAACTGAGTCCTTCGTGGCAGCTAGGAATTAGTTAAAGGAAACCGAGGACTTATTCGTCATCTTTGAGGTAGAAGATAGGCAGAATGTACAACTGGCAATGTGGCTACTAAAAGGTGAGGCTTCCTACTGGTGGGAAGTCACTAATGTAGAAAGACCAGTGGAAACATGGGAGGACTTTAGGGCAAGGTTTGAGGCTAAATTTCTCTCAGAAGCTGAAAGGAGTCTTCAGTTGGAAAAATTCTTATTTCTTAAGCAAGGGAATATGACAGTCAAAGAGTATGTTAATCAATTCGATGAGCTAGCTAGATTCGGTCTGGACCTAGTCAACATCCCGCACAAGAAGGCTCTCCGCTTTGTCAAAAGGTTGAATGAGCCATTACACAGTTTGGCCATGACCCATATACTCATGGGAGCTACGTACGAAAGGTTGGTGCAGATGGCATTGCTGAACGAGGAAGATAAGGGCAAGAAGGAGACAGAGGCAGAAAACTCTCAAGGGAAGAAAGAGGTCAAGCCCAACGATTCTAAGAATAAGAAGGTAGACTCCGAGAAAGGAGGCAAGAACAACAACTCACGTGATAAAAGGAAATGCAATTACTGTGGTACGGAAGGGCACATAGCCAAGGATTGTAGAAAGAGGAAGAGAAAGCAAGGTGAATGTTTTCATTGTGGGAAGACTGGACACATCAGCAAAGGCTGCCCTGAGAAGCAGACCGGACCTTCTGGCGGTACATCGTTAACTTATTCTAGATGCTTTGTTTTATCTTATTTCTCTCCTTGATCCTATCTTGAGAACCATAGGTAGAATCTTTTTGGATGTAAACATGTAATTGAAACATGTTATGATTGCGAAATGGTTGCAAGTGGTCGCAAGTGGTTGCTCGTGGATGCATGAATACACATTAGGCACTAGATCGGCTCAGACACATTTTCATGTTGCATATGCATGAGTGTTTATTTTGGAAACTTGGTTGTGCTATCATTTGGTTGTTGCATATGATTGAATGTTCGAGCACTCATGTAGAAATTATGAATTATAATAGGAAAAATTTGCATACATATTGGATTCATTTCACTAAACATATTTTGCATTTAAAAGATCAATCAGGCCTGATCATTAGCATTAGCTAAGGAACATATACACACACACTTCGCATATGATCATAAAGCATTAGAAGTCTTTTAAGGACAATGGATGCTTGTGTTTGATGGATGAGTAGATGGATGTTTGGATGTACATTCTTCCTGAACTTGAAGATTTCGGGGACGAAATCCTTTTAAGTGGGGGAGAATGTAACACCCCGTGTATTCTATAACAGTAAGATTCACAAATTAAAGTATAATTAATTTCAAATCAAAGAATTAAGGGAAACGATATACGCCATTGCGTTCGTCTCGGAATTCTGCTTGAGATAGAGTCCGAGTTTGCGTAAAACGGATATCGTATGAAGAAGATATGGACAGACAAAGTTGGGCGAAAAACCAGAAAACGGGTCAGAATGCACTGGCGCACTTGGGAAGTGCACTAGAACAAAAATGAACGGGCGCACTTGGGAAGTGCGCCAGTGCATTTTTAGCCTGGCGCACCTGCCAAGTGCGCCCAGGTCAGAATGTGCTGGCTGGTCAGGTCTTGGCTGGCCTGGTCTATGTTTGGTCGATTTTCTAAGCCTTGCCTTGTCACTAGGGCTAGGTGTCAGCTCCGGATTGGCCTCTCCTTCAAACGAACGACTATTATCGAATCAAGCTCCATCGACGGTCTAAAACAACTCACAAACATTATAAAAAGGACCTAAGACCTAGCCTAAATCATACTATTTCATTTTAGCCTCAGGCCGCCGCCATTAAACCTAGAGCTCTGAATTAAAAATACAAAGAATGAAATTATAGAAGATGGAGGACGATTCTTGAAGGCTACAACTAGAAGCTACAACAACTACGACGCTTTAGACAACGAATTTGGGACTATTTGATTTGGGATTTTTATTTGGATTATTTGCTTCATATTGTAAGATCTATGTTACTTTTTAGGCAAAAACGCTAAAACAATATGGACATGCCATGAATTGAAACCGGATTTAGGAACTATTGTTAATCCATTGTTTATATTGTTTATCTTTGAATTATAATTTGGGGATATTGCTATGGCAACGTTGCAAGTTAAACTTGTCATGATTTTGATGTTGTTATGAATCACTTGGGCTTAATTGTTTGGCAAGTTGGACTAATACATGTCCATGGAATCACTATGTTTATTGAAATCTTTATGTTGATTAAACCATGCCTATGATGCTAATTAAACCATGGCTATGACTATTGATGGAATTATGCCTGTGATGTTAATATACCCAGCATGATTAATGAAAAATTTGGTATTGCTAGGTTATAATGAAAAGTTGGAATTATTATGTTTAAAATGTTAGATATGTTAAAAACGCTAAATTGGAATCATTATGTCTATAATGTTAGTTGAGAATCATTATGTTAAAATTG
Organism: Allium sativum; assembly: GCA_030737875.1. Lineage (NCBI taxonomy): Eukaryota > Viridiplantae > Streptophyta > Magnoliopsida > Asparagales > Amaryllidaceae > Allium > Allium sativum. The sequence goes on along the minus strand of CM060922.1, from coordinate 930,663,514 downwards.
CTAAATTGGAACCATTATGTTTATAATGTTAGTTGAGAATCATTATGTTAAAAACGCTAAATTGGAATCATTATGTCTATAATGTTAGTTGAGAATCATTATGTTAAAAACGCTAAATTGGAATCATTATGTCTATAATGTTAGTTGAGAATCATTATGTTAAAAATGTTAAGTTGGAACCATTATGTTTATAATGTTAGATGAGAATCATTATGATAAATTGGAATCATTATGTCTATGAGAATTATTATGTTAAAAATGCTAAATTGGAATCCACTATGCCTATTAGGATTACTATGCCTTTAATGCTTCATGTTTGTAATAAAAAATTTATTATGCCCGCAATGATTATTATGCCTATGATGTAAAGTTGAAATCATCATGTTAAATTAAGTTGGAATCATTACTATGCCAAGTTATCATCATACTAGTATTGAAACCATGTGATATGTTATAGCCTGTTTATTATGCAAGTGATGTTGGAATTGTCACATATGCCTATCACATGTTTGGTGTTATTCCCCTTTATCTCTTGAATTGTTTATGCTTGTGAACGAAGTACGTTTATATACGTTGGGGATACGATTGGGTAGAATAGGCAAAACTTGAATTAATTATAAGCATAAACTGTGAAATTTGGCATAAGTAGAACATGAAATATGGCACGAAAACTTGACTTGAACATGCCATAACTTGACTTTAAACATGCCTTAGTTGGGCACGAAGTTGACATATGAACATGATGTGGAAATAGCAAAATCTGATAAGAACATGGGCATGACTTTAGAAAACAAGAAAGTGGCCAACTCGAGGTTGGGTTGAGTTTGTAGTGTAAATCTGCCCGGAACCGCCCGGCAAATCCAGTTGCTACAAACAATAGGATCCAATGTGGGTAGTTGGTCACATCGCGCTTGAAACCCGAGGTTGGGTTGAGTTCGTAGCGTAAACCTGCCCGGAACCGCCCGGCAAATCCAGTGGCTACGAACAATAGGATCCAATGTGAGTGGTTCGGTGCATTAACGAATCAATTAATGCCAATTAGGGTTAAGTCATGAACATGAAAAGACAACTTAACCAACTTGAACACGATTTGTAGGGCTAAGTCATGAACTTGAAAACGACAACACTTAGCCAACTTGACATGACACGTAGGCGGGTTAAGTCGTGAACTGAAATGACATACTTAACCATCTTGACATGACTAGACTGGAAAAGGATTAAGTCACGAATTACATGACTTAATCTGTTAGGCGGGTTAGGTCACGAATTACATGACCTAATCTATTAGGCGAAACCCTAGACACGACCCCTTTCAGCAGTAACCCCCTAGAAGTATCAAGGTACCCTGGGGCTAGGCCGGGTGGGGCACGATTACTGGGCTGATTGTAAGAGGTGAACGACGGCAGTGGGGTACACCAGTGTAGGTTTGGTGGACTACGATCGTGCACGTATCCGGGGCAGACACTGGGTATCCGTAGATTTATCTGTGTATCTTGAATCGTGTCAGGGGTTGACACCCTAGGGCTGATACACCCGAAGGTGGACCCAGCACAGGTGACTACATTCGTGATTAGCCGTATGACACGGACACTTGACGAGCTTGAACTTGTAGGGAGCCGATCGACTAGATAATCGCTCCGTAGGACCCCGTACTTGGGTCAGACCCCGTTTCAGGGTCATTTCATGACATTGGGCCGTGGGATTTATTTCGTGATTAACTTGTGATATGGGCTTAGTATACTAGTACAGTCGATGCAACGAATCTCGAACATGTGATGCTTTACTTGACTTGTCTTGACTTATCCTGATCACCTTAGTCTATCTTGTTCACCTTGACACCATTCTTAAGTTTAGTTCCAGTTCATACATGACAGGTTGTTTTAACCGTTTCTACAATGAAAGTCACTAGAACTTACTCAGTCTTTATGACTGACCCTTTTCCTTTTGCCTCTTTTTCTTTCGTTTCCCCCCCCAACCCAGGTTCTCAGGGAGGGAATACCGCAGCTTGACCAGTTTTCACATCCAGCTTGAGGATGTATTGCTTGGATCTTTTCTGTTTTGGACTATGGCTTTGGACAACAATTAGGGGACTTTTGCAGTTTATTTATGTTTTCTTTATGCTTCTTTAAATAATGTAATCAAGACAGTTATGATTTTGGAAGTATTGTAAGGCAGATTATGGCATGGTTTGTGTAACACGTATTTTGATGAAATAAAAGTTGTTATTTTCCGTTGTTCAAAAAATATGTGTTATTATATCTGTCTTGTATATCTATGACCTATACTTATAAACCTCCACCAAAATTAGGGCATTCCCTTTGAGAGTGACCCTAACGGAGGTGGGGTGTTTCAGGCTCTATTTAAGAGATATCGAAATCTGGGTGGAGCACAATTCTCGGGCAATGAATCTATTATTCAAACTCAAGCTTGGGTGAGCTATGCATAAAGAATATTCGAGCGTATCCAGCTGAGAGACGACCAGAAAAGATTAGTAGCATCTTGGGCGCTAAATGGAGAAGCTTTAATATGGTGGGAAACAATCATAAAAGATAATCCAGAAGGTGATATCACCTGGGATAGATTCAAAGAGATTTTCCTAGGAAGATTTACTCCTCCTGAAGTGACTGAGCGATTATGTGATGAATTTTCTTATCTGATACAAGGTGATATGACCATCCCAGAATATCATAAGAAATTCAACGAACTTGCTCACTTTGTTCCTCATCTGATTCAAGATCCAAAGAGGAAAAATCTGAGATTTATTCATGGCCTACAAAGGAGATATCAAAATAGCGTGATGAGGAATGTGAAGCTCCCTTTTGCTGAAATGATTTTAAAAGAATACAGAAATTGATTTGTATGATTTTGAAAAGTTAAGAACAATTCGATTGTTGCTTGTGTTGTGTGATAGTAAATTTGACTAACTGAATTATTGAAACAATAGTTAATTTAATCAACAATAGAATAATGCTAGGATTTATTCATTTAAATCACACATTGAACTGATTAGAAAATAAATAGAAATATATACATGTGTATTATATATGTTTGAACAGGTAAATCGATTAGCTGTTGAGTAAAGATTTTATTTGCGTGCCCGACAAATAGGTAAACCTTAATGAGTTGGATGCGAAATATTATTATATCAACTGCTGTGAACGCCATTGGATGCGGAGTGCTGGTTATTCTACGTGTAAAAATAAATGTCGCCATAGGATAGTAACAATTAATTTTGAACTACATTACATGGCATACTTCTGAAGATAGGCATACTTCATCATATACCACATAAGCATTTGGAGCTTGTGTGACGAGGTGGAAGATTTACCATACGAGCGAGAGGCTTGTATAGCGATGACTATATTTTACAGGTTGAACTGATGACTGATATGGACTATTTAAATTGTAACGACAAAATTGCTAGATTAATAAAAACCCCACACGAGTCTGGAGTTGACAATAATCACATCTCTCTAGTTATTAGATACGACACATGGACTATGTATTTCCCACACGGGACGAGGTGACGAGGATTTATCCTCTGGAGCATTTAAAATACACACTCCCTCAGGCTTTGACAAGGTGACGAGAATTTATTCTCTGGACTTATTATCAATACACGCTCCCGTGTAAACACCAGAATATATCACTATAAATATGTGTATGCTTATTAAGATTTATTGGGTACCTAATACGGCCCAATAAATTTCCAAACCTCTCCCCGTACAAAGGAGGTTATGGCGAAATTTTTCGAAAATTCCGGGTGTTAGCCAAATTTTTGAAGAATTTGAAAATTCTCAGAAACTGAAAAGTCGGAGAATTGAAGTCAGATTAAACGTAGAGTTGATTAATCAAACCACTTTCGACTTTGTTCCTTTTTGGGGACGAAAAGTTTTAAGTGCGGGAGATTGTAACGACCCAGAATATAATTAATTGGGGACGAAAAGTTTTAAAAAAAATTAATTGGCTAAAATAGTGGATTTCAAATATTTAAAATAAATATTTTAAATAATAGCAATGAAAGCTGAGTTTGAATCGACGTTTGAAAACGAATATAATTAATTCTAATTATAAACAAGGCCTGAAATGGCGCTGCAGCTTCAAAAATTGGATTCAAACTTTATCGGACTGTACCGGGTGCAAAACAAAACGGATTTGAGTGAAACCAAAAATATTTAAATATGTTAGTAAATACCTTTCTAATGAATCTGAAAAATCGAATTTTCTTAGCGGAAAGCAAAAGTTATGGCCAAATGAATTTTCAGAAAGGTCGCTATGGAATTTATATAGCCCGTGAAATTGGCCATTTTGCATAAGACCTCGGAATTCGACGGAACCACTTTTGTTGGATCCGGGATGTGAAGTTATTACTAGGTTTCAAATTTCATAATTTTTGAAGCTAGTATGTGAGCGTGGCAAAGGGAAACGTGTTTTGGTCAATTATAGTTAAATTGGATCGACCAGAAATGGGCCTTTTTGCAAACGGTCTCAGAATTCGATGAAACTAGTTTTGTTGGGACCGTATCGCCAAAACATAGCCAGATTTATTTTTCTGGAATTTTTCGAATTAGTTTGTGGCCCTGGAAAATTGAAATGTACGTTCAAATCGAATATTGTATGTTATATCTTTTAAATTGAATGGAAACTGACTGAAACAGTCGAATGGGCCTGCGAAAGATATCCCATTGTGTTCGGAATGGGGGTAAAACGCTAGGGACGACAGTCGTTGGGTTTGGATTGGGGTTTGTGTGTAAAAGGGGTATTTTTGGAATTTAAAAAAGTTATAAAAAAAAAACATTCGCCCACGTCAGCACCCCTCCCCCCCGTCCTCTCTCTCCCCGATACGATCTGAAGGCAGAAAAGCCTTCGAAGCTTCCCAAGTCGATTCCGGCCGCCTCTGCCACCTGCAGCCACCGCCACCTACCCACCTCGACTGCCCCCCTCTCCTCTTTAATTCCGACCCACCCTCCACCACCATCGACGCCTCCTCCGCCTGAATCGACCCTCCAAAGTTCGACTCTTCCTAGCGCCGCCACCACCACCAGGGTGCACCGAGCCTGACCCCACCACCACGCGCGCGAAGCTCTCTCATAGCTCTTCGACGCTGTATCCTCCGATCGAGCTGCAACTTCGCGGATTGAAAGAAATCCTAAAACCTAGTTTGGAAGAAAAATAGAGGTATACGACTATTTAATTAAATCTGTTTTTTTTACAGTTTAAAACCGTTGCAAACTTTGAAAAATCATATCTTTTTCGTTTCTTGTCGAAATTCAGTGAAACAAGAGACAGTGGACTCGTGTGGACGTCTTCTACCTTCTAGAAGAGACCGCATATTTTTCTGAGCCTTCTGCTATTTTTGGTGGAGTGGAACCCAATGTGAGATTTCTAATTTATAAACGATATGGAAAACGACGATGTATAAATTATATAGTCGATGTATGAGTTATATAAGCGTTTTACACCTCATGTATAAGAGTTGTATAAGTTGTACGTTCGATGTATAAGTTATATATGCGTTGTAAAAATTATATATGTGTTGAAATAGAAGTGAAATGCTATATATATATATATATATATATATATATATATATACGCCCCTCGTCCACAAACCATGGACGATATTTATTGGTTGTGATTGGTGTGAAAATTGATTGATAGCGAATGGTTGATTGGAATTGTTTGTGGTTGATATTGATTGATTGTGGTTGAAAAATACCCATATGTGGTTGAGAAATATTTGGTTGAAACCACATAGGATTAGTTTGTGAAAATGAAATAAAAATATACATGCCGCCTGCGTGCGAACTAGATGCATGATTCCCCATTGTCAAAAAACCGCGAGGTTTTAAGGTAGAGCGAGGAGCCGTACTAGGGATGGTCCCGGTTTTAACTACCCTGCCGTTATGCTGCCGAAATTTTGAATAATATTCATGTGTTTGAATTATTTTCAATTGCTGAAACTATATTTATTCGTTGAATAGAAAACCTTCATGTGTTGAATTGAAATTCATTCGTTGATTAGAAATTCATGTGTTGAATGGTATTCGTGTTTTAAATATAAAAATCACATTTTTATCTATTTATATAAAATATAGAAAACCTTCATGTGTTGAATCGAAATTCATTCGTTGATATGAATTTCATGTGTTGAATGGTATTCGTATTTTGAAATAAATTGTTTTATAATAAAAATCACATTTTATCATCTATATGAACTATATAAAATAATCTCGTTTTGAAAGAAATTGTTTTGTAATAAAAAACCTATTTTTTTTACCTATATGAACTATATAAAATAATAGAGTTTTGAAATGAATTGTTTTACAATAAAAATCACATTTTTATTATATACATTAATTGTTAAAAATAGTGAAATGTTGAAATAGAAGACAGTTAGATAAAAATATCGTTTTTATCAAATGTATGAGAAGAATATAGTTTTGAAATCGAAGAATCAATATATATATAAATAAATAGAATTAAAATATATCGAATAACGACGCTGTAGTTCGTATTTTGAAACCGTGATTTCAAACGATTATACCGGGAGATCCGACCATCGGATTTTCCCGAAATCGCAACCGTTGGGTTCGCCTTGAAAATATCTTTCTAACGGCACCAACTTTGTAAAAATCCAACGGTTGGATTGTCTGGAATGTTCAATTCAAATCTGAAGAAAAATAGCGCCAGAATCGATTATATATATATAATTATATTTAATCGAATAACGACGCTGCAGTTCGTATTTTGAAATCGAAACTTCAAACGATTATACCGGGAGATCCGACCGTCGGAATTTCCCGAAACTGGAACCGTTGTATTCGTTTTGAAAAGATCTTTCTAATGATGTAAATTTTGTGAAGATCCAACGGTAAGATTTTCAGACATGTGTAAATAAATCTGAAGAAAAACAGCGCCACGGTCGCGTTAGGGCCCGAAGCGTCGTTTTGAATAAAATGGCTATTTTAAAATAAATAAAATAGCGATAAATCGTTATAAAATATTATAAACGATATGGATGTAAATTTAGAAATTAACTGAAGGTTGGCTAAGTCGAATGGTTTCTTGGGTATTGATCTGATGTTGGTTTCGGCCTTCGGGGTTAATATTTGGGAAATCGTTCTCTTACTGATTGACGGTTAGTGACTAGTGAATTGAAATGATGCGTGTGTATGTTAGAGTTGCACTTGTTTATTATATACGCGGGTTGCTCAGAAAGACCGGGTTTATCCCATTCTGAATAACTGAATCGACGATAAGAAATCGAAGATAAAGACGGTGGTCAAAGACCGGAGATCTTCACCTCGTTTGGATGGTAACCGAGGTCCTGATTGGGAGGCATCCCGAAATATGGATAATGAGTGGTGATCGTCCAGACGTACGTGGTGATCGATGGGTTTGCGAGGTATATAGTGCCTCCGGCTTCGTCCAGACCCAGAACGGACTTGTAAATGGACTGTGTGTCTGACATTGGATTTTATTCTGTGTTGATTGATCTCTGTTAAATATACATCTGTTTGGCGGCAGAGAATTTATTCTTTTGCTTAACGCCCTTCTCTGAAACGCACGAGCTCAGAGGTTGTATATCGATGGACATCAGTCGCATGGCATGAATTGCTAGTGTGGCATGCCAATGTGGCAAATGATCAAGGCTTCTGTTGAAAAGCAAAGTCTTGTGGTGATGATCAAAGCACCGCCTGTGTGGCGTAGCTTTGTGTATAACGTGAAATCGCGAGCCTCACACCCGGTATGAACCAGAAACGGGAGGAAGGACCTCAGGGAGGACACGCGTTTCTTTCTAGTTAGAAGTGGCGTTAATGGTTTTACACGCCCTGACGAGTTTGACTTATGTGGTTATTGCTGTTGCGAGGCGCGTCGGTTAGATCGGACGATCCGGATCCGATGGAGTCATTCGTTGGCACATTTACGCCCCATAGGGCAGGGAAACGCATTGTTCAGGCATTTTAATCCACATCAGTGGACCGGCCCTGACGATCCAAAGGCTTGACTGAGTACTTGCCTGCGGCTCGGGCTAGAGAGTCACGAATTCGGTAAGGACTATCTTTTGCCTTGGTTCATGACGGAAATCCAATTTCCAAATACGTGACTGTGCGGTTTTGATTGTATACCTATATATGTCGACATAGTGGTATGGGGCATTAATGTCGTCTATGATTGATAGTTATGATTTGAAATTGTTTTTAAAACATATAAACACTAGCAATAATATCAAATGCATTTGTTTTATTCGTACCAAGCATATTTTGGCCGTTATAAGGTAAAAACTCTATCCTCTGGTTTGCGTTGCATTGTGTGATGGGAACTGAGTCTTATAATGGCTTCATTTTTATAAAAAGCATTGCGATGTTTAAAAGATGATTTTTTTAAAGCACTGGCAATCCGATGGAGTAAACCCATTCCACGAAAGTGGCGTGGTCCTGTGATTAGCCATATTATAAATGTGTTGAGTAGATTTCTCATACCAGTCCCACGACTGACTCGTAGTTTGTTTCACTTTCAAACTCGGGTGCCCCTTTTTCTACATGGGCAGCCTTGTATTCAGGTTTAGCAGGCTTTATCCGGATAGCTGGAGCTGAAGATGGATTCTATCATTTATCTCTTTTTATGTTGTTAAACTCCTATTGTACATTATGTTTGTTTTTCCGCTGTAGACATATATGTATATTTGAACTGTAATTGTACTAAGTAAGATCCTGTATACTGTGTAACTCTGATGATTACTTTTATCCAGTATATTCTATTGTTCATTATCTGGTGTATTTAATTAATTATGTTCTGCTATTATCTATTTCTATGTTATATTCCAAAGATTACCCTTGTCTCCGTCCGAACGGGAAATGGGGTCGTCACAAAAAGAGACGTTGGGAAATTTATATCCAAATGCATGAACTGCCAGCTAGTTAAAGCTGAGCAAAAGAAACCTAATGGTTTGTTGCAACCATTAGAAACTCCAGAATGGAAATGGAACAAGTCTCAATGGATTTCATTGATGGGTTACCAAGGACTAGATCGGGCCATGATCGCATTTGGGTGATTGTGGACCGTTTGAACAAGAGTGCAAGTTTCATACCGGTCAAGTCGAACCGAACAGCAGCTAAGTTAGCGTAACTGTATGTGAAGTGGGTAGTGAGATTTCATGGAATACCCAAAGGCATTGTGAGCGACCGAGATCTGTTGTTTACTAGTGGATTTGGATGAGCTTACAAGAGGCTTTAGGATCAGAATTACATCTCAGTACCGCGTACCATCCTCAAACGACGGTCAGACAGATAGGGTGAATCGTATATTGGAGGATCTCTTGAGAGCTTGTATATTGGATTTTGGAGGGTCTTGGGATGACCATTTGCATCTAGTGGAGTTTGTATATAATAATAGTTATAAATCATGTATTGGTATGGCTCCATTTGAAGCTTTGTACGGAAGATCGTGCAACTCACTTTCATGTTGGTTAGAAACCGGTGAGAAGTTTGTGCTTGGGCCAGATGTGATAAGAGTAACTTTAGACAAGATCAGGGTTATCCAACAGCGAATGAAGGCTGCCCAGGATAGGAAGAAGAGTTATGCTGATAAGAGACGAAGAGAATTGAAATTTTCCGTCGGTGACTTGGTGTTTGTCAAGATTTCTTCGTTAAAGAGTGTGATTCGATTTGGTAGGAGAGGCAAGTTAACACCAAGATTTGTTGGTTCATTCCCAGTTCTCGAACAAGTTGGGAATTGAGCATATAAAGTTGAATTACCTAACAAGATGGTTGGAGTCCACAACGTATTTCATGTTTCCCAGTTAAGGAAGTTCGTACACGACCCCGATATGACTATTTCACCGGGTCAGTTGGATGACATCGAAGTAGAACCCGAGGCGGTTGGGAACCGCAGGCCGATCCGCATTGTCGAGAGAGATACGAAGCAACTTCGAAGGAAGGCGGTGAAACTGGTCAAAGTTCAGTGGGGCGAGGAGAGCATAAGGGAATCGCATCCAGAACCCATTGCCTAGTAAGATTTTAATAGTGATAGTTTCTTCCCTTGTTAGTAAACCACATGCTACGGTAGGCTTGTTGTGCTTGTTGGGTATGTTTGATTGTTTGTGAATGATTGATAGGCATGCGGAACACCTTTGTATGTTTTTGGTTGAGGAATTTTGGTGGCGAAATTTCTTAAGGGGGGAAAGTGCAACGACCCGCATTCTACGTATCGAAGGATCGTAGAATATTTATTTATTTTTCATATGAGGCCGTATGATCGTGTAACTTTGGGGAACGACTATTGGGGTCATTTCCAATGTTCACGTTGTTTGCCGATTTTTAAATGACCATTTTTCCCCTAGCGAATCTTGTTTTGCACATAACTTTTGATTGGTAAGGAGTTTTGACCTGAAACCACTTCCATTTGATTCAGATGATGGTTTATCTTTCAATATTGTCACATTACCAAACGGACTTACCGTTTGGGAGATATGGATGAAATAAGATTTAAAAGGTGAAAGACAGCTTAACCGGGCCTAATTAAGGTGATTAGCAGCTAGGCCCATAACCCATTTCCGTATTAGGGTTATAAGAGGGATGATAGGGTTAGGAAAAACATTTCATTTCAGTTTTTACAACCGCCACTTTCATCCTTTGAATCCTAGCCATGGCCTCCACCTTCTAAAATCATCCCAAATCACCTTCTAATCACTAATTAAGAAGACCTACATCAATTCAAGGAAAATCAACACCAAATTAGAGTTGGAGCTACTGTGTTGCATAGGAAAACGCCCCAAAACAATAGAGTTTCAGATCTAAAGTTTTATTTGTGGCTAAGGTGAGTGATTTGCATTGTTTTTCACTAATTACGGCTAATTAGTGGTGATTAGTGATAATTAATGAAATTATGCATTATAAAAATCTGTAAAAATATGTAGAAATTATTAAACAATATTTTAGGCCTCCGTTATGGATATGTTTTCCTAATCGTATGGTTAAACCATAATTAAGGAGATTAAGGGGAAATTCATGCTTTTTGGGTATGTTTGATCTAAAATGACCTATGTGATTGATGTTTTGATTGATTATGCATGTTATTACTACTGTTTGAAATGTTTTATGATTGATTAGTAAGGTTAGAATGGTTGAAAACGCCATCGTATGGCGAAAATGGACGATATATGCTCGTTGGGAAGTGTGCAGGGTTTCGGATCGGATCGAATATGGGGCTCGGATCGGATAAGAGAACTGGGTAAGGGGATTTGATTTGGATTGGAACTTGGCATCTTGTGGAGAGTACAAATGAAGAGGCAACAAGGAAGGCCAGATCGGATCGGATTGGAGTAGGGTTGGAGTTTAAATGGAGCACTGAGCTGGAGTAGCCTCGAATCGAACCACCTCAGGAGCACCGAACTGAGTCAGAAGGGGAGCACCGAACCGAACCAAATGAGAGACCTGAACCGAACCGATGATGACTGGAGCACTATGCATATTCGAACAGAACCAAGGCGTAGGCTATGAGTACCGAACCGAACTAGGTATGGACTATGGAGTACCGAACCGAACCGAATGTATACTCTTACTTCTACGGGACGACTCTTCTAAAGACCAACTCCAATTCGACTAAAACCTGAGATGCAAAGGAAGTCCAAATGGGAAGTTATTACTCAGGATTCCAATGGGAATCAACAAGTTGACTTCAATGGTTGGACTTTGCTGCGGGCCGCTCACAACAGACATATCCGGAATATTTTATAGTGTATTACAAATATGTGTTCGCATATGGAAAAATTGCAGATGTGTCTGCATTTTTTGCAAATAATTGCTTTTTGCAATTTTATGGAAATGAAATATTTTTCATTTGTATGCATTTTTCATAATTTTTTGATATTTTTTTTGGAATAACATGTGTTTAAATAAGTGTAGATGTTGAATCTGAAAGTTTGAAACAAATCAACAAAGATTGAATGAAAGCCTACAATTTTTCGATGTAATTGCTATAATGTCCGCAATTTTTCGAAAAATTGCAGGATTTCCCTGAAATGTGAATATTTTCTGTTTTTTGTTTCTAAAGCATTTTTTTTCTTTTCTTACATGAAATGAAGACGTTTAAGTAGTGAATTAGGTTTCGAAGTTTGATAATATTTTACGTTGAATTTTGATGTTTTTTGATGAATTTTGAAAAACAAGGACCTGATTTATAAAGTTATAAGAAGTGAGTTTTTTGTATTTTGAAACTTAAACTGGACCTTAGTCGAACTATCCCTAATTAAAATGACTAAAATAGAGTTACAATGGGACCAAGTGAGTTGGCTACTCGAAGCTGTCACACTTTTTTGATACCATATCTATTACTTTGTGATTTGATTGGTGACCACCCTTGATTATAGGCGCATTGTCTCGAGGTGGGCGGTAGTTGCGTAGTATTCGTTATCATTAGTCTGATTCTATGAAAGGGTATAATCCTACTCTGTGTATTGCCTTGCATGCCTTATCATATTCATCCTGATCAAGCTCTCTGTGATTTGATTTGGTATTGTTTTTTATGGAGTGCCATTTAAAGTCACTAGTGCAGAGGATTTATGGTACTGTATAAACTGCAATGCTTATACAACGTATTAAGGGTAAACTTGTAATCCCCTTATGTTATTTTCAATAGTATATTTAGCATAGACACTTGTTATAATAACGTATTATATCATATGATATATATTTTAATGGATCCTTAAAGGACGAATCTCAAGCATTCTTTAAGTTATTGATGCATTTCTTTTTCACTTTAGTTAATTCACTTACATCAGAATGTTAGTCACAACTCGAGTGTTTTAATTTTTACTTGATGCTCGGGCCAGCCTTAGTATTACAGCTGTGAGTACTCATATTGGTGCTAGAGATCTATTGTAGCTTTAGCTATATGTCTACTATTTCTGTTTCCGTCATTTGCTTTATGTTAATTACTTAGGTATTAATGTGACCATCTATGTATTTGGGATTTCAGTTGTGTTTGCTTTTTATTACTCTGGTATTTGTGTATTTGCTTTTGAGACTAAAGTATTATGTAATAGCTTCATGAACTACTATGGTTTTTATTTATTCCACTTCTGTGTCTGTGATCTATTATATGATCCTATAATTTGATTTCATTTACCCCAGTTTAATTAACAATCTATTGTTTTGAACAATTCAAGTCTGGTATGTGTAGATTTATTATTGATTTAACGGTTCGAAATAATGGGTCGTTACTATTGGTATCAAACATTTGGTTTCAAGCAAATCTTAACCTACATAGTAAAAACTCATTAGAGATAGGATAGAAATTTCCTAGAATGAGTAAAAATCAGTCGCAGAATCATTCTTATGAGAGCGCATTTTGAAAAGTGTAAATGATTTTACGAATCGTTTTAGATTGCTTTAAACTAAATTCTCTTTTCTTAGAATTTCCTTCCCTTTCCTTTTAAATCCATCTTATTAGTTAGAAATTCTTTTGATTAGGATTTTATTTTAGCCTAACCTTTATTTTAGTTCTAAAATCTATCTTTGAATCTTCTAGATGGCCACCAAAAGGCTACACGAAGGGGTGGTGGAAATGCTCCAACCGCACCAGTTACACTAGCACCGGCTCATCCCATCTGATTTCTTCAGCTATGTAAGGAATACATTCATCTTGGAGGTACTAAGTTTACTAGAGCAGAGTCTATTATTGAGGCACAAAAGTGGTTAAAGAACCTAGTGAGAGTCTTTACAGGTCTTGGGATCATCGACGCTCAGATGCATTAGTTGGCCATTGGTAGTTGCAGTGTGACACCCCGTACGTTAATGCCACTCTTTAGCAGAATGCATTTAGTTCCGTAAAGCGTTATAGGTAAACATAAACAGAGTCTCACAAGACAGACATATAAAATAGCAGTAGAAATTTAAAACTTTATTTTCCAACAGAAAACATCATGGTCTCAAAATCCAGTTACAACATCGTATTGAAATACTGGAATAGAAAACATCTGCCTTGCGCTAAAAACCATCAGAGTACAGAAATGAAAAATCATAATCCCCATAAGTAGCCATAAACAAGTAGACAAGTAGTCAAAGCGATACATCAAAGCAGATCCAAATTCAAGTAGAAACAGAAGAGAGAATCCTAATTAGGCCTAAGCGTTCCCACCTTGAGAGCCTAGAGGGAAAGGAAGAGAGAGAAAAGGAAACAAAACGGGTCAGACAAAAAGTCTGACGAGTCCAGTGACTTTTAGCATATAAAAAGATAAAAGTACCAAGACAACAAAATAAACTGGATGAGAGATAATTACACTATAATAGGTATAAACAAGATCGACATGATAAACGAAATAGACATGATAAACTATGCTTCTCAATTACTTTCTTTGCACATATACTAGTATACCGAATTAAGTGTTTCCAATTACTTAAAAGAATAGAATGGTCCCAACAGGAACATAATGGTATACTTAGGTGTACTTCTAGTAATGGGTTTTACCCCAAATAGAAATAACAGATACCTAAACAGAAATAATAGGTGTTACCCTAAACAGAAATAGTAGGTAACTAAAAAGGACTAGATGTACCCAAATTACTACCCCTAGCGATCGATTCCCTAACACGTAAATACCCTGCATCGACCCCATAGTAGGGTGTATTACTTCCTAAAGTGGCAACCTATAGAAGGACACATACCTATTTACAGGTGTTGTGGCGGCTTATTTTCCGAAACAGACCGTACCCATGCACGCACATGAAACCGTTGGAACGCACCATCAGAGCGCACCATCCTAAATGAACCTCTTATAATTAGCTCAGTAAGTGTGACCTGACCCCTACCTAGTGCGGGGTTCATGTTTAATACCAAAATGGGTTATTGACTAATATGGGTCCCACACAATGTATGACACAAGTCAAACCCCTAAACCGTGTCCCCAATCAACTAGGATTTCCACAGGTTAAGTCTTACAGCCTAACCCCCCACAAATTCAACAGTTTAAGTTTTACATGGATTAATAGTGTTCGTATAACCCCAACAGATTAAACAAGTTTACTTAACCCCCAACAGACTAAAGAGGTTACATACGTGACATACAGTTTTATTAACATGCTCCACTTAATCTTTAAATTAAGCCTACAAATTTACATGTTCATACACCCTATATTTTAGTCATATTACGCAGTACAAGGTATGTCCCAAATTTTAGTCATATTCGTAGTACAGGATATTCCCCTAAACTATCATTCCCAATTAAACCCAATTTCGTTTGTACGCATATTTCAGCGATATTGGCCCAGGCTTGAAGGTAGCCTAGGCTATAAAAATAAAAAGGGAATGAGAGGGGAAGAAGAACATAAATAGGCATATAAAAACAGAAATAGACATATAATAACAACTAAACAGTATAATAGGTGTATGGAAAATTACATGTAATTATAGTAGATCTATTTAGTTATAAATCAATTTCTTAACAAACATAGGTTCAGATCCGGTTTATTAACATGTCAAGGTTACTGTTAAATTTTTATATCTAAAAATAACACTAACTCACAAAGATTGGATCTAAAGAACAGAGAATAATATGCTGATATTTCAGAAGAGATTCTTGTATATGTATAGGCTGTTGTTGTAGAAGATAGTCTAATTCAATCCAAGCTGAGGCAGCATCTCCTTGTCTCCATTGTTTTAGGTTTAGAAAACAATAGAAATGCTGGCCTTTATATAGACTTTTTCCAATGAATCTCGCTAAGAAACAAGTCCAGGTTCAGGAAATGAACCTGGCCAGATATGGGGTGGGTCGACACACCCTTGAGTGGATCGACCAATGGGTCGACCCCCAACGGGCTTAATTCCATCGTGGTATTCCCGTTTCGAAATTAAATTGTTTTGAAATTTCTGGTTTGATTTTGTTTATATATATTTCTCTTATATGTATACAAACTTCTAACCTTAATATCTTCTTCATACGATGTCCATTTAGGCAAAATCGGAGTTTATCTGAACCAGAATTCTGAATAGAACATAATGGTGCAGTCCATTTTACTTAATTCCTAACATTAAATTAAGTAATCTTTAGTTTATTAAAGTTACTTAAAATTACGGGGTGTTACATTCTCCCCTGCTTAAAGGATTTTGTCCCTGAAATCTCCAAGTTAAGAAGAATGTTATACTCCTAACAACCACAACCATCTACTCGTCCATCATCCATAAGCATCCATTGTCCTTAAGATTTTTCTAATGCTTGTATGAACATATGGAATAGTGTGTGTATATTTCCTCACCCTAATGCGAAAATCAGGCGGTCGATTGATTCAGTTGACCTCCTTAATGCAATTTATGTTCATGCCATGTAACCAAAATGTATGCAAATAACCCTAGTAAAACTTATAAGCTCTATATGTGTGCATAATCATTCATCCAAATACAACATCCATATGATGATACATCCATTTTCATCCATATAAAATTCTATTTCACATACATCCATATGCAATATGTAAGTGATTGAGTGTTCTAGTGCCTAGTGTGACTGTATACGCGTCCACGAGCAACCACTAGAAAACACTTGTATCCACTAGCATCCATCAAAGATATCATGTCTCAAACACATGTTTACACCCATTGATTTTCTACCTAAAGGTCGAAGATTCAATCGATAGGATACCCACGAATGATAGAAGCAAGTATTAATAAAAGCTTGGAAAAAGAAGTTAAGAACATACCCTTGAAAAGAAAAGGGTACGAAGCGCGAATCTTGTCCTCCGTCTCCCAAGTTGCATCCTCGTTGTCTTCTACCCATAGTACTTTCATCAACTTGACTTCTCTGTTATGTTGCTTCTTAACCTCTGATCCAAGTATACGGGCAATAACTTTTCTAACTATTGCCTCCCTTTCAACCTCTACTTCCTTAAGCACGCCAAGCTCAACTACTTCTGCCATACCATGTAGCCATTTCCGCAAATGGGAAACATGGAAAACATCATGAACAACTGCCAATCTCTCCGGTAGTCTCACCCTATAGGCCATTTAACCTATCCTCTCTACTATGAGAAATGGCTCTACAAACCTTGGCGCCAATTTCCCTACAGATCCAAAGTGAACCACGTTCTTTAATGGTGATACTTTGATGAAAATTGTGTCTCCTACCTCAAACTCAATGTCAGTCCTTCTCTTATCGGCATAGGACGTCTGCCTGTCCTGAGCTGTCTTCACTCATCTGCGGATAACATCAATCTTTTCTGAAGTCTCTCTAATCATCTCAGGTTCAAGTAGAAGCCTATCCGTAGACTCCCACCAACAAGTCGGTGATCTGCAAGATCGTCCATACAGTGCCTCGAAGGGTGCCATGCCAAAACTATCCTGATAACTATTATTGTAGGCGAACTCCACCAATGAAAGATGCTCTTCCCAAGTCCCTCCTAAGTCTAGGATACACAGCCTCAAAAGATCCTCAAGAACTCTATTCACCTTCTCAGTCTGTCCATCGGCCTGAGGGAGATACGCAGTGCTCAAACATGACTGTGCACCTAATGCTTCTTACAGGCTCTTCCAGAACTCACTAGTGAAGATGGGATCACGATCACTCACTATGTTAGAAGGTACTCCATGTAGACAGACAATCTAATGAAGATAAACCAATGCCAACCATGCTGTTGTTCTCTTGCTCTTAACAGGAATAAAATGAGCGCTCTTAATAAGCCTTTCTACTATAACCCAGATACCAGTATTTCCCTTCCTCGATATAGGCAAACCATCAATGAAATAAATAGAGATGCTCTCCCACTTCTAGCATGGAACCTACAAAGGATGAAGCAAACCGCCAGGACTTTCTGTTCAGCTTTAACTTGTTGGCATAATAAACATCGAACTACGAATTCTACTACATCTTTCTTCATCCCAGCCCGAAAGAAAACCCTCTTCATATCTCTATACATCTTATCACTTCCTAGATGGATAGTCATCCTGGAATGATGGGCTTCCTCAAGGACTGTCTTCAACAAACTCCCAACCTGGGGAACACAAAGCATGCCATCTCATTGTAGCCACCCTTTATCATCCACAAAATATCTACTAAGGTGACTAGAAGTCTCCCCTCTATTGAGCCTATCCAAGATGCCGGCTACCTGTGGCTCCTCTCGCTGCGAAGACCCTATCTGATCCATAAGAGCAGGTAGCACCTCTAGAGATGCCAGCAAACCAGGTGTAAGATCCGTAAATGGCGTAAAATCGAAGGTAGTTATATACTCCAAACTCCGCCTCTCTACGAACAGGGGACTCAATGTCATCCTCTGCCTACTTAATGCTTCCGCTACTACATTACCCTTGCTAGGGGTATAAGAAATCTCAAAATCATAGGACGCTCGGAACTCCATCCATCTCTGCTGTCTCAAATTGAGATCATTCTACGAGAGCAAATACTTGAGCGACTTATGGTCCATGTATAACTCGAACCTTTCTCCCAAGAGATAATGCCACCAAGTCTTAAGTGTGAACACTATAGCATCCAACTCCAAATCATGGGTAGGGTAGTTCCTCTTATGAACCTTCAACTGTCTGCTACCATAGCATACTACCCTTTCCCCCTACATCAAGACGACACCGAGCCCTGCACCACATGCATCAGTATACATTGCGAACACCTTGCTCTGATCAGGCAATTTCAAAACTGGGGCTGTTGTCAGAGCCCTCTTTAATTATTGAAAAGCATCCTCATAATCAATACTCCAAGCAAAGGTCAGGTTCTTCTTCGTCAGTTTGGTGAGTGGGGTTGATATCCTTGCAAAGTCCTTAATATACTTCCTACAGTAGCCCGCTAAACCAAGAAAACTTCTCACCTCTGTTGCATTCTTTGGACCATTCCAATCTTGAACTGCAACTACTTTCGAGGGATCCATCACTATCCCATTCTTGGGTATCACATGCCCTAGGAATCTCACCTCCATTCTCTAAAAGTGACAGTTGGAGAACTTCGCCTTAAGCTGGTATGCTTTGAGAGTGCTCAAGACCACTCTTAATTGAATGTAGGGCATTTTCTTCTTCGCTCTTCAAGAAAATTAGGATGTCATCCAAAAAGACCAACATGAATTTATTTAGAAACTCCCTGAACACCCTACTCATTATATCCACAAAATATGTGGGTGCATTCATCAAACCAAAAGGCATGACTAACCACTCGAAGAAGCCATCTAGAGATCTGAAAGTGGTCTTAACTATACTGTTTTTGGTCATCCTCAGTTGATGAAATCTCATGGCTAAATCTAACTACAAGAAAACTGATACGCCAACAAGCTGATCAAACAGATCGTCAATCCTCGGAAGTGGGTGCCTATTCTTCTTGGCGAGCTTATTCAGCTCCCTGTAATCCACACAAAGGCGAAGTAGGCCATCTGCCTTAGTTGCGAAGATGACTGGAGCACCCTATTCTGATATACTTTGCCTAATAAAACCCTTACTCAAGTAGCTTCCCTACTTTCTTGCTAAGCTCCCTCCTTCCCCTAGGAGCCATGTGGCGCACAAGCAATGCGATTGGCTTCAAATTATCCACCAAGTGGATCCGGAAATCAATCTCCTGCCTCATAGGTAAGCCCCTAGCCTCTTCAAAAACATCCAGATACTCATAGACTATAGGTATAGATAGCAAATCATTGACAGAAGCTTCAAGTGATTTTAGGAAACTAAGCATGACAGACCCCCTTGGGTAACAGGAAATCTCGAGAGTCCTCCCACGGCAAGTCAAAAGTCTAATAACCCTCCTCTCACGGTCTAAGATGGCACCATGCATGGCTAGCCAATCCATCCCTAGAATCAAATCGTAGCCCATAAAACAAAGCATATATGTGTCACACTCGAATTCGACGCCCAACACAGAAATCCTCAAACCTCGACATATCATACGCAGATGAGTCGTACCCCCAATGATGTTTGAGACAATAATGGGACCAGAAACAATACTAGTGCTAAGGTGTAGAGACTCTACCACTGAATCAAGTATAAAAGATTGAGAAGCGCCAGAATCAAAATGGGTCCTAACTGGATGATCGGAAAGGGAAATCAAACCTTCAACTGAAACTTTCCTACCTCCGTCCGGTCCACTAGCCTCGAGAGCAAGCACCTGCCCTCCAGAAGGTCTCTTCCTTTGCCTGTGTCCTTGCTTCATCGGGCATTCCTTACTATAGTGTCTAGTTTCACCATAGTTGTAAAAAGCATTCTTCCTTTTTTTGCAATCCTTGACCATATGACCCAAGCCCTCACAACCATGACATTTCTTCTTATTTTGAGCTTTATCGTTCTTTCCACCTTTCTTTTGCTGCTCTTTCTTAGGCCACACTTTCTTGTTTTGCATCTCATCAGTCTTAGCCTCCTTTTTCTCATCATTACCATCTTTATGCATCAGTGCCATACCAACTAGTCTCTCAAAAGTTGCTCCCATAGGTATGTGAGATAATGCCAATGCTTGAAGAGGTTGATTCAATCCTTTTGCAAACTTTAAAGCTTTCTTGTGCAGGGTATTCACCAGCTCGAGACCAGACCTTGCCAACTGATTGAACTTATTGACATACTCTTTGACAGACGTGCTTCCTTGGTTAAGTGCCAGAAACCTCTCCATCTGCATACTCTCTTCTACCTGAAAAATAAACTTTGTCTCCAATCTCGGTTGGAAATCATCCCAAGTATCAACTCGACGACCTGCTTGCATCACTTCCCAACAGAACAAAGCCTCATCCTTAAGCTGCCATGTAGCCAACTGTATCTTCCTGCGGTCATCAACCTCAAAAAGACCAAACAAATTCTCTATCTCATTTAGTCAATTCCGTGCTTCCACAAAGATTTCAGTTCCACCGAATGGTTTTCCTCCCATAGCACAGAAGTCCTAGAATATCTTAGAGAAATTTTCTACTCGCGGAGAAGGAGGATGAGGGAGAAAAGGAAACAAAACGGGTCAAACATAAAATTTGGCGAGTCCAGTGACTTTTAGCATATAAAGAAATAAAAGTATCAAGACGGTAAAATAATCTGGATAAGAGATAATTACACTAAATAACAGGTATAAACAAGATAGACAGGATAAACAGAATTGACAGCATAAACTATGCTTCTCAATTACTTTCTCTGCACCAATACTAGTATACTGGATTAAGTGTTTTTCACTTACTTAATTGAACAGAACGTTCCCAACAAAAACATAATGGTAGACTTAGGTGTACTTCTAGTAACGGGTTTTACCCTAAACAGAAATAACAGGTACCTAAATATAAATAATGGGTGTTACCCCAAACAGAAATAACAGGTACCTAAACAGGACTAGATGTGCCCTAAATTACTAGCCCCAACGATCGGCTCTCTAACACGTAAATACCCTGTGTCAGCCCTATAGTAGGGTGTATTACTTCCTAAAGTGGCAACCAACAGAAGACACATACCTATTTACATGTGTTATGGCGGCTTATTTTCCCAGATAGACCGGATCCATGCATGCATATGACTCCGTTGGAATGCGCCATCAAAACACCCCATCCCAGATTAACCTCTTATAATTAGCTCAGTAAGCGTGCTATGACCCCTACCTAGTGCGGGGTCCCTGTTTAATACCGGAATGGGTTACTCACTAATATGGGTCCCATACAATATATGACACAAGTCAAATCTCTAAACTTGTGTCCCCAATCAACTAGAATTTTCCACAGGTTAAGTCTTACAGCCTAACCCCCCCACAAATTCAACTGGTTAAGTTTTACACAGGTTAACAATGTTCATACAACGACAACAGATTAAACAAGTTTACTTAACCCCCATCAGACTGAATAGGTTACATAGGTGGCATATAGTTTCATTAACATGTTCCACTTAATCTTTAAATTAAGCCTACATATTTACATGTTCATACACCCCATATTTCAGTCATATTGCACAGTATAAGGTATGCCCTAAATTTTAGTCATATTCATAGTACAGGATATGCCCCCAAACTATCATTCCCAATTAAAAATAATTTCGTTCATACGCATATTTCAGGGATATTGGCCTAGGTTCTTAACAGGCATAGGTGAATGGAAAATTATATAGTATAGAAATAGACATATAATAACAGCTAAACAACAAAATAGGTGTATGGAAAATTACATGTAATTATCGCAGATCTGATTAGATATAAATCAGTTTCTTAACAGGCGTAGGTTCAGATTTGGTTTACTAACATGTCAATGTTACTATTAAATTTTTATATCTAAAGTAACATGAACTCACAGAGATTGGATTTAAAAAACAGATAATAATATGCTGATATTGCAGAAGAGAATCTTGTATATATATAAGTTGTTGTTGTAGAAGATAGTCTAACTCAATCCAAGCTGAGGCAACATCTTCATGTCTCCATTGTTTTAGGTGTAGAAAACAATAGAAATGCTGGCCTTTATATAGACTTTTGCCAATGTATCTTGCTAAGAAACAAGTCCAGGTTCAATAAATGAACCTGGCCAGATCTGGGGTGGGTCGACCCAGGGGTCGACCCTAGGGTCAACACATCCTTGAGTGGGCCGACCACCCTGTGATGTGGGTCGACCCCTAAAGGGCTTAATTCTCGCGTGATCTTCCCGCTTCGAATTTGAATTGTTTTGAAATTTTTGGTTTGATTTTGTTTATATATATTTCTCTTATATGTATACTAACTTCTAACGTTAATATTTTCTTCATACGATGTCCGTTTTATGCAAACTTGGAGCCTATCTAAACTAGAATTCCAATACGAATGCAATGGTGCAGTCCATGTTACTTAATTCCCAACATTAAATTAAGTATTATTTAGTTTATTAATGTTCTTTAAAATCACGGGGTGTTACATGCAGGATGCTACCCAAGTTTGGTGGGAGTCTTTAACTACTCAGACTATCGAAGCTAATGTTGAGACAAGATTTTGATTGATGCCAACATATAAAGGTGCAATGAAGATCATTTCATAGAGATAAGATTTTTTACTTTGAGTCGTGTTAAAAATATGTTAAAATCTATCCTCAAAGTATAACACGAATGCACAAAACAATATCATATCTTCGTTGCTAAAATTTGTATATTTGAGGAATTGAAAATTCACAGAAAAAGCCCAAACGGTCCAGGCTCCGACCGAGAAAGAGTGCAGAGTGATATAGACTGTGGACCGAGATCATCCGGTCCACAACCATAAAATGGTCGACCGACCAAAAAGGACCAATCGACCGGTTCTGCTGTGTTTTTTGAAACAGAAACTAAAACGGTCGACCACCCAAAAAGGACCAGTCGACCGGTTTATGTGTTTTTGCACATAACGACTATTTTTCTGGAATTTTCAATTCAATCAGTCGACCGGTGATTTTTAACATGTCGACCGTTTCTGAAAGAGCAAGCTTTTTCCTGAAGGGTTGCTTCCATTCATCAAGAGTTTCCTCTTCAATTTTCAATGGAAACGGATGCAATCTTTTGTAAAAAAACTCTTCATGAAGGAATGCAACTATTCTACACTATAAATGGACTTGAAATCATACATTCAAATCACCGATTCTTGCTCTAAATTATGATCTTACTTTCTAAATATTCTTGCATTCTAAAAGCTCTCAAATATTTAAATTGCTTATTGAATCATTGAAATTATTTCATATCTCTTAATTCAGTAAGTAATATACTTCCTTAAATCTACGCATTCAAAGTATATACTTGAGGATCAGATTAATGGAAGATTGTACTCAAACTGTTGACTATCCGTGTTGAATCAAGAACACAAAGCAGAAGTCAAAACCATTGTACTAGTTGAAGTCCTGTGTGATCAGGCAAGTGTTGAAGTCCTCGTGTTATTAGAGGCATGAAATCACGTTCGGCTGCTCGGTGTTGTGAACCTGTTCCTCCGGGTGAAGCGAGGTTGTTGATTAGTAAAAATCCAGAGAGAGGTCTGGGACTGGACATAGGACGGTGCTCCGAACTAGTATAAAAAGCCCTGGTGTGATTTTTCCAGTTTTCCTGCATTTACTATACTACTGTTCTGTGATTAGCTATTACTTTATACTTGAATATTGTTTGTCATATTACACGATCCTTGTGAGTGTACTATACTTGACAAGTACACGCATGTACTTTCAATTGGTATCAGAGCCTGGTGTTCTAGAGATCGTAACAACATCCTAGAACAATTGGCGATAAGGAAATCTAGTCAGGGAATGAGAAAATGGAAGAGCAACAAAGCAGGATCAGGAGAGCAAGGAAACAAATGTCTCATGGCTAAAGTCAGATCACAATCAATATGTACCGATTCTTTATATAAAGATCTTTTGTTAAACCATGAAAAATTGTTGAAAGATTTTGAAAGTTTGAGTAAACTTAATGTAATCATTGTAGTCAAGGATAAAAATTGTGAGCAAGAAAATTCCAAATTAAAAGAAGAAAACAATTTTTTGGTAAAACAAGCCAAATGTTTTTAAAATACCTTAGAAAAGCATGTTTCTCAAAAAGATTCCCTTCAAAAAGAAAATGAGCGACTAGGAGATAAAAACAATGTTCTTTTAAAGGAAATTGATCTTTTGCAAAATAGAAATAAATCATTAGAAGATTCTTTAAATAATTCTAGTTCTTTAATTTCGTCTCTTGAAAAAGAGAATGGAGCTCTAACTGAAAAGAATTTGGAATTGTCTAAAGAATGTGAGACTTTAAAAGTTAATAATAATATTTTGCAAAAAGCAATCTTTGAATCAAAAGAAAATGTTGAAAAATTACAATCATCTTTATATAATTCAGAATATCAAATTAGTTGTCTCGAAAATGAGAATAGAACTTTAAAAAGGAAGAATTCTGAATTAAATAAGGGTATTAATAGCACAGTTTCTTTTGAAAATATCAATCGCGACTGTGGAATCAAATGTACAAATAAATTCGCGAAATTTAATAAAGATCAAAATGATTTAAACATGATTTTATCTAGATCTCGACCTTTACATTACAAAGGTGGTATAGGATATAATAATCATAGAAATAGTACTAGATATGCTTTTATGTACAATAAGAATATCATGGCTGGTACTAATGCATATCCATAACCCAATTATAATAGAAATTTGAATACTTCTATGACTAGCGGTATTTATAATAAATATAGAGGTACGAATAGGAATATCACTAGAGATTACGTAAGTATTTGGGTTCCTGTAAGTTGGAAAAACAGAGAAAAATATATCGATGATTATTTTGATTCAGTAGTTAATAATGAAAATTTTATCTTTAAAGGTTCCATTAAACCCTCTTGGGTATGCTTACCTTCCATCTAACTCATGGACCCAAACAAAGCAAGTGGGTACCTAAACTATATATCTTATATTTTTTGCAGGTATACCACAATAAAGAGAAGGTTATTCGACATCTCTAAATATCATTGAAAACTCAGCTTATCAACAAAAAATCGCATGATTCAATATCTCCTAAACGTGCTATAATTATTTGTATTCTCTACTACTCTCGATTACTGTGTTTGTTATGGTATTTATTTATTTTAATCGATGACAAAGGAGGAGAAATATTTTCTCTTATGATGATACATATTATTCATGTTACATATACTATCATTTAAAATTATGTGCTTAACATGATAATAGTATATGTATGCTAACATTTGTTAATGCAAGAATCAAAAGGTAAGATTATTTATATTATGAACTAACAAATGTTGCAGAAATTCAGGGGGAGCTTTATATTTTGAAGGAGAAAATCCAAGGAGTTGTCATCAATCAAAAAGGGGGAGAATGTTGAGACAAGATTTTGATCGATGCCAACATATAAAGGTGCAATGACGATCATTTCATAGAGATAAGGTTTTTTACTTTGAGTCGTGTTAGAAATATGTTAAAATCTATCCTCAAAGTATAACACGAATGCACAAAACAATATCATATCTTCGTTGCTGAAATCTATATATTTGAGGAAATGAAAAGTCACAGAAAAAGCCCAAACGGTCCAGGCTCCGACCGGGAAAGAGTGCAGAGTGATATAGACTGTGGACCGCGGTCCTCCGGTCCACAGCCATAAAACATTCGACCGCCCAAAAAGGACCGGTCGACCGGTTCTGCTGTGTTTTTTGAAACAGAAACTAAAACGGTCAACCGCCCAAAAAGGACCAGTCGACCGGTTTATGTGTTTTTGCACATAACGGCTATTTTTCTGGAATTTTCAATTCAACCAGTCGACCGGTGATTTTTAACCAGTCGACCGTTTCCGAAACAGCAAGCTTTTTCCTGAAGGGTTGCTTCCATTCATCAAGAGTTTTCTCTTCAATTTTCAACGGGAATGGATGCAATCTTTTGTAAAAACTCTTCATGAAGGAATGCTACTATTCTACACTATAAATAGACTTGAAATCATACGTTCAAATCAACGATTCTTGCTCTAAATTCTGATCTTACTTTCTAAATATTCTTGCATTCTAAAAGCTCTCAAATATTTCAATTGCTTATTGAATCATTGAAATTATTTCATATCTCTTGATTCAATAAGTAATATACTTCCTTAAATCTACGCATTCAAAGTATATACTTGAGGATCATATTATACGAAGATTGTACTCAAACTGTTGACTATCCGTGTTGAATCAAGAACACAAAGTAGAAGTCAAAACCATTGTATCAGTTGAAGTCCTGTGTGTGATCAGGCAAGTGTTGAAGTCCTCGTGTTGTTAGAGGCGTGAAATCCCGTTCGGCTGCTCGGTGTTGTGAACCTGTTCCTCCGGGTGAAGTGAGGTTGTTGATTAGTAAAAATCCAGAGAGAGGTCTGGGAATGGACGTAGGACGGTGCTCCGAACCAGTATAAAAAGCCCTGGTGTGATTTTTCCATTTTTACTGCATTTACTGTACTACTGTTCTGTGATTAGCTATTACATTATACTTGAATATTGTTTGTCATATTATACGATAGTTGTGAGTGTACTATACTTGACAAGTACACGCACGCACTTTCAGCTAATATCACTTGGCATCAATTTATGTATAAATCAGTAGTGGATCTTATTTCATTTCGTTAGGTCGTCTTTCCTATTGATCTATCCTAAATCTTGAATTCAATTTCAAGGATGCCTTTATGGCAAAGTGTATGTCAAAAGTTAGGAAGTCTAAGCTATATAGATAGTTTATGGATCTTCAGCAGGGAAATATGATCATTACAAAGTACGAGAGGAAGTTTAATGAGCTATCTAAGTTTGGACATAGATTGGTCAACACTCTACTCAAGAAGAACGAGAAATTCATATTTGTAGCTCGCCCAAAGTATCATAATACTCAACTGTATTGACAAACTCTTCACATCTCTTATGAACGTGGCCACCTGATTCAAGAACCCACCTCATGCCAAAAAAAGGCAGGCCGTGAAGGCACCGCAGTCTCAGGGATCCTCAATTAATCCTAAGAAGAGAAAGTCCAACTTCCATCACTAGAAGAAGAACTAGTAGAATTCTTAAGGCATTAATATTCAACTTAGAAGTACCCTACTGACCTACCCAACATAGACACGGCCAGAAGGGCCACTACACCACCAGTTGTCCTAACTCAACCGAAGCTTTAATTCCTCCCATCTAGATGACCAAGAATAATCTTTTCCACATTTCTCTATAGCCTAGTCATATGAAACATCTGGAGTTTTTGCTGCTACCTCTTCTATTATTAATGATGATACTCAGTGTACCTTCAAGATACTTTATTTTGCAAGATTTTCCTATTTGTGTTCTATTTGACATAAGTGCCCCTCATAGCTTTATCTCCGTTGATCTCTATAATAAGTTTGAGCACATCCTTAAACTTGTATATGCTTGTGAGTCTTTATGTGTGTCCAATCCTATTGGTGGTCCCGCCAAGCTTACTAAGATTTGTCAAAAGGTGAAACTCCATTATGATAGGCAACGATTCATTGGCGATTTTTATGTTCTTAGTTTTGATGCTTTTGGTGTTTTGCTTAGCGGTAATTGGGTAAAGGAGCATGAAGCTATTATCTCTTGTGAAGTCCGAACAGTTTCTTTGGTAAATAAGGAAGGAGATCCAGTGGTGATTGAATGAGAGATGCCTTAAGATTATGCCGTAAGTTTCATCTTTTCTTTCGATTCTCATCTTAGCAATCTTGATTGTTTAGGACTTTCCTTAAGCTTTTGGCAAGGTTAACTTTTATCTCCTCAATGGGAAATTGAATTTTGTATATATTTTAGTCCTGGAGCCCGACAAGCTGTTCTTCCTCTTCAAAGAATGACCTAAGGAGAAGGCTGAATTGACAAAGAAGATTAAAGACTTAATCTCTAAGGGATTGACTAAGCAGAGTTACTTGGAATAGGGATGCAACGACCTATATTTTACGTAATGGAGGATCATAGAATAGTTCTATTTAATTCCCAAGATATCTTATCATTCTTAATTTTTAATATGTTGTTCATGGGAATGTGAGCATATCCATGTTTTTTATCAAAAATTTTGTGAACATTTCATAGATCGGGATGGTGGTTGGCCATTTCATAGAGTAGTCATATTAAAGATTTGGCTCAGCGGTTTAAGCGAAATCATTGTTTTGAATTTCTATTTTTGCTAGCCAGGAAAATTAGCAGCTAATGGGATGATTAATGAGCCCATTTATAACCACCCGTATTTTTAATAATTAGATATTTAAATAATTTATTTAAATAATAATCGTTAATTGTTCGATTGACAGATCAAAAAGGTGATTTTTCACAAACGCTCGCTTAAGATTGGTTCCATTGAGTTCGTATGGTTCATTACGTTATTAAAAAAGTATAAAGATTGTTATATTTCGAGACCAGAAGATTTTAGGGTCAACTATCTCAAAATATGCATAAATTATCATTCCAAGCAACATTTGTGGATTTCGACGAGACTTGTACCATCGGAACCGTACCGTTGTAGCGATGCAAGTTTCGTGATGAACGAACTTGTCGTTTGATCGTGGCGAGTTAAAACGTGCATTAGATTGCAATTTGAAATTTGAGGATAAATTAATAAAGTAATATTATAATACACAGTGTAGTTTTCTCCTTATCTCTTTTACATCCTATAGTGATTTCACTGTTACATTGCAGAAATGGCCGCCTCCTTGTGAATATAAGATTCCACTTTCTCATTGATTTAAGTGATTAAACCCGAATCCGAGAACACCATCGTATTTCTCTCCTAAAATCTCACCTCCTCCTCAAATTTAATAACGACCGGCTCCTCTTTATAGACAACAATCTCGTCCAGCGAACGCATGAAGCACCGAATCATGAATTACTATAGGTGTGCGAGTTGTATGATTAGCTGATGGTTGTGAAGCCTGTGCATAGTGGAGCACGAAGAATCCGGCCGTTCGTAGATCCGTTGGGAGATGAAGGATGTAAAAGGAGAGAGTGGGTCCATGTAAATGGGTTGTAGGAAATGTAAATATGCATGTATGTTGGGAAGGGGAAGAAGAAGATTAAGTTAATTTGTTTAATTGATTAATGGATAGTTAATTTAATTATTAAAATAATTGTCAAACTTATAACATGTATATCTTTTACATACAAGGTCGGATTTGGATGTCGTTTATTGCATTGGACTCGTATTGATAAGCTCTACATTAGGATCTTGTTTGGGTTGATTTGGCTAAAGTGAGTTGTAACACCCCATATTTTTCTATGAATATTAATAGACGAATTAAAAGAAGACTTAATCTTAAAAGTGAGAATTAAGTAAAACTGACTATACCACTTCGTTCGTCTCAAAATTCTGGTCAAGATGGACCCAAATTTGCATTAAACGGATAATGTATGAGAAAGTTATGGACCTTGGAAGTTTGTATACATATAAGGGAAATATATGCATATATATAAATTAATAAAATAAAAATCAACCTAAGATTCAAGAAAAGAATTCAAAACAGCAGAAGTGGGAAGGCAGAACGCCAAACCGACCTATTTTATGGGCCGGGTCAACCCCCGGGTCAACGCAGGGTGTTTGGAATCGACCCGGTCGGCCTAGAATGGTCTATGACGAAATTTTGTGTTTTAGGGCTTATGTGTCACACTATATTTGGCTGGGTGGCATGTCTTTTTGGTTTAGATGGCTCTGATGACTCCTAAGCTAATATAAAGGCCATGATTTGCCTAACACACTTATAAATACATATCCAAATCTAAACCCTAATTCTATTATTCACTCTCATGGCGCCTCCATGCTGCCAAACTCTCATCTAAACCTAGCGGCCACTAAATCCTAAATCAAATCAAAATTTTGTTCATTAACCTAGAGGATTAATCAATATCAAGTTAGAGTTCTTCAACAACAACAAGCGATTCAATTATCTTTTCTAATCCAAAAGCTATAAGTTCAGTTATTTTTAGATTTGAACACCTAAATCTAGTCTTGACATGTAATAAGATGAAATTGAGACTATGCATGATCCTAAGTTGTTCTTTTGCTTCTATTCTTATTCTCATGATGCTATTATCATCAGTTTATCTTGTTGTACATCAGTTTTTCATGTTCATGATGATGTTCTTATCAAGTCTTAGCCTTCATGCCTGTGATGATATTTTCATGCCTATTTTCTCTCTGTTCTTATTTTATGCAACTTCTATCTCCCCCTATTTATTTTCTTTTATTGAACCTGGGTTAACTTCGAACCTAGGCTGAAATCGTGAAATACGAACGTTTGGAATACTGGGAATATTGGGTATTGCCTATTTGGGTGAATTTAGGGGCATAACATGTTTCGTGGAATTATTGGGCATAATTTGTGATGGATATGGGGTATTATTATTATTATTATTGCATGTTTGGGTGAATTGGCGTGTAAATCAATATTTGAGCATATGTAAATAAGCACGTAAATCAATAATTGGGCATACATAAATTGGCTTGTAAATCAATAATTGGGCGTCTGATAATTGGCATGTAAAAATTGGAATTTGGACATAATTGGCAAGTATATAATTTAATTAAATTTAATGGCCGCCTAAGACACGAGGTTAGATTTGAGTTGTGGTATAAGGCTGCCCGGAACCGCTCGGAACATTCAGCAACCGCAACGACAACAATCTAATGTGAGAGGTCAAAGGCAAAGATTAGATGGATAATAATGCCTAACACGAGGTTAGAATGAGTTTGTGGTGTATGACTGCCCGGAACCGCTCGGCACATCCAGCAACCGCAAACAACAAGTCTAATGTAAGAGGTTAGCGCATTGAATGCTTGAACCTAAGGTTGGAATGGGTTTGCGGTGTAAGACTGGCCCGACACAATCCAGCTATCGCAAATAAGTCCAATGTGAGAGGTTGATGCATTAATAAATAATTAATGCTAAAAAAACATGTTAAGTATGGTTGGGTTAAGTCAACATGCAACACTTAACCAATAGGACATGACAAGTGGGTGGGTTAAGTAACTTGACTGGATTAATGACAATTAACCAATATAACATGTTGAATGGGTAGGTTAAGTAAACTTGAATTGATTGATTGATGACACTTAACCAATATGGGGGTATACGAATAGACCCTAGGAAAACCCTAGTAGCTGGACCCTTTTCAGTAGTAATCCACATTAGGTATCAACTGGACCCTGAGCTAGGCAGGGTAGGGCACGATTACTAGGCTGATTATAAGCGGTCAAAATAGTGGCAGGTGGTGCGGCAGTGCATGTTTCCACGGATTACGGGCGTGCACGTAACTTTGGCATGGGAAAATTTAGACACTGAGTACCAAGTAGGTTTAAAGCTGTGCACTCTAGAACCATATCGGGTTGCCACCCTAGGAAATGATACACCCTATGGTGGGACTGGCACAGGTATCTACAAGTAGGGGCCGGGTTGATACAAACACATGTGAAACGTTATGTGTAGGAGCCGATCAATTAAGATAGGTACGGTGTGGACAGGTGAAGTGTAAATATGAGGTGGGACCCTCATCATGAGATATGTACCTATAAAACTATCATGTGGGAAATGGGGATCACTTATCTTGTTTTGTGGAAAATGACATTAGTTGAACACTAGCTAGGTGGTGCAGAGAAGTTAGGAATCAGTACGATACCTTATCATGCTCTAGTCTTATCTTATGCTTATCTCGTTATCTTGCGATGCTTATTATCATGGTTATGTCTTGTATCCAGTTTATTCATGTCATGATACCTTTACGTGTTTTCATGATGAAAGTCACTGGACTTACTAGGCCTTATGTTTGACTCTGTTTTTGTTTCGCCTTCTTTCTTTCATTCCCCCAAGGTCCACAGGGTGGGAATACCACTGCTTAGTTCAGATTCTTTTCAAGCTCGAAGATTGTGATGTATTGCTTTGGAATCTTTGCTTTACTGCTATGGCTGGCTACTGCTTAATTGGTGCATTATGTTATGTTATTTTGTATTATGCTTCTTTTGAGAAACAAGACAGATATTTGATGTAATGGGTTTTGATGTTTTGGTGTTGATGTTTGAAACAACCGTTATGAAAGTTTATCGTATTATGCTACTATGGAATAAAAGTTCTAATTGTTTTCTGCTGCTTAAATTTGTCTGTTTTATAATTTTATCTGTTATATACTCTTATGACCCCCACTAAAGTTAATGCATTCCCTTTGTGAGTGACCTTAATGGAGGTGGGGTGTTACACGTGGTATCAGAGCTGAAGATTACCAGAACAGATAAAAGATTTTGAAAACTATTTTCAAATGCATATTTTAAAGAAAATATTCTCAAAACCATGATATAAAGAAGCATTTTCAAGGAAAAGTATTGTTATTTTAAAAAGGCATATTCCCCAAAGCCATATGCACTATCCTTCTGTTCTTTGTTTTGAATCCTTTCCTTTTTCTTTTCAGCATGTCTGGGGAACCCGAGATGCCTGAGGATATTCCGATACCCACTTGGTTCAGACGATACCTAGAGGCTAGGGCCACTGTCGCGGGACCAACCAACGTTCCTCCTCCTCCCCTCAACTGCTGTCGCTCCTCGCGTAGATGCTTTTGCTAAGATTTGTAAGGACTTCCGTGCTATGGGCGGAAAGATCTTTAAAGGGACTGAGACGTTTGTTGAAGCGCGGAACTGGCTCAAGGAAACAGAAGAGTTGTTTTCTATCTTTGAAGTGGATGATAGGAGGAAGATATAATTGGCCACTTGGCTAATGAAGGAAGAAGCCGCTTACCGGTGGGAAGTTACTAGTGCTGAGCAACCAGTTGAGACTTGGGTGGACTTTAGACGGAGGTCTGAGATGAAGTTCCACTCGCCAACTGAACAAAGCCTACAGATGGAGAAGTTTCTAACACTCAAACAAGGGAGTACGTTAGTCAAGGAATACGTCAACAAATTCAATTTGCTTGCAAGATTTGGGGTGGAGTTGGTAGATACACCTCACAAGAAAGCTTTACGTTTTGCTAGAGGCTTGAATGAACCATTGCATGGTCTAGCTATGTCCCATATTCCAATGGGCGCAACTTTTGAGAGATTGGTTGACATGGCGCTATTACATGAAGAAGACAAGGGTGGGAAGAAAGAAGTGAAGAAGGATGAACCTCAAAACAAGAAGATGGACAATAAGAAGGGTGGAAAGAACAACAAGCCACGCGACAAGAGGAAGTGTAACTATTGTGGTATCATTGGCCACATCGCTAAAGACTGTAGAAAGAAGAAGAGGAAGACAGGTGGTCGTTTCCATTGTGGCGAGATAGGACATGTGGTTAAGGATTGCCCAAAGAAGCAAGGGAAAAGGGCAGGACCTTCTGAAGGACAAGTTCATGCTCTCATGGCATCCACTCAAGAGAGAGGTAGAAATATTTCCGTTGAAAGTTTAGTTTTTCTTGCTGATCATCCTATACGCACTCTTTTTGATTCTGGCGCATAGCATTCTTTTATATCCGCTTCTATAGTAGAGTCTCTGCACCTTAGTACATGTATGGTAGAGGATCCCATTGTTATCTCAAATCCGATTGGGGGTTCGGCTCATTTATCTATGATTTGCTTGTATTTGGGAATATCTATACTTAGTGTTGAGATTCGATGTAATGCATATGTTTTTGGTTTCATGGACTATGGGTTGATTCTGGGGATGGATTGGTTATCCATAAATGGTGCCATTCTCGATTGTGAAAGGAGGGTAGTTAGACTTTTGACTCGTCTCGGTAATACCCTCGAAATCTTGTGTAACCCCAAGGGTTCTATCATGCTTAGTTACCTAGAATCTCTTGATGCATCTGTTGATAATTTGCAATCTGTTCTAGTAGTCCGTGAGTATCCCGATGTCTTTGATGAGGTGAAGGGTTTACCCCCAAAACGTGAAATAGATTTCCGCATATACTTGGTTGATAATGCCAAACCAGTTGCTTTACCCGTACGACACATGGCTTCTAGGGAAAGGAAGGAGCTTAGTAAAAAAGTTAAAGAGTTACTTGAGAAGGGGTTTATTAGGAGAAGTATTTATGAATGGGGTGCTCCAGTAGTATTCGCTACTAAGGCAGATGGTTCACTTTGCTTATGTGTGGATTATAGAGAGTTAAACAAGCTGGCTACGAAAAATTGGTACCCACTTCCACGAATAGATGATTTGTTTGACCAGCTTGTAGGTGCGTCCATTTTCTCACAACTAGATTTGGCTACGGGTTTTTATCAGCTAACACTACAAGAAAAACAGCAAATAGAAACGGAAGGATCTGCTTCAAATCCATCGCTAAACAGACCTTAGCGACGGATTTCTTATGTAGCTTGGTGGTCGGTAAAAACCATGACGGTAATTGTGTCAAATTTAGCGACGGAATATAGCATGAGTTTTCCGACAGTTTTACTATTTTTTAATAAAAAAATTATTTTATTGATTAATTTAATTTTAATTTATTTACCGACTATTTATCGACGGATAAGTAATTTATAATAAATTATTATTTATAAAAGACGTTGGTAAACCCTTACTAATTGCCAAGGGTTTAGCGACGGAAATAAAATTGAAGTAGACTTAACCTCACTTTTTTTGTTAGTAATCCGCCGCTATTCCCCTTCTGATCTGCATGCATATATATATATATATATATATATATATATATATATATATGGACACACACATACATACATACATATATCGAACTAACATCGTTCAACTGTGAACACTGAAATAGCACATCAAAAAAGACAGATAAATTTGCAAGAAAAAACATCTATAATCACATTCAAGAAAGAACAACATCCATATTAACATGTAAAAAAGAACAACATCAGAAAATCTTTATCCGAAGGAGCTTCAACTAATTTTAGTACATTAAAACCTGACAGAATTTTGTTAATCATTGTAGCTTAGACAATAACTTACTAAACATGTCAAAACCTATCAAGCTTCGTTCTTCACTACTTTTGATTATTGTTGTACGTGCCTTCTTTGCAACTATTGCTGCATCTGGTTCGGCACCAAGTGCACCACTCAAATTATTTTGAAACTCCCAAGTATTCAAATGATTCATTACAGATAGTGACTAGCTCGGACTGTTTGGCAACATTAAACCGACCAGCCACATCAAATGAAAGTAGTATCCAAGGAGCACATCATCCCTACCATCCAAACAACCTGCATCCACATCAAAAAACCCATCACCCTTAATCAAACTAAAAACTGAATCCCACCTCTTATTAGTGTCCGCTCTCCAAAAAAGTTGAAACTAGAAACAATCAAACCATCAGTTGCATGAAAAATGAAACCCAAAACCATTTCAGCTAATACTTATCCAAACTGAAATGGTATACAAATAAACTATGCTTGTTTATAAACTGAAATGGTATACTCAATGGATATAATACCTAGCAGAGTGTTCCCTTATCTTTTTACATGTGTTCTTGTCGAAGTCAACAATTCTATTTGATAGTTCTGAAAGAGGCATCATGATTAACTGATACTCGGTAGCCTGCATATCTCGATCGTGTTCTGTTACTAAGCATTTGGCTTGTTTTGCATTTACTACTATCAAATCGACAACTGAAGATGCATGCTAATCATATTGTGAATTCTGATATTCATGAGGTAATAAGACATCTCCCTCATTGTTGTTCTGATCAAATAAGTGATGATCAAGTACACTAATTGCATTAATTCTTGAGTTAAAGTCTTTAATCAACTCCCTCAAAACATGGTGGTAGGTTTCTTCTTCGAATTCTTGCTTGATGTTACAAATATTGATTTCATCGTTCCATCCATTAACTATTTCCAATAAAATAATCTTGAACACTTCCTTTCTGATTTGGTCTCCTAATTCCTTTTCCAAGCATTGACCATTCAATTCTCTCACTAATTCTGTTAAAACAATAGAATATATGTCATCCAAAATCATATGCTTGCAGACAATAATCTCATTTTCTTCACTCAATCTGTCAGCATGCTCTGAGTGCTTTTTCACTTTCCTCACTAAATCTGCTAAAACAATGGGATATATGTTTTCTAGAATCATATACTTGCATTCGAGATTCTCTTTTTCATCATTTAGTCGATCCACATGATTTGAATGCTCCCTCAACGTCCTCACTAAACCTGCTAAAACAATGGAATGTATGTCTTCCAAAATCAAACACTTGCATTCTAGATCCCCTTTTTCTTCACCTAACCCATCTGCAACCTTTGAATGCTCATTCATTTTCGTCACTAGATCTGCTACAACAATGGAATTTATCTGTTCAAATATTATACAACTGCTTTCAAGTTCTGCTTTTTCTTCAGTCAATCTATCTACTTTTTTAATTTGAATATTCATTTATATTTCTCACTAAATCCGTTAACGCAATGGAATATATCTCTTCAAAAATCATACTCTTGCATTCAAGATCATCTTCTTCTTCACTCTGTTGATCCAAATTTGAAACAATCCGAAAATCGCCCTTGCGGGAAATCACCGGATACGTTTACTTTGGGCTACAACACATCAAAACAATAATAGCAGACTTTTATAAACATTGAAATAATGTTACATCAGAGTACATAATATCAGAGTGCATCGAATAAAATTACAGCGGAAGATAAATTACAATAAATTATTGTACAATACAGTGCAGTGGAAATAAAATAACTAAGGCAGCGGAAGGCAACTACTCTCTGGACACAGCTTTAGGCTTCAATCCAGAAAACTGCTCGAGATAAGAACCTGAAGAAAAACTACTCGACTGCCCGTATGGAAAGAGGGCACCCGAGTTTGTAAATGTGGAAACAAACAACGTGTCGGTCATGGGACTGGTGTGAGAATTCTTAACTAATTTCACTAATAACAATAAGACAAATCCAAGGACCACGCCGCTAATGCGGAACGGGTTTACTCCAATGGATTGTCGTGCATAAATTAAAGTAAATCGTTAAACAACGCAATGCTTTTTGGAAAAATGAAACCATCATAAGACCCAAGTCCCATCACACAATGCAACGTAAACCGGAGAATAGGGTGTTACCTTATAATGGTCAAAAATGCTTGATACGATAAAAACAAATTTGATATTAGTAGTGTATATGTTTCAAAAACATTTCAAAGTAAATGTATCAATCCTAGGACACATAGATACCATAATACTATGCTTCCTTACTAGTAATACAATCAAAACCGCATGAGGTCGTATTGGAAATTGGGTTTTCATCATGAGTCAAGGGTAGGGAGGAGCTCCTTACCGATTCGAGACACTCTAGGTAATGTCTCAGGTTCCCCCGTAGTGAACTCTTGGATGGCTGCAGGGCCATTCCACACATACAGCTTCGTGGATTAGTTATTCCTGAACACACGTTTCCCGGCCCTATAGGACCTATCATCCGAGGCGCGCCACATTCCATCATCCACATAAGTAAATATCAGCCAGTTTAAGAACCGACACCACTTCTAGCTAGAAAGAAACGTTCTGCTCTCCCTGCGTTCCCTTCTCTCGTTTTAGACTCAACTGGGTTGTGAGGCTCGCGAAGTAACGTTATAACCACAAGGCCTGCTTTTCAACAAAGCCTTCATCATCTTCATCTTAGCGTGCCACGTTGACAATTCACGCCATGCGATTGATAACTATTAATACACAACCTCTAAGGGTGTTGAGCAAGATAATAAATTCTCCGCCACCAACGGTTGTATATTAATAGACCAATTTACGTAGAACAAAATTCAACGTCAGACACACATTCCATTTATAAACTTATGCTCTGGGTCTGAGCGAAAGCCAAATCCGTACAAATCAACACTACGTCCGGATAACTACCATCTTAGCCCCGTCTTGGGAGAAAATCAATCAAGGGCCTCAACACTAGTTACCCATTCGATGTGATGATCGTCGGTCTTCAATCGCCGTCTTCAATTCTTCAAACGTCGTATCATTATTTGGAATGAGAGTAAACTCGGACTTTCCAAATAACTTTCGCATATATAAATTTGAAAGCCATTTCGTATCGTCGTTAATAATTTATAACGATCTATCACTATTTTTACTTTACATACACATCCTAAACATAACAATGTATATTTTCCTCTTCCATTTTTCAATTTACACCAAATGTATATTTGGTTTCGTTATTTTCCTAATGAAAATCCATTCCTTAGAAATGTAAATTTCTAATCTTGTTATTTACATTGAAAAATGTAAATTTCTATTCCTATTTTATTTACATTGAGAAATGTAACTTATAGTTCAATATATTATTATATTGAAAATGTAACTTTTATTTCATATTCTATTTGCATTGGGAAATATAAATTCCCAATCATTCCTTTATTTCCTTTGATTACATTGAAAAATGTAAATCCTTTTATTTACATATATATATATATATATATATAAAATTTCTATTTCATCCTTATTTACATTGAAAAATGTAAGTTTCTATATTTTTCTAATTACATATAAAAATGTAACTTCCTATTTTTCTTTTATTTATATTGATAAATGTAACTTCTTTTTACCGCCTCTAAAATGACGATAAAAATATATAATTTTTATTCTATTCTTTTATCGCATCTAAAGTGACGATAAAAATTTACATTTTATTTTTATTATTATTTTCACAAAAAATGTAAACTTTTTCTTTGTTATATAATCTACATTAAAAATGTAAGTTATTTTTATAATCTTATTACATTAAGAATGTAAACTTCTTTTACTTAATTACATAAAAAAAATGAATTTTTCTTCTAATTCCCATTTACATTAAGAAAATGTTAAAATTTAATAATCCTTATCTTATTACATTAAAAATGTAACTTTCTTTTATAACAAACTTGGAGGTAAAAATATTTAATTCATTATTAACACATAACGGTGTGAGAATAATGTCAATTTCTAATTAATCCATTTATATTTTAATATGGGCCAGACCTCTCACATTAGGCCTGCAACTTGTGGATGCTGGATAGGCCGGTCGGTTCCGGGCAGACTTCCACCACAAGTTGGGCTTAACCTCGTGTCTTAGCCCAATTTGTATTTGCGCACTTGGACCTCTCACATTCGGCCCAACATTTGTGGCTGCGGGTTGGGGAGCAATTTTTGGCCAAAATACTTTGTTAAATCCAATCATATCCGTATAGAATCGAAGAGGAGGAAGAGAGCTTCAATTTGGTATATGGTTTGTTGATTTTCATTGAGCGGATTGGAAGAAATTAGAAAATGAAAATCGGATGTTCATGGCCATAGAAGAGAGGGCGGCGGCTGATCTCTAGAGGAAGGGGATTAGGTTTTGGAATTAAGGTGTATATTTATATTATTATATTAATTAATTACCCAATTAAGGCCCGATTTGGCCCGAACTCAGAATTAGGCATGCTTACTGTCTATCTTAATGTTTTAACATCTTCTGAACACCATGGCGCTAGTGGCAAGGCCCAGTTTCGAAGTCTACAGCAAGTTTACTTTATTTTTAATATAAATCACTAAATTTTTAATTCAACCGTACATGAAAATTCACCAGGGTCACAAATTAACTTCAAAAATTCCCAAAAAATATATTTAGCTATGTTTTGACGCTGCAGACCTAGGAAAAATTAATTTCGTTCAATTCTGAGCCCGTATGAATTTTTAATGAATTTTTAAAGTCAAAAATTGTCCGTTTACACTGAAAAATAAATTATAATTATATACTAATTCTAAAAATTACCGAAAAATCAATTTTAGCTTTGTTTTGACGATACAAACCTAACAAAATTAATTTTGTTCAATTTGGAGACCGTTTGCAAAATTTCAAATTTTAAGGCGTATATATTTAATATTAAAGATAAATTTTTATACCAATAATTTCCGAAACTCGAAATATATAAGTGTTTACTGTTTTTCAATGTAGAAACATCATTCTAAACTCAATGGAAGTGGTTTCGAGTTCAAATTCCTTTGTATGCAAAAAGTAGTGTTTTTGACCTTTATAAATTTCCTAGCGACCTTTCTAAATTTTAATTTTGACATAACTTTTGATTCCCGCTATGAAATTTCAATTTTTCAGATTCGTTAGAAAGATATTTTTAAATAGATTCCAATATTTTTGGTTTCCCTAAAATCCTTTAAATTTTGCATCCTGTACGATTAGTCAAAGTTCAAGTTTGACTTTTCAAACTACCGCGCTATTTCTAACTCTTTTTATAATTAAACTCAAATTATTCCTTCTAACTTTGATTTAAATCAATTTTCAATCATTACTATTCTAAATAAATTATTTTAAATATCAAAAACTCATTAAAATTAGTTAAAATAAAATTTTGAATTTACCCAAAATTTAGGGTTGTTACAGTCTCCCCCACTTAAGAACTTTTCGTCCTCGAAAAGGAACGAAGCTAAGGTTGTTTAAGTATTCTATCTCATCTTTCGTTCTTTAATTCGTTTCTATAATTCTATTAGTTGAACTAATAATTACACTACACAACCATCAATCAATTAGTTAATTAACTTTTAAAATGTATAACTTTTGTTTATTCAAAAATCATATTTTCTAAAATAGATTATAATTACAAATACGTATATTATAGGCTTGCTACTCTCAACTCATTCTAAGGCATTACTAACCCCATCTCTAATGAGTTTTCTCATTCTAGGATACTACTGATCTTATCTCTAATGAGTATTCTTATTGGATATTACTAATCCAATCTCTGATGAGTCTTTTGTTCAGTTCTAATGAGTTGTATCCCAAAGATTTGAGCTAACCAAAGCTCTGATACCAAAATGAAACGACCCGAAAATCGCCCTTGCAGGAAATCGTCGGATACGTTTACTTTGGGCTACAACACATCAAAACAATAACAGCAGACTTTTATAAACATTGAAATAATGTTACATCAGAGTACAGAATATCAGAGTGCATCGAATAAAATTACAGCGGAAGATAAATTACAATAAATTATTGTACAATACAGTGCAGCGGAAATAAAATAACTAAGGCATCGGAAGACAACTACTCTTTGGACACAGCTTTAGGCTTCAGTCCAGAATCTTGCTTGAGATAAGAACCTGAAGAAAAACTACTCGACTGCCCGTGTGGAAAGAGGGTACCCGAGTTTGTAAAGGTGGAAACAAACAACTGGTCAGTCATGGGACTAGTGTGAGAATTCTTAACTAATTTCACTAATAATAATAAGACAAATCCAAGGACCACGTCGCTAATGCGGAACGGGTTTACTCCAATGGATTGTCGTGCATAAATTAAAGTAAATCGTTAAACAACGCAATGCTTTTTGGAAAAATGAAACAATCAAAAGACCCAAGTCCCATCACACAATGCAACGCAAAATGGAGGATAGAGTTTTACCTTATAATGGTCAAAAATGCTTGATACGATAAAAACGAATTTGATATTATTAGTGTGTATATGTTTCAAAAACATTTCAAAGTAAATGTATCAATCCTAGGACAAATAGATACCATAATACTATGCTTCCTTACTAGTAATACAATCAAAACCGCATGAGATCGTATTGGAAATTGAGTTTCCATCATGAGTCAAGGCTAGGGAAGAGCTCCTTACCGATTCGAGACACTCTAGCTAATGTCTCAGGATCCCCCACAGTGAGCCCTTGGATAACTGCAGGGCCGGTCCACACATACA
This sequence comes from Allium sativum, assembly GCA_030737875.1. Lineage (NCBI taxonomy): Eukaryota > Viridiplantae > Streptophyta > Magnoliopsida > Asparagales > Amaryllidaceae > Allium > Allium sativum. Next base: position 930,621,529 of record CM060922.1, on the reverse strand, counting down.
GCTTCGTGGATTAGTTATTCCTGAACACATGTTTCCCGGTCCTATAGGACCTATCATCCGAGGCGCGCCACATTCCATCATCCACATAAGTAAATATCAGCCAGTTTAAGCACCGACACCACTTCTAGCTAGAAAGAAACGTGTTGCTCTCCCTGCGTTCCCTTATCTTATTTTAGACCAACCGGGTTGTGAGGCTCGCGAAGTAACGTTATAACCACAAGGCCTGCTTTTCAACAAAGCCTTGATCATCTTCATCTTAGCGTGCCACGTTGACAATTCACGCCATGCGATTGATAACTATTAATACACAACCTCTAAGGGTGTTGAGCAGGAGAATAAATTCTCCGCCACCAACGGTTGTATATTAATAGAAATCAATTTACATAGAACAAAATTCAACGTCAGACACACATTCCATTTATAAACTTATGCTTTGGGTCTGAGCGAAAGCCAAATCTGTACAAATCAACACTACGTCCGGATAACTACCATCTTATCCCCGTCTTGGGAGCAAATCAATCAAGGGCCTCAACACTAGTTACCCATCCGATATGAAGATCGTCGGTCTTCAATCGTCGTCTTCAATTCTTCAAACATCGTATCATTATTTGGAATGAGAGTAAACTCGGACTTTCCAAATAACTCTCGCATATATAAATTTGAAAGCCATTTCGTATCGTCGTTAATATTTTATAACGATCTATCGCTCTTTTTACTTTACATACACATCCTAAACATAACAATGTATGTTTTCCTCTTCCATTTTTCAATTTACACCAAATGTATATTTGGTTTCGTTATTCTCCTAATGAAAATCCATTCCTTAGAAATGTAAATTTCTAATCTTATTATTTACATTGAAAAATGTAAATTTCTATTCCTATTTTATTTACATTGAGAAATGTAACTTATACTTCAATATATTATTATATTGAAAATGTAACTTTTATTTCATATTCTATTTACATTGGGAAATATAAATTCTCAATCATTCCTTTATTTCCTTTGATTACATTGAAAAATGTAAATCCTTTTATTTACATATATATAAATATATATATATATATAATTTCTATTTCATCCTTATTTACATTGAAAAATGTAAGTTTCTATATTTTTCTAATTACATATAAAAATGTAACTTCCTATTTTTCTTTTATTTATATTGAAAAATGTAACTTCTTTTTACCCCCTCTAAAATGACGATAAAAATATATAATTTTTATTCTATTCTTTTATCGCATCTAAAGTGACGATAAAAATATACATTTCATTTTTATTATTTTTTTCACAAAAAATGTAAACTTTTTCTTTGTAATATAATCTACATTAAAAATGTAAGTTATTTCTATAATCTAATTACATTAAGAATGTAAACTTCTTTTACTTAATTACATAAAAAAATGAATTTTTCTTCTAATTCCCATTTACATTAAGAAAATGTAAAACTTTTCTAATCCTTATCTTATTACATTAAAAATGTAACTTTCTTTTATAACAAACTTGGAGGTAAAAATATTTATTTCATTATTAACACATAACGGTGTGAAAATAATGTCAATTTCTAATTTATCCATTTATATTTTAATATGGGCCAGACCTCTCACATTAGGCCTGCAAATTGTGGATGCTGGATAGGCCGGTCGATTCTGGGCAGACTTCCGCCATAAGTTGGGCTTAACCTCGTGTCTTGGCCCAATTTGTATTTGCGCACTTGGACCTCTCACATTAGGCACAACATTTGTGGCTGCGGGTTGGGGAGCAATTTCTGGCCAAAATACTTTGTTAAATCCAATCATATCTGTATAGAATCGAAGAGGAAGAAGAGAGCTTCGATTTGGTATATGGTTTGTTGATTTTCGTTGGGCGGATTGGAAGAAATTAGAAAATGAAAATCGGATGTTCATGGCCATAGAAGAGAGGGCGGCGGCTGATTTCTAGAGGAAGGGGATTAGTGTTTGGAATTAAGGTGTATATTTATATTATTATATTAATTAATTATCCAATTAAGGCCCGATTTGGCCCGAACTCAGAATTAGGCATGCTTACTATCTATCATAATGTTTTGACATCTTCTGAACGCAATGGCGCTAGTGGAAAGGCCCAGTTTCGAAGTCTACAACAGGTTTACTTTATTTTTAAAATAAATCACTTAATTTTTAATTCAACCGTACTTGAAAATTCACCGGGGTCACAAATTAACTTCAAAAATTCCCGAAAAATATATTTAGCTATGTTTTGACGCTGCGGACCTAGAAAAATTAATTTCGTTCAATTCTAATCCTGTATGAATTTTTAATGAATTTTTAAAGTCAAAAATTATCCATTTACACTGAAAAATCAATTATAATTATATATTAATTCTAAAAATTACCGAAAAATCATTTTTAGCTTTGTTTTGACGATACGAACCTAACAAAATTAATTTTGTTCAATTTGGAGACCGTTTGCAAAATTTCAATTTTCAAGGCGTATATATTTAATATTAAAGATATATTTTTATACCAATAATTTCCGAAACTCGAAATATATAAGTGTTTACTATTTTTCAATGTAGAAACATCATTCTGAACTCAATGGAATTGGTTTCGAGTTCAAATTCCTTTGAATGCAAAAAGTAGTGTTTTTGACCTTTATAAATTTCCTAGCGACCTTTCTAAATTTTAATTTTGACATAACTTTTGATTCCCGCTATGAAATTTCAATTTTTCAGATTCGTTACAAAGATATTTTTAAATAGATTCCAATATTTTTGGTTTCCCTAAAATCCATTAAATTTTGCATCCTGTACGATCAGTCAAAGTTCAAGTTTGACTTTTTAAACTACCGCGCTATTTCTAACTCTTTTTATAATTAAACTTAAATTATTCCTTCTAACTTCGATTTAAATCAATTTTCAATCATTACTATTCTAGATAAATTATTTTAAATATCAAAAACTCATTAAAATTAGTTAATATAAAATTTTAAATTTACCCAAAATTTAGGATTGTTACAAAATTATTTAGCTGCTCGTTCAATTTCATCACTAAATCTGCTAGAACAATGGTATGTATCGCTTCTGACATCATACATCTGCATTCAAGATTGTCTCTTTCTTAACTCAATTTGTATGCATCCTTTGAATGCTCATTCATTTTCCTCGCTAAATCTATTAAAACAACGGAATTCATCTGTTTTGAAATCTTACATTTGCATTTAAGTTCCGCATTTTCTATCATTAGTCTATCTACATCCCTTGAATACCCATTTATTTCCCTCACTAAATCTGTTAACAAAATGGAATATGACTCTTCCAAAATCAAACTTCTGCATTCAAGTACCTCTTTTTCTTCACATAATTGATCTACCTCCTTTGAATGTTCCAAACACATTAAATCACAGCAGCTCTCAATATCATCAGTCTATCTACATGACAAGAACACGTGTAAAAAGATAAGGGAACACTCTACTCGGATTCCTGTAAAACATAAACTCATTTTCACCATTAGCTCTCAATGTGAGAAAAGAAAGCACAGTCCTGCAAACTTATAAATAGAAATCATACTCTTTTAACAAGATCCAAGTTCAATTCATCTTCTCTAAGAAGAACTTCTATACTACGATTATTGTAAAACATAAACTTATTCTCACCATCAGCTCTCAGTGTGACAGAAGCAAGCGCAGTCTTGGAACCCGAGTCAAAGAAAATCCCATCGTCGACGACCCCATTACCCATCAAAATATTCGCAAGCGTCCTACCAAACTCATCATCTCCCAGCTTTCCGACGAAGGCTGACCGACCTTCAAGTCTACCTAAATAATATATCCTAAAAAATACAGTGTCAGATAACAACTTGTTAAATGAAAGAATACATCAAGCTGTGTTATGAGATACCTTAGAACAGATCAGTATAATGGCCTCGTGTTGAGCCATCGCTCGATTCCGCCTTGATGTCGCGCTCACATAAGCTGCTAATGTCGTTGGAGATGCAGATGAGAGCAGTCGGTATCACTGGAGGCGTCGAGCTTTGATGCGTGAAGAAAAGGGAAACCGTAATATAATTTGATCATCTACATTTTAACTTAACACAAAAATAGTCAATTAAGGATGAGATCATGACAACATAAGGTTGACGCTCATGACATAATGATATTAAGCATCAATTGGCTTACCCCTATTTTGTTATTCAGAAAATATAAATGTTCTATTGTCAAGAAAGAAACTTCACATAACCAAACATACCATCGTTATAATGCATTCTCGACAAGAAAATCTTGAAAATAGGTTAACATAAGCTTTTTGATGGAAAATTGAGGTTAATAGGAAAGTATGACCACAAAAATCATTCTTCGGTTCTAACTTGTTTTAAAATTTTGTCATTCATAAATCTTATTAGTTAACATATTATCTTCATGATCAATGTTTGCACTATATACCGTTGAATTTCCAGTGGATAGTTTCATGTTAGAACTATCTGCACTATATACTATAAAAAACAAAAAAGTAAAATAAAAGAAGAATTTTTTTGGTGCAAAAGTTTTGGATTATAGAGTGGTGGTACTAAATAGATAAAGAGGCAACATGGATTACTAGCTTGTTTACTCAAATAAAACATGAAGCATGAACATTACATTATAAACACAAGCTTTGATTTTATATTGCAATAAATAACAGTTGGAAACTGTAAGATCCAAACTCAAGTATCAGTGGAAAACATTTACTTCATCTAAGGCAAAAAAAAAAAAATCATTTTTCTTCAAGTTTAACGACCACATATCAAACATGAACAAGTTACACGCAATAATCTAACATTCAAATCAAATAATAAATTTAAAACGAAATAGATCACAGGAAATACCTTTCAGATACCAAACATGATGACATGATCTATAAAAGAGAAAATAGTTCCAGTCAGTTAGAAAAGCGAATAACAAAGCCCTAATTTGAGATTGAAATTACAAAAATAAATATTCTAAAAATCAAATACTGAAAGAAAATAAAAAGATAATACCAGAAAGTAATAAAATGGAAGAAATCAAATCTTCGTCCGCAACCAGATTGACGATATCTGAACAACTTTTTTCTGTTTGCAGAAATAAAAAAAGAGGTTGAGGAGATCTGAGCGAATTTTCTTTAGCGTGAGGAGAAATGAGAACCGGATATGGCAATAAGCCTATAACGCTAGATTGAAATCTGAACCGATGGATTAATATCTTATCCAATGGTTGAGGACATAAGGCATTGAAGATGCGGATTGCCAGATTGGTAATGGATACCTGGGCTGTTATTTTGCATTAAATCCCTTTTAATACATTAGATATTAACATATTAGGTAAATAAATAATAAAATGTGATTGATTGGGAACAAACCTACACTATTTGTAAATAATTTCGCAGCAGTAGTTTCAGAAGAAGAAGAAATCTTGTTAATACAAAAAAAACTATAAACACGTATTTATTGTTTCATAAATAATGTGAATATAATAAACTTATAACACCAAAAGTTTGCATGGTTTAAAATTTAACTACGTCATGTAAGTGGATTATTAACATTAATTATTAATATGAATTTTTTGAATTTCGAAATTCTTTAATATTTATTTAACTTCTTATTTTTTAACTTTGGCTATTTTGTTTTTCTTAATTACTAATTATTTATCAAATAATACGTACCAATCAATTTCTTAAAAGAAAATATGTATTAATAATTTCTTGATATTAATTTAATTAATCGTATTAAAGAATATTAAATAATCATTGATTATCAAAATAAATTTAATAAACATCGAACAACAGTGTATTTTATTAATTACTATTACCTCTTATTTATATTATATAGTAATTAATAATTAATCTGCATTAATTTTTTTAAAAAAATTAATCAGCATTAACTATTGAATTTTATTTACTTCTAATAGTTATTATTTGTTATTAATTACTAATGTATTATTAACATTAATTATTTAAAATTTAAATTTACTAATTAATTACTAAGTAATAACACAAATTTAAAACATTTAATAAATAAAAAATATAAAAGTTCGTTTCAAATCTCTTGGAAAACTGCAGGAAAATAGCTTCAAAATTATGTCGATGGTAATCCGACTCTATTAGTAACGGAATTTAACGTCAAATATTATATGACGATAAAGAGCTGCAATTTCCATTGATTTAGCGACATAATTAGTATTCAACAGTAATAATTTATAATAAGATGACATATAAAATCCAAAATATTTTCTCTTACAAAGCCCACGGAAATCCGCCGCTAATTAGCGATGGAATTTTCCGCTGCTAAAAATATGTCGCTAATCTCGGTTTTTCTTGTAGTGTAAGAGTGGCTGAGGACAGTACAGACAAGTCTGCTTTTAGGACCCCTGATGGTTTCTTTGAATGGCTCGTCATGCCTTTTGGTTTGACGAATGCACCCGCCTATTTTTTTGACTTGATGAGTAGGGTGTTTAGGGAGTTCCTTAATAAGTTTGTGGTAGTCTTCGTGGACGACATCTTAATTTTCTCAAAGAACGCGGAAGAACATACTTTGCATTTGAGGGCAGTCATGGATACCCTTCGAGCACATCATCTTAAAGCGAAGTTCTCCAAATGTCACTTTTGAAGAGAAGAAGTAAGGTTTCTAGGACATGTGTTACCCAAAGATGGGATAGTTGTAGACCCCACAAAAGTAGTTGCAGTGCAAGATTGGAAGATCCCAAAGAATGCAACAGAGATGCGAAGCTTTCTTGGATTAGCGGGCTATTATAGGAAGTTCATTAAGGACTTTGCGAAGATATCAACCCAACTTACTAGACTGACGAAGAGGAATCTAGCCTTTACTTAGGACATTGAATGTGACATTGCTTTCCAACGTTGAAAAGGGCTCTTACAACAGCCCTAGTGTTGACATTGTCAGACGGGAGTAAAATGTTTACAATATACACGGATGCATGCGGTACGGGACTAGGCGCTGTCTTGATGCAAGAAGGGAAGGTAGTAGTTTATGGTGGAAGACAGTTGAAAGTACATGAGAAAAACTACCCAACCCATGATCTAGAGTTAGCTACCATCGTTTTGTGCTTAAGTCTTGGCGCCATTATCTCCTAGGTGAGAAGTTTGAATTGTATCCTGACCATAAATCGTTGAAGTAACTTTTCTCGTAGAAAGATCTTAACTTGAGGCAACAAAGGTGGATGGAGTTCTTAGCATCCTACGATTCTGAGATCGCATATACCCTTGGCAAGGGTAACGTTGTAGTAGCTGACACCTTGAGTATGAAGAAGTTGACTTTGAGTCCTATGTTTGTGGAGAGGCAGAGCTTAGAGTACATAGCGGCCTTTGACTTTAGACCCTCTATCGATTAAGTGACCGGTTTGTTAGCATCCTTTGAGGTGAGACCTATGCTTTTGGGACGGATTGGGGAGGCCCAGCGAGATGACCCATAGTTGCTTGAGCTAGTAGAAAAGCTCATAGGAGGGGAGTCTTCGAGCCATCTTGGTAGGTATACCCTAGATGACAAGGGTTGGTTACATAGGGATGGGAGACTTTGTGTACCACAAGACGAGAACTTGAAGAAGATAGTTCTTGAGGAAGCCCATCATTCTAAGATGACCATACATCCCGGTGGTGACAAGATGTACAAAGACATGAAGCGAGTTTTCTTTTGGGCCGGAATGAAGAAGGACGTGGCTGAGTTCGTTTCTAAATGCTTGGTATGTCAGCAAGTCAAGGCTGAGCAGAAAAAGCCCGGTAGACTGCTTCATCCTCTAGAGGTTCCGCAGTGGAAATGGGAGAGTATCTCGATGGACTTTATAGATGGGTTGCCTAGGTCTAGAAGAGGCAATACTAGCATTTAGGTGATAGTGGACAGACTTACGAAGAGTGCTCACTTCATTCCTGTCAAGAGAAAGAGGACTGCGTCATCGTTAGCACCTATTTATGTCAGGGAGATAGTTCGTTTGCATGGGGTACCTTCTAGCATAGTAAGCAATCGTGATCCTATCTTTACTAGTGACTTTTGGAAAAGTTTGCAAGAAGCCATAGATACTCAGTTATGCTTGAGCACGGCATATCATCCTCAGACAGACGGCCAAACCAAGAGGGTGAATCGGATTCTGGATGACCTTTTGAGGCTTTGTATCTTGGACTTTGGCGGGACATGGGAGGACCACCTTCCACCAGTAGAGTTTGCGTATAATAACAGCTATCAGTCTAGCATTAGCATAGCACCTTTTGAAGCTTTGTATGGACATCCATGTAGATCACCGACTTGTTGGTGGGAATCCACAGATAAGCTAGTACTTGGGCCAGATATGATTAGAGAGTCTTTTGAGAAAGTGGATCTAATTCGAAGATATATGAAGACTGCGCAAGACAGGAAAAAGTCGTATGCTGATTGGAGAAGGACTGACCTTGAGTTCAGTGTCGGAGACATGGTCTTTGTCAAAGTATCACCGCTAAGGAATGTTGTTCGCTTTGGGTCAGTAGGGAAGCTAGCACCGAGATTCGTAGGACCATTACAGAGAGAGTTGGACAGATGGCCTACAGAGTAGAGTTGCCCAAGAAGCTTAGTGGTGTACATAATGTGTTTCATGTATCACATTTGAGGAAGTGCTTACATGACACCGCGGAAGTGGTGGAGCAGAGCATACATTAGGAAGTTGAAATGGAGCGAGATGCCACGATTAGATGAGCCTCTACATGCATTCTTGGATCAGAGGTCAGGAGGTTATGCAACAAAGAAGTCAAGCTAGTCAAAGTACAAAGGGGAAGTGATGAAGGAGACGCTACTTGGGAGACGGAATCTAAGATGCATACGTTGTATCCTTTTCTCTTTGAGGGTATGTTCTTGATTTCCCCTTTTTTACCGCTTTGTTTATACTTGTTCTATCGTTTAGGACATCCTCTTGATTATATCATTGACCTTTAGCTAGGAATATCCTATGACTGTAAACATGTGTTTGAGATATGTTATGTTTGGTGGATGCAAGTGGATGCAAGTGGTTGCTAGTGGTTGCTCGTGGATGCATTCACACACACACCTTAGGCACTAGATCGGCTCAAGTCACTTTCACAATGCATATGCAAATATATGCTTAGTTGTGGATGAGATTGAAATTGGACGTGTTATCATATGAATGTTGCATATGGATGAATGATTATGCACTCATATAGAGGTTATGAAGTACCTTAGGAATAATTGCATACATAATTGGACTCATGGCACTAACATAATTCGCATTAAGGAGGTCAACTGAATCAGTAGACTGTCTGATTTTGCATTAGATACGGAACATATACAGGCACACTATTTCATATGTTCATATAGCATTAGAAATCTTTTTTAAGGACAATGGATGCTTGTGAATGATGGTTGAGCAGATGGATGTTTGATGGTAGGATGCATTCTTTTTAACTTAGAGATTTCGGTGATGAAATCCTTTAAGGAGGGAAGAATGTAACACCTATATTTTTCTACGAATATTAATAGAAGAATTAAAAGAACACTTAATTTTAAAAATGAGAATTAAGTAAAACAGACTATACCACTGCGTTCGTCTCAAAATTCTGGTCAAGATGGACCCAAAGTTTGCATTAAACGGATAATGTATGAGAAAGTTATGGACCTTGGAAGTTTGTATACATATAAGGGAAATATATGTGTATATATATATATATATATTAATAAAATAAAAATCGACCTAAATTTCAAGAAAAAAATTCAAAACAGCGGAAGCGAGAAGGAAAAACGTCAAACCGACCTATTTTATGGGTCATACCGAGTCCCACTGGGTCGACCCCAGGGTCAACTCAGGGTGTTTGGAATCGACCACGTCGGCCTAGAATGGTCTGTGATGAAATTTTGTGTTTTAGGGCTTATGTGTCGCACTGTGGTTAGCTGGGTGACATGTATCTTTGGTTTAGTTGGCTCTGATGACTTCTATGCTAATCTAAAGGCCATGGTTTGCCTAACACACCTATAAATATATATATCCAAACCTAAACCCTAATTCTATTATTCACTCTCATGGCGCCTCCATGCCGCCAAACTCTCATCTAAACCTAGCCGCTACTAAAACCTAAATCAATCTTCAACAACAACAAGCGATTCAATTATCTTTTCTAATCCAAACGATGTAAGTTCAGTTATTTTTAGATTTGAACACCTAAATCTAGTCTTGACATGTAATAAGATGAAATTGAGACTATGCCTGATTCTAAGTTGTTCTTTTGCTTCTATTCTTATTCTCATGATGCTATTATCATCAGTTTATCTTGTTGTACATCAGTTTTTCATGTTCATGATGATGTTCTTATCAAGTCTTAGCCTTCATGCCTGTGATGATATTTTCATGCTTATTTTCTCTCTGTTCTTATTTTATGCAACTTCTATCTCCCTTTATTTATTTTCTTTTATTGAACCTGGGTTAACTTCGAACCTAGGCTGAAATCGTGAAATACGAACGTTTGGAATACGAGGAATATCGGGTATTGCCTATTTGGGTGAATTTATAGGCATAACATGTTTGGTGGAATTATTGGGCATAATTTGTGATGGATATGGGGTATTATTATTATAATTGCAAGTTTGGGTAAATTGACATGTAAATCAATATTTGGGCAAATGTAAATTGGCATGTAAATCAATAACTAGGCATATGTAAATTGGCTTGTAAATCAATAATTAGGCATATGATAATTGGCATGTAAAAATTGGAATTTGGACATAATTGGCAAGTATATAATTTAATTAAATCTAATGGCTGCCTAAGACACGAGGTTAGATTTGAGTTGTGGTGTTAGGCTGCCTGGAACCGCCCGGAACATCCTGCAACCGCAACGACAACAATCTAATGTGAGAGGTCAAAGGCGAAGATTAAATGGGTAATAATGCCTGGCACGAGGTTAGTATGAGTTTGTGGTGTAAGACTGCCCGGAAACGCCCGGCACATGCAGCAATCGAAAACAACAAGTCTAATGTGAGAGGTTAGCGCATTGAATGCTTGAACCCAAGGTTGGATTGGGTTTGCAGTGTAAGACTGCCCAGAACCGCCCGACACAATCTAGCTACTGCAAATAAGTCCAATGTGAGAGGTTGATGCATTAATAAATAATTAATGCTAAACAAACATGTTAAGTATGGTAGGGTTAAGTCAACATGCAACACTTAACCAATATGACATGACAAGTGGGTGGGTTAAGTAACTCGACTGGATCAATGACACTTAACCAATATAACATGATGAATGGGTGGGTTAAGTAAACTTGAATTGATTGATTGATGACACTTAACCAATATGGGGGTATACGAATATACCCTAGGAAAACCCTAGTAGCGGGACCCTTTTCAACAGTAATCCACATTAGGTATCAAAGGGACCCTGAGCTAGGCAGGGTGGGGCACGATTACTGGGCTGATTATAAGCGGTCAAAATAGCGGCAGGTGGTACGGCAGTATAGGTTCCGACGGATTACGGGCGTGCACGTAATTCCGGCATGGGAAAATTTAGACACTGGGTACCAAGTAGGTTTAAAGCTATGCACTTTAGAACTGTATTGGGTTGCCACCCTAGGAAACGATACACCCTATGGTAGGACCAACACAGGTATCTACAAGCAGGGGCCGGGTTGATACAAACACATGTGGAACGTTATGTGTAGGAGCCGATCAATTAAGATAAGTACGATGGGGACAGGTAAAGTGTAAATATGAGGTGGGACCCTCATCATGAGATATGTACCTATAAAACTATCATGTGGGAAATGGGGATCACTTATCTTGTTTTGTAACAAATGGAATTGGTTGAACACTAGTTAGGTGGTGTAGAGAAATTAGGAATCAGTACGATACCTTATCATGTTCTAGTCTTATCTTATGCTTATCTCGTTATCTTGTGATGCTTATTATCATGGTTATGTCTTGTATCCAGTTTATTCATGTCATGATACCTTTACCTGTTTACATGTTGAAAGTCATTGGACTTACCAGGCTTTATGTCTAACTCTGTTTTTGTTTCGCCTTCTTTCTTTTGTCCCCCTCCCCCCAAGTCCACAGGGAGGGAATACCACCGCTTAGTTCAGATTCTTTTCAAGCTCAAAGACTGTGATGTATTGCTTTGGAATCTTTGCTTTACTTCTATGGCTAGCTACTGCATAATTGGGGAATTATGTTATGTTATTTTGTATTATGCTTCTTTCGAGAAACAAGACATATATTTGATGTAATGGGTTCTGATGTTTTGGTGTTGATGTTTGAAGCAACCCTTATGAAAGTTTATCCTATTATTCTACTATGGAATAAAAGTTCTAATTGTTTTCGGCTGCTTAAATTTGTTTGTTTTGTAATTTTATCTGTTTTATACTCTTATGGCCCCCACTAAAGTTAATGCATTCCCTTTGTGAGTGACCTTAATGGAGATGGGATGTTACATGAGTGATATTGTCTCTCGTCGGGTTGTATTTATTCGTATAATATTGTTTTGTCGTTTTAAACTGATTTATAATTATAAAATGTAATACTTAAGATAATTGAATCTAGAAATAATTAATAAAGGGTTAAAAAATGATTTAGATAGGTTTAACCATTATTATCACAATTGCGCTATTGTGCGCGCTATTTACCTGTTTACGCGCTATTGCATGCTATTTTGACCACACTATCTGATATAGGTTATTTAGACACTTATTTCGTCTTAATTGTTATATACATGTTCTATTTAATGTACTACTGCTACTATGGATGCATGTATGCTAGTTTAGTAATTTGGATGATTAGATGAATTGTTTGCATAGTTTAGACTAAAACACTGTTTGTGAGCGATCAAGTATCAAGAAATATTTCATTCGTTAGAGTTTGTGGCACTTATAGATTGAATGTACACATTGGGGTATATGAACTGAACGCACAAGGATTGTAGACTCGAGCGAGCGAGATATATTCTTGAAGGTGCTTAAAAGTTCTTGGATGGACTCGATGATGAAGCGACATTGGTGCTTGGGGACAGATTTGAAGATGGAGCAACACTGGAGCTTGGTGCCCGATCCGAAGATGAGGGATGGACTTGGCGATGAAATGGATTACGCGATGAAGACCAGATGTTTTCCTTGGATAGATATTTAAGCATTTTGGTTAAGTATGTGATTCGGGTATTCATTATCGATCACTATAAGGTGGTCGATATCGACTACCATTGTTATTGACCATTTTGTCAATTTGACATCGACGACGTTAAGATTTCGAGGAGTAGGATATGTTGGTTCATTCGATAATGATTTCGATGAGATGGCTCTTGGATTAGTGACTTTGGTTTGAGACGAGGATGTAGTGCTTTTGTGCAGTAATTCATCTTTCGACGATGATGATTCTAGAATAGGGAGGAAGGTTGTTGCAATGGATTGCTTTTCCCCGAGATGCAAAAAGACGATATTAAGTCGTACTGAGATGACTATCATATGAGAATGGGATGACACGTCGTTGTTACGAATTAGAGGGAATTAGATGAGGTCTCACGACAATGTAGTTCACCGAGGATAGCCTACTTGTCGTTCTACTTCAGCGGGGAGTATTAGTAACAGTTTAGAGATGGATTCTGCTGTAGAAAATATGTGCAAGGAATATCGATATTCACGATTATGGTACACCTTTAAGAGAGGGAAGCATGTAGATGGATTAGAGCTAGGGTAGTGTGGGCTGATCGATCAATACCGGACCCTAGTACCAGTGCAGTATGGACTGATCGACCTGTACTGGAACCCATATACCCTAGAGCCAGGGTAGTGTGGAGGGTCATTGGCAATAGACCAGGGCAGTTGGTCATAGCGATAGTTAGGCGAAGACCAAGTAGTTGGACCTGCCATGGCCCGATGGATTTGGTGACCAAAGTATTAAGTAACGTATACTTTATGCATTAAATGAGTGAATGTGAGGATGGTTTATGGATGTTATGGTTGTTTACGTATTTATCACCATTTCATACTTAAACATCTATCTCACCCTATTTATATGATGTTTATCATAGTGTATTATATATCGAGTGTTATGCGCTAACTTTATGGATACAGGGGAAGGACAAGTATGATTCTCCATACCCTTCATGCCATTTATACTACTATGACTTTTGCAGTATTTTAAGATTTGTTTATCACTTACACCTGAATTTTGTCTGACCCGAGATTTATTTCCCTCTTAATATCTTGGGTGCTCATCGACGATGCTGATGAATAGAACATGTGACAGGTTTAGCTATCTCTGGAGATGTACAGGTGGATTCGTAGGATGTGATGTTTTATATATTTATACTTGTATCATTATTGTTTATTCCGTTGTGTCACAATGTGGAGCCTTGACAGTGTTATGTGTTCTGTTCGAGAAAGTGTATCAGTTGAGTTTATTCATCTCTTGTACTATTACTATTTTGCATAATTGTATGAGCCTGTATACTCTGATTATATGGTTTATATAGTTATTACTGTTTCGTCTGTTTTATATCTGTGGTTGTTACTATTATATGTTTTCTGATGCGTTGTGAGATATACAATAGATTCTATGATTGAGTTTATATTAATTAGGTTCTCTTCTTTTCAATTTCCTTCTTTTATTTCCCTTTTTCCCTTTATATAGTTTCTTTCTCTTTACGATATCTTCACATCGATCAGGTGCTTGTGCAGCGCAAATTTTTAGTTATGAGAACCAATGGTGTATGGTGGGTAGTCACATTTGGTATCGGAGCTTAGGTTGCATTGTTTTACCTAGGAAGTACTGAATTTGAGAGTTTATATATACAAGAGAGTACGTATTTTTATATATTTTGGTTTTCAAATTTATATATTATTAGTATAGACTATTTTTCACACAAGTTCCATTGGAATGGTTTTCTCTATTAGCGACTGATCGTTTTAACCACTTATCTTGGACGATCTAGTGATTGAGAAATACCTCTAATTACTCCAATGCTGGAGTTGGGAATCAGGCAGAATCGAGAACTACTAGTTTCAATTTACAGTTTTTGTTTTCAGTAGTGGTGCAATCCAATATCTGGGATGCCTTAGAATCTCTAATTGGTTATGGCGCTCAAGTGCGGTGAGTCGAACATGTTGCATTGTGTTAATGCTTATGCATCCAAGCAGCATACTGTTCTTAGGAACGGAATTAGCTGTTGTGGTGAGAGATCAGTTTAAGTTCTCACAATGGTTTTCTTTGATGACTTGGATTTAAAATTTAATGAAATAATAATTTACTCTTAAAAGACTCCATTGTTAGGCCGGAATTTTTTGGGCAAAGCCGTCTTGTTTTTATAGTGATCCGTAACAAATTTTCATTATAACCAATAATAAAAATACAGTATAATACAAGTGATTGTGATTAGATTAGCTAATTCGGTTTTTAAGGTGGATCATCCACCACCTATGGAGTTTATATTGTTCCATCCACTCTACCTATTAGGCTTACACCACTGGTGCTAGCTAAATTACTAGATTACAATAGACGAATCCTTGCAGGGAGTAGTTACATACTGATAAACAATAAATTACATGGGAAAGTTACATCAACAAGTACTGTAAAAACAACATCACATGCTAGAAGACTTAAACTATAACCTAGGCACACTATTCAAGCCAAAAGCAGATAACATGTGTAGAGCAGTAACTACTTGATCCACACAAATAAGCATAACTTACATCGTACAATGTGATTACATATCTTACCAAAATAAAATGGCTACGAAGAGCTAAGTCCAGTGCCTTGACATCTCATGTATAGCAGATGGGGGTGAACAACAATCCAAACAAGACAAAGACAACGTATACAAGAATGACATAGGATGAACTGAAAACAGAATCCATGGAAGTCGAACACATGAACAAGAAGGAGGGTTACTCCAAGATTAGCCCAAATAACAGCGGTTTGAGAGCAAAGCTCTTCCATTTTGCTAAAGCTTGGTCAAACCAAGAAGAAAACCATGACAATAAAATTACCTATTCACATGCAGACAGTAACAAAACGAGTAGCACAACTACTCCAATACTTCACTTAACCAAATTTTTTTTACAAATCTTACCAAAAACAAGAACTAATCAAACCAACTGCAAGAGATGCAAATTACAAGCCGAAAAGGCTCACAGATAGCATCAGAGATCACCAGCATTCGCAGTACAAAATAAAACCCTAAACAAACCTCGATCTGTTGATAAATCAGTCATGTTGTGAGGGCTTAAAGAATATTCAGCGTTGCAGAAAACCGATGAGGCCTAGCCTCCGCGCAAGATATGAACCCTAGCAGATCATCAGAGTTGTAAGCACGAGCAAATTAGCCATTTTTATGATGTAGGTCTGGCATTTGAAACACAAGGTTGAGTGAAGAGCTCTCTCTGAAAACCCAGGCGCTGCGAAAGCTAGTTCATAGATGAAGGAAGGACGATTGATTGAAGGTGCGAAGAGAAAATGGGAAGAGAACGAACGAAAAAAGAGGAAGAAAATTTTGAAACAGTCGCCATTTTCAGGTTTTCAAGGAGATCTTCATTTTGTTGCGTCTCATTGTTTCCTATGATGTTATCATTTTGTTTTGTTAGGCCTGAGTTGGTCGAGAGTCGTTATCACTTCGGGTTCTCAAAATCTATTCGCTTGAGACCAGTTCATGATTAGCTTCGAAGTAGCTTTGTATCAACTTCTTAGTAGTCAATGAGGAATTCGTTGATCCAAGTCGATGTGTCCGTTTTGGAGGATGTAATCAAATTTGATATGGTATTAAAGTATGATTTATTCTCTCCCTTGTCACTTCGTTGTTTGGAGTTTATGGTTGGGTTGTGAGATCGACAGGATAGTGGTTATTTCATTTTGAGGGAAAGATAGTTGGAGGAGTCAATGGAGTAAGCTTGCGATGTTCGAGCTTGCGCCTAGTATCGAAGTTTGTTCTACTTTGCCAGGACAAATCATAAATACGTATGTGTTGATTGTTGTTCCCATTCCGTCGACTGCTCCCTCGATGAAGCGGGAAATAGCGATGTCATCACTCAATTTATGTTTCCATCAATGACATTTATGTACGTGTTTTATTTTGGCATCGAAATTTCATCTTTCCATTAGAACGTGCAATTTGATGGATGGGACAAGATTACGACTTGTGAATTGATTTGTTTCTCTTGATTGTGACTTATCATTTGAGGATTGAGTTAGATTATATATGTGTGTAATATGCCGCATTTGGTGGCTAAAACTTAACATTATGGGTGACTACATCATCCATAACAAGTAATGTCGGGCCTCGAGGTAGGGGGGTGTTATGACATAGTTAGTCTATACTTAGCAGTATATAGGGTTCGTCAAAACTTAAATTCATCGAGTCATGGTTAATGGTTTGCTAATTTGTTTGCTTGTTGTCTGTTGAACTTAACTTGATTTAGTTTTTAAGTCTATTAGTTCGATTACTGGGAGGATACAGAGTGGGACAGGACAATCTCAGTAGTGAGTCATCTTCGATTTAGCAATAGTGGGGTGAGACTTAGATCTTCAGTAGTAAGTCTCTTATGATTGGACGAAAGCAGGCTGAGGCAGATCTCCAGTAGTGAGTCATTACCTAAGCTTGTAGCTTGAGAGTATCTGGACATATTCGATGGTGTGACCAAATAGCCACCATGTTGAGTCAAGTTCCGTATCGATCTATTTATTATTGTTCTTTCAGTTGGGAGTCCTATGGGGATTTTATCGATTGTGGGTGGTTGGTTGGTGTATGCCAATTATACCATCTCACATCCTGCATTGATCTTGATTGATTGGTTGGGCAGTTCGAGCTAACCAGCGAGTCAACATATTTTTTTATTTCTCGGATTGATTTTTGAGTATCACTTGGAAGAATTGCACTTGTGCTATCCGATTTTATCTTCGTTTTCTTATGGACAGAAAGAAACCACAAGTTTAGAGTTGATGGTGTTGCGATTGTTGGGAAACACCATTTGTTGGTTAATTTGTTTGTATTTCACTTTTTAGTGGGAAAAGTGAAGTGCTTGGGTCACATCGTCTCGAGTAGGATGTTGCTATAAGTCCTGCGAGAGTTTGGATTGTTTTGAAGTTGGAGTTGACCCAAACATGTGTTGATTTCTTGTTTTGTTCAAGAACGAGAGGTTGGTAGGATTCACTTGATTGTGCCTGTGGTTTAAGTGCAGTTTGTTTCGGAATGGAAGGTTATCGTTTTTTAGTCGATAACTAATACCGTGCGAGAAGGAGTAGTAAACTCCTGGTTCAGAGTCGATGACGATAGAGTTTGTTTTGATAAGCTAGAGGCACCATTTATTAGCAAGGTTTTAGAGTCGTTGGTGATGTCGCATCACCGAGATTTCTCTTCCCGTAGATGTATCTCACCTTTGCTGGCGGCAACAGTTGGAATTCTTGGCCGCCTATGTGTATGAGGTTTCCTGTAAGCATGTGTAGGAAATGTAGTTATTTTTTGTGTCAAGTTGGAGATGTACCATTTCAGAAGTGATATTCCTTTAGCGAACATCACTTTTATTTATTACTGGATTCAACTCCATAACTCGAGGAGAGGTTGTATGGACTCGACTGTGATGGTTGCTTCCATATGGAATGAGTGTTGTTCTTCCTACATCATGAGAAGGGGTTGGTTACACATATATTTTATAATGAATGTGATGGCAGCTTGCTATAGCTGTATGAGATTATCACATAGTTTTCTATAAATATTCGAGATCCCCAAATGGGTGTGGGAATGGTTGTCGATGGTTCTCATCGATTGGTTGTCGTACAAGTTTGGAATGTTATGATGGCACACGAATTATACTCGATTCATTGACAAGGGATGTTAGGTTAATATTCCTTATTTTTGGAATGACAACCAAGATGTCAAGTCATATGTGGATGAAATTTAACATTGGATGTTTTGTATTAGTTAGGTTAATACCCTACATGCTGGGATAGGCATGCATGTTATTTTCCAATAATTTTTATTATTCTTCTTATGCATGCTAATTGTTGATGTTTGCATGTCTATTTATAATTATATGATTTCTAGGCATGCAGGATATTATATTATTGTATCGTTTATCTTTTTTTCGAAATAAAATCCATGCATAACTTGACATGTTTATGTTAGATATATTTTATTTAACATGTATATTTCCCGTGTTGCTATTTCTACTATTGTGTCTAATTCTCTTTGTCGAGTACATGACCAGATACAAAGAAGTAAGATTTGGTTTGTTTCGATGCTAATTTTCTTTTATTTGCATCTAAATGCTAAGCTTGTTTAAAAAGAGGTATGTAGTAAACGTAGAGTTGTGAATTTTGCCATTTAGTGCATTTTTGTGATTTTTGCCCATGTGTGGGTAGCCACTTTTGGGCTTTTCTTTTCTTTTGTTGGGATGAGCCTTGCATGTCGATTTTGGGATTTTCCCGATTAAGCCGTACAGGGGAGGTGCTGCCGAAATTTTCCGTGATTTTGCAATATTTGGAAAGAAATTTAATATGCGACGCCATGTTGAATTGGTTCCCAAATTAGTAAGTTGTCACTTTTATTTTCCAATATCTATCGGTTTAGAAAATAATTGTACAAGTTAGATGTAACACCCCGTATTTTCTATGAACATAAAGTAACAAAACAAAGTATACTTAATTTTTAAAAGAAGAAGTAAGGGAAACGGGTTACACCATTGCGTTCTTCTCGGAATTCTGCCTGAGATAGAGTCCGAGTTTGCGTAAATCAGACTCCGTATGAAGAAGTTATGGCACTTAGAAGTTTCAGGAATTTAAAATAAAAACCAGCCCGAATTCAAAATTTAAAAGTTCGAAATTCAAAACAGACACCCGGGCTGGGCGGGAAATTTCCCGCCCAGGACCCAGGTCGACCAGAGGGTCGACCAGGGTAGAACAGGTCGACCATGGGGTCGACCTCCCCTCCCGTCCAGATCTGTGGATAGATTCGTTATTCTGCATTTAGACGCCCGTTCTGACCAGATTCATTGCTCCTAAGCTATTTAAACACCCCCAGACCTCACATTCTGTTCACACAATTTCATTACGCCTATACTCTGCCCTAATTCATAATAAAATAAATCAATGGCGTCACTATTCCGCTGAAACCTAAGCTAGAACTAGTGCTTCTTCTTCTTTCAATCCGAATAGGATTAAAAGAGAACAACTATAACCTTTTTTCTTTTAGAATCCAACCAAGGTGAGTACGGTTTTTTTCAGATATGAAATTTAATTATGATCTTGACATGCTTGTAAATCTGAATTGGAGATTATGCATATTCTTGTTTATCTGATCCATTTTTCTGTGTAGATCTATCTTATTCCTGTTTATCAGATCTGTTTTCCTGTGTAGATCTATCTTATTAATATTATTGTAACTATTCTGTATCTCTTCCTTCCTTCTGTTCTTTAGCCAGGTTACCATGAGCCTGAGCCAAATCTCATAAAAGATTGATGCACGAACGCTAAATTTGGGGAAAATAATGAATGATGCATAATTGGACATGACTGATTTGTGACTGATTTTAGAAAAGGGCGTATGTTGTAATTTAAGATTTAGATCTGGGCATATTATATATGATAGTCCGTGATTTGGAAGAAGGAGAATCATTTTGTATATGACTTAATCGTAAAGATCTATATTAAAATAGGATAACTAGTAAACGTGAACACGCCTAAATGGGGATTTTTGGACATTTGACATACGCTGAAATCAAAGGCATTTGGTATAATTCGTATTGTATATCATTATTTAGGGTTTTTGGAGAATATTCTATACTACGTTAATTTAACAAAAAATTTGGGGCGTATGTTATATTGTGAATTATGACCATAATTTGGGCATGTAAAATTATGCTTAATTTTATGATTAAGTGAGGTATGTCAATGGAATTTTAAGGGATGATTAAATCTATTAAATTGTCTAATCTGTTAAATCTGTTGAAACTGAATACGGTAATTTGGGGTATAAAAATCTATAGGCTCGATCTAAAATTGAGTAAAACATGTTAATAGAACTCTAGATAATCTACTGTAACTTGTAAAGAAGTTAATTTGTTGAATTGGCATAATTAGTCTAATATTGGCATAATCTGTGAATGAATACTTTAGCTAAAAATAAGAATGCTAAGACACAAGGTTAGACTCTGTTTGCGGTAGAAGCCTGCCCGGACCCAACCGGCTTAACCAGCAACCGAAAACTGTCGGTCTAATGTGAGAGGTCGTAGGCACAAAGATGCTTAGACACGAGGTTAGGTCTGGCTTGTGGCAGAAGTCTGCCCGGAACCGCCCGGAACAGCCAGCGGCCACAAGCTACCGACCTAATGTGAGAGGTCTGTGCATTTATATTTAATTCATGCAAATCCAAGATAAATGTGATACCAAAAACGTATTGGGTGGATAAGGTTAAAACAACTAGACTGATGAATCTAATAAACCCGTTTTGTAAATCTGTAGGCCCAATACAAGGTTAGGTGAAACAATCTGTAAGTCTGTTAATCTGTATATCTGATTCGTTTGTTTGAAAACTTATTAACCTGTATGTCTGATCTGAGAACTAGTTAATCTGAACTTTGTACATCTGAAATCTGTTAGTTTGGGGACACAAGGTTAGGAGGGGTAATTACTTGTGTCATCTATTGTTTGGGACCCATATTAGTCAGTAACCCTTTCTGGTATCAAAACTATGACCCAACACTAAGAGGGGTAAGGGCACGCTTAATGAACTAATTGTAAGAGGTTCACTCTGATAATGGCGAGGGATGTTGATGGCGCATTCCAGCCGGGTCATGTGCGTGCATGGATCCGGTCTGCTCTGAGGATGTAAGACACCATGACATCTGCAAATAGGTCTATGTCTATAGGTTGCCACTTTAGGGAATGATACACCCTTTTGTGGGGCCGGCACAGGGTATTTAAATATTAGGGAGCCAATCGCTTGGGGGTAGAATTTAGGGTACACTTAGTTCTGTTTATTTCTGTTGGGGTACCATCCGTTTCTGTTGGGGTGGTAACACTTGTCTGTTTCTATGTAGTACCGTTTATTGGGGTGGTAAAGGCCCATTAACAGTGTACGCCTAATTCTAATATTCTGTTTCCGTAGGGAATATTCTGTTTCCATCTCTGATTTTGTTTCTGCCTCTGTTTCTATACCGTCTGTCTCTGTTCGGGTGGTAAAGGCCCATTACTAGCATTCTGTTTCTGTGCCGTCTGTCTTTGTTAGGGTGGTAAACGCCCATTACTAGCATCGTGTTTCTGAAGAGATCGTTCTGTTTCCTATTTAGACATTAGAACAACACCTAATTCTGTTATATTAGTATTAGTGCAGAGAAGTGAAAACCAAGTAAGAAGCTTAGTTTAGCCTATGTCATTCTGTCTCTTCTGTTAACCTGCTACTCCTGTTATGGTTGTCTCTCATCCAGTTTTATTTACATGTCATGATACTGTTATCTGTTTATATGCTGGAAGTCACTGGACTCACCAGACTTATGTCTGACCTAGTTTGTTTTGCCTCTTTTCTTCCGTTCCCCCCCAGGTTCTCAGGGTGGAAATATAGGAGCTTGATTCAGGTTCCATCTGCTTGAAGTGCTAGAAGTGCTTGAAATACTGCTTACCTTTGATTCTACCTATTATGGCATTCTCTATTGGGGATTATGGCTTTAAAATTATGCATTCTGAAGGCTTTTGTATAAGGCTGATATTTGTGTACTTGGGTTTTGGTATCGTGATGTAACCAAACTTATTTCTGTTTATGCTGTAATAAAGTTATAAAATTTTCAAGTACTACTTCACATATCTGTCTTATAAATTTCTGTTCTGTTAACTTATAACGAAGTTAAGGCATTCCCTTTGTGAGGGGCCTTAACAGAGGTGGGGTGTTACACTTGGTATCAGAGCTGAAGGTTACCAGATTTGATAAAAAGTTTTTGAAAACTATTTTCAAAAAGGGTTTAAAAAGGAAGTATTTTCAAAAGTAGAGTTTATTTTGAAAAACATAATCCCCAAGAGCCATATTTCTTTCCTTTGATTCTCTTCCTTTTTCTTTTCAAAATGTTTGGGGTACCCGAGATACCCGAGGGCATACCAATACCAACTTGGTTCAAAAGGTATCTGGAGGCAAGGGCCACCGCCGTAGGCCCAGCACACGTTCCTCCTCCTCCCCCTCACCGAGTTGATACTTTTTAGAAGATATGCAAGGACTTTCGGGCAATGGGCGGGAAACCTTTTAACGGGTCAGAGACGTTTGTTGAAGCTTGAAATTGGCTTAATGAGGTGGAAGATTTGTTTGGTATCTTCAAGATAGAAGATGGAAGGAAGGTCCAATTAGCTGCTTGGTTAATGAAGGACGAAGCCTCGTTTTGGTGGGAGGTCACGAGTGGAGAGCATCCAATAGAGACATGGATGGATTTCAGGCGTAGGTTCGAGATGAAATTTCTCTCACGATTAGAAGAGAATTTATACACGGAGAGAGGTTCTTGGCATTGAAGCAAGGGAATTTATCAGTAAAGGAGTACGTCAACAAGTTCAATCAGTTAGCAAGATTTGGCTTAGACTTGGTGAACACACCTGAAAAAAGGCTCTGAGATTCGTTAAAGGTTTGAATGAGTCGCTACACGGGTTGGCTATGACCCACATTCCTATGGGGGCTACCTTCGAGAAATTGGTTGACATGGCGTTAATGCATGAAGAGGAAGCCAAAAGTGAGAAGAAAGAAGAAAAGCTCGAAGGACCACAGAACAAGAAAGCGTGGCCCAAAAAGGAAACACAAAAGAAGGATGAAAAGTCTGAAGATAAGAAGAAGAAAAAGTGTTTTACTTGTAGAAGCTTGACTCATCTAAACAAGGATTGCAGAAAGAGGAAGGGCGCTTGCTTCAACTGTGGTGAAATGGGACATTTCACTAGGGACTGCCCAAAGAAACGAGGGCAAGGGCAGAGGACAGAAACTACTTCTAGAGAGCAGGTGAATGCTCATGTGGGTGGTGAATAGGATAGGGATAGGAAAATTTTTGTAGGAGGTTTAATTTCCTTATCTGATTATTGAGTTAAAACTCTTTTTGATTCTGGCATTTAGATTCTGTAATTGAGACTCTGCACTTTAATACTAATCTTATTTCTGATCCCCCTATAGCGTCAAACCCCAAGAGGGTTATAACTCATCTGTTTGCGATAGGTTAGGGTTTGAGGGTATCTGTGTTGGGCGTTAACTTAACTATGACGCATACATTCTGGGTTTTGTGGGATACGGTGGGGTTTTATCATGCTTACTTTCCTAAGAATCATTTGATAATCTGATCTGTATCAATAGTCTGTAAGTATTTGAATATTTCTGATAAAGTTAAGGGTTTTTACTCAAAGCGTGAAGAAGATTTCCAGTTTGACATTGTTTAATGGGAGTAGTTCTCTGAATGTCAATCTGAAGTTGATTTCGGTCTTTGGGGTTGATACTTAGGGATTTATTCTCTTAACCGATGTCTAATGGGAACAGAACTTTTGTTTTGTACTTGCTTCTATCACTCGGCTGTATCCTATCAATCGAGTCTTCGACCTTTAGGTAGAAACTAATGGGTGTAAACATGTGTTTGAGACATGTTATGTTTGTTGGTTTCAAGTGGTTGCTTGTGGATGCATATACACACACTAGGCACTAGATCGGCTCAAAAAAACTCTCATACTGCATATGGATGTGTGTGCATTTTTTGATTTTTGTGGATGCATAATGATTGACTCATCACATGGATGTTGCATTTGGATGAATGGTTATGGACTCATATAGAGATGATGTGTATCAAATAGGAATTCTTGCACACATAAGTGGACTCATGGCACTAACATAATTCACATTAATGAGGTCAACTGAATCAGTAGATCGCCTGATCTTCGCATTCACTTTTGCATATGCTCATACAACATTAGAAGTTTTCTAAGGACAATGGGTGCTTGTGGATGATGGTTGAGTAGATGGGTGATTGGATGGTAGGACACATTCTTCTTAACTTGAAGATTTCGTGGACGAAATCCCTTAAGGAGGGGAGAATGTAACACCCTGTATTTTCTGTGAACATAAAGTAACAAAACAAAGTATACTTAATTTTTAAAATAAGAAGCGAGGGAAACAGGTTACGACATTGCGTTCGTCTTGGAATTCTGCTTGAGATAGAGTCCGAGTTTGAGTAAATCGGACTCCGTATGAAGAAGTTATGGCACTTAAAAGTTTCAGGAATTTAAAATAAAAACCAACCCGAATTCAAAATTTAAAAGTTCGAAATTCAAAACAGACACCCAGGCTGGGCGGGAAATTTCCTGCCTAGGACCCAGTCGACTAGGGGGTCGACCTGGGGGTCGACCTAGGTAGAACAGGTCGACCATGGGGTCAACCTAGGGGTCGACCTCCCCCCTTTTCCACATCCGTGGAGAGATTCGTTTTTCTGCATTTAGATGCCCGTTCTGACCAGATTCGTTGCTCCTAAGCTATTTAAACACCCCCAAACCTCACTTTCTCTCCACACAATTTCATTATGCCTATACTCTTCCCTAATTCATATTAAAATAAATCAATAGCGTCGCTACTCTGTTGAAACCTAAGCTATAACTAGTGCTTCTTCTTGTTCCAATCTGAATAGGATTAAAAGAGAACAACTACAACCTTTTTTCTTTTAGAATCCAACCAAGGTGAGTATAGTTATTTTCAGATATGAAATTTAATTATGATCTTGACATGGTTATAAATCTGAATTGGAGATTATGCATATTCTTGTTTATCAGATCTGTTTTTCTGTGTAGATCTATCTTATTCTTGTTTATCAGATCTGTTTTTCTGTGTAGATCTATCTTATAAATATTATTGTAACTATTCTGTATCTCTTCCTTCCTTCTGTTTTATAGCCAGGCTACCATGAGCCTAATCCAATTCTCATAAGAGATTGACGCAAAAACGCTAAATTTGGGGAAAATAATGAATGATGCATAATTGGACATGACTGATTTGTGACTGATTTAAGAAAAGGGCATATGTTGTAATTAAAGATTTAGATCTGGGCATACTATATATGATAGTCTATGATTTGGAAGAAGGAGAATCATTTTGTATATGACCTAGGCGTGAAGATCTATATTAAAATAGGATAACTAGTAAACGTGAACACGCCTAAATGGGGATTTTTGGACATTTGACATACGCTGAAATCAAAGGCTATAATTTGGCATAATTCGTATTGTATATCATGATTTGGGGTTTTTGAAGAATATTCTGTACTGTGTAAATTTAACAAAAAATTTGGGGCGTATGTTATATTGTGAATTATGACCATAATTTGTGCATGTAAAATTAGGCTTAATTTTATGATTAAGCGAGTATGTCAATGTAAGTTTAAGGGATAATTAAATCTATTAAATTGTCTAATCTGCTAAATCTATTGGAACTGAATACGGTAATTTGGGGTATGAAAATCTGTAGGCTCGATCTAAAATTGAGCAAAACATGCTAATAGAACTTTGGATAATCTGCTGTAACTTGTAAAGAAGTTAATTTGTTGAATTGGCATAATTAGTCTTGTATTGGCATAATCTATGAATGAATACTTTAGCTAAAAAAAAGAATGCAGAGACACAAGGTTAGACTCTGTTTGTGGTAGAAGCCTGCCTGGACCCAACCGGCTTAACCAACAACCGCGAACTGTCAGTCTAATGTGAGAGGTCGTAGGCATAAAGATGCTAAGACACGAGGTTAGTCTGGCTTGTGGCAGAAGTCTGCCCGGAACCGCCCGGCACATCCAGCGGCCACAAGCTACCGACCTAATGTGAGAGGTCTGTGCATTTATATTTAATTCATGCAAATCCAAGATAAATGTGATACCTTAAACGTGTTGGGTGGATAGGGTTAAAACAATTGGACTGATGAATCTAATAAACCCGTTTCGTAAATCTATAGGCCCAATACAAGGTTTGGTGAAACAATCTTTAAGTCTATTAATCTGTATATCTGATCCGTTAATCTGAAAACTTGTTAACCTGTATGTCTGATCTAAGAACTAGTTAATCTGAACTTTGTACATCTAAAATCTGTAAGCAAGTTAATCTGAAATCTATTAGTCTGGGGACACAAGGTTAGGAGGGTTAATTACTTGTGTCATCTGTTGTTTGGGACCCATATTAGTCAGTAACCTTTTCTTGTATCAAAACTATGACCCAACACTATGAGGGGTCCGGGCATGCTTACTGAACTAATTGTAATAGGTTCACTCTGATAATGGTGAGGGGTGTTGATGGCGCATTCCAACCGGGTCATGTGCGTGCATGGATCCGGTCTGCTCTGAGGATGTAAGACACTGTGACATCTGTAAATAGCTCTGTGTCTATAGGTTGCCACTTTAGGGAATGATACACCCTTCTGTGGGGCCGACACAGGGTATTTATGTATTAGGGAGTCGATCGCTTGGGGTAGAATTTATGGTATGCTTAGTTCTGTCTATTTCTATTGGGGTACCGTCTGTTTCTGTTGGGGTGGTAACACCTGTCTGTTTCTATGTGGTACCGTCTGTTGGGGTGGCAAAGGCCCATTACTAGTGTATGCCTAATTCTAATATTCTGTTTCCGTGGGGAATATTCTGTTTCCGTCTCTGATTCCATTTCTGCCTATGTTTCTATACCGTGTGTCTCTGTTCGGGTGGTAAAGGACCATTACTAGCATTCTGTTTCTGTACCGTCTGTCTCTGTTAGGGTGGTAAAGGCCCATTACTAGCATCGTGTTTCTGAAGAGATCGTTCTGTTTTCTATTTAGACATTAGGACAGCACATAATTCTGTTATACTAGTATTAGTGCAGAGAAGTGAAAACCAAGTAAGAAGCTAAGTTTAGCCTATGTCATTCTGTCTCTTCTGTTAAACTGCTACTCCTGTTACAGTTATCTCTCATCCAGTTTTATTTACATGTCATGATACTGTTATCTGTTTATATGCTAAAAGTCACTAGACTCACCAGACTTATGTCTGATCTAGTTTTTTTAACCTCTTTTCTTCCGTTCCCCCCTCCCCCAGGTTCTCAGGGTGGAAACATAGGAGCTTGATTCAGGTTCCATCTGCTTGAAGTGCTAGAAGTGCTTGAAATATTGCTTGGCTTTGATTCTACCTATTTATGGCATTCTCTGTTAGGGATTATGGTTTTAAAATTATGCATTCTGAAGGCTTTTGTATAAGGCTGATAATTGTGTACTTGGGTTTTGTTATTATGATGTAACTAAACTTAATTTTGTTTCTGCTATAATAAAGTTATAAAATTTTCAAGTACTACTTTACACATCTGTCTTGTAAATTTCTGTTCCGTTTGCTTGTAACGTTCCACCGAAGTTAAGGCATTCCCTTTGTGCGTGACCTTAACGGAGGTAGGGTGTTACACTAGATGTTTGGCTTAGCTGCATCGATCTCGAGTTTAATGACGGTTGTACAAAGGTTGGGAATGTTGTCTTTATGTAAGATTCCATGTCGATTTCCATTGTTATGATTGATTTTAATGGTTGTTGTTGAGAGTAATAAGTGACAATTTCTTTTGTGTTATTACGTATTGGTAAGTGTTGTTCTTTGTTGTTTTTCCTTGAGGATTCTGAGGATGAAATCCTTTAAGTGGGAAAGAATGCAACAACCCGTATTTTTAACGATTAGATATTAAAATATTGATCGTTAATTATTCGATTGACGGTTCCAAAAGATTATTTTTCACAAATGCTAGAATCAGGACTTGAGACTAGTTCCATTGTGTTCATATGGTTCGTTACATTAATAAAAAAGTATAGGGATCACTATATTTCAAGATCAAGAGATTTTAGGGTCAAAATCGTCTCAAAGTATGCATAAAATTATCACTTCAGGCAATAGTCTTGAATTTCGATGAGACTTTTACCATCAAAGCTATATCATTGTAATAATGCACGCTGTCAGGTTTCATGATGAACAGACTTTTTGTTTGATCATGGCAAGTTAAAACATGCGTTAAATTTCAATTTGAAATTGGAGAATAAATTTATAAAATAATATTATAATACACTGTGTAATTTGCCCCTTATCTCGTTTACACGCCACAGTGATTTCACTGCTACATAGTGGAAATGTTTGCCTCCTTTGTGAATCTTTGGTTCCACTTTCTCATTGATTTAAGTGATTAAACCCGAACCCGAGAACACCATCATATTTCTTTCCTCACACCACACCTCCTCCTCAAATTTCATGAAGTGTGGCTTCTCCCTATAGATCGTGTTCTCGGCCAGCGAATGCATGAAGCACCAGGTCATGAATTACTGTGGGTGTGCGAGTTGTATGATTAGGTGATGGTTGCAAAGCCAGTGCGTAGAGGAGCGCGAAGAATCGAATCGTTTTTCAATCTGTTAAGAGACGAAGGATGTAGGAGGAGAGAGAAGGTCCATGTAAATGGGTTGTAGGCACTGCAAATATGCGTGTACACTAGGAAGGGGAAGAAGAAGATTAAGGTAATCAATTTGATTAACTAATGGATAGTTAATTTAATTATTGAAATAATTATCAAACTTATAACATGTATATCATTTGCATATGAGGTTTGATTTGGACGTCGTTTCTTGCATTTGGCCCGTATTGACAAGCTCTATGCCATAGAGCTTGTTTAGGCTAATTTAACTAAAGTGAGTGATATTGTCTCTCATTGGATTATATTTATTTGTATAGTACATTTTTTCACTTTAAACTGATTTATGATTATAAATTGTAATCCTTTAAATAATTGAACCTAGAAATAATTAAATAAAATATTAATAAATTGTTTAGATAGGTTTAACAATTATTTTAACATTTTTCCTAGTTGCACGCTATTGTGCACGCTATTTATCTGTTTACACACTATTGCGCGCTATTTTGACCACACGATTAGATTAAGTTATTTGGACACTTATTTCCTCTTAATTGCTATAGATAAGTTCCATTTGATGTATTACTACTATTATGGATTCTTATATGCTATTTTAGGAATTTGGATGATTATTGGTTGCATAGATGAATTGTTTGTATAGTGTAGATTAAAACACCTTTCATAGGCGATTTAATATTAGGAAATATTTTGTTCGTTAGAATTTGGGGTGCTTATCGACCAAATTCACACGTTGATGTATATCAATTGAACACACAAGGATGGTAGACTCGAGAGAGTGAGATATATTCTTGAAGGAGTTTCAGAGTGCTTGATGGACTTGACGATGGAGCAACATTAGAGCTTGGCGATGGATTCGAAGACGAAGCTACACTGGAGCTTGGTAGATGATCCAGTGACGAGGGATGGAGTAGGCGAGGAGTTGGATTTTGGAAGGAACGTTGGATGTTTCCTTGGATGGGTATATTACCAATTTTGGTTAAATATGTGATCCGAGTAGTCGTTATCAATTATAATGAAGTGGTCGATATCAACTATCATTGTTATTGTCTTTTTGGTCAATTTGACATCGATGATGATCTGATTCCGAGGAGCAAGATATGGTGGTTCGTTTGATAGTGATTTCGATGAGATAACTCTTTGATCAATAGCTTTGGTTTGAGATGAGAATGTGGCGCTTCTGTGTAGTGATTCATCTTTGATAATGGCGATTCTCGATTAGGAAGCAAGGTAGCTGCAATGGATTGCTTTTCCCCGAGATGCAGAAAAAACGACATTAAGTTGTACTGAGATGACTGTCATATGAGGATGGGATGACACGTGGTTGTTACGACTTGGAGGACAACAGATGAGGTCTCATAGAAGTGTCGTTTACCAGGGATAGCCTACTTGTCGATCGACTTCAGCGAATAATATTAGTGACAGTCTAGAGATGGATTCTACTACCAAGAATGTGTGCAAAGGAGTTATCGATATTCATCATTTTGATACACCTTTGATAGAGGGGGCATGTAGATGGATCAAAGCTAGGGCTGTGTGGAATGATTAACCTATACCGGAGCCCAGAGCCAGGGTAGTGTGGACTAGGGTGGGTCATTGGCGATAGACTAGGGCAGTTGGTTATAGCGATAGTTGGGCGAAGACCAGGGCAGTTGTACCCGCCATGGCTCCGGTGGATTTGGTGACCAAATTATTGAGTATCGTATAATTTACACACTGAGTGAGTGAATGTGAGGATGGTTGATGGTTGTTATGGTTGTTTACGTATTTATCACCATTTGTACTTAGACTTCTATTACACCCTATTTATATGATGTTTATCATAGTGTAGAATATATCAACTGCTATGTGCTAACTCTGTGGATTTCGGGGCAGGACAAGTATGATTCTGCATACCTTCCATGCTTTATACACTATTACTACTTTTACATTACTTTGAGATTTGTTTATCACTTACACCAGAATTTTGTCTAAACCGAGGTTTTATTTTACTCTTATAACTTTGGGTACTCAACGATGATACTGATGAGCAAATCAGGTAACAGGTTCAGGTATCTTTAGAGCTGTACAGGTGGATTTGCAAGAGGCGTTGTCTTATATATTTCTACTTGTATCATTATGTTTTATTCCACTATGTCACACTGTGGAGCCTTGACAGTTATATGGGTTCTGCTAGAGAGAGTATATCAGTTAATGTTATCCATCTCTTGTATAAACTCTATTTTTGTTCTACATAACTATATGAGCATGTATACTCCGATTATAAGGTTTATATAGTCATTACTATCTCGCCTGTATTATATCTATGCTTGTTACTATTACATGTTATGTGATGCGCTCTGAGATATACGATAGATTCTTTAATTGTGGTTTTGTTCCCTCTCTTCTTTCTCCTTCTTTTCTTTCCCATTTTTCTTTCTTCCTACTATTTCTTTCTCTTAATGATCGCTTTACATCGATTGGGTGCTTGTGCAATGCAAATTTTTAGTTACGTGCACTAATGGTGCATGGCGGGTTAACACACCATTAGTCTAATGACATGAGATTATAAATAGGGAGGTTTGAGGAGAGAATTAGGGTTCTTCTCCTCATTCCACACATTAGGTTCATCGTCTGTGAATCTCTTTTCCTACACTATCCCTAAAACCCCAATTCTATTTGAGCAATCTTTATATATGGCATCTAAAAGCAAGATAAGTGGATCAAATCTCTATGTTTTGCATTGAATTCAGGTGTTTTCTTCAATTTCTCCTCGCTGTCCAGATTTGATTTCATCTATATTGCTTCAGATCTAGGTTTTGGTGAGTGATTGAGATATCTCACATGCTTATTGTTGATCATATGTGTTAGTTAGGTTTATCAAACACCCTATATGATAATTTCACCTAAAACCCGATGACACATGCTTAATTCATATTTAAACACCCTACGACAACCTAATATGATCATATATATTGTAATTCGCTAAATCTATCATGTCTTATATGTTTTTAATGTCAAATTATGCTAGATTTGTGATTATCATGATATGAATCATGCTTATGCACGTTTGTATGATTTATCATGTTTTAAATCAAGTGAATTATCGTTTGATTAGTTGAATTATTTGTTATGCATGACTTGTTTGTTTAGAATTACGTGTCATAAGACTTAGAATTGCATAACAGAGCAAATCAGGCGTTCAGATGATCAGATTCAGACGAAACTTGACGAAGGAGATCTGGTGGGTATTTGTACAGTGCTCAAGAATTTTCATTGGAAAATTCTCTAAGTACATGGACCGGTATCAGTCCATACCTTGTGGACTTGTATCGGTCCATAACCCAAGGACCAGTACCGATCCATTACGGTTGGTCGTGGGGTGTCGTAATTTCTTGTGTGGTGTGGCGAGGTCCAGGAAAAGTCATATGCAAAGCTTGGTGATGATTGAATGGGTCAGAGTTCTTACACTCGAATACTCATCGATGGACCAGCATAAATGACTTTGGGTGGAGTTAAGCTATTAAATTGGACCGGATGAAAGTACTCGAAGTTTAGAATGAGGTGGTCCAACACTTAGCCAAAAATTGGCTAAGTGTATAGACCAGTACCAATCCATAAGGGTTGATGGTGGGAGGCTGGGGTCCTAAAGTGAGAAGCTGTGGTCTTCAAGAGTATGAAGGTGGTATCTAATAGTCGATAACATGCATGAAGTGGAAATTATCGTCAAAGTGGTGTTTATTCTTTGATTGTTGATAGTGGTCGAAGGCGAAAGTGATAGGTAGCTTAAAGTGGAATGACGCTGCGAGATAATTGATTGAATCAAGTGAGACTCGAGATAAAAGATGTAGTTGTGGATGGCTTATATGTTTGAAAGTGCTAAGGAATCATTGATAGTCGACGGATTCTAATGGACTCAAAGAAATGGTATTATGGGATGTCTATTAAGATCTGAGAGATCGAGTGCCCTCGATCGTTTGGAAAGTGATCTAGTTGTTTTGGGAAGATAGAGGGACAAATGATAATCTAACTAGAACCGAGATTTTCCATTAGCCCTTGATGGATGTAACATCCCTAAGTCCCACGTCGTGGAAGCCTGTGTGAAGTGGGTACTTATATAGTAGAACCCATCTCTTACTAATGTCGAGGCCTTTTGAGGAACAAAACCCCACACCTATACGGTGGCTAAGTTGCGGACAGTATCTTGCGTGAACGGAGGTGCGGGTTGTTACAGTGGTATCAGAGCTAATATCTAGCCGGGATTGTGGCTCCTATGTGGACCACAACGCCTGGGTGAGGTGTTTGTGAGCCAACGGGGACGTTGGGCTCTGTAGGAGGGAAGAATGTAACACCCCTAAGTCTCATGTCGTGGAATCCTATGTGAAGTGGGTACTTATATAGTAGAACCCATCTCTTACTAATGCCGAGGCCTTTTGAGGAACAAAACCCCACACCTATACGGCGGCTAAGTTGGGGACAGTATCTTGCGTGAACGGAGGTGCGGGTTGTTATAATGGATGACAACGGCCAGTCATTCAATGTTAATGTATTCAAGACTTTAGTTGGCGATAGCTAGGTCATTATTTGCTATGGATATTATGGTTTCTTGTGCGTTCTCTTCTATTTCCGTGTGTAGATTATCACTGTAAGATACTGAAGAGAAGTAAGAATTGGGAATCCTATTCTGACTAGTGTCTACTTCTGTATGTTCGAGTAGCATATTTTAATGCGATTATCATGTGCTAACTTTTTATTTGTAAGGACGGATCAGATGAGGCTTGTGCTGTTTATTACCATATTATATTGTGTAGTTGTTGATATTCTTTTATCGCTCACACTAGACTGTTGTCTGACTCAAGGTTTTATGTCTCATCTTATTATCTTGGGATGCTCATCGATGATGATGATGAGTAGACTGAGTACAGGTGACACTTTGGTGACGGTGATATTGTGCGACAATGAGTAGGAGGCTAGTGTATAATTATTCTTAGTATATAGCTGTTTGGACGAATTCTGCTATTTTACTAGTTATATTTTATGATGAGGGATTCAGTGCAGCCTGATGTATTCAAGTATTCTATTATTGAGATGTTATGTACCTGATATTCTAAGATTTTTATGGAGATGGGATTTCCTTCTTTGTTATGCTTCACTACTACATCTTATTGTATTCTTCATTATTATATATTATGTTATTGATAAGCCTGCTACTAGAGGGGTACACGAGGGTGGTCAATCGGGAACTACAACTACTACACTTGATTTTCCTTCTATAATTGAGGCTATGATGGCAGTAATCATAAGATTGATACCCACTCCAGAGGCAGCAACAGATGGTGGTGATCCTGTGTAGGCACCTAGGGCTATTGATTTTGCCAAGCTATGTAAGGATTTTACTTCTCTAGATAGCAAGCTGTTTTGTAGGACATAATCTACAATTGAAGTGTAGAATTGGTTGGATACTTGTGTACGCATCTTCAGAAATTTGGAAATCGATGATGCTGTGAAGAGAAAGATCACATCGAGACAGCTTCAAGAGCGAGCTATGGATTGGTGGAACTCCATTACTCTAAAGACATCGGAGGACCAGATTTCCTAGAATCAGTTTAAAACTAAGTTGGAGGAGAAGATCATTTCTATGATCTAAAAATTAGTTCTCTTCAAAATATTTGTTAAGATGAAGAAAAGTGGAAGACTTATGGATGAGTATGTAGCGGAGTATGAGGCCTTGTTGAAATATGCCCATTCTTATATTGAGACTTCATATTAGAAGAATGAGAAGTTTATCATGGGATTAGATGAGCATCTTGGAAAACATCAGGTAGAACATATTGAAGATCCGTATGAGAAGTTGGTTGAGAAAACTTTGAGGCATAACAGTTTGTTCCCCAAGAAAGGAGGGGCTATTGTTGAGAGTAAGGAAGAGCCGAACCCACAACAAGGTGGAAGGAATAAGAAAAAGTTGAATGGAAAGAAGAAGCAACAACAAAAAGGGAAGAATAGCCAGAAGAAACTTAAGGGTGAGGTTACATGCTTCAACTGTCACGAGAAGGGACATTATTCTAAGGATTGCTAGGCTCCTAAGGCGGAAAGGAAATGCTACAACTGCGATAAGGCTTGGCATTTGAGGAAGAATTGCCCGGAACCTCTAATGGATAGCGGGTTGTGAAAGCATTTGCATTGGATGTTGTGCCATCTTCTTCGACGGCTCCGACTGCAGTATCGAAAGGGAAAAGTGTTATTGTGCATGGTATTTTTTTTGTAAAAAGTATTTTAGATTGAGTTTTGTTTGACACTGGAGCATCACATTATTTTATCTATAATGGGCTTATTTGCAAGTTGGGTTTAGAACCTAAAATTGTTGATAGACCATTGGTTATGACTAACCTGGTGGGGGATTCTTCTAGTCTTTGTATGCTTTGTCATGGTTTTGTCTTATCGAGTCATGGTTGCTCATTTTGCGTGCGATTGCATTGTTTCGAACTTCACTAGATTTAGGATTATTCTGGGTATGAACCAACTCAAGAGATATGCGACTAAAGTGGATTGCTATAAGCTCGAGGTGACAACTGAGAATGTGGAAGGGTATACAGTTGTGATACACTGTCCGTCTAAAGCTGGGATCCTAGTCAGCTTCTTATTCTCACATGTGACTCCAAGGGATGAATTGTCATCAGTGCCAATCATTCAAGAGTTTTTTTGATGTCTTTGACAAGGTCAAAAGACTACCGCCGTAATGGAAAGCTGAATTTCTGATTGATCTAATGGATGGATGCAGACCTATTTTTATGCCTCTTCGGCAGATGGCGCCTAGGGAATAGCGAGAGTTAGAGGTGCAAGTGAAATAACTTTTAGATAAAGGATTAATTCAGAGAAGTGTATCTGAGTGGGGTGCACTAATTGTATTTGCGACCAAAGATGATGGATCATTGCGATTGTGTATGGATTATCTTGAGCTGAATAAGGTGACCAAGAAGAACATGTATCCATTGCCAAGGATCGATGACTTGTTTGATCAGGTTCACGAAGCCAAGGTGTTTTCCCAAATGGATTTGTCGATGGGATTTCACCTACTAAGAGTGGCTTGGGTCAGTGTGCTGAAGACTGCTTTTAGGACACCATCTGGGTTTTATGAGTGGTTGATGATGCCATTTGGATTAACTAACATGTCAGCAGATTTTGTGGATCTTATGAATCGAGTTTTAAATAAGTTTGTGCTTGTGTTCGTGGACGATATATTGGTTTACTCCAAGAATGAGGAGGAACATAAGAAATATTTGAGAATTATTTTGGAAATCTTGTGAAAGCATCAGTTGAGAGCTATTTTTTTCGAACTGTCACTTCTGGAAGGGGAAGTGAGGTTCTTGGGTCATGTCGTATCGGGACAAGGAATAGCGGTGGATCCCGCTAAGGTTGCAACGATTTAGGATTGGGATCGACCTAACAATGCTACGGACGATAGGAGTTTCCTTGGTTTAACTGGATATAATTGACGGTTTATCAAGGATTTTTTAATGATTGCCGCACCATTGACTGAATTAACGAAGAAGAATCAGGTCTTCGCATGGGATGCAATGTGTGAGCATGATTTTATAGTTTTGAAAGAGAGATTGATGAGTGCTCCTGTATTGGTTAATCTGAGTGGGAATGATGAGATGACTATGTATACCGACGCATGTAATACTGGATTGGGAGCAGTGCTAATGCAGAGAGATAAAGTTGTGGCTTATGCGAGTTGATAACTGAAGTCGCACGAAAGGAATTACCCGAATCACGACTTAGAGTTAGCGGCAATTGTATTTCCTTTAAGGCTATGGAGGCATTATTTGTTGGGAGTTAGATTTAAGCTATATATGTGTAACACCCACATCCGTTAAGGTCACTCACAAAGGGAATGCCATAACTTCGGTGGAGAGCTATAGGTAAAAGATAAAGATAAATTACAAGACAAACAAAATTAAAACAACTGAAAATAGGACTTTACTTTATTGATAAAATAGTCTATACAACAATTGTTTTCCAATACCAGAATATCTGTCTTACAAAATAAAGAAGCATAAAATAACATTTATATTCCCCAATGTAACGTGAGCCAGCAATAGCAATGGAAAAGAGAATCCCAGCAAAACTTTGACTAATCTTCAGCTTGGAGAGAAAACTGGACTAAGTAGTAATATTCCCTCCCTGCGAACCTTGGGGGGGGGGAAGGGAGGGAACGGAAGACAAGAAAGCGAATGAAAATAGTGTCAGACATAAAGTCTGGTAATTTCAGTAACTTTCACCATGTGAACAGGTAAAAAGCAACATGGCATGAATTAACTGAATACAAGATACTACCATAATGATAGGCTTAACAAGATAACGTAAGCTATGCTAAGGCAAGATAAAACTGAATGTACTGATAAACTGGATCTATCGACAAGCTGAATATACTGATAAACTGAATATGCTTCCATACTTTCTCTGCTTCGCGATTAACCTGTTATACTGGATTCTATATCTTCGCACCACCTAACTAGTGTCCAACTAGTAATCTGTATAAACTGATAAAACAATAACGTGATCCCAACCCCGAAATTATGGTTGTTTTCAGGTGTACATCTATTATATATTACCTAGATCTAATCTAGGGTTTTCTATCGAACACTTCCTAGATCCAACCAGGGTTTACGCTACCCAGGGCTACTGGGGTTTATGCTACCTATTGATCATTTCTCGGATTTTAGGGTTTACGCGACCTAGGTCCAACTAGGGATTACGCTACCTATCGAACGGCGCCCCTAATCTAGGACACACTACGTAGAGTGGTATAAGTTCCTAGACTTTCCCCATGTATGTGTCGTGGATCGTTATCGCTGTCTAGATGCACATGTCCTATATGTGCGACCCGAGTCTCGTGGCAGGGAAAATCAAGAAACACGGAACTCTGCCGGGAGCTTTCAGATATCTTCCAATGCAGATGCTAAGGTCTGTTTTTCCAGTGGCTATGGTCCCACTTGACCCATCCCTCAACTAATGAAAGGCACACCTTGAAAAATGAGAACAATACGCAGGCCCTCTATGCCCCCACTAACCT
This sequence comes from Allium sativum, assembly GCA_030737875.1. Classification (NCBI taxonomy): domain Eukaryota; kingdom Viridiplantae; phylum Streptophyta; class Magnoliopsida; order Asparagales; family Amaryllidaceae; genus Allium; species Allium sativum. Next base: position 930,583,132 of record CM060922.1, on the reverse strand, counting down.
ATGGCCATCCGCACCCATAACTAGATAGCAAGTATATGGTCTTTTGGAGTTCTCTGTATTTCCGGTGTACGTATCTCGACTAACTCAAGATCGTAGGTAGACGATGAGTTGCTATCACAGGGCTACTGGTCTCGCCGAATCATGCTGGTCCATCCTAGTCTTTAGGTCACCTTATATTGCAATCAAGGAATACACTTGGATCTTTTAACGCAGACCTTAACCTCTGAGAGCCCATGCGGATCATCTACAGCCTCACAGAGGGATACTAAGAGTACCCTCACGTCCCCTCGAAGCCGCGTGCTTCGTAACCCAGTTTGTTGGAGCCTTCATTAAGATCAGATGGACGTTCGCTCCTTCTCGTGTTCTACTAAGGTTTACTACTTAGTTCCCTTAACTATGGTCTACTAAGTTTCCTGAACCGTTGTTTTCTTAACTAAGGTTTACAACTTAATCCTCTTAACTAAGGTTTACTATTTAGTTCTCTTTCTCGTTACGTTGGATTGGTTAAGTGTCATTAGTCAATTCAAGTTAACTTAACCCATTCATTTGTCATGTTAAACTGGTTAAGTGTTATCAGTAGTTCATGTTAACTTAACCCTACCACAAATCAAGTTATATTGGTTAAGTATTTCTTATTACTTAACCCCACCCCTTCATCTTGTATTGGTTAAGTGTTCCCGTAGTTAACTTAACCCTAACATCTGTTTAATTCACATGTTCTAATGGTTAAGTATTGTCCCTTCATGTTTTAACTTAACCTTTTTCATTTGTCACACTATGATGGCTAAGTGTTCTAATTACTTAACTCCACCTTCTAGTCTAGTTAACATGTTAAATTGGTTAAGTGTATTTTACTTAACCCCACCTTCTAGTCTAGTTAACATGTTATAACGGTCATTTAACCCCTATAAGTCTTGTCTTGTTAACATGTTAAGTTGGTTAAGTGTTCCTATAGACTTAACCCTCCCATTCTAGCTTAACTGTTTCTTAGCTTTAAATTAAAGCTCCAACCACTCACATTAGACAGATATTGTTGCGGTCACTGGATATGCCGGTCGGTTCCGGGCAGATTTACACCGCAACTCAGTCTTACCTCGGGTCCTTTTTGGGCTCAATGCTCTAACCACCCACATTAGATAGGTATTGTTACAGTTGTTGGATTTGCCGGGCAATTCCGGGCAGTCTTAAACCGTAACTCAATCTAACCTCGGGTTAGGCATGTTCGTCTTTCCTAGATTTACATATTTATCCTTTTTGTCTATATGTAAATTGCTAACAACTCTTTTAAACAAATTTGGCCTATATCATATTCATTTGTCATGCCCACTAACATACCTATATTCTAGGCCCAAATCTTGATTTACTTATCATTTAACCCAACCTGCAGTTTTATGCCAATTTAGATCTAATATTCCCATTTACAGTTCATGTCAAAACTAGATTTGATACTGTAGTTTACAATTTATGCCTAAAGCTTAGGTTACTAGCCAATACTAGATTACATCTTCTATAATTCACGTCAAATTACCCCAATTTTGCATCTAATAGTCATGTTATAATACATGCTCTAAATTATGCTAATAATGCAGATTTCATATTATACCAAATTTCCAAGTTTTCAATCACATTCATGTTAATTTCATGTTCTGCCCAAATCGTATTCCTATCGTTTGTGTAATCCCGATTCAGTCTAGATTATAGGTCAATCTAGATTCGTAGATAAAAGGGAATAAACAAGAATACCATGAAAAGATAGGCATACGAATAGGCATAAGATGATAACCCCAAATTCACGAATCACAGATCTAATAAATATACTGAATAAATTGACTAAAACATCGCAGGCATATAGATATGATAACATTATGAACATGAAAAGGTTTGAATAATAATCTAGGTTCAAGAACATGGATAGACCTATCTTAATAGAAAATTCCCAAAATCAAGATCCAAGGATAATTAAGAATAGGTCTGAATAGAAAATCAAGCTTAGATCCATTTTCATAGTCATAATCCTAGGCGATAATCTCATAGTCATGAATCATAGGTGATTAGCCACAATGTTCCTTGTCATAGTCATAGGCAATAGCCTTATGTTCATAGTCATAGGCATATGCATAGTCTTATGTTCACAGTCATAGGCATAGGCATAGTCTTATGTTCACAGTCATAGGCATAGGCATAGTCTTATGTTCACAATCATAGTCTTAGGCCATTAACAATAGTTTCCAACGTCATAGCTATAGGCACAGTCTTATCGGTAATTAATCACAATAGCTCTTAATTAGATCCAAAGGCATATACAATCACAGATTCAAATGAGAGGATTAGGCATATTCTCATATCCATTTAATTACATGCCACAAACAGATCTAAGCGTTCAAATCTAAAAAGTAACTGACTTACATTGATCGGTTTTAGAAAAAGATAATCAGATAGCGTTGAGATGATTTGCTATGATTTGTGTGACGTTGCCCGAAGCCGTTGAATTAGCCCTTGCTTCTTTCCTTAAAGCTTTAACTTTATTTGAATCTCCAATATGCAATTCCTAGCCGTAGTCTTCAAAAATAGTCTTCGTGTTTTATTTTAATTTATGTATTTCAATTATTCCAGAGGAAGCATAAGGAGAGAATAAAATGGTGTAAAGAGAATGGGGCTAGGGGACTGTTTATATAGGATTAGGAGGACGAATCTAGACTGAAAACGAGACCAGAAACATCAGAATGAACCCAGGCTCAAAACTGGGTTTCAGCACCATGTCAACCCCTAGGTCGACACTATGGTCGACCTGGTCCCTGGGAGGTCGACACTATGGTCGACCCCCAGATCGACCTTGTCCTGGGTGGGAAATTTCCCGCCCAGCCTGTTCTGGGTCTTGAATTCGAATTTGAATTCGAATTTCGAGCTGTTTTTCTGTTTTGAAAATCCTTGAAACTTCGGAGGGTCATATCTCCCTCATACGGACTCCGTTTCTCGAAAACTCAGACTCGATTCCAAGAAGAATTTCGAGACGAACGCAATGGCACAACCCGTTTCCCTTGATTCTTATTTTAAAATTTATTTATACTTTAATTTGCGAAACTTAATGTTACAGAATTACGGGATGTCACATTCTCCCCCTCTTAAAAGGATTTCGTCTCCGAAATCTTCAAGTTACGAAGAATGTATCCTACCATCCAATCGCCCATCTACTCAACCATTCAATCACAGGCATTCATTGTCCTTAAAAATATTTCTAATGCTTTCATGTTCATATGCATAGTGTGTGTATATGTCCTTATCTAATGCAAAATCAGACAGTCTACTGATTCAGTTGACCTCCATAATGCGAATTATGTCAGTGCCATGCGTCCAATCATGTATGCAAGCATCCCTAGTTATGCAAATACTACATGTGTGCATAGTCATTCATCCATATGCAATATCCATACGATAACATATCCAGTTAAATCCGTTAAGCAAATACATATATGCGAATGCAATATGAAAGTGACTGAGTCGTTCTAGCGTCTATGGTGGGTATATGCATCCACGAGCAACATTTGCAACCATCAATCATAACATGTTTCAAACACATGTTTAAAATACATGTTTACATCCATTGGCTTCTACCTAAGGATCGATGATACGCCCTAGTGGATATACCTTAAAAGCTAGAAAGTATGCATAGAATTCCTAGAAAAAGAGATCAAGGATGTACCCATAAGAAAAAAGGTATGATGTGTGTATCTAGTCTTCAGTCTTCTAAGTCGCATCTTCTTGAGCTTCACTATTCCGTACCTTATCTAATTAATCTTCACGATTGCGAAGATTCTTGACCTTCATTTCCAAAACTGTCGTTGATCAGATAACTGGCTTTTCATTGTCAACTGGATACATGCGAAAGTCTATCCCGCGTTTTAGGGGTAAACTCCTAACCTAATCAAAAACATCTGCGTACTCATGGACTACCCTAACGGATTGCAAATCATCGATAAATGCATTAAGCGTTTCTAGCTAGCTAAGCTTAACTGATTGTTTTATACAGAATCTCGAGGGTATTTCTGAGGCGAATCAAAAGTCTGACTACCCTCCCTTCACAATTACTAGCTAACCAACCCAAGCCTAGAATCAACCCATAGCCCATGAAACCCAAAAACATAAGCATTACGCTTAAACCCAATACTTAATTATAGCTATTCTTAAATCCTTACAAACCAAAGATAAACGAGTCGAACTACCAATTGGATTTGAGACTAAAATGGGATCTTCTACTATACAAGTACTAAGGTGCAGAGACTCAACTATGGAAATAGATATGAACAAATGTGAAGCGCTAAGATCAAAATAGTACTAACTAGTTGATCAAAACGAAAAGATAAACTTTTCCAACAGAGACTTTTACTATCTCTCTCTCTCAGGTATTCTGGTGGTGGAAGCATGCACCCTCCCTTCTGAAAATCCTGTCCGTCGTCCTTGCCCTTGTCCTTAATTATATGCCCCATTATACCATGGAAAAGATACTTCCTCTCGTCTTAGGTTTTATAATTCCTTCTTTCTTCGTGAGTCGAGTTTATATCCATGAATTTCTCATCCTTGCGTTGAGCTCCCTAGCCAAACTCCCTCATCCTCATCTTTACCATCCCTGTATAATCCTATTGACAAGTTTCTCAAAAGCTGCCTCCATCGCACGGAAACCCTTCAAAGCTTGAAAGAAAGCTAGCTGCAGGTGAAACTACTATGGATATAGATGGAAGTCGTGCACTACTTTGCCCTTCGATAGGTATCGTAGTCTTATCATGCCTACGAAACCGTGTCGTGATGAGGTTACCTCCCAGAAAGCCAGGAGCCCCGACGACTCAAGTCAGAAGGTGACAAGAATTCAAACAGTGGATCAGATGATAGTGCATATGGCTTATGGGGAATATGTCTTTAAAACAAAACTTTTCTTTTGAAAAAAATGCTTCTTTAAAAACCGTTTTGAAATTTTTTTTTTTTTCAAATCTTTTATCTGATCCAGTAACCTTCAGCTCTGATACCACGTGTAACACCCCACATCCGTTAAGGTCACTCACAAAGGGAATGCCTTAACTTTGGTGGAGAGTTATAGGTAAAAGATACGGATAAATTACAAGACAAACAAAATTAAAACAGCGGAAAATAGAACTTTACTTTATTGATAAAATAGTTTGTACAACAATTGTTTTCCAATACCAGAATATCTGTCTTACAAAACAAAGAAGCATAAAATAACATTTATATTCCCCAATATAGCGTGAGCCAGCCATAGCAATGGAAAAGAGAATCCCAGCAAAATTTCGACTAATCTTAAGCTTGGAGAGAAAACTGGACTAAGTAGTAATATTCCCTCCCTGCGAACCTTGGGGGGGGGGGGGGAGGGAACGGAAGACAAGAAAGCGAAAGAAAACAGTGTCAGACATAAAGTCTGGTAAGTTCAGTAACTTTCAGCATGTGAAAAGGTAAAAAGCAACATGGCATGAATTAACTGAATACAAGACACTACCATGATGATAGGGTTAACAAGATAACAGAAGTTATGCTAAGGCAAGATAAAACTGAATGTACTGATAAACCGGATCTATCGACAAGCTGAATGTAACACCCCACATCCGTTAGTGTCATTCACAAAGGGAATGCACCAAGTTCTGTGGAGCATTTAGGGTAAAAGATGCAGATAAATTACAAGACAGACATAAATTAAACAGCGGAGAATAAAACTTTGCTTTATTGATAAAATAGTTTGTACAATGATTTCTTTACAATATCAGAGTATCATCTGTCTTACAAAATAAAGAAGCATAAAAATACATTTATATTCCCCAATTGTAGCAAGAGCCAGCCATAGCATCTAGAAAGAGAATCCAAGCAAAACTTCAACAAATCTTCAAGCTAGGAAAGAATGACAGTCCAACTTAACCTGAGCTATACTATTCCCTCCTTTACTATCTGGGGGGGGGGGGGGGGACGGAAGAAAAGAAGACGAAAGAAAAACAGAGTCAAGACATAAAGCCTGAGTAAGTTCAGTAACTTCTAGCATGTGAACATGGAAAACAAAACGACATGAATTAACTGAATACAAGATAACACCATGATGATAGGGTTGGCAAGATTAGACAAGATTAACACCAGATATGCTAAGCTAAGATAAACTGGATGTGCTCTAATACTTTCGCTGCTTCGCTATTTCCTTATTATACTGGTTTCTATATCTCTGCACCACCTAACTAGTGTCCCAACTAGTAACGATAACATGATCCCAATCCCTGTGGTTTCCATTGCCTTCAGGTATACATTTATTATTTGTTACCTAGATCTAATCTAGGGTTTTCTATCAAGAGCTTTCTAGATTCAACTAGAGTTTATGCTATCTGCTGAACGCTTCTCGGATTCAGGGTTTATGCCACCTAGTCCAACTAGGGATTATGCTACCTGTCGAACGATGCACCCTAGTCTAGGACACACCACTTAGAGTGGTATATGTTCCTAGACTTCCCCATGGATGTATCGCGAATCGTTATCGCTTGTCTAGATGCACATGTCCTGTAATGTGCGGCCCGAGTCCTGTGACAGGGCAAATCAAGGAATACAAAACTCGGTCGAGAGCTTTCAGATATCTGCCGATGCAGATGCTAAGGTCTGTTTTTGTTCTAGTGGCTATGGTCCCACTTGACCCCTCCCTCAACTAATGAAAGGCACACCTTGAAAAATGAGAACTATACGCCGGCCCCCGGTGCCCCACTATCCTATGGCCATCCTCACCCATAACTAGATAGCAAGTATATAGTCTTTTGGAGTTCTCTGCCTTTCCGCTTCACGTATATCGATTGACTCAAGATGGATGGTAGACGATGAGTTGCTATCACAGGGCTACCGTTTTCTTGCCGATTCACGCTGGTCCATCCTAGTCTTTAGGTTGCCATGTATTGCAACCAAGGCATACCCCTGGTTCTTCTACGCAGACCTTAACCTCTGTGAGCCCAGGAGGATCATCTGCAGCCTCACAGAGGGATACCAAGAGTACCCTCACGTCCCCACGAAGCCTCGGGCTTCGTAACCCAATTCGTTGGAGCCTTATTTTTACTCAGACGAACATTCGCGCCTTCACGTGTTATACTAAGAATTACTACTTAGTTCTACTAACTAAGGTTTACCACTTAGTTTCCAGAATCGCTGTTTTCTTAACTAAGGTTTACTACTTAGCTCCTTTTAACTAAGGTTTATTACCTAGTTCTCTTTCTTGTCAAATCGGATTGGTTAAGTGTCATTAGTCAATTCAAGTTAACTTAACCCTCTTCATTTATCCTGTTAAACTGGTTTAGTGTTATCAGTAATTCATGTTGACTTAACCCTTCCACAAACCAAGTTATATTGGTTAAGCATTTCTTATTACTTAACCCTACCCATTCACCCTGTATTGGTTAAGTTTTCCTTTTTAACTTAACCTTGTCCGTCTGTTTTAACTACCATGTTATTAGTGGTTAAGTATCAGCCCTTCATGTTTTAGACTTAACCCAATTCCTTTATCACAATCTGATGGTTAAGTGTTCAAGTTTACTTAACCCTACGGTCTAGCCCAGCTAACATATCAAATTGGCTAAGTGTATTAGATTTTACTTAACCCCAACCTCTAGTTAACATGTTAATTTGGCTAAGTGTATTAACTTTAATTAACCCCACCTTCTAGTCTAGTTAACATGTTAATTTGGTTAAGTGTTTTCTTAGTTACTTAACCCCTACAAATTTTGTCTTCTTACCATGTTAAGTTGGTTAAGTGTCCCTATGGACTTAGCCCTCCCATTCTAGCTTAACTATGTTAAGTTGGTTAAGTGTTCCTATGGACTTAACCCTCCCATTCTAGCTTAACTGTGTTAAGTGTCTGTATGAACCTAACCCCACCCACCGGTCTGGTTTATCATGTTGAATTAGTTAAGTGTCTTAGTTAATTTAACCCTACCATTCTTGTTCTAGCTTTAAATAAATAAATTAAAGCCGCTACCACTCACATTAGACAGATATTGTTGCGATCACTGGATGTGCCGGTTGGTTCCGGGCAGGTTTACATCGCAACTCAGTCTAACCTCGGGTTAGGCATATTCGTGTTTTCTAAGTTCGAAGGGTTTTGATTAATTTTCAAATCAGGTTTTGAAAGCAACAATCCCGTCCGTCGGATCAGATAGGGATAGCCAGGGAGAGCCGGAAACTTGTATTTTCCAAACCCGAGCCTAGACACTATCCTCTCTGTCACCCTAAAACTTTCTGGTGTGTTATTAAAAGAGATGTCGTTAATAAACCTTTAATTTGTCTAAATTCACATTTTCTTATTTAGGACAAATTCTATAAGTAAATCATTCCTAATTTACTTATTTCATAACTACTCTTTTTAATGTAAATTGTCAACATTCATTCTTATGGCCCATTTCCCCCTCTAAATCATATTTATGCTTTTTGGTATGTAAGCTATACCAAACTAAGTGTCACTAACCATGATTTTGCTAAACGTGACAAATACTCACAATTATGGCCAATTTCAAATTTATGCCAATATACTTATTATGCCAAATTAGCTAATCCAATTCTGATTTAACATTCTAATTACAGTTCATGTCAAACTAGACTTATTATTCTAGTCCACAATTCATGTAAATGCTAGATTTACAAGTCAATCCTAGGTTCAAATTACACATCCTATAATTCATGTCAAATTTATCCAATTTGCATTTCTATGAACATGCCATAATCCATGTTCCCAATTTATGCCAATTTCCAAGTTAAAAACTACGTTTTAGTAAATTTCATATTTTGCCCAAATCGTATTCCCACCGTTCGTATAATCGTAATTCAATCTAGATTATAGATAAATCTAGATTCGTAGAAAATAGGGAATGAACCAAAGATGCCATGAAAAAAAGATGGACATAATAACTGGCATAAAAAGGTTTGAATAAAGACGTAGGTTCAAGAACATGGGTAGACCTAACTTAATAGGTAAATTCCCAAGGTCTAAAACCAAGAATAGACAGAATAGAGACGTAGGTTCAAGAACATGGGTAAACCTAACTTAATAGGTAAATTCCCAAGGTCTAAAACCAAAGAAAACCAAGAACAGACAGAATAGATAATCGGGTTTAGACCCAATTTCATAGTCACAAAACTTAAGCAACACTTTCCTAGTCATGAATCACAGTTGTTCTTGTTATGTCATAGGCAATAGTTTATGTTTCCTAATCAAAGGCATAGGCTTGTGTTCATGGTCAAGGAAATAATCCTCATAGTCACAGTCACAGTCATAGGCAAGGTTCATAGTCATAGGCAATGTTCATTGTCATAGGTGGTGTTCATAGTCATAGGCAATGTTCATAGTCATAGGCAGTGTTTATAGTCAAAGAGGCATATGGTTCTAAGGTCCATAGTTTCATAGTCACAGTCTTATTTGTCCTCGAATCATAACAGTTCTTAATTAGGTCCAAAGATGTAGGCACAGATTCGAATAGGAGATTTGGCATATTCTTTTATTCCTTTAATTCATGTCACGAACAGAGAGAAACGTTCAAATCTAAAAAGTAACTGACTTACAGAGATTAGATTAGAATAGAAAGATGGCGTTGCTATGATTCGTGCGACGTTGCTCGAAACCGTTTGAGTTAGCCTTTGATTCTTCTCTTGAAGCCTTAATCTTGATTCGAATATCTTCTTGACAAACTTGAGCAGCATTTCCTCATCTTGTTTTATTTTATATATTATTTATTTATACATTTTCTCAGAGGCAGCATAAGGATAGAAAAGAATTGTAAATAGAGAAGAAGACCAGGGCTATTTATATAGTGTAGGAGTCAACGAATCTGGTCAGAATGGCGTCCGGATACAGAGGAACGAACCAGGTTCCGAAAACTGGAAAAAGCGGGGGGTCGACCCCTAGGTTGACTACCCAGTCGACCTGGGTGACCCAGGTCGACTACCCAGTCGACCTGGGTGACTTGGGCGGGAAAATTCCCGCCTAATCTGGGTCCGATTTTCGAATTAGAAGTCCTTTTCTGACCTGTTTTGAAATTTGAACTTCGCTGAATCTTCCGGAGGCCATATCTTCCTCATACGGACTCCGATTTTGCGGAAACTCGGACTCGTTTTCATGTAGAATTCCAAGACGAACACAATGGCGCAGCCCGTTTTCCTTGATTTTGATTTTAACTTTTAATTCTGCCTTGATTTGTGAATCCTAGTGTAACAGAATTACGGGGTGTTACACTGAATATACTGATAAACTGAATATGCTTCCATACTTTCCTTGCATCGCGAATACCCTGTTATTCTGGTTTCTATATCTCTGCACCACCTAACTAGTGTCCAACTAGTAATCTGTATAAACTGATAAAACATTAACGTGATCCCAACCCCGAAATTGTGGTTGTTTTCAGGTGTACATCTATTATTTATTACCTAAATCTAATCTAGGGTTTTCCATAGAACGCTTCCTAGATCCAACCAGGGTTTACGCTACCCAGGGCTACTGGGGTTTATGCAACCTATTGAACATTTCTCGGATTTTAGGGTTTACGTGACCTAGGTCCAACTAGGGATTACGCTACCTATCGAACGGCGCCCCTAATCTAGGACACACTACCCAGAGTGGTATATGTTCCTAGACTTTCCCCATGTATGTGTCGTGGATCGTTATCGCTGTCTAGATGCACATGTCCTCTATATGTGCGACCCGAGTCTCATGGCAGTGCAAATCAAGAAACACGGAACTCGGCCGTGAGCTTTCAGATATCTGTCGATGCAGATGCTAAGGTATGTTTTTCTAGTGGCTATGGTCCCACTTGACCCCTCCCTCAATTAATGAAAGGCACACCTTGAAAAATGAGAACTATATGTAGGCCCTCTATGCCCCACTAACCTATGGCCATCCGCACCCATAACTAGATAGCAGGTATATGTTCTTTTGGAGTTCTCCGCCTTTCCGCTGTACGTATCTCGACTGACTCAGGATGATAGGTAGACGACGAGTTGCTATCACAGGGCTACTGGTCTTGCCGAATCACGCTGGTCCATCCTAGTCTTTAGGTTGCCTTATATTGCAACCAAGGCATACCCTTGGTTCTTCTAACGTAGACCTTAACCTCTGTGAGCCCAGGCGAATCATCAGCAGCCTCACAGAGGGATACCAAGAGTATCCTCATGTCCCCTTGAAGCTGCGTGCTTCGTAACTCAGTTTGGTGGAGCCTTCTTTAAGATCAGATGGACGTTCGCTCCTTCTCATGTTCTACTAAGGTTTACTACTTAGTTCCCTTAACTAAGGTTTACTACTTAGTTTCCTGAACCGTTGTTTTCTTAACTAAGGTTTACAACTTAGTCCTCTTAACTAAGGTTTACTACTTAGTTCTCTTTCTCGTTAAGTTGGATTGGTTAAGTCTCATTAGTCAATTCAAGTTAACTTAACCCTATCATTTGTCATGTTAAACTGGTTAAGTGTTATCAATAGTTCATGTTGAGTTAACCCTACCACAAATCAAGTTATATTGGTTAAGTATTTCTTATTTCTTAACCCCAACCCTTCATCTTGTATTGGTTAAGTGTTCCCGTAGTTAACTTAACCCTAACATCTGTTTAATTCACATGTTCTAATGGTTAAGTATTGTCCCTTCATGTTTTAACTAACCTTGTTTATATGTCACACTATGATGGCTAAGTGTTCTAAGTTTACTTAACTCCACCTTCTACTCTAGTTAACATGTTAAATTGGCTAAGTGTATTTTACTTAACCCCACCTTCTAGTATAGTTAACATGTTATAACGGTCATTTAACCCCTACAAGTCTTGTCTTGTTAACATGTTAAGTTGGTTAAGTGTTCCTATGGACTTAAACCTCCCATTCTAGCTTAACTGTTTCTTAGGTTTAAATTATTCATTTAAAGCACCAACCACTCACATTAGACAGATATTGTTGCGGTCACTGGATGTGCCGGTCGGTTCCGGGCAGATTTACACCGCAACTCAGTCTAACCTCGGGTCCTTTTTGGGCTCAATGCTCTAACCACCCACATTAGATAGGTATTGTTACAGTTGCTGGATTTGCCGGGCGATTCCAGGCAGTCTTATACCGTAACTCAATCTAACATCGGGTTAGGCATATTCGTCTTTCCTAGATTTACATATTTATCCTTTTTGTCTATATGTAAATTGCTAACAACTCTTTTAAACAAATTTGGCCTATATCATATTCATTTGTCATGCCCACTAACATACCTATATTCTAGGCCCAAATCTTGATTTACTTATCATTTAACCCAACCTGCAGTTTTATGCCAATTTAGATCTAGTATTCCCATTTACAGTTCATGTCAAAACTAGATTTGATACTCTAGTTTGCAATTTATGCCTAAAGCTTAGGTTACTAGCCAATACTAGATTACATCTTCTATAATTCACGTCAAATTACCCCAATTTTGCATCTAATAGTCATGTTATAATACATGCTCTAAATTATGCCAATAATGCAGATTTCATGTTATACCAAATTTCCAAGTTTTCAATCACATTCATGTTAATTTCATGTTCTGCCCAAATCGTATTCCTATCATTTGTGTAATCGCGATTCAGTCTAGATTATAGGTCAATCTAGATTTGAAGATAAAAGGGAATAAACAAGAATACCATGAAAAGATAGGCATAAGATGATAACCCCAAATTCACGAATCACAGATCTAATAAATATACTGAATAAATTGGCTAAAACATCGCAGGCATATAGATATGATAACATTATGAACATGAAATGGTTTGAATAATAATCTAGGTTCAAGAACATGGATAGACCTATCTTAATAGAAAAATTCCCAAAATCAAGATCCAAGGATAATTAAGAATAGGTCTAAATAGAAAATCAAGCTTAGATCCAATTTCATTGTCATAATCCTAGGCGATAATCTCATAGTTATGAAACATAGGTGATTAGCCACAATGGTCCTTTTCATAGTCATAGGCAATAGCCTTATGTTCGCAGTCATAGGCATAGGCATAGTCTTATGTTCACAGTCATAGGCATAGTCTTATGTTCATAGTCATATGCATAGGCATTGTCTTATGTTCACAGTCATAGTCTTAGGCCATTAACAATAGTTTCCAACGTCATAGGCATAGGCACTGTCTTATTGGTAATTAATCACAATAGTTCTTAATTAGATCCAAAGGCATATACAAGCACATATTCAAATGAGAGGATCAGGCATATTCTCATATCCATTTAATTACATGCCACAAACAGATCTAGACGTTCAAATCTAAAAAGTAACTGACTTACATTGATCGGTTTTAGAAAAAGATAATCAGATAGCGTTGAGATGATTTACTATGATTTGCGTGACATTGCCCGAAGCCGTTGAATTAGCCCTTGCTTCTTTCCTTAAAGCTTTAACTTTATTTGAATCTCCAATATGCAACTCCTAGCCATAGTCTTCAAGAATAGTCTTCGTGTTTTATTTTAATTTATTTATTTCAATTATTCCAGAGGCAGCATAAGGAGAGAATAAAATGGTGTAAAGAGAATGGGGCTAGGGGCTATTTATATAGGATTAGGCTGACGAATCTAGACTAAAAACGAGACCAGAAACATCAGAATGAACCCAGGCTCAAAACTGGGTTTCAGCACCAGGTCGACCCCCAGGTCGACACTATGGTCGACCTGGTCCCTGGGGGGTCGACAATATAGTTGACCCCCAGGTCGACCTGGTCCTGGGCGGGAAATTTCCTGCCCAGCCTGTTCTGGGTTTTGAATTCAATTTTAATTCGAATTTCGAGCTGTTTTTCTGTTCTGAAAATCCTTGAAACTTCGGAGGGTCATATCTCCCTCATACGAACTCCGTTTCTCGAAAACTCGGACTCGTTTCCAAGAAGAATTTCGAGACGAACGCAATGGAGCAACCCGTTTCCCTTGATTCTTATTTTAAAATTTATTTATACTTTAATTTGCGAAACTTAATGTTACAGAATTACGGGGTGTTACAATACAGATCATTAGTTGTTGAAGTATCTGTTCTCCCAAAAGAATTTGAATGTTCGAAAGCAATGATGGTTGAAACTTTTAGCATCGTATTATTTTGGGTAAGCCTATAATCTAGGAAAAGGAAACAGTGGATGATGCATTGATTAGGAGATTTACGAGTTTGATAGCCGTATTTACCGAATGGAAGCATCATGAGTATATGGCTGGATTCAATTTCAGGCCTCACTATGGATTAGAGCCTGAAATGTTAACAAGCTTGTTGAATAGACCTAATTTCTTTGAAAGGTTTGGTAAGAGCCATAAATGAGTTGCTAAAATTATTGAGATTCTTCATAGATTGTAAATGATAATCGAGTCTGAATAAATAAAGAGTTACAAAGTCAATTGAGATGGTTGGCTTCACAAGGATGGAAAACTTGTTCCTGATATAGTTGTATTCAGAGATGGGTTTCTAAGAGAATGCCGTCACTCTAATTTGACTATTCATCCAAGTGGTATTAAGATGTATCAAGATTTGAAGAGAGTTTATTATTGGGAAGGAATGAAAGGGATGCCAAGAGATTTATTGTGGAGTGTATGAACCGTCAGTTGGTTAAACCTGAGAAGAAAAAGACAAGTAGATTATTGTAGGCATTGGAAGTTCCTACGTGGAAGTGGGAGCAAGTATCGATGGATTTTATTGACAGATGGCTGATGACTAGGGTAGGATACAACGGCATATGGGTTATTGTGGATCGCTTGACCAAAAGTGCAAGGTATATTTCGGTTAAATCTACCAGGATGGCATCTAAGTTGAGACAACCCCAAACCCCGTACTGACGGTGGCAAGGGTAATCCTTGGAATATAACACAGAAACAGATAATAGCAGAACAGAAATAAATAAATACACCAGATAATGAACAAATAAAACACTGGATAAACGTAATACTTAGTACAAATACAGTTCAGCTACACATATATGTCTACAGCGGAAAAACAAACATAATGTACAACAGGAGCTGAACAGCATAAAAAGAGATAAATAATAGAATCCATCTTCAACTCCAGCTATCTAGAAAGAGCCAACTAAACCTGAGTACCAGGCTGCCCGTGTAGAAAAAAGGGCACCGAGTTTGAAAGTGAAACAAACTACGAGTCAGTCAAGGGACTGGTATGAGAAATCTACTCAACACATTTAAAATATGGCTAATCACAGGACCACGCCACTTTCATGAAACGGGTTTACTCCATTGGATTGCTAGTGCTTTAAAACAAATCATTCTTTTAAACATCGCAATGCTTTTTATAAAAATGAAGCCATTATAAGACTCAGTTCCCATCACACAATGCAACGCAAATCGGAGGATAGAGTTTTACCTTATAATGGCCAAAATATGCTTGATACGAATAAAACAAAAGCATTTGATATTATTACTAGTGTTTACATGTTTCAAAACAATTTTGAATCATAACTATCAGTCCTAGACGGCATGGGTACCATATATCATGTCGCCATATATATATATATATATATATATATATACACAATCAAAACCGCACAGTCACGTATTTGGAAATTGGATTTCCGTCACGAACTAAGGCAAAAGATAGTCCTTACCGAATTTGAGACAATCTAGCCCATGTCTCAGGATCCAGACTCAGGTGGGCCCTTGGAGCGACAGGGCCGGTCCACCGATGTGGATTAAAATTCCCGAACACTACGTTTCTCAGCCCTATGGGGCGTAAATGAGCCAACAAATGACTCCATCGGTCCCGGATCGACTGATATATCCGAGGTGCCTCTCTATCCATCATCCACATAAGTAAAATGTCAGGCCGTGTAAAAACACCGACACAACTCCTAGCTAGAAAGAAACGCATGCCATCCCTGAGGTCCTTCTCTCGTTTCTGGTTCATACCGGGGTGTGAGGCTTGCGAATTCACGTTATACACAAAGCTACGCCACACAGGCGGTGCTTTGATCACCAATCACAAGACTTTGCTTTTCAACAGAAGCCCTGATCACTGCATCTTAGCATGTCACATAGGCAATTCATACCATGCAACTGATGGCTATCAATCACATAGAATAAATTCCAATGTCAGACACACAATCCATTTACAAGTCCGTTCTGGGTCAGAACGAAACCGAAGGCACTATATACCTCGCAAACCCATCGATCTCCACGTACGTCTGGACGATCACCACTCATTATCCATATTTCGGGATGCCTCCCAATCAGGACATCAGTTACCATCCAAATGAGGTGAAGATTTCCGATCTTCAACCACGTCTTCATCTTCGATTTCTTATCGTCGATTCAGTTATTCAGAATGGGATAATCCTGGTCTTTCTGAGCAACTCACATATATAATAAACACGTGCTACATAAACACTACGTACGCATCATTTCAATTCATTAGTCACTAACCGTCAATCAGTAAGAGAACGATTTCCCAAATATTAACCCCGAAGGCCGAAACCAACATCAGATCAAAATCCAAGAAACCATTCGACTTAGCTAACCTTCAGTTAATTTCAAAATTTCACATCCATATCGTTTATAATATTTTGTAATGATTTATCGCTATTTTTATTTATTTTAAAATAGCCAATTTATTCAAATGACGCTTCGGGCCATAACGCGGCTGTGGCGCTGTTTTTCTTTAGATTTGATTTACACATATCTGAAAATCTAACCGCTGGATCTTCACAAAATTTATATCATTAGAAAGATCTTTTCAACACGAATCCAACGGTTCCAGTTTTGGGAAAATCCGACGGTCGGATCTCCCGGTACAATCGTTTGAAGTTTTGATTCCAAAATACAAATTGCAGCGTCGTTATTCGATTTAATATAATTATATTTATATATATTTATAAATATAATCGATTCTGGCACTGTTTTTCTTCAGATTTGAATTAAGCATTCTAGACAATCCAACCGTTGGATTTTTACAAAGTTAGTGCCGTTGGAAAGATATTTCCAAAGCGAACCCAACGGTTGCGGTTTTGGGAAAATCCGATGGTCGGATTTCCCGCACTAATCGTTTGAAATCACGGTTTCAAAATACGAACTGCAGCTTCGTTATTCGATATATTTTAATTCTATTTATATATATATATATATATATCAATTCTTCGATTCCAAAGCTATATGATTTTCATACATTTGATAAAAATGATATTTTTATCTAACTGTCTTCTATTTCAACACTTCACTATTTTTAACAATTCATGTGTACAGTAGAAATGTGATTTTTATTGTAAAACAATTTATTCAAAATACGATTATTTTATATAGTTCATATAGGTAATAAAAATATGATTTTTATTATAAAACAATTTATTTCAAAACAATATTATTTTATATAGTTCATATTGATGATAAAAATAGGGTTTTTATTATAAAACAATTTCTTCAAAATATGAATACCATTCAACACATGAATTTCAATTCAACGAATGAATTTCGATTCAACACATGAAGGTTTTCTATAGTTTGCATATATAGATGAAGAGGTGATTTTTATATTTAAAACACGAATACCATTCAACACATGAATTTCAATTCAACGAATGAATTTCGATTCAACACATGAAGGTTTTCTATAGTTTGTATATATAGATAAAAAGGTGATTTTTATATTTAAAACACGAATACCATTCAACACATGAATTTCAATTCAACGAATGAATTTCGATTCAACACATGAAGGTTTTCTATAGTTTGCATATATAGATAAAAAGGTGATTTTTATATTTAAAACACGAATACCATTCAACACATGAATATCAATTCAACGAATGAATTTCGATTCAACACATGAAGGTTTTCTATAGTTTGCATATATAGATAAAAAGGCGATTTTTAGATTTAAAACACGAATACCATTCAACACATGAATTTCAATTCAACGAATGAATTTCGATTCAACACATGAAGGTTTTCTATAGTTTGCATATATAGATAAAAAGGTGATTTTTATATTTAAAACACGAATACCATTCAACACATGAATTTCAATTCAACGAATGAATTTCGATTCAACACATGAAGGTTTTCTATTCAACAGACGAATATAGTTTCAATACAGGAAAATAATTCTAACACATGAATGTTATTCAAAATTTCGGCAGCATAACGGCAGGGTAGTTAAAACCAGGACCATCCCTAGTACGGCTCCTCGCTCTACCTTAAAGCCTCGTAGCTTTTGACAATGGGGAATCATGCATCTAGTTCGCACGCAGGCGGCATGTATTTTTTTTTTCATTTCCACAAACTAATCCTATGTGGTTTCAACCAAATATTTCTCAACCACAAACGGGCATTTTTTAACCACAATCACTCAATTTCAACCACAAACAATTCTAATCAACCATTCGTAATCAACCAATTTTCACACCAATCACAACCAATAAATATCGTCCATGGTTTGTGGACAAGGGGTGTGTGTGTATATATATATATATTTATATAAGCATTTCACTTCTATTCAACACATAGATAATTTTTACAACGCATATATAACTTATACATTGAACGTACAACTTATACAACGCTTATACATGAGGTGTACAACGCTTATATAACCCATACATCGACTATTTAATTTATACATCATCGTTTTCCATATCGTTTATAATTTAGAAATCTCACATTGGGTTCCACTCCACCAAAAATAGCAGAAGGCTCAGAAAAATATGCGGTCTCTTCTAGAATGTAGAAGACGTCCACATGAGTCCACTGTCTTTTGTTTCACTGAATTTCGTTAACAAACGAAAAAGATATGATTTTTATAGTGAAATCAAAAACCGTAGCGCTTAAAACTGCTATAATATAGTTTATATTAAAAACAGCCGTACCTTCAGCAAACTGTTCAAAACTAGGTTTGCATTTATCTCGAAATCCGCGTAGCTATTCGTCGACCGGCCTTCGCAGTGTCGAAGGGGGAGGAGAGGCGCACGTGCAAATGGGGGTGTGGCCCTGTTCGACGGCCTAATGTGGGTGCGGCGGCGGTTTGAAACTCGCACCTTCCAGGCGTCGATTCCTTCAAACCACCCAACGAAAAAATCCAAACTATATGTGGATTTGAAGATCTTCTCGAGCACTACAAAATTCTCCAAAGGGGCATGGGTTTTTACTGAGCGGATTAGAAGAAATCGAGGAGAGAAGGAATGTAAAGCTTTTTGTCGTTCGTCGTGTTTAATCGGGGAGAGAGAAATAGAGTTGACCAATGAATTTTATTTATTTATTTATATATTTTAAAATCTCTAAAATACCCTCTTCCACACACGAACACCAATTCAAACCCAACGACTATCGTCCCTAGCATTTTACCCCCATTCCAAACACAATGGGATATGTTTCGTAGGCCCATTCGACTGTTTCAGTCAGTTTTCCTTCAAATTAAAATATAAAACATTCAATATTCGATTTGAACGTACATTTCAATTTGCCAGGGCCACAAACTGATTCGAAAAATTCCAGAAAAATAAATCTGGCTATGTTTTGATGATACAGTCCCAACAAAACTAGTTTCGTCGAATTATGAGACCGTTTGTAAAATGGCCCCTTTTTGGTCGATCCAATTTAGCTGTAATTGACCAAAACACGTATTCCTTTGCCACGCTCACATACTAGCTTCAAAAATTATGAAATTTGAAACCTAGAAATAACTTCACATCCCGGATCCAACAAAAGTGGTTTCGTCGAATTCCGAGGTCGTTTGCAAAATGGCCAATTTCACGGGCTATATAAATTCCATAGTGACCTTTCTGAAAATTCATTTGGCCATAACTTTTGCTTTCCGCTATGAAACTTCGATTTTTCAGATTCGTTAGAAAGGTATTCACTAACAGATTTAAATATTTTTGGTTTCACTCAAATCCGTTTTGTTTTACACCCGGTACAGTCAGTCAAAATTTGAATTCAAATTTTGAAATTACCGCGCCATTTCAGGCCTTGTTTATAATTAGAATTAATTATATTCCTTTTCAATTGTCGATTCAAACTCAGTTTTCATCTTTATTATTTAAAATATTTATTTAAAATATTTAAAATCCACTATTTTAGCCAATTTAAAATTTTTAAATTGGTTCAGATTTTCCGGGTCGTTACATAAGTTGGCTGAGTTGTATATTAAGTGGATAGTATGATTCCATGGAATACCAAAGCATATAGTAAGTGATCGAGATCCCTTGTATACCAGTGGATTCTGGAAGAGTTTGCAAACGTCTTTGGGGATTGAGCTACATATGAGTACAACTTATCATCCTTAAACTGATGGTTAGGTAGAGACAGTCAATCGAGTATTTGAAGATCTTATAGGAGCTTGGGTACTGGATTTTGGAGAGTCATGGGAAGACAATCTTTATTTGGTTGAGTTTGCCTATAACGACAACTATTAGTCGAGTATTGGAATGACACCGTATGAGCCGTTGTACAAGACCAAGTAACTCACCTTCTTATTAGTTAAAGACTAGAGAAAAGTTAGTACTTCTGCTAGAAATGATAAGAGAAACGATGGATAATATGGGAATAATTCGACAATGAATGAAGGTAGCCCAAGGACGTTAAAAGAGTTAGTCATTAAAAGGAGAAAGGATTTGGAATTTACAATAGTGGATTTGGTATTCGTTAAGATTTCACCTCTGAGAAATATTGTTCGATTTAGAAGGAAAGCCAAGTTATCTCAAAGAGTCATTTGGACATTTCCGATTATCGAGCATATGTGAAGCTAGCTTATAGATTGGATCTACTTGAGAAGAGGACGGATGTGTACAATGTGTTTCATTTGTTGTATCTATGAAAATTCGTGCATGACCTAAGTTGGATGGTATCTCATGATAAGATGAAAGACTTAGAGGTAGAGCCAGAAATTTCTAGACATCATAAGCCACTTCCGTCGTTGGGAATGACATGAAATAGCTTAGAAGGAGGGTTGTTAAACTAGTCAAGGTACAATGGAATCAGGGCGGTGATGAATGCATATGGAAAACAGAAGAGAGAATGAGGACAACCTATCCAAAACGCTTTTAATGGTACGTCTCATGTACGTATCTTACTTGTACGATTGTGTCTTGTACTATTATAGTTCCACATGCTAGGGTAAGATTTTAGTTGCATGGATTGTTGGATGCTAGAACGAATGAAAGATTGGTTACTCATGGATGGAAGGCAAGAAGGATACTTTGTTTGCTCGTGTTTGCTTGAAATTTCGAGGGTGAAATTCCTAAAGTGAGAGAATTTGATGACCCGTATTTTACATATTGGAGGATCGTAGAATAATTCTATTTAATTCCCTAGAGGTCGTATAATTCTTAAACTTTAATATGTTGTTTATGGGAATGTAAGACATGTCCATGATTTTTACCAAATCAATTTATGACCATTTTTCCCATAAGACTTGCTGTTTTAGCTATAACTTTATTTTGGATCGAATCAGGTGCTGCAATTGGTCTTATTGGATTGGGATGGTGGTTCGCTATTTCATAGAGTGGTCACATTAAAATTTAGCTCAACGGTTTAAGAAAATTCGTTGTTTTAAGTTTCTGTTTCTACTGGCCAGGTTAATTAGTGGCTCATAAGATAATTAATGAGCCCATTAATTTAATGACCAGAGATTATAAATAGAGGGTTTGAGGAGAGAATTAGGGTTCTTCTCTATATTCTACTTATTAGGTTGAGTGTTTGTGAATCTCCAGTTCAACATTATCCCTAAGACCCTGATTCTCTTTCATCAATCATTATATACCACATCTAGAAGCAAGATCAACATCAACGCAGATTATATCTAGCTGTTTTGCATTGAATTTAAATGTTTTCTTCGTTATCTCTTCATTGTTTATATTTCATTTCATCTATATCTCCTCGGATCTAGGTTTAGTGAGTGATAGAGATCTCTCACATGATTACTATAGATCATATGTGTTAATTAGGTTAATCAAGCATCTCATCTGCTAATTTAATCTAAAACCAGATCATACATGTTCAATTCAGATCTAGATGCCCTAGGATAACCTAATTTGATCATACATACTGTAATTCTCTGGTTACATATGCTAAAGTTTTTAATGTCAAATTTTGCTAGATTTGTGAGTATTATGATATGAATCATGTTTGCGTGCGTTCATATGATTGTTCATGTTTTAAATCAGATGAACTCCTATTTGATTGGTTGAATTGTACGTTATGCATGACCTTTTTGTTTAGAATTTTATGTCATAGGACTTAGAATTGAAAAACAGAGCAAATCGTAGGTTTAGATGATCGTATTCAGATGAAACTTGGTGGATGAGCTCTGGAGGTTAACGATCCATCATGATTGGTCATAGGGTGTCGAAACTTCTTGCATGGCGTGGCAAGGTCCAAGGTGGTTCATGTGCAAAGTTTGTTGATGATTAGATGGGTCGAAGTGCCAGCACTAGAATAATCGTCGATATAACGACATAGAGGACTTCGGGGAGAATTTAAGCTATGAAACTAGACCAAAGGGAAGCACTCAAGGCATAGAATGAGGTGGTCTAAACTTAACCAAAAATTGGCTAAGTGTATGGACTGATACGGATCCATAGGGGATGGACCGATACTGATCCATCAGGGTTGACGGTTGGGGGTCGGAGTCCTAGGGTGAGAAGCTGTGGTCTTCGAGAGCATGATGGCGGTCTCCGATAGTCGATAACATCTACGGGGTGGAAGTTATCGTGAAAGTGGTGTTTATTTTTTGATTGTGAACTTAGGGAGAGTAATCGAAGGCGAAAGTGATTGGAAGCTCAAAGTGGAATGACTCTGCGGGATAATGGATTGACTCGAGCAGGACTTGTGCTAAAATATGGAATCGTGGATGGCTTATTTGTTTGGAAGTGCTAAGGAACCGTTGATAATCGATCATTCTAGCAGACTAGAAGCAAGTGTATCGTGGGGATGCCTCTTAAGATCCGAGAGATCGAGTACCCTGGTCGATTGGGAAGCAGTCTAGTTGTCTTGGGAAGGTGAACATACCTAGAACGTATGATAGTCCTACTAAAACCGAGGTTTTCCATTAGCTTTTGACGGATACCAACAACTAGTCATTCGATGTCAACATATTTACAGAATTATTAGGTAATAGCTAGTTCATTGTTTACTATGGATGCTATGGTTCCTTGTGTGTTCTCTTCTACTTCCCTGGGTAGGGTATCACTGTAGGATACTGAAGAGCAATGGGGATTGAGAATTCTATTTTGACTAGTGTCTACTTCTATGTGTTCAAGTTGCATATTTTCATCAGATTATTATGTGCTAACTTTTTGGTTGTAGGGATAGGTCAGGTGAAACTTGAACTATCTATTATAATATTATCCGATGTAGATAGTGATAGTCTTTTATCGCTTAAACAAGACTGCTGTCTGACTCAAGGTTTTATGTCTCGTCTTGTTACCTTGGGATTCTCATCAACAATGTTGATGAGTAGACTAAGTACAGGTGACAAGTTGGTGACGATGATGTTGTGCGACGATAAGTAGGAGGCTGGCATATTACTATTCTTAATATATAGCTGTTTGGATGACTTCTGCTATTTTACTTGTTATATACTCTAATTAGGGATGTAGTATGGCCTGATGTGTTCAGATATTCTATACTGAGATGTTGTGTACTCTAATTATGTATTATCCATGCACTGTGAGTTATATAACAGGTTCTTTCCCGGTTTACTTTCCTTTATGATCATCCCATATCGGCTTAGCACTTCATGCAATACACTTTTATCTATAGTTGGTGCATGAGGTATGTGGCGGTCACCACGAGGGAGCAGCTGTGGTGTATGTTACTAAGTCTGATGGTTCTCTGCGAATGTGCGTAGCTTATAAGGAGATGAATAAGCTCACTGTAGTGAATAGGTATCATATGCCTAAAATTAATGATATGTTCGGTCATCCCTATGAAATTAACGTATTTTCATAGGCATATCTTGCCACTAGATTCCATCAGCTTAGAGTGGCCGAGGAAAGCATTCCCAGTACAGCTTTCTAGATAGAGAACAGTTTTTATATGTGATTAGTTATGCCTTTTGGCTTAACTAATGCGCCGGCCTTCTTTATTGATCTTATGAATACTATCTTCCATGATGTTCTCAATAAATTTGTCTTAGCCATTTTTGATGATATTCTTGTATTTTATAAGTCCAAGGAGGAGCAAGAGTAGTATTTGAGATATGTCCTTGGTACTCTTCGAGGCCATCAGTTAAGAGGAGCAAGAGTAGTATTTGAGATATGTCCTTGGTACTCTTCGAAGCCATCAGTTGAAGGCCAAATTTTCGAAGTGCCACTTTTGAAAAGATGAAGTTAGATTTCTTAGCTATATTATTTCAGAGAATGGGATCTCCATCGATCCTTTAATGGTCCATCTTTTCCTCCTAATCATCTTATCTTTTGTTGAACTAAATTTCCTTATTTTATTTTAAGGATCAAAAAAACCTAAGACTCCATATGATATTTGTGTCTTTCTTGGCCTTGCTGGTTATTATAGGAGATTTATAGAGAATTTTGACCGTTTTGCTGTAACACTACTTCTTTGACTCACAAGAATGCTAAGTTTATATGGAGTGATAAATGTGAAGCTGCGATTGAGAAATTAAAGGAGAAGTTGACTTCTGCTCTTATATTCACTGTTCCAAATGGAAGTGAGAGCATGATGGTGTATATTGATGCTTTTCGTGAGAGTTTAGGAGATGTTATAATGCATCATGGTAAAGTTATAGCTTATGTCAACCACCGATTGAAGGCTCATGAACCAAAATATGCAGCGAGCGGTTTGGAATTGCTTGCTGTAGTTTTTTGCTTTGAAATTATGGAGGCATCATCTTTTAGGAACTAAGTTTGAGTTATTTAGTGAGCACCAGTCGCTGAGTGTATATTTACCTAGCATGATATTAACTAGAGGCAAGTTTGATAGCCTTAGTTTATCACTTCCCACGACTTGGACATTAACTACAAGCTTGGGAAAGCTAATGTGGTAGTCGACACTTTGAGTCAGAAGAAGGCAATGTTGTATCAGTTGTTTGCTACCTAATCTCTTATCGATCATATTATTGCTAAGAAAGAAGAAGACATGATGTTCAGGCTCACTAAGGAGAATGTTCTAAATTGGGAAGGTATTAATTACAATGAAGAGGGTGCACAGATTGATGGAAGAGGGATTTTAAGGATTAATGGTCATATTTGTGTTCCCAATGTTGACGGATTGAGGCAGGAGATTCTTCAGGAGAATCATCGACCTAGACTTTCTATCTATCCTAGAGTCATGATTGCATGGAGTTCCATTGTAACACTCTAGAATTCAGCATTAGTTAAATTAGTTATTTAATTAAGTTCCAAAAATGGAATTTGAGAAAACTATGTAATTTGAGAAAACGATGGAATTTGACCATGAAACCTGCACCGTTGTGGTTGTAATGGAATTTTGGTCAACTTTCATGTTTGGAACTTCGCAAACGGAGTCCATATGAAAAAGTTACGGATTAAATACTAAAATGAATGGAAAATAATTAATCAAATGAATATATACAAATGCTAATTAATATTACCATTAACACCCAGCCTCCACAGGAGGCAGGTCAACCCAGGAAGGTGACCACCCCATGCGACATGCTTGTTGCCACTTCGTGTTACCATTAGGGTTTTAAGTATTATATATTTATATCAACAGATGGATTTCATTTAAATTAAATCTAATGGTTTTTGGTCATTTGAGCACCTATGAAAAAGAGTCTAGACCCCCTATTATGTGCTCATATTTTCTAGAGGCAGCAGTGAAGTCTGTCGTTTCCACTTCTCCTATCTCTTTAAAATCTTCTTACATAAATCATATTTCAAATCAAACAAATAAGAATCAGAGAATATGAATCTTGAAGTATTAACAAGGGTTGGTTATGTTTATTAGATAAACTTCTATTCCTTTTTCCTTTTTTTAGTTCTTTTCCAGATATATAAATCTTAATATGCATACCTGCCCCCTTTTTATACATACTACAGATATGTACGGATTTGGAAGAGAAACCTAAAACTATGTTCATATTTGGATTTCTTAATAGCTTTTAGGTGAGTGGGAAATCTAATCTTTGTTTCAAATATTAGATTTATTTCGTTTGCGTTAATTTGAACTTACATGCCTAAAATCTGATACCTGTTTGCAGGCTTTTCAGATATAATATTTAAATCTTGCCTATAGTTCTCCTGTATACCTTATAGTTATTGATTAACCTTAAATCTGGAAATCGGTCCCTATATATTATTGGAAAGAGTGTAGTTGTTTATTTCAGATTTATAGGATTGCATGTAATTTATAAGATTGGCATAAAATGCTATTTTGAATTATAAATCTATCTTTGTTTTGCATTATTTGCATTTTTTTCCTTGATTTCTGTAAATTAGCTTTTTTTCTTTTTCAATAGAAATAAATTATTTGAAATTTACAAGAGATATTAACAAAACATATAGGAAGAGATATGTAAGTTGACACATTTTATACATAGCTTATATAATCTATTCCAAATAAAATTCACTTATTTCTTGTGATTTTGAATGTGCCAATATTTCACTTTTTAATAATTGCGCTAAAATTACAAGAATCACAGTAAATAACCTTTTATGAGATTTTGAATCTCAGCAAGACTGAACACAAAAAGATTGTTCCAATCACTAGTTTGGGCTAGAATGTAAAATATTAGAAATTAAAATAATTAGTAACTACCTTAACATCGCACTAAAAATATACACATGAAACACCCCACCTCCGTTAGAGTCACTCTCAAAGGGAATGCCCTAATTTTGGTGGAGGTTTATAAGTATAAGTCACAGATATACAAGACAGATATAAGAACTCATATTTGTAAACAGCGGAAAAACAACAAACTTTTATTTCATAAAAGCAAATACGTGTTACAGCAACATCACCATGATTGTCTTACATCCTTCAAAAAAAAAAAACATAACTCCTTCAATCTGTCTTGATTACATTATTTAAAGAAGCATAAAGAAAACATAAATAAACTGCAAAAGCCCCATAGTGGTTGTCCAAAGCCATAGTTCAAAAGCGAAAAGGTCAAAGCAATACATTCTTTCTCTTCAAGCTGGATATGAAGGCTGGTCAAGCTGCAGTGTTCCCTCCCTGTGGACCTGGGGGGGGGGGGGGGAAACGGAAGAAAAGAAGACGAAAGAAAAGTAGAGTCAGACATAAAGCCTGAGTAAGTCTAGGACTATTCTGTCTATGAATAAAGAACTGGGTATGATAAGTATAAACAAGAAGTGGGAAAGCACTATAAACTTGACTAAGTTGTCTAGGGTTGAATATACTATCGTACCCCATGTTAATCTCTGAACCCATATAAACTAGTTCCCAACTGGCACCCCATAATCAGGGTGAAGTGATCCATTCTATGATGATCGGCTCCTACTCGCATAGTTACATGTGTCTTACGGCCCCCGATGTTGCAGTTACCTATGCTGGTCCCACCATGGGGTGTATCAAGTCCCATGGCAACGGCCCGACACAACCTTAGAATGCACAGGTATGCTACTGGTGCCCAGTGCTTTATTTTTCTGCGCCGGAGTGTGTGCACGCCCGCACCCCGTTAGAACCTACACTGATACACCACCGCCGTCGATTTGACCTCTTACAATCAGCCCAGTAATCGTGCCCCACCCTGCCTAGTTTCAGGGTATCATGATACACCTTATAGGGTTACTACTGAAAAGGGTCCCCCGCTACTAGGTTTTCTATTTCTAGCCAACATGCTAAGTTGGTTAAGTGTTTTATAACCTAACCCCCAATCAGTCTGTTTAGTTTAGCATGTTCCATTTTGATTAAGTCTTTAGTCCACTTAATCCTAACAGTCCTGACTCAGCTTTAATTGTCTTATTAAAGCCTTGACCTCTCACATTAGACAGGTATTGTTGTGGCTGCCTGTTGCCGGTTGGTTCCGGGCAGTCTTACACCACAACTCAGTCTAACCTCGGGTCCTTATTGGGCTCCATGTTTAACCACCCACATTGGATAGGTATTGTTGTGACTACTGGACAGCCGGGCGGTTCCGGGCAGGTTTACATCACAACTCAATCCAACCTCGGGTTAAACACATCGTATGTTCTACATTTACATATTTTGTCTTTCTTCTTTATTTTCTTATATGTAAATATTTGACGCCCATTAAAAATCAATGGTGTGAAGGTTACACCAATCATGGGCCCAACCCATACTTGAATTTGGGCCCCTTTTCTTTATATTTTCATTTATTAATAAATTTAACCCAACGTTATTTTCCCCCGTTTAATACGTCCGTTTATTATATATATGTTGGGCTTAGCCTTTTTAAGCCCAACCTAGCCATGCGAAAAGGGGAGGCTTAAAGCGTGATTACATACACAAAAAGGGGAATGTGAACGCATGAACTTGCAACGTGACGTTGGAACTACAAAATAGAAACTGGTGTACTTGCATAGTAGTAACATATACTTTGATCATAAAGCATAAGTGACATGAATCAAACCATGTAAACTTGTAGTTAAGTTAAGAATATCACTATTGACACATAGGCTTAACTACAACATAAACCTATATTTTATCTAGGCATAATGTCAAACATAAGCAAATCATGTTTATAAGATTACTACATGTTTACAAAGGTGCTTACTTTTGTGACTAATACAAAAGTATAATTCAACTAGAATTAATCCAACTTAATCATGATTCTAAATCTATTCACGTAACCATGGCACACATATACTTATGGCATAAATATTTCTAACATGAAATCATGATTTTTACTTTAGTCATGCCAACTTGCAAATGGGATTTTGAATCTAACCTAGCTATGTACCACATATGTCATCATATAATTCTTGTTAACAATATAGACCTAACATGGTTTTCAATTATGCAAAATATCAATCATAGCCTAGTCATATTCATAAGTTCGCAAAAAGGTTTTCTAGTACAAAAGTATGGCTTAATATATAGATCATGATGCCAAATTTTCAACATAATTTCATATGAATTATAATAACCCAAATTTGTTCCAATTACACACAAAATGACTTTTTGTACAGAAATACACATTATGATGGCATAGTAGCAAAACCACAAACTTGCATGAATTTCAATTAAAGAACTACATACATGTAGCTTCAACATGAATTACAAACTTTGCGAATATCCAAACGTATATTTGCATAAAACTACCGCAAACATGTAGTTTTTATAATGAATAACATACTTTGCGAATATCCAAACGTATACAATATTCCAAATCGATAAGAATCATAGTAACGCACAAATATGAATTACTTATCACCACAAATCAAGTGTACAAACCAACACAGTTATTTATTCATACCAAAATAATACTCTACTTACAATTGTGTGGCGAATTCTCCAATTTAGGAATTTGGAGATGCGACTCCTTTTGACGTAGGCGTTGATTTGATTTGTCTAAGTTGCTTTATGCTTTAGAATTTTCCTCCTAGTCTTCTCCCAAATTGGTGGCTACTCCTAGTCGTTCCTCAGCAGCATGATGGCTTTGTTCTTATTTTTGAATGAATAGATTAGGTTGAGTCTAGGGTCATTTTTATAGAGTTTATGAACTGATTAGGACCATCGATGTTGCTTGGATTGATCGTAGCCATACACTCGAAAGAGAGACCAATTAGAGCCTGCCACCTAGCCCTAATGACAAAGTATGCTTCTGAAAATCGACCAACATAGACTAGGCCAGCCAGGGTGGGCTGGGTTCGACCTGGCTCTGGACCAGGTCGACAGCCCTGTCGACCTGGCTAGACCAGGTCGACAGCCCAGTCGACCTGGGTGCATTAGGCGGGAGTTTTCCTGCCTTGGCCAATTGGGCCCGATTTTTAATTTTAAACTTGTTTTTCTGAGCTGTTCGAATTTTAAACTTAATTCAGAAACTTCCGGAGGCTATATCTTCTTCATACGGACTCCGTTTTTCGAAAACTCGGACTCTATTTCGCGTATTTTTCCGAGACGAACGCAATGGCGTATCCCGTTTCCCTTAGTTCTTTGATTTGAAATTAATTATACTTTAATTTGTGAATTTCACAGTTATAGAATTCACGGGGTGTTACATTCTCCCCCACTTAAAAGGATTTCGTCCCCGAAATCTTCAAGTTAGGAGGAATGCATATCCTAACATCCAGTCATCCATCTACTCATCCATCAAACACGAGCATCCATTGTCCTTAAAAGACTTCTAATGCTTCATGATCATATGCGAAGTGTGTGTGTGTACATGCTCTTATCTAATGCAAAATCAGGCGGTCTACTGATTCAGTTGACCTCCTTAATGCGAATTATGTAAGTGCCATGAATCCATTATGTATGCAAATTTTCCTATTTATGATTCTACATGAGTGCACAATCATTCAATACAAATGCAACATCCATATGACAACACATTAAAGTTCAACCATATACGAATGCAAACATATATGCATATGCAATATGAAGTGACTGAGCCGATCTAAAACCTAGATTGTGTGTGTATATGCAACCACGAGCAACCACTAGCAAACACTTGCAACCACTTGCAACCATCATCCATAACATGTTTCAATTACATGTTTTCATCAAAAAGGTTTCTACCTAAAAGATAAGGTCGAGGAAATATACCTAAAAGATAAAAGCGCAACTTAAGGAAAAAGAAAGATCAAGAATGTACCCTCGAAAAGAAAAGGGTAGGCAGCGCGTATTCTAGCTTCAGTTTCCCAAGTCGCGTCTCCCTCGGCGTCGCTCCACTGAACTTTGACAAGTCTGACTTCGCGGTTGCGTAGCTTCTTCACTTCCGTTCCTAGTATGCGGGTTGGAACTTTTCTTATGGTTGCTTCGCGTTCCACTTCGGCCTCTTCGAGGATATTTGGCTCTACCACTTCAGCGGACTCATGTAGACATTTTCGAAGATGTGAAACGTGAAAAACGTTGTGAACTCCAGCCAGCTTTTCAGGTAGCTCTAGTCTATAGGCCATTTTCCCAATTTTCTCGATGATAGGGAACGGCCCTACGAACCTTGGTGCCAGTTTTCCTGTGGTTCCAAAACGAACAACGTTTCTTAGCGGAGATACCTTGAGAAAAACTCTGTCTCCAACCTCAAATTCAAGGTCGGTCCTTCTCTTGTCGGCATAGGACTTTTGTCTGTCTTGGGCCGTCTTCATCCTTCTTCGTATTAAGTCTACTTTCTCTGAAGTATCTCGGATCATATCTGGTCCAAGTATGAGCTTATCAGTAGACTCCCACCAACAAGTGGGCGATCGGCAAGGTCTTCCATATAAAGCATCGAAGGGCGCCATTCCGATGGTTGCTTGATAGCTGTTGTTGTAGGCAAATTCCACCAAAGGAAGGTGGTCTTTCCATGTCCCTCCGAAGTCAAGGACGCATAGTCTTAAAAGGTCCTCCAAAACTCTGTTCACTCTCTCTGTTTGGCCGTCGGTTTGGGGATGATAGGCTGTGCTCAAGCATAACTGCGTTCCTACTGCTTCTTGCAGACTCCGCCAAAACTCGCTGGTGAAGATGGGGTCTCGGTCACTAACAATGCTAGATGGTATTCCATGGAGTCGAACGATTTCTTTGAGGTAAAGTGATGCCAGGGATGAGGCAGTTCTTTTACTTTTGACAGGTAAAAAGTGGGCGCTTTTAGTAAGCCTATCCACTATTACCCAAATGCTAGTGTTGCCTCTCCTAGACCTAGGCAGCCCATCGATGAAGTCCATTGATATGCTATCCCACTTCCACTGCGGGACCTCTAGAGGATGTAGTAGTCCGCCAGGCTTTTTCTGTTCTGCTTTAACCTGTTGGCACACCATACACTTAGAAACGAATTCTGCCACGTCCTTTTTCATGCCGTTCCAGAAGAAAGTCCTTTTTATGTCTTTGTACATTTTATCTCCGCCTGGGTGTATCGTCATCTTGGAGTGATGTGCTTCCTTGAGAACCTTCTTTACTAAATCTTTTGTTTGTGGGACGCATAGTCTTCCGTCTCGCCTTAGAAAACCCTTATCGTCGATGGAGTATCTGTTGAGGTGACTTGAAGTCTCACCCCTAATTAGCCTATCAATCATTTCCACAAGCTGAGGGTCTTCGCGTTGTGCCGCCCCTACTGAATCCACTAAAGTTGGGCGCACTTCGAGAGATGCTAGCAAACCTGGTACAAAATCGGAGGAAGGCCTAAAATCGAAGCTGGCTATAAACTCTAGGCTTTGTCTTTCAACAAACAACGGGCTTAGGGTCAATTTCTTTCGGCTCAACGCGTCTGCCACTACGTTGCCTTTGCCCGGAGTATAGGAGATTTCGAAATCGTACGAGGCAAGAAACTCCATCCATCTTTGTTGCCTCAAGTTAAGATCCTTCTGCGAGAAAAGATATTTCAACGATTTATGGTCAGTGTAAAGTTCGAACTTCTCACCTAGGAGATAGTGTCGCCAAGACTTGAGTGCAAAGACGATGGCGGCTAACTCAAGATCGTGGGTTGGGTAGTTCTTCTCGTGCACTTTCAACTGCCTCCCGCCATAAGCTACTACCCTTCCTTCTTGCATTAAGACGGCGCCTAGCCCTGTCCCACACGCATCTGTATAAACAGTGAACATCTTGCTCCCATTTGGCAGCGTCAAGACTGGGGCTGTTGTAAGAGCCCTTTTCAGTCGTTGGAAAGCAAACTCGCAATCCAAGTCCCAATTGAACACTAGATTCTTCTTGGTCAATTTCGTGAGCGGAGCTGAGATTTTCGCAAAATCCCTTATGAATTTTTGATAGAAACCTGCTAGTCCTAGAAAGCTTTGGACCTCAGTTGCATTCCTTGGTGTCTTCCAATCCTGTACCGCCACTACCTTAGCAGGGTCCACTGCTAACCCTTGTTTGGATACTATGTGCCCAAGGAACCTCACCTCTTCTCTCCAAAAGTGGCATTTGGAGAATTTGGCTTTTAGTTGATGGACTCGCAAAGTTTCCATGATTGCCCTTAAGTGTTGAGCATGTTCCTCTTCACTCTTTGAGAAGATAAGGATATCATCTACGAAGACCACTACGAATTTGTTGAGGAAATCTCTAAATACCCTACTCATCAGGTCCACGAAGTAAGCGGGTGCATTTGTCAAGCCATTCAAAGAAGCCGTCTGGGGTTCTGAACGCCGTTTTATCGATGCTATCTTCAGCCACCCTTAGCTGATGAAAACCGGTTGCTAAATCGAGCTGGGAGAAAACAGACGCTCCTACAAGCTGGTCAAACAAATCGTCAATTCTAGGGAGAGGGTGCCTATTCTTTTTCGTTAGCTTGTTGAGCTCCCTATAGTCAACACATAGACGGAGTGAACCATCCGCCTTTGTAGCGAACACCACTGGAGCGCCCCATTCTGAAATGCTCCTCCTAATGAACCCCTTTTCTAGAAGCTCTTTAATCTGTTTACTGAGCTCTTTCCTTTCTCGTGGAGCCATGTGCCTAACGGGCAACGCAACGGGCTTTGCATTATCTACAAGATATATGCGGAAGTCTATTTCCCGCTTCGGAGGCAAGCCCTTCACCTCTTCGAAGACATCCGGATATTCCCGGACCACTCTAACTGATTGCAAATTTTCAACAGAGGCATCTAGCGATTCAAGATAACTAAGCATAACCGCATACGAGGGATTACAAGAAATTTCCAAAGTATTACCGAGCTGGGTTAGGAGCCTAACAACCCTTTTCTCACAATCAAGGATGGCCCCATTACTGGATAGCCAATCCATACCCAAAATCAAACCATACCCCGAAAAGCCCAAAAAAAAGGCACTACATTGAAATTCTACGCTTAGAATAGAAATTTTCAATCCCAAACAGATCATAGACAAATGAGCTGGGCCCCCAATTGGGTTTGAAACAATTAAGGGGTCCTATACCATACTAGTTTTTAGGTGCAGAGATTCTACTAAAGCAGACGAGATAAAGGAGTGTGATGCGCCAGAATCAAATAAAGTGCGAACGGGGTGATCATAAAGATAATCTACACTTTCTACAGAAGTATCTATACCTCGCTGTTGCAAAGGTGGCGCTTCTAGCACATGAACCTGTGCCCCTGAGGTGGATCCAGCCCTCTGCCCCTGTCCTCGTTTCTTTGGGCAATCCTTAGCCCTGTGGCCTGTCTCACCGCAAGAAAAGCACCCACCATTCTCCTTGGCCTTCCTTTTCCGGCAGTCCTTTACTCAGTGCCCCACTTTGCCATAGAAATTACACTTCCTCTTCTCTTTGTTGCCTTTCCCGCCTTTCTTAAAGTCCGTCTTCTTAGGCTGCAAACCCTCTTTCTTTCCTTGAGAGCTTTCTGCCTTTGTCTCCTTCTTACCCTTATCCTCCTCATTCAGCAATGCCATTTGCACCAATCTTTCATACGTGGCCCCCATGGGTATATGGGTCATGGCCAAACTGTGTAATGGCTCATTTAACCCTTTGACGAAACGGAGAGCCTTCTTGTGCGGGGTGTTGACTAGGTCTAGCCCAAACCTAGCCAGCTCATCGAACTGATTCACATACTCTCTGACTGTCTTGTTCCCTTGCTTAAGAAATAAGAATTTTTCCAACTGCAAACTCCTTTCCGCATCCAAGAGAAATTTAGTCTCAAACCTTGCCCTAAAGTCCTCCCATGTCTCCACTGGTCTTTCTGCGTTAGTGACTTCCCACCAGTAGGAAGCCTCGCCCTTTAATAGCCATACTGCCAGTTGTACTTTTTGTCTATCTTCTACCTCAAAGATGATGAATAGGTCCTCAGTTTCTTTCAGCCAATTTCTAGCTGCCACGAAGGACTCAGTTCCATGGAAATCCTTTCCTCCCATAGCTTTAAAATCTTTACATATCTTAACAAACGTGTTTCCCCGTGGAGGAGGTGGAGGAAAAGGTGCCGCTGCAGCTGGGGGAGGAGGAACGGTAGGACCTGGATGAGTGGCCCTTGCTTCTAAGAACCGTCTAAACCAACCAGGTATTGGCACCCCTTCTGGCAAGTTAAGTTCTTCGGACATGCTGAAACAAAAAGGATAGATTCAAAACGAAGGATAAGAGATAGTACCTATGGCTTTGGGGAGTGGACTTTGCCTTTTAAAATAAAATAATTTTTTTTAAATGCTTCTTTAAATTTCCTTTTTGAAAATAAATTTTTAAAACTTTTTATCTTATTTGGTAAACCTATGCTCTGATACCAAGTGAAACACCCCACCTCCGTTAGAGTCACTCTCAAAGGGAATGCCCTAATTTTGGTGGAGGTTTATAAGTATAAGTCACAGATATACAAGACAGATATAAGAACTCATATTTGTAAACAGCGGAAAAACAACAAACTTTTATTTCATAAAAGCAAATACGTGTTACAGCAACATCACCATGATT
The DNA here is from genome assembly GCA_030737875.1 of Allium sativum. Classification (NCBI taxonomy): domain Eukaryota; kingdom Viridiplantae; phylum Streptophyta; class Magnoliopsida; order Asparagales; family Amaryllidaceae; genus Allium; species Allium sativum. The sequence continues at coordinate 930,547,763 of CM060922.1, read as the reverse complement.
GTCTTACATCCTTTCAAAAAAAAAACATAACTCCTTCAATCTGTCTTGATTACATTATTTAAAGAAGCATAAAGAAAACATAAATAAACTGCAAAAGCCCCATAGTGGTTGTCCAAAGCCATAGTTCAAAAGCGAAAAGGTCAAAGCAATACATTCTTTCTCTTCAAGCTGGATATGAAGGCTGGTCAAGCTGCAGTGTTCCCTCCCTGTGGACCTAGGGGGGGGGGGGGGGAAACGGAAGAAAAGAAGACGAAAGAAAAGTAGAGTCAGACATAAAGCCTGAGTAAGTCTAGGACTATTCTGTCTATGAATAAAGAACTGGGTATGATAAGTATAAACAAGAAGTGGGAAAGCACTATAAACTTGACTAAGTTGTCTAGGGTTGAATATACTATCGTACCCCATGTTAATCTCTGAACCCATATAAACTAGTTCCCAACTGGCACCCCATAATCAGGGTGAAGTGATCCATTCTATGATGATCGGCTCCTACTCGCATAGTTACATGTGTCTTACGGCCCCCGATGTTGTAGTTACCTATGCTGGTCCCACCATGGGGTGTATCAAGTCCCATGGCAACGGCCCGACACAACCTTAGAATGCACAGGTATGCTACAGGTGCCCAGTGCTTTATTTTTCTGCGCCGGAGTGTGTGCACGCCCGCACCCCGTTAGAACCTACACTGCTACACCACCGCCGTCGATTTGACCTCTTACAATCAGCCCAGTAATCGTGCCCCACCCTGCCTAGTTTCAGGGTATCATGATACACCTTATAGGGTTACTGCTGAAAAGGGTCCCCCGCTACTAGGTTTTCTATTTCTAGCCAACATGCTAAGTTGGTTAAGTGTTTTATAACCTAACCCCCAATCAGTCTGTTTAGTTTAGCATGTTCCATTTTGATTAAGTCTTTAGTCCACTTAATCCTAACAGTCCTGACTCAGCTTTAATTGTCTTATTAAAGCCTTGACCTCTCACATTAGACAGGTATTGTTGTGGCTGCCTGTTGCTGGTTGGTTCCGGGCAGTCTTACGCCACAACTCAGTCTAACCTCGGGTCCTTATTGGGCTCCATGTTTAACCACCCACATTGGATAGGTATTGTTGTGACTACTGGACAGCCGGGCGGTTCCGGGCAGGTTTACATCACAACTCAATCCAACCTCGGGTTAAACACATCGTATGTTCTACATTTACATATTTTGTCTTTCTTCTTTATTTTCTTATATGTAAATATTTGCGGCCCATTAAAAATCAATGGTGTGAAGGTTACACCAATCATGGGCCCAACCCATACTTGAATTTGGGCCCCTTTTCTTTATATTTTCATTTATTAATAAATTTAACCCAACGTTATTTTCCCCCGTTTAATACTTCCGTTTATTATATATATGTTGGGCTTAGCCTTTTTAAGCCCAACCTAGCCATGCGAAAAGGGGAGGCTTAAAGCGTGATTACATACACAAAAAGGGGAATGTGAACGCATGAACTTGCAACGTGACGTTGGAACTACAAAATAGAAACTGGTGTACTTGCATAGTAGTAACATATACTTTGATCATAAAGCATAAGTGACATGAATCAAACCATGTAAACTTGTAGTTAAGTTAAGAATATCACTATTGACACATAGGCTTAACTACAACATAAACCTATATTTTATCTAGGCATAATGTCAAACATAAGCAAATCATGTTTATAAGATTACTACATGTTTACAAAGGTGCTTACTTTTGTGACTAATACAAAAGTATAATTCAACTAGAATTAATCCAACTTAATCATGATTCTAAATCTATTCACGTAACCATGGCACACATATACTTATGGCATAAATATTTCTAACATGAAATCATGATTTTTACTTTAGTCATGCCAACTTGCAAATGGGATTTTGAATCTAACCTAGCGATGTACCACATATGTCATCATATAATTCTTGTTAACAATATAGACCTAACATGGTTTTCAATTATGCAAAATATCAATCATAGCCTAGTCATATTCATAAGTTCGCAAAAAGGTTTTCTAGTACAAAAGTATGGCTTAATATATAGATCATGATGCCAAATTTTCAACATAATTTCATATGAATTATAATAACCCAAATTTGTTCCAATTACACACAAAATGACTTTTTGTACAGAAATACACATTATGATGGCATAGTAGCAAAACCACAAACTTGCATGAATTTCAATTAAAGAACTACATACATGTAGCTTCAACATGAATTACAAACTTTGCGAATATCCAAACGTATATTTGCATAAAACTACCACAAACATGTAGTTTTTATAATGAATAACATACTTTGCGAATATCCAAACGTATACAATATTCCAAATCGATAAGAATCATAGTAACGCACAAATATGAATTACTTATCACCACAAATCAAGTGTACAAACCAACACAGTTATTTATTCATACCAAAATAATACTCTACTTACAATTGTGTGACGAATTCTCCAATTTAGGAATTTGGAGATGCGACTCCTTTTGACGTAGGCGTTGATTTGATTTGTCTAAGTTGTTTTATGCTTTAGAATTTTCCTCCTAGTCTTCTCCCAAATTGGTGGCTACTCCTAGTCGTTCCTCAGCAGCATGATGGCTTTGTTCTTATTTTTGAATGAATAGATTAGGTTGAGTCTAGGGTCATTTTTATAGAGTTTATGAACTGATTAGGACCATCGATGTTGCTTGGATTGATCGTAGCCATACACTCGAAAGAGAGACCAATTAGAGCCTGCCACCTAGCCCTAATGACAAAGCATGCTTCTGAAAATCGACCAACATAGACTAGGCCAGCCAGGGTGGGCTGGGTTCGACCTGGCTCTGGACCAGGTCGACAGCCCTGTCGACAGCCCTGTCGACCTGGCTAGACCAGGTCGACAGCCCAGTCGACCTGGGTGCATTAGGCGGGAGTTTTCCCGCCTTGGCCAATTGGGCCCGATTTTTCATTTTAAACTTGTTTTTCTGAGCTGTTCGAATTTTAAACTTAATTCAGAAACTTCCGGAGGCTATATCTTCTTCATACGGACTCCGTTTTTCGAAAACTCGGACTCTATTTCGCGTATTTTTCCGAGACGAACGCAATGGCGTATCCCGTTTCCCTTAGTTCTTTGATTTGAAATTAATTATACTTTAATTTGTGAATTTCACAGTTATAGAATTCACGGGGTGTTACAACATATATACTATATTATAAACCTATCTGTCTAAAATATATGTAATAACACTATTATTATTTGTAAAAAGTTAAACGTGAATTATAGGTTTGAATTTGAATGTATTCCATTTATAAAGAATCATATTTCTTGTAACAAATGGAGATAAATGTTTGCAACTGCTACATTTATTAGCAATAAATATGGAGTTAATTACTGGAATTCAAAAGGTTACAATTAACTAAAAGGAATTAAGATTGTAACCATGAAGGTTAAAATTAGCTAGTAATAACACAGTGGTCCGCCGGGAGACGTCATAAATGGCGGTTAGTGTCTACCTATCCTTTAGGTAATAAGTGTCTGTTTACTATCTCTCGTCTTATGCGAGGTTGGGATATGCTTGAATGATGGAAGCCTTAAATTAGTAGGACTTAGTAGTTACTGTCCTCTAATTTACAATAGAATGTTAATAAACCACATAGCAAGGAGTTAAGTGATCAATGGATCCACCTTGGACCTTAAGTGATCGTAGGAATTCACCTTACATGTTATATTGTGAGTGAGGTTATCAGTGGATATAAAACCTCCCTCCTTTATAAGTAGGGCATTAAGTAATTTGAAATCCCGTCTCTTAGTTTTGGTGTGGGTTTGTATAGTGGTTTAAAGGCTTCGCATATATGTAAAAGTTCTGTCACAAAATATTATAATGATCCAGCTTTGGGAAGCGCTACCCTGGGTATGGTAGTTGGTCATCGTGCATAATCTTAGCAAGGTTAGGTTAGAATCACTAGACTTGTAAGGCATATAATTAGGGTGTAACCAAATGTCATGCATTTGTGTATTATGGAAAACGTTATACATTTTCTACTCATTAGGACTTGTAGTTTTGACCTTATTACTCATAATAACTCAGGTTTATCTTGAGGAAGACAGGTCATTACAAGTATTCAAGTTTGGTTTTCTTTTCTTGTTCACTCATGCTGGGTATTAATGTGACTGTTCACTATTATGGTACCTGCCCTAGCCAATACTTGTTATCTATCTTGTTTCCGATGTGAGTTCATTTTACTATACTCTGATTATGCTCATACTCATTATTTGCAAGTACCAGATTTACACAATCCATGCTTGGATGGATTTGAGTTTTGATTTTTGTTGAAATTCATGCTTAGAAAATTGTTGGTTGTTACATTTGGTACCCGAGCTTAGGTTTAGATGATCAGAGGAATTAATAGATTAGGATTTAGTGAGAGAACATATTTAATGTTTCTTTCTATTTTTTTTCGGCCCTTAGCGGTTGACTCTAAAATAATTTTGACGACAAAGTAGTCTCGAGCCTATTTATTAAAGATGGGTTTAGGTGACTAGGATTAGAATTTTTTGAGTTCAAGTTTCTTGCCAATCCTGATTTACCCCATGATGTGCTTGGTGATTGTCTTGAAGTGCACGAGAACGATATATGGTGAATCCCGTGGACTTGAGCATTATGACTGGACGAAAAACTAGCTACAACTGAGTTAGTCATGATATTTGGTTTTGTTTGGGAGTTCCGGTCAAAGATATTTTCTTGTTTTTTTAAGTTAATATGCCATAATAGTCTGGAGGCAAGTCAATGAAGTATATCCACACGGTACTTTTTTAGGGCAATCCAGATATTCTTTTGTTTGAAATTATACTTTTGAGTTCTTGGTTTTATATCTGGGACAAATTTAAAATTTTAGAACTTGTTTTAAAGAAGAAAGGGGTTTCAAAGATTTTAAATTATTTTTTACCAAAATTCATTTTTATGCAAATTAGATTTTGTTTTCAAATAAATAATATTAATAATATAAACTTATAGTACAAGACCTGAGTTTATAGACAAAGTCGAATTTTGAAAGGTTTTTCTAAAATTTTCTCTCGATTGGATTGAGGAAAATTCTATTTAGCTTAGGGTATTTGCTTCATAAATCGTTTTACGCCCATCAGCTAGATAAGGTGATAAGTTCTTATTAAATTTAATATGAAATGCAACATGAATTCTTTTTGGGTATTCATGAGATTTTATGGTCTTAGCCTTTTATTGAGAGTACTTTGAATATTAGAAGATGGGTTATAATTTGACAATAGTTTTTGATACAGCTATGATGAAGAAAAGTATTTTTCGGATTATGCCAAATCTTAAGAGATGACGGAGAACAATTAGTATTCCAATCCAATCCTAACTGGGTCAAGGATCGACCTTTGTCCAAATCTCGTTTAGCATTATACCTAGAGCAGTTAACTAGTTAATGAGTTTTGGTACAACTTGAACCTAGGACTCAACCATAAAATTTGCATCTGAATTCCCCATCCCTAAACTTCTTTCTTTTGTCTCTTTTTTCTCATCTAGCCGAACCATATCTTTATTTTTCTTCCTCTTTCTTTGTAGCTTCCTTGTCTCTTCCTTTTCAGCATTAGTTTGAGCATTAGATCTTGCCTCATTATTACTCCAAGATTTAAACACGATTCTTCTCTCTGACTGTTTCCTATCCCATGGCGCCTACTTTCCCTCTCCGATCTTTCTCATTCCATTTATGTTTCGTCACTAGAAAGACCATTTGGTTGGATCCGAATGAGCATAAAGATCCACCGCTTTAGGGCTGAAGGAATTATTCGTAGCAATAGGACTTGCATCCATCCTTTGCATCGAGATTTTTGAATTGGATTATTTCCCATGTTGCATCCGCCTTTGCCATGTCTCGTTAAAATATATTTTTATGTAGAAAATTGTTGTTTCAGAGGTGAAGATTGAGCTGTCATTGGATTACCCTTCTAAGGAGAACCTTTTGAAGATTTTAGATGCATCCGTGTTGTATGCAGACATGAATAATTTTTCGGTTGACTAACTTTGGAGATTTTATAGCAAATATCTTTTCTTAGATGTCGATTTTTATGTTGGATATTCTGTGTTCAAATTTTCCATGTTGATATGTGACTCATTTAGCGCACTATTCCGAAAATAGGGAGTTACGACTAGACTTACCAATGGTGTGGAAATCAACCTTTACTTTGATCAATTGTGTAACCATTTTTTAAAACTGCATCATATTTGATTCATCTTTTTGTTCTCATGTGCTGTTTCAGGGAGTTACTATCTGTATTTTCATCTATCCACTTTTGTCTTTAGGCAGTGTTAGGTGAATCTCTGTAGAAAGCAATTTTGTGGTAGATTTCTTTTGTCATCATTAATTCTCTCTTGGGAGAGGCGGTGGTGTGGAAACCTCTAACAATACCAAAAGTATCTACAACATGAGATTGAGCATTTTGCTTCCATGATATGACTAATCAAAGGTCAGGAAAATGGTTCAAGCTCCAGTCGCGGAGCAAGACGTCTCGTTGTTTATAGGAAGTGTTTTGGATTTTTGGTGTTGTTGTATTTGTTCTCTTCTCTTTTCAGCGTTTATTTCTTGGCTTCGTTGTTGTTGTTGTTTACGTCTAGTTATTGTTGTATAGAATTGCCAGTATATTTTAGGATGTTTGCATCATATTTTAAGAAATGTTTTCAAAATAAAATGCATATGCATAGGAGGATCCGATTTAGAATCATTATGCATACATATATTGTGTTTGTGACTCATTATGTACACTTTGCACATGTGCATATTTGGTTGAAAAATTGGATGTGTAGTATAAGGTAATTAGGTGCCACACCATGACTTAGTCAATGGTAAAATTTTGGGACAAAATTTCTTTTAAGGAGGAACGAATGTAACACTCCAGAATTTGATGTTAGTTAAATTATTTATTTAATTGGGTTCCAAAAACGAAATTGGAGAAAATGATGGAAATTGACCATAAAACGTGCACCATTGTGTTCGTGACAGAATTATTGTTAACTTTCATGTTTGGAACTTAGCAAATGAGGTTCATATGAAAAAGTTACGGATGAAATACGAAAACGGATAGAAAATAATTAACGAACTAAATATATATTAATGGTAATTAATAGTACTATTAACATCCTTCCTCCACGGAAGGCAGGTCTGTCCAGGCGATTGACAAGGGGTTGACCCGGTGGACGATTGCCCCATTCGACTTGCTGGTCCTCACTTCCTGTGGCAGCTATGGTTTTAAGTATTATATATTTACATCAACAAATAGATTTTATTTGAATTAAGTCTAACAGTTTTAGGTCATTTGAGCACCTATAAATAAAGGCCTAGACCCTCTAATCTTTGCTCATATTTTATGGTGGCAGTAGCATAGTTCTGCCACTTCCACCTTTTTAATCTCTTCTAAAAAAATCAGTTTTCAAATCAAACAAATAAGAATTGGAGAAGATGAATCAGGAAGTATAAACAAGGGTTAGTTCTGCGTATTAAGTAAACTTCTATTCCTTTTTCATTTTTCAATTCTTTTATAGATCTATAAATCTTAATATGTATATCTGTCTCATTTTTATACATATTGTAGATCTGTAGTGATTTGGAACATAGCCTAAAACCTGTGTTCAGATTCGGATTACGGAATAGCTTCCAGATGAGTGGGAAATCTATTCATTGTTTCCAATATTAGATTTATTTCGTTTGCACTAATTTGAATTTATATACCTAAAATATGATATCCGTTTGTAGGCCTTTTAGTTTATAATATTAATATCTTTCCTACAGTTCTCCTTTGTACTTTATAGTTATTGTTTACATCTTAAATGAAATTAGTCCCTAAATATTACTAGAAATAATTGTTGTTTATTCCAGATTTGCAGGATTGGGTGTAATTTACAAGATTTTCATAAATTGCTATTCTGAATTATAAATCTATATGTGTTTTCTATTGTTTAGGGTTTCTACTTGTTTTTTTGTAAATTACCTTTTTTGTTCTTTTTCAATAAAAGACACAATTTGAAATTTATAAGAAATATTTATAAAACATATTGGAAGAGATGTGTAAATTCACGTATTTTGTATGTAGTTTATATCACCATTTCCAAATAAAACATTACTTCTTTCTTATTTCAAATGTGCTAATATTTCATCTTTTTAATTAATTAGGAAAAACTTATAACAATCGTAGTAAATAATCTTTTATGAGATTTTGAATCTCAGCAAGACTAAACATAGAAAGATTTTTCTAGTCATTAGTTATGGCAAGAGTTTGAAATAATTCAAAATTAGAATAATTAGTAACTACGTAAATATCGTGCTAAAATATACATATATAACTATATTATAAATCTATCGATCCAAAATATACTTAAATAACGCTATTATTATTAAATAGGTAAACCCAAATTATAAGGTTGAATTTGAATGTTTTCCATTTATGATGGATATAATATCATATTTCCCGTAATAAATGGAAATAAATGTTTGTAACCATTATATTTTTATCAATAAATGTGGAATCAATTTCTGAAATTCAAAAGTTTACCATTAACTTAAAAGAGAATTAAGATTGTAACTAATCGACGATGAATATTTTATTGATTTGAAATCCGTCGCGAAGTGTATAAAACCACGAGTGCACGGCGTACACTTGTAGTATGTGGCGAAAATGGGTCGATCCATGGAGAAAGAAATAACTTTAGATTTTACTCAATCAAAATATACAACTTGAGATTTTGATTAAAATAAAATTAAAAAACTAACAAAAAGAACAAGTTGAAAGTTAACAAATGAAATGATAGCAATTTAGAAGCAACTTCACCCTCATGACTGTTAAGGAAAGCGGAATAGATCGTTAATGCAAAACTAACACTAGAGGGGGGGGGTGAATAGTGTTTTCAATGTATTTAAGAAAATCTAAAGCTTATATGATCTACTATATGAATCACACACTACAGAAACAATCACAGACATATAATCAAACACAAACACAAAAACAAAAACAAGTAGAAATAAAATGCAGAAAAGGAAAAAACACACTGGATTTTATATCGGTTCGGATTACTCCTACGTCCAGTCCCAGGCAATGCTGGATTGTGCTGAGTTTTATTACTATATCAATATGCAAGTACAATCTCCTTGATTTTACGGCACAAGGCTACCACTGACTCCAAACTCTCTTGATCAAGTATATTTTCCTTGATTTCCCTGGCAACAATGTTACCACCGATTCCTTTCCTTGATTCCCAGGCTGCAAGGAACACACCTTTTCCCAAACACTTCCTGAACAATTACAACAACCCTATAATTTTTCAATAGCACTTCGATTCAGAGAGTAATGAGTAGATATTGAGAAAAAAAGAAGTTTTATATAAATAGAATTGAATTTAGCAGAGTATAAGTGTAGAAATCATAAAAATAAGAAATATTAATGGTGTAAAGAAAGGGGACGAAGATGGAGAAGAAGAATGATGAATTTTTTTGAAATCATCCCATGTTTATAAGATTTGAAAAGTTGCAACGCTTCTGAAACGTTACAAATAGTGAAAAGACATTTCCTTTGAAAATAAAAAATGTGACTATTATCTGTCGACATGGCCAATAATGTATGTCGACATATCACTTCATGAATTTGAATTTTTAGCATTTTTAAAGTATTTTAATATATATAATTCTGGAAATTCTTGAATTAAAACATAGTGATATAAATACGTATTATAAAGTAGAAAATCATATGAAATCATAAATATGAACTATATAATTATATTTATAAAATTATAAAGTTTAAAACTATATAAATATAAAGTATATAAAAGTATATAGTTATATACATATATATAAAACTTATAGACTTAAAAACTTGAGTTTAAAATCAAAAGTAAGATAAGAAAATAATTTAGAATTAGAATAGAATTTGAAAATGGAATTTGAAAATTGGAAATCAGAGTAGAATTTAAATTTGAATTTGAACCAGGAGTGTTATTCAGAGTCTTACATAAACTAGACTCTATTTATATATCTATCTTAAACTCTCTAACTTCTAAAATATTGACTACTCATGAGTTTTGAATCTTCTGAATTATGAATCTCTAAAAGCTCTTAAACTGTACAGTCTTCAATATTAATTCCTATATACAAATCCTACATATATATATATATATTCATGATAAAGGTGTTAGTATATATTTTATAATCAATTAATATTGAAATAAGGTTGTTGTCATTAAAACTCCATTCTCCAACAATGACCACATAAATCAACATATAATGATTTCATTATCTTTTTTTAATCTTTGTGCAATTAGTTAGTGCATTTCTCATAAGCATGGCCTAATTGTGTTATTAGTTAACACACTTAAACCATCAAAATTTAATACACTCTCTAATCCAAATTTATACTTTTATGAAATGATAACAGAAGTTGAAACAAAAATTTACTTTAAGTATACTCTATTTACTATTAAGTTAGCAACATAGAGTATACAAAAATTTACTTTAAGTATACTCTATTTACTATTAAGTTAGCAACATAGAGTATCAAATTTAAAATTTAATCACACTTTAATTACCATATTCATATGTAGATGAAGAGGCATTCTTGTGTTTAAGTTGACTAAGCATAGCCTATGTGTTGTTAACAACATAGACTATCAAAACCAAAACTTAAACAACGATGTAATTACTACTTCAACCATTCCATTAAGCATAAAAAGAGATCATGAAAATCAAAATATGTTGCGTCCGCATAATCAAGAGGGTTTCATTACCCCTAAATCAAAGGGACTAGCCTCTCTTGCTTGTTATTATAACAACAAAAGTAGATTGCAACGTTAAACGAAAACAAAAAGAAGAAGAGAACTAAAGAACAAGAATAAACTAAACTAATCCACTTGCATGAAATGTAAATCTAATTGCATTAAACAAATATAAGCTATATCAACAAAAAGGAAAGCATAGAAATTAAAATAAGCTTAAGAATGACATAAGAGAAAGAGCCTTGGAAGCCGTTTTAACTCATTTTGTAACAACCTGCATTCTACGCATCGGAGGATCGTAAAATATTTATTTCCTTCTTATATGAAGTCTTATAGTCATGTGTCTTTGGGAAACGACCATTGGGGTCATTTCCCATGTTCATGATTTTTGTCGATTTTTAAATGACAGTTTTGCCCCTAACTGATACTGTTTTGGCCATAAATTTTGATTGGAAATGATTTTTGACCTGAAGCCACTTCCATTGTCTTCGGATGATGGTTTACCTTTCCGTAGAGTGGTCACATGTGGAAAACGGACTTACCATTTGAGAGATATAGCTGAAATAAGGTTTGGAAGGTGAAAAACTGCTTAACCGGGCCAAATAGGGTGATTAGTGAATGGGCCCATAACCCATTTCGGGATCAGGGTTATGAGGAGGCTGAAAAGAGTTAGGGTTTCATTTCATTTCAATTTTCTAGCCTCCACTTACCTCTTAAAAACCCTAAAAATGGCCTCCAACCTCTAAATCACCTCCAAACCACTTTCTAATCAAGGATTAAGTTTAGCAACATCAAATCAAGGGAGATCTTCACCAAATCAAGATTAGAGCTGCTGTTTAGCATTAGTATTCGCGCCATATCAGAAATTTATTTCAGATCTAAGGTTTATTTGTGGCTAAGGTGAGTGATTTGCATAGTTCCTCACTAATTATGGTTAATTAAGGGTAATTAGTGTTAATTAGCGAATTTAAACATGATAAAATTTTGGAAAAATATTTATAAATTCTTAAATGATGTTTTGGACCTCTGATATGAACTTAGGTTAATTTGGTTAAGTTTTGCTAATCCTATCATTAATTATGCTTGAACATGTTTAAGGGAAAATATGGGGTTTTGGCTATGTTTGATCCATTTTAACCTATCATATTTATGTTTTGGTGTTTGAGGTCACTCCTACTTGTTGCTATGACTGTATGGTATGCTTTGTGATTCATTAGAATAGATATAATGGTCAAAAACGCCGTCGAATGGCGTAAAACACTCGCTGGAAAAAGTTGCAGGAAATGGTGCAGGCTTTCGGATCAGATCGGAGGGATGGGCTCAGATCGGATAGTGAACTGGGCAAGGGATCACCGAACCTAACTGAGGCTTGGAACAAGGGAAAGATGGAAAAAAGGAAGGCCACAATGGTTGAATTGGGATCGGATCGAGCTAAAGAAGGGGGAATCAGATCGACTGAAGGGAAGAGAAGGGGGATCGGAACGGAAGAGGAAGGGGAAGTGGATCGGATCGGAGGCCAGGAACCCCACCCGAACCGATGGAGCAAGGGTACACCTACCCGACCCGCCAGAGAGCACCCGAACCGAACCAACGTACTACGAAGGGACTTGGAGGCCACGACCCGACCCGGAGCACTTAGAAGAGACCGATCCGAACCGACAGGGAAGAAGGACTGGGGATCCGAACCGATCCAGCGATGACCAATAACCCGAGATGCAAAGGCAGTCCAAATGGAAGTTAGAGCTCAGGATCCAGTTGGGAACTAATGAGTTCACTTTACGGTTGGGCTTTGCTGCGGGACGTGTGCTAAGGAGTTGTCGATGTTCATAACTTCGATTCACCATTGAGAAAGAATGATGGGCTACGTATCAGTGCAGTAGAGTCATCATGACTCGAGGGGCAAAGTTGTAACAACCCATATTTTTATAACGTGTTATAACCATTAATCAAGACAGAATTAATTTTTAAGTTAAGGATCAAGGGCAACGGGTTACGCCATTACGTTCGTCTCGAAATTCTGCTTGGAAATGAGTCCAAGTTTTCGAAAATCGGAGTCCGTATGACCAAGTTATGACCCTTCGAAGATTTCAGAAATTTTCAAGTTCAGAACAGCTCAGAATTTGAATTCAAATTTCGAATTCAAACCGCAGAATGGACTGGGCGGGAATTTTCCCGACCAGGACCAGGTCGACCTGGGGGTCGACCATAGTGTTGACCTGCCCAGGACCAGGTCGACCATAGAGTCGACCTGGGTGTCGACCTGGTTGCCGAGCCCATTTTTGAGTTAGAATTCACTCTGATGTTTCTAGTTTGATTTCTGTCTAAATTCGTTGGCCAGACCCTATATAAACAGCCCCTAACTCTAGTCTCTCTACACAAATTCTCTCTGACCTTAAGCTGCTAAAACTCTGGTTGAAAAGTTAGAGAAAAGGGATTGCTTCTTCTCCAACAAGGCTACATGTAGAGTATTGCTGTTTAGGGGATTTCTGTTAGACTCGAAATACAACATTGCCTCTTTGTTTTCTAATTCTCTAACCACGATCTGTAAGCCCCAGTTACTTTTAGATCTAAACTTTAAACTTAATATGGACATGTTGTAAATCAAGTTTGAATCTAAGTATGATAATTATCTTGGATCTATCATTGTATATCTTGGATCTATCATTGTTCATTTTGGATCTACTATTTGTTCACCTTGGATCTATTGATCTTGAATCTTAACTTGAAGGAATATTTGCATGAAATTGATTTGGGGCATATACATGTTGTAGATCTAAAACCCTTAATGTCCATAGTATTCATGCCTGTGATGTTGAAACAGTTGTTATTCACAAGTTTGGGGTTATTATCTTAAGTCAACTGTTACCATGACTATCACCCTATTTTGCTAGATTTGATATTTGAGACCACTATTCCATATGCCAGTATTGTTGTAATCATTTATCTCAAGTTATACCATGCTTGACTTATAATCACTTTTTCCACCTTATGCCAGTTCTTTCTATGTTATTCCCTAATTAGATTTGTTTGTATCGATTTGAGTTTACGTGCAAGGGAATGCGATTGGGTAGATTAGGCAAAACCCGAATTTACTATGAACTTGAAACATGAACATTGTTATAACTTGAATCTGAATATAGACATGAACTTGACATGAAAACTTGAACATGGACATGACGCTAGAATGAATTTGAAAATGACCAACTTGAGGTTGGGTTGAGTTTGCAGTGTAAATCTGCCCGGAACCGCCCGACGAATCTAGTGACTGCAAACAATAGGATCTAATGTGGGTAGTTGGTCATATCACACCTAAAACCCGAGGTTAGACTATGTTGTGGTGTAAATCTGCCCGGAACTGCCCGGCAAATCCAGTGACCGCAACAACTAGTCTAATGTGAGAGGTTGGGGTGCATTAATGAATTAATGCCACATGAGAGGGTTAAGTCATGAACCACTTGAATATACTTAACCAATTTGACACGATGATTTGATAGGGTTAAGTCATGAACCACTTGAATATACTTAACCAATTTGACATGATGATTTGATAGGGTTAAGTCATGAACCGCTTGAACACACTTAACCAACTTGATACATGATTTGCTAGGGTTAAGTCACGAATTTGAATGACAACACTTAACCCATTAGAAACCCTAGTTACGCGGTCCTTTTCTGCAGTAACCCACTTAGATGTATCACGATACCCTGGGACTAGGCAGGGTGGGGCACGATTACTGGGCTGATTTTAAGCGACCAGAACGACGGCTGAGTAGGTGCGCCATTGTAGGTTCAGGTGGACTATGGTCGTGCACGTAGTCCGAAGTTGAAAAAGCAGGCATTCGGCACCCGTAGGTTTACACTGTGCGTGCTTGATTCGTGTCGGTAGTTGGCAACATAGGACTTGATACACCCTATGGTGGACCTAGCACAGATGACTACATTTCGTGATTGGGCCTTATGACACAGACACGTGACAAGCTAGAACTTGTAGGGAGCCGATCGATTAGTAGATCGTACTGTAGGACCCCGTAATGGGTCATTTCATGATATTGGGCCAAGGGATCATTTCATGGTTAATACTTGACATGGTTTAGAATACTAGTACAGTTGGTGCAGCGAATCTTGAATATGCGATGCTAGACTTGATTTATCTTGTTATCTTAGTTATCATGCCAGACTTATCATCATCCTTATGTTTATTCTCCGTTTATTCATGTCTTGTTAACTTTACTAGTTTTTATACTGAAAGTCACTAGGGCTTACCAGTCTTTATGACTGACCCTTTTTCTGTTGCCCCTTTTTCTTTCGTTTCCCCCCTAGGTTCTCAGGGAGGAAACTCTAGCTCTTAGCTTGGATTTAGCTTGCTTTCTGTCAGCTCATGTACGGTTTGGTCTTGAGCTTTGCTATGGCTGCACTTCTGCTATCTTTGGGGAATAATTTACTTTTGTTATCTTAAGTTTATGCTTCTTTATTTAGAACTTGATGTAATGACAATTTGTACTTTGAATATATAAGGTTTTGACTCTTTTCTTGAAAGTAATGAGATTTGGTTTTTAAGTTCTACGGCTGCTTTATTTATGTTCTATCTTGTGATATCTCTGTGCATGTTTACCTAGATAATGCTCCACCAAAACTGTAACAACCCGTAATTATGTTAATATTAATATTCACAAATTAAAGAATAACTAATCTCAGACGGGAGAATTTTGGGAAACGGGTTGCGCCATTGTGTTCGTCTCGGAATTCTTGTTGAAATAGAGTCCAAGTTTGCGTGATTTGGACTTCGTATTAAGAGATATGACCATCGGAAGTTTCAGAAAATTCAAACAGATTTCAGAAAATTTAAAATTTAAAATTCGAAGTCAAACAGGCTAGGCGGGAAATTTCCCGCCCAGCACCCCAGGTCGACTGGGGAGTCGACTAGGCAGTCGACACCCCCCCAGGTCGACTGGGGAGTCGACTGGGCAGTCGACCTGTCCAAACGGCTAGGGTTTGGCTGATGTGTTTTTAGGGCTGAGTTGGCAAATTAAACGGTTCAGTTTAGTTCTGAGTTGATCTGACGGTCTAAATAAATCCTAAACTCTATAAATACCTAGGTAGTCTCTCACTTTAATTCACATGAAAAATAGAATAGCCACCGTCATACCGCCGCCATGGAACTCAGTGTAGTCGCCGCCAACTAAGAAGGAAGGAAGCTAATCAAAACCCTAATTCTACTCAACTCTAAAGCAAATCAAGACTCTCTTTCTCTTCTAATTGTGAGTATGATGATCTTAACAAGATTATTATTAAACTAATTAGATTAAGTTATGAATGGATTATGAGTGAATGATGTGAATTGTCATATATGTTGTTGTAAACCTTATGCTATCATGTATGTTGTAAATCCTATGTTATGTGATGATGATATCCTATATGTTGTAAATCATGCTATGATGATATTTTATAGGTTGTAATTTTCTATGCTAAATTGTGATAAATCATACATGTCATAAAGTCATGATGTTATTATCTATGCTAATTAGTTCATGTTAATCAAGTCATAATGTTGATATTATTTGGGCTATGTTGATGACAAATCATGTATGCAAGTTTAGATTGACTAGTAAAGATTATGAACATATGCTATGACATCTATTTAGATCTAGAATTATGACATCTAGAATTATGCTATGACATATGTGAATTCTATGTATTAGATGCTAGTTCACACCATCATTATGTTGCATAAAACCCCATATGCAAGTTTATACATGAATTTGGGGTTATGATCATATCATTTAAGTTGTGACATTTTACCAAACAAGTTGACACCTTTAGATCCTTAACATGTGTAGTTTTATGCAAGTTTCACCCCTATTATGATTAGATTTTTTTATTTTTCTATATGTTGTGATAATTTATCTTTGTGCTATGAGTTAGACTATTCGAGTCTAACGTATATTTTGCGTTGAATAAGCGAACGTAAAACGTGGGGTAGGGGTAATATTAAGAAGTTGAGGTGCAATTGATATGATTTTGCATGCCATGAATGGATGGCCATAATTGAGTCAATTATGGACATCATTAAAATTGGAGTTAATTAATAATTTGAATAGGAATTATTAAAACTCGGGTAAAAGATTATAAGTGATAATCAATGCTTAAGACACGAGGTTGGACTCGTTTGTGACGTAAACCTGCCCGGACCCGCCCGGCAAATCCAGTTGTCACAAATGTCAGCCCAATGCGAGAGGTCCTAGGTCCAAACTAAAGCATAATAGTTGTAAAGACACGAGGTTAGACTCTTTTATGGTGTAAGACTGCCCGGACCCGCCCGGCAAATCCAGCTGCCATAAATGCCAGTCTAATGTAAGAGGTCTTTATGAGGTTATGGCCTGAATGAATTAAGAAATACTTAACCAGATAAACATGTAAGGTGGTACATGGGGGTTAAGTAGGTGCCTTGGGTGGCATGAGGAATCTAGTGGTTGCCTTTAGTGGCATGTGAAATACGATTAGTAAGACTTAACCAAACACACATGTAAATGAACATGACTAAGAGGGTTAAGTGGGATATACTAGTGGAGACAAGCTTAGGTGGGTAGCCTGTGGGGGCCCATCTCAACCAGTAACCCAAACGTATCTTTGTGGGCTTGACCCAAGTCGAGGACGGGACACGCATACTGGGCTTGACTATAAGAGGCCAAAACGGGGTAGCGGTGGCAACGCAAGTCCAACGGGTTTCATATGCGTGTGTGGACCCTGGCTGGTAGGTAAGACGTTGTTGCATCATGTAGGTATAAGCCGTGCATTCTCAAGTTGTATCGGGTTGCCACTTTAGGGGAGTGATACGCCCCACTGTGGGGCCAACACGGGTATCTACGAGTAGGGAGCCGATCACAAGTGGGTAGTGAGGTACACCTAGTGGAGATAGGGGCAGACGGCACCTATGTAGTCAGCTAGGGGTACGCAAGGCTATTTATATGGTTTCTGTGTGAAGCAAGCGGGATCAACCTTTAGGGTGACTAGTGCGGTGCAGTGTAGTAATTATTCGTTAGTAATTAGGTGTGCCTTTAACGTTATCTTTATCTGCTCTTCCATACCCAGTAGATCATGGACATTTCCTTGTTTTCCAGCTTATGCCTTAGTCTAGTTACTTTGATAATAGTATTGTTAGAATTATCATACTCGCCAGACTTTATGTTTGACCCCCTCTATTTCTATCCTTTTTCCCCCTCCAGGTCCTCAGGGTGGACCCAGCTCTAGTGGAGTTTGATTGGATTGCTTTATCTCTTTGGGAAAGCTTGGACCACTGAAGTAAAGTCCAGCTTGTTATCTTCTTTAATGGCTATTTATGTAATGGGGTTATGTATTTTGTTTTAGCAAGATGGATATTGTACTTGACTCTGATTTATGGTTTTTATGATGTAACAAACATGTTTAATTTCCGCTGCAATAAAATGAAGTTTTAGATTTCCAAGTACTACTTATTATCTGTCTTGTTGTAATTTTTCTGTTCTATATTCACTTAAAACCTCCATGGAAGTTAATGCATTCCCTTTGTGAGTGACAATAATGGACGTGGGGTGTTACACGTGGTATCAGAGCTTAAGGTTACCAGAACAGATAAAATTTTAGAAAAACTATTTTCTAAAGTATTTTTGGAAGAAGTGTTTTCAAAAACATGTCTTAATGAGTAATTTAAAGAGGAAAGTTTTTAAGAAAAACATAATCCCCAATAGCCATATATCTTTATCTTTCGAATTCTCCATTTTGAATCTTTCCTTTTTCGTTTCAGCATGGCTGAAGATCTTAACCTTCCGGATGGTGTAACGATACCAGGATGGTATAGGAGGTTATTAGAGGCTAGGGCCGCTGCACGTCCAGCTAATGTTCCTCCACCACCAGTTGCACCCGCTCCACCTCCTTGCGTGGATACTTTTGCAAAGACATGCAAGGAATTTAAGGCTATGGGTGGAAAACCTTTTCAAGGGTCAGAAACATTTGTGGAAGTTAGAGATTGGCTTAAGGAGGTAGAAGAATTGCTAGAAATCTTTGAAGTAGAAGAAGGGAGGAGATTCAAATTAGCAGCTTGGTTAATGAAGGGAGAGGCCTCGTTTTGGTGGGAGGTCACTAATGGGGAGCGTCCTGTTGATTCTTGGGCAGATTTCAGGTGTAGGTTTGAGGCAAAGTTTCTCTCAAGGGTAGAAGAGAATCTATATATGGAAAGGAATAAAGCAAGGAAGCTCATCAGTGAAAGAATATGTCAACAAATTTAATCAGTTAGCAAGGTTTGGCTTGGACTTAGTGAACACGCCGGAGAAGAAGGCTCTGAGGTTCGTAAATGGCTTGAATGAACCGTTGCAAGGGTTGGCTATGACCCACATCCCTATGGGGGCCACCTTTGAGAAGCTAGTAGACATGGCACTCATGCACGAGGAGAAAGGCACTAAAGCTGATAAGGCACCCAAGAAGAAAGGGGATCAGAAGAAACCACAACAGCAAAACAAGAAGGGTGGCAAAGACAATAATGGCAAGGGAGAGAAGAAATGCTTTAACTGTGGGATACCAAGCCATCTCAGCAAGGATTGCCGAAAGAAAAAGAAGACTGGCTGTTTTCACTGTAGCGAAGCGGAACATCTAGTGAAGGACTGCCCAAAGAAGGGGCAGAGGGCAGGGTCTACCTCGAGAGGACAGGTGCAGGCTCTTACGGCACCAGGGCAGGTAAGGGGACAAGTACAGGCTCTCGCGGTCCCACCGCTGCAAGAACGAGGTAGAACCATTTCTGTTGAAAGCTTAGTTTTTCTGTTTGATCATCCTGTCCGTACCTTATTCGATTCGGGCGCATCACATTCGTTTCTCTCTACGTCATTAGCTGAATCGCTGCACTTAAACATCGGTTTAGTAGAGGATCCCTTAGTTGTTTCGAATCCAATTTGGGGCTCAGCTTATTTGTCCATGATGTGTTTGGATTTGAAAATTTCTATACTTAGCGTTGAGTTTATATGTGATGCTTATGTTTTGGGCTTCACGGGCTATTGGCTAATTTTAGGAATGGATTGGTTATCCAGAAATGGGGCGGTTCTTGATTGTGAAAGGAGAGTAGTTAGGCTCATGACTCGCCCTGGCAACGCTCTCGAAATCTTTTGTAATCCCATAAATTCCGTTATGCTAAGTTATTTAGAGTCGCTTGACGCGTCGGTGGAAAATCTACGATCTGTTAGAGTGGTCCGAGAATACTCGTATGTGTTTGAGGAGGTGAAGGGCTTGCCTCCGAAGCGGGAGATAGATTTTCGAATATATCTTGTGGATAATGCAAAACCAGTATCTTTGCCAGTACGCCACATGGCTCCTCGTGAAAGGAGGGAACTCGATAAGCAAGTGAAGGAGTTGCTTGAGAAGGGGTTCATAAGACGAAGTATATCGGAGTGGGGTGCTCCAGTAGTATTTGCCACGAAGGCGGGTGGGTCCCTTAGACTTTGTGTGGACTATAGAGAACTTAATAAGCTTACTGAGAAGAACAGACACCCACTGCCGAGGAATGACGATCTCTTCGATCAGTTAGTTGGCACCTCAGTGTGTTCATAGTTGGACTTAGCCACTGGTTTCCATCAGTTGAGAGTGGCTGAGGATAGTATTGACAAGACTGCCTTTAGGACTCCGGACGGTTTCTATGAATGGCTAGTGATGCCCTTCGGTTTGACAAACGCCACCGCATACTTTATTGATTTGATGAGTAGGGTGTTTAGGGAGTACCTTAACAAATTCATGGTAGTCTTTGTAGACGACATCCTGATCTTTTCTAAGGATGAAGAAGAGCATGCCCTACATCTTAGGGAAGTGTTGGAGACCCTACGAGCGCATAACCTTAAAGCTAAATTTTCTAAGTGTCACTTCTGGAGGAAGGAACTACGATTCTTAGGGCACGTGGTTTCCAAAGAAGGGATAGCTGTGGATCCCACGAAGGTGGTGGCCATCCAAGATTGGAAGGTCCCTAAAAATGCTACCGAAGTAAGAAGTTTCTTGGGGTTGGCTGGCTACTATTGGAAGTTTATCAAAGACTTCGCAAAGATATCAGCTCCATTAACACGTTTGACGAAGAAGAACCTTGTTTTCACATGGGACGTAGATTGTGATGATACGTTCCAACGTTTGAAGAGAGCTTTGACTTCAGCCCCAGTCTTAGTATTGCCAAACAGGAGTAAGCCGTTTACTGTTTATACCGATGCTTGTGGGACAGGACTAGGTGCAGTCTTAATGCAAGAGGGAAGGGTAATAGCCTATGGTGGAAGGCAGTTGAGAGCGCATGAGAAAAATTACCCTACACATGACCTAGAGTTGGCCGCTATTGTTTTCGCGCTTAAGTCTTGGCGTTATTATCTTCTTGGCGAGAAATTCGAATTATTCACTGACCACAAATCTTTAAAATACTTATTCTCTCAAAAGGACTTGAACTTAAGGCAGCAAAGGTGGATGGAGTTCTTAGCGTCCTACGACTTCGAAATAGCATATACCCCTGGCAAGGGTAACGTAGTGGCCGATGCCTTAAGTAGAAAAAGATTATCCTTAAGTCCTTTGTTTGTTGAGCGGCAAAGTTTAGAATTCATTTCGATGTTTGACTTTAGACCTTCCGTTGACTTTGTACCCGGTTTGCTAGCATCCTTGGAGGTCAGACCTATGCTTTTGAGACGGATTGGCAAGGCACAGTGAGATGACCCACAGTTGGTTGAGTTAGTTAGAAAGCTCAAAAGAGGGGAGTCGTCAAGCCATCTCCGTAGGTATACCCTAGATGATAAGGGTTGGTTACGTAGGGATAGTAGACTTTGTGTACCTCGAGACGAAGGGTTGAGGAAGGCTATTCTTGACGAAGCGCATCGTTCGAAGATGACCATTCAATCCGGCGGGGACAAGATGTACATGGACATGAGACGAGTTTACTTTTGGGCCGGTATGAAGAGGGATGTGGCCGAGTATGTCGCCAGATGCTTGGTGTGCCAACAAGTAAAAGCGGAGCAAAAGAAACCCGGTGGGTTGCTTCACCCATTGGAGGTTCCACTATGGAAATGGGAAAGTGTCTCGATGGATTTTGTGGATGGATTACCAAGATCAAGGAAGGGTAATACGTGGATTTGGGTTATAGTAGATAGACTTACTAAGAGCGCCCATTTTATTCCCGTGAAAAGTAAGAGGACTGCTCCATGGTTAGCTTCTGTGTACGTTCGAGAGATAGTTCGTCTACACGATGTTCCTTCTAGCATAGTAAGCGACCGCGATCCTATCTTCACTAGCGAATTTTGGAAGAGCTTGCAAGAGGCGGTAGGGACTCAGTTATGTTTGAGCACCGCGTATCATCCTCAGATGGATGGCCAGACCGAGAGGGTGAATCGCATTCTAGAGGATCTTTTGAGGCTATGTATCCTAGACTTTGGGGGTACATGGGAAGAGCATCTTCCATTGGTAGAGTTCGCATATAATAATAGCTTTCAGTCTAGCATTGGCATGGCACCTTTCGAAACTCTTTATGGACGACCTTGTCGTTCACCTACATGTTGGTGGGAATCTACGGATAAGATCTTACTTGGGCCCGATATGATTAGGGAGATTTCGGAGAAGATCGACTTGATTCGAAGGAGGATGAAGGCAGCGAAAGATAGGCAGAAATCTTATGCGGATAAGAGGAGGACAGATCTTGAGTTTGATGTTGGGGACATGGTCTTTATCAAAGTGTCTCCATTACGGAACGTTGTTCGCTTTGGGTCCGTTGGGAAGTTAGCACCAAGGTTCGTAGGTCCGTTTCCTATTAAGGAAAGGATTGGGCAGATGGCGTATAGAGTGGAGTTGCCTGAGAGACTTGGTGGTGTACATGACGTATTCCATGTGTCACATTTGAGGAAGTGCTTACACGAGACCGCAGAGGTGGTAGAGTCGAGCTTGCTTAGAGAGGTGGAGATAGAGCGTGATGCGACGATTCGACGAGCTCCTACGCGCATTCTTGGATCAGAGATTAAAAAGCTGAGAAATCGAGAGGTCAAACTAATCAAAGTACAATGGGGAGATGATGAGAGCAACGCTACTTGGGAGACGGAAGAGAAGATGCATTCGTTGTACCCTTTTCTTTTTGAGGGTATGTCTTTTAATTTCTCCTTTATCGTTTAGCTTGTACTTATCTTACCTTTAGAGTATCCTCTCGCTAGTTTCTTTGACCTTTAGTTAGGATAATCCTATGGTTGAAACATGTGTTTGAGACATGTTATGTATGATGGATGCAAAGTGGATGCAATTGTTTGCTAGTGGTTGCTCGTGGACGCATATACACACACTATTAGGCACTAGATCGGCTCAGTCACTTCATATTGCATATTGCATATAAATGGATGTATTTAGTTAATGGATGTATAATGGTTGTGCTATCATATGGATGCTGCATTCAGATGATGATTGAGCACGCATATAGAATATGTAGCATTAAGGAACTTTTGCATACATAATGGTCGCATGGCACTATCATGATTTGCATTAAGGAGGTCAACTGAATCAGTGGACCGCCTGATTTTGCATTAGATATGGACATATACACACACTGTGCATTTAAACATGAAAGCATTAGAAGTCTATAAGGACAATGGATGCCTGTGTTTGATGGTTGAGTAGATGGACGATTGGATGTTAGGATATACATTCTTCTTGACTTGAAGATTTCGGGGTCGAAATCCTTTAAGGAGGGGAGAATGTAATACCCCGTAATTCTGTTTATATTAATATTCACAAATTAAAGAATAACTAATCTCAGACGTGAGATTTTTGGGAAACGGGTTGCACCATTGTGTCCGTCTCGGAATTCTGGTTTAAATAGAGTCCGAGTTTGCGTGATTTGGACTTCGTATGAAGGAGATATGGCCATCGGAAGTTTCAGAAAATTCAAAACAGATTTCAGAAAATTTAAAATTCAAAATTCGAAGTCAAACAGGCTAGGCGGGAAATTTCTTGCCCAGCAACCCAGGTCGACTGGGGAGTCAACTGGGCAGTCGACACCCCCCCAGCTCGACTGGGGAGTCGACTGGGCAGTCGACCTGGGTGTCGACCTGTCCAGGCGGCTAGGGTTTGGCTGATGTGTTTTTAGGGCTGAGTTGGCAAATTAAACGGTTTAGTTTAGTTCTGAGTTGATCTGACGGTCTAAATAAATCCTAAACTCTATAAATACCTAGGTAGTCTCTCACTCTAATTCACATGAAAAATAGAATAGCCACCGTCATACCGCCGCCATGGAACTCAGTGTAGCCGCCGCCAACTAAGAAGGAAGGAAGCTAATCAAAACCCTAATTCTACTCAACTCTAAAGCAAATCAAGACTCTCTTTCTCTTCTAATTGTGAGTATGATGATCTTAACAAGATTATTATTAAACTAATTAGATTAAGTTATGAATGGATTATGAGTGAATGATGTGAATTGTCATATATGTTGTTGTAAACCTTATGCTATCATGTATGTTGTAAATCCTATGTTATGTGATGATGATATCCTATATGTTGTAAATCATGCTATGATCATATTGTATAGGTTGTAATTTTCTATGCTAAATTGTGATAAATCATACATGTCATAAAGTCATGATGTTATTATCTATGCTAATTAGTTCATGTTAATCAAGTCATAATGTTGATATTATTTGGGCTATGTTGATGACAAATCATGTATGCAAGTTTAGATTGACTAGTAAAGATTATGAACATATGCCATGACATCTATTTAGATCTAGAATTATGACGTCTAGAATTATGCTATGACATATGTGAATTCTATGTATTATATGCTAGTTCACACCATCATTATGTTGCATAAAACCCCATATGCAAGTTTATACATGAATTTGGGGTTATGATCATATCATTTAAGTTGTGACATTTTACCAAACAAGTTGACACCTTTAGATCCTTAACATGTGTAGTTTTATGCAAGTTTGACCCCTATTATGATTAGATTTGTTTTATTTGTCTATATGTTGTGATAATTTATCTTTGTGCTATGAGTTAGACTATTCGAGTCTAACGTATATTTTGCGTTGAATAAGCGAATGTATACGTGGGGTAGGGGTAATATTAAGGATTTAATATTAAGAAGTTGGGGTGCAATTGATATGATTTTGCATGCCATGAATGGATGGCCATAATTGAGTCAATTATGGACATCATTAAAATTGGAGTTAATTAATAATTTGAATAGGAATTATTAAAACTGGGGTAAAAGATTATAAGTGATAATCAATGCTTAGGACACGAGGTTGGACTCGTTTGTGACGTAAACCTGCCCGGACCCGCCTGGCAAATCCAGTGGTCACAAATGTCAGCCCAATGTGAGAGGTCCTAGGTCCAAACTAAAGCATAACAGTTGTAAAGACACTTGGTTAAACTCTTTTATGGTGTAAGACTGCCCGGACCCACCCGGCAAATCCAGCTGCCATAAATGCCAGTCTAATGTGAGAGGTCTTTATGAGGTTATGGCCTGAATGAATTAAGAAATACTTAACCAGATAAACATGTAAGGTGGGACATGGGGGTTAAGTAGGTGCCTTGGGTGGCATGAGGAATCTAGTGGTTGCCTTTAGTGGCATGTGAAATACGATTAGTAAGACTTAACCAAGCACACATGTAAATGAACATGACTAAGAGAGTTAAGTGGGATATACTAGTGGTGACAAGCTTAGGTGGGTAGCTTGTGGGGGCCCATCTCATCCAGTAACCCAAATGTATCTTTGTGGGCTCGACCCAAGTCGAGGACGGGACACACATACTGGGCTTGACTATAAGAGGCCAAAACGGGGTAGCGGTGGCAACACAAGTCCAACGGGTTTCATATGCGTGTGTGGACCCGGGCTGGTAGGTAATACGTTGTTGCATCGTGTAGGTATAAGTCGTGCATTCTCAAGTTGTATCGGGTTGCCACTTTAGGGGAGTGATACACCCCACTGTGGGGCCAGCACGGGTATCTACGAGTAGGGAGCCGATCACAAGTGGGTAGTGGGGTACACCTAGTGGAGATAGGGGCAGACGACACCTATGTAGTCAGCTAGGGGTACGGAAGGCTATTTATATAGTTTCTGTGTGAAGCAAGCTGGATCAACCTTTAGGGTGACTGGTGCGGTGCAGTGTAGTAATTATTCGTTAGTAATTAGGTGTGCATTTAACGTTATCTTTATCTACTCTTCCATACCCAATAGTTCATAAACATTTCCTTGTTTTCTAGCTTATGCCTTAGTCTAGTTACTTTGATAATAATATTGTTAGAATTATCATACTCGCCAGACTTTATGTCTGACCCCCTCTATTTCTATCCTTTTTCCCCTTCCAGGTCCTCAGGGTGGATCCAGCTCTAGTGGAGTTTAATTGGATTGCTTTATCTCTTTGGGAAAGCTTGGACCGCTGAAGTAAAGTCCAGCTTGTTATCTTCTTTAATGGCTATTTATGTAATGGGGTTATGTATTTTGTTTTAGCAAGATGGATATTGTACTTGACTCTAATTTATGGTTTTTATGATGTAACAAACATGTTTAATTTCAGCTGCAATAAAATGAAGTTTTAGATTTCCAAGTACTACTTATTATCTGTCTTGTTGTAATTTTTCTGTTCTATATTCACTTAAAACCTCCATGGAAGTTAATGCATTCCCTTTGTTAGTGACATTAATGGACGTGGGGTGTCACACGTGGTATCAGAGCTTAAGGTTACCAGAACAGATAAAATTTTGAACCGACAGTACAACACAAAAATGGAGGTGGACCATCGCGAAGGAAGACAGAGAGACGCAACACGGACTCCGACCCGCCCGGCAAATCCAGTGGTCACAAATGTCAGCCCAATGTGAGAGGTCCTAGGTCCAAACTACAGCATAACAGTTGTAAAGACACTAGGTTAAACTCTTTTATGGTGTAAGACTGCCCGGACCCGCCCGGCAAATCCAACTGCCATAAATGCCAGTCTAATGTGAGAGGTCTTTATGAGGTTATGGCCTGAATGAATTAAGAAATACTTAACCAGATAAACATGTAAGGTGGGACATGGGGGTTAAGTAGGTGCCTTGGATGGCATGAGGAATCTAGTGGTTGCCTTTAGTGGCATGTGAAATACGATTAGTAAGACTTAACCAAACACACATGTAAATGAACATGACTAAGAGGGTTAAGTGGGATATACTAGTGGTGACAAGCTTAGGTGGGTAGCTTGTGGGGGCCTATCTCAACCAGTAACCCAAATGTATCTTTGTGGGCTCGACCCAAGTCGAGGACGGGACACACATACTGGGCTTGACTATAAGAGGCCAAAACGGGGTAGCGGTGGCAACGCAAGTCCAACGGGTTTCATATGCGTGTGTGGACCCGGGCTAGTAGGTAATACGTTGTTGCATCGTGTAGGTATAAGCCGTGCATTCTCAAGTTGTATCGGGTTTCCACTTTAGGGGAGTGATACACCCCACTGTGGGGCCAACACGAGTATCTACGAGTAGGGAGCCGATCACAAGTGGGTAGTGGGGTACACCAAGTGGAGATAGGGGCAGACGACACCTATGTAGTCAGCTAGGGGTACGGAAGGCTATTTATATAGTTTCTGTGTGAAGCAAGCTGGATCAACCTTTAGGGTGACTGGTGCGGTGCAGTGTAGTAATTATTCGTTAGTAATTAGGTGTGCCTTTAACGTTATCTTTATCTACTCTTCCATACCCAATAGTTCATAGACATTTCCTTGTTTTCCAGCTTATGCCTTAGTCTAGTTACTTTGATAATAGTATTGTTAGAATTATCATACTCGCCAGACTTTATGTCTGACCCCCTCTATTTCTATCCTTTTTCCCCCTCCAGGTCCTCAGGGTGGATCCAGCTCTAGTGGAGTTTAATTGGATTGCTTTATCTCTTTGGGAAAGCTTGGACCGCTGAAGTAAAGTCCAGCTTGTTATCTTCTTTAATGGCTATTTATGTAATGGGGTTATGTATTTTGTTTTAGCAAGATGGATATTGTACTTGACTCTGATTTATGGTTTTTATGATGTAACAAACATGTTTAATTTTTGCTGCAATAAAATGAAGTTTTAGATTTCCAAGTACTACTTATTATCTGTCTTGTTGTAAATTTTCTGTTCTATATTCACTTAAAACCTCCATGGAAGTTAATGCATTCCCTTTGTGAGTGACATTAATGGACGTGGGGTGTTACACGTGGTATCAGAGCTTAAGGTTACCAGAACAGATAAAATTTTGAACCGATAGTACAACACAAGAATGGAGGTGGACCATCGCGAAGGAAGACAAAGAGACGCAGCACAGACTCGGGTAGCACATATAGAGTACATGTGCATCTAGTCATCGAAAACGGTTCATGATTTCGATGTAACAAACCGAATTTCGACAGACCGAATTCTTTTAGAAATCCAGTCCATCAAGACCCGATTTGGGTGCTCTGGCATCCTGCAGAAAAAGACAGAGATAAAGAAAGTTTGTCAGAACTTGTGAGTATCTCACAGCGGAAGGATTAAAATATAATATAGTCAAAACATAGCTTTTACCTTATTAACAATACTGCTAAACCAGTATCCAAAGCTATACCATCTCTGTCATGAACCTAACCTGGAAGTATGTAATGAGGAGGGGGTCAGAACATAAATTCTGTGTGAGTGAACTTATAATAAACTTCTGTATAATCCTACATATACCGTTCCGTATATTTTCTTAGTTATTAGGTTAATCTCATCATTAGCACTCAAGGCTAAACGAATGTCTTTCACTTTCACGTACTAGCATATTAACCTAATGTCTCGTATATGTGGATACCCCTTACTCGTATTTTCTTTCCCACATATGTGTACAGTCCCTTTCCATTCACCGTACAGACTTTGTTACGTAACTATATACAATATCAGCGTAGTTCCATCATTTCCGTAATTGTTTGGACTGCCACGTCTCCTTAATTCGATTAGGGTTTATGCCAACTAGGACTACTAGGAATTATGCTACCTAACGAAATACGCCCCCTAGTCTAGGACACAGTACCCAGAGCGATATATGTTCCTAGACCTTCCACGTGTAAGTATCGTGAACCGTTTTCGATGACTAGATGCACATGTACTCTATATGTGCTACCCGAGTCCGTGCTCCGTCTCTTTGTCTTCCTTCACGATGGTCCACCTCCATTCTTGTGTTGTACTATCGGTTCAAAACTTGACGTGTATACTGTAACAGCCCGCACCTCCGTTCATGCAATATATTGTCCCCAACTTAGCCACCGTATAGGTGTAGGGTTTTGTTCCTCAAAAGGCCTCGGCGTTAGTAAGAGATGGGCTCTACTATATAAGTACCCACTTCACATAGGCTTCCACGATATGGGACTTAGGGGTGTTACATTCTCCCCTCCTACAGAGCCCAACGTCCCCGTTGGCTCACAAACACCTTACCCAGGCGTTGTGGTCCACACAGGATCCACAATACCGGCTGGGTATTGGCTCTGATACCACTGTAACAGCCCGCACCTCCGTTCATGCAATATATTGTCCCCAACTTAGCCACCGTATAGGTGTGGGGTTTTGTTCCTCAAAAGGCCTCGGCGTTAGTAAGAGATGGGATCTACTATATAAGTACCCACTTCACATAGGCTTCCACGATGTGGGACTTAGGGGTGTTACAAAAACTAGTGCATTCCCTTTGTGAGTGACCCTAGCAGAGGTGGGGTGTTACATTTGGTATCAGAGTAGAAGATTACCAGGCTGGGCAAAAGTTTCAAAAACTTTCTGAAACTATTTTCAAAACCATTTATAAAGAAGCATTTTTCAAGAAAACTTTTATTTTTAAGAAAAGGCTATTCCCCAAAAGCCATTAGCACTTTCCTTTGCTTCCTCGTTTGAATCTTTTTCTTTTCGTTTTTCAGCATGTCTGACCTTAACCTTCCTGAGGGAGTACCCGTACCTGGATGGTTCCGAAGGTAATTAGAAGCTAGGGCCAACGGCGCGGGCCCGGCAGACATCCCTCCTCCTCCTCCCCCAGTGGCCGCGGTTCGTCCTCCTCCTCCTGGTAACGCCTTTGCCAAAATATGCAATTACTTTAAAGCAATGGGTGGCAAGAACTTCATTGGAACTGAAACCTTTGTTAAGGCACGAAACTGGCTAAAGGAGACTGAAGGCTTGTTTGTTATCTTCGATGTGGAGGATCATAGGAAAGTTCAGTTGGCAGCATGGTTGTTGAAAGAGGAAGCTGCATTTTGGTGGGAAGTCACCAACGCTACCAGGCCAATTGAGACTTGGGCAGACTTTAGAGAGAGGTTTGGTCTTAAATTCTTATCGTCAACAGAAGAGAACCTTCAGATGGAGAGGTTCCTAGCACTCAAGAAAGGGGGCATGTCTGTTAGGGAATACGTGAATAGGTTTAATCAGTTTGCTCGGTTTGGTTTGGACTTGGTCAATACGGCCCAAAAGAAGGCTGTACGCTTTGCTCGAGGATTGAACGAGCCACTACACAGTTTGGCCATAACTCATATACCCATGGGGGAGACCTTTGAAAGCTTGGTGGATATGGCCCTACTTCATGAGGAAGACAAGAATAGCAAGAAGGAGGTTAAGCCTAATGAGACTCAGAATAAGAAGGTTAACTCAAGAAGGGAGACAACAAGAATAACAAGAACAACAACAACAATGCTAACAAACCTCGTGAGACAAGGAAGTGCAACTTTTGTGGTATTACAGGACATCTAGCTAAAGAATGTAGAAGGAAGAAGAGAAAGTTGGGTGAATGCTTTCATTGTGGAGATACTGGACACTTTAGTAAGGATTGTCCTAAGAAGCAAGGACAAGGGCAGACCCAGCGAGCAGGACCTTCTGGAGAACAGTTGCATGCTCTCAACACCACTCCATCTCTTGACCGAGGTAGTAATATTTCTGTAGAAAGCCTTGTTTACATTTCTGAATTTCCTGTTCGAACCTTATTTGTCACTGGCGCATCGCATACTTTTATTTCTTCTGATATTGTTGAAAATCTGCACCTAAGTACTAGTCTTGTTGAGGATCCCGTTAGTGTTTCAAATCCAATTGGGGGCTCCGCTCATTTATCTATGATTTGTGTGGATTTGAGGATTTCTATCTTAAGTATATAATTCACGTGTAATTCTTATGTTCTCGGATTTATGGGATACGGTTTAGATTGGCTGTCCAATTATGAAGCCATTCTTGATTGTGAACGAAGGGTAGTGAGGCTCATGACTCGCCTTGGTAATACCCTTGAAATTTCTTGTAACCCGAAGGGTCCTGTCATGTTGTGTTATCTAGAATTCCTTGACTCGTCCATCGACAATTTGCAATCTGTAAGAGTGGTCCGAGAATATCCAGATGTCTTTGATGAGGTGAAGGGGTTACCTCCTAAACGCGAGATAGACTTCCGAATTTATCTTGTTGATAATGCCAAGCCAGTTTCATTGCCCGTTAGACACATGGCCCCGCGAGAAAGAAGAGAGCTCAGTAAATAAGTTAAGGAGTTGCTTGAGAAAAATTTCATAAGATGAAGCATTTCTGAATGGGGAGCTCCGGTGGTATTCTCTACTAAGGCGGATGGTTCGCTTCGTCTGTGTGTGGATTATCGTGAGTTAAACAAGCTGACGAAGAAGAATAGGCACCCACTGCCAAGAATCGATGATTTGTTTGACCAACTTGTGGGAGCATCTATTTTCTCTCAACACGATCTAGCCACAAGATTCCATCAGCTTAGAGTGGCTGAGGATAGCATTGACAAAACTACGTTTAGGACTCCAGATGGGTTCTTCGAATGGCTCGTCATGCTGTTTGGGTTAACGAATGCACCCGCGTACTTTGTAAATTTGATGAGTAGGGTGTTTCAGGAGTTCCTTAACAAGTTTGTGGTGGTTTTTAGGGACGATATTTTGATCTTCTCAAAAGATGAAGAAGAGCATGCTAGGCATCTCAAGGAAGTCATGGATATGCTTAGAGCACACCAGTTAAAGGCTAAGTTCTCCAAATGCCATTTTTGGAGAAAGGAAGTTCGGTTTCTTGGACTTGTAGTTTCTAAGCAAGGTATAGCTGTGGACCCCGTGAAGGTAGTTGCGGTGCAAGACTGGAAAATTCCTAAGAATGCAACGGAGGTGAGAAGCTTTCTCGGTTTGGTGGGCTACTACAGGAAGTTCATTAAGGATTTCGCTAAGATTTCAGCCCCTCTTACTAAGTTAACAAAGAAGAACCTAGATTTTGCATGGGACAAAGAGTGTGACGTTGCTTTTCAAAGGCTTAAGAGAGCCCTTACTTCAGCTCCAGTTTTGGCATTACCCGACGGAGGCAAGATGTTTACGGTGTACACAGATGCGTGCGGCACGGGATTAGGCGCTGTCCTAATGCAAGGTGGAAGAGTGATATGCTACGGGGGCAGACAACTTATAGTTCATGAGAAAAACTATCCCACACATGACTTGGAGTTGGCCTCGATTGTTTTTGCGCCTAAGGCTTGGCCCCACTAACTTCTAGGTGAAAAGTTCGAGCTGTACACTAATCACAAATCACATAAGTACCTCTTTTCGCAAAAAGATTTGAATCTGAGACAACAGCGGTGGATGGAATTCTTGGCATCATATGATTTCGATATAGCTTATACCCCTGACAAGGGTAACGTGGTGGCAGACGCGCTAAGTGGAAAAAGGTTGACTTTGAGCCCCTTGTTTGTTGAAAGGAAAAGCCATGAGTTTATAGCAACCTTTGATTTTACACCTGATGGGGAGTCATTGGCTGCTACGCTAGCATCTCTTGAGTTAAGACCTACACTCCTAGATCAAGTAGGGACTTCACAGAAGGAAGACCCACAGATAGTCGAAATCATGGACAAACTGATTAGTGGTGAGACATCAAGTCACCTCGGTAGGTATGCCATAGATGACAAGGGATGGCTAAGGCATGATGGAAGGCTATGTGTCCCACAAGTGGGAGACTTAGTAAGGAAAGCCCTCGAGGAGGCGCATCACTCGAAGATGACCATACATCCAGGAGGGGATAAGATGTACAGGGATATGAAACGCAATTTCTTTTGGCATGGAATGAAAAAGGACGTGGCAGAGTTTGTTTTGAAGTGCATGGTGTGCAAACAAGTAAAGGCCGAGTCGAAGAAGCCCGGTGGGCTATTACATCCTTTGGAGGTTCCGCAATGGAAATGGGAGAGTAT
The DNA here is from genome assembly GCA_030737875.1 of Allium sativum. NCBI lineage: Eukaryota > Viridiplantae > Streptophyta > Magnoliopsida > Asparagales > Amaryllidaceae > Allium > Allium sativum. The sequence continues at coordinate 930,514,826 of CM060922.1, read as the reverse complement.
CTCGAGTGATTTCGTGGATGGACTGCCTAGGTCAAGGAAGGGAAATACTAGCATATGGGTCATAGTTGATAGACTCACGAAATGTGCTCACTTCATTCCAGTGAAAAGCAAGAGGATCGCATCATGGCTAGCATCTATTTACCTTTGAGAGATAGTACAGTTGCATGGGGTTCCTTCTAGTATAGTTAGTGATCATGACCCGATTTTCACTAGCCAGTTTTGGAATAGTCTACAAGAAGCAATGGGTACGTGACTGAGTTTAAGCTCGACCTATCACCCACAGATGGATGGCCAAACCGAAAGAGTAAATAAGGTACTAGAGGATCTCTTGAGACTATGCATTCTTGATTTTGGTGGTACTTGGGAAGACCATCTCCCTTTCGTGGAGTTTGCATACAATAATAGCTACCAAGCTAGCATAGGAGTGGCACCGTTCGAAGCCTTGTATGGAAGAACGTGCAAGTCACCAACTTGTTGGTGGGAGACGACAGACAGGCTTATACTTGGGCCCGACATGATAAGGGACACTTATGAGAAGATTGAGTTGATATGAAGACGGATGAAAACGGCCCAAGATAGACAGAAATCTTACGCGGACTAGAGAAGGACAGACCTAGAGTTCGAAGTCGGAGATATGGTCTTTATAAAAGTTTCTCCTTTACGCAATGTGGTTCGTTTTGTAGCGGTTGGAAAGCTAGCACCAAGGTTCGTAGGACTGTTCCCTATCGCTAAGAGGATTGGGCAGATAGCCTATAAGGTAGACTTACTCGAGAAGCTGACCGGAGTACACAATGTCTTTCACGTCTCGCATCTCCGAAAGTGCTTACATGAGTCAGCCGAAGTGGTTAAGCCAAGCATCCTTGAAGGCGTAGAAGTGGAAAAAGAAGCAACATTGAGGCGGGTTCCGATTCGTATCTTAGGAACGGAGATTAAGAAGCTTAGGAATCGAGAAGTCAAGCTAGTTAAAGTACAGTGGGGCGAAGCCCAAGAAGACGCAACTTGGGAAACCGAAGAGAAGATACGCGCGCTTTACCCATTTCTTTTTTAGGGTACATTCTCGATCTCTTTTCCTATAAACTTGAACACCTTTCGTATCATGCTTTTACTACCTATGTTTGCCTTGTTATCTTCTCGATCTTATCTTGAGAACCTTAGGTAGAACCATATGGATGTAAACATGTGATTGAAACATGTTATGGTTGATGTTTGCAAATGGTTGCAAGTGATTGCTAGTGGATGCATGACACACATTAGGCACTAGATCGGCTCAGTCACATTTACATGTTGCATATGCATGAGTGCTTATACTTGTACATGGATGGAACTTGTTATGCTATCACTTGGATGTTGCATATGAATGAATGTTATGTGCACTCATGTAGAGATTATAATTTATGTTAGGAATTTGCATACATGTTGGACTCATTACACTAACATATTTTGCATTAAGGAGGTTTACTGAATCAGCAACCGCCTGATCTTTTGTATTAGATAAGTACATATACACACACTTACTGCATATGTTCATACAACACTATAAATCTTTTAAGGACAATGGTTTCCTGTGGATGATGTTTTGAGTAGATGGATGATTGGATGGTAGGATATATTCTTTCTAACTTAGAGATTTCGGGGACGAAATCCTTTAAGGAGGAGAGAATGTAACAACCCGTATTTTTATAATGTGTTATAACCATAAATCAAGACAGAATTAATTTTTAAGATAAGAATCAAGGGCAACGGGTTACACCATTACGTTCGTCTCGAAATTCAGCTTGGAAATGAGTCTGAGTTATCGAAAATCGGAGTCTGTATGACCAAGTTATGACCCTTCGAAGTTTTCAGAAATTTTCAAGTTCAGAACAGCTCAGAATTCGAATTCAAATTTTGAATTCAAACCCCAGAACGGACTGGGCAGGAAATTTCCCGCCCAGGACTAGGTCGACCTGGGGGTCGACCATAGTGTCAACCTGCCCTGGACCAGGTCGACCATAGAGTCGACCTGGGTGTCGACCTGGTTGCCGAGCCCATTTTTGAGTCAGAATTCACTCTGATGTTTCTAGTCCGATTTCTGTCTAAATTCGTTGGCCAGACCCTATATAAACAACCCCTAACTCTAGTCTCTCTACACAAATTCTCTCTAACCTTATGCTGCTAAAACTCTGGTTGAAAAGTTAGAGAAAAGGGATTGCTTCTTCTCCAACAAGGCTACGTGTAGAGTATTACTATTTGGGGGATTTCTGTTAGACTCGAGATTCAACATCGCCTCTTTGTTTTCTAATTCTCTAACCACGATCTGTAAGCCCCAGTTACTTTTAGATCTAAACTTTAAACTTAATATGGACATGTTGTAAATCGAGATTGAATCAAAGTATGATAATTATCTTGGATCTATCATTGTATATCTTGGATCTATCATTGTTCATTTTGGATCTACTATTTGATCACCTTGGATCTATTCATCTTGAATCTTGACTTGAAGGAATATTTGCATGAAATTGATTTGGGGCCTATACATGTTGTAGATCTAAAACCCTTAATGTCCATAATATTCATGCCTGTGATGTTGAAACAGTTATTATTCACAAGTTTGGGGTTATTATCTTATGTCAAATGTTACCATGACTATCACCCTATTTTGCTAGATTTGATATTTGAGACCACTATTGCATATGCCATTATTGTTGTAATCATTTATCTCAAGTTATACCATGCTTGACTTATAATCATTTTTGCCACCTTATGCCAGTTCTTTCTATGTTATTCCCTAATTAGATTTGTTTGTATCGATTCGAGTTTACGTGCGATGGGAATGCGATTGGGTAGATTAGGCAAAACCCGAATTTACTTTGAACTTGAAACATGAACATTGTTATAACTTGAATCTGAATATAGACATGAACTTGACATGAAAACTTGAACATGGACATGACGCTAGAATGAATTTGAAATGGCCAACTCAAGGTTGGGTTGAGTTTGCAGTGTAAATCTGCCCGGAACCGCCCGGCGAATCCAGTGACTGCAAACAATAGGATCCAATGTGGGTAGTTGGTCATATCGCACCTAAAACCCGAGGTTAGACTATGTTGTGGTGTAAATCTGCCCGAAACCGCCCGACAAATCCAGTGACCACAACAACTAGTCTAATGTGAGAGGTTGGGGTGCATTAATGAATTAATGCCACATGATATGGTTAAGTCATGAACCACCTGCATATACTTAACCAATTTGACACGATGATTTGATAGGGTTAAGTCATGAACCACTTGAATATACTTAACCAATTTGGCATGATGATTTGACAGGGTTAAGTCATGAACCGCTTGAACACACTTAACCAACTTGATACATGATTTGGTAGGGTTAAGTCACGAATTTGAATGACAACACTTAACCCATTAGAAACCCTAGTTACGCGGTCCTTTTCAGCAGTAACCCACTTAGATGTATCACGATACCCTGGGACTAGGCAGGGTGGGGCACGATTATTGGGCTGATTGTAAGCGACCAGAACGATGGCTGAGTAGGTGCACCATTGTAGGTTCAGGCGGACTATGGTCGTGCACGTAGTCCGGAGTTGAAAAAGCTGGCATTCAGCACTCGTAGGTTTACACTGTGCGTGCTTGATTCGTGTCGGTGGTTGGCACCATAGGACTTGATACACCCTATGGTGGACCTAGCACAGGTGACTACATTTCGTGATTGGGCCGTATGACACAGACACATGACGAGCTAGAACTTGAAGGGAGCCGATCGATTAGTAGATCGTACTGTAGGACCCCGTAATGGGTCATTTCATGATATTGGGCCAAGGGATCATTTCATGGTTAATACTTGACATGGGTTAGAATACTAGTACAGTTGGTGCAGCGAATCTTGAATATGCGATGCTAGACTTGATTTATCTTGTTATCTTAGTTATCATGCCAGACTTATTATCATCCTTATGTTTATTCTCCGTTTATTCATGTCTGGTTAACTTTACTAGTTTTTATACTGAAAGTCACTAGGGCTTACCAGTCTTTATGACTGACCCTTTTTCTTTCGCCCCTTTTTCTTTTGTTTTCCCCCCAGGTTCTCAGGGAGGAAACTCTAACTCTTAGCTTGGATTTAGCTTGCTTTCTGTCAGCTCATGTACGGTTTGGTCTTGAGCTATGCTATGGCTGCACTTCTGCTATCTTTGGGGAATAATTTACTTTTGTTATCTTAAGTTTATGCTTCTTTATTTAGAACTTGATGTAATGACAATTTGTACTTTAGATATATAAGGTTTTGACTATTTTCTTGAAAGTAATGAGATTTGGTTTTTAATTTCTACCGCTGCTTTATTTATGTTCTGTCTTGTGATATCTCTGTGCATGTTTACCTAGATAATGCTCCACCAAAACTAGTGCATTCCCTTTGTGAGTGACCCTGGCGGAGGTGGGGTGTTACAAAAGTGATCGTAGCAAGAATGTGAGCCAGTGCAGTGGAGCCGTTGTGACTCCATGGGGCAGAGTGGACATAGTAAAGGATCAGTAAGGCTATGAGCCAGTGCAGTGGGGTGTGTACGACTCCATGGGGCAAAGTGGACATAGCGAAGGATTAGTGGCTATGTATCAGTGCAGTGAAGCCATTGTGACTTCATGGGGCAGAGTGATCATAGCAAAGTATTGGGTGATCGAAGTGGTGGATATCGTATACTTTACGCACTGAGTGAGAGATGTGAGGATGGTTGCTATGTTTGATTGTTTTCCATCACTATGGCATGCACACCCCCACCCCTGTTATCTTTACACCATTTATTCAGTGGCACCTTAGAGTGTCGTACAGTATGTAGTGCTAACTCTTTGGTTGCAGGTTCAGATTCAGGTATGGTTTAGTATACCTGTTATTGTTTTGCTTAGCTGCTTATCGCTCATACCAGACTTTTTGTCTGACCCAGAGTTTTATGTCTCTTCTTATTACTCTGGGTGCTCTCACAAGCAGACTTGAGACAGGTTAGCTAGTGATGCACGAATAGCTGATTCTCCCTGTGTCATTGGTGGCCACTACTTGGGCATTAGTAGTGTACCTCCTTTATCTTGCTTTTACCTTTAGAGACAGGTTGAAAAGTTGTAATAACGATGATGTGGAACATAAGCTGTATTTCGATTTTCCGCTGCTATGATAGTTTGCTTTCAGCTTATGCACTGTCTCACCTGTTTTATGTCAAGTATGTTGTTATTACATTTTGTTCTATGCGCTGTGAGACATTCTACAGGTTCCTTGTTGATTCTTCGTCTTCTTTCCTTCTGACGACGGCTCTGTGCTAACTGAACATGTGTACAACGCACTTTTGGAGTAAATGTCGGTTGGTGTGGGGTGGGCCGTCATATTTGGTATTAGAGCTCTAGGTTGCGTAGTTAACCTACGGAAAAACACTAGGGAGAGATAGTACATATATGAGAGTGCGTATTTGTGATTACTTTGGTTTTTAAAAGCTATATATATATACTATTAGTATAGCTAAGAATGAAGTCGCATTGCACTAGCACCACTATGGAGATGGTTAATCATTTTCACTTTACAGATTGAACGATGAGACGATACGTAAGAGGTGCTGGTAGAGGGGCCAATAATGGGAATGCTCCTGACATGAGGGCGATGTTTACTAACCTCATGAGAGAAATGCTTAGGGGTGTGCAAGGGGCAGCTCCCAATGCCGGAAATGGTGGTGGTCCGATAGTGCAGGCGCCTAGGGTCGATTTCGCCAAGCTTTGCAAGGATTATACTAACCTTGGTGGGAAGCCGTTCCATGGAACGGAGTCGGCCACGGATGTTTAGGATTGGTTCGATAGCTGTGATCGTATCTTCGACGACTTGGGTATCGAGGATGCGATGAAGAGAAGGCTAGCGTCTCGTCAGCTGCAAGGGCGAGCGATGAATTGTTGGAATGCTGTTAAGACAGCCACTCCAGAAGATCAGGTTACTTGGGATCAGTTTAAGGCTCGCTCTAGCGAAAAGTTTATCCCAGCTGTTCAGAAGTCGGAATTGTTTAGGAAGTTCTTGGAGCTTAAACAGAATGGTAGGGCACTCTCGGACTATATTGCTGAGCTCGACACTTTGTCGAAGTATGGATTATCCCTTATCGAGACTCCTGAGAAGAAGAACGAGAAATTCATTACTGGTTTGGATGGATACTTGGGGGAAAGGCTTATCAACCACATCAATGAGACTTTTGAATCGATTGTGGGGAAAGCTTTGAGATCAGAGAGTCTTTACCTTAAGTCAAAGACTGAGATTGCATCTGCAGAAGGGCTAAAGCCGCAAGCAGGCGGTGGAGGTAAGAATAACACTCAGAACAAGAGGAAGCAGAACCAAACTAAGGATGGTCAGAAAAAGAGCAAGAAAGATGTTGAGTGCTTCAGCTGTGGTAAGAAGGGCCATTATGCTAAAGAGTGTCGGGCCAAGCCAGCGGATAGGAAGTGCTACAACTGTGGCCAAGTGGGACATCATTGTAACACCCCACGTCCGCTAAGGTCACTCATACCAGGGGAATGCCTTAGTTTCGGTGAAGTATTTTAAGTGAATATAGAACAGTAAAATTACAGCAAGACAGATATATAAGTAATACTTGAAAATTTAAATCATCATTTCATTGCAACGGAAAGTAATACATGTTTGGTTACATCACAAAACCATAAACCAGAGTCAAGTACATAATATCCATCTTGATAAAATAGAAGTACATAATCCCACTACATAACTAATAGCCATAAAAGGAAAGATAAGCTCGGCTTCACTTCAGAGGTCCAAGCTCCAAAGGATAGATACATCAATCAGATCAAAGCCCACTAGCACCAGGCCCACTCTAATAACCTGGGGTTGGGGGAAAAAGATAAAAACAACGGGGTCAGACATAAGTCTGAGTGAGTCCTATAACCCTAACAATACAATCATTAAAATAACCAGAGAAGACATAAGTTGATATACGGTAACGACTGGGGATGAATGGCTACACTAAGCAGCTTGGTAAACTTAGGATAAACTAAGATCACCGTAAAGACGCATTTATCCACCCAAGGATAATTACTAGATTACACCGCCCCAGACTTATCCACCCAAGAGTAATTCCTACACTGCACCACACCAGTTCTACCTACCCAAGATTAGTTCCTACTTAAAGGTTGATCCCACTAAATGTACTTAGTAATTTTTAGCCAGTAGTTTCTTTTACCCCTACATAGGTGCCGTCTGCCCCTATCTTTACTAGGTGTACCCACTACTCCCAAGCGATCGGCTCCCTAACGTAGATACCCGTGCTGGTCCCACAATGGGGTGTATCGTTTCCCCAAAGTGGCAACCTGATAGTATCAACGGTGCACAGCTTTATACCTACACGATGCAACAACGATTTACTAACCAGCCCGGGTCCACACACGCATATGAAACCCGTTGGTCCTACGTTGCCACCGCTAACCCGTTTTGGCCTCTTATAGTCAAGCCCAATATGCGTGTCCCGTCACTCGACTTGGGTCGAGCCCACAAAGATACGTTTGGGATATTGGTTGAGATGGGCCCCCACAAGCTACCACTTAAGCTTGTTATTTTATCTAGTGTATCCCACTTAACCCTTTTTAATAATCATGTCTACCTTCATGTTATAAATCCTGGTTAAGTCCTTAATCATATTTTAATTACCTTTCAAGGCACCCACTAGATTTCCACATGCCACCCAAGTCATTTACTTAATCCTTTACCCATGTTTAATTACATGTCCCACTTTGGTTAAGTATTCTAATCGTATTTTCTATTGCCACCCAAGGCAACCACCAAATTTCCACATGCCACCCAAGGCACCCACTTAACCCTCATGCCCCACTACATGCTTATACGGTTAAGTGTTTCTTAATTAATTAAGACCGTGATCCTCATAAAGACCTCTCACATTAGACTATCTTTTATGACCGCTGGTTAAGCCGGTTGGGTCCGGGCAGCCTTATGTCATAACCGAGTCTAACCTCGTGTCTTTACATTAATCACGTATTTAGTTTGTGCCTAAGACCTCTCACATTGGGCTAACATTTGTAGCAACTGGTTAAGCCGGTTGGGTCCGGGCAGTTTTACGCTACAACTGAGTCCAACCTCGTGTCTTAGTCGATTAATTACACCTAATTAATCACCCTCATAATTTATATTAATTATCCCTAATTAATATCAAGTTTTTCATAACATGGGTAGACCTAACTCAATAGGTAAATTCTCATGGGGTAGACCTAACTCAATAGGTAAATTCCCTCTTATGTTAATCTATTTTTATGGTATGCTTAATCATACCCAACCATACTTTAATTAACATATTAATTAACCCCATCGTTTCCCACGCAAATCGTTCTCATTTCACGACATAATAAAAGGGAAGATCCATCACAAACATCATGGGTTTAACCAAATCTTAGCATATAACTTTGTCATGGGTTAAGAGGATGTCAACTTGCATATATGAGCATAAATTAACCCAACTACATTTAACCCAAACTTGCATATTATCGCACATGACTTGCATAACATATTGCATATGAACTTGCATATTATCATACACATATCTTGCATAACATGTTGAACTTGCATATAAGCATACACATAACTTGCATAACATGTTAAACATGCATTTAAGCATACACATAACTTGCATAAGCATTCACGTTCTTGCATAAGCATTCACATACTTGCATATTAACAAACATGTAACTTGCATAGCATATCTTGCATATTAACATACATGTAACTTGCATAGCATATCTTGCATACTAACATACATGTAACTTGCATAGCATATATTATCATACATGTAACTTGCATATGAACTTGTTAAACATGCATAAACCCACTTGTTAAATATGCATAAAACAACCTATTAATCATGCATATTATCACATACTTAGCATGCATAGAATCACATATTCAACTTGTATAATATCATATACTTAGCATGCATAGAATCACATACTAAACTTGCATAATATCATATACTTAGTATGCATAGAATCACATACTCACTTGCATAATATCACCTACTTAGCATGCATAGAATCACATACTCATCATGCATAATATCACCTACTTAGCATGCATAGAATCACATATTCAACTTGCATAATATCAAATACTTAGCATGCATAGAATCACATACTCACTTGCATAATATCATATACTTAGCATGCATAGAATCACATACTCACTTGCATAATATCACCTACTTAGCATGCATAGAATCACATACTCATCATGCATAATATCACCTACTTAGCATGCATAGAATCACATATTCAACTTGCATAAACTCTCATATTCAACATAAACTTACATATTCAACATAGGATTAATATTATACATAGATTAGCATATCATTACAAATGATTCAAACTCACAAATCCGCATTCAAGACCATAAGTCTCATTACACCTAATCTACTTATCTTAACAATTGATCATCAAAGTGATAGAAACTCACCACTAGCAATTTGCACTCCAAATGAAGAAGATTAAGATGCTTAGAATGGATTAGAAGTTGATTAGAGAGGTTGATTAGCTTGCTTTCCTCTTCATTGATTTGTGGAGGCCATGATCAAGTTTCATTTTGCCATAGTTTAGTTACAAGATTTAATTATGAATGAATTAGGGTAGGATTAGGGTCTTATTTATAGGATTAGGTTGCATTTTAGACCCTTAGATTAACCCTAGATTAATTTAGACCCGTCAGATCCAAGAAGCTTCCAGAACCAGCCCTCCAAGCCAGCCTAAGACCCAACCTGGTGCAACCTGGTGCACCCAGGTTCACTGGACGCCAGGCCCCTGTCGACAGGCAAGTTGACAGGAAAGTCGACACCCCTGTCGACAGGCCTGTCGACAGCCCTGTCGACATGGGTAGGGCGGGAATCTTCCCGCATGGCCCCGCCTGTCCAATTTAAAATCTGAATTTTAAATTCTTAATTCTGTTTTTAGTTTTGAATTTTCTGCTAACTTCATCGAGCCATAACTGGGCCATACAGACTCCGATTTTCGAAAACTCGGACTCTATTTCGCGTATTTTTCCGAGACGAACGCAATGACGCAGCCCGTTTCCCCCAATTCTCACATCTGAGATTATACATTCTGTAATTAGTGAATTTTAGCATTAACCGAAATTCGGGGTGTTACATTCTCCCCCCCTTAAAGGATTTCGTCCCCGAAATCTCTAAGCTAAGGAGAATGCATATCCTACCATCCAAACAACCATCTACTCAATCCATCAAACACGAGCATCCATTGTCCTTAAACAATTTCTAATGATGTATGAGCATATGCGAAAAGTGTGTGTATATGTTCCCTATCTAATGTACGAACATATGCAAACCATGATAGTGCCATGTATCCAATATGTATGCGAGATAACCCTATCGACACATACAGTATCTATATGAGTGCACAATCATTCACCAAAATGCATCATCCATATGATAACACAATCATTATACATCCATAAATATAGCTAACTACACACAATTTTATGCAATATGCAATATGAAGTGATTGAGCCGATCTAGTGCCTAGAGTGTGTATATATGCATCCACGAGCAACCACTAGCAAACACTTGCATCCACTTGCATCCATCAACCATAACATGTCTCAAACACATGTTTCAACTATAGGTTTTCCCTATCTAAAGGTCAAACAGCACTAATCGAGAGGACATACTAAAGATAAGGTAAGTACTAGGCAAGCGATAAAGGAGAAGTTAAAAGACATACTCTCCAAAAAGAAATGGATACAAAGAACGCATCTTCGCTTCCGTCTCCCAAGTAGCATTTCTTTCGTCATCTCCCCATTGCACTCTAGCTAGCTGAACCTCTTTGTTCCTCAACTTCCTAGTCTCTGACCCAATGATGCGAGTAGGAGCTCGTCGAATCGTCTCATCGCGCTCTAACTCTGCTTCTTCAAGCAAACTCGGCTCTACCACCTCAGCGGTTTCATGTAAGCACTTCCTCAAATGGGACACATGAAATACACCCGGTACACCACTAAGTTTGTCAGGCAACTCCACTCTATATGCCATCTGTCCAATTCTTTCCTTAATGGGAAATGGCCCTACAAACCCTGGTACTCACTTCCTAACAGATCCAAAGTGAACCACATTCCGTAACGGAGATACCTTGATAAAACCATGTCCCCAACTTCAAACTCAAGATCCGTCCTTCTCTTGTCCGCCTAAGATTTTTTGCCTATCCTGTGCTGCTTTCATCCTTCTTTGAATCAAGTCAATCTTCTCTGAAGACTCTCTAATCTCATCGGCCCAACCAAGATCTTATCCGTAGATTCCCACTAACATGTAGGTGATCAACAAGGCCTTCCATAAAGAGCTTCAAAAGGAGCCATACCACTCCTGGACTGAAAGCTGCTATTATATGCGAACTCCACCAATGGAAGATGCTCTTCCCATGCACCTCCAAAATCCAAAATACATAACCTCAAAAGATATTCTAAGATACGGTTCACCCTCTCGGTCTAACCGTCCATCTGAGGATGATATGCGGTGCTCAAACACAACTGAGTCCCTACCGCCTCTTGCAAAATCTTCCAAAACTCACTAGTGAAGATAGGATCTTGATCACTCACAATGCTGGAAGGTACACCATGCAATCTAATAATCTTTCGAAGGTAAACTGAAGCTAGATATGTAACAGTCCTCTTACTCTTCACGGGTATGAAATGGGCACACTTAGTAAGTCTATCTACCATAAGCCCAATCCCCGTATTACCCTTCCTTGATTTCGGTAATCCAATGAGACACTATCCCACTTCCTATTACGAAACTTCTAACGGGTGAAGCAACCCTCCGGGTTTCTTCTGCTCCGCTTCCACTTGTTAGCACACCAAGCATCTAGCGACATACTTGGCCGCATCTTTCTTCAGATTGGCCAAAAAGAAAATTCGCTTTATGTCTTGGTACATCTTGTCCCTACCGGGATGAATGGTTATCTTCGACCGATGTGTATCATCAAGTATAGCCTTCCTCAAACTCTCATCTTGCGGTACACAAAGTCTACCGTCTCTACACAACCACCCCTTACTATCTAGGGTGTACCTACTCAAATGGCTGGACGACTCCTCCCCCTTATGAGCTTCTCTCATAGCTCAACCAACTGTGGGTCGTCTTGCTGTGCCTCGCCACCCCGTCCCAAAAGAGTAGGCCTAACCTCCAAGGAGGCTAGCAAACCGGGTACAAAGTCAACGGAAGGTCTAAAGTCAAACATAGAAATAAACCCTAAGCTCCGTCGTTTAATCGATCAATGAACTCAAGGACAACCTTTTTCTTCTTAAGGCGTCTGCTACCATGCTTCCCTTGTTAGGGGTATACGCTATCTCAACTCATAAGATGCTAAGAATCCTATCCAAAATCGTCACAACTGTCCATCTCTCACGCAGACCACCCTAGTCGAATTCGACATCCCCCAAATGCAAGCCCCAAAGGCCGAAACCAATATCAGACAAACACCCAAGGGATATCTCCTTCGAGTTCAGGCAACCTACGTGAGATGATACTAAAAAATAATAATAATAATGGCTAAACAATTAAGCCTTTGACCAACTTTGGATGTCCTTGCCAGTCTCGCTCCTAAACCACCGTTTTATCCCATAACTGGCTTTGCTCAACCTGTTGAGCACATATGAAAACTTATTTCGCTCCTAGAAAAGACCAAGATGTCATCCACAAAGACCATCACAAACTTATTTAGGTACTCTCTGAACACCCTTCTCATCAAATCAACAAAGTATGCGGGGGCGTTCGTCAAACCAAATAGCATCACCAGCCACTCATAAAACCATCCGGAGTCCTAAAGGCAATCTTCTCTATACTATCGTCAGCCACTCCCAACTGACGAAACCATGTGGCTTAGTCCAACTGCGAAAATACTGAGGCGCCAACCAACTGATCAAAGAGATCATCAATCTTCGGCAATGGGTGTCTATTCTTCTTTGTGAGTTTATTTAGTTCTCTTTAGCCTACACAAAGTCTGAGGGACCCATCCGCCTTCGTGGCAAAAACTACTGGAGCACCCCATTCCGATATACTTCTTCTTATGAACCCCTTCTCAAGCAATCGCCTACTTACTTATGAGTTCCCTCCTCTCACGAGGAGCATTGTGGCACACTGGCCAAGTCACTGGTTTGGCATTGTTTACCAGATATATTCGGAAGTCAATCTCCCGCTCCGGAGGTAAGCCCTTCCCCTTCTCAAACACATCCGAGTATTCCCGGACCACTTCTAACAGATCGCAAACTCTCGACCGACGTGTCAAGCGATTCTAGATAACTTAGCATAACAGATTCTTTGGGATTACAAGAGATCTCGAGAGTGTTACCCAAGCGGGTCATAAGCCTAACAACTCTCCCTTCAGAATCAAGAACGGCACCCCTACTGGGATAACCAGTCCATGCCCCAAAACTAACCCATAGCCTGTGAAGCCCAACAAGCATCACATCCAAACTCAACGCTAAGTATAAACCCAAACACATCATGGAGCCCAATTGGGTTTGAAACAACTAAGGGATCATCTACTAAACTGGTGTCTAAGTGCAGTGACTCAACTAACAATGATGAGATAAACGAACTCGATACATCAGAATCAAATAAAGTTTGGATCGGATAACAAAGAAATCCAAATTCCAACCTAGACGGTCTTATCCCCATCCGGCATCCTAGCCGTGAGGAAATATAACTATTCTCCAGAAGATTCCATACCTTGCCCTTGCTTCTTTGGACAATCCTAATAAGGTGTCCTATTCCTCCCCAAAGGATAACTACTAACCTTCTTCTTCTTCCTATTTTCCATTCGTAACCTCCCACCAATGAGGTTTCATCCTTTATTAACCAAACAACTATTTGAGCCTTCCTCTCCTCGTCTATCCTATATGTACCTACCAGTCCTCCTCCTTCTTGAACCAACTTCTAATCTGATTTACGTCTAAGTCCCTTGAAGCGGTTTTCCATTCTTATCTATCTTAGAAAGATCATCTACACACGGAGGGGAAACTCAAACCGAGAGAGAAAGAGATTCAAACGGAGAATTCGAAAGATAAAGATATGGCTATCGGGGATTATGCTTTTCTCTCAAAAACTTTTCTCTTAAAAGACATGTTTTTGAAAATACTCCTTCAAAAATTTTCTTAGAAAAATAGTTTTTCTAAAAATTTTATCTGTTCTGGTAACCTTAAGCTCTGATACCACGTGTAACACCCCACGTCCGCTAAGGTCACTCATACCAGGGGAATGCCTTAGTTTCGGTGAAGTATTTTAAGTGAATATAGAACAGTAAAATTACAGCAAGACAGATATATAAGTAATACTTGAAAATTTAAATCATCATTTCATTGCAACGGAAAGTAATACATGTTTGGTTACATCACAAAACCATAAACCAGAGTCAAGTACATAATATCCATCTTGATAAAATAGAAGTACATAATCCCACTACATAACTAATAGCCATAAAAGGAAAGATAAGCTCGGCTTCACTTCAGAGGTCCAAGCTCCAAAGGATAGATACATCAATCAGATCAAAGCCCACTAGCACCAGGCCCACTCTAATAACCTGGGGTTGGGGGAAAAAGATAAAAACAACGGGGTCAGACATAAGTCTGAGTGAGTCCTATAACCCTAACAATACAATCATTAAAATAACCAGAGAAGACATAAGTTGATATACGGTAACGACTGGGGATGAATGGCTACACTAAGCAGCTTGGTAAACTTAGGATAAACTAAGATCACCGTAAAGACGCATTTATCCACCCAAGGATAATTACTAGATTACACCGCCCCAGACTTATCCACCCAAGAGTAATTCCTACACTGCACCACACCAGTTCTACCTACCCAAGATTAGTTCCTACTTAAAGGTTGATCCCACTAAATGTACTTAGTAATTTTTAGCCAGTAGTTTCTTTTACCCCTACATAGGTGCCGTCTGCCCCTATCTTTACTAGGTGTACCCACTACTCCCAAGCGATCGGCTCCCTAACATAGATACCCGTGCTGGTCCCACAATGGGGTGTATCGTTTCCCCAAAGTGGCAACCTGATAGTATCAACGGTGCACGGCTTTATACCTACACGATGCAACAACGATTTACTAACCAGCCCGGGTCCACACACGCATATGAAACCCGTTGGTCCTACGTTGCCACCGCTAACCCGTTTTGGCCTCTTATAGTCAAGCCCAATATGCGTGTCCCGTCACTCGACTTGGGTCGAGCCCACAAAGATACGTTTGGGATATTGGTTGAGATGGGCCCCCACAAGCTACCACTTAAGCTTGTTATTTTATCTAGTGTATCCCACTTAACCCTTTTTAATAATCATGTCTACCTTCATGTTATAAATCCTGGTTAAGTCCTTAATCATATTTTAATTACCTTTCAAGGCACCCACTAGATTTCCACATGCCACCCAAGTCATTTACTTAATCCTTTACCCATGTTTAATTACATGTCCCACTTTGGTTAAGTATTCTAATCGTATTTTCTATTGCCACCCAAGGCAACCACCAAATTTCCACATGCCACCCAAGGCACCCACTTAACCCTCATGCCCTACTACATGCTTATACGGTTAAGTGTTTCTTAATTAATTAAGACCGTGATCCTCATAAAGACCTCTCACATTAGACTATCTTTTATGACCGCTGGTTAAGCCGGTTGGGTCCGGGCAGCCTTATGTCATAACCGAGTCTAACCTCGTGTCTTTACATTAATCACGTATTTAGTTTGTGCCTAAGACCTCTCACATTGGGCTAACATTTGTAGCAACTGGTTAAGCCGGTTGGGTCCGGGCAGTTTTACGCTACAACTGAGTCCAACCTCGTGTCTTAGTCGATTAATTACACCTAATTAATCACCCTCATAATTTATATTAATTATCCCTAATTAATATCAAGTTTTTCATAACATGGGTAGACCTAACTCAATAGGTAAATTCCCATGGGGTAGACCTAACTCAATAGGTAAATTCCCTCTTATGTTAATCTATTTTTATGGTATGCTTAATCATATCCAACCATACTTTAATTAACATATTAATTAACCCCATCGTTTCCCACGCAAATCGTTCTCATTTCACGACATAATAAAAGGGAAGATCCATCACAAACATCATGGGTTTAACCAAATCTTAGCATATAACTTTGTCATGGGTTAAGAGGATGTCAACTTGCATATATGAGCATAAATTAACCCAACTACATTTAACCCAAACTTGCATATTATCGCACATGACTTGCATAACATATTGCATATGAACTTGCATATTATCATACACATATCTTGCATAACATGTTGAACTTGCATATAAGCATACACATAACTTGCATAACATGTTAAACATGCATTTAAGCATACACATAACTTGCATAAGCATTCACGTTCTTGCATAAGCATTCACATACTTGCATATTAACAAACATGTAACTTGCATAGCATATCTTGCATATTAACATACATGTAACTTGCATAGCATATCTTGCATATTAACATACATGTAACTTGCATAGCATATATTATCATACATGTAACTTGCATATGAACTTGTTAAACATGCATAAACCCACTTGTTAAATATGCATAAAACAACTTATTAATCATGCATATTATCACATACTTAGCATGCATAGAATCACATATTCAACTTGTATAATATCATATACTTAGCATGCATAGAATCACATACTAAACTTGCATAATATCATATACTTAGTATGCATAGAATCACATACTCACTTGCATAATATCACCTACTTAGCATGCATAGAATCACATACTCATCATGCATAATATCACCTACTTAGCATGCATAGAATCACATATTCAACTTGCATAATATCAAATACTTAGCATGCATAGAATCACATACTCACTTGCATAATATCATATACTTAGCATGCATAGAATCACATACTCACTTGCATAATATCACCTACTTAGCATGCATAGAATCACATACTCATCATGCATAATATCACCTACTTAGCATGCATAGAATCACATATTCAACTTGCATAAACTCTCATATTCAACATAAACTTACATATTCAACATAGGATTAATATTATACATAGATTAGCATATCATTACAAATGATTCAAACTCACAAATCCGCATTCAAGACCATAAGTCTCATTACACCTAATCTACTTATCTTAACAATTGATCATCAAAGTGATAGAAACTCACCACTAGCAATTTGCACTCCAAATGAAGAAGATTAAGATGCTTAGAATGGATTAGAAGTTGATTAGAGAGGTTGATTAGCTTGCTTTCCTCTTCATTGATTTGTGGAGGCCATGATCAAGTTTCATTTTGCCATAGTTTAGTTACAAGATTTAATTATGAATGAATTAGGGTAAGATTAGGGTCTTATTTATAGGATTAGGTTGCATTTTAGACCCTTAGATTAACCCTAGATTAATTTAGACCCGTCAGATCCAAGAAGCTTCCAGAACCAGCCCTCCAAGCCAGCCTAAGACCCAACCTGGTGCAACCTGGTGCACCCAGGTTCACTGGACGCCAGGCCCCTGTCGACAGGCAAGTCGACAGGCAAGTCGACACCCCTGTCGACAGGCCTGTCGACAGCCCTGTCGACATGGGTAGGGCGGGAATCTTCCCGCCTGGCCCCGCCTGTCCAATTTAAAATCTGAATTTTAAATTCTTAATTCTGTTTTTAGTTTTGAATTTTCTGCTAACTTCATCAGGCCATAACTGGGCCATACGGACTCCGATTTTCGAAAACTCGGACTCTATTTCGCGTATTTTTCCGAGACGAACGCAATGACGCAGCCCGTTTCCCCCAATTCTCACATCTGAGATTATACATTCTGTAATTAGTGAATTTTAGCATTAACCGAAATTCGGGGTGTTACAATCATAAGGATAAATGCCCACAACCTCTTGAAGAGAAGTAGATTGTGAAAGCATATGCTATCGGTGTTATTCCTTCTTCGTCGAATGCCCCAACTGCGGCGGAGAAAGGAAAGAATGTCGTCATTCAAGGTATGCTTTCTATTCATGATGTACCTGTTCGAGTTTTGTTTGATACTGTGGCTTCCCGTTCCTTCATATCTAGTGACCTGGTAGATAGGTTGGGACTGGAACCCGAGATAGTCGATAGACCGTTGGTTGTGACGAACCTGATTGGTGCTTCGACTAACCTTAGTATGATTTGCCAAAATTTGGTCTTATCGAGTCATGGATGTATGTTTGTTTGTGATTGCTTTGTTTTTTGCTTTACTGCGTATGGCATTATATTGGGGGTCGATTGGCTCCAATGGTACGGGGTGGTGGTAGACTGTGAGGGCTTTTTGGTGACACTTAGGGCGGATGATGGGCGGAGGGTAGTTTTTGGTAGTCTACCTAGTGATGGGGTAATGGCTAGTTTTATAAATTCCCTCGACATCCCACATGATGAGTTGTCAGATGTGCCCGTGGTTGGCCAGTATCCGGACGTCTTCGAGGAAGTGACCGGGCTTCCACCACACCGAGAGATTGAGTTCCGTATTGATTTAGTGAAAGATGCTAGACCTATAGTGATGCCACTTCGTCGTATGGAACCAAGGGAGCAGCGAGAGCTCGGGGTGCAAGTAAGCAATCTTTTGAAGAAGGGGTTTATTAGAAGAAGTGTCTCCGAGTTGGGAGCACCAGTTGTGTTTGCCACTAAGGCAGATGGTTCCCTTCGTTTGTGTGTGGACTATCGCGAGTTGAATAAGGTGATGAGGAAGAATAAGTATCCTCTACCATGAATAGATGAGTTGTTTGATCAACTGGAAGGAGCAAGAGTGTTGACCTCGCAACATGATTTCATCAGCTCCGAGTAGCGGCTGAGAGTGTTCCGAAAACGGCATTTAGGACGTCGTCCGGATTCTATGAGTGGTTGGTCATGTCATTTGGGTTGACCAATGCACTAGCATACTTCATGGATCTTATGAATCGGGTATTCAGAGATCAGTTGAATAAGTTTGTTCTTGTGTTCGTAGACGACATCCTCGTTTACTTGAGGACAGAGGAAGAACACAAGGGACATTTGAGGATAGTGATGGAGGTGTTGAGAAAACACCAATTGAAAGCGAAATTTTCTAAGTGTCACTTCTGGAGGAGGGAAGTGAGATTCTTGGGCCATGTTGTTTCAGAGAATGGTATTGCCGTGGACCCTGCGAAGGTGGCTACGGTACATGATTGGCCTACGCCCAAGAATGCAACAGACGTAAGAAGCTTCTTGGGATTAGCTGGATATTATCGTAAGTTTATCCAGGACTTCTCCAAGATAGCAGCACCGTTGACTCAGTTGACTAAGAAGAATCAAGCCTTCGTCTGGGACGGAGTGTGTGAGAATGCATTCAAGAGTTTAAAAGAAAAGTTGACGCATGCGCCAGTGTTAGTCATTCCTAAAGGGAATGAAGAAATGACAGTATACACGGATGCTTGTGGTACCGGACTAGGTGCTGTATTGATGCAAGGAGGTAGGGTTGTAGCTTATGCTAGTCGGCAACTAAAGCCGCATGAGAAAAGTATCCTACCCATGATTTGGAACTGGAAGCGATCGTGTTCGCATTGAAGATGTGGAGACATTATCTCTTGGGAGAGAGATTTGAGTTGTTTACTGATCATAAATCATTAAAGTATCTCTTCTCCCAGAAGGATCTAAATCTCCGTCAGCAGAAATGGTTAGAGTTCTTGGCTTCGTATGATTTTGATATCGCATATACGCCTAGGAAAGGCAATGCGGTAGCCGATGCCTTGAGTAGGAGACATGCCAGTTTAGGGGCTATGTTTCTTGAATGGAAGAAACTGGAGTATATCGTAGGGTATGATTTCAGACCAAAGTGCGAATTGGATCCAGAGATGTTAGCTAGTTTGATGATCAGACCCACCTTGATTGAGCGGATTGGTTCCAGTCAAAGGGACGATCCTAATCTATTGGAAATCATCTCCAAGTTAGAAATGGATATTGACGGCGAGGAGATGAGTTTGTATGGGCTTGATCGAGAAGGATGGCTTAGAAAGAATGGAAGACTAGTTGTACCCAACGTGAATGGCTTGAGAGATGAAGTGCTTAGGGAATGTCATCACTCAAAACTTACTATACACCCCGGTGGTGATAAGATGTATCGAGACATGAAGCAGACTTACTACTCAGAAGGGATGAAAAGAGACGTTGGGAAGTTTATATCCAAGTGCATGAATTTCCAGCTAGTTAAAGCCAAGCAAAAGAAGCCTAGTGGTTTGTTGCAACCATTAGAGATTCCCGAATGGAAATGGGAGCAAGTCTCGATGGATTTCATAGATGGTTTACCAAGAACTAGATCGGGACATGATAGCATTTGGGTAATTGTGGATCGATTGACCAAGAGTGTAAGATTTATACCAGTCAAATCGACCAGAACAGCAGCTAAGTTAGCAGAACTGTATATGAAGTGGGTAGTGAGATTTCATGGGGTACCTAAAAGCATTGTGAGTGACCGAGACCCGTTGTTTACTAGTGGGTTTTGGAAGAGCTTACAAGAGGCTCTAGGTCGGAATTATATCTCAGTACCGCGTATCATCCTCAAATCGACGGTCAGACAGAGAGGGTGAATCGTATATTGGAAGATCTCTTGAGAGCTTGTATATTGGATTTTGGTGGATCATGGGATGACCATTTGCATCTAGTAGAGTTTGCATATAATAATAGCTACCAATCCAGTATCGGTATGGCTCCATATGAAGCTTTGTACGGAAGACCGTGCAACTCACCATAATGTTGGATAGAGACCGGCGAGAAGTTTGTGCTTGGACCAGATGTGGTGAGGGAAACTTCAGATAAGATTAAGATCATTCAACAACGGATGAAGGCTGCCCAGGATAGGCAGAAGATTTATGCTGATAAGAGGAGAAGAGACTTAAAATTCTCCATTGGTGACTTGGTGTTTTTCAAGATTTCTCTGTTGAAGAGCGTGATACGATTTGGCAGGGGAGGCAAGTTGGGAATTTGGCATATAGAATTGAATTACCAGAGAAGAAGGCGAGAGTTCACAACGTATTTCATGTTTTCTAGCCAAGGAAGTTCGTGCATGACCCAGATTTGACTATTTCACCTGATCAGTTAGAGGACTTTGAAGTGGAACCCGAGGCGGTTAGGAACCGCAAGCCGATTCATATTGTCGAGCATGATACGAAGCAACTTCGAAGGAAGGCGGTAAAGCTAGTCAAAGTTCAGTGGGGCGAGAATGAGAAGGACTGTACTTGGGAGACAGAGGAGAGCATTAGGAAGACGTATCCAGAACTCTTTGCCTGGTAAGATTTACTTTGCAATTTAGTTATTCCGCATGCTAGGATAGACTTGTTTTGCTTGTTTTCCATGTTTGATTGTTGTTTTATGACTGATAGGCAAGCAGGACCCTTTGTGTGTTTTGGTTAGGGAATTTCAGGGGTGAAATTTCTTAAGGGGGGAGAATGTAACAACCCGCATTCTACGCATTGAAGGATCGTAAAATATTTATTTCCTTCTTATATGAAGTCTTATAGTCATGTGGCTTTGGGAAACGACCATTGGGGTCATTTCCCATGTTCATGATTTTTGTCGATTTTTAAATGACCGTTTTGCCCCTAGATGATACTGTTTTGGCCATAACTTTTGATTGGAAAGGAGTTTTGACCTGAAGCCACTTCCATTGCCTTCGGATAATGGTTTACCTTTCCGTAGAGTGGTCACATGTGGAAAACGGACTTACCATTTGGGAGATATAGCTGAAATAAGGTTTGGAAGGTGAAAACCTGCTTAACCGGGCCAAATAGGGTGATTAGTGAATGAGCCCATAACCCATTTCGGGATTAGGGTTATGAGGAGGCTGAAAAGAGTTAGGGTTTCATTCCATTTCAGTTTTCTAGCCTCCGCTTACCTCTTAGAAACCCTAAAAATGGCCTCCAACCTCTAAATCACCTCCAAACCACTTTCTAATCAAGGATTAAGCTTAGCAACATCAAATCAAGGGAGATCTTCACTAAATCAAGATTAGAGCTGTTGTTTAGCATTAGTATTCACGCCATATCAGAGATTTATTTCAGATCTAAGGTTTATTTGTGGTTAATGTGAGTGATTTGCATAGTTCCTCACTAATTATGGTTAATTAAGGGTAATTAGTGTTAATTAGCGAATTTAAACATGATAAAATTCTGGAAAAATATTTATTAATTCTTAAATGATGTTTTGGACCTCTGATATTAACTTGGGTTAATTTGGTTAAGTTTTGTTAATCCTATCATTAATTATGCTTGAACATGTTTAAGGGAAAATATGGGGTTTTGGCTATGTTTGATCCATTTTAACCTATCATTTTTATATTTTGGTGTTTGAGGTCACTTCTACTTGTTGCTATGACTGTATGGTATGCTTTGTGATTGATTAGAATAGATAGAATGGTCGAAAATGCCGTCGAATGGCGTAAAACACTCGCTGGAAAAAGTTGCAGAAAATAGTGCAGGCTTTCGGATCGGATAGGATCAGAGGGATGGGCTCGGATCAGATAGTGAACTGGGCAAGGGATCACCGAACCGAACTGAGGCTTGGCATAAGGGAATGTATGGAAAAAAGAAAGGCCACAATGGTTGAACTGGGATCAGATCGAGCTAAAGAAGGGGGAATCGGATCGACTGAAGGGAAGAGAAGGGGGATCGGAACAGAAGAGGAAGGGGAAGTGGATCGGATCGGGGGCCAGGAACCCGACCCGAACCGATGGAGCAAGGGTACACCGACCCGACCCGCCAGAGAGCACCCGAATCGAACCAACGTACAACGAAGAGGCTTGGAGGCCACGACCCGACCCGGAGCACTTAGAAGAGACCGATTTGAACCGACAGAGAAGTAGGGATCTGAACCGATCCAGTGATGACTAATAACCCGAGATGCAAAGGCAGTCCAAATGGAAGTTAGAGCTCAGGATCCAGTTGGGAACTAATGAGTTTACTTCATGGTTGGGCTTTGCTGCGGGACGTGTGCTAAGGAGTTGTCGACGTTCATAACTTCGATTCACCATTGAGAAAGAACGATGGGCTACGTAGCGGTGCAATAGAGTCATCATGACTCGAGGGGCAAAGTGATCGTAGCAAGAAAGAGGATAAGCATACTTAAGCAAGATTCGCATTATTATAAAAGTCAGAAGCTCCACATCCCTGTAACTAACATCCTCACAAAGACGAGTTGTACCCTTTCTACAATGATCATAACGATCAATAGAATCCTCTGATGAAATCGAATTAAGCGTATCACTATGAGCCAGTGCAGTGGAGCCGTTGTGACTCCATGGGGCAGAGTGGACATAGTAAAGGATCAGTAAGGCTATGAGCCAGTGCAGTGGGGTGTGTACGACTCCATGGGGCAAAGTGGACATAGCGAAGGATTAGTGGCTATGGATCAGTGCAGTGAAGCCATTGTGACTTCATGGGGCAGAGTGATCATAGCAAAGTATTGGGTGATCGAAGTGGTGGATATCGTATACTTTACGCACTGAGTGAGAGATGTGAGGATGGTTGCTATGTTTGATTGTTTGCCATCACTATGACATGCACACCCCCACCCCTGTTATCTTTACACCATTTATTCAGTGGCACCTTAGAGTGTCGTACAGTATGTAGTGCTAACTCTTTGGTTGCAGGTTCAGGTTCAGGTATGGTTTAGTATACCTGTTATTGTTTTGCTTAGCTGCTTATCGCTCATACCAGACTTTTTATCTGACCCAGAGTTTTATGTCTCTTCTTATTACTCTGGGTGCTCTCACAAGCAGACTAGAGACAGGTTAGCTGGTGATGCACGAATAGCTGATTCTCCCTGTGGCATTGGTGGTCACTACTTGGGCATTAGTAGTGTACCTCCTTTATCTTGCTTTTACCTTTAGAGACAGTTTGAAAAGTTGTAATAACGATGATGTGGAACATAAGCTGTATTTGGATTATCCGCTGCTATGATAGTTTGTTTTCAGCTTATGCACTGTCTCACCTATTTTATGTCAAGTATGTTGTTATTATATTTTGTTCTATGCGCCGTAAGACATTCTATAGGTTCCTTGTTGATTCTTCGTCTTCTTTCTTTCCTTCTGACGACCGCTCCGTGCTAACTGAACATGTGTACAATGCACTTTTGGAGTAAATGTCGGTTGGTGCGGGGCGGGCCGTCACACATTTGATCACTTACACTTTCATAGGATAAAAAGAAGGTCCAAATTACATGAAACATGAGGGTATATATACATGATCTAAAACCCTAAAATCATAATCCATATCAGTTTGGAATTCCCCAAAGTGCCCACTTCATGAAGCTTCTTATTTTGTCTTTAGCTACTAATTAATCATTAAAAGTGCATAAAGCTTGTTTTATCTCCATTAGCCAATACATTAGCCTTCAAAAATAGCATATAAAGAGGGATAATGGGTAGGGTCCTCCACTAACTTCAATGTGAATTAATTCCATCTCCATTCATTTATATCCTCTTTGTGCATGCATATCCTTCATTAAACCACTTCTATTTATAGCTCAATTCCTATAAAACAACATGAAAATGACCAAGTAAATTTTATTAAAAATAAATACATGCCCAAATGACATTTTTGCCCCCATATGAAGATGTTTGCATGATAATTTGAGAATTTTGGGTTGTTTGTTAAAACATGTAAAAATAACCCAATTATGTTATTTATTTAAATAAAACAAGTATAAATGTGTGAATATAAATGTGCATTTTTACGTGCACAACAAATAACACCACACTTATCATTTTACTCGTCCTCAAATAAACAAAACAAAAACTAAGATAAATCCATTTTCTAGGTTGTACGATTGCATTCAGCGTATGTAACAAGCCGTTAAACCTCTGGGTATCCCCAGTAGGACGAGTGTTGTCTCATGAGAGTTTTAAACGGATACTACCCACAAAATCCAAATGCCATTTAGAAAATTCCAAAACGTAAGTTTTATTTACAAGGCAAGTGCAAGTTTTTGAAAGAATATTTAGAAATGGGTAATTTACTTTTAAATTTGACACGAATGAGCTAATACAAGTTTGGGTTGTCACTATGAAATTTTAGTTCGTTACTAATCAAAACTTCAGACAAAAGTTCGGTTATCGTTATAATTTCCTCTAGCTTGGTCAGTTGGTTCGGTTGATAACATAATGCAGCCATGAAATAAATTCTTATTTTGCTTGTCACAGTAGTTAAAGGGTATTCTTATTTTCATGTGTATGACTAGTCAAATCAATAAGGTCAAGAAGTGTGTGGGCATCATTTCTTATTCTCTATCTTTATAAAAATTAAAATATATAGCTAATCACACGCCTAACTGAAAAGACCAAGGTATACCACCTATGTATTGCCTCGCAGCTGATGTGAGAGTTTGGGACAGAGCACGGCGGATTGTGCAGAATAACGATGACTTTGTCAATAAGATGTCGGTAATCCTTAGGTGTCCAACTCATAGAATGAGACCAAGGTATCCCATCCATGCACTGCCTCGTGGACTGACTTGAGAGTTTGGGACAGAGCTTGGCGGTTTGCACACCAACGCTATATTTACAAGCAATGTTGGATACCCTTGGATTACTATTATTATTGAATATTAGAAGAAAAATAAGAGAGAGTTATGCAATTTCATCTTATCACAACTTAGTTTAAAAAATTCAAAAAGCCAATACATGTACTTTTAGTCCTTCACTCATTAAACAAAGATTACAATTTAGAATAGATTTCGTGGCCATCACCTAAGAATATTCCCATGTACGGTTACACTAAATTTGCTCATAATTCAAACTTTTCTTTCATTATCCGTTAAGAGAAGTAAATTTCCAAACATTTTAATCGTATGACTAAACTTGTACGCTAACTCCACCATGTCTTATTTAAAAGTAAATATAAATGTATATCCTTTTCTTTTCTTTTTGTTTTTGAAATATTTTTAAAGAAAAGGGGATAAATGCAAACTTAAACTATGCAAAACAAAACGAAAATGAGACTCCCCCACACTTGATTTCGACTGTGTCCCACAGTCAATGCATGACACAATGAGCGAACAGAAGAGAAATATTTATATATTTATAAAGGAGGGTTAAACTTTCTTACTTGACGTAGCATCGCATAAAGAATCATGAGATCCTTCTCTTGATCAGCGGGCAATTCTAAGAATGGTTTTCGACGTTGACAATTGACTTTAAAAACAGATATGTCCCTTCGGTTTTCTATTTCGATGAGACCGTATGGAAAAACAGTTCGAACAACATAAAGTCCGATCCATCTCAATTTTAACTTCCCAAGGAAAAAATGAAATCGTGAGTCATAAAATAGAACTTTTTGGTTTGGCAAAAACGTTTTTCTTAGGATTGACTTGTCATGAAAGACTTTGGTTTTTTCCATGTACATTTCTGCGTTTTCATATATGTCATTCCTAATTTCTTCTAATTCGTTGAGTTACACTTTTTGGTTTTCGCTAGCTTGTTCAAGATCAAAGTTTAAGTTCTTTATTGCCCAAAGTGCTTTATTTTCAAGTTCAACGGGTAAATGACAGGTTTAACGTAAACCAGTCGGGAAGGGAACATTTTAAGATCAGTTTTATAGGTAGTACGGTAAGTCCAAAGTGCATAGATTAATTTCTATGACCAATCTTTTCAATTTTTATCTACAGTTTTCACCAAAATCTGTTTTAGACTTGACCACAAGTTTGAGGATAATAAGGAGTGGATAACTTGTGGGTTATCGATTAATTTTCCATTAAGGATTCAAAAAATCAATTACATAAATGCATTCCATTGTTTCTTATTATTGTGCGAGATGTGCCGAACCCCAAAAACATATTTTCTTTTAGAAATATCACAACAATTTTATGATCATTGGTTTTACATCAATAGGCTTCAACACTTATTGAAACGTAGTCGACGACAAGAAGAATATACAAGTTTCCGAAAGAGTTTGGGAATGGTCCCATAAATTTAATACCCCAAATGTCAAAGATTTCGATTATAAGAATGGGGTTCAAAGGCATCATATTTCATCGAGAAATCTTTTCTAGCATTTGGCAACAATTTCAAGTTTTACATAATTCGAATGAATCTTTAAAAAGAATTGGCCAATAAAAAACAACATTGAAGCACCTTCTCAGTGGTTTTTCCTAGGACCAAAATGTCCACCGCACGCATGATCATGTCAGAACGAGGGAACACTCCTAATTTCGCTATCATGAATGCAATCCACGAATGATTTGGTCTAGACAATACTTAAATAAGTATGGGTCATCCCAGTAAAAGTATTTTACTTGGGAAAGAAATTTGTATCTATCTTGTTTGGACCAAAAAGAGGGAGTTTCCATAGTGACTAGATAGTTCACTATGTCGGCGAGCTAAGGATCAATTGAAACATAAAGGAGTTGTTCGTCAAGCAATTTTTGGTTGATTGGCAAAGAGGATGGTGCATTCGGAAGATGAGACAAGTGATTGGCTATGACGTTATTGGATCCTTGTTTGTGTTTGATTGTACGATCGAATTCCTAAAGTAAAAGGTCCATCGAATTAAGCGTAACTTAATGTCCTTTTTAGCAAAAAGGTGTCAAAGAGCAGAATGGTCAGTGCAGACCATGATGTGGGAACCAATTAAGTAAGATCGAAACTTCTCAGTGCAAAGACGACAGTTAAAAGTTTATTTTCGGTGATTGTACAATTGAGTTGAGCGTCGTTTAAGAACATATTCGTGTTGTAAATTACGTGAAGGATTTTGTTGCTGCGTTGTCCTAAGTCAATACCAACCGCGAAGTTAGAACTGTCAATGTAACGTCCCGGGTTTTGACTGCCTTTGTAATACAATTTATTTTGGATTATTTTTATAATTGATTTAAATAATAAATTGTGAATCATAAATATTGAATAAAACTCAAGTATTTATATTTCAATGGTTTAAAATATTTTAATCAATGTACATAAGGTCATAAAAGTAGTAAATCATATTGTATCTTTTTGTTTTGTATTCTAATGTGTTTTAAACTATTCTTAAACATATAGACAATGTTAGATTTGAATATTTTAATTAGAATAGAAAAATTATTTAAAAATCTATTGCGTATATTTTGACTTATATATGTATATATTTCTATACTACATGGCACATATTTGTACAACTAGAAAATGGCTATAGGTTTTCAAAGGGTACCTAGCACACCACTAAATCAAGTCTTTATATAACATCACCTTCAACATAAAAATATATATGTTTATAAGCTAAGGAAAATGTTTATGAATTGATCTTTAACTCTTGTAAAATTTAAATAACCATAGTGAGCTTTGTATTTATTCCATGAGAAAAAAATAAAGGACTGCGACATTAATGAAGATTGAACAATTGAGTTCTAGAAGGTCACAATAAAATTAATGATGGAATGCAGGTTGTAGCTATGACTTGCAATGCTAAAAACCTAAGAGTGCATCACAAATTAATGCACATGTACTTCGAAATGAAGTCTCAGCTTTTTGAAGCTCATCAGGCACGACTTCACAAAGATATTCAAATGTTTTTGTACATATTGGATATAACCTTACCATATAAACCTCGAAAATCAAATCACAACAGCTATGTATATATATAACCTTGCCTAGCTGTGTACACCTATCCTACATATGGCTCGGAATTTCTTAGGGACAAAGCATTTGATATATATGTATATAATCACATTTGCACATGGATGTACAAGAAAGTAGGTACTGCCACTTTACACTGCTAGCTGTGCATTTGAAACTAGAAGGAGTAGATACGTGGTAGTCTTAGCACATGCATGGTCGTAGCATGACAGGGAGACTTTAAATGAGAAAGTGACCAAACGTGCACCCTTTTCAATCAATGAAAAAATAGCCTTATATCTTCACTATTTTAGCCTAGAAGCTATCCCCTTTTTTATCAATTCTTTACATCTATAAATACACATACAAGCCACTATTTTCCTACACAATCCATTCAAACTAAATCTGAAAGAAAGAAAAAAAATGCTAGCAAAACCACGGTAGGAGATCTGAAAAACTGTGCGTGAAAAGCTTAAAACTGGGAATCATTTTTTTGTGATCAATAAATTGTAGAGAAGCAGGGGGACGTTTTTGGTGAGTAAACTAAATTTGTAAATCTTTATTTTAGAGTTTCTGTTCCATGCAAGTATTAATATAAATTTTTAGAACTGTGTAATTATCACATTGCTAATATGTTAAGATTCAAAAACCAGGATAGGGTGATAAACTTGCCTGTGAGAAAACACTTCCCTTTCCTTTTGTTGTATGCAATGATAATGGAAAATCTAAGTCTGCATATACGTCAATGTGTATATATATATATATATTCATGAATTTATAACATGGATGTGAGTTGAAGTAAAAAAGGCTACAATGGCTACAATATAGTGATATTAATTGAATGGTGCATTGTTTGAAACAAGAACAAAGAGCTAAATTCTGAAATTAAGAAAAATAAACGAGTAACTTCCTTAAATTTCCATTTCTTGTTATCACGACTTGAATGTTTTGCTCTTTGATATCTTATACGTATACACAGACTAGTATATGGTATGTTAAATTACCAGAGACATAAGCTCTGTTAACCCAGTTTAAATGTGATATACGTTGCACCATCATAGTTGTCTTCTGCTGTTATTTGGTCATTTATCACTATTATTGTGCCTACTGTATGCTTGTTCACTCTCACCGAAAAACTGTTGCGTGTGTGTGTGGAAGAACTGCTGCGTGTGTGTGTATGAACTACTGCGTGTGTATAAAGTGCGCATATGAACTGCTGTTTATAAGGTGTGCATATGAACTGCCGCTTATGTGTATAAAACACTATTCACGTGTATACAAGGTTGGATTTTTGGTTTTGGGTGTGTTGGGCATTGCTGTAGAATTAATTTGAAGAAGAGAAACAGAGAGGGTTTATATGTTTGTGTAGTGGATTGAAGGCCTGCTAGGTTCAACAGGGTACACTTTAACAAGTAAATAAATGAAGTCAATTCAATGTATACGCATCGAACTCTTAAACTTGAAACAAAGAAATTTTAAATAAATTCATTTGCTTGGACATATATAAGGAAATACAACAAAGAAACTATACAGGAACAAGGAGGATGGTCCAAAATCTGAAAAAAAGGCCATACATGAAAATGCATAAACTCAGTTCAAATTGAAGTAAACTTAAACATATGTAGTATCCCCTTTTTATACGTGAAACTGCAAATATTAAGTGGGAAAATCAACATGTATGCTTTAGCATGGTTATTATGTTTTCAAACTATGAGTACCATGAAATCGTGCATGTAAAAAGCAACCATTCCTTAAGTCTCTGAGGTTCAAATCCTTTATCGATATTTTCTTCATGTGCTAATTTCATCTCAAATAACCATTTTTTCATGAGTTAATTACTTGATTAGACACACTCAACAGTTATATCACCAAATAAGAAAATGGGGATTGGGTAGGGACGTAAAAGCCTAGGAGTTTGCAATGGAAAGAAGGGGATATAAGAAACATAAGAACCTGGAAGTCAACAGTTATACTACTGTTGGTATACCTGTAGAAATAAAAAGAGAGGATGGGCCCTTGAAATAATGGTTGTAGACTGTAGTAATGTAAACATTTCGGAAGGGAAGAGTATAGAAAACAGGAGAGGACAGGAACATGGAAGTGAAGGAAGGAATGGGAGTTCTCCTGTCTCATATTTAACAAACTGATGAAAATTAGGTGCTCATATACTGTTGTGTATGGGATGGTTTTTAAGTGAATAGGATGGCTTGTTAGTTGTATAATGTTTCAACAAAGAAAAGTTTATTTTAGGGACAGTATGCAAGGAAGAAGGCTACAAGCCGATAAGAAAAAATAAACTAGTATATAAGAAAAAAAATGAAATGAAAAGAAAAAAAACAAAAGATACAAAAGGAAAATGGGTCATCGTCGACCTATGACCAAGGCTTGGCGATGATAGGGCTATATGGTGGGGGAACGAGCCATTTGTAGTGATGTTTTGTGTGTAATGCATTAGATAAAGCATCAAAATCTGATGCAAGAGGTTGGGGGTGATACTGGGCTCAATGATGGGCTTTAGTAGTGGAAAGACACTAGTGGAGGGAGTCATGACCGCTGAACGGCAGGCCAATGATTTGTGCACGTGCACAAGAGCATCACCGTGCAATTTAGTGAAAAACAGGAAAGAAGAGGAGGAAGACAGTAGCTAAGTGGAGGGAGAAGGAATGGCAAAGGAAAAGAAGGAGTAAGCTGTGTTGCAAGGCATGGTAATGAGCACGATCAAGTGGCTTTTAAGCAATTGCAGAAGGAAACAGGAGGCTGCAGCGAAAAAAGCAAGTATGGCGAATAAGAGGAGTATGTAGCTGAAAGGAAAAGGACAGGCCGTGGAAAATGATAGGAAGAGAAAGAAGCGTTGGGCCAAGTTCATAGGCCGATGGGCTGAACTGTTATTGTATTGATTTTAAAAGAAAATAGTAGAGAAAGGGAACAAAGAAAAAGGTCAAAAGAAAAGGGAAAATAAACTAAAGGAAGGAAATAGAAATTTTTAGAAAATAAAACAAGAACGGATAAAATTATAAATCAAGTTATTTGTAATTTACAAAGTATAACAAAGATATAAAATGTCGTATAAACAAGCTGATATTTTAGAATAAAGTACCATGTGCGACGCACGAGTTTTAGTTGTTCATTTATAAAGGATAGTCAAAATTGAATAAATTGCCATGTGCGATGCACACACTTAAGTTGGTCTTTTATAAAAGATAGTCAAAATGTCTGGATTTAAACAATGCATACATGTACCATTTTGTTTGGTTGAAGCTAATAAATTAAAAAGTATATAAAATGAATTGTGTTAAGTTAATAACTATTCCATTGAACAACAATTATTTCTTAAGTATCGACTAACCATAAAAGACATCACGCTAATCATTTCGAAGAGTCCAGAATTAATATTCCAAAATTATTAACTATTAAATAAAATGATACAACGAATAACTTGGAATAGTATTTCCAAATGAAATCAAGTTGATCAAATATAAAGAGTCGAGAAGAAATATTATTCGCAGTTCTAAGTAAATAACATTTAAAACAAGTGTTTGTAGATGTGGTTTAGTTGTAAAAGAAATTAGTAAGGGAATTAGGTAAATCTTCTAATAATAAGATTATTCTGTATTTCACAAGTTAAATCGAATTGAGATGAAAAATCGAATAGGTCGAAATTAGGGAAGTATCGTTTACTTCCCGTTGTAATAAAAGATTTAATTATTTAATTTATTTACAGAAGTAAAGTATAAGCTAAAATAAATGTTTTATATCTCATAGTATGGATTACAACACTTCTGTTATAATCAACAATTTCAGTAAAGGGATAGACTCGTAAACTGGATCAAGTAAATAGTTAAATATGGAAATAATCATTTTTATACCAATTTTAAACGATGATTGGTTAAATTTGAATTGTCGAATTATAATCGACAAGTTATGTTGTGGGAATTAATGTTCGATTGATTTGATAGTTACGCTGTGATTATTTTAACTTGAATAGTTTAAAGTAAACATTTACACATCATTCTGTATTAGATAACCATTTAAATTTGTAAGTTAAATCTTATATGTAAAATAATTTTATCAAATAAATCGTGATAATCAATAAGGATATAGAAACCATATTAAATATGTTGATTTGATTATTATTAAGTATCACTTGACCCTAAAAGATATTAATGTTGTCGTTACGAAGAATCTGAAATCTATACTCCACTTCAATTCGATTAATACAAGTCAGATATTTTTGAAGACAACGAAGACGGTGTTTATGCAAGGACTGCTCTGGTTACAGAATGGTGCCTTCGGTTTGTCCAGACCCAGGATAACTTATATGGCCGAATGTCTGACAGAGTACACCTAACAGATCGCGTAAATTGATCTCCTTAAAAATATGTTTGGTGGTAGAGGAATTCGTTTCTCTTAGCTTTTTACCCGTGGTTTTGGGGAAACCAAATTGTGATTTGACGAGTTTGATGATGTGGCATTCAAAGTGAATAAAGATATATTGTTTTAAAGGTAAGTTATAACCTCAAACCTCGCAACCGGGAAATGACAAAAATCGGGCAGGCAGCATGGCTATGTGGATCGCTCCCATTAGGGTGTATAATCACCTATCTAGAGAAATTTAATTTCCTTCCTTAATATGTTCGATGCTGTCCATTTTTTGGGAAATGGTTGCTGATCCCAATCATTGCTGATATTCATTTGATACACTCAAGCGAAATGAGTGGTCGGTCATGTGTAGGCCGGGTTGCAAGACGTTCTTGTTAAACCTAGTGTATTCCCCTCTAGATATACACTATCGGCAGGTGGTTCCATACCTTGTTATAGTCAGAATCCAATTTCCAATAAGCGCTTGTGGTTTTGTTCGTATACTATATATGTGGAGCGTGAGATGCAAGCGTTCCGCTAGATTCTAATTTATTTGTGGAAACCCTAGACAATATTATAATATCAGAATAGTTATGATTTCTAAATATTTTAGGTTATCGTAAGGTAAAAACCATCTGTGTTTATGTGTGGATTGGTCTTATGATTACCTTTTCTTTCAAAGAGTTTTCCCAAGTTAAACAAGCTGTTTAATACCGTTTACTCACACCAGTCCCAGACTGACCCAGAATTTATTTTTCTATGTTTTCCCTAAACTCTCGGGTGCCCAAATTTGTACGGGAATTCAAGTAGTTCAGGATCTTACAGATATCCTGGAAGGAGCTTGGTGCAGGAGGCTTCGTCGATAGATATATAGTTTTATTTACGTTGTATTGTATATGTGATGTACTCTGATGACATATGTAAGTACTGATACTATTTTGTATTTCAAATGATGTTATATATTATATTTTGTCCATTCCACTATGAGATTCGCGTCACTATGATTCTATTACATTATTTTCTTCTTTTTCTTCTATTCTACCTTTCTATCTTTCTATTTCTCACCCTCTAACTTCTTTCTATTAATGATCCGGTATTTCCGATATTTCAATGGTCGACATGTTATACAGGAGGCGTATTGAGACGACCCCAAACCCCGTACAGACGGTGGCAAGGGTAATCCTTGGAATATAACACAGAAACAGATAATAGCAGAACAGAATTAAATAAATACACTGGATAATGAACAATATAATATACTGGATAAACGAAATCATCAGAGTTACACAACATACAGGATCATACTTAGTACAAATACAGTTCAACTATACATAAATGTCTACAGCGGAAACAAACAAAATATGTACAATAGGAGCTGAACAGCATAAAAAGAGATAAATAGTAGAATCCATCTTCAACTCCAGCTATCCAGAAAGAACCAGCTAAACCTGAATACAAGGCTGCCCATGTAGAAAAAGGGGCACCCGAGTTTGAAAGTGAAACAAACTATGAGTCAGTCATGGGACTGGTATGAGAAATCTACTCAACACATTCAAAATATGGCTAATCACAGGACCACGCCACTTTCGTGGAATGGGTTTACTCCATTGGATTGCCAGTGCTTTAAAACAAATCTTTCTTTTAAACAACGCAATGCTTTTTATAAAAATGAAGCCATTATAAGACTCAGTTCCCATCACACAATGCAACGCAAACCGGAGGATAGAGTTTTTACCTTATAACGGCCAAAAGATGCTTGATACGAATAAAACAAAAGCATTTGATAGTATTGCTAGTGTTATATGTTTTGAAAAACAATTTCAAATCATAACTATCAATCATATACGGCATTAATGCCCCATACCACTATGTCGCCATATATAGGTATACAATCAAAACCGCACAGTCACGTATTTGGAAAATGGATTTCCGTCATGAACCAAGGCAAAAGATAGTCCTTACCGACTTTGAGACTGCCTAGCCCGAGTCTCAGGATCAGAGCTCGAGTGACCCTTGGATCGTCAGGGCCGGTCCACCGATGTGGATTAAAATTCCTGGACACTGCGTTTCCCCGCCCTTTGGGGCATAAACGAGCCAACGAATGACTCCATCGGACCCGGATCGTCCGATCTAACCGAGGCGCCTCGCAACAGCAACAACCACATAAGTCAAACTCGTCAGGGCATGTAAAACCACTGACGCCACTTCTAGCTAGGAAGAAACGCAGGCCCTCCCTGATGTCCTCTCCCGTTTCTGGTTCATACCGGGGTGTGAGGCTCCCGAATTTACATTATACACAATGCTACGCCACACAGGAGGGGCTTTGATCATCACCACAAGACTTTGCTTTTCAACAGAAGCCCTGATCACTGCATCTTAGTATGCCACACAGGCAATTCTAACCGTGTAACTGATGGCTATCAATCACACAGAATAAATTCCAATGTCAGACACACTGTCCATTTGCAAGTCCGTTCTGGGTCTGAACGAAACCGGAGGCACTAAATACCTCGCAAACCCATCGATCACCACGTACGTCTGGACGATCACCACTCATTATCCATATTTCGGGATGCCTCCCAATCAGGACCTCAGTTACCATCCAAACGAGGTGAAGATCTCCGGTCTTCGACCACCGTCTTCATCTTCGATTTCTTATCGTCGATTCAGTTATTC
Source organism: Allium sativum (assembly GCA_030737875.1). Taxonomy (NCBI): domain Eukaryota; kingdom Viridiplantae; phylum Streptophyta; class Magnoliopsida; order Asparagales; family Amaryllidaceae; genus Allium; species Allium sativum. The sequence continues at coordinate 930,479,182 of CM060922.1, read as the reverse complement.
AGAATGGGATAAACCCGGTCTTTCTGAACAAATCGCGTATATAATAAACAAGTGCAACACTAACATACACACGCATCATTTCAATTCATTAGTCACTAACCGTCAATTAGTAAGAGAACGATTTCCCAAATATTAACCCCGAAGGCCGAAACCAACATCAGATCAATACCCAAGAAACCCTTCGACTTAGACAACCTTCAGTTAATTTCTAAATTTACATCCATATCGTTTATAATATTTTATAACGATTTATCGCTATTTTTATTTATTTTAAAATAGCCATTTTATTCAAAACGACGCTTCGGGCCATAACGCGACCGTGGCGTTGTTTTTCTTCAGATTTGATTTACACATATCTGAAAATCTAACCGTTGGATCTTCACAAAATTTACATCATTAGAAATATCTTTTCAAAATGAATCCAACGGTTCCAGTTTCGGGAAAATCTGACGGTCGGATCTCCCGGTATAATCGTTTGAAGTTTCGATTTCAAAATATGAACTACAGCGTCGTTATTCGGTTAAATATAATTATATATATATATATATAATCGATTCTGGCGCTGTTTTTCTTCAGATTTGAATTAAACATTCCAGACAATCCAACCGTTGGATTTTTACAAAGTTGGTGCCGTTGGAACGATTTTTCCAAAGCGAACCCAACGGTTGCGGTTTCGGGAAAACCCGATGGTCGGATCTCCCGGTATAATCGTTTGAAATCATGGTTTCAAAATACGAACTGCAGCATCGTTATTCAATATATTTTAATTCTATTTCTATATATATATATATCGATTCTTCGATTCCAAAGCTATATTCTTTTCATACATTTGATAAAAATGATATTTTTATCTAACTGTCTTCTATTTCAACACTTCGCTATATTTAACAATTCATATATATAATAAAAATGTGATTTTTATTGTAAAACAATTCATTTCAAACACTATTATTTTATATAGTTCATATAGGTAATAAAAATAGGATTTTTGTTATAAAACCATTTCTTTCAAAACAAAATTATTTTATATAGTTCGTATAGATGATAAAAATGTGATTTTTATTATAAAACAATTTACTTCAAAATATGAATACCATTCAACACATGAATTTCTATCCAACGAATGAATATCGATTCAACACATGAAGGTTTTCTATAGTTTATACAAATTGATAAAAAGGTGATTTTTATATTTAAAGCACGAATACCATTCAACACATGAATTTCAATTCAACGAATGAATATCGATTCAACACATGAAGGTTTTCTATAGTTTATATATATATAGATAAAAATGTGATTTTTATATTTAAAACACGAATACCATTCAACACATGAATTTCAATTCAACGAATGAATATCGATTCAACACATGAAGGTTTTCTATTGTTTATATATATATAGATAAAAATGTGATTTTTTATATTTAAAACACGAATACCATTCAACACATGAATTTCAATTCAACGAATGAATATCGATTCAACACATGAAGGTTTTCTATAGTTTATATATATAGATAAAAATGTGATTTTTATATTTAAAACACGAATACCATTCAACACATGAATTTCAATTCAACGAATGAATATCGATTCAACACATGAAGGTTTTCTATTCAACGAATAAATATAGTTTCAATAAATGAAAATAATTCAAACACATGAATATTATTCAAAATTTCGGCAGCATAACGGCATGGTAGTTAAAACCGGGGCCGTCCCTAGTACGGCTCCTCGCTCTACCTTAAAACCTCGCGGTTTTTGACAATGGGGAATCATGCATCTAGTTCGCACGCAGGTGGCATGTATATTTATTTCATTTCCACAAACTAATCCTATGTGGTTTCAACCAAATATTTCTCAACCACAAATGGGTATTTTTCAACCACAATCAATCAATATCAACCACAAACAATTCCAACCAACCATTCGCTATCAATCAATTTTCACACCAATCACAACCAATAAATATCGTCCATGGTTTGTGGACGAGGGGCGTATATATATATATAGCATTTCACTTCTATTTCAACACATATATAATTTTTACAATGCATATACAACTTATACATCGAACATACAACTTATACAACGCTTATACAAGAGGTGTACAACGCTTATATAACTCATACATGACTATATAATTTATACATCGTCGTTTTCCATATCGTTTATAAATTAGAAATCTCACATTGGGTTCCACTCCACCAAAAATAGCAGAAGGCTCAGAAAAATATGCGGTCTATTCTAGAAGGTAGAAGACGTCCACACGAGTCCACTGTCTTTTGTTTCACTGGATTTCGACAAGAAACGAAAAAGATATGATTTTTCAAAGTTTGCAACGGTTTTAAACTGTTAAAAACAGTTTTAATTAAACAGCCGTATACCTCTATTTTTCTTCAAAACTAAGTTTTAGGATTTCTTTCAATCCGCGAAGTTGCAGCTCGATCGGAGGATACAGCGTCGAAGAGCTACAAGAGAGCTTCGCGCGCGTGGTGGTGGGGTCAGGCTCGGTGCACCCTGGTGGCGGCGGCAGAGGTCGGAAGGCGGCGACTTCGTGGATCTCGATCTGGCGAAAGGGGCGACGAGGAGGATCGAACCGGGTATGGATGTGACGAGGGGGGGGGGGGGAGAGCTTTAAAAGCAGACCAGCGGCGATGGCTGATTCGAAGGGGATCGGCCGTAATCTGGTCGGAAAGGGAGGAAGGCTTTTCCTCCTTCAGATCGGTCGGGGAGAGAGAATATTAGAATTTTTTTTATAAAAATTATGATTGGCCGGTGGGTTTTAAAGGGGTTTTCTGACACGACCACCAATCTAAACCCAACGACTGTCGTCCCTAGCGTTCTAACCCCATTCCGAACACAATGGAATATGTTTCGTAGGCCCATTCGACTGTTTCAGTTAGTTTCCATTCAATTTAAAATATATAACATTCAATATTCGATTTGAACGTACATTTCAATTTGCCAGGGCCACAAACTGATTCGAAAAATTCCAGAAAAATAAATCTGGCTATGTTTTGACGAAACGGTCCCAACAAAACTAGTTTCGTCGAATTCTGAGACCATTTGCAAAAAGGCCCATTTCTGGTCGATCCAATTTAACTATAATTGATCAAAACACGTTTTCCTTTGCCACGCTCACACACTAGCTTCAAAAATTATGAAATTTGAAACCTAGCAATAACTCCATATCCCGGATCCAACAAAAGTGGTTTCGTCGAATTCCGAGGTCGTTTGCAAAATGGCCAATTTCACGGGCTATATAAATTCCATAGCGACCTTTCTGAAAATTCATTTGGCCATAACTTTTGCTTTCCGCTATGAAACTTCGATTTTTCAGATTCGTTAGAAAGGTATTCACTAACAGATTTAAATATTTTTGGTTTCACTCAAATTCGTTTTGTTTTGCACCCGGTACAGTCCGACAAAGTTTGAATTCAATTTTGAAACTGCAGCGCTATTCCAGGCCTTGTTTATAATTATAATTAATTATATTCGTTTTCAAACGTCGATTCAATCTCACTTTTCATTGCTATTATTTAAAATATTTATTTTAAATATTTAAAATCCACTATTTTAGCCAATTTAAAAATTTTAAATTGGTTTAGATTTTCTGGGTCGTTGCACGTATTTGTGTCGATTTTCAGGATCAAAAATTCTTGGTTCGTTACAGTGGTATCAGAGCATAAGGTTGAGTAATAACCTTGGCTCTGTGGCATAAGCCGATAGAGATGGAATTTGTAATACCCTAGATTGAGTTTGAGTCTATATATATGAGCACGTATTTGTTAATTAATATATATATATATATATATAAATATAAATATTGTGCTGATTGGTTTATCGAGTGGTTTAAGAATTCTGGTCGATATAAGAGTCGACACTGCATCAAAAATTGTTTTAAACCCTTGAATACAGTAATTCGTCATGGTATTGTTTTAAAAGCCGGGTAAGTGTGATAATCTTACCCAAAACTATATTTTAATATAATTTTTTTTGAAATTAGTATTATATACAAATGTGTCGAGAGTTATTATTATAATCACATAAGATTATAAATTTAAATGGGTATATATTAAACTAAATAAAATTGTATAAGAATGAGATATATGAACAAGAAGATTTGTTAAGTAAAACAAAATGTTTTGGGGAAAATTCAAAGACTTTGAATTTACAATAGAATTAAGATATATGATTTCAAACTAGTTTGAAATCAAGACAAGAAATTTCGAATTTAAAATTTTAACTGGAGTAAGTTAAATGGGTTAGAGTTTCACTGAGGTTAAATTGGTGAGTTAAATAGGATTTGGGTTTAAAAGGAGAATTTGAAGCCGATAAATATGTTGATCAAGTTTGATTCAAATTAATGACGTAGATAAGATTCAAAATTTATTTTCCAAATATAATCAACGATATTTTATAAAATAGAAAATCGGGGAGTGGATCTACCGAATATGAATTATTTATATATAACTTGTGTGTTTGGATGACTGGTTTGCTATGATTATTGATATATGGATAAATCTATAATATTGAATATAATTGGAATCTCCTCGCTACTCTTGAATTTCGGGGACGAAGTTCTTTTAAGGGGGGAGGGTAGATTGTAACGTCTTGGGTTTTGACTGCCTTTGTAATACAATTTATTTTGGATTATTTTTATAATTGATTTAAATAATAAATTGTGAATCATAAAAATTGAGTAAAACTCAAGTATTTATATTTTAATGGTTTAAAATATTTTAATCAATGTACATAAGGTTATAAAAGTAGTAAATCATATTGTATCTTTTTGTTTTGTATTCTAATGTGTTTTAAACTATTCTTAAAAATATAGACAAATTAGATTAAAATATTTTAATTAGAATAGAAAAATTATTTAAAAATCTATTGTGTATATTTTGACTTATATATGTATATACTTCTATACTACATGGCACATATTTGTACAACTAGAAAATGTCTATAAGTTTTCAAAGGGTACCCATCACACCAATAAATCAAGTCTTTATATAACACCACCTTCAAACACATGTGAATGTGTATATAGGTTTAATTCTTTAGCATACAAATATATATATTTAAAATCTAAGGAAAATGTTATCATTTGTTTATGAACTGATCTTTAACTCTTGTAAAATTTAAATAACCATAGTGAGCTTTGTATTTACTCCATGAGATAAAATAAAGGACTGCGACATTAATGAAGATTGAACAATTGAGTTCTAAAAGGTCACAACAAAATTAATGAGGGAATGCTGGTTGTAGCTATGATTTGCAATGCTAAGAACCTAAGAGTACATCACAAATTAATGCACATGTACTTCGAAATGAAGTCTCATCTTTTTGAAGCTCATGAGGCACGACTTCACAAAGATATGCAAATGATTGTGTACATATCAGATAACACCTTACAATATAAATGTCAAAAATCAAATCACAGCAGCTATGTATATATATAACCTAGCCTAACTGTGTACACCTATCCTACATATGGCTCGGAATTTCTTGGGGATAAAGCATTTGATACATATGTATACAATCACATTTGCACATGGATGTACAAGAATGTAGGTACTGCCACTTTACACAGCTAGTTGTGCATTTGAAACCAGAAGGAGTAGATACGTGATAGTCTTAGCACATGCATGGCCGTAGCATGACAGGGAGACTTTAGATGAGAAAGTGACCAAACATGCACCCTTTTCAATCAATGAAAAAACAGCCTTATATCTACTATATTTTAGCCTAGAAGTTATCCCGTTTATTTTATCAATTCTTTACACCTATAAATACACATACAAGCCACTACTTTCCTACAAAATCCATTCAAACTAAATCTGAAAGAAAGAAAAAAATGGTAGCAAAGCCATGGTAGGAGATCTGAAAAACTGTGTGTGAAAAGCATGAACCAGGGAACCATTTTTTTATGATAAAAAATTGGAGAGAAACAGGGGGATGTTTTTGGTGAGTAAAATAAATTTTTAAATCATTATTTTAGATTTTCTGTTCCATACAAATATTGATATAAATTTTTAGAATTGTGTAATTATCACATTGCTAACATGTTAAGATTCAAAAACCAGGATAGGGTGATAAACTTGCCTATGAGAAAACACTTCCCTTTCCTTATGTTGTATGCAAAGATAATGGTAAATCTAAGTCTGCATATACGTTAATGTGTGTGTGTATATATATATATATATATATATATATATTCATGAACTTATAGCATTGATGTGAGTTGAAGTAAAAAAGGCTACAATATAGTGATGTTAATTGAATGGTGCATTGTTTGAAACCAGAACAGAGATCTTAATTCTGAAACTAAGAAAAATAAATGAGTAACTTCCTTAAATTTCCATTTCTTGTTATCACGACTTGAATGTTTTGCTCTTTGATATCTTATACGTATACACAGACTAGTATATGGTATGCTAAATTACCAGAGACATAAGCTCTGTTAACCCAGTTTAAATGTGCTATACGTTGCACCATCATAGTTATCTTCTGCTGTATTTTGGTCATTTATCACAACTGTTGTGCCTACTGTATGCTTTTTCACTCTCATCGAAGAACTGCTGCGAGTGTGTGTGTGGAAGAACTGCTGCACATGTGTGTATGAACTGCTGCGTGTGTATAAAGTGCGCATATGAACTGCTGTTTATAAGGTGTGCATATGAACTACCGCTTATGTGTATAAACCACTGTTCACGTGTATGCAAGGTTGGATTTTTGGTTTTGGGTGCGTCGAGCTTTGCTGTAGCATTAATTTAAAGAAGAGAAACATAGAGGGTTTAAATGTTTGTGCAGTGGATTGAAGGCCTGCTAGGTTCAACAGGGTACGCTTTAGCAAGTAAATGAATGAAGTCAGTTCAATGTATAATCATTGAAATCTTAAACTTGAAACAAAGAAGTTTTAAATAAATTCATTTGCTTGGACATATATATGGAAATACGACAAAGAAACTATACAGGAACAAGGAGGATGGTCCAAAATTTGAAAAAAGGCCATACGTGAAAATGCATAAACTCAGTTCAAATTTAAGTAAACTTAAACATATGCAGTATGCCCTTTTTATACGTGAAACTACAAACAGTAAGTGAGAAAATCAACATTTATGCTTTAGCATGATTATTAAGTTTTAAAACTATGAGTACCATGAAATCGTGCATGTAAAAATCAACCATTCCTTAAATCCCTGACGTTCAAATCCTTTGTCGATATTTTCTTCATGTGCCAATTTCATATCAAATAACCATTTTTACATAAGTTAATTACATGATTAGACACACTCAACAGTTATATCACCGAATAAGAAAATGGGGATTGGGTAGGGACGCAAGAGCCTGGGAGTTTACATTGGAAAGAAGGTGATATAAGAGATGTAAGAACCTGGAAGTCAACAGTTATACTACTGGCGGTATACCTGTTGAAATACAAAGAGAGGATAGGCACTTGAAATAATGATTGCGGACTGTAGTAATGAAAACGTTTCAGAAGGGGAGAGTATAGAAAACAGGAGAGGAAAGGAACATGGAAGTAAAGGAAGGAATGGGTGTTCTGCTGTCTCACATTTAAGAAACTGATGTAAATTTGGTGCTCATATACTATTGTGTATAGTATGGTTTTTAAGTGAATAGGATGGCTCGTTAGCTATATAATGTTTCAACAAAGAAAAGTTTATCTTAAGGACAGTATGCAAGGAAGAAGGCTACAAGCCGATAAGAAAAAAGAAACCAATATATGAGGAAAAAATGAAATGAAAAGTATAAAAACAAAAGATACAAAAGGAAAATGGGTCATGTCGACCTATGACCAAGGCTGGGCGATGATGGAGCTATATGGTGGGGGAACGAGCCATTTGTAGTGATGTTTTGTGTGTAATACAACAGATGAAGCATGAAAATCTGATGCAGGACGTTTGGGGTGAAACTGGGCACGATGATGGGCTTTAGGAGCGGAAAGACACTAGCGGAGGGAGTCCTGACTGCTGAACGGTAGGCCAATGATTTGTGCATATGCACAAGAGCATTACCATGCAATTTAGTGAAAAACAGGAAAGAAGAGGGGGAAGACAACAACTAAGTGGAGGGATAAGGAATGGCAAAGGAAAGGAAGGAGTGAGCTGTGTGGCAAGGCATGGTAATGAGATCGATCAAGTGGCTTTTAAGCAATTGCAGAAGGAAACAGGAGGCTGCAGCGAAAAAAGCAAGTATGGCGAATAAGAGGAGTATGCAACTGAAAGAAAAAGGACTAGCCGTGGGAAATAATAGGAAGAGAAAGAAGAGTTAGGCCGAGTTCATGGGACGATGGGTTGAAGTGTTATAGTATTTATTTTAAAAGAAAATAGGAGAGAAAGGAAACAAAGAAAACGTTCAAAAGAAAAGGGAAAATAAACTAAAGGAATGAAATAGAAACTTTTAGAAAATAAAACAAGAAAGGATAAAATTATAAATCAAGTTATTTATAATTTACAAAGTATAACAAAGGTATAAAATGTCGTATAAACAAGCTAAATTTTAGAATAAAGTACCGTGTGCGACGCACAAGTTTTAGTTGTTCATTTATAAAGGATAGTCAAAATTGAATAAATTACCGACGCACACACTTAAGTTGGTCATTTATAAAAGATAGTCAAAATGTCTGGATTTAAACAACGCAGACATATACCATTCTGTTCGGTTGAAGCTTATAAATTAAAAAGTATATAAAATGAATTGTGCTAAGTTAATAACTATTCCATTGAACAAGAATTATTTCTTAAGTATCGACTAACTATAAAAGACATCAGGCTAATCATTTCGAAGAGTCCAGAATTAGTATTCCCAAATTATTAACTATCAAATAAAATGACTCGATGAATAACTTGGAATAGTGTTTCCAAATGAAATCAAGTTGATCAAATAAAAAGAGTCAAGAAGAAGTATTATTCACAGTTCTAAGTAAATAACATTTAAAACAAGTGTTTGTAGATGTGGTTTAGTTGTAAAAGAAATTAGTAAGGGAATTAGGTAAATCTTCTAATAATAACATTATTCTGTAGTTCACAAGTTAAATCGAATTGAGATGAAAAATCGAACATGTCGAAATTAGGGAAGTATCGTTTACTTCCTGTTTTAATAAAAGATTTAATTATTTAATTTATTTATAGAAGTAAAGTATAAGCTAAAATAAATGTTTTATATCTCAGAGTATGGATTACAACACTACTTTTATAACCAGCAATTTCTGTAAAGGGGTAGGCTCGTAAACTGGATCAGGTAAATAGGTAAAATATGGAAATAATAATTTTTTTACCAATTTTAAACGATGTTGGTTGAATTTGAATTGTCGAACTATAATCGACAAGTTATGTTTTGGGAATTAATGTTTGATTGATTTGATAGTTACATTGTGATTATTTTAACTTGAATAGTTTAAAGCAAACATTTACACATCATTCTGTATTAGATCACCATTTAAATTTGTAAGTTAAATTTTAAATGCAAAATAATTTTATCAAATAAATCATGATAATCAATTAGGATATAGAAACCATATTAAATATGTTGATTTGATTACTACTAAGTATCACTCAACCCTAAAAGTTATTAACATTGTCATTTCAAAGAATCCGGAATCTATACTCCACTTCAATTCAATTTATACAAGTTAGAGATTTTTGAAGACAACTGAAGACGACATTTATGTAAGGACTGTTCTGGTTACAGAATGGTGCCTTCGATTTGTCTAGACCCAGGACAACTTATATGGCCGAATGTCTGACAGAGTACACCTAACAGATCGCGTAAATTGATCTCTTCAAAAATATGTTTGGTGGCGGAGGAATTCGTTTCTCTTAGCTTTTTACTCGTGGTTTTAGGGAAACCAAATTGTGATTTGACGGGTTTGACGATGTGGCATTCAAAGTGAATAAAGATATATTGGTCTAAAGGTAAGTTATAACCTCAAACCTCACAACCGGTAAATGACAAAAATCGGGCAAGTAGTATGGCTATGTGGGTCGCTCCCATTAGGGTGTATAATCACCTATCAAGAGAAATTTCATTTCCTTCTTTAATCTATTCGATGTTGTCCCTTTTCCGGAAATGGTTGTCGATCCCAACCGTTGGTGATATACATTCGATACACTCAAGCAAAATGAGTGGTCGGTCTTGTGTGGGTCGGGTTGCAAGACGTTCTTGTTGAACCCAGTGTATTCCCCTCTAGAGATACACATTTGGCAAGTGGTTCTATACCTTTTCATAGTCGGAATCCAATTTCCAATAAGCGCCCGCGGTTTTGTTTATATACTATATATGTGGAGCGTGAGATGCAAGCGTTCCGCTAGATTCTAATTTATTTGTGGAAACCCTAGACGCTATTATAATATCAGAATAGTTATGATTTCTAAATATTTTGGGTTATCGTAAGGTATAAACCATCCGTGTTTATGTGTGGATTGTTCTTATGATTATCTTTTGTTTCAGAGAATTTTCCCAAGTTAAACAAGCTGTTTAAAATCGTTTACTCACACCAGTCCCATGACTGACCCAGAGTTTATTTTTCTATGTTTTCCCTAAACTCTTGGGTGCCCAAATTTATAAGGGCAGTCAAGTAGTTCAGGATCTTACAGATATCCTGGAAGGAGCTTCGAGTAGGAGGCTTCGTCGATAGATATATAGTTCTATTTCCGCTGTATTGTATATGTGATGTACTCTGATGACATATGTAAGTACTGATTCTATTTTGCATTTCAAATGATGTTTTATATTATATTTTGTCCATTCCGTTGTGAGATTCGCATCACTATGATTCTGTTCTATTATGTTCTTCTTTTTCTTTTATTCTACCTTTCTATTTCTCACCCTCTAACTTCTTTCTATTAATCATCCGGTATTTCCAATACTTGAGTGGTCGACATGTTATACAGGAGGCGTATTTGTGTCAACTTTCAGGATAAAAATTTTTTGGGTCGTTACAGTCACGCATGATATGAAAAGGAAGTTCCCAATTGGGCGAGCAGATTATTGGGGCTGAAATGAATTCTTTTTTAAGACATTCAAAAGAAGTGACACAATCAGAATTAATGTTGAATGAGGAGTCCTTTCCCAGAAGAGTAGTCAAAGGATGAGCGATTTTGCTAAAATCTTTCGCAAAGTGTCAGTAAAAGCTGGCATGCGCAAGAAATGAATGAATGTCCTTAACGAATTTTAGAATGGGTAGTTTTGAAATAACTTTAACTTTCGCTTTATCTACCTCAATGCCATTATTTGAGATTACATGTCTAAGGATAATGCCTTGTTTGAACATAAAGTGGCATATTTTCCAATTCAACATTAGGTGTTTTTCTTTACATCAATTTAAAACAAGCTCAAGATGATGTAAGTAAGAGGAAAAGAATCGCCAAAGATCGAAAAATCATCCGTAAAAACTTCAAGAAAGAATTCGACCATATCGGAAAAGATGCCAACCATATATCGTTGTAAAGTCGCAGGAGCGTTACAAAATCCGAAAGGCATACGTCGATAAGAGAAGGTACCAAATGGACATGTGAAAGTCATTTTCTCTTGATCTTCGAGAGCGATTGGAATTAGGTTATAGCCGAAATAAACATTAAGAAAGCAATAAAATTCATGATCAACTAAGTGTTCAAGCATTTGATCGATGAAGGAATGAAGAAAATTATCTTTACATGTTGCAACATTTAGTTTGCGATACTCGACGCAAACACGCCAATCCGTTTGAGTATGAGTTGGAAGAAGTTCGTCTTGTTCGTTTGCGACAATAGTGAGTCCATACTTTTTAGGAGCAACGTGAATGGGGCTGACCCATAAGCTATCGGAAATGGGGTAAATGATACCGTTATCAAGGAGTTTAAGAATTTATTTGCGAACCACCTCTTTCATTTTAGGGTAATCCTACGTTGTGCCTCGCGATGGTTTTGGCTTCATCGTAAGTGAATATTGAACGATTGCGGGGCTAATTCCCTTGATGTCAGGAATGGACCAACCGATTGCATCTTTGTTTCTAGAAAGAGTCAAAAGAAGAGAAATTTCTTAATCACGAGTTAAATTTGAAGAAATTATTACAGGATAAGTTTTGTGATCACCTAAGTAAACGTACTTGAGGTGATCGGGAAGAGATTTAAGTCCAACTTTGGTGGTTGCTCGATCAAAGAACTTGGGTGAGATTCAGACTCAACTGAAAGTGATTCAAATAGAAGCGTGTATTCGATTCGTTAGGAGCGTCTTGGAGTAATTTTTCGTACTTGGGCTCACGTTCATCATTTAGGTCAATTGATTCATTTTCAAAATTTTCGTAAATGGCATTAACTTCCAAGTTTTGGTCACATGATGAAACGACCCAAACTCGCCCGTACAGGAAATCCCGGATTGAGTTGAGAACACGACAAATCAGAACATGAACAATAGAACATTTCATTGCTATTACAACAATTTACATCAGAGTACAAGAATATAAAAGAGTATGAATAAATATTACACATTGGAAAATATCAGGAATTTAAATTACAATGCAGGGGAAAAAAAATACATAACACAACTGAAAGAAATACACGGATACAAAGCTTTCCAAGTATAGTTCCAGCTGTAAATCCAGGATATTGTGGATATAATATCTGCAAAACCAAAATCACTAGTTGCCCATGTGGAAAATATGGGCACGTAGAGTTTAGGTTAAAACAATAAACTCCAGGTCAGTCATTGGACTAGTGCGAGAACTCAAAATAGTTATTTAAAACCTTACTTTAGAAATAAAGTAAATCAAGGGACCACGCCGTATGACCGGAACAGGTTTTCTCCCAAGAATACCAGTGCATAAAACAGTTTATAAACAATGCAATGCTTTTCAAAAAATGAAGCTATTATAAGACTCAGGTCCCATCACATAATGCAACGCAAGCCGGAGGACACAGTTTAAACATATAATAGCCAAACATGCTAGATACGTTATAAAACAAATCAGTTTGACATTACTATAAGTATATAATGTCAAAATCACTTCAAATATAATGTATCAATCATAGACGACATAGTGCCCCATCCCACTATGTCGCCATACTAGGCTCTACAATTAAAACCGAAATGTCACGTATTGGAAATTGGATTCCATCTACGAACCAAAGAAAGGGATCGTCCTTACCAAATTCGCGACAATCTAGCCTATGTCTCAGGATTAGTACGCATCGACCCTTGAAGCATCAGGGCCGGTCCACACTTACGTTAGTGGATAAATAATTCCTGAAAAATATGTTTCCCTGCCTTGTGGGGCGTAAATTTGGTCAGTATGTCGACCATAACATTCATCGACCCCGTTGTGACCTATATATCCGAGGCGCCTCTCTATCCATCAAATAATATGCAACATCCACATGAGTAAAATGTTTGGGATCCATACCATGACAACACTCCTAGCTAGAAAGAAACGCATGTCCTCCCTGAGGTCCTCTCCTATTTCTGGTTCACAACGGGGTGTGAGGCTCGCGAATTAACGCAATACACAAAGCTATGCTATTTAAAGTCGTGCTTTGATCATCTACCACAAAGCCCTACTTTTCAACAAAGGCCTTAATCATTTGCATTCAGCATGCCACATTGGCAATTCGCGTCATGCTACTGATGTCTATCGATATATAACCTCTAAGCTCATACATCTCAGAGAAGGATGTTAAGCAAGAGAATAAATTTTTTCGCCACCAAACATATATATATATATATATATATTTATTTAATAAAATCAATCAACACTGAATAAAATCCAATGTCAGACACACATCCATTTACAAGTTTGTTCTGGGTCTGAACGAAACCGGAGGCACCTTTTTCCTCATCCCATATGTCCAATACAGGAAAGAGATCCTTGCATATCCGGTCGATCTCCAAGTACGTCTGCACGATCACCGCTTATTACCTTGTCTTGGGTGTACAGCCCAATCAAGACATCAGTAATCATCCAAACGATGTGAAGAACTCCGGTATCAACCACCATCTTCATCGTCGACTTATCGTCGAATTAATTATTTAGAACGGGATAAACCCGGTCTTTCCGAATAACTCGTGTATCTTATAAACAAGTGCTATAAAAACACAACATACGCCTCATTCCAATTCTGAATATTCTTTTATTCAAATATTCATATCATTAGGGAAAGGTTCCCATTAATTTTATCAAAGATAAATTCTTTAAATTAATTCTTTAATCTTCCTTTGGAGATCAGTTCAAACCAAATTAAGGTTTATCCAAACTAGTAAGGATTAGCGCACCTTACCGAAGTAATCATTTATAATATTTCCCAATCCCAATCTATTCATCCCATGGAGAAAAGCTGGTAATACTCCAAATCTAACACTGTGGTGTTATCGGCAAAAATTAATTAGCATTTCCCATTCAAATCTAATTAAAGATTTAACTATCGCTTGGAGCAAAACTAGTAATACTCCATTCTCGATCATTTCCCAAATTTGATAATTTAAATTATCACATTCACATTTCAATCTAATTAAAGATTCATTAAAATAGCACTTAGTTTTAATCCCCAAAAATCATTATATAATGATTATTCAAATTTAGGATATAAATCCTGTCTTTAACTGGGTTAAAGAACCAGTGTCATTTAAAACACAGTTCACGATAAACCCAAAATCACATTCCATTAACTATGGAATCTTCACGGAAAACAGGTCAATATATAATCGATATAAATTTCCGTGTCAGGCTAATAATATAAATGGAATAACGGCCAAAGCCTTTTAAATTCCATATATAGTATCGGCCATCTTTCATGAAAGCTTATCTCGATTATTACCAAATCGAATTCATTCCATTATAATTTATTTTATTAAATTGGAAAACTTTACTTTGGAAAATTTCCATCAATCTTAATTAAACGACTATAAATTCGAAATCATATTCTCCACTGTTAATTAGATTAAAGAACAAATGTTATTCAAAACACCGTTCACGATAAACCCAAAAATCCAATTCTTTTATTCAATTCCAATTAAATATTAATTAATTGGAAAACTTCAATAAATCTTAATTTAAAGATTTATTCTTTACTCAACTGGTTTAAGAACAGTGTTATTTAAGACACCGTTCACGACAAACCCAAAATCCAATTTTGATATTAAATATAAGGCTTTAAACAGAAATTATATCGGCTTACATTCAATATCAAATTCTGAAATCAACACATATCGTATAGGGAATAACAATATATATCTTCCAAATTCCTCCATAATATCTGTATAGTCACAGAATCCAATAATGAAATATCCCGAAGAATATTTTTATTCAAATCTATTCCAGTTCATTCATCGGAAAATTCCGGTTATTTTTAAAACCATTCACAAATCTAATTTATTCATTTAAGAATTATTGGATTTCAAATCTAGTTAAAAACTAGTTCATTTAGATAAAAATATATTTTAATCTTTACAAACATGGAATTTTTCATCCAAATTCTCTACAAATCATTTACTATGATTTTACACAAATTATAAATATTTTTAATAATTTTATTAATGCCATTTCGATCGATTTCCATCAACGGTCATCGAACTTAACTTACAGCGACGTTCTCCAAATTTTATTTGGACATAATTCCAAATCCATCAGTTAGATTTCAAATCTCTTATATTCTTTTGAAAGCTCTTTTCGAAACGAACCCAACGGTTCTGGTTTTAGGAGAATTCGATGGTCGGATCTCCTGTAATGTCAATTCGAAATCAACGGTCGAAACTCGCGAACGGTCGCAGCGCGGCGCGTTCTATTCAGACATTATATATATAATACATATATTATGTGTGTTTCATTGATTTCCATTTAAAATATATTTTATAAATCGTTTATAAATTCGTTTCAAAACAATTCCCAATTTCGTATCAATTTTAAATCAAAATTGAATACTCCTTATCATTATAATATTTAAATGATAATATTTTCAATATATCAGATTTTGAAATCACTTCCTTTTTGATATTCATTATAAAAATGAATAAAATCGATATAAATATCATTTGTGTCAAAATGGCGCATATCTAATCAAAACGGCTTCATATATTTCAATATTTTCGTGTCCATCCCAAATTGGACATCAAAATCATATTTCAATCTTTTATTGAATATTATTTTAAAATATTCACTATTTGTTATTTTAAAATATTCATTCTTTCTGAATTGAAATCAGACCCAATCAATTACCATATAATATTATTTTTATGGATTTCATACAACACATGTATACAACAACAATGATAACCAATCAACCATCATCCAGAGTGCATTACACAACTGCAAAAGCATTAAATATAATTAATTAATGCTTACAACCGTATGTCAACCAATCGATTGACATACAACTAAACAATTGGGATTAGTGTACATCAAATATCATCCTAATACCCGTATGTGGTTTCAACCAACAAATACTGAATATTATTTGTGCGGTTGGGCGATGTGTGAAATTTATCGTTTCAATCCATATCAGTTAAATGGGTGTACATAAACAAATCGTCCGATTTGTAAATGAATATTTATTTCAGGAGAATTTTATGTTGTTCATTTATATGTTAAAAATTATATTTTTAAAGATAAAATGTTTATTTCAACACATGAATATTTTATATAGTTCATATACACATTAAAAATTATATTTTTAATGAATAAATATTTATTTCAGAAAATCTCAGCATTATAACGGCGTGATATTAAAATCGGAGTAATGTCTAGCATTACCACTCTCTAGGTACGGGCTCGTGCCATACATAATAATCAATCCAATCCAATACACCACAATACAATTAATTTTCAACACAACCAACTTTCCATAATACAACTCAAACAAACAATCATGGTTTGTACAATAAATAGTGTTGGGGGCTTCTAAGCCCCGTCTGCATCCTATTGTATATTTAATTGTAAAATAATTAGAGTGAGAAGGAGTTCTCTGTAATAACCCGGAAATCAGGGCCAATTTAAAAATTTTATTTTGGCAATTTTAGCGAATTTTGATTATTTAAAATGAATTATTTTAAATATAAACGACGAGAAATTTATTTTGAATATAAATCGAACGTATATATTATATAGATCGTCGATAGAATATAAATATTTATTTTTATTTATAAAAGGAATTGAAAATGGCACGGTAGTTCGATAATTCGATTTCAAACTTCAAATGAATGTACTGGGTGCAAAATAAACTGGATTTTAGTGAAACCAAAAATAGTTGAATCTAATTGATAATATCTTTCCAATGAATCCGAAAAATTGAAATTTCATAGCGGGAATCAAAAGATATGTCCAGTTGAAAATTCTGAATAGTCGCTATGGAATTTAGGCCCTTAAAAATAGCCATTTTGCAAACGATCTCGGATTTCGATGAAACCACTTTTGTTGGATACGTGATGTCAAATTATTGCTAGATTCCAAATTTCATAATTTTTCGAATCAATATGTGAGCGTAGCGAAGTAAAACGTGTTTTGACCATTTTAGTTGAATTTAATCGACAGGAAAATGACCATTTTTCCAACGATCTCAGAATTCGACAAAACTAGTTTTGTTAGGACCGTATCGTCAATACGAAGCTAGAATTTTTTTTTCTAGCTAGTATGTGACCCCGGTAAATTGAAATGCGCGTTCAAATTCAATATATAGAGTATATTTTGATTCTGACGAAAACTGATCGAAATGATCAAATCAGCTTACGATACATATCCCATTGTGTTCGGAAAGGGGGTAATTAGCTATGGACGACAAGCGGTGGGTCTCATTTCGAGGTGAAAATAAAAAGTTTCTTTTTGAAAAAAATAAAATGAATTAAATATAAAATATATATAGCCCCCCCTTTTGTTCTCCCCTAAATCATTTCAGAAGTAAAAAAACCCTACATCAAGAATCGCGACCCCCCCTCTCGACCAGTTCGCCGCGCCTCCCCCTCGAAGCGCCGGCGACGCCACGATACCCCCCTAACCTCGGCGACGCCACGATACCCCCGCTAACCTCGAATGACGCTGCGATACCCCCCCAACCTCGAAAGACGCTGCGCGACCTTCCCCCCTCCTCCTGTTGGTGCGGCCGCTACTTCTCCTTACCTCCTTCCTCCTCCCCCTTCGTTCAACAACGGTGAGTTTCTATGATTTTTATTTACATTTAAAACTGATTTTTATTTACATTTAAAACGGATTTTTTGTTTAACATAAAAACTGATTTTTAATTTAGCATAAAGTTTAGATTTTTATCAAGTAAAAATTTGATTTTTGTTCATTAAAAAGGTTTGATTTTTCATAGAAGGAAAATTAGATTTTTCATTGTAGAAAAGTTCATTTTATTTTTCATACATGAAGTGGCAATAAAAATGTAATTTTTACATTAAGGAAAGGATAAAAATATAATTTGTATATTAGAGAGAGAATATAAATATAATTTTTATCATATGTGAAGTTTAAAAATATGATTTATATATACTGAATAGCATAGTAAAAATTCGATTTTTATATATTGAATAGCATAGTAAAAATTCGATTTTTATATATTGAATGGCATAGTAAAAATTCGATTTTTATATATTGAATAGCATAGTAAAAAATTCGATTTTTATATATTGAATAGCATAGTAAAAATTCGATTTTTATATATTGAATAACAAAGTAAAAATGTGATTTTTATATATGTAGTGAAAGCGGACAACGAAAGTGACAAGAGACAAGAACGGCGAAGACTTCTACCTAAGAAGAGTCGTGGCGTTGGATTAACAAATCTATGAGAACTTCTCACTTTTAATTTTACTTTCTAGAAATTGAATATATACTAGGATGCAGAAGGTGTTTAGTAGCACCCGACACCCGTCGTCCACAGACCATGGACGGCTTGTATGCTTGTTTGTTTGATTTTGATGTATAGTTGATTGTGTGATGTGAAATAAAATAAAATATTTTATAGTGGAAAATATTTTATAGTTAAAAATAGAATTTTAACGTGTATATGAAATGAAATAAAATAAACAAATCGGACGATTTATTTATATACACACATTTGACTGATATTGATTGGGACGATAAATTTTACACATCGCCCAACTGTACAAATAAAATCTGTGTTTGATTGTTTGAAACCCCACACGGGTATTGGGATGATATTTGACATGCACTAATCCCGATTGTTTAGTTGTATGTCGATTGATTGATTGACAGACTGTTATAAGCGTTGAATATCTATATTTGATGCTTACACAGTGTAGAATGCACTTTGGATGCTGGTTGATTATTCATCGTTGTTATTGTATACATGTGTTGTAGAAAATCCATATAAGTAACATTATATGGTAATTGATTGGGCCTCATTCCAGTTTGAAAATAGAAATGTTTGAAATAGAAATATTTGAATTAGGAATATTTGAAAATTAGAAATATTTGAAAAAGAAATATTTGAAATAGATTATTTGAAAATCGAAATATATGAATCCGCATTGATAGATTGACGCCATTTTGACGTGAACGATATTTATATCGATTTTATTCAAATTGAAGTGAATATTAAAGTGAATTGAAATTCGAATAGAATTGAAATCGTTTTGAAATGAATTCGAATAGAATTGAAATAGAATTGAATTTGAATTGAAATCGAGTTAATTTGAAATTCAAACGGAATTGAAAAAGAATTGAAATTGAATTAAAAATCGTTTTGAAAAGGAAATCGACGAAGTATATATTATATATATATAATATAATGGCCTGAATAGAACGCGCAACGCCGCGGCAGTTCGCGAATTTCGACCATTGACTTCGAACTGATATTACGGGAGATCCGACCATCGGATTCTCCTAAAACCGGGACCGTTGGGTTCGTATCGAAAATAGCTTTCTAACGAATATTAGAAATTTGAAATCTAATGGTTGGATTTGGAATTATGTCCAAATCAAACTTGGAAAAGGTCGTTGTAAGTGCAGTTTGATGGCCGTTGATGGAAATCGACTGTACGGGCTATGATAAAATTATTAAAAATAGTAATAATTTGTGTAAAATCATAAGAAATGATTTGTGAAGAAGTGGGATGAAAACTCCATATTTGAAAAGATAAAAATAGATTTTTATCGAAATGAACTAGATTTGAACTAGAATTATAATTCTATTTATTTTTAAATAAATAAATTGTGAAATGGTTTTGAAAATAACTAGAATTTCCAATGATTGCATTGGGATGGATTTGAATCAAAATTGTCTTCGGAATATTTCGATGTTGGATTTTGTGATTATACAGATGTTGCTATGGAAATTTGAAAGATATAGATATCGTTATTTCCAATACGATATCTGTTGGTCGTAGAATTTGTTATTGAATATAAGCCGATATATTTTCTATTCAGAGCCTTGTATTTAATATCAAATGTGATTTGGGTTTGTCGTGAATGGTGTTTCCATTAACAGTGTTCTTAAGCCCCTTTAAGAAAAGATTTAATCTTTTTATTTAGATTTAATGAAGTGTACCAATTAAATAATATTTAATTGAATTGATATTGATTTTTGGGTTTATCGTGAACAGTGTTTTAAATAACACTTGTTCTTTAACCCGATAATTAATGGAATGTGATTTTGGGTTTATCGTGAACAGTGTTTTAAATAACACTTGTTCTTTAACCCGATAATTAATGGAATGTGATTTTGGGTTTATCGTGAACCGTGTTTAAAATGGCACTAATTCTTTAACCCAGTTAACGATTAAAACTAAGTGGAGTTTTAATTAATCTTTAATTAGATTGAAAAGATCGAGAATGGAGTATCACCAGTTTTGCTCCTGGCGATAGTTAAATCTTTAATTAGATTTGAACGTGAAATGGTAATTGAATTTACCGATAACACCGTGGTGTTAGATAGGAAGTATGACCAGTTTTACTTCATGGGATGAATAAGTTGGGATTGGGAAATAAAAATAAATGATTACTTCGGTGTGGTTCGCTAATCCCGACTAGTTTGAATTGATATTCAAATGAGATTAAAGAATAAATTTAAAGAATTTATCTTTGATAAAATTAATGGGAACCTTTCCCAAAATATAAGAATATTTGAATAAAAAGAATATTCTGAAGTGGAATGAGGCGTATGTTGTGTTTGTGTAACACTTTTATAATATATACGCGAGTTATTCAGGAAGACTGGGTTTATCCCATTCTGAATAACTGATTCGACGTGGTGTCGAAGATAAAGACGGTGGTTGAAGACCGGAGGTCTTCACGTCGTTTGGGTAATTACTGATGATCTTGATTGGGCTGTACACCCAAGAAGATGGAAACAATTGGTGATCCTCCAGACGTACTTGGAGATCGATGGATATGCGGGGTACTAGGTGCCTCCGGTTTCGTTCAGTCCTAGAACGAACGTGTAAATGGAATGTGTGTCTGACATTGGATTTTAGTCCGTGTGATTGATTTCTATTAAATATATATCTGTTTGGCGGCAGAGAATTTATTCTCTTGCTAAACGCCCTTCTCTGAGACGTACGAGCTCAGGGGTTATATATTGATGGATATCAAACGCATGGAGTGAATTGCCTATGTGGCATGCCTATGTGGCAATTGATCGAGGCTTTTGTTGAAAAGCAAAGTCTTGTGGTGATGATCAAAGCACAGCCTGTGTGGCACAGCTTTGTGTAACTTGAATTCGCGAGCCTTGCACCCCGGTTGTGAACCAAAAACGGGAGAGGACCTCAGGGAGGGCATGCGTTTCTTTCTAGCTAGGGTGGTGTCAGTGACCTACCAGCCCTGACATTTATATACTTTTCACCTGTGTGGTTGTTGCTGTTGCGAGGCGCCTCGGTTTGATCGGACGATCCAGGTCCGATGGAGTCATTTGATGGCTCATTTGCGCCCCAAAGGGCGGGGAAACGTAGTGTTCAGGCATTTTAATCCACATCGGTGGACCGGCCCTGTCGCTCTAAGGGTCGATGCGTTCTGATCCTGAGACATGGTAGGCTAGATTGTCTCGAATCGATTGAGGACTATCTTTTGCCTCGGTTCATAGATGGAAATCCAATTTCCAAATGCGTGACATTTGCGGTTTTATTTGTAGAGCCTACTATGGCGACATAGTGGGATGGGGCACTTATGTCGTCTATGATTGATACTTATGATTTGAAGTTGTTTTATACACTATGCACTTATAATAGTATCAAATGATTTGTTTTAAACGTATCAAGAATTCTTGGCTATTATAAGGTAAAAACCCTATCCTTCGGCTTGCGTTGCATTGTGTGATGGGACCTGGGTCTTATAATAGCTTCATTTTTCTTTATTTAGCATTGTGCTGTTTGTTTGATGCACTGGTATTCTTGGGAGGAAACCCGTTCCGTGTTATACGGCGTGGTCCCTTGATTTACCTAACTATAAAATAAAGATTTATAACTGTTTTTAGTTCTCACACCAGTCCCATGACTGACCTGGAGTTTATTGCTTTAACCTAAACTCTGGGTGCCCTTATTTTCGACACGGGCAGCTAGTAGTTTTGGTTTGGCAGATTTATATTCACAGGATCCTGGTTTACAACTGGAATGATATCCGGAAAGCTTTGTATCCGTATATCTCCTTTAGTTGTGTATTGTATTATTTTCCGCTGCTATGTAATGTATTGTAAATCTCTGATATTTCTGTGTAATATTCATTTATACTCTGTATATTCTTGTAATCTGATGCATTGTTGTAATATACAACGAAATGTTCTTCCGTCTGCGTTCTATTTTGTCGTGTTCTCACAGTAATTCGTTCTTTCCTATCTCTTCGGAGGTCGGGGAAGTTTGGGTCGCTTCAGTTTGGTATCAGAGCTTTGGTTTACAAAGCTCAGAGAACAAGGCACATTAGAACCATATGAAAGAATTCATCAGATATTGGGTTAGTAATATCCAACTAGAATGACTCGTTAGAGATGGGATCAATAGTATCCTAGAACGAGTGTGAAGGGTATATTTTTAAAATGAAAACCAATTTTGTTTTGAAATTTAAACCATTTCATACGTATTTGAATATTTATTCTACATTGATTTGGACAATCCAATATATAATGATTTTGCATATATGTCTTGCAAACGTGTATTCGAAGTTTTAATGTATTGGATAGTTATAGAGTCGCACTCTAGTTGTTGGGGATAATTCTGGTGATGGGGCACCATCGCCAGTATTTATTTTCGAGCAACGAAAGTGAGATTTCTATATTTCCATTTGGCTGGTGTGAGAACCGAAATTAGATAGGGCTTATTGTTGTGATTTGGCATCAATTTTTTTTTTTTTGATTTTTGACTATATATCAAAATTATGAATTTGAAACATTAAATTCACTAATTGATTGATGTTTGTGTTGTTTGTTTATTTGTTTGATAATTTTGAACCATTATGCCTAATAGAATCAAATGCAGAATTATATTGAAAATTAGTCACATTTTCTTGCATATACATGTACTTACATTGAACAGGTCATAGCAAGGAGGCTAGAGCAGAGAATAAAATTTGTTTGCCCGACAAATAGGTACATGTTTACTATAATTTACTGTTTTGTTTGGGTAATGATGATTTTATGATCCAACTGGCTAGCCGCTTGGCTTTTTCTTTTTCTTTTTGAGATTAGAAGGCCTGTATGGCAATTTCGGGATTTTCCCGTGGCTCCCGGTGCAGGGGAGGTTATGGCAAAAAAATTCGAAAATTTTGGGAGTTAGCCAAATTTTTGAAAAATTGAAAAGTTCTTAGGAACTGAAAAGTTGAAGAACTTAAGCCGTAGTGAAAGCACTGGAAGTTGAGTTGATTTGTGAAACAACTTTCGGCTTTGTTCCTTTTCGGGGACGAAAAGTTTTAAGTGGGGGAGATTGTAATAACCCGGAAATCAGGGCAATTTAAAATTTTTATTTTGGCAATTTTAGCGAATTTTGATTATTTAAAATGAATTATTTTAAATATAAACGACGAGAAATTTATTTTGAATATAAATTGAACGTATATATTATATAGATCGTCGATAGAATATAAATATTTTTTTTATTTATAAAAGGAATTGAAAATGGCGCGGTAGTTCGATAATTCGATTTCAAACTTCAAATGAATGTACCGGGTGCAAAATAAACCGGATTTTAGTGAAACTAAAAATAGTTGAATCTAATTGATAATATCTTTCCAACGAATCCGAAAAATTGAAATTTCATAGCGGGAATCAAAGGATATGTCCAGTTGAAAATTCTGAATAGTCGCTATGGAATTCAGGCCCTTAAAAATAGCCATTTTGCAAACAATCTCGGATTTCGACAAAACCAATTTTGTTGGATCCGTAATGTCAAATTATTGCTAGATTCCAAATTTCATAATTTTTCGAATCAATATGTGAGCGTGGCGAAGTAAAACTTGTTTTGACCATTTCAGTTGAATTTAATCGACTGGAAAATGACCATTTTTCCAACGGTCTCAGAATTCGATGAAACTAGTTTTGTTAGGACCGTATCGTCAATACGAAGCTAGAAAATATTTTTCTAGTTAGTATGTGACCCCGGTAAATTGAAATGCGCGTTCAAATTCAATATATAGAGTATATTTTGATTCTGACGAAAACTGATCGAAATGATCAAATCAGCTTACGATACATATCCCATTGTGTTCGGAATGGGGGTAATTAGCTATGGACGACAAGCGGTGGGTCTCGTTTCGAGGTGAAAATAAAAAGTTGCTTTTTGAAAAAAATAAAATGAATTAAATATAAAATATATATAGGCCCCCCTTTTTGTTCTCCCCCAAATCATTTCAGAAGAAAAAAAAACCTACAGCAAGAATCGCGACCCCCCCCTCTCGACCAGTTCGCCGCGCCCCTCCTCCAGGCGCCGGCGACGCCACGATACCCCCCTAACCTCGAACGACGCTGCGATACCCCCTAAACCTCGAACGGCGCTGCACGACCTTCCCCCCTCCTCCTGCTGGTGTGGCCGCTACTTCTCCTTCCCTCCTTCCTCCTCCCCCTTCGTTCAACAACGGTGAGTTTCTATGATTTTTATTTACATTTAAAACTGATTTTTATTTACATTTAAAACGGATTTTTTTTTAACATAAAAACTGATTTTTAATTTAGCATAAAGTTTAGATTTTTATCAAGTAAAAATTTGATTTTCGTTCATTAAAAAGGATTGATTTTTCATAGAAGGAAAATTAGATTTTTCGTTGTAGAAAAGTTCGTTTTATTTTTCATACATGAAGTGGCAATAAAAATGTAATTTTTACATTAAGGAAAGGATAAAAATATAATTTGTATATTAGAGAGAGAATATAAATATAATTTTTATCATATGTGAAGTTTAAAAATATGATTTATATATATTGAATAGCATAGTAAAAATTCGATTTTTATATATTGAATAACATAGTAAAAATTCGATTTTTATATATTGAATAGCATAGTAAAAATTCGATTTTTATATATTGAATAGCATAGTAAAAAATTCGATTTTTATATATTGAATAGCATAGTAAAAATTCGATTTTTATATATTGAATAACAAAGTAAAAATGTGATTTTTATATATGTAGTGAAAGCGGACAACGAAAGTGACAAGAGGCAAGAACGGCGAAGACTTCTACCTAAGAAGAGTCGTGGCGTTGGATTAGCAAATCTGTGAGAACTTCTTACTTTTAATATTATTTTCTAGATATTGAATATATACTAGGATGCAGACAGTGTTTAGTAGCACCCGACACCCGTCGTCCACAGACCATGGACGGCTTGTATGCTTGTTTGTTTGATTTTGATGTATAGTTGATTGTGTGATGTGAAATGAAATAAAATATTTTATAGTGGAAAATATTTTATAGTTAAAAATAGAATTTTAACGTGTATATGAAATGAAATAAAATAAACAAATCGGATGATTTGCTTATATACACACATTTGACTGATATTGATTGGGACGATAAATTTTACACATCGCCCAACTGCACAAATAAAATCTGTGTTTGTTTGTTTGAAACCCCACACGGGTATTAGGGTGATATTTGATGTACACTAATCCCGATTGTTTAGTTGTATGTCGATTGATTGATTGACAGACTGTTATAAGCGTTGAATATCTATATCTGATGCTTATACAGTGTAGAATGCACTTTGGATGCTGGTTGATTATTCATCGTTGTTATTGTATACATGTGTTGTAGAAAATCCATATAAGTAACATTATATGGTAATTGATTGGGCCTCATTCCAGTTTGAAAATAGAAATGTTTGAAATAGAAATATTTGAAAATAGAAATATTTGAATTAGGAATATTTGAAAATTAAAAATATTTGAAAAAGAAATATTTGAAATAGAATATTTGAAAATCGAAATATATGAAGCCGCGTTGATAGATTGACGCCATTTTGACGTGAACGATATTTATATCGATTTTATTCAAATTGAAGTGAATATTAAAGTGAATTGAAATTCGAATAGAATTGAAATAGAATTGAAATCGTTTTGAAATGAATTCGAATAGAATTGAAATAGAATAGAATTTGAATTGAAATCGAGTTAATTTGAAATTCAAACTGAATTGAAAACGAATTGAAACTGAATTAAAAATCATTTTGAAAAGGAAATCGACGAAGTATATATTATATATATAATATAATGGTCTGAATAGAACGCGCCGCACCGCGGCAGTTCGAGAATTTCGACCATTGACTTCGAACTGATATTACGGGAGATCCGACCGTCGGATTCTCCTAAAACCGGGACCGTTGGGTTCGTATCAAAAATAGCTTTCTAACGAATATTAGAAATTTGAAATATAACGGTTGGATTTGGAATTATGTCCAAATCAAACTTGGAAAAGGTCGCTGTAAGTGCAGTTCGATGGCCGTTGATGGAAATTGAATGTACGGGCCTTGATAAAATTAATAAAAATAGTAATAATTTGTGTAAGATCATAAGAAATGTTTTGTGAAGAAGTGGGATGAAAAACTCCATATTTGAAAAGATAAAAATAGATTTTTATCGAAATGAACTAGTTTTGAACTAGAATTATAATTCTATTTATTTTTAAATAAATAAATTGAATTTGAAATGGTTTTGAAAATAACCAGAATTTCCAATGATTGCATTGGGATGGATTTGAATCGAAATTATCTTTGGAATATTTTGATGTTGGATTTCGTGATTATACAGATGTTGCTATGGAAATTTGAAAGATATAGATATATATATCGTTATTTCCAATACGATATCTGTTGGTCGTAGAATTTGATATTGGATATAAGCCGATATATTTTCTATTCAGAGCCTTGTATTTAATATCAAATGTGATTTGGGTTTGTCGTGAATGGTGTTTTCATTAACACTGTTCTTAAGCCCCGTTGAGAAAAGATTAAATCTTTTTATTTAGATTTAATGAAGTGTACCAATTAAATAATATTTAATTGAATTGATATTGATTTTTGGGTTTATCGTGAACAGTGTTTTAAATAACACTTGTTCTTTAACCCGATAATTAATGGAATGTGATTTTGGGTTTATCGTGAACCGTGTTTAAAATGGCACTGATTCTTTAACCCAGTTAACGATTAAAACTAAGTGGAGTTTTAATGAATCTTTAATTAGATTGAAAAGATCGAGAATGGAGTATCACCAGTTTTGCTCCTGGCGATAGTTAAATCTTTAATTAGATTTGAACGTGAAATGGTAATTGAATTTACCGATAGCACCATGGTGTTAGATAGGAAGTATGACCAGTTTTACTTCATAGGATGAATAGGTTGGGATTGGGAAATAAAAATAAATGATTACTTCGGTGTGGTTCGCTAATCCCGACTAGTTTGAATTGATATTCAAAGGAGACTAAAGAATAAATTTAAAGAATTTATCTTTGATAAAATTAATGGGAACCTTTCCCAAAATATAAGAATATTTGAATAAAAAGAATATTCTGAAGTGGAATGAGGCGTATGTTGTGTTTGTGTAACACTTTTATAATATATACGCGAGTTATTCAGGAAGACCGGGTTTATCCCATTCTGAATTACTGATTCGACGTGGTGTCGAAGATGAAGACGGTGGTTGAAGACCGGAGGTCTTCACGTCGTTTGGGTAATTACTGATGATCTTGATAGGGCTGTACACCCAAGAAGATAGAAATAGTTGGTGATCGTCCAGACGTACTTGGAGATCGATGGATATGCTGGGTACTAGGTGCCTCCGGTTTCGTTCAGACCTAGAACGAACTTGTAAATGGACTGTGTGCCTGACATTGGATTTTAGTCCGTGTGATTGATTTCTATTAAATATATATCTGTTTGGCGGTGGAGAATTTATTCTCTTACTAAACGCCCTTCTCTGAGACGTACGAGCTCAGGGGTTATATATTGATGGATATCAAACGCATGGAGTGAATTGCCTGTGTGGCATGCCTAAGTGGCAATTGATCGAGGCTTCTGTTGAAAAGCAAAGTCTTGTGGTGATGATCAAAGCACAGCCTGTGTGGCACAGCTTTGTGTAACGTGAATTCGCGAGCCTCGCACCCCGGTTGTGAACCAAAAACGGGAGGGGACCTCAGGGAGGGCATGCGTTTCTTTCTAGCTAGGGTGGTGTCAGTGACCTACCAGCCCTGACATTTATATACTTTTCACCTGTGTGGTTGTTGCTGTTGCGAGGTGCCTCGGTTTGATCGGACGATCCGGGTCCGATGGAGTCATTTGATGGTTCATTTGCGCCCCAAAGGGCGGGGAAACATAGTGTTCAGGCATTTTAATCCACATCGGTGGACCGGCTCTATCGCTCCAAGGGTCGATGCGTTCTAATCCTGAGACATGGTAGGCTAGATTGTCTCGAATCGGTTGAGGACTATCTTTTGCCTCGGTTCATAGATGGAAATGCAATTTCCAAATGCGTGACATTTGCGGTTTTATTTGTAGAGCCTAGTATGGCGACATAGTGGGATGGGGAGCTTATGCCGTCTATGATTGATACTTATGATTTGAAGTTGTTTTATACACTATGCACTTATAATAGTATCAAATGATTT
The DNA here is from genome assembly GCA_030737875.1 of Allium sativum. Classification (NCBI taxonomy): domain Eukaryota; kingdom Viridiplantae; phylum Streptophyta; class Magnoliopsida; order Asparagales; family Amaryllidaceae; genus Allium; species Allium sativum. Next base: position 930,450,163 of record CM060922.1, on the reverse strand, counting down.
GTTTTAAACGTATCAAGCATTCTTGGCTATTATAAGGTAAAAACCCTATCCTCTGTCTTGCGTTGCATTGTGTGATGGGACCTGGGTCTTATAATAGCTTCATTTTTCTTTATTTAGCATTGCGCTGTTTGTTTGATGCACTGGTATTCTTGGGAGGAAACCCGTTCCGTGTTATACGGCGTGGTCCCTTGATTTACCTAACTTTAAAATAAAGATTTATAACTGTTTTTAGTTCTCACACCAGTCCCATGACTGACCTGGAGTTTATTGTTTTAACCTAAACTCTGGGTGCCCTTATTTTCGACACGGGCAGCTAGTAGTTTTGGTTTTGCAGATTTATATTCACAGGATCCTGGTTTACACCTGGAATGATATCCGGAAAGCTTTGTATCCGTATATCTCCTTCAGTTGTGTATTGTATTATTTTCCGCTGCAATGTAATGTATTGTAAATCTCTGATATTTCTGTGTATTATTCATTTATACTCTGTATATTCTTGTAATCTGATGCATTGTTGTAATATACAACTAAATGTTCTTCCGTCTGCGTTCTATTTTGTCGTGTTCTCACAGTAATTCGTTCTTTCCCATCTCTTCGGAGGCCGGGGAAGTTCGGGTCGCTTCATTCTCACATTAGGATCCACTCCGCCATGCTTTTATGACGTTGTGATTTGCTGTTCCAGTTCCATAATTTGCAAACGAGCTCCAATCTTCACACCGTCCATTTTGCTTGCCTAAGCGTGTCATTCCGGACAACTTTCGCCTAATGGACTTTTCCTCGAAAATGCTTCGTTTCGCCAGAATTCGCGAAAAGACACAATTTGGATAGCAAAATTTGAATGTGTTTTTCGGACGACTCCGCAATCCAAAATATGACTTCCATATACCCAAATTGAAGAGAAAATCAAGCTCATCGATTTTGGTACTGTGGAGTTTTAGCCGGAAGTGCTCAGATTGGAAGTTATGGGCTGAAGAGCGTCAGGGTGTTAGTTGCAAAACTAAAAATTATTGAAAATTGTGTTTTTGAAGATGGAGGGACCCACGGTTGGAATGGTGTGGCCAGAGGGGGCGGTATGGGGTCTGGAGGGGGCGGAGGTGTTGTAAGTGGCGGCGCTGGCAGGGCAGTGGCCGGAATTGGCGGATATGGGTGTGTTAGGGTTCGTGGGGTTTGGGTTTCAAACGGAGGAAGGGGCGTGTGGCTGCGACGAGGAGGGAGCTCCAGCGACGGCGATCGCTAGGAGGGCACGGTGGCTAGCGTGGGCAGAGGGTGGCTGGGCGATGGGAGAAAAAGGGGGGAGCGGGTTTGGGGAAATGGGGTACTGGGGTTTTCTTTTTTTTTAATGAAATTTAGGGTTGGAAAATCTATATATAACTTTTCCATTCGAACTCCAAATCGAACCCACCGACTATCGCCCTCAACTAATTACTTCCATTCCGAACACAATGGGATATGTTTCGTAACCCAATTCGGCTGTTACGATCAGTTTTTCTTTAATTTAAAATATAAATTAATATAACGTTCAAAATTGATTTCAACGTACATTTTAATTTACCGAGGCCACATATTGACTCCAAAAATTTCAGAAAAATAAATCTAGCTATGTTTTAACAATACGGTTCTAACAAAATTAATTTTGTTGAATTTGGAGACCATTTGGAAAATGGCCATTTTCCAGTCGATTAAATTCAAACTGAATTGAACAAACACGTTTAAATCCACCATGCTCACATATTAATTCCAAAAATTATAAAAATCGGAATCTAGCAATAACTTGACATTCCAGATCCAACAAAAGTGGTTTTGTCAAAAGGGAGATCATTTGCAAAATGGCTATTTTTAAGCGCTATATGTTATATAAAAAATATATAAATTCCATAACGACTATTTCGAATTTTATACTGGACATAACTTTCAATTCTTGTTATGAAATCTGGATTTTTCACATTCGTTAGAAAGATATAATTAAACAAATTCAAATATTTCTGGTTTTACTGAAATCCGATTTATTTTGAGTCATGTACATTCAAATGAAATTTTAAATCGAATTTTCAAACTACTGTGCCATTTCAGCCCCGTTTTATAATTAAAATAAATTTATATGTTCTAACTACGATTTAAATCAATTTTAAATCATTATTATTTAAAATAAATCATATAAATATTCAAAATCCATTAAAACGGCTAAAATAAAAATTTTAAATTGGTTCTGAAAATCCGGGTTGTTACAATCTCCCCCACATAAAATATTTTCGTCCTCGAAAAGGAATGGAGCTAAAAGTTGTTTAACTAACCAACTCAACTTTCATTCTGGCTTTCATTCTTCAACTTTTCAGTTTCTAAGAACTTTCTAATTTCTCAAAAATTTGACTAACACTGTAACGAATAGGGATTTTTGATCCCGAAAATCGACACAAAAACACCATATCGAACATTCAAGCATTGAAAACACCAGAACGTTATTTGAAAGAAATTAGAGGGTGAGATAAGAAATAAAGAAAGTTAGAATAGAATAATAAGAAGAACCAACACAACACAGAGTCTAACATCGTAGCGGAACAAAATATAATATAGAAATAACTTTTATTGAGAGATTGAAATAATACTTACAACATCAGAGTATATCAGTACATCTGGACAGTTATAATAGTATGTCCTCATATAACACACACAACGGAATAATAACGGTATAACATCATACGTCTGAACTCCTTCAGCTCATCTTTGGACTTCACCGCATCTGATAACCTGAACCTGCACAACCCGGTCTAACCCGAGCATTACAAACACCGGGTTAGTCTGGTGAACCAGAGTGAATAAAACACATTAAGTTTAAAGGGGTCATCCAACTTGATTTTAAAGTCAAAAAACTTTTGAAAGAAAAAGATAATCGTAAGACCAAATCCACATATAAATACGGATGGTTTTTACCATACGATAACCCAAAACATTTTTGAAATCAACTCATCTGATATTATAATAGTGCCTAAATACAAATAAATAGAATCTAGCAGAACGCTTGCATCTCACGCTCCACATATATAGTATACAATCAAAACCGCGGGCTCTTATTAGAGATTGGATTCCGATTACGACAAGGTATGGAACCACCTGCCGATAGTGTATTTCTATAGGGGAATACACTGAGTTTAACAAGAATGTCTTGCAACCCGACCCACACATGACCGACCACTCATTTTGCTTGAGTGTATCGAATGTATATCAGCAACGGTTGGGCTCAAACCACCATTTTCCGAAAAGGGACAGCATCGATATAGACTAAATAAGCAAAATGAATTTATCTAGATAGGTGATTATACACCCTAATGGGAGCGACCCACATAGCCATGCTGCCTGCCCGATTTCTGTCATTTTCTGGTTGTGAGGCTTGAGGTTCGAATTCACCTTTATACCATCTGGCCACCATTTACTTTGAATGCCACATCGTCAAATCTGCCAGATATCACTAATTGATGTCCACAGAAATACGTTGGTTGTTAAGCTAAAGAAGTTTCCCTTCTATGCCAACAACTTAGTACGTTTGAAGAAATCAACGTACGTGATTCCTTTGGAAATACTCTGTCAGACATCCGTCCATACAAGTTGTCCTAGGACTGAACAAACTGAAGGTACCCTCCTACCACATCCTAGGAATCACCCTATAGATCAGTAGTAAGTAGTCCTTGCAATCCGTAGATTCCAATCATGACATAATCATTATTAACTCTAGGGATCAGCCAGAGGTATTTAACAATGGTTCTTCCGCTCATGAAGATTTACGGTCTTCACTTGCTCCATCTTCAATCATCATCTTTCACGTGTTTGCTGGTTTAGAACGGTTTTCGAATATAAATTCGATCCCAGTCTTTCCGTACCAACAACGCATTGGGTATGATTTTGATAGTCAGTTATTTAACTATCAAAATAAACAGCCATAAAATAAAATAGGTCCATTAGTTCAGAACACAGCGTCTCTTGGCCTTTAAAAACAATATGTTGGTTGTAATACCAAAAATATATTAGTTTTAGTATATAAATATTTTCAAATAATTTTATTTAATACTTAGAAAAATATCTTAAAATCATATTCCATATCCCGTTAACTACCATTTCAAACCATTTGTTTATAATACTACTTATATCTATAATTGCAGAATTGATTCAACTCATCGTCGTAAAACAATCGTTACGAAATATCCTTTAGGTTCGTTATTTCAACATCCTAATAGTCACTTAACTCCCTAGATTAAACTTATTCTAAATCTTATCTCTTAACTTTAAAGATATCTTTTTATCTTCACAAATCCCTTTTTCTTTATTTCGGAAACATCATTTCATATCCTCAAGCCCATTCTTAATTCCTGCTATTTTGAAAATATCAATATATGTTTCCTCAAATCCTTCAAATATTGTTGCATTATTATTTCTCAAAATAAATCTCTTCTAACATATTTATCATTACAACTAATATCACCTTTCGGTAATCCTGAGGTCGTTTAAGTTGGGGTATTCTAATTACCTCTCAGACCTTGATCAACAACATTCTTATCTAAAGATAAATATGAATTGTAATTCAAAAACCCATATTCATTCTAATACCATTTTCCACTAGAGATACACTAATGTTTCACCTAACGGTGAATCAATCTTTATAAAACAGTTTGTATTTTGGCCATGAACTATAAATTTCTCAACCAATATCACCCATTGGTTGATATTACAACAACGTTGAATTTGAATTCAACAATCAGTAATCCAATCACAAGGGTTAAACAATTCATATAATGATCATATGCGGATAAATAATCAATTCAACTGGTAGCGGTCAACCAATGATAATCATTCAAGTATCCAATTTAATTAAAACACGTTTATATCATTATAAATGTAACCAACAAGGTAAGTTACCTCTGTTAGGAATAATCGTTAAAAATAATGATTTCATTTCATTTAAATTAAACAACAATTTAATTAAAAAAATCAATAAAATATATAACAAATATCCAACCAATCATCAAATCAACCAACCACAAGCAAACACAACATACACAAAAAAAACCCCCGACTTATAATAATTATAAGTGGAAGAACTGAGTGAGTTTAACTCACCTTTATATGATTCTATGTTAAAACGATTCGGGTTAATCTAATTAAATGGGCATTTAATTAGATTAAACATTTCGGCAGCTATCAAATCTGACCAGACCGACTTCACCCCGTTGTGCTCTCTGATGCGGTTCCAACGTTTTCAATCTTGTCCGATTCTGATTAACCCATAAAAAGTTATTAATATTTAAGTATTCATGATTTTTAAATCAACAATTAACTTCCTAATTTAATTATATTATAATTATTTTAAATTAGGTATTGAACATGCAAAATACTTACTGGCCGCCTCCTTTTGCTTCATTGGGAAATTAGGCCCATCCATCTTTCCAGTTCAAAACTCTGAACTAAATATATATAGATATTTCTTTAAAGGCCTTTATCCAATCATGTGGCCCAGATAAACCCCAAGTTAAAAATCCATATACGCTTTCTCCTTCTCCATCAAAGATCAAACACAGGCATTTTCTCCATTTCGAAATACACAGGAGCTTCTGCTCCTTCATAACCGCACCCTCAAAGCACCCTCCCACCCTTTTTCTTCCCGTTTGTAAAGCCACTCCTTCTCCTACCATTATACCCTTCATTGTTTCCACGTTTAGATCCCATACCATACTCTTCTTCTACATTTAATACACGTCCTTCCATTCTTCCTGCAGATTTCCCTTCGCTGAACCCACTTTGTTATGCAATCATCCCCTTCTCACGTGTGTCACAAAGAATAAGACCGGCATCTAAATTCTCTTTTTATCTTTTCCTCTAAAAACTCATGGCCCAAGCCCATCTTTGTTCAGCCCAAATAATCCAAAGATCCAAACCGTTGTGTCCTTCTTCCTTCCTACAGTATCCGCACTTAATCCTTCCCCATTGTTTTTCTTCTGAAACCCATACTTCCTAGGATATTTTACCCCACCTCTTCTTTGTTTTATATATATTGTTCGCACCTGCTACCGTCATTTCGAACACATCTCCTCCTTCCCATTTTCCACTGTTCACCACCACCCCTCACGTTCTACCTCCACAAACATCTCCTACACTACACCGTAATCCACCATGAAACTTCCCTCTCTTGTACCACATGAACACGATGCCAACTTCCTGCTGCACACAACTTCCTTCCACGTTCTCTCATTTCCCATCTTGTGTGCCACTTCATTCACTATCTCCATTAGTTCCATTCAACAGATCCCCTTCGCCTTAGTTTACTAAACTTCCACCCGTAGGCTAGCTTACAGACTTTCAAACACCCTCACACCCCATGATCGCTTGTATGCAACGCATTATCAGCCTTTCCATCCACCTACGCTTCCAGTCCCTTCAAAGCACTAGCACTCCCCTCAACCTCGACCACTTGTGGATCTAATCAGCTACCTACTTCTGGGTAATCTTATTGAACCTTCCGCCTCTTCCACCTTCGCCTGCGGCAGCGACCTACAGCTCCACCCAGTTCGAATCCCTGTTGTCCTCGTTGGCGAACTTGCAGGTTAAAAAGGAGAAGAGATTCTATAGATTTGTACTGTTTTGGTTGCAAAGAAGATGAAGGGGAAACGTTTGGTTTGTGTTTAATATGGGTTTACGTTTTAGAGGATGAAGGACAGTTACTTTTTTGAAGATGGAGTATGGGTTTTAAATAAGGGAAAAAGGTTTTCGTTTTAAGGTTTGTCCAAGAAAATGAGGGAGAAGCCTGCTATATTTATATTGCTCGAAGACTTGGTTGCCATGGGAGGAAGTTTGGTTGGCACGACAATTATTTGGAACGCAAGGAAATGGTTTGTAGGCATGGCATGGTTTACAGGGTAGCTTGTCTCATTTTTAATAGCTGTAGAGTGATTTGATATGCATGCGCGCTAGTGCATAGGAAAAAGGAAAATAAAATAAAAGGAGTAGGAGCAAACGTATTCTCAGCTAGAAGGTAGGTTTGGTTGCCTTAGTATAGGATGCACGTGAGTTAGGGTAGAAAAGTATAGCCTGAAAATTTAAAAGGGTAGGTCCTTTTTACATGTGCGTAAATAAATTAAGGGGAAATGTTAATGCAAGCTGAAAGAATTCGCTTGTACTTCTGGAGAAATCTGCTACAGCAAAATATCATTTTCCACTGTTGATGATGCTTTAATTTTCCTCACGTTTGTTTTAGGAGTTAAATTAATAAAGCTATGATTAATTTTCTTAGTACACGCCTCGTCGTGTGGACATGGTAAATTGCTAGAAGTAATTCCTTGATTTGCTCCTGCTGATTTTGTAGAATTAACATTAAAACTATTAATACCAGGACTACTATTGTTGTTAATCTCAAATGTTTTGTTGCTTAGCTCTTCTATCTCAATCGGTTTAGTTAGTTTGTGCTTGGCATTATCAGCTATTACTTATTTTGCAATTTCTTGAATTTGAAGTTTTGGATTTTCAGAGTTATATAGTTTGCAAAATAACTAACTGCTTTGATTGCTAATTATATTGAACTTGATATCAATTGCCAAGCATACAAAAATGTCATGTATAAAGCTAATGATAGCAATTGTCAAAATAATTAATGTATAAATGGCCACGGTCCCAGCTATTTTTGCGGCATAACAAACGGAGAAGTAATGGAACAAAAATCATTCCGAATATAAATCAATATGGAATTAGAACTCAAAATTAACGTATTCGAGTTTTAATGATGCCCAAATTCTATTGAAAATCTCTTTATATTAATAAATAACGTTATCGTTTATAAACGATTTCCATAGCGACTATTTTAAATTTTGATTTGGGCATAACTTACAATATATAAACTGAAATCTCAAGTTTTCTCTTTCGTTAGAAAATTATAATAAGATCCTGACATTTCTTGTTTCATAGAATTACGACTTATATCGGATCCTGTATATCCAGTTGAAGTTCAAAACTCCATATTACGAATTGCCACACCATTTCGAGCTCAATTTATATTTATATAAAAATATAACGTTCAAATTTTGTTTTAAATAACGAATTCAATATTAAAATTGTAAGGACACGTAACTCCCCCGTGAACGAAAGACCGGGTACTTTGAGGACAAGACGCATCAGAACGCAAGCAGAAGAACATTTCATTGTATATTACAACTTTTCCATCAGAATACAAGAATACTACAGAGTATGAATAAATATTACACAGAAAATATCATAGATTTAAATTACATTTAAATACATCACAGCGGAAAATAATACAAAACACAGCTAGAAGTAATACGCAGATACAGAGCTTTCCGAGTATTGTTCCAGCTGTAAATCAGGATCATGTGGAAAATAATACAAAACACAGCTAGAAGTAATACGCAGATACAGAGCTTTCCGAGTATTGTTCCAGCTGTAAATCAGGATCATGTGAATATAAATTTGCAAACACAAAACTACTAGCTGCCCGTGTCAAAATAGGGGAACCCAGAGTTTAGGTTAAAACAACAAACTCCAGGTCAGTCATGTGACTGGTGTGAGAACTAAAACAGTTATTAATCTTTATTTTAAAGTTAGGTAAATCAAGGGACCACGCCGTATAACATGGAACAGATTGCCCCCCAAGAATACCAGTGTATAGGACAACAGCGCAATGCTAAATAAAGAAAATGAAGCTATTATAAGACCCAGGTCCCATCATATAATGCAACACAAGCCGGAAGATAGGGTTTTACCTTATAATAGCCAAAGAATGCTTGATACGCTAAATTTCATGTTTTATTATTACTATAAGTGTATAGTGCCAAAACAATTTCAATCATAAATATCAATTATAGACAGCATGGGGTACCATATATCATGTCCCCAATACTAGGCTCTATAATCAAAACCGCAAAGTCACGTATTGGAAGTTGGATTTCCATCTGCGAACCGAGGCCAGGGATCGTCCTCTACCGATTCGAGACTGTCTATCCCAAGCCTCAGGACCCGGACACAGGTGAGCCCTTGGATCGTCAGGGCCGGTCCACCGATGTGGATTAAAATGCCTGAACACTGCGTTTCCCCACCCTTTGGGGCGTAAATGAGCCAAATGACTCTATTGGCTCCACACAGTCACCGATATATCCGAGGCGCCTTGCAACAGCAACAACCACACAGGTGAAAATAATATAAATGTCAGGGCTGGTAGGTCACTGACACCACCCTAGCTAGAAGGAAACGCATGCCCTCCCTGATGTCCTCTCCCGTTTCTGGTTCACAACCGGGGTGTGAGGCTCGCGAATCAACATTACACAAAGTTATGCCACAAGGCGGTGCTTTGATCATCAACCACAAGACTTTGCTTTTCAACAGAAGCCTTGATCAATTGCCACTTAGGCATGCCACACAGGCAATTCACTCCATGTGATTGATACCCATCAATATATAACCCCAGAGCTCGTACGTCTCAGAGAAGAGCGCTAAACAAGAGAATAAATTCTCCTCCGCCAAACAGATATATATTTATAGAAATCAATCACACAGAATAAAATCCAATGTCGGACACACAGTCCATTTACAAGTTCGTTCTGGGTCTGAACAAAACCGAAGGCACCTTGTACCTCGCATATCCATCGATCTCCAAGTACGTCTAGACGATCATCAACTGATTCCCTCCTCTTGGGTGTACAACCCAATTAAGATCATCAGTAATCACCCAAACGATGTGAAGTCCTCCGGTCTTCGACCACCGTCTTCATCTTCGACACATCGTCGAATCAGTTATTCAGAATGGGTTAAACCCGGTCTTTCTGAATAACTCGCGTATATAATAAACAAGTGTTACACAAACACAACATACGCCTCATTCCAATTCAGAATATTCTTTTATTCAAATATTCTTACACTTTGGGAAAGGTTCCCATTAATTTTATCAAAGATAAATTCTTTAAATCTATTCTTTAATCTCCTTTTGAATATCAATTCAAATTAGTTGGGATTAGCGAACCACACTGAAGTAATCATTTATTTTATTTCCCAATCCCAACCTATTCATCCCATGAAGTAAAACTAGTAATACTTCGCATCTAACACCACAGTGTTATCGGTAAATTCAATTAATATTTCACGTTCAAATCTAATTAAAGATTTAACTATCGCCTGCAGTAAAACTGGTGATACTCCATTATAGGTTATTTCAATCTAATTAAAGATTCATTAAAACTCCACTTGGTTTTAATCTTCCCAATAAGCACTATCAATGATTATTTAACTTGGGAAATCATATCCTGTCTTTAACTGGGTTAAAGAACCAATGTCATTTAAAACACAGTTCACTATAAACCCAAAATCACATTCCATTCCAATTCAATTATGGAAACTTCTGGTTACTGTTAAAACTCTTTCAAATCCAATTTATTTATTTAAAAATAAATATATTATTATTCTAGTTCAAAACTGGTTCATTTCGATGAAAATCTATTTTTATCATTTCAAATTTGGAATTTTTCATCTCAATTCTTCACAAATCATTTCTTATGATTTTACACAAATGATTAATATTTTTAATAATTTTATCAAGGCCCGTACAGTCGAATTCCATCAACGGCCATCGAACTGCACTTACAGCGACCTTTTCCAAATTTGATTTGGACATAATTCCAAATCCAACCGTTAGATTTCAAATATCTAATATTCGTTAGAAAGCTCTTTTCGATACGAACCCAACGTTCCGGTTTTAGGAGAATCTGACGGTTAGATCTCTCCTAATATCCATTCGAAGTCAATGGTCGAAATTCGCGAACTGCCGCGGCGCGTTCTATTCAGGCCATTCTATATATATAATATATATATTATATATATTTCATCGATTTCCTTTTAAAACGTATTTTATAAATCATTTTAAATTCACTTTCGAAACGATTTCAACTTCATATTCAATTTCGAATCAAAATTGAATATTCCACATCATCGATATACAAATGATAATATTTCAAAACATTATATTTTGAAATCACTTTCTTTTCTATATTCATTATAAAAATGAATAAAATCGATATAAACATCGTTCACGTCAAAATGTCGTCAATCTAATCAACACGACTTTTATTCAACACATGAATGTTTATTCTATTCTACACATGAATATTTATTCTATTCAATACATGAATATTTATTCTACTCACCACATTAATATTTATTCTATTCAACACATGAATTTATATTATTTAACACATGAATATTTATTCTATTCAACACATGAATATTTATTCTATTCAACACATGAATTTTTATTCTATTCAACACATGCATTTATTCTATTCGACACAAGAATTTATTTTCAATTCAACACATGAATTTTTATTCTATTCAACACATGAATTTATTTTCTGTTCAACACATGAATTTTTATTCTATTCAACACATGAATTTATTCTATTCAACACATGAATTTATTTTCTATTCAACACATGAATTTTTATTTTTATAATATTCCTTATTTTTCAAATTGGAATGAGGCCCAATCAATTACCATATAACGTTTATTATATGGATTCCCTACAACACATGTATATAACAACAACGATAAATCATCAACCGTCATCCAGAGTGCACCACACAACTGCGTAAGCATTAAATATAAATAATTAATGCTTACACAGTCTGTCAACCCATCGATTGACATACAACTAAACAAGCGGGATTAATGTACATCAAATATCATCCCAATACCCGTGTGGGGTTTCAAATCAACAAACACAGATTTTATTTGTGCAGATGGGCGATGTGTAAAATTTATCGTCCTAATCAATATCAGTCAAATGAGTGTATATAAACAAATCGTCCGATTTGTTTATAAATATTTATTTTATATACACGTTAAAAATCATATTTTTAACTATAAAATATTTTCCACTATAAAATATTTTATTTCATTCCACATCACACAATCAAATTTCACAACACAGCAATCAAACAAACAAGTCATCCATGGTCTGTGGACGACGGGTGTCGGGTGCTACTAAGCACCGTCTGCATCCTAATATTTATTTTTAACTAGAAAACAAGATTTAAAGTGAGAAGTTCTCACCGACTAGCTAAACCGATACACCGCGACTCTTCATATGTAGAAATCTTCATCGTGCTCGCCTTTTGTCAATTTCATTGTCTGTAGCCACTACATACATAAAAATCACATTTTTATATTATTGCTATGTATATAAAAATCACATTTTTATATTTACTCTATATGGATAAAAATCACATTTTTAACCGTTACTATATAGATAAAAATTCTATTTTTATACCAGTACTATATAGATAAAAATTATATTTTTATACCGCTACTATATAGATAAAAATTCTATTTTTATTACTCTACATAAATAAAAATCATATTTTTATTATCTATACTATATAAAAATCATATTTGTATTATCTATACTATATAAAAATCATATTTTTATTATCTATACTATATAAAAATCATATTTTTATTATACATCTCATATGATAAAAATCACGACTTTTTATATTAAAAGATCCAATCTTTGGATTAGTAAAAATCTAATCTTTCCCTATCATGAAAATCTTAACTTTAACTTAATAAAAATCTCGTCTTTAAACAATTAAAAATCTTATCTTTAACCATTTAAAAATTATAACTTTTATATATATATATATATAGATTCTAACTTTCTCTACATTAAAATCATCATTTTATTTTCATTTTTATATAAGTAAATAATTAAAGAAACTGAAATAAAATAAAATAAATGAAATTTACCTTTGTTTTAAAGGAGGGGGAGGGTCATCATCGCGCTTAGGAGGAGATGGGGGGGGGAGGGGGGAGGGTCTGTAGCGGAGTGACTGAGGGGCCTTCAAGGCGGCGTCGGGGTGCGCTGGGAGGGGAGGCGCGGCACCTGAGAGGGGGAGAGGCGATCGCCTATGGCGGATCGCGCGTCTGCTGCTGCGCGTCCTCTCCTTTTTCTTTTTTATTTTATTTAATTTCTGATTTGAAGAAAAACCCGACGGGGAGGGGTAATAGACGAGGGAGGGGTTGACTTTCCTTTAATGAATTAATATTTTTTTTAAACTCCCAAAGATTAACTTTAAATTTCGACCTCCAAATGAGACCCATTGCCTATCGTCCCTAGCTAATTACCCCCATTCCGAACACAATGGGATATGTATCGTAAGCTGATTCAACTGTTTCGATCAGTTTTCATCATAATCAAAATATAAATCTATATATTGAATTTGAACGCGTATTTCAATTTACCGGGACCACATACGGACTCTAAAAATTCCCGAAAAATATTTTCTAACTTCGTATTGATGATACGGTTCTAACAAAACTAATTTCGTCAAATTATGAGATCGTTTGAAAAATGGCCATTTTCCAGTCTATCGAAATTGACTGAAACTATTCAAAACACGTTTAACTTCGCCACACTCACACATTGACATAGAAAATTATGAATTTTGAAACCTAGCAATAATTCTACATCCCGGATCCAACAAAAGCGGTTTCGTCGAAAACCGAGGTCGTTTGCAAAATTTCCATTTTTAAGGGCCAAAATTCCATAGCGACTATTCTGAATTTTCAACTTGGCATAACTTTTTATCCTCGCTATGAAATTTCAATTTTTCGGATTCGTTGGAAAGATATTCTCAAATAGATTCTAATATTTTTGGTTTCGCTAAAATCCAGTTTTTTTTTCAATCTTGTACATTCATTTGAATTTTGAAATCGAAATTTCAAACTACCGCGCCATTTTCAATTCCTTTTATAATCAAAAATAAATATTTATATTCTAACGACGATTCAAATAAAAATATGCATTCTAATTCTATTCAAAATAAAATTTCTCGTCGTTATTATTTAAAATAATTCATTTTAAATAATCAAAATTCGCTAAAATTGCCAAAATAAAAATTTTGAATTGGCTCGGATTTCTGGTTATTACAATCTCCCCTACTTAAAACTTTTCGTCCCCGAAAAGGAACGAAGTCGAAAGTTGTTTAACTAATCAACTCAACTTTCATTATTTTCTTTACGGCTTAAGTTCTTCAACTTCTCAGTTTCTAAGAACTTTTCAAATTTTTCAAAAATTTGGCTGACACCCTAAATTTTCGAAAAATTTCGCCATAACTTCCCCTGCACCGGGAGCTTCGGGATATTTCAAATAGCCTCCCATGGCCCTTACCAATCCAAAAAGAAAAAAGCCAATCGTCTCATAAAATCATTAAAAACTCAAGAAATACAATAAACATGTACCTATTTATCGGGCAAATAATTTTATTCTTCTGCTCTAGCCTCCTTGTTATGACCTGTTTAATGTAAGTACATGTATATATATGCAAATGCGACAAATTTTCAATACAACTCACTATTTGGTTCAATTAGGCTAAAGGTTCAACATTTAATTAATCAAACAATAACCAGACAACACAATCAGCAATCAATTTGTTGATTAGCTTTTCAAATTCATAATTTTGATACATATACAGAAAATCATGTTTTTGGTGCTAAATCACAACAATAGCCCTATCTAGTTTTGGTTCTCACACCAGTCAATTGGAATCATATAGTTATCCCACTTTCGTCACTCGAACATGAATACTGATGACGACTAGTCAATCATCGGAATCATCTCCGAGCGACTAGAGCGTGATTCTATATCTATCCAGTATATTAAAACTTCAAATACACGCGGATCAGACGTATACGCAAAATCTTTATATACTTGATTGTCCAAATCAATACAAAAAAAATAATCAAATGCGAATAATTGATTTAAATTTTCAAAACAAAACTTGTTTTCAATTTAAAAATATACTCTTCACACTCGTTCTAGGATACTACTGATCCCATCTCTAACGAGTCATTCCCGTTGGATATTACTAATCCAATCTCTGATGAATTCTTTTGTATGGTTCTAATGTGCCTTGTTCTCCGAGCTCTGTAAACCAAAGCTCTGATACCAATGTAAGGACCTGTAACTTCCCCGTGAAGGAAAGAGCGGATACTTTGAGGACAAGATGCATCAGAACGCAAGCAAAAGAACATTACATTGTATATTACAACAATTCCATCAGAATACAAGAATACTACAGAGTATGAATAAATATTACACAGAAAATATCAGAGTTATAAATTACATTTAAATACATCGCAGCAGAAAATAATACAAAACACAACTAGAAGTAATACGCGAATACAGAGCTTTCTGAGTATTGTTCCAACTGTAAATCAGGATCATGTGAATATAAATCTGCAAACCCAAAACTACTAGCTACCCATGTCAAAATAGGGGCACCCAGAATTTAGGTTAAAACAATAAACTCCAGGTCAGTCATGTGACTGGTGTGAGAACTAAAACAGTCATTAATCTTTATTTTAAAGTTAGGTAAATCAAGGGACCATGCCGTATAACACGGAACGGTTTCCTTCCAAGAATACCAGTGCATAGAACAACAGCGCAATGCTAAATAAAGAAAATGAAGCAATTATAAGACCCCAGGTCCCATCACCCAATGCAACGCAAGTCGGAAGATAGGGTTTTACCTGATAATAGCCAAAGAATGCTTGATATGCTAAATTTCATGTTTTATTATTATTATAAGTGTATAGTGTCAAAACAATTTCAATGATAAATATCAATCATAGACGGCATTGGTTCCATATATCATGTCACCAATACTAGGCTCTACAATCAAAACTGCAAAGTCAGGTATTGGAAGTTGGATTTCCATCTGTGAACAGAGGCCAGGGATCGTCCTCTACCGATTTGAGACTGTCTTGCCCGAGCCTCAGGATCCAGACACAGGTGATCCCTTGGATCATCAGGGTCGGTCCACCGATGTGGATTAAAATGCCTGAACATTGCGTTTCCCCACTCTTTGGGGCGTAAATGAGCCAAATGACTCCATCAGCTCCACACAGTCACCGATATATCCGAGGCGCCTCGCAACAGGAACAAACACACAGGTGAAAATAATATAAATTTCAGGGCTGGTAGGTCACTGACACCACCCTAGCTAGAAGGAAACGCATGCCCTCCCTGATGTCCTCTCCAGTTTCTGGTTCACAACCGGGGTGTGAGGCTAGCAAATCAACGTTACACAAAGTTATGCCACACAGGCGGTGCTTTGATCATCAACCACAAGACTTTGCTTTTCAACAGAAGCCTTGTTCAATTGCCACTTAGGCATGCCATACAGGCAATTCACTCCATGCGATTGATATCCATCAATATATAACCCCTGAGCTCATACATCTCAGAGAAGGGCGTTAAGCAAGAGAATAAATTATACGTCGCCAAACAGATATATATTTAATAGAAATCAATCACACAGAATAAAATCCAATGTCAGACACGCAGTCCATTTACAAGTTAGTTCTGGGTCTGAACGAAACCGGAGGCACCTTGTACCTCGCATATCCATCGATCTCCAAGTACATCTGGACGATCACCAACTGATTCCCTCCTCTTGGGTGTACAGCCCAATCAAGATCAACAGTAATCACCCAAACGATGTGAGGACCTCCGGTCTTCGACCACCGTCTTCATCCTCGACACATCGTCAAATCAGTTACTCGGAATGGGTTAAACCCGGTCTTTCTGAATAACTCGCGTATATAATAAACAAGTGTTACACAAACACAACATATGCCTCATTCAAATTCAGAATATTCTTTAATCCAAATATTCTTACACTTTGGGAAAGTTTCCCATTAATTTTATCAAAGATAAATTCTTTAAATTTATTCTTTAATCTTCTTTTGAATATCAATTCAAATTAATCGGGATTAGCGAACCACACCGAAGTAATCATTTATTTTATTTCTCAATCCCAACCTATTCATCCCATGAAGTAAAACTGGTAATACTTCATATCTAACACCACGGTGTTATCGGTAAATTCAATTACCATTTCACGTTCAAATCTAATTAAAGATTCAACTATCGCCTGGAGTAAAACTGGTGATACTCCATTCTCGGTTATTTCAAAATAATTAAATATTCAGTAAAACTTCACTTGGTTTTAATCTTCCCAATAATCACTATCAATGATTATTTAACTTGGGAAATCATATCCTGTCTTTAACTGGGTTAAAGAACCAATGTCATTTAAAACACGATTCACTATAAACCCAAAATCACATTCCATTCCAATTCAATTATTGAAACTTCTGGTTACTATTAAAACCCTTTCAAATCCAATTTATTTATTTAAAATAAATAATTTATTATTCTAGTTCAAAACTAGTTCATTTCGATAAAAATCCATTTTTATCTTGTCAAATTTGGAACTTTTCATCTCAATTCTTCACAAATCATTGCTTATGATTTTACACAAATTATTACTATTTTTAATAATTTTATCAAGGCCCGTATAGTCGAATTCCATCAACGGCCATCGAACTGCACTTACATCGACCTTTTCCAAATTTGATTTGGACATAATTCCATATCCAAATTTTAGATTTCAAACCTCTAATATTCTTTAGAAATATCTTTTCGATACGAACCCAATGGTTCCGGTTTTAGGAGAATCCGACGGTCGGATCTCCCGTAATATCCATTCGAAGTCAATGGTCGAAATTCGCGAACTGCCGCGGCGTGGCGCGTTCTATTCAGGCCATTCTATATATAATATATATATTTCTTCGATTTCCTTTTAAAACGTATTTTATAAATCGTTTTAAATTCATTTTTGAAACGATTTCAACTTCATATTCAATTTCGAATCAAAATTGAATATTCCACATCATCGATATACAAATGATAATATTTCAAAACGTTATATTTTGAAATCAATTTCTTTTCTATATTCATTATAAAAATGAATAAAATCGATATAAATATCGTTCACGTCAAAATGTCATCAATCTAATCAACACGGCTTTTATTCAACAGATGAATGTTTATTCTATTCAACACACGAATATTTATTATATTCAACACATGAATATTTATTCTATTCAACACATGAATATTTATTCTATTCAACACATGAATTTATATTATTCAACACATCAATTTTTATTCTATTCAACACATGAATATTTATTCTATTCAACACATGAATTTTTATTCTATTCAACACATGATCATTTATTTTATTCAACACATGAATTTATTTTCTATTCAACACATGAATTTTTATTCTATTCAACACATGAATTTATTTTCTATTCAAAACATAAATTTTTATTCTATTCAACACATGAAATTTTTTCTATTCAACACATGAATTTATTTTCTATTCAACACATGAATTTTTATTTTTATAATATTCCTTATTTTCCAAATTGGAATGAGGCCCAATCAATTACCATATAACGTTTATTATATGGATCCCCTACAACATATGTATATAACAGCAACGATAAATCATCAACCATCATCCAGAGTGCACCACACAACTGCATAATCATTAAATATAAATAATTAACGCTTACACAGTCTATCAACCCATCGATTGACATACAACTAAACAATCGAGATTAGTGTACGTCAAATATCATCCCAATAACCATGTGGGATTTCAAATCAACAAACATATATTTTATTTGTGCAGTTGGGCGATGTGTAAAATTTATCGTCCCAATCAATATCAGTCAAATCAGTGTTTATAAAAAAATCGTCCAATTTTTTTATAACTATTTATTTTATATACACGTTAAAAATCATATTTTTAACAATAAAATATTTTCCACTATAAAATATTTTATTTCATTCCACATCACACAATCAAATTTCACAACACAGCAATCAAACAAACAAGTCATCCAAGGTCTGTGGACGACGGGTGTCGGGTGCTACTAAGCACTGTATACATCCTAGTATATATTTTTAACTAGAAAACAAGATTTAAAGTGAGAAGTTCTCACCGACTAGCTGAACCAATACACCGCGACTCTTCATATGTAGAAATATTCATCATGCTCGCCTTTTGTCAATTTCATTATCCATAGCCACTACATATATAAAAATCACATTTTTATATTATTGCTATGTATATAAAAATCACATTTTTATATTTACTCTTTATGGATAAAAATCACATTTTTATACCGTTACTATATAGATAAAAATTCTATTTTTATACCGCTACTATATAGATAAAAATTCTATTTTTATACTGCTACTATATAGATAAAAATTCTATTTTTATACCACTACTATATAGATAAAAGTTCTATTTTTGTTACTCTACATAAATAAAAATCATATTTTTATTATTTATACTATATAAAAATCATATTTTTTTATCATTTACACTATATAAAAATCATATTTTTATTATACATCTCATATGATAAAAATCACGACTTTATATATTAAAAGATCCAATCTTTAGATTAGTAAATATCTAATCTTTCCCTATCATGAAAATCTTAACTTTAACTTAATAAAAATCACGTCCTTAAACAATTAAAAATCTTATCATTAACCATTTAAAAATTATAACTTTATCTATATATAGATTCTAACTTTCTCTACATTAAAATCATCATTTTATTTTCAGTTTTATATAAGTAAATAATTAAAGAAACTAAAATAAACTAAAATAAATGAAATTTACCTTTGTTTTAAAGGAGGGGGAGGGTCATCATCGCACTCAAGAGGAGATGCCGGGGGGGGTCTGTAGCGGAGCGACTGAGGGGCCTTCAAGGCGGCGTCGGGGTGCGCTGGGAGGGGAGGCGCGACACTTGAGAGGGAGGGGGAGGCGATCGCCTGTGGCGGATTGCGCGGCTGCTTCTGCGCGTCCTCTCCTTCTTCTTTTTTATTTTATTTAATTTCTGATTTGAAGAAAAACCCGACGGGGAGGGATAATAGATGAGGGAGAGGTTGACTTTCCTTTAAAGAATTAATAATTTTTTTAACTCCCAAGAGTAACTTTAAATTTTGACATCTAAACGAGACCCACCGCCTGTCATCCTTAGATAATTACCCCCATTCCGAACACAATGGGATATCTATCGTAAGCTGATTCGACTGTTTCGATCAGTTTTCATCAAAATCAAAATATAAGTCTATATATTGAATTTGAACGTGTATTTCAATTTACTGGGACCACATACGGACTCTAAAAATTCCCGAAAAATATTTTTTAACTTCGTATTGAAGGTGCGGTTCTAACAAAACTAATTTCGTCAAATTCTGAGACCGTTTGAAAAATGGCCATTTTCCAGTCGATCGAATTTGACTGAAACTGTTCAAAACACGTTTAACTTCGCCACGCTCACATATTGAATCAGAAAATTATGAATTTTGAAACCTAGCAATAATTCTACATCCCGGATCCAAGAAAAGTGGTTTCGTCGAAAATCGAGGTCGTTTGCAAAATTTCCATTTTTAAGGGCCAAAATTCCATAGCGACTATTCTGAATTATCAACTGGGCATAACTTTTTATCCTCGCTATGAAATTTTAATTTTTCGGATTCGTTGGAAGGATATTCTCAAATAGATTCTAATATTTTTGGTTTCGCTAAAATCCGATTTATTTTGAATCTTGTACATTCGTTTAAATTTTGAAATCGAAATTTCAAACTACCACGCCATTTTCAATTCCTTTTATAATTAAAAATAAATATTTATATTCTAACGACGATTCAAATAAATATAAACATTCTAATTTTATTCAAAATAAAATTTCTCGTCGTTATTATTTAAAATAATTCATTTTAAATAATCAAAATTCGCTAAAATTGCCAAAACAAAAATTTTAAATTGGCTCGGATTTTAGGGTTATTACAAAAATTCATTAATATTCCAAATAAAATACTTAAAATAATAAATTAAATTAAATATTTGACTACCAAAAATACGGGTCGTTACATTCTCCCCCCTTAAAATAATTTCGACCCCAAAATTGCTAAGGTAAGAAAAATGCTACAAATCCCGTTAAATTTCAAATCCAATTTATTATACATTAAAAATCAATTTAATACCGTAAATAAATATTTTCAAAAATATCAAAAAAAATTCTAACACTTTAAATTCCGGGAAAAATTTGATAGAGTCTCCCATATACACAGTGACATCTGCGATATCGCAGGAACAAATAATATATATACATCGACTCACACGGTCGGAAAACAAAAATCAAAACCCAAAATTTTACATTTTCGCGTAGGCTTTTACGAGTGCTATTGAGCATAATTGCTCAATGTATATGTGATTTATTCAACCAGTATCTATCTTCCTAGTCTTCTGGCACCTGTACTCAACTCAATTCACATATATAAGTACGTATATATGAAATTCTAAGATAATATTTCACTAATCAACTGGTATAACTAGACCAATTACAAATTCAAACACACAACATCAATTTGTTATCAAATACAGGGTTAAATCATATATTCCAATTCACATGCAGTTTCATTCCAGTTTAATTATACCGGAAATTATTTTCTAGTTTATAATTCATTCAGTTCCATTAAATTGTTGATTATTCCCGTTTAAACAAACTATCATCCAATAACAAACAATTCACGATCAACAATCAATACACAACAAAATCAACCAAATCAACCAATTGAATTTACATTCAATATTAATATTTTACTTTGGTTTCACATAATTAAACATCAATCGATTAATATCTGATTGATTTCTATTGGATTATTATTTATTCATCAAATTTTCATTTCCCAAATTTAATTAAATTTCGATATCATTCTTGATTTAATTACACTTAACTAAGCTAAATTTCAATTCAAATTTTCAATCGAATTCGAATTTCATTTAAATTAATCAAACACACTAATATCTCAATAATTTGATAAAATTATTTTTTTTCTATATAAAAATATAATTTGGGTAAAATTATTTCATTTACCCTCTTTACAAAACAATATTGCATTCATCTACCAGTCCAATGCCTCTCAACACTTGAACCGATCAATTAACACAATACAAAACATTTGTATATAAAAGTTACAAATACGCGCTCTCATATATATACACTCAATCTCTATCTAGGGTGTTACTAACCCAATCTCTATCGAGTTACACCATAGAGCCAAGGTTTTTACTAAACCTCGCTCTGATACCACTGTAACGAACAGGGATTTTCAATCCCGAAAATCGACACAAAAACACCATATCGAACATTCAGGCATCGAAAACACCAGAACGTTATTTGAAAGAAATTAGAGGGTGAGATAAGAAAGAAAGAAAGTTAGAATAGAAGAACCAACACAACACAGAGTCCAACATCGCAGCGGAACAAAATATAATATAGAAATAATTTTTATTGAGAGCTTGAAATAATACTTACAACATCAGAGTATATCAATACATCTGGACAGTTATAATAGTATGTCCTCATATAACACACACAGCGGAATAATAACGGTGTAACATCATATGTCTTAACTCCTTCAGCTCGTCTTTGGACTTCACCGCATCTGATAACCTGAACCTGTACAACCCGGTCTAACCCGAGCATTACAAACACCGGGTCAGTCTGGTGAACCAGAGTGAGTAAAACACACTAAGTTTAAAGGGGTCATCCAACTTGATTTAAAGTCAAAAACCTTTTCAAAGAAAAAGATAATTGTAAACCAAATCCATACATAAATACAGATGGTTTTTACCATACGATAACCCATAACATTTTTGAAATCAATACTTGTCTAATATTTATAATAGTGTCTAAATAAAAGTAAATAGAATCTAGCAGAACGCTTGCATCTCACGCTCCACATATATAGTATGCAATCAAAACCGCGGGCTCTTATTGGAGATTGGATTCCGACTACGACAAGGTATGGAACTACCTGCCGATAGTGTATCTCTAGAGGGGAGTACACTGAGTTTAACAAGAACGTCTTGCAACCCGCCCCACACATTACCGACCACTCATTTCGCTTGAGTGTATCGAATGTATATCGCCAACCGTTGAGCTCAAACCACCTTTTCCCAAAAAGGGACAGCATCGAAATAGATTAAAGAAGCAAAAGGAATTTCTTTAGATAGGTGATTATACACCCTAATGGGAGCGACCCACATAGGCATGCTGCCTGCCCGATTTCTGTCATTTTCTGGTTATGAGGCTTGAGGTTCGAATTCACCTTTAGACCATCTGGCCACCATTTACTTTGAATTTCACATCGTCAAATCTACCAAATATCACTAATTGACGTCCACAAAAATATGTTGGTTGTTAAGCTAAAGAATTTTCCCTTCTATGCCAACAACTTAGTACGTTTGAAGAAATCAACGTACGTGATTCCTTTGGAAATACTTTGTCAGACATCCGTCCATACAAGTTGTCCTGGTACTGAACAAACCGAAGGCACCCTCCTACCATATCCTAGGAATCACCCTATAGATCAGTAGCGAATTGTCCTTGCTATCCGTACATTCCAATCATGACAAAATCATTATTAGCTCTAGGGATCAGCCAGAGTTATTTAACAATTGTTCTTCCGCTCAAGAAGATTTACAGTCTTCACTTGCTCCATCTTCAATCAGCATCTTTCACGTATTTGCTGGTTTAGAACGGTTTTCAAACATAAATTCGATCCCGGTCTTTCCGTACCAACAACGCATTGGGTATGATTTTGATATTCGGTTATTTAACTATCAAAATAAACAGCCATAAAAATAAAATAGATCCATTAGTTCAGAACACAGCATCTCTTGGCCTTTAAAAACAATATACTGGTTGTAATACCAAAAATAATATATTAGTTTTATTATATAAATATTTTCAAATAATTTTATTTAATACTTAGAAAAATATCTTAAAATTATATTCCATATCCCGTTAACTACCATTTCAAACTATTTTTTTATAATATTACTTGTTATCTATAATTGCAGAATCGATTCAACTCATCGTCATAAAACAATCGTTACGAAATCTCCTTTGGCTTCGTTATTTGAACAACCTAATAGTCACTTAACTCCTTAGAATAAACTTTTTCTAAATCTTATCTCTTAACTTTAAAGATATCTTTTTATCTTCACAAATCCCTTTTTCTTTATTTCGGAAACATCATTTCATATCCTCAAGCCCATTCTTAATTCCTGCTATTTTGAAAATATCAATATAGGTTTCCTTAAATACTTCAAATAATGTTGCATTATTATTTCTCAAAATAAATCTCTTCTAACATCTTTATCAATACAACTAATATCACCTTTCGATAATCCTGAAGTCGTTCAAATTGGGGTATTCTAATTACCTCTAAGACCTTGATCAACAACATTCTTATCTTAAGATAAATATGAATTGTAATTCAAAAACCCATATTCATTCTAATACCATTTCACTATTTTATTTAACACATGATTTTATAAACCTTCTTACTTTTGAAATCTCCTTTTTAAATATACTATTATTACTAAATTTGTTGATTTAGTAAATGCATAAATAAACATCACTTTTAAATCTTAACTTCTTTAAACTATTTGCTTTATTATCCGGATTTTATCTCAAATCCTATTATTCAATCTTTTATCAAATTCAGTTACACTAGTCCTCTTTCTAAACCTTTCAATCATGCATTTTGGGAAATCTCCCTTTCAAATCTCATCCATTTCAGTTAATGCTAATATTAAGTAACGTTAATTTAAAATTAACGTTTTAACTTCCCATCTCTTTTTATAAACTCGTTTATACAACTTTGGTTTTATATCAAACCCTTTTCATTTCGATTTCCCTTACTTAATTCAAATATTAAGTAATATTTCATTTAAGCTTACCCGCCTTCGCTTAAAATCCTTTCGTAATTTAATTTACCAAGCCCGGTTTAAATATAAACCCGTATATAAACTCTCTTTGAAATTTAATTATATTTCGTTACTATCTTAGATTACTCAAATGAACTTCATTCAAGAAGTAATTCCTTAAATTATTATAATTTAAGATTTATAATTTACTTCACTAATAACTGGAATTAATGTTAAATTCCCTTTTAAAATCTTATCAAGTTAAACAACTATTCACTAAATTATTTTAGATTAAGTGACACAAACTAGTTTAATCAATTTCCGTTAAAAACAGTTGGCTTGGTCGATTTTAAAACATGATTTACCCGTTAATCAACACTAACTTGTCTTTCCATTTAAATAAATAAATAATATTATTAATATAAATAATCTCATTTACTTCGATCGTTATTAAATAAATAACAACCTATTTCAAAGTAATCTCATTTAATTATTTCTTAAAACAATTAATATCATTCATAAATCGCTACATTAGTCCTTGCTCACCTGCATCCATCTTAGGAATATAAGAATTAGCTTTAAAAGAAATCATTCAATAATTTAGATGAAACACGTGCTTCACACACGGCAGTTTTGGTACCAAAAAAGTGGTCAAAACGATCAATATATAAATGTGGTTAGTTTATTTTCCTTTTTAAAAACTCCAATTAAAATAATCCAGTAAAATTTTGTATTCACTTATAAATAAATTCCATAACTTTATTTCTATCGTTTCACCTAATGGTGAATCAATCTTTATAAAACAGTTTGTATTTTGGCCATGAACTATAAATTTCTCAACCAATATCACCCATTGGTTGATATTACAACAATTTGAATTTGAATTCAACAATCAGTAATCCAATCACAAGGGTTATACAATTCATATAATGATCATATGCAGATAAATAATCAATTCAACTGGTAGTGGTCAACCAATGATAATCATTCAAGTATCCAATTTAGTTAAAAGACGTTTATATCATTATAAATGTAACAACAAGGTATGTTACCTCTATTGGGAATAATCGTTAAAAATAACGATTTCATTTCTTTTAAAATAAACAATAGTTTAATTTAAAAAAATCAATAAAATATATAACAAACATCCAACCAATCATCAAATCAACCAACCATAAGCAAACACAGGATACACAAAAAAAACCCCGACTTATAATAATTATAAGTGGAAGAATTGAGTGAGTTTAACTCACCTTGATATGATTCTAGGTTAAAACGATTCGGTTTAATCTAATTAAACAGCGTTTAATTAGATTAAACATTTCGGCAGCTACCGACTCTGACCAGACCGGCTTCACCCTGTTGTGCTCGCTGATGCAGTTCCAACGTTTTCAATCTTATCCAATTCTGATTAACCCATAAAAAGTTATTAATACTTAAGTATTCATGATTTTTAAATCAACAATTAACTTCCTAATTTAATTATATTATAATTATTTTAAATTAGGTATTGAACATGCAAAATACTTACTGGCCGCCTCCTTTTGCTTCATGGGGAAATTAGGCCCATCCATCTTTCCAGTTCAAAACACTGAACTAAATATATATATATATATAGATATTTCTTTAAAGGCCTTTATCCAATCATGTGGCCCAGCTAAACCCCACGTTAAAAATCCATATAAGCTTTCTCCTTCTCCATCAAAGATCAAACACAAGCATTTCCTTCATTTCGAAATACACAGGAGCTTCTGCTCCTTCATAACCGCACCTTCCCACCCTTTTTCTTCCTGTTTGTAAAGCGACTCCTTCTCCTACCATTATACCCTTCATTGTTTCCACGTTCTGATTCCATACCATACTCTTCTTCTACATTTATTACACGTCTTCCATTCTTCCTGCATATTTCCCTTCGCTGAACCCACTTTGTTGTGCAATCATCCCCTTCTCAAGTGTGTCACAAAGAATAAGATCGGCATTTAAATTCTCTTTTTATCTTTTCCTCTATAAACTCACGGCCGAAGCCCATCTTTGTTCAGCCCAAATAATCTAAAGATCCAAACCGCTGCGTCCTTCTTCCTTCCTACAGTATCCGCACTTAATCCTTCCCCATTATTTTTCTTCTGAAACCCATACTTCCTAGGATATTTTACCCCACCTCTTCTTTGTTTTATATATATTGTTCGCACCTGCTACCGTCATTTTGAACACATCTCCTCCTTCCCATTTGCCACTGTTCACCACCGCCCCTCACGTTCTACCTCCACAAACATCTCCTACACTACACCGTAATCCACCATGAAACTTCCCTCTCTTGTACCACGTGAACACGATGCCAACTTCCTGCTGCACACAACTTCCTTCCACGTTCTATCATTTCCCATCTTGTGTGCCACTTCATTCACTATCTCCATTAGTTCCATTCAACAGATCTCCTTCGCCTTATCTTACCAAACTTCCACCCGTAGGCTAGCTTACAGACTTTCAAACACCCTCACACCCCATGATCGCATGCATGCAACGCCTTATCAGTCTTTCCTTCCACCTGCGCTTCCAGTCCCTTCAAGCACTAACACTCCCCTCAAGCTCGACCACTTGTGGATCTACTCAGCTACCTACTTCCGGGTAATCTTGCTGAACCATCCGCCTCTTCCACCTTCGCCTGCGGCAGCGACCTACAGCTCCACCCAGTTCGAATCCATGTTGCCCTCGTTGGCAAACTTGCAGGTTAAAAAGGAGAAGAGATTCTATATATCTGTACTGTTTCGGTAAGAAACTGAAGGGGAAACGTTTGGTTTGTGTTTAATATGGGTTTACGTTTTAGAGGATGAAGGACGGTTACTTTTTCGAAGATGATGTATGGGTTTTAAATAAGGGAAAAAGGTTTTCGTTTTAAGGTTTGTCCAAGAAAATGAGGGAGCAGCCTGCTGTATTTATATTGCTCGAAGACTTGGTTGCCACAGGAGGAAGTTTGGTTGGCACGACAATTGTTTGGAACGCAAGGAAATGGTTTGTAGGCATGGCATGGTTTATAGGGTAGCTTGTCTCATCTTTCAATAGTTGTAGAGTAATTTGATATGCATATGCGCCAGTGCAGAGGAAAAAGGAAAATAAAATAAAAGGAGTAGGAGCAAACGTACGTATTCTTAGCTAGAAGGTAGGTTTGGTTGCCTTAGTATAAGATGCACGTGAGTTAGGGTAGAAAAGTATAGTCTGAAACATTTAAAAAGGTAGGTCCTTTTTACATATGCGTAAATAAATTGAGGGGAAATGTTAGTGTAGGCTGAAAGAATTCGCTTGTACTTCTGGAGAAATCCGCTACAGCAAAATATCATTTTCCACTATTGATGATGTTTTAATTTTCCTCACGTTTGTTTTAGGAGTTAAATTAATAAAGCTATGATTAAATTTCTTAGTTCACTCCTCGTCGTGTGGACGTGGTAAATTGCTAGAAGTAATTCCTTGATTTGCTCCTATTGATTTTGTAGAGTTAACATTAAAACCGTTAATACCAAGACTACTATTGTTGTTAATCTGAAATATTTTGTTGCTTAGCTCTTCTGTCTCAATCGGTTTAGTTAGTTTATGCTTGGCATTATCAGCTATTATTTATTTTGCAATATCTTGAATTTGAAGTTTTAGATTTTCAGAATTATATAGTTTGCAAAATAACTAACTGCTTTGATAGCTAATTATATTGAACTTGATATCAATTGCCAAGCATACAAAAATGTCATGTATAAAGCTAATGACAACAATTGTCAAAATAATTAATGTATAAATTTCCACGGTCCCAGCTATTTCTGCGGCATAACAAACGGAGAAGTAATGGAACAAAAATCATTCCGAATATAAATCAATATGGAATTAGAACTCAAAATTAACGTATTCGAGTTTTAATGATGCCCAAATTCTATTGAAAATCTCTTTATATTAATAAATAACGTTATCGTTTATAAACAATTTCCATAGCGACTATTTTAAAATTTGATTTGGGCATAACTTACAATATATATAAATTGAAATCTCGATTTTTCCTCTTTTGTTAGAAAATTACAATAAGATCCTGACGTTTCTTGTTTCACAGAATTCCGACTTATATCGGATCCTGTATATTCAGTTGAAGTTCAAAATTCCATATTACAAATTGCCACACCATTTCGAGCTCAATTTATATTTATATAAAAAATATAACGTTCAAATTTTGTTTTAAATAACGAATTCAATATTAAAATCCATTAATATTCCAAATAAAATATTTAAATTAATAAATTAAATTAAATATTTAACTACCAAAAATACGGGTCATTAGAAAC
Source organism: Allium sativum (assembly GCA_030737875.1). Taxonomy (NCBI): domain Eukaryota; kingdom Viridiplantae; phylum Streptophyta; class Magnoliopsida; order Asparagales; family Amaryllidaceae; genus Allium; species Allium sativum. The sequence goes on along the minus strand of CM060922.1, from coordinate 930,421,145 downwards.
ACCCTAAATTTTCAAATAATTTCGCCATAACCTCCTTTGTACGAGGAGACCTTTAAAACTTAACTTGCCTCACAGGGTCCTCATCAATCCAAAAGAAAAAGAAAAAGCCAAGCGGCTCGTAAAATAATCAAAACCCAAGAAATATAGTAAACATGTACCTATTTGTCGAGCATACAATTTTATTCCTCTTCTTAGCTTTCAGCTATGACCTGTTCAATATATATACATGTATGCAATTTCAATCAATTTTCAATTCAGTTCAATATTTGATTCGATTTGGCTAAATTTGCCTTACATTTTCTTATTGGTTTTATTAGTCTAATATTTTTATTAATCAAACCAATAATCACACATCATAACCAGCAATCAACTAGTGGATTAGCTTTTCAAACACATAACTTTTATATATACCCAAAAAAAATATTTTTGTTGCCAAATCACAACAATATAATCTAACTATATTATGGTTCTCACCCCAGGCAATTGGAATTATATAGAAATCCCACTTTCGAAACTCGAACATAAATTCTGGTGATGAGATCTCAATCATCAAAATCCTCTCCGGGTGACTAGAGTGTGATTCTATATCTATCCAGTATATTTGGGGCTTCAAATACACGTTAATTACGCATATATTCAAAATCTTCATATACTCGATTGTCCAAAATCAATTAAAAATAAAATACTCAAATACGTATAATAAGGTATAAATTTTCAAAATAAAGTTTGTTTTCATTTTTATTTTAAAAATAACACTCTTTGAAACTCATTCTAGGATACTATTGATCCTATCTCTAACGAGTCATTCTTATTGGATATTACTAGTCCAATCTCCGATGAATTCTTTTGTTCGGTTCTAATGTGTCTTGTTCTCGAGCTCTGTAAACCAAAGCTCTAATACCACAAATGAAACGATCCAAAGTTTCCCTTACAGAAAAGCCCGGATTGAGTTGAGAACATGTAAATCAGAACACAAACAATAGAACATTTCATTGTTGTTACAATAATTTACATCAGAGCACAAGAATATAACAGAGTATGAATAGATATTACACACTGTAAAATATCAGAAGTTTAAAATTACAATGTAGAGGAAAAGTAATACATAAGACAACTAAAAGAAATACACGGATACAGAGCTTTCCGAGTATAGTTCCAGGTGTAAATCTAGGATCATGTGGATATAATATCTGCAAAACCAAAATTACTAGCTGCCCGTGTGGAAAATATCGACACGCAGAGTTTTTGTTAAAACAATAAACTCCAGGTCAGTCATGGGACTGGTGTGAGAACTCAAAACAGTTATTTAAAACCTTACTTTGGTAATAAAGTAAATCAAGGGACCACGCCGTATAACACAGTACGGATTCTCTCCCAAGAATACCAGTGCACAAAACAGTTTATAAACAGTGCAATGCTTTTTGAAAATGAAGCAATTATAAGACTCTGGTCCCATCACACAATGCAACGCAAGCCGGAGGATAGAATTTTAACTTATAATAGCCAAACATGTTTGATACGTTATAAAACAAATCAATATTACTATAAGTATATAGTGTCAAAATCACTTCAAATATAAATGTATCAATCATAGACGGCATAGTGTCCCATCCCACTATGTCGCCATACTAGGCTCTACGATTAAAACTGAAATGTCATATATTGGAAATTGGATTCCATCTATGAACCAAGGCAAGGGATCATCCTTACCGAATTCAAGACAATTTAGCCCATGTTTAAGGATCAGAACGCATCGACCCTTGGAGCGTCAGGGCCGGACCACACTTACGTTCGTGGATTAATAATTCCTAAACAATACGTTTCCCTACCCTATGGAGCGTAAATATGGTCGGTATGTCGACCATAACATCCATCGGCCCTGTAGTGACCAATATATCCGAGGTGCCTCTCCATAAAATAATATGCAACATCCACATGAGAAAAATGTCTGGGCTCTATACCATGACACCACTCCTAGATAGAAATAAAGGCATGTCCTCCCTGAGGTCCTCTCCCGTTTCTGGTTCACACCAGGGTGTGAGGCTCGCGAATTAACGCTATACACAAAGTAATGCTATTTAAAGTCGTGCTTTAATCATCAACCATAAGGCCCTGCTTTTCAACAAAAGCCATGATTATTTGCATCTCAGCACGCCACACTGGCAATTCACGCCATGCGACTGATGTCTATCGATATATAACCTCTAAGTTCGTACGTGTTAGAGAAGGGTGTTAAGCAAGAGAATAAATTCTCCACCACCAAATAGATGTATATTTAATAGAGATCAATCAACACAGAATAAAATCCAATGTCAAACACACATCCATTTACAAGTTCGTTCTGGGTCTGAATGAAACCGGAGGCACATTATTCCTCGTCCCATATGTTCAATACAGGAGAGAGGTCCTCGCATATCTGGTTGATCTCTTAGTACATCTGGAAGATCATCACTTATTACCTTGTCTTGGGTGTACATCCCAATCAAGACATCAGTAATCATCCAAACAATGTGAAGAACTCCAGTCTTCAACCACCATCTTCATCATCAACTTATTGTCGAATTATTTATTCAGAATGGGATAACCCGGTCTTTCCGAATAACTCGCATATCTTATAAACAAGTGCTATAAAAACACAACATACGCCTCATTCCAATTATGAATATTCTTTTATTCAAATATTCATATCATTAGGGAAAGGTTCCCATTAATTTTATCAGAGATAAATTCTTTAAATTTATTCTTTAATCTTCATTTGGATATTAATTCAAACCAAATTAAGGTTTATCCAAACTAGTCGGGATTAGCGCACCTTATCGAAGTAATCATTTGTTATATTTCCCAATCCCAACCTATTCATCCCATGGAGCAAAACTAGTAATACTCCATATCTAATACCGCGATGTTATCGGTAAAAATTAATTACCATTTCCCGTTCAAATCTAATTAAAGATTTAACTATCGCCTGGACCAAACTGGTGATACTCCATTCTCGATCATTTCCCAAATTTGATAATTTAAATTATCACATTCATATTTCAATCTAATCAAAGATTCATTAAAATCCCACTTAGTTTTAATCCCCAAAAATCATTATATAATGATTTGTAACGCATTCTACGTATTGAAGGATCGTAGGATATTTATTTCTTTTTCATATGGGGTCGTATGGTCATGTAACTTTGGGGAACGATTACAGGGGTCATTTCCCATGTTCATGATTTTTGCCGATTTTTAAATGATCGTTTTGCCCCTGGCGAATCTTGTTTCGCCTATAACTTTTGATTGGTAAGGAGTTTTGACCTGAAACCACTTCCATTGGACTCAAATAATGGTTTACCTTTCCCTTTCCGTAGAGTGGTCACATTGATCAAACTGACTTACCGTTTGGGAGATATAGTTGAAATAAGGTTTGGAATGTGAAAAACAGCTTAACCGGGCCTAATTAGAGTGATTAGCAGCTAGGCCCATAACATATTTCGGGATAAGGGTTATGAGAGGGTTAGGGAATTCAGTTTTTATTCATTTTTGCAGCCGCCACTTTCATCCTTTGAACCCTAACAATGGCCTCCGCCCTCTAAAATCATCCCAAATCACCTTCTAATCACTAATTAAGAAGTTCTACATCAAATCAAGGCAAATCAACACCAAATCAAAGTTGGAGCTGCTGTGTTGCATAGGAGAACACCCCAAAATAGTAGAGTTTCAGATATAAAATTTTATTTGTGGCTAAGGTAAGTGATTTGCATTTTTTTCACTAATTACGGCTAATTAGGGGTGATTAGTGATAATTAGCGAAATTATGGATTAGAAAAATCTGGAAAAAAATGTAAAATTCTGAAATATTATTTTAGGGCTCTGATAGAAATTTGGGTTAATTTGGATATGTTTTGCTAATTGTATGCTTAAATCATGATTAAGGGGATTTAGGGGAAAAACCATATATTTAGGCATGTTTGATCCAAAATAACTCATATGATTGATATTTGGACGGTTACGGTTAATTCTATTTGTCGTTATTACTGTTTGGAATGTTAAGTAATCTTGTAGGAAACTTAGAATGGTTGAAAATGCCGTCGTACGGCGAGAATGGACGAAAATTTTGTCGTTGGAAAATGTGCAAGGTTTCGGATCAGATCGGATATGGGGCTCGAATCGGATAAGAGAACTAGGCAAGGCGATTCGATTCGGATCGGAACCTATCATCTTCGGGAGCGTGCAAATGAAGGAGGCAACAAGGAAGGCCAGATCGGATCGGGTTGGAGTAGGGTTGGAGTTTGAATGGAGCACTGAAATGGAGTAGCACCGAACCGAAACGCCTCATGAGCACCGAACCGAGCCAGAAGGGGAGCACCGAACCGAACTGCACCATGGAGCTTCACGATCAAACCGAGGCAATGACCAGGGACCCAAACCGAACCGAGGAGGTGACACAATGATGATCCGAACTGAATTAGGGTGACAAGCTGAACCGAACCGGATGTGTACTTCTGCTTATACGCGACGACTCTTCTGAAGACCAACTCCAATTCGACCAGAACCCAAGATGCAAAGGAAGTCCAAATAGGAAGTAGAACTCAAGATCTAGATGGGAACCAACGAGTTAACTTCATGAATAGGACTTTGATGCGGGACGTATGCAAAGGGGTTATCGATGTCTATAGCTTTGATTCACCACAGAGAGACGGATGTTGGCTATGGATCAGTGCAGTGAAGTTGTTATGACTTCATGGGGCAAAGTGATCGTAGCAAGGCTATGAACCAGTGCAGTGGGGTTGTCATGACTCCATGGGGCAGAGTGGACATAGCAAAATATTAGTGGTCACGGATCAGTGCAGTGGGGTTGTCATGACTCCATTGGGGCAAAGTGATCGTAACAAAGAATTGGGTGATCAAAGTAATGAATATCGTTTGCTTTTTCACACTGAGTGAGAGTTGTGAGGATGATGCTATGTTTGATGTTTGCTATCACCATGACATGCGCACGCCCTCCCCATTATTTTCACACCATGTGTAAGTGTCGCCTTAGAGTATTGTACATCTTATTGTGCTAACTCTTTGGTTGCAGGTCTAGGTTCAGGTATGGTTATGTATACCTGTTATTATTCTGTTTGCTGCTTATTGCTCATGCCGGACTTTTTGTCTGACCTAGAGTTTTATGTCTCTTCTTAATACTCTAGGTGCTCTTAAAGGGGCAGACTAGAGATAGGTCAGGTGATTATGCACAAGTAGCTGTACCGGAGATGCGCAGGAGGCTTCTAGTATGATATATATATATATAATCTCCCTGTGTTGTTGCTGGTCACTACTTTGGGCATTAGTAGTGTACCTCTTTCTTTTTCTTTAGGGACAGTATTTTGTAATAATGTTGGATGATAAGCTGTATTTTGGATTTCCACTGCTATGACGGTTTAGTTTTCAACTAATGCACTGTCTCGCCTGTTTTGTGTCAAAGTTATGTTATTATTATATTTTATCTCATGCACTGTGAGACATTCTACAGGTTCCTTGTTAGTTCAAACTCCTTTCTTTTCCTTTCTTTGGTGACCGTCCCGTGCTAGTCGGACATCGCCACAATGCACTTTCATTGGAAATGTCGGCTGATGCGGGGTGGGCCGGCATGTGATTATTCAAATTTAGGAAATAATTCCTGTCTTTAACTAGGTTAAAGAACCAACGTCATTTAAAACACAGTTCACGATAAACCCAAAATCACATTCCATTAACTATGGAATCTTCCCGGAAAACAGGTCATATAATCGATACAAATTTCCGTATCAGACTAATAATATAAATGGAATAACGATCAAGCCTTTTAAATTCCCTATATAGTATCGATCTTATTTCATGGAAGCTTGTCTCGATTATTACCAAATCGAATTCCATTCCATTGCTATTTATTTTATTAAATTGGAAAACTTACTTTGGAAAATTTCCATTAATCTTAATTAAAAGATTATAAATTCCAAATCATATTCTTCACCGTTAACTAGGTTAAAGAAAAAATATTAGTTTAAACCCCATTCGTGATAAACCCAAAAATCCAATTCTTTTATTCAATTCCAATTAAATATTAATTAATTGGAAAACTTCACTAAATCTTAATTTAAAGATTTATTCTTTTCTCAACTGGGTTTAAGAACAGTGTTATTTAAAACACCATTCACGACAAACCCAAAATTCAAATTTGATATTAAATATATGGCTCTAAACAAAATTATATCGACTTACATTCAATATCAAATTCTGAAACCAACACATATCCTATGGGGAATAACGATATATATATATATATATATATATATATATATTTCAAATTCCTCCATAATATTCGTATAGTCACGGAATCCAATGTTGAATGATCCCGAAGATGATTTCTATTCAAATCCATTCCAATTCATTCATTGGAAAATTCTGGTTATTTTAAAACCATTCACAAATCCAATTTATTTATTTAAAAATTATTGGATTTCAGATCTAGTTAATAATAACTAGTTAATTTAGATAAAAATATATTTTTATCTTTATAAATGTGGAATTTTTCATCCAAATTATTTCCAAATCATTTATTATGATTTTACACAAATTATAAATATTTTTAATAATTTAATTAAGGTCCTTTCAGTCGATTTCCATAAACGGTCATCGAACTGCACTTACAACGACCTTTTCCAAATATGATTTGGACATAATTCCAAATCCGACCATTAGTTTCAAATCTCTTATATACGTCAGAAAGCTCTTTTCATATGAACCCAACGGTTCCGGTTTTAGGAGAATCCGATGGTCGGATCTCCCGTAACATCTATTCGAAGTCAATGGTCAAAATTCGCTAACGGTCGCAGTACGACGCGTTTTATTCAGGCCATTAAATATATATAATATATATATTATATTTATTTCGTCGATTTTCATTTAAAATGTATTTTATAAATCAATTATAAATTCGTTTTAAAATGATTCCCTCTTTCATTTCAATTTTAAATCGAAATTGAATACTCCTTATCATTATAATATTTAAGTGATAATATTTTCAATATATCAGATTTTGAAATCATTTCATTTTCGATATTCATTATAAAAATGAATAAAATCGATATAAGTATCATCCGTGTCAAAATGGCGCATATTTAATCAACATGGCTTCATATATTTCAATATTTTCGTGTCCATCCCAAATCAGACATCAAAATCATATTTTAATCCTTTATTGAATATTATTTTAAAATATTCCTTACTTTAAAATATTCATTATTCGTTATTTTAAATTATTCATTCTTTCTAAATTGGAATCAGACCCAATCAATTACCATATAATACTATTTATATGGATTTCATACAACACATTTATACAACAACAATGATAACCAATAAACCATCATTACACAACCGCAAAAACATTAAATATAAATAATTAACACTTATAACAGTCGGCCAACCCATCGATTGACATACAACTAAACAATTGAGATTAGTGTACGTCAAATATCATCCCTATACCCGTGTGGGGTTTCAATTAACAAATACTAAATATTATTTGTGTTGGGCTATGTGTAAAATTTATCGCCCTAATCCATATCAGTTAAATGGATGTACATAAACAAATCGTCCAATTTGTAAATGAATTTTTATTTCAGGAGAATTTTAGGCTGTTCATTTATACGTTAAAAATTATACTTTTAATGACAAAATATTTATTTCAACACTTGAATATTTTATACAATTCATATACACATTAAAAATTAAATTTTTAATGAATAAGTATTTATTTTAGAAAATTTCGGCATTATAACGGCGCGATATTAAAACCAGAGTAATGTCTAGCATTACACCTCTCCTGATACTGGCTCGCGCCATACATAATAATCATTCCAATCCAATACACCACAATACAATCAATTTCAACACAACCAACTTTCTATAATACAACTCAAACAAACAATCATGGTTTGTATAATAAATAGTGTCGGGGGCTTCTAAGCCTCGTCTGCATTCTAGTATATATTTAACTGTAAAATAATTAGAGTGAGAAGGAGTTTTAACATTGGGATCCACTCCGCTGAGCTTTTCTAATGTTCTGATTTGCTTTTCTGGTTCCAGAATCTGCAAACAAGCTCCATTTTCACGCCGTCTTGTTTTCTAGCATAAGCGCGCCATTCCAGACAACTTTCGCCTAATGGACTTTTTCCTGAAAATGCTCCATTTCACCAGAATTCGCGAAAAGATACAATTTGGACAACAAACTTTGGACTCATTTTTTGGACGACTTCGCAATCTAAAATATGACTTCCATAAACCCAAATCGAAGAGAAAATCGTGCTCTTCGATTTTGGTATTGTGAGTTTTAGCCAGTGGTGCTTGGATTGGAAGTTATGGGCTGAAGAGAGTCAGGGTGTTAATTGCAAAATAGAAAATTATTGAAAATTGGGTTTTTGAAGATGGAGGGATGCGTGGTCGGAATGGGGCGGCCAGAGGGGGCAGCGTGGGGTCTGGAGGGGGCGGAGGTGTTGCAGGTGGCGGCGCTGGCGGGGTAGTGGCCGGAATTGGCGGATTTAGGGGTGTTAGGGTTCGGGGTGGTGGTGGTGGTTGGGTTTCAAACGGGAGGAAGGGGGCGTGTGGCCATGACGAGGAAGAAGGGGGGCTCTGCCGACGGCGATTGTCGGGGGGGAGGGGGAGATGGTGGGTAGTGTGGGCGGAGGGTGGCTGAGCGACGGGAGGAAAAGGGGGGAGTGGGTTTGGGGGAACGGGGCACTAGGGTTTTCTTTTTTTTAATGAAATTTAGGGTTGGAAAATTTGTATATAATTTTTCCATTCGAACTCTGAATCGAACCCACCGACTGTCGCCCATAACTAATTACCCCCATTACAAACACAATGAGATATGTTTCGTAACCCAATTCGGCTGTTACGATCAGTTTTTCTTTAAATTAAAAAATAAATTAATATAACGTTCAAAATTGATTTCAATGTACATTTTAATTTACCGGGGCCACATACTGACTCCAAAAGTTTCAGAAAAATAAATCTAGCTATGTTTTGACGTTACGGTTCTAACAAAACTAATTTCATTGAATTTGGAGATCGTTTGAAAAATGGCCATTATCTAGTCGATTAAATTCAAACTGAATTGACCAAACATGTTTAAATCCACCACGCTCACATATTAATTCCAAAATTATGAAAATGGGAATCTATCAATAATTTGACATTCCGAATCCAACAAAAGTGGTTTTGTCGAAAACGGAGGTCATTTGCAAAATGTTTATTTTTAAGAGCTATATATTATATAAAAAAAAAGTATTCCATAGCGACTGTTTTGAATTTTAAACTAGACATAACTTTCGATTCTCGTTATGAAATATGGATTTTTCACATTCGTTAGAAGGATATAATTAAACAGATTCAAATATTTTTTGTTTTAATGAAATCCAATTTATTTTGGATCTTATGCATTCAAATGAAATTTAAAATCGAATTTTCAAACTACCACGCCATTTCATGCTCGTTTTATAATTAAAATAAATTTATACGTTCTAACTTCGATTTAAATTAATTAATTTTAAATCGTTATTATTTAAAATAAATCATTTTAAATATTCAAAATCCATTAAAATAGCTAAAATAAAAATTTTAAATTGTTTCTGAAAACCCGGGTTGTTACACATGATTGATTTTCAAGATTGAGAATATTAAGATCAAAAGTCATGTTTCCAAAAGGGATTTTTATTGAATGGTTGTGACAATTTATTAGAGCATTTAAAGTGGCCAAAAAGGGTCATCCTAAAATAAATGGTATATGACACATTGGAATATTCACGGGTTGTGTAATGTCCCGTATTTTTACAGTATAATAATTAAATAATTTAATTATTTAAATAGTGATATAGAGATTTAAATGGTTATTTAATTAAATAATATTGAATATTTAATTAATATTCGTGATATAATAATATATTATAATGCTGAAATAGTCAAAAATAGTAGAATTCGCAATATTGTGTGAATTGGATCATTTAGAATATTAATTCAGGTTAGAGTTGAATTATATTAACGAATATATTATATAAACGACAGTTGAGCGTATAAATTATAATCGAGCTTGAAATGTCGCGGCAGTTCGTAATTTGGCGATTCGAACTTTAAACGAATATATAGAATCCATTTTAACTTGGATTTCTGTGAAACAAGAAACGTTCAAAACTGGCGAACTGTATTTTTTTAATGGAAGAGAAAAATCAAGATTTCGTCATGTCGATGTGAGTTATGTCCAAATCAAATTTTTGAAAAGTCGCAATCGAATTCCTTTTTAATTTATAACGATTTATTTATATTATAAATGGATTTTTCAATATAAATTGAATACTGATTTAATCTGGATTTGAAATGTCGAGTTATAAATTCAGATGGAAATATTTTTGAGCTGTGTTATATTCTATGTGAATATATACGATAACAATTATTTATAAACATTTAATTTAATTATTTTTAAATATGTAAATATTTAAACGGATTTATTTGGAGCTTTAAAAATAGCCAGTTTTGCAAACGAAATCCGTTTTCGATGAAACTAATTTTGTTGCATCCGGAATATTAAATTATTGCTAGATTTCAATTTTCGTAATTTTTAGGGTCAGTACGTGGTCGTACGGGATTTTAATGTGAAAAACAGTTGATAATCTGACTTTAAAAATATGCTGTGTGAGTAAACGGACTCGAAATTTGATGAAACCAGTATCGTTGGGTCCGTAATGTCAAACTCTAGTGGTATGTCAATTTTCATTATTTTTGGATATCGTATGTAATTATACGGATTTTAAACATTGAATACAAATAGTAGTTGATTAAAATTTAATATAATAATCAAATATAAAATATTATAATTGACCTATATATACCCCTTTATATCCTCTAACCCTAAATCTGTTTTTCCTCTGGTCAAAACTTGGGCTGCCATTTATTTCATTACCAAACCAATATCGTGACTCTCCAAATTCATATCAATTCATATAAATTCCTATAAATCGCAAAATAGATATGTTTGGATTTTTATAGTGATTCTCTTCGCTGTGGTATGGTTTTCATTGGGGCAGGCACAATTTGCGTTCACTGTTTTTCTACACAGCATGGTTTTTTTCGAATTAGGGTTGATCGATTCTTGAAGTTGAAGCCTCGTTTGAAGTTATGGCCATTGTTTATTGATTGAGTGCATTAAATATGGTATGTTGGCAATTTTTGGTGGAATTCGGTTCTAGTTTGTGTCGATGGTTTTTCTGGATGTTGCGGTTTAAGGCTGGGAACGAATTTTAATATATTAGTTCGGAGTTGATGTGGTTGACATGGTTGCGGAGAGGAGGAGAAGGATATGTTTGTAGTGATTTTAGTTGGAATTTAAAGGAAGCGAGAAGAAGGAGTCGGAGGATGAACATGCAGAAATGGTGAGGAGCAATAGGAGGTTACAGGAACGATTGAATTAAGGAAGAAGGGGAAACTATTCATAGCGGGCTAGGTTGGCAAGGTTAAGGCCCATTTTAAAATAAAATCCAAGTTTTAATTTAATTTAAATGTATATAAACTTCGGAATTGAATAAATTTATCATACAATATCGATTTTCAGTCAAACAGGATCCGTTGGGATCGTATGGACGACGACTACACAATGGAACTGACTGGGAGTGAATTGGAGCTCATTACAATTTATTTACAAATAAATTGTCTGTCTGAATCAATCGACAATTATCGTTATTTAACGATGACTGTCCAATGTGAGTAAATCTCACTAACTCTATACAGTTTATATTTTATAAATATAATCTAGTATTGATAAATGATGATTGACTGCTGTGTGTTGATTGTTTGGTTGAATTGCTGATGTACTGTTTGAAATTATAGATAACGATATATATGTAAATCGCTAATCAAATATTGATTCTGTTTATCAGAATATTTCATATTGAAATGAAATCGATGTTATTTATATTGTTTAACATCTGTGATGCAGGGAAACAGGTTGGATGGATCCAACTGGATTCCTCAATATTTATAATACTGTTTGTTTTCATATATTATGGTATATGATGTGATATATAATCTTTGATTGATTATGATGACATTGGTCATGTTATTTGGTATTTTAAATACCATATGAATTACTAGAATGTATAAAAGGGAATTTTCAAAGTGAATATTGAAAATGAAACATTTTTATATTGAACAAATAGAATTATATAAAAGGGATTTATATAAAATAAATAGAATTATATAAAGGGAATTATAATTGAGATTTAAGTGTTATAAATAAAAAAGAAGAAATAATTCTATAATTAAAAGTATAAATAGAAATTGGATTTGGGATATTGTTTTAAATACAAAATCAAACTGTTTTGATTGCAAAGAAGAAATATTATTTACATTTAATATGAATAAGTAAATATTTTGCAAATAAAATATTTATAAAGGAAATAGGTATTGAAATAGGAATTAAAATGGAGTTAAAGGAATTAGAAACTGACTGGAGATTAGTTAAATTGAACAATTGTCTGGGTATTGATCTGATGTTGGTTTCGGCCTTCGGGGTTAATACGTAGGGAGTTGTTCTCTTACTAGTTTACAGTTAGAGACTGATATATGTGAAAAGATAGTGATGCGTGAATCAGAAATGGAAACGTTTTCTAAAGTTAATAACGTATATTTTATTAAATTAGAAAACAAGGATTTGATGAATATATGGAAAAGAGAAATGGGGAAATGAATAAATGCTGATTGATGATTGATCGATAGAATTTCCATCTGGAAATAATATCGTTGTTTGCACACATGTTTTTCTTTGATAGTTAAATCACCGACTATCAAAGTTCTTGACCATTTTTCCGTCGTCAATAAGGAGAGATTGGTATCAGATTCATTATCTAAAAACCACTCTGTATGGGTGTTAGCGTTGCGATCAAATATGATGGAGATAATTGAAGACAGAGTTATGCTAGGGCTGTCTTGTTTGCAGAATAGAGCCTTCGGTCTGTCCAGTCCCAGGGCAACCTGTATGGAAGAATGTCTGACAGAGTATATTTAATAGATCGCGTAAGTTGATCTCTTCAAACGTATTTACGTTTGGTGGTGGAGGAATTCGTTTCTCTTAGCTGCATACCTGTAGTATTTTTGGGGAAATCAATTTGTGATTTGGCGGGTATAACGATGTGACATTCAGAGCGAATGAAGATGTGGTTTGAAAAGGATACGTTATGGCCTCTAGCCTCACAACCGAGAAAGGTATAAAATCGAGTAGGTCGCATGGCTAAGTGGTTAGCTGCCAATTAGGGTGCATTGTCACATGATCTAGAGAAATTCCATTTACTTCTATAATCTATTTCGATGTTGTCCCTTTTGGGAAACGGTTGCTGATCCCAACCGTTGGTGATAATACATTCGATACACTCAAGCGAAATGAGTGACCAGTCTGTTTAGCCTGGGTTGCAAGATGTTCTTGATGAACCCAGTGTATTTCCCTCTAGAGATACACTGTTGGAAGATGGCCCCATACCTTGCCAGTTGGAATTCATTAACCAATAAGCGCCCGTGGTTTTTGATTATATATTATATATGTGGAACGTGAGATGGAATTGTTCTGCTAAATGATTATTAGTTGTTATTGATAGACACTACTATAATATCAAAGAGTTTTGATATAAATATTATCGTTCTTTCAAAAGGATTTTTGAATGTTGAATCAAGTGTTTTGGAGTCTCATAAGGGAAAAACCCGTTCCGTTGTACGGTGTGGTCTTATGAGATACCATTTATTTCCTTAAACTGTTTTTAATTGTTTACTCATACCAGTCCCATGACTGACCCGGAGTTTATTTTGTTTTGTTTTACCTTAAACTCTTGGGTGCCCAAATTTGTACGGCCAGTCAAGTAGTCAGGTTTTACAGATATATTTGGATATCTTGGAGCAGGAGGCTTTAAGATTATATAGCTATTGTTATTTCCGCTGTGTTGTAAGAGTTATACTCTGATAATGTTACTGTATACAAATACTGATTTTATTTCAAAGATATGTATCTATTATATATTGTTCGTTCCGCTGTGAGATTCGTGTTTACTCTGATGTTGTATGTTTTTCTTCTTCTATTCTAAGTTTCTATCTTATCTATTCTCACCCTCTATTTTCTTTCATTAACTATTCGGTATTCCCGATGCTTGATAGTCGACATTGGGTTATATGTCGGTTGCTCAGGATCGCGAAATCCCTGAGTCGTTACAGTTGTATCAGAGTTGAAGGTTAAGTAATTACCTTGGCTCTATGGCGTGACTCGGTAGAGATAGGGTTAGTAATACCCTTGATTGAGTTTGAGTGTATATATATGAGCGCGTATTTGTTATTTGATATAAAAATGGTTTTATATTTTGGAGATTTATAGGTTGAGTTGTTTATGAGTTCTGGTCAATCTGTTTGATCCAATGTATCGGTAGGGGTTTATAAATACTCGAATACGATGAACCGACACAGTATGTTTTGAAAAGAGGGTAAATGAAATAATTTTACCCAAATTATATTTTGATATAAACAAGGTATAGGTATTTGAAGTATTATAGTATATTGGATGTGTTTGTTGTGATTATAATCGAATAAGATTATAAAAGGTGAAATGGTTATGCAAATAGCCAATCAGAATTCATATAAGTGAAATACGTGAAATTAGACGAATTAAATCTGAATTTAAATCAGAATTGGAATTTAAACCCTGGAAGGTTATAAAAGTGTTTGTAAATGTAACGACCCGCATTCTACGCATCAGGGGATCGTAGAATATTTATTTTTTTCTCATGCGAAGTCGTATAGCCATGTAACTTTGGGAGATGACTATTGGGGTCATTTCCCATGTTCATGATTTTTGTCGATTTTTAAATGACCGTTTTGCCCCTAGCTGATCTTGGTTCAGCCATAACTTCTGATTGGTAAGGAGTTTTGACCTGAAACCACTTCCATTAGATCCGGATGATGGTTTACCTTTTCGTAGAGTGGTCATATTAGCCAAACGGACTCAAACGGTTTGGGAGATATGGCTAAAACAAGGTTTGGAAGGCGAAAAATAGCTTAATCGGGCCTAATTAGGGTGATTAGCAAGAGGCCTCATAACCATTTCGGGATTAGGAGTTTAAAAGGACTGTTATGGTTTAGAGAACACCCTTATCTCATTTTTCAGCAGCCACCTATCATTCCTTTCAACCTTGCAATGGCCTCCAACTCCTAAAACACCTTCTAATCACCGTTTAGTCAAGCATTATCCTAATCTACATCAAATCAAGGCAAATTAGCATCAAGTTTGGGATAGAGCTGTTGGAACACACAGTGATTCGACCTATATCAGAGAAGCTTTCAGATCTATAAGTAATTTGTGGCTAAGGTGAGTGATTAGCATTGTTTTTACACTAATTACAGTTAATTAGGGTCATTAGTGTTAATTAACGAAATTATGCATGTTAAAAATCTGAAAATATGTTTAGAAATTCTTAAATATTATTTTAAGCCTCTGTTAGAAGTTTGGGTTAATTTGGTTAAGTTTTGCCAATCCTATAATTAGATTTGCTTAATTATGCTTAAGGGGAAAATATGGGTTTTGGGTATGTTTGATCCATTTTAACATATCATATTGTTGTTTTGGTGTTTGTAACACCACGTAAATTTAAATATTAAAATTAACAAATTTAAGAACACTTAATTTTTAGGAGAAGAATTAATGGAAATAGGTTACGCCATTGCGTTCGTCTCGGAATTCTGCTTAGAATAGAGTCCAAGTTTCCGTAAATCGGACTTCGTATGAGGAAGTTATGGCCCTCAGAAGTTTCAGTAATTTAAATAAATTAAAAACAGTTCAGATCAAAATTCAAAATTCAGACGAGGAAGCGGGCTGGGCGAAATTTCTCCCGCCCCAGGCCAGGTCGACCAGGGGGTCGACCTCCCCAATACAGGTCGACCTGGGGGTCGACCTACCCCCTGGGGCAGATCTGAAATGAGACGATCCTGACTTGTTGCTGAGTCTTTTCTGACCTGTTGCTAGGTCACTAGGGCATAGGTGGCAATTATGGATAACTCTATCTAGCATGGACAGTTGTGATTGCTCCTATGATAATCTAATGGCTTCTATTGATTTAAACTTCTATATAAGCACGCATAGACTCAAGCCCTAAACCTAAACTAAATTAATCACTTGGCCTCCATGCTGCTACTAGAATAGTTCTTCCTAAAGCTTAGGAATTGCAAGTCAGAATTCTAATACAAACGACGAACGAATTATTCTCTTCTCTAATCCGTCTTTGTGAGTACAATTTCTTTCACAAAATAATTAATAAATTAATTATGATGAGTTATAATTGGGATTATGAGAACATGCCTGTTGAATCACGTGGCGTTACTTAATTTTGTTATCATCTGTTTGTGAACATATGATAGTTTTGTTAACTTATGTTAGTAGATCTATTTCATATGCCCAATCACATATGTTTAACTTGATTCATTTTATGACAACAGTTTATATGCAAGTCTGTATGCGAATTATACACAAGTTTATATGTGAATCAAGTATATATATATATATATATATATATATATATATACATGCGAGTTTATATGTAAAACGTGTGATATTAGTTTACATGTTTAAATTCATGATGTTTGTTCATATGTCCAAACACATATGCCAGATTTGATTCATTTTGTGACATTAATTTACATGTCTAAATCATATGCAAGAGTAAATGTAAATCTTAATTTACATGTCTAAATTATATATGCAAGTTTATATATAAGTTTGGATGTGAATCGTATGCTAGTTTATATGTAAGATTGTATGCGAATCATATGTAGGTCTTAGTTTACATGTCTAAATTGCATATGGAAGTTTAATAAAAGTTTGTATGTAGATCATATGCAAGTTTATGCGAAAACCATGTTCATATATGCAAGTCCACCTTAATGCGTATAGATATATGCAAATTATATCTTATATAATTTGATCCATGCCAGTTTGTAGTTTATGCAAATTATACCTATTACCTATGCAAGTTATTGATTATGAAAATTTATGTAAATTATAATCATGCAAGTTTTGAACCATGCTAGCCTATTCTTATTTGCAAGTTAGATCTATTTTATGTGTTATGCAAGTTGTGATGTTTCTTTTCTTTTTATGAGTTAGACTATTTTGCGGGTCTAACATATTTCATATTAAACGTACGAACGACGTGGGGGCAATGGGAAAATATTAAATATTAATATTTTGAATTGGCATGGAAATGGCTTAAAAGCATATAATAAATTTGAGACTTTAATTGGCCTAATTTATATGCATAGAAATTATGGACATAATTTAGATGACAATTATGGACATAGATTAATTTGGAAGTTATTGACAATTTGAAATAGGGATATTAATTCAAATTGGGGTTGAATAACAATGTGTAATAATAAATTCTTATGACACGAGGTTAGACTCGTTTGTGGTATAAGAATACCCGGACCCGCCCGGCACATCCAGCAACCACAAACGGTAGTCTAATGTGAGAGATCAAAGGCATAAACTAAATGAGTAATAAATGCCTAAGACACGAGTTTAGACTCGTTTGTGGTATAAGACTGCCCGGATAGGGTTAAGACAAGCTTAACCAATAATACATATTGATCTGATAAGTGGATAGGGTTAAGACCAACTTAACCAATAATAATATATAAGTGGATAGGGTTAAGACCAGCTTAACCAATAATATAAATATATTGATCTAATAAGCAGATAGTGTTAAGACAAGCTTAACCAACAACACATGTTTTGATAAGTGGGTAACATGGGTGACATATGGGATATAATTATAAACACTTAACCAAATTGAAACATGTAAGAAGACATGAATAAGATGGGTAAGTGGGAAATCCTAGTGGGGACCAAGCATAGGTGGAAAGCTTGTGTCAAGCGTGGGGAACCTTTTCAACCAATAACCCATTTAATATCTAAGTGAGCTCGATTTAGATCGAGGACGGGACACGCTTACTGGGTTTGATTGTAAGAGGTCAAAACGGGTTAGCGGTGGCAACGCAAGTCCAACGGGATCATGAGCGTGTGTGGGCCCACGCTGGTAGATAAGACATTGTTGCATCGTGTAGGTATAAGCCGTGCATCTTTAGCAGTATCGAGTTGCCACTTTGGGAAGTGATACACCCCACTGTGGGACCAACACAGGTATATACGAGTTAGGGAGCCGATCGAATGGGGAAGGTAGTGGGTACGACTAGCGGAGATAGGAGAAGGCGGCACCTATGAAGACAGTTAGGAGCACAACTACCATATTGTAAATAAATGTGGTAATTAGAATGGGGAGGGTAATGGGTACAACTTGTGGAGACAGGAGCAGGCAGCACCTATGAAGACAACTAGGGGTACACAAAACTACTACTATTATTATTTTGTTCAGTAGGCGAGATCAAATTTTTTAGGGCGACTAGTATTGGTGCAGTGTAGTAATTATCCTATAGTGTTGGGGGGCGCAATTAACGTTATCTGATTCTTCTTGTTTGCTTTGTCATGCCCATTTGTTTCACAGTCATTCCTTGTTTTTCCAGTTTATGCCTTATCCTAATTACTTTAATAATTATATTGTTAAAGTTATTGGACTCGCCAGACTTTATGTCTAACCCCCTTTGTTTTCGCCTCTTTTCTTCCTTCCTCCCCCCTCCCCAGGTTCTAAGGGTGGGACTAGTGCTAGTGGAGCTTGATTTGGATCTTTCTCTCTCTTTTGGAGGTGCTTGGATTGCTGAAAGTAAAGTTCAGCTTATCTCTTTTATGGCTACTTATGTTGGGGTTATGCTTTTTACTTTATGTACTCGGAAAATAATTTGTCAAGATGGATATTAAGTGTACTTGGTTTTATTGTTGGTTTTTGATGTTGTTGTAACCGAACTATTTCTCCGCTGCAATAAAAGTTGTTTTAATTTTTCAAGTACCAATATTTGCATCTGTCTTGTTATATTCTATTCTATACACCAATAATACTCCATGAAAGTTAATGCATTCCCTTTGAGAGTGACATTAATGGAAGCGTGGGTGTTACACGTGGTATCAGAGCTGAAGGTTTCCAAGAACAGATAAGAGATTTTAAAAAAAAACTGTTTTTCAAAAGCATTTTATAAAGAAATACTTTCAAGAATATGTTTTAAGGAGAGTATTTTCAAGAGAAAAGTTTATTTTGAAAAACATAACCCCCAAGAGCCATACATCTTTCTTTCGATTCTCCATTTTAAATCTCTTCCTCTTTCCTTTTTGAATTTCTTCCTCCACGTATAGACGCTTTTTCTAAGATATGTAAGAACTTCTGTATGGTGGATGGAAAACTGCTTCATGGGACTGGGAAATTTGTCAAAGCTAAAAGGAAGTGGAGGACTTGTTGATACCTTTAAGATAGGCGATGGGACGAAGGTTCAATTAGTCGCTTGGTTAATGAAGGACGAAGCCTCATTTTGGTAGGAGGTCACGAATGGAGAATGTGCAGGAGAGACATGGATAGGACACACGATAAGAAAGTAGATCCAAAGAAAGGTGGTAAGGATAACAAGGGGCCAAGAGAAAAGGAAGGGCCACACTTGCGAAATAACTGACTACTTAAATAAAGACATTAGAAAGAAGAAGAAGACTAGTTGTTATCATTACGGAGGAATAGGACATTTTATTAGGATCGTCCAAAGAAGCAAAAGGCAAAAGTAAGGACAAAGTACAGGATCTTCTGGAGGGCAGATGCGTTCCCTCACAGTTAGCATATCTGATAGAGGTAGAAATATCTTGGTCGAACCTTGTTTGAATTCTGGCGCTTCACACTCGTTTGTATCTGCTTCGTTAGTTAAAACACTGCACCTAAATACTAGTCTAGCTATGAATCCCATAGTAGTCTCAAATCCTATTGGTGGTTCGGCTCATCTTTCAATGATTTGTCAGGATTTGAGAGTGTCTATCTTGGGCGTTGAGTTTGAATGCAACGCCTTCGTTCTTGGCTTCATAGGCTACGGCTTGATTCTAGGCATGGATTGGCTAGCCAGATACGGTGCCATCCTAGACTGTGAAAGAAGGGTAGTTAGATTGTTGACTCATTGTGGAAAGACCCTCGATATTTCTTGTGACCCTAAAGGTCCGGTGATTCTTAGCTACCTAGAATCTCTTGATGCGTCCAACGATGGTTTGGAATTTGTTCGTGTGGTCCGTGAATATGGTGACGTCTTCGATGAAGTTCGAGGTTTACCCCCGAGGTGCGAGATAGACTTTCATATATACCTTGTAGATAATGCAAAGCCAGTTGCATTATCGGTGCGCCACATGGCTCCGAGAGAGAGAAGAGAACTCAGTAAGCAAGTAAAGGAGTTGCTTGAGAAGGGGTTCATAAGAAGAAGCATTTTGGAATGGGGTGCTCTGGTTGTTTTTGCTACAAAGGCTGATGGTTCACTTAGATTGTGCATGGACTATAGAGAGCTGAATAAGCTCACCAAGAAGAACAAACACCCATTGCCGAGGATATATGATTTATTCGATCAATTTGTTGGTGCTTCGG
Source organism: Allium sativum (assembly GCA_030737875.1). Lineage (NCBI taxonomy): Eukaryota > Viridiplantae > Streptophyta > Magnoliopsida > Asparagales > Amaryllidaceae > Allium > Allium sativum. Next base: position 930,400,566 of record CM060922.1, on the reverse strand, counting down.
TTTTCTCGCAGCTGGATTTAGCTACAAGATTTCATCAGCTAAGGGTGGCTGAAGACAGCATAAATAAGACTGCATTTAGAACTCCTGGTGGTTTCTTCGAGTGGCTCGTCATGCCTTTTGGTTTGACGAATGCACCCGCATACTACGTTGACTTAATAAGTAGGGTGTACATGGAGTTTCTACACAAGTTTGTGGTAGTCTTTGTGGACGATATCATGATTTTCTCTTGAAGCGAATAAAAGCATGCCCTACATCTTAGGGAAGTCTTAGAGACCCTACGAGCGCGTCAACTCAAAGGTAAGTTCTCCAAATGTCATTTTTGGAGGAAAGAAGTAAGGTTCTTAGGACATGTGGTCTCTAAGGAGGGGATAGCTGTGGATCCCACAAAGGTGGTGGTAATCCAAGATTGGAAGATTCCTATGAATGCAACAGGAGCAAGAAGTTTTTTTTGGGCTGGCGGGCTATTATAGGAAGTTCATAAAGGACTTCGCGAAGATATCAGCCCTACTTACTCGGTTAACGAAGAAGAACTTGACTTTTGCTTGGGATGTTGACTGTGACGATGCTTTCCAGCATTTGAAGAGTACGTTGATGATAGCTCCAGTATTAGTTTTGCCAGATGGAAGTAAGCCATTCGCAGTGTATACCGGTGCTTGCGGGACAGGGCTTGGAGCAGTTTTCGATGCAAGGGGAAAAAGTGATATGCAAAAGGCGGCAAGTACGGGCATTGCTTATCATCCACAGACGGATGAACGGATAGAAAGGGGTGAATAGAATCCTTGAAGATCTTTTGAGGTTATGTATCCTAGATTTTGGAACGACATGAGAAGAGGCAACGAGCTTAGTGGTGTTCACGACGTGTTTCACGTATCGCATTTGCGGAAGTGTTACAAGATACCGCGGAAGTAGTGGAGCCGAACATGCTTAGAGAAGTGGAAGTAGAGTGAGATGCCACGATTAGACGAGCTCCTACATGCATCCTTGGGTCGGAGGTATAAAAGCTATGCAACAAAGAGGTCAAGTTGGTCAAAGCGAAATGGGGAGATGATCAAGGAGACGCGACTTGTGAGGTTGAAGACAAGATGTGAACGCAGTACCCTTTCCTTTTTGAGGGTATGTTTTTTACTTCTCCTTTCTCTACCACTTTGTTGATTCTTGTCCTATCGTTTAATATGTCTTTGCGATGATATCTTCGATCTTTAGTTAGGAAAACCATATGGTTGTAAACATGTATTTGAGACATGTTATGTTTGGTGGATGCAAATGGATGAAAGTCGTTGCTAGTGGTTGCTCGTGGATGCATGAACACACACATTAGGCACTAGATCGGCTCAATCACTTTCATATTGCATATAAATATGTGTGCATATTTAATGGATGTATAATGGTTATGTTATCATATGGATGCTGCATTTTGATGAATGGTTGTGCACACATGTAGAAATAATATGTATCGTTAGGATTCTTTCGCATACATAATGGACGCATGGTACTATCATGATTTTCATTAAGGAGGTCAACTGAATCAGTAGACCGCCTGATTTTGCATTAGATAAGGAACATATACACACACTTTTTGCATATGTTCATATGGCATTAGAAGTCTTTTAAGGACAATGGATGTCTATGCTTGATGATTGACTAGATGGATGATTGGATGGTAGGATATACATTCTCCTTAACTTGGAGATTTCAGGGGTGAAATCCTTTAAGGAGGGGAGAATGTAACACCCCGTATTGTAAGTATTAAAATTAACGAATTTAAGAACACTTAATTTTTAAGAGAAGAATTAAGGGAAATGGGTTACGCCATTGCGTTCGTCTCGGACTTCCTATGAGGAAGTTATGACCCTCAAAAGTTTCAGCAATTTAAATAAATTAAAAACAGTTCAGATCAAAATTCAAAATTCAAACGAGGAAGCGGGCTGGGCGGGATTTCGCCCGCTCCAGGCCAGGTCGACTAAGGGGTCGACCAGGGGGTCGACATCCCCTATACAGGTCGACCTGGGGGTCGACCTACCTCCCGGGGCAGATCTGAAATGAGACGATCCTGACTTGTTGCTATGTCTTTTCTGACCCGTTGTTGACTCACTGGGGCATAGGTGGCAATTCTGGATAACTCTATCTAACCTGGACGGTTTTGATTGCTCCTATGATAATCTAGCGGCTTCTATTGATTTAAACTTCTATATAAGCACACATAGACTCAAGCCCTAAACCTAAACTAAATTAATCTCTTGGCCTCCATGCTGCTGCTAGAATAGTTCTTCTTCCTAAAACTTAGGAATTGCAAGTCAGAATTCTAATACAAGCGACGAATGAATTATTCTCTTCTCTAATCCGTCTTTGTGAGTACAATTTCTTTCACAAAATAATTAATAAATTAATTATGATGAGTTATAATTGGGATTATGAGAACATGCCTGTTGAATCATGTGACATTACTTAATTTTGTTATTTTCTGTTTGTGAAAATATGACAGTTTTTTTAACTTATGTTAGTAGATCTATTTCATATGCCCAATCACATATGTTTAACTTGATTCATTTTATGACATCAGTTTATATGAAAGTATGTATGTGAATTATACACAAGTTTATATGTGAATCAAGTACATATATATACATGCGAGTTTATATGTAAAACGTGTGATATTAGTTTACATGTTTAAATTCATGATGTTGGTTCATATGTCTAAGCACATATGCTAGATTTGATTCATTTTGTGACATTAATTTACATGTCTAAATCATATGCAAGATTAAATGTAAATCTTAGTTTACATGTCTAAATTATATATGCAAGTTTTTATATAAGTTTGGATGTGAATCATATGCTAGTTTGTATGTAAGATTGTACGCTAATCATATGTAGGCCTTAGTTTACATGTCTAAATTTCATATGCAAGTTTAATACAAGTTTGTATGCAGATCATATGCAAGTTTATGCAAAAACCATGTTCATATATGCAAGTCCACCTTTATGTGTATAGATATATGCAAATTATATCTTATATAATTTGATCCTTGCCAGTTTGTAGTTTATGCAAATTATACCTATTGCCTATGCAAGTTATTGATTATGCAAATTTATGTAAATTATAATCATGCAAGTTTTGATCCATGCTAGCCTATTCTTATTTGCAAGTTAGATCTATTTTATGTGTTATGCAAGTTGTGATTTTTCTTTTCTTTTTATGAGTTAGACTATTTTGCGGGTCTAACATATTTCATGTTGAACGTATGAACGACGTGGGGGCAATGGGAAAATATTAAATATTAATATTGTGAATTGGCATAAAAATGGCTTAAAAGCATATAATAAATTTTAGACTTTAATTGGCCTAATTTATATGCATAGAAATTATGGACATAATTTAGGTGACAGTTATGGACATAGATTAATTTGGAAGTTATTGACAATTTGAAATATGGATATTAATTCAAATTGGGGTTGAATAATAATGTGTAATAATAAATGCCTAAGACACGAGGCTAGACTCGTTTGTGATATAAGACTGCCCGTACCCGCCTGACACATCCGACAACCACAAACGGTAGTCTAATGTGAGAGGTCAAAGGCATAAACTAAATGAGTAATAAATGCCTAAGACACGAGGTTAGACTCGTTTGTGGTATAAGACTGCCCGGACCTGCCTGACACATCCAGCAACCGCAAATGGCAGTCTAATGTGAGAGGTCGTAGGCATAATTAAAAGATGCTAAGACACGAGGTTAAGTCTGGCTGGTGGTGAAAGTCTGCCCGGAACCGACCTGCTTATCCAGCGGCCACAAGAAATCGACTTAATGTGAGAGGTATGGGCATTAATAATTAATTAATGCTGATCAAAGACGAATATGAATGACAAACAGAAGTTTGGTTGAGCTGAGTAATTCTCTGAGTACCAATCTGATGTTGATTTCGGTATTCGGGGTTGATACCTAGGGAGTTATTCTCTTAACCAATGTATTTGTGAACTAAGATGTACTTAATCATAAATTAAGTAAAACATGTTATACGATATATATATATATATATATATGATACATAAAGCATGATAAGTGGGTAGGGTTAAGACCAGCTTAACCAATAATATATATTAATCTAATAGGTGGATAGGGTTAAGACAAACTTAACCAATAATACATATTGATCTGATAAGTGGATAGGGTTAAGACCAACTTAACCAATAATATATAAGTGGACAGGGTTAAGACCAGCTTAACCAATAATATATATATATATATATTAATCTGACAAGCAGATAGGGTTAAGACAAGCTTAACCAATAACACATGTTTTGATAAGTGGGTAACATGGGTGACATGTGGGATATAATTAAAACACTTAACCAAATTGAAACATGTAAGAAGACATGAATAAGAGGGGTTAAGTGGGAAATCCTAGTGGGGACCAAGCATAGGTGGAAAGCTTGTGTCAAGCGTGTGGACCCTTTTCAACCAGTAACCCATTTAGTATCTAAGTGAGCTCGATCTAGATCGAGGACGGGACATGCTTACTGGGTTTGATTATAAGAGGTCAAAACGGGTTAGCGGTGGCAACGCAAGTCCAACAGGGTCATGTGCATGTGTGGGCCCGGGCTGATAGGTAATACGTTGTTGCATCATGTATAAACCGTACATCTTTAGTAGTATCGGGTTGCCACTTTGGGAAGTGATACGCCCCATTGTGGGACCAGCAACGGTATCTACGAGTTAGGGAGCCAATCAAATGGGGAAGGTGGTGGGTACTACTAGCGGAGATAGGAGCAGGCGGCACCTATGAAGAGAGCTAGGAGCACAACTACCATATTATGAATAAATGTTGTAATTAGAATGGGGAGGGTAGTGGTACAACTAGTGGAGATAGGAGAAGGCGGCACCAATGAAGACAACTAGGGGTACACGAAACTACCATTATTATTATTTTGTTCAGTGGGCGGGATCTACTTTTAGGGTGACTAGTATTGGTGCAGTGTAGTAATTATCCTATAGTGTTGGAGGCACAATTAACGTTATCTTATTCTTCTTGTTTGCTTTGTCATGCCCATTTGTTTCACAGTCATTCCTTGTTTTACCAGTTTATGCCTTATCCTAATTACTTTAATAATTATATTGTTAAAGTTATTGGATTCGCCAGACTTTATGTCTGACCCCCTTTGTTTTCGCCTCTTTTCTTCCTTCCCCCCCAACCCCCACCCCAGGTTCTAAGGGTGGGAATAGTGCTAGTGGAGCTTGATTTGGATCTTTCTCTCTCTTTGGAGGTGCTTGGATTGCTGAAAGTAAAGTTCAGCTTATTTCTTTTATGGCTATTTATGTTGGGGTTATGCTTTTTACTTTATGTACTCAGAAAATAATTTGTCAAGACGGATATTAAGTGTACTTGGTTCTATTGTTGGTTTTTGATGTTATTGTAACCAAACTATTTCTCCGTTGCAATAAAAGTTGTTTTAATTTTTCAAGTACCAATATATGTATCTATCTTGTTATATTATGTTCTATACACTAATAATACTCCATGAAAGTTAATGCATTCCCTTTTAGAGTGACATTAATGGAATCGTGGGGTGTTACAGTGTTTATGGTTGATTCTCTATGTTGCTATGACTGTATGGTACGCTTTGTAGTTGTAAGGAATGTGCAGGGTTTCAGATCGGATTGGATATTGGGCTCAGATCGGATAAGGGAACTGAGCAAGGGAATTTGATTTGGATCAGAACTTAGCCTAAGAGACTTAGCAAGAAGGAAGACCATTCGCTTAGAGTGGGAGTTGGGTCTGAAATCAGATCGGTTCTGGATGGAACATGGGATCAAATCAGAATGAGTAAGATGGAGCAAGAGGGACGAACGGAACCAAGGGGCAAAGCACCGAACCGAACCGAACCGAACTATGACCAGGAGTGCTGAACCGAACCGATGTGATGTGGGGGACCACATATATCGAACCGAACCAGATTGATGGCTAGGAACTGGAGCAAGCCAAACCGAACCAGGGAAGGACAAGCGAACCGAACCGGATTGAAGCTGCGATTACGCGATGACTCTTCTGAAGACCAACTCCAATTCGACCACAACCTGAGATGCAAAGGTAGTCCAAATGGGAAGTAGATATCAGGAACTAGTTGGGAACTGATGAGTTAACTTCATAAGTTGGGCTTTGCTATGGGACGTGTGCAAAGGGGTTATCGACGTCCATAACTTTTATTCACCACCAAGACAGATGTTAGGCTATGGATCAGTGCAGTGGGGTAGTTATTACTCCATGGGGAAAAGTGATCGTATCATGGTTATGAGCCAGTGCAGCGGAGTTTTTATAACTTCATGGGGGCAGAGTGGACATAGGAAGGACTAGTGGCTATGGATCAGTGTAGTGGTGTCATCATGACTCCATGGGGCAGAGTGATCATAGCTAGGATTTGGGTGATCAAGGCGCTGGATATCGTATGCTTTACGCAATGAGTGAGAGATGTGAGGATGGTTGCTATGCTTGATTGTTTGACATCATTATGACGTGCACACCCCCTTCCACGTTATCTTGACACTTTATGTTAGTGTTACCTTAGAGTATTGTACATGTTGCTGTGCTAACTCTGTGGTTGCAGGTCCAGGTTCAGTTATGGCTTAGTATACCTGTTATTGTTCTGTTTTGTTGCTTATCGCTCATACCAGATTTTTGTCTGACCCATATTTTTATGTCTCTTCTTATTACTCTGGGTGCTCTTAAACAGGCAGATTAGAGACAGGTCAGGTGATTATGCACATGTAGCTATGCCGGAGACGAGCAAGAGGCTTCCAAGTATAATATATATATATATATATATATATATATATATATTCTCCCTGTGTCATTGTTGGTCACAACTTTCGGCATTAGTAGTACCTTTCTTATTTTGCTTTAAAGACAGTTTTAAAAGTTGTAATAATGATGATGTGGAACATAATCTGTATTTTGGATTTTCCGCTGCTATGATGGTTTAGTTTTCAGCTTATGCACTGTCCCACCCGTTTTATATCAAATATGGTATTATTATATTTTATTCCATGTGCTGTGGAACACTCTACAGGTTCCTTGTTTGTTCAAATTCCCTTCTTTCCTTTCTTTGACGACTGTCCCGTGCTGGTTGGACATTGGCACAACGCACTTTCATTGGAAATGTCAGCTGTGCGGGGCGGGCCGTCACAGCAAATGAATCTGGGTTAAATATATGTGAATTTTAAAATCGTGGGAGATTTTAAATTGTTTTAAAGTATTGTAAATGGTATTTTGGAATGAATTTCAAAATGGAAGTGTTTATATATGTTTTTGAAAGTGATATAGTATCGAACTCACTTCGATAGCTGGAAATAGATTCCGATGATGACCATGACATCATCGGTATTCATTTTCGAGTTTGTAAGCGACGGCTTGCTACCAAGGATTATGATTTTGAATTGTTTTGAGAAATGCAAGTTGTTTTGAATCCTAAAAAGGAAAGTTTGAATTTTGAGAAAAGTAAAGCTGTGAAAAACTCCCTGAAATGAAATAAAAAAATTAAATTAGAATTTGTAAAAGCAAATAGAAATTGAATTGAAAACCAGTTAAGTGGAAAATGAATTGAGATAGAAAATATCGAATTAGAGATAATCCGAAATGGAATTGGACTGGTAAGTTAAGAGTTGAAATCAAAATTTGAGTTATGAGATAAAAGTAACCGACGAGAGAAATTAACCAGTTAACAAAAAATGTGGATGAAACTTAACTTAGTTATAGTGGATTGATGACTTAAGAATTTGGAATTAAGGATCTAACTTGAGTTCCAAATGAAATTTGGCTTGGATATAAGCGAATAATTGTGTTGAGATTTGTTTGATTGAAATTGATTAGAAATCGATTGGTATAGATGGATATATGATCAGCAGGTATTGATAGAAGCAAGCACAAGAAATAAAATGGTATGTTCAACAAAAGGTACATGTTTCATTCAGTTTGGTGATTTATGAGCTTGTTTGGCAAGCCGCTTGGCTGTTTGATTTTCTTTTGGTTTGGAGAAGGCCTAGAGAGGCGAGTTGTACCGATTGACCCATTTAAAGGAGGTGCTGGCGAAATTTTTCGAAAATTTAGGGTGTTGGAAAATTTTCAGAAAATTTTGAAAATTTTAGTTATTCGGAATGGTTGAATAATTTAATTAAAATCAGTTGGGTCAATAAAAATAAAATTTTAGAACTAAACAAATAATTTTTGACCTGTCAATAGAGATGTTTTCTACCTTAGCAATTTCGAGGATGAAATTATTTTAAGGGGGGAAGAATGTAATGTCCCGTATTTTTACGATATAATAATTAATTAATTTAATTATTTAAATAGTGATATAGAGATTTAAATGGTTATTTAATTAAATAATATTTAATATTTAATTAATATTTATAATAAAATAATGTACTATAATGTCGAAATAGTCGGAAATAGCAGAATTCAATATTGTGTGAATAGGATCATTTAAAATATTAATTCAGGTTAAAGTTGAATTATAATAACGAATATATTATATAAACGACAGTTGAGCATATAAATTATAATATAATTATAATCAAGCTTGAAATGGCGCGATAGTTCGTAATTTGGTTATTTGAACTTTAAACGAATATACAGAATCTGTTTTAAGTCGAATTTCTGTGAAATAAGAAACATTCGAAGCTGGTGAACTTTATTTTTCTAATGGAAGAGAAAAATCGAGATTTTGTAGTGTAGAGTGTGAGTTATTTCCAAATCAAATTTTCGAATTTATTTATAATTTATAATGATCTATTTATATTATAAATGGATTTTACAATATAAATTGAATGCTGATTTAATCTGGATTTGAAATGTCGAGCTATAAATTCAGATAGGAATATTTTGGAGCTGTGTTATATTCTTTGTGAATATATACGATAATATTTATTGATAAATATTTAATTTAATTATTTTTAAATATATAAATATTTAAATGGATTTATTTGGAGCTTTAAAAATAGCCAGTTTTGCAAAGGAACTCTGTTTTCGACGAAACTAATTTTTTTGGATCCAGAATATTAAATTATTGCTAGATTTCAATTTTCATAATTTTTGGTGTCAGTATGTGGCCGTATGGGATTTTAATGTGAAAAACAGTCGATAATCTGACTTTAAAAATATGCCATATGAGCAAACGGGCTCGGAATTTGACGAAACCAGTTTCGTTGGGTCCGTAATGTCAAACTCTAGTTGTTTGTCAATTTCCATGATTTTTGGATATCGTATGCTATTATATAGATTTTAAACATTGAATACAAATAGTAGATGATTAAAATTTAATATAATAATCAAATATAAAAATATTATGATTAACCAATGTATACCCCTTTATATCCTCTAACCCTAAATCTATTTTTCCTCTGGTCAAAACTTGGGCTGCCGTTTATTTCATCACCAAACCAATATCGTGACTCTCCAAATTCATATCAATTCATATAAATTCCTATAAATCGCAAAATAGATATGTTTGGATTCGTATAGTGATTCCCTTCGTTGTGGTATCATTTTCATTGGGGCAGGCACAATTTGCGTTCACTGTTTTTCTACACAGCTTGGGTTTTTTTCGAATTAGGGTTGATCAATTAATGAAGTTGAAGCCTCGTTTGAAGGTCTGGCCGTTGTTCATTGATCGAGTGCATTAAATATGGTCTGTTGGCAATTTTTGGTGGAATTCGGTTCCAGTTTTTGTTGATGGTTTTCCTGGATGTTGCAGTTTAAGCCTGGGAACGGATTTTGATATAGTATTTCGGAGTTGATGTGGTTGACATGGTTGCGGAGAGGAGGATAAGGAGATGTTTATAGCGATTTTAGTTGGAATTTAAAGGAAGCAGAGAAGAAGGACTTGGAGGATGAACGTGCGGAAATGGTGAGGGGCAATAGGAGGTTATAGGAACGATTGAATTAAGGAAGAACGGGAAACTATTCATAGCGGGCTGGGTTGGTAAGTTTAAGGCCCATTTTAAAATAAAATCCAAGTTTTTATTTAATTTAAATGTATATAAACTTCGGAATTGAATAACTTTATCATACGACATCGGTTTTCAGCGAAACAAGATCCATTAGGATCGTATGGACGACGGCTACGCAATGGAACTGACTGGGAGAGAATTGGAGCTCATTACAATTTGTTTCAAAATAAATTGCTTGTCTGAATCAATCGACAATTATCGTTATTTAACGATGATTGTCCAATGTGAGTAAATCTCACTAACTCTGTACAGTTTATATTTTTATAAATATAATCTAGTATTGATAAATGATGATTGATTGTTGTGTGTTGATTGTTTGGTTAAATTGCTGATGTATTGGTTGAAATTATAGATAATGATATATATATATAAATCATTAATCAAATATTGATTCTGTTTATCAGAATATTTCATATTGAAATGAAATCAATGTTATTTATATTATTTAACATCTGTTATGCAGAGAAACAGGTTGGAGAGATCCAATTGGATTCCTCAATATTTATAACTGTTTGTTTTCGTATATTGTGGTATATGATGTGATATATAATCTGTGATTGATTATGATGACATTGGTCATGTTATTTGGTATTTTAAATACCATATGAATTACTGGAATGTATAAAAGGGAATTTTCAAAGTGAATATTGAAAATGAAATATTTTTATATAGTATAAATAGAATTATATAAAAGGGATTTATATAAAATAAATAGAATTATAAAGGGAATTATAAATGATATTTAAGTGTTAGAAATAAAAAAAGAAGATTTGTATAAATAATTCTATAATTAGAAGTATAAATAGAAATTGGATTTGGGATATTGTTTAAATATGAAGTCAAACTGTTTTGATTGCAAAGAAGAAATATTATTTACATTTAATGTGAATAAAGGATTTAAGTAAATATTTTGCAAATAAAATATTTATAAAGGAAATAGTGTTTGAAATAGGTATTAAAAAGGAGTTAAAGGAATTAGAAACTGACTGGAGATTAGTTAAATTGAACAACTGTCTGGGTATTGATCTGATGTTGGTTTCGGCCTTCGGGGTTAATACGTAGGGGGTTGTTCTCTTACTATTTTATAGTTAGAGACTGATATATGTGAAAAGATAGTGACGTGTGAATCATAAATGGAAACGTTTTCCAAAGTTAATAACGTATATTTTATAAAATTAGAAAATAATGATTTGATGAATATATGGAAACGATAAATGGGGAAATGAATAAATGTTGATTGATGATTGATCGATAGAATTTCCTTCTGGAAATAATATCGTTGTTTGCACACATGTTTTTCTTTGATAGTTAAATCACCAATTATCAAAGTTCTTGACCATTTTTCCATCGTCAATACGGAGAGACCGGGATCAGATTCATTATTTGAAAACCACTATGTATGGGTGTTAGCGTTTGCAATCAAATATGATGAAGATAATTGAAGACGGAGTTATGCAAGGGCTGTCCTGTTTACAGAATAGTATCATCGGTCTGTCCAGACCTAGGGTGACCTTTATGGAAGAATGTTTGACAGAGTATATTTAATAGATCGCATAAGTTGATCTCTTCAAACGTATTTACGTTTGGTTGCAGATGAATTCGTTTCTCTTAGATGTATACCCGTAGTATTCTTGGGGAAATCAATTTGTGATTTGGCAGGTATGACGATGTGACATTCAAAGTGAATGAAGATGTGGTTTGAAAAGGATACGTTATGGCCTCTAGCCTCACAACCGAGAAAGGTATAAAATCGGGTAGGTCGCATGGCTAAGTGGTTAGCTGCCAATTAGGGTGTATTGTCACCTGATCTAGAGAAATTCCATTTACTTCTATAATCTATTTCGATGTTGTCCCTTTCGGGAAACGATTGCTGATCCCAACCGTTAGTGATAATACATTCAGTACACTCAAGCGAAATGAGTGATCGATCATGTTTAGCATGGTTGCAAGATGTTCTTGTTGAACCCGGTGTATTTCCCTTTAGAGATACATTGTCGGAAGGTGGTCCCATACCTTGCCAGCTGGAATTCATTAACCAATAAGCGCTCGCAGTTTTTTATTATATATTATATATGTGGAACGTGAGATGAAAGCGTTCTGCTAGATGATTATTAGTTGTGATTGATAGACACTACTATAATATCAAAGAGTTTTGATAAAAAGATTATAGTTCTTTCAAAAGGATTTTCGAATGTTGAATAAAGTGTTTTGGATTCTCATGACGGAAAAACCCATTCCGTTATACGACGTGGTCTTTTGAGATACCATTTATTTCCTCAAACTATTTTAAATTGCTTACTCATACCAGTCCCATGACTGACCCAGAGTTTATTTTGTTTTATTTTACCTTAAACTCTTGGGTGCCCAAATTTGTACGGCCAATCAAGTAGTCAGGTTTTACAAATATACTTGGAGAGCTTGGAGCAGGAGGCTTCAGGATTATACAGCTATTGTTATTTCCACTGTGTTGTAAGTGTTATACTCTGATAATGTTACTGTATACATATGCTGATTTTATTTCAAAGATATGTATATATTATACATTGTTCGTTCCCTGTGAGATTCGTGTTTACTCTGATGTTGTATGTTCTTCATCTATTCTAAGTTTCTATCTTATCTATTCTCATCCCTTATTTTCTTTCATTAACTATCTGGTATTCCCGATGCTTGATAGTCGACATTGGGTTATATGTCGATTACTCAGGATCGCGAAATCCCCGGGTCGTTGCAGGTTGAGTCTCCAAAACGATAAAATCGACAGGGAATATGAATTCTGCGACTTTGATGAGTACGTCCTCGATTACTCCAACGATTTTTTTAATTGAACTATCAGCAAATTAAAGAGTTACTTTTTGTTGGTTTAAGCTCACCCAAGCCAAATTTTTGGTAAACCGAATAAGGAATCAAATTGACACTCACACCCAAATCAACTTGTCATTTGTTAATCGTTTTATCTTTTATCGTGCACAAGATCATAGGACATCCAGGATCTTTGTATTTGATGGGGATTGGTCGGGTCAAGACTTCGCTAAGTTCGACAACTAAGAAGACTTTCTTCGGTACATGAATGTGCCATTTTTCGGTATACAAGTATTTGAGAAATTTAGCGTAGGTTGGGACTTGTCGAAGGATGTCAAGAAGAGGAATATTAACTTTCACTTGTTTGAAAATTTCCAACAACTTTTCCACCTAGTTGGAATGTTTCTTTGGTCGAAAACGATAAGGAAATAGAATATGAAAATTAGTAGGTTGGTCTACTTGAGTTGGAGAAGAATTAGCCACAAAATTTGGATCGAAATTTTTCTTGGTTTTAGAAGGGTCAAGAGGAACATCCAGTACATTATTTAGATTTTCAACTTGACTATCGATTTTCTTGCTGGGGCGTAAAGTCGTGATAGCATTTAACTGACTTAAAATGCTATCTTGGACAAATGAGCTTGGTTTGGATTTGGATTTTGGTTCTTGGGGTTTGGAACAGGTTAACTCGAGAATGATACTCTTTCCCGTTCACTTACATAGTTGGCTAATTGACTCATTTGCATTTCGAATTTTGCGATCGATTAACTTGTGTTTTGCATATATGAGGTTAGAAGGTTTTGCATATTATTTGCATTTTGAGTGGTTCCCTTAGTAAAAGTATCCAAACTTTTTTCTAGAGAGGTCATTCGTTTGCCGTCTTGGGGAACGAACAATTGTTGCACTTGGTTCTGAGAAGGTGGGTGTAAAATTTTGAAATTGATTTTGAAAGGGAGCATTCGAAGGATTATTCAAAAATGGCAGAAAAGGGGGTCGAACCAAATTCGAATTTGGGTTGTGTAAACCCTATTTTTGGTTAAAGAAGTATGGGGCCAAATCGAAGCCCAAATGCGCAACCAATCGAGTTAGACAGATTGCATTCCAGGAAGCCCCGCAGAAGCTCAGCCCGAAGTAGCCACATATCGAGCCAATAAAGTCGATATATTACCCCCGGAAGACTCGCTCTCCCAGTCAACCGAGAGAACCACTCTCGCACAAGGCGTGTCGACCGAGTATTTCAGATATACATGAAATATCCTGCTGAGTTGTTCAAATACTTGGCCGAACTCTCAAGGAAGAAAGAGTGATCAACCATATCCGGACAAAGCTCTACTTTTGATATACCTCACCGTGTATGCCACATCGGCCACAACTTCCGAGGATACTACTTATGAATAGTGAATCAGTCTCCGGCCGCTATTCATACCAAGTGATGGACTCCACGTGTCCGAGCTTTCTCGAAAAGGCAGGGCCATGTCACAAACAGCCCAAGCTGTTATCCCTGCCTATAAATACCTCAAAGCTTAAGGAGATAAAAAAGATTTTCTGACCTTTCTTTCTTGGTCTCATACTACTTCCCAGAAAAACATTATCTGGAAGAGAAAATAGTAGCCTTTTCTCTTTTCTTCAAATAGAAAAAGCATTGTACTTGTAAACAAAAGAAAAAGTATAATATATATAAAGTGGACATAGACACCATCTTTGCCGAACGTCTATAAAAATTCTGTGTGTTTCCTCATTTCCTTTACATTTCTCTACATTTTATAATCAGTATTCGTGTAATCTACACACAATTGGGGGTTGATCGTCACTTGTGACCAACTTTTGACGTCAATACGTTGTTTTGGGTCTAAGAGAAGTTAGGATGATTTCTCCAATCAGGATTGTACGTTGGAGAGAATGGATCGTTCCTAACTTTATTGAAAGCATTGAGTTGTTCTAACGAGTGTGGGCATTGATCGACAATATGGTTAGGATCTTTATACTTGTAACACGAGGGTTGAGAAGCTTGACTCACTTGATTTGTTGAAACAACGCTATCAAATTTGGTTATCATCGTGTCAATTTTCGCTTCTAAGGCCAAAGAAGATCCTACTGTTTGGGCATTTGATTGGGAATAAATCGATTTCTAGTTACGACGTTCCCATTGAGACGATTTTTCGAACAAGTTTTCGAGCAATTACCAAGCGGCATCGTGTCTTGGGCTACAAATTTTCCATGACACATTGATTCGAGCACGGTACAAGAGTTGTTTTCAAGTCCATCGTATAAAATTTGGCAAAGAGTCCATTTTATAAAATTATAGTGTGGACATTTAACAAAAGTTCTTTAAATCTCTCGAAATATTTTGAAAAGGATTCACCCCCACATTGATGAAAATTAACGATTTCATTTCGAATTTTGGACATTTTTTCCAAGGGGTAAAGTTTCTTTAGAAATTTTTTCACAAATTCCTCCTATCTTCCAATCAAATTTGAAGGCAAGCTATACAACCATTTTTTTGGCATAATCGGTAAGTGCAAATGGAATTTACCTAAGTTTGACTCCATCGTCACTTAATTGTTGAACTTTCATGGTTGCACAAACTTGTATAAATTTGGTAAAGAAAATTTAAGGGTCATCACATTCTAAATTGCAAAACTTTGGAAGAGTATTTATGTGATTAGAACGAATTTCAATGTGATTACCCATTGGGTTGGGTAATATAATGCAAGAAAGAATAGAAACTTGACCAGGGAAGATTCTATCCATAAGAGTTCGAGGGCAATTTTCGTTGGCCATGGTTGAAGGAACGTTTGTTCAAACTAAATGGTTAGTGGAAGGGCCACAAGTCAAATGATTCGTAGATGGATCGCGAGTCCAAATACACATGCACTAGCGAGAAGAATAAGAGAAGAAGAGAAAGAACAAATTTGAGAAGAGAATAGAAGCTAAAATGTTTTACAAAACGAGAATTGTTTTGAAATTCTTTTTTTTTTATTGGAAATTTTTTGGTTCTTTGAAGAGAAAGGAAAGTTTATTTTTACAAAATGAAAATACTTTTCTGGGTTCTCGGTTTTTTCTTGAATTTTTGAATAAGAGAAAAAACGATTTTCTTTGCAAATGATTTTTTTTTTGTTATTTCTAGTTTTTTTGGTTTTTTATATATGCATGAACCTAATGCAAATGAATGCAAAGACTAAATACAAATTTTCTGTCCTTAGTGGCTCCTAACCCAAAATTATATAGTGACACATTTGGTAAATTAAAACAAAAGATTTCTCAGCTAGTTAACGGACAGGAGTTATCGATGCACTAAGAATCACCCTTGAAATGCGGCCGAAGGTTAAAGTACCTTTAGAGTAACAACCGATATAATATTTATGAATCACCGTAATATTAATAAATGGTTATTTCTCTGCCGTAGTCTAGACATCAAGAAATAATTCGTTCGAAATATATCAACTATTAAAATATAATTAAGCCCTAAATGAGCCCGCAACTCCCTTATGTCCAACATCTAATCATTATTATTATTTTTATTCAAATTCTACGATGTAATGCAATTTTCTAGGCTAAGGAAAGGTAATGAAATCCCCACCTTATGTGAATTTGGGTGTGCCCTTAAGAAAAGAAAATAAGATGAGATGTATGCAAAAAAGAAATTAAACGTGTATTAACAATGCAACAACAAATGAATTTTGATTTTGTTTTCGGATTTTTTATGACAATGTAAGTAAACAACAATGCGATTAAAATAAATGAGTTAAAACACGAACCTAAGCATGTAGAATTATTAGCAATTTTTTTAAGCAACGTTTTTAGCAAGAAAGTGAAGATGAGCAAGACCACGCAAATCCAAGCAATTAAGCAATTCCTCTTTGTGCAACCTGAAAAGCGAAGGCGATATATAAACAACTGATAGGAAAGTGCTTCTCTTTTTTTCTCCTTTTTTTGAAAGAAAATAATTGTAACTAAAATAAAAGGAAAAAAATTCACAACTAAAACACATTACAAAGGATTAACGCAAATTAAACTCATAAAATCACACAAAAAAATGATTTTTTTACACAAAATCACAACAAGAAAGAAATCGTTTTTTTAAGAGAAAGAGTTAACAAAGAAAAAATAATAACAAAGCCAAACTAAAACTAAAACAAAACTAAAACATGGCCCATTTGGAAGCCCGATACGCCCAAAACTTTGTGAGTCCAGCAAAAACCTTTTCCCGTTTTTTTATAATCGAAAGCAAACCATCCTCTCAGAATCAAAACCGATAAGTAAAGAATAGAAGAAAGGAAAAAAAACCAGAACCAGAAATCAAAATAAGAAATCAGGTTCAAGATGTGGTTATTGGAGTTCAGGTGGTAAATTATGGTTCTGAAGGTATGTGGATGATGTGTGATGTCGATTCTTGTAGGATTTCGAGTTTTGGCACGAGCTTGTTGTTCGTTGTTGTTGTGAAGCAAGGTTGTAGCTTTGTAGTTGCTTATTTGAAATGGTTATGTTTTAGGTTGTCGGTTGTAGTGTGATTTTGTTCAGTGGCAATTCGATTTGGTGACAACAAGTATTGAGGTAACTGGGGCATTCTGGTAGATGGTGGTCGGTGAATTGGAGGTGGCAGTTGGGGTATCAAAGGTTGCAAGTTGCTCACAAATATAGTAGAAGGTGCAAATCGATTTAGGGTTGTTTGCAGACTACAGGAAGTTGGCTTTGATTTTGGTTTAGGCTTGCTCGGGTTCTAGTTGTGGATTTGAGGTGAGCAGCTGTTTGTTTTGACGAGGAGTGATTATCGTGGTAGTGCGGAGATGCTACTGGCTCAAGTGTATGTATGGTTGATGATGTAGTATGGTTTTGAAGGTGATGAAGTGGTGCATTGATGAATATGAAATGGTTGTTTGTGTTTGGTTTGTTGGTCTTGTATTAAGGTGTGTGTAATTGGGTGATGGTTTGTGGTTTGCAAAGTAATGTCGAAGTGATCAAGAAGACTGGTTGGGGATTATGTGTTTGGTCTTGGTTTTGGAAGTGTGTAGGCTATATTTTGAGGATGGGTGATTATTTGATTAAAATAAGAGGAGCAGGCAGAGGATGGATAAACGGTCGATAGAGGAGAAGGCAGTTCAATTTATTTTAGTTATAATGGATTGTTACGATGATGAATTTAGCGGTTTGAAACAGTTTGGTTAGTTGTGGAAGTGGTAAGTGACGGTGACAGTAATGTATGGGATAGTGGTAAAAGTTGTGGGATGAAGACTGTTTTGAAGTAGAAAAGGGGCTTGATGGTTTGTGGTGGAAGTGGTGAATTGTGGAGGTGGATGACTCTGGTGTTACTAAGGTATTAGGAAGACGAACTGCTGTTTGTAGTTGACTCGACAGAGAAAGTGGGTGTTTTAGGGAAGTTTGTAAATAGAAAGCAAATTTAACGAAAGATTTTTATAAACTGAGAAAACAACAGTTTACCTGAAAAGCTTGTAATCAAAGTTAGGGCAATGCAATCTTCTTTTGTTCAGCAGAATTGCAATGCAAATGGATGTGCATGGAAGTGCAAAAACCGAACACTTATTTAGCTAAAACTTAAAACAAATTGAAACAAAACAAACACTAAAACAACTTGAAATTCCCCAGCTAAACAACATGCAAGGAAGCACAGTAATGGCTTTTTTTTAATGGAAGAAGAACCTAACAAAATGCATAAACAAAAGAACAAAAGTGAATAAAATGAAAGAAAACACAATGCAACACACACATAAAACCTCTTTTTTTGTTTGAAGAGAACTAACATATACAAAAATTAATTCGAATAATAAAATTAAAATTAAATTCTTTCCTCGGCAACGGCGCCAAAAACATTTTTGACAACGAATGTTCTATTTATTAGAAATTTTTCTCGAAGTGTATAAAACCACAAGTGCACGACGTACACTTGTAGTATGTGGCGAATATGTGTCGATCCACGGAGAAAGAAATAATTTTAGATTTTACTCAATTAAGTTATACCACTTGAGATTTTGATTAACTAAAAATTACAAAACTAAAAAAAGAACAAGATGAAAGTTAACAAATGAAATGAGAGCAATTTAGAAGTAACTTCACCCTCATTACCACATAAATCAACATATAATGATTTCACGATCTTTATTTTTGATCTTTTGTGTACTTAGTTAGTGCATTTATCATAAGCACGACCTAATTGTGTTATTAGTTAACACACTTAAACCATCAAACTTTAATACACTCTCTAATCCACATTTATACTTTCATGAAATGATAACAAAAGTTGAAACTAAAATTTACTTTAAGTATACTCTATTTATATTAAGTTAGTAACATAGAGTATTAAATTTGAATTTTAATCACACTTTAATTGCCATATTCATTTGTAGATGAAGAGACAATCTTGTGTTTATGTTGACTAAGCATAGCCTATGTGTTGTTAACAACATAGACTATCAAAACCTAAACTTAAACAACAATGTAATTACTACTTCAACCATTCCATTAAGCATAAAAAGAGATCATGAAAATCAAAATATGTTGCATCTACATAATCAATAGGGCTTCATTACCCCAAAATCAAAGTGACTAGCCTCTTTTGCTTGTTATTATAACAACAAAAGTAGATTACAACATTAAACAAAAAAAAAGGAAGAAGAAAACTAAAGAACAAGAATAAACTAAAATAATCTACTTGCATGAAATGTAAATCTATTTGCATTAAATAAATCTAATCTATAACAACAAAGGAAAGCATAGAAATTAAAATAAGCATAAGAATGACTTAATAGAAAGAGGCTTGGAAGCCATTTTTATTCACTTGACCACTTCTGCTTTCATATAATAAATAGAATATCCAAATTACATGAAACATGGAGGTATATATACATGATCTAAAATAATAATCCATATTTGTTAGGAATTACCCGAAATGCCCACTTCATGAAGCTTCTAATTTTGTCTTTAGCCACTAATTAATCATTAAAAGTGCATGAAGCTTGTTTTGTCTCCATTAGCCAGTACATTAGCCTTTAAATGTAGCATTAGAGAAAGAGGGATAATGGGTGGGGTCCTCCACTAACTTTTATGTGAATTAATTCCATCTCCATTCATTTATCTTATTTTTGGGCATGCATATCCTTTGTTAAACTACTTTTATTTATAGCCAAATTCCTAAAAACAACATGAAAATGAACAAGTAAATTTTATCAAAAACAAAAAAAAGCATAAATGACTGTTTTGCCCCAATTTGAAAATGTATGCATGGTAATTTGAGAATTTTGGGTTGTTGGTTAAAACATGTAAAATAAGCCCAATTATGTTATTTATTTAGGTAAAATAAGAATAAATGCATGAATATAAATGTGGATTTTTGCGTGCACAACAGTAACCATGAACATTATGGGAAATAAATACGTAAATAAATGTCAAAATGTTACAGTTTAGACTGAATATGGAATAAATGTTGTAACTCCAATTAGGGAAATTAATATAACAAAATCACAAATATTATATATATTTATACACACACACACATCGGTGTGTGTATAAGAACTACTAAATTAAATAACAATAGTAAAACAAGTGGGAGTTATAACAAATAGAATTAGTGTGATAAAATGGGAGTGATATTAATGGAAATAAATTGAGTGTCCATTGCCTTAGGAAAAGTGTGACCGTTATGGTCATTATTGACATATGATCATTATAGAAATTTATTGGTTTAACTAAGTATCCATTACCTTAGGAAACGTAGTCGTTTTGGTCATTAATGATGTGTAATCGTTATAGTAATCGGTTGAATTAATACTGAATTGTGTATTAATTACCATAGTTGATACTAAGTCCTATAAATTAATAATCCTAGAGCTATAAATCTTAGGAATATCATACTTATATTATTTCTATTTTAATTATAAAAACTATATTCTTTAATTAATTTAAGAATTGGAATTAGTAGGTAAATGATCGAGGTCAGTTGTGTTGTTCGACATAAATTTGTACTTTCCAGCAGTCGGATATATGTACAACTGATGTGAGATATCATTAGCCATAGGAACTAGTGAAAATCAATGATTATTTGTGTAATGTGAATTTATCCTAAAGGTTTACTTCAAGTGTTAAGGTTTTAAGGGATGTATGGGCTGCCTCCCTTCAGGAAGAAGAAGCCTAAAGGAATGATTTCAAAGCATAACCTACATTGGGGTATTAAGTAGTGGGATCTAACTGTTGGGTGTATTGAGCGATTGAATTCAACCTTTTCCCTTAAAAGGTTGAATTATAAGGTCTTCCCTTACCGGGCATTAAGTGATCGGATAGCTCACCACTATATAAATAAGAAGTATTAAATGGCTAATCAGGTAGAAATCGGTAATCTCCTCGATAGTCTGCTTCCTTTAGGTAGTAAGGGACTAGGTTAGATTACGCCTCAAGATATGGTATTGAATGGCCGCTACGGAGATACGATAGGACTTCCTATCCCACGGGAAGTATTAAATGGCTAAGTGAAACACCCCACCTCCATTAAGGTCACTCACAAAGGGAATGCCTTAACTTTGGTGGAGGGTTATAAGTAAAAGTCACAGATAAAACACAAGACAGATATAAACACATATATATATAAGCAGTGGAAAACAAACAGACTTTCATTTCATAAATACGTGTTCATACAAAACATTTCCATAATTGTCTCACAATAACTTTCAAAACATTGCATCATCATTTCTGTCTTGATTATTAAATAAAGAAGCATAAAACATAATTAAAGCTGCATAAATCCCCATAGAACGTGTCCAGAATCCATAGCCAAAGAAAGCGAGTCCAAACCATACATCCACTACCTTGGAGCTTGCAAAGAGTCTGACTAAGCTGGGTTATTTCCTCCCTGTGGACCTAGGGGGGAACGAAAGAAAAGAAGACGAAAGAAAAATAGAGTCAGACATAAAGCCTGGTAAGTCTAGTGACTCTTCAGTATGCGAATAAGAAAAAGGGCATGATAGGTATAGACTAGAAACAGGAAAGTATCATAAACTAAGATAAAGCAGTTTTGAACCAAATATACTATCGCACCCCACACTATATCTCTGCACCTACTTGCATTTGTTCCGATTGGCGCCCCATGATATGGGTGAAATGATCCCCTTTCTAAAGATCGGCTCCTACTCGCAAAATCATATGTGTCATACGGCCCCCAATGATTGTAGATACCTATGCTGGTCACACCATGGGGTGTATCAAGTCCCATGGTGGCAGCCCAACACAATTCTAGAATACATAGTGTATACTACTGGTGCCCAGTGCCCTGTTTGCCTGCTCCGAAGTGTGTGCACGCCCGCACTCCGTTAGAACCGACACTGCTGCACCAACCGTCGTTGCCTTTTGACCGCTTACAATCAGCCAAGTAATCGTGCCTCACCCTGCCTAGTTTCAGGGTACCATGATACCTAATTGGGTTACTGCTGAAATGGGTCCCTGTTACTAGGATTTTCTAGTCAAACATGTTAAGTGGTTAAGTGTCTGTATTAACCTAACCCCACCCATCAGTTTAATTAACATGTTGAACTGGTTAAGCGTTTTAGTTAACTTAACCCTACCATTCTCATTCTAGCTTTAATCTATTCATTAAAGCACCGACCACTCACATTAGACAGGTATTGTTGCGGTTACTGGACAGCCAGTCGGTACCGGCCAGGTTTACACCGCAACTCAGTCTAACCTCGGGTCCTTATTGGGCTTAATGCCTTAACCTCCCACATTGGATAGGTATTGTTGTGATTACTGGACAGCTGGCCAGGTCCGGGCAGGTTTACATCACAATTCAATCCAACCTCGGGTTAAGCATATTCGTATTTTCTAAATTTACATATTTGTCTCTTTTGCTTGTTATATGTAAATGTTATGGCCCATTTTCCAAGTTCGTTGTCTTTTTAGGCATGGTAATTCATACCATTTAAATGTCACCAGTCACTGGCATGTGCCAAATATGCCAACACATATATTTTTCATGTTTAATCCCAACGATATTCCCCCGTTTGTACGTCCGCAAGATTATAATGAATGTTGGGCTAGATATTTAAGCCCAACTTATAAACATAGAAGGGAAAGCAAAGAACATGAAATATTCTAAATAACATAAAGGGTGTGTGACATATGAACTTGCAACTTTGCGATCTAATTAACATAAATCATTGGTTTCAACTTATCATGTGAACTTGTATTCAAATAAGAATCTAATTAAATAGGTGTCACTTGAAATGGCATAATTTAGACTTGCATAAAACATAAGCCAAAACATATTTTTATCTAGGCATAACTTCAAACACAGACTAGCATGTGACAAAGTTATTACATGTCCATAAAAATGTCTATTTTTGACATTAACCCAAAAGCGTGAATTAGATCAAATCATGTATCCTATTATAACATGAAACTTGTAATAATCGTGTGAAACTAAATGGTACTTGGCATGGACCCAATTACAACTTGCGAAGAACATAAGAACGTATACATGGGATTTAATCATGTAGGCATAATGGTCTTAACATAGAACATGTGTATATAAGTCTTAACTTGGACTTAGAAAAATGTATACAACCTATGCTAAACATATAAACATATAGGTGTAAATTCTAACATTAACCGTATACTTGTATGTGATGTTGCTTTCATTCTAAATGTACAATAGGATCAACATCAAGTCAATTATACCACAAACATCCCAATACCATTCACAATACAATTCATTT
The DNA here is from genome assembly GCA_030737875.1 of Allium sativum. NCBI lineage: Eukaryota > Viridiplantae > Streptophyta > Magnoliopsida > Asparagales > Amaryllidaceae > Allium > Allium sativum. Next base: position 930,377,051 of record CM060922.1, on the reverse strand, counting down.
CAATACACAGATATGAATTATCATCGTCGTTATACAACAATAAAATTCCATTTCCACTTTACATCGAATCAAGTCTTAAATTTTATTCTCATCGGAAAGACCACTATACTTACAACAAACGACGAACTTGAGTTCTGGTTTCTGAGTTCTGAATTTGCAATGCTTTCCTTTGGGAAGATAAACGTTGTTTGAATCTTGTTTTTACTTTAGTTTTGCTCGTCCCTAAGCTTTCTCTAACTGACGGCTACTCTTCGTTTCTTCCCGGCAGCATGACGACTCTAGTTCTATTTTATTTGTGTGAATCTAGGTTGAGTGTTGGGTTGTATTTATAGAATTTCAGATTGATTTGAGCCGTCAGATGATCATAGAGTGAATCCAGACCATACACACCAAGTGGAGCCAATCAGAAAGTGACAAATCAGCCCTAGTGACACACCAGAACTCAGAAATTCGACCAGAACCCAACTAGGCCAGCCAAGACCTGATCAGGTCGACTGGGTAGGTCGACCCCCAGGTCGACCTGGGTACCTAGGTCGACCTGGTTCCTGGGCGGGAATTTTTCCACCCAGCCCAATTTGGGTCTGTTTTCGAATTTTGAACTGAATTTTTGAACTGTTGGAATTTTAAATTGAATTCAGAAACTTCGGAAAGTCATAACTCCTTCATACGGAGTCTGATTTGCGCAAACTCGGACTCTATCTTAAGCAGAATTCCGAGACGAATGCAATGGCGTAACCCGTTTTCCTTAATTCTTTCATTTTGAATTAAGTATACTTTAATTTGTTAATTTAATGCTAACTGAAAATTCGGGGTGTCACATTCTCCCCTCCTTAAAGGATTTCATCCCCGAAATCTTCAAGTCCGGAAGAACGTATATCCTAACATCCAACCGTCCATCTACTCAACCAATAAACATAGGCATCCATTATCCTTAAAAGACTTCTAATGCTTCATGATCATATGCATAGTGTGTGTACATGTCCTTATCTAATGCAAAATCAGGCGGTCTACTGATTCAGTTGACCTCCTTAATGCAAATCATGTAAGTGTCATAAATCCATTATGTATGCAAATTTTTTCCCTACTCATAATTCTACATGAGTTTGCAATCATTCATACAAATGCGACATCCATATGACAACATATCAAGTTTCAACCACATACAAATATGAATACATATATGCATATGCAATATGGAAGTGACTGAGTCAATCTAATACCTAGGGTGTGTGTATATGCATCCACGAGCAACCACTAGCAACCACTTGCGGCCATCAATCATAACATGTTTCAAATACATGTTTACACCATTAGTTTCTACCTAAGGAGTTAGGAGAAAAAGAACCGAGAAGATACACTAAAAGGTAGATAAAAGCATAAACCTATGGAAAAAGAGAGGTCAAAGATGCACCCTCTAAAAGAAAAGGGTAGGCAGCACGTATTCTGTCCTCAGTTTCCTAAGTCGCGTCTTCCTCGGCATCGCTCCATTGAACTTTAACAAGCTTGACTTCAAGGTGCGTAGCTTTTTGATTTCAGTTCCTACGATTCGAGTTGGAACTCTCCTCACAGTTGTTTCTCGTTCTATTTCAATTTCTTCTAGAATGCTTGGCTCCACCACTTCCGAAGACTCATGTAAACATTTCCGGAGATGAGATACGTGAAAGACATTGTGAATTCCAGCCTACCTTTCGGGAAGCACTACTCTATAAGCCATCTTCCCAATCTTCTCGATGATAGGGAACGGTCATACAAATCCTGGTGCTAGCTTTCCTGTGGATCCAAAGCAAACGACATTCCTTAAAGGAGATACCTTAAGGAAAACCTTGTCCCCAACCTCAAACTCAAGGTCGGTCCTTCATTTTTCTGCGTAGGATTTCTGTCTCTCTTGGGCAGTCTTCATTCTCCTTCGTATCAAGTCCACTTTTTCTGAAGTCTCTCTAATCATGTCTAGCCCAAGTATAACCTTGTCTATAGACTCCCACCACAAGTTGGTGATCGGCACAGTCTTCCATACAAAGCTTCGAAGGGCGCCATGCCGATGGTGACTTGGTAGCTGTTGTTGTAGGCGAATTCCACTAAAAGACGATGATCTTCCCATGTCCCTCCAAAGTCAAAAACGCACAGTCTCAAAAGATCTTCTAACACTCTGTTCACCATTTCCGTCTAACCATCAGTTTGGGGGTGATAGGCCGTGCTCAAGCATAACAGTATGCCTACAGCTTCTTGCAGACTCCACCAAAACTCGCTCGTAAAGATAGGATCTCGGTCACTCACTATGCAGGAGGGTATTCCATGGAGTCGAACTATTTCCTTGAGATAAAGAGATGCTAGAGATGAGGCAGTCCTTCTACTCTTGATAGGTATAAAGTGGTCGCTTTTTGTGAGCCTGTACGTTATTACCCAAATGCTAGTATTGCCCCTTCTTGACCTAGGCAACCCATCAATGAAGTCCATTGAAATTGTAACACCCCGTATTTTCTGTGAACGTATAAGTAACAAATCAGAGAAAAAATAATTTTTAAAATAAGAATCAATGGAAACGGGTTGCGCCATTGCGCTCGTCTCGAAATTCTACATGAAATCAAATCCGAGTTTTCGAAAATCGGAGTTCATATGACCAAGTTATGACCCTCAGAAATTTCAGGAATTTAAATAAAATAAAACAGCTCGAAAATAAAGCCCGAAATTCGCAATTCAAACCCAGAGAAGCTTGCGGGAAAATTCCCGCCTATATACCCAGGTCGACTGGGGAGTCGACCCCCCCCCCCCCCCCAACCAGGTCGACTGGGGTGTCGACCTCCCCATGACTAGGTCGACTGGGGATTCGACCTGGGGGTGGACCTGCTCCCGAAACCCAGTTTTTGAACCTGGTTCATTTTGATGTATCTGGTCCCGTTTTCTGTCTAGATTCGTCCACCTAATCCTATATAAACAGCCCCCTAGCCTCATTTTCCCTACATAATTTCATTCTGTCTATACTCTGCCTCTGTTCTAATTAAAAATAAAAATGGCGTCGCTACTCTGCTGGAATCAAAACTTGGACTGATGCATCTTCTTCCAACCTGAATAGAATTAAAAGCTAAATCAAATCTCAAATCAAAGTTTAGAGCTACGACAACAATTAAAGAGGACTAATTCAGCATTTCTGCATCAACAACAGTTTATTATCCTTTCTTAAAACCATGAAAGGCAAGTACAGTTATTTTCCGCTATAAACTATAACTATAATAGTGACATGATTGTAAATCTGAATTTGAGGTTGTGTACGTTCTGTTCTGATATATTTTATTCTGTATCCCTTTCTTCTTTCTGTTTTATAGCCAGGCTACCACGAGCCTGCGCTACATCTCATAAGAGATTAACGCACGAACGTTAAATTTTGGGACAAATAATAATGCATAATTGGACATGAAACTGTTGCCTATGAGACTATTGCCTATGACTATGATTCATTGACTATGAGACTATTGCCTATGACTATGATTCATGACTATGAGACTATTGCCTATGACATTGAATAAAAAACTATTGTGATTAGTCGCCCATGACTATTGTGGTTAGTTGCCTATAACTATTGTAGTTAGTTTCTTATGCCTATTCCCTTAATGATGTTAGATCTCATATTTAGTATGTAACTTTGCTAGTTTATTCCCATTCACTGTTATGTACATCGAGCCTATAGGGCCATTTCATGAGTATTTAGAGAACTTATGGGTCCATGTTATACGGGGATTGGGCGTAGCTTAATTAAGTAAATCTGTTAAATTTCCTAATCCGTTATCTGCTAAAACTGTTGAATTGCCTAAACTGCTAAATCTGTTATCTGCTAAATCTGTTGAATCGCTTAAACTGCTAGATCTGCTACCTATTGAATTGTCTGATCTGTTGAAACTAGATAATGTTAATTTGGGTATGGAAATCCGTAGGCTCGACCTAAGATTTAGTAGAACATGGAAATTTGATTAATCTGTTATATCTTATGAAGAAGTTTAATCTATTAAATAAACAGAATTAGTCTGATATATGAAAAATCTGTATTGGAATGAATTGGCTATGACACGAGGTTAGACTCTGTTTGCGGTAGAAGCCTGCCCGGAACCAACCGGCTTAACCAGCGACCGCAAACTGTCAGTCTAATGTGAGAGGTCATAGGCATAACTAAAATATGCTTAGACACGAGGTTAGGTCTGGCTTGTGGCAGAAGTCTGCCCAGAACCGCCCGGCATATCCAACGGCCACAAGCTACCGACCTAATGTGAGAGGTCTGTGCATTAATATTTAATTATTGCAAATCTGGGATAAATATGATGTCTAAAACGTTTTGGGTGGATAGGGTTAAACCAATTGGACTAATGAATTTAACAAACCCGTTTCGTGAATCTGTAGGCCCAATTACAAAGTTAGACAAATCTGTAAATCTGTTAAATCCGTATATCTGATCCGTTAGTCTGAAAACTTGTTTGATCTGTGAACTAGTCGATCTAAACTCTGCATGTCCGAACTTGTAAACAATTTAATCTGAAATCTGTTAGTCTGGGGACACAAGGTTAGGAGGGAAATTACTTGTGTCATCTATTGTTTGGGACCCATATTAGTCAGTAACCCTTTCTGGTATCAAAACTTTGACCCAACAGTAGGTAGGGTTCGGGCATGCTTACTGAACTAATTATTAGCGGTTCATTCTGATAATGGTGAGGGGTGTTGATGGTGCGTTCAAACCGGGTCATGTGCGTGCATGGATCCCGGTCTGCCTCTGAGGATGTAAGACGTCGTGACATTTGTAAATAGGTCTGTGCCAATTGGTTGTCACTTTAGCGAGTGATACACCCTACTGTGGGGCCGACACAGGTTATTTATGTATTAGGGAGCCGATCGCTTGGGGTAGGGTTTTAGGGTACATTTAGTTCTGTCTGTTTCTGTTGGTACCATCTGTTTCTGTTGGGTGGCAACACCTGTCTGTTTTTGCGTGGTACCGTCTGTTCGGGTGGTAAAGGCCCATTTACTAGTGTACACCTAATTCTACATTCTGCTTCCGTAGGGATTAATCTGTTTCTGTTTCTATACCTTATGTTCGGGTGGTAAAGGCCCATTATTAGCATTCTGTTTCTGTCTGTTTTTGTTCGGGTGGTAAAGGCCCGTTATTAGCATTTTGTTTCTGTCTGTTTCTGTTCGGGTGGTAAAGGCCCATTATTAGCATTCCATTTCTATCTGTTTCTGTTCGGGTGGTAAAGGCCCATTATTAGCATTCTGTTTCTGTTCGGGTGGTGAAGGCCCATTATTAGCATCCTGTTTCTGTCTGTTTCTGTTGGGGGTGGTAAAGGCCCATTACTAGCATTCTCTTCTGTGGAAATTATTTTGTTCCCGTTTCTGTTTCAGTTTAGACATTAGGGTAACACCTAATCCTGTTATACTAGTATTAGGGCAGAGAAATGAAAAGAAATTTTATTCTGTTTCTTCTGTTTAACCTAAGTACATCTGCTGCTCCTGTTACTGTTATCTCTTATCCATCTTATTTTCATGTCATAATTATTATTATCTGTTCATATGCTGAAAGTCACTGGACTTGCCGGACTTTATGTCTGACCTTGCTTGTTTTCGCCCCTTTTTCTTTTCCGTCCCCCCCAGGTTTTCCAAGGAGGGAATACTTTAGCTTGATCCGGATTTCTTCTGGTTGAAGTGCGTAAAGTATGGCTTAACTTCTTATAGCATCTTCTGTGGGGATTATGATTTTAAAGTTTTGTACTCTGATGACTTTCTGAACAAGAATGATATTTATGTACTTGAGTTTTTGGTAAAGATGTAACCATACTGATTTCTGTTTTCCGCTGTAATAAAGTTATAATTTCTCAAGTCTTGAAATTTTATGTTCTGTTTACTAAAATGCTCCACCAAAGTTAAGGCATTCCCTTTGTGAGTGTCCTTAATGGAGGTGGGGTGTTACAGAAATGCTATCCCACTTCCATTGTGGGACTTCTAGAGGATGAAGCAGTCCGCCAGGCTTCTTTTGTTCCGCCTTGACCTGTTGGCATATCATGCACTTAGAAACGAAATCTGCCACGTCCTTCTTCATGCCATTCCAAAAGAAAACTCTCTTTACGTCTTTGTACATCTTGTCTCCGCCTGGATGTATTGTCATCTTGGAATGGTGTGCTTCCTCGAGAACCATCTTTACCAAATCCCTTGTCTGTGGGACACATAGTCTTCCATCTCATCTCAACCAGCCTCTGGCATCCATGGAGTATTTATTGAGGTGACTAGAAGTCTCACCCGTGATTTATTTGTCCATTACTTCGGCTAGCTGAGGGTCTTCACTTTGCGCGGCTCCGACTGAGTCTAATAGAGTTGGTCGCACTTCTAATGTTGCTAGCAGGTCGGGTACAAAGTTAGTGGAGGGTCTGAAGTTAAAGCTTGCTATGAACTCCAAGCTTTGCCTTTCTACAAAGAGAGGGCTTAAGGTCAGCTTCTTTCTACTCAAGGCGTCTGCTACTATGTTGCCCTTGCCAGGAGTATAGGAAATCTCAAAATCATACGAGGCAAGAAACTCCATCCACATTTGCTTTCTTAAGTTAAGATCTTTCTGCGAGAATAGGTATTTCAACGATTTATGGTCAGTATACAGTTCAAATTTCTCACCTAGAAGATAATGGTGCCAAGACTTAAGCGCAAAAACAATGGCTGCCAACTCTAGGTCATGGGTTGGGTAGTTTTTCTCATGTACTTTAAATTGTCTTCCACCATAAGCCACTACCTTCCCTTCTTGCATCAGAACAGCGCCTAGTCCCGTTCCGCATGCATCTGTGTATACTGTGAACATCTTGCTTCCATCAGGCAATGTCAGAACTGGGGCTGTTGTAAGATCCCTTTTTAAGCGTTGGAAAGCAATATCACAATCCAAATCACAAGCGAACGCTAGATTCTTCTTTGTTAGCCTTGTGAGTGGAGCTGAGATTTTCGCGAAATCTCTAATGAATTTTCGGTAAAAACCTGCTAGACCGAGAAAGCTTCGGACTTCGGTTGCATTTCTTGGTGCCTTCCAATCTTGCACCGCCACTACTTTCGCGGGGTCCACAGCTAACCCCTCTTTGGACAATGCATGTCCAAGAAACCTTAATTCTTCTCTCCAGAAGTGGCACTTGGAGAATTTTGCTTTTAGCTGATGTGCACGGAGAGTATCCATGATTTCCTATAAATGTTGAGCGTGCTCTTCCTCATCCTTTGAGAAGATCAAAATATCATCTACGAAGACCACCACGAACTTATTGAGGAATTCTCTGAACACCCTACTTATTAGGTCTATGAAATAAGCGGGTGTGTTTGTCAAGCCAAAAGGCATGACAAGCCACTCGAAGAAACCGTCTGGGGTTCTGAATGTCGTCTTATCAATGCTATCTTCAGCTACCCGTAGCTGATGGAACCCAGTAGCCAGATCAAGTTGGGAGAAAACCGACGCACCTACAAGCTGATTAAACAGATCGTCTATTCTGGGAAGCGGGTGTCTATTCTTCTTAGTCATCTTATTTAGCTCCCCATAGTCCACCCAAATACGTAGTGAGCCATCTGCTTTGGTGGAGAACACCACTGGAGCACCCCATTCCGTGATGCTCCACCTTGTAAACCCCTTCTCGAGAAGCTCCATAACTTGCACATTGAGCTCCTTTCTCTCCTTTGGAGCCATGTGTCTAACAAGTAAAGCTACGGGCTTTGTATTATCAACAAGATATATGCGGAAGTCTATTTCCAGCCTCAGAGATAAGCCCTTCACCTCTTCAAAGACATTGGGATATTCACGGACCACTCTAACCGACTGCAAATTATCAACAGAAGCATCAAGCGACTCTAGAAAACTAAGCATAACAACATTCAAGGGATTACAAGAAATTTCTAGAGTGTTACCGACCCAAGTCAAGAGTCTAACCACTCTCTTCTCACAATCAAGAATGGCACCATTACTGGATAACCAGTCCATGCCTAAGATCAATCCATATCCCGAGAAACCCAATACAAAGGCACTACATCTAAACTCAACACTTAGAATAGAGATTTTCAAATCCAAACAAACCATTGACAAATAAGCTGAGCCCCTAATTGGATTTGAAACAACCAAGGAATCATCTACCATAGTAGTGTCTAGGTGCAGAGATTCTACTAAAGCAGATGAAATAAAGGAGTGTGATGCGCCAGAATCAAAGGGAGTGCGAACTGGATGATCATAGAGATAGACTAAGCTTTCTACAGAAATATTTCTACCTCGTTCCTGCGGAGGTGCCACTAGCGCATGAACCTGTCCCCCTGAAGTGGATCCAGTGTTTTATCCCTGCCCCCGCTTCTTTGGGCAGTCCTTAGCCATGTGTCCAGTCTCGCCGCAATGGAAACAACCACCATTCATCTTCGCCTTCTTCTTTCTGTAGTCTTTCACTATATGTCCAACAATGCCACATAAATTACACTTTCTCTTTTCACGGGATTTGTTGTTCTTCCCACCCTTCTTGAAGTCTGTTTTCTTAGCCTGTAAACCCTCTTTGTTTTCTTGAGGCACTTCCACCTTTGCCTCTTTCTTACCTTTATCTTCCTCGTGTAGCAGCGCCATGTCCACCAAGCTTTCATAAGTCGCTCCCATGGGTATATGGGTCATAGCGAGGCTGTGTAGAGGCTCATTCAGACCTTTGATGAAGCGAAGGGCCTTCTTGTGTTGGGTGTTTACTAAATCCAGCCCAAATCTGGCCAGCTGATTAAAATAATTGACGTACTCCTTGATCGTCATACTTCCTTGTTTAAGAGTTAGGAACTTCTCCATCTGCAAGCTTCTTTCAGCTTGGGAGAGGAATTTCATCTCAAACCTCATCCTGAAATCTTCCCAAATTTCCACTGGCATCTCAGCATGGGTAACTTCCCACCAATAAGAAGCTTCGTCTTTAAGCAACCACACTGCTAGCTGTATCTTTTGCCTGTCGTCAATTTCGAAGATGACGAACAAATCTTCGATCTCCTTCAGCCAGTTCCTTGCTACCACAAAGGATTCAGTTCCACAAAAGTCCATTCCACCCATAGCCTTGAAGTCTCTACACGTCTTAGCGAAAGCATTTCCACGAGGAGGCGAAGTAGGAACCGCTGCCACTGTGGGAGGAGGAATTCCTGCGGGGCCCGGATCATTGGCCCAAGCCTCTAGGTACCTTCGGAACCAGCCAGGTATCGGTACTCCTTTTGGAAGGTTAAGATCTCCAGACATGCTGAAACAAAAAGGGAAGATTCAAGACAAAAGGATAGAGAGATAGTGCACATGGCTTTGGGGAGTTATGCATCTTAAAAACAATGCTTTTTCTTGAAAAAAATGCTTCTTTAAACTTCTTTTTGAAAATAGTTTCGAAAACCTTTATCTAATCTGGTAAACCTGTGCTCTGATACCAAGTGAAACACCCCACCTCCATTAAGGTCACTCACAAAGGGAATGCCTTAACTTCGGTGGAGGTTTATAAGTAAAAGTCACATATAAAACACAAGACAAATATAAACACATATATATAAGCAGCGGAAAACAAACAGACTTCCATTTCATAAATACGTGTCCATACAAAACATTTCCATAATTGTCTCACAATAACTTTCAAAACATTACATCATCATTTCTGTCTTGGTTATTAAATAAAGAAGCATAAAACATAATTAAAGCTGCATAAATCCGCGTAGAACGTGTCCAGAAGCCATAGCCAAGGAAAGCGAGTCCAAACCATACATATACTATCTTGGAGCTTGCAAAGAGTCTGAATAAGCTGGGTCGTTTCCTCCTTATGGACCTGGGGAGGAGGGGGACGAAAGAAAAGAAGACGAAAGAAAAATAGATTCAGACATAAAGCGTTAAGTCTAGTGACTCTTCAATATGAGAATAAGAAAAAGGGCATGATAGGTATAGACTGGAAATAGGAAAGTATCATAAACTAAGATAAAGCAGTTTTGAACCGAATATACTATCGCACCCCACACTATATATCTGCACCTACTTGCATTTGTTCCGATTGGCGCCCCATGATCGGGGTGAAGTGATCCCCTTTCTAAAGATCGGCTCCTACTCGCAAAATCAAAAGTGTCATACGGCCCCCAATGATTGTAGATACCTATGCTGGTCCCACCATGGGGTGTATCAAGTCCCATGGTGGCGGCCCAACATAATTCTAGAATGCATAGTGTATACTACTGTGCCCAGTGCCTTGTTTGTCTGCTCCGAAGTGTGCACACGCCCGCACTCCGTTAGAACCCACACTGCTGCACCAACCGCCGTCGCCTTTTGACCGCTTACAATTAGCCTAGTAATCGTGCCTCACCCTGCCTAGTTTCAGGGTACCATGATACCTAATTGGGTTACTGCTGAAATGGGTCCCCATTACTAGGGTTTTCTAGTCAAACATGTTAAGTGGGTAAGTGTCTGTATTAACCTATTCCCACCCATCAGTTTAATTAACATGTTGAACTGGTTAAGTGTTTTAATTAACGTAACCTTACCATCCTCATTCTAGCTTTAATCTATTCATTAAAGCACCGACCACTCACATTAGACAGGTATTGTTGCGGTTACTGGACAGCCGGTCGGTTCCAGCCAGGTTTACACCGCAACTCAGTCTAACCTCGGGTCCTTATTGGGCTTAATGCCTTAACCTCCCACATTGGACAGGTATTGTTGTGATTACTGGACAGCGGGGCAGGTCCGGGTAGGTTTATATCACAACTCAATCCAACCTCGGGTTAAGCATATTCCTTATTTTTTAAATTTACATATATGTCTCTTTTACTTGTTATTTGTAAATGTTATGGCCCATTTTCCAAGTTCGTTATATTTTCAGGCATGGCAATTCATACCATTTAAATGTCACCAATCACTGGCATGTGCCAAACATGCAACACATATATTTTTCATGTTTAATCCCAACGATATTCCCTCGTTTGTACGTTCACAAGATTATAATGAATGTTGGGATAGATATTTCAGCCCAACTTATAAACATAGAAGGGAAAGCCAAGAACATGAAATATTCTAAATAACATAAAGGGTGTGTGACATATGTACTTGCAACTTTGCGATCTAATTAATATAAATCATGGGTTTCAACTTGTCATGTGTACTTGCATTCAAATAAGAATCTAATTAAATAGGTGTCACATGAAATGGCATAATTTAGACATGCATAAAACATAAGCCAAAATATATTTTTATCTAGGCATAACTTCAAACACAAACTAGCATGTGACAAAGTTATTACATGTCCATAAAAATGTCTATTTTTGACATTAACCCAAAAGCGTGAATTAGATCAAATCATGTATCCTATTATAACATGAAACTTGTAACAATCGTGTGAAACTAAATGGTACTTGGCATGGACCCAATTACAACTTGCGAAGAACATAAGAACATATACATGGGATTTAATCATGTAGGCATAATGGTCTTAACATAGAACATGTGTATATAAGTCTTGACTTGGACTTAGAAAAATGTATACAACCTATGTTAAACATATAAACATATAGGTGTAAATTCTAACATTAACCTTATACTTGTATGTGATGTTGCTTTCATTCTAAATGTACAATAGGATCAACATCAAGTCAATTATACCACAAGCATCCCAATACCATTCACAATACAATTCATTTCAATACACAGATATGAATTAGCATCGTCGTTATACAACGGTAAAATTCCATTTACACTTTACATCGAATCAAGTCTTAAATTTTATTCTCATCGGAAAAACCACTATACTTACAACAAATGATGAACTTGAATTCTGGTTTATGAGTTCTGAATTTGCAATACTTTCCTTTGGGAAGATAAACGTTGTTTGAATCTTGTTTTTACTTTAGTTTTGCTCGTCCCTAAGCTTTCTCTAACTGACGGCTACTCTTAGTTTCTTCCCGGCAGCGTGACGGCTCTAGCTCTATTTTATTTGTGTGAATTTAGGTTGAGTATTGGGTTGTATTTATAGAATTTCAGATTGCTTTGAGCCGTCAGATTATCATAGAGTGAATCCAGACCATACACACCAAGAGGAGCCAATCAGAAAGTGACAAATCAGCCCTAGTGACACACCAGAACTCGGAAATTCGACCAGAACCCGACCAGGCTAGCCAAGACCTGACTAGGTCGACTGGGTAGGTCGACCTCCTGATCGACCTGGGTACCCAGGTCGACCCCCAGGTCAACCCCCTGGTCGACCTGGTTCCTGGGCTGGAATTTTCCTGCCTAGCCCAATTTGGGTCTGTTTTCGAATTTTGAACTGTTGGAATTTTAAATTGAATTATGAAACTTTGGAAGGTCATAACTCCTTCATACGGAGTCCGATTTATGCAAACTCGGACTCTATCTCAAGCAGAATTCTGAGACGAACACAATGGCGTAACCCATTTCCCTTAATTCTTTCATTTGAATTAAGTATACTTTAATTTGTTAATTTAATGTTAATTGAAAATTTGGGGTGTTACACTAAAGGATTATCTAATAAGGTTAGTTAGTGGTAATACAGAGTCCCGACAGGGGATGGTGTTAAATGACAGTTAGTCGTCTGATCATCCTATAAGTAATAAGTGATTGTTCACTATCTCTCGCTGTGATGACCTGAACTTCCCGACTGGCCAAAACTGAACAAGAAGGCGGATTGCTATGAGAACACGACTCATTAGAACACAAACATGAGAACATTTAATTATTATTACAACAATTACATTAGAGTACAAGATATCAGAGTACAAATAAATAATATACAATCAAAAAATATCAGAGATTAAATTACAAAATAGGGGAAAATATAATACATGAATAAAATGGGCAGCGGAAAACATCAACTACCACAGCTGAAAGAAATACACAGATACAAAGCATTCCCTATATAGCTCCATCCATTATCCAGGATGCTGTGAAAATAAATATCTACTAAACCAAAACTACTAGCTGCCCGTGTGGAAAACATGGGCGTTAGAGTTTAGGTGGAAACAATAAACTACGAGTCAGTCATGAGACTGGTGTGAGAACTAAAAACAGTTATTAACTTTATTTTAAACTGGGTAAATCAAGGGACCATGTCGTATAACACGGAATGGGTTTTCTCCAAAGAATACCTATCACAAACCAATCGCAATGCTTTTTGAGAAGAAAAGGAAGCTACTATAAGACTCAATCCCATCGCACAATGCAACAGAAACAGGAGGATAGAGTTTTATTTTATAATAACAAAAATGCTTTGCACGCAATATCCTCTTTTATCATCTTTAATGCATAGTGTTAAAACCATTTTCACAAATAAATATATCAATTATAGCAAGCGTAGTGTAATACGACTACATACATAGGTTACAATTAAAACCACAAAGGTTCGTATTGGAACTTGGGTTCCATCAATGACTGAGGCTTTCTTGCCACCACTAATCATCGCCTTTTTGGGGGCGAATCTGGATCCTTCATGCTACAATGGAGTCACCTTAGCGGGCTCCCAGATCCTTCATGCTCAATGGAGTACCGCCATCACCGGGGCCCCCAGATCCCTTAGATCCTTCACGCTACAATGGAGTCACCTTACCGGGCACACAGATCCTTCATGCTTACTAGAGTACCACCCTGATCGGGGATCCTAGATCCTAGATTCCTTCTCTGGACCTTAGGTACATAGTGGTTACGCTTGGATTCCCTAGGAAACATCTGTACCTTTAGTCAATTCCAACATGTCATTTATTATCCGGCCTCAATCATTCACGGGTTGTGAATCTCGTCGAAGTCACGTCTCGACACACAAAGTACTGCGCTACATTGGCCGTGTTTTGTTCATTATCCACAAGGGCCTACTTTTCAAAAAAAGCCATGATCACTGCATCTTAGCATGCTACCTTATCAATCCATACCATATCATTGATTTTCACCAATACATAACCTCTAAGCTGGTAAGTCTCAGAGAAGGGTGTTAAGCAAGAGAATAAATTCTTCGCCACCAAACAGATATATATTTAGCAGAGGTCAACAGATAAAATGTCAAATATACAATCCATTTGCAAGTCTATTTTGGGTCTGACGAAACTGGAGGCACCTTATTCCTCGTCCCATATGTCCAATACAGGAGAGAGGCCCTGCATATCCAGTCGATCTCCAAGTACGTCTGGACGACCACCACTTATTACCTTGTCTTGTGTGTACGACCCAATAAAGACATCAGTAATCATCCAAACGATGTGAAGATCTCCAGTCTTCAACCATCGTCTTCAAATCTTCGACTTTTAGTCGTCGTACCGGTTATTCAGAATGGGTTAAACCCAATCTTTCCGATTAAATCGCGCATCTTATAATCATGTGAAATATAAACACATCATACGCCCCACTCCAACCCATAATATTCTTTTATTCAAATATTCTTGGAAATCATTTCAAAAGATTTATAATATCTTCTCACAACTTAAACCAAATTAAGGTTCATCAATTAATCGGGATTTGTAAAGGCTCGTAAATCCGTACCCTTTGAGCTGACGAATTACAACCCACGTCTGACCCAAATTACATGAAATTACGAATCTTTAATAGAAAGAAATTAGAGGATGAGAAGTAGAAAGAAAGAAATATTAGAATAAAAGAAAAGAAGAAGAACATCAGAATCTCACAGCGGAACGAATAAAATATAATATAACAATATATTTTTACACTAAAGAAAATTGTATATACATACCAATCGTCAGAGTACAACATGTATCAGATATAGCGGAACAAACTTTAAATAACTAATAGTGAAGCCTCTTGCTTCCAGCTCTTGAAAGTCCAGTGAAACCTAATCTGGAAATATACCTTGTCTGACCCGAGTACATTTAAAGCAAAATAAAATTCACCTGGATCGGTCTGGAATACTTTCAGTGGTAAATTCACATGGCAAACAACTTTCTTAACTTTAGAAAACCATTTTGAAAGAAAGGATAATATTAATACCAGCCCACACATAAACATGAACGGTTTTTACCTTACTATAACCCAAAACAATTTTGATATATCAAAATCCAGTGATATTATAATAGTGTCTATCAAATCACAAATAAATAACCATCTAGTAGAACGCTTGCATCTCACGCTCTCCATATTTATTATAAAATCAAAACCCACAAGGTGCTTATTGGAGACTGGATTCCAACTATGGCAAGGTATAGGACCACCTCCCAATCAGTGTACCTCCGGAGATGAATACATTGGGGTTCTACAAGAACATCTTGCCACTCAAGCTAAACATGACCAGTCACTCATTTAACTTGAGTGTACCGAATATATCATTTTCTCTGTTGGGGGCTAGCCAACCGAACTGAAAGCATACATAAAAGGAACAAATCGAGACATTTTATTTCTCCAAATCAGGTAATAATATACCCTGCTTGGGTGTGACCTAACTAGACATGTGACCTACCTGATTTCTGCCATTTCCCGGTTGATGAGGCTTGAGGTCACGTTTATCTTTTCAGAAAAACACATCTCCATTTACTTTGAATGCCACATTGTCAGATCCATCAAATCATTAATTGACATCCACAAGTATACTTTGGGTGTTAAGCAAGAGAATTTCTCTACCACCAAACTTAGTATATTTATAAAAATCAATGTACGTGACCCTCAGGAAATACTCTGTCATTCATTCATCCATGTAAGTCATCTAGGAATAGGGTGAACCGATGGCACCCTCCTACAGCATTCTATATATGAATCACCCAAAGAATCAGTAGCAAGTAGTCCTTGTAATCCGTAAATTCCAATCACGAAGAACTACAGTACACCCCTTTTATGGGTGTGATGGCCCGAAAATCCGTACCAATTCGAGCTGACTAATATCCTACACATTCAACTCAAAATGCACAAAAAATCAGATCATTAATATAATGAATTAAGAGGATGAGAAAGATAAGATAGAACTAATAGAATAGAAGAAGAAGAAGAACATCAGAATAAGAGTAAACACGAATCTCACACCGGAACAAAATAAAATGTATTATATAACATAACTTTGAATACAAAACTATATTGTATATACATACCATTATCAGAGTACAATACATCATATCACAGCAGAAATAATCTCTAAATACTAACGGTGGAGTCTTCTGCTTCGAGCTCCTCTAAGTGAATCTGCAAAATCCTGAAACACTTGACTGCCCGTACAAAAATTGGGCACCCAAGAGTTTAGGGAAAACACAAACAAAATAAACTCTGGGTTAGTCATGGGACTGGTGTGAGTAAATTTCTACCATACTGTTTAACTTTGAAATTCTTTTTCAAACAAAAAGATAGTAGTAAGACCAGCCCACACATAAACATGGACAGTTTTTACCTTACTATAACCCAAAATACTTTGATATCAAATCCAGTGATATTATGATAATGTCTAAACAAATAAATATCCAAGTAGCAGAACGCTTGCATCTCACGCTCCACATATATATAGTATAAAATCATAAACCGCAGGGTGCTTATTGGAGATTGAATTCCAACAGACAAGGTATGGGAGCACCTTCTGATCAGTGTACTCTAGAGGGTATACACTGCAGGTTCAACAAGAACGTCTTGCAACCCGGCCACACATGATCGACCACTCATTTAGCTTGAGTGTACCGAATATATTGCCACCCACGGTTGTTGGCCATCCAACCGTCATCCGAAGATACTGAATCGAAAATACGAACAAATATGAATTTTCTCTAGATCGGTGAAAATACACCCTGCTTAGGTATGACCCAACTAGCCATGCTGCCTAGCCCAACTTTTGTTACTTTCTAGTTGTGAGGCCAGAGGCTATGTCTATCTTCAGAACATCTGATCACCATTTACTTTGAATGTCACATCGTCCAAACCATCAATTCACTAATCGATTCCCAAGCATATCACGGGTATAAAAAGCTAAGAGGAACGAATTACTCCGCCACCGGACGTAATACCTTTAAGAGATCAATCGTACGTGATTTGTTAGGTATACTCTGTCAGACACTCGTCCGTACAAGTTGTCCTGGGACTGGACAAACAGAAAGCACCATTCTGGAACAGAACGACCCTGGCATTTAACTCCGTCTTCAATTGTCTTCAGCATAATCTAATTTGCAGCGCTTATGCCTATACGGAGTGGTTTTCGGGTAATATATCCAACCGGTCTCTCCGCATTGACAACGATGGTCAAAACACTTCAATAGTCGGTTATTTAACTATTGAAGTAAAAAATAACATCCATTCAAATGTATTACACAATCACTGGCCCTTTTTATTTAACATTAATTTTCCAGTTTCACATATCTCCTTAGATATTTCCCAAAGCCCGTTTAACCCTTCACATTTCTTGGAAAACATTTTTAGTTATTTTAACTCTTATTTTCCCTATTTCAAAATATATGTTATTAACGTTCGAAAACATTCCCCTCTTCCCCACATTTCTTATTTGACTTAAAACCAATGTTGAACGACATAATTTTTCATTAATGTTGTTTTTTATCAATTTCCAAACTTTGAATATTTCCATTTAATACGGGGAATATATTAAATCTCAATTATTCGTCTTTGTTCCCAACCCAACATAATACTCACATATTTTTTTCTTGACAAACATCGTTACTTATTACTTTAGAATAAGTGGATTTCAAACCAAACTGTTTCCATTTCCTAGGGAATAGTACTATATATAAAAATAACGCTTAAGCTTGGTCAACAACGTTAATTTATCGTTAACTTGCAATACGTTGTAATATTCCCCCTTTTATAGCTAATACAATACGCTGCCATATTCCCCTTTTTATAGCTATTGCAATACGCTGCCATATTCCCCTTTTTATAACTAATGCAATACACTGCCATATTCCCCTTTTTATAGCTAATGCACTACGCTGCCATATTCCCCTTTTATAGCTAATGCAATACGCTGCCATATTCCACTTTATAAAATGAACTATAAAATACCAGTTTATAATAGAACTTCTATTATAATCTAAACTTCGCTTAAATTAAAAAAATATAATGTTTATAATTATCTTCGTTGATTTTCCTGACGGCCAATCAACTTCCTAACAGAAATGGGTTTATGGTCGATTGTTGCTATTTTATTAATCGATATCGTTTATTTATTAAATCAACATAACGTTGAATTTTCATTTAACATGGTTCAAACAGTGCATATATAAAACAAACAGTATACATAGATATTTAGGAATCCGGTTGGATTCCTCCAACCGGTATCCTGCATCCATAGGTGTTAGTCAAACAAATAACACTGATTCTATACTAGGGAATCTTATAACCGATGGAATCAGTATCCAATCCGTGATGTGTATACATGCAACGATATGTATATATTTCAACCAATTTAGTTGTAATCTAGCTAATCAACCATTACACAACATTCAAACAACATTAAAATATAATTATAATATTTTAAAATAGATCAGAGTGAGTGAATTTACTCACCTTTGTGCGTTAACCGTTAAATAACGATTTGCGTCAGTAAATCTGATTGGGCGTTTAATTCTGTCTCTGGACTTCACGTACGTCAGCAAGTCCCTCTCTGCACCCCTTATCACCACGTGTTTCTTCCCGTGACCATATATACTTCTAACTCCTTTCGTGAATTATAAAATTTCCAACACAGTAAAATCCCTCTTTTACATTACAATAACTCCTACACATCTTCTCCGTGCCCCATCAAGAACTGCTCCACATAAACTTTCCAACCACCACATCTACACATGCAATGACCTCACCTGAACCCGCTTCGATAACTCATGCTCCAGATTCTCAAAAGAAACTCCACCCCTACTCTTTAAAACGTCCATTATAATTAACGAATTATACCCCTTTACTTCATGAAATTCACGCCTGAATATCCGTATATCACCAATTCCCAGTTCATCCGCCACGTGACACTTTCCACCCTGCAACTCTCATATGCCCACACCACTTCCTTACAGCAGATTCACCAATTCTCCTTTCATTATATTCTCGCACATACTACTCTCCAGACCAGCCACACTTCCTCCTCTTAAACAACATTAGCACACTAACTTTAAGTCGAAACAGTCAGTCCCCGTCATAACATCAACGCTTCATGTACTCAAAAGTGCACATTCTATCCACCGTGTATACCACCACAGTGCCTCTCCTTCTTTATTCTCACTTCTTTAACGAAATGCAACTTCTGATCTTTCATTCCTTCACTTCCGAACAGTTTAACCTCCTGCTCTTCATCACAGTACACATCTTCAATACAAGAAAACCCACTCCCTTTCCTTGCCATGCAAGTGCTCACCCCTCAGCAAACTCATCCTTCAGACTTCCCTTTTTGATGCTCACGTTTTCTGCCATTCAAAGCTTTTAGAATTTACAGGGTTTTCGATTTGCTTGTTATTACTTCGGTTTTATTATTTGAGCTTTTCCAAAACAAAGTTGGTCTTGTGTGGAGTGATGAAGAGGAGAATGGCACTGTATTTATACTGTGGAGAAAGCTTAAGGGTTAAGAATACTTAGCTATAAAGTTATAGTTTATAAAGTAGGCGTTAGGAGTATGGTTTGTACTGTTGAGAGCATGGGTAGACATATAGGGTTATGGTTATAAGGAAAGAAGGGGTATGGGGAAATTAACGTCGTGTATGGGCTACCATGTTGTCCCATTATAGTAGGCACGCTTGATTTCAAACATAGGTGCATCTTCCCTTATTTTCGTAAGATTTTTGGTTTGCATAAGTTTGTCGTCTTCAGATTTTTGTTTATATATGCTCCTAGATATCATGCTGAGATTTCTGCACCCATTTGTTGAAATAGTTTGAAGAAGGGTTATGTTTTCCATGCATTGTTTTAAATGTTTAAGTATACCGCGTTTCGTAAAAATTACGTTTACGTCCGAGGTGCTATGGACAGAAATAAGAATATGGTCGTCTCGAGCGAGGTGCCACGATCCCAAAAAATAATAATATCGGTAGGTTAACTCATATTGTGAAACCCAAAATATCGATATAAGGTGCAAAATACTCCAAATAAAAAGTTGCATATTTAATTAATTAAAAATTACAGTAAAATTCTAAAAATTAAATTATCACTACGTCCCAAAAGAACCTTATTCAAATTCGCAACCGGTATCTAGTTATATGAAATAAACTATTACGATAGATGAACAATTCTATAGCGACTATTTGAAAATTTGATTTGGACATATCTTGCAATCTATATGAGGAAATCTCCATTTTTCACTTCCATTAGAAAAATACAGTACAACAGATTCCAACATTTCTTGTTTCGAAGAAATCCGACTAGTAGCGAGTCTTGTACACTCAATTGAAGTTCAGAACGTTAAATTACGAACTGCTGCGATATTACGGCTCGATTATATTTAATATATATTTTTATACGTTCAACTTCGTTTTAATTAATATATATAAATCCACTTATATTATGAATTCAATATTTAAACTGATTTAAATATTCAAATACAAACCGACAAAAATGCGGGACGTTACATTCCTTCCCCCTTAAAAGAATTTCGTCCCCGAAATTACCAAGGTAGAAAAATGTTACGAACCTTGTTATAACCAGATTAAAATCTTTTCTTTTACTTTTTAATTTCAGTATCAACTGAGCCAATTAATTTCAATTCAATTATTGATTTATTCTGGTAAATGAATATTTCTAATAATTCTGAACATCTTCTAACACCTTATATTTTCGAATTTTTTTGCCAGCATCTCCATTTCATGGCTCAATCGGCACTACTACAACTCGCCCTTCTAGGCCATCTTCAATCCAAAAGAAAATAAAACAGCCAAGTGGCTTGCCAAACTGGCTCATAGACCTCATACTCAATATAATTTAAACTTGTATCTTATTATTAGCATTTAGCTCTATCTCTGCCATTTGCTATCAATTTAACATATATCCAAGCATCCTTGGTTGATCTCACATCAATCCATTCTCAAATTAATCTTTCGCTTTTACTAAGCCAAATTTCTATTTCAACTCCAATTCTATTTACTGATTTATTTCTCAAATCAGTTATCATCATCTCCAAATTCAAAATTCAATTCTTATTCTCCAAGAATCAATTCATTTTAATAACTCGAATCTCCAATATTTTCGTTTTGCAATTTCCATTCTAGATCGTTCCAAATTGAGTCCAATTTGGTTTATCTTAATTTAAGTTCCACTTTTACCATTTTAACTACATAAGTTAAATCTTTATTTCAGAATTCAAATTCCTGGGATTTATTTCAAAATCAATTTGAAATCATATATTATTCAAAACATTTGAATTTCTGACAACTTGTTTCCTCACAATAATTCAAAAACAAAATCTTTGGTAGTAATCCATCACTAAGAAACTCGAAAATGAACACTGATAATGCGGCCGTCATCATCAGAATTTATTTTCCAGTGATCAAAATGAGTTCAATACTATATTACTTTTCAAAACTCATTCTCAAATACTTTCATTTTGAAATTATTTCAAAATATCTTTAACAATACTTGGAAAACATTTAAAAATCCCCCTAGGATTTTAGAATTTCCATACATACAGTTCATGGGGATTTTAGAATTTGCATACATACAGTTCATATCCATTTACAAATACTTTTCCAAATTTCCAAGGTTTTAATTCCATTCTGGCTTTAAATTCAGATTCAACTTACCTGATTTATATATTACACTTATGTGAATTCTTATTGGTTATTTATAATCAATTCAATTATAACCCTATTCGATAATAATTTCAACCAACACATTCAATACGTCTATTGTAATAAATCCAATATAAATATTTTTTCATATCAAAATATATTTTTGGGTAAAATTATTTCATTTACCCTTTTTCAAAACATACCGTGTTGAATTACTCTGTTCAAGAGTTTAGAAACACCTATCGATACAGTTTGTAATCCAGTATCGACCAGAATTAATAAACCACTCGCTAAACCAATCAACACAATATAAAACAGTTTTTATATCAATTTACAAATACGCGCTCATATATATACGCTCAAACTCAATTTTGATTATTACTAACTCCATTTCTATTTAGCTACGTCACAGCGCCGAGGTAATAACTTAACCTTCAGCTCTGATACCACCTGTGATGTCCTGAAAATCCGTACCAATTCGAGCTGACTAATATCCTGCACATTCAACCCAAAATGCACGAAAATTCAGATCATTAATATAATGAATTAAGAGGATAAGAAAGATAAGATATAACTAATAGAATAGAAGAAGAAGAACATCAGAATAAGAGTAAACACGAATCTCACGGCGGAACAAAATAAAATGTATTATATGACATAACTTTGAATAAAAAACTATATTGTATATGCATACCATTATTAGAGTACAATACATCATATCATAGCATAAATAATCTCTAAATACTAACAGTGGAGCCTACTGCTTCGAGCTCCTCCCAGTGAATCTGCAAAATCCTGAAACACTTGACTGCCCATACAAAATTGGGCACCCAAGAGTTTAGGGAAAACACAAACAAAATAAACTCTGGGTCAGTCATGGGACTGGTGTAAGTAAATTCCAACCATATTGTTTAACTTTGAAAATCTTTTTCAAACAAAAAGATAATAGTAAGACCAGGACACACATAAACATGGACCGTTTTTACCTTACTATAACCCAAAATACTTTGATATCAAATCCAGTGATATTATGATAATGTCTAAACAAATAAATATCCAAGTAGCAGAACGCTTGCATCTCACGCTCCACATATATAGTATAAAATCATAAACCACAGGGTGCTTATTGGAGATTGGATTCCAACAGACAAGGTATGGGAGCACCATCTGATCAGTGTACAACAGAGGGTATACACTACAGGTTCAACAGGAACGTCTTGCAACCCGGCCACACATGACCGACCACTCATTTAGCTTGAGTGTACCGAATATATTGCCACCCACGGTTGTTGGCCATCCAACCGTCACTCGAAGATACTGAATCGAAAAGAAGAACAAATATGAATTTTCTCTAGATCGGTGACAACACACCCTGCTTGGGTATGACCCAACTAGCCATGCTGCCTAGCCTAACTTTTGTTACTTTCTAGTTGTGAGGCCAGAGGCTATGTCTATCTTCAGAACATCTGATCACCATTTACTTTGAATGTCACATCGTCAAAATCGTCAATTAACTAATCGATTCCCAAACATATCACGGGTATAAAAAACTAAGAGGAATGAATTCCTCCGCCACCAGACGTAATACCTTTAAGAGAACAATCATACGTGATTTGTTAGGTATACTCTGTCAGACACTCGTCCATACAAGTTGTCCTGGGACTGGACAAACAGAAAGCACCATTCTGGAACAGAACGACCTTGATATTTAACTCGGTCTTCAATTGTCTTTAGCATAATCTAATTCGCAGCGCTTATGCCTATACGGAGTGGTTTTTGGATAATATATCCAACCGGTCTCTCCGTATTGACAACGATGGTCAAAACACTTCAATAGTCGGTTATTTAACTATTGAAGTAAAAACAAAACATCCATTCAAAAGTATTACACAATCACTGGCCCTTTTTATTTAACATTAATTTTCCAGTTTCACATATCTCCCCAGATATTTCCCAAAGCCCGTTTAACCCTTCACATTTCTTGGAAAACATTTCTAGTTATTTTAACTCTTTTTTCCCCTATTTCAAAATATATGTTATTAACATTCGAAAACATTCCCCTCTTTCCCACATTTCTTATTTGACTTAAAACCAATGTCGAACGACATAATTTATCATTAATGTTGTTTTTTATCAATTTCCAAACTTTGAATATTTCCATTTAATACGGGGAATATATTAAATCTCAATTATTCGTCTTTGTTCCCAACCCAACATAATACTCATATATTTTTTTGGACAAACATCGTTACTTATTACTTTAGAATAAGTGGATTTCAAACCAAACTATTTCCATTTCCTAGGGAATAGTGCTATATATAGAAATAACGCTTAAGCTTGGTCAACAACGTTAATTTATCGTTAACTTGCAATACGCTGTAATATTCCCCCTTTTATAGCTAATGCAATACGCTGCCATATTCCCCTTTTTATAACTACTAAAATACAATGCCATATTCCCCTTTTTATAGCTAATGCAATACGCTACCATATTCCCCTTTTTATACCTAATGTAATACGATGCCATATTCCCCTTTTATAGCTAATGCAATACGCTGTCATATTCCACTTTATAAAATGAACTATAAAATACCAATTTATAATAGAACTTCTATTATAATTTAAACTTCGCTTAAATTTAAAAAATATAATTTTTATAATTATCTTCGTTGATTTGCCTGACGGCCAATCAACTTCCTAATAGAAATGGGTTTATGGTCGACTGTTGCTATTTTATTAGTCGATATCGTCTATTTATTAAATCAACATAACGTTGAATTTTCATTTAACATGGTTCAAACAGTGCATATATAATACAAACAGTACACATAAATATTTAGGAATCCGGTTGGATTCCTCCAACCGGTATCCTGCATCCATAGGTGTTAGTCAAACAAATAACACTGATCCTATGCTAGGTAATCTTATAACCGATGGAATCAGTATCCAATCCGTGATGTATATATATGCAACGATATGTATATATTTCAACCAATTTCGTTGTAATCTAGCTAATCCACCATCACACAGCATTCAAACAACATTGAAATATAATTATAATATTTTAAAATAGATCAGAGTGAGTGAATTTACTCACCTTTGCGCATTAACCGTTAAATAACGATTTGCGTCAGTAAATCTGATCAGGCGTTTAATTCCGTCTCTGGACTTCGCGTACGTCAGCATGTCCCTCTCCGCACCCTTTATCACCTCGTGCATCTTCCCATGACCATATATACTTCTAACTCCTTTCGTGAATTATAAGATTTCCAACACATTAAAATCCCTCTTTTACATTACAATAACTCCTACACATCTTCTCCGTGCCCCATCAAGAACTGCTCCACGTAAACCTTCCAACCACCACATCTACACACGCAATGACCTCACTTGAACCCACTTCGATAACTCACACTCCAGATTCTCAAGAGAAACTCCACCCCTACTCTTTAAAACGTCCATTATAATTAACGAATTATACCCCTTTACTTCATGAAATTCACGGCTGAATATCAGTATATCACCAATTCCCAGTTCATGCGCCACGTGACCCTTTCCACCTTGCAACTCTCATATGCCCACACCACTTCCTTACAGTAGATTCACCAATTATCCTTTCATTATACTCTCGCACATACTTCTCTCCAGAACAGCCACACTTCCTCCTCTTAAACACCATTAGCACACTAACTTAAGTCGAAACAGTCAGTCCCCCTCATAACCTCAATGCTTCATGTACTCAGAAGTGCACACACTATCCACCGTGTATACCACCACAGTGCCTCTCCTTCTTTATTCTCACTTCTTTAACGGAATGCAACTTCTGATCTTTCATTCCTTCACTTCCGAACAATTTAACCTCCTGCTCTTCATCACAGTACACATCTTCAATACAAGAAAACCCACTCCCTTTCCTTGTCATGCAAGTGCTCACGCCTCAGCCAAACTCATCCTTCAGACTTCCCTTTTTGATGCTCACGTTTTCTTCCATTCAAAGCTTTTAGAATTTACAGGGTTTTCGATTTGCTTGTTATTACTTCGGTTTTATTATTTAAGCTTTTCCAAAACAAAGTTGGTCTTGTGTGGAGTGATGAAGAGGAGAATGGCACTGTATTTATACTGTGGAGAAAGCTTAAGGGTTAAGAATACTTGGCTGTAAAGTTATAGTTTATAGAGTAGGCGTTAGGAGTATGGTTTGTACTGTTGAGTGCATGGGTAGACATATAGGGTTATGGTTATAAGAAAAGAAGGGGTATGGGGAAATTAATGTCATGTATGGGCTTCCATGTTGTCCCATTACAGTAGGCACGCTTGATTTCAAACATAGGTGCATCTTCCCTTATTTCCGTAAGATTTTTGGTTTGCATAAGTTTGGCATCATCAGATTTTTGTTCATATCTGCTCCTAGATATCATGCTGAGATTTCCGCACCCATTTGTTGAAATAGTTTGAAGAAGGGTTATGTTTTCCATGCATTGTTTTAAATGTTTAAGTATACCGCGTTTCGTAAAAATTACGTTTACGTCCGAGGTGCTATGGACAGAAATAAGAATATGGTCGTCTCGAGCGAGGTGCCACGATCCCAAAAATATAATAATTTTGGTAGGTTAACTCATATTGTGAAACCCCAAAATATCGATATAAGGTGCGAAATACTCCAAATAAAAAGTTGCATATTTAATTAATTAAAAATTACAGTAAAATTATTAAAATTAAATTATCACTACGTCCCAAAAGAACCTTATTCAAATTCGCAACCGGTATCTAGTTATATCAAATAAACCGTTATGGTAGATGAACAATTCTATAGCGACTATTTGAAAATTTGATTTGGACATATCTTGCAATATATACGACGAAATCTCCATTTTCCACTTCCATTAGAATAACACAGTTCAACAGATTCCAACATTTCTTGTTTCGAAGAAATCCGACTAGTAACGAGTCCTGTACACTCAGTTGAAGTTCAGAACGTTAAATTACGAACTGCCGCGATATTACGGTTTGATTATATTTAATATATTTTTTTATATGTTCAACTTCAATTTATTTAATATATATAAATCCACTTATATTACGAATTCAATATTTAAACTGATTTAAATATTCAAATACAAACCGACAAAAATGCGGGACGTTACAATGGGAGTGACCCAGAGATTATAAGTAGTTCTTCTGTTTCATGATGATCTACGCTCTTCAATGCTCCATCTTTAATTTCTGCATGTTAGTTCCAATCCAACGTTGGTTCGAAGTGGTTTTGGGTCCAGTTACCATCCCGAGCTCATCGAAACAACCCGTCAAAAGGTCCAATAGAATATTTCATTGATAGTCCGGGTTTTAACTATCAATCTCAATAATATCGTTTAGTACATTGGCAGGTCAGAACCTTTGATAAAAAAACATTTATTTAAACCATTATATCAATTTAATATTGTTACAGTATCATAAAACATTTCCATTTCTCTTTCCTTTACCTTGAGAATATTACTTTATATTCTTCAAAATCCCCTTTAACTTTACTTCGAAAAATATAAATTTGGAAAATGTTGATATATTATCGGGTTAATGGTATAACTCCAATTATAAATTCCTATATGGCCAAACCAATGTCAAACAACATCTTGTTTACGATATAACCCAAATGGTTCTTTCAGACTTTAAGGATTACTCTTAACTCACGTCACTATGGAAATATATAATTTAAATTCAAATATTTACCTTTTCTTCTCATTTATCAAATCCCTTTTCATTTCTTCAGAAAACATCGTTATTTACTTAGTACTTATATTAAGTGTATTTCAAACCATAACATTTCATTACGATTCACACTCGGGCCAAATAATGTTAAATTATACATTGTTTATTTCAAAACCCAATAGTTTAATTATATTTTAAAATCTTGCAAATATTGCAATATAATAAGCTAATCTTAAATCTCTTACACTTTCAAACTAATATCATCCATTGATAATAGTGAAGCCGTTCAAGTTGGGGTATTATAATTACCTCTCAGACCTCGATCGACTATGTTCTTATCTTAAGATAATACAAGTTTGAAATTCAAAAATTCGCTATATCATTCCCATTTCCATTTACTATTTAATTTAGGTATGGTTTTATAAACCATTTTCTATCATTCGGAAACCAACTTTGTAATCTAATTTCTTTTATTTAATTCGTTTAAGTAAATTATTTACCAACCCTTTACTTAAAATCTTTTTATATAACTTCATTTATAACTTGGATTATATTACAGTAATCATCTACTAATAATCTACTCAAAATCACTAACATATTAGAAATAAATTTGGATTCCATGAAGAAATTCAATTCTTAATTGACCTCCTTTGAAATTCTCATTTCATTTGCATTCATTCTTCTTAACTAAGGAAAATCTTATTAAAATATTCATAGTATCCTACAAATTATTTTATAAACCTCCGTTCATAAACTTGGATTTGTTACACAATCTGTTTACCAAACCCTTACACGTCCAATTAGTAACTTATCATAGCTTAACTTGTTTAGTCCCAAAAAGCCCTTTACCACCTTCTCTTTGTTTATAATTATCTTACTTAAACCAATTATTAAGTATTGTTCATTTAAAAAGCATTCCGTTTGATTTCAATCCTCTTATCAACCTAGTTTACAAATCTCGGAATTATTATAATTCCCTTTACCCGATTCAATTTAAAATTTCATTACTCCTGATTACTTCTTAAATGAGTAAATCACTTTAATAATTACTTTATCATCAAACTGAAATAATTTACTTCCATATTAACATAAAAATAAATTAATTCATTGTTTGAAAGATTATTAAATAAACACTTTTAAAACATAGTTAATGAAATTTAAATTAACTACTGAGAATGTTCGTTAAGTTAAATGATCGTCGATAAACTATTTCTATTAGATTAAATTAATATCCAATCTTCCTTAAACAATTGACTTTATCATCTCATAATCATTAGTTACCTGACAAATCCACATTCTTAAGTTAATTAACAACTTAATTAACTTAACAATATTGCTTAATTTTTTAAATGAACAATTGTTCAAATTTCTAACCGTTGGTAAATTTCTACATTTCTATTCGTAAAATCTTTCTAACGACATAAGAATTTATTATATATATATATAACGTTTAATAGTTTCTTTGTAGAATCTGATTATAAATAAAGATGTATTTATAAACCTTTTATTTTAAATAAATTTTATACAATAAGTTTGAAAACTTCGATTCAGTTATAAAAATATATTTTATAACATAAAACTCTGTCAATTCGTCTAATGGCAAAACGACGTCTTAAAACGATGGGTATTATGCCATCTGTTGCCAACCACTTAATCAATACTGTTTATTGATTAAATCATAATAATCGTTGAATATAATTTCAACGATTTACATCCATTCAACCATCAACATCCAAACAGATTATAACATCATTTGGGATAAACAATTCATATGTGAATAATATGAACAATCGATAGTATACAATTTATTTGAAGAATCCGGTCGGATTCCTTCAACCTGTTCTTCCCTGCATCACAAATAATATAATTTTATAACAAAATATGAATAATAATTTAAACATCCAATACGATATAAATATAATGTCGACAGTCATTAAACAAACAATAAGCAACCATGGCATCCAGTTATCCAATTATGAATTATAGTTATGAGAATTTAACACATCATAGAATCTCAGAAAAGTGCGAGAGTTAACTCTCCATTGATTTCCATTGTCGCTAAAAAGATTCGTTTTAATTCAATTAAACCAGCATTAAACTTAATTAAAATTTTAGATGCTTTCGGGTCTGTCCTGATTGACACAAGAATGTAAATCTCGGCAATATGGTTCCAAGTGAAACGTATTTCATTCAGTTCTGTCCACATATGCATGAGTTATGATATTATAATATGCAATATAATTTTAAACAGTTAGTTCCTTAATTAATGAAATATTAATCTAATTACGTTTGCTTAGTCGAATCACGGTTGATGATTTATCTTCATTCCTTCAACTTCGTTGTTCTTCTGTGCGTTCTGCACCTGTTAATAACATTTAAAATTGTACAATTAATTTAATTGGCCAACCATAATTATAATTAAGTTTTAAACTAATTGCATTACGTAGTTTAATCGGCTGATTATTTGTTTCTTCTCGTTCTGTTTGAAATAGCCTCACTCAGCTCAGGAAAACCCACGGCACACATCCTCCAGCAGACCATCGCGTCACCGTGCATAGGTCCAAATACGATATGTCACTAATCCTAAAATTATATAAAATAACTAATACTTAATTAAGTTTTAATTATACTAATTATATTAGTAAATAATGTAGCCTATAATTCCTCACATACCCAGCTCTTCTTCACGCGTTTCTGCATCCCGCCTTTGTTCCCCTTCGTTAACTACTCATCATGCAAGCCATCCAACGATGTTGATGCTTCACGTTGTTTCTTCCAACCACACTTTGCTGCGTAAAGCATAGGCCCAATTGTTTCATCATTCTTTTCTTTTTTGAAACAAGGCCCAAGCCCAAACCATCATTATGACCTACATCTCCCCTTGCACATCTTCTCCTTCACGCAAACAACACTGCACCAAATCTTCCCATGACATAACCGACACTTGCATGGCCTCTCTCCCCAATTTCTCAACGTTAACCCATCATCAAGCTTATACCTACTACCACACCATTTTTTTTAACATGCTGCATTTTTTTACACCCACTTCATTTCAGCATGCAACAATCCATACTTCCCGCTCCCATAATCCTCTTACCAACGGTGTTCATTTGCCACTGCCATTTCATGTTGTTCCTTATCAAATGGACACCGCCTTCCTCTCGTTTGCACCCGTTCAAAATATCGTATTGCTTAGTCCTTTGCTATACAAAAAATAACCAACTCCCCATCTGCATTTACCTACACCGGTCGTGCAGTCACCCATCAGTCAACTACCACCACTACACAGTCCATCAGCCTCCCCTTAGCAGCTGTCATTGTCCACTCCCCATGATCATACGACACCAATGCCCGGTCTAAATTGCCCAGCAACTCACAAATAACCAACTACTTTCCTTCCTTAATTCATCACGGAAAAAAGGACCACTATTCCATTGTTTTGCTCCTCACAAAAGCTTCCTGTAACTCAACAGTGCGTCCTCCACCAAATTCCATCAACATGACACCTCGACCCAGTAGCCGAATAACTCACGAACACACCCTGCATCCAGCTTCGCCTAACAAGCCCTGTATGTAAATTCCCAGGTTCAAACAGACTATCCTCCACCATATATGAAGACAACCTCCACCCATAACCTCGCCAAACTACACCTCTTCGCACTCACTTCCCTACGAACACCACTAGCTTCCACTCGAGTATCCCCCACCATCTCTGATACTTCCCAGCTCCACCATGACCAACTGGCCTATGCTGCTTCGAAGAGCTTCCATTGAAATAAGCTTGCGCCAAAAGAAGTCTGCCGTTTTTTCAATTGAAATGGATTTAAAAAGAACATGTTATGCTGAAAAAAGAAAAAAAACTAAAAGGAGAACCAATTTTAGAGTGAGGAAGGCAAGATAACAGAATGGGATTTCATAAAGGAAGAAATTTGAGGATAAGAACCACGTCGTTATCAGATGGGTACAACATAGGGGACATATTTTTTAACCTAGCTGTGGGTAAATAGGTGACTGCCATAAAAAGAAAATTCATAGCTTGGCTAAGACGCTGGCATATAAGCTAGATATTTTTAGACTAATTTGATTTTTAATAATACTCAATTCTAAAGCTAATTTTATTTCTATGTATGTTGCATACCTTTGCTTAGTGGCTACGCACATCCATTTTTCTTTAAAGTTGAGTCAACTTTATTGTTGTTTAATCATATAAATAGTTCTATGTTTTATTCTATTTTTCTGATACACGGTTTGGTATCTGTTCTAATGGTCAACGTTAATTTCAAAAGAATATGGACAAGAGAGAAATATACAAAATGTAAAACCCATGTGAAGACTAATCTACATATGACTCAACTTTAATTTCCTAGACGAAAATGTATGTGTATACAATTTGACTTACATTCTTGTTATAAAATTATTAGTTAGGTTGACTTTCAATTTGGCATGTACGTTCACAACTTCGTGTACAAATTTGCGTATATGTATCTTCTATACATGTATACAATTTGGCACGAACACACAGCTTACTTGATAGCAAGCGTACAAAAATACTTGACGTACTTTACAGACTTATCAATAACGACGTTTATACTCCATTGTTTTGTTGTCATTGTAACTTGATTATATAAATACCCTCTTAAATTTATTGAATGAACATTTATAATTAATAACAATTTCATAGCGACTATTTGAAATTTTAATTTGGACATTAAACCAAATCTACAATATGAAAACTCGATTTTTCTCCTCCATCAGAAAATTATAATCCAATTGGTTCGGACATTTCTTATTTCTTCCGACTTAAATTGGATCATGTATAACCAATTAAAGATCAAAATCTTATATTACAAACTACCGCGTTGTTGCAGCTCGTTTTATAATTAAAAATATAAATTAAACATTCAAACATCGTTTAATAAACAAATATGTTAATAAATTAAGTACAAACTTAAATAAATCCTATTATACTACTAAATCATATAATATTGCCAATTAAGCCAATTTAACCTATTTCGAAGTTAAATTATTATTTAAACAAATAAAATATTCAAAATTATTAATTTCAAACCATTTAAAAATTCAAATCAACATTTAAAACAAATAATAAATATTAAATTAAACGTTCAAAAATCTAGGATGTTACATTCCTTCCCCCTTAAAAGAATTTCATCCCCAAAATTACTAAGATAGGAAAAATGCTACAAACCCAAAATATATTTAAATTGAAATCTTCAGTTTCACTTTTCGAATTAATCCAATTAGTTTTAATATAAAAACCAATTAATTTCTATAGAAAACAAATTCCAAAAATTCCCAAAAAATAATTTGAAATTTTCTAACACCATAAATTTTGGAATTTTTTTTGGCATAATCTCCCCTGTACGGAGGGACATCTACAATATTACAAGAAGAAAAATAAATCCATCGACCCACATGGTCAAAAAATCCATAATCAAAACCCAAAATTTTATATTTTGCATAGGCGTACCTTTTTGCGAGCGCTATTATGCAACAAGCGATAAGCTATCAGTTACAGTTAAGCTTGCTTAATTATTATGCCAAATTGAATTAAATTAACTCCAGAATTCTCTTTCACAGGTTTAATAATGAATTCACTTTGCACCTGTTTTTAAACTCAGATGAAATTTGTTATAATCATAATCATGCCAGTTAAGTTCAACAATTCAGATTATCCATTCCAAAAAAATATAGACCATTCAATTATTTTAATAAACTTAATTATTTATTTAAGATTAGTTTCAGCCAAGTTCACTTTGCAACCCTGCAATCAATTTCAACCATATAACCAAATAATTTCCAAACATTCCATTTGGATTAGTTAACTTGGATATATTTCTATTGACTTACATCAATTTTTATTCATATATTCAAATTTCAACTTATATAGTTCATTTTGCCTTAACAAATTTTAAAGTAAATATTCTTATTCACATTTGAAATTCTCTCCTGGTTAAATCTTTTCAATTTCATAATCAAATACATTCAAATCTCCCGATCAAGCCAATACAAGCTTTAAATAATCAAATCAAAAATTTGAGAGAGTTATTTAATTTTTCTATAAAAATATGATTCAGGTAAAATTATTTCATTTACCCTCTTTACAAAATAATTTTATATTAAAATTACAAATAGCTCTCTCATATATATACACTCAAGCTCAATCTAGGGTATTGTTAACCCCATCTCTATTGTGCTACACTATAGAGCCAAGGCTACTCCTAAACCAATAGCTCTGATACCCACTGTAAAGGCCCGTAAATCCGTACCCTTTGAGCTGACGAATAACAAAACGTGTCGGACCCAGATTGCACGAAATTACGAATCTTTAATAGAAAGAAATTAATGGATGAGAAGTAGAAAGAAATATTAGAAAAGAAAAAGAACATCAGAATCTCACAGCAGAATGAATAAAATATAATATAACAATGTATCTTTACACTAAAGCAAATTGTATATACATACCAATCACCAGAGTATAACATATATCAGATACAGCGGAAAAAACTTTAAATAACTAGTAATGAAGCTTCCTGCTTCCAGCTCTTGAAACTCCAATGAAACCTAACCTAGAAATACACTCAGTCCGACCCAAGTACATTTGAAGCAAAGCAAAATTCACCCGAATTAGTCTGGAATACTTTCAGTGGTAAATACACATGGCAAACAACTTACTTAATTTTAGAAAACCATTTTGAAAGAAAGGATAATAGTAAGACCAACCCATGCATAAACACAGACGGTTTTTACCTTTATATAACCCAAAACAATTATGATAAATCAAAATCCAGTGATATTATAATAGTGTCTATCAAATCACAAATAAACAACCATCTAGTAGAACGCTTGCATCTCACGCTCCACATATTTATTGTAAAATCAAAAACCGCAAGGCACTTATTAAAGATTGGATTCCAACTATGGCAAGGTATGGACCACCTCCCGATCAGTATACCTTCGGAGATCAATACACTGGGGTTCAACAACAACATCTTGAAACCCAGGCTAAACATGACTGGTTACTCATTTAACCTGAGTGTAACGACCCGCATTCTATGAATTGGAGGATCGTAGAATATATTTTCTTGGTACAAGGTCGTATAGTCGTGTAACTTTGGGGGACGACTATTGGGGTCATTTCCCATGTTCACGATTTTTGCCGATTTTTAAAATGATTGTTTTACCCCTAACTTATCTTGTTTCGGCCATAACTTTTGATTGGTAAGGATTTTTGACCAGAAACCACTTCTATTGGATTCAGATGATGGTTTACGATCCAGTAGAGTAGTCACATTAGCCAAACAGACTCATGTTTGGGAGATATGGCTGAAACACGGTTTAGAAGGTGAAAAACAGCTTAACCGGATCTAATTAGGGTGATTAGCAAGAGGGCCCATAACCCATTTCAGGATTAGGGTTATGGGGAGGCTAAGAACAGTTAGGAAACGATCTATTTTCATTTTCTCAACTGCCTAAAACATTTCTCTAACCTTAGTCATGGCCTCCAACACCCAAATCACCTTCTAATCACCATTTAATCAAGTTTTAGCCTAATCTACATCTAATCAAGGCAAATTAGCATCAAATTGGGAAAGAGCTGCTGTGTTGCATAGAGATTCGACCCAAATCATAGATAGTTTCAGATCTAAGTCTTATTTGTGGCTAAGGTGAGTGATTTGCATTGTTTTTCACTAATTACGGCTAATAGGGGTGATTAGTTATGTAACGACACGGATTTTGCCCGACCTTAATCGATCGTAAAATCGACCAAGATCGTTCAAAACTCGCATACGTTAACTTTGGGAATACAATACATTAGAACAATAACAGCAGACTTATATAAACATTACAATAATGTTACATCAGAGTACAGAATATCAGAGTACATGTAATTAAATACAGTGGAAACAAAATACAATAGATTAAATACATGAATTAAATACATTGCAGCGGAAGAAGATAAACTTTAATACAGCGGAAGACTTCCTATGCTCTGGACACAGCTTTAGGCTTCGATCCAGAATCCTGCTAAAGAGATACATATCTGCAAAAAGCTACTCGACTGCCCGTGTGGAAAAGAGGGCACCCGAGTTTGCAAAAGGTGGAAACAAACAACGGGTCAGTCGTGGGACTGGTGTGAGAATTCTAAACTAATATAACTAATAAGACAAATCCAAGGACCACGCCACTTTCGCGGAACGGGTTTACTCCTATAGATTGCCAGTGCATAAACCAAAGTAAATCGAGAAATAACGCAATGTCTTTTTGGAAAAATGAAACCATTATAAGACCCAGGTCCCATCACACAATGCAACGCACACCAGAGGATAGGGTTTTACCTTATAATGGTCAAAAGATGCTTGATACGTATAAAACGGATTTGATATTATTATTAGTGTATATATGTTTTAATAAAAAGATTTGAATCATAAGTATCAATCCTAGACGGCATGGTTACCATATAGCATGTCGCCAATACTAGTTCTACAATCAAAACCGCAATGGCGTATTGGAAATTTGGATTCCATCATGAGTCGAGGCTAGGGGCAAGATCCTCTCCGATTCGAGACACTCTAGCAAATGCCTCAGGATTCCCCGCAGTGAACCCTTGGAAGCGGTAGGGCCGGTCCCCTCCTATGGGCAGTGGATTGGTTATGCCTGAACACACGTTTCCCGGTCCCTTTGGACCTATAGTATGACCACCAACGGCCTATAAAAATAACGAGGCACCTCAAAATCCATCATCCACATAAGTAAAATGTCAGTGCTGGTAGGTCCCTGACATCACTCTAGCTAGAAAGAAACGTGTGCACTCCCTACGGTCCGTATCCCGTTTTTGACTCATACCGGGGTGTGAGGCTCGCGAAGTCACGATATACACAAAGCTACGCCTAAACAGGTCGTGCTTTGATCATCAACCACAAGGCCTGCTTTTCAACAAAAGCCTTGATCAATGCATCTTAGCATGCCACGTTGTCAGTCCATACCATACCATTGATTTCTGCCAATATATAACCTCTAAGCTCATATGTCTCAGAGAAGGGTGTTAACCACCAAACAGATGTATATTGACAGAGATCAACGAATGTAGTATAAAGGACTACAACGTCAAACATACATTCCATTTATAAACTTATGCTCTGGGTCTGAGCGAAAGTCAAATCCGTACAAATCAACACTACATCCGGATCACTACCATCTTAGCCCCGTCTTGGGAGCAAATCAATCAAGGACCTCAACGCTAGTTACCCATTCGATGTGAAGATCGTCGGTCTTCAATCGCCGTCTTCAACTCTTAGATTTAAAACGTCGTATAATCATTTGAAATGAGATTGAACTCGGTCTTCTCAAATGATTCTCGCATATATATATATATATATATATAATTTGAAAACATTTCATATCGTTATTAATATTTGATAACGACCTATTGCTATTTTTATTTATATAAAAATAGCTCGAATAAATTTAACGACGCTTCGGGTCAATGGGCGACCCTGGCGCTGTTTTCAACCAAATTTTGATTTAAATATATCTTGAAATCTAACCGTTGGATTTTGGCGAAATTTATGTCATTGGAAAGATCTTCCCAAAGCGGTCCTAACGGTTCCAGTTTTGGGAAAATCCGACGGTCGGATCTCTCGGTATAACCGTTTAAAGTAACGATCATCGATACGCGAACTACCGCGCGCGTTTTGTTTAATTTATAATTTATATTTATATGTAAATATAAATACTTGGCGATTTCAAATATAAATTGTCAATTAAAAATTCGACTTTTAATTTAATCATTTATTTACCCTATGTGTAAATAAATTATACTTTTCTACATTTTGCTTTATTCACCTAAATGTAAATAAATATACTTACAATATTTTCCAACCCTAATGCGACAAAAATGATGTTTAACCATATATATAAATTTATACAAAGTATATTTTTGTCCGCAAGTTCTAATGCGACAAAAATTATGGTTTAACTTCGTATACATTTTAAAAAGTATGTTTTTGTCCGCAAGTTCTAATGCGGCGAAAATTACATTTTAATAATGTATATTTAACTTTACTTACATTTAGATAACAAAAATGTACTTTTAACTTTTATTACATTTTTAACACATAAAAATGTATGTTGACTTTTATTGCATTTTTACTACATAAAAATGTATTTTAACTTTTATTTTCTTTTACATTAGAAAATGATATTGCTTTTATTATTTTCTTTTACGATCGATTAGGAAATAATGTTTCTTTATTTACATTGAACAAAAATGTAAATTCTTCTCTTTACTATGCTTTACATTGAAAATGTAAATTCTTTACCTCATTTATTTACAAAAAAAATGTAATTCTTTGTTTCATTTTATCTCACTTTGAAAAATGTAAATCTTAATTTCTCTTTATTTTACATTGAAAAATGTAAATCTTAATTTCTCTTTATCTTTACATTGACAAAAGTAAATCTTAACTATTTAATCTTTACTTTGACAAATGTAAATCTTAACTATTTAATCTTTACATTGACAAATGTAAACTTTTCGTTTAATTTGAAATAAATGAAAATGTCTTTATTTCTTTTACATTGAAATAAATGTTTTCTATTTCTAATCCTTTAAATAGAAATGTAAGTTTTCAATTTCTTTCTTTCACATAGAAAAATAATGTTTTATACTTTCACATAGAAACATAATGCTTTCTATTTATTTCTTTTATTTTACTTACATTAGAAAAATGATTTCTTTTTAATCTCATTTTCTTTACATTAGAAAATGTTTTCTTTCTATTTTCTTTTTAACATAGAAAATGTTTTCATTCCATTTTCTTTTAACATAGAAAATGTTTATATTCTATTTTCTTTTAACATAGAAAATGTTTATATTTGCTTCTTTTCTTGAACAAAGAAAAATGTGTATTTTAATTTCATTTTAATCACATAAAATGTACCTTTCATATTTCACATTTTTACAACGTAAAATGTACTTTTATCTATTTTACATTTTAAAACATGTGTTACCTATAGCTTATGTAAATATCTTTACTAGCGCTAGCATTTCTAAATAGTTATATTTCTGATGCCAATCCATTTCAATTATACAGTATGACGATGAATGTGTGTCACAATACCCAAATTTTCACAACTATGGTTTTTTTTTGGTGTCCTAATACTCAAACTAACCTAATGATGGTATAGATGTCATAACAACTATTTTAACACAAGTATAATTGGGTGTATTTCTGATGAGTAACAATAAAAGTCCAAACTTCACTTTTATTTGTAAATGAAAATGAAGATTTAAAACTCACCTTTTATTTATACATAAAAGTAAAGTTGAACTTACATATTATTATGTTAACAAAAGAAACATAAAAAGTTTGTCTTTTTATTCTTAACAAAATAAACATAAAATGTTATTCTTTTTATTCTTAACAAAATTAACATAAAAAGTTATTCTTTTTATTCTTAACAAAATTAACATAAAAAGTTATTCTTTTTATTCTCAACATAAAAAGTAAATCTTTTTATCTTGACAAAGAAACATAAAAATTAAGTCTTTTGTTTTAACAACAAAATTAAGTAAAATGTCTTTTTGTTTCAACAACAAAAATGGTGACAAAGATGGTTCTTTTTGTTTAATCAACAAAATAGTGACAAAATGACTCTTTTAACTTTAACAACAAAAGTAGCGTCAAATTTGTTCTTTTAACTTTAATAATAAAAGTAGCGTCAAATTTGTCAACAAAAGAAACACAAAAATTTGATCTTTTGTTTTTAACAAACAACTATGTTAAAAATGGTCTTTTTATTTTTAACAAACAACTATGTTAACAATTAGTCTTTTTAATGTTAACAAACAACTATGTTAAAAATAGTCTTTTAAATGTTAACAAACACTTGCCTTTTATTTTGTAAACAAAGTAAAGGTAAAATTGGCGGTTTATTTCATAAACAAAATAAAGGAAAACTTTGTCTTTTATTTCCAAATCATGTTTAACAAAAATAAATCCCTTTATTGACAAATAATATATAACCCTTTTTAATTAACAAATAAAAGTTATTTTTAACATGCCTTATAAATTAACAAATAAAAGGTTAATCTAAAAAGGTAAGTTATTCACGTCTTTTTAAAATGTTATTTTAATATGCCTTTAAATCAACAAATAAAATGTTAATTAAAAATGCAATTCCCCTACGTATTCAAATGACAAAATAAGAGAATATTTTTATTTGTTTCAATGACAAACAAAGAGTGATTTATTAATATGCCATTTGTATTCTACTTAACAAATAAAAGGATGACAATTTTATTTGTAAAAATTTCTAATTTAGCTTAACAAAAATGATAATTTTATTTATTAACCATTTCTAATCAAACAAAAGATATTTTGGTTTTAACTATTTTATTTCAATTAATATGATTTTTTTCAATCCAACAAAGATGACAATTCAATTATTGTCCAATCCAATCAACAAAGACGACAATTCTAATTACACAAATATCAATTTTAACTGGTCTACAGAACACACAAATCATAGATCAAACAACATACAGATTACAGCACAAACAGATCTAGATTAGACACATACAGTTATCATATAACAAATAAAATAATTGAATCGATTAACTAATTATTTTTAAATAAAAGAAATCTCACCAATATTGTTGTTCATAGTTTCCAATACACAGTTGTTTCATATAGCATTTGTTTTCAACCAACAAAATAGGTGTTGTTACTTTTGTCTCAACTAAACAAGATAATAGTATTGGGTTTATATCGTTTCAACTAACATGATGATAATGCTTGGGTTCATATCGTTTTAACAAAATAAAACAAAACAATTGGTTTATATGCTTCAACAAAATAAAACAAAACAATTGATTTATATGCTTCATTATTTCAACAAAAACAAAATGAAATGATTTATTTAGTTTCCAACAAAATATATACATGTTGATTTTTGTTTCAACGACATGAATCATAAATTACCTTGTTTTCAACAACTCACCATAAAGATTTATTCTATTTTAACCAACTAAGATAAAAAGATTCATTTTATTTCTTTAAAAACAAAATAAAAGAAAGGTTGTATCCTTTATCTCAATAAACAAATAAAATGTTCCAACCTTGTTTCAAATAAAACAAATAAAGTTGATTCAACATTTTCAACAAAGAAAAACAAAAATTTGGTTCTCTATTGTCATCAAAACAAAATAAAAATTGGATTTTTATTTACAAATCAAAAGAGTTACCTTTTAATAATAAAAGCAAAAGTTGAGTCTTTATTATTAAAACCAAAGATTAAATCTTTTATAATTAAAACAAACATGAATTCTTTAAAAAAAAAAAATTTAATCTTTGCTTTATAAAATAAAAGTTTGATTCTTTTATAATAAAACAAAAGATTTCATTATTTTTATTAAACAAAAAATTTCATGTTTGTTCAACCAAAAACAAATTAAACAAATCTCTATTTTTAAAATAAACAAAAATACCTTTATCATAAAATGATATTTCAACTTTTACAAATAAATTTGTCATCTTTTATTTATAAAACCAAATCCATCATCATCATAGTCCAACGATTTTTCAAGTTATGTCAACACCCAATTTCCAATACAATTCAATGATAATTCAACATAGTGTCATACACAACCAAATCAACATACACACAGAACTTTTCATATGAACATCAATAAATTAAATAGAATAACAACACAATTCGACATCATCATTCATACAATAATTTCAGATTATTTTCAGATTTAATTAAATAATTAATTAAATTTAAACTTAGAAAACTCACCTAGGCCTTTGGATAGATAAATCAAAGAGAGGTAGAACTTGTCACCGTTCCAAAATCATCACAATAGAATGAAACTTATTTTCTTTCTTTTTTTTTTCTTTTGATGGAGGAAGAAAGAAGAGAATGGCGGCCATGGCTTGGAGAGGAAGAAAAAAAAAAGAGGCAGCTCATTTTTCACAAATGGGAATGGAGAAGTGCATGAGGTAGAAGTGGGAAAAGAAATTAATACATTAGAGGAAAGAAACGGATGTTCTATTAATAAGAAATAAAGTGGAGAGAACGCAGGTAGTAAGTTTAGGGAAAGAAAAATAAATAAATGATAGAAAAGAAATTAATAGTTAGAAAGAAAAAGGAATAAATGGAAGGAAATAAATGGAATGAAAGAGAAAGGAAATAAATGCAAATAAATGAATTATTTAAAGATTCAAGCTTCAGATATATATATATATATATATATATATATATATATAATCATCTCATTAATCATATTTGTAATATACCTCAATTACCCATTAACACACATTGATTACTGTTGTAACATATGTTAATTGTAATTGTAATGTACATTGATTACCATTAATTCTTCAATCGTTTTTGTCATTATATGTATATATTTTTTTAGTCATGCATTTCTTTAATTAATTTCTATACATATGTCTTATGTTTTTTTTATAAAATAAATGTTAACATTAATTTCCATTAACTGTGGAAATTAAACGTACATTATATCGTTGACACACTGTTTTGTTACTATTCTTTCTATACAAAATTAAACTAGAAACATTCATAATTTTATTTCCAATTATCGTATTAATTCCTATATTGAATCTTTAAAATAAAGACAAGGTTCAACTGCTAATTTTTTTTTGTCAACAATAGTTCAAAGTTAGATAGTCCAAATGTACAAACAATTTAATAATTTCCATTATCATCAATCACAGTTCATCTCAATGTCAGTTATTGTTTATCAAAATAAATTTTGGAGTCATAAATTAATGAATCATAAATTATGTTTTAATACCATTTTTAATTCAATAATTAAATTAAATTCTGTATTTATTCTATTCCCATTTATTTAACATCTTACAATTTCCCAAAATGTGTAATTCTATTAATTTAACCCCCCTTATGTAAGTTATTTAATATAATCATTGTCCCTTTTACTATAAACAAATCATACTTTTCTTTCAATCTTTTCAATGTAATGATACATTTAAATGCAACTTTTTAATGCGATAAAAACGATACATTTAATTGCAACTTTTTAATGCAAATAAATATGGTACATTTGAAATTCTAATGCGACTAAATTAATGAGTTTTATTTTGTCCGTTCACATTCAACAAAAATATATATTTTGTTTTATAAAATTTTAATGCAACAAAAATAATAAACTTAATATTCCAGCCATTATTAATAAAATAATTTAATAAAAATAGAATACTTTTATTTTCTGACTCGATTTCTTAGCAAAATTATTTAAAATAAAAATTTTAAATTGGCCCCAAAATTCCGGGTTGTTACAGTCGCCCCCACTTAAAATCTTTTCGTCCTCGAAAAGGCACTAAGGTAAAAGTTGTTTAATTTACTAACTAAATTTTAATTTTCTTTTATTAATTTTATTTGTTAGCTAACTTATCAAATATATATACTCTTATATATATATAAATCATATTTCCAAAAATAGATTATATAATCAAAAATACGCTAATTATAAACTTGTTACTCTTAACTCATTCTAGGGTATTGCTAACCCCATCTCTAACGAGTTTTCTCATTCTAGGACACTGCTGGTCCTATCTCTAATGAGTATTCTTATTGGATTTTACTAATCCAATCTCTGATGAGTCTTTGTTCAGTTCTAACGAGTTGTACCCCAAAGATTTGAGCTAACCAGAGCTCTGATACCAACTGTAACGACACGGATTTTGCCCGACCTTAATCGATCGTAAAATCGACCAAGATCGTTCAAAACTCGCATACGTTAACTTTGGGAATACAATACATTAGAACAATAACAGCAGACTTATATAAACATTACAATAATGTTACATCAGAGTACAGAATATCAGAGTACATGTAATTAAATACAGCGGAAACAAAATACAATAGATTAAATACATGAATTAAATACATTGCAGCGGAAGAAGATAAACTTTAATACAGCGGAAGACTTCCTATGCTCTGGACACAGCTTTAGGCTTCGATCCAGAATCCTGCTAAAGAGATACATATCTGCAAAAAGCTACTCGACTGCCCATGTGGAAAAGAGGGCACCCGAGTTTGCAAAAGGTGGAAACAAACAACGGGTCAGTCGTGGGACTGGTGTGAGAATTCTAAACTAATATAACTAATAAGACAAATCCAAGGACCACGCCACTTTCGCGGAACGGGTTTACTCCTATAGATTGCCAGTGCATAAACCAAAGTAAATCGAGAAATAACGCAATGTCTTTTTGGAAAAATGAAACCATTATAAGACCCAGGTCCCATCACACAATGCAACGCACACCAGAGGATAGGGTTTTACCTTATAATGGTCAAAAGATGCTTGATACGTATAAAACGGATTTGATATTATTATTAGTGTATATATGTTTTAATAAAAAGATTTGAATCATAAGTATCAATCCTAGACGGCATGGTTACCATATAGCATGTCGCCAATACTAGTTCTACAATCAAAACCGCAAGCGCGTATTGGAAATTTGGATTCCATCATGAGTCGAGGCTAGGGGCAAGATCCTCTCCGATTCGAGACACTCTAGCAAATGCCTCAGGATTCCCCGCAGTGAACCCTTGGAAGCGGTAGGGCCGGTCCCCTCCTATGGGCAGTGGATTGGTTATGCCTGAACACACGTTTCCCGGTCCCTTTGGACCTATAGTATGACCACCAACGGCCTATAAAAATAACGAGGCGCCTCAAAATCCATCATCCACATAAGTAAAATGTCAGTGCTGGTAGGTCCCTGACATCACTCTAGCTAGAAAGAAACGTGTGCACTCCCTATGGTCCGTATCCCGTTTTTGACTCATACCGGGGTGTGAGGCTCGCGAAGTCACAATATACACAAAGCTACGCCTAAACAGGCCGTGCTTTGATCATCAACCACAAGGCCTGCTTTTCAACAAAAGCCTTGATCAATGCATCTTAGCATGTCACGTTGTCAGTCCATACCATACCATTGATTTCTGCCAATATATAACCTCTAAGCTCATATGTCTCAGAGAAGGGTGTTAACCACCAAACAGATGTATATTGACAGAGATCAACGAATGTAGTATAAAGGACTACAACGTCAAACATACATTCCATTTATAAACTTATGCTCTGGGTCTGAGCGAAAGTCAAATCCGTACAAATCAACACTACATCCGGATCACTACCATCTTAGCCCCGTCTTGGGAGAAAATCAATCAAGGACCTCAACGCTAG
The DNA here is from genome assembly GCA_030737875.1 of Allium sativum. Taxonomy (NCBI): domain Eukaryota; kingdom Viridiplantae; phylum Streptophyta; class Magnoliopsida; order Asparagales; family Amaryllidaceae; genus Allium; species Allium sativum. The sequence goes on along the minus strand of CM060922.1, from coordinate 930,332,452 downwards.
TTACCCATTCGATGTGAAGATCGTCGGTCTTCAATCGCCGTCTTCAACTCTTAGATTTAAAACGTCGTATAATCATTTGAAATGAGATCGAACTCGGTCTTCTCAAATGATTCTCGCATATATATATATATATAATTTGAAAACATTTCATATCGTTATTAATATTTGATAACGACCTATTGCTATTTTTATTTATATAAAAATAGCTCGAATAAATTTAACGACGCTTCGGGTCAATGGGCGACCCTGGCGCTGTTTTCAACCAAATTTTGATTTAAATATATCTTGAAATCTAACCGTTGGATTTTGGCGAAATTTATGTCATTGGAAAGATCTTCCCAAAGCGGTCCTAACGGTTCCAGTTTTGGGAAAATCCGACGGTCGGATCTCTCGGTATAACCGTTTAAAGTAACGATCATCGATACGCGAACTACCGCGCGCGTTTTGTTTAATTTATAATTTATATTTATATGTAAATATAAATACTTGGCGATTTCAAATATAAATTGTCAATTAAAAATTCGACTTTTAATTTAATCATTTATTTACCCTATGTGTAAATAAATTATACTTTTCTACATTTTGCTTTATTCACCTAAATGTAAATAAATATACTTACAATATTTTCCAACCCTAATGCGACAAAAATGATGTTTAACCATATATATAAATTTATACAAAGTATATTTTTGTCCGCAAGTTCTAATGCGACAAAAATTATGGTTTAACTTCGTATACATTTTAAAAAGTATGTTTTTGTCCGCAAGTTCTAATGCGGCGAAAATTACATTTTAATAATGTATATTTAACTTTACTTACATTTAGATAACAAAAATGTACTTTTAACTTTTATTACATTTTTAACACATAAAAATGTATGTTGACTTTTATTGCATTTTTACTACATAAAAATGTATTTTAACTTTTATTTTCTTTTACATTAGAAAATGATATTGCTTTTATTATTTTCTTTTACGATCGATTAGGAAATAATGTTTCTTTATTTACATTGAACAAAAATGTAAATTCTTCTCTTTACTATGCTTTACATTGAAAATGTAAATTCTTTACCTCATTTATTTACAAAAAAAATGTAATTCTTTGTTTCATTTTATCTCACTTTGAAAAATGTAAATCTTAATTTCTCTTTATTTTACATTGAAAAATGTAAATCTTAATTTCTCTTTATCTTTACATTGACAAAAGTAAATCTTAACTATTTAATCTTTACTTTGACAAATGTAAATCTTAACTATTTAATCTTTACATTGACAAATGTAAACTTTTCGTTTAATTTGAAATAAATGAAAATGTCTTTATTTCTTTTACATTGAAATAAATGTTTTCTATTTCTAATCCTTTAAATAGAAATGTAAGTTTTCAATTTCTTTCTTTCACATAGAAAAATAATGTTTTATACTTTCACATAGAAACATAATGTTTTCTATTTATTTCTTTTATTTTACTTACATTAGAAAAATGATTTCTTTTTAATCTCATTTTCTTTACATTAGAAAATGTTTTCTTTCTATTTTCTTTTTAACATAGAAAATGTTTTCATTCCATTTTCTTTTAACATAGAAAATGTTTATATTCTATTTTCTTTTAACATAGAAAATGTTTATATTTGCTTCTTTTCTTGAACAAAGAAAAATGTGTATTTTAATTTCATTTTAATCACATAAAATGTACCTTTCATATTTCACATTTTTACAACGTAAAATGTACTTTTATCTATTTTACATTTTAAAACATGTGTTACCTATAGCTTATGTAAATATCTTTACTAGCGCTAGCATTTCTAAATAGTTATATTTCTGATGCCAATCCATTTCAATTTCACAGTATGACGATGAATGTGTGTCACAATACCCAAATTTTCACAACTATGGTTTTTTTTTGGTGTCCTAATACTCAAACTAACCTAATGATGGTATAGATGTCATAACAACTATTTTAACACAAGTATAATTGGGTGTATTTCTGATGAGCAACAATAAAAGTCCAAACTTCACTTTTATTTGTAAATGAAAATGAAGATTTAAAACTCACCTTTTATTTATACATAAAAGTAAAGTTGAACTTACATATTATTATGTTAACAAAAGAAACATAAAAAGTTTGTCTTTTTATTCTTAACAAAATAAACATAAAATGTTATTCTTTTTATTCTTAACAAAATTAACATAAAAAGTTATTCTTTTTATTCTTAACAAAATTAACATAAAAAGTTATTCTTTTTATTCTCAACATAAAAAGTAAATCTTTTTATCTTGACAAAGAAACATAAAAATTAAGTCTTTTGTTTTAACAACAAAATTAAGTAAAATGTCTTTTTGTTTCAACAACAAAAATGGTGACAAAGATGGTTCTTTTTGTTTAATCAACAAAATAGTGACAAAATGACTCTTTTAACTTTAACAACAAAAATAGCGTCAAATTTGTTCTTTTAACTTTAATAATAAAAGTAGCGTCAAATTTGTCAACAAAAGAAACACAAAAATTTGATCTTTTGTTTTTAACAAACAACTATGTTAAAAATGGTCTTTTTATTTTTAACAAACAACTATGCTAACAATTAGTCTTTTTAATGTTAACAAACAACTATGTTAAAAATAGTCTTTTAAATGTTAACAAACACTTGCCTTTTATTTTGTAAACAAAGTAAAGGTAAAATTGGCGGTTTATTTCATAAACAAAATAAAGGAAAACTTTGTCTTTTATTTCCAAATCATGTTTAACAAAAATAAATCCCTTTATTGACAAATAATATATAACCCTTTTTAATTAACAAATAAAAGTTATTTTTAACATGCCTTATAAATTAACAAATAAAAGGTTAATCTAAAAAGGTAAGTTATTCACGTCTTTTTAAAATGTTATTTTAATATGCCTTTAAATCAACAAATAAAATGTTAATTAAAAATGCAATTCCCCTACGTATTCAAATGACAAAATAAGAGAATATTTTTATTTGTTTCAATGACAAACAAAGAGTGATTTATTAATATGCCATTTGTATTCTACTTAACAAATAAAAGGATGACAATTTTATTTGTAAAAATTTCTAATTTAGCTTAACAAAAATGATAATTTTATTTATTAACCATTTCTAATCAAACAAAAGATATTTTGGTTTTAACTATTTTATTTCAATTAATATGATTTTTTTCAATCCAACAAAGATGACAATTCAATTATTGTCCAATCCAATCAACAAAGACGACAATTCTAATTACACAAATATCAATTTTAACTGGTCTACAGAACACACAAATCATAGATCAAACAACATACAGATTACAGCACAAACAGATCTAGATTAGACACATACAGTTATCATATAACAAATAAAATAATTGAATCGATTAACTAATTATTTTTAAATAAAAGAAATCTCACCAATATTGTTGTTCATAGTTTCCAATACACAGTTGTTTCATATAGCATTTGTTTTCAACCAACAAAATAGGTGTTGTTACTTTTGTCTCAACTAAACAAGATAATAGTGTTGGGTTTATATCATTTCAACTAACATGATGATAATGCTTGGGTTCATATCGTTTTAACAAAATAAAACAAAACAATTGGTTTATATGCTTCAACAAAATAAAACAAAACAATTGATTTATATGCTTCATTATTTCAACAAAAACAAAATGAAATGATTTATTTAGTTTCCAACAAAATATATACATGTTGATTTTTGTTTCAACGACGTGAATCATAAATTACCTTGTTTTCAACAACTCACCATAAAGATGTATTCTATTTTAACCAACTAAGATAAAAAGATTCATTTTATTTCTTTAAAAACAAAATAAAAGAAAGGTTGTATCCTTTATCTCAATAAACAAATAAAATGTTCCAACCTTGTTTCAAATAAACAAATAAAGTTGATTCAACATTTTCAACAAAGCAAAACAAAAATTTGGTTCTCTATTGTCATCAAAACAAAATAAAAATTGGATTTTTATTTACAAATCAAAAGAGTTACCTTTTAATAATAAAAGCAAAAGTTGAGTCTTTATTATTAAAACCAAAGATTAAATCTTTTATAATTAAAACAAACATGAATTCTTTAAAAAAAAAATTTTAATCTTTGCTTTATAAAATAAAAGTTTGATTCTTTTATAATAAAACAGAAGATTTCATTATTTTTATTAAACAAAAAATTTCATGTTTGTTCAACCAAAAACAAATTAAACAAATCTCTATTTTTAAAATAAACAAAAATACCTTTATCATAAAATGATATTTCAACTTTTACAAATAAATTTGTCATCTTTTATTTATAAAACCAAATCCATCATCATCATAGTCCAACGATTTTTCAAGTTATGTCAACACCCAATTTCCAATACAATTCAATGATAATTCAACATAGTGTCATACACAACCAAATCAACATACACACAGAACTTTTCATATGAACATCAATAAATTAAATAGAATAACAACACAATTCAACATCATCATTCATACAATAATTTCAGATTATTTTCAGATTTAATTAAATAATTAATTAAATTTAAACTTAGAAAACTCACCTAGGCCTTTGGATAGATAAATCAAAGAGAGGTAGAACTTGTCACCGTTCCAAATTCATCACAATAGAATGAAACTTATTTTCTTTCTTTTTTTTTTCTTTTGATGGAGGAAGAAAGAAGAGAATGGCGGCCATGGCTTGGAGAGGAAGAAAAAAAAAAGAGGCAGCTCATTTTTCACAAATGGGAATGGAGAAGTGCATGAGGTAGAAGTGGGAAAAGAAATTAATACATTCGAGGAAAGAAACGGATGTTCTATTAATAAGAAATAAAGTGGAGAGAACGTAGGTAGTAAGTTTAGGGAAAGAAAAATAAATAAATGATAGAAAAGAAATTAATAGTTAGAAAGAAAAAGGAATAAATGGAAGGAAATAAATGGAATGAAAGAGAAAGGAAATAAATGCAAATAAATGAATTATTTAAAGATTCAAGCTTCAGATATATATATATATATATATATATATATATATATATATAATCATCTCATTAATCATATTTGTAATATACCTCAATTACCCATTAACACACATTGATTACTGTTGTAACATATGTTAATTGTAATTGTAATGTACATTGATTACCATTAATTCTTCAATCGTTTTTGTCATTATATGTATATATTTTTTTAGTCATGCATTTCTTTAATTAATTTCTATACATATGTCTTATGTTTTTTTTATAAAATAAATGTTAACATTAATTTCCATTAACTGTGGAAATTAAACGTACATTATATCGTTGACACACTGTTTTGTTACTATTCTTTCTATACAAAATTAAACTAGAAACATTCATAATTTTATTTCCAATTATCGTATTAATTCCTATATTGAATCTTTAAAATAAAGACAAGGTTCAACTGCTAATTTTTTTTTGTCAACAATAGTTCAAAGTTAGATAGTCCAAATGTACAAACAATTTAATAATTTCCATTATCATCAATCACAGTTCATCTCAATGTCAGTTATTGTTTATCAAAATAAATTTTGGAGTCATAAATTAATGAATCATAAATTATGTTTTAATACCATTTTTAATTCAATAATTAAATTAAATTCTATATTTATTCTATTCCCATTTATTTAACATCTTACAATTTCCCAAAATGTGTAATTCTATTAATTTAACCCCCCTTATGTAAGTTATTTAATATAATCATTGTCCCTTTTACTATAAACAAATCATACTTTTCTTTCAATCTTTTCAATGTAATGATACATTTAAATGCAACTTTTTAATGCGATAAAAACGATACATTTCATTGCAACTTTTTAATGCAAATAAATATGGTACATTTGAAATTCTAATGCGACTAAATTAATGAGTTTTATTTTGTCCGTTCACATTCAACAAAAATATATATTTTGTTTTATAAAATTTTAATGCAACAAAAATAATAAACTTAATATTCCAGCCATTATTAATAAAATAATTTAATAAAAATAGAATACTTTTATTTTCTGACTCGATTTCTTAGCAAAATTATTTAAAATAAAAATTTTAAATTGGCCCCAAAATTCTGGGTTGCTACAAGTTATAATTAGCGAAATTATAACTCAGAAAAATCTAGAAAAATTTGTAAAATTCTAAAATATTATTTTAGGCCTCTGTTAGAAATTTGGGTTAATTTGGATAAGTTTTGCTAATCCTATCATTAATTATTGTTAAACATGATTAAGGGGAAAGCATGAGTTTTGGGTATGTTTGATCGATTTTTACATGTTGAATTGTTGTTTTGGTGTTTATGGACAATTATACATGTTGCTTTGAATATTTGAAATGATTTGCGATTGTTTAGAAAAATTAGAATGGTTAAAAACGCCGTCGTATGGCGTAAATAGCTCACTGGACAAAGTGCATAAAACTGTGCAGTAAACCGGATCGAATCGCCTTACCGCGATCGTGACACCCCTTCACGAACCGACGAGAGGCACACGAGCCGCCTGCTGAAGCTTGTCATCCTCGATCCGTTCTCCCCTGAAGTCCTCCGTCCGAACCGCTTGCGTTCACTAATCACGAACCGGAGCGCACCCAAACCGTGAAGCTTGGTCGCGACCCGACCTGGAGGAAACTAAAGAACACGACCCGAACCAGATGCTGACTACAAACAGCAGTACTCGAGCTAGTTCCCACGAGCCGGACCGGAGCATCATGAACCTCTTCGAGGATCACAAACCGAACCACCAGAGAGAGGTAATCACGACCTAACTGAACCGAATTGAAGATGAGAAGAAGGACCGAACCATCCGGAGGAGACCAAAAACCCGAGATGCAAAGGTAGTCCAAATAGGAAGTAGAACTTAGGATCCAGTTGGGAACCAACGAGTTAACTTCATGAGTTAGGCTTCGCTATGGGACGTGTGCTAAGGAGTTATCAATGTCCATAACTTTGATTCACCACCAAGACGGATGTTAGGCTACGGATCAGTGCAGTGGGGTAGTTATTACTCCATGGGGCAGAGTGATCGTAGCACGGCTATGAGCCAGTGCTGTAAGGTCGTCATGACTTCGTGGGGCAGAGTGGACATAGCAAGGACTAGTGGCTATAGATCAGTGCAGTGGAACCATCATGACTCCATGGGGCTGAGTGATCATAGCAAGGATTTAGGTGATCAAAGCGGTGGGTATCGTTTGCTTTACGCACCGAGTGAGAGATGTGAGGATGTTTGCTATGCTTGATTGTTTGATATCACTATGACATGCACACCCCTACCCCGTATCTTTACACCATATGTTAGTGTCACCTTAGAGTATTATACATCCTGTTGTGCTAACTCTTTGGTTGCAGGTCTAGGTTCAGGTATGGTTTAGTACACCTGTTATTGTTTTGTTTTGCTACTTATCGCTCATACCAGACTTTTGTCTGACCCAGAGTTTTATGTCTCTTCTTATTACTCTAGGTGCTCTTAAATGGGAAAACTAGAGACAGGTCAGCGAGTTATGCACGAGTAGCTGATCCGTAGACGATCAGGAGGCTCCTACGTATGATATATATATATATGTATTCTCCCTGTGTCGCTGATGGTCACTACTTTGGGCATTAGTAGTGTACTCTTCCTTTACTTTTCTTTAGAGACAGTTTGAAAAGTTGTAATAATGATGATGTGTAACATAAGCTATATTTTGAATTTTCGCTGCTATGATGATTATGGTTTAGTTTTCAGCTTATGCACTATCTCTCCTGTTTTATGTCAAGTATGTTATTATTATATTTTATTCCATGCGCTGTGAGACATTCTACAGGTTCCTTTGGTAGTTTTTTCTTCAAGTCCCATTCTTTTCCTTTCTTTGGCGACATTCCCGTGCTGGTTGGACATCGACACAACGCACTTTCATTGGAAATGTCGGCTGGTGCGGGGCGGGCCGTCACACTTGGTATTAGAGCTCTAGGTTGCGTAGTTAACCTAGGGAAAGACACCAGGGAGAGATATTACGTATATGAGAGTGCGTATTTGTTATATTTTTGGTTTTCAAAGTTATATATATGTACTATTAGTTTATCTAAGGATGGAGTCGCATTGCACTGGCCCTACTGAAGAGATGGTTAATTGTTTTCTCCTTACAGGTTGAACGATGAGTCGACATATGAGGGGTATAGGTAGAGGAGCTAATAATGGGAATTCTCCTGATATGAGGACGATGTTCACTGACTTCATGAGGGAAATGCTTAGGGATGTTCAGAGGGCAGCTCCTAATGCTGCAAATGGTGGTAGTGCAGTGGTGCAGGCGCCTAGGGTCGATTTCGCAAAGCTTTGCAAGGATTACACTAGTCTTGGTGGGAAGCCGTTCCATTGAACGGAATCGGCTATAGAAGTTCAGGATTGGCTCGATAGTTTTGAGCGCATCTTCGAGGACTTAGGGATCGATGATGCAACGAAAAGGAAGCTAGCATCCCGTCAGCTGCAAGGACGTGCAATGAATTGGTGGAATGCTATTAAGGCAGCTACCCCTGAGGATCAAGTTAATTAGGATCAGTTCAAGGCCCGATTCAGTGATAAGTTTATCCCAGCTGCTCAGAAGTCAGAATTATTTAAGAAGTTCTTGGAGCTTAAGAAAAATGGTAGGGCAGTCTCAGAATATATTGTTGAGTTCGATACTTTATCGAAGTACGGATTATCTCTTATCAACAATCCCGAGAAGAAGAATGAGTAGTTCATAACAGGCTTAGATCAGTATTTGGGAGAAGGTCTCATAAACCATATTGATGAGACTGTTGAATCGATTGTTGGGAAAGCATTGAGGTCCGAGAGTCTTTATCCTAAGCCCAAGACTGAAGTCGTTGTTGCATCTGCAGAGGGGCCAAAACCGCAAGCAAGCGGTGGAGGCAAGAATAATTCTCAGAATAAGAGTAAGCAGAACTAGGCTAAGGATAGTCAGAAGAAGAGAAAGAAAGATATTGAGTGCTTTAGTTGTGGCAAGAAGGGCTATTATGCTAAAGAATGTCGAGCAAAGCTAGCGGACAGGAAGTGCTTCAACTGTGGTCAAGTGGGACATCACAAGGACAAGTGTCCGCAACCCCCTAAAGAGAAGCAGATTGTGAAAGCATATGCTCTTAATGCTGTTCCTTCTTCGTCGAATGCCCCAACTGTAGCGGAGAAAGGAAAGAATGTCGTTATACATGTTATGCTTTCCATTTAGGATGTTCCAGTTAGAGTGTTGTTTGACAACGGGGCTTCCCGTTCCCTTATATCTAGAGACCTAGTAGACAGGTTAGGATTGGAACCCGAGATAGTTGATAGACCTTTAGTGGTGGCGAACCCGATTGGCTGTTCGACTAGCCTTAGTATGATTTGTCGTAATGTGGTCTTATCGAATCATGGATGTATATCTTCTTGTGATTGCTTTGTTTTGGGCTTTACTGGGTTTGGCATTATTTTGGGAGTCGATTCGTTCCAAATGTATGGGGTGGTAGTTGACTGTGAGGGCTTTTTGGTGACAGTAAGAGTGGATGATGGGCGGAGGGTAGTGTTTGGTGGTCTACTTAGTGATGGGGGTAATGGCTAGTTTTCTAAATTCCCTCGACATCCCGCATGATGAGTTGTCAAATGTGCCCATGGCTGGCCAATATCCGGATGTCTTCGAGGAAGTGACCGGACTTCCACCACACTGAGAGATTGAGTTTCGTATTGATTTAGTGAAAGATGCCAGACCTATAGTGATGCCACTTCGTCGTATGGAACCAAGGGAGCAGCGAGAGCTCAGGGTGCAAGTAAGCGATCTTTTGAAGAAGATATTTATTAGAAGAAGTGTTTCTGAGTGGGGAGCACCAGTTGTGTTTGCTACCAAGGCAGATGGTTCACTTCGATTGTGTGTGGACTACCGCGAGTTGAATAAGGTGATGAGGAAGAATAAGTATCCTCTACCGCGGATAGATGATTTGTTTGATCAGTTGAGTGGCGCGAGAGTGTTCTCCCAGTTGGATCTCACGACAGGTTTTCATCAGCTTAGGGCGGAAGCTGAGAGTATAGATAAAATGACCTTTCGAACGCCGTCTGGATTCTATGAGTGGTTGGTCATGCCATTCGGGTTGACCAATGCACCAGCATATTTTGTGGATCTTTTGAATAGAGTATTCCGAGATCAATTGAATAAGTTTGTTCTTATGTTCGTAGATGATATCTTGGTTTATTCAAGGACTGAGGAAGAACACAAGGAACATTTTAGAATAGTGATGAAAGTGTTGAGAAAACACCAATTGAAAGCAAAGTTTTCTAAATGTCACTTCTGGAGGAGGGAAGTGACATTCTTGGGCCATGTTGTTTCAGAAAATGGTATTGTCGTGGACCTGCGAAGGTGGCTACGGTACAAGATTTTTCTATGCCCAAGAATGCAATAGACGTAAGAAGTTTCTTGGGGTTAGCCGGATATTATCGTAAGTTTACCCAAGACTTCTCCAAGATAGCAGCACCGTTGACTCAGTTGACCAAAAAGAATCAAGCTTTCTTCTGGGACGAAAAGCACGAGAATGCATTCAAGAGTCTAAAGGAAAAGTAGACATGTGCACCAGTGTTAGTCATTCCTAAGGGGAATGAAGAGATGACAGTATATACAGATGCATGTAGTACCGGGATAGGTCCTGTATTGGTGCAAGGAGGTAGGGTTGTAGCTTATGCAAGTCGACAACTGAAACCGCATGAGAAAAGATATCCTACCCATGATTTGGAATTAGCAGCGATCATATTCGCGTTGAAGATATGGAAACATTATCTCTTGGGAGAAAGATTCGAGTAGTTTACCGATCATATCTCGTTAAAGTATCTCTTCTCTCAGAAGGATCTAAATCTCCGACAGCAAAGATGGTTAGAATTCTTGGCTTCCTATGATTTTGATATCGCATATACACCAGGAAAGGGCAATGCGATAGCTGATGCATTTAGTAGGAGACATGCCAATTTAGGGGTCATATTTCTTGAATGGAAGCAACTGGAGTATATCGCAGGGTATGATTTCAGACAAAAGTGCGAATTGGATCTAGAAATGCTAGCAAGTTTGATGATCAGACCCATTATGATTGAGCGGATTGGTTCGAGTTAGAGGGACGACCTTAACCTATTGGAAATCATCTCCAAGTTAGAGATGGGAATCGACGAGGAGATGAACAAGTATGGGCTTGATCAAGATGGATGGCTTAGAAGGAATGGGAGATTAGTTGTACCCAATGTCAATGGATTGAGAGATGAAGTGCTTAGAGAATGTCATCACTCAAAACTGACTATACACCCGAGTGGTAATAAAATGTATCGAGACATGAAGCAGACCTACAACTGGGAAGGGATGAAAAGAGACGTTGGGAAGTTTACATCCAAGTGCATGAATTGCCAGTTAGTTAAAGCCGAGCAAAAGAAACCTAGTGGATTGTTGCAACCATTAGAAATTCCATAATGGAAATGGGAACAAGTCTCAATGGATTTCATTGATGGGTTACCAAGGACTAGATCGGGCCATGATAGCATTTGGGTGATTGTGGACTGATTGACCAAGAGTGCGAAGTTTACACCCATCAAGTCGAATAAAACTGTAGCTAAGTTAGCAAAACTGTATATGAAGTGGGTAGTGAGATTTCATGGAGTACCCAAAGGCAATGTGAGCGACCGAGATCCGTTGTTTACTAGTGGATTTTGGAAGAGCTTACAAGAGGCGTTAGGATCAGAATTACATCTCAGTACCGCGTATCATCCTCAAACTGACGGTCAGACAGAGAGGGTGAATCGAGTATTATAAGATCTCTTAAGAGCTTGCATATTAAATTTTGGTGGATCATGGGATAACCATTTGCATCTGGTGGAGTTTTCATATAATAACAGTTATCAGTCCAGTATTAGTATGGCTCCATCTGAACCTTTGTATGGAAGACCGTGCAACTCACCATCATGTTGGTTAGAAACCGATGAGAAATTTGTGCTTGGGCCAAATGTGATAAGAGAAACCTCAAATAAGATCAAGGTTATCCAACAGCGAATGAAGGTTGCCCAAGATAGGCAGAAGAGTTATGCTGATAAGAGGAGAAGAGATTTAAAATTCTCCATTGGTGGCTTGGGGTTTGTCAAGATTTCTCTGTTAAAGAGCATGATTCGATTCGGTAGGAGGGGCAAGTTGGCACCAAGATTTGTTGGTCCATTCCCAGTTCTCCAAAAAGTTAGGAATTTGGCATATAAAGTTGGGTTGTCTGACAAGATGGCGGGAGTTCATAACTTATTTCATGTTTCCCAGTTAAGAAAATTCGTGCATGACCCCAATGTGGCTATTTCACCTGATTAGTTGGATGATATCGAAGTAGAACCCGAGGCGGTTAGGAACCGCAAGCCGATTCGTATTGTCGAGCACGATACGAAGAAACTTTGAAGGAAAGCGGTGAATCTGGTCAAGGTTCAGTGGGGCAAGGATGAGAATGACTGTACTTGGGAGACAGAGGAGAGCAATAGGAAGACGTATCCAGAACTCTTTGCCTGTTAAGATTTTAAATTTCGATTTAGTCTTTTCGCATGCTAGGATAGGTTTGTTTTTTTGTTTTGTGTGTTTGATTGTTTGTGAATGACTGATAGGCATGCGGAATGCCTTTGTATGTTTCTGGTTAAGGAATTTTAGGGGCGAAATTTCTTAAGGGGGAGAGTGTAATGACCTGCATTCTATGTATCAAAGGATCGTAGAATATTTATCTCTTTTTCGTACAAGGTCGTATAGTCGTGTAAATTTAGGGGACGACTATTGGGATCATTTCACATGTTCATGATTTTTGCCGATTTTTAAAATGACAGTTTTGCCCCTAGCTGATCTTGTTTCGTCCATAACTTTTGATTGGTAAGGAGTTTTGACCTGAAACCACTTCCATTTGATTTGGATGATGGTTTACGATTCCGTAGAGTGGTCACATTAGCAAAACGGACTCACCGTTTGAGAGATATGGCTGAAACTAGGTTTAGAAGGTGAAAAATAGCTTAACCGGACCTAATTAGGATGATTAGCAATAGGGCCCATAACCCATTTCGGGATTAGGTTTATGGGGAGGCTGAGAACAGTTAGGAAACGATCTATTTTCATTTTCTTAGCTGCCTAAAACATTTCCCTAACCCTAGCAATGACCTCCAACACCCAAATCACCATTCAATCAAGTTTTAACCTAATCCACATCTAATCAAGGCAAATTAGTATCAAACCGGGAATAGAGCTGATGTGTTGCATAGAGATTCGACCCAAATTAGGGATAGTTTCAGATCTAAGTCTTATTTGTGGCTAAGGTGAGTGATTTGCATTGTTTTTCACTAATTACGGCTAATTAGGATTGATTAGTGATAATTAGCGAAATTATAACTCAAAAAAATCTGAAATTTTTTGTAAAATTCTAAAATATTATTTTAGGCCTTTGTTAGAAATTTGGATTAATTTGGATAAGTCTTGCTAATCCTATCATTAGTTATTGTTAAACATGATTAAGGGGAAAGCATGAGTTTTGAGTATGTTTGATCCATTTTTACATGTTGTTTTGGTGTTTATGTTATACATGTTGTTATGACTGTTTGAAATGATTTGTGATTGTTTAGAAAAGTTAGAATGGTTGAAAACGCCGTCGTATGGCGTAAACAGCTCGCTGGACAAAGTGCAGAAAACTGTGCAGTAAATCGGATCGGATCACCTCACCCCGATCGTAACTCCCCCTCACGAACCGACCAAAAGCACACGAATTGCCTGCTGAAGCTTGTCATCCTCGATCCGTTCGCCCCTGAAGTCCTCCGAACCGCTCGCGCTCACCAATCACAAACCAGAGCGCACCCAAACCGTGAAGCTTGGTCATGACCCAAACTGGAGGAAACTGAAGAACACGACCCGAACCAGATGCTGACCACAAACAGTAGTACTCGAGCTAGTTCCCACGAGCCGGACCAGAGCATCACGAACCTCTTCGTGGATCACGAACCAAACCACTAGAGAGAGGTAATCACGACCAAACCGAACCAAATCGAAGATGAGAAGAAGGACCGAACAGATCCAGAGGAGACCAAAAGCCCGAGATGCAAAGGTAGTCCAAATAGGAAGTAGAACTCAGGATCCAGTTGGGAACCAACGAGTTAACTTCATGAGTTGGGCTTTGCTGTGAGACGTGTGCTAAGGAGTTATTGAAACATTTATTCACCACCAAGACGGATATCAGGCTACAGATCAGTGTAGTGGGGTAGTTATTACTCCATCCGGCAGAGTGATCATAGCATGGCTATGAGCCAGTGCGGTGAGGTCGTCATGACTTCATGGGGGCAGAGTGGACATAGCAAGGGCGAGTGGCTATGGATCAGTGCAGTGGAGCCATCATGACTCCATGGGCCAGAGTGATCATAGCAAGGATTTAGTTGATCAAAGCGATGGATATCGTATGCTTTACGCACCGAGTGAGAGATGTGAGGATGTTTGATATCACTATGACATGCACACCCCCACCCCGTATCTTTACACCATATGTTAGTGTCACCTCAGAGTATTGTACATCCTGTTGTGCTAACTCTTTGGATGCAGGTCCAGGTTCAAGTATGGTTTAGTACACCTGTAATTGTTCTTTTTTGTTGCTTATCGATACCAGACTTTTATCTGAACCAGAGTTTTATGTCTCTTACTATTACTCTGGGTGCTCTTAAATGGGCATAATAGAGACAGGTTAGCTGGTTATGCATGAGTAGCTGATCCGGAGACGAGCAGGAGGCTCCCACGTATGATATATATATATATATATATATATATATATATATATATATATATATATATTTCCTGTGTCGTAGATGGTCACTACTTTGGGCATTAGTAGTATACTCTTCCATTACTTTTCCTTAGAGACAGTTTGAAAAGTTGTAATAATGATGATGTAGAACATAAGCTTTATTTTGAATTTCCGCTGCTATGATGATTATGGTTTAGTTTTCAGCTTATGCACTGTCTCGCCTGTTTTATGTCAAGTATGTTATTATTATATTTTATTCCATGCGCTGTGAGACATTTTATAGGTTCCTTTGGTAGTTTTAGCTTCAAATCCCATTCTTTTCCTTTCTTTGGCAACCGTCCCGTGCTGGTTGGACATCAGCACAACACACTTTCATTGGAAATGTCTACTGGTGCGGGGCGTGCCGTCACATTGAGTGTACTGAATATATCATTACCTCAGTTGGGAACCACCCAACCGAACTGAAAGCATACATAAAAGGAACAAATGGAGGCATTTTATTTCTCCAAATCAGGTAATGATATACCCTACTTGGGAATGACCCAACTAGCCATGCGACCTACCCGATTTTTGCCATTTTCCTGTTGTTGAGGCTTGAAGTCACGTTTATCATATCAGAACAGCACATCTCCGTTTACTTTGAATGCCACATCGTTAGATCCATCAAATCACTAATTGACGTCCACAAATATACTCTGGGTGTTAAGCAAGAGAATTTCTCCGCCACCAAACTTAGTATTTTTGTAAAAATCAATGTACGTTACCAACAGGAAATACTCTATCAGACATTCATCCATACAAGTCATCCAGGAACAGGGTGAACCGAAGGCACCATCCTACTGCCTCCTATATAGAAATCACCCCAAGGATTAGTAGTGAGTAGTCCTTGCAATCCGTAAATTCCAATCACGACAGAACTACAGTGTATCCCTTTTTTGGGAGTGACCCAGAGATTATAAGTAGTTCTTTTGTTTCATGAAGATCTATGGTCTTTAATGATCCATCTTTACTTTCTGCAAATTAGTTCCGAACGCGAACTTGGTTCGAAGTGGTTTTGGGTATAGTTCCTATCCTAGGCTCTTCGAAACAACCTGGCAGAAGGTCCAATAGAGTATTTCATTGATAGTCGGGGTTTTAACTATAAATCTCAATAATATTTGTTAAGTACATTGACAGCTCAGACCGTTTGATAAAAACCAATCGTTTAAACTAATATATCGATTTAATATTGTTACAGTATCATAAAACATTTCCATTTCTCTTTCCTTTACCTTGGGAATGTTACTTTATATTCTTCAAAATTCCCTTTAACTTTACTTCAGAAAATATCGATATATTATCCGCTTAATGGTATAACTCCAATTATAAATTCCTATACAACCAAACCAATGTCAAATGACTTCTTATTTGCCATATAACCCGAATGGTTCTTTTATACTTTAAGGATCACTCTTAATTCACGTCATTATGGAAATATATAATTTAAATTCAAATATTTAATTTTTCTTCTCATTTAACAAAACCCTTTTCATTTCTTCAAAAAACATCATTATTTACTTATTACTTAGGTTATGTGTATTTCAAAGCATAACATTTCATTACGCTTCACACTCGGGCCAAACAATTTTAAATTATACATTGTTTATTTTAAAACCCAATAGTTAAATTATATTTTAAAATGTTGCAAATATTACAATATAATAAGCTAATCTCAAAACTCTTACCCTTTCAAAGTAATATCATCCCTCGATAATAGTGAAGCCTTTCAAGTTGGGGTATTATAATTACCTCTCAGACCTTTATCAACAACGTTCTTATCTTAAGATAATAAAAGTTTGAAATTCAAAAATTTGATATATCATTCCCACTTCCATTTACTATTTAATTTAAATATGGTTTTATAAACCATTTTCTATCATTCGGAAACCTACTTTATAATCTAATTTCTTTTACTTAATTCATTAATTAAGTAAATTATTTACCAACCCTTTACTTAAAATCTTTTTATACAACTTCATTTTTAACTTGGATTATATTACAATAACCATCAACTAATACTCTACTTAAAACCATTTAACATATTAGAACTAAATTCGGATTCCATGACTAAAGCCAATTCTTAACTGATCTCCTTTGAAATTCTCATTTTATTTACATTCATTCTTCTTAACTAAGGAAAAACTTATTAAAATCTTCATAGTAGCCTACATATCATTTTATAAACTTTCATACATAAATTTGGATTTGTTACACAATCCATTTACCAAATCCTTACACAAGTCCAATTAGTTACTTATCATAGCTTAACTTGTTTAATCCCAAAGAGCCCATTACCACCTTCCCTTTGCTTATAATAGTCTTACTTAATCCAATTATTAAGTATCATTCATTTAAAAAGCATTCTGTTTGATTTCAATCCTCTTTATCAACCTAGTTTACAAATCTCAGAGTTATTATAATTCCCTTTACCCGATTCAATTTAAAATCTCATTACTCCTTATTACTTCTTAAATGAGTAAATCACTTTAATAATTACTTTATCATCAAACTGAAATAATTTACTTCCTTATTAACTCCCATAAAATAATAATTCATTACTTAAAATATTATTAAATAAACACTTTTAAGACATAGTTAATAAAAGATACATTACTTAGAACGTTCGTTACGTTAAATAATCATTCGTAAACTATTTCTATTAGATTAAACTAATATCCAATCTTCCTTAAGCAATCGACTTTGTCAGCTCATAAGCATTAGTTACATGACTAATCCACATTCTTAAGTTAATTAACAACTTTATTAACTTAACAATGTTGCTTAGTTTTTTAAATGAACAATTATTCAAATTTTTAACCCGTAGGTAAATTTATACTTTCTATTCATAAAATCTTTCTAACAACATAAGAATTTGTTATATATATAAAGTTTAATAATTTCTTTGTAGAACCTGATTATAAATAAAGATGTATTCATAGACCTTTTATTTGAAATAACTTTTATAAAATAAATTCAAAAACTTTGATTTAGTTGTAAAAATATATTTTATGACATAAAACTTTGTCAGTTTGTCTAATGGCAAAATGAAGTCTTAAAACGATGGATATTTGGCCATCCACTGCCAATCACTTAATCAATACTATTTATTGATTAAAGCATAACAATCGTTGAATATAATTTCAACGATTTACATCCATTCAACCATCAACATCCAAACAGGTTATAACATCATTTGGGATAAACAATTCATATGTGAATAATATAAACAATCAATAATATACAATTTATTCGAGGAATCCGGTCGGATCCCTCCAACCTATTCTTCCTTGCATCACATATAATATAATTTTATAACAATGTATAAATAATAATTTAAATATCCAATACGATATAAATATAATGTCGACAGTCATTAAACAAACAATAAGCATCATGGCATCCAATTATCCAATTATGAAATATGGTTATGTGAATTTAACACCTCATAGAATTTCAGAAAAGTGTGAGAGTTAACTCACCATTGATTTCCATTGTCGCTAAAGAGATTCGTTTTAATTAAATTAAACCAGCGTTAAATTTAATTAAAATTTTGTATGCTTTTAGGTCTGTCCAGACTAACACCAGAATGTAGATCTCGGCAATATGGTTCCACGTGAAATTTATTTCGTTCAGTTCTGTCCACATATGCAAGAGTTATGACATTTATAATATACGATATAATTTTAAACAATTAATTCATTAATTAATGAAATATTAATCAACCTACATTTGCTTAATCGAATCACAGTCAATGATTTATGTTCTTTCCTGCCATTTCATTGCTCTTATTCGCGTTCTGTACCTGTTAATAACATTTAAAATTGTACAATTAATTTAATTGGACAACCTTAATTATAATTAAGTTTTAAATTAATTACATTACTTAGTTTAATCGGCCGATTATTTGTTTCTTCTCGTTCTCTTTGAAATAGCATCGCCCAGCTCAGAAAAACCCACGGCATGCATGCTCCAGCAGACCACCGCGTCACCCTACATAGGTCCAAATACGATATGTCACTAATCCTAAACTATATAAATTAACTAACACTTAATTAAGTTTTAATTATACTAATTATATTAGTAAATAAAATGGCCTATAATTCCTCACATACCTTGCTATTTTTCACGCGTTTCTGCATCCTGCTTTTGTTCCCCTTTGTTAACTACTCATCATGCAAGCCATCCAACCATGCTGCTGCTCACGTTGTTTCTTCCGACCACATTTTTTCATGTAAAGCATAGGCCCAATAATTTCATCATTCTTCTTTTTTTGAAACAAGGCCTAAGCCCAAACCATCATTACGGTTCACATCTCCCCCTGCACATCTTCTCCTTCATGCAAACAACACTGCACCAAATCTTCCCATGGCATAACCGACTCTGGCATGGCCTCTCTTTCCAATTTCTCAACGTTAACCCATCATCAAGCTTATACCTGCTACCGCACCATTTATTTTACGTGCCTCGTGTTTTTACACCCACTTTATTTCAGCATGCAACAATCCATACTTCCCGCTCCCATAATCCTCTCACCAATGGTGTTCATTTGCCACTACCATCTCATGTTGTTCATCATCGAACGAAGACCTCCTTCCTCTCATTACACCTGTTCAAAATACCATATTGCTCAATCCTTTGCTACACAGGAAACAACCAACTCCCCTTCTGCATCTACCCACACCGGTACTGCAGTTTCCCATCAAACAACTACCACCACTACGCAGTTCATCAGCCTCCCCTAGCAACTATCATCGTCCACTCCCCATTACAGTACGACACCAATGCCAGATCTAAATTGCCTAGCAACTTACAAATGATCAACTCCTTTCCTTCCTCAATTCATCATGGAAAACATAAAAAATAACCCACCATATCATTGTTTAGTTCCTCACAAAAGTTTCCTGAAACCCAATAGTGCCTCCTCCACCAAACTCCGTCAGTGTGGCATCTCGACCCTATAGACGAATATCTCATGAACACACCGTGCATACCGACTTCGCCTGGCAAGCCCTGTACATAAATCCCAGGTTCAGACAGACTATCCTCCACCATATACGAACACAACCTCCACCCATAACCTCGCCTAACTACACCTCTTCGCACTCTCTTCCTACGAACACAACCAGCTCCCACTCAGTATCCCCTATCATCTCCGATATTTTCTAGCTTCACCATGACGAACTGGCTTATGTTGCTTCGAAGAGCTTGCATCGAAATAAGCTTGCACCGAAAGAAGTCAGTCTTTCTTTCGATTGAAATCGATTTAAAAAGAACACGTTATGCTGAAAAAATAAAATAAAAATGAATAGGTGAAATAATTTAAGAGTGAGGAAGGCAAGAGAATATAACAGGATTTCATAAAGGAAGAAATTAGATGATAAGAACCACGTTGTAATTACATGGGTACAACGTAGGGGACATATTTTTTAACCTAGCTGTGCGTAAATAGGTGACTGCCATGAAAATAAAAACCATAGGTTGGCTAAGATGCTGGCATGTAGGCTAGATATTTTTATACTAATTTGTTTTTTAAGAATACTCAATTCTAATGCTAATTTTATTTCTATGTATGTTACATACCTCTGCCTAGTGGTTACTTCTACGCAGATCCATCTTGCTTTAAAGTTATTTCAACTTTATTGTTGTTTAATCATATGAATAATTCTATGTTTTATTCTATTTTTCTGGTACACGGTTTGGTATCTATTCTGGTGACCAACGTTAATTTCATGAGAACATGGACAAGAGAGAAATATACAAAATGAAAAACCCATGTGAAGACTAATCTACATATAACTGAACTTTAATTTCCTAGACGAAAATGTACATGTATATAATTTGACTTACGTTCTTGTTATAAAATTATTAGTTAGGTTGACTTTTAATTTGATATGTACGTACACAACCTCATGTACAAATTTGCATATACATGTCTTTTATGCATGTGTACAATTTGGCATGAACATGCAGCTTACTTGATAGCAAGCATACAAATATACTTGACATACTTTACCTACTTATCAATAACGACGTTTATTCTCCATTGGTTTGTTGTCATTGTAACTTGATTATATAAAACCCTCTTAAATTTATTGAATAAATGTTTATAATTAGTAAATGATTTCATAGTGACTATTTGAAAATTTGTTTTGGACATAAAACAAAATCTACAATATGAAAACTCGATTTTTCACCTCCATTAGAAAATTATAGTCCAATAAGTTCAGACATTTCTTGTTTCGAAGAAATCCGACTTAAATTAGATCTTGTATAACCAATTGAAGTTCAAAACCTTATATTACAAACTACCGCATCGCCGCAACTCGTTTTATAACTAAAATTATAAATTAAATGCTCAAACATCGTTAATAAACAAGTATGTTAATAAATCAAATATAAACTTAAATAAATCATATTATATTACTAAATCATGTAATATTGCCAATTCAGCCAATTTCGACTATTTCGAAGTTAAATTATTATTTTATTATTTAAACTAATAAAATATTCAAAATTATTAAATTTAAACCATTTAAAAATCCAAATCAACATTTAAAATAAATATTAAATTAAACAGTTAAAAATCTAGGACGTTACAGGATTGACAAGCCTTACCGAAATAATACTTCATCTTATTATCCCAATCCCAACATATTCATCCCATGGAGAAAAACTGGTAGTACTCTATATCCAACACCCATTGTGTTACTAGTAAATTCAATTACCACTTAACGTTCAAATCTAACTAAAGATTTAACTACCGCATGGAGTAAAACCGGTGGTTCTCCACTCTCGAACATTTCTTGAATTCGTTAAATTTACTTACCCTATTCTCATTTCAATCTAATTAAAAATTTATTAAAACTCCAATTGGCTTTAATCTCAAAAATCATTACTTAATGATTATTCAATCTTTTGGGAAATTAATCCTGTTTTTAACTGGGTTAAAGAACCAATGTCATTTAAAACACAGTTCACGGTAAACCCAAACTCATCTTCCATCAAAATGGACATTACAATAAAATGACCCTATTACAACGGTGGAAATATACATTTTACAACAGTGGGATAACCGTCGTGTATTAAGAAGTTGTAATAGACTAAAATCTTTTACAACTATTTTGCACCGTTGCAACACCGTTGTAATATGTATATTTTACAACTTTTTCCCACCATTGTAATAAACTTTATTATAACAGTTATGCACCTTGTAATAATATCTAGTACAACTGTTATTCACCGTTGTGATTGACAGTTGTGTTTTAAAAAAAATAAACATCTTTTGCAACTGAAATGAACAATACAATAAATATAGCGATACTCCATAAGCAAAACAAATATTACAGTTATTTGCAAACTTTATTTAAATACTCAAATTTTCAATATTACAAACAATAATTTTTAGAAAATATTTGGCGTATTATTACATGATCATACACCAATTGCGTGCTTGACATCAAACAACAATAACCCAAAAAAAACACTTTCAAACAAACAGGCCTGGAAACATGACATGAGAGACTCACTTGCAACACCATTAAGTTGAGTTCCTTGACTTGCAAATAAGATGATGCAAGCTGCCAATCGAAGCAGATGCATCAAGAAATCCAAAAGATAATTACTTCATCTCAAGTCACCCCAATAGCATAAGAACCACAGCTTCAACATAGCAACACTATAGACCAATACACATCAACCAGAGAAACACCTGGCCTCAAAAAAGCCGCGTCACCAAGCATAGGAGATAACGCAGCAACACTACAAAGTTACAAACACTGTAATAAGCACATATGCCATACTTGAATATTTCCATTAAAGAAGAAACAAGAATTGTTTTCTTTACCTTTGGGGTAGAATTCTGCCAAAAGAGATTCCTCGCTTGTCATCAAGTTCACATATGCTTTAGGTAGTGCGTTTGAGCTATAAATAAAAACAAATAACTAGTACATTTTTTTGTTAAATTATTAATAATCAATAACAACATAACTGAACTAAGTGTTAAATTTTCTGCATAACACATGATATGGGATGAATAATATTATGAGCTAGAGATTCAATCATGAGAGAAATGAACCCTAAGTCAAATGTTTATATGATAAAGTTAGGCCAAAACTTTTCTCGACAGAAAGCAGCATGAGAAAAAACAAATTCAAATGAATGTTTGATTGTAGACTTAGCATATTGTTGTGCAAAGCAATTCATCTATTGTTAAATGTACACAAGTGTGAAACCTGGATAGGAGGCTGATGTGTCCACAAGCATTGACACTCCAACGATTATATATGCAAGACCCAAAAGAAGAACTCACATGCCAAAAAGATACCTGAAATAAAGAATCAGTGAATTAATGAATTCTTTAAATGTAGTTACATGAACGTGCTACTTTTGTTTATTTTTATTTTCTTAAATGTAATTCTGTTACGAATTGTATGCAAGTGGTTATGGAAATGCCAGCTGTAAAGGCATTGTAGCTCGGCTATATAGGAATGGATGTAATGATCAATGGGATATGGAAAAATTAAGTGGAAATCTTGCTTCTTCTTCCTCTTGCTTTTTTTTCTGGTTCTCTGCTTCTGGCTGTAGCTACACCATCATTTAGCGCTTTCATTCCTACCCTTACCTCCTCCTTCTTATCCCGACTAATCCAAAACCATCCCCATAATGACCAAGGTAGACGAAGCACTCAACCAACTCGCCAACCACCAAACCGCCATTAATGTAATACAGACCAATCAAACCACAATTCAAAACACATATGCAGTCTACAATTCACATATGCAGGTGTGAAAATAATGAATGTATGATGTCATGTATTTGAAGAAATTGTTCATACCCTTGTGTCTACATTTAAGGCTGAATATAGGAAAATCCACGCAACATCGGGGGTCTTATAACTACTGTCACGCATATGCAAGTATCCGTCTTTAGTCAGTTAATTAATAAAAAGCATCCAAGACAAAAAGGCAGCGATCAATTCATTGAACCATGTTGGGCACTTCTCAAGCAATTAATAGCATAAGAACAATTATCATTATATATTTATAAATAGTAAGAAGAGTTTAGATTTGGCGGATCTAATTAGTAGTATTACAAAGGTAATAATCATCAAATATGAGATTAGATGAAAGAAACTGTTAAAATTACAACCTTAGAAGAAGAAAAAAATGATACAATAACACATGTATACAACAAAATAATTTCAAATTCATTATAACATTAATTTATTTTACCCTACCAGGATCGAATCACCTGTTTATTAGCAGCATACAAAAGCATGAACAATTGTTGACGGAAACTGGGTTTAAATAGACGATGACTTTAGATCTTGTAATTTCAAACAACAGATCTAGTCCTAGAAACTCCAGCAGTGGATGGCAAGTTCGAGCGAAACGGTCAGCAGTTGGAGGTAGGTGAAAGCAAATCAAATTGTGGCTCGGCTCCATCATCTTCAAATCTTTAAATTGGTGGATCCATCGATGTTTGGGAGTAGCGGTAGAGTTTGTTGAAGCGCAAAATTAGTGAGGAAGAATTGGGGATCTATTTTTATTTACGGTAAAGCATAGGAATGTGGCCTCCGTTGGAAAGTGAAATAGAAGATGTGCGTAAGTATGGAGCCAAAATTTCAGCTTTTCCCCCTAAAATTTCATCCTTTAGCGCTAACGTTTCATGACCGACCGCAAGATTTTTAACACAATCGAAAATTTTCACCAGTTATGGTATCATTGCTTGCGGAATGAACCAGATAAGCAATGGAAATATTAAACCGAAATTAAATATTAAACCGAAATGGTTATTTATTAATTTCAAAATTTTAACTTTTTAAATATTAAATATTAAAACAATTGCTAACTATAATTATGAAATACTAAATACAAAATGTTACTTCTTAATTGTTAATATCTCTTATTAATTCTAAATTATTAAATATTTTATTAGTTACTGATTGTTAATTAATTATTAATTTTAAATATTAATCATTTAAAATTAATTATTAAAAACTAAATATCACTTCAAAAGTATTAATATTTTGAATAATTATTACTCTTAAGTATTAATATTGAGTATATATTATAATGTATTCATTTTTATTAGAAATTATTATCATTAAAAATTGTCAAATATTCCTAAATAATAATAATTATGTAATATTAACTATATTTTTTAATTATTCTTCTTGATTGCTAAGTATTAAATATTACGGATTGATAATTAATTATAACTTCCTAATTGATTATTAATAGTAATAATTAGTTATTAATTATAAATAATCAATATAAATGTATTAAATTTTAATTATTAGTTGTTAATTATATTAAAATATAATCATATATTACAATAGTCAAAAAATAAAAGTTGTGATAAGCTTTTATTACAACTGCAAAATAATACGGTTGTTAAAAATAAGTTTATTACAACTTTTCTGGAAAAAAGTTGTAAAAAAACATTTATTACAATGGTGCTTTTACCACCGTTGTAAAATTAAAGTTGTAATATGGTGTTTTTGTTGTAGTGGAAATTTTCACGGAAATCATAACAGTATATAATCGATATAAATTCCCGTATCAGACTAATACTATAAGTGGAATAGTGACAAAGCCTTTTAAATTCCATAAATAGTAACTATCTTCCTTCATGGAAACTCATCTCGATTATCACTAAATCGAATTCCACTAAATTCCAATTTAATATAATAAATTGGAAAATTTTACTTTGGAAATTTTCCATTAAATCTTAATAAAAGATCTATAAATTCCAAATCATATCTTCACTAATAATTGGGTTTTAAGAACAAATGTTATTTAAAACATCGTTCACAATGAACTCAAAATCAACTACCATTTATTTCCAATTTATGTTCAATAAATGGAAAACTTCATTAATCTTAATTAAAAGATTTATTCTCAATTGGGTTTAAGAACAGTGTCATTGAAGACATCTTTCACGGCAAACACAAAATCCAATTTGAAATTAAATACAAGGCTCTGAATAGAATCATATTGTCTTCTATTCAATATCAAATTCTGAAACCAAAAGATATTGTATAGGGAATAATGATATCTATATCTTCCAAATTCCTCAACAATATCCGTATAATCACGGAATCCAATATCGAAATATTCTGAGGATTATTTCCATTCAAATCCATTCATACATTGGAAAAATTCTGATTATATTAAAACCATTATAATTTCTTTCAATTCTTTAATCAAATTAACAAACAACTTATTGAGATAAAAATATATTTTATCTTTACAAACTTGGAATATTTCATCCGAAATCATTTCAAATCATTTATTATGATTTTACATAATTTTTCATTTTTTACGATTTTACATAATTTATTCATATTTTTAATAATTTTTTTAAGGCCCTTACAATCGGTTTCCAATATCGGCCACCGAACTGCATCCATAACGACCTTTTCCAAAACTGATTTGAACATATCTTAAAATCTAACCGTTAGATTTTAAATCTCTTATCATCATTCAAAAGCCCTTTTCAATACGAACCCAACGGTTCTGGTTTTAGGAGAATATGACTGTCAGATCTCCCGTTACGTCCATTCAAATTTAGAGGTCGAAATACTCGAACGGTCGCTGCGCGAAACATTCTATTCAAACCATTTAAATATATATAATATATTTTGTCGATTTCCATTTAAAACATATTTATAAAACGTTTGTAAATTCATTTAAAAACAATTTAAACTTACAATTCAATTTTTAATCAAAATTGGATATTCCATATTATTGTATTAAAATAATAATATTTTCAAAATGTAATATTTTGAAATTCAAATATCTTGACATTCATTCTAAAAATAAATAAGATTGACGGAAAAATTCGTTCAAATTATTATCGTTGTTTAAATTCCTCATTCAAGTTCACATTTTGAATATAATATTCAAAATCTCATTTGAATACAAAATAAATCGTTTTTCGTTCAAATCTCTTTCAATTACATTTTAATCATTTCCACAGTTGTTTAAAATTATAACAACTTCATTTTCAAATCAGTTTCGATTTAAAAATCGAATTCCCATTCAGTTGCCAAATCTCACTTAAATGAACGTAAAATTCAATTAATACTTCAAAAATATGAAATTTGATAAATTTCCAATTTCATATTCATGATACAAATTTTGTGTCAACCATATGAATACATTCATATCAACCACCATCCATCAACCAATAATTATAATAAGCGTTTCCATCGTCAACACTTATATTCACAGTTTAATAATATTAATAACAAAACTGTAAAATAAATCGTCCATCAACAACGAAGCATACATTGCAAACACAAGCAATTAATACATATTAAATTATCAAAATAAATAATTGTACAAAATAAATTGATTGAGTGAGTTCTCACATTGACCAGTTTCGAAATCGTTACTAAAATGATTGTTTTAATAAAATTAAACAAATGTTTAATTTTATCGAAAATCCCAATAACATATGTTTCTATCCAAGACTGTTCCATGGTGTAGTATTTTTCACCATGATTCCAATGCAATTTGAATCTTTCGATTTCGTCTTTGTTTGCAAAAGATATGATATTTTAAATGTTTAATAACATTAACCAATTTCTTAAGATAATTAATGTAAATTAATTACACTAATCACCTTAATTAGTCCTTAAACACGTCTTTAGAGTTTTCTAACAACCCGTCTTTTGCGTTGCCTCCTGTAACGTTCGAACCCAACACTCACTTCCTCTCTCTCCTTGCGCACAACGCCTGACATCACCGGAGAGCCATCGCCGACCTCCACCATCTGTACCTCGACTTCCTCCACCGCCGTAGTGAGTGCCGGCGAACGTGAAGCCTCCATGGCCTTGAAAATGGTGCACGAAGCGAGCCCTTTGGGTTGAGAATTCATGAAATCCTTGCAACCAAAATTCATCAAACCCATGTAGATTTGAAGATCAAACATTCTTCTTTGATTTTTGTTTTAGGTGTTTTGATTAATCTTGTCTAAATAGTGAGAAATTAGGAGCTGAAATTGAGAAAATTATGGCCATTAAAATTAAGCTAGCGGCGCAGTGAATTGTGAAGATTAGGTTTAGGGTTTCTCAAACATTTATATATATTTAAATAATATTTTATTCTAAATTTACTTATTTAACCTCCGAGCTTCAAACGAATCCCAACGACTGTCGCCCCTAACCAAATACCCCCGTTCCGGTGACAATGGGATATGTTTCATAAGCTGATTCGGCTGCTTCTATAAGTTTTTATCAAAATTAATATATAATTCAATTTAACGTTCAATATTAAATTTCAATGTATATTTTAATTTACCTGGGCCACATATTGACTCCAAAAATTATGAAATTTGAAATTTAGTTATGTTTTGACGATACGATCCTAAAAAAATTAATTTCATCGACTTTGAAGACCGTTTGAAAAATGACCTTTTAACTAGCTTATTAAATTCAACTAAATTTACAAAACACGTGTAACGACCCAGGGAATTTGGCGATCCTGAGTAATCGACATATAAACCAATGTCGACTATCAAGCATCGGAAATACCGAATAGTTAATGAAAGAAGTTAGAGGGTGAGGATAGATAAGATAGAAAATTAGAATAGAAGAAGAAGAAGAAGAACATACAATATCAGAGTAACACGAATCTCACAGCGGAATGAATAAAATATAACATAATTTTGAAATAAAACTTGTATATGTATACAATAACATTTATCAGGGTATAACATTTACAACACAGCGGAAATGAACAACTGCTATAAAATCCTAAAGCCTCCTACTCCAAGCTCCATCTAGTGTATCTGTAATTCCTGACTACTTGTCTGCTCGTACAAAATTGAGCACCCAAGAGTTTAGGGAAAACAAAACAAAATAAACTCTAGGTCAATCATGGGACCGGTGTGAGTAAACAATCTAAAACAGTTTGAGTAAATAAACGATATCTCATAAGACCACGCCATATAACACGGAACAGGTTTTTTCCCTTATGAGAATCCAAAACACTTGATTAAACTTTCAAAATCCTTTCGAAAGAAACGATAATCTTTATATCAAAACTCTTTTGATAGTATAATAATGTCCATCAATCACAATATAATAATCATCTAGTAGAACGCTTTCATCTCACGTTCCACATACATAATATATAATCAAAAACCGCGGGCGCTTACTGGTTAGTGAATTCCAACTGGCAAGGTAAGAGACCACCTTCCGACAGTGTATCTCTAGAGAGGAATACACCGAGTTCAACAAGAACATCTTGTAACCCAGGCTAAACATGACCGGTCACTCATTTCGCTTGAGTGTACCGAATGTATTATCACAAACAGTTGGGACCAGCAACCGTTTCCCGAAAGGGACAACATCGAAATAGATATAAGAAGTAAATGGAATTTCTCTAGATCAGGTGTCAATACACCCTAATTGGCAGCTAACTACTTAGCCATGCGACCTACCCGATTTTATACCATTCCGGTTTGTAAGGCTTGAGGCCAAAACGTACAGATCACACCTTTATTTACTTTGAATGTCACATCGTCATACCCGCCAAATCACAAATTGATTTCCCCAAAAATACCATGGGTACACAGCTAAGAGAAACGAATTCCACTGCCACCAAATGCAAATATGTTTGAAGAGATCAACTTACGCGATCTATTAAATATATTCTGTCATACATTCTTCCATATAGGTAATTCTGGGATTGGACAGACCGAAGGTACTATTCTATAAATCCGTCTTAGGCAATTTATACCTAGGATTTACTGAACAACCCTTGCATAACTCTATCTTCAATTATCTTCATCATATTTAATTCACAATGCTAATGCCATACGGTGTGGTTTTCAGATAACATATCTGATCCCGGTCTCTCTGTATTGACAATGGAAATGGTCAAAGTCTTTGATAGTCGGAGATTTACCTATCAAAGGAAAACATGTGTACAAACAACGGTCGTATTCCCAAATGGAATTCTTATCGATCAATCATCATTAAATTTCCCAATTTCCCATTTATCGTTTCCATATATTCATAAATTCCTTATTTTCTAAAATTAGAAAATATATATTGTTAACTTTGGAAAACGTTTCCATTTCTAATTTAGGCACTAATATCTTCCCACCTCTATCAGTCTCTAACTGTAAACTAGTAAGTGAACAACTTCACAAGAATAAACCCAAAAGGCTGAAGCCAACATCAGATCGATACCTAGAAAGCCATTCAACTCAACTAATTTCCAGTCAGTTTCTAATTTCAATAATTCCATTTAAATTTCTAATTCAAACCCCAAATTCCTTTATAGCATTTTATTTGCAAAATATTTACTTAAATCCTTTATTCACATTAAATATGGATAATATTTCTTCTTTGCAATCAAAACAGTTTGATTTCGTATTTAAAAACAATATCCCAAATCCAATTTCTATTTATACTTCCAATTACAGAATTATTCATATAAAATCTCATTTATTCTGCTAACACTTATAATCCCATTTATAATTAACTTAATAAATGTGCTCAAATTCCATTTAAAATATCGGTGTTAAAACCGAATCCTACTTCTCTATATAAATTCAGTCTTATATATTCCGTTTATCAAATGAAAAATATTTTATTTAATTTATAAAACATTTATTTATAAATTAATCTTCTCAATCTATTTGTTAAAACAGATTTCTAATTAATACCCACTTAAAACAATCTTCTCAAAATTCTTTTATATCTCGTTAAATATTCTTTTTATAATTCTGTTTACTTTCTAAATAAATATTCCTTTTATACTTCTATTTATTTTCTAAATAAATATTCCTTTTATACTTCTATTTATTTTATAAATAAATATTCCTTTTATACTTCGATTTATTTTCTAAATAAATATTCCTTTTATAAAATTCTTTGATTTTATAAATATATTATTTTCAATTTACACTTTGAAAATTCCCTTTTCACATTCCAGTATTTCTTATGATATTTCAAATACCAAATAACCATGATCAACATCATCTGCACACCCATAATCAATCACAGATTATATATCACAATATATGAAAACGACAGTATTATAAATATTGAGTAATCCAATTGGATCCCTCCAACATGTTTCCCTGCATCACAGATGTTAATAAATATAAATAACATCGATTTCATTTCAATATGGAATATTACGGTAAAGGGAATCAATATTTGATTAACGATTTATATATATATATATCGTTATCTATAATTTCAACTAATAAATCAGCAATTCAACCAAACAATCAACACACAACAATGAATCATCGTTTATCAATGCTAAATTATATTTATAAAAATATAAACTGATAGAGTTAGTGAGTTTTACTCACACTGGATGGTCATCATTAAATAACGATTAGCTATCTTTGATTCAGATGGACGTTTTATTTTGCAATAAATTGTAATGAGCTCCAATTCACTCCGAATCAGTTCCATGGTATCGCACTTGTTCATACGATCCCAACAGATCTTGTTTTGTCAAATTCTGAAATGACATGAGAAGGTTATTGATTTTACAATTTAATATGCTATTGAAATTAACTTAAATTTTAAGTTAAATAGAATTGGGCCTTACTTCTCCTTATTATTCCCACTCGGCCCATTACCCTGCTTTAAACATCACGACCCATTTGCCTCCTCTATACAATGTTTTTTCTTCCTCGTTTTGAACTGTTCCGAAAAGAAACATGACCAAAATCTGATACTCCGATCACCCATTTAAATTTGAAACTAAAATAACCCTGTTCATCTCCATAGAAATCGCTACACCCTCATGCCTTTTCCTATAAACTCGGCCATCACGCTGCTCGGCCATCACGCTGCTCCAATAGTTCGCGTTCACCAATCAGTAGGATGCATATAATATTTTTTTTCCTTTTTATTTTTTTCTATATGATGAACACTACATACCTGCGCAAGTCCCTTCTTCTCCAACAATACACTTCAAACAAACAATACCAATTTAACTTCCAAATCACCATCACGGTCCTTTGCCAAACTCAAACCCCATCATTATATAAATCCACATCGCTAACTGTTCTTCCCAGATTGAAGAAAATGCGCTCCCGCTTCTCCTTTATTAAACAGAAATATCCGATCTTTGCTCGCCATTACCTCTCTCCACGCACCACTATTCTACTTTAAATCAATCTCATCCTCTTTCTCTTCGGTACCTCTTTCACCTATAACCAATCGTCTGCTAGTCGCACCAACCTTCCCTAATGCAATCTCCAGCAAATATTCATGGCAGACATACAGGTCTCGACATTTTATATCATGAAGATCGACCAAACTGCATCGGTCGGAGCGACTCACCATCTGGAGTACCCCGCCGCCATCCATTCATCATATATCCGCCACAAACTCCAATGATGTGAAGCCCTAGGCACTTGCGTGAAACACGACTTCGAGGAAACCCATCAAGCTTGAAGAAAATTATGTAGAAATGAGGAGAAAGATGTGCGGATTCCATAAACATAGACTCTCCAGTTTAGAGGATTTCATTCTATTTGATTTGGATTTTTGAAATTCATTCTTGGTTTGTTGTGAAGAGTTTCTGGCGGCCTCAAATTTCTTTGACCACGCAGAAAACATATTTGGGTTTAGCCTATAGTGAGTGGTACTTATAGTATCAATTTTATATTTTTATGTTCGATTTAATACTCATTTTTAATCAACCGTTGTTTGTATTTATCGTTAAAAATCCTTGTGATCATATACAATACCAAAAAATCATGAAAATGAGCATGCAGCAACAGTTCAACATTACGAATCCAACGAAACTTGTTTCGTTGAATTCCGAATCTGTTTGCTCACACAACATATTTTTAAAGTCAAATTATTGACTATTTTTCACATTAAAATCCCGTACGGCCACATACTGACTCCAAAAACCACGAAAATTGGTATCTGACCATAATTATATTTTACGGATCCAACAAAATTAGTTTCATCGAAAACGGAGGTCGTTTGCAAAACTGGCTATTTTTTGAACTCTAAATAAACCATTTAAATGTTAATATATTTAAAAATAATTAAATTTAATATTAGTAAATAAATATTATCGTATATATTCACACAGAATATAATATAGCTCCAAAATATTCCTATCTGAATTTATAACCCGACATTTCAAATCCAGATTAAATCAGTATTCAATTTATATTGAAAATCCATTTATAATAAAAATAAACTCTTATAAATTATAAAGGAATTCCATAGCGACTTTTCGAAAATTTGATTTAGACACAACCCACAATCTACACAACGAAATCCCAATTTTTCTCTTCCACTAGAAAAATATACTTCACCAGCTCCGAACATTTCTTGATTCACAGAAATTCGACTTAAAATCGATTATGTATATTCGTTTAAAGTTCGAATCGCCAAATTACGAACTGCTGCGCCATTTTGAGCCCGATTATAATTATAATATAAATTATACGTTCAATTGACATTTAAAAATAAATTCATTAATATAATTCAATTCAAAACTAAATTATATATTTTAAATTGTTCAGTTCACACAATATTGTGAATTCTATTATTTTCGATTATTTTCGATTATTTCAGAAATAAATATGTTATTTTATTATTTATATTAATTAAATATTCAATATTATTTAATTCTTGTCATTTTAAATTACCAAACTATTATTTAAATAATTAAATAAATTATTTACTATCCGTTAAAAGTACGGGTCGTTACATTCTTCCCCCTTTAAAATAATTTCGTCCTCGAAATTGCTAAGGTAGAAAACAAACCTTATTAACTGGGTTAAAATTATGTGCTTACTTCTTAACTCCAGTTTCACTGAACCAATCTACTTTAACTAAATTATTAATTCTTTTATATTAACAAAAAATTTCAAAAATCCTGAAAATTTTCTAATACCTTAAATTCTTGAAAAATTTCGCCAGCACCTCCTTTGTACTGGTCAGTAGCTCAAACTCCAACTCGCCTCTCTAGGTCTTCTTCAACCCAAAAGAAAATCGGACAGCCAAGCGGCTTGCCAATTCGGATCATCAAAAATCTCAAACCCATATATAATATAAACAAGTACCTTTTTGTTGGACATATCAATATATCCTTTCCATGTGCTACCAATTCTGCATACACCAATGTCATCCCAATTGTTCGGTTATACGCAAGCCGAATTCTGTTCTTAACTCAAATTCCATTTTTAATTTCAACTCTTAACTTACCAGTCCAATTCCATTTTGGATTGTCTCTAATCCAATCTAAATCGATATTTTTCTATCTCAATTCATTTTCCACTTAACTAGTTTCAATTCAATTTCTATTTCTATTTGCTTTTATAAATTATAATTTAATTTTTTTTAATTCAAACAATCTTCCCTAGGGATTTTCAAACAGTTTAGCTTTTCTAAAACCAGATATCCCCTTTTAGGATTCAGAACAACTTGCTTTTCACAAAACAATTCAAAAAAAAAATCTTTGGTAGTAATCCGTCACTTAGAAACTCAAAAATGAACACTAGTGATGTCGCGATTCATCATCAGGGTTATTTCCCAGCTATCGAAGTGAGTTCAATACTATATCACTTTTAAAATCATTTCTAAATACTTCCATTTTGAAATCTAATTCAAAATACTATTCCCAATGTTGGAAAACATTTCTAAAATCTCCCAGCATTTTAAAATTCTCTTATACTTAATTCAATTCCATTTACAAACACTTTTCATGCTTTCAGAATTTTAATTCCAAGTTCTGATTTTAATCCAGATTTAGTTCATCTGATTTCATATATTACACTTATATGATTTCTGATTGGCTATTTATATAACCATTCCAATTATAATCTCATTCGATTATAATAACAACGAACACATCCAGTATATTATAAAAATTCCAATTCTTTCATATCAAAATATTTTTGAGTAAAATTATTTCATTTACCCTCCTTTCAAAACATACCATGTTGGTTCATCATATTTAAGTGTTTAGAAACTACTACGATACACTGAATCAAACTAATCGACCAGAACTCCTAAACAACTCGACCAATAAATCTCCACAATATAAAACCATTTTATATCAAATAACAAATACGTTCACTCGTGTATATACACTCAACTCAATCTGGGGTATTGCTAACCCCATCTCTACTGAGTTACGCCGTAGAGCCAAGGTAATCACTTAACCTTCGGCTCTGATACCACTGCAATGACCTGGGTAATTTCGCGATCCTGAGTAATCGATATATAACCCAATGTCGACTATCAAGCATCGAAAATACCAGATAGTTAATGAAGGAAGTTAGAGGGTGAGGATAGATAAGATAGAAAATTAGAATAGAAGGAGAAGAAGAACATACAATATCAGAGTAACACGAATCTCACAGCGGAACGAATAAAATATAACGTAACTTTGAAATAAAACTAGTATATGTATACAATAACATTTATCAAAGTACAAAACTTACAACACAGCGGAAATAAAAAACTGCTATAAAATCTTGAAGCCTCTTGCTCCAAGCTCCATCTAGTGTATCTGTAAATCCTAACTACTTGACGGCCCGTACAAAATTGGGCACCCAAGAGTTTAGGGAAACAAAACAAAATAAACTCTGGGTCAGTCACGGGACTGGTGTGAGTAAACAATTTAAAACAGTTTGAGTAAATAAACGATATCTTATAAGACCACATCATACAACACGGAACGGGTTTTTTCCCTTATGAGAATCCAAAACACTTGATTTAACTTTCAAAACCCTTTCGAAAAAACGATAATCTTTATATCAAAACTCCTTCGATATTATAATAATGTCTATCAATCATAATATAATAATCATATAGTAGAACGCTTTCATCTCACGTTCACATACATAGTATATAATCAAAAACCGCGAGCGCTTATTGATTAATGAATTCCAACTGGCAAGGTATGGGACCACCTTTCGACAATGTATCTCTAGAGAGGAATACACCGGGTTCAAAAAGAACATCTTGTAACTAAGGCTAAACATGACCGGTCACTCATTTTGCTCGAGTGTATCGAATGTATTATCACCAACGTTTGGGATCAGCAACCGTTTCCCGAAAGGAACAACATCGAAATAGATATAAGAAGTAAATGGAATTTCTCTAGATCTTGTGTTAATACACCCTAATTGGCAGCTAACCACTTAGCTATGCGACCTACCCGATTTAATACCATTTCGATTTGTGAGGCCTGAGGCCAAAACGTACAGATCATACCTTTATTTACTTTGAATGTCGCATCGTCATACCCACCAAACCACAAATTAATTTCCCCAAAAATACCCGGGTATATAGCTAAGAGAAACAAATTTCTCCGCCGCCAAACATAAATACATTAGAAGAGATCAACTTACACGGTCTATTAAATATACTCTGTAAGACATTCTTCCATACAGGTCGTCCTGGGACTGAACAAACCGAAGGTACTATTCTATAAATCCATCTTAGGCAATTTCTACCTAGGATTTATTGAACGGCCCTTACATAACTCCGTCTTCAATTATCTTCATCATATTTGATTCGCAACGCTAATGCCAAACGGAGTGGTTTTCAGATAATATATTTGATCCCGGTCTCTCCGTATTAACAACGGAAATGGTCAAAATCTTTGATAGTCGGTGATTTAACTATCAAAGGAAAACATGTGTACAAACAACGGTCGCATTCCCAAATGGAAATCTTACCGATCAATCATCATTAAATTTCCCAATTTCCCGTTTATTGTTTCCATATATTCATAAATTCCTTATTTTCTAAAAATAGAAAATATACATTATTAACTTTGGAAAACGTTTCCATTTCTGATTCACGCATCAATATCTTCCCACCTCTATCAGTCTCTAATTGTAAACTAGTAAGTGAATAACTTCATAAGTATAAACCCCGAAGACCAAAACCAACATCAGATCGACACCCAGAAAGCCATTCAACTCAACTAATATTCAGTCAGTTTCTAATTTCAGTAATTCCATTTAAATTCCTAATTCAAACCCAAAATTCCTTTATAATATTTTATTTGCAATATATTTACTTAAATCCTTTATTCACATTAAATGTGAATAATATTTCTTCTTTGCAATCAAAACAGTTTGATTTCGTATTTAAAAACAATATCCCAGATCCAATTTCTATTTATACTTCTAATTATAGAATCAATCATATAAAATCTCATTTATTCTTCTAACACTTATAATCCCATTTATAATCGCCTTTATAAATGCTGCTCAAATTCCATTTAAAATATCGGTGTTAAACCGATTCCTACTGCTCTATGTAAATTCAATCTTATATATTCTGTTTATCAAATGATAATTATTTTATTTAATTTGTAAAACATTATTTATAAATTAATCTTCTCAATCTACTTGTTAAAAAGATTTATAATTACTATCCACTTTAAAAAAATCTTCTCAAAATTCTTTTATATCTTATCAAATATTCCTTTTATAATTCTATTTATTTTCTAAACAAATATTCCTTTTATACTTCTATTTAATTTCTAAATAAATATTCCCTTTATACTTCTATTTATTTTCTATATAAATATTCCTTTTCTACTTCTATTTATTTTCTAAATAAATATTCCTTTTATAAAATTCTTTGATTTTATAAATATATTATTTTCAATTTATACTTTGAAAATTCACTTTTCACATTCCGGTATTGCTTATGGTGTTTAAAATACCAAATAACCATGATCAACACCATCTACACACCAATAATCAATCACAGATTATATATCACATCATATATCACAATATATGAAAACAACAGTAGTACAAATATTGAGGAATCTAGTTGGATCCCTCCAACCTATTTCCCTGCATCACAGATGTTAAACAATGTAAATAACTTCGATTTCAGATCAATATGAAATATTCTGATAAAGAGAATCAATATTTGATTAACGATATATATATATATATATATATTGTTACATATAATTTCAACCAATAAATCAGCAATTCAACCAAACAATCAACACACAACAATCAATCAATACTAAACTATATTTGTAAAAATATAAACTGGTAGAGTTAGTGAGTTTTACTCACATTGGATGGTCATCATTAAATAATGATTAACTATCTTTTATTCAGATGGACGTTTTATTTGGCAATAAATTGTAATGAGCTCCAATTCACTCCGAATCAGTTCCATGGTGTCGCGCTCGTCCATACGATCCCAATGGATCTTATTTTGTCAAATTCTAAAATGGTACGAGAAGGTTATTGATTTTAGAATATAATATGCTATTGAAATTAACTTAAACTTTAAATTAAATAGAATTGGGCCTTACTTCTCCTTATTATTCTCACCCATTGCCCTTCTTTAAACATCACGACCCATTTGTCTCCCCTGTACAATGTTTTTTCTTCCTCGTTCTGAACTGTTCCTAAAAGAAACATGACCAAACTCTGATACTCCGATCGTCCATTTAAATTTGAAACTCAAATTTCCATGTTCATCTCTATAGAAATCGCTTCACCCTTATGCCTTTTCCTATAAACTCGGCCATAATGCTGCTCTAACTATTCGCGTTCACAATTAGTAGGATGCGTATAATATATATTTTTTCCTTTTTATTTTTTTCTATACAATTAACACAATATACCTGCGCAAGTCCCTTCTTCTCCGATAATACACTTCGAATAAACATTACCAATTTAACTTCCAAATCACCATTACAGTCCTTCGCCAAATTCAAACCTCATCATTAGATAAATCCAAATCGCTAACTGTTCTTCCCAAATTGAAGAAAATGCGCTTCCGCTCCTCCTTTATTCAACAGCAATATCCGATCTTTGCTCGCCATTACCTCTCTCCACGCATCACTATTTTACTTCAAATCAATCCCATCCTCTTTCTCTTCGGGACCTCTTTCACCTACACCCAGTCGTTTGCTAGTCGCACCAACCTTCCCTGATGCGATCCCCAGCAAATACACACGGCAGACATACAGGTCTCGACATTTAATATCATAAAGATCGACCAAACTGTACCGATCGGAGAGAATCACCGTCTGGAGTACCACGCCTCCATCCATTCATCATGTATTCTCCCCAAACTCTAATGATGTGAGCCCTTGGCACCTGTGCGAAACATGACTTTGAGGAAACCCATCGAGCTTGAAGAAAATTATGTAGAAATGAGGAAAAAGATGTGTGGATTCCATAAACATAGACTTTCGATTTATAGTAGTTTATTCTATTTGATTTGGATTTATGAAATTCATTCTTGGTTTGCTGTGAAAAGTTTTTGGCGACCTCAAATTTCTTTGACCACGCAGAAAACATTTTTTGGTTTAGCCAGGGGTGTGTGGTATTTATAATATAAATTTTATATTTTTATATTCGATATAATATTCATTTTTAATCAACCATTGTTTGTATTTATTGTTAAAAATCCCTTGATCACATACAATACCCAAAAATCATGAAAATGGGCATGCAGCTATAATTCGACATTACGGACCTAACGAAAATTATTTCGTCGAATTCCGAATCCGTTTGCTCACACAACATATTTTTAAAATCAAATTATTAACTGTTTTCACATTAAAATCCCGTACGGCCACATATTGACTCCAAAAATCATGAAAATTGGTATCTGACAATAATTATATATTCAAAAAATTAGTTTCATCGAAAACGGAGGT
Organism: Allium sativum; assembly: GCA_030737875.1. Taxonomy (NCBI): domain Eukaryota; kingdom Viridiplantae; phylum Streptophyta; class Magnoliopsida; order Asparagales; family Amaryllidaceae; genus Allium; species Allium sativum. The sequence goes on along the minus strand of CM060922.1, from coordinate 930,292,991 downwards.
CGTTTGCAAAATTAGCTATTTTTAGAGCTCTAATTAAATCCTTTTAAATATTAATATATTTAAAAATAATTAAATTTAATATTAATAAGTAAATATTATCCTATATATTCACACAGAATATAATACAGCTCCAAAATATTCCTATCTGAAATCATAACTCGACATTTCAAATCCAGATTAAATCAGCATTCAATTTATATTGAAAATATATTTATAATATAAATAAACTATTATAAATTATAAAGGAATTCCATAATGACTTTTCGAAAAATTGATTTGGACACAACTCACAATCTACACGACGAAATCCCGAATTTTCTCTTCCACTAGAAAAATATACTTCACCAGCTCCGAACATTTCTTATTTCACGGAAATCCGACTTAAAACGGATTATGTATATTCATTTAAAGTTCGAATCGCCAAATTATGAACTACCGCGCCATTTCGAGCTCGATTATAATTATAATATAAATTATACATTCAACTGACATTTAAAAAAAATTCGTTAATATGATTTAATTTTAAACTGAATTATATATTTTAAATTGTCCAGTTCACACAATATTGTGAATTCTGTTATTTCCGATTATTTCGGAAATAAATATATTATTCTATTATTCATATTAATTAAATATTCAATATTATTTAATTTCGGTCATTTTAATTTACCAAACCATTATTTAAATAATTAAATAAATTACTTATTATCCGTTAAAAATACGGGTCGTTACAATGTATTTAAATTTACTGCGCTTACATGTTAAATCCAATTGACTTGAAATTTCAAACCCCACAACAGTTTGATATTCTGTATCCAAAAAAATTATTTTCATCGAAAATGGAGGTCGTTTGCAAAATGACAATTTTTATAGGCTATATATAATATTAAAAAATATATAAATTCCATAGCAACTATTCTTAATTTTAATTTAGACATAATTTAAAATATATAAAACAAAATATAAAATTTTCACATTCATTAAAAAGATATAATTAAATGGAACCTAACGTTTCTTGTTTCATCAAAATTTGATTTATAATGAATTCTGTATACTCAATTGAAATTAGAAATTGAATTTTCAAACTACCGCGCCATTTCAAGCTCATTTTATAATCAGTATAAATATATACGTTCAAACTTCATTTTAAATAAAATTTAAATCATTAATTCTCAAAATAATTCATTAAAAATAATTAATTTCCACAAAAATTAATTAAAACTAAATTTTAAATTGGTTCTGAAAATACGGGTTGTTACAATTTCTCCCACTTAAAACTTTTTCGTCCTCGAAAAAGGAACGGAACTGAAAATTGTTTAACTAACCAACTCAACTTTCATTCTAGCTTCAGTTCTTCAATTTTCTATTTCTAAGAACTTCTAAATTTCTCTGAAATTTGGCTAACACACTAAATTTATGAAAAAATTCACCATAACCTCCTTTGTACGGGTTGATTTGAAAATTTTATTGGGCTGTATTAGCCACCCAATAAATTAATATACCACATATAAATCAATTGTGCACACCCATTATGATTTATATACCCTGCTCCCCCTCCATACCCACGCGCCGAAACAAAAAACAAGAGAGACGTGTGTTACTTTGTCATCTCAAGACCTGTGTAGGGTTTGCTATTAAATCCTGCAATTTACCGTTATAGGTTACTTCAACCTGTATTTCATTCATCACCATACAAGCATCTCGCTCATATGGTAATCCAAACCTCGTCGTATAAGCGCTAGATGCATATATGGAATATTCTACGCTGTCTATCTTTAGTAGTATGTTATGCAGTGTAGTCCATAATTTATTGTTATTATCTTATGGCGTATGTTTAATTTTACACAGAACAATCATCACAGCGCATCCAAATCAATCACAATAGTTTAATTATAATAAAATTACGCTACCAACTTATAACGGTGCACCTGTTTGTCAGGCACGCAAATTTATTTCTCTACTCAACGTTAAGCCATTAGCCTGCTCACTATATATATATATATATACACACACATATATATATACATACATACATACATACATACATATATATATATATATATAAATGTCTAACCCAAACAAAATTTTCAATTCAATTCAACTTTAGATTTTATTTGGCTTTATTTTCTCTTCACTCTCATATTGGTTTTATTATTCCAATATTTCTATTAGTTGAACTAATAATCACACATCACAACCAACAATCAATTAGTTGATTAACTTTCCAAATATATAACTTCTATATGTTTAAGTTTTTTTTAATGCTAAATCACAAACGATAAACTCTAACTAAGTTTTGGTTCTCACACTTGTCAATTGGAATTGTAACACCCCGTAATTTTAACAATACTAAAGATGATAAATTAAATAATACTTAATTAAATATTCAGAATTAAGTGAAATGGACTGCGCTATTGCGTTCGTCTCGGAATTTTGGTTAAAATAGACACCGAGTTTGCATAAAACGGACACCGTATGAAGAAGATATTGAGGATTGAAGTTTGTATACATATAAGCCGGTTATATATATAAAAAATAAGCTCAGAATTCAAAAATCAGTTCAAATTCAAAGGTAGGAGATCTGGGAGGGAATCAGAACCATTGGGGGTCGACAACATAAGGGGGTGTTGACACCCATATCGGCACCCATGTCGACACCCCCCCAGATCCAAGCCAGGATCATTTCTGTGTACTGGAATCATTTTCTTACCAGATTCGTGAACCTTAGGCTATAAATAAGACCCTATTCTTAGTGTTTTATTCATTCTAAAACAATGGAGAACTAGATGCTGCCTCTACCTAGATTGAGAATGGCTTTTTCTTCTTCAACAAACAAGTCATTCAAGTGTAGAGATATGTGATTCAACATCTGCAATTACTCCTCTCTATTTTATTAGATCCAATCACAGTGAGTCTATGTTATTTTTGGATCTAAATACTTAAAAGTTAATCTTGACATGACTATAACTTGGATCTAAGCCTGTGACTATTTGAATCATCTCGGATCTGCTATAACCTGTGTATCTAAGTTATTCTGACATGACTATGAACTAGATCTAAGCCTATTGAATCATGGTAGATCTATCATTAATTGTAGATATAATTCATTGTTTAGATCTCATCATGTCTATTCCAATTATGTTAATCAGTGCTATTGTCACAACAGATTTTTTTTGAAAATGGGTTTAATCTTTATTGGCAAATCAGTCCAAAAATACAACGTTCATATGTACAAAGTAGCTCAACTAAGCCCATTTAGCCAAGCCAGCCCATTTAGCAAAGCCGCACCTATAATTACACAGTAACAGACAAAATCGACTTCAACTAAAACATTACAAATTGAAGATAACTTTCCTTAACCCTAGCCAATCATGGAGGCTGAAACTGGTTCGAGGTATCTGGGATTCCAACGTCTCTCGCCCTTCGATCCTCGTGTATCTCATCATCTTTATTGCGTTCCAGGGATGGTGTAAGTCTCCTCCTCTATTTTTCCCTCTTCGTGATGTTAACATCAATTAGTATGTGTCGATAAATCTCATTTGACATTTTACTCTTGTTGTCATGGATTCTTCTGTTTCGCTCCTTCCAAATCCACCAAATTGCAATAGTGAAGGTGATGCTGTTTACTTCAGTCACCATGTCTTTACGCTTCCAACCGCTGAGCACGTGAGTAATTAAGTCAACTATTTTATCTGTATTGACATGCATGGTGTTTTGGACAATAATTCTGATATATGGACATAAGAAAAATAAATGGTTATTAGACTCCTCTACATTATTACACAAAATGCAATTTGGCTCCACATTAATACCCTATTTGCACAATCTGCCTTTAGTGGGTAATCGTTGTAAAATTGCTTTGTAAGCTGTGCATGCCATCTTGGGGACATTGACTGTATTCCACACAATTTTGTGCCATTCAGTAATTGAGTTAGCATGTCTTATATTATCGTATGCCTTGTTGAGAATAAAACTATCATTCTGGATCCATGTCCAAATATCCTTGTCTCGAGAATTCAGAATAGGATTTTATATGATTTCATTTCTAAGGTCATTAGTGATTGGCAGTTGAGAACAGTTCCAATTGCCAATTCGTATGATGTCATTTACAGTCTTATTCGGACATCCATAAGCTGAATATGTATCCCATCCCACTCGTTCAACAATAGACTTTCCCTTCAGCCAAGGATCCCTCCACAAATCAGTATCACATCCATTAGCAATTTCTTTCATACAATTTGTTGCCAATGTGTCATGAGCTTTTAGAGTTGTTTTCCATGTGGCCGAGGAGATGTTATCCATTCCCATAGTCCAAAAATTGTCCCGAATATCTATTCCTCATCCATCTGGCCCATAAACCATGCGAATTTATGATTTTTCATCCCATATTAGCCGTAGAAGTATCTTGCATAACTCTGAGATTGCGTAAACCAACGCCTCCTTCTTTTCTTGGCTTGCAAAGATCTAAATATTCAATTTTATGGAGTCCCCCTCTCCATATAAAGTCTGCACAAACACTTCTAATTTTATTAATAGTTGCATCAGGTAGTTGAAAGGTTTGTAACCAAAAATATATCTTCGCTTGAATAACCGTATGGACCAGTTCTATCCTTCCAGCGAAGGAAAGTAATCTGGAACTCCATCCTTGCAGTCTGTCTCTTATACCAGTAATGAGATTAGCACATTCACTATCTGTAATTTTATTAGAGGATATGGGAACCCCCAAGTACTTAACTGGTAAATCGCCTTCATTGACATTTAAAATCCTCAAAATATCTTCTCTTCTAGAGCAGAAAGAGTTGAAATAACATTTTGTCTTATGTTCATTAACTTTCAAACCAACATATCTATCCAAATTAATAAAAATGTCCACTTTATTTGCTGCATCACAATTAGATTGTATACATATAATAAGGTCAGAAGCATATAACAAATGACTGATTTTAGGAGGGAATGATGGATGGTCTATATTTTCTTGCGATGGGTGGCAATTTCCATCTGAAGGGAGAAAAATTCCATCGTGACTGCAAACAAGTAGGGGGTAAGGGATCTCCTTGTCTGATACCCCGAGTACTTGAAATAAAACACTTCGGAACTCGATTAATCAAAACGGAGAAGTTAGGCATGGTAATGCATTCCCTAATCAGCTCCACAAATTTATCCAGAAAACCCATACATTTAAGCATATGAATAATGAAAGTTCTACTGATTTTATCATACGCTTTCTGAAGGTCAACTTTCAAGAAAAATTTGTCTGTACCTTTCTTTTTAAAGTTTCTAATCAGTTCGTAAGCCACCAGAGAATTTCAGAAATGTTCCGCCCTTTAATGAATGCACTTTGACACTCGGCAATCAAGTCAGGGAGCACTTTTTTCATTCTTTTGCATATTACTTTACTCAAAATTTTATAAATAACATTGCAACAAGCAATCAGTCTATAATCCGCAATGCAAGAAGGTTTGTCTTTTTTTTGGAATAAGGCATAAGAAAGTATGATTAATTTCTTTGAGAAATTTACCAGATCAAGCTTCTTGTATTGCTAACACCACATATCTCTGCAGGTCCCCCCAATGATTCAAGAAGAAAGCAAATCCCAGGCCATCAGGACCGGGAGCAGAATCCCGATGGATGGTTTTCAAGGCAGTAGTGACCTCCTCACTGTCAATATCAGCCAACAACATGCGCCTCCCATAAGCATTAACAAGCCTCCAAGGGATAACGCCAGGTAAGTTTCATTTGTTTCTCCATTGTATAGTTCATTGAAATAAGATATTGCTTCATGCTCAAGCACTTCAAAATTTATGACCGGACTGCCATCTTGATCAAGAATTTGCAAATTATAATTAGTGTTACGGCGTACAGACATTTTAGTATAAAAAAATTTAGAATAAGTATCGCCATCAGTAAGCCATTTTTCTTTAGCCTTTTGTTTTAACTCTACCACCTTGATTTGAAGAGCAGAATTGAGCTCCTGTTGTTTTTCTGCATAGAATTTCCACGCTCTATCTGAATTATCACCATCTTCAATAGATTTAATAGCATCAGCACATTGAATTTCCAGTTTTCCAATAGTATCATTAATCTTTGGACGTAATGTGTTCCATTCTTTGAGCTTTGCTTTAGTGCTTTTAAGAAACTGAACCAGATTGTACATAAAGCAGTCTCGAATATTCAATAATTCAGACAAGCATATGTTGTTGTAGTAACCTTCTATTTGTTGCCAATGATTGTCATATTTGAAAGGTTTTCCTTTTTCTTGACCTTATCTGATAATTAGTGAGATTGTATAGGACAGTGATCGCTAGATGATGGTGGTAAAACATTGACTTTCATATCATCGAATTTGGTCATACATCTAGCACTAACAAGTACACGGTCAAGTTTACATAAAAAAATTGCTTTAACCCCCTAACCATGCGTATTGCAAGCTACTACTAACTGGTTCAATCAGTCCAGTTGCATGCACCACTTTGTTGAATTTGGCTAGTTAGGAGGTACGAATTATATTTCCACCTTGTTTGTCATGAACACTCAAGTATGCATCAAAATCTCCCATCACTATCCAAGGTAGAATAGTGTTTTTTGCAGTTTCTTTTACTTGATTCCATAAAGCTATTCTTTTCTTTGCTAGATTATGTGTGTAAACCATAGTGAGCTGAAGTTTGAGCCCCACTAAATTGTCTGCACACACAGTAATATGTTGCGGATCTTTGCTAATGACCTGCATTTGCCATGTGTTTTTATTCCAAATACTCATGACTCTACCTTTAACTTCACAATCATCATTATGAATGATGTTCCATTCATTACCCAAATTGTCTGCAAAAAATTAATATTTTCTTGGCTCATTTTGTTCTCTAGAACACCCAAAATGGAAGGAAGAAATTTCCTTTGAAGATTGAAGGGGCCTAAAATATGGGTGTCATTATTCATACCTCTCACATTCCACGAAATTATGGACATTTTGGTTTGAGATTTCTCCTCCTCAAAATGCGAGGAGAAAATTCTCTTACCTTAGATGCACCAAATTCCTTATTACTTGCATCCTCATATTCAAATTGTTTTTCATACTCTAGATTTGGTTTTGTATATACCTCATTGTTTTCATTATCTTCTTGTGCGTCATCCTCATCTGAACTGGGTATATCAATATCTAATCTTCTTAAGTCTTCTTCTTTTTCAGGTTGATCATCCAACCCAATCGGATGAGCTGACGCCTCTACTGCTCCCTTTTCTACCTGCTGCACCGACTGTTCAACCACCAAGGGTTGCTGAAGGGCCACCTGCACCACTTCAGTGATGATTTTAGAACTAGTATTTGCAGATAAGTTGCTAGGGGTTTGGTTATCTTCAACAATGACGCTGTGATCAGCATTTTTCTCTGTAAATATATCATTGTTGAACGTTTTGGCTTTGGCTTCCCAAACTTGTCTCACTGGTTTGGCTATACTTCACATTGCGCATATGAATGGCCAAAGCATTTGCATGTTTTGCAGGAAGGGTGAATGTAATAATATTCAACTTTTTGTGAAAGGACCCGAAACTTCCCGGTAAAGGAAAGCTTGGATTGCTTTGAGGACAAGATGAATCAAAACATGAAACGAAGAAAATTTCATTGCTTATTACAACAATTTCATCAGAATACAAGAATATACAGAGTATACATAAATATTACACATTTACTAAATATCATAGATTTAAATTTCATTACATAGCAGTGGAAAAATAATACAATACACAACTGAAAGAGATACACGGATATAGAGCTTTACGGATATCGTTCCAGCTGTAAACCAGGTTCCTGTGAATATAAATCTGCAAAACCAAAACTACTAGCTGCCCATGTGGAAAATAGGGGCACCCAGAGTTTAGGTTAAAACAATAAACTCCTAGTCAGTCATGTGACTGGTGTGAGAACTAAAACGGTTATTTAAAACTTTACTTTAAAATCAGATATATCAAGGGACCACGCCGTATAACACGGAACGGGCTTCCTCCCGAGAATACCAGTGCAAATAACAAAACATTGCAATACTTTTTGGAAAAATGAAGCTATTATAAGACCCAGGTCCAATCACACAATGCAATGCAAGCCGAGGGATTGGGTTTTCCCTTATAATAGTCAAATATGCTCGGTATGTTAAAACAAATCATTTGATACTATTATAACTGCATAGTGTTTAAAACAACTTCAAATATAAATGTATCAATCCTAGACGGCATGGGTACCATATATCATGTCGCCAATACTAGGCTCTACAATCAAACCGTAAATGTCACGTATTAGAAGTTGTATTTCCGTCATGAACCAAGGCAAGGCGCAATCCTACCATTTCGAGACAATCTAGCCCATGTCTCCGGACTCAGCCGAAACTGTACCTAGACAACATACAGGCCAGTCCACACTAATTGCAATGGTGAATTAATAATTCCTGAGCAGGTGTTTCCCCACCCTATGGGGGCGTAAATGAGCCAAATGACTCCATCGGCCCCGGATCGACCGATATAACAGAGGCGCCTCGCTATCCATCAAGTAATAAGCAGCATATGCAACATCCACATGAGTAAAATGTCAGGGCTGGTAAAACGCTGACACCATTCCTATCTAGAAGGAAACGCAATGCCCTCCCTGCCATCCTCTCCCGTTTCTGGTTCATACTAGGGTGTGAGGCTCGCGAATTAACGCTACACAAAGCTATGCTATATTAAAGTCGTGCTTTGATCATCAACCACAAGACTTTGCTTTTCAACATAAGCCTTGATCATTTGCATCTCAGCATGCCACACAGGCAATTCACGCCATACGACTGATGTCTATCGATATATAACCTCTGAGCTCGTACGTCCCAGAGAAGGGCGTTAAGCAAGAGAATAAATTCTCCGCTGCCAAACAAATATATATTTAATAGAAATCAATCATACAGAATAAAATCCAATGTCAGACACACACCCATTTTCAAGTTTGTTATGGGTTTGAACGAAACCGAAGGCACCTTATCCCTCCCCCATATGTCCAATACAGGGGAGAGGCCCTCGCATATCCATCAATCTCCAAGTACGTCTGGACGATCACCACTTATTACCTCGTCTTGGGTGTATAGCCCAAATCAAGACATCAGTAATCATCCAAACGATGTAAATACCTCTGGTCTTTAACCACCATCTTCATCCTCGACATATCATCGAATCAGTTATTCAGAATAGGATAAACCCGATCTTTCTGAATAACTCGCGTAAATAATAAACAAGTGCTATAAAAACACAACATACGCCTCATTCCAATCCAGAATATTCCTTTATTCAAATATTCTTATACTTTGGGAAAGGTTCCCATTAATTTTATCAAAGAAAAATTCTTAAAATTTATTCTTTAATCTTCCTTTGGATATCATTTCAATCTAATTAAAATTTCATTAAAATTTCACTTGGTTTTAATCTTCCTAAAAATCAATATTAATGATGATTTAACTTGGGAAATCACATCCTATCTCTAACTGGGTTAATGAGCCAATGTCATTTAAAACACGGTTCACAATAAACCCAAAATCACATTCCATTCCATCAGCCTTTAACCGTAAATTAGCAAGTGAACAATTCCCTAAGTATTAACCGCGAAGGCCGAAACCAACATCGGATCAATACCCAGGAAACCATTCAACTTAACTAATCTCCAGATAGTTTCTGATTTTCTTAACTCCATTGGGTCTAAGAACGGTATTATTAAAGATACCATTCACGACAACCCAAAATCTTATTCCATTGTTAATCGGTTGAAGAACAAGTGTTATTTTAAAACACCGTTCACGATAAACCCAAAGACCAATTTCAATTCCATCCCAATTAAATATCAATTAATTGGTATACTTCAGTAATTCTAAATAAAAAGATTTAATCATTTCTCAACTGGGTTTAAGAACAGTGTTAATGAAGACACCATCCACGACAAACCCAAAATCACATCAGTCTCTAACCGTAAATTAGTAAGAGAACAATTCCTTAAGTATTAACCCCGAAGGCTGAAACCAACGTCAGATCAAGACCCAGGAAACCATTCAACTTAACTAATCTCCAGTCAGATTCTAATTTTCTTAACTCCATTGGGTTTAAGAACAGTATTATTAAAGATGCCATTCGCGACAAACCCAAAATCCAATTTGATATTAAATACAAGGCTCTGAATAGAAAATATATCGGCTTATATTCAATATCAAATTCTGAAACCAACAAATATCGTATGGGAATAACGAAATATGTATCTTCAAAATTCCTCCACAATATCTGTATAATCACAAAATCCAATATCGAAATATTCTGAGCATATCTTCGATTCAAATCCATTCCAATTCATATATTGGAAATCCTGGTTATTTTTAAAACCATTTCAAATCCAATTTATTTATTTTAAAAAAATTGGATTTATTATTCTATTTCAAAACTAGTTCATTTCGATAGGAATCTATTTTTATCTTTTCAAATCAGGAATTTTTCATTCCAATTCTTCCCAAATCATTTTTTATGATTTTACACAAATTATTGATATTTTTAATAATTTTATCAAGGCCCGTACAGTCGATTTCCATAAACGGCCAACGAACTGCACTTACAACGACCTTTTCCAAAGTTGATTTGGGCATAATTCCAAATCCAACTGTTAGATTTCCAATATCTAATATTCTTTAGAAAGCTCTTTTCGATACGAACCCAACGGTTCCAGTTTTAGGAGAATCCAACGGTCGGATCTCCCATAATGTCCGTTCGAAGTCAATGGTCGAAATTCGCGAACAGCCACAGCGCAGCGCGTTCTATTCAGGCAATTATATATATATAATATATTTCATCGATTTCCTTTTAAAACATAATTTATAAACTGTTTTGAATTCGTTTTCAAAACGATTTCAACTTCATATTCAACTTCAAATCAAAATTGAATATTCCATATCATCGATGTATAAATGATAATATTTTCAAAACATTATATTTTGAAATCAATTCCTTTTCGATGTTCATTATAAAAATGAATAAAATCGATATAAATGTCGTTCACGTCAAAATGCATTAATCTAATCAACACGACTTTATATATTTAAATATATTCGTGTCCATCCTAAATCGGACATCAAAATCACATTTTGATCTATTACTGAATATTATTTTAAAATATTCGTTATTTTAAACTAATCGTTATTTTAAAATATTCATTCTTTCTGAACTGGAATCAGACATAGTGAATTACCATATAATTCGATTTATATGGATTTCATACACACATGCATACAATAATAATCAAACATAGTCAACCGTCATCCAGAGTACATTCTTACACTGTCTAAGCATTAAATATAAATATTCAACGCTTACACAGCTTGTCAACCAATCGATTGACATACAGCTTATTATTGGGACTAGTGTATGTCATATATCATCCCAATACCCGTGTGGGGTTTCAATCAACAAATAATGAATTTTATTTGTGCAGTTGGGCGATGTGTAAAATTTATCGTCCCAATCAATATCAGTCAAATGTGTGTACATAAACAAATCGTCCGATTTGTTTATGAATATTTATTTTATTCATATACACGTTAAAAATTATATTTTTAACTATCAAATATTTTTAACTATAAAATATTTTATTCCATTCCATATCATACAATCAATTTTCACAACACATCAATCAAACAAACAAGTCATCCATGGTCTGTGGACGACAGGTGTCGGGTGCTGCTAAGCACCGTCTGCATCCTAGTATATATTTTAACTAGAAAATAAAATAAAAGTGAGAAGTTCTCACCTTTGGGATCCACTCCATCGTGCTTTGATTGTCGATCTATGTAGTATACCTACATTAAAAATTATATTTTTAACCAATCAATAATTATTTCTTTGTATGATTATTTTATAAATAACATACATAGGCTAAAAATTATATTTTTATCATCCTAAAATTAATTTCATATTTTTATAACCACGCTACATAGTTTAAAATCACATTTTCTATCGCTAATGAATATATAAAAATCACTTCTTTATTTCGCTACCTATATAAAAATTATATTTTTATTATCTCTATAATATAAAAATCATATTTTTATAATCTCTATAATATAAAAATCATATTTTTATTATCTCTATCTCTATAATATAAAAATCATATTTTTATTATCTCTATAATATAAAAATCATATTTTTATTATCTCTATAATATAAAAATCATATTTTTAATACTGTTTTATATAATTTAAACCATATTTTATATTACACTACTTTATAAATAAAAAAACATATTTTAAAAACAAAGCTAGTTTATATAAAAAACCATAATTTTTATTCTATGTAATTTGTATAAAAAAATCAGATTATTAAACTATGGTATTTATTTTCTAATTAACACTCTAATTAAATTAAAAATTAATTTAATTACCTTAAACATATACGTTGCCTTCTCTTCCTGTTCGAACTCAGGTTTGAATCCATGCCCTTGCCTTCAACTCCAGCGAGCTTTAGTTCATCGTCGGGCAGTTTATGTGGTGTTGCGGTTTGTTGTTTAGAGTAGGGTTTTCTTTTGGCGCGGGGTCTTTAATTAGATGGAGCGAGAGGATAGAGGAGGCGCGGGGTGCTGGAGGAGGAGGGGAAGTCATAGAAGAAGGCGTGCAATGGGGAGGCGGCTGCAGATGGTCGGTAGGCCTATGGGAGGTCGGTGGTGGTGGAAAATGGGGGTTTCGGATTCTTGGCCAGAGGAGGAGAGGAGAGGGACTATAGCGGTGGTTGTGGCGGAACAAGGAGGGGCGCGAGGTAGGTGGAGGCCGGCGGTGATCCCCTCCGAGGCGTCGACGGCGAGTGATAGAGGGGGGCGCGAGTTCCTTTGCGTTTTTTATTATTTTTCTCGATTTGAACATCGTTGACCAGAAGGAGAAAGAAGGGGGTAGGTGAAGGTTATATAATATATATATTATATTATTTTATTATTTTATTATTCAAAAAGTCAGTTATTCATTTGAACCCCGATTCGAACCCAACGACTGTCGCTCTTAGCTAATTACCCCCATCCCGAACGCATTGGGATATGTCCCATAAGGAAATTCTACTGTTTCCATCAGTATTTCTCAAAATTAAAATATGAATCAATATATTGAATTTTAACATGCATTTTAATTTACCGGTGCCACATACGGACTCTAAAAATTCCCAAAAAATATTTTCTAGCTTCGTATTGATGATACGATTCTAAAAAAACTAATTTCTTCAAATTTGGAGACCATTTTGAAAAATGGCCATTTTCCGGTCGATCCAAATTGACTGAAACTTTCAAAACACGTTTTCCTTCGCCACGCTCACATATTAATCCCAAAAATTATGAATTTTGGAATCTAGCAATAACTTGACAACCCGGATCCAACAAAAGTGGTTTTGTCTTAAACAGAAGTCGTTGGAAAAATGGCTATTTTAAATGGCTAGATTTCCATAGCGACTTTTCTGAATTTTCAACTGGGCGCAACTTTTTATTTCCGCTATGAAATTTTGATTTTCCGGATTCATTGGAAAGATATTTTCAAATAGATTCTAATATTTTTGGTTTCGCTAAAATCCGGTTTATTTTGAATCCTGTACATTCATTTGAAATTTGAAATCGAATTTTTAAACTACTGCGTCATTTCCGGTTCCTTTTATAATTAAAATAAATAATTATATTCTAACTTCGATTCATATAAATATATACGTTCTAATTCTATTCAAAATAAATTTCTAGACGTTATTATTTAAAATAATTCATTTTAAATATTCAAAATTCATTAAAATTGCCAAAATAAATTTTTTTGATTGGTTCGGATTTTTCGGGTTGTTACGATCTCCCCCACTAAAAATCTTTTCATCGTCGAAAAGGAACGGAGCTGAAAGTTTCTTCACAAACCAACTCAACTTTCGTTATTTCAATTATGGCTTAAGTTTTTTAACTTTTCAGTTTCTAAAAACTTCTCAAATTTTTCAAAAATTTGGCTAAGACCTTAAATTTTCGAAAAATTTCGCCATAACCTTCTTTGTACGGGAGCACCGGGAAAATCCCCAAACCGCCACACAGGCCTTCTCATCTCAAAATGAAAAAGAAACAGCCAAGCGGTTAGCCAATCGGCTCATAAAATCAACAAAAACCATAAGAAATACAATAAACATGTACCTATTTGTCGGGCAAACAATTTTATTCCTCTTCTCTAGCCTCCTTGCTATGACCTGTTCAATGTATGCACATGTACATGTATGCAAATGCGATAAATTTTCAATACAGTTCAAGATTTGATACATTTGGCTTAATGGTTCCAAATTCTAATTAATCAAAACAGTAATCAAACAACATAATCAACAATCAATTAGTTGATTAAAGTTTCAAATTCATAATAATTTTTTTATATATATACTCAAAAATCATGTTTTTGATGCCAATTCACAACAATATATTCTAACTATATTTTGGTTCTCTCACCAGTCAATTGGAAATATATAGATATCTCACTTTCGAAACACAAACATAGGTCCTGATGATGGAGCTCCATCATCAAAATCATCTCCGGGCGACTAGAGTGTGACACATGGATCAGACGTATATTCAAATCTTTATATACCTAATTGTCCAAATCAATTTTAAAAAAATATTCAAATACGAATAATAAATTTTAAATTTTCAAAACTAAATTTGTTTTCGTTTTTATTTTAAAAATATCACTCTTCGCACTCATTCTAGGATACTACTGATCCTTTCTCTAACGGGTCATTCTCATTGGACATTACTAATCCAATTTCTGATGAATTCTTTCGTTTGGTCCTTACATGTCTTGTTCTCCAAGCTCTGTAAACCAAAGCTCTGACACCAAAATGAAAGGACCCTAAACTTCCCAGTAAAGGAAAGCCCGGATTGCTTTGAGGACAAGACGAATCAGAACACGAACAGAAGAACATTTCATGGTTTATTACAACAATTTCATCAGAATATAAGAATATACAGAGTATAAATAAATATTACACATTTACTAAATATCAGAGATTTTGATTTCATCACATGGCAGCGGAAAAATAATACAATACACATCTGAAAGAGATATACGGATACAGTGCTTTTCGGATATCATTCCAGCTGTAAACCAAGTTCCTGTGAATATAAATCTGCAAAACCAAAACTACTAGCTGCCTGTGTGGAAAATAGGGGCACCCAGAGTTCACGTTAAAACAATAAACTCCAGGTCAGTCATGTGACTGGTATAAGAACTAAAACGGTTATTTAAAGCTTTACTTTAAAATCAGATATATCAAGGGACCACGCCTTATAACACGGAACGGGTTTCCTCCCAAGAATACCAGTGCAAATGACAAAACATCGCAATTCTTTTTGGAAAAATGAAGCTATTATAAGACCCAGGTCCTATCACACAATGCAACCCAAGCCGAGGGATAGGGTTTTCCCTTATAACAGCCAAACATGCTTGGTACGTTCAAACAAATCATTTGATACTATTATAAGTGCATAGTGTTTAAAACAACTTCAAATATAAATGTATCAATCCTAGACGGCATGGGTACCATATATCATGTCGCCAATACTAGGCTCCACAATCAAAAATGCAAATGTCACGTATTGGAAGTTGGATTTCCGTCATGAACCAAGGCATGGCGTAATCCTACCGTTTCGAGACAATCTAGCCCATGTCTCAGGACTCAGCCGCAACTGTACCTAGACAACATATAGGCCAGTCCAAACTAATTGCAATGGTGAATTAATAATTCCTGAGCATGCGTTTCCCCACCCTATGGGGCGTAAATGAGCCAAATGACTCCACGACCGATATAACCGAGGAGCCTCGCTATCCATCAAGTAATAAGCAACATATGCAACATCCCCATGAGTAAAATGTCAAGGCTGGTAAAACGCTGACACCACTCCTACTTAGAAGGAAACGCAATGCCCTCCCTTCCATCCTCTCCCGTTTCTGGTTCATACCGAGGTGTGAGGATCGCGAATTAACGCTACACAAAGCTATGCTATATTAAAGTCGTGCTTTGATCATCAACCATAAGACTTTGCTTTTCAACATAAGCCTTGTTATTTGCATCTCAACATGCCACATAGGCAATTCACGCCATGTGACTGATGTCTATCGATATATAACCTCTGAGCTCGTACGTCCCAGAGAAGGGCGTTAAGCAAGAGAATAAATTTTTTGCCGCCAAACAGATATATATTTAATAGAAATCAATCACACAGAATAAAATCCAATGTCAGACACGCATCCAAATACAAGTTCATTCTGAGTCTGAACAAAACTGGAGGCACCTTATTCCTCCCCCATATGTCCAATACAGGGGAGAGGCCCTCGCATAACCGTTGATCTTCAAGTACGTCTGGACGATCACCACTTATTACCTCGTCTTGGATGTACAGCCCAAATCAAGACATCAGTAATCATCCAAACGATGTGAGGACCTCTGGTCTTCAACCACCGTCTTCATCCTCGACATATCATCGAATCAGTTATTCAGAATGGGTTAAACCCGGTCTTTCTGCATAACTCGTGCATATAATAAACAAGTTCTATAAAAACACAACATACACCTCATTCCAATCCAGAATATTCCTTTATTCAAATATTCTTATACTTTTGGAAAGGTTCCCATTAATTTTATCAAAGATAAATTCTTAAAATTTATTCTTTAATCTTCCTTTGGATATCGTTTCAATCTAATTAAAGATTCGTTAAAACTCCACTTGGTTTTAATCTTCCTAAAAATCAATATTAGTGATGATTTAACTTGGGAAATCATATCCTGTCTTTAACTGGGTTAAAGAGCCAATGTCATTTAAAACACGGTTCACGATTAACCTAAAATCACATTCCATTCCGTCAGCCTTTAACCTTAAATTAGCAAGTGAACAATTCCCCAAGTATTAACCTCGAAGGCCGAAACTAACATCAGATCAATGCCCTGAAACCATTCAACTTAACTAATCTCCAGTTAGTTTCTGATTTTCCTAACTCCATTGGCTCTAAGAACAGTATTATTAAAGATACCATTCACGACAACCCAAATTCTTATTCCATTGTTAATCGGGTTAAAGAACAAGTGTTATTTAAAACACCGTTCACGATAATCCCAAAGACTAATTTCAATTCCATCCCAATTAAATATCAATTAATTAGTATACTTCATTAAACCTAAATAAAAAGATTAAACCTTTCTCAACTAGGTTTAAGAACAGTATTAATGAAGACACCATCCACGACAAACCCAAAATCACATCAATCTCTAACCGTAAATTAGTAAGAGAACAATTCCCTAAGTATTAACCCCGAAGGCCGAAACCAACATCAGATCAGGACCCAAGAAACCATTCAACTTAACTAATCTACAGTCAGATTCTAATTTTCTTAACTCCATTGGGTTTAAGAACAGTATTATTAAAGATACCATTCATGACAAACCCAAAATCCAATTTGATATTAGATACAAGGCTCTGAATAGAAAATATATCGGCTTATATTCAATATCAAATTCTGAAACCAACAAATATCGTATTGGAATAACGATATATATATCTTCCAAATTCCTCCACAATATCCGTATAATCACGAAATCTAATTTCGAAATATACCGAGCATAATTTTGATTCAAATTCGTTCCAATTCATATATTGGAAATCCTGGTTATTTTTAAAACCATTTCAAATCCAATTTATTTATTTTAAAAATATTGGATTTATTATTCTATTTCAAAACTAGTTCATTTCGATAGAAATCTATTTTTATCTTTACAAATATGGAATTTTTCATCCCAATTCTTCCCAAATCATTTTTTATGATTTTACACAAATTATTGATATTTTTAACAATTTTTTCAAGGCCCGTACAGTCGATTTCCATAAATGGCCATCGAACTGCACTTATAGCGACCTTTTCCAAATTTTATTAGAGAATAATTCCAAATCCAACAGTTAGATTTCAAGTCTCTAATATTCTTTAGAAATCACTTTTCGATACGAACCCAATGGTTCCGGTTTTAGGAGAATCCGACGGTCGGATCTCCCGTAATGTCCATTCGAAGTCAATAGTCGAAATTCGCGAACTACCGCAGCGCGGCGCATTCTATTCAGGCCATTATATTATATATATATATAATATATAATATATATTTCATCGATTTCCTTTTAAAACGTATTTTATAAATTGTTTTAAATTCGTTTTCAAAACGATTTCAACTTCATATTCAGTTTCAAATCAAAATTGAATATTCCATATCATCGATGTATAAGCGATAATATTTTCAAAACATTATATTTTGAAATCAATTCCTTTTCGATATTCATTATAAAAATGAATTAAATCGATAATAAATATCGTTCACGTCAAAAGGGCGTTAATCTAATCAACACGGCTTTATATATTTAAATATATTCGTGTCCATTCTAAATTGGACATCAAAATCACATTTTGATCTATTACTGAATATTATTTTAAAATATTCGTTATTTTAAACTAATCGTTATTTTAAATTATTCATTCCTTCTGAACAGGAATCAAACACAGTCAATTATCATATAATTCGATTTATATGGATTTCATACACACATGCATACAACAATAATCAAACACAGTCAACCATCATCCAGAGTGCATTCTTACACTATCTAAGAATTAAATATAAATATTCAACGCTTACACAGCTTGTCAACCAATTGATTGGCATACAGCTAATTATTAGGACTAGTGTATGTCATATATCATCCCAATACCTGTATGGGGATTCAATCAACAAATAATGAATTTTATTTGTGTAGTTGGGCGATGTGTAAAATTTATCGTCCCAATCAATATCAGTCAAATGTGTGTACATAAACAAATCGTCCGATTTGTTTATGAATATTTATTTTATTCATATACACGTTAAAAATTATATTTTTAACTATCAAATATTTTTAAATATAAAATATTTTATTCCATTCCATATCACATAATCAATTTTCACAACACATCAATCAAACAAACAAGTCATCCATGGTCTGTGGACGATGGGTGTCGGGTGTTGCTAAGCACCGTCTGCATCCTAGTATATATTTTAACTAGAAAATAAAATAAAAGTGAGAAGTTCTCACCTTTGGGAACCACTCCGTCGTACTTTGATTGTCAATCTATGTAGTATACCTACGTTAAAAAGTATATTTTTATCTTCCTAAAAATAATTTCACATTTTTATAACCATGCTACATAGTTAAAAATCACATTTTCTATCGCTAAGAATATACAAAAATCACTTCTTTATTTCGCTACCTATATAAAAATCATATTTTTATTATCTTTATAATATAAAAATCATATTTTAATTATCTCTATAATATAAAAATCATATTTTTAGTACTGTTTTATATAATAAAACCATATTTTATATTACGCTACTTTATAAATAAAAATCATATTTTAAAAACAAAGCTAATTTATATAAAAACCATAATTTTTATTCTATGTAATTTGTATAAAAAATCAGATTTTTAAACTATGGTATTTATTTTTTAATTAACACTCTAGTTAAATTTGAAATTAAATTAATTACCTTAAACGTATATGTCGCCTTCTCTTCCTGTTCGAACTCAGGTCTGAATCCATGCCCTTGCCTTCAACTCAAGCAAGCTTCAGTTCATCGTCGGGCGGTTTATGTGGTACTATGGTTTGTTGTTTGAGGTAGGGTTTTCTTTTGGTGTGGGGTCTTTAATTAGATGGAGCGAGAGGAGAGAGGGGGCGCGGGGTGCTGGAGGGGGAGGGGAAGTTAGAGAAGAAGGTGCACAGGGGGGAGGCGGCTGCAGATGGTCGGCGAGCCCAGGGGAGGTCGGTGGCGGCGGAAAATGGGGGTTTCGGGTTCTTGGCCCGAGAAGGAAAGGAGAGGGACCAGAGCGGTGGTTGTAGCCACGCAAGGAGGGGAGCGAGGTAGGTGGAGGCCGGCGGTGATCCCCCTCCGAGGCGTCGACGGCGAGTGTTAGAGGGGGGGCGCGATTTCCTTTGCGTTTTTTTTATTTTTCTCGATTTGAACATCGTTGACCAGAAGGAGAAAGAAGGGGGTAGGTGAAGGTTATATAATATATATTATATTATTTAGTTATTTTATTTTTCAAAAAGACAGTTATTCATTTAAACTGAGATTCGAACCCAATGACTGTCGTCTTTAGCTAGTTACCCCCATCTCGAACACATTAGGATATGCCCATAATAAGGCAATTCTACTGTTTTTGACAGTTTTTCTTAAAATTAAAATATGAATCAATATATTGAATTTTAACGTACATTTTAATTTACCGGTGCCACATATGGACTCTAAAAATTCCCAAAAAATATTTTCTAGTTTCGTTTTGATGATACGGTTCTAACAAAACTAATTTCGACAAATTTGGAGACCGTTTGAATAATGACTGTTTTCCGGTCGATCCAAATTGACTGAAACTGTCAAAACACGCTTTCCTTTGTCACGCTCACATATTAATCCCAAAAATTATGAATTTTGGAATCTAGCAATAACTTGGCATCCCGGATCCAACAAAATTGGTTTCGTAAAAAACGGATTTCGTTTGAAAAATGGCTATTTTTAAGGGCTAGATTTCCATAGCGACTATTCTAAATTTTCAACTGGGCATAACTTTTTATTTCCGCCATGAAATTTTGATTTTTCGGATATGTTGGAAAGATATTTTCAAATAGATTCTAATATTTTAGGTTTAGCTAAAATCTGGTTTATATTGAATCCTGTACATTCATTTGAAATTTGAAATCAAATTTTCAAACTACCGCGCCATTTCCAATTCCTTTTATAATTAAAATAAATAATTATATTCTAACTTCGACTCATATAAATATATACATTCTAATTCTATTCAAAATAAATTTCTCGTCACTATTGTTTAAAATAGTTCATTTTAAATATTTAAAATTCACCAAACTGCCAAAATAAAAAATTTAAATTGGTTCGGATTTTTCGGGTTGTTACATTTTGTATATATAAATTACCCCAACTTTCTTTTGCTCGCATGTAATGTATAATTCACTTTCCGCTTTCATATCTACTAACACCCTTGCATAGTTCAATTTAGTAACATTCCTTGTGTTGTCATCCAAAGTCAGTGGAGTGCCAACCATACTCGCCAATTTACTGATTCCTCTCGCATTCCATAACGATAAGTCAAGATTTTTGAGCTTGATCCACATAGGGTGTGTCACAACAAATATGTTATTAGTTGGATATCTAATTCATTGTTTAGATCTCATCATGCCTGTTTAAGATATTAAAATCTGTTCTATTATCACTTGTTCATCAGATCTTTTCCTATATGCCTCTCTTGTCATCATGCCCAACTTTGTTACTATATGTTTCACTAGTTTCTATGCATATTTCCGCGTTATATGTAAATCTTGTTATTATATTCATTTCTGTCCTCTTCCCTTCTTCTTTCCCTTTTATTTTTATAGCCACGCAACCTTTGAGCCTAGGCTGCCGCTGAAATATGAGAATGCATAAGTTTTGGAACGACTAGAAAACTTTAAAATGGGGGCATAACTTGTATTGGAAAACTTGGGCATAACTTGAATGAAATATATAAATAGGGATTTAGGCAAAACTTGAATGAAATATATGAATATGGATTTGGGGCACAAATCAAATTGTGATTTAGATCTTAAATTTGGGCTATATGCTACATAATAGATATGACTTGGAAAAAGGGTTATGAAAACCTATAATGACATAGGAATAATTGATTAGTAATGGAAATGCCTAGAATTACAGTAATTAGAAACTGTAATCGTGGTTAGACACGAGGTTAGATTACACTTGTGGTGGAAATGCCTGGAACCTCTCGACATATTCAGCGACCACAAGTGGTGAATCTATTGTGAGGGATCTAAGTGCATAAATACTAACGTGTTAAGACATGAGGTTAAGTCCAACTTGTGGAAGAAGACTGCCTGGACCCAACCGGCATATCCAACATACACAAGTGGTAGACATAATGTGAGAGGTCTAGTGCGTAAACATATATATGAATATATGTATATAAAAGGATAGAAATAAATGGCACTAATTTTGATTAATGGAAATAAATTGGAGTAAACGGGGGATGATAATAACCTATTATAATTAATTACCTGAATGAGAATGTTATATAATAGGTAGGCTTGTCCTAGGGAGAAGTGGAAATTATAACATATGTTATAATAAAAGGAAAGAA
Organism: Allium sativum; assembly: GCA_030737875.1. NCBI lineage: Eukaryota > Viridiplantae > Streptophyta > Magnoliopsida > Asparagales > Amaryllidaceae > Allium > Allium sativum. The sequence continues at coordinate 930,270,745 of CM060922.1, read as the reverse complement.
AGCTTTTTTTAGTAAACCTTAGTTAAGAAAACCAGGTTAAAAAGTTAACAATGACAAGTTGTAGTGATATGTTAAACGGAAAACAGGTGAATTGAGATGAAGTATACTTAATTGCATATTAAGCAAAACATGTTATTGTAACTATGGATTTAGATAATGAATAATACAAAGGGATTGTAAGATTACTTCCGTTAATTACAATCCAAGGGTGAAAGATTGTGGATTACGTTCGTTAATTACAATCTAAAGAATAAGATGTGATGGGGCTTATTAATAAACTTAAATGGATTAAGTTATATATATATATATATATATATATATATATTAAATTAATAAGAGAGTGGAACTTGGCAACTTGAAGAGAAGTCAATGTGAATGGGATAACCTGTTAACTCGTAATACTTAACTTGTTTGAATCCGTAAGGATTACATGAACTTGTTAACTTGAGTAGGTGTTAAGTAAACTTGCTTGAATCAGTGAGAGGGTTAAGTAAATCTTGGGGTGATGGGTAATATTTGTATATATAGGCCCACAAACTTAATTGTTAAATAACCATGTTTGAATCAGTGGGTGGGATAAGTATATCTTGGGGTGGTGGGTAATATTTATATATATATATATAAGCCCATAAACTTAACCTGTGTGGTTATGCAATCTTTTTACTCTGGTATGGCATAACCTATGAAAAACCTAATAGTGGGGATGCAAGTGTAGGGGGAAGCTTGTATCATCTTGTGTGTAGGACCTATTTCAATCAGTAACCAAAATATAGGTATCAAAGGAGTACTCCGAGTTAGGTCGGAGTCGGGGAACTCTTGCTGTGCTGATTGTAAGAGATCCCAAGCAAAGGGACGGCATGGGCGACGCGTTCCGATGGGGCGTGCATGGATCCGGACAAAAGATGGCTAAGACACCGTGACACCAGTAGATATGGTTGTGCACATCCTGAAAACGAAGGGTTTCCACTTTAGGAAGTGATACATCCTACTGTGAGGCCAGGACTAGGTATCTACAGAATAGGGAGTCGATCGATTGGGGTAGTAATTAGGGTACATCTAGTCTTGCTTGTTGGGAAGCCTGTTATTCTTGTTGAGTGCAATACCTGTTATTCATGTTGGGCTACCTGTTGTTCTTGTTAGGGTAAAACCTGTTACTAGAAGTACACCTAAGTCTACAATTCTATTCTGGTTGGGATCATCTTGTTCATATGATACTAGTATTGGTGCAGAGAAATAGAAAGTATTAGAGAAGCGTAATATATTCTATCAGGTTTATCTTGTTTACCTTTTCATAACTTCCTTATTGTATTGTTATCTATCTCTCCAGTTTATATGCCTTTCATGATACTTTTACTTATTTATATGATAAAAGTAACTAATCTCGCCAGAGTTTATATCTGATCTATTTCATTTCCTCTTCTTTCACTTTTGTTCCCCCTCCCCCCTAGGTTCTCAGTGTAGGAATACTCAAGCTTGATTAGGATTCTGTTTATCCTTGCTTGGATCTCCTTAGATGTATTGCTCGATTTCTTGTTTATCTACTATGGCTATGTTTTTGGGGAATTATGCTCTTTTCATTAGATTTAAGTACAAGACCGAAGTTTTAAGATTTATGTACTGGGCTTTATGTATTTATGACTTATGTTGTACTATGTTTTGAACCACGATGTTTTCTGTTTAAATAAAGTTTTAACTTCCGTTGCCATTTATTATTTGTCTTGTAATTTTTCTGCTTGTGTTTACCTATAACGCTTCATGAAACTTAATGCATTCTCTTAATGAGTGGCATTAATGGACGTGGGGTGTCACACTTGGTAATAGAGCTGAAGGTTACCGGATTGGATAAAAGATTTTGAAAATTGTTTTCAAAAAGGTTTTAAAAGGAAGCATTTTCAAAAGAAAAAGTTTGTTTTGAAAAGCATGCTCCCCAAAGCCATAGGAAATATCTTTCGATTCTCTGTTTGAATCCCTTCTTCCTTTTCATTTTAGCATGTCTGGGGAACCAAATATTCCCGAGAGCGTTCAACTGTCGGATTCGTTCCGTAGGTATCTTAAGGCTACGGCACCAACCGCGAGCCAAGGAGGTGTCCCTCCCCCAGCTACAGCCGTTGTTCCTCCACCATCACGGTAGTAAATCCTCAAAAAAAAACATCGTGGATGTAAGCGCTTGGGTCATTTGGTAAAAGATTGCCGGAAAAAGAAGAATGCTTGCTTCACCGGTGGTGAGGTCAGACACTATAAGAGGGAATGCCCAAAGAAGCAAGTACAAGACCAAAGGGCAGGATCTTCTGAAGGGCAGGTGTATGTTCTCGTGGTCAGTGTACCGGATAGAGGTAGTAAAGTTTTCGTTGATTTTTTATTTTCCCCTTTTCAAACTATCCAGTTAGAACTCTTTTTGATTTGGGCGCTTCGCATTCATTTACATCAGATTTTGTGGTTGAGTTCCTCGACCTTAGTACTAGTATAGTTATGGATCCCATTGTTGTTTCAAACCTCTTTGATGATATGACTCATTTGTCCATGATTTGTCGGGGTTTGAGAATGTCAGTGTTACTCGTCGAGTTTGAGTGTGACGCATATGTGCTTGGTTTTATGGGCTATGGTTTGATTCTAGGGATGGATTGGCTAGCCAGGTATGGTGCCATTCTGGATTGTTAGACTTTTGACTTGCCATAAGAGGATCCTCAAGATTTCTTGTGACCCTAAGGGGTTGTCATGCTTATTTTCCTAGAATCACTTGATGCATCTATCGATGATCTGTAATCTGTACCAGTAGTCCGTGAGTATTCTGATGTTTTTGAGGAGGACCCTGGTTTACCTCCGAGGCGCGAGATTGATTTTCGTATATACCTGGTGGACAATGCAAAGCCGGTTGCATTGCCCGTGCGCCACATGACTCCAAGGGAAAGGAGGGAGCTGAGCAAGCAAGTAGGGGAGCTACTTGAAAAAGTGTTTATTAGGCGAAGCATATCTAAATGGGCTGCTCCAGTGGTATTCGCAACTAAGGCAGATGGTTCGCTTCGCTTATGTGTGCATTATATGGAGCAGCATAAACTCACTAAAAAGAATAGGCACCCACTCCCGAGAATAGATGATCTGTTTGACTAGCCTGTTGATGCATCTGTTTTCTCTTAGTTAGAATTGGCCATGAGGTTTCATCAGTTGAGGGTGGCTAAGGACAATATAGGTAGGACCGCTTTTAGGACTCTAGATAGTTTCTTCGAGTGGCTCGTTATGCCTTTTGGGTTGACATGCACCTGCTTATTTTGCTAATCTTATGAGTAGAGTGTTTCGGGAGTTTCCAAATAATTTTTTTGTAGTCTTTATTGATTTTCTCGAAGAACGAGGAAGAAAAAATTTGAGGGTAGTTATGAAAACTCTCCATGCACAACAGCTTAAGGCGAAATTCTCCGAATTTCAGTTTTGGAGAAAGGAAGTAAGATTTCTAGAGCATGTGGTCTCTAAGGATGGGATGGTAGTAGATCCTGCTAAAGTAATTACAGTTCGGAGGGAAGGGTAATATGTTACGATGGTAGACATTTGAGAGTTCACGAGAAGAACTACCCTACCAATGTTTTGGAATTAACTATTATAGAATTCGCGCTTAAGACTTGGCAGTAGTATCTGCTTGAAGAAAGATTCGAGTTACACATGGACCATAAGTCGCATAAGTATATGTTCTCACAGAAGGATCTCGAATTGAGGCAGCAGAGATAGGCTTCTGCTTGGACCGGATATGGTTAGAGAAACTTCCGAAAAGATTGATCTTATTAGACGACGAATGAAGACCGCTCAAGAAAGGCAGAAATCCTATGGAGATAGGAGAAGGACTGACATTGAGTTTGAGGGGGGGAGACACGTTTTTCATTAAGATATCACCATTAAGGAATGTGGTTCTCTTTGGATCTATAAGGAAATTGGCATCAAGATTTGTAGGGCCATTTCCCATAGTAGAAAATATCTGTCAAATGGCCTATAAAGTAAAGCTACCAGAAATACTATCAGGTGTTCATAATGTTTTCCACGTTTCTCAATTATGGAAGTGCTTGCATGACACCACAAAAGTAGTTGAGGCAGGTATGCATGTGACACCCAACGTCCGTTAATGTCACTCACTAAGGGAATGCAATAAGTTTCGTGAAGCGTTATAGGTAAACAAACACAGAATAATTACAAGACAAATATAAATAAGATAGCAGTGGAAATTTAAATTTTTATTTCAAACATAAATCATAATACCGTTGTCCACAATACCATAAGTCACAAAAACCATTACAATAAAACAACTTCTGTCTTGCACCATAAGAGCACATAAGAATATAAAAAATATAATTCCCCAATTGAAAGAGTTAAGCCATATTAGAGACAAGAACTTGAGCCGTACTTCAGAAGTATCTCCTAGGAAGATGATATCTGAGTCCTGACTAAGCCTAAGTGTTTCCTCCCTAAGAACTTGGAGGGGGGATCGGAAGAAAGAAGGAGAAACAAAAGGGTCATACATAACGTCTAGCGAGTCTAGTTACTTTTGGCCAGAAAATAAATAAAAGTAACCTGATAGGCATATAAAATGGATAAGAGAGATCACTACATAAATGGCAGGTGTGACAAGGTAGACAGGTAAGGTGTATACACTTCTCTAATGATTACTCTACACTATTACTAGTATAACTAGAATGAGATGATCCCTTCAACTATAAGGTGGTAGACTTAGGGCGTATGTCCAAATATACCCTAACCACTACCCTAATTGATAGGCTCCCTACTCCGTAGATACTCTATGCTGGCCCCACGATAGGATGTACCACGTCCTACAGTGGCAACCCCTCACTGATATGCATAGCCCTATATCCACTGGTGTCACGGTCGTCTTATCCCCCTCTGCCCGGCTCATGCACGCATATGGCCCGGTCAGTTTGCGCCGCCCACACCGCCCTCTATGTTTGGATCTCTTACAATCAGTCAGTAAGCGTGTCCCCTCTCCGCCTAGTACAGAGTATTTTATTTGATACTTACTTGGGTTACTGATCGAAATGGGTCCCACACAATATGATACAAGTTGTCCCCTTTGTTTTGTACCCCCCGATAGGTTTTCACTGACTATGTATACCACTAGGTGTCTTTAATTACATAGCCCAATACCAGTTACGCTTACCCAAAAGGGTGTCTTTAATTACATAACTTTATTAGTTCCTCCAGTTATGTATACCACTAGGAGTCTTTAATTACCTAACCTTATTGTTGACATGCTTTTTTGTCAAAGCTGTCACACGCCAAGTATTTGGCGAATGATGCGCTCAAGCATCAAAAAGCACAAAGCAGTTGGGTCGAAGTCGCGTTGCAAACACATGGAAACCCGAAGCCTATATCAGATGGCCCCTGTCGGGCCCAATGGATTCTTAGTCAAGTCATCATCCGAGCCGTCCAGCGGGTCCGGGCGCAGCGTCGGTGAGGGTCCGAGGCCCTACAGTCCCAGCGGCGATCGACGTAGCCGGTTAGGTCGAAATTGTGGGCACCGCCCAATTCATCCGATTTTCTCCATGCCGGAATTTCAAATTCCTTCACTTCGGACCAGCAGAACCGTGGATTCCTTTACTTCACATTCAGAGACTTTGACTCCTTCGATAGCAGGATTTTCACCTCATCCACTATCAATTTGGCACATCACCAGTGGGGTCGAGATTTCGCACCCCACCAGTGGAGTCGAAATTTCGAACCTACCTATGGGGTCGAAATTTCAGACCCCATCTGTGGGGTCGAAATTTTGAACCCCACCAGTGGGTTCGAAATTTCGAACCCCCTGGTGGGTTCGAAATTTCGACCCCCGAGCAAGGGTGTGAAATTTCGAACCCGCACCAGGAGGTGCGAATTTCCTGCACATGGCTCATTCTGGGTGCGGAAATTACTGTTGTGGGCCCCGCTGCTCACCTACTCCCACCTAACCTCCTTCCTATAAATACCCCCAGCCTTGGCCTTCAAAAAGGGGCTTCTCCCTTGGAATTTTTGGACCTTAAGAGCTCCAAAAACTCAATAATGGCCTCCAACATGGCCATGGGAGATGAGATAAGTAATTAAAACATAACATACATGTTTTCCTTCAACACTTGAGCACTAGCAAGACTTGCTACACCGCCTCTAGATCTCTTGGACACTAAAGCCTACCTTGCCTATAGTTGACCAAGTCAACTCACTCCAAGGAAGAAGAAGGACAACTTAGTCAAAGTTCACCATACATACAACTTTGTACACAAATGTTGTAACATCTTTTGTAATCGATCAAAGATATGATAAATGAGAATTATAAAGTGGACGTAGGCGTTAGTGCCGAACCACTATAAAAGCTGTGTCTCCTTGCATTTACATTATTTACTGCTTATTCTGATAATTGTTCACACTCGCACATTGGGTGTTGGTGTGCGACAATTTTGCCCGTCAACACTTATCGGGTTAAGTTTGTGGGACTATATGTAAATATTACCCAACCCCTCCAAATTTGCTTAACCCATCCACTATTCCAATCAATTTACTTAACACTAACCTTATTTCATAATCATGCAGTTCCTATGGATTAGATTTTGTTAAGTAGTCCAGTTCATTACCATGTCCATTTATAGTTTATAATGGGTTAGACCTCCCACATTAGGCCTACAACATGTGCATGCTGGATATGCCGGTCAGGTCCAGGCAGTCTTATTCCACAGTTGGGTCTAACCTCGTGTCTTAGCCCAATTCGTATTTGCGTACTTAGACCTCCCACATTAGGTTTAACATTATTTGCTGCTGGATATGCCGGTCGGGTCCGGGTAGATTTCCACCACGAATGCAACCTAACCTCGTTTCATAAGTACAGTTACAATTCCGAATTGTAATTACTAGATATTCTATTATTAATTAATTAATTAATCCTTTCCGTTTATAGGTGTTAATGCCCATTTTACCTAATAATTTGAATTATATGTCCAAAAATGTTCGTATTCAAATTATGTCAATATTAACCCTTTTTACCTTATTTCCTAACTAGCTCACTCATAAACTGGTGGCACGCCTAGGCTAGTCAATAGCCTAGTCATAAATGATAATAGGGAAAATAATGGGAATATAACCAAAGTGATCACCTTGGCATAAACATAAACTAGCATGATGATAAGGTGAACGTACATACTGGCATGGACATGTAATTAACATTATAACAAGGTGGACATAAAACTGATGAACTGGTGGCAGTCAATTGATTCTAATATAACTACGATGTCATAATAAGCATAGTAAGATCTAAATTAGCAGTTTAGATGTCCAACTGATTTAGATCTAACATGATAACACAAGGTGATAAATTAAATCACATAATTTAGATCTAGAGGTTAAAATAGATCTAACACCATCAGAATGACATAATAGCATGTTTAGATCTAAATGTGGGTTCACATGTCCAACTTACAACATATCTAAGTTGATCGCAATATGACAGGTGAAAGATGATTTACATAAAGAGTTAGATCTAACCAATGTCTCAACTGTCCAATTAACAGATTTACATTCACCACAACATAGTTACAAGTCATGATCCACATAGGTAACATAACAGAATAACCACAATTGCATTGGATCTAAAGGTATAGATCCATCATGACATAGTATAAGATTTAACAATAGCATAGATTCATAGTTTACAACATATCCAATTCATAGTATTTCACCATTTACTTTTATTTATTTAAACCTAAAAGCTACTAGAAACTCACTACGTTAGGTCTAGAGAATAGAGAGACTGGATCTTGAATTTTTGGATTTGATTTGCAAAGTTGAATGTTGTATGTTGTTAAAGAAAACGAATCTGTCTCAGTTCGCACACCAGTAGAATTTGGCTCCCATAATTTCCAATGAAGAAATAAGAGAATTGGACATATGTATATAGCTGCAGAACCCTCTGAAACTGACTGCCACCTCAGCCCTAGGGGTGTCGACACCGCTGTGGGTGGTTCGATCCATAGGTCGACACCCCTCTAGGGGTGTCGAACCCTTAGAGCGGGAAATTTTCCGCCTTGAAGAATTTTTGATTTTCGAACTATTATGGATAGGGTCTGACTCATATCTGACTCATACATGACTCATATGTGTTTATATGTTCTTTCTACGCGTATACAAACTTAAAACCATGATAACTTCTTCATACGGCGTCTGTTTTACGCAAACAAAATGTCTGTCTTGACCAAAATTTTGAGACGAACGCGATGGCGCAGTCCGTTTTCCTTAATTCTGAATACTAAACCAATTATTATTTAATTTATCCTCTTTTAGTGTCGTTAAAAAATCGGGGTGTTACATTCTCCCTACTCAAAGGATTTCGTCCCCGTAATCTCTAAGTTTGGAGGAATGCATATCCTACCATCCATCTACTTATCTAATAACCATATACATCCATTGTCCTTAGAGCCTTCTAATGCTTATATGAATATATGCAACTGTGGATGTATATGTCCCAACACTAATGTGAAAGATCAGGCGGTCTACTGATTCAGTTGACCTCCTTAATGCAATGTATGTTAGTGCCATGAATCCAATATGTATGCAAATAAACCTTTTATATCATATAAGTTCTATATGTGTGAACACTCATTCATCCAAATGCAACATCCATATGCTAGTTCATCCATTTCCATCCATAAAAGAAAAGAAAATGCACACACATCCATATGCAGTATGAAAGTGATTGAGCGGATCTTAGTGCCTAATGTGTGTGTGTGTATATGCATCCACAGGATACCACTAGTGATCACTTGCATCCACTTGCATACATCAAACATAACATGTCTCAAACACATGTTTACATCCATAGGATTCCTATCTAAAAGTCAAAAAAAAACTATGGATAAGATATGCTCAAATGATAGAAACAAGCACTGATAAAACTTGGAAAAAGGGGTTAAGAGCATACCCTTGTAAAGGAAAGGGTACGAAGCACGAATCTTGTCTTCAGTTTCCCAAGTCGCATCCTCGGGGTTATCTCCCCATTGAACCTGTAGCAATTTGATCTCTGTATTGCATAGCTTTTTAACTTCTGATCCCAGAATACGTGTAGGGACTCGCCTGACCGTCTCCTCCCTTTCCACTTCTACTTTTTCCAACACACTCAGCTCAACGATTACTATGGTGTCATGTAGACACTTCTGTAGATGAGAAACATGGAAAACATCATGAACACTGGATATATTGACTGGGAGTTTTACTTTATAGGCCATTTGGCCAATCCTCTCGATAATGGGAAATGGTCCCATAAACCTAGGTGCCAACTTCCCTACTGATCCGAAGCGAACCTCATTCCTCATAGGTGACACTTTGATAAAAACCAAGTCTCCTACTTCCAATTCGAGGTCGGTCCTTCTCTTATCTGCATATAATTTCTGCCTATCATGAGCTGTCTTCATCCGCTGTCAAAACACGACAATCTTTTAGGACGTTTCCCTAACCATATCTGATCTAAGTAATAATCTTTCTGTAGATTCCCACCAACAATTTGGTGATCTACATGGTCATCTGTACAATGCTTCGAAGGGTGCCATGCCGATGCTAGCTTGATAACTTTTATTTTAGGCAATCTCTACTAAAGTAAGATGCTCTTCCTAAGTCCCTCCGAAGTCTAGGATACACAGCATCAAAAGATCTTCAATAATCCTGTTCACCCTCTCTGTCTATCCATCGGTCTGATGATGATAAGCGGTGCTCAAACACAACTGTGTATCTAATGCTTCTTGCAAGCTCCTCCAAAATTCGCTGGTAAAGATGGGGTCATGATCGCTCATGATGCTGGAAGGTACTCCACGAAGACGAACTATCCCACGAATATAAATTGATGCCAACCATGATGTCGTCCTCTTACTCTTAACTGGAATAAAGTGAGCACTCTTAGTGAGTCTATCTACCATAACCCAGATACCGATGTTGCCTTTCTTCGATCTAGGTAAACCATCTATGAAATCCATAGAGACGCTCTCCCATTTCCACTGCGGAACCTCCAACGGATGAAGTAATTCATTGAACTTCTTTTGCTCAGCTTTGACTTGCTGGCAAACTAAACATTGAGAAACAAATTCGACCAAATCTTTCCTCATCCCAGCCCAAAAGAAAACCCTCTTCATGTCCCTGTACATCTTATCACCGCCTGGATGAATGGTCATCTTAGAATGGTGGGATTCTTCTAGGACTGCCTTTATCAAGCTTCCAGTTTGAGGAACACAAAGCCTTCCATCCCATCACAACCACCCCTTTTCATCTATGGCATATCTACTGAGGTGACTAGAAGTCTCCCCTCTTCTGAGCTTATCCATGATGTCTAGAATCTGTGGGTCACCTTGTTGCGAAGCTCCTACCTAGTCCATAAGAGTTAGTCGTATCTCTAAGGATGCAAACAAATCAGGCAAAATCTCGACGGAGGGTCTAAAATCAAAAGCTGATATGAACTCTAAGTTCTTTCTTTCCACAAACAGAGGACTCAGAGCCTCTCTGCCTACTTAGTTTGCCACCACATTACCCTTGCCAGGGGTATAAGAAATTTCAAAATCATAAGAAGCTAGAAACTCCATCCACCGTTGTTGCCCTAAATTGCGGTCCATCTACGAGAACAGATACTTGAGAGATTTATGATCGGTGTATAACTCGAACTTCTCTCCAAGTAAATAATGATGCTACATCTTTAACGCAAACATTATGGCAGCTAGCTCTAGATCATGGGTGGGGTAGTTCTTTTCATGAACTCTCAACAGTCTACCCCCATAAGACACTGCTTTCCCTTCTTGCATTAGAACCACACTAAACCCTGTACCACATGCATCAGTGTAAATAGTAAACACCTTATTCCCGTCAGGCAAGGTCAAGACTGGGGCTTTTGTCAGAGCCCTCTTCAGTCCTTGGAAAGCAACGCCACAGTCTATATCCCATGAAAATGCCAAGTTCTTCTTCGTCAACTTGGTGAGTAGGGCTGATATCTTTATGAAGTCCTTAGTGAACTTCTTATAGTAACCTGCTAACCCAAGAGAGCTTCTCACCTCGGTTGCATTTTTAGGAACCTACCAATCTTACACTGCAACCACCTTCACGAGATCTACAGCTATCCCTTCTTTAGAGACCACATGCCCTAAGAATCTCACCTCTTTTCCCCAAAAATGGCATTTGGAGAATTTTTCTTTAAGCTAATTGTCACGGAGAGTTTTCAAAACTTCTCTCAAATGTTAGGCATGCTCTTCTTTGCTTTTGGAGAAGGTCAAAATATAATCAACAAAGACTACAACAAATTTATTTAGGAACTCCCAAAATACCCTGCTCATCAGATTTACAAAATAGGCGGGTGCATTCGTCAGCCCAAAAGGCATAACTAGCCATTCAAAGAAACCGTCCGGAGTCCTAAAGGAAGTATTATCTATGCTGTCCTTAGACACCCTCAACTGATGGATCCCCGTGGCCAAGTCTAACTGAGAAAATACCGAGGCACCAACAAGCTAATCAAATAAATCATCTTTCCTCGAAAGCGGGGGTGCCTATTCTTCTTAATGAGTTTATTCAGCTCTCTATAATCAACATACAAACGAAGCGAACCATTCGCCTTAGTTGCGAATACTACTAGAGCACCCCATTCAGATATGCTTCATCTGATAACCCTTTCTCAAGTAGCTCCCCTACTTGCTTACTCAGCTATCTCCTTTCCCTTGGAGCCATGTGGCGCACTAGCAATGCAACTGGCTTTGCATTGTCCACCAAATGTATACGACAGTCGATCTCATGCCTCGGAGGTAAACCCCGAACCTCATCAAAAACATCGGAAAAGTCTTAGACTACTGGAATAGATTGCAGATCATTGATAGATGCATCAAGAGACTCTAGGAAACTAAGCATAACCGACCATTGTGGGTCACACGAAATATCGAGGGTTCTCCCATGACAAGTCAGAAGCCTAACAACCCTCTTCTCATACCAGAATGGCACCATACGTGGTAAGCTAATCCATTCCTAGAATCAAACTATAGCTCATAAAACCGAGCACATGCGCTTCATATTCAAACTCGATGCCTAACACAGATATTTTCAAACCCTGACAAATCATAGATAAATGAGCCGAACCACCAATGGGGTTTGAAACAACTATGGGATCCACTACCGTACTTGTAATTAAGTGCAGAGATTCAACTATAGAACTTGATATAAATGAATGTGAGGCACCAGAATCAAAAATTGTCTGAATATTATGGTTTGAAAGAAAAATTAAACCTTACACACAAAAATTTCTACCTCTATCAGGAGTACTGATAGCGAGAGCTTGCACCTACCCTCCAGAAGTCCTAGTCCTTTGACCCTGTCCCTGTGATCCCTGCTTCTTCGTGCACTCTCTAGCAAAGTGTCCGGCCTCACCACAGTGGTAGCAAGAGTTCTTCCTTCGCATGCAGTCTTTAACAAGATGACCTTCCTTCCCACAATGGTGACATTTTCTCTTATCCTTACCTTTGTCATTTTTGCCTCCTTTCTTTTGTTGTTGCTGCTGCCCCTTCTTGGGCAACACCTTCCTATTTTGTAATGTCTCCTTAGCCTTCTTTTCTCCCTTGTCTTCCTCATGCATTAGGGCCATATCGACAAGCTTTTCAAAAGTGGCCCCTATTGGAATATCGGACCTGGCTAAACCATGCAGAGGCTCATTCAGCCCTTTAGCTAACCACAAAGCCCTTTTGTGTGGCGTATCCGCCAACTCTAAACCAAACCTTGCTAGCTGGTTGAATTTATTCACTTACTCTTTTACTGTCAAGTTTCCTTGTTTGAGTGCTAAGAATCTCTCCATTTGCATGCTACTTTCGGCTTGGGAAAGAAATTTCATTTCGAACCTCTATCTAAAATCTTGCCAAGTTTCCACCAGACGTCCAGCTTAAGTGACTTCCCACCAAAATGAGGCTTTGTCCTTCAGTAGCCAGGCGGCTAACTGGACCTTTCTTCTATTCCCTTCTTCAAAGATTATGAATAAGTCCTCGGTCTCCTTGTGCCAATTCTGAACTTCTATGAATGTCTCATTCCCATGGAATGGCTTCCCTCCCATAGCATGGAAGTCCTTGCAGATCTTGGTGAAGTTATCTGCTCTTGAAGGGGAGAAGGAGGAGGAATGGCTGGTGCAGCCGGGGGAGGAACATTTCCTTGGCCTTCGGCAGGCGCCGTGGCCTCCTAATATCTACGGGACCATACGGGTATTGTGATGCCCACTGGGATATTAGGAATGTTTTGTTCCCCAGACATGCTGAAAAAGGAAAAAGGAAGAAATTTAGATAAAGGACTGAAGGATAATACATATGGCTTTTTGGGGAATGTTTTTCAAAATAACTTTTCTTTTTGAAAATGCTTTCTTTTAAAATAATTTTGAAAATAATTTTCAAAAACTTTTATCTAATCTGGTAACCTTCAGCTCTTATACTAAGTGTGACACCCCATGTCTGTTATTGTCACTCACTAAGGGAATGCATTAAGTTTCGTGAAGTGTTATAGGTAAACAGACACAGAATAATTACAAGACAAATATAAATAAGATAGCAGCAGAAATTCAAATTTTTATTTCAAACATAAATCATAATACTATGGTCCACGATACCATAAGTCACAAAAACCATTACAATAAAATAACTTTTGTCTTGCACCATCAGAATACATAAGAATATAAAAAACATAAATCCCCAATTGAAAGAGTTAAGCCATAGTAGAGACAAGAACTTGAGCCATACTTCAGAAGTAGCTCCTAGCAAGATGATATCTGAGTCCTGACTAAGCCTGAGTGTTTCCTCCATGAGAACCTGAGGGGGGTAGAACGGAAGAAAGTAGGAGAAACAAAAGGGTCAGACATGAAATCTGGCGTGTCTAGTTATTTTTAGCCAGTAAATAAATAAAAGTAACATGATAGGCATATAAATTGGATAAGAGGGATCACTACATAAACGGTAGGAGTGACAAGGTAGACAGGGTAAGGTGTATGCACTTTTCTAATGATTACTCTGCACTATTACTAGTATAACCAGAATGAGATGATCCTTTCCACTATAAGGTGGTAGACTTAGGCCGTATGTCCAAATATACCCTAACCACTACCCTAATCGATCGGATCCCTACTCCGTAGATACTCTGTGCCGACCCCACGGTAGGATGTATCATGTCCTACAGTGGCAACCCCTCACTGATATGTACAGCCCCATATCTACTGGTGTCACGGTCGTCTTATCCCCCTCTGCCTGACTCATGCACGCACATGGCCCAGTCGGTTTGCGCTGCCCACACCGTCCTCCACATTCGGATCTCTTACAATCAATCAGTAAGCGCATCCCCTCTCTGCCTAGTACGGAGTATTTTATTCGATACTTACTTCAGGTTACTGACCGAAATGGGTCCCACAAAATATGATACAAGCTCTGCCTTTTGTCTTGTATCCCCCATTAGGTTTTTCATTGACTATGTATACTACTAGGTGTCTTTAAGTACATAGCCCTATACTAGTTATGCTTACCCTGAAAGGTGTCTTTGATTACATAACTTTATTATTTATTTCTTCTGGTTGTGTATGCCACTAGATGTCTTTAACTACATAACCTTATCGGGTTATGTTTTTGGGCCTATATGTAAGTATTACCCTCCCCCCTCCAAATTTGCTTAACCCATCCATTATTCCAATCAATTTACTTAACCCTAACCTTATTTCATGATCATACAGTCCCTATGGATTAGATTTGGTTAAGTAGTCCAGTTCATTACCATGTCCATTTATGGTTTATAATGTGCTAGACCTCCCACATTAGGCCTACAACGTGTGGATGCTGGATATGCCAGTCAGATCCGGACAGTCTTACTCCACAGTTGGGTCTAACCTCGTGTCCGAGCCTGATTCGTATTTGCGTACTTAAACCTCCCACATTAGGTTCAACATTGGTGGCAGCTGGATACGCAAGTCGGGTCCGGACGAACTTCCACCACTAATGCAACCTATCCTCGTGTCATAACTACAATTACAATTCCTAATTGTAATTACTAGACATTCCATTATTAATTAATTAATCAATTAATTAATCCCTTCCTTTTATAGGCGTTAATGCCCATTTTACCCAATAATTTGAATTATATATCCAAAAATGTTCGTATTCAAATTATGCCAATATTAACCCTTTTTCCTCCATTTCCTAACTAGCGAACTCATAAACTGGTGGCATGCCTTGGCTAGTCAATAACTTAGTCATAAACGATAATAGGGAAAATAATGGGAATATAACCAAAGTGATCTTCTTGGCTTAAACATAAACTAGCATGATGATAAGGTGAATGTACATACTAGCATGGACATGTAATTAATATCATAACAAGGTGGACATAAAACTGATGAACTAGTGGCAGACAATTGATTCTAATATAATTACGAAGTCACAATAAGCATTGTAAGGTCTAAATTAGCAGTTATATGTCCAATTGGTTTAGATCTAACATGATAACAGAAGGTGATAAATTAGATCACATAATTCAGATCTAGAGGTTAAAACAGATCTAACACCAATCAGAATGACGTAATAGCATGTTTAGTTCTAAATATGGGTTCACATGTCTCTAAGTTGATCGAAATATGATAGGTGAAAGGTGATTTACATAAAGAGTTAGATCTAACCAATGTTGCAACTGTCCAATTAACAGATTTACATTCACCACAACATAGTTAAAGTCAAGATCCACATAGGTAACATAATAGAATAACCACAATTGCATTAGATCTAAAGTTGTAGATCCATCATGACATAGTATAAAATTTAACAATAGCATAGATTCATAGTTCACAACATATCCAATTTACAGTCTTTCACAATTTACTTATATTTATTTAAACCTAAAAACAACTAGAAACTCACTGCGTTAGGTTTAGATAATAGAGAGAATAGATCTTGAATTTTTGGATTTGATTTGCAAAGTTGAATGTTGTTGAAGAAAACGAATCCGTCTTAGTTCGCACACCAGCAACATTTGACTCCCATAATTTCCAATGAAAAAATAGGAGAATTGGAAACATATATTTGGCTGCAAAACCCTCTTAAACCGACTGCCACCTCAGCCCTAGGGGTGTCGACACCCCTGTGGTTAGGTCGACACATAGGTCAACACCCCTTAAGGGGGGTCGACCCGGTGTCGACACCCCTCTAGGGGTCGACCCCCTAGAGCGAGAAATTTGCAGCCTTGACGAATTTTTGATTTTCGAACTGTTTTGGATAGGGTCTGACTCATATCTGACTCATACGTGACTCGTATGTGCATATATTTTCTTTCTTTGCGTATACAAACTTAAAACCCTCATAACTTCTTTATATGGTGTCTGTTTTACGCAAACCAGATGTCTATCTTGACCAAAATTTCGAGACGGACGCAAAGGCACATCCCTTTGTCCTTAATTCTGAGTATTAAATTAATTATTATTTAATTTATCCTCTTTTAGTGTCATTAAAAGTTCGGGGTGTTACAATGCTTGAGGAAGTAGAAGTGGAACGGGAGGCGGCAGTTCGAAGAGTTCCTACCATATTCTTGGATAAGAAGTTAAGAAGCTACGTAGCAGAGAAGTCAAGTTGATGAAAGTTCAGTAGGGAGATAACCAAGAAGATGCAACTTGTGAGACTGAAGACAAGATTCGCGCTTCGTACTCTTTTCCTTTCGAGGGTATGTTCTTAACTTCTTTTCCAAAGCTTTTATTCATGCTTGTTTCTATCATTTAAGTATATCCTATCGATTGAGTCTTTGACCATTAGGTAGAAATCCCGTGGATGTAAACATGTGTTTGAGACATGTTATGTATGATGGATGCAAGTGGTTGTTAGTGGTTACTCATGGATGCATATACGCACAAATTAGGCATTAGATCGGCTCAATCACTCTCATACTGCATATTGATGTGTGTGAATTTTTCTTCTTTTCATGGATGAAAATGGGTGTATCACCATATGAATGTTGCATTTCGATGAATGATTGCGCGCACATATAGAACTTGCATGTTATAATAGGATTATTTGCATACATGTTGGATTCATGCACTAACATACATTGCATTAAGGAGGTTGACTGAATCAGTAGACCGCCTGATCTTTCGCATTAGTATTAGCACATATACACACACCTTTTCATACGTTCATATAGGCATTAAAAATTTTTAAGGACATTGGATGCCTGTGATTAGTGGATGAGTAAATGGATGTGGATGTTAGGATATACATTCTTCTTAACTTAGAGATTTCAGGGACGAAATCCTTTGAGTAGGGGAGAATGTAACACCCTGTAATGTTAACAACACTAAAGATGATAAATTAAAGAATACCTAATTAAATATTCAAAATAAAGTGAAACGGACTGCGCCATTGCATTCATCTCAGATTTTGGTTAAAATAGTCACCTAGTTTGTGTAAAACGACACTGTATGAAGAAGATATTAAGGTTTGAAGTTTGTATACATATAAGGCAGTTATATATATGTATAGAAAATAAGCTCATAGTTCAAAAATCAGTTCAAATTCGAAGGCGGGAGATTTGGTAGGGAGTCGGACCCGTTGGGGGTCGACACACACTAGGAGTGCCGACACCCATGTCCACACACACAGATCCGAGCTAGGATCATTTCTGTGTACGTGGACTTGTTTTCTGACCTGATTCGTGAACCCTAGGCTATAAATAAGACCCTACTCTCAGTGTTCTATTCATTCTAAAACAATGGAGAACTAGATGCTGCCTCTGCCTAGATTGAGAATGACTTTTCTTCTTCAACAAACAAGTCATTCAAGTGTAGAGATCTGTGATTCAACATCTACAATTACTCCTCTTTATTTTCTTAGATCCAATCACAGTGAGTCTACGTTATTTTTAGATCTAAATACTTAAAAGTTAATCTTGTCATGACTATAACTTGGATCTAAGTGTAACGACCCGCATTCTACGCATCATAGGATCGTAGAGTATTTATTTCTTTTACATACGAAGTCGTATGGTCATGTAACTTTGGGAGACGACTATTGGGGTCATTTCCCATGTTCATGATTTTTCCCGATTTTTAAATGACCATTTTACCCCTAGTTGGCACTGTTTTGGCCATAACTTTTGACTGGAAAGGAATTTTGACCTGAAACCACTTCCATTGGCTTCGGATGATGGTTTCTCTTTCCGTAGAGTGGTCACATTAGCCAAACGGACTTACCGTTTGGGAGATATGGCTGAAACAAGTTTCAGATGGAGAAAAACAGCTTAATTGGGCTTAACCGGGTGATTAGCAGCTAGGCCCAAGGGGAATTTCGGGTTTAGAGGTATAGGAGGTCTGATTAGGGTTAGGTTATCACTTTCATTTCAGTTTTGAGCAGCCACAAACCTCCTTGAGACCTTAGTAATGGCTTCCTACATCTAAAACACCCCAAATCACTCTCTAATTGAAGATTAGGCTTAGCAACACCAAATTAAGGAGAAAAAGCACCAAAGCAAGGTTGGAACTGCTGTTAGACATCAGTATTCGCCCCAAATCAGAGGAGTTTCAGTTCTGAGAATTTCATTTGTGGCCAAGGTGAGTGATAGCATCATTTTGACACTAATTACGGTTAATTAAGGGTAATTAGTAAGGATTAGCGAATTTATACGTAAATAAATTCTGGAAAAATTCTTAAAATTTTAAAATAATGTTTTAAGGCTCTGTTAGAAATTTGGGTTAATTTCGATGTGTTTTGCTAATCGTATGCTTAAACATGATTAGGAGGGATTATAAGAAAATGTGAGGTTTTGGCCACTTTTGATCCATTTTGATTCATTTAAATTGTTGTTTGTTGTTTGTGGTTGCTATTACATGTTACTATGACTCTATGGTATGTTTCATGATTGATTCGAATAGTTAAATTGCTCGAAAACGTCGTCGAATGGCGTAGAAAGCTTGCTGGAAAGTTACAGAAGTGTGCAGGCTCCGAACCGGTTCGGATCGGAGAAAGGGGTCGGATCGGACTAGGGAACTGACCAAGGGA
The DNA here is from genome assembly GCA_030737875.1 of Allium sativum. Lineage (NCBI taxonomy): Eukaryota > Viridiplantae > Streptophyta > Magnoliopsida > Asparagales > Amaryllidaceae > Allium > Allium sativum. The sequence continues at coordinate 930,251,726 of CM060922.1, read as the reverse complement.
ATCCGAACTGGATGAGGACATGCCACTGGAAGAAGTTTGGCAGGAAGGAAGGCCATTGCTTAGAGTTGGAGTTGGACAGAAGATCGGATCGGAGCGATGGAGCGGATCGGATCGGAGTAAGCTAGGGAGCGGAGCGGATCAGATCGGAAGAGTGATTGGAGGCCAGATCGGATCGACTTGGAGATGCAGGGCTCGGATCGGAAGCAAAGAAGAAATAAGCTAGGGATTGGAGCGCTGGAGGGAAGGACACCCGACCCGACCTGGAGGAGGACCCCGACCCGACCCGGAGCGAAGTGCCCGACCCGAAAAGACAAGGAGAAGGACTCGAACCCAGAGCATGGGTGACCGAACCGAACCGAGCATGGGTGACCGAACCGAACCGAGCATGGGTGACCGAACCGAACCGAGCATGGGTGACTGAACCGAACCGAATTCTAGAGCTGCTACTGCACGACAACTTTTCTGAAGACCCACTCCAATTCAACCAAACCCGAGATGCAAAGGAAGTCCAAATGAGAAGTTAGAGCTTAAGATTCAGATGGGAATCAACGAGTTCACTTCATGATTGGGCTTTGCTGCGGGACGCGTGCTAAGGAGTTATCGACACCTATAGCTTTGGACCACTATGGTAGGAGGTACGAAGGCGGATTCAGGGCCATTATGGCATTGGTAGAACCAAGGGCTATGACCAATGAAGTGGGTCATTGAAATGTTTGGTCATGACTCCAAGTGTTTGGCTTGGTCACAGCAGGGTTTCTACAAGTCGGGATTCGTCGTTGCCTCAGTTTGTCTAGTGTTCCAAAGTGGTAGATGTCGTACGCTTTAGGCACTGAGTGAGAGGTGTGAGGATGGTTGCTATGGATGATTTGTTGCTATCATTGTGACATGCACACCCCACCCCCGTATTCTTACACTATTTATTATGGCACCTTGGAGTATTGTACGGTATGTGGTACTAACTCTTTGGTTGCAGGTCCAGGTTCAGGTATGGCTTAGTATACCTGTTATTATTCTGTTTAGATGCTTATCGCTCATACCAGGCTTTATGTCTGACCCAGAGTTTTATGTCTCTTCTTATTACTCTGGGTGCTCACACGAGCAGACTAGAGACAGGTTAGCTGGTGATGCACGGGTAGATGATCCGGAGACGAGCAGGAGGCTTCCACGTACTATATACATAATATTCTCCCTGTGTTGTTGAAGATCACTGCTTGGGCATTGTTGGTGTATCTTCTATTTTAGCTTTCTTTTGTTTAGAGACAGTAAATTTGGAAAGTTGTAATAAGCTGTATTTGGATTTCCGCTGCTTTGAGATTGATGTTGGTTTTAGTTATCAGCTTATGCACTGTCTCGCCTGTTTTATGTCAAGTATGTTATTATTATATTTTATTCCATGCGCTGTGAGACATTCTACAGGTCCTTTGATTAGTTCGTTCCCTTCTTTCCTTTCTTCTGACGACCGTCTTGTGCTAGTCGGGCATGTGTACAGCGCACTTTTGGAGGAAATGCAGGCTGGTGCGAGGCGGGCCGTCACACTTGGTATCAGAGCTCTAGGTTGCGTAGTTAACCTAGGGAAGTTATCAGGGAGAGATATTATACGTATACGAGAGAGCGTATTTGTGATTACTTTGGTTTTTAAAAGCTGTATATATATACTATTAGTAGTATAAGGATGAAGTTGTACTGCACTAGCACCACTATGGAGTCGTTAATCGTTTCCTTTTTCAGATTGACGATGAGCCGAGATACTAGAGGTGCTGGTAGGGGAGCCAATAATGGGATTGCTGCCGACATGAGGACGATGTTTACTGACCTCATGAGAGAGATGCTTAGAGATGTGCAGAGGGCAGCTCCCAATGGTGGAAATGGTGGTGGTCCAATAGTGCAGGCGCCAAGAGTCGACTTCGCCAAGCTGAATAAGGATTATACTAGTCTTGGTGGGAAGTCATTCCATGGAACGGAGTCGGCTACGGACGTTCAGGATTGGTTGGATAGTTGCGAGCGAATCTTCGAGGATTTGGGTATCGAGGATGCGATGAAGAGAAAGCTAGCGTCCCGTCAGCTGCAAGGGCGGGCAATGAATTGGTGGAATGCTATAAAGGCAGCTACTCCCGAAGACCAGATTACTTGGGAGCAGTTTAAGGCTCGCTTTAGTGAGAAGTTCATTCCAGCTGCTCAGAAGTCAATGTTGTTTAAGAAATTCTTGGAGCTCAAGCAGAATGGCAGAGCTGTCTCGGAGTATATTGCTGAATTTGACACTTTGTCAAAATATGGGTTATCTCTTATTGATACTGCCGAGAAAAAGAATGAGTAATTTATAACTGGTTTGGATCAGTACTTGGGGGAAAAACTTATTAACCACATCGATGAGACGTTTGAATCGATTGTGGGGAAAGCATTAAGATCAGAAAGTCTCTACCCTAAGCCGAAGACTGAAGTTGCATCCGCAGAAGAGCCAAAGCCACAAACTAGTGGTGGAGGCAAAGGTGGTTCTCAGAATAAGAGAAAGCAGAATCAGGCTAAGGAGGGCCAGAAGAAAAAGAATAAGCAAGATGTGGAGTGCTTCAGCTGTGGTAAGAAGGGCCATTATGCTAGTAATTGTCGGGCCAAGCCAGCGGATAGGAAGTGCTTCAATTGTGGCCAATTGGGACATCACAAGGACAAGTGTCCGCAACCCCCTAAGGAAAAGCAAATGGTGAAAGCATATGCTCTTAATGCTATTCCTTCTTCGTCGAATGCCCCAACTGCGGCGGAGAAGGGAAAGAATGTCGTCATTCAAGGTATGCTTTCTGTTTATGATGTTCCTGTTAGAGTTTTGTTTGATACCGGAGCTTCCAGTTCTTTCATATCTAGTGACCTGGTAGATAGATTGGGATTGGAGCCCGAGATTGTCGATAGACCTTTAGTAGTGACGAACCCGATTGGTGGTTCGACTAGTCTTAGCATGATTTGTCGTAATGTGGTTCTATCGAGTCATGGATGCATGTTTGTTTGTGATTGCTTTGTTTTGGGCTTTACTGGGTTTGGCATTATTTTGGGAGTAGATTGGCTCCAAAGATACGGGGTGGTGGTAGACTGTGAGGGCTTGTTGGTGACAGCTAGAGCGGATGATGGGCGGAGGATAGTGTTTGGTGGTCTACCCAGTAAGGGGGTATTGGCTAGTTTTCTAAACTCCCTCGACATTCCGCATAGTGAGTTGTCAGGTTTGCCCGTGGTTGGCCAGTATCCGGATGTTTTCGAAGAAGTGACCGGACTTCCACCACACCGAGAGATTGAGTTCCGTATTGATTTGATAAAAGATGCCAGACCTATAGTGATGCCACTTCGTCGTATGGCACCAAGAGAGCAACGGGAGCTCGAAGTGCAAGTCAGCGATCTTTTGAAGAAGGGATTTATCAGAAGGAGTGTTTCTGAATGGGGAGCACCAGTTGTGTTTGCTACCAAGGCGGATGGTTCCCTTCGTTTGTGTGTAGACTACCGCGAGTTGAATAAAGTGACGAGGAAGAACAAGTATCCTCTACCGCGGATAGATGATTTGTTTGATCAATTGAGTGGCGCGAGAGTATTTTCTCAGTTGGATCTCGCGACAGGTTTTCATCAGCTTAGAGTGGAAGCTGAGAGTATAGCAAAAACGGCATTTCGAACGCCGTCTGGATTTTATGAATGGTTGGTTATGCCATTTGGGCTGACTAATGCCCCGGCATATTTTGTGGACCTTATGAATAGGGTATTCAGAGATCAGCTGAATAAGTCTGTCCTTGTGTTCGTTGATGATATTTTGGTCTATTCGAGGACAGAGGAAGAACACAAGGAACATTTAAGGGTAGCGATGGAGGTGTTGAGAAAACACCAATTGAAGGCAAAGTTTTCTAAGTGTCACTTCCGGAAGAGGGAAGTGAGGTTCTTGGGCCATGTTGTATCAGAGAATGGTATTGCCGTGGACCCAGCGAAGGTGGCTACGGTACAAGATTGGCCTACGCCCAAGAACGCAACAGATGTAAGAAGTTTCTTGGGATTAGCGGGATATTATCGTAAGTTTATCCAAGGTTTCTCCAAGATAGCAGCATCATTGACCCAATTGACCAAGAAAAATCAAGCTTTTGTCTGGGATGAAAGGTGCGAGAATGCATTCAGAAGTCTAAAGGACAAGTTGACAAGCGCACCAGTGTTAGTCATTCCTAAGGGGGATGAAGAGATGACGGTATACACGGATGCCTGTGGTACCGGACTGGGTGCTGTATTGATGCAAGGCGGTAGGGTTGTAGCTTATGCAAGTCGGCAATTGAAACCGCACGAGAGGAGATACCCTACCCATGATTTAGAATTGGCAGCAATCGTGTTCGCGTTAAAGATGTGGAGACACTATCTCTTGGGAGAAAAGTTTGAGCTGTTTACAGATCATAAGTCGTTAAAGTATCTATTCTCCCAGAAGGATTTAAATCTCCGTCAGCAGAGATGGTTAGAGTTCTTAGCTTCCTATGATTTTGACATCGCATACACACCAGGAAAGGGCAATGCGGTGGCTGATGCATTGAGTAGAAGACATGCCAGCTTAGGGGCTATGTTCCTTGAATGGAAGCAACTGGAGTTTATCGCGGGGTTTGATTTCAGACCAAAGTGCGAATTGGATCCAGAAATGTTAGCAAGTTTGACGATCAGACCCACTTTGATTGAACGAATCGGCTCTAGTCAGAGGGACGATCCTAACCTATTGGAAATCATCTCCAAGTTAGAGATGGGTATCGATGAGGAGATGAATAAGTATGGGCTTGATCGAGATAGATGGCTTAGAAAGGATGGAAAGCTTGTTGTACCCAATGTCAATGGATTGAGAGATGAAGTGCTTAGAGAATGTCATCACTCAAAGCTGACTATACACCCCGGTGGTAATAAGATGTATCGAGATATGAAGCAGACTTACTACTGGGAAGGAATGAAACGAGACGTTGGGAAGTTTATATCCAAGTGCATGAATTGCCAGCTAGTTAAAGCCGAGCAAAAGAAGCCTAGTGGGTTGTTACAGCCCTTGGAAATTCCCGAATGGAAATGGGAGCAAGTCTCGATGGATTTCATCGATGGATTACCAAGGACTAGATCGGGATATGATAGCATTTGGGTAATTGTGGATCGACTAACTAAAAGTGCAAGGTTTATACCAGTCAAATCGACCAGAACGGCAACTAAGTTAGCAGAATTGTATATGAAGTGGATAGTGAGATTTCATGGAGTACCTAAAAGCATTGTGAGCGACCGAGACCCGTTGTTTACTAGTGGGTTTTGGAAGAGCTTACAAGAGGCTCTAGGGTCAGAGTTACATCTCAGTACCGCATATCATCCTCAGACCGACGGTCAGACGGAGAGGGTGAACCGTATTTTGGAAGATCTCTTGAGAGCATGTATATTGGATTTTGGAGGATCATGGGATGACCATTTGCATCTAGTAGAGTTTGCATATAATAATAGCTACCAATCCAGTATCGGTATGGCTCCGTTTGAAGCTTTGTACGGAAGGCCATGTAACTCACCATCATGTTGGATAGAGACTGGCGAGAAGTTTATGCTTGGACCAGATATGGTGAGGGAAACTTCAGATAAGATCAAGATCATTCAGCAACGAATGAAGGCAGCCCAAGATAGGCAGAAGAGTTATGCTGATAAGAGGCGAAGAGACTTAAAATTCTCCGTTGGCGACTTGGTGTTTGTCAAGATTTCTCCGTTGAAGAGCGTAATACGATTTGGCAGGAGAGGCAAGTTGGCACCAAGATTTGTTGGCCCATTCCCTGTTCTTGAACTAGTCGGGAATTTGGCATATAGGATTGACTTACCAGAGAAGATGGCGGGAGTTCATAACGTATTTCATGTTTCCCAACTAAGGAAGTTCGTTCACGACTCAGATATGACTATTCCACCTGATCAGTTAGAGGACTTCGAAGTAGAACCCGAGGCGGTTGGGAACCGCAAGCCGGCCCGTATTGTCGAGTACGACATGAAACAACTTCGAAGGAAGGCGGTGAAGCTAGTCAAGGTACAGTGGAGCGAGGACGAGAGTGATTGTACTTGGGAAACAGAGGAGGACATAAGGAAGAAGTATCCAGAACTCTTTGTCTGGTAAGATTTTGACTTCGATTTAGTTTTTCCGCATGCTAGGATAGGCTTGTTTGCTTGTTTTGCATGTTTGATTGTTATATGTGGTTGTTAGGCATGCGGGATCCTTTGTATGTTTTGGGTTAAGTAATTTCGGGGACGAAATTTCTTAAGGGAGGGAGAGTGTAACGACCCGCATTCTACGCATCATAGGATCGTAGAGTATTTATTTCTTTTACATACGAAGTCGTATGGTCATGTAACTTTGGGAGACGACTATTGGGGTCATTTCCCATGTTCATGATTTTTCCCGATTTTTAAATGACCATTTTACCCCTAGTTGGCACTGTTTTGGCCATAACTTTTGACTGGAAAGGAATTTTGACCTGAAACCACTTCCATTGGCTTCGGATGATGGTTTCTCTTTCCGTAGAGTGGTCACATTAGCCAAACGGACTTACCGTTTGGGAGATATGGCTGAAACAAGTTTCAGATGGAGAAAAACAGCTTAATTGGGCTTAACCGGGTGATTAGCAGCTAGGCCCAAGGGGAATTTCGGGTTTAGAGGTATAGGAGGTCTGATTAGGGTTAGGTTATCACTTTCATTTCAGTTTTGAGCAGCCACAAACCTCCTTGAGACCTTAGTAATGGCTTCCTACATCTAAAACACCCCAAATCACTCTCTAATTGAAGATTAGGCTTAGCAACACCAAATTAAGGAGAAAAAGCACCAAAGCAAGGTTGGAACTGCTGTTAGACATCAGTATTCGCCCCAAATCAGAGGAGTTTCAGTTCTGAGAATTTCATTTGTGGCCAAGGTGAGTGATAGCATCATTTTGACACTAATTACGGTTAATTAAGGGTAATTAGTAAGGATTAGCGAATTTATACGTAAATAAATTCTGGAAAAATTCTTAAAATTTTAAAATAATGTTTTAAGGCTCTGTTAGAAATTTGGGTTAATTTCGATGTGTTTTGCTAATCGTATGCTTAAACATGATTAGGAGGGATTATAAGAAAATGTGAGGTTTTGGCCACTTTTGATCCATTTTGATTCATTTAAATTGTTGTTTGTTGTTTGTGGTTGCTATTACATGTTACTATGACTCTATGGTATGTTTCATGATTGATTAGAATAGTTAAATTGCTCGAAAACGTCGTCGAATGGCGTAGAAAGCTTGCTGGAAAGTTACAGAAGTGTGCAGGCTCCGAACCGGTTCGGATCGGAGAAAGGGGTCGGATCGGACTAGGGAACTGACCAAGGGAATCCGAACTGGATGAGGACTTGCCACTGGAAGAAGTTTGGCAGGAAGGAAGGCCATTGCTTAGAGTTGGAGTTGGACAGAAGATCGGATCGGAGCGATGGAGCGGATCGGATCGGAGTAAGCTAGGGAGCGGAGCGGATCGGATCGGAAGAGTGATTGGAGGCCAGATCGGATCGACTTGGAGATGCAGGGCTCGGATCGGAAGCAAAGAAGAAATAAGCTAGGGATTGGAGCGCTGGAGGGAAGGACACCCGACCCGACCTGGAGGAGGACCCCGACCCGACCCGGAGCGAAGTGCCCGACCCGAAAAGACAAGGAGAAGGACTCGAACCCAGAGCATGGGTGACCGAACCGAACCGAGCATGGGTGACCGAACCGAACCGAGCATGGGTGACCGCACCGAACCGAGCATGGGTGACTGAACCGAACCGAATTCTAGAGCTGCTACTGCACGACAACTTTTCTGAAGACCCACTCCAATTCAACCAAACCCGAGATGCAAAGGAAGTCCAAATGAGAAGTTAGAGCTTAAGATTCAGATGGGAATCAACGAGTTCACTTCATGATTGGGCTTTGCTGCGGGACGCGTGCTAAGGAGTTATCGACACCTATAGCTTTGGACCACTATGGTAGGAGGTACGAAGGCGGATTCAGGGCCATTATGGCATTGGTAGAACCAAGGGCTATGACCAATGAAGTGGGTCATTGAAATGTTTGGTCATGACTCCAAGTGTTTGGCTTGGTCACAGCAGGGTTTCTACAAGTCGGGATTCGTCGTTGCCTCAGTTTGTCTAGTGTTCCAAAGTGGTAGATGTCGTACGCTTTAGGCACTGAGTGAGAGGTGTGAGGATGGTTGCTATGGATGATTTGTTGCTATCATTGTGACATGCACACCCCACCCCCGTATTCTTACACTATTTATTATGGCACCTTGGAGTATTGTACGGTATGTGGTACTAACTCTTTGGTTGCAGGTCCAGGTTCAGGTATGGCTTAGTATACCTGTTATTATTCTGTTTAGATGCTTATCGCTCATACCAGGCTTTATGTCTGACCCAGAGTTTTATGTCTCTTCTTATTACTCCGGGTGCTCACACGAGCAGACTAGAGACAGGTTAGCTGGTGATGCACGGGTAGATGATCCGGAGACGAGCAGGAGGCTTCCACGTACTATATACATAATATTCTCCCTGTGTTGTTGAAGATCACTGCTTGGGCATTGTTGGTGTATCTTCTATTTTAGCTTTCTTTTGTTTAGAGACAGTAAATTTGGAAAGTTGTAATAAGCTGTATTTGGATTTCCGCTGCTTTGAGATTGATGTTGGTTTTAGTTATCAGCTTATGCACTGTCTCGCCTGTTTTATGTCAAGTATGTTATTATTATATTTTATTCCATGCGCTGTGAGACATTCTACAGGTCCTTTGATTAGTTCGTTCCCTTCTTTCCTTTCTTCTGACGACCGTCTTGTGCTAGTCGGGCATGTGTACAGCGCACTTTTGGAGGAAATGCAGGCTGGTGCGAGGCGGGCCGTCACATAAGCTGTGGCTATTTGAATCATATCAAAACTGTTATGACCTGTGTATCTAGGTTATTCTGACGTGAATACGAATTAGATCTAAGCCTACACCTATTGAATCATGTCAGATCTATCATTATTTGTTGATATAATTCATAGTTTAGATCTCATCATGCATGTCCCTATTATGTTAATTAGTGTTATTGTCACAATCGATCTTTTATTAGTTGGATATCTAATTCATTGTTTAGATCTTGTCATGCTTGTTTATGATATTAGAACCAGTTCTGTTATCACATGTTCATCAGATCTGTTCCTATATGCCTATCTTTTCATCTTGCCCAACTTTTTACTATATGTTTCACTAGTTTCTATGCCAATTTTTGCCATTACATGTAAATCTTGTTATTATGTTCATTTCTGCCCTCTTCCCTTCTTCTTTCCCTTTTATTTTTATAGCCGGGCAACCTTCGAGCCTAGGCATGCCGCTAAAATATTCGAATGCATAAAATTGGGAACGAAGGGAAAACGTTAAAATTTGGGCATAACTTGCATTGGGAAATTTGGGCATAACTTGAATGAAATATATGAATAGGGATTTGGGCATAACATGAATGAAATATATGAATATGGATTTGGGGCATAAATCAAATTGTTATTTAGATCTTAAATTTGGGCATATGGTACATAATAAATATGACTTGGAAAAAGGGGCATGAAAACCTATAACGACCTAGGAATAATTGAGTGATAATTGAAATGCCTAGAATTACATTAATTAGAAACGGTAACCGCGCTTAAACACGAGGTTAGATTACACTTGCGGTGGAACCGCCCGGCATATCCAGCGACCACAAGTGGTGAATCTAATGTGAGGGGTCTAAGTGCGTAAACACCTAACGTGCTAAGACAAGAGGTTAAGTCCGACTTGTGGAAGAAGACTGCCCGGACCCAACCGACATATCTAGCATCCACAAGTTGTAGACTTAATGTGAGAGGTCTAGTGCATAAACATACATATGAATATATGTATATAAAAGGTTAGAAATAAATGACACTAATTTTGACTAATGGAAAAAAAATGGAGTAAATGGGGAATGATAGTAACCTATTACAATTAATTAATTGAATGAGAATGTTATATAATAGTCAGGCTTGTCCTAGGGACAAGTGGAAATTATAACATATGTTATAATAATAAGAAAGAAAGCTTGTTAGCAAACCTTAGTTAAGAAAACTAGGTTAATAAGTAAAAACGACAAGTTTAGTGATATGTTAAACAGAAAACAGGTGAACTGAGATGAAGTATACTTAATTACATATTAAGTAAAACATGTTATTGTAACTATGAAATCATAAAATGAATAATACAAAGGGATTGTAAGATTACTTCCATTAATTACAATCCAGGGGTGAAAGATTGTAGATAACTTTCGTTAATTACAATCCAAAGAATAACATGTGATGGGCTTATTAATAAACTTAAATGGATTATGTTATATATATATATATATATATAATAAGCGAGTGGAATTTGGCAACTTGAAGAGAAGTCAATGTGAATGGGATAACTCTTAACTTGTAATACTTAACCTGTTTGAATCCATAAGGATTACATGAACTTGTTAACTTGAGGTGGGGTTAAGTAAACTTGCTCGAATCAGTGGAAGGGTTAAGTAAATCTTGGGGCGGTGGGTAATATTTGTCTATATAGGCACACAAACTTAACCGTTAAATAAACATGTTTGAATCAATGGTGTTAGAGTTTGTGCCCTAGAGGAAATTCATTTGATGAGATTGATAACACTGTTGATGTTATTATTTTATTTGGAATAAAATATTATTCTATTATATTGTATTCACTGCGTTATATAAATAATAATATAATAAAAGTCCTTAGGATAATAATACGGGATTATATAGTTCGAGTAAGACTGAACTTGAGATTATATAATGTGATAAGTATTATAATTCTTAAATGTCCCTAGTCGAGTTTTTTGTTTATATAGGACAACAGTAAAGCGTTGAGACTAGTATATTGATTGACTGATGATCACATCTCATTGATCATTAATATACGTGATAATAAATTCAAGTTATAAATACGTGTTAGAGAATAGCGTATTAGGCTGACCCACCGTGAGATAACTACATGGAATATAATCAACAGTATCATAAGTTGTTCTCATAGTGATAGTGATATAATGGTCCTCAGACCTGAAATCATTATAATTTTATTCGAGGATATTTGTGTTTTGATATCATCTAAAGTTATTTCATAACAGAGTAATGATAATGGTGATTATTGGATATATCTCGAATCTAATAAAAATTATGAATGATCTAGATGGAATTTAACCCTATGATATATTCGTAGTGATATCCATGGACCTGAGACTGTGAAATGCATGGCCGTGCTCAAATATCGATTTGTTCTGAACAGTTTACTCATGGATCAAGAAAACAAATTAAATTATAAAGAGGATGATACGATCCATGCCTCCAGTTTAATCTTGGATATAACGGTTAAAAGGATTAAATTATATTGATACACTATTCACAAAGGTCATATCGAATCATTGATATTATTGTAGCTTGGGTAGCAGTGATGTATTACTAGATGCCGCTCAATGTTTACAATTTAAATGTTTAAATTGTTGCCAACGCTACAACAACCTATAGGGTCACACTTATAAGCGTTGCATATGGTGATAATGTTTAAATAAAAGACATCGAAAGGGTTTTGACAAATTCTTTTATTTAAAAGGGGGAGAACGGGTAATAAGGGAGTTTAATATCGGATAGCACTTTATAAGAGGATGGTGACACTTCCTTTTCTTTATGATCCGATTACAAAAACCCTAGATCCAGAAATTTCAACCTCTCGGCTAGTACCGAATCACTATTCTTCGATCTCGATAGTCGTATTCGAAGGCAAGGCTTGTGGATACCTCTAGAGGCGGGACACATGAAGCGCTCAGATTCGATTCCTCCCAAATCCCAATTGTTCGATTTCGTGATAAATGAAGCCATGACAGGTATAATCTTCAATTTACTAATTTTAGCATAGATCTACTATTTTAGGGTTGTTTAATTTGTTAATTATCCGCTGCGAGTTGATATTAAATCCCTAACAGTGGTATCAGAGCCACGGCTTGCTAAAATAAGTAATTTTGATCTTTGATTTTGCCTTATATGTGTCTGACTATGAATATTTGAATATATTTAAAAGTTGGATGCAAGAATTAAGGCAAAATTGTTTCAATAGTGGAATTGTTTCACTGTTAACAAATCTGTATGTGATACAAGATACAAAATTACTTTGTTATATATAAATTTATATTTGATATAAAATTTCGAAGTAATCTCATAGTTGATTCAGGATATTAACTATGTTATATATTATAATTATCTGGTCTATTAGTTTCTGGAAACATGCTTATTGTTTGTTAACTCCACAAATATTGATCTGTTAAAATGAGTGAACTCAGTTATATCATTACAATCAATATGTTTGATTGTTTGAACATATTTATTCAATGATGTTGTTCGAATCAAAACACTTTAATTTATTTGTTTTTGGTTTGAATACATGTATGTGATAACTGATAGTCAAACTCATGTTTGGATGATTTCGAATCATTGGATCTATGATGAACAGTATGATTAATGTTGTGAACATGCATATTGTACTGTGTTTAACATCAATTTATCATATATGATGATATGAGATCTGTACATCTGATCAATACTTGCCTTTGTATGCTTTATTAAAAGATTTGGATACAATTTTGACATTATATGTGTATAAAGATATGATCAATACATATACTAGTTTTGCCAGTATCCAAAATCAGTTGATTTAATATTTGGTTTCTGACTTGACAAATCTAATTTGTCAGGAAGAATTACTTAAATTTTTTTTATAACTTTTGTTGACTTAATAAGATTAATCACAATCATCAGTATTAGCAAATGTTTAATTGATCAAAAGGAACAAATTGTTTATTGATCACATGATTGAATATAAGATTCACTAATGACTTACCTTTTGGTTTTTCAAGTGTGTATGATATTGATCGTAAACATAATATGACCTTCAAGTCAATGCATGTATATGATATATGCAGAATAGTCTGTTTTGAGATATAAAAGGCATTAGAAATCAATATAAACTGTACATAATCATGTATTTACATTACAGTGAATAGAATGAGTTCTATTTACCACAAATGTATTCGAACTATTTAGTTTTGGTTTTATAATCTGTACATGTTATGAAACCTAATTAACAGACCTATTAAACTGACTTGGCTTTCATAATATTTATATGTAAATAGTATATGAATCTAGTATTTAAAACTGTTATAAACTAAATTCAATGATGAGTTAAAATATGATTTTAACCAAAATCTAATATAGCTTTTATTATGTCTGTTTATCATTGAGTCTCGGTGATAAATCAAAAACCCTGTTATGATTAATCAAAGCAGGCAAGGCAATATTGTTTTAATTTTGAGACGTTGATTTCAAAAGTATTTTATTGCCTGGCGAATCTGTATATGTTGATTAATTGATGCTTCCAACTGTTTTATATTTATATAGAGTATACATATCTATGTATATATATTTTATATATAAATTCATTCTTAACTGTTAAGCTAAATATTTGATGAATAGTCATTAGATGATTAATCATCAAAGTATACGTGATAACAGATTTGAAGTCTAGAACATTGTTTATAATCTGTATGAAAAATGTTTAAGATATTGATTTATGAATACCATTTATTCTATAATCAAAATGTTTGATTAAACTGACTGCAATTTTGGGATCAGTTAAGCATGTATTTCACTTTGAGTAAAATCCTGTTTTAAGGTTTGACCTTTCAGTCGTTTGGTTTGTATTACGTTTAATTTAATGAAGCACATCAGCAATATTAACATATATGCATTGACATATATGATATAAACTTGTGGTGTAAAACTCAAAAGGACTTGTATAAAACTAAAAGCATACTTATGGTGATAAGTATATATAATATGTACAAGTGATTTCATAATAATAGAAATATGATTTCCTGATCTAAGTTTCATGCTACTTATTATATGATGATACTAAGTTATTTAATAGTCTAATACTGAGCACACATGATATATTGATATCATGGCACATTGATATACAAGTATATATCTGGGCAATGAAATTGGAGTTTAAATGGATTATTATATTATGCTGTTTAATATTGGCATCTGGATAATAAGCTCATTTTGATATGTAATAAATGGCATCTACACAGTCATGTATACTTTTAAACTAGTTTATTATGTTATATGAACATATAGGATGTACATATATGTAGATGTGTATTATATGATCAGGTTCAGATTTTCTTTCAATACTGTAGGCCTGCCAGAATTATTTGTGCCAATTAGTTTGGTCTTAACCTATTAGTGTTTATGTAATCAAATCTGGATATAATTTCAGTCTTGATGCATATTTTAACTGATTGTACTTTAATGCATGTATCATCATATTAAATGATATGAATGTTATCTATTTAATTGTAGAGGCATTAGATTATCATGAATCACACATGATATCAATCTCACTATCATATAGGATATTATGTTTGTTAGATGTAAAAGATATATGTTATAAGGTCTACACTGTTAGAAAACATATCTTTATAAATTAAAGATATGTATTATGCAAATTTGATTTGCATACCCTGTTTCAAAATGAAAAATCTCAATTAATGTATGTGATACATCATATAAGATAGTAGATTCTCATTTCACTGTATCACATTGAAAGTTTTTCAATGATGATGTACATGAATACAATACTGAGTATTTGATTCAACATGATTATATACATATTGATGTATTCTTAGCTAGACTGATCATGTTGGTTTTAACTCCTTTTACTACAGGAGTTGATGTAATTGTGGAAAACTGTTCCAACAAGAAGATCAACTCAAAATAACGCAGGGTCAAGCAAAACCTTATGAAGCAAGTCTCATTTTAATTACTCGAGATAGATCTGAATGTGATAAATGCATACTATTTTGTAGCAATAATTGTATAAGCTTGTGGACTGTGTGATTAATGGACTCGGTCATACGTATATTATATCTGTAATAGGGATAGTATATTTATAAAATATTAAATCCAATTATCTGATGGTATGAAACTGAGAGATTGATAAAATTCGCAGTCTTAATATTGATATATATTGTTTGTTTGAAACTGAGACATTGATTAGGCTGACATATATAAATTGATGATTGAATCTTATAATGTTATAAGATTTGGGCCATAGTCTAATAATTTTACAAACATGATCTTGTTGTGCTATAAGTTGTGATATAATTGTTTGAATTATAACATAATGAAAAGGGCTCAATGTTTGTAATTGAACCTTAAATTGATTTGAGCCTGAACTCAAATAAAATCCGGATATGATATTGACTTAAGTTTATATGATAAATAAAGTCAAGTTTAGATTACAGTGCATAAGATATGTTGTAATCACCAAATTTTGAAATGATCAATTAGGAGTATAGGCTTCATTCCCATATTACTTTATATATATTTGCTAAATATATATATTATTTAAATTCAATTGATATTACGAATGTAAGATACATATATTTTGATATATGTAAATAACTCTAATATTGTTTACCACTACGAATTATAAATTCCCTCTAAAAGCAAATTTTGTTATATTAAGTCATGGCGACGTCTTCCAATAATATACTCATCACTGTCCAAAATCACTGGTTGTAACTAACGCCAAAGCGTTGTGCACCTTTTATTTTGGTTATATGCGATGGAGTAAAATGTGGTGCTCCAACCTATTATTGGGTCTGACTTAACTAGGTTGCATAATACGATTATGGCCTTAGAGACAACAGCATGAATTATTCTATATTTTGAGCAAATGAATAATACCGAACTAAATGTTCATCATGCGATCCAAGAATTATATATGATATAATTGACATAAGATGTCTACCTAAAAGGTTGTGTTTTGAGTTCAGCCAAAGCAGGGTCAAGGCATGACTAAATATGGATCTTGGAACACCATTATATGTATATAATGATATACATATATAAACAGAGGGATGTTAATTTGAGTGGGAGCATATTTTAGTTTAAATTACATATTTATGTTAATATAAATTTTGATTGTCAAAATTTTGTATTAAATAAATATAACAGAATCAGTTATTATTATCTAATGTAGATATTAAATAATAAATAACAACGATAATTTAAATTAATCCTTGAGAAGGATAAATTGAATTAAATTAAATTTCTTGACTAACATTGAAATTTGAGTATTGTCCTCAAACAACAGTGAATGTAATTGTTTTTCAAATATCGAAGATCTAAAACAAAGTTGAAGTGTGACTTCAACTGAATAAGATATAAATGTTATAAAATCTACTTATACATCTATAGTATTAGATACTAGATAAATCACATAAATATATGTGAATTTACAGAAATTGTAGAATAAGTAGAAATCTGATAAAAGAACAAATGGACTTACAATTGGAAATGAAGCAAATGTTGATAGATTATCCATAATAAGTGTATTGTTGTTAAATATACTGGCTTAATTAAATAAATAAAATAATTGTTATTACGAAATTCCACTTAAAATAAATGTTATAATATATCTTGTTTAGACAAGTTTGAATTTCATTTGTAATAAAAGAATAATTGTTATTCATTTTATTTAAATGAAGTATCGTATGGAATTTCACAAATAGTTAATGATATTTGTAAATCCTTAACTATAATGTACTTGACATTAATAATGATTGGATTAAATTTAGTGATTTAAATCCTATATACCTTTTGGTATTACCAGTTAGCACTATAAACAAGAAAGCATATCAAAACTCCATAATGATGGAATTTTGAGATGATTTGATTTTGAATACAGTTCTTGTTTATTAGGTAAAATAACTGAATCCTCTTTCACTTGACACAATGAATGAGTGATAAGTATTGGGTCTCATACATAATGATGTATATATAGCAATGAATACATAAACTAGAGGTAGGTTTTATTTCTTCATTATATTTACTGATGATATCAGTAGATACAGATATGTGTATCTTATGAAACACATATAAGAATTCTTTGAAAAGTTCAAAGAATTCAAAGTGGAGATAGAAACCAATTTTAAAAGAAAAATAAACACTTTTCGAACAGATCGAATAGAATATTTAAGCCAATTAATTAATGAATGTCCATATGAGTTTGAAATTGTTTCATAACTTACTCCATCTAGAAGACCATATTCAAATGGTATGTCTGAAAGGAGATATCGTACCTTATAAGATAAAATACGATTAATGATAAGTCATATAGATCTTCCAATAAATTAAATTGAGAACAATTAGATTAATCCCACTAAAATGAGTTTGTAGACGCCATATAAGATATGGACTGGGAAATATCCTAGTTTGTCTATTATGAAGATTCGGGTTGTAAGGCGTTTGTTAAATGTCTTATCTTTGATTAGATTGGTCCCAAATCAAATAAATATTTTGTGGAATATCCAAAAGAAGAAAAATGGATATTGATTCTATAAATCCTCACAGAATAAAATGTTTATTGCTCGAATTGGTATCCTAATAAAGGAGAGTCAGTCTCTAACATACCGATGAGAATAAAATAGAATCCGAAATGTCTCGGAGACCACAAAATACCATTAAATCTTGTATAGACAAGAAATTGAGTGGGAGTGACACAATAATTACAATGTTTTGATAACACATTAATTGTTGTGAATAATGTTAGTTTTAAAACAAGAAATAGATATTGATTCTAAGAAAGAAAATATTTGGATTAAAAGGTTCATAATTGAACTTAATTCATTGTTGATCCAATGATTTACATTGCGATAACAATGTGGCTATTGCTCAGGCCTAAAAGGTTAAACTCAAGATCGATCCAAACATATATTTAAGAAATATAATTCTTATGTGAAATTGTTCACAGAGGATATAAACATATCTGCAAAGTTACAAAAGTTGTAATGTTGCAGACCTACTGAATTAAATTTTGTCGCAGCAGAAGTTTAATAGTCACACTAATTTCATAAGTATACGATACGTAATTGATTGACTCTAGTGCAAGTGGGAGATTGTTAGAGTTTGTGCCCTAGAGGCAATTCATTTGATGAGATTGATAACACTGTTGACGTTATTATTTTATTTGGAATAAAATATTATTCTATTATATTGTATTCACTGCGTAATATAAATAATAATATAATAAAAGTCCTTAGAATAATAATACGGGATTATATAGTTCGAGTAAGACTGAACTTGAGATCATATAATGTGATAAGTATTATAATTCTTAAATGTCCCTAGTCGAGTTTTATTGTTTATATAGGACAACAATAAAGCGTTGAGACTAGTATATTGATTGACTGATGATCACATCTCATTGACCATTAATATACGTGATAATAAAGTCAAGATATAAATACGTATTAGAGAATAGCGTATTGGGCTGACCCACCGTGAGATAACTACATGGAATATAATCAACAGTATCATAAGTTGTTCTCATAGTGATAGTGATATAATGGTCCTCAGACCTGAAATCATTATAATTTTATTCAAGGATATTTGTGTTTTGATATCATCTAAAGTTATTTCGTAACAGAGTAATGATAATGATGATTATTGGATATATCTCGAATCGAATAAAAATTATGAATGATCTAGATGGAATTTAACCCTATGATATATTCATAGTGATATCCATGGACCTGAGACTGTGAAATGCATGGCCGTGCTCAAATATCGATTTGTTCTGAACAGTTTACTCATTGATCAAGAAAACAGATTAAATTATAAAGAGGATGATACGATCCATGCCTCCAGTTTAATCTTGGATATAACGGTTAAAAGGATTAAATTATATTGATACACTATTCACAAAGGTCATATCGAATCATTGATATTGTTGTAGCGTGGGTAGCAGTGATGTATTACTAGATGCCGCTCACTGTTTACAATTTAAATGTTTAAATTACTGCCAACGCTACAACAACCTATACGGTCACACTTATAAGCGTTGCATATGGTGATAATGTTTAAATAAAAGATATCAAAAGGGTTTTGACAAATTCTTTTATTTAAAAGGGGGAGAACGGGTAATAAGGGAGTTTAATATCGGATAGCACTTTATAAAAGGATGGTAACACTTCCTTTTCTTTATGATCCGATTACAAAAACCCTAGATCCAGAAATTTCAACCTCTCGGCTAGTACTGAATCACTATTCTTCGATCTCGATAGTCGTATTCGAAGGCAAGGCTTGTGAATACCTCTAGAGGCGCGACACACGAAGCGCTCAGATTCGATTCCTCCCAAATCCCAATTGTTCGATTTCGTGATAAATGGAAGCCATGACAGGTATAATCTTCAATTTACTTATTTTAGCATAGATCTACTATTTTAGGGTGGTTTAATTTGTTAATTATCCGCTGCGAGTTGATATTAAATCCCTAACAAATGAGTGGGATAAGTATATCTTGGGGTGGTGGGTAATATATATATATGGTGGGTAATATATATATATATGCCCACAAACTTAACCTGTGGAGTTATGCAATCTTTTTACTCTGGTATGGCATAACCTGTGGAAAACCTAGTTGTGGGGATGCAACCGCAGGGGGAAGCTTGTATCATCTTGTGTGTAGGACCCGTTTCAATCAGTAACCCATATATAGGTATCAAACGAGTACTCCGAACTAGGTCGGAGTCGGGGCACGCTTACTGGGCTGATTGTAAGTGAACCAAAACGAAGGGGCGGTGTGGGTGGCATGTTCCGACGTGGTCATATGCGTGCATGGGTCCGGAAAAGAGGTAGCTAAGATGTCGTGACACCAGTAGATATGGTTGTGCGCATCCTAAAATCGAAGGGTTGCCACTTTAGGAAGTGATACATCCTAATTTGGGAACAGCACAGGGTATCTACGTAGCAGGGAGCCGATCGATTGGGGTAGTAATTAGGGTACATCTACTCTAGCTTGTTGGGAAGCCTGTTAGTCTTGTTGGGTGTAATACCTGTTATTCTTGTTGGGATACCTGTTGTTCTTGTTGGGGTAAAACCTATTACCAGAGGTACACCTAATTCTACCATTCTAGTTGGGATCATCTTGTTCATATGATACTAGTAGTGGTGCAGAGAAATAGAAAGTATTGGAGAAGCGCAATATATTCTATCATGTTTATCCTTTTTATCTTGTCATACCTGCCTTATTGTGTTGTTATCTATCTCTCCAATTTATATGGATGTCATAATACTTTTACTTATTTATATGCTAAAAGTAACTGGACTCGCCAGACTTTATGTCTGAACTATTTTTTTCCTCTTCTTTCTCTTCTTTTTCCCCCTCCAGGTTCTCAGGGTAGGAATACTCAAGCTTGATCAGGATTCTGCTTAGCTTTGCTTAGATCTTCTTAGAAGTATTACTTGATTTCTCGCCTACCTACTATGGCTAAGTTTTTGGGGAATTAAGCTCTTTTCATTGTTATTGTACTGTGATGATTTAAGTACAAGACAGAAGTTTTAAGATTTATGTACTGGGCTTTATGTATTTCAGACTTATGTTGTACTATGTTTTGAACCATGATGTTTTCTATTTAAATAAAGTTTTGAATTCCGCTGCTATTTATTATCTGTCTTGTAATGTCTCTGCTTCAGTTCAACTATAAAGCTTCACGAAACTTAATGCATTCTCTTAATGAGTGACATTAACGAACGTGGGGTGTCATAGGAATCATCTAGATTTCCTACTTTCGAAACTCGAACATAAATACTTATAATGCGGCCGCACTACCAGAATCATCCCTGGGCAACTAGAGTATGATTCTATATTTATTTAGTATAATTTAGACTACGGATATACGTTAATAATGCATATATTCAAAATCTTCTAATACTCGATTGTCCGAATTCAATATAAAATAAAATACACAAATACGTATAATAAGATATAATTTTGAAAACTAAGTTCATTTATAGAAATAGTACTCTTCAAACTCATTCTAGGGCATTACTAACCCTATCTCTAACGAGTTATTCTTATAAGATGTTACTAATCCTATTCCTGATGAATTCTTTCGTTTAGTTCTAATGTTTGTTATTCTCGAGCTTTGTAAACCAAAGCTCTATCACTAAGAGCATTGGACGGATGGCCTATAAGGTAGACTTACCCAAGAAGTTGGCTGGGGTGCACAATGTCTTTCACGTCTCGCATCTCCGGAAGTGCTTGCATGAGTCAGCCGAAGTGGTTGAGCCAAGCATCCATGAAGACATAGAAGTGGAAAAAGAAGCACATTGAGGCGAGTTCCGATTCGTATCTTAGGAAGGAGATTAAGAAGCTAAGGAATCAAGAAGTCAAGCTAGTTAAAGTGCAGTGGAGTGAAGCCCAAGAAGATGCAACTTGGGAAACCGAAGAGAAGATACGCGTGCTTTACCCATTTCTTTTTGAGGGTACATTCTCGATCTCTTTTTTTCCTATACACTTGAAAACCTTTTTCGTATCATGCTTCTACTATCTACATTTGTCTTGTTATCTTCTCGATCTTATCTTGAGAACCTTAGGTAGAACCATATGGATGTAAACATGTGATTGAAACATGTTATGGTTGATGTTTGCAAATTGTTCCAAGTGGTTGCAAGTGGTTGCTAGTGGATGCATGACACACATTAGGCACTAGATCGGCTCAGTCACATTTTCATGTTGCATATGCATGAGTGCTTATACTTGTACATGGATGGAACTTGTTCTGCTATCACTTGGATGTTGCATATGAATGAATGTTTGTGCACTCATGTAGAGATTATAAACTATGTTAGGAATTTGCATACATGTTGGATTCATTACACTAACATATTTTCATTAAGGAGGTTTACTGAATCAGTAACCGACTGATGTTTTGCATTAGATAAGTACATATACACACACTTTCTGCATATGTTCATACAGCACTAGAAATCTTCTAAGGAAAATGGTTTCCTGTGGATGATGCTTTGAGTAGATGGATGATTGGATGGTAGGATATATTCTCCCTAACTTAGAGATTTCGGGGACGAAATCCTTTAAGGGGGGAGAATGTAACAACCCGTATTTTTATAACGTGTTATAACTATAAATCAAGGCAGAATTAATTTTTAAAATAAGAATCAAGGGAAACGGGTTACGCCACTGCGTTCGTCTCGATATTCTACTTGGAAACGAGTCCGAGTTTTCGAAAATCAGAGTCCGTATGACCAAGTTATGACCCTTCGAAGTTTTCAGAAAATTTCAAGTACAAAACAGCTCAGAATTCAAATTCAAATTTCGAATTTCAAACCTTAGAATGGACTGGGTGGGAAATTTCCCGCCCAGAACTAGGTCGACCTGAGGGTCGACTATGTAGTCGACCTGCCCAGGACAAGGTCGACCACAGTGTCGACCTGGGGGTCGACCTGGTGGCCAAGCCCACTTTTGAAGTTGGATTCACTTTGATGTTCCTAGCCTCGTTTCTGTGTACATTCGTTGACCTGACCCTATATATATAGCCCCAAACACGAGTCCCTCTACACAAAATTCTTTCTGACCTTATGCTGCTCTAATTCTGGTTGAAAAGTTAGAGAAAGGGACTACTTCTACGTCAAAACTACGCTGCTGATTTGGGGATTTCTGTTAGGACTTGACTAAGCATATAAAGATTCAACATCGACTCTCTTTTTCTAATTCTCGAACCACGATCTGTAAGCCCCAGTTATTTTTAGATTTAAACTGTAAATGTAATATGAATATGATGTAAATTGAAATTGGACCTATGTATGATGACTGTTTTACATCCATTCTTGTTCATCTTGGATCTTGACTTTTGGACATATTATTATGACATTGATTTGGGGCCTATTCATGTTGTAAATCAAAAAGAAAAACCCCTCATATTATCAGGTTAAATCTGACATTAGTCACAAGTTTATGACTATCACCTTATGTCAATCGTTACCATGACTATACTATCACCTTATGACAACTGTTATCTTGACTAGTACCTTATTTTGCTAGATTTGGAATCTTTATGTTTGAGGCCAATATTCCATATGCCAGCAATGTTATAATCTTTTATCTCAAGTCATAACATACTATGCTAGTGATCACTTTTTCCTCCTTATACCCGTCCCTTTTTATGTTATTCCCTAATTAGATTTATTTGTATCGATTCGAGCTAATGTGCGATGGGAATACGATTTGGTGAGAGTAGGTAAAACATAAATTGGCTTTGAACATGAACGTTATTATAACTTGAACCTGGATATGGACATGAACTTGACACGATTTGACATGAAACAAGACATGAAAACTCGACATGAATTTTGACATGAAAACTTGAACGTGGGCATGACAATTAGATAAACTTGAAAATGGCCAACTCGAGGTTGGGTTGAGTTTGCAGTGTAAATCTTCCCAGAACCGCCCGGCAAATCCAGTAACTGCAAACAATAGGATCCAATGTGGGTAGTTGGACACATCGCACGAAAAACCCGAGGTTAGACAATGTTGTGGTGTAAATCTGCCCAGAACCGGCCGGAAAATCCAGTGACCACAACAGTTAGTCTAATGTGAGAGGTTGGGGTGCATTAATGAATTAATGCCACATGATAGGGTGAAGTCATGAACCACTTGAATATACTTAACCAACTTGACACGATGATTTGATAGGGTTAAGTCATGAACCGCTTGAACACACTTAACCAAATTGATACCTAATGTGGATAGGGTTAAGTCAAGAATTTGAATGACAACCCTTAATCCGTTAGAAACCCTAGTTATGCGGTCATTTTCAGCAGTAACCCACTTAGATGTATCACGATACCCTGGGACTAGGCAGGATGGGGCACGATTACTGGGCTGATTGTAAGCGACCAGAACGACGGCTGAGAAGGTGCGCCATTGTAGGTTCAGGCGGACTATGGTCGTGCACGTTATCCAAAGTTGAAAAAGCGGGCATTGGGCACTCATAGATTTACACTGTGCGTGCTTGATTCGTGTCGATGGTTGGCACCATAGGGCTTGATACACCCTATGGTGGACCTAGCACAGGTAACTATATTTCAGGATAGGGTCGTATGACAAAGACACATGACGAGCTAGAACTTGTAGGGAGCCGATCGATTAGTAGATCGTACCGTAGGACCCCGTAATGGGTCACTTCATGATATTGGGCCAAGGGATCATTTCATGATTATTACTTTACATGGGTTAGAACACTAGTACAGTTGGTGCAGCGAATCTTGAATATGCGATACTAGACTTGACTTATCTTGTTATCTTAATTATCCTACCAGTTTTGTTATCATCCTTATGTTTAATTTTAGTTTTCACATATCATGTTACCTTTACTAATTTTCATACTGAAAGTCACTAGGGCTTACCAGTTTTTATGACTGACCCTTTTTCTTTCGCCTCTTTTTCTTTCGTTTTCCCCCACAGATTCTCAGGGAGGAAACACTAGCTCTTAGCTTGGATTTAGCTTGCTTTCCGACAGCTTATGTACGGTTTGGTCTTGGGCTATGCTATGGCTGCTTCTGCTATTTATGGGGAATAACTTACTTTTGTTATCTTAAGTTTATGCTTCTTTATTTGGAACTTGATGTAATGGAATAATTTGTACCTTGGATATATGGGGTTTTGACTCTTTTCTTGAAAGTAATAAAAGTTTGGTTTTTAATTTCTACCGCTGCTTTATTTATGTTCTGCCTTGTGATATCTCTGTGTATGTTTACCTAGATAATACTCCACCAAAACTAGTGCATTCCCTTTGTGAGTGACCATAGCGGAGGTGGGGTGTTACACTTGGTATCAGAGCAGAAGGTTACCAGGCTGGGCAAAAGTTTTTAAAAACCTTTTGAAACTATTTTCAAACCCATTTATAAAGAAGCATTTTTCAAGAAAATTTTTACGTTTAAAAAGGCTATTCCCTAAAAAGCCATTAGCACTTTCCTTTGTTTCCTCATTTGAATCTTCTTCTTTTCGTTTTTTTAGCATGGTTGATCTTAACCTGCCTGAGGGAATACCCATGCCTGGATGGTTCCGAAGGTACTTAGAAGCCAGGGCCAACGACGTGGGCACGGCAGACATCCCTCCTCCTCCTCCCCCAGTGGACGCGGTTCCTCCTCCTCCTGGTACCGCCTTTGCCAAAATATGCAAAGACTTTAAAGCAATGGGCGGCAAGAACTTCATTGGAACTGAAACCTTTGTTGAGGCATGAAACTGGCTAAAGGAAACTGAAGACTTGTTCACTATCTTTGATGTGGAGGACCATAGGAAAGTTCAGTTGGCAGCATGGTTGTTGAAAGAGGAAGTTGCATTTTGGTGGGAAGTCACCAACACTACCAGGCCAGTTGAGAATTGGGCAGACTTTAGACAGAGGTTTGGGCTTAAATTCTTATCGTCGGCAGAAGTGAACCTTCAGATGGAGAGGTTCCTAGCACTCAAGCAAGGGGACATGTCTGTTAGGGAGTACGTGAATAAGTTTAATCAGCTTGCTCGGTTCGGTTTGGATTTGGTCAACACAGCCCAGAAAAAGGCTGTACGCTTTGCTCGAGGATTGAACGAGCCATTACACAGTTTGGCCATAACTCATATACCCATGGGGGCGACCTTTGAAAGCTTGGTGGATATGGCTCTACTTCATGAGGAAGACAAGAATAGCAAGAAGGAGGTTAAGCCTAATGAGACT
Source organism: Allium sativum (assembly GCA_030737875.1). Taxonomy (NCBI): domain Eukaryota; kingdom Viridiplantae; phylum Streptophyta; class Magnoliopsida; order Asparagales; family Amaryllidaceae; genus Allium; species Allium sativum. Next base: position 930,226,067 of record CM060922.1, on the reverse strand, counting down.
CAGAATAAGAAAGCTGACTTCAAGAAGGGGGCAACAAGAATAACAAGAACAACAACAAACCACGTGAGACGAGGAAGTGCAACTTTTGTGGTATTACGGGACATCTAGCTAAAGACTGTAGAAAGAAGAAGAGGAAGTTGGGTGAATGCTTTCATTGTGGAGATATTGGACACATCAGCAAGGATTGCCCTAAGAAGTAAGGGCAGGGGCAAGGGCAGAACCAGCGAGCAGGACCGTCTGGAGGGCAGCTGCATGCTGTCAACATCACTCCAGCTCTTGACCGAGGTAGAAATATTCTGTAGAAAGCTTTGTTTACATTTCTTACTTTCCTGTTCGAACCTTATTTGACTCTGGCGCATCGCATACTTTTATTTCTTCTGATATTGTTGAAAATCTGCACCTAAGTACTAGTCTGGTTGAGGATCCCGTTATAGCTTCGAATCCAATTAGGGGCTCCGCCCATTTATCTATGATGTGTGTGGATTTCAGGATCTCTATCTTAAGCGTAGAATTCACGTGTAATGCTTATGTTCTCGGATTTATGGGATATGGTTTGATCCTAGGTGTGGATTGGCTGTCCGATTATGGATCCATTCTTGATTGTGAACAAAGGGTAGTGAGCCTCATGACTCGCCTTGGTAATACCCTTGAAATTTCTTGTAAGCCTAAGGGTCCGGTCATGTTGTGTTATCTTGAATCCCTTGACTCGTCCGACGATAATTTGCAATCTGTAAGAGTGGTCCGAGAATATCCCGATGTCTTTGATGAAGTAAGGGGCTTACCTCCTAAACATGAGATAGACTTCCGAATTTATCTTGTTGATAATGCCAAGATAGTTTCATTGCCCATTATGCACATGGCCCCGCGAGAAAGAAGAGAGCTCAGTAAACAAATTAACGAGTTGCTTGAGAAAAATTTCATAAGATGAAGCATTTCTGAATGGGGTGCTCTAGTGGTATTCGCTACTAAGGCGGATGGATCACTTCGTCTGTGCGTAGATTATCATGAATTAAACAAGCTGACAAAGAAAAATAGGCATCCACTGCCAAGAATCGACGATTTGTTTGACCAGCTTATGGGTGCATATGTTTTCTCTCAACTCGATCTACCCACAGGATTACATCAGCTTAGAGTGGCTGAGGATAGCATTGACAAAATTGCGTTTAGAACTCCAGATGGGTTCTTCAAATGGCTCGTCATGCCGTTTTGGTTAACGAATGCACCCGCATACTTTGTAGATTTGATGAGTAGGGTGTTTCGGGAGTTCCTTAACAAGTTTGTGGTAGTTTTTGTGGATGATATTTTGATCTTCTCAAAAGATGAAGAAGAGCATGCTAGACATCTCAAGGAAGTCATGGAAACACTTAGAGCACACCAGTTAAAGGCTAAGTTCTCCAAATGCCATTTTTGGAGGAAGGAAGTTCGGTTCCTTGGACATGTAGTTTCTAAGCAAGGCATAGCCGTGGACCCTGCAAAGGTAGTTGCGGTACAGGACTGGAAAACTCCTAAGAATGGAACGGAGGTGAGGAGCTTTCTCGGTTTGGCTGGCTACTACAGGAAGTTCATTAAGGACTTCGCTAAGATTTCAGCCCCTCTTACTAAGTTAACAAAGAAGAACCTAGCTTTTGTATGGGACATAGAGTGTGACGTTGCTTTTCAGAGACTCAAGAGAGCCCTCACCACAGCTCCAATTTTTGCATTACCTGATGGAGGTAAGATGTTTACGGTGTACACAGATGCGTGCAACACGGGATTAGGCGCTGTCCTAATGCAAGAACGAAGAGTAATATGCTACGGGGGCAGAAAACTTAAAGTTCATGAGAAAAACTATCCCACGCATGACTTGGAGTTGGCTGCGTTTGTTTTTGCACTAAAAGCTTGGCGCCATTATCTTCTAGGGGAGAGGTTCGAGCCATATACCGACCACAAATCGCTTAAGTACCTCTTCTCACAGAAAGATTTGAATCTAAGACAACAGCGGTGGATGGAGTTCTTGGCATCATATGACTTCGATATAGCTTATACCCCTGGCAAGGGTAATGTGGTGGCGGACGCGCTAAGTAGAAAAAGGTTGACTTTGAGCCCCTTGTTTGTTGAAAGGAAAAGCCTTGAATTTATAGCAACCTTTGATTTTACACCTGATGTTGAGTCATTGACTGCTACGTTAGCATCTCTTGAGTTAAGACCTACACTTCTAGATCAAGTAAGGACTTCACAGAAGGAAGACCCACAGATAGTCGAAATCATGGACAAGCTGATTAGTGGTGAGACGTCAAGTCACCTCAGTAGGTATGCCAAGATGACAAGGGATGGCTAAGGCACGATGGAAGGCTATGTGTCCCACAAGTGGGAGACCTAGTAAGGAAAGTTCTCGAAGATGCGCATCACTCGAAGATGACTATACATCCTGGAGGGGATAAGATGTACAGAGATATGAAGCGCATTTTCTTTTGGGCTGGAATGAAAAAAGATGTGGTAGAGTTCGTTTCGAAGTGCATGGTGTGCCAACAAGTAAAGGCCGAGTCGAAGAAGCCCGGTGGGCTATTACATCCTTTGGAGGTTCCGCAATGGAAACGGGAGAGTATCTCTATGGATTTCGTGGATGGACTGTGTAACACCCCGAATTTCGGTTAATGCTAAAATTCACTAATTGCAGAATAAATAATCTCAAATGTAAGAATTGGGGGAAACGGGCTGCGTCATTGCGTTCGTCTCGGAAAAATACGCAGAATAGAGTCCGAAATTTTGTAAATCGGAGTCCGTATGGCCCAGTTATGGCCCAATGAAGTTTGCAGAAAATTCAAAGTTAAAAACAGATTTAAAAATAAAAAAAAAATCAGATTTCGAAATTGGAGCCAGCAGGGGGCCAGGCGGGAAACTTCCCGCCCTACCCATGTCGACAGGGCTGTCGACAGGCCTGTCGACTGGGGAGTCGACTGCCCTGTCGACTTGCCTGTCGACACAGGGTGTCGAGCCAGTTGGCTTGGGTGCACCAGATCTGGTTTTCTGGCTAGGGCTGGGCTGTGTTCTAGAGGCTTCCTAAATCTGACGGACCTAATCTAGCCTAGGGTTAATCCTATGGTCTAAAACACACCCTAATCCTATAAATATACCCTAATGCAAGCCTAATCCATACTAAAAATAGAAATGATGGCATCATGCCGCCAAAATCAAACTTAGGAGGAGCCTCCACTAGTTTATGAAGGAAGTTGCAAGCTAATCAACCTCTAATCATCATCTCCTTCAAATATTGCAATTAGTTTTACTTCATAAGTTTGCTAATCTTGGTTTTGGTGAGTTCCTATGCCTTTAGCAAGTAATTGCTAAACTAATTAGGATAGGATATTAGGAGGCTATGGATGTAAATGTGGATTATGCAAGTTGTGGTTGTCATATGTTATAAGTTCATATGTAAACTTGCCTCTTTTTATGATATGATGTGTCATGTAAGTTCATATGCAAGTTTTATGCAAATTTATATGTAAGATCATATGCAAGTTAGTCTCTTTTTATGATATGCATAACATATGTGAGTTTGCCTTTGTGATATGACATGATTCATATGCAAGTTAGTCTCTTTTTATGATATGCATAACATATGCGAGTTTGCCTTTGTGATATGACATGATTCATATGCAAGTTAGTCTCTTTTTATGATATGCATAACATATGCAAGTTTGCCTTTGTGATATGACATGATATGCAAGTCGATATGCAAGTTCATATGCAAGTTTTATGCAAGTTCATATGCAAGTTCATATGCAAGTTTTATGCAAGTTCATATGCAAGTTTTATGCAAATTCATATGCAAGTTCATATGCAAGTTTTATGCAAGTTTATATGCAAGTTCATATGCAAGTTTGTCTCTTTTTATGATGTACATAACATATGCAAGGTTGTCCCTATGTGTGACATGTTATGTAAAGGAATTACGTGGGAAACGATGGGGTTAATATGCATGACTATAAAAAGATGTAAGTTGTTATGATTAAGCATAACATAAAATGAATGGACATAATTGGGAATTTACCTATTAAGTTAGGTCTACCCACATTATGGAGTTGGGAATTTACCTATTAAGTTAGGTCTACCCACACTATGGAATTGGGAATTTACCTATTGAGTTAGGTCTACCCATATTCTTAAAAATGTGTAATTAATTAGGGATAATTAATTATGGGGGTGATTAATTAGGTGTAATTAATCAACTAAGACACGAGGTTGGACCCTTTTGTAGCGGAAGTCTGCCCGGAACCGACCGGCCATCCAGCGGCTACAAATGATTGGCCCAATGTGAGAGGTCTTAGTCATAAATTAAGTACGTGATTAAAGTAAAGACACGAGGTTAGACCCTTTTGATGACAGAAGTCTGCCCGGAACCAACCGGCATATCCAGCAGTCATAAAAGACGGTCTAATGTGAGAGGTCTTTATGAGGTCATGATCTTAATTAATTAATTAAGAAACACTTAACCATATTAGCATGTAGAGGGACATGAGGGGTTAAGTGGGTGCCTTGGGTGGCATGTGGAAATCTAGTGGGTTGCCTTGGGTGGCAATTGAAAATACGATTAGAATACTTAACCAAGTGGAAACATGTAATTAAACATGATTAAAGGGTTAAGTGGGATGCACTACAAAAAGGGACAAGCTTAGGTGGGTAGCTTGTGGGGGGCCCATTTCAACCAGTAACCCATATGTATCTTATTGGGCTCGACCCATGTCGAGGACGGGACACGCGTACTGGGCTTGACTATAAGAGGCCAAAACGGGTTAGCGGTGGCAACGCAAGTCCAACGGGTTTCATATGCGTGTGTGGGCCCAGGCTGGTAGGTAAGACGTTGTTGCATCGTGTAGATATAAGCCATGCACCGTTAATTATGTCGGGTTGCCACTTTGGGAGTGATACACCCCACTGTGGGGCCGGCACGGGTATCTACGTTAGGGAGCCGATCGCTTGGGAGTAGTGGGTACACCTAGTGGAGATAGGGGCAGACGGCACCTATGTAGTGAGCTAGGGGTACACAAAACTACTAGGTAAACTTTCTAAGTCCTTGGGAGGGATCAACCTTTAAGTAGGGATGACTGGTGTGGTGCAGTGTAGTAATTATCCTTGGGTGGGTAAATGTGTCTTTATCGTTATCTTAGTTCACTCTAAGTCTGATTGGCTACTGAGTGTAGTCATTTATCCCCAGTCACACCGTACCAAGTTATATCATATCCTTATTACTTTAATGATTACATTGTTAAAGTTATAGGACTCGCTCAGACTTATGTCTGACCCCGTTGTTTTTATCTTTTTCCCAACCCTCAGGTTCTCAGAGTGGGCCCAGCACGAGTGGGCTTTGATCAGGCTGCTTTTATTACTCTCTTGGAGCTTGGACCCTAGATGTAGAGCTCAGCTTACCCTTTTCTTTTATGGCTATCAGTTCATGTATTGGGATTATGTATTTTTATTTATCATGATGGATATTTGTACTTGACTCCTATTATGGTTTTGTGATGTAACCAGACATGTTTTATTTTCCGCTGCAAGTAGAAATGATGTTTTAAATTTTCAAGTATTACTTATATCTGTCTTGCTGTAATTACTCTGTTCTATATTCACTCAAAATACTCCACCAATGTTATGGCATTCCATTAGAGAGTGACCATAGCGGGCGTGGGGTGTTACACGTGGTATCAGAGCAAAGGTTACCAGAACAGATAAAATTTTTAGAAAACTATTTTTCTAAAAACATTTTTGGAAAAGATATTTTCAAAAACATGTCTTTAAAGAGAAAAGTTTTTGAAAGAAAAGCATAATCCCCAATAGCCATATCTTTATCTTTCGAATTCTCCGTTTTGAATCTTTCCTTTTTCGTTTCAGCATGGCTGAGGATCTTAACTTTCCGGAAGGTGTGACGGTACCAGTATGGTATAGGAGATTGATGGAGGCTAGGGCCATCACTGCGGGTCCAGCAAATGGTCCTCCACCAACCGTAGCACCCGATCTTCCTCCTCCCCCACCCCCTCGCACGGATACTTTTGCTAAGACTTGTAAGGAATTCAAAGCTATGGGAGGAAAACCTTTTCAAGGATCTGAAAATTTGTGGAGGCTAGAGATTGGCTTAAGGAGGTGGAAGAGTTGATAGATATCTTCGAGATGGAAGAAGGAAAGAAAGTCAAGTTAGCTGCTTGGTTAATGAAGGGAGAGGCCTCATTCTGGTGGGAGGTCACTAATGGAGAACGCCCCATTGATTCTTGGGCGGATTTTAGGCAAAGATTTGTGGCAAAGTTTCTCTCAAGGGCGGAGGAAAACTTGTATATGGAAAGGTTCTTGACTCTAAAGCAAGGAAATCTCTCAGTAAAGGAATATGTCAACAAGTTTAATCAATTGGCAAGGTTTGGCCTAGACATGGTGAATACACCGGAGAAGAAGGCTTTGAGGTTCGTGAAAGGCTTGAATGAACCGATGCATGGGTTGGCTATGACTCATATCCCTATGGGGGCCACCTTTGAGAAGCTAGTTGACATGGCACTCATGCATGAAGAAGAGAAGGGTCCCAATGCTAATAAGGCACCCGAGAAGAAGGGAGATCAAAAGAGACCTCAGCAACAACAGCAAAACAAAGGTGGGAAAGGCAACGGTGGTAAGGGGAAGAAGAAGTGCTTCAATTGTGGGATACCAGGTCATATAAGCAAAGATTGTAGAAAGAAGAAGAAGACTGGTTGCTTTCATTGTGGCGAAGCAGGGCACCTAGTGAAGGATTGCCCTAAGAAGGGGCAAAGGACGGGATCTACCTCAGGAGGACAGGTGCAAGCTCTTATGGCACCGGGTCAGGCTAGGGGGCAAGTACAGGCTCTCGCGGTTCCACCGATTCAGGAAAGAGGTAGAACTATTTCCGTTGAAAGTCTGGTTTTTCTATTTGATCATCCTGTCCGAACATTGTTTGATTCTGGCGCATCGCATTCGTTTATCTCATCATCATTAGTTGAGTCACTGCACTTAGACACCAGTTTGGTAGATGATCCCTTGGTTGTTTCAAACCCAATTGGGGGCTCCACTTATTTGTCCATGATATGTTTGGGTTTGAAGATTTCTATACTTAGCATTGAGTTTAGATGTGATGCTTTTGTGTTGGGCTTCACGGGCTATGGGTTGATTTTGGGCATGGACTGGTTATCCAGTAATGGTGTCGTTCTTGATTGCGAAAGGAGAGTTGTTAGGCTCATGACCCGCTTGGGTAACACTCTCGAGATCTCTTGTAATCCCATGGATTCTGTTATGCTAAGTTATCTTGAATCGCTTGACGCTTCGGTCGAAAGTTTGCAATCTGTTAGAGTGGTCCGGGAATACTCGGATGTGTTTGAGGAGGTGAAGGGCTTACCTCCGAAGCGGGAAATTGACTTCCGAATATATCTGGTGGATAATGCTAAACCTGTATCTTTACCAGTGCACCACATGGCTCCTCGTGAGAGGAGGGAACTCCATAAGCAAGTAGGGGAATTGCTTGAGAAGGGGTTCATAAGACGAAGTATATCGTAGTGGGGGGCTCCAGTAGTTTTTGCTACAAAGGCGGATGGGTCCCTCAGACTTTGTGTGGACTATAGAGAACTCAACAAGCTCACAAAGAAGAATAGACACCCATTGCCGAGGATTGATGATCTTTTTGATCAATTGGTTGGCGCTTCAGTATTTTCTCAGTTGGACTTAGCCACGGGGTTTCATCAGTTGAGGGTGGCTGAGGATAGCATAGACAAGACTGCCTTTAGGACTCCGGATGGTTTCTATGAGTGGCTGGTGATGCCATTTGGGTTGACGAACGCCCCTGCATACTTTGTTGATTTGATGAGTAGGGTGTTCAGGGAGTTCCTTAATAAATTCGTGGTGGTCTTTGTGGATGATATCTTAGTATTTTCTAAGAGTGAAGAAGAGCATGCCCTACATCTTGGGGAGGTGTTGAAGACTCTTCGAGCACATAGCCTTAAGGCTAAATTCTCTAAATGTCACTTCTGGAGGAAGGAAGTGTGGTTCCTGGGGCACGTGGTCTCCAAGAAAGGGATAGCTGTGGATCCCGCAAAGGTAGTATCAATTCAGGATTGGAAGGTTCCGAAGAATGCTACCGAAGTGAGAAGTTTCTTGGGTTTGGCAGGTTATTATAGGAAGTTTATCAAAGACTTCGCGAAGATATCAGCCCCATTAACCCGCTTAACGAAGAAGAATCTTGTTTTCACATGGGACGTAGATTGTGATGATGCGTTCCGACGATTAAAGAGAGCTTTAACCACTGCTCCAGTTTTAGTATTGCCAGATGGGAGTAAGCCATTTGTTGTCTATACCGATGCTTGTGGGACAAGACTAGGCGCAGTCTTAATGCAGGAGGGAAGGGTAATAGCCTATGGTGGAAGGCAGTTGAGAATGCATGAGAAAAATTACCCTACCCATGATTTAGAGTTGGCCGCTATTGTTTTCGCGCTTAAGATTTGGCGCCATTATCTTCTTGGTGAGAGATTCGAATTGTTCACTGACCACAAATCATTGAAGTACTTGTTTTCTCAGAAGGATTTGAATTTGAGACAGCAAAGGTGGATGGAGTTCTTAGCATCCTATGATTTCGAGATAGCGTATACCCCTGGCAAGGGTAACGTGGTGGCGGACGCCTTGAGCAGAAAGAGGTTGTCCTTGAGTCCATTGTTCGTGGAACGACGAAGCTTGGAATTTATCTCGATGTTTGATTTCAGACCTTCCATTGACTATATACCCGGTTTGCTAGCATCCCTGGAGGTCAAACCTACTCTTTTGGGGCGGATTGGAGAAGCACAGAGGGACGACCCACAGTTGGTTGAGTTGGTAGAGAGGCTCATAAGGGGGAGTCGTCCAGCCATTTGAGTAGGTACACCCTAGACGATAGGGGGTGCTTGCGTAGAGACGGTAGACTTTTTGTACCGCAAGACAAGGGTTTGAGGAAGGCTATTCTTTATGATGCACACCGTTCTAGGATGACCATTCATCCCGGTGGGGACAAGATGTACCAAGATATGAAGCGGCTTTTCTTCTGGGCCGGTATGAAGAAAGATGTAGCCGAATATGTCGCTCGATGCTTGGTCTGCCAACAAGTGAAGGCGGAGCAAAAGAAACCAGGTGGGTTGCTTCACCCATTGGAAGTTCCGTAATGGAAGTGGGATAGCGTCTCGATGGATTTTATTGACGGGTTACCCAGATCAAGAAAGGGTAATACGGGAATTTGGGTTGTGGTAGACAGACTTACTAAAAGCGCCCATTTCATACCTGTGAAGAGCAAGAGGACTGCTCCATGGCTAGCTTCAGTATATCTTCGAGAGATAGTTCGATTGCATGGGGTACCCTCTAGTATAGTGAGTGATCGAGATCCTATCTTCACTAGCGAGTTCTGGAAAAGTTTGCAAGAAGCAGTAGGGACTCAATTGTGTCTGAGCACCGCATATCACCCTCAGACGGACGGCCAGACTGAGAGGGTGAATCGTGTCCTAGAAGACCTTTTGAGGCTTTGTATCTTAGATTTTGGAGGTACATGGGAAGAGCATCTTCCATTGGTGGAGTTCGCATATAATAATAGCTTTCAGTCCAGTATTGGTATGGCTCCTTTCGAAGCTCTTTATGGAAGGCCTTGTCAATCACCTGCATGTTGGTGGGAATCTACGGATAAGATCTTGCTTGGGCCTGATATGGTTAGGGAGACTTCCGAGAAGATTGACTTGATTCGAAGGAGGATGAAAGCAGCGCAGGATAGGCAAAAATCTTATGTGGACAAGAGAAGGACGGATCTTGAGTTTGAAGTTGGGGACATGGTCTTTGTCAAAGTGTCTCCGTTACGAAATGTGGTTCGCTTTGGATCTGTTGGGAAGTTACCACCAAGGTTCGTAGGGCCATTTCCTATTAAGGAAAGGATTGGACGGATGGCATATAGGGTGGAGTTTCCCGACAGACTTAGTGGTGTACATGATGTATTCCATGTGTCCCATTTGAGGAAATGCTTACATGAGACCGCAGAGGTGGTAGAGCCGAGCTTGCTTAAAGAAGTGGAAGTAGAGCGTGATGCGACTATTCGACGAGCTCCTACCCGCATCCTTGGGTCAGAGACTAGGAAATTGAGGAATCGAGAGGTTCAACTAGTCAAAGTACAATGGGGAGAAGACGAGAGCAACGCAACTTGGGAAACGGAAGTGAAGATGCGTTCATTGTACCCGTTCCTTTTTTAGGGTATGTCTTTTAACTTCTCCTTTATCGTTTGCCTAGTACTTATCTTATCTTTAGTATGTCCTCTCATTTGTACCTTTGACCTTTAGACAGGGTAAACCTATGGTTGAAACATGTGTTTGAGACATGTTATGTTTGATGGATGCAAGTGGTTGCTAGTGGTTGCCCGTGGATGCATATATACACACTCTAGGCACTAGATCGGCTCAATCACTTCATATTGCATATTACATAAGATTGTGTGTAGGAAGCTATATTTATGGATGTATAATGATTGTGTTATCATATGGATGATGCATTTTGGTGAATGATTGTGCACTCATGTAGATATTGTAAGTGTCGATAGGGTTCCCTCGCATACATAATGGATGCATGGCACTATCATTGTTTGCATATGTTCATACATTAGATAGGGAACATATACACACACTTTTTGCATATGCTCATACATCATTAGAAATTGTTTTAAGTACAATGGATGCCCGTGTTTGATGGATTGAGTAGATGGTTGTTTGGATGGTAGGATATGCATTCTCCTTAGCTTAGAGATTTCGGGGACGAAATCCTTTAAGGAGGGGAGAATGTAACACCCCGAATTTCGGTTAATGCTAAAATTCACTAATTGCAGAATAAATAATCTCAAATGTGAGAATTGGGGGAAACGGGCTGCGTCATTGCGTTCGTCTCGGAAAAATACGCAGAATAGAGTCCGAAATTTTGTAAATCGGAGTCCGTATGGCCCAGTTATGGCCCAATGAAGTTTGCAGAAAATTCAAAGTTAAAAACAGATTTAAAAATAAAATAAAAAATCAGATTTCGAAATTGGAGCCAGCAGGGGGCCAGGCGGGAAACTTCCCGCCCTACCCATGTCGACAGGGCTGTCGACAGGCCTGTCGACTGGGGAGTCGACTGCCCTGTCGACTTGCCTGTCGACACAGGGTGTCGAGCCAGTTGGCTTGGGTGCACCAGATCTGGTTTTCTGGCTAGGGCTGGGCTGTGTTCTAGAGGCTTCCTAAATCTGACGGACCTAATCTAGCCTAGGGTTAATCCTATGGTCTAAAACACACCCTAATCCTATAAATATACCCTAATGCAAGCCTAATCCATACTAAAAATAGAAATGATGGCATCATGCCGCCAAAATCAAACTTAGGAGGAGCCTCCACTAGTTTATGAAGGAAGTTGCAAGCTAATCAACCTCTAATCATCATCTCCTTCAAATATTGCAATTAGTTTTACTTCATAAGTTTGCTAATCTTGGTTTTGGTGAGTTCCTATGCCTTTAGCAAGTAATTGCTAAACTAATTAGGATAGGATATTAGGAGGCTATGGATGTAAATGTGGATTATGCAAGTTGTGGTTGTCATATGTTATAAGTTCATATGTAAACTTGCCTCTTTTTATGATATGATGTGTCATGTAAGTTCATATGCAAGTTTTATGCAAGTTTATATGTAAGATCATATGCAAGTTAGTCTCTTTTTATGATATGCATAACATATGTGAGTTTGCCTTTGTGATATGACATGATTCATATGCAAGTTAGTCTCTTTTTATGATATGCATAACATATGCGAGTTTGCCTTTGTGATATGACATGATTCATATGCAAGTTAGTCTCTTTTTATGATATGCATAACATATGCAAGTTTGCCTTTGTGATATGACATGATATGCAAGTTAATATGCAAGTTCATATGCAAGTTTTATGCAAGTTCATATGCAAGTTCATATGCAAGTTTTATGCAAGTTCATATGCAAGTTTTATGAAAATTCATATGCAAGTTCATATGCAAGTTTTATGCAAGTTTATATGCAAGTTCATATGCAAGTTTGTCTCTTTTTATGATGTACATAACATATGCAAGGTTGTCCCTATGTGTGACATGTTATGTAAAGGAATTACGTGGGAAACGATGGGGTTAATATGCATGACTATAAAAAGATGTAAGTTGTTATGATTAAGCATAACATAAAATGAATGGACATAATTGGGAATTTACCTATTAAGTTAGGTCTACCCACATTATGGAGTTGGGAATTTACCTATTAAGTTAGGTCTACCCACACTATGGAATTGGGAATTTACCTATTGAGTTAGGTCTACCCATATTCTTAAAAATGTGTAATTAATTAGGGATAATTAATTATGGGGGTGATTAATTAGGTGTAATTAATCAACTAAGACACGAGGTTGGACCCTTTTGTAGCGGAAGTCTGCCCGGAACCGACCGGCCATCCAGCGGCTACAAATGATTGGCCCAATGTGAGAGGTCTTAGTCATAAATTAAATACGTGATTAAAGTAAAGACATGAGGTTAGACCCTTTTGATGACAGAAGTCTGCCCGGAACCAACCGGCATATCCAGCAGTCATAAAAGACGGTCTAATGTGAGAGGTCTTTATGAGGTCATGATCTTAATTAATTAATTAAGAAACACTTAACCATATTAGCATGTAGAGGGACATGAGGGGTTAAGTGGGTGCCTTGGGTGGCATGTGGAAATCTAGTGGGTTGCCTTGGGTGGCAATTGAAAATACGATTAGAATACTTAACCAAGTGGAAACATGTAATTAAACATGATTAAAGGGTTAAGTGGGATGCACTACAAAAAGGGACAAGCTTAGGTGGGTAGCTTGTGGGGGGGCCATTTCAACCAGTAACCCATATGTATCTTATTGGGCTCGACCCATGTCGAGGACGGGACACGCGTACTGGGCTTGACTATAAGAGGCCAAAACGGGTTAGCGGTGGCAACGCAAGTCCAACGGGTTTCATATGCGTGTGTGGGCCCGGGCTGGTAGGTAAGACGTTGTTGCATCGTGTAGATATAAGCCGTGCACCGTTAATTATGTCGGGTTGCCACTTTGGGAGTGATACACCCCACTGTGGGGCCGGCACGGGTATCTACGTTAGGGAGCCGATCGCTTGGGAGTAGTGGGTACACCTAGTGGAGATAGGGGCAGACGGCACCTATGTAGTGAGCTAGGGGTACACAAAACTACTGGGTAAACTTTCTAAGTCCTTGGGAGGGATCAACCTTTAAGTAGGGATGACTGGTGTGGTGCAGTGTAGTAATTATCCTTGGGTGGGTAAATGCGTCTTTATCGTTATCTTAGTTCACTCTTAGTCTGATTGGCTACTGAGTGTAGTCATTTATCCCCAGTCACACCGTACCAAGTTATATCATATCCTTATTACTTTAATGATTACATTGTTAAAGTTATAGGACTCGCTCAGACTTATGTCTGACCCCGTTGTTTTTATCTTTTTCCCAACCCTCAGGTTCTCAGAGTGGGCCCAGCACGAGTGGGCTTTGATCAGACTGCTTTTATTACTCTCTTGGAGCTTGGACCCTAGATGTAGAGCTCAGCTTACCCTTTTCTTTTATGGCTATCAGTTCATGTATTGGGATTATGTATTTTTATTTATCATGATGGATATTTGTACTTGACTCCTATTATGGTTTTGTGATGTAACCAGACATGTTTTATTTTCCGCTGCAAGTAGAAATGATGTTTTAAATTTTCAAGTATTACTTATATCTGTCTTGTTGTAATTACTCTGTTCTATATTCACTCAAAATACTCCACCGATGTTATGGCATTCCCTTAGAGAGTGACCATAGCGGGCGTGGGGTGTTACAGACTGCCTAGGTCTAGGAAGCGAAATACTAGCATATGGGTCATAGTTGATAGACTCGCGAAAAGTGCTCACTTCATTCCAGTGAAAAGCAAGAGGACCGCATCATGGCTAGCGTCTATTTACCTTTGAGAGATAGTACGGTTGCATGGAGTTCCTTCTAGTATAGTTAGTGATCGTGACCCGATTTTTACTAGCCGGTTTTGGAATAGTCTGTAAGAAGCAATGGGTACACGACTGAACTTGAGCGCGGCCTATCACCCGCAGACGGATGGACAAACCGAAAGGGTAAATAGGGTACTATAAGATCTCCTGAGGCTATGCATTCTTGATTTTGGTGGCACTTGGGAAGACCATCTTCCTCTCGTGGAGTTTGCATATAACAATAGTTAACAAGCTAGCATCGGAATGGCATCGTCCGAAGCCCTATATGGAAGACCGTGCAAATCGCCAACTTGTTGGTGGGAGACGACAGACAGACTTATACTTGGGCCTAACATGATAAGGGACACTTCTGAGAAGATTGAGTTGATACGAAGACGGATGAAAACGGCCTATGATAGACAGAAATCTTATGCGGACCAGAGCAGGACAGACCTAGAGTTCGAAGTCGGGGATATGGCCTTTATAAAAGTTTCTCCATTACGCAATGTAGTTCATTTTGGAGCAGTTGGAAAGCTAGCACCAAGGTTCGTAGGACCGTTCCCTATCACTAAGAGCATTGGACGGATGGCCTATAAGGTAGACTTACCCAAGAAGCTGGCTGGGGTGCACAATGTCTTTCACGTCTCGCATCTCCGGAAGTGCTTGCATGAGTCAGCCGAAGTGGTTGAGCCAAGCATCCATGAAGACATAGAAGTGGAAAAAGAAGCACATTGAGGCGAGTTCCGATTCGTATCTTAGGAAGGAGATTAAGAAGCTAAGGAATCAAGAAGTCAAGCTAGTTAAAGTGCAGTGGAGTGAAGCCCAAGAAGATGCAACTTGGGAAACCGAAGAGAAGATACGCGTGCTTTACCCATTTCTTTTTGAGGGTACATTCTCGATCTCTTTTTTTCCTATACACTTGAAAACCTTTTTCGTATCATGCTTCTACTATCTACATTTGTCTTGTTATCTTCTCGATCTTATCTTGAGAACCTTAGGTAGAACCATATGGATGTAAACATGTGATTGAAACATGTTATGGTTGATGTTTGAAAATTGTTGCAAGTGGTTGCTAGTGGATGCATGACACACATTAGGCACTAGATCGGCTCAGTCACATTTTCATGTTGCATATGCATGAGTGCTTATACTTGTACATGGATGGAACTTGTTATGCTATCACTTGGATGTTGCATATGAATGAATGTTTGTGCACTCATGTAGAGATTATAAACTATGTTAGGAATTTGCATACATGTTGGATTCATTACACTAACATATTTTCATTAAGGAGGTTTACTGAATCAGTAACCGACTGATGTTTTGCATTAGATAAGTACATATACACACACTTTCTGCATATGTTCATACAGCACTAGAAATCTTCTAAGGAAAATGGTTGCCTGTGGATGATGCTTTGAGTAGATGGATGATTGGATGGTAGGATATATTCTCCCTAACTTAGAGATTTCGGGGACGAAATCCTTTAAGGGGGGAGAATGTAACAACCCGTATTTTTATAACGTGTTATAACTATAAATCAAGGAAGAATTAATTTTTAAAATAAGAATCAAGGGAAACGGGTTACGCCACTGCGTTCGTCTCGATATTCTACTTGGAAACGAGTCCGAGTTTTCGAAAATCGGAGTCCGTATGACCAAGTTATGACCCTTCGAAGTTTTCAGAAAATTTCAAGTTCAAAACAGCTCAGAATTCAAATTCAAATTTCGAATTTCAAACCTTAGAATGGACTGGGTGGGAAATTTCCCGCCCAGAACTAGGTCGACCTGAGGGTCGACTATGTAGTCGACCTGCCCAGGACAAGGTCGACCACAGTGTCGACCTGGGGGTCGACCTGGTGGCCAAGCCCACTTTTGAAGCTGGATTCACTTTGATGTTCCTAGCCTCGTTTCTGTGTACATTCGTTGACCTGACCCTATATATACAGCCCCAAACACGAGTCCCTCTACACAAAATTCTTTCTGACCTTATGCTGCTCTAATTCTGGTTGAAAAGTTAGAGAAAGGGACTACTTCTACGTCAAAACTACGCTGCTGATTTGGGGATTTCTGTTAGGACTTGACTAAGCATATAAAGATTCAACATCGACTCTCTTTTTCTAATTCTCGAACCACGATCTGTAAGCCCCAGTTATTTTTAGATTTAAACTGTAAATGTAATATGAATATGATGTAAATTGAAATTGGACCTATGTATGATGACTGTTTTACATCCATTCTTGTTCATCTTGGATCTTGACTTTTGGACATATTACAAAGACATTGATTTGGGGCCTATTCATGTTGTAAATCAAAAAGAAAAACCCCTTATATTATCATGTTGAATCTGCTATTAGTCACAAGTTTATGACTATCACCTTATGTCAATCGTTACCATGACTATACTATCACCATATGACAACTGTTGTCTTGACTAGTACCTTATTTTGCTAGATTTGGAATCTTTATGTTTGAGGCCAATATTACATATGCCAGCAATGTTATAATCTTTTATCTCAAGTCATACCATAGTATGCTAGTGATCACTTTTGCCACCATATACCCATCCCTTTTTATGTTATTCCCCAATTAGATTTATTTGTATCGATTCGAGCTTATGTGCGATGGGAATACGATTTGGGTAGATTAGGTAAAACATAAATTGGCTTTGAACATGAACGTTATTATAACTTGAACCTGGATATGACATGAACTTGACACGATTTGACATGAAACAAGACATGAAAACTCGACATGAATTTTGACATGAAAACTTGAACGTGGGCATGACAATTAGATAAAATTGAAAATGGCCAACTCGAGGTTGGGTTGAGTTTGCAGTGTAAATCTGCCCGGAACAGCCCGGCAAATCCAATAACTGCAAACAATAGGATCCAATGTAGGTTGTTGGTCATATCGCACGAAAAACCCGAGGTTAGACTATGTTGTGGTGTAAATCTGCCCGGAACCGCCCGGCAAATCCAGTGACCACAACAGTTAGTCTAATGTGAGAGGTTGGGTGCATTAATGAATTAATGCCACATGATAGGGTTAAGTCATGAACCACTTGAATATACTTAACCAACTTGACACGATGATTTGATAGGGTTAAGTCATGAACCGCTTGAACAGACTTAACCAACTTGATACATGATTTTGATAGGGTTAAGTCGCGAATTTGAATGACAACACTTAACCCGTTAGAAACCCTAGTTACGCGGTCCTTTTCAGCAGTAACCCACTTAGATGTATCACGATACCCTGGGACTAGGCAGGGTGGGGCACGATTACTGGGTTGATTGTAAGCGACCAGAACGACAGCTGATTAGGTGCGCCATTGTAGGTTCAGGCGGACTATGGTCGTGCACGTAGTCCGGAGTTGAAAAAGCAGGCATTGGGCACCCGTAGATTTACACTGTGCGTGCTTGATTCGTGTCAATGGTTGGCACCATAGGGCTTGGTACACCATATGGTGGACCTAGCACATGTAACTACATTTCAGGATAGGGCCGTATTACACAGACACATGACAAGCTAGAACTTGTAGGGAGCTGATCGATTAGTAGATCGTACCGTAGGACCCCGTAATGGGTCACTTCATGATATTGGGCCAAGGGATCATTTCATGATTATTACTTGACATGGGTTAGAACACTAGTACAGTTGGTGCAGCGAATCTCGAATATGCGATGCTAGACTTGACTTATCCTGTTATCTTAATTATCCTACCAGTTCTGTTATCATCCTTATGTTTAATTTCAGTTTTCACATATCATGTTACCTTTACTAGTTTTCATTCTGAAAGTCACTAGGGCTTACCAGTCTTTATGACTGACCCTTTTTCTTTCGCCTCTTTTTCTTTCGTTTTCCCCCCCAGGTTCTCAGGGAGGAAACACTAGCTCTTAGCTTGGATTTAGCTTGCTTTCCGACAGCTCATGTATGGTTTGGTCTTGGGCTATGCTATGGCTGCTTCTGCTATTTATGGGGAATAACTTACTTTTGTTATCTTAAGTTTATGCTTCTTTATTTGGAACTTGATGTAATGGAATAATTTGTACCTTGGATATATGGGATTCTGACTCTTTTCTTGAAAGTAATAAAAGTTTGGTTTTTAATTTCTACCGCTGCTTTATTTATGTTTTGCCTTGTGATATCTCTGTGTATGTTTACCTAGAAAATACTCCACCAAAACTAGTGCATTCCCTTTGTGAGTGACCCTAGCGGAGGTGGGGTGTTACAACTTCCCAGCCGGCCTAAACCGAACAAGATGGCGGATTGCTTTGAGAACAAGACTCATCAGAACCCAAACATAAGAACATTCATTATTATTACAACAATTACAATAGCGTGCAAGATATCAGAGTATAAATAAATAATATACAACTGAAAAATATCAGAGATTAAGTTACAAAACAGCGAAAAGTATAATACATGAATAAAATGTGCAGCAGAAAACATCAAGTACTACAGTTGAAAGAAATACACGGATACAAAGCATTCTATATATAGCTCCAATCGTAATACAGGATCCTGTGAAAAGAAATATCTGCAAAACCAAAACTACTAGTTATCCGTGTGGAAAATATGGGTACCCAGAGTTTAGGTAGAAACAATAAACTCTGAGTCAGTCATGGGACTGGTGTGAGAACTAAAAATAGTTATTAACTTCATTTTAAAGTTGGGTAAATCAAGGGACCACGCTGTATAACACAGGAACGGGTTTTCTCACAGGAATACCAATCATAGACCAAACGAAATGCTTTTTGAGAAAAAAAATGAAGCTATTATAAGACTCAATCCCATCACACAATGCAACGAAAACTGTAGGGTAGAGTTTTACCTTATAATAACCAAAAATGCTTTATACGTAATATTCTCTTTTATCATCATTAGTGCATAGCATAAAAACCATCTTCACAAATAAATATATCAATCATAGAAGACGTAGTGTACTATGACTACATACATAGGTTACAATTAAAACATGAAGGTTCATATTGGAAATTGGGTTCCATCGATGACTGAGGCTTTCTTGCCACCACTAATCATCGCCTTTTTGTGGGCAAATATGGATCCTTCATGCTACAATGGAGTCACCTTATCGGGCTCCCAGATCCTTCATGCTCAAGGGAGTACCACCTTTAACGGGGCACCCAGATCCCTTAGATCCTTCCTGCTACAATGGAGTCACATTAGCAAGATCCAGATCCTTCGTGCTCAATGAAGTAACATCCTTATCGGGGAACCTAAATCCCAGATTCCTTCTTTGGACCTTAGGTACACAATGGTTACGCCTGGATCCCCCAGGAAACATCTGTACCCTTAGTTCGATTAAAACATGTCGTTTATTATCTGGCCTCAAACATTCACGAGTTGTGAAGCTCATCGAACTCACGTATCGACACACAATGCTGCGTTATATTAGCCGTGTTTTGTTCATTATCCGCGAGGCTCTGCTTATCAACAAAGCCTTGATCCCTGCATCTTAGCATGCCACCTTGCCATTCCATACCATACCATTGATTTCCACCAATATATAAACTCTAAGCTCATACGTATCAGAGAAGGGTGTCATGCAAGAGAATAAATTCTTTGCCACCAAACAGATATATGTTTAGCAGTGATCAATGAATACAGCACAAAATACAAAGTCAAACATACAATCGATTTGCAAGTCCGTTCTACGTCTGAACGAAATTAGAGGAACTTTATACCTCGTCCCATATGTCCAATACAGGTGAGAGGCTCTCGCATATCCAGTCGATCTCCAAGTACTTCTAGACGATCACCACTTATTACCTCATCTTGGGTGTACAGCTCGGTTAAGATATCAGTTGTAACGACCCACATTCTACGCATCAAAGGATCATAGAATATTTATTTCTTTCACATACGAAGTCATATGATCATGTAACTTTGGGAGACGACTATTAGGGTCATTTTCCATGTTCATGATTTTTGCCAATTTTTAAACGACCGTTTAGCCCCTAGCTGATCTTGTTTGGCCATAACTTTTGATAGGAAAGGAGTTTTGACCTGAAACCACATCCATTAGATCCGGATGATGGTTTACCTTTCCGTAGAGTGGTCATATGTGAAAAACGGACTTACCATTTGGGAGATATGGCTGAAATAAGGTTTAAAAGGTGAAAATTTGCTTAACCGGTCCAAATGAGGTGATTAGTGAATGGGCCCATAACCCATTTCAGGATTAGGTTATGGGGAGGCTGAAATGAGTTAGGTTTTCATACGATTTCAGTTTTCTAGCTGCTATTTACCTCTTAGAAACCCTAATAATGGCCTCCACCTTCTAATTTCAACCCAAATCGCTCTCTAATCAAGGATTAAGCTTAGCAACATCAAACCAAGGAGAAATAGCACCATTTCAGAGTTAGAGCTGCTGTTAGATGCTGGAGATCGCCCCAAATCAGTGGAGTTTCAAGGAGTGATTAGCATAGTTTCTACACTCTGGAAAAATATTTATAAATTTCGAAATATTGTTTTAGGCCTTTGTTATAAATTTGGGCTAATTTGGTTAAGTTTTGCTAACCCTATCGTTATATTTGCTTAAAAATGCTTAAGGGAAAAATATGGGATTTGGGTAGATTTGATCCGTTTTAACATATCAAATTGTGGTTTTAGTGTTTGTGGTCAATTCTACATGTTGCAATGACTGTATGGTATGCTTTGCAATTGTTTAAAACGGTTAGAATGGTCAAAAACGCTGTCGTGTGGCGTAAAAACAATCGCTGGAAAAGTTGCAGGAAATGACCCAGAACCGGACCGGATCGGATCGCCCCTACCTAACCCTGACCCGCTCGTGAATGATGGAACCGAACCGACCCGACCCGACCACGGAGAGTCATCACAACCCGAGCCCTCCATTCGTGAGATAGCCTCACGAGCCAAGTATGTCACCACGAGCTGCAAGCAGAGCCACGACGTGGAGTCACGATCTGAAGCGATGAAGGGGCCGACCCGAATCGAACGGGTGCCCGCGACCCGATCCGGTGGAAGGATACCGACCCGAACCACTTCAAAAGCCCACGAGCTGATGGCCAAGGGAGATCACGAACAGAAGCACCACACCCAAACCGACCCGATGCTCTAGAGCCAGGATCACGAATCGAACCGGCTTAGAGAGGTACCCACGACCCGAACGGGGTAAATGACCATGGATAGAACAAAGAGAAGAGGACCGATCTGAATGGAAGCTTATTATCAAACCAATCCAGAGAAGACCAAAGCCCGAGATACAAAGGTAGTCCAAATGGGAAGTTTATACTCAGGTTCCAGTTGGGAACCAATGAGTTAACTTCATGATTGGACTTTGTTGCGTGATGTGTTCAAAGGGTTAGTCGTCGTCTATAGCTTTGCTTCACCACTGAGAGACGGATGTTCGCTACGGATCAGTGCAGTGAAGTCATCATGGCTTCATGGAGCAGAGTGATCGTAGCAAGGCTATGAGCCAGTGTAGTGAGTTTTTATGACTCCATGGGGGCAGAGTGGACATAGCAAAGGATTAGTGGCTATGGATCAGTGCAGTGGAGTCAATGTGACTCCATGGAGCAGAGTGATCATAGCAAGGATTTGGGTGATCAAAGCGGTGGATATCGTATGGTTTACGTACTGAGTGAGAGATGTGAGGATGGTTGCTTTGCTTGATTTTTTGACATCATTATGACATGCACACCCCCACCACCGTATCTTTACACCATATGTTAGTGTCACCTTAGAGTATTGTGCATCTTGTTGTGCTAACTCTTTGGTTGCAGTTCCAAGTTCAGGTATGGTTTAGTATACCTGTTATTATTCTGTTTTGTTGCTTGTCGCTCATACCAGACTTTTGTCTGACCCAGAGTTTTATGTCTCTTCTTATTACTCTGGGTGCTCTTAAATGGATAGACTAGAGATAAGTTAGGTGGTATGCACTTGTAGGTGTGCCGGAGACGAGCAGGAGGCTTCCACGTATGGTATATATATATATATATATATATATATATATATATATATATATATATATATATATATATATATATATATATATATATTATCCCTGTGTCGCTGCTGGTCACTACTTTGGGCATTAGTAGTGTACCTTTCTTATTTTTCTTTGGTGACATATTTAAAGGTTGTAATAATGATGATGTGGAACATAAGCTGTATTTTGGATTTTCCGCTGCTATGATGGTTTAGTTTTCAGCTTATGCACTGTCTCACCTGTTTTATGTTGAATATGTTATTATTATATTTTATTCCATGCACTGTGAGACATTCTACAGGTTCCTTGTTAGTTCAAATTTCTTTCTTTCCTTTCTTTGGCAACCGTCCCGTGCTGGTTGGACATTGGCATAGCGCACTTTCATTGAAATGTCGGCTGGTGCGTGGCGGGTCGTCACATTTGGTATTAGAGCACTAGGTTGCATAGTTAACCTAGAGAAGACACCAAAGAGAGACAGTACGTATATGAGAGCATGTATTTGTGATATTTTGGTTTTCAAATGCTATACATATATATATGCTATTAGTATATTTAAGGATGGAGTTGCACTGCACTGACACCACTGAAGAGATGGTTAATATTTTTCTCCTTACAGATTGAATGATGAGCCGATATACTAGGGGTACCGGTAGAGTAGCTAGTAATGGGAATGCTCCTGATATAAGGGCGATGTTCACTGACCTCATGAGAGAGATGCTTAGGGCTATTCAGAGAGTAGCTCCTAATGCTGCAAATGGTGGTGGTGCAGCGGTGCAAGTGCCTAGAATCGATTTTGCCAAGCTTTGTAAGGATTACACTAGTCTTGGTGGGAAGCCGTTCCATGGAACGGAATTGGCTACAGAAGTTCAGGATTGGTTGGATAGCTGTGAGCGTATCTTCGAAAACTTGGGTATCGAGGATGCGATAAAGAGAAAGCTAGCATTCCGTCAGCTGCAAGGATAGGCGAAGAATTGGTGGAATGCTATTAAGGCAGCTACTCCATAGGATCAAGTTACATGGGATCAGTTTAAGGCCCGATTCGGTGAAAAGTTTATCCCAGCTACTCAGAAGTCAGAGTTATTTAGGAAGTTCTTGGAGCTTAAGCAGAATGGTAGAGCAGTCTCGGAGTATATTGTTGAGTTCGATACTTTATCGAAGTATGGATTATCTCTTATTGACATTCCCGAGAAGAAGAATGAGAAGTTCATAACAGGCTTAGATCAGTACTTGGGAGAAAGGCTTATTAACCACATCGATGAGACGTTTGAATCGATTATGGGAAAATCTTTGAGATCAGAGAGTCTATACCCTAAGTCGAAAACTGAGGTTACATCTGTAGAAGGGCCAAAACCGCAAGCAAGCGGTGGAGGCAAGAATCGTTATCAGAATAAGAGAAAGCAGAATCAGACCCAGGATGGCCAGAATAAGAAGAATAAGAAAGATGTTGAGTGCTTTAGGTGTGGCAAGAAGGGCCATTATGCTAAAAAATGTCGAGCGAAGACAGCGGACAAGAAGTGCTTCAACTGCGGCCAAGTGGGACATCACAAGGATAAGTGTCTGCAACCCCCTAAAGAATAGCAGATTGTGAAAGCATATGTTATCAATGTTGTTCCTTCTTCATCGAACGCCCCGACTGTGGCAGAGAAAGAAAAGAATGTCGTCATTCAAGGTATGCTTTCTGTTTATGATGTTTCTGTTCGAGTATTGTTTGATACCGGAGCTTCCTGTTCCTTCATATCTAGTGACCTGGTAGATAGGTTGGGATTGGAGCCCGAGATAGTCGATGGACCTTTAGCGGTGACGAACCGATTGGTGGTTCAACTAGCCTTAGCATGATTTGTCGTAATGTGGTCTTATCGAGTCATGGATGTATGTTTTCTTGTGATTGCTTTGTTTTGGGCTTTACCGGGTTTGGCATTATTTTGGGAGTTGATTGGCTCCAAAGGTACGGGGGTGGTGGTAGACTGTGAGGGCTTTTTTGTGACAGTTAGAGTGGATGATGAGCGGAGGGTAGTGTTTGTTGGTCTACCTAGTGATGGGTAATGGCTAGTTTTCTAAATTCCCTCGACATCCCGCATGATGAGTTGTCAGATGTGCCTGTGGCTAGCCAGTATCCGGACATCTTCGAGGAAGTGACCGGACTTCCACCACACCGAGAGATTGAGTTTCGTATTGATTTAGTGAAATATTCCAGACCTATAGCGATGACACTTCGTCGTATGGAACCAAGGAAGCAGCGAGAGCTCGGGGTGCAAGTAAGTGATCTTTTGAAGAAGGGATTTATCAGAAGAAGTGTTTCTGAATGGGGAGCACCAGTTGTGTTTTCTACCAAGGCAGATGGTTCCCTTCGATTGTGTGGACTACCGCGAGTTGAATAAGGTGACAAGGAAGAATAAGTATCCTCTATCACGAATAAATGATTTGTTTGATCAGTTGGGTGATGTGAGAGTGTTCTCCCAGTTGGATCTCGCGACAGGTTTCCATCAACTTAGGGTGGAAGCTGAGAGTATAGCTAAAATGGCCTTTCGGACAACGTCTGGATTCTATGAGTGGTTGATCATGCCATTCGGGTTGACCAACGCACCAGCATATATTGTGGATCTTATGAATAGGGTATTCCGGGATCAATTGAATAAGTTTGTTCTTGTGTTCATAGATAATATCTTGCTTTATTCGAGGACAGTGGAAGAACACAAGGAACATTTGAGGATAGTGACGGAGGTGTTGAGAAAACACTAATTGAAAGCAAAGTTCTCTAAGTGTCACTTCTGGAGGAGGGAAGTGAGATTCTTGGGCCATGTTGTTTCAGAGAATGGTATTGTCGTGGACCCTGCAAAGGTGGCTACGGTACAAGATTGGTCTACGCCCAAGAATGCAACAGACGTAAGAAGCTTCTTGGGATTGGCTGGATATTATCGTAAGTTTATCCAAGACTTCTCCAAGATAGCGGCACCATTGACTCGGTTGACCAAGAAGAATCAAGCTTTCGTTTGGGACGAAAGGTGTGAAAATGCATTCAAGAGTCTAAAGGAAAAGTTGACGCATGCACCAGTGTTAGTCATTCCTGAAGGGAATGAAGAGATGACGGTTTACACAGATGCATGTGGTACCGATCTAGGTGCTGTATTGATGCAAGGAGGTAGGGTTATAGCTTATGCTAGTCGGCAACTAAAACCGCATGAGAAAAGATATCCTACCCATCATTTGGAATTGGCAGCGATCGTATTCGCATTGGAGATATGGAGACATTATCTCTTGGGAGAAAGATTCGAGTTGTTTACCGATCATAAATCATTAAAGTATCTTTTCTCTCAGAAGGATCTAAATCTCCGATAGCAAAGATGGTTAGAATTCTTGGCTTCCTACAATTTCAATATCGCATATACACCAGGAAAGGGCAATGCGGTAGCTGATGCATTGAGTAGAAGACATGCCAGTTTAGGGGCTATGATTCTAGAATGGAATCAACTGGAGTACATCGTTGGGTATGATTTCAGACAAAAGTGCGAATTAGATCCAGAAGTATTAGCAAGTTTGACAATCAGACCCGCTTTGATTGAGCGGATTGGTTCCAGTCAGAGGGACGATCCTAACTTATTAGAAATCATCTCCAAGTTATAGATGGGTATCGATAGGGAGATGGACAAGTATGGGCTTGATCGAGATGGATGGCTTAGAAAGAATGGAAGACTAGTTGTGCCCAATGTCAATGAATTGAGAGATGAAATGCTTAGAGAATGTCATCACTCAAAACTGACTATACATCCCGGTGGTAACAAAATGTATCGAGACATAAAGCAGACCTACTACTGGGAAGGAATGAAAAGAGACGTTGGGAAGTTTATATCCAAATGCATGAACTATTAGGTGGTTAAAGCTGAGCAAAAGAAACCTAGTGGTTTGTTACAACCATTAGAAGTTCCAGAATGGAAATGGGAACAAGTATCAGTGGATTTCATTGATGGGTTACCAAGAACTAGATCGGGCCATGATAGCATTTGGGTGATTATGGACCGATTAACTAAGAGTGCAAGGTTTATACCGATCAAATTGAATAGAACAGCAGCTAAATTAGCAGAACTGTATATGAAGTGGGTAGTGAGATTTCATGGAATACCCAAAGGCATTGTGAGTGACCGAGATCTGTTGTTCACTAGTGGATTTTGGAAGAGCTTACAAGAGGCATTAGGATCAGAATTACATCTCAGTACCGTGTATCGTCCTCAAACTGACGGTCAGATAGAGAGGATGAATCAAGTATTAGAAGATCTCTTGAGAGCTTGCATATTGGATTTTGGTGGATCATGGGATGACCATTTGCATCTGGTTGAGTTTGCATATAATAATAGTTATCAGTCCAGTATTGTTATGGCTCCATTTGAAGCTTTGTATGGAAGACCATGCAACTCACCATCATGTTGGTTGGAGACCGGTGAGAAATGTGTGCTTGGACCAGATGTGATAAGAGAAACTTCAGACAAGATTAAGATCATTCAATAGCGAATGAAGGCTGCCCAAGATAGGCAGAAGAGTTATGCTGATAAGAGGAGAAGAGATTTAAAATTCTCCGTTGGCGACTTGGTATTTGTTAAGATTTCTCCGTTTAAGAGCGTGATTCGATTTGGCGGGAGAGGCAAGTTAACACCATGATTTGTTGGTCTATTCTTAATCCTCGAGCAAGTTGGGAATTTGGCATATAAAGTTGAATTACCAGAGAAGATGGCAGGAGTTCATAGCGTATTTCATGTTTCCCAGTTAAGGAAATTCGTGCACGATCCCAATATGACTATTTCACCTGATCAGTTGGATGATATAGAAGTATAACCCGAGGCGGTTGGGAACTGCAAACCGATTCGTATTGTCGAGCACGATACGAAGCAACTTCGAAGGAAAGCGGTGAATCTAGTCAAAGTTCAGTGAGGCGAGAATGAGAATAACTGTACTTGGGAGACAGAGGAGAGCATTAGGAAGACTTATCTAGAACTCTTTGCCTGGTAAGATTTTAATTGCGACTTAGTATTCCGCATGCTAGGATAGACTTGTTTGTTTGTTTTTGTATGTTTGATTGTTGTGAATGGTTGGTAGGCATGCAGGATCCTTTGCTTGTTTCTTAGTTAAGGAATTTCGGGGGCGAAATTTCTTAAGGGGGGAGAATGTAACGACCCGCATTCTACGCATCGAAGGATCGTAGAATATTTAATTCTTTCACATACAAAGTCGTATGGTCATGTAACTTTGGGAGACGACAATTGGGGTCATTTCTCATGTTCATGATTTTTGCCGGTTTTTAAATGACCATTTTCCCCCTAGCTTATCTTGTTTCAGCCATAACTTTTGATTGGAAAGGAGTTTTGGCCTGAATCCACTTCCATTAGATCTGGATGATGGTTTACCTTTCCATAGAGGGTCATATATGAAAAACGGACTTATCGTTTGGGAGATATGGTTGAAATAAGTTTAGAAGGTGAAAAGCTGCTTAACAGGGCCAAATGAGGTGATTAGTGAATGGGCCCATAACCCATTTCGGGATTAGGGTTATGGGGAGGCTAAAATGAGTTAGGTTTTCATTCTATTTTGGTTTTCTAGCCGCCATTTACCTCTTAGAAACCCTAACAATGACCTCCACCTTCCAATTTCATCCCAAATGGCTCTCTAATCAAGGATTAAGCTTAGCAACATCAAATCAAGGAGAAATAGCACCATTTCAGAGTTAGAGTTGTTGTTAGATGCTGAAGATCCCCCCAAAACAGTGGAGTTTTAGTTTTGATATTTTATTTGTGGCTAAGGTGAGTGATTAGCATAGTTTCTACACTAATTAGGGGTAATTAGTGTCAACTAATGAAATTATGCATAATTAAATTCTAGAAAAATATTTATAAATTTCGAAATATTGTTTTAGGCCTCTGTTAGAAATTTGGGTTACTTTGGTTAAGTTTTGTTAACCCTATCGTTAGATTTGCTTAAACATGCTTAAGGGGAAAATATGGGTTTTGGCTAGATTTGATCCGTTTTAACATATCAAATTGTGGTTTTGGTGTTTGTGGTCAATTCTACATGTTGCTATGACCGTACGGTATGCTTTGTGATTGTTTATAATAGTTAGAACGGTCGAAAACCCCGTCGTGTGGCATAAAAACATTCGCTGGAAAAGTTGCAGGAAATGACCCAGAACCAGACCAGATCGGATCGCCCCTACCCGACCCCGACCTGCTCGTGAATGATGGAACCGAACCGACCCAACCTGACCCAACCCGACCGTGGAGAGTCATCACGACCCGAGCCCTCCATTCGTGAGATAGCCTCACGAGCCAAGCATGTCACCACGAACTGACCTCCACGAGCTGCGAGCAGAGCCACGACATGGAGTCACGATTCGAAGCAATGAAGGGGCCGACCCGAACCCAATGGGAGCCCACGACCTGATCTGGTGGAAGGATACCAACCAAAACCACTTCAGAAGCTCACGAGTTGATGGCCAAGGGAGATCATGAACCGGAGCACCACACTCGAACCGACCTGATGCTCTAGACAAAGGATCACGAATCGAACCGGCTTAGAGACGTACCCATGATCCGAACGGGGTCGATGACCATGGATAGAACAAAGAGAAGAGGACCAATCTGAATGGAAGCTTATTTTCGAACCGATCCAGAGAAGACCAAAGCCCGAGATGCAAAGGTAGTCCAAATGGGAAGTTTGTACTCAGGATCTAGTTGGGAACCAACGAGTTAACTTCATGATTGGACTTTGTTGCAAGACGTGTGCAAAGGGGTTATCGACGTCTATAGATTTGATTCACCACTGAGAGACGAATGTTGGCTACGGATCAGTGCAGTGAAGTCATCATGGCTTCATAGGGCAGAGTGATCGTAGCAAGGCTATGAGCCAGTGTAGTGGAGTTGTTATGACTCCATGGGGGCAGAGTGGACATAGCAGAGGATTAGTGACTATGGATCAGTGTAGTGGAGTCACTGTGACTCCATGGAGCAGAGTGATCATAGCAAGGATTTGGGTGATCTAAGTGGTGGATATCGTATGCTTTACGTATTGAGTGAGAGATGTGAGGATGGTTGTTATGCTTGATTGTTTGACATCACTATGACATGCACACCCCCACCCCGTATCTTTACACCATATGTTAGTGTCACCTTAGATTATTGATCATCTTGTTGTGCTAACTCTTTGGTTGCGGGTCCAGGTTCAGGTATGGTTTAGTATACATGTTATTGTTTTGTTTTGCTGCTTGTCGCTCGTACCATACTTTTGTCTGACCCAGAGTTTTATGTCTCTTCTTATTACTCTGGGTGCTCTTAAATAGGAAGACTAGAGACAGGTTAGGTGGTATGCACTTGTAGTTGTGCCGGAGACGAGCAGGAGGCTTCCACGTATGATATATAAATATATATAGATATTCTCCCTGTGTCGCTGCTGGTCACTACTTTGGGCATTAGCAGTGTACCTTTCTTATTTTGCTTTGGAGACAGTTTTAAAAGTTGTAATAATGATGATGTGGAACATAAGCTGTATTTTGGATTTTCCGCTGCTATGATGGTTTAGTTTTCATCTTATGCACTGTCTCACCTATTTTATGTCAAATATGTTATTATTATATTTTATTCCATGCGCTATGAGACATTCTACAGGTTCCTTGTTAGTTCAAATTTCCTTCTTTCCTTTCTTTGGCGACCGTCCTGTGCTGGTTGGACATTGGCACAACGCACTTTCATTGAAATGTCGGCTGGTGCGGGGCGGGTCGTCACATCAATAATCATTTAAACGATGTGAAGATCTTCGGTCTTCAACCAACATCTTCAAATCTTCGACTTTTAGTAGTCGTATCGGTTATTCAGAATGGGTTAAACCCGGTCTTTTCGAATAACTCGCGTATCTTACAATCATGTGAAATATAAACAGATCATACGCCCCATTCCAATCCAGAATATTCTGTTACTCAAATATTCTTAGAAATCATTTCAAAATATTTATAATATCTTTTCACAACTTAAACCAAATTAAGGTTTATCAACTCGTCGGGATTAACGAGCCATATTCTATGAATTAGAATATGGCTCGTTAATCCCATGGAGCAAAACTGGTAGTACTCTATATCTAACACCCATTGTGTTACTGGTAAATTCAATTACCATTTAATGTTCAAATCTAACTAAATATTTAACTATCTGTTCGACGTTGAATATTCTATGAATTAGAAAACCGTCGCGAAGTGTAATAAACCGCAAGCGCACGTCGTACACTTGTAGTACGTTAGCGAGTACGAGTCGCATAGAGAAAGAAATAATTTTAATTATATTATTTGTTTTTAATCTGGATTGAAATGAGCTTCAACCAATTACCAAATAATTTTAGTTATATGGATTTCATACATCACTTGTATTCAACAATAATTATTAACAATTATTAAACATTTAATTCATATCCAGAGTGCATCTACAACTGTATAAGCAATCAATAATTAAATAACGCTTATAACGGGATGTCAATTAATCGATTAGCATCCATTCTAAACACTTGGGATTAGTGTAAATCAAATATTATCCTAATACCCGTGTGGGTGTTTCAACCAATAAATAATCAATTAATAAATGATTTATTCATTCCAATCGATATCACTTAAAATGGGTGAACATAAACAAGCTGTTCGACTTGTAAATGGATGTTTTAATCCAGTTTCAACTACCATAAATAATATAACATCATTTTTAACATGTTAATTATTTCATATTTACATTCAAATCATAACACAAACAATCATCTGTTCATCTATCGGGTTTTCAAACAACTGTGATGTGAGCTACCATATACTGCATAACAATTTGTGATAATTAATTAAATAAAAATTGCATAGACAACCAATATTTATTCAGTTGTAAAAATAAATAATGGTACAAAATACTTGAGTGAGAGAGTTCTCACATCGATTGGTTTCGAAATCGTTATTAAAACGATTGTTTCAATAAACTTATACAGACATTTAATTTTATCAAAAAGTCCAATTGCTTCCGAATTTGTCCTGGTCAGTTCCATGGCGTAATGTTTGACGACGTGATTCTAATACATTTGATTTCATTTGATTCTGTGTTCGTTTGGAGTGTTATGGACATTTACCCATTGAACGATTAAATGATGCCATTAGTTTAAACACTTTGTATTATTAACCTTAATTATATGCTTAACCATCATTTTAACATTATCTTCCCCGAACATTTCTCCCAGGTAACGAAACCCATACTCTATGTTGATTTACTCCACCGCGCCTTGCGACACCCAATGTCCGTTAATGTCACTCATTAAGGGAATGCATTAAGTTTCATGAAGAGTTATAGGTAAAAAGAAACAGAAATATAACAAGATAGATATAAAAGCAATAGCGTAATTTAAAATTTTATTTCAAACATAAATCATAACATCATGGTCCAAAATACCATAAGTCTGAAACAACATAAAACCTATTACAATAATATAATACTTTTGTCTTGTACCATCAGAGTACAGAAAATAAATAAAAAGCATAATTCCCTAAAAGAGACAAAGCCATAGTAATTAAAGATAGAAACTGAGCAGTACTTCAAAACCTGCTCCAAGCAAGATGATAACCAAGTCTAGACTAGACCTGAGAATACCCACCCTGCGAACCTAGGGGGGAAACGGAAGAAAGAAAAGGAAACAAAAATAGTCAGACATAAAGTCTGGCGAGTCCAGTTACTTTTAGCAAGTAAATAAGTAAAAGTAACATGACAGGCACATAAGATAGACAAGAAAGATAACATCAAGTATGACGAGGTAAACATGATTGAGTATATTACGCTTCTAGAGATTTCTCTACACCAATACTAGTATAACAGATATGTAATAGGATTACATACTCCCTAATTGCTTAACAGAAACAGGATGATCCCAAGAGAATTACAATGGTAGTTTTAGGTGTACTCTAGTAACGATTTTTAACCCAAATGAAATTAGCCGGTACCTAATCAAAAATAACGGGTGTTATCCCAGACAGAAACACTGGTACCCCACAGAAATAGACAGGACCATACGTACCCTATTTACTAACCCCCAATTGATCGGCTCCCTATTCCATAAATACCCTGTGTCAGCCCCACAGTAGGGTGTATTACTTCCTAAAGTGGCAACCTATAGAAGGACACAAACCTATTTACTGGTGCTACAGCGGCTTATTTTCCCAGATGCAGGTCGTACTCATGCATGCACATGAGTTCGTTGGAACGCGCCAGTACACACCTCCTATCAGATGGACCTCTTATAATCAGTTCAGTAAGCGTGCCATGTCCCCTACCTAGTGAGGGGTCCCCCTTTAATACCAGAATGGGTTACTGACTAATATGGGTCCCACATAACAGATGACATAAGACAATCCTTACAGATCTTGTGTCCCTAACTAACTAGGATTTTGACAGGTTATGCCTAACAGATTTAACTATTCACATAACTCTCTAAATTTTACGGATTAAACTTTATAAGTTAACGGGTTAACACAACCCCAACATATTCAACAGGTTAAGTTTTCTAAATTAACAGGTTCGCATAACCTATACAGATTTAACAGGTTTACTCAACCCCCACAGATTTAACAGGTCTGCTTAACCCCATCGATTTAACAGGTTTACTTAACCCCATAGATTTAACAGGTCTGCTTAACCCCACCGTTTTAACAGGTTTAGTTAACCTCATATATTTAACAGGCTTACTTTACCCTACATACTTAATAGATTTACTTAACCCCACAGATTCAACAGGATCATACAATACTTATGGATTCAACTAGGTTAAGTTTTTATTTTTATTACCATATTTAATTATGGTTAAAATGTGCTAGACCTTCCACATTTGGCCTAAAACTTATGGACGCTGGATATGCCGGTCGGTTCCGGGCAGACTTCTTCCATAAGTCGGGCTTAACCTCGTGTCATAGCACGTCTCGTATTTGTGCACTTAGACCTCTTACATTAGATTCACCACTTGTGGTCGCTGAATATGCTGGTCGGTTCCTGGCAGACGTCCACCGCAAGTGCAATCTAACCTCGTGTCATAAGTGCCATTACAGCTCCTAATTACTGAAATCCTAGGCATTTTAATTATTAATCAGTTATGCCTATGTCTTTATAGGTGTCCATGCCTCTTTTTCCCTAATTATGTTCATAATTAATTATATGCCCAAATTCGTGTTTATAAACATTAAGTTATGCCAAACTTTCCATTTACAAATTATACCCAATTTATACCTTTTTCCCCTCGTTCCCACTTTACTAGCATAATTTAATGTCATGCCTAGGCTAGAAAGTAGCCAGGCTAAAATAAAAGGGATGGGGTGACAGAAATGATTATTCTAACAAGATTGACATAAACATGTGGTGGAATAATCATATAATGAGATAATGACAAGATGGACATATATGAACGGATCTAGTGAACATGTGATATTAGAATCAATCTTAACATAATAGGGATGTTATAACTGGCATGATAAGATCTAAATAATAATTTAGATGTCAAACTAATAATGGATCCTATTTAACCGCAATATGATAGGAACAAGGTAATCTAAACAGTGAAACCAAGGTAGACTTGTCATGACAATTAGGTGAAAGTTTAGATCTAAATCTAAAACATGTCCAACCAATGACAGGTCCAAAACAACTACAACATGATAAGTACTAAATGATCTAAAAAGTGAATTAGATCTATAATCAAAACTAGATCCGACATAAATAAAGTTAAGATCCAAAATATCCACAACATGATAGGTAAAAATGATCTAAAAAGAATTAGATCCATAATCAAAAGTAGATTTGACATGATAATGGTTAAGATCCAAATCAACTACAAAATGATAGGTAAAAAATGATCTAAGTAGAATTAGATCTATAATTAAAAGTAGATCTAACATGATAACGGTTAAGATACAAATCAAATGCAACATGATAGGTACAAAATGATCTAAATAGAATTAGATCTATAATCAAAAGTAGATCTAGAATGATAAAGGTTAAGATCCAAATCATAGTTAATTCAGAATTTCATAGATTCACAAATTACAATAGATCTGATATGATTCAATCCTAAGCATATACCCAAATTACAATCATATCATGCCTTACTATTAATTATTCAATTATAAAGGTAACTTGAACTCACAATGATTGGATATAGAAGAATAGGAGGAGAAAAGTGAAGTTTGGACCTCAGATCTACACTTGAAACACTTGAATCTCTAAACTTGATTAATTGGATTGCAGAAGAAGAAAGAGATTTGATTCAGTTCAGGCATTGGCAGCATCTAAACTTCCATCATTTTTAGTGTAGAAAACAAGAGAAATGGAGCCATATATATAGCTGCCAGCCTCCAGAATTCGACCTACCACGTCAGCCCTAGAGGGGTCGGCCCATGGGTTGACACCCACTTGAAGAGGTCCGGATGCCCAAAAACTAACATGGGCGCACTTTACAGGTGCTCCAGTGTAATCATACCTTGGCGCACTTGTCAAGTGCGCCAGTTATTCCCACTTTCAATGTCAAACTTCTACCGTTCATAATTTCATCATACGTTATCCATTTTATGCAAACCATGTATCTATCATGATCAGAATTTTGATACAGACGCAATGACGTAGTTTCCCTTAAATCTGAATAATAAATTAATTATTTTTTTACCCCTACCTCAAAGGATTTTATCCCTAAAATCTCCAAGTTAATAAGAATGTATCCTACCATCCATCATCCATCTACTCATCCACCAATCACAGGCATCCATTGTCCTTACAATTTTCTAATGCTTTTATAAACATATGCAAAGGTGTGTGTATATGTCCTAACACTAATGCGAAAGATCAAGCGGTCCAATTATTCATTTGACCTTCTTAATGCAATGTATGTCTGTGTCATGAGTCCAACATGTATGCAACAATCCTAGTATAACATGTAAGTTCTATATGGGTGCACAATCATCCGTCCAAA
The DNA here is from genome assembly GCA_030737875.1 of Allium sativum. NCBI lineage: Eukaryota > Viridiplantae > Streptophyta > Magnoliopsida > Asparagales > Amaryllidaceae > Allium > Allium sativum. Next base: position 930,191,086 of record CM060922.1, on the reverse strand, counting down.
TGCAACATCCATATGATGATACATTCAATTTCATCCATTAAAAGAAGAAAAATGCACACACATCCATATACAGTATGAGAGTGATTGAACCAATCTAGTGCCTAATGTGTGTGTATATGCATGCATGAGCAACCACTAACAAAGACTTGCATCCACTTGCATCCATTAAATGTAACATGTTTCAAACACATGTTTACAATCATGGGACTCCTACCTAAAGGCCGAAGATTCGATCGATAGGATATACTTAAATGATAGAGGCAAGCACGAATAGAAGTTTTTGGAAGAGAGGTTAAGAACATTCCCTTGAAAAGAAAAGGGTACGAAGCGCAAAATCTTGTCTTCGATCTCCTAAGTTGCATCCTCTTGGTTACGTAGCTTCTTAACTTCTGATCCAAGAATACGGAAAGGAACTCGTCTAATTATCGCCTCCCGTTCTACCTCAACTTCTCCAAGCATGCTTGGCTCAACTACCTCTGCTATATCATGCAGACACTTCCGTAAATAAGAAATGTGGAAAAACATCATGAATATCCACACATAAGCGAAGAGAGTTGTACGTCTTAGTGGCAAAGACAACCGAAGCACCCTATTCTGATATGCTTCGCCTAACCAACACCCTTTCAAGTAGCTCCCCTACTTGTTTGCTGAGCTCCGTACTTTCCCTTGGAGCCATATGGCGCATAGATAATGCAACTGGCTTTGCACTGTCCACCAGGTATATACAAAATTCAATCACGCGCCTCGGAGGTAAGCCTCGAACCCCCTCAAAACGTCTGAATACTCACGAACTACTGGTACATATTGCAGATCATCAATAGTTGCGTCAAGAGATTCTAGCAAGCTAAGCATGACGGACCCCATTAGGGTCACAAGAAATCTCGGGGGTATTCCCATGGCAAGTCAGAAATTTAACGACCCTCCTCTAACAATCTAGAATGGCACCATACATGGCTAGCCAATCCATCCCTAGAATCAGACAGTATCCTATAAAACCAAGTACATATGCATCATATTCAAATTCTACACCTAACACGGATATTCTCAAACCCCGACAAATCATAGACAGATGAGTCGTACCCCCAATGGGGTTTGAAACGACAACGAGATCCAAAACCATATTAGTACTAAGGTGCAGAGACTTAATCACAAAATCAAATATAAAAGAATGCGAAGCGCCTGAATTAAAAAGTTCTAACAGGATGATTGGAAAGAGAAAATCAAACCTTCAACAGAAACGTTCCTACCTCTATCCGGTACACTAGCCACGAGAGCATGCACCAGCACTCTAGAAGATCATGCTACCCTTTGGTCCTACCCTTGCTTCTTTGGACACTCGGTAGTATAGTGTCTGATTTCACTATAGTTGAAGCAAGCATTTTTTCTTTTTCTGCAGTCTTTGATCAAATGACCCACGTTTCCGCAACATGGCACTTCCTTTTGCCTTGAGCCTTGTCATGCTTTCCGGCCCCTTGTTGTTGTTCTTTCTTGGGCCATACTTTCTTATTTTGTGTTTCCTCAACCACAACTTCCTCCTTTTCAGCTTTATCTTCTTCATGCATTAAGGTCATATCAACGAGCCTCTTAAAAGTTTCTCCCATTGGAATATGGGATGTAGCTAACCCATGAAGGGGTTCATTTAGTCCATTAACAAACCGCAAGGCCTTCTTATGCAGAGTGTCTACTAGTTCCAAACCGAATCTAGCTAGCTGGTTGAATTTGTTCACATATTCTTTAACATTCATGTCTCCTTGTTTGAGCGCCAAGAACCTCTCCATTTACATGCTTTTCTCAACTTGATAAAGAAACTTCATTTCAAACCTCTATCTAAAGTCATCCCAAGTTTCCGCCGGACACCCACTTGGGTTACTTCCCACCAGAACGAAGCTGCATTCTTCAATAGCCAAGCGGCTGGCTGAATCTTCCTACGATCGTCCACATCGAAGATTCCAAACAAGTCCTCTGTCTCCTTGAGCCAATTCCTTTACCCTACTAATGTCTCGATTCCATGGAATGGACTTCCTCCCATAGCATGAAAATCTTTGCATATCTTAGAGAAGTTGTCTGCTCGCGAGGGGAGGGAGGAACGACGGGTGCAGCTGGGGGAGGAACGTCAGATTGACCACTAATAGGCGTCGTAGCCTCTAGATACCAACGGAACCAGCCTGGTATCGTAACTCCATCAAGAATATTGGGTTCCCCAGATCTGCTGAAAAGAAAAGGAAAAAGGGATTCAGACAGATAATCGAAAGATATTACGTATGACTTTTGGGAATATGTTTTTCAAAACGGACTTTTCTTTGGAAAATGCTTTCTTTTAAAATCTTTTTGAAAATAATTTTCAAAATCTTTTATCCAGTCCGGTAACCTTCAACTTTGATACCAAGTGTGATGCCCCACGTCCATTAATGTCACTCACTAAGGGAATGCATTAAGTTTCATGAAGCATTATAGGTAAACAGAAGCAGAAATATTACAAGACAGATATAAAAGCAATAGCGGAATTTAAAATTTTATTTGAAACATAAATCATAACATTGTGGTCCAAAATAGAATAACTCTGAAACTACATAAAACCCATTACAATAATATAAAACTTCTCTCTTGTACCATCAGAGTATAGAAAATACATAAAAAGAATAATTCCCCAAAAGAGACAAAGCCATAGTAGTTAAAGATAGAAACTGAGCAGTACTTCAAAAGCTGCTCCAAGCAAGATGATAATCGAGTCCTGACTAAGCCTGAGAATTCCCACCCTGCGAACCTAGGGGGGAAATGGAAGAAAGAAGAGGAAACAAAAAGTGTCAGACATAAAGTCTGGCTAGTCCAGTTACTTTTAGCCAGTAAATAAGTAAAAGTATCATGACATGCATATAAGATGGACAAAAAAGTTAACATCAAGTATGACGAGGTAAACAAGATAGAGTATATTGCATTTCAAGAGATTTCTCTACACCAATACTAGTATAATAGATATGTAACAGGATACATACACCCTAATTGCTTAACAGAACCAGGATGATCCCAACAGAAATACAATGTTTTTAGGTGTACTCTAGTAACGGGTTTTAACCGAAACGAAATTAGTCGACACTTAATCAAAAATAACAGGTGTTAGCCCAGACGAAAAGACAGGCACCCTACAGAAATGGACAGGTCCAGATGTACCCAATTTACTACCTCCCCCCCCCCCAATCGATCGGCTCCCTATTCCATAAATACCCTTTGTCGGCGCCAAAGTAGGGTGTATTACTTCCTAAAGTGGCAACCTACAGAAGGACACAGACCTATTTATTGGTGCTACAGCGGCTTATGTTCCCAGATTCTGGTCGTACTCATGCACGCACATGAGTCTGTTGGAGCGTGCTAGTACACACCTCCTCTCAGATGGACCTCTTATAATCAATTCAGTAAGTGTGCCCTGACCCCTACCTAGTGCGGGGTCCCCCTTTGATACCAGAATGGGTTACTGATTAATATGGGTCCCAAACAACAGATTACACAAGACAACCCTTACAGATCTTGTGTCCCCAACTAACTAGGATTTTGACAGGTTATGCCTAACAGATTTAACATATGCACATAACCCTCTACAGATTTACGGGTTAAAATTTACAAGTTAACGAGTCAATGTAACCCCCAACATATTCAACAAGTTAAGTTTTCTAAGTTAATAGTTTCGCATAACCCTTACAGATTTAATAGGTTTACTCAACACCACAGATTTAATAGGTCTGCTAAGCCCCACCGATTTAACAGGTTTACATAACCCCACAGATTTAATAGGTTTGCTTAACACCACCATTTTAACAGGTTTACTTAACCCCACAGATTTAACAGGCTTACTTAACCCCACATACATAATAAATTTTACTTAACCCCACAGATTCAACCGGCTCATACAATCCTTATGGATTCAACTAGGTTAAGTTTTTATCTTTATTACCATATTCATTTATGGTTAAAATGTGCTAGACCTCCCACATTAGGCCTACAACTTGTGGACGCTGGATATGTCGATCGATTCCGAGCTTAACCTCGTATCATACCACGTCTCGTATTTGTGCACTTAGACCTCTCATATTAGATTCACCACTTGCGGTCGCTGGATATGTCGGTCGGTTCTAGGCAGAATTCCACCTCAAGTGCAATCTAACCTCGTGTCAGTTTATAATTACTGTGATCCTAAGCATTTAAATTATCAATTAATTATGCCAATGTCTTTATAGGTGTCCGTGCCTCTTTTTCCCCAATTATGATCATAATTAATTATATGCCCAAATTCATGTTTATAAACATTAAGTTATGCCAAACTTTCCATTTACAAATTAGGCCCAATTTGTACCCTTTTTCCCCTAGTTCCCATTTTAACGTATTCGCATAATTTAACGTCATGCCTAGGCTAGAAAGTAGCCAGGCTAAAATAAAAGGGACAGGGTGACAGAAATGATTATTATAACAAGGTTGACACAAACATGTGGTGGCATAATCATATAACAACATAATGATAAGATGGACATATATGAACGGATCTAGTGAACATGTGATATTAGAATCAATCTTAACATAATAGGGATGTCATAATTGGCATGATAAAATCGAAATAATAATTTCGATGTGAAACTAATAATAGATCCTATTTAACCGCAATATGATAGGAAAAAGGTAATCTAAACAGTGAAACCAAGGTAGACTTGTCATGATAATTAGGTGAAAGTTTAGATCTAAATCTAAAACATGTCCAACAAATGACAGATCCAAAATAACCACAACATGGTATGTACCAAATGATCTAAAAAGTGAATTAGATCTATAATCAAAACTAGATCTGAATAAATAAGGTTAAGATCCAAAATAACCACAAAATGATAGGTACAAAATGATCTAAAAAGAATTAGATCCATAATCAAAAGTAGATTTGACATGATAATAGTTAAGATCCAAATCAACTATAACATGATAGGTACAAAATGATCTAAATAGAATTAGATATATAATCAAAAGTAGATCTAACATGATAACAGTTAAGATCCAAATCAACTGCCACATGATAGGTACAAAATGATCTAAATAGAATTAGATCTATAATCAAAAGTAGATCTAAAATGATAACGGTTAAGATCCAAATCATAGTTAATTCAGAATTTCATAGATTCACAAATTACAATAGATCTGATATGATTCAATCCTAAACATATACCTGAATTACAGTCATATCATGTCTTACTTTTAATTATTTAATTATAAAGGTAACTTGAACTCACAATGATCGGATCTAGAAGAGTAGGAGGAGAAAAGTGAAGTTTGGATCTCAATCTGCACTTGAAACACTTGAATTTTTAAACTTGATTAATTGGATTGCAGAAGAAGAAAGAAATTTAATTCAGTTCAAGCACCAATAGCATCTAAGCCTCCATCATTTTCAGTGTAGAAAACAAGAAATGGAGTCATATATATAGCTTCCAGCCTCCAAAATTCGACCTGCCACATCATCCCTAGGGGGGTCGGCCCATGGGTAGACACCCACTTGAAGAGGTCCGAATGCCCAAGAACTAACATGGGCTCACTTTACAAGTGCACCAATGTAAAAATACCTTGGGGCACTTGCCAAGTGCGCCAGTTGTTCCTGCTTTCATCATCAAACTTCTAGCATTCATAACTTCTTCGTACGTTATCCGTTTTACGCAAACGAGGTGTCTATCTTGACCAGAATTTTGATATGGGCGCAATGATGTAGTCCGTTTCCCTTAATTCTGAATACTAAATTGATTTTTTTATCCTCTTTAGTGTTAAAAGACAGGGTGTTACACGCCTCCACCCGAGCCACCTGAGGCCGATCTGAACCCGCCAAGACTTATGCTTACGCATCCCCTTCCATCGCCTAGACCAGTTCAAAACTAAATCCCACTTGTCGCTCCAGAAACCACTTCGAATGCGCCATGGTTGAGTAAAAATTCCCTCAAAATGTTATACAAAACTCAATCTTAGTCGTTGGATTTATAGAGCTTGAAAAGCTCGATAATTTTGTAATTAGGAAGATTTTGATTCGGTTAGTGGATTGGAAGTTTTATCGAATAAAAGCCTAGGAGATTCTGGCCATTAGAATATTAAAGGAGGCTGCGTGATAAAAGGGTTGACCATGGAAGAATAATTATAGGGCTTTGATCGTATAAAAGCATATATATACCAAAATTATGTTAATATTTAATTCCTAGTTTATTTAGCTTCGACACTTTTGCATCTGAACTCCAAACAAATCATAACGACTATCGTCCCTAGCCAAATACCCCTACTCCGGACACAATGGGATATGTTTCATAAGCTGATTCAAATATTTTTACCAGTTTTTATAAAAATTAAAATATAATGTTAAATATTGAATTTGAACGTACATTTTAAATTTCCACGACCACCAGCTGACTCCAAAAATTATGAAATTCAAAATCTAGCTATGTTTTATAAACATAGTTTTAATGAGTCTAGTTTCATCAAATTTGGGGACCGTTTGAAAAATGGCCTTAATTCTAGCTTATTTAGTTTACAACTAAAATTGAACATCCGTTTAAATTTTCCACGCTTACATATAAATTCCAATTAACTTGAAATTTTAAAGCTAACAATAATTTTATGTTCCGAATCCAACAAAATTAGTTTCGTCAAAAACGGAGGTTATTAGCAAAATGGCCATTTTTAAGAGCTTTTATAATATCAAAATATTAATAAGTACCATAGCGACTAATTTAAATTTAAATTTAGACATAAATTATAGTTTATAATGTGAAATCTAAGTTTTTCACATTCGTTAGAAAGATATAATTAAATAGATTTTAATGTATCTTATTTTATGGAAATCCGACTTTTATTGAAGTCTATATATTACTTAAAGTTTAAAACAAAAATTTTCAAATTACCGCAATGTTACGAGTTTGTTTTAATTAAAATTAAATTTATATGATCAAAATTCGTTTAAATAAAATATAATTCGTTAATTTTCAAAATAAATCATCTTAAATATTTAAAATCCATCAAAATCAGTTCAAAATAAATTTTAAATTGGTTCCAAAATTCAGGGTTGTTGCAGTTTTTCAAACTCTTCATCTACATCAGCTTGTTCAACTTTGTCATTTTCAACTTTAATAGCTTCTCTATCTTGTTCAACTTCTTTATTTTCACTTTCTTTAACTTTAGTTTTCTTTCTTTTATCTTTCTGTTTGTTTTATTTCATACTGGAATCCGAATCAAATTTACTCCTTCATTGGTGCTTTTTAACACTCTGAACTAAAGAGCTTGGTCGTTTCAGTGGTTTTCTTTCTCTGTCAAGAGTTCCTTTTTTCCTTTGAACTTTTGTGTTGATCCTCTTGTTTTTTTCTTGGTGCAGCATCAGTATTTGTTGTGTCATACCAAGATCGAATGTTGGTGGTTCTGCTTCTTGTACTTGTTTTGGTAACAACATTGTTATTTTCTTTCTTAGATCTACCACAAGGGCTTCGGCATCCCTTCTTTTGTACTGTTCAATTTCAAATTCTTCTTCTTTTTTCTTTAATTTCTGTTCCAAATCCATGACATACTATTGCAAAGGCTCTACTTGTTTGTTCGTTGACTCTTCCAGATTATTTGTTGATTGCATATCCACATTTTCATTGGTTTCAATCCAAAGATATTTACGTTGGGGCCTTTCTTCAAGAAGAGATTTTTCATGTTCAGATATGTTTCTCATTTCAACAAAAATCTGTGTAATAACATATATATATAAATAAATTAGTAACACCCAATATATGAATTAATGCTACATATAAATATCGTTCTCCAATTGATGATATATCTAACTATCATTCTTGTAAAGACCCGGAAAAATTGAACACTTAATCTCCGAATATCGTAACAGTTTGTAATATTGTTAAATGTTATAAATGTGATTTTATAACCTTGTTAAACATCATTTAATTAATAATTAATGATCCTGGACTCATTTCGGAAAAATGCTTTCAAAAATATATTTTCTGGAAAAATATTGATAAAATGACCGAAAACCGTTTTATCAATAAATGGCTATTTTCTAAATAAAAGTTGTTGAAAATTGTAGTGAATATTTAATTAATCATCAGGGAAGTAACTAGCAAATAAAATAATTTTTCATATTTATGGCTAACTATTTTGATGATGTCATCATTTTCTAAAATGAGTAGTTAAGGGAAGTTTTTGTATTTTAGTTATTTAAATATTCAAATAAGCGTTTTATGATTTAATATGCTTGCTTAATTATTTAAATAAGATAAAGAATTTATTTCCAAGTTTTATTTACTTAAATTAATAATTTGATGGAGGATTAAGAATATGATTGAGTTTTCAACTTTTGGATTTACAGCTTATCGTTGAACGGAAGTTGTTATAGATCGTTGCAACGTTGTTTGGTATATTTATATATATGCACATACATGCATATACACATATATATATACACATAATTATTTACATCAAAGGTTCAGAAAATATCCTAAGTTTATGTATTTAAGCTCCTTATATGTATACAAATGGAAGCTTAATCCCTAAGCTTCGAAAAAGAAAACTTACCATCATCTTACAAACCTCTCACATCACCTTACACACACATCTTATCGCACGTCCGTGCATTAGATTTTTAAGGGTATTTTGGTCTTTTCCCATTCACATTCCTAAGGCTATATAAAGGGAGGCATACTCTTAAGAATATTTACATAATTTCTTTTCTTCTTCTTCTTAAGCTATTTTATTGGCTTCTTCTTGAGTAATGGCGGCGGTAGAGGAGGAAGCAAAGAAAAGCAAGGAAAGGAAGGAAAGAAAGGAGGTTTCTAGTTTGGATATTGGTTCTTATTCTTGGAACTAGGATTTGCTTTGGATTAAGGTGAGTTAACTCACTGCTTTGGACAGAAATATACAACCTATTTTCTTGTGTTTAACTATGCTTGAAGTTTCTTGAATGTTGGTAACTTATGTTAAAATGTTGAATTACTTACTTATTGAATATCATGATTACTGTGCTTAATTCTGATAAGCCTACGAGTAGGCTTATCTGTTTGTGGGTATCAAGAATGGGGTGTCTATGCAAGGGGTGATATGAAGCCAGTGCTCTAACTTACATAGCCTCACTCTTGACTGAGGGATAGTTAAGTTGATAATGTCGGAAACGAGTTAAGTGTATGAAGTGAGATTTATATTAGCATAAAATTGTTTAGGGTTTGTCATGAAATTGTGTTAATTAAATTTGTCTTTAACCCCCTCAGATTATATCATCGAAGTAAATATAATTGAATCTTTAAATGAAAGTTTAAAGATAATTATAGAAGGGTTAGTTTTGGATTTGTAGTAAACAGTGTTTTAGCAACAATTGTTTTGAAATCCTCGGAATATAGTTAAATTGGAATATATGTTTTAATGATTTTGAGTATACATAGATCTTTAATAACTAATTTTAAAGATAGAAACAAGTATAGAAATCTTTCAGGGTAAAGATATTGAATAAGATGTTTAACTTATAAAAGCAAAGAGGTTCTTCATTAAACAATGGTTTTAACCTCTTTGATTATATTTTAAGAAATAATGAATTATAGTTATACTTATACCGAAGGGATAAATATATGAATACGTTTTGAAGTATAGAAGTTATAAAGGAAATCTTAGAAATGAATTATAGTTATACTTATACCGGATGGATAAGTATATGAATACGTTTTGAAGTATTGAAGCTAAAAAAGGAAATCTTGAAAATGAATTGTGATTATACTTATACCAGAGGGATAAGTATATTAATACCTTTTAAATATTAAGACTATAAAGGAATAGGGAATTAGTAGAATATACACGTACACACCTTTTATATGTATAAGCTGAATATATTCGCTAGTATATAAAGGAATATTAATCGAGTATGAGTTATTGATTAATAAGCGAAGTCCTGCTTGAAAAATGAAGTTTTTTTAGATAAAAGAAGTTTACTAATAAAGGAGTAATAATTAATGAAATATTAATTAAATGGGAAAGGAATTAGAAGCCATTTATATGAGTTAATCATGCTTTGACTATTATCATGCTATGTGACTTGATAGTGATTGGATTGTTTATCATGTTTTGTGACTTGATAGTGGTTTGGATGCTTAGTCGTTTGTTATGGAAATTAAGCGAGGTTGTTTTCCATATGCAAATGTCTATTGCGTGAATTGATAGTCGATTAATTGACTATAGAACTTGACCTTAAATTTAGCGTCTAGTTTTGAGGAGACCGGGATTGGTAAGTGTTATTTATCGAAAACCACTTCAAAACTAGTATACGTGTTCTATGTTTTGGAAGCAGTTGTGAAGTGAAGGTTATATGGCGATTCGAGATATACTAAGATACTCAGATACATATAGTGATTCTAAGATCTATGAAGGAATCTATGTGTGATTCCATGATCTAGTGATGTATTAGGATCCATATGTGGTTCCGAGATTTGTGAAGGAATCTATATGTGATTCCAAGATCTATTGAGTTGTAGGATTCCTTAGGAATTCTTGTTCTGTTTGAGTGATGAAGACTCGTGTGAAAGATGCTGAATGAAACTTCGACATTGGCTATGGCTAAAGACAGAGTTGGATGCATGATCTGGGGTTTTGCTAACCCACAACAGGATATATTGACTCTGTATCTAGAGTACGCTTATAGATGTTACGCGCGGGGAGTCAGGTATATTTGGTTCCACGTGGTACACACCGGTGTTTTCGTGTGTGGGCCAGTCATGTTTAGCTTATGTATATTTTATCTAGAGATATACGATGCTCGGAAGGTGGTTTATGATCCTTGTGCATGGAGTTCGGATCCGGCTTGATTCAAAGAGATCTCCGCGGAAAATCCAATATGAGAACATACCTTATCAATTTCGTTTGTACACTTAATAGTTGTCGAATGTAACCAATTTAACCATTCCAACTATTTGATTTATTTATATTCTACACCCTAGACATTATCTATTATACAACTATACTTCAGATGGTTAGATGCTATTGAGAGGATAACCATTATGGAAATGCGTACAACCTCGGATTGTTTTGATATATGTCACATATGTGTTGATTAATCTCACATGATTGCCTAGCCTGATCCGAGTGTTATTTTATTATAATGCTCGGGTCAGACCGAGTATATATTCCAGGTTTAGCCATGGTTGATTTGGAGCTTTTGGAAGAGAGGAGGAGTTCAGCTTACCATACTTTTTATATTTGTTGAATTCTATGTTGTACATCAACGTTTATGAGGACGGGTTGTTATAATTGTCCAAGTAGATTATATGTTAGTCTTCTCTAATAGTTGTCATCATACTGTTTTAATTTGTAAAGATCATTCTTTATTTTATATGTTACTGTTCCATTGTGATATTCTGATATCGTGTCCTCTTCTTCCTTAGTCTATTTTCTTTTTATTTTATTTCACTCTAACTTTTCTTCTTTCCAACACTTGGGTGCTCGACACGTGAATACCGTGGATGTATTATTTATGACATTTGAGGGTCAAAAAGGTTGGTCGTTACATTTTCTATCAGAGCATAAGGTTGAGCGAACACCTTGGCTTTGGTCGGGTATGACGCATCAAGAGATAGGGTAATGGAATGCCTTAATATGAGTTAAGTGTATTATATATATGAGAACACGTATGTGTTCGTGGTATAAAAATATTTTATGTTGTGTTAGTTAATCACTAAGTGGTTTATGAATTTTGGTCGATATATGGGATGCCATGGTATCGATAGGGATTTATAAATACTTAAACAATGCAAATCGACACAATATTGGTTTTAAAATTGGTAAATGAAATAATTTTAGCTAGGCTTATATTTTTGTATAAAATATAAACTTTCATAAATTGATATAGTCATTTATGATGTATTTGGTTGTTAGAAATGATAACATTCAACTATTACCAGTTATTGAATATTAGTTATGCTCGATCAATTTATGAGCATGTACTACTGCTTATTGACTTATAACGAGTTTAACTTTCAAAAACATGGGTTGGGTTGATGGTAATAAGTGGGAACATTAGATATGAACACCTTGTGAATTAATTTTCACAGTTTGACTATAAGGCGTTTAACGATGATGTTAGGTTAAATTGAATTTTAACATGATTCGTCTATTATAATCCGAATAATGATAAAAGTTTGTGAAATAAGTTAGATAAAGAAGTGATTTATATAAATTATTGAAACTTGATTAAGTCATTTTAAGGATCCATGTAGTCTATGCATTAAGATTGTATAAATGTGAATAATGCCATAATTTGTAGTTTGGTAGGTTTTATTTGTTAAAATGAGATGGGATTTCAATGATTTTGGATAGTTGAAAACTTTCGAATTATTATAGAACTTGAAGTTAAGTGTTTGTGAAAATATAAAGTTGAGTTTATATAACACATGAATTATTAAGATAACAAGTTAGAACAAGTTCAAAATTTGATTAACATACTTAATAAATTTAATATTTGGATACACTCATAGAATGTATTAGAGTATTATATGTGTACGAACTTAAGTTATACAGTGTTTAATAACTTAAAGTAAAGTTTTAGGAAATGATTCATAAGTGGTTTTAGTAATAATAAAGAAATACTAAGTGATAACTGAATGTCGAAAAAAGAGGAAGGATATTAGAATAAAATGGCATATTATACATATATAAGAATTTATAAAGGATATTGGTGGTTAAGAAACTGATAAGATAAAATACGTGAGTTTTACATAGGTCGTTTTTTTCGCACAGTTGATCTTGGTATAGATTCGAGTACAGGATTTTGAAGGTAATTTACACAGGTCCGAACACGGATTTTTCACTGGATTCTTGACGACGAATACTTGATATGAAATTTTGATATGATCATGAAGTTTTCTATAATAGTACATGTCTATATAAGGAAGATGGAAGTTTCTAGCCAAGGAACTAGATTGAAGTCTGCACTAGAGATGTCAAGTAAGTTATACTAGTTCGAAAGAAAAATCTTGTTCTTGGGAAAGCAATCTGATTAGACAACGTGTATGGATGGGTTATTAACATCTTACGGGATTTAGTATGTGTGCAAGCTGGTGGAAACTTTGGGAAATGACACTTCGATTTTTTATGAGGTATTGTGAATCATCGACTGAGTAATCCCTATGGTTGTTGAGCATAAGGCATGCTTAGTAGTTTGTTTATCATACTTATGCGATGAGGGGCTTTGAACTTAATCAAGCCATGAGCTTTGTTTGCTAGAAGTATAATACTACTAAGTATCAATGTTTGATTGTTTCTTTGATTACTCGTGTTGCAATTTCGGGGACGAAATATTTTAAGTGGGTGAGAATGTAAAGACTTGGAAAAATCGAACACTTAATCTCCAAATATCGTAACAATTTGTAATATTGTTAAATGTTATATGTAACACCATGTAATTTTCAAGAACACTATAATGATAAACTAAAGAATACTTAATTAAATATTGGGAATTAAGTAAAATGGACTGCATTATTGTGTTTGTCTCCAATATTCTGCTTAAGATAGACTCCGAGTTTGCTTGAAACGGATATCGTATGAAGAAGATATTAAGGTTTGAAGTTTATATACATATAAGCCATTTAAATATAAACAATACAAATCCAGAATTCGAAATCAAACAGCGAGAAAAGGGGGGAAATCGGCCCGTTAGGGGTCGACCCCGTCACAGGGGTGTCGACCCCAGCCAGATCTGGGCAGATCAATTTTTGTGAGGACACATGTCTGAACAAAATTCATTGACCTTAAGCTATAAATGGGGATGCATTCTCATTGTTTTATTCACCAAAAAACAATGGAGACAACAAGGTGCTACCCCAACTCAAATTAAAATAGCTTATTCTTCTACAATAACAAGTTTTACGTATTCAAGGATCTCTGCTACGACATCAGCAATCACCTATCTATTCTTTAGATCCAGTCACAGTGAGTCTATGTTATTTTTAGATGTAAACATGTAAAAAGTAATCCTGACATGTTCATAAGTTGGATCTAAATCAGTGTCTGTTAATAACTTGAATCATAACTAATCAGATCTGCTATTACTTGTTCACCTAATTTGCTGATTAGTTCTCATATACCTATTCGTGATATGCATGTTCTGTCATTATGCCTAATTTTGTCATCATATGATCATTCTACCATTAAGCCTATTTCTATCACCATATGTCTATTCAGTTAGTATGCCTATCTCTGACATATTTTGCTTGTTTTGTTATTATGCTTATTCATGTTCTCTTCTCTCCCTCTTTCCCTTTTTATTTTTACAGCCAGGCTACCTTCGAGCCTAGGCCTATCGCTGAAATATACAAGCGCAGGAAATGGGGAATGGTGGGGAATGTTAATTTAGGGCATAACGTATATTAAAACATGATTGAGATTTAGGCATAATTTATACCTTGATCTAAAATTTCAATTTGGGGCATAACTTCTATTGTGAATCAAACTAGGATTTAGGGCATAATCTTGCACAAACATGAAAATTGGTTAATAAAGAACATGCCTAGAATTACAGTAGTTAGAAACTGTAACCGCACTTAGACACAAGGTTAGATTACACTTATGGTAGAAGTTGCCCGGAACCACCCGGCAAATCCAGCGTCCACAAGTGGTTAATCTAATGTAACGGGTCGAATGCATAAATGTACACGTAATAGTACTAAGACACGAGGTTAAGTCCGACTTGTGGTAGAAGTATTCCCAGAACCGCCGGGCATATCCATCATCTACAAGTAGTAGACTTAATGTGAGAGGTCTAGTCCATTAAGAAGCCATAAGTGGATAACTCGTTAACCTATAATACTTTACATGTTTAAATCTGTGGGGGGGTTACATGAACCTATTAAATTGATTAGGGGTTAAGTAAACTTGCTTGAATCAGTAGGGGTTAAGTTAATCTTGTTAAATCTGTGGGGGTGGGCTATAAATATATATATATATATATGTATGTATGTATGTATATATATGTATATATACCTGACAAACTTAACATGTTTTACATGTGGGGGTTATGCAACCTTGTTATAAACTATTAGGCATAACCTGTTAAAATCCTAGTAGTGGGGATGCAAGCCTAGGAGGGAAGCTTGTATCATCTGTTGTGTGGGATCTGTTTCAGTCAGTAACCCATCATGGTATCATACGGGTACTCCGAACTAGGTCGGGTTCGGGACACACTTACTGAGCTGATTATAAGAGGTCACTTGGGTGAGGATGTTGATGACGCATTCCATCAGAGTCATGTGTGTGCATGGGTCCGCTTGCTAGGGAAGATAAGACGATGTGACATTAATAGATATAGCTTGCATCTTAAAAATAATGGGGCTTCCACTTTAGGAAGTGATACATCCTACTATGGGGCCAGCACGGGTACCTACGGGATAGGGAGTCGATCGATTGGGGGTAGTAATTAGGGTACATCTAGTCTTGCTTGTTGGGAGCCTATTATTATTGTTGGGGTTAACACATGTCATTCCTGTTGGGTTACCTGTTATTCTTGTTGGGGTAAACATGTCACTATAAGTACACCTAAGTCTACCATCTTATTCTAGTTGGGATCATCTTGTTCTTGTTATGCTAGTATTGGTGCAAAGAAAAGTACTTGAGAAGTGCAATATATCATGCTCAGTTTGCTATACCTGTCTTATGATATTGTTATCTCTCATCCAGTTTATATGCTTGTCATGATGCTTTTACTAATTTATATGCTAAAAGTAACTGGACTCGTCAGACTTTATGTCTGACCCATTTTGTTTCCTCTTCTCTCACTTTTGATGCCCCCCAGGTTCTCAGGGTGGGAATACTCAGGCTTGATTTGGATTCTCTCTTTCATTCTGCTTGGAGGTTCTTAGATGTACTGCTTTGATTTCTTATCTTCTCTAATATGGCTATATTTATGGGGAACTATGATTCTTTTACTACTGTACTCTGATGATTTTAGTACAAGACAGAAGTTTTAAGTTGATGTAATGGGTTTTCTGTATTTCAGACTTATGATGTAACTATGTTTTGGACCACGACGTTTTCTGTTTAACAAAGTTTTAGATTCCACTGTTATTTCGTATCTATCTTGTAATGTTTCTATCTCTGTTTACATATAACGCTTCACGAAACTTAATGCATTCTGATAAAGAGTGACATTAATGGACATGGGGTGTCACATTTGGTATCAGAGCTGAAGGTTACCCGATCGGATAAAATATTTTGAAAA
Source organism: Allium sativum (assembly GCA_030737875.1). Lineage (NCBI taxonomy): Eukaryota > Viridiplantae > Streptophyta > Magnoliopsida > Asparagales > Amaryllidaceae > Allium > Allium sativum. The sequence goes on along the minus strand of CM060922.1, from coordinate 930,174,843 downwards.
TTATTTTCAAAAAGGTTTTAAAAGAAAGCATTTTCAAAAGAAAACTCGGTTTTGTAAAACATATTCCCCAATCTCGTACGGAATATCTTTCGATTCTCTGTTTGAATCCCTTTTTCTTTCCTTTTTCAGCATGTATGGGGAATCGATTCTTCCCGAGTGTGTTACGATGCCCGCCTGGTTCCGTAGATATCTTGAGGCTACGGCGCCTGCCGAAGGCTAAGCAGACGCCCCTTCCCTAGCTGCAGCCATTGTTCCTCCTCCCTCTCCGCAAGCAGATAATTTCTCCAAGATATGTAAGGACTTCTGTATTGTGGGAGGGAAACCATTCCGAGGAGACTTTTGTAAAAGGAATTGGCTCAAAGAGACAAAGGATTTATTTGGGATTTTTGAGTTTAATGACCATAGGAAGATTCAATTGGTCGTTTGGCAGCTGAAAGATGAGGCTTCATTATGGTGGGAAGTGATGCAAGCAGAGCATCTAGTTGAGACTTAGTATGATTTCGAACAGAGATTCAAAATGAAATTTCTTTCTCAAGCTGAGCAAAGTATGCAAATGGAAAGGTTTTGCCACTTAAGCAAGGTGCTATGTCTATCAAATGGTATGTTAATAAATTCAATCAATTGGCGAGTTTTTGTCTGGAGCTAGTAAATACCCCTCACAAGAAAGCTTTGAGTTTTGCTAGAGGATTGAATGAACACCTTCATGGGTTGGCAATGTCTCATATTTCGATGGTAGCAACTTTTGAGAAACTCATTGATATGACATTCATGCATGAAGAAGATAAAGGTGGAAAGAAAGAGGCTAAGATTAATGAAACACGAAACAAGAAAGTGTGTCCCAAGAAAGAACAACAACAACAAAAGAAGGGCGGAAAGAATGAAAAAGCTCGAGATAAGAGGAAATGTCAAAATTGCAGACGCGAGGGTCATTTGGTCAAAGACTGCAAAAGAAATAAGAGTGCTTGTTTCCATTGTGGAGAGGTCGGACACTATTCCAGGGAGTGCCTGAAAATGCAAGGACAAGGCCAAAGGGCAGAATCTTCTGGAGGGCAGGTGCATGCTCTCATAGCCGGTATATCGGATGAAGGTAGGTAAGTTTCTATTGAAGGTTTGATTTCTCTTTCCAATCATCCTATTAGAACTCTTTTTGATTCTGGCATTTCGCATTCTTTTATATCTGATTCTGTGGTTAAGTCTCTTCACCTTGGGGTACGGCTCATTTGTCTATGATTTGTCAGGGTTTGGGAATATCTGTGTTGGGTGTCGAGTTTGAATGCGACACATATGTGCTCGGTTTCGTGGGCTATGGTTTGATTCTAGGGATGGATTGGCCAGCCATGTATGGTGCCATTCTGGATTGTGAGAGGGTGTAGTTAGACTTTTGACTTGCCATGGGTGGACCCTCGAGATTTCTTGTGACCCTAAAGGGTCTATCATGCTTAGTTTCCTAGAGTCTCTTTATGCATCTATCGATGATCTACGATCTGTACCAGTAGTCTGTGAGTATCCAGATGTTTTAGAGGAGGTTCAGGGATTACCTCTGAGGCGCGAGATTGATTTCCATATATACTTGGTGGACAATGCAAAGCGAGTTGCGTTGCTTATGAACCTTATGACTCCGAGAGAAAGGAGGGAGCTCAGAAGGCAAGTAGGGGAGCTACTTGAGAAAGGGTTTATTAGGTGAAGCATATCGGAATGTGGTGCTCCAATAGTATTTGCCACTAAGGAGGATGGTTCACTTAGCTTATGTGTGGATTGCAGAGAGTTTTATAAACTCACTAAGGAAAATAGGCACCCACTTCCGAGGATAGATGATCTATTTGACTAGCTTGTTGGTGCATCTATTTTCTCTAAGTTAGACTTGGCCACAGGAATTCATCAGTTGAGGGTGGCTGAGGATAGCATAGACAAGACCGCTTTTAGAACTCTAGATGGTTTCTTTTAGTGGCTCGTCATGCCTTTTGGGTTGACAAGTGCATCCGCTTATTTTGTGGATCTAATGAGTAGGGTGTTTCGAGAGTTCCCAAATAAGTTTGTTATGGTCTTTGTTTATGACATCTTGATTTTTTCGAAGACAGAGGAAGAGCATGCCCGACATTTAAGGGAGGTTATGAAAACTCTGCTTGCGCACCAGCTTAAGGTGAAATTCTCCAAATGTCATTTTTTGGAGAAAAGGAGTGATATTTCTAAGGCATGTGGTCTATAAGGATGGGATAGCAGTAGATCCCGCGAAATTAATAACAGTTCAAGATTGGCAGATTCCAAAGAATGCAACGGAAGTAAGGAGCTTTCTTGGTTTAGCGGGCTATTATAGGAAGTTCATTAAGGACTTCACAAAGATATCAGCCCAACTCACGAGACTGACGAAGAAGAATCTGACATTTCCTTAAGGTATAGACTGTAAAGATGCTTTCCAGCGATTGAAGAGGGCTCTAACAACAGCCTCAGTCTTGACTTTACCTGATGGGAATAAGGTGTTCATAGTATACATTGATGCATGTGGTATAGGGCTTGGTGCGGTTCTGATGCAAGAGGGAAGGGTAATATGTTATGGAGGTAGATAATTAAGAGTTCATGAGAAGAATTACCCTACCCATGACTTAGAGTTAGCTGCCATAGTATTCGTGCTTAAGACTTGGCGATGTTATCTACTTGGAGAGAAGTTCGAGTTGTACACCGATCATAAATCTCTCAAGTACTTGTTCTTGCAAAAGGAACTCAACTTGAGGCAACAAAGACGGATGGAGTTCCTAGCACCTTATGACTTTGAAATAGCTTATACCCCTGGCAAGTGTAATGTGTTGGCAGATGCATTGAGTAGGTAGAGGATGACCTTGAGTCCTTTGTTTGTAGAGAGGCAGAACTTGGAGTTTATATCGACTTTTGATTTTAGACCCTCCACTGATTTCACACCTGGTTTATTGGCACATTAAAGGGGCGACCTACTCTGTTGGATCAGAGGAACTTTACAGCGAGAGGACCCGCAGCTAGCAGATATCTTGGATAAACTTAGTAGAGAGGAGACTTCCAGTCACCTCAGTAGATATTACATGGATGATAATGTATGGTTGCGACGAGATGGAAGGCTTTGTGTTCCACGGCTTGGGAGTTTGTTAAAGACAGTCCATTAGGAAGCCCATCATTCTAGGATGACTATCCATCCAGGCGGTGATAAGATGTATAAAGATATGAAGAGGGTTTTCTTTCGGGCTGGGATGAAGAAAGATGCAGTGGAGTTCATTTCTCGATGTTTGATCTGCCAGCAAGTTAAGGCTAAGCAAAGGAAGCCCGGAGGTTTACTTTATCCTTTGGAAGTCCCACAGTGGAAGTGGGAGAGCATCTCTATGGATTTCATTGATGATTTTCCTAAATCGAGGAAAGGCAACACTAGTATTTGGGTTATAGTTGACAGGCTTACTAGGAGCGCTAATTTCATTCCTGTTAAGAGTAAGAGGACGACAACATGGTTGGCAGCAGTTTATCTTCGTGTGATAGTCCGTCTACATGAAGTACCTTCCAGTGTTGTGAGTGATCGTGACCCCATTTTCAAGAGTGAGTTTGGAGGAACTTACAAGAGGCATTAGGTATACAGTTGTGTTTGAGCACCGCTTATCACCCTTAGACCGTTGGACAGATGAAGAGGTGAATAGAGTTCTTAAGGATCTTTTAAGACTATGTATCCTAGACTTCGGAGGGACTTGGGAAGAGCATCTTCCTTTGATTGAGTTTGCCTACAACAACTGTTGTCAGGCTAATATTGGCATGACACCCTTCAAGGCATTGAATGGATGACCCTGTAGATCACAGACTTATTGGTGAGAGTCTACAGAAAGGCTTCTACTTGGAACTGAGATGATTAGAGAAACTTAAGAAAAATTGATCTTATTCGAAGGCGCATGAAGACAGCTCAGGATAGGCAGAAGTCCTACGCAGATAAGAGAAGGACCGATATTGAGTTTGAAGTAGGAGACATGGTTTTCATCAATGTATCACCTTTGAGGAATATGGTTCTTTTTGGATCTATAAGGAAATTGGTGCCAAGATTTGTAGGGCCATTTCCCATAACATAAAGGATTAGCCAAATAACCTATAGAGTAAAGCTACTAGAGAAACTGTCCAGTGTTCATGATGTTTTACACGTTTCCCATTTACGGAAGTGCTTGCATGATAGCGTAGAAATAGTTGAGCCGAGTATGCTTGCGGAAGTAGAGGTGGAACAGGAGGCGATAGTTAGATGAGTTCCTACCCGTATTCTTGGATCAAAGGTTAAGAAGCTACGCAACCGAGAGGTCAAGTTGACGAAAGTTCAATGGTGAGAAGACCCCGAGAATGCAACTTGGGAGACTAAATATAGGATTCATGCGTCGTACACTCTTCTTTTCAAGGGTATGTTCTTAACTTCCTTTTCCAAAGCTTTTATTCGTACTTGTTTCTATCGTGCAATTATATCCTATCGATCGAATCTTCGACCTTTAATTAGGGAACCCATGGATGTAAACATGTGTTTGAAGCATGTTATGTTTGATGGAAGCATGTGGATACAAGTGTTTGCTAGTGGTTGCTTATGGATGCATATACACACACATTAGGCACTAGATCGGCTCAATCACTCTCATACTGCATATGGATGCATGTGCATATTTTTCTTCTTTTAGTGGATGAAAGATGGTGTATCATCATGCAGATGTTGCATTTGGATGAATGATTGTGGACACATATAGAACTTACATGTTATAGTAGGATTATTTGCAAACATTTAGGATTCATGGCACTAACATACATTGCATTAAGGAGGTTAACTGAATCAGTAGACCGCCTGATATTTCGCATTTGTATAGGGACATATACACACACCTTTGCATATGTTCATATAAGCATTAGAAATCATTAAGGACAATGGATACATGTGATTGGTGCATGAGTAGATGGGTGATGGATGTTAGGATATACATTCTTCTTAACTTGGAGATTTCGGGGACGAAATCCTTTAAGTAGGGGAGAATGTAACACCCCGTAATTTTCAAGAACACTATAATGATAAACTAAAGAAAACTTAATTAAATATTGGGAATTAAGTAAAACGGACTGCACCACTGCGTTCGTCTAGGAATTTTGCTTAAGATAGACTCCGTGTTTGCGTGAAATGGACATCGTATAAAGAAGATATTATAGTTTGAAGTTTATATACATATAAGCCATTTAAATATAAACAAAACAAATTCAGAATTTGAAATCAAACAGCGGGAAAAAGGGAGGAAATTGACCCATTAGGAGTCGAACCCGTATACTTTGGGTTTCGACCCATGGGTCGACCCCTACACAGGGGTGTCGACCCCAGGGTCGACCCTAGTAAGATCTGGGCACGTCAATTTTTGTGAACTTGGACACATTTCTAAACAAGATTTGTTGAGCTTAAGCTATAAATAGGACCTCATTCTCATTGTTCATTCACCAAAAAACAATGGAGACAACGAGGTGCTGCCACAACTCAGATTAAAATAGCCTATTCATCTACAAAAACAAGTTATACGAATTCAAGGATCTCTGCTACGACATCAACAATCACCTCTCTGTTCTTTAGATCCAGTCATAGTGAGTCTATGTTATTTTTAGATGAACATGTAAAAAGTAATCCTGACATGTTCATAAGTTGGATATAAATTAGTGCCTGTTAATAACTTGAATCATAATTAATCAGATCTACTATTACTTCATTACATGTTCACCTAATCTGCTGATTACTTCTCATATGCCTATTCATGATATGCCTGTTCTGTTATCATGCCTAATTTTGTTGTCATATGTCCATTCTGCCATTATGCCTACTTCTTTCACCAAATGCCATTTCAGTTAGTGTGCCTATCTCTGACATATTATGCATGTTTTTTTATTACGCTTATTCCTGTTCTCTTCTCTCCCTCTTTTCCCTCTTACTTTTATAGCCAGGCTACCTTCGAACCTAGGCCTATCGCTGAAATATGCAGCGCACGAAATTAGGAATGGTGGGGAATGTTAATTTGGGGCATAACTTATAATAAAACATGATTGGGATTTGGGCATAATTTATACCTTGATCTAAAACTTTAATTTGGGGCATAACTTGTATTGTGAATCAAACTGGGATTTAGGGCATAATCTTGGATAAACATGAAAATTGGATAATAATGAACATGCCTATAATTATAGTAATTAGAAACTGTAACCGTAATTAGACACCAGGTTAGATTATACTTGTGGTAGAAGTCTGCCCGGAACTGCCCGGCAAATCTAGCATCCACAAGTGGTTAATCTAATGTGAGGGTCGAGTGCATAAATGTACACGTAACGGTACTAAGACACGAGGTTAAGTCGACTTGTGGAAGAAGTCTGCCCGGAACCGCCCGGATATCCAGCATCCACAAGTAGTAGACTTAATGTGAGAGGTCTAGTCCATTAATAAGCCATAAGTGGATAACTCGTTAACCTATTTAAGTTTGTGTGGGTTTACATGAACCTGTTAAATTGATTAGTAGATAAATAAACTTGCTTGAATCAGTGGGGGTTAAGTTAACCTTGTTAAATCTGTGGGGCCAGGCTATATATCTATGTGTGTGTGTGTGTGTGTGTGTGTGTGTGTGTATATATATATATACCCGACAAACTTAACCTATTTTACATGTTTGGGTTATGCAACCTTGTTAAACTGTTAGGCATAACCGGTTAAAATCCTAGTAGTGGGGATGCAAGCCTAGAAGGGAAGCTTGTAACATCTGTTGTGTGGGATCCGTTTCAGTTAGTAACCCATCTTTATATCAAACGAGTACTCTGAACTAGGTTAGGGTCGAGGCACGCTTACTGAGCTGATTATAAGAGGTCACTTAGGTGAGGGTGTTGACGGCATGTTCCATCGGCGTCATGTGCGTGCATGGGTCCGCTTGCTAAGGAAGATAAGACGTTGTGACATCAGTAGATATAGCTATGCATCTTGAAAATAACGGCGTTGCCATGTTAGGAAGTGATACATCATACTATGGGGCCAGCACGGGTTTCTACGGGATAGGGAGTTGATCGATTGGGGGTAGTAGTTAGGGTACATCTAGTTTTACTTATTGGGAGCCTATTATTATTGTTGTGGTTAATACATGTCATTCCTGTTGGGCTACCTGTTATTCTTATTGGGGTAAAACCTATCACTAGAAGTACACCTAAGTCTACCATCTTATTCTAGTTGGGATCATCTTGTTCTTGCTATGCTAGTATTGTTGCAGAGAATAGTACTTGAGAAGCGCAATATACCCTGTCATATTTATTCTGTTTATCCTTCTCAGTTTGCTATACCTGTTTCATGATATTGTTATCTCTCATCCAGTTTATATGCTTGTCATGATGCATTTACTTATTTATGTGCTAAAAGTAACTGTACTTGCCAGACTTTTTGTTTGACCTATTTTGTTTCCACTTCTCTCTCTTTTGTCCCCCCTTCCCCCGTGGTTCTCAGGGTGGGAATACTCATGCTTGATTTGGATTCTCTCTTTCATTCTGCTTAGAGCTGCTTAGATGTACCTCTTTGATTTCCTGTCTTCTCTGATATGGCTATATTTATGGGAACTATGCTTCTTTTATTACTGTACCATGATGTTTTTAGTTTAATAAAGTTTTCGTGTTATTTTATATCTGTTTTATAATGTTTCTGTTTTGGTTTACCTATAACATTCATGAAACTTAATGCATTCTTAAAGAGTGACATTAACGGACGTGGGATGTCTTATAAATGTGATTTTATATCCTTGTCAAACATCATTTAATTAATAATTAATGATCCTAGACTCATTTCAGAAAAATGTTTTCAAAAATATATTTTTTGGAAAAATATTTATATAATGATCAAAAACCGTTTTATCGATAAATGGCTATTTTCTCAATAAAAGTTGTTGAAAATTTTAGTGAATATCTAATTAATCATTAGGTAAGTAACTAGCAAATAAAAGAATTTTTCATATTTATGGCTAACAATTTTGATGATGTCATCATTTTCAAAATTGAGCATTTTAGGAAAGTTTTTGTATTTTGGGTCTTTAAATATTCAAATAAGTGTTTTATGGTTTAATATGCTTGCTTAATTATTTAAATAAGATAAGGAATTTGTTTCCAAGTTTTGTTTACTTAAATAAATAATTTGATGAGGATTAAAAATATGATTGAGTTTCAACTTTTGGATTTACAATTTATTGTTGCAAAGTTGTTTGGTATATTTATATATATACACACACACACACATAAACATATATATGTTTGCAAAACTAGTCACATCAAAGGTTTAGAAAATACCCTAAGTAGCTTAATCCCTAAGTTTTGAAAAAGCAAACTTACCATCATCTTACACACCTCTCACATCACCTTACACACACATCTTATCGCACATTAATGCATTAGGTTTTTAAGGGTATTTTGGTCTTTTCCCATTCACATTCCTAAGGCTATATAAAGGGAGGCACACCCTTAAGAATATTTACACATTTTATTTTCTTCTTTTATTCTTCTTCTTAAGTTATATTAATGGCTTCTTCTTGAGTAATGGTGGTGGTGAAGGAGGAAACAAGGAAAATCAAATGAAAGCAAGGAAAGAAAGGAGGTTGCTAGCTTGGATATTGGTTCTTATTATTGGAGCTAGGATTTGCTAAGGATTAAGGTGAGTTAACTCACTATTTAAACAGAAATATACAACCCATTTTCTTGTGTTTAACTATGCTTAAAGTATCTTGAATGTTAGTAACTTATGTTAAAATGTTGAATTACTTACTTGTTTATTGCATATCAAGATCACTGTAACGTCCGGTATTGATTGAATGTTGTGGGTGTTATTGGCTATCATTATCTGATTGGCTGGCGTTATTTATATTACGTCGTATAAAAATAATAGATTATTGAAAATTCATTTCATATATTATTATCAAGTATTATTAGGATATGTGATACAGGGAAGTACAGGTTGAGGGAATCCAATCAGATTCCTCAAATAAATTGTATGTTATTTGTTGTTCATAGTATTCGAATATATGAATTGTTTACCCAAATGATATTAAAACCTCTTTGGATGGTGATGGTTAAACAGGTGTTAATCGTTGTTGCGATTTTAATCAGTCGACAGTATTAATTAAGTGGTTGGCAGTGATGGTCTAAAATCTATCGTTTATGACGTCATTTTGCCGATAGGCAAATGGACAAAGTTTTAAGTTATAAAAATTATTTTATAACCGAATTGAAGTTTTTAAATTTATTTTATATAAGTAAATTAAAATAAAAGTTTTATAAATATATTTATATATTTATAATCACTTTTATAAAAGGAATTATCAAATGTTTTATAATAAGAATTCTTATGTCGTTAATGAGATTTATAAACAGAAAATTAGAAACTGGTCTACGGGTCAATAAAACTGAATATCTATAAAACAATTTAATAATGTTTTTTAAAATTAATTAAGTTAATTAATTAATTTAAGAGGGAAAGAGGTATGGAAAACAGTTAATAGTTTAACTGATATTCATGATTGGCAAAGTCAACTGTTTTAAATTAAATTTACGATTGGGTTAATTCGATTTAAATTAATCTAATCAGTAGTTTTTTCAAAATATTCGTTAGCTTAACGAATGTTGTTAGAAGTTAGTTAATCTATGATTAACTATAATTTAAAGTAATTATCAAATTGTTTACTGTTAATAAAGTTAATTATTATTTAACAACCTTTTAAAAATGGTAATTTATTATATCTTTAGTTAATGGCGAAGTTAACAACTTTTATTGTAGTTAATGTCGAAGTTAATTATTACTTTAATTAATAATAATTAAAGCGATTACTTTTTAGTTGGAGTTCAATTAAAAAGTAATCAAGTAGCGATAAGGTTTGATATAAAGTTAGTAAGAGGTTTAAAAAAGGATTTATATTCCAAGTTTACAAATAAGTTTGTAAATGTGACTTGTAAGCCAATCCAAGAGTTTCGATTAAATGTTTTTTGGAAGGAAAGGGAATTAATATGTAAAGTGGGTTTTCAAATGAAAGATAATGTAACACCCCATAATTTTAAAATACTAAAATGGCCAATTAAAGAATACATAATTTTTAGAAGAAGAATTAAGGGAAACGGGCTACGCCATTACGTTCGTCTTGGAATTCTGCTTGGGGAAGAGTCCGGGTTTGCGTAAAATGGATACAATATGAAGAAGTTATAAAGCTTAGAAGATTTCAGTTTAAAGCAAAATTTAATTAAATAATAATTAATTAACAAAAGCAGTTCAAAATTCAAAATCCGACCGAAATTCCGAAGCGGGAAAATTCCCGCTTAAGGGTGTCGACCCCGGCGGGGGGGAGTCGACCCCCCTATAGGGGTGTCGACTGGGGAGTCGACCCCCCTATAGGGTGTCGACCCCCATCGGCTAGATTTGTATCTGACGACATGTTTTTCTGGGGTTGGCTGGATGACATGTTTTTCTGGTCTGGATGGTTCAGATGGTTCCTAATCTAATCTAAAGGTCCTAATTCACCAAATATACCTATATCTCATTGCTTTCATCCATGGTGCCTCCATGCTGCTCTAATCTAAACATCCTTTCTTCTCTACCAAAACAAATCAGAATAGGAGTATTCCAATTAGAAGATCAGATCTACAAACAATCGAAGTAGAGATTATTCAAGATTAGATTTGCTACAACAATGCCTAATTATCTGTTCTAAGAATCCTATCGTTGTGAGTCTATGTTACTTTCACATATAATTAAATTAAAAAGTAATTTTGATAGGACTGTAAATTAGATGTAATGTATATGCCTGTAAATAAGATGAATCATACCAAGTTTTGTAATTTGTTATCCTTTATATTCATACCCAATTGCTATTATCATATGCATATCTGATCTATTTTTTCATTATTTATTTCACATGCCTATTTGTATGTTTATGCCAGTTTTGATGTTTTGATTTTCTCCCCTTCTTCTTTCCCTTTTTCCTTTTGATATTAGGCTACTTCGAGCCTAAGCATATTGCGTTGAGATCTACGTACGAATAACGTTAGGATGATTGAGAAAAGTTGGGAAATTTGTAATAAAATGAGATTTGGCATAAATTGTTGATGACTATGGAAATTGGTTTGGGCATAATTGAGGATAACTTGTATACATGAGATTTGGCATAAATTGGTTTGGGCATAATTGAGTATAACTTGTATACATGAGATTTGGCATAAATTGGTTTGGGCATAATTGAGTATAACTTGTGTACATAAGATTTGGCATAAATTGTTAATAATTATGAAAATTGATTTGGCATAATTTGGTATAACTTGTATGCATGGGATTATAGGCATAAATTGGATTATAACTATAAGCATAAATTGGATTGGAATTTATGGGTAATTGGCAATCACTATAATCCAAGATTTGAAATTGGGCATCAATTAAGGAAGAGATAATGAACGCAAATTGATTTGGGCATAATTTGGTATAACTTGTATATATGGGATTATAGGCACCGATTGGATTAGAATTATAAGCATAATTTGGGTTGGAATTTATGGGTAATTGGAATATATTATAATCCAAGATTTGAAATTTGGACTTGGATCAAGAAAGTGATGATGAATGCCTAAGACATGAGGTTAGATTCGGATTGCAGTATATAAGCCTGCCCAGAACAGCCCGACATATCCAGCAACCGCAATTTGGTAATCTTATGTGAGAGGTCAAAGGCAGAAATTAGATGCGTAATAATGCTAAGACACGAGGTTAGATTCGGATTGCGGTAGAAGTCTGCCCAGAACCGCCCGGCGTATCCAGCAACCGCAAACGATAATCTAATATGGGAGATCTTGTACGATTACGGGTATAATAAATCAATGAACACTTGACCAAAATAAGACATGTAGGAAGACATGGAATGGAAAAAGGGTTAAGTGGGTGACATGGGTAGCATGTGAAACATAATTAAAAAAACACTTAATCAAGATAAGACATGTGTTAAGACATGAGAATAATAAAGGATTAAGTGGGTAACATGGGTAGCATGTGAAACATAATAAAAGCACTTAACCAAGATGAGACATGTGATAAGACATGAGAATAATAAAGGGTTAAGTGGGTAACATGGGTAGCATGTGAAACATAATAAAAGCACTTAACCAAGGTGAGACATGTGATAAGACGTGGGGATAAAAAGGAGCTAAGTGGGAATTCCTAGTGGGGACCAAGCTTAGGAGGGAAGCTTGTGTCAAGTATATGGACCATTTTCAACCAGTAACCCATTTCAGTATCTATATGAGCTCGAACTAGGTCGAGGACAGGGACACGCTTACTGGGGTTGATTTTAAGAGGTCAATAAAGAGTTAGAGATGGTAGTGCAAGTCCAATGGAGCCATGTGCATGCGTGGGTCCGGGTTGATAGGTAAACGTTGTTGCATCGTGTAGATATAAGTTGTACATTTCAGTAGTATCGGGGTTGCCACCTTAGGGATTGATACACCATATTGTGGGACCAGCACAGGTATCTACGAGGTTAGGGAGCCAATCGAATGGGAAGGGCAGTAGGTACATCTAGTGGTGATAGGTGCATATTGGTTACCTATGATAGCAGCTAGAGGTACATAATCGAATAGGGAGGGTACGTCTGGTGGTGATAGGTGCATATTGGTTACTTATGATAGCAGCTAGAGGTACATAATCGAATAGGTGGGATACATCTACTAGTGATAGGTGCATATTGGTTACCTATGATAGCAGCTAGAGGTATATAATCAAATAGGGAGGGTACATCTAGTGGTAATAGGCGCACATTGGTTACCTATGATAGCAGCTTGAGGTACATAATCAAAAAGGGAGGGTACATCTAGTGCTGATAGGTGCACGTTGGTTACCTATGATAGCAGCTAGGGGTACATAATCGAACAAGGAGGATAGTGGATACATCTAGTGGTGATAGGTGCACATTGGTTACCTGTGATGGTAGCTAGAAGTACAAGAAACTATCATCATTCTATTTAGGCAAGAGGGATCATCTTTTAGTATGAAACTAGTATTGGTGCGGTGCAGAGAATACCTTATAGTGGTTAGAAGCGCAGTCAATGTTTCATCTTGTTACCTTGTCATATCTTCTTATGTTACAGTCACCTCTTACAGATAAGAGCATAATTCATCCAATTTTAGCATCCAAACCCTACCAGACAACTTCAAATTTGCAAATTTCCAAAAAAAAAAAAATCAAATTTGGTTTCTTATGCTAAAAAAAGGTAGAAAGTGGGAAAGTCTGTATTTTCCAATGCACTTTTACTAACCATTTTCCCTGTACTTGAAACCCTTGGCAACTATTCTATAAAATTATTTCTTTCTTTTTCAAGAAGAAATTCTTTTTCGACTTTCCCAAACTAACTTTGGGAGAATTTCTTTTCTCTTGTTATTCTCGTTTATTACAGTTACCGCCTTTATTACTTTACGTTTTATTTGTTTTTCTTTTATTCATTCATTTCTTGCATACATTGTTAATTCTTTTGTGACATCCTATATCTTTATTCGTTTCTAGTAATCATCCCACATACCCAAAAAAAGAATGCCATACTAAATCATTCTATTTTCAACAATAAAATAGAATACTACATAGAAGTGCAACTACGTACTAAAAGAAAACAGGCTTTACTACAATCACTACTAGGCAAAAGGTATGATGGTTAAATGTGGTTATCTACTCAGACCAGGAGACCTGGGACCATATCCTTTTGACATAAAAAAAGTCTTCATTACTGAATCCGTCCAACCGTAGCATTCCTCCTTTCCATTTACCACTCTCTACAAACCCATCCCACATAGCTACTAGTCCCATGTGTCATTCCTAATTGTCCACTAATGATATACTGATATCCATAGGCTAACCATGTCTGATACCTAAGCAGATACAAACCTGACAACCCTTACTTCACCATGAAGTATACTCATATTCTAGGGCCTAGTTCTTATCATTTCTTAAAGTAAGACAACACGTCATGCCTTCTAATTTCCTAAGAAGCGCTAAAAATAGGGTTTCCATTAATTATGCATCATACTATAGTTTTTCATACAAAAATCCCAAACATGCTCTTACTTCTCATTTACCTTCATATTCCAATTAGGTATGTTCCTGGCCTTTCCTTCAAAATTTAATCTTCTCTCATTTTGTTACTGATTTGGATGGAAGCTTAATTCTCATTTGAATTAACCGACGTTTTCCACTTAACTTGTGTCATCTCTTAAATCAATATTGGTGCGGAACCTCTCTACTTCCTTTCCCCATAAACTATACAAGTTTTAAAATTTCCCCTTAATCACTTTTCACTAAAACAGTAACCACTAGAGAGACAACTTTCTAATCTTATTTTTCTTAGTTTACATACATTACCATATAAACTTTTCTATGTTGACCATTTTCCATTTTTTTCACATTTCTTACTTGAGACTTTCTACAATTACTGCTCAAGTTTATGATTTACTCACATATCGAGATAATTTCCCATATCTCTACCTAGTGTTCAAGCACACTACTGGAATTATCCTACTAAACTATTTTACATTTTCAAAAAATGTTATTTTATCAAAAACCTTTCTGAAAAGTCAAAAAATTCAGGAAGCAAGAATTGATTACTTCTATTGAATATTGTAAAATTTATCTTAAATCTATCCAACATACATGTCTAATTCATTTATTTGTGCCTTCTATTTTCTACCTCTATGACTTAACCCCCACAACTTGCTTACACATTCTTTTCTTTTGGAAAACAAATCTTTATACTTTCTTCGAAAAAAATATTTAATGCCAAAATCAATAACTATCCAAAAACTTTTAAACTTTTAAAAATTGAAACTTGAAAACTCTTTTAGAAATCTTTTCCTATACATATTTGTATTTCAAATTCTTCTAAAATTTTAACTATAGGACTAGGTATAAGTGATCTCCAAACTCATACTTTTCTAAATTTCTTACACGAAATAAATTTATTTTGTAATAGCCCGAATTTCTGTACCCTTTGAGTCGACTAATAACACCACACGTCCCACCCAAATTGCAAAGAAACACGAATCATTATTAGAAAGAAGTCAGAGGATGAGAAATAGAAAGAAAGAAATATTAGAATAGAAGAAAACGAAGATCACAAACTCACAGCGGAACGAATAAAATATATTAGATAACATAAACTTTGAAATACAATTCAGAAATTTTATATACATACCATCATCAGAGCACAACAATTATTCCTAGAACAGTTATAAACACCTGTTTCCAGATACAACAAAATGCACAGCGGAAAATATGATAGTCTATAGCTAACTGGCAAAGCCTCCTGCTTCAACCTCCTCCAAGTGAATCTGCAAAATCCCGACTACTTGAATGCCCATACAAATTTGGGCACCCAAGAGTTTAGGGAAAACAAACAAAATAAACTCTGGGTCAGTCATGGGACTGGTGTGAGTAAACTCCAACCATTTGTTTAACTTTCAAAATCTTTTCGAAAGAAATGATAATCGTAAGACCAATCCACACATAAACATGGATGGTTTTTACCTTACGATAACCCAAAACATTTTGATATCAAAACCTGGTGATATTATTAAATCAAATAAATAGAATCTAGCGGAACGCTTGCATCTCACGCTCCATATATAATATAAAATCAAAAACCGCAGGGCGCTTATTGGAGATTGGATTTCCAACATGACAAGGTATGGAACCACCTTCCGATCAGTGTACTCTAGAGAGGATACACTGGGGTTCATCAAGAACGTCTTGCAACCCGGCCCACACATGACCGACAACTCATTTCGCTTGAGTGTATCGAATGTATATCACCAACGGTTGGGATCAGCAACCGTTTCCCGAAAGGAACAACATCGATAGATTAAAGAAGCAAATCAAATTTCTCTAGATAGGTGATTATTCATCCTAATGGGAGCGACCCACATAGCCATGCTGCATGCCTGATTTTTGTCAATTCCCGGTTGTGAGGATTGAGGTTTGAATTATCTTCCAGAACATCTGGCCACCATTCACTTTGAATGTCACATCGTCAGATCCATCGGAAATCACTAACTGATTCCCACAAAAATACTTAGATTGTTAGGCTAAAGAAATTTCCATTCTTTGCCACCAACTTTGTACGTTTGATGGAATCAACGTACGTAATCCATTTGGAAATACTCTGTTAGATACTCATCCTTACAAGTTGTGCTGGGTCTGGACAAACCAAAGGCACCGTTCTATTAATCCATCTTGGGCAATTTCTAACTAGGCTTAACAGAACAACCCTTGCATTTTTCTCCGTCTTCAATTATCTTCAACATAAGTTGATTCATAACACTTATACTAATACGGAGTGGTTTTCAGATATTAAATCTGATCCCGGTCTCTCCATATTGAAAACGGAGGTATAAAATAAATCAAAACTTTGATAGTCGGTGATTTAACTATCAAATAAACATCCATACAATCAACGGTCCTATTTCCAATTGAAAATCGTACCGATCAAGCATCAAACAACACTGGGCCCCTTTAAATCAATTCTTTATTATATTATCATTTACAATTACCATTTCCCATCTTTCGTATCCTTTTGAAGCTCGATTTCCCCTCTCGACTCTTTAAAAAACATTTCCAATATTATAATTTCTCTATTCGAGAAAATATCCCTTATTCCAGTAAGAAAACATTTCTATATATATTGATGAAATCCTTATTTTATATATTCAGAAAATATACCTTATTAATATTGGAAAATATCTCCATATTCCATTCCTTAGTTCCTCGTTGACCAATCCATAACGCGTAGAAAATATCTCTCATTTTATTTGGGGAAAAACATTTTAAAATCCTTTAATATTAACGCCATGTTATAAATTATCGTTATTATAACTCAAACTATAAATCATTGATTAACAAACCATATTGCTAACCAATCTTCACTATCGAACCTTAATCATTTCTCCATCAATCATGAAGTCAATCAAGTTGGGGTATAATTACCTCTCAGACCTTAATTGAACAACATTCTTAACATTGAAATAGTCAAAGCTCACAGCCTCAAACAAAATATCGCTTACTCGACTTTCGGATTCAATCTAAGAACACACTTCTTTTATGGAAAAACATTGATTATAACGGTAGCGTTACAATCGCCGTTTCCAAATATTTGATTTATAAAACATTAAACAAATTGACAGCATTAAAATCGCTATATAGATTTACAAAACATTTATTATAACAACAGCGTTAAAATCACTATTTAGATTTACAAAACATTTATTATAACGACAGCGTTAAAATCACTGTTTCCAAATATTTAATGTATAAAAATAAAACTTGTACTTATTAATTTTATTAATAAGTAAATAAATACTTACATTTGATTCAAACGAAAAGTAAAAATAACTACTTTCCTAAATTCGATATAATCGAATTCCAATAAATAACTCTTTCGAATAATCTATATTCGATTTATTTTCCGAACTTTGGAATTTATCCAGCATTAACTCAATTTCCCTTATGACCATTTCCATTCGCAAAAACATTTGCTTTCAAATCGTTATTCAATCTCAAATATCCAACAGTATATCTAAGCATATTGGCATCTCAAGTCCATTATATTAGAACATTTATTTAAAACTTCTTCATCGAATAAAATCGATTCTATATTCTTATTTCAACATATCTCCTTTTTGTTTTCATTACTTCGAAACATAACTATAACTTAATTTAAATTAATATTAAATTATCTCAAAACTTTCATTAAAATATTAGTTTAACACGTTGTATCTATAGATCCGCACTAGATAGAGTTTAAATCTTTTTCCTATATTAAACCTTTTCAATAATATTTGACATAGTCAAATCCTAAATGTAAATTCCCTGGATTTATCTCGATTTGTTTTATATTCCAGCTTTGGAATAAAACCCGTTCATGTCCCTTTTGAAAACGATTTTCCTTTTTCCTTTTCATTTAAATTTCCATTTGAATTTATATTTCCAAATTCAAATCCCCTTTATAAATATTTTCACTTTAAATCGTTATTCACTATAGTGGTGAATAATATTCCCTATTATATAATCAAATCCATTTGATTTCATCTCAAATTCTAATACTTCTATTTAACTTCTATTGATAGAGGATTACTCGGGTAATTTCCCATTTTATTTCACCTATTTCAAATCTCGTTCATAATTTCCTTTATAATCCGCTAAGTTCAAACCCAACTGCAAATATCAATTTTAAAACCACTTTCCGTCTTTCTATATAAATTCGAACTTGAAATCATGTTTCAATCTATCAAATGATAAATGATTCACTTAGTTTATTAACTTTTTTATAATCGGCTTCTTGATTTATTTATTAACCATGTTTCTATTTCCAGGTTTATTTGAAAATTTAATCTTTGTTTTGAAAAACAATTTTATTTTTAAATCTCAAATTCCTTTTTCCATATAAATTAATTTTTCGGCATTTTGAATACTAACATCCTAGGCCAGGGTAGTTCAGACACAATATAACATAATCAATTTCAAATCATATAACACAATAAATAAGACAAGAACATAAATATTGAGGAATCCAGTTGGGTCCCTCCAACCTGTTTCCCTGCATCCACAGATGTTAAGCAACATTAATAATATCAATAATATTAATTTCACATCAATGTGAAATATCATAGTAAATAGAATTAATAACGATCAACGATATAATTATATCAACCAAGTCCACCGAACAACCATCACACAAAATAGAATAACTATAAATAAAATTTAAAACTCATTTATATACAAATATAAATGAGGCAGAGTTAGTGAGTTTACTCACCTTGTTTTGCAGTTGACGGTTCTGCTTTTGTTTTCGTTAAAATCAAACAGCGTTTGCTTTCAACCAAGATAGTTTCATAGTGTATATTTCTTCGTTGCGAGTCCAATTTAACTGGTTCAGTCTGATTTCGATAAAATATGCATGAGATATTAGTTTCATTAGTTCTAAATGATTTTAATGTCGTTAGGTTAATTAATAATTTAATTATTTCCTAAATCATTCCTTTAAATCATTACTAATTGTTTTTGAGCTCTCCTTCTCCTTGCTAAAACAAACTTTTGTAGTTCCCTTATTTTCATCTTCACGTTGCTTTTAAGTCGTCCACTTTCCTCATGCCTTACCCAGAATCAACTTATAATACTCCTCCTCATCTGCTATATTCACTCCTTTACTACTATATAATTTTTCTTCACGTCTGCTAATCTCCAATAGGAACCGACATCCCCTTTTCCAGTTTACTTCTAGACCTCGACATTGTTTCCTCTTATTCCACACATATTTTTTTTTCTTTATTTTTTTTCTCCCCAGACAACAACTCCTGCTACTGTCATTCCTCCCACCAAATCTCCACAAACAAAACCACTTTCCCTCATAATTCTGTTCATACCTTTTTTTGTATATCAAACCCTCAATTACTGACTTTATTTGAATATCAGGATACTGTCCATCTTCAAATGCCCGCAAACCGTCGTCCTTTGCCACCGAAGTCCGTTCCAACCCTTTCACGGTAATCCCTCCGTGACCATTACCACTTCCACTCGCACCAACCCTAAAGGAACCGATCTCCACTTTGAAAACCATCATCAGTAAGTGCGAAATAAATTTCCGTTAAACTCTCCAAAAATCAAAGAGCAGACGCAAACAGATTTCATGAACCCAAACCCGCTCTCAAACCCACCTACAACCCATTTCGTCAACCACCGTACCTAGCCCTAACACGCTACATACGTCGAAGCCCCCACAAACATCTGCACCGAGTTCAATAAAGTGAGCATTACGCATTGGATTTCATTTAGAGGATACTGAGAATTCATAGTTTGAAATTTTGAGATGGAAGCACAAGTTCCTTTAGCGTAAATGATGGCAGCACTTACGCGATGATGAGGGATGTTTGGTTTTCGAAATTTTATTTTGACTTTCTTTTTCTTTATTTTCTTTGGAGATCGACAGTAATGATAGCAATATTTAAAGAGGAAACTACATGCGGAGCATGAAAATGAAAAGATTGGCATGCACGACAGCAGGCAGTTTGGCACCCACGCAAAGGAATTACTGTGGTACTTTGTCGGCACGTTTTGAACTCTACATGGTAGGATTTGCTTAGGGTCGGCTTACTGTAATTGATTAGATCTTGGGATCCTTTTATTTATTTAACATATATTGGGTTCTCGAATAAGGATGAACGAGAGTGATAGTTGTTTACAAAAAACGGACAATAAAGCATTTCAGCCGTAATCTTTCACTCTGACCAAAGTAAGATCGGATAGGAAACAAAAACGATAGGCAACATTTGGAAAGATTTTGCCAGATAAGAGATTTTTTTTTGTCAAGAATCTTTTAAAGATTTTTTCATCGAAAACGATCCCATTTTATTACATGCCAAGCGATTAATATTGGAATTTCGTTTTAATTAATAAATTCCTTATAAAATCGATTTATATTTCAAAAATAATATTTAAAACAAATTTAAATATTTAGAATTAAAGGGCTAAAAATCCGGGTCGTTACATTCCTTCCCCCTTAAAATAATTTTGTCCTAGAAATTGCTAAGGAGTAAAAATGTTATAACTATAACTCTTCATAACCTACTTAGTTGAAATCTTATACTCCATACTTCATAACCCAGTTCTTAACTGACCTTCAAATTCTCATACCAATACTCGACCATTCATAATTCTTTCCAAATGATCTGTCCACCATTTTTGGACAATCCATCATCACTTTCTTGTCTTCAATCCATATGCTCTTCTGCATATCCACACTGATTCCAATTGATTTTAAATCCATTTATCAATTTCATTATTCCACTTGAAATTTTATTAACCAATTCTGGTTTTCTTATTTCAACAACGCGATTTTAAATTTTCAAAAGTTTCTTGAAAATTTTATAACTTCTTAAATTTTTGAAAAATTTCGCCAACATCTCCTTTGCGCGGCTCAATCGTTACAATAACAACTCGCCTTTTTAGGCCTTCTCTAATCCAAAAGAAAATCAAAAAGCCAAGAAGCTTGCCCCATCGGCTCATAAAATCATCAAACCCAAGTAATATTGTAAACATGTAACTTTTTGCCGACATACATTCTATCTCTTGCATTGCTGCCATTCAATGCCTGCTCAACATACATATATTGATTTCCAATAGATTCTGAATCAATTCCAACTCTTGATTTTTAATACACCAATCAACTTCCCGATTAGTTCATTTCCATTTTACCAATTCAATTTGATTTTTACTTTCAAGAATCAACCCACTTACTCAGTTTGAGTTTCAATTTCCAGTCACAATTTAATTCCAAACTACAATAACCAACATATATTCAACTTTTTTATGTATAAGTCGAACCATTTTAATAATTCGAATTTCAACATCTCTATATTTAATTTCATTCGGGATTATCTACAGTCCAATCCATAAAACATTCACATTCATTCAAATTGATGTTAAATCAATTATTCACTTTCCACTTTACAAATTACTCAGTTTAATTTCCAATTTGATACAATTCTATTTAACTTAATTTAAATTTTGCACTATTTGATTCTCTTTAATCATTCCAATTCATTTAACTTACACAAGTTAAATTTTTATTCTAGAAGTCAAATTCCCGTCTTTTATTTCAAACTCGCTTGAAATAATATAGATACATATATCCAAAACCATTGAATTTTAAAAATAACTTGTTTTTTTTTCAAACAAATTTTCCGTTAATGAACTATTATGGTAGCAATCCATCACTCAGAAACTTGAAAATGAATACTAATGATGTCGCGACCCATCATCAGAATTATTTTCTTGCCACTGAAGTGATTTCAGTGCTTAATCACTTTCAAAACCCATCTAAAACAATTTCTATTCAAAAATCCTTCAAAGTAGTGTTATATTACTTTAAAAATACTTTAGAAAATATTTCTAAACATTCGGGATTTAAATTCCAATTTATGGTTTGAATTTAATTCCAGTTCATCCTATTTGTATACATTATCCATAAACAGATTATATAACCATTTCATAATTCCATTTGATTGTAATAACAATCAATACATTCATATATAGTAATTCAGAAATTATCCCTTTTATATCAAAAAAATTTTGGGCAAAATTATTTCATTTACCCATTTTAAAACAATACTGTATCGAATTGGTTTGTTCGAGAGTTTTAGAAACACCCATCGATACAGTTGTACATCCTATATTGATCAGAATTCATAAACTACTCAACAAACCAGCCAACACAATATAAAACAATTTTATATCAAATCTACAAATACGCTCTCTCGTACATATACTCAAACTCAAGCTAGGGTACTACTAACCCCATCTCTATTGAGTTACGCCACAGAGCCAAGGTTACTACTCAACCTTCAGCTCTAATACCAAATGTAATAGCCCGAATTTCCGTACCCTTTGAGTCGACTAATAACACCACACGTCCCACCCAAATTGTACAGAAACATGAATCATTATTAGAAAGAAGTTAGAAGATGAGAAATAGAAAGAAAGAAATATTAGCACAGAAGAAAACGAAGATCACAAATTCACAGCGGAACGAATAAAATATATTAGATAACATAAACTTTGAAATACAATTCAATAATTTTATATACATATCATCATCAGAGCACAACAGTTATTCCTAGAACAGTTATAAACACCTGTTTCCAGATACAACAAAATACACAGCGGAAAATATGATAGTCTATAGCTAACTGGAAAAGCCTCCAGCTTCAACCTCCTCCAAGTGAATCTGTAAAATCCCGACTACTTGAATGCCCGTACAAATTTGGGCACCCAAGTGTTTAGGGAAAACAAACAAAATAAACTCTGGGTCAGTCATGGGACTGGTGTGAGTAAACTCCAACTATTTGTTTGACTTTCAAAATCTTTCTGAAAGAAATGATAATCGTAAGACCTATCCACACATAAACATGGATGGTTTTTTACCTTACGATAACCCAAAACATTTTGATATCAAAACCTGGTGATATTATAATAGTGTCTAAATCAAATAATTAGAATCTGGCGGAACGCTTGCATCTCACGCTCCATATATAATATATAATCAAAAACCGCAGGGCGCTTATTGCAGATTGGATTTCCAACATGACAAGGTATGGAACCACCTTCTGATCAGTGTACTCTAAAGAGGATACACTAGGGTTCAACAAGAACGTCTTGCAACCCAGCCCACACATGACCGACCACTCATTTCGCTTGAGTGTATCGAATGTATATCACCAACGGTTAGGATCAGCAACCATTTCCCGAAAGGGACAACATCGACAGATTAAAGAAGCAAATTGAATTTCTCTAGATAGGTGATTATACATCCTAATGGGAGCGACCCACGTAGCCATGCTGCCTGCCCGATTTTTTTTCAATTCCCGATTGTGAGGCTTGAGGTTTGAATTATCTTCCAGAACATCTGGCCACCATTCACTTTGAATGCCACATCATCAGATCCATCGGAAATCACTAATTGATTCCCACAAAAATACTCAGATTGTTAGGCTAAAGAAGTTTCCCTTCTTTGCCACCAACTTCGTACATTTGAAGGAATCAACGTACGTAATCCCTTTGGAAATACTCTGTCAGACACTCGTCCTTACAAGATGTGCTGGGTCTAGACAAACCAAAGGCACTGTTCTATTAATCCATCTTGGGCAATTTCTACCTAAGGTTAACAGAACAGCCCTTGCATTTTAATCCGTCTTCAATTATCTTCAGCATAAGTTGATCATAACGCTTATACCAATACGGAGTAGTTCTCAGATATTAAATCTGATCACGGTCTCTCCATATTGACAATGGAGGTATAAAATAAATTAGAACTTTGATAGTCGGTGATTTAACTATCAAAGAAACATCCATACAATCAACGGTCCTATTTCCAATTGAAAGACGTACCGATCAAGCATGAAACAACACTGGGCCCCTTTAAATCAATTCTTTATTATATTATCATTTACAATTCCCATTTCCCATCTTTCGTATCCTTTTGAAGCTCGATTTCTCCACTCGATTCTTTGAAAAACATTTCCAATATTATAATTTCTCTATTCGAGAAAATATCCCTTATTCCAGTAAGAAAACATTTCTATATATATTGATGAAATCCTTATTTTCTATATTCAGAAAATATACCTTATTAATATCGGAAAATATCTCCATATTCCATTCCTTAATTCCTCATTGACCAATCCATTACGCATAGAAAATATCTCTCATTTTATTTGGGGGAAAACATTTCAAAATCCGTTAACATTAACGCGATGTTATAAAACATCGTTATTATAACTCAAACTATAAATCATTTATTAACTAACCATATTGCTAACCAATCTTCACTACCGAACCTTAATCATTTCTCTATCAATCATGAAGTCAATCAAGTTGGGGTATAATTACCTCTCAGACCTTAATTGAACAACATTCTTAACTTTGAAATAGTCAAAGCTCACAGCTTCAAACAAAACATCGCTTACTCAACTTTCAGATTCAATCTAAGAACACACTTCTTTTACGGAAAAACATTGATTATAACGGTAGCATTACATTCGTCGTTTCCAAATATTTGATTTATAAAACATTAAACAAAATGACAGCGTTAAAATCGCTATATAGATTTACAAAACATTTATTATAACGACAGCGTTAAAAACACTGTTTAGATTTATAAAACATTTATTATAATGACAGCATTAAAATCTCTGTTTCCAAATATTTGATGTATAAAAATAGAACTTACACTTATTAATTTGATTAATAAGTAAATAAATAATTACATTTTATTCAAAAAGAAAGTAAAAATAACTACTTCCCTAAATTCGATATAATCGAATTCCAATAAATAACTCTCTCGAATAATCTATATTCGATTTATATTCCGAACTTTGGAATTTATCTACCATTAACTCAATTTCCCTTATGACCATTTCCATTCGCAAAAACATTTGCTTTCAAATCGTTATTCACTCTCAAATATCCAATAGTATATCTAAGCATATTGGCATCTCAAGTCCATTATATTAAAATATTTATTTAAAACTTCTTCATCGAATAAAATTGATTCTATATTCTTATTTCAACATATCTCCTTTTTGTTTTCATTACTTCGAAACATAACTATAACTTAATTTAAATTAATGTTAAATTATCTCAAAACTTTCATTAAAATATTAGTTTAACACATTGTATCTATAGATCTGCACTAGATAGAGTTTAGATCTTTTTCCTATATTAAACCTTTTTAATAATACTTGACATAGTCAAATCCAAAATGTAAATTCCTTGGATTTGTCTTGATTTGTTTTATATTCCTGCTTTGGAATAAAACCCGTTCATGTCCCTTTTGAAAACGATTTTCCTTTTTATTTAAATATCCATTTGAATTTATATTTCCAAATTCAAATCCCCTTTATAAATATTTTCACTTTAAATCATTATTCACAATAGTGGTGAATAATATTCCCTATTATATAATCAAATCCATTTGATTTCATCTCAAATTCTAATCCTTTTATTTAACTTCTATTGATAGAGGATTACTCGGGTAATTTCCCATTTTATTTCACCTATTTCTAATCTCGTTCATAATTTCCTTTATAATCCGCTAAGTTCAAACCCAATTGCAAATATCAATTTTAAAACCACTTTCCGCCTTTCTATATAAATTCGAACTTGAAATCATGTTTCAATCTATCCAATGATAAATGATTCACTTAGTTTATTAACTTTTTTATAATCGGCTTCTTGTTTTATTTATTAACCAAGTTTCTATTTCCAGGTTTATTTGAAAATTTAATCTTTATTTTGGAAGAAAAAAAATTCATTTTTAAATCCCAAATTCCTTTTTCCATATAAATTCATTTTTCGGCATTTTGAATACTAACATTCTAGGCCAGAGTAGTTCAGACACAATATAACATAATCAAATTCAAATCATATAACACAATAGATAAAAAAAGAACATAAACATTGAAGAATCCAGTTGGATCCCTCCAACCTATTTCCCTTCATCCACAGATGTTAAAAAACATTAATAATATCAATAATATTAATTTCACATCAATGTGAAATATCATAGTAAACAGAATTAATAACGATCAACGATATAATTATATCAACCAATTCAACCAAACAGCCATCACACAGAATAGAATAACTATAAATAAAATTTAAAACTCGTTTATATAGAAATATAAATGAGGCAGAGTTAGTGAGTTTACTCACCTTGTTTTGCTGTTGACGGTTCTGCTTTTTTCGTTAAAATCGAACAGCGTTTGCTTTCAACCAAGATAGTTTCACACTCTATATTTATTCGTTGCGAGTCCAATTTAACTGGTTCAGTCTGATTTCGATAAAATATGCATGAGATATTAGTTTCATAAGTTCTAAATGATTTTAATGTCATTAGGTTAATTAATAATTTAATTATTTCCAAAATCATTCCTTTAAATCCTTACTAATTGTTTTTGAGCTCTCCTTCTCCTTGCTTAAACGAACTTGTTGTAGTTCCCTTATTTTCATCTTCACGTTGCTTTTAAGTCGTCCACTTTCCTCATGCCTTGCCCAGAATCATCTTACGATACTCCTCCTCATCTGCTATATTCACTCCTTTACTACTATATAATTTTTCTTCACGTCTGCTAATCTCTAATAGGAACTGACATCCCCTTTTCTTCTTTACTTCCAGACCTCGACATTGTTTCCTCTCCTTCCACACATATTTTTTTCCTTTATTTTTTTTCTCCCCAGACAACAACTCCTACTACTGCCATTCCACCCACCAAATCTCCACAAACCAAACCACTTTCTCTCATAATTCCGTTCAAACCTTTTTTTTATATATAACAAACCCTCAATTACTGACTTTATTTGAATATCAGGATACTGTCCATCTTCAAATGCCTACAAACCGCTGTCCTCCGCTATCGAAGTCCGTTCCAACCCCTTCACGATAATCCCTTCGTGACCATCAC
Source organism: Allium sativum (assembly GCA_030737875.1). Taxonomy (NCBI): domain Eukaryota; kingdom Viridiplantae; phylum Streptophyta; class Magnoliopsida; order Asparagales; family Amaryllidaceae; genus Allium; species Allium sativum. The sequence goes on along the minus strand of CM060922.1, from coordinate 930,147,806 downwards.
CACTTCCACTTGCACCAACCCTGGAGGAACAGATCTCCACTTTGAAAACCATCATCAGTAAGTGCGAAATAAATTTTCGTGAAACTCTCCAAAAATCCAAGAGCAGACGCAAACAGATTTCATGAACCCAAACCCACTCTCAAACCCACCTACAACCCATTTCATCAACCACCGTACCTAGCCCTAGCACGCTGCACACGTCGATGTCCCCACAAACATCTGCACCGATTTCAATAACGTGAGCACTGTGCGTTTGATTTCATTTAGAGGATACTGAGAATTCATAGTTTGAAAATTTGAGATGGCAGCACAAGTTCCTTGAGCGTGAATGATGGCAGCACTTCCGCGATGATGAGGGATGTTTGGTTTTCGAAATTTTACTTGATTTTCTTTTCCTTTATTTTCTTTGGAGATCAACAGTGATGATAGCAATATTTAAAGAGGAAACTGCATGCGGAGCACGGAAATGAAAGGATTGGCACGCACGACAGCAGGCAGTTTGGCACCGACGCAAAGGAATTGCTATGGTACTTTGTCGGCACGTTTTTAACTCTACATGGTAGGATTTGCTTAGGGTCGGCTTACTGTAATTGATTATATCTTGGGATCTTTTTATTTGTTTATTTAACATATACTGGGTTCTCGAATAAGGATGAACGAGAGTGATTGTTGTTTACAAAAGAACGGACAATAAAGCATTTCAGCTGTAATCTTTCACCCTGACCAAAGTAAGATTGGATAGGAAACAAGAACGATATGCAACATTTGGAAAGATTTTGCCGGATAAGAGATTTGACTTTTTTTGTCAAGAATCTTTTAAAGATTTGTTCATCGAAACGGTCCCATTTTATTACTTGCCAAACGATTAACATTCAAATTTCGTTTTAATTAATAAATTCCTTATAAAAATCGATTTATATTTCAAAAATAATATTTAAAAAAAATTAAATATTCAGAATTGAAGGGCTAAAAATCTGGGTCGTTACATATTTCCTCGCTAATCCTCAAGAAAACTTTCCAAACTACGAGTGGGGGTCTGAATCATGTTCTTCCCATGCACATCATATATATATATATATATATCCCCAATCCATCCATTTTCCAAACACAATGCCTTATAACCCGCCCACAACTTGAACCTACCGTCCGGTTCCAAGTACTAATGCAAGAACTTTCTCATATCATCAAATCTATCGTATACCCCGTACCACGGTTAAGCTAGAACTTACTCTTTTAGGACCCTTCACTATCCTAGCATTGGTGTACGACCTTATTACTCAATATTTTACATGTGCGGTTTTCCTCAAAAGTGGGCCTCTCTCATGGGTCTAGGTGTGTATATATAATATTTATATTTTTAAATTACAAATACGCCACTTAGTAACTATATATAAGAATCCTAAACTCTTTGCTCTGATACCAGATCTAAAATTACAAACTCCAACGGGTCCGGATTTTTCAAAAATACTAAATCTGAAATGAATAAAATATAATAATCAAATATAGCCTTACTAAATTTATAACTATATCAGAGCTCGATAAAGCATCTCACAATGGAATGGGTAAAATATAATAATCAAATATAGCCTTACTAAAATAATGGCACTGCCTAACGAGTGTCCAAAGAATACCAAATCTCTGCCATAAATCTAACCTGGGAGTATGTTATGAGGAAGGGGTTAGAACACAAGTTTTTGTGAGAGGACAAATTGTACATTCAGAAATAACACTACATATACCATTCAGTTACATTTCCTTAATTATTAGGTTATTCGGGATAATAACACTCTAGACTCTGCACACACGTCGCACTTATCTACTCTCCAGTAGATTAAACCTAATAAAATATAGTGAATATTAGGCTCACGTCCCTATTTTGAAACTTAATTAGGCTCACATCCGGTCATAAACTTATTGTAAATTAGGTCCCTGTTTTCAAAACTTATAAAATAATAATTAAAAAAAATTAAAAAAATTCGTAAATTAGTAATAAAATATATTACGCATTATAAAAAAAATTCAGTTCAAAAAACAACAAAAATAATGTCAGAAAGAAGAAAACAGCAAAAAAACAGAAAAAACTGCAGTTAAATGCATAATATTATGCACCTTTTTGATTTTATTGCATGCATATATGCAATTATTGCAGTTCTTCCAGCGGATAGATTTAACATAATTTTTCAGTTCATTTTTATTTGCATCCAAATGTGCAAATTTCTCAAAAAAATGCACACATGTGTGCAACATTTTTATAGGATAAAAAGTAGGGACCAAATTTATAAAAAAAAACAAAGTTCTGAAAATTTTTAAACCCGCCCCCTATTTTATTTTTTCCGCCTTTTTGTATTTTTTTTTAAAAAAATGTGCGTACGTTCATAAAAAAAAATTCTAAAATATGGAAATAATGTCAGGAATCTACGGAAATCAAAAAAAATAGTTGCATAAATTTATGCAATTATTACTGATAATTGCATATATGTATGCAACTTTTCCGTAAGTTGTGTTCGGTTTGAAAATTTGAAACTAAACCTGCACAAATGTGTGCAAATATTGGGTATATTTGCACACATGTAAGCATGTTTTTGTATGAATAAAAATCAACGAAGATGTATGTAGTGAAAAATATGCTCGGATGTATGCAGGAAAATGATATATGTGCATACTATTATGCATTTAACTGGAAATTTCGTTTTTTTTCTTCTGTTTTTTTTTATTTTTGACGCCTTCTTTGATGGTTTTTTGTTTTGAATTTTTTAGTGTTTACATGTTTTATTTAAATACGAATTTACGTGATTTTTTTATATTTTTTTATGACTTTTCAAAAAATAGGGACCTAATTTACAATAAGTTTATGACCGGGTTTTTTTTATATTTTGAAACTTAATAGGGACCTCTAAAAAACGCACCCTAAAATATATATGTAGCTAGGTCCAGCATCTTAAGGTACTCCTCATAGTACTCTCCTCATATGGTCCCCGCCATCACACCATGGAAGCATACACAACCTCTATCCTACGTCGAACCGCTTACGGAAATCTCCATCATTGTGTCACGTTATCGCATAGAACCACCATAACTATGCCACGTACACATACAGATTCTTGTATCTGAACTCCTCAGTCAAACCACATCTCGACATGGAGTAATGCCATAACGTCTATAGTACAACACCCAATGCGTGTATCTTGACCCACTCACGAATGTACTGCCTACTATAAACCGAGTTTCGTAATAGGGTTGCATAAAATACAGAAAACTCGGTCGAGATCTTTCGATATCTGTAAAGGATAACTTTGTTAGGCCTACATTACATATATACACATATGGTCTGTCTCTTTTCTTGGTGGCTATGGCCCCACCTTGGAATCTCCTTTAACTAATGAAAGACTACATTAAGAGCTAACGACATGCCCCTACTAACCAGTCTAACATCCAATTTTGCGTGCCCCCCAACCAACGTCTCGATAGTGAAAGATCGTTAGTCCTTTGGTTTATCTCTAGTCTTTCTGCATTCCACAGACTGCCGATGATAGATATCCGACAATTACTATCCTTAATTTGGTCCTGACCACATCCTCCTAGAACGAGGCAAGCCATCGAATCACTGCACGCCATCTGCCATAGCCTCTGCCACTCCCTAGTTGCAGTCAAGGTATACTCTATATAGTGCAACATACATGTCTTCGAGCGACGACTTCATCCGGTTGGTCCTCGTAGGGTCATCTCAGAGTACCCTACCACGTCCCATAGAAGACTCGTGCTTCCCTCTAGTCACATAGAATAATCAGTTGGAAATGCTCCTCTCGTGTCTCCAGATACCACGATGATCTACCACGTCGGGTTCTTTATCTCCATACGTACGGACTGGTCCATGCACATCACGACATCGTGTTATTAGATCCTATATCTAATATTTTTATCACGAGCTTGCTTTAGCTTATTAAATTGCTAATTAACTTGATTATTTACACATTCATTTTCTATTTAAGTTACTGGTTTATTAGCTTATATTCGGTCGCTACTTTCCCTAATCAACCCCACACTGTCGGAACGGACCATATCTATGAGCCACTTATTTTCCCTAATCAGCCGCACGCTGCCGGAACGAACTTCCTCTTATTATTATTGCATTCATTAAACTTAATATTTCCCTATTCAAAAGTTTACTAATAATAAGCCTCTTTTTTCATGTAATTTTAACCTCCTGTTATATCGTTACCACAACCATTTCTATGAGCTTACTTCTTAGCTAAGTTCCCCTAACTAAGATTTTTTAATAAGTTCTTATCTTATTTTATAACCCACGTTATGATTCCACTTGTCCCTAGGACAAGTCTATCTATTATATTCATCCCCATTAATTATAATAGGTCATATTCCCCGTTCATCACATTTCCCCTTGATTCCTTGTTATTTGGGCGAATCTTTACTGTTGTAACCTTTCTTTATTTACCGTCTTGTACATTTTTATTATCATAAGAAATATTTCACACACTTCATTAAATTGGTCGGTGGAAATGTACAAAAATCTATTTCCATAGTGTACATCAATTAGGATACGTAGTTGCAAGTTATTTCTCTTTATTACATCATGTATGTATGTATATATGTATATATATATATATATATATATATTATTAGTGTGCAATACGGCAAAAATCCCTATTTCACACTAATCCCTATTACCTTTTCTTCTTCCAACTACGTTCACTGTAATTTACCTAATGGTAATTATGGAAATGTATCCCTTTTCTGCCCCTAACTAACTCAGTCCACTACTAATTCCCTTTTTTTGAGTTATATATTATTTTTTGTTTTTTTAACACAATTCCCAATTCAAATTGAATTACGGTAAATTTCTATACACAATTAGGCTTACTATTTCCTATTCCATTTTTCCATATTTACTGTAATTTTTCTTAAACAAATCTTTTAATTATATTCTAAATAATATACTTTGGGAATATACACATATAATCATCGTCAAATTTACAATCTTATTATTACGGTAATTTCTTAAGCCTAAACAGAAAGGTACAGGAATAAATTCGCACAACAGTAATATTCTAAATGCTTTTAGCGAATGAATTACATCTCAATTTCAATTATTCATTACATTAAGAGTTATGGGGAATTAAACGATAAATATACCATTACCAAAAGGCACAATTTAAATCCACTCACCTGTTAGCTTTCCAATTCCATAATCTGATTTAGGATTATTAACCGTGGTTTCTCCCTAATTTGATCCAATACTGTAATAACCATAGATTCACAATTCGTAAACCAAAAGAATTAAATTGGAATCAGATCCACTGAACTTACCTTGTACGAAAGGAATTATGAGCAACCTAAAATCATAAGCTATGAATTTCATTCTCCAATTCTTGCTTCTGAAGGATTAAACTAATTTATTTTGATCCAAAAAAGGTTTGGAGAAAAAATGTAACGATAGGGCTTCCGTGTCTACTCAGAAAATAAAGAGTTTGACGGCTAGCGTTAGATGTCTATTTATAGTCGCTCAAAAGAACCTGATCGGTTAGATTCGTGGAAAGCAAACCAGAACTGTCACTAAGAAGAAAACAACGTTATAACCCTGAAATAAATCACGCAACCCAGGCTTCATGGATCAACCTATATGCTGCCTGGGTCGACACTTGGTCAACGCGGTCCCTCCTTAGGTCGACATAGGGTCAACCCAAGCACAATTATAGGTCGGCATTTGGATAGGCCTTTAAATGCAATGATTAATGTTTGCCTATTCTCTTCCTTAATGTCACAATTTTAACATCCTAATTGAGTTCTTCCCCCATTCTTTAGCCTTATCCATTTCAAATTTCAAACGCGAAATAAATACGCATATGTAATCCCTTTTCAATTTAGTAAACATTATTATTAATGCGCATTAATTCCATTTCGAATGCGCACCATTAATATAATAATATGCGCATATTTATTCTATATTGAAACGATGCTTGATTAACGTTATTTCAAACTTCCTTTTATTGCATAATTTTGCATCATTTATGACAAGCATTTATTTTGTGCATTCCTTCTACAAATTATATCTAAATATTTTTTTTATTAATGTCAATTATGACATGCGTTGTCAATTAATAGGAACGTTTCAATTTTAATGTCAATTACTTTCCTCTTTCTGATACTCCATTTATTTCTAGTCAATTAATAGGAACGTTTCAATTTAATGTCAATTACTTTCTTTCTGATACTCCATTTATTTCAATTTATGACTACCATTTTTTGGGAATTTATGTACATACATAATTTAAAAATATAAATTATGCGCGCACACATTATCATACAAATATTTTTTGATGTTAAACTTCGTGCGTTCGTAAATTTGTCTTACGAACTCCATTTGGAACGTATTATATACGTAAATTTATCAAAAATGCAACGAACGCAATTGTACATGTTTCGAAACCTAATTCTTACAATTCCAAAAATATTCATTTTCCTTTCATCATTTTCTGTAATTATTTAATTAATTTAACATTATAAAAATGTGGAGTGTTACAACATGCTTTAACTTAGTAAATTCATGGAAATTATATAAGTGTTTAATAAATTTTGAAATTCAAAATACAACTTCAAAAACCACATTTTAAACAACATACAGAAAATTCAAATCAATTGGATATTGTAAAGACAAGGAATTTCGCTCGATCTGAATCAGTCGCTAAACCGACCAAGACCGTTCGAAACGCCTGATTGTTTTGAGAACACGACAAATTAGAACGTAGACAGAAGAACATTTCATTGCTTATTACAACAATTCCATCGGAATACAAGAATATACAGAGTATAAACAAATATTATACAACAGAAAATATAAGAGATTACAATAAATTACATAGCAGTGGAAAATAAAACAAAACACAACTGAAGGAGATATATGGATACAGAGCTTTCCGGATATCATTCCAGCTGTAAATCAAGATCCTGTGAATATAAATCTGCAAAACCAAAACTACTAGCTGCCCATGTCAAAATAAGGGCACCCAGATTTTAGGTTAAAACAATAAACTCCAGGTCAGTCATGTGACTGGTGTGAGAACTAAAACAGTTATTAATCTTTATTTTAAAGTTAGGTAAATCAATGGACCACGCCGTATAACACGGAACAGGTTTCCTCCCAAGAATACCAGTGCATAAAACAACAGCGCAATGCTAAATAAAGAAAAATGAAGCTATTATAAGACCCAGGTCCCATCACACAATGCAACACAAGCCGGAGGATAGGGTTTTTACTTTATAATAGCCAAAGAATGTTTGATACGCTAAAAACAAATCATTTGATACTATTATAAGTGCATAGTGTATAAAACAATTTCAATCATAAGTATCAATCACAGACGGCATAAGTGCCCCATCCCACTATGTTGCCATACTAGGCTCTACAAATAAAACCGCAAAGTCACTTATTGGAAGTTGGATATCCATCTGTGAACCGAGGCAAAAGATAGTCCTCTACCGATTCGAGACAATCTAGCCCATGTCTCAGGATCAGAGCTTGAGTGACCCTTGGATCTTCAGGGCCGGTCCACCGATGTGGATTAAAATGCCTGAACACTATGTTTCCCCACCCTTAGGGGCGTAAATGAGCCAAATGACTCCATCGGCTCCACACAGTCACCGATATATCCGAGGCGCCTCGCAACAACAACAACCACACAGGTGAAAATAATATAAATGTCAGGGCTGGTAGGTCACTGACACCACCCTAGCTAGAAGGAAACGCATGCCCTCCCTACAGTCCTTTCCCGTTTCCGGTTCACAACCGGGGTGTGAGGCTCGCGAATTCACATTACAAAAAGCTATGCCACACAGGTGGTGCTTTGATCATCAACCACAAGACTCTGCTTTTCAACAGAAGTCTTGATCAATTGCCATTTAGGCATGCCACACAGGCAATTCACTCCACGTGATTGATATCCATCAATATATAACCCCTGAGCTCGTACGTCTCAGAGAAGGGCGTTAAGTAAGAGAATAAATTCTCCGCCGCCAAACAGATATATATTTAATAGAAATCAATCACACATAATAAAATCCAATGTCAGACACATAGTCCATTTACAAGTTTGTTCTGGATCTGAACGAAACCGGAGGCACCTTGTACCTCGCATATCCATCGATCTCCAAGTACGTCCGGACGATCACCAACTGATTCCCTCCTCTTGGGTGTACAGCCCAATCAAGATCATTAGTAATCACCCAAACGATGTGAAGACCTTCGGTCTTCAACCACCGTCTTCATCCTCGACACCACGACGAATCAGTTATTCAGAATGGGATAAACCCGGTCTTTCTGAATAACTCGCGTATATAATAAACAAGTGTTACACAAACACAACATACGCCTCATTCCAATTCAGAATATTCTTTTATTCAAATATTCTTATACTTTGGGAAAGGTTCCCATTAATTTTATCAAAGATAAATTCTTTAAATTTATTCTTTAATCTTCTTTTGAATATCAATTCAAACTAGTCGGGATTAGCGAACCACACCGAAGTAATTATTTATTTTATTTCCCAATCCCAACCTATTCATCCCATGAAGTAAAACTGGTAATACTTCATATCTAACACCACGGTGTTATCGGAAAATTCAATTACCATTTCACGTTCAAATCTAATTAAAGATTTAACTATAGCCTAGAGCAAAACTGGTGATACTCCATTCTCTACCATTTCATTCTAATTTAAGATTCATTAAAACACCACTTGGTTTTAATCTTTCCAAAAATCAATATCTTGTCTTTAACCGGGTTAAAGAACCAATGTCATCTAAAACACGGTTCACGATAAACCCAAAGTCACATTCCATTAATTATCGGGTTAAAGAACAAGTGTTATTTAAAACACCGTTCACGATAAACCCAAAAATCAATTCCAATTCAATTCCAATTTACCATTTAATTGGTACACTTCATTAAATCTAAATAAAAAGATTTGACCTTTTTCTCAACTGGGTTTAAGAACAGTAATGAAGACACCATTCACGACAAACCCAAATCACATTTGATATTAAATACAAGACTCTGAATAGAAAATATATCGGCTTATATTCAATATCAAATTCTACGACGAAAAAATATCGTATTGAAAATAACGATATTAATATATCTTTCAAATTCCCATAACAATATCTGTATCATCACGAAATCCAACATCGAAATATTCCAAAGACAATTTCGATTCAAATCCATTCCAATTCAATTATTGGAAATTCTGGTTACTTTTAAAACCCCCTTCAAATTCAATTTATTTATTTCAAAAATAAATTGATTTTAATTCTAGTTCAAAACTAGTTCATTTCGATAAAAATCTATTTTTATCTTTTCAAATATGGAGTTTTTCACCCCAATTCTTCACAAAACATTTCTTATGATTTTACACAAATTATTATTATTTTTAATAATTTTATCAAGGCCCGTACAGTCAATTTCCATCAACGGCCATCGAACTGCACTTACAGCGACCTTTTCCGAATTTGATTTGGACATAATTCCAAATCCAACCGTTAGATTTCTAATTACTAATATTCGATAGAAAGCTCTTTTCAATACGAACCCAACGGTTCCGGTTTTAGGAGAATCCGACGATCGGATCTCCCGTAACGTCAACTCGAAGTCAATGGTCGAAATTCGCGAACTGCCGCGGCGCGGCGCGTTCTATTCAGGCCATTATATATATAATATATATATTATATATATTTCGTTGATTTCCTTTCAAAACGTATTTTATAAATCGTTTGAAATTCGTTTTCAAAACGATTTCAACTTCATATTCAATTTCTTGTCAAAATTGAATATTCCATATCATTAATCTATAAATGATAATATTTTCAAAATGTTAAATTTTGAAATCACTTTCTTTTCTATATTCATTATAAAAATGAATAAAATCGATATAAATATCGTTCACGTCAAAATGGAGTCAATCTAATTAACACGACTTTTATTCAACACATGAATGTTTATTCTATTCAACACATGAATATTTATTTTATTCAACACATGAATATATATATTTTCAATTCAACACATGAACTTATTTTCAGTTCAACACATGAATTTATTTTCGATTCAACACATGAATTTATTTTCTAAATTGGAATGAGGCCCAATCAATTACCATATAACGTTTATTATATGGATTCCCTACAACGCATGTATATAATAGCAACGATAAATCATCAACCATCATCCAGAGTGCACCACTCTGTATAAGCATCAAATATAGATATCTAATGCTTATAAAAGCCTGTCAATCAATCGATCAACATACAACTAATTATTGGGATTAGTGTACGCCAAATATCATCCCAACACCCGTGTGAGGTTTCAAACAATCAAACACAGATTTTATATGTGCAGTTGGGCGATGTGTAAAATTTATCGTCCCAATCAATATCAGTCAAATCAATGTATATAAACAAACTCCGATTTGTTTATTACTATTTATTTTATACACGTTAAAAATCATATTTTTAACTACAAAATATTTTCCACTATAAAATATTTTACTTCATTCCACATCACACAATCAAATTTCACAACACAGCAACCAAACAAACAAGTCATCCATGGTCTGTGGACGACGGGTGTCGGGTGCTGCTAAGCACCGTCTGCATTCTAGTATATATTTCAACTAGAAAGTAAATTAAAAGTGAGGAGTTCTCACCGACTAGCTAAACCAAACGCCGCGACTCTTCTAATGTAGAAAAGCTTCGCCGCTCGCCTTTTGTCACTTTCGTCGTCCGTATTCACTACATATATAAAAATCGCATTTTTATATTATCACTTCATGTATAAAAATTATATTTTTATATCGCTACCTTCTATATAAAGATCACATTTTTATATCGTTGCTTCATATATAAAAATCGAATTTTTATCACTACTTCATATATATAAAAATCGAATTTTTATCGCTACTTCATATATATAAAAATCGAATTTTTATATTCTCTATCTTATAAAAGTCATATTTTTATAGTCTCTACCATATAAAAATAATAACTTTATTTTCGCCTTCTCATATATGAAAAATCATATTTTTCTATAATGAAAAATCTAATCTTTTTAGTTTTTAAAAAAACTAATCTTCTTATGAATAAAAATCATTTCTTTTCTACAAGAAAAATCACCCCTTTTCTATAATAAAAATCTCGCCTCTCCTATTATATAAATCTTACCTTTTCTTAGTTAAATATCTATTCTTTTATATGCTAAAGATCTTTTTTTTATTTCAGACCTACATAAGAAAAATTGAATCTTTACTTCTTTAACTTCATAAGAAAATTCGACTCTTTACTTCTTTAACTTCCTATAAGAAAAATCAATTTTTTATTTAAAGGATGATTACTTAAAAGCTAAAATAAAACAAATGAAGAAGACTTACAGCGTATGGGAGGGGTTTTCCACATCGGCAGTGGAAGGAGGGTAGCTCGCGAGTTGGAGGAGTGGTGGGGGAACGGATCCAGGTGGCGGCGGCCTTGAACCCACGGGTTTGGGGCTGAGGAAGGGCGCGCCGGGTAGGAGATGGTCGGATTCGTTGGGAAGGGGGAGTTCGGAGCGTCGGCGAGGCTGTGAGGAGGTGGGCGGTGGTTCATCGTGACTGGAGGAGGGGTTTGGGGTGGTAGACCGTTTGAAGAATGGAGAGAGAGAATGGAGGAAGCGGAGGAAGAAGGAAGGAATCAGAGGGGCGCACCGCCTGAGAGAGGCGCGACGGTCGGTGGTACAACCTGGGGAGGAGGGCGGCGGGAATTGGAGAAGCGGGGTTTTTTTTAATTCGATTTCCATTAACTGAAGAGAGAGAGAGAGATGTGAGGGTATAGGTGGAAATATATATATATATATTATTTAATTTCAAAGTGGGTTGACTTTTCTTCCCGAACTCGAAACGATACCCAACGCTGTCTCCCCTAGCTAATTACCCCCATTCCGAACACAATGGGATATGTATCGTAGGCCAATTCGATCGTTAAGACCCGTTTCCATTGAACTTAAAATATAAATCTTTATATATTCAATTTAAATACACATTTCAATTTACCGGGGCCACATACGAACTCTAAAAATTTCCGAAAAATATTTTCTAGCTTCATATCAATGATGCGGTCCCAACAAAACTAATTTCATCGAATTCTGAGACCGTTGGAAAAATGGCCATTTTCCAGTCGATTAAAATCAATTGAAACTGGTCAAACGCGTTTTCCTTTGCCACGCTCACATATTGATTCGAAAAATTACGAATTTTGGAATCTAGCAATAATTTGACATCACGGATCCAACAAAAGTAGTTTCGCCGAAAACCAAGGTCGTTTGCAAAATTCCCATTTTTAAGCGCCAGAATTCCATAGCGACTATTGTGAATTTTCAACTGGGCGTAACTTTTGATTCCCGCTATGAAATTTAAATTTTTCGGATTCGTTGGAAAGATATTCTCAATTAGATTCTAATATTTTTGGTTTCACTAAAATCCGGTTTATTTTGAATCCTGCACATTCGTTTGAACTTTGAAATCGAATTATTGGACTACCGCGCCATTTTCAATTCCTTATATAATTAAAATAAAACAATTATATTCTAACGACGATCTATATAAATATATACGTTCTATTTCTATTCAAAATAAATTTCTCGTTGTTATTATTTAAAATAATTATTTTAAATATTCAAAATTCTTCAAAATTGCCAAAATAAAATTTTAAATTGGCTCGGATTTTCCGTGTTATTATAGATATGCTAAATTATAGGTTTTGATTTAAAACCTATCCAATTCCTATGAAAACAAGCATAAACAATCAAATCCAATAATTATTATATCCAAATAATGTCAAAGGATCAAAACACATATGAAAAAAAATCATATATTCACAAAGCAAATTTGGGTATAATCAATATCTGAATATAAAAAGGGTTTGAATTATCATTCTACTTAGTTTTGGATGAAATGTAGAGATTTCCTGATGCTAAGTCTTAATCTTGATTTCTTACGGCTTTCCCTATTTTTTTTTCTCTTTTCTATTTTGTAGTGGTCGACCTCCATTCTTAGTTTTTCATGAATTTTGCAAATAAGAATGTAAAATCAAAGTATGGTAAAAGGTTATGTATGTATACGTATAAGGCTATCCCACTTTTCCCCTCTCGTACACCTTCTCCTTATGTCTTATTAATCTAATTAGTTATTAGAACCAAGCCATTATTATTAATTCCAAATCTCATCTCATCATCCTACTACATTAAACATATCTGATATATCCAATTATATTCTTGAATAATGTTTGCTGAAAATTAGGGATGTTACAGCCAGACAACCATCCATTGGTGAGTAATAACTGCAGCATACAATGGCACCTTGAATTTGATTTTATGATCAGCCTCTCAACTAGAAACCAACCCATCGAGGACCTATAAAAGCTTTCTAGACATGGAAGGGTAACAGTCAGTTGCTCGCCGCTAAACATGAAGCGGGAACCCAAAATCATGTTAATCCACTAACTAGAGCCAGATTTTATAGTCGATTATTTAACTATTAATTAAATACAAACAATAATCCTCCAAATATCTAATTTTGCCAACCACCAAGTCTTTTTAAAGCTGTGCATTTAATGCCTTGTTATTACCTCGCCATATCCCTGCTATATCTTATAGTGGGTTTATACCACTACGTTATTTCCAAATAGCCTTTTTGCTTTAAGCCCTGCTATATTCCGGCATTCCCGATATATCCCATTATTTCGGCTCTATTCCGCTATTTTAGCAATATCTTTTATAAAATAAATGAATTTAAAAATGACATTTGTACATTATAAAATTAGGTTTCTTACCTAATTTTTTAACATATGTTTTTCATAATATAAAATACTATGATATTAGATTGAATTCAATCAAGCTAAATAAAAGTTTATATTTAGTTACATATATTTGCTTATGCTTTTATTTAAAATTAAGAATGTACTAATTATAATTAATTTGATTGTTAATTTTCCATTTACTTATCATTTATATATTTTTAAAATCATTTAATACAAGTTTTACATGCTATTTTAGACTCATTCACTATATCCTGTTATTTCCTCGCTTTATCCCCGCTACGACTTTTGCACTTCCGCCGTGTTGGATCCGCTGAACGCTTTAATAGCACAACTTTGAAATGAATCTTTCATTTATGAAATCTCATTTTAGAATATTTATTAAAATATTCATATACTTATCTTGCTAACCTAGATATATTCGTAAACCATTACATTTTCAGTACTTATAAAATATATTCATACAAGTATACTCATAAACATTTAGATAATGTTTCTTATTTCCAAAACATATTAAAGAATCAGACAAAATTATCCAAAAATAAATAGATATAAGAATAAACTCAGACATGATTCCTTCGATGTTAGGTGAGGGACAAATGTCCCTACCACCATATTTAAGAAGATTAGTTTAGGAGAATCAAGTCTTAATTCCTTTTAAAATTCTATTCGATCAACCTTTAACAAAATTTCTGAAATAGAATACTTAGTTTTAATCTCATTATAAAATATCATTTGTAAAGAAAAGTCCTTATTAAAACTCTTAAATGGAATATTTAAATAAAATATTATTTCAAATCTTCTTCACAAACATGTAAATTAAAGAAACTCCTTCGCATGGTGTTTCTCATAATAAAAAAGTTTTTTTTATAATTCCATTTAGCATTTTATAAACATTTTGACTATATTAAATAATCATTTAAGAATTTAGAAAACATCATTAACAATTTAGTATTTAATTTTAAAACATTATAAATAAACCTTTGAAACGTTTATACTAATCAAACATCATTTATTAAATCTTCAAACATTATAAAATAATAATTAAATGCTTTCATATGAACAATTTATAAAATTAACAACATAAATTTATAAAATAAATTACTTTATTTAAAACATCACTGAATGATAATTGCCTTAAACCTCACTAACAATGAAATCTTATAAAACATAACATAATAAACAATTAAATTAATAACAACTAAATCAACATTGATTAATTAAATATTTAAATGCAATTAATGAAAAAATTATAAGTTTAAACATTCTTTTTGAAATAACTATTTAAACAATATCAATTTAATAATTAAGATTCATAAGAAATTGTAAATGTAATTTCAAAAAGTTATTAAATAAGACTGGCTATTTTTGAAACATCATAAGTAGAATTACAAATGATTTAAAACATTTGTTTTAAATGAATTTAGTGACTATAGTTACGCGATTGTTATGTCTTTATCTAAGAGAAACCGTAAGCAATTATAGCTAAAAAACTATAATACAAAATCATTTTTCAATAGAGTTTAGTGATCGCAATGGTACTTAAATAAGCTATTAATAATTCCATTCACTTCTCAACCATAAAGCTGATATTTATATAAGCAACCAAATATGTAAATAGATAAACAGTTAGCAATCAACAACAAATATAACACTTATTCGATATTAATTTACTGGCATGAACATAAGTATTTAAATTAATAAAAATCACATGCTTTCCTTATTTAAAAAAATGCAACACGATCCAAACCCAATTTCTAGAAAAAATATGGGTCCTTTGGACTGACAATGCCAAATATTACTATAATATGATTTTAGGTGATTTTCTTCAACAAAGTGACATAATCCATCAATGTTCTTATGTAAACACCCCCACATCAATGTTTTTATGTAAACAACCCAATAAAATAAGGTTGCTGAAAGAAAAAAATTGACATTTTCTAGAAAAAGCTCGATCTATCGTGTTCGCTATGAATTTTCCTGAACATTTTCTGGGAGAAGAAATTCTAACTGTTACTCATCAACATAATGCCATCTATATTCATAAATTTTCAAACCCCTTATCAGAATCTCCTCTTATCATACTCTCAACTTCGTACTATCTCTCTCTTCGAATTAATTTTTTGCATGTACAAACTTTGTCCGTAATCACAAACCAAATCTTAGCAAATGGATCCTAGAGTCATCAAACAAATTTTCTTAGGATACTCTTCGACACAAAAAGGTTCTCGAAAAACATACATCCAATAGATGCAACCTTTTTGAAAATCAACCTTACTATCCAAAATCCCACATCCACGGAGAGAACTTGGATACTCATGAATGTAGTTATCAGATACCTAAGAGTACAATACATCCTACTTTCATGCATGCGTCTCCCTTAATTGAATCCACACCTACCTTTCTTGAACCCAAATCTCTACTAGAGCTCATCTCCATTTATGGTCTTATCTTCACCTAGGTTCTCAACTTTTGAGCATAATATACAAATCTTCTTTTCTCTATAAATTTAATAAATGCCCACCCCTAGAAAAAAATATCCACGATACTCAACAAGAAATTCACATTGTTGCTACTAAAGAGTAAGGTGTTTATTCTAGAAGGAAAATACCTCAAAAGGACATAGAATTTCATACATCATATGAGAAAAAATAAAAAGTTCAACTCGATCAATTCAAGTTTCAATATTTCAAGTAACACTAGTTAAGAAACTTATACCGATGATAACTTGGAGCATCTTACTGCTTTAAGGAAAGGAGCATGATCTTGCATACAACATCATATTTAGATATTTCTTTCTTACGAAGGCCTATCATTTCAATATCTTGTGTTTACTTTTAATTTGTCTAATATTGAAATTCCTAATAATACCCGTGAAGCTCTAGAGAAACCTGAATAGAAAGCGGCTACTAAAGAGGAGATTAGAGCTCTTAAAAAGAATGAGACATGGAAATTAATAAATTTGCCAGATGGAAATGCGTTTTGGGGTGCAAATGTTTCTCAATATTAAGTACAAGCCCGATGGAAGTATAGATTGGTACAAAGCAAGGTTAGTGGCTAAGGGTTTTACTCAAACCTACAATATTGATTATCAAGGGACCTTTGATCCAGTTGCCAATTCAAATACTGTTCGGTTTCTACTTTCCTTAGCTGTAGATCTAGGCTAGAATTTAAATCAATTGAATGTCAAAAATGTTTTCCTAAACGTAGAATTTAAAGGAACAAGTTTACATGAAGATTCCACTAGGAATTGAAACGAAGAACAATACCAATAGGGTTTGTATACTCCTAAAATCCTTGTATAGTCTTGATTAATCATCCGGGCCTCGGTTTGAGAGATTCAACAGAGCTATTATACAACAGGTTTCTTACACGGGCAAGCATATCATACTTTATTTGTTAAGCAGTCTAAAGACAAACAAAAATGTTATTCTTATAATTCATGTGGATGACATCATTGCAACGGGGAATTTCTTAAAAGGAATGAACATATTAAAAAAGGCACTCGCTGGAGATTTTGAAATAAAAGAACTAGTAGCTCTAAATTAGTTTCTAGACATGGAGGCTGCTCGATTAAAGAAGGGAATTTTATTCTCTTAAAAGACTATCATAATCTACTAGGAAGGATTCTTAGTTGTAAGCCAGCTGATATACCTACGGAATCAAGCTATAAAGAACAATTAAAGCAAGAAAGCAACTCTATTGACAATGGGAGATATCAACACCTAATAAGTTGATTTACCTTTCTCACACTAGATCTGATATTAGATTTACAGCTAGTTCATGAATGATCCTAAATAAGTTCACCAACAAGTTTCTTACTGAATTATAAGGTATCAAATGATGACATCTAGTAAATGGTTATACTTTAAGAAGGGAACTAACAAAGGCAATGAGATTTTTTTTTAGATGTCGACTGGGTAGGTTCTATTACTGATAGAAGGTCTACCACGGGAAATTGTACTACGTATAAAGTAACTTAATAACTTGTTGAAGTTTTTAAAAAAAAAGTGTGGTTGCAAGGAGTTGTATCAAGGCTAAATTTCAATTTTTAGCTCAAGGCATTTATGAAAAATGTAGCTGAAATGTGTGTTTGAAGAATTAAGAATCTCAAACTCAACAACATAATTGTTCAACAATAATTTAGCTGCTATCATTATAGGAAAAATTCCAATCCATCATGTTAGAACAAAAAATGTTCAGCTAGGTCATCCTTTTATTAAAGAGAAGATTGAAAAAAGAGTACTCAGCCTGATTCATACTGCAACTAATTTTCAAATAATTGATGTCCTTACGAAAGCTCTTCCAAAAATCAAATGTGATAATCTGTTATCCAAGCTAGGAATGAATTACGTATATCTCCTAGCTTGAGGAAGAGTGTTGAATGCCAAATTGTTTCTTTCCATTTTTAGATTTATTCTTAAATGGGAATAATTTCTCAAAAATATGAAATTTATCTGCTAATTTTGTGTGATTTGTTTCCTTTTTAAATCTATAAGGGATTATTTTATCATGCAATAAAAGGAAATTTTGTGGAAGATTTTCTATCAAACTTCTTCTATAAATTATTTATAGTAGTTTAGTATAAAAAAAGGTTATTGTTTTCTCTCTTGTTTTTCTTCTCTCTATACAAAAATGTTATCATATAAAAGTCATTATCTCAAGAGAATTTTTTTCACTTCCTTTAAGTTTGAAAACTTTGATAAGGAATACCTTAAAATGAGCTATAATGGAAATCTTCCACACATCACCTCCTTTATGATAGTATCTTCCTTGACGAGCACAATATTCAAAAAATTTAACATCAATCGGATTAATTTTTTCGCTGTTGATAGCTAAATTGATTACAGCCATTTCCAAAATGTTAGATCTGAAACTCACCTCACCATTGATCAGCTGCAAAATAACTTAAGAAGCAATTCATCGAGCATCTTGTTGAATAATACAAAAACTTACATTGCTAAAGAAAAAATAGAAGCCTCGACCAATGGACACGTGGAAAAGGTAGCATTAGGTGATGGAATGCTTCAGGCACATCCAGGTTGAAGCCAATAGTGATTGTGGAGCTGTGCACATACATCCATGCATGTGCAAGCCTAGAAGGATACCTGCAGTCTTAACAAGTATAAAAATATTAATGTATCCAGGAAAGCAATATCAATGAGCATGTAAATGGGCTAAGCCCATTAGCCTTGGCCTATGATAGTACTTGTACAAATATGCCAGGCTGATCGATTTGAATGTTATCTTGAGAAAACTAATAAAATTCTTCTGTGCTTTCTCTCTTCTTCATGCATCTCATCTCCTTTACGTAACCCCTATTCTTGTTCTTTTTTCTCTTCTCATATCACCTTATTCTTGTAACTTCTCCTGTTATAATCTGTTCTCTACCCATTCTATCTTCTTTAACTATATTTCTGTCTAAATCTATTTTCTGAATTGAAATCCCTTTTATCACCTGCATGTTAACTAGAGCCATGGCTAAAAAAATGATCATAACAAATTGGTATCAGAGCCGTTACGATCAGAGGAACAACAAGAAGTATCGGAGGAAGAAAATCTTGATGAATCAACGGTGCACGGTACTGATGAAACCAGGCAGGATCAGATTAATGCCAAAACAGCCATACACATCCGAGAACTTCAAGAATCTTGTCAAAATCAACACGAGGCTACCCAAGAACTCAACAACAAGATGGATAATCTTAATGATGCAATTCAAGGGTTAGTGCGTGAAATGAAGGAACTAAAGAATCAAAGCCGAAATACATATGTGCCACCAGCCCAAAGAGGCATACTTTCTATCCCTCCCACTCAATCAACAAACAACAACTCTCCTGCACCAAAACTCCTACAGAATACTATGATAAAGCTTGATTTTTCAAGGTATGATGGGGATGGAAATGTGATCGAATGGATCAACAGTGTGGAACAACTTTTTCAGTATCATAATACACCTGAAAATGAATGGGTGCCCACATGTTCTTTTCATCTCAAAGGGGAAGCGCACCTCTGGTTTGGTTGGCTTGCAAAAAAGGTAAAAAAATTATGATCAATGGGCCATATTCAAGGAAGAATTGATTGTCAGATTTGCTACTGAGGACCTTCAGAGACCATATGGGGCTATTTGTAACATCAAACAAACTACTACAGTACGGGCTTATCTCACAAGATTCAAAGAATTACAAGGATTATGCGATGCACTGCCGGATCAAATACTTCTTGAAAAATTTATTGAAGGCCTTAAGGAAGAAATACGATTTGATGTAATAGCCTTACACCCAGTGGATTTCAGAGAAGCTGTAAGCTTAGCGAAGGTGTTTGAATTCAAAAAGGCCAAGAAGAAGAAAAGCAAATTTATTAATGCCAACAAAAATTCATCACATCCCAAGATTAATAAGGAAAGATTTATTGACAAGGAAGGTAAAGAAACTTCGAGAAAAACTAAGGGCTTAACTCTGCAAGAGATTATTGATAGACGACGAAAAAAATCTTTGTTTTGGTTGTAATGATAAATGGCACCCAGGCCATGTTTGCAAGACCAAACAAATCTACGTTGTTGAAGGTATCATGCCCCTTCAGGAGGAAGATGATGATTCCTATCCAGAACCCAGTCATAATGCAACCTGCAATGAATTGTCTGATGAACAGACTACTGCTAACAACAACAAGGAAGAAACTTATGCAATTACACTCAATGTTATGTGTAGCATTCCTACACTATATACCATCAGAGTACAAGGGTACATCAATGGCAAACTGCTTACTGTGCTAATTGATTCGGGATCAACTCACAGTTTCATCAATTCAGAGTTATCAAAGAAATTAAAACTGCATCTCCAAGATACAATGCCATATTCAGTACAAATTGCAAATGGCTAGAAAATTCAAGGATAAGGCATTTATAAGGGAGTAATTTTCAAGTGTTAAGGTTGCACTATGCCACTGGATTTATTGGTTATACCTCTGGAGGGCTATCAAGTTGTGCTTGGTGCACAATGGATGAAAGAATTGGGTGATGTATCCTTTAACTTTGCTAAGTTACAAATTAAATTTCAGTTTCAAGAATCTTTTTTTATATGGCAAGGCATTAAGGATACTAACAAAATAGTAAATGATAGAGACATATCTAAAGAATGTGTTAAGGATCAAATTACTTTGTTGTTATGCTCTAAGGAACTTAAGGTACCCTGTTTTCAATCAAATAAAGGAACCATACACCCTGAGGTGCAACAACTTTTACAACACTTTCCCTCTGTCATTTCCAGCCAGCCCCCATTACCACCAAAAAGAGACCAGGATCACAAAATTAACCTCATACCCAATGCTAAGGTTGTTTGTCTAAGGCCCTAAAGGCATTCTTATTATATAAAGAACGAGTAGGAGAAACTCATTAAGGAAATGTTAGAAAGTGGAGTAATCAGGCCGAGTACTAGTGAATACTCATCACCTGTAGTTATGGTTAGGAAAAAAGATGGTAGTTGGAGAATGTGTATTGACTATAGGGCACTCAACAATCAAACTATAAAAAACAAATTTCCGATACCCTTAGTTGAAGACTTATTAGATGAATTGCATGGGTCAAATTACTACACTAAACTTGATTTGCCGTCTGGTTATCATCAGATTCGAATGCATCCTGATGATGTGCATAAGACAGCTTTCAAAACTCATGAAGGTCATTATGAGTTTGTGGTAATGCCATTTGGATTGTCAGACGCTCCCTCTACTTTTCAGGCGTTAACGAATAATATCTTTAAACCTTATTTACGGAAATTTGTGCTTGTATTTTTTGATGACATACTAATCTATAGCCAGACTTGGTCTGAGCACTTGAATCATATTCAGCACACACTGCAGGTGTTAGAAAACAACCAACTGGTCATTAAGATGTCGAAATGCACTTTTGCTGAAACACAAGTTAACTATTTGGGGCACGTCATTTCAAGAGAGGGTATCTCAGTTGAACCCGACAAGGTTGTTGCCATTAGACAATGGCCTAGACCGACAAATATCAAGGGATTGCGTGGATTTTTGGGCTTGCAGGCTACTGTAGAAGGTTCATATGCAATTATGGCACTACAGCAAGACCACTCACTTTATTATTAAAGAAGGAAGCTTTTCACTGGAATGATCAAGCCACTAAAGCTTTCGAAGATCTGAAGAATAAATTAATGACACCACCAGTACTAGCTATGCCAGATTTCAGCAAGGATTTCGTAGTGGAGTGTGACGCAAGTGGAGTTGGCATTAGGGCTGTATTGACACAAGATGGAGGACCCATAGCTTATCTAAGCCAAGCATTGAATGGTAGAAATCTCTTATTATCCACCTACGAAAAGGAGCTACTAGCTCTGATCCTAGCAACAAAAACATGGACACAGTACCTGATTGGAAGAAGATTCGTCATCAAGACAGATCATCAAAGTTTGAGATACTTGTTAACCCAGAAAATCACAACAGGAATACAAGGTAGGTGGTTGACCAAGTTGAATGATTTTGATTATAAGGTGGAGTATTAAAAAGGAAGGGAAAACAAAGCAGCGGATGTTTTATCCAGACTTCTAGAAGATACTAAACATTGTCAAGCTATATCTACTGTAGAAGGTAGTTGGTTTCAGCAGCTAAAACAGCAAGTGCAGAACTCGCCTAAATGCAAGGAATTAGCTCAACAAATTAAAGAAGGAAAGGAGCCTACAGGAAAGTATAAGGTAGCAGTTGATGTTATATTCCATAAGGGCATGATTTACATGGATCAGCAGTGTAGAGAATTGATCAAGAACATCATAAATGAGTATCATTCAACTCCACTTGGTGGACACGCTGGGGTTAAGAAGACTATCCACAAAATCAAGCAAACATTCTACTGGAAAAAAACGAAGAAAGATGTCGAAACGTATATTAGAGAATGTGACCCATGTCAACGCAATGAACATGAAAATCTACCTGTACCTGGGTTCCTACAACCACTGCCTATTCCTGAGAAGACTTGGTACGACATATCCATGGACTTCATCATCGGTTTGCCTAATAGCCATAACTATACAGCCATTTATGTGGTGGTTGACCATTTATCTAAGTACTCCCATTTCTTTCCTCTTCGACACCATATACTGCTAAAGACATCGCCAATTTTTTTTTCGATGGTGTATTTAAATATCATGGAATGCCTAAAAGCATTATAAGCGACAGGGATGCAATATTCACTTCTGTTTTCTGGCAAGAGCTTTTCAAACTGCAAGGGTGTTCCTTGAACTTAAGTTCTGCTTACCACCCACAATCCTATGGGCAAACCAAAGCCGTTAACAAAATTCTTGAGTGTTACCTTCGTTGTTTTGTCTGTCATAAGCCTCACGAGTGGTCGAAGTGGTTAACAATAGCTGAATTTTGGCATAATACTAGTTGGCAAAGCTCAACAAACATGACACCATTCACTGCTGTATACGGTATATCTCCTCCGACATTATTATCTTATGTACCAAACACAGCCAAAATTCCCTAGGTTGAACAAGAATTATACTCAAGAGACATTGTGCTTCAATTATTGAAAGACAACTTAGTGTTTAGTCAATCATGTAACACCCAACCTCCGCTAGGGTCACTCGCAAAGGAATGCACTAGCTTTAAAGGGGTATTATTGGTAAACATGTACAGAAATATTACAAGACAGAACATATAAAATAGCGGAAGTAAAACCAACTTTCGTATCATTAATAAATAAGGTCTAAAGCCTTTTACATCAGAGAATTTCTTACATGAAAACCTGTCTTGCAATAGTAAAGAAGCATAAAAACCTTTTCATAAATTATTCCCCAAGTGAAACAGTAAAGTAGCCATAGCCAAGAAAAGTCCAAGCCATACATGATGACCTTCAAACAGAAGAAGTCTGAACTAACAATAGCATTTCCTCCCTGTAACCTGGGGGGAAACGGAAGACAAAGAGGAGAAACAAAACGGGGTCAGTCATAAAGACTGGTAAGCCCTATCTACTATCAGTATATAAACTAGTAAAGTTAACTGGCATGAGGAACTGAGATGAACATAAGTATGATGACAAGATAGATAAGCTAAACCAAAATAACAGGATGAACTACTGTACCAAGATAAACAAGTGTGTCATGATAAACTACAGTGTCAAGATAAGTCAAGGTATCATATCGTCAGGTTTTTATCAAGTACAATATCGCAAGGTATCTATAATGTATATTCGCTCTGTACCTCCCGTACGAGTATCCCGGCCCGCGTCATGTGTTAACTATGAATGTCTCTTGCCCAATGTCATGTAATGGTCCATGTCATCCTAATATATCGTATATGTAGGTTTCCTGATTCGTATGATTCTTTCCATGCATAAGTTCAGTCCTTTGCCGTAGGCCGTACGGGCTTTCTTATGTAAATCTATACCACTTCAACGTAGTACCATGATCCTTGAGATCATTTTGGACTGTCCCCCTAGATCTGGTTGTGTTTTCTTACCATGAACTATCACGCGCTCAACTAGGATTTATGCCACCTAGGACCACTAGGGATTATGCTACCTAATGAACGTTTTCGTATCTCGGTTTGGATTTTAAGCCACCTAGGACTACTAGGGATTATGCCACCCATCAATCACGCCCTTTTGTCCCACGTATGAATCGTGAATCGTTTTCCATGTCTAGACGCACATGTATCTCAATGTGCCATCCGAGTTCCGTGCCAGGGCAAATCAAGAAATACGGAACTCGGTCGGGAGCTTTAAGTCATCTGCCAGTGCAGATATCAAGGTCTGTTTTTGTATCCGTGGCTATGGTCCCACGTGACCCCTCCCTCAACCACTGAAAGGCAATCCAAGAAAAATCATGTATGAGAACCACATCTCGGCCCCACTATATCCCCACTTCCCTATGGGCCAACCTCACCCATGACTCGATAGCAAGAACATGGTCTGTTGGGGGTTCTTTGCCTTTCCGTACGTACACGATTGACTAAAGATGGTAGGTAGTCGGCGACGTGCTATCCAGGGCAAAAACAAGTATCGTCGACTCCACGCTAATCCATCCCAATCTTTAGGTCGCTCGCATAGCAACCAAGGCATACTCTTGGCTCTTCTACCGCAGACCTTAACCTCTGTGAGGCCGGGTTTCATGGACCACCTGCCACCTCACAGAGGGATACCAGGAGTACCCTCACGTCCCCCGAAGCTACCGCTTCGTCACCCAGTTCGCTGGAGCTTTTTATCCAAGTCAGATAAGTTGCTCCTCCTCGTATACTAAGCGATGACTTACCGTATCTATTTATGAACTAGTCCCATGTCCTTGGCTAAGAATTATTACTTAGTTATCCTTAACTAAGGTTTACCACTTAGCTTCTCTTCCCACTATCCTTGTTAACTACGATTTTCAACCTAGTCCCCTGAGCTAGGGTTTTGTCTAATAGGTCAAGTGTTGTCATTCAAGTTCATGACCTAACCCGCCCACGAATCATGTCAAGATTGGCTAAGTACTCAAGTTCAAGGCTTAGCCCTACAAGTTGGTTAAGTGTACCAAGAAGCTCATGACTTATCACTATCAAGTCAAATTGGTTAAGTATTTATTTGTCTTAACCCTATCAGATTATCATGTTAGATTGATTAAGCATAGATTATCTTAATCCCATCAGATTATCGAGTCGGATTGGTTAAGTATGGGTTAGCTTAACCCCATCCACTAATCGTATTACAATGGTTAAGCCTAAGTTAAAAGGTCTTGTGACTTAACCCTATCAGATCCGCATATTAGATTGGTTAAGTATAGGTTACTTAACCTCATCAAATCATCATGTATAATTGGTTAAGTATATGTTACTTAACCCCATTAAATTATCATGTTAAGTTGGTTAAGTATTGGTTACTTAACCTCATTAAATTACCAAGTTTAGATTGGTTAAGTGTTTAACTTAACCCCATCGAATTACCGTGCTTAGATTAGTTAAGTGAAGGTTACTTAGCCCCATCTAATTACCGTATTTAGATTAGTTAAGTCTAAGTTACTTAACCCCATCTAATTACCAAGTCGGATTAGTTAAATGTAAATTACTTAACCCCATCGAATTTACCGTGTTAGATTAGTTAAGTATGGATTACTTAACCCCATCTAATTACCGTGTTTAGATTAGTTAAGTGTAGGTTACTTAACCCCATCTAATTACCAAGTCGGATTAGTTAAGTGTAAATTGCTTAACCCCATCCCCTAATTGTCTTATATGGTTATGTGTCATTAAGGAACCAAGTCCGGTTTAACTTAACCTACCCATTCGTGTCATATCGGTTAAGTGTCATTAATCAAAATTACTTAACCTTTTCATGTGGCATTAATTAGATTAATGCACCCCAACCTCTCACATTAGACTTTGTTGTGGTTACTAGTTAAGCCGGGCGGGTCCGGGTAGATTTACACCACAACCTAGTCTAATCTCGGGTTTTAAGTGCTATATGACCAACTACCCATATTGGGTCCTATTGTTTATAGCCACTAGTTAAGCCAGGCGGGTCCGGGTGGATTTATGCTACAAACTCAACCCAATCTCGAGTTGACCACTTTCATGTTTGGTCTAGTGTCTTATTACACTTACAACCCATACGTGTCAAGTTTTCAAGTCCCATGTTCATAGCCAAAATTACATGTTGTCATGTTTATACCAATTTACCCAAATCATGTTTCATGTCATTAAAGTTTACCTATAACGTAACCCCAACGCTTTTAAACTCGCATATACATTCGCAACAACGCATAATGGATTAAAAGAAGGAACTTGGCAAAGGTATGACAAAAGGGGTATAAGGCCGCAAGTTAAACATGGTGGCATATGAGACATAATGTGTTCACAAACTTGCATGTTACATTATTAAGCCCCAAAAACATGCATAACCCCAAAACTTAGCATATAGGTGAATCATGGTGATAGATGACATAGAAAAATGGCTAGAAGTTCGCATCTAGCATTCTATGCAAGTTAACTTAAGGGATAAGAGAGTTCTTATGTTGCATAATGCAACATTTCAACATAAAGCTTATAGCTTTTAGCCCACAAAATCAAGGTGATGACTTTACGAATATGCATAGGATAAATCTACACATAACATGATAGTTTCTAACCATGTAACCTACTCAAGTTCAAACCCAAAACTTGCAACATGAACATTTAACTTCATAGTTAATATCTAAGAGTAGGAGGTGGCTTACAATGCTATGAAGGCACAAATCAATATATAAAAAGATTGAGACGAAGCCACACTAGCAAAAACCCCAAATCAATAAGCTCCAATAAAACCCTTGAGAAAATAATAAGAAAGATCCTTGCTTTGATGAAGATTTGCCTTGAAATCAAGTTTAGAAGCTCTCATATGAACATAGAAACTCTCATACACTCATATGATCATGTAATCTCTCATGTGAATGAAGATAGAATTTATGACAAGAGGATGGAGGCTAGGGTTTTGAGTGGAGGCCATGATCATTAGAAATTTTGGCATAGTTTAGTTGTAGGATCAAATAATGAGGGTTTAAATGTTAGGTTAGGGGTCTTTTTATAGAGATTAGGATTAGTTTTAGCCATAGGATTAACCCCAATTCAGATCCTAGCCATCAAAATCCGTCACAAGCCAACAAATCAAACCCAAAACATGTCTTGGGCAAGAAGTCAGGTGCACCAGGCCAAAACTGGTCTGGCCACCTGTGTCGACTCCCAAGTCAACTCTAGAGTCGACTTGGAGGGGGGGTGTCGACTCTAGAGTCGACACCCCTTTGACCAGGGTTGACTTTTTGAATTTTAATCTGTTTTAAATTCTGAAAACTTCGACGGACCATATCTTGGTCATACGGACTCCGATTCTCGAAAACTCGGACTCTATTTCGCGTATTTTTCCGAGACGAACGCAATGGCACAGCCCATTTCCCTTGATTCAGATTTTAAAATTAAATTCTGCCTTGATTCCTTGTTTTAACGTGTTGTTACATTCTCCCCTCCTTAAAGGATTTCGTCCCCGAAATCTCCAAGTTAGGAAGAACGTATCCTACCATCCATCATCCATCTACTCAAAACATCATTCACAGGCAACCATTGTCCTTAGATGATTTATAATGCCATATGAACATATGCAAAGCGTGTGTGTATATGCTCCTTAGCTAATGCTAATGATCAGGCCTGAATGATCTTTCTAATGCAAAGTATGTTTAATGCCATGAATCCAACATGTATGCAAATAGTCCTAGTCATGTAAGTACTATATGCGTGCACAAACATTCATCCACATGCAACATCCACATGACAACACATTCGATTTTATCCATAAACAAGTATAAATACTCGTGCATATGCAACATGAAACGTGACCGCGTCAATCTAGTATCTAATGTGTATTCGCGCATCCATGAGCAACCACTTGCAACCATTTGCAACCATATCAATCATAACATGTTTCAAATACATGTTTACATCCATAGAGATCTAAGGTTCCCAAGATAAGATCGAGGAGATAAACAAGACAAACTCCTTACGGGGTTTGCAACAGAAACAGGACCGAGAGGATATCCACCAAGCGATAGCATGCAAGCAAGCTCTACAGGAGAACCAGGGATCAACGATATAATCTTACAAAGAGACATGATGCGCGCGTCTAAGCCGCATTTCCTTGAGCTTAATTCCAGTGTGCCTTGACTGCCTTTGACTTCATGATTTCGTAGCTCCTTGATTCCTATTTCCAAGGTATGAGTCGGAACTCTTTTCACTGTCGCCTCACGTTTCACTTTCATTTATTCTTTCCCTAGTATACTTGGCTCAACCATATCTACGTACTCATGCAAGCTCTCCAAAATTCACTAGTGAATTCTGGATCTTGTTTACCCATGCCAATCCATGTTACCATGTGCACTTACTAGGGTGATTCCTATAACCCATGCTTGAGCGGAATGGACCATCCGCCTTAATGGCGAACGTTACTCGATCGGATCAGAGATTTCCGATAAATGCATCAAGAGATTCTAGGTAACTAACCACGACAGAACCCAAAAGGTTACATGAGACTTCGAGGGTATTACCAAGGCAAGCTAAGAGTTTAACTACCCTCCTTTCAAAACCGAGAATGACATCCCTTACTGGATAACCACTTCATCCCTAGAATCCATCCATAGCTCAACAATAGAAGTATTGCTTCTAATCTCAACACTTGACATTTACACTCTCAATTCCAAACAAGTCATGAATAAATGGACCGACTCTCCAACCAGATTTTTTCGCCAAAAGTGGGATCTTCTACCATGCTAGTACTAAGGTGCAGAGACTTAACTATCGAGGCAGACTTAAATGATGCGATGATCAATACAAAGTCTGGATGGGATGATAGAAAAGAAAGGCTAAGCCTTTAACAGAAACGGTACCATTTCTCTTTGGTACGCTAGAAATGAGAGCATACAATTGCCCTCTCGCTGATCTTGTCCTTATCTTCCTTTGTGGATCAAGCCATACCAACAAGTTGCTTATTCTTAAGCTCGTGTCCTTTATCCTTTCTCTTATTATCCCTTCTTATAACTTCGGTAACAGGTCTCTCGAGAACTTTCTCCATCGCACGGGGAAAACACTCACGTAGTTAGACAAGGATTAGTCGCAGTTAAAACTACTGTGACTACAGATGGAGGAAAGAAATGAAAAGAGATTCAATCAAGGAAACAAAGGATAGTGCTAATGGCTTTTGGGGAATAGCCTTTAAAAACTTTTCTTGAAAAATGCTTCTTTGTAAACAGTTTTTCAAATAGTTTTCAGAAGGTTTTAAAAACTTTTGCCCAGTCTGGTAACCTTCTGCTCTGATACCAAATGTAACACCCAACCTCTGCTAGGGTCACTCGCAAAGGAATGCACTAGCTTTAGAGGGTTATTATTGGTAAACATGTACAGAAATATTACAAGACAGAACATATAAAATAGCGGAAGTAAAACCAACTTTCATATCATTAATAAATAAGGTCTAAAGCCTTTTACATCAGAGAATTTCTTACATGAAAACCTGTCTTGCAATAGTAAAGAAGCATAAAAACCTTTTCATAAATTATTCCCCAAGTGAAACAGTAAAGTAGCCATAGCCAAGAAAATTCCAAGCCATACATGATGACCTTCAAACAGAAGAAGTCCGAACTAACAATAGCATTTCCTCCCTGTAACCTGGGGGAAACGGAAGACAAAGAGGCGAAACAAAACGGGGTCAGTCATAAAGACTAGTAAGCCCTATCTACTATCAGTATATAAACTAGTAAAGTTAACTGGCATGAGGAACTGAGATGAACATAAGTATGATGACAAGATAGATAAGCTAAACCAAAATAACAGGATGAACTACTGTACCAAGATAAACAAGTGTGTCATGATAAACTAAAGTGTCAAGATAAGTCAAGGTATCACATTGTCAGGTTTCTATCAAGTACAATATCGTAAGGTATCTATCATGTATATTCGCTCTGCACCTCCCGTACTAGTATCCCGGCCCGCGTCATGTGTTAACTATGAATGTCTCTTGCCCAATGTCATGTAATGGTCCATGTCATCCTAATATATCGCATATGTAGGTTTCCTGATTCGTATGATTCTTTCCATGCATAAGTTCAGTCCTTTGCCGTAGGCCGTACGGGCTTTCTTATGTAAATCTATACCACTTCAACGTAGTACCAAGATCCTTGAGATCGTTTTGGACTGTCCCCCTAGATCTGGTTGTGTTTTCTTACCATGAACTATCACGCGCTCAACTAGGATTTATGCCACCTAGGACCACTAGGGATTATGCTACCTAATGAACGTTTTCGTATCTCGGTTTGGGTTTTAAGCCACCTAGGACTACTAGGGGTTATGCCACCCGTCAATCACGCCCTTTTGTCCCACGTATGAATCGTGAATCGTTTTCCATGTCTAGACGCACATGTATCTCAATGTGCCATCCGAGTTCCGTGCCAGGGCAAATCAAGAATTACGGAACTCGGTCGGGAGCTTTAAGTCATATGTCGGTGCAGATATCAAGGTCTGTTTTTGTATCCGTGGCTATGGTCTCACGTGACCCCTCCCTCAACTACTGAAAGGCAATCCAAGAAAAATCATGTATGAGAACCACATCCCGGCCCCACTATAGCCCCACTTCCCTATGTGCCAACCTCACCCATGACTCGATAGCAAGAACATGGTCTGTTGGGGGTTCTCTGCCTTTCCGTACGTACACGATTGACTAAAGATGGTATGTAACAACCCGTATTTTTAATAACATGTTATAATGTAAATCAAGGGAGAATTAAATTCTAAAATCTGAATCAAGGGAAAAGGGCTGTGCCATTGCGTTCGTCTCGGAAAAATACGCGAAATAGAGTCCGAGTTTTCGAAAAACGGAGTCCGTATGACCAAGTTATGGCCCAATGAAATTTTCAGAAAATTCTAAGCCCGAAAACAGTTCAAATTCGAATTCAGATTCAAATTACAACCAAGGCAGAATGGGCGGGAATTTTCCCGCCCCAGGCAGGGTCGACACCAGTGTCGACCCCCTCCAATGGGTCGACACCCATGTCGACCCAGGGGTCGACCCCCCCCCCCCCCGGTCGGACCAGTTTTTCTGGTGCACCATTTTGACATGTTGGGTCTTGTTCTGGAAGTTTCTGACGGGAGTTGATGGCTCAGATTCGATTTAGGGTTATTCCTATGGCCTAAACTACCCCTAATCTCTATAAAAAGACCCCTAGACCTAGCCTAAACCCTCATTAATCATTCCTACAACTAAATGCTGCCCAAATGTTCACTAATCATGGCCTCCACCTTCTTCATGAGAGCATGAGTGTCTCAAATCAATCTATGTCATAAAGGAGCCATCTTTCTTTGTCTTTGGGGTTATTCCTTCTTGTTCTCAAGTCTTGAAGTGGAGTTTATCGTCTTTGGTTGCGGATTTGCTAGTGTGGCTTCGTCTCAATCTTATTTTATATTAATTCTAATCTTCATAGCATTGTAAGCCCTATACTACTCTTAGATTCTAAGTATGAAGTTAAATATGACATGTTGCAAGTTTGAGTTTGGGCCTAAGTATGATTTGTGCTTTGATCCTATCATATTATGCATTGATTTACCCTATGCAAGTTTGTAAAGCTATGACCTTGACTATGTGCATAGAAAGCTATGACCTTTGATTTGGAATGTTGCATTATGCAACATGAGAACTCTCATAACCTTCATGATAACTTGCATATAATGTTATATGCGAACTTCTAGCCACCATCCTATGTCATTTATGATCATGTTCCACCTATTTGCTTAAATTGATATTATGCATGTTTTGAGGCCCATGATGTGATATGCAAGCTTATGAACATATTTATGCCTCATATGCCACCATGTTTAACTTGTGGCCAATCTTATTACCTTATGCCCTTTTTGTCATGTTTTGCTAAGTTCCCTCTTTTGATCTATGTTATGTTATGCGAAGTGTACATGCGAGGGGAATGCGTTGGGTTTGGGTAGTATGAATGACATGAAACATGATTTTAAAATATGACATGAACATTGACTTGTGATTATGTTAGTAAACATGAATTTGGACATGACTTCTAGAAAACATGAGAATGGCCAACTCGAGGTTGGGTTGAGTTTGTAGCATAAACCTACCCGGAACCGACCGGCTTAACTAGTGGCTACAAACAATAGGACCCAATGTGAGTAGTTGGTCATGTCGTGCTTGAAACCCGAGGTTAGACTAAGTTGTGGTGTAAAGCTAACCGGACCCGCCCGGCTTAACTAGTAACCACAACAAGGTCTAATGTGAGAGGTTGGGTGCATTAAATTAATTAATGCCACATGATAGGGTTAAGTCATGGACTACTTGAATACTTAACCAATTAAACACGATGGATTGGTAGGGTTAAGTCATGGACTACTTGAATACACTTAACCAATTAAACCCGATGTATTGATAGGGTTAAGTCATGAACTACTTGAATACACTTAACCAACTCAATACATGGTTAGGATAGGGTTAACCACACTTAACCCACTTGAAACCCTAGTTACGTGGTCCTTTTCAGCAGTAGCCAACTTCGAAGTATCATGGGTACCCTGGACTAGGCTAGGGTGGGGCACGATTACTGGACTGATTGTAAGAGACCAAAAGAGACGGCTGAAGGGTGCACCTGTTGTTCAGGCGGACCGTGGTCGTGCACATCAAGTCCGGAGTTGAACATGGGCACCAGTAGGTTTAGACTGTGCGTGGTTGAATTGTGTCTGTGGTTTACACCTTAGGGCAGGATACACCCTGGGGTGGACCTAGCACAGTTAACTACATTCCATGATTAAGTCGTATGACACCGATACATGATGAGTTAGGCTTATAGGGAGCCGATCGACTAGACCGAGTAGTTGGACCTCAATTTAGGTCATCTCATGATGTGGGCCAGCTTTGGGCCAAGGGATCATTTCTTGATTATACTTGACATGGATTGGAATACTAGTACACACCTGGTGCAACTTAACCTTGTACATGCGATGCCACACTTGATCTATCTTGTTAACTTTTCTCCATGCCAGTTATCACCCTACAGCTCATCCCTGTTTTACATGTTCAGTTAACTTTATTAGTTTTTATACTAATAGTAGATAAGACTTACCAGTCTTTTTGACTGACCTGTTTTCTTTTGCCTCTTTTCTTCCGTTTCCCCCCCCCAGGTTTACAGGGTGGGAACACTAGTACCTAGCTTGGATCTTTAGCTGCTTTTCTGGATAGCTCATGTACGGTTTGGACTTGAGCTCGCTATGGCTTTCTTCTACCTTGGGGATAGTTTACTTTATGTTATTTCCAGTTTTCGGTTTATGTTTTTTCTAGACTTTGTTTTGTGGAAAATAATGACTCAGTACTTTGATGTAACTTGACTATGGTTTTGAAATACTAGTTTTATCCGCTGCTTTATTTACTCTGTTTTTACTTATATGTTCTGTCTTGTGATATCTGCATGCATGTTTACCTCGTTTAACGCCCCTCCAAAGCTAGTGTCCTTGCAAGAGTGGCATTGGCGGAGGTGGGGTGTTACATTTGGTATCAGAGCATAAGGTTTACAAGATTTGAGCAAAAGTGTTTTTAAAACTTACCTTTTGAAAAACTATTTTCAAAACCAATTAAGTATTTTCCAAGAAAAGTCTAGTTATTTTAAAAGGCTATTCCCCAAAAGCCATTAGCACTATCCTTCGTTTCCTCGTTCTGAATCTATCTTTTTCTTTTTCAGTATGGCCGATCTTAACCTTCCCGAGGGAGTAACCATTCCCGGATGGTTCCGGAGGTACTTGGAAGCTAGGGCCAACGATGTGGGCCCAGCAAACACCCCCACCATAACTGAGGTTCCTCCTCCTCCTCAGAATCCACAAGCAGATTTCGCTAAGGTTTGCAAGGACTTTAAGGCAATGGGTGGCAAGAATTTTATTGGGACGGAGACTTTTGTGGAGGCACGAAATTGGTTGAAAGAAACTGAAGATCTCTTCGCTATCTTTGATGTGGAAGACCATAGAAAGGTTTTATTGTCAGCATGGTTATTAAAAGAAGAAGCTGCTTATTGGTGGGAGGTCACCAATGCTACTAGACCTATAGAGACTTGGGCCGACTTTAGGACGAGGTTTGGGCTTAAGTTTCTATCATTAGCTGAGGCGAATATGCAATTGGAGAAGTTTATATCTTTGAAGCAAGGGGACATGACAGTGAGGGAGTATGTGAATAAGTTTAACCAGCTCGCTCGATTCGGTTTGGACATGGTTAATACTCCCCAGAAGAAGGCTTTACGCTTTGCACGAGGGTTGAATGAGCCATTACAAGGTTTAGCACTATCTCATATACCCATGAGGGCCACTTTTGAAGGCCTAGTAGACATGGCATTGCTTCAAGGAGACGATAAGAATGGCAAGAAAGAAGTCAAGCCTAATGAGACTCAAGCCAAGAAGACAGACTCCAAGTGGGGAGGAAATCAGAGCAATCAGAACAACAAGAACAACAAGGGCAATAAGGCCAAGGCAAAGGACCCAAGAAAATGCAACTTCTGTGGGATTGTTGGGCACATAGCCAAGGATTGCAGAAAGAAGAAGAGGAAGCGGGGCGAATGCTTTCATTGTGGAGAGACTGGACACTTTAGCAAGGATTGCCCCAAGAAGCAAGGACAAGGGCAAGGGCAGAATCAGCGTGCAGGACCTTTTGGAGGGCAAGTGCATGCTCTCAATACTTCTCCAGTTCAGGACCGAGGTAGTATTTCTGTAGAAAGCCTTGTTTATATTTCTGATTATCCTGTTCGCACCTTATTTGATTCTGGCGCATCGCATAGTTTTATTTCTTCTGACATTGTTGAAAGTTTGCACCTAAGTACTAGTCTAGTTGAGGATCCCGTTAGTGTTTCAAATCCAATTGGGGGTTCCGCCCATCTATCTATGATTTGTGTGGATTTGAAGATTTTTATCTTGACCGTGGAATTCACGTGTAATGCTTATGTTCTCGGGTTCACGGGATACGGGTTGATTTTGGGCATGGATTGGTTGTCCAGTTATGGAGCCATCCTCGATTGTGAGCATAGGGTGGTGAGGCTCATGACTCGCGTCGGTAATACCCTAGAAATTTCTTGTAACCCTAGAGGTCCCGTCGTGTTATGTTATCTTGAATCTCTTGACTCATCCATCGATGATCTGCAATCTGTAAGGGTGGTCCGAGACTATCCTGATGTCTTTGAAGAAGTTAAGGGGTTACCCCCTAAACGAGAGATAGATTTCCGCATTTATCTAGTCGATAATGCCAAGCCAGTATCATTGCCCGTTAGGCACATGGCCCCACGAGAAAGAAGAGAGCTCAGTAAGCAAATCAAGGAGTTGCTTGAGAAGAATTTTATTAGGCGAAGCATTTCTGAATGGGGTGCTCCGGTGGTATTCGCTACTAAGGCGGATGGTTCGCTTCGTCTATGTGTTGATTATCGAGAGTTGAACAAGCTGACAAAGAAGAATAGGCACCCGTTACCGAGGATTGATGATCTCTTTGACCAGCTTGTTGGTGCTTCTGTTTTCTCTCAGCTCGATCTAGCCACCGGATTCCATCAGCTTAGAGTGGCTGAGGATAGTATTGATAAAACTGCGTTTAGGACTCCAGATGGATTCTTTGAATGGCTTGTCATGCCATTCGGTTTAACTAATGCAGCCGCCTACTTCGTAGATTTGATGAGTAGGGTGTTCAGGGAGTTCCTTAACAAGTTTGTTGTTGTCTTCATGGATGATATTCTGATCTTCTCAAAGGATGAGGAAGAGCATGCCAGACATCTCAAGGAAGTGATGGATACGCTTAGAGCGCATTAGTTGAAAGCCAAGTTCTCCAAATGTCATTTATGGAGAAGGGAAGTTCGGTTTCTTGGACATATAGTTTCTAAGCAAGGCATAGCGGTGGATCCCGCGAAAGTGGTTGTGGTTCAAGACTGGAAGACTCCTAGGAATGCAACCGAAGTAAGAAGCTTTCTCGGTCTGGCGGGCTACTATAGGAAGTTCATCAGGGACTTCGCTAAGATTTCGGCCCCTCTTACTAAGTTGACGAAGAAGAACTTAGTCTTTGCATGGGACTTGGAGTGTGAGCTTGCTTTTCAAAGGCTCAAGAGAGCCCTTACAACGGCTCCAGTTTTGGCATTACCCGATAGTGGTAAGATGTTTACCGTGTACACAGATGCATGTGGCACGGGGTTAGGTGCTGTTCTAATGCAAGAGGGAAGAGTGATATGTTATGGGGGTAGGCAACTTAAAGTTCATGAGAAGAACTATCCCACTCATGATTTGGAGTTGGCGGCGATCGTCTTTGCACTCAAATCCTGGCGCCACTATCTTCTAGGCGAAAGGTTTGAGTTGTATACTGATCACAAGTCACTCAAGTACCTCTTCTCGCAGAAAGATCTGAATCTAAGGCAGCAAAGGTGGATGGAATTCTTGGCATCATATGATTTCGAGATAGCTTACACCCCTGGCAAGGGTAATGTTGTGGCTGATGCACTAAGCAGAAGGAGGTTGACTTTGAGTCCCTTGTTTATTGAGATGAAGAACTTAGAGTTCTTGGCAACTTTTGATTTCACGACGACTGTTGAGTCGATGACGGGTTCATTAGCATCCCTTGAGCTTAGACCCACACTTCTTGATCAAGTTGGGGCTTCCCAGAAAGGAGACCCGCAGATAGTCGAGGTCATGGACAAGTTGATTCGTGGTGAGACGTCTAGTCACCTTGCTAGACATACTATTGATGATAAAGGTTGGCTAAGGCGTGATGGAAGGCTATGCGTTCCACAAGTAAGAGACTTGGTGCATAAAGTTCTCGAAGAAGCACATCACTCGAAGATGACTATACATCCTGGAGGAGATAAGATGTATAGAGATATGAAGCGCATTTTCTTTTGGGCTGGAATGAAGAAAGATGTGGCAGAGTATGTTTCAAAGTGCATGGTGTGCCA
Source organism: Allium sativum (assembly GCA_030737875.1). Taxonomy (NCBI): domain Eukaryota; kingdom Viridiplantae; phylum Streptophyta; class Magnoliopsida; order Asparagales; family Amaryllidaceae; genus Allium; species Allium sativum. The sequence continues at coordinate 930,110,490 of CM060922.1, read as the reverse complement.
ACAAGTGAAAGCTGAGTCAAAGAAACCAGGAGGGCTATTACATCCATTGGAGGTCCCGCTATGGAAGTGGGAAAGTATTTCTATGGATTTTGTGGATGGATTGCCTAGGTCAAGGAAAGGGAATACGAGCATATGGGTCATAGTTGACAGACTTACGAAGAGTGCTCATTTCATTCCAGTGAAGAGCAAGAGGACCGCATCATGGCTAGCAGCTGTTTATCTTCGAGAGATAGTGAGATTGCATGGAGTTCCTTCTAGCATAGTTAGCGATCGTGACCCAATCTTCACTAGCCAGTTCTGGAATAGTTTGCAAGAAGCGATGGGTATGCGATTGAATCTGAGTACAGCCTATCACCCCCAGACGGATGGCCAAACCGAAAGGGTGAATAGAGTGCTAGAAGATCTTTTGAGGCTTTTTGTTCTTGACTTTGGTGGTACTTGGGAAGACCACCTTCCTCTTGTAGAGTTTGCATATAATAATAGCTATCAAGTCAGCATAGGGATGGCACCATTTGAAGCTTTGTATGGGAGGCCGTGTAGGTCACCATCTTGTTGGTGGGAGACAACAGATAGGCTTATACTTGGGCCCGATATGATACGGGACACATCCGAGAAAGTTGAATTGGTGAGAAGACGGATGAAAGCGGCCCAAGATAGACAGAAATCCTATGCTGACAAGCGAAGGGCAGATTTGGAATTCGAAGTGGGAGACATGGTTTTCGTGAAGGTTTCTCCTTTGCGTAATGTGGTACGTTTTGGAGCAATTGGGAAGCTGGCACCAAGGTTCGTAGGACCCTTCCCTATCATAGAGAGAATTGGAAAGATGGCCTATAAGGTTGAATTGCCCGAGAAGCTAGCCGGAGTGCATAATGTCTTTCATGTCTCGCATCTCCGAAAGTGCTTACATGAGTCCGCTGAGGTGGTTGAACCAAGCATTCTTGAAGACGTGGAGGTAGAGAAAGAGGCAACCTTGAGAAGAGCTCTGATTCGTATCTTGAAAATGGAGATCAAGAAGCTAAGGAATCGAGAAGTCGGATTGGTGAAAGTTCAGTGGAGTGAAGCCGAAGAGGATGCAACTTGGGAAACCGAGGAGAAGATGTGTGGGCTTTATCCATTCCTTTTTGAGGGTACATTCTCAATCTCCTTTCCTAATTAGCATATCTTCCTTTTTGCTATCCATGTTTATCCTGTTTATCTTGTTATCTCGTTAACCTTGTCATGAGAACCTTAAGTAGAAACCCTTTGGATGAAACATGTATTTGAAACATGTTATGCTTGATGGTTGCAAGTGGTTGCAAGTGTTTGCAAGTGGATACTCGTGGATGCATGATACACATTAGGCACTAAGATCGGCTCACACACTTTCATGTTGCATATGCATGAGTGTTTATGCTTATTCATGGATGAAACTTGTTGTGCTATCACGTGGATGTTGCATATGAATGAATGTTATGTGCACTCATATAGAGATTATGAATTATGTTAGGAATTTGCATACATATGGACACATTTCACTAACATACTTTGCATTAAGGAGGTTTACTGAATCAGTAACCGCCTGATTTTTGCATTAGATAAGTACATATACACACACCTTTTGCATATGTTCATACAGCATTTAGAACCTTTTTAAGGACAATGGTTACTTGTGGATGATGTTTTGAGTAGATGGATGATGGATGGTAGGATACGTTCTTCCTAACTTGGAGATTTCGGGGACGAAATCCTTTAAGGAGGGGAGAATGTAACAACCCGTATTTTTAATAACATTTTATGATGTAAATCAAGGGAGAATTAAATTCTAAAATCTGAATCAAGGGAAACGGGCTGTGCCATTGCGTTCGTCTCGGAAAAATACGCGAAATAGAGTCAGAGTTTCCGAAAAACGGAGTCCGTATGACCAAGTTATGGCCCAATGAAGTTTTCAGAAAATTCTAAGCCCGAAAACAGTTCAAATTCGAATTCAGATTCAAATTACAACCAAGGCAGAATGGGCGGGGATTTTCCTGCCCCAGGCAGGGTCGACACCGGGGTCGACACCAGTGTCGACCCCCCCCCCCAATGGGTCGACACCCATGTCGACCCAGGGGTCGACCCCCCCCCCCCCCCCGGTCGGACCAGTTTTTCTGGTGCACCATTTTGACATGTTGGGTCTTGTTCTGGAAGTTTCTGACGGGAGTTGATGGCTCAGATTCGATTTAGGGTTAATCCTATGGCCTAAACTACCCCTAATCTCTATAAAAAGACCCCTAGACCTAGCCTAAACCCTCATTAATCATTCCTACAACTAAATGCTGCCCAAATGTTCACTAATCATGGCCTCCACCTTCTTCATGAGAGCATGAGTGTCTCAAATCAATCTATGTCATAAAGGAGCCATCTTACTTAAGTAAAAGAGCCATCTTTCTTTGTCTTTGGGGTTATTCCTTCTTGTTCTCAAGTCTTGAAGTGGAGTTTATCGTCTTTGGTTGCGGATTTGCTAGTGTGGCTTCGTCTCAATCTTATTTTATATTAATTCTAGTCTTCATAGCATTGTAAGCCCTATACTACTCTTAGATTCTAACTATGAAGTTAAATATGACATGTTGCAAGTTTGAGTTTGGGCCTAAGTATGATTTGTGCTTCGATCCTATCATGTTATGCATTGATTTACCCTATGCAAGTTTGTAAAGCTATCACCTTGACTATGTGCATAGAAAGCCATGACCTTTGATTTGGAATGTTGCATTATGCAACATGAGAACTCTCATAACCTTCATGATAACTTGCATATAATGTTATATGCGAACTTCTAGCCACCATCCTATGTCATTTATGATCATGTTTCACCTATTTGCTTAAGTTGATATTATGCATGTTTTGAGGCCCATGATGTGATATGCAAGCTTATGAACATATTTATGCCTCATATGCCACCATGTTTAACTTGTGGCCAACCTTATTACCTTATGCCCTTTTTGTCATGTTTTGCTAAGTTCCCTCTTTTGATCTATGTTATGTTATGCGAAGCGTACATGCGAGGGGAATGCGTTGGGTTTGGGTAGTATGAATGACATGAAACATGATTTTAAAATATGACATGAACATTGACTTGTGATTATGTTAGTAAACATGAATTTGGACATGACTTCTAGAAAACATGAGAATGGCCAACTCGAGGTTGGGTTGAGTTTGTAGCATAAACCTACCCGGAACCGACCGGCTTAACTAGTGGCTACAAACAATAGGACCCAATGTGAGTAGTTGGTCATGTCGTGCTTGAAACCCGAGGTTAGACTAAGTTGTGGTGTAAAGCTACCCGGACCCGCCCGGCTTAACTAGTAACCACAACAAGGTCTAATGTGAGAGGTTGGGTGCATTAAATTAATTAATGCCACATGATAGGGTTAAGTCATGGACTACTTGAATACTTAACCAATTAAACACGATGGATTGGTAGGGTTAAGTCATGGACTACTTGAATACACTTAACCAATTAAACCCGATGTATTGATAGGGTTAAGTCATGAACTGCTTGAATACACTTAACCAACTCAATACATGGTTAGGATAGGGTTAACCACACTTAACCCACTTGAAACCCTAGTTACGTGGTCCTTTTCAGCAGTAACCAACTTCGAAGTATCATGGGTACCCTGGACTAGGCTAGGGTGGGGCACGATTACTGGACTGATTGTAAGAGACCAAAAGAGACGGCTGAAGGGTGCACCGGTTGTTCAGGCGGACCGTGGTCGTGCACATCAAGTCCGGAGTTGAACATGGGCACCAGTAGGTTTAGACTGTGCGTGCTTGAATTGTGTCTGTGGTTTACACCTTAGGGCAGGATACACCCTGGGGTGGACCTAGCACAGTTAACTACATTCCATGATTAAGCCGTATGACACCGATACACGACGAGTTAGGCTTATAGGGAGCCGATCGACTAGACCGAGTAGTTGGACCTCGGTTTAGGTCATCTCATGATGTGGGCCAGCTTTGGGCCAAGGGATCATTTCTTGATTATACTTGACATGGATTGGAATACTAGTACACACCTGGTGCAACTTAACCTTGTATATGCGATGCCACACTTGATCTATCTTGTTAACTTTTCACCATGCCAGTTATCACCCTACAGCTCATCCCTGTTTTACATGTTCAGTTAACTTTATTAGTTTTTATACTAATAGTAGATAGGACTTACCAGTCTTTTTGACAGACCTGTTTTCTTTTGCCTCTTTTCTTCCGTTTCCCCCCAGGTTTACAGTGTGGGAACACTATACCTAGCTTGGATCTTTAGCTGCTTTTCTGGATAGCTCATGTACGGTTTGGACTTGAGCTCGCTATGGCTTTCTTCTACCTTGGGGATAGTTTACTTTATGTTATTTCCAGTTTTCGGTTTATGTTTTTCTAGACTTTGTTTTGTGGAAAATAATGACTCAGTACTATGATGTAACTTGACTATGGTTTTGAAATACTAGTTTTATCCGCTGCTTTATTTACTCTGTTTTTACTTATATGTTCTGTCTTGTGATATCTGCATGCATGTTTACCTCGTTTAACGCCCCTCCAAAGCTAGTGTCCTTGCAAGAGTGGCATTGGCGGATGTGGGGTGTTACATGGTAGGTAGTCGGCGATGTGCTATCCAGGGCAAAAACAAGTATCGTCGACTCCACGCTAATCCATCCCAGTCTTTAGGTCGCTCGCATAGCAACCAAGGCATACTCTTGGCTCTTCTACCGCAGACCTTAACCTCTGTGAGGCCGGGTTTCATGGACCGCCTGCCACCTCACAGAGGGATACCAAGAGTACCCTCACGTCCCCCGAAGCTACCGCTTCGTCACCCAGTTCGCTGGAGCTTTTTATCCAAGTCAGATAAGTTGCTCCTCCTCGTATACTAAGCGATGACTTACCATATCTATTTATGAACTAGTCCCATGTCCTTGGCTAAGAATTATTACTTAGTTATCCTTAACTAAGGTTTACCACTTAGTTTCTCTTCCCACTATCCTTGTTAACTACGATTTTCAATCTAGTCCCCTGAGCTAGGGTTTTGTCTAATGGGTCAAGTGTTGTCATTCAAGTTCATGACCTAACCCACCCACGAATCATGTCAAGATTGGCTAAGTACTCAAGTTCAAGGCTTAGCCCTACAAGTTGGTTAAGTGTACCAAGAAGCTCATGACTTATCCCTATCAAGTCAAATTGGTTAAGTATTTATTTGTCTTAACCCTATCAGATTATCATGTTAGATTGATTAAGCATAGATTATCTTAATCCCATCAGATTATCGAGTCGGATTGGTTAAGTATGGGTTAGCTTAACCCCATCCACTAATCGTATTACAATGGTTAAGCCTAAGTTAAAAGGTCTTGTGACTTAACCCTATCAGGTCCGCATATTAGATTGGTTAAGTATAGGTTACTTAACCTCATCAAATCATCATGTATAATTGGTTAAGTATATGTTACTTAACCCCATTAAATTATCATGTTAAGTTGGTTAAGTATTGGTTACTTAACCTCATTAAATTACCAAGTTTAGATTGGTTAAGTGTTTAACTTAACCCCATCGAATTACCGTGCTTAGATTAGTTAAGTGAAGGTTACTTAGCCCCATCTAATTACCGTGTTTAGATTAGTTAAGTCTAAGTTACTTAACCCCATCTAATTACCAAGTCGGATTAGTTAAGTGTAAATTACTTAACCCCATCGAATTTACCGTGTTAGATTAGTTAAGTATGGATTACTTAACCCCATCTAATTACCGTGTTTAGATTAGTTAAGTGTAGGTTACTTAACCCCATCTAATTACCAAGTCGGATTAGTTAAGTGTAAATTACTTAACCTCATCCCCTAATTATCTTATATGGTTAAGTGTCATTAAGGAACCAAGTCCGGTTTAACTTAACCTACTCATTCGTGTAATATCGGTTAAGTGTCATTAATCAAAATTACTTAACCTTTTCATGTGGCATTAATTAGATTAATGCACCCCAATCTCTCACATTAGACTTTGTTGTGGTTACTAGTTAAGCCGGGCGGGTCCGGGTAGATTTACACCACAACCTAGTCTAATCTCGGGTTTTAAGTGTTATATGACCTACCCACATTGGATCCTATTGTTTGTAGCCACTAGTTAAGCCGGGCGGGTCCGGGTAGATTTATGCTACAAACTCAACCCAAACTCGAGTTGGCCACTTTCATGTTTGGTCTAGTGTCTTATTACACTTACAACCCATACGTGCCAAGTTTTCAAGTCCCATGTTCACAGCCAAAATTACATATTGTCATGTTTATACCAATTTACCCAAATCATGTTTCATGTCATTAAAGTTTACCTATAACGTAACCCCAACGCTTTTAAACTCGCATATACATTCGCAACAACGCATAATGGATTAAAAGAAGGAACTTGGCAAAGGTATGACAAAAGGGGTATAAGGCCGCAAGTTAAACATGGTGGCATATGAGACATAGTCACATAATGTGTTCACAAACTTGCATGTTACATTATTAAGCCCCAAAAACATGCATAACCCCAAAACTTAGCATATAGGTGAATCATGGTGATAGATGACACAGAAAAATGGCTAGAAAAATCGCATACAACATGTATAACAATTCCTAAAATTGCATGTTGATCATTTAGCCATTCCAAAAAACCGTTGCTTTCACAGGTTATTTTTGTTTACTTGTGTTCAAAAGAAATCCCTAGTCATTATTGCCTTAATCACGAGTTAATTAATAAGACAAATCGTTAACATCTTTCCCTTGGATATGATATGTATTAACGATGATTGAAATGGGAGAAACACAATATAATATGAAGTAGGATAACAACCCTGCTCTGCTACTAATATGACCCTCCTCGTCTAATACCACTTTAATGACATATTATTTGTTTAATCTTTTGCAACCAGTTATTGAAAGTTTCCTTGTTACAAACATATTAGGATTAAGGAAGTTGATGCTAATTTTTAGAATATGATACACAAACAATGATTTCATGGTGTTAATATCAAAACAAAGCAACTTCCACTGTTTTTCATCTGTTGATGCCATGATTATTATATCAAAAATGCATAAGCAGTGTTAATGGTGCACGTTTTGTCGGTTATACGTGTAATCTTTTGTCTCGGTTAAACAGAATATATTAGTATATTTTAAGCCTCCTCTAACAACCAGCTTCCAGCAATCAATTGCCTCGAGAGTTGCAGCATTTATGGGTAACAAGGCAAAAAAAATATGGATCCGGACAGAAAGGACACAATTTGCTCGTGCTCTTTATTCAATGCCGATGAGAAAAAAAAAACATGAAATTAGGATCAAGCTGACTGAGTTTAATCCTGAAATTAAGTTAATTAAAATGAAAGTATGCTAGGAGTATTAAACATGTCAGATGAAGCGCTAATCCCATGCATGAAATTAGGAATTCGAACTTGTCAGATAAAAGGTATCCTTCGCTCAATTAGGATCCAGCTGACTGAGTTTAACCCCAACATTTAAGTTACTTAAAAGAAAGAAATGATCTAGAACTAGTCATATAAAGTGCTGATCCCACGCCCTAAATTAAGAATTCAAATACGAAAATAATACCTATGTCAATCGAAAAACAAAGCGCTAATAATCAAGTTACATATTATCTCAAAGTACGCATGACATTGTTAAAATTTAATACTGTCAACGTACACTTGATCGTTTTCCATAATATATATCAAAATGTACAAATACCATGCGCATTTTTTTATGGATAAAAATCCCAAAACTGAAAAGAAACAGCATCCAAGAGGAATAGTTAGAAGTTAAAAAGTTCCACAATTTGACAAGAACCACATTAAGCACAAAATCAAAGTAAACAAACAAACATAGACTGAAATAGCATTTATATATGACATTAAATAAACTCATCTATAAAACAAGCACATGCTAAGCTGAACAACAGTTGACAACTTACCACTAAAATACTCGCTTTTCATATCTCATAAATAAGAATTTCAGTAGAGGCATTCTTACATTATAAGAGAAAACCCACACAAAACCCTTGGGCAGCAGCTCTAATTCAGCTCCTGGAAAAAACCCAAGATGATCTTCTCTTATTACACATGAATCGCTCATAAGCCTCTTCAGCATATAGATAATAACATTTAAATACTTATTATAACATATTAACTTAACTTGTAGGTCAAGATAACCAAAAAAAACTAACTAGCTGCAAAAATTTGCTGCGATTTCTCATACTCTGGGAGCAGAAAATTGCATTCATCAAAATCTGATAACTCATCCAGTCCAGCAAAATCATTGCGTAACCTTGTATAATTATTCAAACCACCCATTAAGAAATCATCCGTTTCAAACCCAAACTCCGTTGACACAGGTAGGCTGCAAAACTCGAAAATGGAATTGGGTACAGTTACGTTTCTCTCTATGAAAAGATCCGCAATTGATGGCTCAACCTCCATTTCCACCTCTTTACCAACTGCCTTCTTTTCATCTACCATCAGTTCCATATCAGTGGACTTTCTATCATCGTCCTTCTTCTCTACCTCGATATGGCTGCTTATTTCAGCAGAGGACAATGAAACAGTCGTTTCAGCAACTGAAGATGCATTAGAACCCATGGACTTGTTAGGATTTGCTATGTGGCCATTAGAAGCTTTAGAAACTTGTTTTCGTGCTTTGGGCTTGGTAGATTTGGTAATGGGAGCTTCGGAAGCTTCCACTGATTGCTTCACTTCTTTGCCCTTCTTAGATTTTGCAATGTGGCCTTTAGAAGCTTCCAAAGCCAGTTTTTCTTCTTGAAGTCTTCTAGAAGCATTAGTGTAAGCTTCAGCTGCTTCTTCTGCAGTATCAAATGTGCCAAGCCATTGCCTGATTCCTCTTATCGGGTCACGGATCTCTGCAGCGAACTTGCCCCATTTACGCTGCCGAACCCCTCTGTATTTGGATGCAGGTGTGGATGCAAGTGTGCTCTTCTCGCTGGGTTCAGATTTGAGTGGGGTTTTAGGGCTTTTCTGCTTTTTCGAGCTCTTTGATTTCTTGGAGAGAGGAGGAGAGGAGTTGATTAAGATTTCATGAACAGCTCGTTTGCGGTATTGATCTGGATATAACTGTTTGCTATTGTCCTCTTCACAACTTGAATCATCAGTTAAGTCCGGGTCATCGTAAATAATGCGAATTTTACGGACTTTCGGGATAGAGTTATGGATATATGGTGATTTAGGTAACGTTTTTTTAGCAAAGTTCCCAGAAATTTTGCTAGGAGAGCTCGGCATGATGCTGAAAGGTAAGCTAAACAACTAACAAAATTGAAAATTGGAGGATTTAAAGGGCTACTTTGTCAAGTGAGAGGAGTTCGACAGTAAAAGCAGCGTTGTATATGAAGAAATCCAGAGTATTTCACACCAAATCCAGGCCTGTTGAAAATTACATGGATTAATCAGGCACATAGCAGTTAGCACAACATATATGAGAAAACTATCTTTTCTTAAATTAAAGATCAAAAATCTAATTAGTTTTTTCAGATCTGCTATGAGATCACTACTATAACGTCAAAAAAACAGCATTTAATCAAATCAAATAACTTCAGCTTGATTCTAAAGCCGAAAAATAAAAGAGGAAAAACCGATTTTGCTCCTATATGTAATACGAACCTAAAATAAAAACAGATCCAGTGCACAAATTGATGCAAAAACAAAAGATACCTTGTAGGTTTCACTTGCATCGAGTCCGTCTTCAAAGAGAAGAAGAAGATAAACAGAAGAATAGTGGCCAACAAAACTGGAACTATCGATTGAGAATAGAAGGATTGTTGATTGTTTACGAGCAAATAAAAGATGTTGTTGAATCCAAACGACATAAATTTCCTCTTCTCCTCAAAAAAACTTTAATCCTTTCTTCCTTTTTTGACCTAAAACCCCAAAATCGAGTGGAGCTATCAGTAAATGGGGTTTTATAAAGATTAGGAATAACATTATGTGGCTCAGATTTTTTTCATGACTGTTGTGTTAAGTTACATGTAACCCCTCTAATAAACTTTATATTATCTTTAACGTTTTCAATAAATTCATACTTCTTAATTGACTTGGTAAGCAAGTTCCTTTTTTCTTCATGCACTTGCTATCTAAAATTAAATTTCATGCATACGGGGAGAATAAGATACATCTGAAATTCATAAATGTTTGCATGTCATTTGGTTGTCTATGCATAAATATTGCCAAAACCATGATATAACCTATATACAATTAATTGTTACATTATTTTAGAAAAATAAGTTAATGCATATGAAATGTTCAAATAAATATTAGCATTGCAATTTTCCAACTTTGTTTTTGGTATAAAATAAATTTCTAGCTGTCAAATAAATGCTTGTGTGTTAATGAAGGAAAGACCATTAAAGTGGTAATTTATTTGCATGTAAGGATGTTTTTCTAATTAATTTTAAAAATGGCAACATTAACGGAAAAGTTTGAAGTAGTATATCTTTTTTTCACTGCTTTACCGGTGGTCTGCACTTGTATAATTTTACTACAAAATCGTTCAACAAACTTGCATGTTAAATCTATGCAATTACGATTACATCAGTTTTACATGTATGTAAACTACAAATACAGTAAATCGAAGGGCACAATTGTAAAAGGTGAAACCGACCATCATTTGTTTGCCATTCAACCAGCGATTTCCCCAATGCAGTCAAAAGGGCGCCGGAGTTAATGTAGCCTCAAACCGTGGAAATTACAGAAGGTTTCCAAAAATCGTTAGAGAATATACATTTTACAAAAAGCTCCCTTAAAATATAATGATAATAGCAGTAATACAAAGAATAGTAACTACCCACAATTTTAAAATGATCAATCATTGATTTCTTTTTTCTTTTTTCTTTTTTAAAAACAAGACTCGGTCGAAAATGATTTTCTTCAAAACGTTGTCCAATTTATTTGAACCGTTTTCTCAATGGATTGTTGCTGAAATTTTCTTTGTACAAGAAGTAAAAATATAAGACACGTTACGCGAATGTGGTTCATTAATCTTTTTTTTTTTTTTTCCTATGTGGAAACCTTCTAAATTTGTTCTTCCCCATCCAAAAATGAGATACTTTAAATTTTTTGGAAACCATACATTAATCAACCGCTAGAAATACATATTTAACTTAATGAATCTGAAATTCCGAACTATTTCCTTGGATTAACTAGACTTCAATGAAATTATCAAATCTAATTTGTTTGGATCAGGATTAATGATTAACGATTATAGAGTTCCTTTTGCTACATTTTGATTTCTAGTATTTATTTACTTTTAAATTGCCACGATTTTTAAGCGTTATTTGGTTAACTAGGCATTTTCTAATGCATTAGAATTAGGGTTGTTATTCTAATGGTTACCGTCACCATTTGGTAAACATCGTTACCGTACCATTTTTACTGGTAAATCAGACTTTTTTATCGTTACTGTTACCGATTAATCATTATATCGAAGACTGGTATACCGATAATCTGGTAACCGTTACACTGATAATGGTAAATTACTGTTTGTCCACCAAAGTTTATATCTGACATTATTTTGTTACACAGTGCATATTTATTATATTACTAGTACACAGCCCGTGCGTTGCACGGATCTTTAAGACTGATATTTGTTTTGGTTGGATATTTAATAACAAATATTGCATCGTTGCTTCCCAATGAATTATGCATTCTAATATTTATTACATATCATGAATTATAAATTCTGATATAGTGTTGTAAAACAATGAGCAATGAATTAAAACATAATGAATCAACACTTGCACAATCGATGTCAACAATTGCAATTTCAAAAGAATAAATAATTAGCAATACATATGAACAAAATTAGTACTAACAGACCATACAGTGCACTCTTGTTTGGTTATAAATAAAAAAATGATTTTCTAAAACTTCAGAATGTACGCAGGCAGAACTGGTTAATGAAACTCATATTAGCAAAATCTTTGAATAGTATAAGAAAGTTGCTATGTTGATGGAAAGATCGCAAATAAAAATAATGCAAAGATTTCATGATATAACAATTATGTTAGCACAGTAATTAAAATGGAGTGAATCGAAGAGCGATGTCAATGACTATGCATAGCAAGAGAAATACAGTTGATCTAGATCCCCTTTAGTACAAACGAAAACCTAAAAAATAAAAACATAGTTTATAATACCAAAAAAAAAAATGTAAAGCAATAGTGAAATTTAGATTAAATAAATATGTATGTTTTTCAGTTTAACCTTTCATGGAAATCACAATAAAACCTCTAGGTAAATGATATTTTTGGTGGAAATGTACAAATTAGTTGATATTTAATTTATTCATAACAACTGAACTGTCAAGATGTGAAAGGGAGGAACTTAAGAAACAAAGAGCTCATAAACGATACATCATGCATGCAATTGCAAGAGCAGAGGAAAACGAAACAGTCTAGAAAGGATTTAGATCATCTAGCCTTGATCAGGCAACAACGGGAAGAGGCTACCAACGAATAGGAAGAGGAAAAGGCAACAAAAGAAGAAAAAAAAAGGCAGAATCATGCAAGTAGTAATTCGTTATATTGATTATGGCCATAACTTTATTTTGCAGGTACATGTTAACTATTTATCACATGTGAGTCTGTCGAACATGTTTGAAGTTACATTTTCGATTGGTGCGTTATGCATGTTATTCCATTTCCATCATTGGTATTGTAGATAAAGAGTATTACATGTTTAAATATTGGTGATTTACGCATTGTAAGTAGATTAAAAAAATTCATAACATGATCAATAAGAGTTGTTGTAATGTTAAAATGCATACAACATGTACCTAAGATTTTTTTCTTTTTTTTCTTTTCATATTTGTGCAAAATCACCTAAATCGTGATATAAGATGATAAAATAGACGATAACTAATGACAATGGAAATCAATTGTATTTATAATTTAAATAAAAAAATACATAATGCAACACATAAAAATTTAACATTAAAGTTTATATAAACTTGTTCTAATTAGACTACCTCATCTATATGTGAAATGTATACGAAAATTATGTGGGCGTTTATGTCAATTTGACAACTACAACAGTGACACTTGTGAATTATGCAATATCAATTCAGTTATTGTAGTATAGGTAAGTCATCATCTTACAGTTACTTTTTGCTCGCATGTTCTATTTAATGGTATACCGAGAAACTTAATATGTGGACGCATTTTAAGGATTACCTGATTAACTATTGAATAAACAGATAAAAGTATAGGCATTGAATGAATTATTTATCTTACAGTAACCCAACCGAGGATTTGTAGAATTATTAAAGGCATAGGGCAAAGAAGGAAAGAAGTATATGGTAGTCGCATGACAATTTGCATCAGATGTATACAGGATGTCGTGTTGAAAAGGCATCTACAATTAGCACACATGTTAATCATAGGTTCAAAAATTCAGATACTTTAGTCATGAACAGACTTCGATTCAAAATGTAGCTACGGATGTGTCCCAATTTTTTCCAACCACATGGATAACTACCCTGGAGTCAGGTGATGCTATCAATAGAAATCAAAATAGTCGAAAGTAATGATACATATAGTCGGACATAGGAATAAATCACAGTAATTAAGATACATATAGGTACTGTTCGCAGCATTATTTTGGCCCTTTATCGTTGCGATCGCGTCCGACATGTCGAACGCCTGAACTTGGCTAACCATGCTGATGAACAATTGTAGTTTGCTGGAAAATGAACCGTTGGTGTCCGATACGAACGGGATATATTTGTAACTGGTTGCATGTATGAAGAATGAATTGTTTTGGGTGGGGAAAATAACGTTTGTGAATTGTTTTGGGTGCATATTTGTGAAGAATGAAGTAAGGTGGAGGTGTGAATAGGGAAAAAATGTGCTGCGCTGCAGAGTTTGAACCATATTAATGTGTGCACGCCGACGATCAAATGCCCACGTGCACATCCTTGACATGTATTAATATATATATATATGTGACTATCCAATCTTTATGTTTTATCAAGTAATTCGATTTTATTTTAATTGTGTTCATAGATTGCATACTCATATATATATCAAGATGCTTATATTTTTGTTGGCAATATGGGACTAATATTGCAATCTTTTCAACTTTTGTCGTTCACATAATAAACATAAATTAAAGTTAAACGCATAAATTAATTCAAAACAAATAAATTAACAAATTAAAACCCCGCTCAAATACCCCGTTTGCAGAAAAAACTCATTTCTTGTTCACAACAGTGTCACGCTTAAATACCCCGTTGTTGTTCGCCTAGATCGCATTCATGGTTTATTCATATATTTTGGTGGGGCCACTGTTCATGAAGTAAATTAGTCATCCTTATCACAGCAAATGCACTTGTAACCATTTACAATCCTATAATCCCACTACAAAGTACAAACCCATAACTTCACCATCTACCTTGTCAAACTACACTACTTATGACATCACAAATACATACCCTGCACTTCCCTATCCTTCCTTCCTTCACTTCGCTTTCAACCACTACCACTCAAGACCAATTACCTCCCACTACCAAATCAAAACACTTGCCTCTACCCAATACCCAATACCTAATCAAACTTCTTCATAGCCGTACACAGTTCCCCTTTGCCCTTCCATCTCTACATATTAACCCAGGCAAATCAATAGCATTCAACAAACAATATCTTCAGCTGCTTAACATAACAACTAATCATCCAACCCACCGATCTGTCGCCTTTATTAACCCATACAAACCACTCCCTATCCTATAAGCCATTAAAATCCCATACAAACCCATGCAAACCAATTAACCTAACTGCTACAGCAAGTGTTGCACCAAACTATCCTATCTCCTTTAGGCTGCAGCTTTATCCACTACTTCACTGATCAATAACCAAGCATCTGTCACATTTCCAGTGCAACGAATCCTTTTTAAACACCCATCATCATCCATAACCCAGTCTCAATGTGCTTTGAAGTATTGTGAAATCCATTAGAAATTAAACTGCGTACATCTAAAATTCAAGATGTACTCATGTAACACCGAAATTTAAGAAATACAATCCACTCATTTTTATTTCAAAAGTATATTATGAAGTAATAAATTTCATCATGTTCTATTTATTAGACTTTAGTTTGCAGCAGAAGTTTTATTAGTTCTTCATATACCGCTTTTATCTTGCTTTTAGAAACAACTCTGTAATGATGCGGTAACAATAACCCTTAATATGTATTAGCAAATTGCAAGAAAAAAAACTATGTAATCAGTTTTGAAATAATGCAATACATCCTAATCCAAAGCTACAAAAGAAAGCAGACTAAAATTGGTATTCTGTATTACTGAATCTTGAACATTGAGCATAGGGCAGTAGAAGAAGAGAGGCTGATCACTCTAGTGGTGAATCGGAGAAAGCAGATTGAAATGCCACGATTTTAGAAAAACTTTTGTTGAATTTAAACACCAAAATATGCACATAGATTTAAGCAGTCGGTAAGCAGTAATCACTAAAATAGCCTACAAATTCACACAATCAGTAAATGTATTTTAAAACATAGCGGAAGAAGAATGATTTTGTACTCAGGTATGCGGTTTGATTCAAAGATAAAAGGAAGCAATAATACAAATTCAAGAGTAGTTGGAACATTTTGCCGCACATTCTATGTGCGTACAAAAAAAAGAGAAGTTAAGACTTAACACACCAAACAGTATATACCACGGAAAGAACTGAAACGAAGTAATTTGAATGAGAAGTTGAAAACAAATAAAAACACATCAACTTATAGGAACTCATTACAATTGAAACTCATAGTTTATAAATTATATGCAATAATACCCATAGCTGCAGTCTGCTTAAAGGAAAATGTTTCCATCCCTAAAATGGAACCCGTCTGTCAATTTGGAAGTTTGACATTGAGGCAAAAAGAAGAAATAAAGAAAAGGACACAGTAAAAGACATAAATGGTTAACCATCACCTTCATGCCAAGGAAGAAATCAGCGAGAACAGTATTTGACTGCAACAAATCCTTCACCATCTTTAAGCCCTATCAGTTATCAGCTATACGTATTAACAAACCCATGCAAGAAAAGAATTTACAATAATTAAGAAAAACAACAAACCTCTTTGAGTACAATCTCAACTGTATGCTCTTCTAATGTGGTCAAATCTTTAATTTTTAGATTCTCTAGCATTTTAATGTTAGATACGTTGGACATTGGTACGATTGTAAGATCGTCCATAACTGTATACATCACCATGATCTCTCACTATTCCTTCACTGCCTGAGAATGCAAATTTCACCATGTCTCTCACTATTCCTTCACCGTGTGACATTGGCTTGAGTTTGACGTGGAGCTGTCAATTTGAATAAATGAAGTTGAATGGTAAATAAATTAATTTATCGTTAAAAAGTTAATGAAATTAGGATGTATTGCGCTTTTTACTAATTCCTAAAAGAAAATGGATTTGGCAGAAATAACATTACCATAATAATTCGAGGAAGGTTTAGGATGAAAAATTGGAATATAATTTGAGTGAAATAATGTATAGATAAAGTTGGAGGAGAGAGGAGACATGAATGTCTTCTTTGTTGCCATTTGGATCGAGCAGATACAAAATAGGATTGGAGAAAACAAGAAGCGGGATAAAGAATTTTATATAGGTTGTAAATTAGATAATTAAATATTGAGGAAGGAAGAAACGAAAGGGGAAGTTTGAAGAGAACGTGATTAAGAGGAGATGTGGGGAGAACAGTAACCGCGTTAGGACAATTCCATAGGCAGATGGCGTTAATTTTACGTCCAACATGATTAGCCGTCTGATGTCTTTCTCTATGTTCAATCTGGACCACTCTTTGTCTTGTTGTTTGTCCAAGGGGGAATTTTATTATATAGATATGTACTATTAATTTATGAAAAACATAAATAAGAAAGAAAATAAATGTACTTGGAATTATTTCACCTGATTATTGAACTAAATATAATCATTTATTTGATTCTAAATGCATGTAATAAAGCATATCATATGAATATACATACGTTTTAAATTAACAAGTAAAATTACCGTTACCGCTGGTAATGAAGAAATGTTACCGATAATTTACCCTTAAAAATGGTAAATTTACCATTAACTTATCGTTTTAACTAGTATACTGATTCCAATCAAAATTGGTTACCGACTGACTGGTAATGGTAAATTTACCGTTACCTTAACAGCCCTAATTAGAATTGTAGGTGCGAACATCTAGGCTTTTTATAATGCATTAGCATCGTAGGTACGAACGTTCAAAGTATGATTAATCAATTATAAAATTGTCAATGGTGCCATATTAAGGCATAATAATCGGTGTATTTCAAAAGCAAATGACATAATGGAAGAGTTGTACTCCTAAGATGTTCTATTTGATAGGCGCCCAAAATCAAGCTCCTATTAAGTACTAGTTTAAGAGTCTATTAAATAAACCCTTATTGACACTTTATTTAATAGCATCTATACCTTAAAGACTATTAGATCCCCAACAACTCTGTTTCTCCTCTACTTCAATAAATAAATCACTTTTAATATTCAAAAGTTCAGTAATTTATTTAATATTTGTTCCTCTAACCACATCAATCTTATATCAACCTCGATCTTCCTAACACATTCACCGTTCGAAGAGCTCACAAATCCTTCGAATTATCAAGTTACATTTTCAGTGATGGCAATGAGGAACACACTGAACACAGTACTCCTCCAAGCCACCATTCATCATGGCGAAGAGTACAACTCGTACAACATTTACTGTCATTATATCAACAATCTGTTAGGGGAGGTGACCAAAGTGGCGTTAAGTATTGGAAGAAAACAAAGAATACATTCAACATAATGCATTCAGACAATAGTCTTTCATTGTTTGTGATTTAAGGACGATTTGGAAAAAGCAGTCGACGAATTTAATTTTATGAATAAGAGATTTATATAAAATGAATAGCAGTAGAATGGGAGATAAAAAACATTTGGTATATTTCTTGACCTCCATTTATTCATTAATTAGTACATACTCTTATTATTATTATTATTATTTATTCTCTTTTTTCTTCATTAAAGGTGAACGACAAATGAAGAACTCTTAAAGGTTTTTAATTTTCAAGGGAAAACACAGTTAAAAAGTCAAGATTCTTACAAATTTGTGGAATGTTATGAGCTGTTAACTAGTTAGCCGAACTAGAGTTTTGATAATGCAAAAAAGCTTAAATGATGTTGAAATAGAGGAGAAAACAAAAAACAAAACATCAAAATCAACTTACCGCTCAGGTCTGCGAGACACATTGAATAAAGAAACGTCATTTTAGTGTGAAAACGAGGTGAATGTATTTTATTTCGCAAAGTACGAGGTGAATGTATTCATTTAAAAATTTATGAAGATTACAACAAAAAAGAGTAAATTGAAGCTGACTTGGATTCTAGAGTGAATGTCATAAATGAAATCAGTGAAACAAGACAACAAGAAAGAAATAAGTAATCATAGGTGATGATCGACCTACCGTGAAAGTTACCGATTATTAAGCAATAAAAGTTAGAGCTTGAAAGCATGAACAAGCACACAATATAGTACACCAAGCCAAGAACGCCAATAGTACATATTAGTAACGGTCATATAAACAATACACATTTTACATCATGTAGACAATGACCGTATGGTAGAATCAATAATCGTTTTATAAACAATACCATTATGCATTATGTCAATAACAACTATATAATAGAATTAATAAAGAACAAATTTTTACATGATAGAATCAACAACAATATGGTATAACATACAAACACAACAACAAAATTCCACTAATATGCATGATGACTATACAACATCAGATAAACGTAACATGTTTAGAGCGGATATTTCTATCATTTAAAAATTTGTTGAACTATATCGAGTAAATACCGCAAGTGCATGGCATATAATCGTAATACGTATGCGAGTACAAGTCAATCCACATGAAAACTAATAATTCTAAAATTGTTGACTAAATTAAACCAGAGTATTTGAATTTGTCTTTAACCAGAAGTTTAGAGAAAATTGTTCAATAAAAGTATGATATTAGAAAACAATTTAAAGGCAAATCTCTTGCCATGATCATACAAATGAATTTGTGATATCTTTTTCTTTCATTTGTGGGACTAATGCATGTATTTATTATAACTATGATAATATAAGTCGTTAAACTACAATACATATTTTAAACAACTTGTAAACTCACATAAAATGACATGAGATTAAAAACATAATCTACTATAAACCTGATATATTCACTATTGAACTAGTAATATAGAGAAATAAAATTTAATTCTAGTTCCACTTTTATTATCAAAATCATGTTTAGAAGAAAACACAACTTGTATTTATATGAAATTAAGTATGATATATTTGGTATCAGCAGCATAAACTGTCAAATTCACAAAGAAATAACTAACTTAAATTAACATCAGAATATTCATTAAGCAAAAAACAAAAGATCATAATTGAAATCATTTTGTTAATTTTATATGATCCATGAGAGTCTCATAACATTTAAATTGAAAGACTTTAGCTTCTCATATTTAAATAGATATTAACATAATTTGATTTCAATGTAAACATAAAATAAATAAAGACTGAGTAAATTAAACGGAAAAGGGATCACATACTTGCATAAAATAAAATAAAGCTACTGATACAAAATGAAAAGAAAATAACATAAAAGGAAAATATGAAATTAAGAAGAAATGGATGTAAAAATAAAGCAAAGAAGCAATTAAAAGGATAGTTTTATATCTAGTTTTTGCTTACAACTCTATGCTTAGAGAAGTGAAATTTCTACGTGAATGTAAGAATATTATTTATATGCCTAAAACTCTAATTTTCATCGGGGAATTACCAAAATTTCCTTTGATATTATGCAACCTTCAAGTCATCAATAATAATTAAATAATCTCCACTAGCATATGCTTTTGCTTTAAGTGTGATCCATTAATAAGTGGTATACACTCCTTCATGTAACATGAAACTATTCTTTTTTTCTTTCTTTTATATTTAACGAATATGCATATATACTTTCATGAAACAACTTCCAATATGCACTCAAATTCCTATAAGATAAAATTAGAACGTGCAAGTGAATTTTCTCAAAAATAATGCACACATAAAATGACCATTTGGCCTAA
This sequence comes from Allium sativum, assembly GCA_030737875.1. NCBI lineage: Eukaryota > Viridiplantae > Streptophyta > Magnoliopsida > Asparagales > Amaryllidaceae > Allium > Allium sativum. The sequence continues at coordinate 930,090,329 of CM060922.1, read as the reverse complement.
ATGCAGACGAGTGAATAATGATTTAAGAACAATTTTGCAATTTGGTTTAAAATACGTAAAAGTACCTTAATATGCTATTTATATTAATAAAAGGAGATTAACTATGAAAGTAAAAATGTTTTTTTACATGCACATCAAATATGCTCACACTTATCTTTTTATTGAACCTAGAATAAAATAAAACTAAGATAAATCCAATTTTGCAGGAAACATGATTGCATTGAGTGTATGTTCAACACCCCAAAATTTGACATTAATTAAATTAGTAAATTAATTAGGTTTCAAAAATGGAATTTGAGTAATTGATGTAATTTGACTATGATACCTGCACCATTGCGTTCGTGATAAAATTCTAGTCAATTTCATATTTGGATCTACATGAATGAAGGCAGTATGAAGAAGTTACGAACGGAAAATGAATTCAGACGGAAATAACATAAATAACTATATTATTTCAACATTCATCAACTGGCCCATTGGAGCTAGGTCAATGAAGCCAGTCGATTGGGCAGTCGAAATGGGAGTCACTTGCTTAATTGACCTCTTAGTCGATTTACACAAATGGCAGCTAGGTTTTGGTAAAGAATTTTATTACATATACGGACATATTTTTTCGAACATAAATCAAATGGTTTAGATTCATTCCAAATGCGTATAAATAAAGGCCTTGTTTGCATCAAAAAGGGTTCGCACACCCAAAAATTACGTAGAAGAGAATAAAATTGATGAAGTAGTAAATGAAAATAAGGAGATTAGCACATACAACAACTTATAGTGGTTCAACTATTAATTGCCAACGTCAACTTTATAACTTCACTTGATTTCTGCTGGAAATAAGATTACAAGTGTTGAGAATTAAGAAATCTCGAGTACAACACAATTTCAATAAATAACCTACGTAGAAGAAGCTAGAAGAAGATTCCCAGATGTTCCAAGGTGTTATGTATAGGTGAGGTACGGATCCGATTCAACATGAGACATGCACAGAAAAGTAGAAGTGGTGGAGCGAGTGGAACGAGTAAGCCACATCACAGTTAATTACTAATCCGGTTCGGCATGGCCGAACCAAAATGCTCTTCACCTTACTTTGTTGACTCAAACTTTAGTCAATTTGGACTTCAGCCGCTTCGAAATTCCACTTTTATGCTTAGTCGATCCAGAATCTAACTTAAACGGGATGTGCTGAGTAAAGTTGCTTCTAAGTCACAAGTGACTCAACTATGAATCTCCATGAACTTGACGGTTTTGTTGAAAGGCAGTCCACATTTTGCCTCTCAAAGTGCGTCACGTTGAGAACAAGACGCGCTTTGAATCAGTTAAGTTGCATCTCCCTGAGATGTCATCTGTCTTCAGAAAAGTGATGATGAATAGTTGTGTCCTTCTGAGTAGTATGATACTTGTATTCTTCCTTTCTGCATAAATAGCTAGACATACTTCATACTGTATTCGGCGATACTTGTCAGATCAAAGTCTCTGATCGAAGTTACTAAAGGACACAGGTAATTACTCCAACCCGTTCGAGTTAAGAGGTCGAATAAATTTGTCATATAGTCATGTTACGCCGAGTTGTTTGCTCCCACATGTGATTGCACACATGCAGATCATTGCCACACAACGTGGTTTTTTGTGCAAGTCGAGCGTTTCATCCAGTCAAGAAGATTATCGCATGTGAGTCGGCATGTAAAGTTATCGACCAAATTAGTGAAATGTCGGAATTTGTCTTTCCAATTTTTCTTTCTTTCTCTTTTTTTATATTTCCGGGTTCGATGATTGAATCAAATTCCGGATCGGCATAGCCTATCCAAATTGTACACTAGACATATCAGAGGGAAGAGGAAGAGTCATCGTCTTTTGTTATAAATATGAGGTCCATGCTTATTTTACTTTTGACTTTCTACCATCTGAGCCGAACCGAGTCTTACTCAAAATCTCTAACTCTTAAACCAAATCATCCTTGGTTTTAATCAATCATCAAGACCTTCCCTCATCGACTTTAGAAATCTCGCCTTCGAATTAATCTAGGTGGATTTAACCAAAATCTTATAGCTTTATTTATTGATTTCAGTTTCCGTTTCTAGAGTCATGGTTGGGTTTGATGTTGCCTGTGTCGGAGGTGATAGTGGAGATGGTGAAGGTGTTATGAATATACGGTGGTGACTGAGGTGGCTAACGATCTAAGTTTGGATAGAAAAGACGATGCAGAGGCATGGAGAAGTCAAAGCAGAGCTAGAAAAAATAGTTTCTCTGTGGTCTTCGGATCGACTAATCCAAAGGTCGATCTGGAATTGACCAATCCAGAAGAATCGATCTGGAAGGTCGATCCTGAATTTACTGATCCGAAAAGGTCGTTCTGGAGTTGGTCAACCCCGATTAAGTCGATTTGGATTAGCCAATCCGGCCTTGCATCTAATTCGAACTTCCTCAAACAGAGCATAGACTTTCATAGTTAATCTTGAGCGATTCTCAGACCAGGTCTAGCGAAGGACAATAATAAAGTGACTTAAAACTGAACTCATATAATTAGACCTCTGGATAGTTAGGATAGAACATGTCTGTTTTTCCACACCTACATGTGTACATTACTGGACTTGCATATAAGTCAAAGCTGCTTAACCAATAAGAATTTGCACCTCGCGAGATCTATATTCTATAATTGCTTATGAAGAAGATTCAATGAGACCATCGGGAATGACGTACTACCGCAATTTACTTTTGTTGATGTCATACACAATCATTGTATCATACTTCACACACTTTACTAGTTCATGCATGGGGGAGGGTACAGGTTAATCATTCTAATTCGTGGTAATTTTTGGGTTCGGGTAGCACAACTATCATGTCAAGAAGATATTCCACAAGTGCCTCTGAAACAGGAAAAGAGATGTTGTCTTCCAAAAACCCAGCTCAAGCTTTAACTCTATAAACGAGTGTGGCAATGAAGATTTATGGTTTGAAGTCCAACCACATGGAGAATAGTCAACCTCATCGTAATTGAAATCAAACTCTTCGAGAAAAGAAAAGGATGAGGGCGGTGATGCTCTTGACACTCATCCTAGAGCAGTCTTCTTAGATGACCCGTTCCACTCTTGGCCTTCTTCGATGGATGAGGCAAAGATGAAGAAGCTTTGTGCAAAGCATAAGATTCTCTTTGAATGGATTCGGGTGTCGGGCCCAAATACGTGTAGTCAACAGATGTGCATAGTGGGTTGTACTTCTCCCTTTATCCTATTTTTTGGAATTTTCTCTACTGCATGAGACTGACATCCATGCAGTTGCATTCTATAGCATATGCTTATATCCTCACAGTGTGTATACTATATAGAGAGCATTTGCATTGAAAACCCATCTTTGAGGATATTACCTTCTTCTTTAACTTTAAGCATCGTAAAGATATCCCATCCCTCACTTCGAAGCGACTTCGGGCAACAGAGTCATAATGCATGGGTACAACAAGTTAGGTAACATCAAGCTAGAATGGTTTTACGTTGCACAGCAAGAAGGATTCGCTAAGAGGTGGATCAAATGCGGTAAGTGTTTCATCGTCATCCATATCTTCCAAGTTCATTTGAGTGTATCTATCATTTTGTGTCTTTGTGCAGTCGAGACTCCAGCCAAGCCCACAAGAAATATCTATCACACGACTTTCAGTACTTTAAGGAGTGTCCCAGTGGTGAATGAAGCATAAAGAGATACACTGCTAATGAATTCATGCATCATTTACGTTTACTCAACATAAACAGAATTTTAGGTACAGGCGGTTCTTGAGCTCGAGCGGTCCTTCCCCCGGTCGGAGGGCCAATAGCAGTTGAGTCGCAGCCTCAAGCCCAAATCGAGGGTGCAGCTAAGGAAGTAGTTGCCTGTGGGACGAGTTAGGAACCTGCGGGAGAGGTAAGCAAAGTGGGAAAGCAAGAAAAATCCCCAGAAAAAGAGGTTAGGGAAGGGCATAAGAGTTCCCCTTTAGAGAAGCAGCCTGTCGAAGATTGGCCTGCTAAGACTCCATCTTCGGCAAAATCTCCTGTTAATGGCAGTGAATTGAGTGGCACAAAATTGCCATTTAACTTCTAAGTGACATTCTACTCAGGGGCGGAGGGAAGTTAGGCCTGGTGAGGTCACATGACCTCACCAGAAATTCAGCACATATTATTAAAAAAAAAAAAAACAACGTAATCAAAACAAAGGAGGAAGAAACGAAAAAAAGAGGCTGCCATGAAGCACCGACATAACCATGTCTTCAGTTTCCAGAAAATTCAGCTGGCAAGAAAACACAAAATCTCTGCCCTCTTTTCAGCCACCCTCGTTGTCCCCACGCATAAACAAAACCCCTGATTTTGCCGGCTTTCAAATAGCTGCAGACCGAAGAAGTACGAACTCGAGGCTTCCTCCTGGTAGTCGACCAACAAGTCCGTCGCAACCTGACATCACTCCACCTCAAATCGGCACCTCCAAATCGCGAGTTCCAGGACCTGCAAACCCTAATACGCTGACATCTGAACAGGGGCTGCCGAAATTGATTCTCCAAGAACCCTCCGACCCAACAGACTTAGCTTCTCCTCTTGTGCCCCCTCCTCCAACGATTGATGAGGACGGCTTCCAGCTGGTATCATCCCGGAGGAAGAATAAAACGGCGCAGAAAGATAGAAGGTACTTTAGATCTGATAACAAGACTGAAGGGAAGCTGCACGACCTAGAAGGTTCAAACTCGGGCTGGCCGAATCTTCCAGTTATGGGTATCGACAAAAACAAATTTTTGTGTCTTTCCCAGGGTTATTCTTCGCTGCAATCTACAGCTATGTGTAATTAGCTAATACTATTTATAATTTCTGCCAATTCGAAATTAATTTTTTAGGGTTTTACTTGAATCAATTAAGCAATTTGGGGCTATTGATTTGAACTTGGCTAGTGATTTTTATCTATCGTTGTTACCATTTAACTGCTGCACTTATTTGAGGTTCATTAGATTGGCTTTAAATATTGTTTTTACTTGCTGTTATTATGTAAAACAATAAGTTCATTAGCAGCAGTATTTCTATCTGATCTGAACAAAAATCACTTATTTGTTTTTCGGATTTGCGAATTTTTTTCAAAAGATCATTTGAGAGCATCTCAAAAGAAGTTGGTTCTTCTACAAATCAAGTTACTCTACATGTTATATTCTGTGTTATATTTTATTCTTAAAAAAAAAAAAAATCGGGGGCTGTCACCCCCAGCCCCCCTTACATTATCCTATTGTGACCTCACCAACAATATTTTCTGGCTACGCCACTGATTCTACTGCCAGATGTTTAGTATTCTGCTCAGAACTTGGATCCTACATCATTCGTCCTAGCCTCCGAAGAAGATACCACACTAGTCAAAGCTAGGAGACCACTACGACCGGTCAAACTCTAGGCTTGGATCTATTAGGGGATCATAACAACAGATGTTTTCCCATGGAAATGGCTCCGTAGAAGGTATCTCTTCACTTCATCCACGGTTAGAGAAAGTTATCATGGCATGCCATCAGGAGGTTGGATTATCAATTGATAGATCTATTATTCAGTGGGGACTAACACTTGTTGCTCTTCCACTTTAGGTATAGTGCAAGCCAAGGTGGCCCCTAGGATGGAAGCAAAGGCCGTGGATGAGCCTCAAGCTCCTCCCGATGATGATGAAACCAATGAGGAAGTAATGAAAGATGCCTTGAAGAACTTGGATGGCAAAGAGGCCTATGCCGAAGGTGATGACAACGTGCTCTACACCGAGAATTTGGGAGGAAAGGTGTTTTGAGCATGACGGAACTCCAAGTGCTGCATGGAGTGAAGCTTCTAGAAAACAAGAGTAAGTTAGGACCTATCTTTGCCAATCCCTTACATATTAACCTTCCTCCCGGTGAGTCCCAACCATAAGTCCTTAGTGCGGGTGTGTTGACCGAGGAAATCAAACCACCCGGGAGGGAGAGGCGATCAAAGAAGAAGGTCGACCAACCCATATCGGGGCCGAGGAGTCTTCCAGCGAAAAGTTTCAGAAATAGTTGCATAAAGATTCCGAGTTAGAGAATATGAATAAGAGGAAGTCTAAGACTTAGTGGCTTGTTATCCTTGTAGTTCTTATTTCATTAGCCTGCTATGTTTGTATGAGTATGACCCTCACATTTTGACTTTGATTTTGTATAAACCTATATCTCACTTGTGAATAAAATAGTCTTTGTCTCGCAAGTTTACCTTGCTTTACATTCAATGTATTCATGAGCTTACTAAGTCTCAATCAACTTATAAGCAATTTTGCCTAATGTGAATAAGTGTTTTAGTCTAGAGGTGGTGTGTATGCCCCTTACTAACTTTAAGTCCTACGCCACGTTCAGGGTATATTCTAAAGGTAATTTTCAAGTCTACACTTATGCCCTAATCCTCAAGAGTGTTAGTTATCAACATTTTTATGTTTGGTCCTTAAAATTTATATCTTCTGTTGCTAATCAGGTTAGAGTTATGGGTTAAGAGGTTTCAAATCATGGTGCACCATTCATGCTAACCCAATTGTTTTGCACTCTCTCTTAAGTCATTGAGAGTTAGAGTTGGATGCACGAATGGTTATTTACATTCCTTCAGTTTAGCCTTTAGTATGAGAATTGCCTTATCGAGAATTTGAGTCATGCTTGAGTTTTGTCAACTCTTATCTAGCTAATCGCGGAATTGAGTAAGCTTATTGAAATGTGAATGTCGTTGGGGAATTAGTCACTCCCTTCATTCGAGTCTTGATGTAGGTCGGTCGAATCACAACTCTTAACCATATAATTGTATATAATCAGAGTGCATGGAAAGAGATATTATTTAGAACACGATAGCAGTTGGCGAGTTATGCCTTATAATACAATAACAAAGATGAAAGCTTAAGTAAAATACGCCGCAAACGCTCAACATTCCATGCTCTTAGGAGTCGGTCGCCATCAACAGTTGTTAACCTGGAAGTCTTTTATCAAGTTTCTGTTGGATGACGTAAGGTCCTTCCCACTTCTGGCCCATGTCGATAGGGCCAGGAAAGACACACTTCAAGATGAGACTATCAAGTTCAAAGGTTCCAGGCTAAACCTTCATGTTGTAGTATCCAAAGGCCCAATGTCTATGTGCTATAGCTCGCAAGTCGGCTTCCTCTCTCCTCTCATTAATTATGTCGAACGATTCCAGGAGAAGTTCCTTGTTAGTCAATGATCATAGTAGGCAGTTCGATGAGATGAAACTTCGAGATCTATGGGTATGACTGCTTAAGATCCATAAGATAGCGCAAATGGAGTATGGATAGTCATTTGGGTTATTTGTTATTCCCGTAAGGCTAATGGTCGCCCATCTACCTATTTTCCTACGGCCTTCTCCAATCATTTCTTCAAAATTGACTTTATAATCTTATTAATTTACAGCTTTAACTTGTCCATTTGATTGCGGGTAAGCGACTGCTATATATCTATTCTCGATGTGATTATATTGACAAAAATCTTTGAAATCTGAGCTATCAAATTGGGTCCCATTATTAATTTTAATGGTTCTAGGAAGTTCAAACCAACATATGTTGTTCTTGATGATGAAGTTAATCACTTGCTTTGTCAAGATCATGGTAAGTGGTTCAGCTTCATCCCACTTTGTTAAATAGTCAACCATCATGATCATGTACTTTGCTCCACTCTTGCATATCAGAAGGCTACCGATGATGTCTACTCTCTATACCGTGAAAGGCCAAGTACTTACCAATTGGACGAGTTGAATTAGTGGAGCTCTCAAAATCTTGGAAAATCTCTGGCATCTGTCGTAACATCATGAATAATCAACTGCATGTCTGTTGACAGCATGCCAGAATAGTCATATCAAAGTATCTTTTTTGTCGAAGTTTGCCCCTTGGTAAGATCGCCGCACTAGCCTTTATGCACCTTTTGCAATACTCTCCTGGAATTATCGTGAGATACACACCAGAGAGGGGAGATGGAGAAACCCTTTCAATACAACGTGTCTTTTTAGATGATATATTTGGAAGCTTGACATAGGAGAGCATGCTTCTCATTCTTTCGTTCAGTTAGCATTCCATGCAGGAGGAAGTTCTTGATGGGAGTCATCCATGACTCCGGGTGGGGTTCGACATCCAACGCCCTATCGACTTCCATTTGAACTATGCATGGGGTAGCCAATGTTTCTGTTGGAACCAACTCCGTCTGCACCGAATTTTCCGAGCTAGCAAGATTCGCCAGTGAGTTTTCTTTCTCATTCTTCTCTTATGGGATGAATGAGATACAATAATAATCAGACTCGACTAACAACTCTTCATCTCGATCAAGATAAGCAACAAGTCATGCCCCTTGGTTAGGATTGACCTCCTTACTTGAAATACGATGACTTGGGAGTCGTAGAAGATATTAATGGCTTTCACTCCCAATTCCTTCATGAATATAAGCCTGACAATCAGGGTTTCGTACTTAGCTTCATTATTGGTCGCCAAAAAGTCCAACTTAAATGCATAATAGATAGATCATTCCTTAGTAGTTAATAAAACAACTCCGACACCATAACATCGATCATTACAATTTGCATGAGTAAGTAGCTTCGATATTTATTTTAATGGATCAACTTCTTAAGTACTGTCATCTGGAGCTGTAAACTCTGCAACGTAATCCACCAGGGCCTGTCCTTAAATGTCCCTCCGAGGGGTGAATGTAATATCGAACTGACTTAGTTCAATGTTCCACTTAAGCAACCTTCCAGATGCTTCAGGTCGCTGAAGGACATGTTGTAGCAGCTGATTAGTGTACACCTTGATGGAAGGGGACTGAAAATAGTGATGTGGCTTCCTCGAGGCTATTTGGAGGATGTAAGCGAGTTTTTCAATTTTCGGGTAATTACACTCTACCCCCATCAATCTCTTGCTTACATAGTACACTGGTCAACGTACCTGATTTCTTCATGAATAAACACTGAGCTAATGGCATGCAAGGTAGCGCTAGATATACAAATAAGTCCTCATGATCAATCAGCGAAAATATAGGAGGCCTCTCCATATGATTCAATAAGTTCTGGAATACTTTGATGTAGTCTACAGTCCAAGAAAATTCGGGCTTTTCCTGCTTTATCAAGTCAAAGAAAGGTAAGAATTTGTCGATGACCCTGGATATAAATATGCTTTGGGTCGCCATCTTCCCAATCAAGATTTACACATCTCGAATCTTCCAAGGTACCTGAATGTTTTGTATGGCTTTTATCTGCTCGGGTTGACTTCAGTTCCTCAAGAGTTGATGAATAAACCCAAAAATTTACCTAACGCGTAACTAAAAGAGCATTTCAAAGGGTTGAGTTTCATCACAATGATCTTATACTAGTAGAGAATATTGAACATTTTCGCTATGTCGTCAACATAGTTGGCCGATTATTGCGACCTTACAAGCATGTCATCTACGTACACTTCTATCGACCTCCCTATTTGCTTCAGGAACATGTAGTTTACCAGCCGTTGATTTGTCGCTTCGGCGTTCTTCAATCCAGACGGTATGACCACATAATAATACAACCCAAAATCTATTATAAAGCTGGCATGCACCTGATCAGGTAGTGCATCGGGATCTGATTGTATCTGGAGTATGCATCCATGAAGGAGAGAAGATCATGTGTAACTATTGGGTCTACAAGCTGGTCAATTCTCAAAAATGGAAAACTGTCTTCGGGACAAGTCTTGTTCAAGTCTGAGAAATCAATGCTTGTTTTCCACTTTCCATTGGACTTCTTCACAAGTACCGGATTCGATACCCAGTCGGGATATAACGAATCTCATATAAACCCGTTGCTCTTAAGCTTCTCTACTTCTTCCTTCAACTCTGCCGACCTTTCGGGATCGAAAATACGCCTTTTCTGCTTCATCGGGATGTATTTCAGATCGATATTGAGCGAATGGATCATGATGGTTGGCGATATAACACATATGTCAGCACGGGTCAGGAAAACACGTTAAGGTTTGCATGGAGAAAGTTTGTCAGTTCCCTCCTCCAGAAGGGTCCAACATGGGATTCGATTTTCAAAACCTTAAAATGATCGTCGTTATCAATCTATCGCCACCATTGTCTCAGTGAGGGTCGCCACTTGTTATCCTGGCTCCTCATCTTTTCTTGGATCAATGTCATTGAGTTGATGGCTATATTGTCTGGTCCATGATTTGTCCTTTACTTGCAATGCATCGGCACCCCTGATTCAAAGGGAACTATCCACCTCTTTGCCTTCTTCTTGCTACTGGCCTCTCTCCATTAAGCTAAGTAGCATTTATATCCTACTACTTGGTTTCCTCACACAACCCCAACTCCATTCTCAGTCGAAAGCCTCAACAACAAGCAACAAGGAGCTATACACGCTTTGAATTCGGCAAAGACCGATCTGCATGGAAAAACATTGTTTGAAGGGTTAATGTCCAACACAAGGAAAAGGAGGATCTGCACTCTCCTATGGTCTCCCTCACCTAGCTTTACTGGTGATTTAACTATTCGTACCGGTTCATTTGCAATTTCATTGAAGCCCTGTAGTCTAGACTTACACGTCTTCAAGTCTTTTGCCTCCAACATCATCTACTCATAGACTTGTTTAAATAAAATATTCACGAAACTCCTGTAGTCAATAAGGACTTTCCGCACCAAGGTGCATGGCCTAAATCACTAAAGGGTCAATACTCGAGGCCTCCATGTACCGGTCCAGATTTTTAACCGTTATATTGAACATTTAAAAATGGATTTAAATGTTGATTTGGGATTTAAATAGCTTGAATTCAATGATTTTGAATATTATATGGATATAAATAATAAAATAACAATTTAATTCCAAAATAGTCGAAATTTAATGGATTTGCATTATAATATGACTTGGCTATATAAAAGAGTATAATTTAGTTTAGAATTGAATTATATAACGAATTTGATTGTTAAACAATGTTTAAGCATATAATTTATATTTTAATTATAAAACGAGTTGCAATGTCGCGGTAGTTCGTAGTTTTAAGTTTGAACTTTAAATGAATGTATAGGATCCAATATAATTTGGAATTCTTTGAAACAAGAATTGTCTGGATCTATAGGATAATATTTTTATAATGAAAGAGAAAAATCAAGATTTCATCTTGTAGATTTTGAGTTATATCCAAATCAAATTTTCAAAAGGTCATCATGGAATCGTTTATAAACCATAACGATTTATTAATAAAAACAAGAGGGTTATTAATATATTTAATATCGATTTAACTTGAAACTCAACCTGAAGTAATTTATTATGAAACTATATGGAATTTTATCTAAATATGTTTGATAATAATAATTTATTATTATTATATTGAGTGTTTTGAAATTGATTTATATCGATTTAAATTTGACCCTTAAAAATTGCTTTTATTCAAATGGCCTCGGATTTCAAGGTAACAAATTTTATTGAATCGGTAATGGCTCATTATTGTTAGATTTCAAGTTTCGTGCCAATCGGAGTTATTATGTGAGCATGTGAAAATAAATATGAATAAATCGACCATTTGGACTCAAACCAATGCTATTTTAGCAAACAAACTCGGATTTCGATGAAACAAGTTTCACTGGGTCCGAAATGTTGAACTATAACATGCTGTCCATTTTCGTCGAGAATGGAATCGTATGTGCTTATATGAATCAATAAACATCAATCGGAAATGGCGATAGGCACGAAATATATATTGTTAATCGCATCCAATAAAATATTGTTAGTCATCTCAAGATAAAATAATATATATCTACGCTATATACACCCTAATCTCAGCCAACCCTCATCTCCAACCCCCATAACCGACATTTTGCATTTAAGCCTAATTCACATTTTAATTTATATAAAGCAAACGATCGAGAATGAGAGGAATTCGATAAATGGAGAGTTGTAGATCATGGTGAGGCTAACCTATAGATAAAATTTGGTGGCGAACGGGTGTCGGTGTTGGTCAGAAATCGTGAAGACAACGAGAGAAAGGACTTTCGTATTTATTAATTTATGTGCAAACCGTCCTATTTTAGGCGATCGAATCTGAAACAAATTTGGAGAGGGAAGGAAGGGCTACCACTTTGGTGTTGGAGGGTTTGCCTTATATGGTCGGTGCTTGGAGAATTTGCGAGATGATTGGAGACATTAGTATTTGGGTAGTTGCGATCGAAGATCAGCCGATTTAGTGTTGTTAGAGGCCGAATTGATGGAGAAGATCAATTGGAGAAAGGTTGGCAGGAGAAAGGTTGTCATTTTGGCAGAGGTCTGGTCTTTCGTGGTTCATCCTGGACAGAGATAGGAGCAGCTTAGTCATTTCCGGTTGAAGCGATTTATTGGCGACGTTGGAGGGTGTTGGAGTTGGCATCCACGGCTGCGGCATGCCTAGGTCAGGCAAGGTTGGTGATCGATCGGCGGTCGGCTGTAGTTAAACATTGAGGCGGCAGTGGGTGGAGTTTGCTTTTGTGATTTTCGTAAATCTAAGATGTCGAGGTTTGGTTGAGTGTAGAAGAATTACCATGGTTCATCATGGTGCTAGTGAAGTGATTAGCCATTAATCTCGATTTAGAGGCAATACACGGGATTTATAATTTTAAACGTAAACTAAATTATTATATTTTATATAAAAAATTATAATAGTGATATCTCGTTCATTCGTGATCAGAACTGGATGAAGCAGGATACATTGGAATCGCAGAGATAAAGGCTACGTAATCGAGCTGGGTTAGTCGGGATCGGAAGCGATTGAGATTTCGTGTAATTTTAAACTCTTGTTTAAAATTATATTAAACAACGAGACTATTATCAATCAAAAATAAAATGGTGAGTTAACTCTCACTCTTTCTAGAATTTTATGATGTGTTAAAATTCAATAATTATAATTCATAGTTAATAATTTAAATTAGTTGATAGGGTGCTTTAGATGCTTATTGGTTGTACAATGGTTGTCGATGTTTATATTTACGTCGTATTGGATGATTTAGTTTAAAAATTCTTCATATGCTATTATAATATGATGTTATGAACTATGATGTAGGGAAGACTGGGTTGGAGGGATCCAACCAGATTCTAAAATAAATTATATATTTTTTGTTTTCCCTATTATTTATATATGAATTGTTCATCCCAAGTAACTTTATATACCGAATAGAGGTTGATTATTGATTGGATGTTGATCATTGAATTGGAATTCAACGATTGTTTGTTCTAATCAATAGATAGTATTGATTAAGTGGTTGGTGACAAATGGCCTAAAACCCGTTTTTTAGATATTGATTATTGTTAGGAAAATTGACGCAATCAAAGTTATAAAAATTATTTCTATAACTAAAGCAAAGGTTTTTGGTTATATTTTATAAAAATAGATGTTTTATTAATCAATTAATATTTTATAATTACCAATGATTATTCTGACATTTTAATAAGTTTATAAGCAATGCAGTCATAAATTAACCTAAGGGTTAACAATTTAGGACAATTGTCTTGAGAGAACAATTGAGCGATGTTAATAAGTTAATCACATAATTATTTTAATATAAAGGGTTAATAGAAATCAGTTAATGAGCTAACTAATGTTTACTAGTTGACTTAGTCAACTGTTTAATTAAAATTTATTTCTTAAATTTGTTTCAATAGTTTTTAACAAATAATTGTTTAAACTTAATGATTGTGCATAAGTTAATTAATCTCTTGATTAATCATATTTTGAGATAATCGTCGAGAAGTCGTTTATTAATAAAATTGATAATTATTTAAATAACCTTTTAAAGAAAAACTAATTATTCTATTTTAGACTAATAACAAAAATTAACTATTTTTATTTAAATAACGATAAAGTTAATAATTATTTTTAGAGAGATCCACTTTGTAAATGAAATGCATTTTAAGAAGTGATCAAGTAGTAAATGGATTCTTAGTTTAATCAGACTAAGAAATTATGTAAGTAGATTTTAGAAATAACGCCGATTTTTATAAACAAAGTTATAAATGAGGTTTAAACTAAGATGATGGTTTTCAAATAAGTGTTTTGCTAAAAGATTGAACCAATTGTAATTGGAAAGAGATTTAAAATGCAAGTGATGATTTATTATACCATATTAAAATAAAATGGAATGGTAAATAGAATTGATAGGATCAATTCTGAGTTACGAAATGGTATTTATCTTAATATAAAAACGTTGTCGATGAAGGTCTGAGAGGTAAATAGAATACCGTAACTTGAACGACTTCACTATTATTATCAAAAATGGTATTAGTTTGTAATAGTAAAGTTGATATAAAGGAGATGTGTGAATACATAAAATATTTCCAAAGCAAAGGAAATACAAAAGGAGTTTGAGAATATAAATGATATTTCGAGATAATAAAGAGATTAAAAAGGGGATTATTGAATACCCCTATTTTCAAAGGTATAAAATATAGTTTTGTTCAATGATGTTGGGATCGTGAAAATAAGAATAAGGCGTGATAGGGTTTTGAAATGAAATTGGATTTTTAGAAATATAATTATAATTTTCATAAGCGGGCTTGTAAGCCTTAATTAATAAGATTTTAAAGTTTAATGGAACCATTTAAGGTTATAATATGTAGAATATGTTGCTTGGTATTATTTTGTTCATATAAGATTGGTAATTTTACTTATATCAATTGGTTATGCATACATAAATTATATTTTCCAAATAAAGGAAATAGGAGAGGTTTTCAAGAAATATTGCAATAACTCATGCTTAAAGTAAATAAGAGAAGTACTCGAGATAAAAGAGTCTGGTAAATACGTTATTACAAAATTTTAAGTATTGATTAATGTTTTCAAAGTAATGAAAACAGAAGAATATTTGTTAAAGACAAAAATATATACAATCAGTTTCTAAGAATCGATGGGATGTTTTGGGTGAACGGTTTTTATAATAAAGGGACGAGTTTTAAATGTGCTTATGAAGGATAAGGGTTAATATTGTTTTCGAGTAATGGAAAAATAACAGAGGTTTGTTGAGATGAGTTATGGATCGATTTTTAATCGATAATTTTAAATGAATGGTTTGAAATGAAATGGGCCTGAACCGCCAAAGTACTAATTATACTATTTGAGTTGATAGTTAAAACTCCAATCATCAATAAATGTGGTTTAGACCTTTGACGTGTTAGTTCGAAGAGATCGGAATGGGAACCAGACTCAAAACCACTTTGAACCAACTGTGCGTTTGAATTTAATTTGCAAAGATGTTATAAAGATAGAGCATTAAAGACTGTGGATCTTCATGAGCGGAAGAACTACTTGTTAAATTTTTTTAGTTTGGCCACCAGAGTTACGATGACTTGTGATTCTGTCGTGACTGGAATCTTTGGATTGCAAGGACTACTCGCTACTAATCCTCGGGGTGACTTATATATGGGATGGTGTAGGTGGCTGCCTTCGATTCATCCTATTCCCATATGACTTGTATGGACGAATGTCTGACAGAGTAATTCCTGGGAGTCACGTATGTTGATTTTTACAAATATACCAAGTTTGGTAGCGGAGAAGACACCTTCTATTAGTTTAACACCAAGAGTATATTTGTGGATGCCAATTAGCGGTTTGAAGGATCTAATATTGTGGCATTTAAAGTGAATGATGATGTGACGTTCTATAAAGTTAATCGTGACCTCAAGTCTCATGAACCGAGAAACGATAAAAATCAAGCAGGCAACATGGCTATGTGGGTCATGCCCATTAGGGCGAATTGTCACCATCTAGAGAAAATTCTATTGTCCTTCTTTTGTTTTTGTATCTCCTGGGAAATGTGGTGGCTGCAGCCATAGGGTGACTATATATTCGATACACTCAAGTTGAATGAGTGGTCGGTCATGTGTGGCCGAGTCGTAAGATGTTCTTGTTGAACCTCTGTGTATTCCCTCTAGAGTACACTAAACGGAAGGTGGTCCTATACATTGTCATGTTTGGAAATCCAAACTCCAATACGAGCCCTGTGGTTTTCGATTATATAATAAGTACATGGAGCGTGAGATGCAAACGTTTTGTTAGATGGTTATTTATTTGTGGTTTGATATACATTATTATAATATACTAGATTTTGATATAGAAAATTTTGGGTTATCGTAAGGTAAAAACTGCCGATGTTTATGTATGGACTGGTCTTCCTTTTCGTTTTATTTTCTAAAGTTAAGCAAGATGGTTGTGTTATGAATTTATCACTGAAAGTATTCCAGACTGATCCGGGTGAATTTTGCTTTGCTTCAAATGTGCTCTGGTCAGAACCAACACATCATCAAGTTAGTTTTCGTTTGGAGCGTCAAAAGAGGAGATGGAGTCGAGATGTATATCCATATTTTTTTGGTACTAGTTCGTTCTGCTATGTGTATTGTATTGAATCGTATGTGTACTCTCATATTTTAATATACATTTTCTTATTGAGTAAAGAATTTTGATATATTAAATTTTGTCCATTCCACTGTGAGACTCTGATTTTTTTTATTCTTCTATTCTAATATTTCTTTCTTCTTCTCTCACCCTCTAACTTCTTTCTATTAACAATCCGCTTGCCTGTGTCGTTTGAGTTGGACATGAGTAGTTAAATGGTATGGAAAAGTCGGGTCATTACACTCCACCCCATCCACATCTTTGCTTCTGAAGACGACGCCATCCGCTATTGTCCTTTTTTTCTTCACAGGAGTAGCCTCCTCTACAGTGTTACATTCTCGACCTTGATGTGTTTTACTGCATTAACGTGTTGTTCCATTGTCCGAAGACTATAACCAACTGATTGTGGTCCTCTGGCAATGGTGTTAATAACAATTATTTTGTTCTATTGTTGGGCGATGGCTCTAGGAGCTCCATGAACCTGATGATTGGGGTCCAAAGTCCCTTTCCCCCTATCCCATGGGGCAACTTGATACTCATCCAACTTCCCTTCTCGAATCAAATTTTCCATGATGTCCCGAAGGTAACGAACTCATTAGTTTTGGGGGCTGAGATAATTATGATGATGGTTTTAATGACAACAACCTTGTTTTAACTATTATTATAAAATATATTCTAACACTATTGTATGTATATATATATATATATATATGTGTGTGTGTGTGTGTACGTATATGCAACAATAATATATAGTTTTTGATTATTGAAGACCATACAGTTTAGAGATTCAGTATCACAAAGAAGAAGAGGTTAAAATTGAAGATCGATGAGTAACAAGATTTCAAGAGTTCAAAAAATTTGGATAAGTAATAGTGTCTAAAATTTCTGTAACATCCCCGTTTTTTATTGATGTTATAACACAATTTATGTTAGATTTATTTTAATAATTTATTTGAGATAATAAATTATGAATAATACATATGGGGGATTTCAAGTATATATATATATATTATGACTTAAAATTCTAGATTAGTATATATATATGTATATGAAACCAATAAGTAAACAATATTTTATTAATTTCGTATAGGTAATATTGAATTTGAATATTAAAGAAAATTAGATTTATAATAATTTAAAAATCATATATATATATTTATACATGTAAATGTTGGTGTAACATAATTATTTGTATTGGAACTCGCAGTAGCGTCATAATACTATTTAAGAATTTCCAATAGCAAAGCCTTTCGGATCATGTCGTTTTTCCCTTTTAAACCATATGTATCAACAACCATTTGCTTGTATTAATGCAACGTCTAATTGCTTCATTGAACCAAAATGATAGCTTCTGTTCTTTTTAACCAACTCAGCATGAAACCATTATTACCTTCTTGATGTTAATCACATGGTGCTCTATGCACATATAGGGAAGCTGCTCGTTTCAGATAACCATAAGAAAAGCCTATAAGAAAACATGCACAAACGTTTACCAATACACCATAGTATGTAGCTCTCAACAAAACAGACGCCTCTAATCTAGTATGAATTCATTTCCAAATAAATCAATGTGATTACTTTATACGGCATGTAATAACCAACTTGATATTTAATTCCAACAAGTCTTCTTCTCAACTCCTTGTTTGTCAAAAAAGCAATGAACTAATGTGCATACAAGGATATCATCCAACCACTTTCCATGACTCAGTGTGTTCAAGCCCAAACCTTCATTATGAAGTCTTACTGATAGCTAGTACGCAAACGTTTCAGTTGTCATTCAAACTTGTTTTAATGCGTAGAATTTCATAGAGAAATAAATAGGAATATTTGTTGTATATAACAGTGTTGTATACACAATTATATGATTTTTGTTTGATGATAACAAACAAATAAATATTATTTTAAATGTGTTTGTTACTGTACTATTCTATATATACATCATAGACAGGAATATACTATTTATATTTAAATAGAATACGAATGTACAGACATTCATATATTCATACAGTATTTTATTTAAATTAAATATTATATTTCAATCTTTCAAATAGTACAACTATTTATAACTCCACTATTTACAATTCACTTGAATATGTTTGAATATTTCTGACATGACACATCACACATGAAATTGTAATATTAAAGGAATTCAAATTAAAATTGACAGATTGAATTAAACACAATAAAATAATATTTTATTTCAATCAAATCTGTTTATTACAAATAGCACCACAATTTCATTTACGTCTATAATTGATTTCATACACACAGATTCCTCATACATCACTCATTACTCAATATATTTACCTATACAAACACACACTGACACTCTGTCTTCAGACTTCTGAATCTTCAAGTGCTCCAATCCAGTTTACCATCTGCTCACCTGTCACATAAAATAGAAACACACACAGTACACTGCAATAGAAATAAAACTGAAGAGCATACAAATTTGAATTTTTTTAAATTTTATTTGCCTCAGAATTTCGGTGTGTTTCTCACCATTTTTCTAGACGTGGTCATATATGCAGGGATAGGAAAAAATGTTTGCGGCTGCATGTACACATGTGTATAGATATACACATGTGCACTGCCTCGCTAATCAGCGAGCAACTGAGGAGTAGCCACGAGGACCATCTTAACTCAGTGCATGTGAATTTGCTCGAGCACAAGTCAAAATAGTACATCAAAGGAAAATCAGCATAATGATAGAAGCTGCAATGAAAAGTGGTCGAGCACAAACTGGAAATGGTTATGATCAAGTCATAATTTCCTGAATTCAAACAAAAGTTTATGGCATAGGCAAAATGAAAAACAGTGAAAGTGAATAATGGTTAAAGTACCAAAAAGTATGGGTCTCAACTGAGCAACAAAGAACCATCTCAAGCATATACAAATGAATATAGCAAATACATAAATTCCAAGCAGAAAACAAAACAATGATGAAGAGAGTCAAGGTTACATGAATCTGTTTCTAGCAAATGCAATGTATTTTCAAGGCAGCACAAAGGGTTCGGACATGTTTAACACAACATGGACCATGGTCAAGCTAAATTCAAATACAATAACTCAGCTCAACATGGTTTTCAAGTCAACAAACATGGCAGTTCAATTATCATGCGGTGATGAGGTTCATCAATGCACAAATGAAGAAACATCTACATAGTTTTTTTTTAAATGCAGTGTCAAAGTTACTGGAGCAAATAGTTCAATCATGTGTGGCAACTTCAGCCCAAGTGAAGATCAAGTGAAGCATTTAAGTACATTCAGAAATGGTCAGGATAGTCCACAAATGAACATAGCATGTTCAAAGGGGAAGCGACATGCAAGAGTAGTCCTATATGTGCTAATACATATACACAAATATGAACGGAAGCATACAATTGGCACATGCAAATGGATATATATATACACACACACACACACATATGAGACAAATACAGACTGGCAAAGCATGGGAAAGTATGGTGATACATGTAAACAACATGGATCATACAAGTGCAGTTCTCATTCTGATCAGTAAAGAGTCAACATGATGCTCAAGACATATTTGCACAATGTAAGTGTAGCAGGAATATGAAAATGGAAGTACCAAAAACTGGCCTGCCCAGATATGTCGAAGCACAACAGTTTTAACAAGTTAAACTCACATACAAATTTTTGGAAGCATAGACAAGATACCAAAGTACAGTATGAAAATGATTTGTGCAGCAATTGTTCTTATCAAGTTAATCCTCTCCGCAACAAAGACATGGCAGTGTTTTTTTTAAGTTTTGGCAAATTATGGAGGCAAAACAGCAATACAAGAATGGTAATATAAACAAAAGACATAATCATCTCAGTGTTTCGAAGCATATATGGCAAGTGCTAATCATAAACATGTTCAAAACACCAATGTAACAATAAACAAGGGAGTGATGTGATCAAATGAAACATCTGTTCTTAACAGTTCAAAAATGACGAGTAGTATCCATCCTATCAAAGTGGAGTGTAAATTCAAAACTTCAAGTGTAATACCAGTTCTAGAAATCACCAAGGAAAAATACCACATTTTTCTTAATCAACATTTTAAAGGGAGGAAGCCAGACAAATTCAAAGTCAAGATTCACACGCACTATATACGGCAAAATTTAAATCGAAGATCTTTCGAAAATACAAGTTCAAATCAAGGACCAAAATTCACGCAATATACATTCAAAAGTTAAATTGAGGAAACCTCCAGAATTCCAGAAGATTTCAAGCACAAAATTTCGTATATATCAAGACCGAATCATCCATACGAAATCAGAGAAAATTTCAGACTTGAAACCCTATTTAACACCTACATCATCACCGGCATTCAGATCATCCAAGTTCAAGCACAATCAAAGAGAATTTCGAATCAAAAAATCATACCAGAGAACAAGCAAGTAACTTGGATCCAAATCGAAGCATCTGAAAGCAACATCGAAGTCGAGTATCAGAAAATCGCACTTCATCACTCAACCGCAGAGATTTGGGGCAAAATTGAAAACCCTAGTTGTGTAGCCGCCGCCATCTTCTTTCAGAGAAAAGAGATCGGGCTAAAGTGAAGTAGTGAAGACAACTAAGAGAGGGTGCAACACAAACAAATATGGCCGGCCAAGATTAAAAAAGGGACAAGGATTTTAATATTTAAACCTAGGGTTTTAAATTGGTTTTATAAGGGTCTTTTAAGTTTTTCCATTTGTTTTAATTTTCTCTTCAGTTTGTAATCGAGCTATAGTTTTCTAATTTGTCTCTAAAACTAGGGAGACGAATTACGGGATTTGTAATTTGGGGAAACCTGGTTTTGGGGATAGAAACCAGTGCAGGGCTTTGAGCGTAGGGTTAAGACCAGTTGGGAGCGAGTGTCACAAGTTTACTGGAGATTGTAAGCGTAGAGATTGTTTTAACTCCTAGTAGAAACCTTAGGGAATGAGCAGTAGGCAGGGTTTTGCCGAAGCTGGGTATATCTGTGTGCTATTTATTTTCCGCATTTATTCTGATTATTATATGTGTTGTGATTATCTAACTACTCTGTGAAAATCTGCGATAAACCCTACTCACCCCCTTTAGGGTTAATTTAGATCCTACAAGGTATCAGAGTAGGTATTTTATTTATTTATTTTGACTCTAGAGTCATGAATCTGTCTAATAACGCGTTTTCTGAGGGTCAGTCCATAGCTAGGCCACCAATATTTAATGGAACCGATTATGCATATTGGAAAGCTAGGATGAAAATTTATTTGAGTCCAGTCAAGTATGATGTGTGGGATATTATTGAAACGGGTTATAGATCTCCCATTGTTATTGTTAGTGGTGTTGAAATTCCTAAATCGAAAGACAGGTGGGATGCTAATGTTAAAAAATTATTTTCAACAAATGCCAAAGCGATGAATGCTTTAATTTGTGCTCTTGATAAAACTGAATTTAATCGAATTTCTCATTGTGAAACTGTAAAGGAAATATGGCATACATTGGAGGTCACACATGAAGGAACATCTCAAGTGAAGGAATCTCGTCTCGCCCTCTTCAGCAACGAATATGAAAATTTCTCTATGCAATTAGATGAAGATATAGAAGAGATGTATGGATGCTTCTCATCACTAGTCTATAATGCAAAAGCTCTAGGCAAAACTTATGCCGAAGTATAATTGATCAGAAAAATATTGAGGGTGCTACCGATAAATTTTGAAGCAAAAGTGACGGCAATTCAAGAATTAAAAGATCTGAATAAAATAAGCATGGAGGAGTTGATTGGAAATCTCATCACTTACGAGATGGAGTTAAAAACAAGAGAAGAATGAAAGAATTCTGAATAAAAAAAAAGACGATCGCTCTAAATAATACTGTTGAAAGTGATGATGAAGATTCCGCTGAAGAGCTAGCCATGGTTTTGAGAAAGTGGGCCAAAGGAAATTACAAGACACGAAAGAAGAATTCAAAAATCGACAAGTCCGAAAGTTCAGATAGTTCATACGATGAAGTGTTTTGCTACAATTGCAAGAAACCCGGACATATCAAACCGAATTGCCCACAACTCAAAAATGAAAAGAAGAAGAAGTTCAGAAGAAAGAAGAAGGCTTTTGCTGCTACATTGGATGATGAGGAAGGAGACGAAGTTTCTAAAAGTGATGAAGAGGAAGCTAACTTGTGTCTTATGGCTCAATCTGATTCGGAATGTAGTGAAGAGGATTCAAGTGAGGTATCAAATTTCACTTATAAAGATTTAATTTTAATGTGTCATGATCTCACAAAAACTATTGATTCTCTTGAACTAAAAGTTAAGAAATTGAAATCTGATAGGTCAAAACTGGTTCAAAAAAATAACAATTTAGAAAGAAAACTTGGAAAAGTTAAGAATTCACCATTTTTAGAAGTGAAAAATGTCAATTTTTGAGTAACGATTCTTTGAAATTCAAAACTAATTTTGAGTTACTTAAAAGTGAAAACGTGAATTTGAAGAACGGAAATCGTGATTTTGAAAAGGAAACTGAAAAGCTTAAAGAATCTGAAAATTTTGATTTTGAAAAGCGAAAACAAATTGAAATTAAAATATCTAAGTCCAATGCTAAAATCAAAGCAGTTAAAAACGAAAATTTGATTTTAAAACAAACTGATGCTGAAAAGAGAAAAATCGCTATTAATTGTTGCCCAAATTTAATGAAAGAAAATAGCGATCTTAAATTTAAAATTCAATGACTTGAGTTAGCTTCGACTAAATTTTCTAAAGGAGAGAAATCGTTTAATATATTTTTAAAAAATCAATTTTTTGTTCAGAATAAAAAGGGACCTGGTTTTGGATTTGGTCTAGTTGAAAAACAATATCCTATTGATTTTAAAAATCCTTTAAATGGCTTTGAAATTGATCAAATTGAAATTTTGAACTCCAATAATTTCAAAGGGTTTTTAAATCATGAACGATATGAAAACTCGTTTAGAAACAATTCAATTAAACGAATTTGGATTCCAAAAAATAACAAAATAAATTTGAATAAATCTAAACGAATTTGGGTTCCAAAGGGTACGTTAGTGGATAGTAATGGTTTGTTATATAAACAGATTGGGGTACCAAAACGTGTAAACGAAGATAAGAGTGGTAAAACAATTTTTGTTAGACCACACGATCCTATAAACATTTAGGTACCGGGGACAGGCTAAGGAACAATTGTGTCTAAAAGACAAAAATTCAAATTATTCCATTTTAGTAAATTGTTTGAAGTTTCTTAGCCATAGATTCAGAGTTGGAGATTCATTGGATCACATCGACTATGGTAAGTCAGGTATGATCTCTAAACTCGTTTTTTCTTTTCTTTTTTGGTTATTTTCCTTTTTTAGTTTTTATTTCTTTTATTTCCTTTATTTTTTACTTGGCTGTTTTTGACATCATTCTTTATTGACCATTGAAATTCTTGGATTGTAAATTTTTTTATTTTTTAAGTGATTTTAAATAATCATCTTTAGATTTGATCGTTGAATATTTCTTGTGCTTGTTTAAAAAATTCTCTGAAAAACTCACTTGTGGTTCTTGCTTTGAAAATGATTTTGTGCTGCTCTGATAAAGAAATTGATTTAATTCATTTAAATATCTTGGTGACTGGATGATGAGTTAAAAAATCAGTGATTAAATATCTTTAAAATCCATAGACAATTTGAATTCAATATATAAATATTTTTAAATTTGTCTAGGTGCAGTCAACATTAGAATTATTAGAAAATTCCATATTCTACTGATTGATTTTTGAAACTGATTTTCAAACTTGCATTGATTTTTTTTCAAAACTCCTCTTGAAATTGATATTTTCAATTTTAAAATTATTATTTGATTATTTATTCAAAAATTGAAATTATCGATTGATTCGAACAATTTTGTGACCCATCAAAATTATTAATATATCTATGAATTTGTGATGGGTTGTGACTATGGTATAATTCATAACTAGAGGAGATTTTATTTTAAATCTCATGATGATTGGATAGATTTTATAATATCTTTGAATTAGAGCTTATTTCACGACCATCTTCTATATCTACCATATTTCTGCCATTCATAATGGTTTTATTTAATTTGTGGAGTTCTAATTATTCTTTGAATTAAAAATAAAGTAAAAATAAATAAATAATTTATCCTTGGTATTCACTCCCATTTAAAAGTCCTCGCGGGTATGCGTGGGTGAATTACCTTAATTTCTTTGTGCTTCCATTCTCACTTAAAAGACCTTTGGGCTGTGCATGGATGGAACTCATTAGAGAGGATAAAGTTAAGTTACTACTAACCCCATTTAAAAGACCTATAGGCTATGCGTGGTTAGCAAGTGCTTAACACATTTTAAGCATATTTAAAATCTTCAAAATTCATATTTAAATATTAAATTGAACTCTCCTCCTTCTATAAAATCCATCGTAAATCCATTCATTCTGAAAGTGAAATTTGCTTCTGATTTAAAGATTATTATGATTTTTGTTTGACTAAATGGGATTTGCGATATTTATTCTCTCTCTTAATTTGAATTTATATTTATGGTCTAAATTTGTCAATGCTTCGATTTCTATTATCCTTTTGATGATAACAAAAGGGGGAGAATGGTCAAGATTTTCGTTGATGAGTATTTAATTCAAAAATATTTTAAGATTGGAAATTAAATATCTAGAGGGAGAATGGTCAATTGGATTTCATCATTCATATTTTCCACATATATAAGGGGAGTTCAGTTGTAGAAGGAGCACACAAATAGGGGGAGCATACAAATAGAGGGAGTAATATATTTCACGTTCAAACACATTCAAAATCTTTTATTTGTTTGTCATCATCCAAAGGGGAAGTTTGTCATATATAACAGTGTTGTATACACAATTATATGATTTTTGTTTGATGAAAACAACCAAATAAATATTATTTTAAATGTGTTTGTTACTGTACTATTCTATATATACATCACAGACAGGAATATAATATTTATATTTAAATAGAATACGACTGTACAAACATTCATATATTCATACAATATTTTATTTAAATTAAATATTATATTTCAATCTTTCAAATAATACAACTATTTATAACTCCACTATTTACAATTCACTTGAATATGTTTGAATATTTCTGACATGACACATCACACATGAAATTGTAATATTAAAGGAATTAAAATTAAAATAGACAGATTGAATTAAACACAATAAAATAATATTTTATTTCGATCAAATCTGTTTATTACAAAACAAAGTACAATTTCATTTACGTCCATAATTGTTTTCATACACACAGATTCCTCATACATCACTCGTTACTCAATATATTTACATATACACACACACACTGACACTCTATCTTCAGTCTTCTAAATCTTCACGTGCTCCAATCCAGTTTACCATCTGCTCACCTGTTACATAAAAATAGAAACACACACAGTACACTACAATAGAAATAAAACTGAAGAGCATACAAATTTGAATTTTTTAAATTTTATTTGCCTCAGAATTTCGGTGTGTTTCTCATCATTTTTCCAGACATGGTCTGATATGCAGGAACAGGAAAAAATGTCTGATGGCTGCATGTACACACGTGTATAGATATACACGTGTGCACTGCCTCGCCAATTAGTGAGCAACTGAGGAGTAGCCACAAGAACCATCTCAACTCAATGCATGTGAATTTGGTCGACCACAAGTCAAAATAGTACATCAAAGGAAAATCAACATAATGATATAAGCATCAATGAAAAGTGGTTGAGCACAAACTGGAAATGGTTATGATCAAGTCATAATTACCTGAATTCAAACAAAAGTTTATAGCATAGGCAAAATGAAAATCAGTGAAAGTGAACAATGGTTAAGGTACCAAAAAGTATGGGTCTCAACTGAGCAACAAAGAACCAGCTCAAGATATACAAATGAATACAGCAAATACATAAAGTCCAAGCAGCAAACAAAACAATGATGAAGAAAGTCAAGGTTAGATGAATCTGTTTCTAGCAAATGCAATGTATTTTCAAGGCAGCACAAAGGGTTCAGACATGTTCAACACAGCATGGAACATGGTCAAGCTAAATTCAAATACAACAACTCAGCTCAACATGGTTTTCAAGTCAACAAACATGGAAGTTCAATTATCATGCAGTGATGAGGTTCAGCAATGCACAAATGAAGAAACATCTACGCAGTTTTTTTTAAAATGCAGTGTCAAAGTTACTGGAGCAAATAGTTCAATCATGTGTGGCAACTTCAACACAAGTCAAGATCAAGTGAAGCATTCAAGTACATTCAGAAATGGTTAGGATAGTCCACAAATGTACACAACATGTTCAAAGGGGAAGAGACATGCAAGAGTAGTCCTATATGTGCTAATATATATACACAAACATGAATGGAAGCGTACAATTGGCACAACGGCACATGCAAATGCAAATGGATATATCACACATATGAGACAAACACAGACTGGCAAAGCGTGGGCAAGTATGGTAATACATGTAAATAACATGGATCATACAAGTGCAGTGCTCATTCTGATCAGTAAAGAGTCAACATGATGCTCAAGACATATGTGCACAATGTAAGTATACAGGAATATGAAAATGGAAGTACCAAAAAACTGGTCTACCAAGATATGTCGAAGCACAGCAGTTTTAACAAGTTAAACTCACATACAAAGTTTTGGAAGCATAGACAAGATACCAAAGCACAGTATGAAAAAATGATTTGTGCAGTAATTGTTCTTATCGAGTTAATCCTCTCCGCAACAAAGACATGGCAGTGTTTTTTTTTTTAAGTTTTGGCAAATTATGGCAGCAAAACAGCAATATAAGAATGGTAATATAAACAAAAGTCATAATCATCTCAGCGTTCCGAAGCATATATGGCAAGTGCTAATCACAAACATGTTCAAAACACCAATGTAACAATAAACAAGGGAGTGATGTGATCAAATGAAACATCTGTTCTTAACAGTTCAAAAATGACGAGTAGTATCCATCCCTATCCAAGTGGAGTCTAAATTCAAAACTTCAAGTGTAATACCAATTCCATAAATCACCAAGGAAAAATACCACGTTTTTCCTAATCAACATTTTTAAGGGAGGAAGTCAGACAAATTCAAAGTCAAGATTCACACGCATTATATACGGCAGAATTTAAATCGAAGATCTTTCGAAAATACAAGTTCAAATCAAGGACCAAAATTCAAGCAATATACGTTCAAAAGTTAAATTGAGGAAACCCCCAGAATTCCAGAAGATTTCAAGCACAAAATTTCGTATATATCAAGACCGAATCATCCATACGAAATCAGAGAAAATTTCGGACTTGAAACCCTATTTAAAATCTACATCATCACCGGCATTCAAATCATCCAAGTTCAAGCACAATCAAAGAGAATTTCGAATCAAAAAATCATACCAGAGAACAAACAAGTAACTTGGATCCAAATCGAAGCATCTGAAAGCAACATCGAAGTAGAGTATTAGAAAATTGCACTTCATCACTCAAGCACAGAGATTTGGGGCAAAATTGAAAACCCTAGTTGTGTAGCCACCGCCATTTTCTTTCAGAGAAAAGAGATCGGGCTTGAGTGAAGTAGTGAAGACAACTAAGAGAGGGCACAACATAAACAAATATGGCCGGCCAAGATTAAAATGGGGACAAGGATTTTAATGTTTAAACCTAGGGCTTTAAATTGGTTTTATAAGGGTCTTTTAAGTTTTTCCGTTTGTTTTGATTTGCTCTTCAGTTTGTAATCGGGTTATAGTTTTCTAGTTTGTCTCTAAAACTAGGGCGACGAATTACGGGATTTGTAATTCGGGGAAATCTAGTTTCGGAGATAGAAACCAGTGCAAGGTTTTGACCATAGGGTTAAGAAAAGTTAGGAGCGAGTGTCGCAAGTTTACAGGGGATTGTAAGCGTAGAGATTGTTTTAACTCCTAGAAGAAACCTTGGGGAATGCAGCAGTAGGCAGGGTTTTTCCAAAGCTGGGTATATCTATGTGTTATTTATTTTCCGCATTTATTCTGATTATTATCTGTGCTGTGATTATTTAATTACTCTGTGAAAATCTACGATAAACCCTATTCACCCCCTCTAGGGTTAATTTAGATCCTACAATAGTTATTTTAAAATTTTAATTACTTCGCCCTGAAGTATATGAAAGGATATGGCTTAAAATGCCAAGATATAGCATTAAATTGATTTGAATGGAATGAGATCAAAAACATTGAATGAGGGTATCTTATTGTGTACATTGACGTGATATTTCAAAAGCTACAGCAAGAACTTTGGTTGATTTGCCTGGTGAGCTAAGTTTAAGATCCTATTGTATGTTAGCTTGTACACAATTGCACATGCTCTCTTGATGACCGCAGCACATGAAAATACACTAGCATCAAGTAACATGATAGAATCAAGATAAAAGACAAGCACACATTTTATTTTCAATCACAATTTCGAACAGCCTGGTTAATAGGATTATGAACACATTATATGTACTTATATAGCCTTGAAATGCATGTGCACATACGTTTTCATGAAATGGCCGTGCTGTTGAACCAGAAATGAGTGAATAGAGTAGACTAACCTATGTCCTTTCCAATCAATATAGAGGCAACCTAGACAACACATCATTCTTTTCAAACAAGAATACTATAGCAGCTACTTACCTCTACCCATGTGACTAGCCTTCAAACCTTCATGAGCAAGTATTGCTCCACTATAAATATATACCCTGTTTCCTTGCTAAACCACATTCAAACTCAATCAAAATCTGAAGAAATAAACCAAATTTGAGAGCAATACAACGGCAGAAGGGTTAGAGTCATAAGAACATGTAACCCGTAGCATGGAAATGAAAACAATGGACTATAAGTGAGTAAACTTCTTTTTCTCCCATTTTTTCTTTTTCTTATTACTGATTTATACAAAATGATACAACTACACCTATACGTGTGTATGTAGTATGGTCCGTTAAACACTTGATATGCATTGATGAAAACTGTGAGGACATCTGAAACTTTATATTGCTTGTAAGCTTTAAAGCCCCGTTTGTTAACTAAACATGAGCCTGGAACTGGAAGGCAAATAACATGACATAACATTTGTGAGTACACTGTTATTTTCACTTTGAATCCATTACCGATGGATACATGTATATATGCTTATGAACATAGTGTGTTAAACAATGTGACCCTCATTTAAAAGTGAATGATAACCTGAAGGGGAATATGGGAAAAGATATTTACCTGTAGTCACAAACTAAACCCAGTTTGTGCCAAAAAACAAATACTTCAATCAAAAGAATTGCATAACACAACCTTGGGCATTTATGGATCCAACTTCGGCATAGAAGCTGTTCAGAGTTAAGGGTAGTTATTTTTTTAAAATGACTTGATCTCAAATTAATATATGCCTATATACAGATATATACATATTATAATACAGGGTTTCAAACTCAAAAATTTATGGTCATGGAATTTAAATTCAGATATATCGTTGTATTGACATGTAACACCCCACCTCCATTAAGGTTACTCACAAAGGGAATGCCTTAACTTCACTGGAGCGTTTTAGGTAAACAGACACAGAATATCACAAGACATATAAAAATTTTGCAGTGGAAAATAAACAACTTTATTAAATCACCAAAATAATTTGTTACATAATACCATGAGTCATAAAACCCTTACAACAAAACACTTCTGTCTTATATTATCAGAGTACATAGGTATTTAAAAGAAAAACACCATTCCCCGTATTAAAGAGCAAGCCATATACGAGACTGAGACTCGAGCCATACTTCAGAAGTAGCTCCTAGAAGATGATATCCAAATTCTGACTAAACCTGGGTGTTTCCTCCCTGAGAACCCGGGAAAGGGGGGAGGAACGGAAGAAAAGAGGCGAAACAAACTAGGTCAGACATACGTCTGGTGAGTCCAGTAACTTTTAGCCAGTAAATAAATAAAGGTAAACATGACAGGCATACAAAGTGGATAAGAGGATTCACGGTACAGATGGCAGGTATGACAGGACCAATAAGGTAAGATGTATGCATGCTTCACTACAAACTACTCTGCACTATTACTAGTAAAATCAAGATAGGATGATCCCTTCCGCTAACCATAATAACGATAATGATGGCGGTAGTTTCGTGTACTCCTAGCCACTGTCATAGGTGCCGCCTGCTCCTATCTCAACTAGTCGTACCCACTACCCTCCTACTATAAATTGGTAGACTTAGGGCATATGTCCGGGTATACCTTAACCACTACCCTAATTGATCGGCTTCCTACTCTATAGATACCCTGTGCTGGTCCCACAACTAGGGGTTATCACTTCCCTAAAGTGGCAACCCAAGGTGTGCACAGTTGTACCTACTGGTGTCATGGTCGTCTTGTCCCCCTCTGCCCGGTCCATGCACGCACATGTCCTCGGTCGGTTTGCGCCGCCCACACCATCCGTCTTGTTTTGGATCTCTTGCAATCAATCAGTAAGTGTGCTCCTTCCCCGCCTAGTACGGAGCTCTTTACTTTGATACCCCTCCGGGTTACTGATTGAAATGGGTCCCACACAACATGATACAAGCTCTCTCCTATGTCTTTTATCCCCACTAGGTTTTCTACTGACTATGTATACCCTAAGGTGTCTTTAATTACATAGCCCTCAATCAGTTATGCGTACCTATAGGTCTCTTTAATACATAACCCTTAATCTACCTATCGGTTATGCTTACCTGTAGGTGTCTTTAATACATATCTCTATCTATTCCCATTAGTTATGCGTACCCCTAAGGGTGTCTTTAATACATAACTTTACTATTTTGCCCCGGTTATGTATACCATTAGGTGTCTTTAATTACATAATCCTTTTTATCTGGTTAAATTTGTGGGCCTATATATATATATATATATATATATATATATATATATATATATATATTACCCACCTACCCTTCAGTTGTACTTAACCCTCCCACTGATTTAATCCTATTTATTTAATGGTTAAGTTTGTAGGCCTGTATATATTAATATTACCCACCTACCCTTCAGTTGTACTTAACCCTCTCACTGATTTAATCCTATTTATTTAATGGTTAAGTTTGTGGGCCTATATATATATTAATATTACCCACCTACCCATTAGTTGTACTTAACCCACCCACAATCCAACTCATTTTACTTAACCCTAACTTATATCTATCATCATACAGTTCACATGTATTAAGTTAGGTTGAGTAGTCTTTTCTTATTACCATGTCCAATTATGGTTATATTGGGCTAGACCTCCCACATTAGGCCTACAACATGTGGATGCTGGATATGTCGGTCAGGTCTGGGCAGCCTTATTCCATGTTGGGTCTAACCTCGTGTCTTAGCCTGAGTCGTATTCACACACTTAGACCTCTCACATTAGGTTCAACATTAGTGGCTGCTGGATATGCCGGTCGGGTCCGGGCAGACTTCCACCACTAATGTAATCATAACCTCGTGTCATAAGTGTTAATTAAATTTTTATACTTTAATTGCTTAAACATTCCTCTTTTATTAATTAAGTTAATTAATTAATCCTTTCCTTTTTATAGGTGTTAATACCTATTTTATTAACAATTTGAATTTCCTATCCATAAATGGTCGTATTCAAATTATACCATTTTTTTTACTCAACTTTACCGATGTCATAATAGGTAATTATTTATATGTTTCCTTACTAGAATCATGTGTCCAATTTACATAATCACTGTATAAATTATGCCTATTACAAATTCCCCTTTTCCCCGTTTCTCAACTATCGTAATCGCGTGCATTTTGGCGTATCGAGGCTACAAAGTAGCCTCGCCATAATAATAAAATAAAGGGAATTACAAGGTGATTATTTCATTACAATTTTTGGCATAAGCATGACAACTAGGGAAAATGACATGATAACTTCGCATATAATTATGATTCACCACATAATTAACAACTTGCATGGATTCATGATTTTGCAACATAACAACTTGCATAGGTTCATGATTTTCAACATAACAACTTGCATAGGTTCATGAATTAACAACATAATTAACATCTCACATAGGTTCATGATTCACAACATAACAACTTGTATAGTTGACTTGCATAGGTTCATGATTTAGAACATAACAACTTGCATAGGTTCATGATTCATAACATAACAACTTGTATAGATTCATGATAACAACTTGCATAGTTTCATGAATTCGCAACATAATAACTTGCATAGGTAACTTTCATTGGTTTATGAATTTCACTTGCATAATTTCATGATTCACCACAACAATAAACTTGTATAATTTCATGATCCACAACAACAATAAACTTGTATAATTTAATGATCCACAACAACAATGAACTTGTATAATTTCATTATCCACAACAACAATAAACTTGCATAACCACAAATAACATATACCCAAATCATAGTCTACCATAATTCACTTTTATTTACTTGAACCTAAAAGTGACTAGAACTCACAGAAGAAGAGGGTCTTGAGTTCTAGGATCTGAATTCTATAATTGATTAGAGTTCCCTTAATGTAGACAATTTCGTTATTGAGATTAGACTTTGATTTGAATTGCATTGAGTTGCTCTACTTTGCTTCTAGTTGGTGGCGGCTACTCTAGGTTTTGGAGAGACAATATGACGGCCATTGATCTAATTTTTTATTTGGTTTTAGGGTTTGAGTCTACATGTGTTTATATAGAATTTCAATTTAATTTGAGCCGTCGGATGCTCTTAGGGTTAATCAAAACCATTCAGTTAGGATAGGGTGACACCTCAGGCCTAATGACTCAACTAGGAGTCAGAAAGGACTCAGCAATAAGTCACAGTGTGGATCAGATCACACCAGAAAGCTGTGCAGGCTTTCTGCTCGGCCTGGGCGCACTTGGGAAGTGCGCTAGTGTATTTTTGTACTGGTGCACTTCCCAAGTGCGGCAGTATAATTTTTTTTCTTCTTCTGGTTTTTTTTTTCCGCCTAACTTCGTTCGTCCATATCTTCTTCATACGGTATCCGTTTTACACAAACTCGGACTCTATCTCAAGCAGAATTCCGAGACGAACGCAATGGCGCAAGTTGTTTCCCTTAGTTCCCACATTTGAAATTAAGTATTCTTAAATTTAGTTAATTTGATTATTCAAAAATTCGGGGTGTTACATTCTCCCCTACTTAAAGGATTTCGTCCCCAAAATCTTCAAGTTAAGAAGAATGTGTCCTACCATCCAATCACCCATCTACTCAACCATCGTCCACAAGCATCCATTGTCCTTAGAAAACTTCTAATGTTGTATGAACATATGCAAAAGTGTGTGTATATGTTCCTTATCTAATGCAAAGATTAGGCGGTCCACTGATTCAGTTGACCACCTTAGTGCGAATTATGTCAGTACCATGAGTCCAACATGTATGCAATTTTCCTATTTGATACATATTATCTCTTCATGTGTGCACAACCATTCATTAAAATGCAGCATCCATATGATAACACAACCATTATACATCCATTACCCTAAATATGCACACATTTTTATATGCAATATGAAAGTGATTTGAGGCGATTTAGTGCCTAATGTGTGTGTAAATGCATCCACGAGCAACCACTATCAAACACTTGCATCCACTTGCAACCATCAAACATAACATGTCTCAAACACATGTTTACATCCATGGATTTCCTATCTAAAGGTCGAAGATTCGATTGATGGGATACAAACAAATGATATAACTAAAAAAAAGCTCTGTTCCCATTTGACATCAGTTAAGAGAATAATTCACTAAGTCTCATCCCCGAAGACCGAAATCAACATCAGACTAACACTCGGAGAATTACCCCGATTAAACAATGTCAAAGCTGGAAATCTACTTCATGCTTCAAGTGGAAACCCCTATCCTTCAGAAATATTCAGATACTTACAGACTACTGGTACAGATCAGATTACAGAATGATTCTCAGAAAGCTAAGCATAATAGACCCTTGCGGGTCACAAGAAACTTTGGGGGTCTTCCCATGACAAGTTAGAAACTTAACGACTCTCCTCTCAAAATATAGAACGACCCTCTACATAGAAAGCTGGTCCATTTAGAACCAACTCATAGCCCATAAACTTGAGCACACAAATTTCACATTCAAATTTTTGATGCCTAATACAGATAATTTCAACCCCTTACAAATCACCAATAAATGAGCCGAACCACCAAAGGGGTTTGAAACAACTACGAGATAAGAAACAAGACTAGTATTAAAGTGCAGAGTCTCAATGCCATAATCCAAAAGAGTCTTAACTTCATAATCAGATAAGGAAATTAAACCTTTTACATAAATTTTTCCTATCTCTATCCATCTGCCACAGAGCATCCACCTACCCTCTAGAAGATTCTATCCTTTGCCCTTGCCTTCTTGAGCAATCCTAAATCAGATGTCATGTCTCATGGCACCGAAAACAACCAACCTTCTTACATGTTAACAAGTCTTTCTGTAAAGTTGCCCCATCACGCGGAAAACCCTACGAAGCCCGAAAGTGGATTAGCCGTAGATGGAATAACTGTGGCTACAGATGGAAGTTAGGCACTTCTTTGCCCTTCGACAGAAGCAATAGTCTCATCATGCCTACGGGACCATGTCGCGATGAGGTTACCTCCCAGAAAGAAAGGAGCCCCAGAGACTCAGAAAAGAAGGAAAACAAGGATTAAACAGAAAATCAGAAGATAGACATATGGCTTTGGGGACTATGTTTTTCAAAACAGACTTTCCTTTTTGAAAATACTTTCTTTTAAAACCTTTTTGAAAAATATTTTCAAAACTTTTATCTAATCCGGTAAGCTTCAGCTCTGATACCAAGTGTAACAACCCACCTCCTTTAAGGTCACTCATAAAGGGAATGCCCTTCAGTGGAGCGTTTTAGGTAAACAGACGCAGAATATCACAAGACAGATATAAAAATTTTGCAGCGGAAAATAAACAACTTTATTAAATCACCAAAATACTTTGTTACATAATACCTTGAGTCATAAAACCCTTACAACAAAACACTTCTATCTTATATTATCAGAGTACATAGGTATTTAAAAGAAAAACACCATTCCCCATATTAAAGAGCAAACCATATACGAGACTGAAACTCGAGCCATACTTCAGAAGTAGCTCCTAGAAGATGATATCCAAATTCTGACTAAACTTGGGTGTTTCCTCCCTGAGAACCTAGGAGGGAACGGAAGAAAAGAGGCGAAACAAACTAGGGTAGACGTACGTCTGGTGAGTCCAGTAACTTTTAGCCAGTAAATAAATAAAGGTAAACATGACAGGCATACAAAGTGGATAAGAGGATTCACGGTACAGATGGCAGGTATGACAGGACCAATAAGGTAAGATGTATGCATCCTTCACTACAAACTACTCTGCACTATTACTAGTAAAATCAAGATAGGATGATCCCTTCCGCTAACGATAATGATGGTGGTAGTTTCGTGTACTCCTAGCCGCTGTCATAGGTGCCGCCTGCTCCTATCTCAACTAGTCGTACCCACTACCCTCCTACTATAAATTGGTAGACTTAGGGCATACGTTCGGGTATACCCTAACCACTACCCTAACCGATTGGCTCCCTAATCTGTAGATACCCTGTGCTGGTCCCACAATTATGGGGTATCACTTCCCTAAAGTGGCAACCCAAGGTGTGCACAGTTATACCTACTAGTGTCACAGTCGTCTTGTCCCCCTCTGCCGGCCCATGCACGCACATGTCCCTGGTCGGTTTGCGCCGTCCACACCATCCATCTCGTTTTGGATCTCTTACAATCAATTAGTAAGCGTGCCCCTTCCCCGCCTAGTACGGAGTTCTTTACTTTGATACCCCTCCGGGTTACTGACTGAAATGGGTCCCACACAACATGATACAAGATCTCCCCTATGTCTTGTATCCCCACTAGGTTTTCTACTGACTATGTATACCCTAAGGTGTCTTTAATTACATAGCCCTCAATCAGTTATGCGTACCTATAGGTGTCTTTAATACATAACCCTTAATCTACCTATCGGTTATGCTTACCTATATGTGTCTTTAATACATAACTCTATCTATTCCCATTAGTTATGCGTACCCCTAAGGGTGTCTTTAATACATAACTTTACTATTTTGCCCCGGTTATGTATACCATTAGGTGTCTTTAATTACATAACCCTTTTTATCCGGTTAAGTTTGTGGGCCTATATATATTAATATTACCCACCTACCCTTTAGTTGTACTTAACCCTCCCACTGATTTAATCCTATCTATTTAATGGTTAAGTTTGTGAGCCTATATATACTAATATTACCCACCTACCCTTCAGTTGTACTTAACCCTCTCACTAATTTAATCTTATTTATTTAATGGTTAAGTTTGTGGGCCTATATATATATATATATATATATATATATATTACCCACCTACCCATCAGTTGTACTTAACCCACCCACAATCCAACTCATTTTACTTAACCCTAACTTATATCTATCATCATACAGTTCACATGTATTAAGTTAGGTTGAGTAGTCTTTTCTTATTACCATGTCCAATTATGGTTATATTGGGCTAGACCTCCCACATTAGGCCTACAACATGTGGATGCTGGATATGTTGGTCAGGTATGGGCAGCCTTATTCCATGTTGGGTCTAACCTCGTGTCTTAGCCTGAGTCGTATTCACACACTTAGACCTCTCACATTAGGTTCAACATTAGTGGCTGTTGGATTTGCCGGTCGGGTCCGGGCAGACTTCCACCATTAATGTAATCCTCATAAGTGTTAATTAAATTTTCAGACTTTAATTGCTTAAACATTCCTCTTTTGATTAATTAGGTTAATTAATTAATCCTTTCCTTTTTATAGGTGTCAATACCTATTTTATTAACAATTTGGATTTCCTATCCATAAATGGTCATATTTAAATTATACCGTTTTTTTCACTTAACTTTACCTATGTCATAATAGGTAATTATTTATATGTTTCCCTACTAGAATCATGTGTCCAATTTACATAATTACTATATAAATTATGCCTATTACAAATTCCCCTTTTTCCCCGTTTCTAAACTAGCGTAATCGCGTGCATTTTGGCGTTATCAAGGCTACAAAGTAGCCTAGCCATAATAATAAAATAAAGGGAATGACAAGGTTATTGTTTCAATACAAGTTTTGGCATAAGCATGAGAACTAGGGAAAATGACATGATAACTTCACATATAATTATGATTCACCACATAATTAACAACTTGCATAGATTCATGATTTTGCAACATAACAACTTGCATAGGTTCATGATTTTCAACATAACAACTTGCAAAGGTTCATGAATTAACACCTCACACAGGTTCATGATTCACAACATAACAACTTTATAGGTGACTTGCATAGGTTCATGATTCATAACATAACAACTTGCATAGGAGACTTGCATAGGTCCATGATTCATAACATAACAACTTGTATAGATTCATGATAACAACTTGCATAGATTCATGAATTCGCAACATAATAACTTGCATAGGTAACTGGCACAGGTTTATGAATTTCACTTACATAATTTCATGATTCACCACAATAATAAACTTGTATAATTTCATGATCCACAACAACAATAAACTTGTATAATTTCATGATCCACAACAACAATGAACTTGTATAATTTCATGATCCATAACAACAATAAACTTGCATAACTACAAACAACATATACCCAAATCATAGTCTACCACAATTCACTTTTATCTATTTAAACCTAAAAGTGACTAGAACTCACAGAAAAAGAGGGTCTTGAGTTCTGGGATCTGAATTCTGTAATTGATTAGCGTTCCCTTGATGTAGATAATTTCGTTATTGAGATTAGACTTTGATTTGAATTGAGTTGCTTTACTTTGCTTCTAGTTGGTGGCGGCTACTCTAGGTTTTGGAGAGATAGTATGACGGCCATTGATCTAATTTTTTATTTGATTTTAGGGTTTGAGTCTATATGTGTTTATATTGAATTTTAATTTAATTTGAGCCGTCGGATGCACTTAGGGTTAATCAAAACCATTCTGTTAGGATAGGGTGACACCTCAGCCCTAATGACTCAGCAAGGAGTCAGAAAGGACTCAACAATGAGTCACAGTGTGGATCAGATCACACCAGATAGCCGTGCAGGCTTTCTGCTCGGCCTGGGCGCACTTGGGAAGTGCGCTAGTGTATTTTTGTACTGGCGCAATTCCCAAGTGCGGTAGTGCAATTTTTTTCTTCTTCTGGTTTTTTTTGCTTATCTTCTTCATACGGTATCCGTTTTATGCAAACTCGGACTCTATCTCAAGCAGAATTCCAAGACGAACGCAATGGCACAACCCATTTCCCTTAATTCCCACATTTGAAATTAAGTATTCTTAAATTTAATTAATTTGATTATTCAAAAATTCGGGGTGTTACACGACAAGAGAAAACTATAATTTTTAAGGGAGGTCTCCAGATTTTAAAAGCTCTGTATCGTAAGTTATAATTTGTTTACGTTTTTGGGTAGAAAAAATAAATTCTCGATTTTTTTTAATGGAATAAAAAACTGTTTGAATGGGAGCATCTGGGGGTTAGATGAAGGCATGGATGAAGTAGGATCAGTGGAAATGATTTGAGGAAGCTGAACGAGTTGTTTTTAGGGTATTTCTAGTACAAATATGATAGGTCTTAAAAAACCTCTTGCGGGAAGGCTAGCTAGAATTTGAAATAATGTGATGGGCGAACGACGGGAATTGAACCCGCGCGTGGTGGAAATCTTTTTTGGATGTGGGATGTTTGATCGGCTCGTCTATGCATTTAAGGAGATCGAGTTCAGTAAGGTTGAACGAGGAGGTGCGGATGAATGTGAAGTTTGTCTAGGAGGCAGCGGTAGGTGCCCAGGTGGTCGGAGGTGATGAAGGAAGTCGGATTTAATAGGAACCTAAATAAGTGTGTGTCGGATTCACGAGGTGCTGCGTAGTAAATTTTAGAGCAAGGTAGTTGTTACGGTTTTTGGTGATAAGGATGAACCCTAGGGGCATGGAGGCGTTTAGGTGGGTGTTGGCGGAGATGAGATGGCCTGAGGTGGTGTTGTGCATATGCACGGCACAAGTGATACTGTCTGAAGCAAAGAAGAATTAAAAGGAGAAGAGGAAAAAGAATTTGGGGAGGGAAGTAAAGTAAGTCGGCCTGTAATGTGGGTGCATGGGTCTGGGTAGTTGGATAGGGCGTGGATCTGGGCTTGGCTCACTATTATATAAAAAAATAAGAAATAAAAAATGAGAAAAGAAAAGAAGATAATAAATGTTTTAAAGTTAAATTCTAAGTAGAATATATATATAAATATATGGATGTGTATAATTTAAGTGAGATCAACGAAATATATTTGGCCAATGTGTGTGTGGTTGAGTCGAACGAACTCAGCGAAATTATCAACTTTAAATAATTCAATTTAAAATAAATTGATTTGATTAAGTAATTGAAATATTAACCATCGTTAAAATAAATCTAATGTAAATTTAGTCGTAAACTAAGTTAATGCATAAACTACTGATCAATAAAAATCTGTAAACGCGGTAAATACTGAATTGTTTGTTCAATTAATTGGTTGATTTATTTAGTTGTATTTAATTAAGTTAATCATAATTAAATATTTTATTGATATCTGTTAGCGGAAATAAACACTGTTCCCCTATATATTTGATTAACTGAATTGTTTGAATACCCTATTAGCAGAAATAGACACCATTCTGCTATTATATCAGTTTGACATGTTTTATCAGTTAATATATATTGTTGAAATATTTTTAGTTGATAATATTGAATTGTATTTCTATGATTGTTGTGCAAATTGGATTAACAACTCGAATGTTGTTTGTTATATGAACTGAAATATTCCGTTGGAACTGCTATGTTAGATTTTTGTAAAATAACTCAAAAACAAACTCGAATTTTGGATATAAATTGTTTTGAGAAAACTATTAAATGGATTATTTTAAATTAAATATATTATTAATTAATTTATAAAAAGGAAAGGTCAATTATAATTAATAATCAGATTGTTTAAGGTTGATTTTAAATCAACTATTAAATGGGAATTGTTTATTTAATTAATTTGTTTCAATTAACTTAATAAAAGTGGTTTAAATAAATGGTTGTCTAAAACTTTAGAATGTTAAATTAACAGATAGGAAAAGACAATGGTAAACTTAAATAAAGTAATTAAGATTTGGATAAATATCTAGGAAATGGTGTTTTTAACTTAATTAATCTTTTAATTAAGTAAGTTTTAAAGACAAATTTAGTTATAAAGGAAAAAGGAAAACAAGTCGATTTATCTGGATTAAATTCCCCTGATTTAATATCAAGTTAAAATTGTTGAATGATTTCATAACAACAACATGGTTTAATTGGAATTACAAATGCTGGTTCATTGAATATTTTGGATATCGAACTTCTACGAATCTTGACAATAAGAATGATTTCGACCCAAGGTCTGCGCGGTAAATAAAAGACCCCAATTTGATATGATTTCACTATTATTTGATAAATTGTATTCGTTTGTGTTCAAATTAAGAGTTAGAGTTGAATATCGTTTCTGTTATGAAACATATATTCGATAGCAAGAGTATCATGTAAGATTGATAATAAGAGTTTTGTTAATAATTATGTTTTCAAATCAATATAGATACAAAGTTAATATTTGAATGTTAATAATTAAAGTTTTATTTAAATTAAGCTTAGCAGATCCAATGGAGTTAAATCTATATATTTTATTTTATAATTGATAGTTAAATCATCGACTATCAAATATGGACCTTTTCGTTATCGTTTTCAAAGAGACTGGAATCTAATTTCCACTTTGATTCGATATACGTTTTGTGTCAGAGATTATTGAAGACCTTTGAAGACGGAGTTATGCAAAGGATATTCTGTTGATCTTAGGTAGAAATTTCCTAAGATGGATTTACAGGATAGTGCCTTCGGTTTGTCCTGTCCCAGGACAACTTGTATGGACGAATGTATGACAGAGTATACCTAATAAATTGCGTAATTGATCTCT
Organism: Allium sativum; assembly: GCA_030737875.1. NCBI lineage: Eukaryota > Viridiplantae > Streptophyta > Magnoliopsida > Asparagales > Amaryllidaceae > Allium > Allium sativum. The sequence continues at coordinate 930,048,931 of CM060922.1, read as the reverse complement.
TCAAACGTATTTACGTTTGGTGGCAGAGGAATTCGTTTCTCTTAGCTTTATACCCGAGATATTTTTGGGGAAATCAATTTGTAATTTGGTGGGTTTGATGACGTGGCATTCAAAGTAAATGAAGACGTGTTATATCCAAAGGTAAGTTTTAGCCTCAAGCCTCACAACTGAGAAATGACAAAAATCGGGCTGGCAGCATAGCTATGTGGGTCGCTCCCATTAGGGTGTATTGTCACCTATCTAGAGAAATTCCATTTGCTATTTATTCTATTCGATGCTGTCCCTTTTCGGGAAACGGTGGGTAGCTCCTAACCGTTGGTGACAATATATTCGATACACTCAAGCGAAATGAGTGGTCGGTCATGTATGGGCCGGGTTGCAAGACGTTCTTGTTGAACCTAGTGTATACCCCTCTAGAGATACACTATCGGCAGGTGGTCCCATACCTTGTCATAGTTGGAAATCCAATCACCAATAAGCGCCTGCGGTTTTGATTGTATACTATATATGTGGATCATGAGATGCCAGCGTTCTGCTAAATTGCCACTTATTTTCATTTAGATACTATCAGAAAATTTTTGTTTTTTTACATAAATATTTTGGGTTATCGTTAGGTAAAAACCATCTGTATTTATGTGTGGATCAGTCTTACGATTATCTTTTCTTTCAAAAGGTTTTGAAAGTTAAAATTAAACTGATTTTAATCGTTTTCTCACACCATTCCCATGACCGACCCAAAGCTTATTATCTATGTTTTCCCTAAACTCTTGGGTGCCCAAATTTGCACGGGCAGTCCAACAGTTTAAGATTTTACAGATTTATCAGGAGTAGCTTGGAGCAGGAGACTTCAACGTTAGATATTTAGAGTTTGTTTCTACTGTATTGCATATGTGATGTACTCTGACAACGTATGTAAGTTCAAATACAGTTTGTATCTCAAAAGTGATTATTTATATATTATATTTTATTCCACTGCGATTGTAAGATTCTGTGTTGATGTTCAGTTCGGTCTTCTATCTGTTTTCTTCTATCTAATTTTCTATCTTTCTGTTTTCATCCTTTAACTTCTTTCTACTAATGATTCGCATTTTCATGCAATTTGGGTTGGACGTGAGCTGTATTCAGCTAGCTCAAAGGGTACGAATATGCGGGTCGTTACACTTGGTATCAGAGCTAAAGGTTGGGTAATAACCTTGGCTCTGTGGCGTAATTGGATAGAGATGGGATTAGTAATATCCTAGATTGAGTTTGAGTGTTTATATATGAGCACGTATTTGTTAGTCAATATAAAACTACTTTTATATAGTGTTGATTGGTTTGTCGAGTGGTTTAAAAATTCTAATTGATGCAGGGTGCACACTGTACCGAAAAGTTTTTGTAAACTCTTGAATAAAGTAATTCGACACAGTATTGTTTTCAAAGCTGGGTAAATGAAATAACTTTGCCCAAAAGCATATTTTGTTATAAAATAATGTTTTTATAAAATTATTATTATATATGGAATTGTCAATTGTTGTTGTTATAATCAAATAAGATCATAAACATTGAAATAGTTATATATTTAATCAAATTGAATTTGTATAAGAAAGAGATATACAAATAAGACAAACCGGAGAATTGTTTGAGTAAAACAAAATGTTTTGGGAAAATCCAAAGGTTTTGAATTTATAATGGAATCAAGTATGAGATTTTAAACTGGTTTGAGATAAAACAAGAAAGGTGAATTTTGGAATTTGAAAATTTAACTACAATTAAGAAATTGGAACCTAACTAGAGATTGGTTAAGTTAGATAATTTCCTTAGTATTGATCTGATGTTGATTTCAGTCTTCGGGGTTATCATTTAGGGTTTTTTTCCCTTACCAATTTACAGTCAGGAACTAATGAATGTTGAAGAATGATAATAAATAAAAATAATTTCAACTGTAGAAACAGATATTTTAGTTATGAAAATGACTATAATTAATAACTAATTGCTGATATATTAAATTTTGGATTATTGTGAAATGTTTTGATAAATAACCTGTGTGTTGGAATGCCTTATTTGTTGTAATGGTTAGGGGATGACCCATGGATGTGTTTGTGTACAAGCCTATAAATATAGATATAACTATAATCTCCTCGTTGCTTTCAATTTTGAGGACGAACTTCTTTTAAGGGGGGTAGATTGTAATGCCCCGCTTTTTGACTGATTTTATCACACAATTTATGTTAGATTTATTTTAATAATTTGTTTGAGTAATAAATTATGAATAATAAATATGGAGGATTTCAAGTATATGTATATATATATATATATTATGACTTAAAATTCTAGTTCAGTATATATATGTATATGAAACTAATAAGTAAACAATATTTTGTTAAATTGTTTTTTTTTTGTATTCATATAGGTAATATTGAATTTGAATATTTTAGAAATTTAGATTTATAATAATTTAAAAATCCTATATATATATATTTATACATGTAAATGTTGGTGTAACATAATTATTTGTATTAGAACTCGCAGTAGCGTCATAGTACTATTTAAGAATTTCCAATAGCAAAGCCTTCGGATCGTGTCGTTTTTCCCTTTTAAACCATATGTATCAACAACCATTTTCTTGTATTAATGCAACGTCTAATTGCTTCATTGAACCAAAATGATAGCTTCTGTTCTTTTCAACCAATTCCGCATGAAACCATTATTACCTTCTTGATGTTAATCACGTGGTGCTCTATGCACATATAGGGAAGCTGCTCATTTCAGATAACCATAAGAAAAGACTGTAAGAAAACATGCACAAACGTTTACCAACACACCATAACATGTAGCTCTCAACAAAACAGACGCCTCTAATCTAATATGATTTCATTTCCAAATAAACCAATGTGATTACTTTATACGACATGTAATAACCAGCTTGATATTTAATTCCAACAGGTCTTCTTCTCAACTCCTTGTTTGTCAATAAAGCAATGAACTAATGTGCATACAAGGATATCATCCAACCACTTTCCATGACTCAGTGTGTTCAAGCCCAAACCTTCATTATGAAGTCTTACTGACAGCTAGTATGCAAACGTTTCAGTTGTCATTCAAACTTGTTTTAATGCATAGAATTTCATGGGGAAATAAATAGGAATATTTATTTTAAAATTTTAATTACTTCATCTTGAATTATATGAAAGGATATGGCTTAAAATGCCAATACATAGCATTAAATTGATTTGAAAGGAATGAGATCAAAAACATTGAATGACGGTATGTTATTGTGTACATTGACGTGATATTTCAAAAGCTACAGCAAGAACTTTGGTTGATTTTCCTGGCAAGCTAGGGCAACTCCAGTGGTTGGAGTTACCCCTTTAATATTAAGGGGAAGCGAGCCAGTGGCTCGCTTCAGCGTTAATATTAAGGCTAAGATTCTATTAAGGCTAAGATTCAGGATCTCGTTTAGGATCCTGAAGCCCTACTGGCGCTTACTTTTTAGGCGCCAGGTTTTGGTGCCTACTTTTTATGTGCCAGGCTCTGGCGCCTAAAAAATAGGCACTAGAATCCCACCCCTCCTCACGTGCTGTTCGTATAACACCTCCTCTTACCTTGTTACCTCTTACAATGGCTATAAATGGTTACAATTTTTGAACTAATAACGGCAACAAACGGTCGTATAGAAGTTTCAACGGCTGTAAACGATCATATGTATTGTTTTCTAGTTTGAATTAATCAATGGTATCTTATTTTTTTAAGCCAGTGTGTATGTATCGAATAAATAAAAATAATTCAACGTATCACGTACGACAAAGCTAACACACTTCAATGCAAACACACATAATAAAACAAAGATTCTGAAATATAAATGGAAACAAGCGTAATAAAACATCGCCTCTGAAATATAATCTACTGGTTGCCGTAAGCATTCCAAATGTGACCCATTAGATCTTTTTGAAGCCGGTTATGCATTGCAAAATTATGATATATTTCATGTTGATCCACGTGAAACATATCGAATTTTCCTTCAATTTCATCAACGGAATGTCGGTAAATTTGGACCATGAGGAATGAAATGAAGCTAGAAGAGGAATGAAATGAAAAAAATAGCGGGAAAGGGGGTTTTAGAATCCTGGCCCCTACTTATTAGGTGCCTGGATCCTGGCGACTACAATTTAGGCGCCAGGTTCTGGCTCCTAATAAGTAGGCGCCAGAGCCACTGGCCCAGCAACCTCAATTCAGGGTTGAATATTCAGGTCCCTGAATATTTAACCCTTAATCGACTGGAGTTGCCCCTAGTATATTAGCTTGTACACAATTGCACATGCTCTTTTGATGACCGCAGCACATGAAAATACACTAACATCAAGTAGCATGATATAATCAAGCAAAAAGACAAGCACACAATTTATTTTCAATCATAATTTCGAACACCCAAGTTAATAGTATTATGTACACATTATATGTACTTTTATAGCCTGGAAATGCATGTACACATATATTTTCATGAAATGGCCATGCTGATGAACTAGAAATGAGTGAATAGAGTAGACTAACCTATGTCCTTTCCAATCAAAATAGAGGCAGCCTAGACAACACATCATTCTTTTCAACCAAAAATACTATAGCAGCTACTTATCTCTACCCATGTGACTAGCCTTCAAACCTTCATGAGAAAGTATTGCTCCACTATAAATATATACCCTGTTTCCTTGCTAAACCACATTCAAACTCAATCAAAATCTGAAGAAATAAACCAAATTTGAGAGCAATACAACGGCAGAAGGGTTAGAGTCATAAGAACATGTAATCTGTTGCATGGAAATGAAAACAGTGGACCATAAGTGAGTAAACTTCTTTTTCTCCCATTTTTTCCTTTTCTTATTACTGATTTATACAAAATGATACAAGTACACCTATACATGTGTATGCAGTATGATCCATTAAACACTTGATCTGCGTTAGTGAAAACTGTGATGACATCTGAAACTTTATATTGCTTGTAAGCTTTAAAGCCTTGTTTGTTAACTAAACATGAGCCTGGAACTGGAAGGCAAATAACATGACATAACACTTGTGAGTACACTGTTATTTTCACTTTGAATCCATTACCAATGGATACATGTATATATGCATATTAACATAGTGTGTTAAACAATGTGACCCTCATTTAAAAGTGAAGGCGAATATGGGATAAAGATATTTACCTGTAGTCATAAACTAAACTCTTTTTGTGCCCAAAAACAAATACTTCAATCAAAAGAATTGCATAACTCAACCCTGGGAATTTATGGATCCAACTTCGGCATAGAAGCTGTTCAGATTTAAGGGTAGTTATTTTTTTAAAATAACTTGATCTCAAATTAATATATGTCTATATACAGATATATACATATTACAATACAAGGTTTCAAACTCAAAAATTTATGGTTATGGAATTTAAATTCATATATACCGTTGTATTGACAAGAGAAAACTATAATTTTTAAGGGAGGTCTCCAGATTTTAAAAGCTTTGTATCGTAAGTTATAATTTGTTTACGGTTTTAGGTAGAAAAATTAAATTCTCGATTTTTTTATGGAATCAAAATCTGTTTGAATAGGAGCATCTGGGGGGTTAGATGAAGGCATGGACGAAGTCGGATCAGTGGAAATGATTTGTGGAAGCTAAACGAGTTGTTTTTAGGGTATTTGAATCATTTTTGGATGTGGAATGTTTGATTGGCTCGTCTGTGCATTTATGGAGATCGAGTTTAGTTAGGTTGGACGAGGAGGTGCGGACGAGTGTGAAGTTTGTATAGGAGGCGGCGACAGGTGCCTAGGTGGTCGGTGGTGATGAAGGAAGTCGGTTTTAATGGCGATCTGAATGAGTGTGTGTCGGATTCACGAGGTGTTGGGTAGTAAATTTTAGAGCAAGGTAGTTGTTACGGTTTTTGGTGATAAGGATGAACCCTAGGGGCGTAGCGGCGTTTGGGTGGCTGGTAGCGGAGATGAGATGGCCTGAGGTGGTGTTGTGCATATGCACGACACAAGTGACATTGTCTGAAGCAAAGAAGAATTAAAAGGAGAAGAGGAAAAATAATTGGGGAAGGAAGTAAAGTAGGTCGGCCAGTTTATGTGGGTGCATGGGTCTGGGTAGTTGGATAGGGCGTGGACCTGCGCTTGGCCCACTATTATATATAAAAAAAAGAGAAAAGAAAAGGAGAGAACAAATGTTTTAAAGTTAAATTCTAAGTAGAATATATATATATATATATATATATATATATATATATATGGATGTGTTTAATTTAAGTGAGATCAACGAAATATATTTGGCCAATGTGTGTGTGATTGAGTCGAATGAAGTCAACGAAATTATCAACTTTAAATAATTCAATTTAAAATAAATTTATTTGATTAAGTAATTGAAATATTAACCAACATTAAAATAAAACTAATGTACATTTAGTCGTAAGCTAAGCTAACACATAAACTACAGATCGATAAAAATCTGTAAACGCGGTAAATATTGAATTGTTTGTTCAATTAGTTGATTGATTTATTTAGTTGTATTTAATTACGTTAATCGTAATTAAATATTTTATTGATATCTGTTAGTGGAAATAAACACTGTTCCTCTATATATTTGATTAACTGAATTGTTTGAATACCCTATTAGTAGAAATAAACACCATTCTGCTATTATGTCAGTTTGACATATTTTACTAGTTAATATATATTGTTGAAATATTCTCAGTTGATAATATTGAATTGTATTCGTATGATTGTTGTGAAAATTGGATTAACAACTCGAATGTTGTTTGTTATTAGAACTGAAATACCGTTGGAACTGCTATGTTAGATTTCTGTAAAGTAATTCAGAAACAAACTCGAGTTTTGATAAATTGGATATAAATTGTTTTGAGAAAATGATTAAATGGATTATTTTAAATCAAATATATTATTAATTAATTTAACAAAAGGAAAGATCAATTATAATCAGTTAATCAGATTGTTTAAGGTTGATTTTAAATCAACTATTAAATGGGAATTGTTTATTTAATTAATTTGTTTCAATTAACTTAATAAAAGAGGTTTAAATAAATGATTGTCTAAAACTTTAAAATGTTAAATTAGTAGATGGGAAAGGACAATGGTAAACTTAAATAAATAATTAAGATTTGGATAAATATCCAAGAAATGGTGTTTTTAACTTAATTAATCTTTTAATTAAGTAAGTTTTAAAGACAAATTTAGTTATAAAGGAAAAAAAGAAAACAAGTTCATTTTTTTGGATTAAATTACCCTGATTTAATATCAAGTCAAAATTGTTGAATGATTTCATAACAACAACATGGTTTAATTGGAACTACAAATGCTGGTTCATTGAATATTTTGGATATCGAGCTTCTACGAGTCTTGACATAGAGAATGATTTCGACCCAAGGTCTGAGAGGTAATTAAAATGCCCCCAACTTGATACGATTTCACCATTATCTGATAGATCGTATTCGTTTGTGTTCAAAATAAGAGTTAGAGTTGAATATCGTTTCAGTTATGAAACAGATATTCGATAGTAAAAGTATCACGTAAGATTGATAATAAGAGTTTTGTTACTAATTATGTTTTCAAATTAATATAGATATAAAGTTAATATTTGAATGTAAATAATTAAAATTTTATTTAAACTAAGCTTAGCAGATCCAATGGAGTTAAATCTATTTATTTTATTTTATATTTGATAGATAAATCACCAACTATCAAATCTGGACCTTTTCGTTATCGTTTTCAAAGAAACCAGAATCTAATTTCCACTTTGATTCGATATACAATTCGTGTCAGAGATTATTAAAGACCATTGAAGACAGAGTTATGCAAGGGCTACTCTGTCCATCTTAGGTAGAAATTGCCTAAGATGGATTTACTGGATAGTGCCTTCGGTTTGTACGGTCCCAGGACAACTTGTATGGACGAATGTCTGACAGAGTATACCTATCAAATTGCATAAGCTGATCTCTTCAAACGTATTTTCATTTGGTGGTGGAGGAATTCATTTCTCTTAGCTTTATACCCGGGATATTTTTGGGGAAATCAATTTGTAATTTGGTGGGTTTGACGACATGGCATTCAAAGCAAATGAAGACGTGTTATATCCAAAGGTAAGTTTTAGCTTCAAGCCTCATAACCGGGAAATGACAAAAATCGGGCAGGCAGCATGGCTATGTGGGTCACTCCTATTAGGGTGTATTGTCACCTATCTAGAGAAATTCCATTTGCTTCTTTATTCTATTCGATGTTGTCCCTTTTCGGGAAACGGTGGGTGGCCCCCAACCGTTGGTGACAATATATTCGATACACTCAAGCAAAATGAGTGGTCGGTCATGTGTAGGCTGGGTTGCAAGACGTTCTTGTTGAACCCAGTGTATTCCCCTTTAGAGATACACTATCAGCTGGTGGTCCCATACCTTGTCATAGTTGGAAATCCAATCTCCAATAAGCGCCAGCGGTTTTCATTGTATACTGTATATGTGGAGCGTGAGATGCAAGCATTCTGCCAAATTGCTATTTATTTGCTTTTAGACACTATCATAATATCAGAAAAATATTGTTTTTTTTACAGAAATGGTTTGGTTATCGTAATGTAAAAACCATATTTATTTATGTATAGATCGGTCTTACGATTATCTTTTCTTTCAAAAGATTTTGAAAATTAGAATCAAACTGATTTTAATAGTTTACTCACACCAGTCCCATGACTAACCTAGAGTTTATTTTCGATGTTTTCCCTAAACTCTTGGGTGCCCATATTTGTACGGGCAGTCCAATAGTTCAGGATTTTACAGAGTTATCTAGAGGAGCTTTGACCAGGAGACTTCAACATTAGATATTTAGAGTTTATTTCCATTGTATTGCAAATGTGATGTACTCTGATAATGTATGTAAGTTCAAATACAGTTTGTATCTCAAAAGTGATTATTTGTATATTATATTTTATTCCGCTGAGATTGTAAGATTCTGTGTTGATGTTCAGTTCGATCGTCTATCTGTTTTCTTCTATTCTAATTTTCTATCTTCCTATTTCTCATCCTCTAACTTCTTTCTACTAATGATTCGCATTTTCATGCAATTTGTGTTGGACGTGAATTGTATTCAGCTAGCTCAAATGGTACAAATATGCGGGTCGTTGCAATTTCTGTTAAAACACTGTAATAGCACTTAAAAACTTATTCCAATTTTCTCACCATTTTAGTCTTATAATATTCTTAACTTTTACTTTTAAATTTATTTCAAAATTACTTCCTATTTTAAAAATATATATCTTTAATATTTAAATTTACTTTCTTAGATTTTAATCTAACTCCTGATTTGAATATTTTAGATTTTCTTACTTATGTTTTAGTTTTAATTATATATGATCACTGAAGTTTTAATATTATCATTTCCTCATATACAGATCTACAGTTTTACGTATTAAGTTTTAAAGTTTCTTATATTTATATTTTAAGTTTTAAAAATTTATTATATTTTTATTTTTATATTAAGTTTCATATCACTTTTATAGATTATAATATATGTTTTTAATTTAATTTCTTACGTTATTATACTACTTTAATATATAAGAAGATAGTTTGTTTAAACTCTAGAATTTCCTTTATTTATTTAAGCATCACTCATATTATTTTCAAAAAGACTTAAATTTCAAAATTATCTAAGGCATGTCGATGTTTCCTACCCCTCATGTCAACATGGTTACCGTTATTTTCAAAATTTTAATTACAAAAGTTATGTCTATTTGTTTAAATCTTTCCCTGAAGAGATATGACTGTTTATCTACTATAAATACTATTTAATTTCGAATTTTTGATTACTTTTTATCTTCTTCTCTTTTCTCCTTTCTAGTATTTCTCTTTAAACTAAAATTTCTATAACCAAACTCTACCAAATTTCAAAGTGAATTAAAACAATTAAATTCTATTTTGATTCTCTATCTAACTCTCTCAAGGATTCAAATTTTATTCAAAGTTGTGGAAGTTTTGCAATCAAAGATCACAAGATCAAAGTACTATCGAATCTTCCTTCCAAAGCTGTTATTGAAAAGGTGTGATTGTGGCCTATTTAAATTAGTTGGATGTGATTATAGCCTGCAAATCAATTGGGTGTTACTGTAGCTCGATAATCAATTAATTTTCACTGTACTCGAAAACAAAAGGGGTAGACCTTATGGTTTATGAATTTGAGGGATGTAATTTGGATATTATTTGACAAGAAATCTGCATCAATCCAGAGTTGTGCGGGACTGGATGTCAGGTAAATCTGAACCAGTATAAAAATACTTGCGTGTTCTTTCCTTTACTGCTTTTACCTTTTTATTCTGCATTTGATTATGTGATTTGCATTTATTTCTGATATATTAAAAAAGATTTCATAAATTTCATTAAACACTATCTACCCATCCTTAAGTGTTATGTTTCCCTTAAGATCCATGCCACATTTCCCAAAAATTGGTATCAAAGCATTGGTTTTCATGGTTAGCATAATCTGGTTTTTGAAAAAAATTAAATGGATTTTTTTAATAAAATTAATAACACTATTCTTGTATGGATATGTCAAAGAAGCATCATGATGTTGTTTAAAATAACATCTAATTATTTTGAAAAATCACTTGATTCTTTAAAAAATTATGCTATTTATGTAGGAAAAGAGTTATGTCTGAAGGCTATTGGTTAAAAGACACCAGATAATTATTCATCAATCAAAAGAACATATGGAGATAAAGATGCTTGAAGACAAACCTTTGGATGAAGAGACGGTAACGCTGGACTGGAGACATCAACGAAATCATAATTGTAAAACTTTATTTTTTTTGAATGCACTAAGTAGAGAGTAATTTTAAATCTTCAATATAATCAAAATTGATATAAACAAGTAGAAAGAAAGATTTTCCTCCAAAATTAACAGCTAGTTTTTAAACTTGAAAAGATACTTTTGTTTCTTAGATATCATATGATTTTATCAATAAAGTAGTAAATCTTAAAGAGTCATAATGAATACTAATTATCGAAAGTTTAGAAATGATTTTAAATAATAAAAAATATTTTTTAATTTTATATATTTTTTATAAAATTGACTATGTACTTTGAAAACAAGGTAGGGAATATAGAATGAAGCAACAAGTTTTAAATCCAGGAAATTATAAATTAATAATTAATTATTGAAATTTCTTATGTATAAAGTAGAGAGAAATACTTGGTTGCGTAACAAATTTGGAGCCAATTTTCAAAAATTAACTATTTTTAATAAATAGGCACTTGTTTATTTATAACGGCTATATTGTCAAATTTTGGAGCAAAAATTTGAATTTTAATAGTCTTAAAATTAAGATGTTTTCTATAATAAAAACATTCTACAAATTATTATCAAGATTTTTACTTATGAAAAAATTATGAATGCATTTCAAATAGTTTAACATTATTTTTAAAACTAGTTAGTCTCATGTAATGTCGAACAGATTTATTAAACATTTAATTTTGTAAAAAAAATCGAAAATTTTAAAATGAACAATTTTTCACAAATATTTTTCCTATTAAAGTACATATATTTATATACCATCATAAAAAATTTCAAGCAAAAAATCGAAGTTTTGATATTATATAATTTTCGTATAATTTGTCACTTAATGGTTATAACAACAATTTTTCTAAGAACGGACAAGTAATATTGAATTTTTATGTCTTTTTATATAATGGTACTTACTTTTTTTTGAGAGATCTTATGATATTATCTATAAAGTAGTAAATCTTAAAGAGGTGTAATTAATATTAATTATTGAAAGTTCAGAAATGATTTTAAAGAATAACAATATTTTTTTAATTTTATAGAAGTTTTGTAAAATTGAGTATGTACTTTAAAAACAAGGCATATAATGTAAAATGAAGTAGCACGTATTAAATCCAATAAATTACAAGTTAATATCCATTATTGAAATTCTTAACTATACACTAGAGAGATGTACTTAGTTGTGTAAAAAATTTGAAGCCAAAATTCGAAATTAACTATTTTATTATTTCTTGTACGAATACATTTGTTTAGTTATACGACTATATTTTCAAATTTCGGAGACAAAATAAGAATTTTAACATTCTTTAAGTTAAGTTATTTTTCTATAATAAAAAATTTCTACAAATTGCATTCAATATTCTATCTATATAAAAATTATGAATGCATTTCAAATAGTTTAACATTTTTTTAAGTTTTTTAAACTAATTACTCTCTGTTAATGAACAGACATTTCAACATTGTAATTTTGTAAAAAATTGTAAATTTTAAAATGAATAATTTTCCTATAGGGCTATATATATTTATATACCTTCATTAAAAAATTCAAGCCAAAACTTAAAGTTCTGATATTATATTATTTTCTTATAATTCATCACTTAATGGTTATAACAACCATTTTCTTAAGACAGACAAGTAATATTAAATTTTTATGTCTTTATATACAATAGTATTTAATATATAGAAATTATTTTCTAGAATATAGTTAGTATACATAACTATATTAAATTTTTTGAATACTTTAGAAATGAAACATTTTCATTCGTTTATATCAATATGAACAGACACTTCAACTGCCATCGTGTATTTGTAAAATTAAAATTACTTTTGACGATACTTTATCTTCATAATTAATCAAAACACTTTCATAGAAAACTTTATAAAGTATTTTATTTTAGAAACAACCCATAATCATTTTTCATGATTATACCAATAGAAAATCGTACCTTTCATAATTCCAAGTTCTTCAAATATCAATTTTACCTCTCTCTTAATTCTCATTAACTTTAGGTAAAACCTTAACATCATAATTTCATATAATTTGATTGAATGAATTTAAAATAAAGCCGCATATTTATAGATTTCCTTGATTAATTAGAATGTGCCACTTGTCATATAAATAAATGAGAAGCACAAGCGAAATGACATATGTACTACACTTATTATTTAGAACACATGCATGATGACAAGTGTGCTTACACATGTAATGAAATTAATGCATTTGAAATTTAAAAAGTAATAAAAACTAATTACATCTTTTCATACGTTAGAAACACATTATTTCATATATAATTAAGCTTATTATTTAAAATACTATTAGTATTAAATACAAATTATCACATTCTTTTAGTTTTTCAAAACCTTTTCAAAACTTGTATTAATTTTTCAATCATTGTTATATAGTATCGCATTATTATATTTTTAAGTCGATTAAAAATAATTTAACACAGCTATAAGCATTTTATAAAGTAATTATATATATATATATGAGTTTTAATTATATAAAGAATTATAAGTTTGAATAAAAAAATTCACTTATCAAATATTATGCTTAATATAATTATAATTTTTAATCTCTATTTACGTTACCAAAATTTGTCACTTAAAGTTATACAATAAAAACATTACTTTAGATATCTTTTATATATATACTATACGTATAGTAATGAACATATGTTTATTTTGTAATGGTTTATTATATATGATAAAATTTGTATCATCTCTTTAAAAGAATTGTCAAATTTTACAATATTACATATAATTCAAAATTATAGTTTAAATATATATATTTCTTAACAAATTGATTAGAATATTATCTCATGAATAAATTATAGTTTTGATATCATTAATTACCTTAAAATGCTTGTCTTCACTGCCCTTTTTAATCTCATTCATTAGTACCTTTAACCTAAGTCTGGGAAATAGTGTGTATTACTTTTTTGGTTAAAGTTATATATATATATATATATATATATGTGTGTGTGTGTGTGTGTGTGTGTGTGTGTATGTTACTACCAAAATTAACCCCGGAACAGACTAACGGTGCAAGGGTATCGGATGAACACAACAACAGAAGAATCCTCCGGAAGCACAAAAGCCAAACACTAGAGAGAAATCAAAAGCCACAGAACACCGACAGGGTCTACCCGGGTGGGTGTATCCGACGAGGTCCATTCGGCAGGAGGTATCCGACAGGGTCTATCCGAAAGGAGGTATCTGACAGTGTCTATCCGGCAGGGTGTATCCGGTAGGGTGGTTCTATAACGAAAGGTCATCTAAGTCAGAAGCTATGAATGAGGGAGATAAAAGTTCCGTTAATCAAAACCCAGAAAGACAGAAGGGATGTTGGTATTAACCTGCTTAACACCGATACATCAGGGGATAAAGGCATTAAAGATTCCAAGCCTAAAGCGCCCAGTGGTTGTCCGGAACTGACCCCCGAAATATTCAAGCGCCAGGAGGTTATTCTATTAAACAATAGGTCAAAAACTGGGAGCTACCCTCCGGAAGGCTAGACTTCATCCGAAAGCTCCACCGGGAGGCTAACCGAAGCCCTAGAGGGGATACGGGATATGCATACAAATATGCCTACTGCTGACACCGACGGGGGTTCCGAACCGGCAACTATCTACATACATCACGAGGGCAAGCTCCTCAAAGTATTCATGAGAAAACCGGAAACCTACATCCGGAAGCCACAACCAGAAGCATAAATGTCTTTTGAAAGTCATTTACATCGACAAGCCCATATCAATCTCGAAGAAGCTTCGATTGACCGGGACCCTCACTCCGGAAGCTATATTCAACATCGCAAAGGCGACTGGAAACTAAACATCTGAGACTAAGGAGAAAAGCGGCCGATAGAGGCTTCTACAAGCCCAATAGCTGAAGGGGCCCCGAATTCTCTATAAATAAGACCCCAAGGGTCGCATTTTGGGGGATGAATTCTTCGTTTTCTTAATCTTGTTTCTTATTCTCTCAGGAGCAAACCCTAATTTCCAAATCGGATTAGCGATTTCTTCAACTCTTGTAATACATCTACAATTTATGAATGGAGAAGTCTGATACTTAAACATCTTATGATTTGATAATCATGTTGTGCCATCTATGATGAAACAGGGAGTTAACACTAACCTTTTATATGAATGAGTTGTTCACGACACCTTCATAAAGAGGAAGGGCTTCGTATAAACCCGAAGCCTTCCCCCTTTATCTTGAGGGTTAGCAATGCGAATCAACCCTCTCATAATGAGCCTAATGCTACTGAACTCCGTAAAAGGAGGTTGACTACGTGCTTATGACTTTATCACTGACGCAACCAAAGCCCTTTGAGCTAGCTCGATGCAGAAGGATCATTTGAGTTAATAAGTGTTGTAGTACTCGTACCATCCGAATATTGGGAAGCATTAGCCTGTTTTCCTTCTATCATAATGTATATCATTTTACCCGTGATCCAAAATGTAACTGTTTGCGCAAGGTTTTAGTTGTGCCAAACAAAATAAACCTTTCTTCAGGGTATTATGAACTCTGTAGTCCTGAAAGCATGATATTCATCCCCTGAGGGAAGAATAACTAATCTTTAGAATGAGGATCTTGATACTCAAGGAACTATAGATTTAGCTAAGGAGCACTGATCTCGGATTGTTTTTCAGTAACCTTTGATCGTTGCTATTCCAATTTTCCTAAATATATGCTCTATATTACTTATTCTGGATGTTGACGAAAAATATCGTTAACAATATACATGCATGATTATTAGATATTACTTATCACTAATGATTATACTTGAATATTTCTTACCGAAATACATATCATCATCAAATCACTTTGCATATTATTATCATTATACATATCATTGCATATAATACTTCATAATCATTAATTACAATGCATGTCATATTAAAATCATTTACATCAAAAGTTTCACTTCATTCCATATATCATCTCATATTGCTTTGCATATGACATATATTTCATATTGCATTACAAACAATATACTGCCTACGTTGCATCGCATGTTAACTTTAACTCCACACCTAACAAGTGTATTGTATGGGTAGTTTTGTGGTGTTGTATTAAAAAGGTATAAGATTATTAATTAACACATAACATATTTACTTTGACTTGATTAACTTAATAGACTTGTCTGATCAATTTGACTTGATTAACTTGATTGACTTGGTTGATTTGTTTGACTTGGTTGATTTATTTGACATGATTGGATTTGATGTATGGGTTAAAAGGTTTGTTTGAAATATACTTATACATATGTCGGTATTGAATAGTTATATTATAGTTATACTCATTTTTTCACATTTCATTAATATATAATTATTATAGTATAATTTAAAAGGGAATTTATAGTTTTATATGTTTACAATTATTAGGCAGAAGTTACAGGAAACATTTGATTTTTGGATTTGGTATACTACATGTTTAATATGTTTGAATTTGAATTGATTGTGTGTGAAAATTTGAATTTTTATTAATGGTGTGTATAAACATGATTTTAATTAGTTGTATAAATTGGTTTATTTAATTGAATGGTTGAGTCTTAACATTATTTTAGTTTAATCTTGATATTGCTCGTTTAAATCCTAATTTTTTTCGTTTAAATCTAGATAATGTTTGTTTAAGTGGCACCATAGTTTAGGAGGAGTATTAGAGTCATTTTTGTAGTCTAGGTTAAGTCTTATATTAGTTTAAGGGGGAGTATTAAAAGTTAGACATAGAAATATAAATTTTATTGATAACAAAGAGGGAGAATTATAAATAAAAGCTTAAATTATAGGGGAATTAGTAGTTATAGAAGAAGTTTTTGGAGATAGGGGGAGTAATTCAAGTATCAAGATATAAAGCAAGTATATTTTATAAACAAAGGTTGTCATCATCAAAAAAAGGGGAGATTGCTAGGGACTGAGATGATGTTTTTGATGACAACAACCTTGTTTTAACTATTATTGTTATAAAATATATATTAACACTATTGTATAGAAATATATATACACACACACATGTGTGTGTGTGTGTGTGAGACGACCCCAAACCCCGCACTGACGGCGGCAAGGGTAATCCGTGGAATATAACACAGAAACAGATAATAGCAGAACAGAAATAAATAAATACACCAGATAATGAACAATAGAATATACTGGATAAGAGTAGTCATCAGAGCTACACAGTATACAGGATCATACTTAGTACAAATACAGTTTAACCATACATAAATGTCTACAGCGGAAAACAAACATAATGTACAATAGGAGCTAAACAACATAAAAAGAGATAAATGATAGAATCCATCTTCAGCTCCAGCTATCCAGAAAGAACCAGCTAAACCTGAATACAAGGCTGCCCGTGCAGAAAAAGGGGCACCCGAGTTTGAAAGTGAAACAAACTACGAGTCAGTCATGGGACTGGTATGAGAAATCTACTCAACACATTTATAATATGGCTAATCACAGGACCATGCCACTTTCGTGGAACGGGTTTACTCCATTGGATTGCCAGTGCTTTAAAAACAAATCATCCTTTTTAAACATCGCTATGCTTTTTATAAAAATGAAGCCATTATAAGACTCAGTTCCCATCACACAATGCAACACAAACCGGAGGATAGAGTTTTACCTTATAATGGCCAAAATATGATTGATATGAATAAAACAAAAGCATTTGATATTATTACTAGTGTTTATATGTTTTGAAAACAATTTCAAATCATAACTATCAATCATAGACGGCGTTAATGCCCCATACCACTATGTCGCCATATATAGGTATACAATCAAATTCGCACAGTCACGTATTTGGAAATCGGATTTCCGTCCTGAACCAAGGCAAAAGATAGTCCTTACCGAATTCGAGACGCTCTAGTCCGTGTCTTAGGCAAGCGCGCAGGCGAGCCTTGGATCGTCAGGGCCGGTCCACCGAAGTGGATTATTATGCCTGAACGATATGTTTCGCCGCCCTTTGGGGCGTAAACGAGCCAACGAATGACTCCATCGGACCCGGATCGTCCGATCTAACCGAGGCGCCTCGCAACAACAACAACCACATAAATCAAACTCGTCAGGGCGTGTAAAACCACTAACGCTACTCATAACTAGAAGGAAACGCATGCCCTCCCTGAGGTCCTGCTCCCGTTTCTGGTTCATACCGGGGTGTGAGGCTCGCGATTTCACGTTATACACAAAGCTACGCCACATAGACGGTGCTTTGATCATCACCACAAGACTTTGCTTTTCAACAAAAGCCCTGATCACTGCATCTTAGTATGCCACACGGGCAATTCACACCGTGCAACTGATAACTATCAATCACACAGAATAAATTCCAATGTCAGACACACAGTCCATTTTCAAGTCCGTTCTGGGTCTGAACGAAACCGGAGGCACTATATACCTCGGAAACCCATCGATCACCACGTACGTCTGGACGATCACCACTAATTATCCATATTTCGAGATGTCTCCCAATCAGGACCTCGGTTACCATCCAAACGAGGTGAAGATCTCCGGTCTTCGACCATCGTCTTCATCTTCGATTTCTTATCGTCAATTCAGTTATTCAGAATGGGGTAAACCCGGTCTTTCTGAGCAACTCGCGTATATAATAAACAAGTGCAACACTAACATATACATGCATCATTTCAATTCATTAGTCACTAACCGTCAATCAGTAAGAGAACGATTTCCTAAATATTAACCCCGAAGGCCGAAACCAACATCAGATCAAAACCCAGGAAACCATTCGACTTAGCCAACCTTCAGTTAATTTCTAAATCACATCCATATCGTTTATAATATTTTATAACGATTTATCGCCATTTTTATTTATTTTAAAATAGCCAATTTATTCAAAACGACGCTTCGGGCCATAACGCGACCGTGGCGCTGTTTTTCTTCAGATTTGATTTACACATATCTGAAAATCTAACCGTTGGATCTTCACAAAATTAACATCATTAGAAAGATCTTTTCAAAACGAATCCAACGGTTCCAGTTTCGGGAAATTCCGACGGTCGGATCTCCCGGTATAATCGTTTGAAGTTTTGATTTCAAAATACGAACTGCAGCGTCGTTATTCGACTAAATATAATTATATTTATATACATATGTAAATATAATCGATTCTGGCGCTGTTTTTCTTCAGATTTGAATTAAACATTCCAGACAATCCAACCGTTGGATTTTTACAAAGTTGGTGCCGTTGGAAAGATTTTTCCAAAGCGAACCCAACAGTTGCGATTTCAGGAAAATCCGATGGTCGGATCCCCCGGTATAATCGTTTGAAATCGTGTTTTCAAAATACGAACTGCAGCGTCGTTATTCGATATATTTTAACTCTATTTCTATATATATATCGATTCTTCGATTTCAAAGCTATATTCTTTTCATACATTTGATAAAAATGATATTTTTATCTAACTGTCTTCTATTTCAACACGTCACTATATTTAACAGGTCATGTATATAATAAAAATGTGATTTTTATTGTAAAACAATTCATTTCAAAACACTATTATTTTATATAGTTCATTTAGGTAATAAAAATATGATTTTTATTATAAAACAATTTATTTCAAAACGGGATTATTTTATCCAGTTCATATAGATGATAAAAATGTGATTTTTATATTTAAAACACGAACACCATTCAACACATGAATTTCAATTCAACGAATGAATATCGATTCAACACATGAAGGTTTTCTATAGTTTATATATATAGATAAAAATGTGATTTTTATATTTAAAACACGAACACCATTCAACACATGAATTTCGATCCAACGAATGAATATCGATTTAACACATGAAGGTTTTCTATTCAACGAATAAATATAGTTTCAGCAAATGAAAATAATTCAAACACATGAATATTATTCAAAATTTCGGCAGCATAACGGCAGGGTAGTTAAAACCGGGACCGTCCCTTGTACGGCTCCTCGCTCTACCTTAAAACCTCGCGGTTTTTGACAATGGGGATCATGCATCTAGTTCGCACGCAGGCGGCATGTATATATTTATTTCATTTCCACAAACTAATCCTACGTGGTTTCAACCAAATATTTCTCAACCACAAATGGGTATTTTTCAACCACAATCAATCAATATCAACCACAAACAATCCCAATCAACCATTCGCTATCAATCAATTTTCACACCAATCACAACCAATAAATATCGTCCATGGTTTGTGGACGAGGGGCGTATATATATATATTTATATTTATATGTAGCAATTCACTTCTATTTCAACATATATATAATTTTTACAACGCATATACAACTTATACATCGAACGTACAACTTATACAATGCTTATACATGAGGTGTACAATGCTTATATAACTCATACATCGACTATATAATTTATACATCGTCGTTTTCCATATCGTTTATAAATTAGAAATCTCACATTGGGTTCCACTCCACCAAAAATAGCAGAAGGCTCAGAAAAATATGTGGTCTCTTCTAGAATGTAGAAGACGTCCACACGAGTCCACTGTCTCTTGTTTCACTGGATTTCGACAAGAAACGAAAAAGATATGATTTTTCAAAGTTTGCAATGGTTTTAAACTGTTAAAAACAGTTTTAAATTAAACAGCCGTATACCTCTATTTTTCTTCAAAACTAGGTTTTGATCTTTCGCCCAAACCGTTGCACGATATTGGAATCGGTTTGCATGAGGTCGAAGAGGGAGGAGAGGCGCAGGGATCGGTGGTGGAGCGGTCGGGTTCGGTGGCGCCAGGAGGTCTCGGCGGCGGTTCAAAGTCACGAGCTTCAGGGGCGTGATTCTCGAGATTTACACAATGAAAAATTCTGAATCTTATATGGATTTAAAGAGGAAGCTTCGATCTTCAAAAACTTCCAAAGGAGCATGCGTTTTTTTTGAGCGGAATTGGAGAAATTGAAGGAGGAAGTTTTGAAGCCTTTTCCGCCGTCGTTCGCTGTTATACGGGGAGAGAGAAAGAATAGGGTTGACCAATGATTTTTTTTTTATTTTATAATTTTTAAAATCTCCAAAATACCCCTTTCGCCCACGAACCCTAATCCAAACCCAACGACTGTCATCCCTAGCGTTCTACCCCCCTTCCGAACACAATGGGATATGTTTCGTAGGTCCATTCGACTGTTTCAGTCAGTTTTCCTTCAAATTAAAATATAGAATATTCAATATTTGATTTGAACGTACATTTCAATTTGCCATGGCCACAAACTGATTCGAAAAATTCCAGAAAAATAAATCTAGCTATGTTTTGACGATACGGTCCCAACAAAACTAGTTTCGCCGAATTCTGAGACCGTTTGCAAAAATGCCCATTTCTGGTCGATCCAATTTAACAGTAATTGATCAAAACACGTTTTCCTTTGCCACGCTCACATACAAGCTTCAAAAATTATGAAATTTGAAACCTAGCAATAACTTCACTTCTCGGATCCAACAAAAGTGGTTTCGTCGAATTCCGAGGTCGTATGCAAAATGGCCAATTTCACGGGCTATATAAATTCCATAGCGACCTTTCTGAAAATTCATTTGGCCATAACTTTTGCTTTTCGCTATGAAAATTCAATTTTTCAGATTCGTTAGGAAGGTATTCACTAATAGATTTAAATATTTTTGGTTTCACTAAAATCCGTTTTGTTTTGCACCCGGTACAACCCGACAAAGTTTGAATTCAAATTTTGAAACTGCAGCGCCATTTCAGGCCTTGTTTATAATTATAATTAATTATATTCGTTTTCAAACGTCGATTCAAACCCACTTTTCATCGCTACTATTTAAAATATTTATTTTAAATATTTAAAATCCATTATTTAGCCAATTAAAAATTTTTAAATTGGTTCAGATTTTCTGGGTCGTTACAATCTCCCCCACTTAAAACTTTTCGTCCCCGAAAAGGAACAAAGTCGAAAGTGGTTTGATTAATCAACTCTACGTTCGATCTGGCTTCCATTCTCCAACTTTTCAGTTTTTGAGAATTTTCAAATTCTTCAAAAATTTGGCTAACACCCGGAATTTTCGAAAAATTTCGCCATAACCTCCTTTGTACGGGGAGAGGTTTCGAAATTTATTGGGCCGTATTAGGTACCCAATAAATCCTAATAAGCATACACATATTTATAGTGATATATTCTGGTGTTTACAGGGGAGCGTGTATTGATAATAACTCCAGAGAATAAATTCTCGTCACCCTATCAAAGCCTGAGGGAGTGTGTATTTTAAATGCTCCAGAGGATAAATCCTCATCACCTCGTCCCGTGTGGGAAATAAATAGTCCATGTGTCGTATCCAATAACTAGAGAGACATGGTTATTGTCAACTCCAGACCCGTGTGGGGTTTTTATTAATCTGGCAATTTTGTCGTTACAATTTAAATAGTCCATATCAGTCATCAGTTCAACCTGTAAAATATAGTCATCGCCATACAAGCCTCTCGCTCGTATGGTAAATCTTCCACCTCGTCACACAAGCTCCAAATGCTTATGTGGTATATGATGAAGTATGCCTATCTTCTGAAGTATGCCTTGTAATGTAGTTCAAAATTAATTGTTACTATCCTATGGCGACGTTTATTATTTCACACAAGAAAACCAACACTCCGCATCCAATGGCATTCACAGGAGTTGATATAATAATATTTCGCATCCAACTCATTAAGGTTTACCTATTTGTCGGGCACGCAAATAAAATCTTTACTCAACAGCTAATCCATTTACCTGTTCAAATATATAAAACGCACATGTATATATATTTCTATCTATTTTCTAATCAGTTCAACGTTTGATTTAAATGAATAAATTCTACCATTATCCTATTATTGATCAAATTAACTATCGTTTTAATAACTTTAATTAATCAAATCTACAATCACACAACACAACCAACAATCAAATTGTTTTTAACTTTGCAAAACCATACAAATTAATTCCTATTCTCTTTTAAAATCATTCAGACTATAGAATTTAAAGTGCACATCCATGGAAAGAAAATAACAACAGAATAGAGAACTGATTGGTAATGCAAAGTAGGGTAAATGTACCTTGCACCGGAGTCAATCAGAGATATCCCCTCGGCATCTAGGATAAGCTTTCTGAATGCTCTCCTCAGTTTCCCAAGTACAGTCTCGCGGATCTCCACTCCATTGCACTTTGACTAAGTGAACCTTCTTGTTCCTCAGTTCTTTGGTCTCTTTGCCGATGATCTTTAGCGGCTCTCGTCTCTAATTATGGAGTAATTTCAATATCCTGTTGAGCTGCTTCTTCCACGATCAAGTCTGGATCATGAACGTGCTTTCGAAGTTGAGATATGTGAAATACATCATGAAATCCAGGCAACCAATCAGGCAGTTTGACCCTATAAGCTAGAGTTCCGATCCGTTCCAGAATAGGAAACAGACCAATGAATTTGGGTGCCAACTTTCCAGTCTTACCGAACCAGATTACTCCTCTCATCGGCGATACTTTCAGATATACATAGTCGCCAACAACAAAGGATATATCTCTTCTTCTCTTATTGGCATAGCTCTTTTGTTGGCTCTGAGCGGCGAGTAATCGCTTCTTAATAAAATCGACCTTGTCGGCAGCTTCCCGGATCATATCGGGTCCCAATACAAGTCTATTACCGGGTTCGACCCAACAAGCGAAAGATCGGCACGGTCTACCATACAACGCTTCGAATAGCGACATTGTCAGGCTCGCCTGGTAACTGTTGTTATATGAGAATTCAGCCAAATGCAGATGGTCTTCCCACGATCCACCAAAATCTAGAACACAAGCCCGCAATAGATCTTCTAAAATATGATTCACCCTCTCAGTCTGACCGTCTGTCTGAGGATGATAAGCGGTGCTCAAGTTCAGCTTCGTTCCCAGCTCGACTTGAAATGCCTCCCAGAATTTACTAGTAAATATTGTATCTCTATCACTGACTATACTGAGCGGCACTCCATGTAGTCTAACTATTTCCCTAAAGTATATCTGCGCCAGACTCTGAGCAGTTCTGTTTGATCTGACAGGTATGAAATGGGCGGTCTTCGTGAAGCGATCTACAATCACCCAAATACTGTCATTCCCTTTTCTGGTTCTGGACAGACTATCAATGAAATCCATAGAAATATGTTCCCACTTCCATCCAGGTACGTCTAGTGGTTGTAATAATCCAGCTAGTTTCTGTTGGTCGCTTTTGACTAGCTGGCAAGTAGGGCATCGGCTAACATATAACGAAACGTCTCTTTTCATAGCCTTCCACCAGAATGTTCGCTTGAGATCGTTATACATTTTGGCTACACCAGGATGGATACTCAGCTTGGACTTGTGACACTCGTCTAACACTTCCCTTTTTAACTATGGGATATCAGGAACACAAATCCTTCCTCTCAATCTCAGGGTCTCGTCGTTATCTATTCGAAAACACGAGGGTTCGCCTTTCTAAATCCATTTGATCATATCCTTAATAAAGTTATCCTCCTTTTGAAGAAGAGATATTTTGTCAATCAAGGAAGTCGTAATAATAAAGCTGGCGATCATTTCATTCTTTCGGCTTAACGCATCGGCCACGACATTGGCTTTCCCTGGAGTGTATATAATCTCAAAGTCATATGCTGAAAGGAACTCTAGCCAACGTTGCTGCCTCAAATTCAGGTCTTTCTGGGTGAACAGATACTTTAACGACTGGTGATCTGTAAACAGTTCAAATCTCTCACCCAGAAGATAGTGTCTCCAGATTTTCAAGGCGAATACTATAGCCAATAACTCTAAATCATGAGTTACAAAGTTTTTCTCGTGCGGCTTCAGCTGACGGCTAGCATAAGCAATCACTTGACCCCTTTGCATTAACACTGCGCCAAGGCCTTCTCTAGAAGCATCAGTCCAGACATTCAAATCTTGGTTGCCATCGATGATGGTTAACACTGGAGCAGTTGTTAATCTCAACTTTAGCTCTTCAAAAGCCTCTTCACTCTCTGGAGTCCATTTGAATTTAGAGTGCTTCTTTGTAAGCTTCGTTAAATGACCAGATATCTTCAAAAAGTTTTAATGAACTTCTGGTAATAGCTAGCCAATCCGAGAAAACTGCGGACCTCAGTGGGGGTACTGGGCTGTTTCCAATTCTGAATAGCTGTGATTTTACTTAGATCCACAGCAATTCCTTCTTTCGGTACAACGTGGCCCAGAAATTTGACTTCTTCTTGCCAGAATATACATTTGGAAAACTTTGCTTTCAATACGTTCCTTATGATAATTTCCAGAACCTGTTCCAAATGCTTTTCGTGTTCGGCCTTTGATTTAGAGAAGATTAGAATATCGTCAATGAAAACCAGAGCAAATTTATTCAAAACCCCTATGAACACTCTATTCATTAGATCGACGAAGTAAGCTGGAGCGTTACATAAGCCGAATGGCATTAATAACCACTCGTAGAATAAGTCGGGACCTCTGAATGCTGTCATTGGAACACATTCTTCGGCAATTCGAAGTTGATGGAAACCTGTAGCTAGGTCCGTTCGTGAAAATACTTGTGCGCCATTTAATTGATCTAACAAATCATCAATCCGCGGCAATGGATATTTGTTCTTTATTGTCTGTTTGTTCAGATCACGATAATCCACACATAGACGTAGAGTACCGTCAGATTTTGGGACAAACACCACTGCTGCACCCCAATCAGAGAAACTAGGCCTAATCAGACCCTTCCATACTAGCTGTCGTGTTTGATTGTCAAGTTCTTCTTTCTCTTTCAAGGACATTCTTCTAATAGCGTGAACTACTGGCCTTGCATTGGGAATCAAAGCGATCTTGAAATCTATTTCTCTCTGCAGAGGTAAGCGAACAACTTCCTCGAACACATCCGCATAGTTCTTGACTACAGGAATATCTTTCACTAGGTCGGGAATATACTCTGTGATTTCAGGGACATCTTCTATTTGGGTTGGAGAAACATTCAAAGCTGCCCAGAAGTCTTTTCTATTAGCATTCTGACCTTTACAGGGAATGGTTATATAATCACCTGATTTAATCCTCGCCTTTACGACTCTGTCGGCGCATTTAACTTCAGCTTCATATTTGGTCAACCAGTCTAACCCCAAGATAAGATCAAACTCTTTAAAATTCACGACGACTGCGATGGTAGGAAACCGATAACGAGAAAAGGAAACCGGCACTCCACAAACCCAACTGAGATCAATGGAACCCCTAACCGGATTCTGGACAGTCATTGGTTCCTTGAGCTTCTTCAAATTCAAATCCAGCTTCTTAGCTGCATTCTTTGCAATAAAGCTTCGCAACGCGCCGGTGTCAAACAGTACTTTAACTGGGATGTCTTTGACAGTTATCGTGCCTTCTAAAACATCTGGCCTTTCCTGAATAGACGAGGAGACAGGCACTTCTGCCATTTCATTTACCCGACTCTCTTTGGTCTTTTTTAACAGCCAACAATCTCGCTTTATATGACCGGCCTGATGACAAAGATTGCACTCTCGAGTCACAGGAAGCTTGCCCTTAGATTTAGACTCATGCTCTTTTCGCTTCTTTAAGGGTCCGCAGTTTCTCGACAAATGCCCTGTTTGATGGCAGTTATTGCATACGGTTGTCGTTACTGCTTTCTTCTTAGATTTGGCCCTTTTCCTCTTGGCACTGGGCTTCTTACTGACCTCAGACGTTGTACTGGCCTCCGGACGATCAGTTTCAGACTCAACTTCCTTACTAGAGCTGACCTCTTCTTCGTAAAGCAACATACCTTTCTTATCGAGATCTTCATACTGGTAAGCCATGTATATCATTTCAGAAAAGGGGAGCTTCACATTCCTCATTACACTGTTCTGATATTTTCTTTGAAGGCCATAAATAAATCTCAGATTCTTCCTCTTTGGATCTTGAATCAGATGAGGAGCAAAGTGAGAAAGTTCGTTGAATTTCTTATGATATTCTGGGATGGTCATATCACCTTGTATCAAATAAGAAAATTCATCACATAATCGCTTGGTTGCTTCAGGAGGAGTAAATCTTTCTAAGAAAATCACTTTGAATCTGTCCCAGGTGATATCACCTTCTAGATTATCTTTAATAACAGAATCCCACCAAAACAAAGCTTCTTCTTTGAGTGCCCAAGACGCCAGTAATCTTTTCTGATCGTCTCTCAGCTTTAAACCCTCAAAGATTTTCTCTGCAGAACGAATCCAAGCTTGTGTTTCCATAATGGACTCTTTGCCTAAAAATGGTGATCCACCCAGATTTCGAAATCTCTTGAATAGAACTTCTATATCTGATTCTCGCTGCGGGAGCACAACTGGCTCATTAGCTGGTCGAGCCATATGATTATTTCTCCTGTTCCTGTCACTCATTTTCTAGTACGTCTACAATTAGCAGACAAAGTGTCAGGTCAACAGAAAAGATACTTAAAAATATAGAGACAATTACTTTAAATGTAAATGTGTCTATCGAGGCGTAATTTCATTCTGCTTTATTCATACTAGGATATTGCTGATCCTATCTGTATAGAGTTACCCGTCCTAGAACACTACTGGTTCTATTTCTGATGAGTTCGTTCAAATGTTATATTCCAGAACTAAGCTTAACCAAGGCTCTGATACCAAATGACACGACCCCAAACCCCATACTGACGGCGGCAAGGGTAATCCGTGGAATATAACACAGAAACAGATAATAGCAGAACAGAAATAAATAAATACACCAGATAATGAACAATAGAATATACTGGATAAGAGTAATCATCAGAGCTACACAGTATACAGGATCATACTTAGTACAAATATAGTTCAACCATACATAAATGTCTACAGCGGAAAACAAACATAATGTACAATAGGAGCTGAACATCATAAAAAGAGATAAATGATAGAATCCATCTTCAGCTCCAGCTATCCAGAAAGAACCAGCTAAACCTGAATACAAGGCTGCCCGTGCAGAAAAAGGGGCACCCGAGTTTGAAAGTGAAACAAACTACGAGTTAGTCATGGGACTGGTATGAGAAATCTACTCAACACATTTATAATATGGCTAATCACAGGACCACGCCACTTTCGTGGAACGGGTTTACTCCATTGGATTGCCAGTGCTTTGAAAACAAATCATCCTTTTTAAACATCACTATGCTTTTTATAAAAATGAAGCCACTATAAGACTCAGTTCCCATCACACAAAGCAACGCAAACCGACGGATAGAGTTTTACCTTATAATGGCCAAAATATGATTGATACGAATAAAACAAAAGCATTTGATATTATTACTAGTGTTTATATGTTTTGAAAACAATTTCAAATCATAACTATCAATCATAGACGGCATTAATGCCCCATACCACTATGTCACCATATATAGGTATACAATCAAATTCGCACAGTCATGTATTTGGAAATCGGATTTCCGTCATGAACCAAGGCAAAAGATATTCCTTATCGAATTCGAGACGCTCTAGTCCGTGTCTCAGGCAAGCGCGCAGGCAAGCCTTGGATCGTCAGGGCCGGTCCACCGAAGTGGATTATTATGCCTGAACAATACGTTTCCCCGCCCTTTGGGGCATAAACGAGCCAACGAATGACTCCATCGGACCCGGATCGTCCGATCTAACCGAGGCGCCTCGCAACAGCAACAACTACATAGTCAAACTCGTTAGGGCGTGTAAAACCACTGACGCCACTCATAACTAGAAGGAAACCCATGCCCTCCCTAAGGTCCTGCTCCCATTTCTGGTTCATACCGGGGTGTGAGGCTCGCGATTTCACGTTATACACAAAGCTACGCCACACAGACGGTGCTTTGATCATCACCACAAGACTTTGCTTTTCAACAGAAGCCCTGATCACTGCATCTTTGCATGCCACACGGGCAATTCACACCGTGCAACTGATAGCTATCAATCACACAGAATAAATTCCAATGTCAGACACACAGTCCATTTTCAAGTCCGTTCTGGGTCTAAATGAAATCGGAGGCACTATATACCTCGCAAACCCATCGATCACCACGTACGTCTGGACGATCACCACTAATTATCCATATTTCGGGATGCCTCCCAATCAGGACCTTGGTTACCATCCAAACGAGGTGAAGATCTACGGTCTTCGACCATCGTCTTCATCTTCGATTTCTTATCATCGATTCAGTTATTCAGAATGGGGTAAACCCGTTCTTTCTGAGCAACTCGCGTATATAATAAACAAGTGTAATACTAACATATACACGCATCATTTCAATTCATTAGTCACTAACCGTCAATCAGTAAGAGAACGATTTCCCAAATATTAACCCCGAATGCCGAAACCAACATCAGATCAACACCCAGGAAACCATTCGACTTAGCCAACCTTCAGTTAATTTCTAAATCACATCCATATCGTTTATAATATTTTATAACGATTTATCGCCATTTTTATTTATTTTAAAATAGCCAATTTATTCAAAACGACGCTTCGGGCCATAACGCGAGCGTGGCGTTGTTTTTCTTCAGATTTGATTTACACATATCTGAAAATCTAACCGTTGGATCTTCACAAAATTTACATCATTAGAAAGATATTTTCAAAACGAATCCAACGGTTCCAGTTTCGGGAAATTCCGACGGTCGGATCTCCCGGTATAATCGTTTGAAGTTTCGATTTCAAAATACGAACTGCAGCGTCGTTATTCGATTAAATATAATTATATTTATATATATATGAAAATATAATCGATTCTGGCGCTGTTTTTCTTCAGATTTGAATTAAATATTCCAGACAATCCAACCGTTGGATTTTTGCAAAGTTGGTGCCGTTGGAAAGATTTTTCCAAAGCGAACCTAACGGTTGCGATTTCAGGAAAATCCGATGGTCGGATCTCCCGGTATAATCGTTTGAAATCGCGGTTTCAAAATACGAACTACAGTGTCGTTATTCGATATATTTTAACTCTATTTCTATATATATATATATATATATATATATATATATATATATATATATCGATTCTCCGATTTCAAAGCTATATTCTTTTCATACATTTGATAAAAATGATATTTTTATCTAACTGTCTTCTATTTCTACACGTCACTATATTTAACAAGTCATGTATATAATAAAAATGTGATTTTTATTGTAAAACAATTCATTTCAAAACACTATTATTTTATATAGTTCATTTAGGTAATAAAAATATGATTTTTATTATAAAACAATTTATTTCAAAACGGGATTATTTTATTCAGTTCATATAGATGATAAAAATGTGATTTTTATATTTAAAACACGAACACCATTCAACACATGAATTTCAATTCAACGAATGAATATCGATTCAACACATGAATTTCAATTCAACGAATGAATATCGATTCAACACATGAAGGTTTTCTATAGTTTATATATATAGATAATAATGTGATTTTTATATTTAAAACACGAACACCATTCAACACATGAATTTCGATCCAACGAATGAATATCGATTCAACACATGAAGGTTTTCTATTCAACGAATAAATATAGTTTCAGAAAATGAAAATAATTCAAACACATGAATATTATTCAAAATTTCGGCATAACGGCAGGGTAGTTAAAACCGGGACCGTCCCTAGTATGGCTCCTCGCTCTACCTTAAAACCTCGCGGTTTTTGATAATGGGGATCATGCATCTAGTTCGCACGCAGGCGGCATGTATATATTTATTTCATTTCCACAAACTAATCCTATGTGGTTTCAACCAAATATTTCTCAACCACAAATGGGTATTTTTCATCCACAATCAATCAATATCAACCACAAACAATCCCAATCAACCATTCGCTATCAATCAATTTTCACACCAATCACAACCAATAAATATCGTCCATGGTTTTTGGACGAGGGGCGTGTATATTTATATGTAGCAATTCACTTCTATTTCAACACATATATAATTTTTACAACGCATATAAAACTTATACATCGAACGTTCAACTTATACAACGCTTATACATGAGGTGTACAACGCTTATATAACTCATACATCGACTATATAATTTATACATTGTCGTTTTCCATATCGTTTATAAATTAGAAATCTCATATTGGGTTCCACTCCACCAAAAATAGCAGAAGGCTCAGAAAAATATGCGGTCTCTTCTCGAATGTAGAAGACGTCCACACGAGTCCACTGTCTCTTGTTTCACTGGATTTCGACAAGAAACGAAAAAGATATGATTTTTCAAAGTTTGCAACGGTTTTAAACTGTTAAAAACAGTTTTAAATTAAACAGCCGTATACCTCTATTTTTCTATAAAATATAGTTTTGGATCTTTCGCCCAAACCATTGCACGATATCGGAATCGGGAGAGGCGCAGGGATCGGTGGTGGAGCGATCGGGTTCGGCGGCGCCAGGAGATCTCGGCGGAGGTTCAAAGTCACGAGCTTCAGGGGCGTGATTCTCGAGATTTACACAATGAAAAATTCTGAATCTTATATGGATTTAAAGAGGAAGCTTCGATCTTCAAAAACTTCCAAAGGAGCATGCATTTTTGTTGAGCGGAATTGGAGAAATCGAAGGGGGAAGTTTTGAAGCCTTTTCCGCCGTCGTTCGCTGTTATACGGGGAGAGAGAAAGAATAGGGTTGACCAATGATATTTTTTTTATTTTAGTTTATAATTTTAAAATCTCCAAAATACCCCTTTCGCCCACGAACCCCAATCCAAACCCAACGACTGTCGTCCCTAGCGTTTTACCCCCTTCCGAACACAATGGGATATGTTTCGTAGGTCCATTCGACTGTTTCAGTCAGTTTTCCTTCAAATTAAAATATAGAATATTCAATATTTGATTTGAATGTACATTTCAATTTGCCAGGGCCACAAACTGATTCGAAAAATTCCAGAAAAATAAATCTAGCTATGTTTTGACGATACGGTCCCAACAAAACTGGTTTCGTCGAATTCTGAGACCGTTTGCAAAAAGGCCCATTTCTGGTCGATCCAATTTAACTATAATTGACCAAAACACTTTTTCCTTTGCCACGCTCACATACAAGCTTCAAAAATTATGAAATTTGAAACCTAGCAATAACTTCACATCCTGGATCCAACAAAATTGGTTTCGTCGAATTCCGAGGTCGTATGCAAAATGCCTAATTTCACGGGCTATATAAATTCCATAGCGACCTTTCTGAAAATTCATTTGGCCATAACTTTTGCTTTCCGCTATGAAAATTCGATTTTTCAGATTCGTTAGAAAGGTATTCACTAACAGATTTAAATATTTTTGGTTCCACTAAAATCCGTTTTGTTTCGCACCCGGTACAGCCCGACAAAGTTTGAATTCAAATTTTGAAACTGCAGCGCCATTTCAGGCCTTGTTTATAATTATAATTAATTATATTCGTTTTCAAACGTGGATTCAAACCCACTTTTCATCGCTACTATTTAAAATATTTATTTTAAATATTTAAAATCCATTATTTTAGCCAATTTAAAAAATTTAATTTGGTTCAGATTTTCTGGGTCGTTACAGTGTGTGTATGTAGGAATTATATACAGGTATTAACTATTGAAGACTGTATAGTTTAGAGATTCAAGATTGCAAAGAAGAAGAGTTCAAGATTGAAGACTCATAAGTAACAAGATTTCATGAGTTCAATAAATAATAAGTAATAGAGTCTAGAATTTTTGTTCAAAATCCGTAATAACATTTAAATCCTTATTTCATTTTTCTCACCATCTAAGCCTTATTATATTCTTAACTTTTATTTTTAAATTGATTTCAAATTTACTTCCTATTTAAAAAAAATATCTATTAATATTTAAATTTACTTTCTTAGATTATAATCTAACTCATGTTTTAGATATTTTAGTTTTTTTACTTATATTTTAATTTTTAATTATATATTACTACTTAAGTTTTAATATTATTATTTCCTTATATTCGTATATATAGTTTTACATATTAAGTGTTAAGGTTTCTTATATTTATATTTTACATTAAGTTTTGTATCACTTTTATAGATTATAAATATTATTTTTCAATTTATATTCTTACCTTGTTATACTACTTAAATATATAAGAAAATAGTTTGCTTAAACTCTAGAATTTCTTTGATTTATTTAAACATCATTTGAATTGTTTTCAGAAAGACTTAAATTTCAAAATTCTCTAAGGAATGTTGATATCTCCTACCCCCCATGTCGACTTGGTTACCTTTATTTTCAAATTTCAAATTTCAAAAGTTGTGTCTATTTGTTTAAATCTTTCCTTAAAGAGACATGACTATTTATCCACTATATGTACCATATATTTTCAAAATTAATTAACCACTTTTAATCATCATCTTCTTCTCTTTTCTCCTCTCCATTATTTCTCTTAAAATAAAAATTTCTACAACAAAACTCTGCCGAATTTAAATGAGAATTAAACCAATTCAATTCAAGTTTGATTCTCTATTAAACTCTCTCGAGGATTCAAGTGCTATTCAAAATTGCAGTAGTTTTGTAATCAACGATCACAAG
Organism: Allium sativum; assembly: GCA_030737875.1. Classification (NCBI taxonomy): domain Eukaryota; kingdom Viridiplantae; phylum Streptophyta; class Magnoliopsida; order Asparagales; family Amaryllidaceae; genus Allium; species Allium sativum. The sequence goes on along the minus strand of CM060922.1, from coordinate 930,015,679 downwards.
ATCAAAGTTCTATCGATTATTCCTTCCAAAAGTGATAATGAAAAGGTGTAGTTATAATACATTTAAGTCAACTCGGTGTGATTGTAGCCCATAAATCAGTTGGGTGTGATTGTAGTTTGGAAATCAATGAGTCTCACTGTACTCGAAAACATGAGGGGTGGACCTTGTAGCTTGTGAAATCGAGGATTGTAATTTGTGTATTATTTGAAAAGAAATCCGCATCAACCCAGAGTTGTGTAGGACTGGATGTAGGGTAACTCCAAACTAGTATAAGAATCCTAGTGTGTTATTTCCTTTTCTGCTTTTACTTTTTATTCTACAACTGTAATTGATTCCATGATTAATCCTTCATTTGCATTTATTTCTGATATATTCAAAAGGTTTCATAAAATTCATAAATTCCATTAAACACTATCCACCCCCTCTAATGTTATGTTTGCCTTAAGATCCATAATATGCATTTCCCAATAATTAGTCATGTTCCCATAAGTCTCATCGAATGGACAAAACTTCCATGTCTGTTTTTTCTTCTCCGTGCATTCTTGAGGAGCAGGTTTCTTATACTGGATCACAATGCATGTATCCCGATATAGGTTCTCCAGAGTGTCATTCAATGGTGTGTAATTGACCAAAGTGTAGAACCAGGGTCACTTCTTAACATACCTTTCTGATGACGTCCTCCTCAGTTGATACCTCTATGTTGGTTGTTATTTCTGTTGTTCTGGCCTTGAACGTTAACCTAAACTTTTCTTGAATTCTCACCAGACTGTCTTACTGCCACATTACTTTGAATGCCTTCGTTCACTGTATCGTCAGTCCTTCTTTTCAAGTCCTTTTCGCCTCTTTAATTCGAAGGAATTGGTTGTCCTTCTCATAGAACTGATCTAAAGTAGAGGGATGCTTTCCAGTTAGCCATTTTCCAAACTCAGTATCAAGGTCGACGCCATCAACCAATGCCATCAATATGATTCAGTCATTCGTATTACTAACTTCAGTGACAACAACGTTGAAGCATTTCAAGATAATTTTAAGTCGTTCACTTGATCTTGGTTTATGCAAGAGAGGGTCATCACGTGGTTCGACTTGGCAGTATGAAGGAGGAATTGATGCATAAACTTCTTATATAAATCCTCAAATTTGGGTACTAATCTTGGGGGTAGTCTGGTGAACCATATAAATGCCACACTATCCAAATAGATAGGAAACACTTTGCGTTTTATAACATCTAGAGTAGCTGTTGAATCCATATACCATGTATATCTCATTAAGTTCTTGCGAGGATTGGTCTTACCCAAATAATGAGTTATCTGGGACAAGCTAAATCTTTGGGGGAACTCTTCTTGCATGATCTCATCAGTAAACAGAGTACGACTACGATCGATCCTCCAAACTTCATTACTATAGACTTGGTTGTTGTTTATGATCTACTTTACCATGGTAGTTAAATCAGAATTGTTAATGAGAAATCACGCTTAGAACTACTGTCTTGTCTGGCCCTTTTCGCCTCTACTGCAAACAACAACGCCTGAGCCGCCATCCAGGCAATAATTCCTTGGCCTTTGTTATCCTGGTTAATCACAGGACATGAGGGGGACGCATGGGAGCGCAAGAGGTCTCAAGATCATTGCGATCTCATAGGGGAGGGCATGGTATGGTGAAGCAATTTCTGGTTCAACATTACCCGATCGGCATGGTCAAGATGGGCCGGTTTGGCATCCCGATCTGTAAGGTCACTGAACCGGATCTCCTGCACATTCTGAGGCCTGGTGAATTGCTTTTATTGTGCTAGTCCCCTGCTTCTATCTGATGAGGATGAATATTATGTCTGATGATATGGTGAGATATGAGCTCTTTTGGTCTTGAAAGCATTCCACTACATTTTCATCCTATTCATAGAATGATCCATCGAAAGAGAAATGGGAAAATTTCGAATGAAGAAAAAAAGGAGGCTCTAAGATTGATTTTACTTCTTTCGAAAAATCAACTAATGGGATCAAAAGATGAATTTTGGAAGCTTTAGTAACTTAATTAGAGGGAAGTAGAGGAAGTTTATCTTGACCAAGATTTAATAAAGGAGAAAGGCACGAGGTCTCAGAAATTAAAACGTTATAATCTATTAGTTTTTTTGATGAAATCATACCTTCGGTGGGGGAGAAGCACTGCATGTTGATGCTATTGTTATTTTGGGGGATGAAAAGACATCACCCTTATCACCTTCCTCGTTCGAAATATCCATCGGAAGTTTAGATGTTTTTTCTTTCATCATGACAGACTCTTCCAAAGAGGAAACAATAACCCTCCTAGCGCTTACCTTCTTTTGCTAAAAGATAGAATTTACAATAAGAGGCAGCTTCGACTCTAGAGAAATAGGAACATGCTTATTAATAATTGGAGATTAATAATAAGGACTAAGAATAATTACTGTAATACACCAACAAAGTAAAATAAGAAAGTTATCAGTGACACTTATGCGATAGAGTTAGGACTCACCGCCGCTACAAAGAATAATAAAAGAGATGGAGGTAACCTTCAATGGATTGTCTCTAGCCAAATTGTAACAACCCGAAAATCTGAGCCAATTAAAAGTTTTTATTTTGGCAATTTTGATGAATTTTGAATATTTAAAATGAATTATTTTAAATAATGATGACGAGAAATTTATTTTGAATATAAATAGAACTCATATATTTATTTGAATTGACGTTAGAATATAAATATTTTATTTTAAATATAAAAGGAATTGAAAATGGCGCGGTAGTTCGAAAATTCGATTTCAAATTTCAAATGAATGTACAGGATTCAAAATAAACCGGATTTTAGCGAAACCAAACATATTAGAATCTTATTGAAAATATCTTTCCAACGAATCTGAAAAATTGAAATTTCATAGCGGGAAAAAAAGATATGCCCAGTTGAAAATTCAAAATAGTCGCTATGGAATTTTGGCCCTTAAAAATGGAAATTTTGCAAACGACCTCTGTTTTCAACAAAACAACTTTTGTTGGATCCAGGATGTCGAATTATTACTAGATTCCAAAATTCATAATTTTTCGATTCAATATGTGAGTGTGGCAAAGTAAACGTGTTTTGACAGTTTTAGTTAATTTCGATCGACCAGAAAATGGCCATTTTTCAAACGGTCTCAGAATTTGATGAAATTAGTTTTGTTAGGACATAATACGAAGCTAGAAAATATTTTTCGGGGATTTTTAGGGTCAGTATGTGGCCTTGATAAATTGAAATGCGAGTTCAAATTCAATATATAGAATTATATTTTGATTTTGACGAAAACTGAGCGAAATGATCGAATCAGCTTACGATACATATCCCATTGTGTTCGGAATAGGGGTAATTAGCTAGGGGCGACAGTCGGTGGATCTCGTTTGGGGTTTGTATACAAAGTCAACTTTAAAAGAAAAAATAATAATAATAATATAATAAAATAAAATTATATAAACCCACTTTCTTCCCTCTCATCACTCTCTCTCTCTCCCCGACTAAAATTATATAAACCCACTATTTTTATGTAGAAAGAAGCGTCGTAAAAATACATGAAGTAGAAATAAAAATGTGATTTTTATTTATTGCAATGAAGCGATAAAAATGTGATTTTTATATATGTAGCGAAATAAAAATATGATTTTTATTATATATCTAGCGTTGAAATAAAAATGTGATTTTTATATATGTAGCGAATACAGACGACGAAAGTGACAAAAGGTGAGCACGGCAAAGATTTTCTACATATGAAGAGTTGCGGCGTTTGGTTTAGCTTTACGGTGATAACTTCTCATTTTAACTCTTGTTTTCTTGTTAAAAATATATACTAGGGTGCAGACGGTGCTTAGCATCACCCGACGCCCGTTGTCCACAGACCATGGACGACTTGTTTGATTTTGTTGTGTGGTGAAAATTAATTGTGATGTGGAATGAATGGAAATATATTCATGTGTTGAAATAAATTATTTATCGTTAAAAATATAAATTTAACATGAATGTGAATAAATAAATATCCATTTACATATCGAAAGATTTGTTTATGTACACCCATTTGAAGGATATTGATTGGGACGATAAACTTTACACGTCGCCCAACTACACAAATAATATTCAGTGTTTGTTGATTTGAAACCCCACACGGGTGTTTGGATGATCTTTGGCGTACACTAATCCAAATTATTTAGTTGTATGTCAATCGATAGTTTGACAGACAGTTGTGCGATGCACTCTGGATGATGATTGATTATTTATCGTTGCTATTATATACATGTGTTGTATGGAATCCATATAATTAACATTATATGGTAATTGATTGGGCCTCATTCCAATTTGGAAAATAAAGAATATTATAAAATGAAAATTCATGTGTTGAATAGAATAAATATTCATGTGTTGAATAAAAGAAAATTCATGTGTTGAATAAAATATATATTCATGTGTTGAATAAAAGAAAATTCCTGTGTTGAATAAAATATATATTCATGTGCTGAATAAAAGAAAATTAATATGTTGAGAAAAATCTCTAAACGATAAAATTCACGTCTTTATCATATATAAAGTTATAAACTAACTGCAAACTAGTTAAGATGAGTAGTTTCCTGGGTATTGATCTGATGTTGGTTTCGGCCTTCGGGGTTAATACTTAGGGAATCATTCTCTTACTAATTTATGGTTAGAGTCTGATTAATAATTAAACGATATAAAACACAATTTTATCAAATATATAAAATAACAAAAATAGTCATGTGTTGACAATACTCATGTGTTGAGAATATTCATGTGTTGAAAATATTCATGTGTTGAATAAAACATTGATACAATAAAATTCACATTTTTATTGTAAGTAAGAATTAATAAATATTCATGTGTTAAAAAAAATATTCATGTGTCGAAGAAAATATTCATTTGTTGAATAGAATAACGAAGTTATTGAAATATAGAAAGCCGTGTCGATTAGAGATGCGCCATTTTGACGTGAACGATATTTATATCGATTCTATTCATTTTTATAATGAATAGTGAAAAGAAAGTGATTTCAAAATATAACGTTTTGAAAATATTATCATTTATATATTAATGATGTGGAATATTCAATTTTGATTTGAAATCGAACATGAAGTTAAAATCATTTTTAAAACAAAGTTAAAACGATTTATAAAATACATTTTGAATTGAAATCGATGAAATATATATTATATATATTAAATCCCTGAATTGAACGCGCTGCGACCGTTCACGAATTTCGACCATTGACTTCGAATTGACTTTACGGGAGATCCGACCATCGGATTCTCACAAAACCGGAACCGTTGGGTTCGTATCGAAAAGAGTTTTCCAATGAATATAAGAGATTTGAAATCTAACGGTTGGATTTGGAATTAGTTCCAAATCAAATCAAGAAATGGTCGTTGTAAGTGTAGCTCGATGATCGTATATGGGAAACGACTGTACGGGCCTTGATAAAATTATTAAAAATATTTATAATTTATGTAAAATCATAATAAATGATTTAGAAAGAACTAGGATGAAAAGTTCCACATTTTAAGGATAAAAATACAATTTTATCGAGATGGACTAGTTTATAACTAGAATTAAAATCCAATTATTTTTAAATAAATAAAATGGATTGAGAATGGGTTTTAATATAACTAGAACTTCCAATATATGAATTGGAATAGATCTGAATCGAAATTATCTTCGAAATATTTCGATATTGGATTTCGTGATTATATGGACATTGTGGAGGAATTTGGAAGATATATATATATATATAAGAACATATATATATATATCGTTATTCCAATACGATATTTGTTGATTTCAGAATTTGATATTGAATATAAGCAGATATATTTTCTATTCAGAGCCTTGTATTTAATATCAAATGGGATTTCGAGTTTGTCGTGAACGGTGTCTTCAGTAAAACAATTCTTAAACCCCGTGTGAAAATTAGAAACTAACTGGAGATTAGCTAAGTTGAATGGTTTCCTAGGTATTGATCTGATGTTGGTTTCGGCCTTCGGGGTTAATACTTAGGGAGTTGTTCACTTGCTAATTTACAGTTAGAGGCTAATGGAATGGAATGTGATTTTGGGTTTATCGTGCACCGTGTTTTAAATGACATTGGTTCTTTAACCCAGTTAAAGACAGGATAGGAGTTCCCAAGTTAAATAATCATTAATGTTGATTTTTGGGAAGATTAAAATTAAGTGGAGTTTTAATGAATCTTTAATCAGATTGAAATTGTCGAGAATGGAGTACTACCAGTTTTGCTCCAAAGCGATAGCTAAATCTTTAATTAGATTTGAAGCTGAAATGGTAATTAATATTTACCGATAACACCGTGGTGTTAGATATCGAGTATTACCGGTTTTGCTCCATGGGATGAATAGGTTGGGATTGGGAAATAAATGATTACTTCGGTGTGGTTCGCAAATCCCGAGTAGTTTGGAAAACCTTAATACGGTTTGATTTGATATCCAAAGGAAGATTAAAGAATAAATTTAAAAGAATTTATCTTTGATAAAATTAATGAGAACCTTTCCCTAAGAATGTGAATATATTTGAATAAAATAATATTCTGAATTGGAATGAGGCGTATGTTGTGTTTGTGTAACACTTGTTTATTATATATGCGAGTTATTCGGAAAGACCGGGTTTATCCCATTCTGAATAACTGATACGACGATAAGTTGAAGATGAAGACGGTGGTTGAAGAACAGAGGTCTTCACATCGTTTGGATGATTTCTGATGATATTGATTGGGTTGTACACCCAAGAGGAGGAAATCAGTTGGTGATCGTCCAGACGTACTGGGAGATCGAAGGATATGCGAGGAATAAAGTTCCTCCAGTTCCGTTCAGACCCAGAACGAACTTGTAAATGGACTGTGTGTCTGACATTGGATATCATTCTGTGTGATTGATGGATATCTGTTGCATGAAGTGGTTTTCCTGTGTGGCATGCTAAGATGCAAATGATTAAGGCTTCTGTTGAAAATAGAGTCTTGTGGTTGATGATCAAAGCACGACCTTTGTGGCATCGCTTTGTGTAGCATTATTTCGTGAGCCTTACACCCCGGTGTGAACCAAAAACGGGAGAGGACTTCAGGGAGGACATGCGTTTTCTTCTAGCTAGAAGTGGCATCAGTGGTTTACAAGCCCTGACGGGTTTGACTTATGTGGTTGTTGGAATGAGAGGCGCCTCGGATATATCGGTCGATCCGGGACCGATGGAGTCATTCGTTGGCTCATTTACGCCCTATAGAGCGGGGAAACGCATTGTTCAGGCATAATAATCCACCCCGTGTGGACCGTCCCTGACGATCCAAGGTGCAGTTGCGGCAGTTCTTGAGACACGGGCTAGAGCGTCTCGAAGCGGTAAGGACGATCCCTTGCCTTGGTTCACAGATGGAAATCCAACTTCCAATACGTGACATTTGCGGTTTTGATTGTAGAGCCTAGTATTGGCGAAATGATATATGGTACCCATGCCGTCTAGGATTGATACTTATGATTGAAGTTGTTTTATACACTATGCACTTATAATAGTATCAAATGATTTGTTTTAACGTACCAAGCATTTTTGGCTATTATAAGTGAAAACCCTATCCCCCAGCTTGTGTTGCATTGTGTGATAGGAACTGGGTCTTATAATAGCTTCATTTTTCCAAAAAGCATTGCGCTGTTTTGTTATATATGCACTGGTATTCTTGGGAGGAAACCCGTTCCGTGTTATACGGCGTGGTCCCTTGATATATCTGATTTCGAAGTAAAGTTTTGAATAACTGTTTTAGTTCTCACACCAGTCACATGATTGACCTGGAGTTTATTGTTTTAACCTAAACTCTGGGTGCCCCTATTTTCTACACGGGTAGCTAGTAGTTTTGGTTTATAGATTTATATTCATAGGCTCCTGATTTACCGCTGAAGTGATACCTGGAAAGCTCTTTATCCGTGTACTACTTTCAGTTGTGTTTCGTATTATTTTTCCGCTGCTATGTAATGTATTTAAATGTAAATTTGAATCTCTGATATTTTTTAAATGTGTAATATTCATGTATACTCTGTATATTCTTATATTCTGATGAAATTGTTGTAATAAGCAATGAAATGTTCTTCTGTTTGTGTTCCGATGTGGCTTTTCCTCAAAGCAATACGGGCTTTCCTTCATGGGGAAGTTCGGGTTGTTATATTTGGTATCAGAGCTTTGGTTTACAAAGCTCGAGAACAAGACACATTAGAACCAAACGAAAGAAATCATCAGAAATTGGATTAGTAATATCCAATGAGAATGACTCATTAGAGATGGGATCAGTAGTATCCTAGAACGACTGTAAAGAGTATATTTTTAAAATGAAAACAATTTTGTTTAAAAAATTAAATCGTATTTTATGTATTTGAATATTATTTTTATATTGATTTGGACAATCAAGTATATAAAGATTTTGCGCATACTTCTGATCCACGTGTATTTGAAGTTTTAATATACTGGATAGATATAGAATCACACTCTAGTCGCTCGGAGATGATTCTGATGATCGCTCGAGCATCATCAGCATTTATGTTTGGGTTTCGAAAGTGTGATTTCTATAGGATTCCTATTGACTGGTGTGAGAACCAAAACTAAATAGGGCTTATTGTTGTGATTTGGCATAAAAAAACTGATTTTTGGACTATGTAACAAAGTTATGAATTTGAAAAGCTAATTCACTAATTGATTGCTGATTGTGTTGTTTGATTATTGGTTGATTAATTAAAATTTGGACCATTTAGTCAAATTGTATCAAATATTGGACTAAATTGAAAATTGTTTGAAATTGCATGCATATGCATGTATATACATTGAATAGGTCATATCAAGGAAGCTAAGCAGGAGAATTAAATTGTTTGCCCAACAAATAGGTACATGTTTATTGTATTTCTTGGGTTTTGGATGATTTTATGAGCCGATTGGCTAGCCGCTTAGCTGTTTCTTTTTCTTTTTGGACTGGAGAGGCCTGTATGCAATTTCGGGATTTTCCCGGTGCTCCCGTGCAGGGGAGGTTATGGCGAAAATTTTCGAAAATTTAAGGAGTTAGCCAAATTTTTGAAAAATTTGAAAAGTTCTTAGAAACTGAAAAGTTGAAGAACTTAAGCCATAATGAAAATAATGAAAGTTGAGTTGGTTTGTAAAACAACTTTCAGCTTCATTCCTTTTCAGGGACGAAAAGTTTTAAGTGGGGGAGATCGTAACAACCCGAAAATCTGAGCCAATTTAAAATTTTTATTTTGGCAATTTTGATGAAATTTGAATATTTAAAATGAATTATTTTAAATAATGACGAAGAGAAATTTATTTTGAACAGAAATAGAGCGTATATATTTATTTGAATTGAAGTTAGAATATAAATATTTCATTTTAAATATAATAGAAATTGAAAATGGCGCGGTAGTTCGAAAATTCGATTTCAAATTTCAAATGAATGTACAAGATTCAAAATAAACCAAATTTTAGCGAAACCAAAAATATTAGAATCTAATTGAAAATATCTTTCCAACGAATCCGAAAAATTGAAATTTCATAGCGGGAACAAAAAGATATGCCCAATTGAAAATTCAAAATAGTCGTTATGGGATTTTTGCCCTTAAAAATGGAATTTTGCAAACGACCTCTGTTTTCAACGAAACCACTTTTGTTTGATCTGAGATGTCAAATTATTGCTAGATTCCAAAATTCATAAATTTTCAAATCAATATGTAAGCGTGACAAAGTAAAACGTGTTTCGACAGTTTCAGTCAATTTCGATCGACCAGAAAATGGCCATTTTTCAAACGTTCTCATAATATGACAAAATTAGTTTTGTTAGGACCTATCATCAATACGAAGCTAGAAAATATTTTTCGGGAATTTTTAGGGTTAGTATGTGGCCCCGGTAAATTGAAATGCGAGTTAAAATTCAATATATAGAATTATATTTTAATTTTGACGAAACTGAGCGAAACGATCAAATCAACTTACGATACATATCCCATTGTGTTCAGAATTGGGGTAATTAGCTAGGGGCGATAATCAGTGGGTATCGTTGGGGTTTGTATACAAAGTCAACTTTATAAGGAAAAAATAATAATAATAATAATAATAAAATAATATATAATTATATAAACTCACTCTCTTCCCTCACCTCACTCTCTCTCTCCCCGACTAAATCATAACGGAAAAAAAACCCTAGCCCGTCGATCAGCAGCCGCCGCCATCCCTTCGCTCGCCGCCCACCGCGTTGGTGCTCCGCCCCCTCCTCCACTCGACGTCTCCCCCTCAGGCGATCTCCACAGCCCCCTTCTCTCGATTCTCCCTCCTTGTAACACCCCAAAACCGAAGAAAACCCCTACGCCCGCAGCCACCGCTGCCTTGGCCTTGCCCAGCTCTCCGCCGACCATCCTAGCCCCTCCCCTACCACCAACAGCCGGCGGTGGAAGTCCCCTCCACCAAAGATTTGAATTTTGCAAAAGAAAAGGTGAGCTTTTAATTATTTTCTTTTCTTTTATGAAATCAATTTAGTTAATTTAGTTATTAAACACCATAAAAGTCCGATTTTTATATTAACGAAGCATTGATTTTTAAATAACATGAAGCAGTGATTTTTATTTGTTAAGAGAAGTGATTTTTATTTGTGTAAAGATTTGATTTTTATGATTAGAAAAATATGATTTTTATAATGTAGCGAAATAAAAATCTGATTTTTTATTATATATATGTTGAAATAAAAATGTGATTTTTCTAGCGTCGAAACAAAAATTGGATCTTTATATAAGGAGTAGGAATATATAAATATAATTTTTATATAGAAAGAAGCGTCGTAAAAATACATGTAGAAATAAAAATGTGATTTTTATTTATTGGAATGAAGCGATAAAAATGTGATTTTTATATATGTAGCGAAATGAAAATCTGATTTTTATTATATATCTAGCGTTGAAATAAAAATGTGATTTTTATATATGTAGCGAATACGGATGACGAAAGTGACAAAAGGCGAGCACGACAATGATTTTCTACATATGAAGAGTCACGGCGTTTGGTTTAGCTTCACGGTGAGAACTTCTCACTTTAACTCTTGTTTTCTAGTTAAAAATATATACTAGGATGCAGACGGTGCTTAGCAGCACCCGACACCCGTTGTCCATAGACCATGGACGACTTGTTTGATTTTGTTGTGTGGTGAAAATTGATTGTGATGTGGAATGAATGGAAATATATTCATGTGTTGAAATAAATTATTTATCGTTAAAAATATAAATTTAACGTGAATGTGAATAAATAAATATCCATTTACAAATCGAACGATTTGTTTATGTACACCCATTTGAAGGATATTGATTGGGCGATAAATTTTACACATCGCCCAACTGCACAAATAATATTCAGTGTTTGTTGATTTGAAACCCCACATGGGTGTTGGGATCATATCTGGCGTACACTAATCCCAATTATTTAGTTGTATGTCAATCGATAGGTTGACAGAAAGTTGTGTGGTGCACTCTGGATGATGGTTGATTATTTATCGTTGCTTTTATATACATGTGTTGTATGGAATCCATATAATTAACATTATATGGTAATTGATTGGGCCTCATTCCAATTTGGAAAATAAATAATATTATAAAATGAAAATTCATGTGTTGAATAAAATATATATTCATGTGTAGAATAAAAGAAAATTCACATGTTGAATAAAATATATATTCATATGTTGAATAAAAGAAAATTCATGTGTTGAGAAACATCTCTAAACGATAAAATTCATGTCTTTATCATATATATAGTTAGAAACTAACTGGAAACTAGTTAAGATGAGTGGTTTCCTAGGTATTGATCTGATGTTGGTTTCGACCTTCGGGGTTAATACTTAGGGAATCGTTCTCTTACTAATTTACGGTTAGAGTCTTATTAAGAATTAAACGATATAAAGCACAATTTTATAAAATATATAAAATAACAAAAATAGTCATGTGTTGACAATACTCATGTGTTGAGAATATTCATGTATTGAAAATATTCATGTGTTGAATAAAATATTGATACAATAAAATTCACATTTTTTATTGTAAGTAAGAATTAATAAATATTCATGTGTTAAAAAAAAAATTCATGTATTGAAGAAAATATTCATTTGTTGAATATAATAACGAAGTTATTGAAATATATAAAGTCGTGTTGATTAAAGATGCACCATTTTGACGCGAACGATATTTATATCGATTCTATTCATTTTTATAATGAATAGCGAAAAGAAAGTGATTTCAAAATATAACGTTTTGTAAATATTATCATTTATATATTAATGATGTGGAATATTCAATTTTGATTTAAAATTGAACACGAAGTTAAAATCGTTTTTAAAACGAAGTTAAAACGATTTATAAAATAGATTTTGAATTGAAATCGATGAAATATATAATATATATATATATTAATGGCCTGAATAGAACGCACCGCGCAACAACCGTTCGCGAATTTCGACTATTGACTTTGAATTGACGTTATGGAGATTCGACTATCGGATTCTCCTAAAACCGGAACAGTTGGTTTCGTATCGAACAGATCTTTCCAATGAATATAAGAGAATTGAAATCTAACGGATGGATTTGGAATTATATCCAAATCAAATCTGGAAAAGGTCGTTGTAAGTGCAGTTCGATGACCGTATATGGGAATCGACTGTACGGGACTTAATAAAATTATTAAAAATATCTATAATTTGTGTAAAATCAAATAAACGATTTAGAAAGAACTGGGATGAAAGTTCCATATTTGTAAGGATAAAAATATTTTTATCGAGATGAACTAGTTTATAGCTAGAATTAAAATCCAATTATTTTTAAATAAATAAAATGGATTGAGAATGGGTTTTAATGTAACTAGAATTTCCAATATATGAATTAGAATGGATTTGAATCGAAATTATCTTCGGAATATTTCGATATTGGATTCCGTGATTATACGGACATTGTGGAGGAATTTGGAAGATATATATATATATATGTATCGTTATTCCAATACGATATTTGTTGATTTTAGAATTTGATATTGAATATAAGCAGATATATTTTCTATTCAGAGCCTTGTATTTAATATCAAATGGGATTTCGGGTTTGCCATGAACGGTGTCTTCAATAACACTGTTCTTAAACCCCGTGTGAAAATTAGAAACTAACTGGAGATTAGCTAAGTTGAATGGTTTCCTAGTTATTGATCTGATGTTGGTTTCGGCCTTCGGGGTTAATACTTAGGGAATTGTTCACTTGCTAATTTATGGTTAGAGGCTAATGGAATGGAATGTTATTTTGGGTTTATCGTGCACTGTGTTTTAAATGACATTGGTTCTTTAACCCAGTTAAAGACAGGATAGGAGTTCTCAAGTTAAATAATCATTAATATTGATTTTTGGGAAGATTAAAATTAAGTGGAGTTTTAATGAATCTTTAATCAGATTGAAATGATCGAGAATGGAGTACCACCAGTTTTGCTCCAAAGCGATAGCCAAATCTTTAATTAGATTTGAACGTGAAATGGTAATTAATATTTACCAATAACACAGTGTTAGATATGAAGTATTACCAGTTTTGCTCCATAGGATGAATAGGTTAGGATATGGAGTACTACCAGTTTTGCTCCATGGGATGAATAGGTTGGGATTGGGAAATAATGATTACTTTGGTGTGGTTCGCTAACCCGACTAGTTTGGAAAACCTTAATATGGTTTGATTTGATATCCAAAGGAAGATTAAAGAATAAATTTAAAAGAATTTATCTTTGATAAAATTAATGGGAACCTTTCCCTAAGAATGTGAAATATTTGAATTCAGTAAGACCGGGTTTATCCCATTCTGAATAACTGATACGACGATAAGTCGAAGATGAAGATGGTGGTTGAAGACCGGAGGTCTTTACATCGTTTGGATGATTTCTAATGATCTTGATTGGGCTGTACACCCAAGATTAGGGAATCAGTTGGTGATTGTCCAGACGTAATGGGGGATCGATGGATATGCGAGGAATAAAGTTCCTTCGGTTTCGTTCAGACCCAGAATGAACTTGTAAATCGACTGTGTGTCTGACATTGGATATCATTCTGTGTGATTGATGGATATCGGTTGCATGGAGTGTTTTCCTGTGTGGCTTGCTAAGATGCAAATGATCAAGGCTTCTGTTGAAAAGCAGAGTCTTGTGGTTGGTGATAAAATCACGACCTTTGTGGCATCGCTTTGTGTAGCGTTAATTCGCGAGCCTCACACCCCGGTGTGAACAAAAAACGGGAGAGGACCTCAGGGAGGACATGCGTTTTCTTCTAGCTAGAAGTGGCGTCAGTGGTTTACAAGCCCTAGCGAGTTTGACACATGTGGTTGTTGGAATGCGAGGCGCCTCGGATATATCGGTCGATCCGGGACCGATCGAGTCATTCGTTGGCTCATTTACGCCCCATAGGGCGGGGAAACGCATTGTTCAGGCATAATAATCCACCCCGTGTGGACCGGGCCTGACGATCCAAGGTGCCGTTGCGGCTGTTCCCAAGACACGGGCTATAGCACCTCGAAGCGGTAAGGACGATCCCTTACCTTGGTTCACAAATGGAAAACCAACTTCCAATACGTGACATTTGTGGTTTTGATTGTAGAGCCTAGTATTAGCGACATGATATATGGTACACATACCGTCTAGGATTGATACTTATAATTGAAGTTGTTTTACACACTATGCACTTATAATAGTATCAATGATTTGTTTTAACGTACCAAGCATGTTTGGCTATTATAAGGGAAAACCCTATCCCTCGGCTTGCATTACGTCGTGTGATAGGACCAGGGTCTTATAATAGCTTCATTTTTCCAAAAAAGCATTGTGATGTTTTGTTATATATGCACTGGTACTCTTGGGAGGAATCCCATTCCGTGTTATACGGCGTGGTCCCTTGATATATCTGATTTCGAAGTAAAGTTTTAAATAACGGTTTTAGTTCTCACACCAGTCATATGACTGACCTGGAGTTTATTGTTTTAACCTAAACTCTGGGTGCCCCTATTTTCTACACGGGCAGCTAGTAGTTTTGGTTTTGCAGATTTATATTCACAGGATCCTGATTTACCGCTGAAGCGATACTCAGAAAGCTCTGTATCCGTGTATTACTTTCAGTTGTGTTTTGTATTATTTTTCCACTGCTATGTAATGTATATAAATGTAAATTTGAATCTCTGATATTTTTTAAATGTGTAATATTCATGTATACTCTGTATATTCTTATATTCTGATGAAATTGTTTAATAAGCAATGAAATGTTCTTCTGTTTATGTTCCGATGTGGCTAGTCCTCAAAGCAATACAGGCTTTCCTTCACGGGGAAGTTCGGGTTGTTATACCAGTATAGACCGCCTCTCAACGAGAATTACACCATTGGATAACTTTTGAAAATCCTTTGCCTAGAAGGCGGGTCATGGCGCTTTGACAAAATGGTGGAGGTCAAAAGGGTAGCTCTTTTTCATATTTTCCGAAAGCCTCCTTTACCATTTAGATGATTTCCTCGTTTTTATCATTTGGGATTTTGGAACTACCTCTGCAAGATAATACTTAGCAATGTAATTAACTAAAATGGGATGCATATGTAAGATCCTTGCCTGAGTCTGAATTTTTTTGATTAATGTCGGAAGGACATCTGATAAAATAGAACCAATTATCCCAATCCATTGACTTGTAAATACTATCAGTAGTCAGTTTCGGGAAAGGATTTGCCCAAAACTATTGAGGGTTTATGTTGCTGATCTTGTCTAGATGAACAGGTAGGAAAGAGCCAAAGGATTTAGAGTTGAGCCTCTAGATTATAAGGAAATGACTTTCGAACACATCAAGTAAGTATTTACATTGGAAGAGATCTGGATTTGGGCAACATGAATTTATTTCCGAATCCGATACAAAAAAGAAAGACAAGGAAAAAAACCACTATGCCAAATATGGATGGTAATGTAAGAAAAATAGCCTTTCACGGGTTATCAATAGAGAGCCGGCATGTGGTGGAATGGCATCGGTTCTAGACATTAAGAAGTCATCCATAATAGCGTTCACCTATTCTTAAGTAGTGATTAAAGAACTTTTGGTAGAGGAGATCACTTTCTTTTGCACCTGTTCTTGAGCAACAGAAGAGAAATCACCTGTCACCGAAGCTGGCTTCAGACTTATTTTCTTAGCAGATTTCTTTTCACCCATGATGCTGCCAGGTGATATCATTACATTATTATTAATAAAAGAACATAGGAATAACAAGGAAAAGCCTGGCTTTCAATCTCCTTCAAGTGTACGATGAGATGATTAATGAAATAATCAATATCAAAGATACTTTCGGAAAAAATAATAATTTAAAGCATGTGACATGAGACAATCCAAAATTATTAAATGTTAATCAGTGGCCTGAAATATTCTTATAAGTCAAAACGAAGCCTTCCCCTTTTTGCGTGTAAGAACCTGAAAACAGGGTTTCATCAATAATAAAATGAAGGGAAAAATATTGTGTGAAGATGAAAGAAGCACTTTTAACCTAATTACGGCTATTGGGCCTTAAAAGTACTTGATGTGGTTCTAATTATGCCAAATAATTTTCAGACATAAAAACATACCAATTAAACAAAAAGTATTTTCAAACTTGAGAAAAAACAGATTAGAACCTACAAACATCCAATCATAACTAAATCTAAGAGTGTTCCATGATTAGCTCCATGACTCAATTAAAGACCAAATCTATCCCCAATCTCAACATAGAAATCATAAGATTCAAAACCTAAAAAAAATGGAATATGGAGATTGATTATGAAACCAAAACCAAGAATGAAATATTTACCTTGAATTTGTAGATTAAGATGAACTACAACAATTTTTAAGTTATTAGACAACTTTTATCATGGAGCTCGAAAATTCCGATTTCAGGTAAAAGAAAGAAGAAAACGTACTGCTTATGGAAAGGGAAGATAAAATCAACTATTGTGTTAAAGCTGGTCGTTCGATCAGAATGCTTAAGGACGGGAAAGTTGAATAGACGTCTGGATTAGACTTCTATCTAGCCTTAGTGGCTTGAAAAGTCATAAACACTCATTTACTTGTGGGTATGTGATGGGCAGTCGTTAGCACCAAAATAAGTAGGAAGAACTGAGTGGATAGGCAATAGTGAAGGGATGTCAGAAACAAAGAGCTTTCGATCAGATGAAACCATTCCACCAGAGCTTGCTTTCATATATAAAGAAAAGAGCAAAAGGATCCTTAAAACCCCTCCAAGTGATATCTGATGGGCATGTTCTTCGAAACAATAACCTTTAAGTCAAATCCAAGGAAAGCTAAGTTCACCCTTCAGATTGATTGAAAGAAATGTTTCGTTAGCTTGATCCCTCGAGAATATTCATTTCACAAAGAAGAAGAACTCCATCGTAAGAGTACAACCATTTAGTAGTACCAAAAGCCCGAAGCATGAAAAAGTTTATTCCTCCCATAAGTGGCCGAGTCTTTCTATAAAGGATTCCATCTAGACAAATTGCCTGGAAGCATCCCAGTTGTTGTCCATCAGGAAATCATCAAAAAGACATGTCATCGCTCAAAGCCACATTAAGAGCACAAGCCTCATGTCATTAGAAGGACCTTTATCAGACCTTCGGTTCTGCCTTTGCGGAAGCCTTATGGCGCGAAAGTGGGTCTACCTGCATATATAAACATGACTCCAGGGTCCAGAACCCAGATCGATTTCTTCATTTTATCCTAATTATCTCACTTTTACCAAAAAAATCTGAGATGTAAACCCTAATTTCTAAATCAATTTGGGAACTTTTGAGATAGAGATATCATATTTGTATAATTTTTCTGGATATTAGTAAAGAAGCTCAATTATTGAGGCAGTGTTTAAGTGCTCTTAAATTATAAAATATTATTATCTTATCACTTTGCAGGTTCGACACAAGAGGCAACAAAAGGAATCTTCCTACAAGAATGCCTCTAGAACCATTGGAAGGTCTCAGTAGGTGAAATAAGATTAATAGGGCTTCTCTGTTGATTTCAATCCTAAGATCCATAGAAATCTATGCTCGTCAAAGGTTTCATAAAGTTACCAAAACTAATTACATCACTTAAAACCATAAGCTTTCTTGAAGGATGTATGGCAAACTAGAAAAACACTTTGAAAACTAAAAAGATGACACTGATCTGCAAGGATGTTAACCTCAAATAACGCTTGGATTAAAATATTTACTGATATGGATAAGATATTTTGACCAAATGATCACCGACCAAGCCTTCGGAGTAGAAACATCGAAAGATGAGTCTACACGAAGTCAGGGTTTTAGCATAAAGGAAGTTTTGAGATTCCGATTATGTACATCTAATCACCATGTTTTGTTTCAATATGGATCTATTGCCAAATGAACTTAAGAGCATCAAAACATCAAGTGATTAGACCATTCAACTATAAGAGGGTGTGACCCGAGTAAAATCCTTTTAAAATTAAGGATCTTATGAGGATCATTCCACTCTAGGGTGTTAACCATTAATTTGGTTAACAATATGTATATCTTCCCATTTTATACATATTATTTGGATCTGGAATGATTTGAAATAAAACCTAAAAGCAACAATTCAGATCTAAGATATAAGAAATCTTTATAAGGTGAGTGAGAAATTTATATACTGTTTGTAATATCAAATCTTTTTCGTTGGCATAGTTTAAACTTGTATGCTTAAATATGATAATTGGAATTGTTGAACTTTCACTTAAAATATCCAACCTTGCCTGCATATTCCTTTGTATCTTCCATATTTTTTGACTAGTGTTTACACCTAGATCTAGGAAATCGAATCCAAAAGATATTAAAGATATTATTGTAGTTGCATTCGAGTTCTATAAAAATAGGTGTGAAAATAAGATTTGTGTGTATTGTGCTTTTTAGTTATTTGTATTTTGGTTTGTACAAGGATATTTGTTTAATTTTTAATAAAGTAAACTATTTATCTTTTACCACAAAAGGCTATATTTGAAATTATAAGAAATATACACAAGATATGAAGATAGAGATATTTAATTTACGCATTTTGTATGTAGTTTATACAGTCTATTCTAAGTAAAAGACTTACCCATTCCTTATAATTTTAAATATGTCAGTATTCTTTTCTTTTTTATATTTGGATGATTTTATGGAAATTATAGCAAAATACCTTTTAATGAGAAATAAATTTCAACAAATCAGAACATAGAAAGATTTTTCTAGTTAATAATGGAATAGAACATAAACTTGTTAGATT
This sequence comes from Allium sativum, assembly GCA_030737875.1. NCBI lineage: Eukaryota > Viridiplantae > Streptophyta > Magnoliopsida > Asparagales > Amaryllidaceae > Allium > Allium sativum. Next base: position 929,996,378 of record CM060922.1, on the reverse strand, counting down.
TATAAAATTAGAATATGCGTAGTTATTATGCTAATATGCATTAATACTTTATCCGTCTAAACTGTATGAAGCCAATGCTAAGTATTATTGTTATTATCAAATAGATGCTTAGATTAAATTTGAAATTGAAATGTTCTCTATTAATTGTGGGTGTATATTAGTGTTACTTGTAATAAATAGAGAACCATTAATTGTAACCTTGGGGTTTATGAGAAATAAATATGAAAATAAATCATAACATTCGAAAAAATTACAATCAAGATAAACGAGAATTAAATTTTATAACTAATATCTTTAGGTAATTAATATTATAATAAATTTGGTGATGATTAATGAGTTACAATTAATAGGAAATGATGTAAAATAATGTGATTGATATTATCAGCATTTATTGCAGTGTCTATTGCCTTGGCATAAATAGCTGTTATGGTTGTTAATGGTAGTTATGTTAATAAACTTAAGAGGGGATTTTGGGTAAGATTACCATAAATATAATAAATACAATAAATTATTTTAGAACTATAAATCTTAACTTAGAAGTACCAATCTTACCATATATTGAGTTTAAAATCAAGGAACAATACAATAATTAAAATACAAGGAATTGGACTTCGTAGGTTGATGATGCGAGGACAGTTGAGTTATTTAATAGAAGTCTACACTTTCCAATTGTTGGATGTACGTACAAATGATGTGAGGTATCATTGATCATAGGAACCCATGACAATTTTAGGATAGGGATGAAGGATGTTCCTGAGGGTTTACTTCAAGGGTTAAGACATTAAGTGGCTTTAGGGTCCACCTCTCTACCAAAAGACGAAACTAAGAGTCATTGTGTAACAACCAGAAACTTCAGGCAGTAAATATTTCAATATCGAGGTTATTTAAATATTTAAATCTTGGATTTAATGTTATAAAAAAGATTTTATGTAATTTTGAATCTAAATTGATCGTTTGCGTACCTGAAAACTTGATGCAAAGCCAGGTAAAAATCTAACTAAAATGGACATGTTGAAAATGCCTTAAATTATCGAATTATATATATTAAATTGATAAACGATTTTGAGGTTTTCTTTTCATGGTAATTAGACTAAGAAAGTTTCTTACTGTAGAAAATTTGGAGTCAAAAACTATATTTACATAGAGAAATAGAATCAAATATTTTGCCCAAAAACTGATCAAAAATCTGAATTTCAGAATTTTTTGGAGCTTTGAAACGTTATCTTTTCTCTGAATTATTTATGAAGCACTTACCATGGATAGAGCTTTACATAACATTTCAGAAATGATGTATTTTCTCTGAATTATTTATTTAGCACTTTAACAAGTCCAGAAGTTTTAACAGCGCGCCAGAAATGCTATAATATCTTTTTTGAGTCTTATAAGCCACATAGAACTTTTCACAGTGCACCAGAAATGCTGTAATAGCTGTTTTGAGTCCAAAACTATTATAAATTACCCAGAGCATTTCACAGCGCAACAGAAACGTGGTAATAACCGTTTTGAGTATAAAACCATGGTAAACTACTCCAAATCCTCTCAAATTTGGACTTGAGCTTCCTCATAGTATTATAAACAAACTATCAAAATTGGGGTGTTAAATCAAAGTAAAAGAGAGCCAAAACGTGCCAAAACCGAGAACAAAGTAGGTTGATGTGAGTTGTGCAAATTTCAATGATTCGAGGAAGACATATGATTTCTTTGGGGTGATGATGGACTATATTATGTTCTACAAAGCTTTTGCTTGAAGATAGCAAGGAGTACTGTGAGTATACTCATCATCTAAACAATTACTTATTTCTTAAGCTTGTATTTTAATTTAATGTTGCACATGACTTCAACTTACTATATTGACTTCAATCTTTGCTTCGATAAGCAAACAACTTATACGAATGATGATTGAGGACATTGATGACTTTATATGTTATGCATAAAGTCCTGAAATCAAGAACATAAGGATTGGTAGGGACTGGGATAGACATAGAATACATACAATTTGATAGCCAAAATTTCATTATCAAAATGCATTATTTTGACAAATGTTTTATGTAAAACAATATTTTAAAGTATTCCTTTTCTTGATGATTAGTTTGAAGTTTTAATCTATTTTATAACAAAGAAGTTTCTTTGTATTTAAAATAGAAGTCCTTTATCTTTTGAAAGGAAGTTCTACAAGAGGTATATAGGTATCTTTCAAAATGAGTATCTATAGAGTGTTTTACATTTACTTGATATAAAGAGTATTTTGAAATGCATCCCTCTTCATCTTTATTTCCTCTTCTCTTCTGCCTGAACCAAACGCTTCTCTCTTCACCTCTATTTCCTCTCCTCTTCTGAATCCTCGCTTTGATTTCGTAATGCGTGATTTTCCATTGATTTACCTTTTTCTCAGATCCAGATCTGAAGCTAATCCAAGTATCTACCCAACGCGAAGCTTCTTTTATGCTGAAGCTTATGCTCCATCGTTTAACTTTATCGTCACTTCTAGAACTAGGCTCCTTCTTTAAATCATCTCTGATCACTGGAAACCTCCACGATCTTCATCCTCATCCTCGCTAAAAGTTGCTCCTACTTAATGCCTCTGACAACCTCCCTTTCACTGCTGGTGATATCTTCAGGCAACTACGAGCCCTGCCCTTGTTATTCAACTGGTTGACACCAATTTTGTAGGGAGCTTAGCACCAACGTGGAACTCCTTTGTTAGCAGCAACTCCCCCTGGTTTGTATAGTTTTCGCACCTCAATAATTCTGTGATGGGACTTTACGACTTGGTTGGGTCTTCAGTGTTTACATCGGTTTGTCTAGATGGTTGTTCGTGTGTTGATGGAGCTGTGTAATGTGGTTGTTGACTTTAGCTTGGGTGTTTGGTTTATTTATTTGGTTTCTACTGCTCAGTTTCTTCATGTATGTTCCTGTCTGCATTGGTCTTGAATCGTCTAGTGATTATAAGGATGGGTTTTAAACTATGAACTAGGCTATATATGAGATGCTTTTGCACTAGCCTTAGCTTAATTCATAGTCAAACTTTGCCTGTCTAAGTAAACACTACACAGATATGTTTAGTTGCAGTACAATATGTTATCCGTGGGTGCCTTTGGTTGTCTTGAGATTGTGTCTGGTGTTCATCTTGGTGAGCTTATCATTCTTTCTCTGGATAATCATGTGTCGGCCTATTCAACGGACTTCAGGTCATCTGAAGCCATGTTTGCTTCATTCTTTTCTGGATTAGTGCTCATATAATTTCTGTTGAATCTATATAGTCAAGTCTATATTTTTGAGCTACAACAGACCATATGAAATTGATCTGATGTTCATCTCTCTGTAGTGTCTGTGGTGAACGTGAATCTGCTGTTACTGTTGCAATATGGAAGCTGTGCATTTTGTGTGGCTCGAGAAGCATGGCTTACCTGCTTCTGTTTTCTTACATGTGACCCTGTTTTTTAGTGATTTATAATGTATTATTAATCATGTAATTTGCTGCTTTCCCAGTATGTAAATGCTCGTGCGTGGAATCATATAGTAGTCTAATATTTAAACTAGCTCGTGAGCTATAATCTAGTGTAGATAGTGTGGACGACCCACAACAAATGCCGTAGGCAGTGGACGGTCCACCTTAAAACCCAAATTTGCTGACTGTTAACTACAGTCACTTGTACTATATTGTAATTTTATTATTAGTCATAATAAAAAAGTGTTACGGAACACTATAAAAACCCATCAGCTATGCCAAAAAAGAGTATTTTTGGAAGTAAATATTGACTTTAAATGTTTTGTAAAGAACAACTACGTTGGCTTGATCCTCTATCTAATTGCTCACCCATTTAGATAAAGGTACATAGGCAATCACAAGTGGTAGTGATGCAACTACTATATTAACAATTTTTTTTTCATCATTCGTTATTACATCTCTTGTTGGTTCATTTTTAATGTTAAAGATTTTTAGCTATACTGACATATTTAATGAGTACGCAGGAATGAGTACGATGTCCATCTCGTTAGAGTTACATGATGGTTTGTGATGGGATTTATGATTAATTAGTACTTAAGCACACCCTTTGAGCTAAATGAATATTATGATAAGTTCTATTATTAAAATTTTATCCAATGCATTTAGTGATGTTGTACATATTTACCAAATATAATGGTAGCTATCATTGTTTGTTTTGGATGGAAGGATATTTGGCAATTTTGACTGGTCTGAAAATTCCGGGGTGTTACACTTTGAGTTTCAAGGAGCCTGGTTCATTACTAAGGTATTAAGTAGTTAGATGCGCCTTTTTGGAGTATTAAGTAATTAGAATTGTCCATTTCCTTAGAATTTATTTTAAGGGATACAAATTGTATCGGGACTTGCCTCTTTCCTTACGGGTTATCCTAAAGAGTATAGACAATAGTCATGCTCATCCCTTTCCTTTGGGTCTCGAAGAGCATGGGTATTAGTCATAAGATCATCCCTTAATAGGTATCAAGTGGTTGTAGGACTCGTCTATTTCCAATCAAAGTATTACATTACTAAATTGGTGTGAATCATGGAATCTTCAAAAGGGTTCACTTCCCTAAGGCTTTAAGTAGTTATGTTAGAGTCCATACAGGGATAAGGTATTGAACGACCGCTATAGAGGTACTAAAGTTCTACCTATTCTATAGGAAGTATTAAGTGATTAGAATATTACCTAATAATGCCAACTAGACAGTAACACAAGGGTTCATTGGGAGAAGGTCTTAAATGGAGAGACGTCGTCTGCCTATCTCGTAGGTACTAAATGACTACTTATTATCTCTTGAGTTATGAGTTATTTTCTTTATGGTATTGGAATATACGAACGATGAAGGGCTTAACTATTAGTTCAAAGATTTAGTAGTTACTATCCTCTAATTAATAATAATATGTTAGGAAATCACCTGTCAAGGTCTTGAGTTATCAAGGAATCACCTTATATCTTATAATTGGATAATATAGAAAGTAGTTAGAGGACCTACCTATTTTTATTATTGGAGTTTTGAAATGATGGGGTGGTTTATAAGTTTAAGTTATATAAAAGATACTATCTCAGAAATTTAGTAACTTAGTTTTCGTAAGTCAGCTACCTTGAGTATGGTAGTTAAATTATCGTGTGTACAGTACAAGGTTTGGATAAAATCACTAACTTTATTAGACATATAGTTTGGGTGAAACCAAACATGGTACATTTTTATAATGTGGTCAATCTCATACATTCTCTAATCACCAGGACTTGTTTTTCTAACCCGCTTCTCATTACAACTCCCAGGATAACATTAGAGGAAGCAGGACTTTGGAAATGGACGTGTTTGGTTTTCTTCCTTGTTCTTTCATGATCGGTAGTGATGGTGCATCTTGCTTTTAATGCAGTTTTTGCCTTAGTTGATACTTATTTTTCTATCTTGTTTCCACTGTGAGTTTGTTCTTATAATATTTTGATTATGCTCATGCTATTATTTTAGGTAGGATACCATCCAATTCATACTTTGATGAGTATGGGTTTTGATTTTTGTCGAAATTCAAGCTTAGAAATGTACAGGTTGTCACATTTGGTACCAAAGCGTAGGTTTAGATAGCTAGAGAAATTTAAGAATTTGGAATTAATAAGAGAACTTATTCGAGATTTCTTTCTATTATCTTTAGATCTTTGCACTTGACTCTAGGTAACCTGAAGATCCTACCTCTTAGGAGTGGATCAAATGATAATGAGTTGGGAAAATTTTCGAATTTGAGTTTCTTGCCAACCCTGAAGTAACTTACGGCTTGTTTGGCGATTGTTTTGAAGAGCATGAGGATGACATATGGTGGAATCCTACAGACTTGTTATTTATGACTGGACAGTAAAAGCCAACTACACTTGAGATAGTAGTGATTCTTAGCGAATGGGAGATTCAAGTTAACATGTCGTATTAGTCTAGAGGTATGTGGAACACATATTCTTTTATTTGAAATAATTCTGTTAAGTTTCTTAATCCAACAATCGAGAGAAATTTTATTACGTTTTTGATTTGATAAAAAAGGGTTTTAAAGATTTTACATTATTTTTCCAGAAAATTATTTTTATAATAAAACAAGATCTGGCTACGAAAGTAATAATAATAATAATAAACAATAGTATACACATAAATCATGAAACCCTTAATTTTTAAATAAAGTCTAATTTTGAGAAGAGTTCCAAATATTTTCTCTTAAATTGGATAAAGAAAAATTATGGTCTATCTTGGAGCATTTTCTTCTTCAATCTTTATTTTACTCATTAGCCAGAGAACGGTTTAGTTTCGTATGAAATAAATACAAAATATTAGCTTAGGTAATTTCTAATATTTTGAAATGTATTGTTTCTACAACATTTGTTGGGACTAAAGTGAATCTATGAAAGATGGTTCAGAACTAGACGGTGTTCCGTGATGCTCCCATGGCGAGGACAAGAATTTTTTGGCTCGCATTAGACTTTAGGAGACAATGCAAGACGATTGATATTTTGATTTGATCCAAAATAAGTCTAGGTTCAACCTATGCCCAAATCTTGTTTAGCACTTGACCATCTAACACTAAACATAGAGCAGTCAACTAGTTAATGAGTTTTGGTATAATCTGAACCTAGGAAATAACTATTAAAGACATCTTTCTAAATTCCCCCAAACTTCTTTCTTTCATTCCTTATCTCTCATATAGATGAACCCTATCTTTATTTTCCTCCTCTTCCTTTGTAGCAGCCTCACTCCTCTACTATACTACCAAGTGACGCCATCCTCCTCTGTTCCTTCTAAATTCAGCAACATCTTATCCTAAACCCTTGTCTTGGTTTTTGTGCATTAGATCTCTTCCGAATACTACTCTAAGATCTAAATCTAAATTCTTCCCTCCAGCAATTTCTTGGCCCATAACACTTACTTGCATAATTTGATCTTCCTCGTGTCATTTAGTATTCATCCTTAGAGAGACCATTTGGTTGGATCAGAATGAGTGAAAGGTTCTGTCGTTGTAGGATTGGAAGAATTCGTCGTACTAATAGGATTTGCACCGGTCCTTTGCTTCGATATTTTCAGAGAATATCGTTCATGTGCTGCATCTGTCTTTACAATGTCTAATTAAAGTAAAATTTTGATGATGGAAATCACAAATTTGAAGGTGAAGACTAAGTTATATTACATAATATCATTGAGGAGGATCTAATTGAGATTCTTGAGTCAACCGTAATGTAAATGGACTTGAATGATCTTGTGTTAGCCAGTTTGGAGATTTTGTAATAGATCTTTTTTCCCTTAATGTTAGTTTACGAAAGTGGATAATTTATGTCCAAATTTCCTATGTATATGTGCGACTTACTTAGCACATTATTCAAAAGTTGGAGTGTTTTGACTAAATTTGTCCTATAATGCAGAAATCAATCTTTCCTATAATAGGAGGCATCACCTTCAATTGAGACGACATCCCCTTTAGTTCAATTGTTTTTCCTATGTGATACCTTGTGGAGTTACTTTGTATATTTTATCTATCCACTTTTGCCTTTAGGAAATGTTTGGTTAATTTCCATGGGAAGTAGTTTTACGAAAGGTTTCATTTTCCATTGTAAATTCTCTCTTAGAAATATAGTGTTGTGAAATCTATAACATCTTCAGTAGTGTCTGCAACACAAGATTGAGCATTTAACTGACATTACATGATTGGTTATAGGTCATAAAATTGGTTCAAGCTCCAGCGACAGAATAAGAAACCTCATTATTTATAGGCAATGTTTTAGTGTTTCAGTGTTGTTATCTTTGTTCCTCTAGCCTTGGTTCTTTTCCGTTTTAGATGACCATTTAAGGTTGTGTGTTGACTGTTAGTTTGTTATCTCTCTTTGTAAAAATCACATAATGATGTTATGAGATTATTATCTTTTGATATTGTTATATAAGTCATTTACAATTATTCATGATATGAATTGAAAATGAAATATCATAACTAGTCACGATGTAATAACCCGCAAATTCTGAGCCAGTTTAAATTTTTTATTTTTGCAATTTTAGCGAATTTTGAATATTTAAAATAGATTATTTTAAATAATATCGACGGAAAATTTATTTTTAATATGATTCAACGTATATATTATACGCGTCGTTGTTAGAATATAAATATTTATATATAATTATAAATAGAATTGAAAATGGCGCGGTAGTTCGATAATTCGATTTCAAACTTCAATTGAATGTACCGGGTGCAAAATAATCCAGATTTTAGTGAAACCAAAAATAATGGAATCTAATTGTGACCATCTTTCCAACGAATCCGAAAAATCAAATTTTCATAGCGGGAATCAAAAGATATGTCCAGTTGAAAATTCTGAATAGTCGCTATGGAATTCAGGCCCTTAAAAATAGACATTTTGCAAACGACCTCGGATTTCGACGAAACCAGTTTTGTTGGGTCCGTGATGTCAGATTATTGCTAGGTTTCAAATTTCAAAATTTTTCGAATCAATATGTGAGCGGGGCAAAGGAAAACGCGTTTGACCAATTTCAGTTGATTTTAATCGACTAGAAATTGGCCATTTTTCTAACGGTCTCAGAATTCGACGAAACTAGTTTTGTTAGGACCGTATCGTCAATACGAAGCTAGAAAATATTTTTCTGGAATTTTTCTAGTTAATATGTGACCCCGGTAATTTGGAATGTACGTTTAAAATTCAATATAGCGATTTAAATGTAAATTCAATGGAAACTGATCGAAATAGTCGAATCAGCTTACGATATATATTCCATTGTGTTCGGAATGGGGGTAAAACGCTATGGGCGACAGTCGGTGGGCCTCGTTTAGAGGTCGTATGTAAAAGTCAACACTTTGCAAAATAAAATAATTAAATAAATTAAAAAGTAAACTTTCTCTCCCCCCTCCCCTTATAAACCGCTGGCCCCCCTTTCAATCGATTATAGATCGAAATTCAGAAGAAAAAAAACCCTCTAAGACGATGGAGATGCATCGTCGATCTCCCCCCTCCACATCCACCGGCCACCGCGGCTTCGTCGCCTCCTCCCATCGATGTTGCTCCTCCCTCGTCCCTCGCTCCAAACGAGGAAACCCGGCCGACACTGCTCGAATCAGCACCGCTCCACCACCGAAGACCGCAGACCGACCCTACCATCGATGCCTTTCCCCCAACGCGAGTTCGAATCTCCCCCGGCTCCGGCAACCAAGGCCAGCAACGTAAGTTTTTATTCATTTTATTGTTTAAAGTAATGTATTTTTTTTTTACAGTAAATGTAATTTAGGTTTTTATAGCAAATAAAAAGGTGAGTTTTTATTAATCAATTCGAATTTGAACCCATAGTTTAAACTCAGTTTTATATATATATAGTTTAAATAAAAATGTGGTTTTTAATTTATAATACGGTTTATTAAAAATGTGACTTTTAATTTATATGTAGAATAGTTTAATGATAGGAAAGTTAATATTTTTATATTTAAAAGTTAATATTTTATTACAGGAAAGTTAATATTTTTATTATATTTAGTTAAGATTTTTAGTTATAGAGAAAAATCCTTTTAGTTAGAAGAAGATACAAATATTAGTTAATAAAAATCTGATTTTAATAATGTAAAGATTCGTTTTTTTTATGGAAAACATCATATTGTTAATGAGAAAAGATTATAATTTTTTTATATATATACCAAAGACTATATTTTTAATATGAAAATTTATATTTTTATATGAAGAAAAATAGAATTTTTACATACGAAAGATATGATTCTTAGCTAACGAAGAGCATGGTTTTTAGCTAAGTAAAAATATTAGATTTTTATCTTAGAAAAGATTAGATTTTTAATATAGAAAGAAAATACGATTTTTAATATGAAGTTGAAGTGATAAAAATTCGATTTTTCTATATTGAATAGCAAAGCAAAAATTCGATTTTTCTATATTGAATAGCAAAGTAAAAATTCGATTTTTCTATATTGAATAGCAAAGTAAAAATTCGATTTTTGTAAATGTAGTGAATACGGATGATGGAAGTAACAAAAGAAGAAGCGGTGAAGATTTTCTACATATGAAGAGTCGAGGCGATTGGTTTAGCTTTTCTGTGAGAATTTCTCACCTTTCAATTTTTTTTCTAGTTATATATATATACTAGGATGCAGACGGTGCTTAGTAGCACCCGACACAATCGTCCACAGACCATGGACTTGTTTGTTTGATTGCAAAAATTAGTTAGATTATTTGGTTTGAATTGAATGGTTTGGTGAAATGAAATTGATTTGATTGATGTGTGAATGGCGTGGGCCTTCACTAGACCGGGGATAAGGCTAGGCCTCGTCCCGTTTCTAGTATCGTGCCGTTATGCCGCCGAAATTTTCTAAAATAAGTTAGAAAAATTAAAATATCATTTTATTTAAAGAATGAACTGAAAAGAAATTCATATGTTAAAATAAAATGTTTTATCGTTAAAAATACAATTTTTAACGTGAAGTGAATAAAATAAAATATTCATTTACAAACCGGACGGTTTGTTTATGTACACCTATTTGAAGGACATTGATTGGGACGATAAATTTCACACATCGCCCAACTGCACAAATAAAATCTGTGTTTGATTGTTTGAAACCCCACACAGGTGTTGGGATGAAATTTGAAGTTCACTCATCCTGATTGATTAAATATGTCGATCGATTGATTGACAGGCTGTTATAAGCGTTATATATCCATATTTGATGCTTATACAGTGTAGTGCACTTTGGTTGATGGTTGATTATTTTTCAATGCTATTATATGCGTGTGATGTATGAAAATCCATATAATTAATTTTATATGGTGATTGGTTGGGCCTCATTCCAATTTAGAAAATAAAGAATATTATAACATAAAAGTTCATGTGTTGACTGTACTCATCCGTTGAGATTAGTCATGTGTTGAACGAAATAATTTAACCAAAAATTGTCACACGTGGACAGTACTCATTCGTTGAGATTAGTCGTGTGTTGAAAAAAATAAATATTCATTTGTTGAATAGAATATTTGAAAATAGAAATATATGAAGCCGTGTTGGTTAGATTGACGCCATTTTGACGTGAACGATATTTATATCGATTTTATTCATTTTAAAATGCATATTGAAAAGTGATTTCGAAAATGCATATTTTGAAATGAAATCGAAATGAATTGAATATATAATGAATTCGAATTGAATGGAAAACGAATTTGATTTCAATTGAATAGCAAACGAAACGAATTCGAATTGAATTGAATAGATAACGAATTTGAATTGAATATAAAACCAATTCGAATTGAATTGAAAACGATTTCGAATTGAATTGGAAACAAATTGAAATGAATTCAAATTGAATTGAAATTTGAATTGAATAGAAATGAATTTTAAAACGAATTTATAAAGAAGAATTCAATTTTGATTTGAATTGAAATGGAAGTTGAAATTGCTTTTGAAACGAATTTAAAACTATTTATATAATTCGTTTTAAACAGAAATCGATGAAATATATATTAGATATATTATATATATAATATAATGGCCTGAATAGAACGCGCCGCGCCGCGGCAGTTCGCGAATTTCGACCATTTATTTCAAACGGACATTACGGGAGATCCGACCGTCAGATTCTCCTAAAACCGGAACCGTTGGGTTCGTATCGAAAAGAGCTTTCTAACGAATATTAGAAATTTGAAATCTAACGGTTGGATTTGGAGATACGTCCAAATCAAATTAGGAAAAGGTCGCTGTAAGTGCAGTTCGATGGCCGTTGATGGAAATCGACTGTACGTGCCTTGATAAAATTATTAAAAATAGTAATAATTTGTGTAAAATCATAAAAAATGATTTAGAAAGGATTGGGATGAAAAACTCCATATTTGAAAAGATAAAAATAGATTTTTATCAAAATGAACTAGTTTTGAACTAGAATTATAATTCTATTTATTTTTAAATAAATAAATTGAATTTGAAAAGGGTTTTAGAAATAACCAGAACTTCCAATGATTGCATTAGAGTGGATTTGAATCGAAATTGTCTTCGGAATATTTCGATGTTGGAATTCGTGATTATACAGATGTTGTTATGGAAATTTGAAAGATATATATTTATATCGTTATTTCCAATACGACATTTGTTAGTCGTATAATTTGATATTGAATATAAGCCGATATATTTTCTATTCAGAGCCTTGTATTGAATATCAAATGTGATTTGGGTTTGTCGTGAATGGTGTCTTCACTAACACTGTTCTTGAACCCAGTTGAGAAAAGATTAAATCTTTTTATTTAGATTTAATGAAGTGTACCAATTAAATAATATTTAATTGGAATTGAATTGATATTGATTTTTGGGGTTTTTCGTGGACAGTGTTTTAAATAACACTCGTTCTTTAACCCGACAATTAATGGAATGTGATTTTGGGTTTATCGTGAACCGTGTTTTAAATGACACTGATTCTTTAACCCAGTTAACGATTAAAACTAAGTGAAGTTTTAATGAATCTTTAATTAGATTGAAAAGATCGAGAATGGAGTATCACCAGTTTTGCTCCAGGCGATAGTTAAATCTTTAATTAGATTTGAACGGGAAATGGTAATTGAATTTACCGATAACACCGTGGTGTTAGATATGAAGTATTACCAGTTTTGCTTCATGGGATGAATAGGTCGGGATTGGGAAATTAAAACCAATGATTACTTCGGTAAGGTTCGTTAATCTCGACTAGTTGAATCGAAATTCAAAAGGATAGATTAAATAATAAATTCAAGGAATTTATCTTGGATAAAATTAATGGGAACCTTTCCCTATGAATGTAAAATTTAGAAACTAACTGTCGGTTAGCCAAGCAGAATGGTTTTCTGGATATTGATCTGATGTTGGTTTCGGCCTTCGGGGTTAATATTTGGGGATTATTCTATTGATTAATTTACGGTTGGTGACTGATGAATTGGAGTGAGGCGTATGTTGTGTTTGTGTAACACTTATTTAAAATATACGCGAGTTATTCGGAAAGACCGGGTTTATCCCATTTTGAATAACTGATACGACGATAAGCCGAAGATGAAGACGATGGTCGAAGACCGGAAGTCTTCACGTCGTTTGGGGATTACTGATGATCTTGATTGGGATGTACACCCAAGAAGATGGAAACAGTTGGTGATCGTCCAGACGTACTTGGAGATTGATGGATATGCGGGGTACTAGGTGCCTCCGGTTTCGTTCAGACCCAGAACGGACTTGTAAATGGACTGTGTGTCTGACACTGGATTTTAGTCCGTGTGATTGATCTCTATTAAATATATATCTGTTTGGCGGCGGAGAATTTATTCTCTTGCTTAACGCCCTTCTCTGAGACGTACGAGCTCAGGGGTTATATATTGATGGATATCAAACGCATGGAGTGAATTGCCTGTGTGGCATGCCTAAGTGGCAATTGATCGAGGCTTCTGTTGAAAAGCAAAGTCTTGTGGTTGATGATCGAAGCACGGCCTTTGTGGCCTAGCTTTGTGTAACGTTTACTTCGCGAGTTTCACACCCGGTATGAACCAAAAACGGGAGAGGGACCTCAGGGAGGGCATGCGTTTCTTTCTAGTTAGAAGTGGCGTCAGTGGTTTTACACGCCCTGACGAGTTTGACTTATGTGGTTGTTGCTGTTGCGAGGCGCCTTGGTTTGATCGGACGATCCGGGTCCGATGGAGTCATTTAGTTGGCTCACCTACGCCCCATAGGGCGGGGAAACGCATGTTCAGGCATTTTAATCCACATCGGTGGACCGGCCCTGACGATCCAAGGGTCACTTGAGCTCTGATCCTGAGGGGCGGGCTAGAGCGTCTCGAATCGGTTGAGGGCTATCTTTTGTCTCGGTTCATAGATGGAAATCCAATTTCCAAATACGTAACTTTTGCGGTTTTATTTGTAGAGCCTAGTATGGAGACATGATATATGGTACCCATGCCGCCTATGATTGATACTTATGATTTGAAGTTGTTTTACACACTATGCACTTATAATAGTATCAAATGATTTGTTTTAAAACGTATCAAGCATTCTTTGGCTGTTATAAGGGAAAACCCTATCCCCCGTCTTGCGTTGCATTGTGTGATAGGACCTGGGTCTTATAACAGCTTCATTTTTCTTTATTTAACATTGCGTTTTTGTTTTATGCACTGGTATTCTTGGGAGGAAACCCGTTCCGTGTTATACGGCGTGGTCCCTTGATTTACCTAACTTTAAAATAAAGAATAATAACTGTTTTAGTTCTCACACCAGTCACATGACTGACCTGGAGTTTATTGTTTTAAACCTAAACTCTGGGTGCCCCTATTTTGACACGGGCAGCTAGTAGTTTTGGTTTTGCAGATTTATATTCACAGGATCCTGGTTTACAGCTGGAACGATATCCGGAAAGCTTTGTATCCGTATATCTCCTTCTAGTTGTGTATTGTATTATTTTCCGCTGCTATGTAATTTATTGTAATCTCTGATATTTCTGTGTAATATATGTTTGTTTATACTCTGTATATTCTTGTAATCTGATGCATTGTTGTAATAACGGTGAAATGTTCTTCTGTATGCGTTCTGTTGTGGCTTGTTCTCGAACTATCCGCTCTTTCCTTTACGGGGAAGTTACGGGTTTTCACAGTTGGTATCAGAGCTTTGGTTTACAAAGCTCAGAGAACAAGGCACATTAGAACCATACGAAAGAATTCATCAGATATTGGATTAGTAATATCCAATTAGAATGACTCGTTAGAGATGGGATCAGTAGTATCCTAGAACGAGTGTGAAGAGTATATTTTTCAAATGAAAACAATTTTGTTTGAAAATTTAAAATCAATTATTCGTATTTGATTATTTATTTCTTATTGATTAGGACAATCCAATATATAAAGATTTTGCGTATGCGTCTAGCTAGCGTGTATTCGATGTTTTGATATATTGGATAGATATAGAGTTACACTCTAGTCACCCGGGGGTGATTCTGATGGTTGATATATCATCATCAGAATTTATATTCGAGTGACGAACGTGTAATATCTATATATTTCCTATTGACTGGTGTGAGAACCAAAAATTAGATAAGGCCTATTGTTGTGATTTGGCATCAAAAACATGATTTTTGTATATGTATCAAAATTATGAATTTGAAACTCTAATTCACTAATTGATTGATGTTTGTGTTGTTTGTTCATTTGTTTGCTAATTTTGAACCATTTAGCCTAATTGAATCAAATATTGAACTGTATTGAAAATTGGTCGCATTTGCTTGTATATACATATACTTACATTGAACAGGTCATAGCAAGGAGGCTAGAGCCGAAGAATAAAATTTGTTTGCCCGACAAATAGGTACATGTTTACTACATAATTTACTGTTTTGTTTGGGTGATGATGATTTTATGAGCCTATTGGCTAGCCACTTGGCTTTTTCTTTTTCTTTTTGAGATTAGAAGGACCGGGGAAGCTATTTGAAATTCCCCGATGCTCCCGGTGCAGGGGAGGTTATGGCGAAATTTTTCGAAAATTTAGGGTGTTAGCCAAATTTTTGAAAATTTGAAAATTCTCAGAAACTGAAAAGTTGGAGAATGCAAGCCAGATCGAACACAGAGTTGATTAATCAAACCACTTTCGACTTTGTTCCTTTTCGGGGACGAAAAGTTTTAAGTGGGGGAGATTGTAATAACCCGCAAATTCTGAGGCAGTTTAAAATTTTTATTTTTGCAATTTTAGCGAATTTTGAATATTTAAAATAGATTATTTTAAATAATATCGACGGAAAATTTATTTTTAATATGATTCGACGTATATATTATACGCGTCGTCGTTAGAATATAAATATTTATATATAATTAAAAATAGAATTGAAAATGGCGCGGTAGTTCGATAATTCGATTTCAAACTTCAATTGAATGTACCGGGTGCAAAACAATCCGGATTTTAGTGAAACCAAAAGTAATGGAATCTAATTGTGACCATCTTTCCAACGAATCTGAAAAATCAAATTTTCATAGCGGGAATCAAAAGATATGTCCAGTTGAAAATTCTGAATAGTCGCTATGGAATTCAAGCCCTTAAAAATAGACATTTTGCAAACGACCTCGGATTTCGACGAAACCAGTTTTGTTGGGTCCGTGATGTCAGATTATTGCTAGGTTTCAAATTTCATAATTTTTCGAATCAATAAGTGAGCGGGGCAAAGGAAAACGCGTTTGACCAATTTCAGTTGATTTTAATCGACTGGAAATTGGCCATTTTTCTAACGGTCTCAGAATTCGACGAAACTAGTTTTGTTAGGACCGTATCGTCAATACGAAGCTAGAAAATATTTTTCTGGAATTTTTCTAGTTAATATGTGACCCCGGTAATTTGGAATGTACGTTTAAAATTCAATATAGCGATTTAAATGTAAATTCAACGGAAACTGATCGAAATAGTCGAATCAGCTTACGATATATATTCCATTGTGTTCGGAATGGGGGTAAAACGCTATGGGCGACAGTCGGTGGGCCTCGTTTAGAGGTCGTATGTAAAAGTCAACACTTTGCAAAATAAAATAATTAAATAAATTAAAAAGTAAACTTTCTCTCCCTCCTCCCCTTATAAACCGCTGCCCCCCCCTCTTTCAATTGATTACAGATCGAAATTCAGAAAAGAAAAAAAAAACCTCGAAGACGACGGAGATGCATCGTCGATCTCCCCCCTCCACATCCACCGGCCACCGCGGCTTCGTCTCCTCCTCCCATCGATGTTGCTCCTCCCTCGTCCCTCGCTCCAAACGAGGAAACCCGGCCGACACTGCTCGAATCAGCACCGCTCAACCACCGAAGACCGCAGACCGACCCTACCATCGATGCCTTTCCCCCAACGCGAGTTCGAATCTCCCCCGGCTCCGGCAACCAAGGCCAGCAACGTAAGTTTTTATTCATTTTATTATTTAAAGTAATGTATTTTTTTATAGTAAATGTAATTTAGGTTTTTATAGCAAATAAAAAGGTGAGTTTTTATTAATCAATTCGAATTTGAACCCATAGTTTAAACTCAATTTTATATATATATAGTTTAAATAAAAATGTGGTTTTTAATTTATAATACGGTTTATTAAAAATGTGACTTTTAATTTATATGTAGAATAGTTTAATGATAGGAAAGTTAATATTTTTATATTTAAAAGTTAATATTTTATTACAGGAAAGTTAATATTTTTATTATATTTAGTTAAGATTTTTAGTTATTGAGAAAAATCCTTTTAGTTAGAAAAAGATACAAATATTAGTTAATAAAAATCTGATTTTAATCATGTAAAGATTCGTTTTTTTATGGAAAACATCATATTGTTAATGAGAAAAGATTATATTTTATATATATATATACCAAAGACTATATTTTTAATATGAAAATTTATATTTTTATATGAAGAAAAGTAGAATTTTTACATACGAAAGATATGATTCTTAGCTAACGAAGAGCATGGTTTTTAGCTAAGTAAAAATATTAGATTTTTATCTTAGAAAAGATTAGATTTTTAATATAGAAAGAAAATACGATTTTTAATATGAAGTTGAAGTGATAAAAATTCGATTTTTCTATATTGAATAGCAAAGCAAAAATTCGATTTTTCTATATTGAATAGCAAAGTAAAAATTCGATTTTTCTATATTGAATAGCAAAGTAAAAATTCGATTTTTGTAAATGTAGTGAATACGGATGATGGAAGTAACAAAAGAAGAAGCGGTGAAGATTTTCTACATATGAAGAGTCGAGGCGATTGGTTTAGCTTTTCTGTGAGAATTTCTCACCATTCAATTTCTTTTTCTAGTTATATATATATACTAGGATGCAGACGGTGCTTAGTAGCACCCGACAAAATCGTCCACAGACCATGGACTTGTTTGTTTGATTGCAAAAATTAGTTAGATTATTTGGTTTGAATTGAATGGTTTGGTTAAATGAAATTGATTTGATTGATGTGTGAATGGCGTGGGCCTTCACTAGACCGGGGATAAGGCTAGGCCTCGTCCCGTTTCTAGTATCGTGCCGTTATGCCGCCGAAATTTTCTAAAATAAGTTAGAAAAATAAAAATATCATTTTATTTAAAGAATGAACTGAATAGAAATTCATATGTTAAAATAAAATGTTTTATTGTTAAAAATATAATTTTTAACGTGAAGTGAACAAAATAAAATATTCATTTACAAACCGGACGGTTTGTTTATGTACACCTATTTGAAGGACATTGACTGGGACGATAAATTTCACACATCGCCCAACTGCACAAATAAAATCTGTGTTTGATTGTTTGAAACCCCACACGGGTGTTGGGATGAAATTTGAAGTTCACTCATCCTGATTGAGTAAATATGTCGATCGATTGATTGACAGGCTGTTATAAGCGTTATATATCCATATTTGATGCTTATACAGTGTAGTGCACTTTGGTTGATGGTTGATTATTTTTCAATGCTATTATATGCGTGTGATGTATGAAAATCCATATAATTAATTTTATATGGTGATTGGTTGGGCCTCATTCCAATTTAGAAAATAAAGAATATTATAACATAAAAGTTCATGTGTTGACTGTACTCATCCGTTGAGATTAGTCATGTGTTGAACGAAATAATTTAACCAAAAATTGTCACACGTGGACAGTACTCATTCGTTGAGATTAGTCGTGTGTTGACAAAAATAAATATTCATTTGTTGAATAGAATATTTGAAAATAGAAATATATGAAGCCGTGTTGGTTAGATTGACGCCATTTTGACGTGAACGATATTTATATCGATTTTATTCATTTTAAAATGCATATTGAAAAGTGATTTCGAAAACGCATATTTTGAAATGTAATCGAAATGAATTGAATATATAATGAATTCAAATTGAATGGAAAACGAATTTGATTTCAATTGAATAGCAAACGAAACGAATTCGAATTGAATTGAATAGATAACGAATTTGAATTGAATTGAATATAAAACCAATTCGAATTGAATTGAAAACGAATTCAAATTGAATTGGAAACAAATTGAAATGAATTCAAATTGAATTGAAATTTGAATTGAATAGAAATGAATTTTAAAACGAATTTATAAAGAAGAATTCAATTTTGATTTGAATTGAAATGGAAGTTGAAATTGCTTTTGAAACGAATTTAAAACTATTTATATAATTCGTTTTAAATAGAAATCGATGAAATATATATTATATATATAATATAATGGCCTGAATAGAACGCGCCGCGCCGCGGTAGTTCGCGAATTTCGACCATTTATTTCAAACGGACATTACGGGTGATCCGACCGTCGGATTCTCCTAAAACCGGAACCGTTGGGTTCGTATCGAAAAGAGCTTTCTAACGAATATTAGAAATTTGAAATCTAACGGTTGGATTTGGAGATACGTCCAAATCAAATTAGGAAAAGGTCGCTGTAAGTGCAGTTCGATGGCCGTTGATGGAAATCGACTGTACGGGCCTTGATAAAATTATTAAAAATAGTAATAATTTGTGTAAAATCATAAAAAATGATTTAGAAAGGATTGGGATGAAAAACTCCATATTTGAAAAGATAAAAATAGATTTTTATCAAAATGAACTAGTTTTGAACTAGAATTATAATTCTATTTATTTTTAAATAAATAAATTGAATTTGAAAAGGGTTTTAGAAATAGCCAGAACTTCCAATGATTGCATTAGAGTGGATTTGAATCGAAATTGTCTTCGGAATATTTCGATGTTGGAATTCGTGATTATACAGATGTTGTTATGGAAATTTGAAAGATATATATTTATATCGTTATTTCCAATACGACATTTGTTAGTCGTAGAATTTGATATTGAATATAAGCCGATATATTTTCTATTCAGAGCCTTATATTGAATATCAAATGTGATTTGGGTTTGTCGTGAATGGTGTCTTCACTAACACTGTTCTTGAACCCAGTTGAGAAAAGATTAAATCTTTTTATTTAGATTTAATGAAGTGTACCAATTAAATAATATTTAATTGGAATTGAATTGATATTGATTTTTGGGGTTTATCGTGGACAGTGTTTTAAATAACACTCGTTCTTTAACCCGACAATTAATGGAATGTGATTTTGGGTTTATCGTGAACCGTGTTTTAAATGACACTGATTCTTTAACCCAGTTAACGATTAAAACTAAGTGAAGTTTTAATGAATCTTTAATTAGATTGAAAAGATCGAGAATGGAGTATCACCAGTTTTTCTCCAGGCGATAGTTAAATCTTTAATTAGATTTGAACGGGAAATGGTAATTGAATTTACCGATAACACCGTGGTGTTAGATATGAAGTATTACCAGTTTTGCTTCATGGGATGAATAGGTCGGGATTGGGAAATTAAAACCAATGATTACTTCGGTAAGGTTCGTTAATCTCGACTAGTTGAATCGAAATTCAAAAGGATAGATTAAAGAATAAATTCAAGGAATTTATCTTGGATAAAATTAATGGGAACCTTTCCCTATGAATGTAAAATTTAGAAACTAACTGTCGGTTAGCCAAGCAGAATGGTTTTCTGGATATTGATCTGATGTTGGTTTCGGCCTTCGGGGTTAATATTTGGGGATTATTCTCTTGATTAATTTACGGTTAGTGACTGATGAATTGGAATGAGGCGTATGTTGTGTTTGTGTAACACTTATTTAAAATATACGCGAGTTATTCGGAAAGACCGGGTTTATCCCATTCTGAATAACTAATACGACGATAAGTCAAAGATGAAGACGATGGTCGAAGACCGGAAGTCTTCACGTCGTTTGGGGGATTACTGATGATCTTGATTGGGATGTACACCCAAGAAGATGGAAACAGTTGGTGATCGTCCAGACGTACTTGGAGATTGATGGATATGCGGGGTACTAGGTGCCTCCGGTTTCGTTCAGACCCAGAACGGACTTGTAAATGGACCGTGTGTCTGACACTGGATTTTAGTCCGTGTGATTGATCTCTATTAAATATATATCTGTTTGGCGGCGGAGAATTTATTCTCTTGCTTAATGCCCTTCTCTGAGACGTACGAGCTCAGGGGTTATATATTGATGGATATCAAACGCATGGAGTGAATTGCCTGTGTGGCATGCCTAAGTGGCAATTGATTGAGGCTTCTGTTGAAAAGCAAAGTCTTGTGGTTGATGATCGAAGTACGGCCTTTGTGGCCTAGCTTTGTGTAATGTTTACTTCGCGAGTTTCACACCCGGTATGAACCTAAAACGGGAGAGGGACCTCAGGGAGGGCATGCGTTTCTTTCTAGTTAGAAGTGGCGTCAGTGGTTTTACACGCCCTGACGAGTTTGACTTATGTGGTTGTTGCTGTTGCGAGGCGCCTTGGTTTGATCGGACGATCCGGGTCCGATGGAGTCATTTAGTTGGCTCACCTACACCCCATAAGGCGGGGAAACGCATGTTCAGGCATTTTAATCCACATCGGTGGACCGGCCCTGACGATCCAAGGGTCACTCGAGCTCTGATCCTGAGGGGCGGGCAAGAGCGTCTCGAATCGGTTGAGGACTATCTTTTGCCTCGGTTCATAGATGGAAATCCAATTTCCAAATACGTAACTTTTGCGGTTTTATTTGTAGAGCCTAGTATGGCGACATGATATATGGTACCCATGCCGCCTATGATTGATACTTATGATTTGAAGTTGTTTTACACACTATGCACTTATAATAGTATCAAATGATTTGTTTTAAAACGTATCAAGCATTCTTTGGCTGTTATAAGGGAAAACCCTATCCCCCGTCTTGCGTTGCATTGTGTGATAGGACCTGGGTCTTATAACAACTTCATTTTTCTTTATTTAACATTGCGTTTTTGTTTTATGCACTGGTATTCTTGGGAGGAAACCCGTTCCGTGTTATACGGCGTGGTCCCTTGATTTACCTAACTTTAAAATAAAGAATAATAACTGTTTTAGTTCTCACACCAGTCACATGACTGACCTGGAGTTTATTGTTTTAAACCTAAACTCTGGGTGCCCCTATTTTGACACGGGCAGCTAGTAGTTTTGGTTTTGCAGATTTATATTCACAGGATCCTGGTTTACAGCTGGAACGATATCCGGAAAGCTTTGTATCCGTATATCTCCTTCTAGTTGTGTATTGTATTATTTTCCGCTGCTATGTAATTTATTGTAATCTCTGATATTTCTGTGTAATATATGTTTGTTTATACTCTGTATATTCTTGTAATCTGATGCATTGTTGTAATAACGGTGAAATATTCTTCTGTATGCGTTCTGTTGTGGCTTGTTCTCGAACTATCCGCTCTTTCCTTTACGGGGAAGTTACGGGTTTTCACACATGACCCACAACTAAGTCCATAGAGACAACGGACTGGAGCAACCAAAAAAACAACGTAAGAAACAAATCATGCTTTTTGTTTCGCTTCTCTCCCTCGTCTACTTCCAACACCAACACATAATCGAAGACTACGCTCACCACTAGGTTGCAACCACTACTTATCTCTCTCAATGGATAATATACAGCTCCATTGATTTGGTTCAGGGGAAGAAGTCCATCAAATCAACAAACCTAATTTTCAGTTTGGAGAATATCCCCAAATCAAAAACAAAAAGTTGTAACTTTAATTTTCTTTTCTTTGTGATTGGTTATTATGTTCTATTTGATTGAAATACATTTTGATGCAATGCTCTGATTTTCTGTGTTCTTTAGTTTAGATTGAATAAGTACATTGATTTCAACATATAATACGGTTCCCTCACCCTTCTTTCGTTCCGATTGGAATAACCATATAAGAAATTACTTCATGTTTTATTTATCAATAAATGCAATTCACTTTCATGTTAATAGCTCCACTAATTGGTCTATTTTCTTAGATTTTAGATTTATAAATTATGGAACATGTTAATAATTTACTTTTTGATGTATTAATAATATATTGTATTATAAATTGGGCTAGGAACCAATTTTTTTGAAAGGCATCAAAATAGAATGAAAAAGCAATGTAGATGTGAAGAAGCAAAATCAGTGGCTGGCTCGATTTCAAATTCATTTCAAGAAAAAAGAAAAAAAATCTCAAATTTCAAATTAAAGTCAAATCGGTGAAACGAATTGTGAGCATGAAAATGCTGATTCTAGTGTTGATGTCTGTGAGGAACCTATAAATGAAAATACTAAAGTAGAAACTGATGGCCTTATAGATGTTATAAAGGGATGTAAGTGGATTTTTAAATGTTTGGATTGCATATCGAATTCTATTAACTATTCCAGTTATGGTTGCTTTAGTGCAAAGAAGTTTCTTAGAATTGAAATTGATAAAGACATATCTTCGGACTACTATGCCACAAGAGAGGCTAAGCGGGAAAGCTACAATTTCAATTGAAAATGAATATTTAGATCAGCTTGACACTAAAGATGTAGTAAATGAATTTGCTTCAAAAAATGCAAGAAGAAATTGTTTTCGTTAATATGTATTAATAGGATATGATGTTATATTTACTTTTTAATTTTATGGGTTGTAGGTAGAATGACTTAGTTAATTAACATTTTGCGATGATTGTTAAATTTTATAAAGAATTTATATTCTGGGTATATTTTTATCATGTAGTTATTATTTTCAATGCATTTCTTAAATTTGATATGTACAAGGTGATGTAAAACCTGAGAAATGCTTAGTTTGTCAATCAATAACACCTTAGGAAAGCAACATGTTTGTTTTATTCATATATCAAACAATTGAAATGCAGTGAAGTAACATGTTTTTTTAATTAGATAAGTTTATTTTAAAACCCGAGAACTTCTTTCTTCTTAAACAAAATGCATTACTTATTAACTTTGGTTTATTTTATTCATACCAAGTACCACTGCACTATAACGTGCCTGATTCATGCTTGGAGCAGCATGTTCAAAAAGGAATCAATGATGGTTTGCATATAAGTTGTGTCTCATCATGTGGAATGGATTGTCACCAGGTATTAAAATTTTATGTTATGCTTTTTTTGTTGAACTAAAGGCAACAAAAACAAACACAATACTTGTTAGACTAGGGCAGTGAATAACGTCAGACCGACCCTGATCATAACTTAAATATAATTAAGAGTAATTCTAAATCTGAAAGAAAAGATTAGTAGGTAGTAACTTTTAGCAAAGGACAGGTAAAGAGTTGTTTGTCGTAGGTAATTATTTTCACTTGTTCCTTAACAACTAAAATTTAATTTTTGGATATTGATGTTTTCCAAAATGTCAAAATTTTGTGTAGGATTAGTCAAACTTGATCTTCATGTTTTACGCGTAACTAATTTTCGTCTATGTCGAACTATGTTCGAATTGTCAAAATTTATAGAAACATTTTAGAAACCTTTGCTTAATGCTTTGGGAAACAATTTTGATTTTTAAATTTTAAATTAAGATATGATTTTTGAATGAAATGCACATTTATGAATTTTAAGCTAATTTTTCTAAAAAGAACATGACAATTTTGAGAAGTAAAAATTTACTGGGAATCATGATTTTTCAGGCCATATGTGAAGCGCAAGATAATTAGAAATTGAATTTGCAATTTTAACATTGCAATAGGGCCGACGATAAACTGAAAACAATAACGGCAACAAAGAATTTGTTATTTTAGTCACACAATTTCCATATTTGATCGACACTATGTGTGAGTTATTATTGGACTCACTTACGATCTAGAGCTTAAATATAAGTCACCATATGCAATTTATACATTATATTTTAAAGTATTTCAGGGCAAGCGAGGTAAAATTCCACTATATAATAGGAATTAGAGAATTTTAAAGTGCTAAGAATGTCAAATTCCTGAAAATTCCTTTTTAGCATAGGAAAAATAATTTGAAGCGATTTTAGATATGCTATCATTTTTGAAGTTATATTTTGGATGAACCAGTTGCTTCATGCTTTTACTCCTAGTCATGTGAAGTTCTTGGTTGAGAAATGTTTTTCAAAAGCTGCATATATATATATATATATATATATATATGTGTGTGTGTGTGTGTGTGTGTGTGTGTGTGTGTAGAGAGAGGGGGAGAGAGAACTATTAACATAATTTAGGATGCTTGCATCGTATTTTAAGATATATTTTAAAAATAAAGTGCATTCATATAGGAAGATTCGATTTAGAATCATTACGCGTACATATTTTAATGGTTGTGATTTATTATGTACCCTTTGTACATGCACACGATCGGTTGCAAAATTTATCATACTCAAATTGGTTGTATATTTAAGATATCTGTATAATTTTTATAAATTAGCATATTTGTCTTTTTCGTAAAAAGACTTGTTTGAAATTATAAGGAATATGCACAAAATATAAAAAGAAGAGATGCATAAATTTTCGTGTTTTGCACATAGTTTATACCGTCTGTTTCAATAAAAAACTTGCCCATTCCTTGTTATTTTAAATATGTTAATATTCTGATTTTTTTTAACACTTGGGTGTATTTATGAAAATTATTGCAAAAGATCTTTTAATGAGATTTGAACCTAAGCAAACCAGAACATTGAAAGATTGCTTTATTTAATATTATAGACCAAAACTTAAATTAGTATATGCATATTATTATGCATATATATATATATAAACACTTTATTCGTTCAATTTGTATGAAGTTAACGCTATGAATTATTATTTAGGTTGAGCTTGATTTTGAAAAGATCTCAATCAATTATGAACATAAACCAGTGTTACCTGTAATAAATAGAGAATTAGCAATTGTAAGTCTTAAAGTTTATAGGAAATAAAAGTGAAAATAAATTATAGAATTCATAAAAATTACAATTAGGATAAATAGATATTAAATGTTGTAACAAAACGTTTCAAGCACATAACGTTATATTAAATTTAGAGGTAATTAATGATCTACAATTAAAAGGGATTAATGGAAAATAACGGGACTAATATTAATGATACTTACTGCAATTTCTATTACCTTAGGGGAAAATGAATGTTGGTTATTAATGGCATATGTCAGTTATGTTAATAGATTTAAATGAGGAGTTTGGGTAAGATTACCGTAAATATACTATATCAAATAAATTATCATAGAACTATAAGTTTTATCTTATTAGTACCAATTTTGTCTTATAATTAGTTTAAAATCTTGGAATAATACGACAATTAAAATATAGGAAATTGGATTTAGTAGGTTGATGATGCAAGATTAGCCGAACCATTCAAAAAAAATCTACACTTTCCAGCAGTCAGACGTACATACAACTAATGTAATAACCTGAATACTTCACGATAATATATTTAAATATTTTATGTAAAAATAAACATCGTTAATTGAGTATAGGTCCGAAATATTAATTTTTGTACATGGTCAAATCACGATTCGAGACCACTTCCATTGAGTTTAAAATTTCATTTACGATATTAAAACTATAAACATTAATATGTTTGGAGTTAATGAAATTTGGGACTTCAGATAGGTCTTGATTTTATAAAAATAGCCCACTAACCCAAAGTAAATAGCCCTTACTTAATAACTCCACTCACCCACACCACTTATCATTTCATTTATTCCTCTTCGTAAATTCCTAATAACTCCTAAGCCCTAGAGGAAGAGGAAATTTCTGATCTTCAACTCTTAATGAGTTTGATAATTAAGTGTTAATTTAAGGAGAATAGATGTAAGCTCAATCGCCATCTTCTCCAACTCAACCTTCTTCATTTCTTATGATATCCTAAACCTAACTCTTAAGAAATTTGTGTATTTTTGTGTAGATTGAAGATTGGTGAGTTATATTAGAAGAAAGGTTGATCTAGCTAATTTTGGTTCATCTCCTTACTTACAAAAATCAAAGGTGAGTTCCTAGGAAGTCATATCTATGTATTTAAGCTAACAAGCTTGACTTGCGTGTCCTTGGCACTTCTATGCTGTGTGCGCAATTGGTTGATCGGTTTATTGTGCGTGAACTTTTCAATTTACGAGTATTTGAATTCATTTATATTAATTCAAAGTGTAAATCTCTGTAGTGAATTTAGTTTGTATTCTTGAGTTGTTTCACGAATCCTGGAAGCTTCATTTCAACTTGAATAATGCTGTAAGCCTTCATCGTTCATCCAAAATCGTTTAAGTATTCAAAGCCAAGGCAAACATATGCCCAGGCTATGAATTAGACGTATGAATATGGGATTCAGAAGTTTGACCTGCTGTGAATTTAAAAAAAATAAGGAATAAATTTCAGATGATTGACCTGCAAAATTCAGATGTCTGAATAAGGATTCTGATGGTTAAATGGAGTCATTCAAACAGTTGAAGTTCATACAGAAACATGTGTATCTGGAAATACAATTCTAATGTGTGAATTAATATTTCGGACAGCTGAACAGGAATTGAAGGCACTACTTGCCTTTTTCGTGAGATATTTTGATTTTATTAATTCAGTTTAACCCGGATTGATTTCTATCACTATTTTTAAGTTGATGACTGTAACAACCCTGAATTTTGGGGGTAAATTTAAAATTTATATTAACTAATATTAATGGGTTTTTGATATTTAAAATAATTTATTTAGAATAATAATGATTAAAAATTGATTTAAATCGAATTTAGAATGAATAATTTAATTTTAATTATAAAAAGAGTTAGAAATAGCGCGGTAGTTTGAAAAGTCAAACTTGAACTTTGACTGACCGTACAGGATGCAAAATAAATCGGATTTTAGTGAAACCAAAAATATTAGAATCTATTTAAAAATATCTTTCTAACGAATCTGAAAAATTGAAATTTCATAGCGGGAATCAAAAGTTATGCCCAAATTAAAATTTAGAAAGGTCGCTAGGAAATATATAAAGGTCAAAATGCTAATTTTTATACGAAGGAATTTGGACTCGAAACCACTTCCATTGAGTTCCGAATGACGTTTCTGCATTGAAAAACAGTAAACACTTATATACGAGTTTTGAAAATTATTTGTTTAAAATGTATTTTTAATATTAAATATATACGCCTTGAAAATAGTCATTTTACAAACGACCTCTGTTTTCGATGAAAACACTTTTGTTGGATTCGGAATGTCAAAATATTGCTAAGTTTAATTTTTCATAATTTTTAGAATTAATTTGTGGCTGTGGCAAAAAGATTACAGTTTTGTCAATTTTTAATCGACTTGAAAATAGACATTTTTCAAACGGGCTCAAAATTGAACGAAATTAATTTTCCTAGGTCCACAGCATCAAAACATAGCCAAATATATTTTTCGGGAATTTTTGAAGTTAATTTGTGACCCCAGTGAATTTTCATGTACGGTTGAATTAAAAATTAAATGATTTATATTAAAAATAAAAGTAAATATTTTAAATCAAAGGAAACTAGGTCAAGACAGTCGTTTGGGCCTGCGGTACATAGCTAGATGAGTCCGGAATGAGGGTAAATAGGTAAGAACGACAGTCGTTGGGCTCCGTTTGGAGATCGGATGGAAAAACTCATTAATAAAAATAAAAAGAAAATACGCTCATATACCTGTACAAATACGCACGCTACAGTACCCCTCTTCTTCCTTCTCATTTCAGCCGCCACGAAACCCATTCCCCTTCGAAACTTCAAGCTTCGATTCCTCCTTCGTTTCTCAATGAAATTCTTCGCCATAGTATAACTTTTCGAAGAGATTTTCGTGCTCTTCGATTCTAGACCGGAATCAAAGCCTCTCGTAGCCTGTAGCCGCCGCACCACTGCCCCGAACCCGCCGTCGTTCGCACCTCCCCGGGCCCACCACACGCCGCCGCACCCTCCCCCCTTTCCGGCGAACATCCCCCTCTCCAAGCTCTCCGACGTCGCGCAAAACCCTCTGAGGATTACTGCATACATCTCCCAAAAATTGAAATCAAAGATTTGAACAAAACTGAAAAGAAAGGTATGAACATTTCAGAATTTGCGACGCTTTTATCTGTTATAGCAGCAGTTGTGAAAAGTAATTGTTAATTAAAAATTGATAATTAATTCATACGATCTCCGAATCCAAAAATTTCAGATCCGTGTGAATCGTGACAGCAAATACTTCAACTTAGAACTGATTTGAATAAACTTCTGGACCTTTTTGAATTTTAGATTTGACTGAAAAGCAAGGTGAGAATTCTATTTTAAAATAAAATTATTTATTTACTTATTTCACTGCAAATTTTATATTCATCTTATATGGAATTCACGTTAATGGTGTGTATATATTTATTCGGTGTTGGTTGTTTTATGATTGCGATAAATCATTGAATTGATTTGTGTGTCTCATATTTGTTAAAATAAAATAGTTGTAAATATTTGTATCATGTTTGTTAAATTGAGATTAACAATAGAATTCCACTTTTATCGTTAAACATGAAGTAGCGTTTGTTAAATTCCGATTAATAATAGAAATCTCACATCTATTGTTAATAGGACATTGTATGTTAAATTTAGATTAACAAGAAAGGCCACACTTTTATTGTTAACATGGCATAGTTTGTTAAATTTGGATTAACAATAAAAGTTTCATTTTATTGTTAACAGGAAACACTATTTTGTTAGAATATAAATAATTGAACAGAACACTCATTTTGTTAAAATAGTTTATAAAACAAAATTTACTTGTGTGATTTCAAAGAATAGAAAAATTTCATTTAATGTAATCAAAGAATAGAAAAGATTTCACTTTTCTATAATGTGACAAATGAATGAAAATGAAAGATTACATTTTTATGTACTTAAAGAAGATAGGAAAGTCATATTTTACAATGTAATAAAAGAGAATATAAGAGTTACATTTTATATAATGTGATACAAGGATGGTAAAGACCACATTTTAATATAATGAAATAAAAACTACCTTTTTTGTTAATTAGATTATGATAAGCAAAATTAACATTTTTTTGTTAATTAGATTATGTTAAGCAAAATTAACATTTTTGTTAATTAGAACATGTTAGTGAAATAGGAAATGAACCTTATTACCTATTAAAAAGGATTAGTTAAGAGGAGACATTTTTGTCACTTTAGAAAAATGTGAAATAAAAATATTCATTTTTGGTAATTGAAAAGGATTACACCAGAATATACTTTATTTTACATTGTTATGCGTTAAATTAGAATTGACATTATTTTGCATCATAATGTGTTAAATTAGGTAATGGACATTATTCTCACCGCCGTTTTGTTAAAGATAGAAAAGACATTATTTATTTTGTCAATTTGTTAGAAATGGAAAAATAGAACATTGATTTCATTGTCAATTAGTTTAAGGAGAAATTTTTATATTTTCATGTGATGAAAAGGAAATGAAATAAAAGGAAAATTTTACATCTTTTTGGTAAATAGAATTAAAAATGAAAATTTACATTTTTCCTTATGGATAGGATCAAAAGTAAAGTTTTGCACCTTCCTTGTGAATTGAATTAAAAGATAAAATTACATTTTTATGTAATTAAAAGTGAAAACTTAGATTTTCAGTTAAAGAATAAAGGAATGATATTTACATTTTATGTAAATAAGATTTTCAATAAAAAAATTAAGATATGATATTAACTTTTTTTAATGTAAATAGGATAAAAGGAAATGTACATTTTTCTTAATGTAAATTAAAAGATGAATTTTTTTTTGCAATATAAAGAAAAAGATGATATTTTTACACGTAAATTAAAAGGTAGAATTTGCACTACATTTAAGTTTACATATTTACATGAAAATTAAAAGGTAGAATTTGCATTGTAATAAAATTTACATTTTCACATGTAAGTTAAAAGTAGAAATATGTGATGCAATAAAATTTACATTTTTACATGTAAATAGAAAGTAGGAATTGGCATTAGAAATAAAAATTACATTTTCATATGTAATAAGGAATGAGACTTACATTGTAAATTAAAAATTTACATTTTATATGTAAATGAAATGTAGGAATTTGCATTGTAAGTAAATGTACATTTTTATATGTAATTAAGTGTAGTTATAATATTTGAAATCAAGTTATTCTGGAAATATAGAATATTCCAAAATTAAGATATTTTGAAATGAGAAACAGTTTAAAATAATATTTTTAGTAGAACAATTATAATGATTAATTAAAATTGTACTTGGACACGAGGTTAGGTCACATTTGTGGTGGAAGTCTGCCCGGACCCGACCGGCATATTCAGCAGCCACAAATGTTGGGCCTAATGTGAGAGGTCCAAGTGCGCAAATACAAATTGGGCCAAGACACGAGGTTAAGCCGAACTTGTGGTGGAAGTCTGCCCGGAACCTACCGGCCTATCCAACATCTGCAAGTTGCAGGCCTAATGTGAGAGGTCTGGCCCATATTAAAATATAAATGGATAAATTAGAAATTGACGTTATTTTCACGCCGTTATGTGTTAATAATGAAATAAATATTTTTACCTCCAAGTTTGTTATAAAAGAAAGTTACATTTTTAATGTAATAAGATAAGGGTTAGAAAAGTTTTACACTTTCTTAATGTAAATGGGGATTAGAAGAAAATTTCATTTTTTTTAATGTAATTAAGTAAAAGGAGTTTACATTCTTAATGTAATTAGATTATAGAAATAACTTACATTTTTAATGTAGATTATATTAAAAAGAAAAGTTTACATTTTTAATGTGAACAAGAATAATAGAAATGAAATGTATATTTTTATCGTCACTTTAGATGCGATAAAAGAATAGAATAAAAATTATGTATTTTTTCGTCATTTTAGAGGCATTAAAAAGAAGTTACGTTTTCTAATATAAATACAAGAAAAATAGGAAGTTACCTTTTTCATATGTAATTAGAAAAATATAGAAACTTACATTTTTAAATGTAAATAAGGATGAAATAAAAATTATATTTTTTATATGCAAATAAAAGAATTTACATTTTACAATGTAAACAAAAGAATGATTAGGAATTTACATTTTCCAATGTAAATAGAATATGAAATAAAAGTTACATTTTCGATATAATAATATATTGAAGTATAAGTTTACATTTCTCAATGTAAATAGTATAGGAATAGGAATTTACATTTTTCAATGTAAATAATAAGATTAGAAATTTACATTTCTAAGGAATGGATTTTCATTAGGAAAATAACGAAACAAAATATACATTTGGTATAGATTGAAAAATGGAAGAGTAAAATATACATTGTTATGTTTAGGATGTGTATATAAAAGTAAAGATAGCGATAGATCGTTAAAAAATATTAACAATGATATGAAATGGTTTTCAAATTTATATATGCGAGAGTTATTTGGAAAGTCTGAGTTTACTCTCATTCCAAATAATGATACGACGTTCAAAGAATTGAAGACGGCGATTGAAGACCGACGATCTTCACATCGAATGGGTAACTAGTGTTGAGGCCCTTGATTGATTTGCTCCCAAGACGGGGCTAAGATGGTAGTTATCCGGACGTATTGTTGATTTGTACGGATTTGGCTTTCGCTCAGACCCAGAACATAAGTTTATAAATGGAATGTGTGTCTGACGTTGAATTTTGGTCTATGTAAATTGAATTCTATTAATATACAACCGTTGGTGGTGGAGAGTTTATTCTCTTGCTCAACACCCTTGGAGGTTGTGTATTAATAGTTATCAATCACATGGTGTGAATTGTCAACGTGGCACGCTAAGATGAAGATGATCAAGGCTTTGTTGAAAAGCAGGCCTTGTGGTTATAACGTTACTTCGCGAGCCTCACAACCCGGTTGAGTCTAAAACGGGAGAAGGGAACGCAGGGAGAGCAGCACGTTTCTTTCTAGCTAGAAGTAGTGTCGGTGCTTAAACTGGCTGATATTTACTTATGTGGATGATGGAATGTGGCGCGCCTCGGATGATAGGTCCTATAGGACCGGAAAACGTGTGTTCAGGAATAACTAGTCCGCAACTCGTATGGTGGACCTGCCCTGCAACTTTCCAAGGGTTCACTGCAGGGGAT
The DNA here is from genome assembly GCA_030737875.1 of Allium sativum. Taxonomy (NCBI): domain Eukaryota; kingdom Viridiplantae; phylum Streptophyta; class Magnoliopsida; order Asparagales; family Amaryllidaceae; genus Allium; species Allium sativum. The sequence goes on along the minus strand of CM060922.1, from coordinate 929,963,513 downwards.
CCTGAGACATTAGCTAGAGTGTCTCGAAACGGTAAGGAGCTCCTCCCTAGCCTTGACTCATGATGGAAACCCAATTTCCAATACGACCTCATGCGGTTTTGATTGTATTACTAGTATGGAAGCATATTATTATGGTATCTATGTGTCCTAGGATTGATACATTTACTTTGAAATGTTTTTGAAACATATACACACTAATAATAATATCAAATTCGTTTTAACGTATCAAGCATGTTTGACCATTATAAGGTGTAGGATCTAAATTAACCCTAGAGGGGGGGGGGGTGAATAGGGTTTATTGCAAATTAAATAAAATAAAAATGTCACAGAAAAAGTGCAGAAAGAAAAATCACACACAGAAAATACCCAGCTTCGGCAAAACTATGCCTACTGCTGCATTCAAGGTTTCTACTAGGAATTTTAAACAATCTCTTCGCTTACAGACTCTTGTAAACTTGCGACCTTCGCTCCCGACTGTTTAAACCCTACGCTCAAGACCCTAACACAACTTGATCCGTTAAGTTGTGATTTTTCCAACTACAAACACTAGTAGTTATTGACTTTAAGGAATGAAATTTGAATTTTTAAAACAAAAAAAATAAAACCCTTGCAGTTTAAAAGTTTAGGGTTATCCCCTTTTTATCATAAGAAAAAAAAGCGGCTCCCTTATTGCTCCACCACTTTACTTTGTTTAGCCCGATCTTCCTTTTTCTCTTTCTGGAAATAGAAATGGCGGCTTAAGAAAAACTAGGGTTTCTATGAAATCACTAAATCGTGATCGCTGGTTGATCAAAATCAGTTTTCTGTTGTTCGATTCTTCTTGGCTTCAATCTCTGGCGGCTTGTATCTTCTTTGATCGAACTTGTAGGGTCTGATTCGGATTCTAGCTTTTCTCGATTTCTGGTATGGTTTTTACTATTCGATTTTATGCTTTAGTTGTACTTGATCTTCGATCATATGAAACCAGTGATGAATTGGTGTACTTATAGGATTAAAATCCTGAATATTCTCTGATTTCCCATATTACTTGGTCATGATATATGAGTAAATTTTTGGTGCTTGAAAACTGATAAGACCCGATTTTTGAATTTGTGATCTTTTAAAATTTCAAACTTGCGTGAGAATACAACTTTGAATTGGACTTTTTCTTTTTGCAATTCTGGTGGTTTCTTCGGATTTAAACTTGAGTATATTTGCATATATCTTGGGCTTGAAATCTTCGGCTACTCTGGAGATTTCTTTGATTACTTCTGGAATTTTACTTGCCATATTTGACTAACTGATTTTGAACTGATTCATGAGTTTCTCGAAATATCCTGAGAAAAATAAGGAGTGAATTCGTGACTCCTTTTTCTGATTAAAAACTTTCCCAAATTGATTCTCTTCGGCTTAAAGCATGCGAGATATATTTGGACTTGATTGAATCCATATTTATGTGATTTTTTGAGATGTTGCCATTTGCCAGAGACTGATTTTAAACTTGCCAAACAAAAAGAGTCCAAATCACTGCGAATTTTTGAATGGTTTCTTGCCAACTATGTTGTTATTGTATCATGAGTATTTCTGGCAATATATCTTGCCACTGTATTTGGAAAAGATACTGAAAGATATGCTGGTCGATTTTATTGCTTGCACACATGCATGGTTTCCTGAAATGTGTATAAATAATTCCTTTATCAAACACTTCCACTCCCCATTTAAAATAGATTCTGAAATTTGAAATCTTTCCCAAATGCATTGATGACTTTGCAAAAATAACTGCTTGCTGATTTTTGCAATTCTTGATTTGCTTGTTATTTTCCCATGAATTGAAATTTTCTGCCAAATGTTGAACTTGAATTACCTTGGGCTTCTTATGCTGATGCATGCCACATCTAGCTGCACCATTTTGACACTGTGTACACACATGTACACATACTTGTCCACTTGAATTTCATTTGATATTAACTGCTCATGTAAATGAACTGATCTGAGCTCCATATATTGTTATTGTTTGCTGTTGTACATCTTGTTCTTGCCATTCACACTGATTTGAACAACACTGATTTGCTTTGTGCTTTCATGTATAATTGCTGTGTCCACATCATGCCTTGGCCATGCATAACCCAGTCATGATTACTAGTCCAAATGCTTGCCCATATATCACTTGTTCACTTGCATTCTTGTATGCTTGGCATTTGACCTATACTGATATGTCACTAGCTACATCCTTGGTGATTTTGCACTGTCTCGACAATTGATTGACTTGCTGTTTTGACCATTTCACATGTGCTCGGAGTTGTTGGTGCTTGTGCAACTTTAAGTTTCACCATATTTGTGTTTGCCTTGTGTTCATGATTGCTTTGCTCGACCACTTTGGTTATTTTTGTACTGTCCATTTTGACATGTAATGCTGAGTCGAGTTGGTCCTTGATGGCTACTCCTCAGATGCATACACTGATTGGCGAGGCAGTGCACACGTATGTGTGTACATGCAGTCATGTTTTTCCTATCCCTGCATATCAGACCAAGTCTAGAAAAATGATGAGAAACACACCGTAATTCTGAGGCAAATAAAATTTAAAACTAAATTTTTATTTGCTTGTATTTGAATTTATTTTTGTTGTAGTCTACTGTGTGTGTGCGTTTCTTGTGACAGGTATGAAGACAGGACTTGACTTGGGCTTGTGAAGACATAAGATGGAGGACAGTAAAAAAAATGTCAATGTATAATTGTCTGTATATGTGAATATAGAAGTAGTTGTATAGAGTGAGTGACAGAGTTGTATGAATGAAATGTAGTATGTCAAATAGTGGAGTAAAAAGATGTACTTTTTGATATTGAAATAAAATATTTTTATTTCTGTTTGTTGTGTAGTAAATCAACACATTCCATAATAAAATATATTTGGTTGTTATCATCAAACAAAAATCATGTAATTGTGTATACAACACTATTATATACAACAATCTCCCCCTTTTGATGATGACAAACAAATAAAAGATTTTGAATGTGTTTGAAACTTGAAGTATGTTACTCCCCCTATTTGTATACTCCCCCTACAACTAAGCTTCCCTTATTGATGCATAGATTTGAAAATTTTGAAATGAATTAATCAATCCCAAATTTCAAAATATTCTATAAATGTTTACTCATCCATCAAAATCTTGACCATTCTCCCCCTTTCGTTATCATCAATAGAATAGCAGAAATTAAAATAGTGATGAATATAAACTAGAAATATAAATTCAGATCAAGAGGATAATATATCGTAAATCTCATTGAATCAAACAAAAATCATAATATTCTTGGAATCAGAGACAAATTTCACTTTCAGAATGAATGGATTTTCTATGGATTTTATAGGATTAGGAGAGTTCAATAAAAATTGACTATTTGAATATAAAATTTAAAGATTTTAAATATGCTTAAAAATGTGTTAAGCACTTCCTAACCACGCATAGCCCAAAGGTCTTTTAAATGGGGTTAGTAGTAACTTAACTTTATCCTCTCTGATGAGTTCCATCCATGCACAGCCCAAAGGTCTTTTAAGTGAGAATGGAAGAACATAGAGATTAAGGTAATTCACCCACGCATAACCGCGAGGACTTTTAAATGGGAGTGAGTACCAAGGATAAATTATTTATTTATTTATTTCTAAATTCCAAGAATAATTAGAACTCCCCAGATTAAATAAAACCATGATGAGTGACAGAAGTATGGTAGATATAGAAGATGGTCGTAAAATAAGCTCTAATTCAAAAGTATTATAAAATTTGTCCAATCATAATGAGATTTAAAAATATTTCCTCATGATAAAAACAATTATAGTCAATACTCATCACAATTCCAAGATCTGATATAATTTCAACGAGTTCCAAAATAGTTCAAATGATCAATCATTTAACTTTGAATAACCATTTATGAATTTTTTAAAAAATGGATAATGATCAATCAATTTCTATAATTCCCAAATCTAAGCGTAATCGTGAAAATCTATCTTCGGGAAGAGGTTTTGTAAAGATATCAGCAAGTTGACAGTTAGTTGAAATGAACTCAATACAAATATCTTCTCGTGAAATGTGATCTCTAATAAAATGATGTCTCACATCTATGTGTTTAGTGCGTGAATGGTGAACAGGATTATTAGACAAGTCTATAGCACTTTTACTATCACATTTTAGTGGTACTTTTTTATAAATTAGACCAAAGTCTGAAAGAGTTTGCATCATCCATAGTATTTGTGCACAACAACTTCCCAAAGCAATGTATTCAGCCTCAGTTATGGATAAAGCAACACAATTTTGTTTTCGACTTGACCACGAGACTAACGAGTGTCCTAGCATAAAACAAGTCCCACTAGTGCTTTTTCTATCAACAAGGGATCCAGCATAATCAGCATCAGAATATCCAATTAATTCGAAATTATTGCATGCGGGGTACCATAAACCAAATTTGTGTGTGTGCAAAAGATATCTTAATATTCTTTTTGTGGCTTTTAAGTGAGATTCTTTTGGATTGGATTGAAAGCGTGCACATAAACAAACAACAAACATAATATCAGGCCTAGATGCAGTGAGATAAAGAAGTGAACCAATTATTCCACGATATTTTTTCTGATAAACTGCAACTCCTTTCTCGTCTTTGTCAAGCTTGGTTGAAGAACTCATCGGTGTTCTGAGTGGTTTTGCATTTTCTAGTCCAAATCTTTTCAGCAATTCAGCAATGTATTTTGTTTGTGATATGAAAATACCCTTGGAGCTTTGTTTGATTTGAAATCCAAGGAAGTATTTTAATTCACCTACTAGGCTCATTTCGAATTTATCCTGTATGACTTTTTCAAATTTCTCACACAAACAATCATTATTAGCACCATATATAATATCATCAACATAAATTTGGACTGTTAAAAAGTCATCACCTTCATGTAATAGAAACAATGTAGTGTCAGCACTGCCCTTTTTAAAACCGTTTTCCAAAAGATATGCACTTAAACAATCGTACCAAGCTCTAGGAGCTTGTTTAAGACCATATAATGCTTTTTCAAGTTTGAATACATGATTTGGAAATTCATGATTTTCAAAACCGGGGGGTTGTTCCACAAAAACTTCTTCTTTTAATTCTCCATTTAAAAACGCACTTTTTACGTCCATTTGTTTAAGTTTGAAACCTTTATAACACGCAAAACTGAGCAAAATTCTAATGGCTTCTAACCTAGCTACTGGTGCAAATGTCTCATCAAAATCAATGCCTTCAATTTGATTATATCCTTTTGCAACCAACCTAGCTTTGTTTCTAATTACATTTCCGGATTCATCGAGTTTATTTTTGAACACCCATTTAGTTCCTACTACTGGATAGTCATTCGGTCTAGGAACTAATTTCCAAACTTTATTCCGCTCAAATTGATTAAGTTCTTCTTGCATCGCTAAAATCCAACTTTCATCATTAAGTGCAATTTCAACATTTTTAGGTTCGATTTCAGAGATAAAACAACTGTGAATACAAAAAGTACAGATATCTTTATTAAATGATGAACGAGTTCGTATACCTGCCGTTGAATTTCCTATTACCAATTCTGGAGGATGATTGGCTTTGAATTTCAACTTCTCAACTTCAAATGTTTGTTTTGTTGGATCATCACTGCCAGTCTTCTCTTTGCTATTTTCTTTTTTACCTTCATACGTAATTCCCTCATCGTTTTTCTCTTTGTCCACCGTATCCAGATCTGATTCATTACATTTCACGTTTATGGTTTCAACAATAGTTTTTGATCGTTTATTGAAGATTCGGTAAGCCTTGCTTCTTGAAGAGTAACCCATGAAAATTCCCTCGTCGGCCTTTGATTCAAACTTACCAAGATGATCACCTGTATTAAGAAGATAACAAGGGCATCCAAAAACTCTAAAATATGAAATGTTAGGCTTTCTGTCAAACCACAATTCATAGGATGTTTTGTTAAGTATTGGTCTAATCATTACTCTATTCATTACATGGCAGGATGTATTAACTGCCTCTGCCCAAAAAGTCAAAGGCAAATTATATTCACTTAACATAGATCTAGCCAATTCCTGTAATGTACGATTTTTCCTTTCGACTACCCCATTTTGTTGGGGTGTTCGAGGAGCAGAAAATTCGTGTTTAAAACCATTTTCTTCACAAAAATTTTCAAAATCCAAATTTTCAAATTCACCACCATGATCACTTCTCAAAGTTTTTATTGAAACACCTTTTTCATTTTGAACGAGTTTTGCAAACTTTGAAAAGTAATCAAAAGTTTCGGATTTTTTGGCTAGAAAATAAACCCATGTAAATCTAGAATAATCACCCACCAGCACATAACAATACCGTTTTCCATTCAAGCTAGCGATTTCATTTGGTCCAAATAAATCCATGTGAATCAATTCAAGTACCCTATTAGTACTAACAACATTTTTGGGACGAAATGATGAACGACTGAATTTTCCCATAGCACATGATTTACACACTTTATTATTTTTATATTTCTGATGTGGTAGTCCTCTTACCAACTCTTTTGATTCAAGTTTTTCTAAGAGACTCATACTAGCGTGACCCAATCTCTTGTGCCATAAGAAAACTTCCTCATCCGTAGCTACTAAACATCGTGAGAGAGTCAAATCATCAAAAGAAATCGTATAGACATTTCCTTTTCTTTTTCCCGTGAACACAATACTGTTTGTGGATTTTTCAATAATTTTGCAAGATTCATTATCAAATATCGCACTCATTCCTTTGTCACATAGTTGGCTTATGGAAATGAGATTATGATGCAAGTTTTCAACATATAAAACATCAGTTAAGAAGAAAGTACTATTATCTACTTTACCTTTACCGATAATTTTACATTTTCTGTTATCGCCCATCATCACACTTCCTCTTTATATTTTTCAAGGCTAAGGAACTTTGATTTATCTCCTGTCGTATGTTTGGAACAACCTGAATCCAAGTACCATTCTTGTTGCTCCTTAGCTCGCCAACATACCTACACATGAGAAAGAGAGATTGACCTAGAGAGACTCATAGGTCTAACAAAATTAGTAACTGAAATTTTTTGATTCTGAACAACAGATCCTTTTGGAATCCAAATTTGTTTGTTCTTACCAAATCCAAATCTATAACAATTGCTTGTTGATCCTTTTGGAACCCAAATTTGTATGAATTTTTTATTGTTGTTCCTACTTTCACATTTTTCATAGCTATGTCCAATTTTTCCACATTTTGTACATTTAGGAAAAACACTTCCACCCTTCGCATTATCATTCATATTAAAGTGTGTTTTCCCAAATCCTAATCCTTTTCTATTATTAGCATATAATTGGTTTCCAAGCAGCATTATAAATGATTTTTCCCCTTTTGAAAACTTACTCAATGTTATTTCAAGATTTTTTACTTTGGTTTTAAGTGCTTCATTTTCATTTACAAGAGAAGTGCATCTGTTAATGAAGTTCTTTCTTTTTGTGTCATCACTTTCTTTTAAAGCCAAGTGTTCTTGTTTCAATTTTTCAAAATTTGCCTTAAATTCTGTTTGCTCTTGTTTTAATAACTTGCAGTTTTCACAATCAAGGTTTGTCGCTTTTTCAAGCTCAGTTTCTATCCTATTGTTTTCGTGGACCAATTTTAACCTATCAAATTTTAATTTCTTGATTTTTAGTTCAAGTGAATCAACGGTTTTGGTAAGATCATGACACATTAAAATTAAATCTTTATAAGAGTAATTTGGTACCTCAGTGGAATCATCTTCGCTACTTTCTGAATCTGTCTGTGCCATAAGACACAAATTGGCTTCCTCTTTATCACTGTCAGAGTTTTCTTCTTCTCCTTCTTCATCGTCCCATGTAGCTGCAAAAGCTTTCTTTTTCTTCTTCTTCTTTCTGTCTTTCTGAAGTAATGGACAATTTGGTTTGATATGGCTTGGTTTATTGCAGTTGTAGCATATGACTTCATCGCCTGAATTGTCTGAATTCTTGGATTTGTTGGATTTTGAACTCTTCTTTCGTGACTTGTATTTTTTGTTAGACCACTTTTTAAGAACCATGGCCAATTCTTCGATAGGATTCTCGGCTTCATCGTTACTTTCAACAGTGATGCTTAGAGCAATTGTCTTTTTCTTTGATTCCGAATCATCGCGTTCTTCTTTGGCTTTTAACTCCATTTCATAAGCAATCAAGTTTCCAATCAATTCTTCTATTTTCAACTTATTTAGATCTTTTGATTCTTGAATGGCAGTTACTTTGGCTTCGAAATTCATTGGCAGTACTCTCAGTATCTTGCATATTAATTCTACTTCAGTGTAGTCTTTACCAAGAGCCCTTGCATTATAAATCAGTGTGGAGAATCGATCATACATCTCTTTTATATCTTCGTCTTTCCGCATCGTGAAATTTTCATATTCGTTGCAGAGTAGTGTGAGACGAGATTCCTTGACTTGAGATGTTCCTTCATGTGTAACTTCCAAAGTATGCCAAATTTCCTGCGCAGTTGAACAGTGAGATATACGGTTAAATTTAGTTTTATCAAGAGCACAAATTAAAGCATTCATTGCTTTGGCATCAGTTGAGAATAATTTTTTATCATTAGCATCCCACTTTTCTTTTGGTTTAGGAATTTCAATATCATTGATAATCGTAACAGGACGTTTGTAGCCTGTTTCAACGATATCCCATACATCATAATCAACTGAACTTAAGTAAATTTTCATCCTAGCTTTCCAATAAGCATAATCAGTTCCATTAAACATTGGTAGCCTGGCTATGGGCTGACCCTCAGAAAAAGCGTTGTTAGACAAATTCATGACTCTAGAGTTAAAAATACCCGCTCTGATACCACTTGTAGGATCTAAATTAACCCTAGAGGGGGGGTGAATAGGGTTTATTGCAAATTAAATAAAATAAAAATGTCACAGAAAAAGTGCAGAAAGAAAAATCACACACAGAAAATACCCAGCTTCGGCAAAACTATGCCTACTGCTGCATTCAAGGTTTCTACTAGGAATTTTAAACAATCTCTTCGCTTACAGACTCTTGTAAACTTGCGACCTTCTCTCCCGATTGTTTAAACCCTACGCTCAAGACCCTGACACAACTTGATCCGTTAAGTTGTGATTTTTCCAACTACAAACACTAGTAGTTTTTGACTTTAAGGAATGAAATTTGAATTTTTAAAACAAAAAAAATAAAACCCTAGGAGTTTAAAAGTTTAGGGTTATCCCCTTTTTATCATAAGAAAAAAAAAGCGGCTCCCTTATTGCTCCACCACTTTACTTTGTTTAGCCCGATCTTCCTTTTTCTCTTTCTGGAAATAGAAATGGCGGCTTAAGAAAAACTATGGTTTCTATGAAATCACTAAATCGAGATCGCTGGTTGATCAAAATCAGTTTTCTGTTGTTCGATTCTTCTTGGCTTCAATCTCTGGCGGCTTGTATCTTCTTCGATCGAACTTGTAGGGTCTGATTCGGATTCTAGCTTTTCTCGATTTCTGGTATGGTTTTTACTATTCGATTTTATGCTTTAGTTGTACTTGATCTTCGATCATATGAAACCAGTGATGAATTGGTGTACTTATAGGATTAAAATCCTGAATATTCTCTGATTTCCCATATTACTTGGTCATGATATATGAGTAAATTTTTGGTGCTTGAAAACTGATAAGACCCGATTTTTGAATTTGTGATCTTTTAAAATTTCAAACTTGCGTGAGAATACAACTTTGAATTGGACTTTTTCTTTTTGCAATTCTGGTGGTTTCTTCGGATTTAAACTTCAGTATATTTGCATATATCTTGGGCTTGAAATCTTCGGCTACTCTGGAGATTTCTTTGATTACTTCTGGAATTTTGCTTGCCATATTTGACTAACTGATTTTGAACTGATTCATGAGTTTCTCGAAATATCCTGAGAAAAATAAGGAGTGAATTCGTGACTCCTTTTTCTGATTAAAAACTTTCCCAAATTGATTCTCTTCGGCTTAAAGCATGCGAGATATATTTGGACTTGATTGAATTCATATTTATGTGATTTTTTGAGATGTTGCCATTTGCCAGAGACTGATTTTAAACTTGCCAAACAAAAAGAGTCCAAATCACTGCGAATTTTTGAATGGTTTCTTGCCAACTATGTTGTTGTTGTATCATGAGTATTTCTGGCAATATATCTTGCCACTGTATTTGGAAAAGATACTGAAAGATATGCTGGTCGATTTTATTGCTTGCACACATGCATGGTTTCCTGAAATGTGTATAAATAATTCCTTTATCAAACACTTCCATTCCCCATTTAAAATAGATTCTGAAATTTGAAATCTTTCCCAAATGCATTGATGACTTTGCAAAAATAACTGCTTGCTGATTTTTGCAATTCTTGATTTGCTTGTTATTTTCCCATGAATTGAAATTTTCTGCCAAATGTTGAACTTGAATTACCTTGGGCTTCTTATGCTGATGCATGCCACATCTAGCTGCACCATTTTGACACTGTGTACACACATGTACACATACTTGTCCACTTGAATTTCATTTGATATTAACTGCTCATGTAAATGAACTGATCTGAGCTCCATATATTGTTATTGTTTGCTGTTGTACATCTTGTTCTTGCCATTCACACTGATTTGAACAACACTGATTTGCTTTGTGCTTTCATGTATAATTGCTGTGTCCACATCATGCCTTGGCCATGCATAACCCAGTCATGATTACTAGTCCAAATGCTTGCCCATATATCACTTGTTCACTTGCATTCTTGTATGCTTGGCATTTGACCTATACTGATATGTTACTTGCTACATCCTTGGTGATTTTGCACTGTCTCGACCATTGATTGACTTGCTGTTTTGACCATTTCACATGTGCTCGGAGTTGTTGGTGCTTGTGCAACTTTAAGTTTCACCATATTTGTGTTTGCCTTGTGTTCATGATTGCTTTGCTCGACCACTTTGGTTATTTTTGTACTGTCCATTTTGACATGTAATGCTGAGTCGAGTTGGTCCTTGATGGCTACTCCTCAGATGCATACACTGATTGGCGAGGCAGTGCACACGTATGTGTGTACATGCAACCATGTTTGTCCTATCCCTGCATACCAGACCAAGTCTAGAAAAATGATGAGAAACACACCGTAATTCTGAGGCAAATAAAATTTAAAACTAAATTTTTATTTGCTTGTATTTGAATTTATTTTTGTTGTAGTCTACTGTGTGTGTGCGTTTCTTGTGACAGGTATGAAGACAGGACTTGACTTGGGCTTGTGAAGACATAAGATGGAGGACAGTAAAAAAAATGTCAATGTATAATTGTCTGTATATGTGAATATAGAAGTAGTTGTATAGAGTGAGTGACAGAGTTGTATGAATGAAATGTAATATGTCAAATAGTGGAGTAAAAAGATGTACTTTTTGATATTGAAATAAAATATTTTTATTTCTGTTTGTTGTGTAGTAAATCAACACATTCCATAATAAAATATATTTGGTTGTTATCATCAAACAAAAATCATGTAATTGTGTATACAACACTATTATATACAACATAAGGTAAAACTCTATCCTCCGGTTTGCGTTGCATTATGTGATGGGACTTGAGTCTTATGATGGTTTCATTTTTCCAAAAAGCATTGCGTTGTTTAACGATTTACTTTAATTTATGCACGACAATCCATTGGAGTAAACCCGTTCCGCGTTAGCGACGTGGTCCTTGGATTTGTATTATTGTTATTAGTGAAATTAGTTAAGAATTCTCACACCAGTCCCATGACTGACCCATTGTTTGTTTCCACCTTTACAAACTCGGGTGCCCTCCTTCTACACGGGCAGTCGAGTAGCTTTTTGCAGATATTTACTTTTTGAGCAGGATTCTGGATTGAAGCTTAAAGCTGTGTCCAGAGCATAGTTGTCTTCCGCTGCCTTAGTTACTTTATTTCCGCTACAATATATTAAAATATTGTAATTTATCTTCCGCTGTAATTTTATTCGATGTACTCTGATGTAACATTATTTTGATGTTTATAAAAGTCTGCTGTTGTTGTTCTAATGTGTTGTAGCCCAAAGTAACCGTATCCGGCAATTTCTCGCAATGGCGATTTTCGGGTCATTTCATTTTAGTATCTGATCTTTGGTTAGCTCCAATCTTTGGGATACAACTCATTAGAACTGAACAAAAGACTCATCAGAGATTGGATTAGTAATATCCAATAAGAATACTAATTACAGATAGGATCAGTAGTATCCTAGAATGAGAAAACTCATTAGAGATGGGGTTAATAATGACCTAGAATGAGTTGAGAGTGCCAAGCCTATAATTAACGTATTTGTGATTATATATAATCTATTTTAGAAGATAAGATTTTTGAATATATAAAGTTATAAATATAAAAATAAATAAATAAAAAGCTAAACAACCAATTGATTGATGATTTTGTAGTATAATTATTAGTTCAACTAATAAAATTATAGAAACGAATTAAAGAATGAAAATTGAGATAGGATACTTAAACAACCTTAGCTTCGTTCCTTTCGAGGATGAAAAGTTTTTAAGTGGGGGAGACTGTAACAACCCTGAATTTTGGGGGTAAATTTAAAATTTATATTAACTAATATTAATGGGTTTTTGATATTTAAAATAATTTATTTAGAATATTAATGATTAAAAATTGATTTAAATCGAAGTTAGAATGAATAATTTAATTTTAATTATAAAAAGAGTTAGAAATAGCACGATAGTAGTCAAACTTGAACTTTGACTGACCGTACAGGATGCAAAATAAATCATATTTTAGTGAAACCAAAAATATTAGAATCTATTTAAAAATATCTTTCTAACGAATCTGAAAAATTAAAATTTCATAGCGGGAATCAAAAGTTATGCCCAAATTAAAATTTAGAAAGGTCGCTAGAAAATATATAAAGGTCAAAATTCTACTTTTTGCATACGAAGGAATTTGGACTCGAAACCACTTCCATTGAGTTCCGAATGACGTTTCTACATTGAAAAACAGTAAACACACATATACTTTGAGTTTTGAAAATTATTTGTTTAAAATGTATTTTTAATATTAAATATATACACCTTGAAAATAGTCATATTACAAACGACCTCTGTTTTCGACGAAACTACTTTTGTTGAATTCAGAATGTTAAAATATTGCTAAGTTTAATTTTTCATAATTTTTAGAATTAATTTGTGGCCGTGGCCAAAAGATTTCAGTTTTGTCAATTTCGGTCAATTTTTAATCGAATTGAAAATAGTCATTTTTCAAACAGGCTCAAAATTGAACGAAATTAATTTTCCTAGGTCCGCAGCTTCAAAACATAGCCAAATATATTTTTCGGGAATTTTTGAAGTTAATTTGTGACCCCGGTGAATTTTCATGTACGGTTGAATTAGAAATTAAGTGATTTATATTAAAAATAAAAGAAAATATTTTAAATCAAAGAAAACTGGGTCAAGACAGTCGATTGGGCCTGCGGTACATAGCTAGATGAGTACGGAATGGGGGTAAATAGGTAAGAACGACAGTCGTTGGGCTCCATTTGGAGATCGGATGGAAAAACTCTAATTTTGGATTTAATTAAATAAAATAAAAAGAAAAAGAAAATACGCTCATATACCTGCATAAATACGCACGCTACAGTACCCCGTCTTCTTCCTTCTCATTTCAGCCGCCACGAAACCCATTCCCCTTTGAAACTTCAAGCTTCGATTCCTCCTTCGTTTCTCAACGAAATTCTTCGCCGCAGTATAACTTTTCGAAGAGATTTTCGTGCTCTTCGATTCTAGATCGGAATCAACGCCTCTCGTAGCCTGTAGCCGCCGCACCACTGCCCCGAAATCGCCGCCGTTCGCACCTCCCCGGGCCTACCACACGCCGCCGCACCCTCCCCGCTTTTCGGCGAACATCCCCCTCTCCAAGCTCTCCGACGTCGCGCAAACCCCTCCGAGAATTACTGCATACATCTCTCGAAAATTCAAATCAAAGATTTGAACAAAACTGAAAAGAAAGGTATGAACATTTCATATTTTGCAACGCTTTTATCTGTTATAGCAGCAGTTGTGAAAAGTAATTGTTAATTAAAAATTGATAATTAATTCATACGATCTCCGAATCCAAAAATTTCAGATCCGTGTGAATCGTGACAACAAATACTTCGACTTAAAACTGATTGGAATAAATTTCTGGACCTTTTTGAATTCTAGATCTGACTGAAAAGCAAGGTGAGAATTCTATTTTAAAATAAAACTATTTATTTACTTATTTCGCTGCAAATTTTATATTCATCTTATATGGCATTCACGTTAATGGTGTGTATATATTTATTCGGTGTTGGTTGTTTTATGATTGCAATAAATCATTGAATTGATTTGTGTGTCTCATGTTTGTTAAAATAAAATAGTTGTAAATATTTGTAGCATGTTTGTTAAATTGAGATTAACGATATAATTCCACTTTTATCGTTAAACATGAAGTAGCGTTTGTTAAATTTCGATTAATAATAGAAATCTCACATCTATAGTTAATAGGACATTGTATGTTAAATTTAGATTAACAAGAAAGACCACACTTTTATTGTTAACATGGCATTGTTTGTTAAATTTGGATTAACAATAAAAGTTTCATTTTATTGTTAACAGGAAACACTATTTTGTTAAAATATAAATAAATGAACAGAACACTCATTTTGTTAAAATAGTTTATAAAACAAAATTTACTTGTGTCATTTCAAAGAATAGAAAAATTACATTTCATTTAATGTAATCAAAGAATAGAAAAGATTTCACTTTTCTATAATGTGACAAATGAATGAAAATGAAAGATTACATTTTTATGTACTTAAAGAAGATAGGAAAGTCATATTTTACAATGTAATAAAAGAGAATATAAGAGTTATATTTTTTATAATGTGATACATGGATGGTAAAGACCACATTTTTATATAATGAAATAAAAACTACCTTTTTTGTTAATTAGATTATGTTAAGCAAAATTAACATTTTTTTGTTAATTAGATTATGTTAAGCAAAATTAACATTTTTGTTAATTAGAACATGTTAGTGAAATAGGAAATGAACCTTATTACCTATTAAAAAGGATTAGTTAAGAGGAGACATTTTTGTCACTTTAGAAAAATGTGAAATAAAAATATTCGTTTTTGGTAATTGAAAAGGATTACACCAGAATATACTTTATTTTATATCGTTATGCGTTAAATTAGAATTGACATTATTTTACACCGTAATGTGTTAAATTAGGTAATGGACATTATTCTCACCGCCGTTTTGTTGAAGACAGAAAAGACATTATTTATTTTGTCAATTTGTTAGAAATGGAAAAATAGAACATTGATTTCATTGTCAATTAGTTTAAGGAGAAATTTTTATATTTTCATGTGATGAAAAGGAAAAGAAATAAAAGGGAAATTTTACGTCTTTTTGGTAAATATAATTAAAAATGAAAACTTACATTTTTCCTTATGAATAGGATCAAAAGTAAAGTTTTGCACCTTCCTTGTGAATTGAATTAAAAGATAAAATTACATTTTTATGTAATTATAAGTGAAAACTTAGATTTTCAGTAAAAGAATAAAGGAATGATATTTACATTTTTATGTAAATAAGATTTTCAATAAAAGAATTTAGATATGATATTTACTTTTTTTTAATGTAAATAGGATAAAAGGAAATGTACATTTTTCTTAATGTAAATTAAAAGATGAGATTTTTTTTGCAATATAAAGAAAAAAAATGATATTTTTACATGTAAATTAAAAGGTAGAATTTGCACTGCATTTAAGTTTACATATTTACATGAAAATTAAAAGGTAGAATTTGCATTGTAATAAAATTTACATTTTCACATGTAAGTTAAAAGTAGAAATATGTGTTGCAATAAAATTTACATTTTTACATGTAAATAAAAAGAAGGAATTGGCATTAGAAATAATAATTACATTTTCATATGTAATAAGGAATGAGACTTACATTGTAAATTAAAAATTTACATTTTATATGAAAATGAAATGTAGGAATTTGCATTGTAAGTAAATGTACATTTTTATATGTAATTAAATGGTAGTTATAATATTTGAAATCAAGTTATTTTGGAAATATAGAGTATTCCAAAATTAAGATACTTTGAAATGAGAAACAACTTAAAATAATATGTTTAGTAGAACACTTATAATGATTAATTAAAATTGTACTTGGACACGAGGTTAGGTCACATTTGTGGTGGAAGTCTGCCCGGACCCGACCGGCATATCCAGCAGCCACAAATGTTGGGCCTAATGTGAGAGGTCCAAGTGCGCAAATACAAATTGGGCCAAGACACGAGGTTAAGCCCAACTTGTGGTGGAAGTCTGTCCGGAACCGACCGACCTATCCAGCTTCCACAAGTTGCAGACCTAATGTGAGAGGTCTGGCCCGTATTAAAATATAAATGGATAAATTAGAAATTGACGTTATTTTCACACCGTTATGTGTTAATAATGAAATCAATATTTTTACCTCCAAGTTTGTTATAAAAGAAAGTTACATTTTTAATGTAATAAGATAAGGATTAGAAAAGTTTTACACTTTCTTAATGTAAATGGGGATTAGAAGAAAATTTCATTTTTTTATGTAATTAAGTAAAAGGAGTATACATTCTTAATGTAATTAGATTATAGAAATAACTTACATTTTTAATGTAGATTATATTAAAAAGAAAAGTTTACATTTTTAATGTGAATAAGAATAATAGAAATGAAATGAATATTTTTATCATCACTATAGATCCGATAAAAGAATAGAATAAAAATTATGTATTTTTATCGTCATTTTAGATGTGGTAAAAAGAAGTTACATTTTTCAATATAAATAAAAGAAAAATAGGAAGTTACCTTTTTTATATGTAATTAGAAAAATATAGAAACTTACATTTTTCAATGTAAATAAGGATGAAATAGAAATTATATTTTTTATATGCAAATAAAAGAATTTACATTTTTCAATGTAAACAAAGAATGATTAGGAATTTACATTTTCCAATGTAAATAGAATATGAAATAAAAGTTACATTTTCGATATAATAATATATTGAAGTATAAGTTTACATTTCTCAATGTAAATAGTATAGGAATAGGAATTTACATTTTTCAATGTAAATAATAAGATTAGAAATTTACATTTTTCAATGTAAATAATAGGACTTCTGGTTTATTCGTTGTTAATGAATTTTATAATCGATATTTATGAGATTTAGTTTACGTTATTAAAACATGAATTCTGGGATTGATTGTTCTTACAATCGATATTTATGAGTTTTTTGCACTTTGAAAATATGAAAGGAATTTTATACTATTAGTATATACCGAATCTTTTTAAAAATGGTTTCTAATACTGTTTTCATCATATAAAGTTGTTATACAATTTATTTCCCATTCTTGTAATATCTATATATATACACACACACCCCTTTTGATCCCTCACATGAGAAATATAATTAAACGCCTTTGTAAAACGAGTGGTTTGAAACACTTGCATTTGCTTCGACGGTTAATTCTTGAACTTGTTCGATTATAAACTGTGGCAATGACCGTATGGTGTTTCTAATGGACTATACAACTTGTTCATGAATATTCGAGTGGAGCAAGTGGTTATGGGACAAGTAGCTTAAATCTTATGTTTACCAACTTGGAGTAATGTACATTTCTTTGGACCAACTGTGATCTTTTTGTGAACTTGTGCATTTGAGGATCTTCGTATCACTTTGGAAACTTTCATTCAATATGGGTGGGGTAGCGGCTCGTGGTCTTCGGACCGTTCAGGTGGAGCTTTGGCTCAAGGTTTTCAGACCGTTCTGGTGGAGGTTCAGCTCAAGACTATAGGTTAGCTACGTAGACCGCATCTAGTTTTGGGACACATGTGTTGGTGAGTTTTCAATCTCCCATTCTAGTGATAAGTCTTCCCCCTTTTTTGGTGATTTTCTTGATTTCTAATTACTGACTTGTGGAATTTTGGATATATGATATAATTTGGGCTTTTGGTAATGTGTTATCAATTTTATGTTGATTTGACAGGTTATGTCACTTTTGGTAATTAGCTATATATGAATGAGATATTCTTTTGTAGCACGGAGATTTACTTGAGTTACTGTTTGGACATTTTTGGGGATTCACATTTACATGTGAAAAATGTTTTATTACATACATGTCATTATATGTTATATTTCTTGTTCTGTCTCAGTTTATTGTGATAAGTACAACTAGACTGATTCGTTTATTATTTATTTTCTTCAAAATAATACCCAGGTCAGACCGTGGTGCTGTAGGTTCTTCCACATGTCTTCTAGCGGGGACCATTTCTTGACTTTTATCCAACTACATTAGTATTGTAGTTTTTGGTTATATGTATATGAGATAGAGACTCCATATGTATACATATTCTTTTAGCTAGCACTTGTACCTATTCTTCTGTAGTACAGTGGATCTTGTTTGACCACTATCTTTTTTTTACATTTATGTGTTATATTCATATCTATTTATGTCTTTGTGATGTGAATATCTATGACTAATTATGTTATATACTTTGTATTTCTTTCTGAAGAGATTACTAGCCAATATGTTGTAGCTTCTCCAAGCTATTATATAGATGGTTGCTCCTCAACAGCCTTATTCTTCGTGTTAGTTGACAACATTACTTCGTAATGTCCTCGGCTAATGCAAGTATAGAGGTGGGGCATCATAGCTAGGTATCAAAGCCAATCTTCTGAACTATATTGAACATTGTGACAAGGATCATGTCCTAAGTCCCACTTAGGATTTGTTCCATAGGATTTAGATTGAGTCCTTAATGCCATAATATCCTATCTTTAGTTGTGATTCCTCATTTGGTGAATCAAAATCATTTCGAGAATTGTAGCATCCTGAATTTTAATAAACAATAATTAAATAGAAAAGGTAATAAAGTAATTATTAATTAGAATAAACTTCATAATTGAATAATGAGACTCGCACCGTTGGGTCCATTGTAATTTTCTGGTGAAAATAGGAACTCACCACAAGAAAAACTGAAAATAGCAACGGAATTTTTCGTCGTTATTTTACAATAGATTTGCGAGGGATTTGCAAGTGATAATTTTAAATTTTTTCTATTTTAATTTTTTATATGTTATCTCTGATCGTTTTTGTATCCTCCATTGAACCGTTGCAAATTGCTACAATTTACTGATGGATAAATTTTGACACTGAATTCCGCGGCAAATTAAGGTAGATTACTGACAGATTCATTTTGAAGCTATTTTGTGATGGATATTCCAAGGAATCCGCAAGTGATGCTTAATTCTGAATTAGAATTTGGGAAAGCTTACCCAATTTAGCCATGACGAGTTTTGCAATATACATATTTAACAATCTAAAACTAATGATTAACAACTAATAATTAAATAATAAATTTTAATAATTACTTTTTATTAATTAGTAATTATTACTAAATAATTGAAACTAACAATACATGCAAAATAATTTATACTAATAATAAAAATTAAATTATTATTAATAATAATAAATAACTAATATTTAATAAAATTGTGACACCCCACGTCCGTTAATGTCACTCACTAAGGGAATGCATTAAGTTCCGTGAAGCGTTAAAGGTAAATAAGAACATAATATCACAAGACAAACATGTAAAATAGCAGACGAATTAAATTTTTTATTTAAATCAAAATATCGTGGTCCCAAATACTGAGTTTACATCATAAGTTTGAAGTAACCAATTACATAAATAATCTATCTTGCCAAAAATATCAGAGTACTAAAGCATAAAACCATATTTCCCATGTGAAGCCATAATAGCGTTGACCAGAGGTCAAAGCGGTATATCTATATTCCAAATCCAAGCTAAGTTGAAAGAATCCAAATCAACTATAAGCACTTCCACCCTAAGAACCTGAGGGGGAAACGGAAGAGAGAGAAGAGGAAACAAAAAGGGTCAAACAGAAAGTCTGGCGAGTCCAGTTACTTTTAAATATAAATAAATAAAAGTTTCATGGCAAATATATAAAACTGGAAGAACAATATAACAGTAATAATAACAAGTGTGAACCGAGCAAGATAAGATGAGGATATATATAGCGCTTCTTAAATACATTTCTCTGCACCGCACCGATACTAGTATATTAGAAATGGAATGATCCCTACCAATATCGTTCCATTTCAATTTCATGATTATTAGGATACTTGGGTTTGTAGAACTCAAGACTTATCCGCGCATCGTACCCATTTACTTTCCCGTGGATTCACCTAATACAATATATATAGCTATCTCTCAATATTGAGATACACCCCATGGTATCCCACTCGCACGGTCTCCATCGTAATGAACGCAGTCGCTTATCCTACGCCGGAGTGACGTACGAATCTCTATTTAACAAAGTTATGTTTCGTATATATCTGTCATTACTATGCTACGTAAGCGTACGAATTGCCACCATCAATCGAATCAGATTCCTTATTGGAATAATGCCCTCTTGTCTACGATACACCACCCAGAGAAAATATGCATGTATATAGACTAACCCACGTATGTACTATAATTGTTGCTCGATGACTCAATCGCACGTCCTTTAATGTGCACCGAGTTCCGTGGTAGGGCTAAACAAGAAACACGGAACTCGGCCGGAAGCTTTTCCATACCTGTACAGGCCAACCTTTAAGAGCCTCCAAATACGGATATTCTTAGGATCTGTTTTCCATGGTGGCTATGGCCCCTTCCTCAACTAGTAAAGACTACAAGAGCTAAGCGACCGCCCCTAATAACAACCAATCTAAACATCCATGTAGTGTCTACCCTGTACCCCGTACCTCGAAAGTGAATGGTGAAATGGTATCTTGGGTTTAGCTCTAGTCTTTTCGCATCTCGGTGGTTGTCGATGACGAATATCCGATGGTATACTATCCTTATTGGTCGTGACCCTCCGCCTACTCGTGAGGCAACCAACGAACTACCCTAGTGTCACCTCGTCACAACATTCTGACTGCATAGCTACATCTACAGTCAAGGTCCACCCACTTATTAGTTACGCTCAGACCCAACCTCTGCGAGTACAGCCTAAGACATCTATCACCACACAGAGGACTACTACGAGCACCTTACGTACCTCAAGAAGCCGCGTGCTTCCCCTTCCAGTCCTTTGGAGCTGTCAAAACAATCAGATGAATGTGCGCTCCCTTCGTGCCTTATAACACCTCGATGATCTACCTCGTTGGGGTTATTCACCCTCAAACGTGCGGACTGGTCCAAACGCCTCACTTTAATATGTTATTAGACCCTATGTCTAATCATTCTATTACGCGCTTGCTTTTCCTCCTCCGGATTCCTTTTAACTTTGTTGTCCTCATTCATATTGAATTTTTAATCAAGTTACCAAATTCCTCTTGCTTGTTAATTTTGGTTATATAACTTAACCCCTTTAAGTTCATTAATAAGCCCACAATCCCTTTATATCTTTATCGTTCGATTCCATAGTTACAATAACATGTTCTTACTTGATGTGTAATTAAGTACGCTTCATTTTACATGTTTTCTTTTTAACATGTCAGTCATTATTTATGATTAAATATAACTTATCTTATATGGTTTCCTCGCTCTATCTCATTTAATCATAATTCCATTTTACATTGTCAATACAACTTATCGTTGTTTACTTGCTATTAACTAAGGCCCATTAACAAGTTTCTCAACCCATTAATTTTAACCTATGTTATAATTTCCTCTTGTCCCTAGGACAAGCCTAAACATGTTATTCACATCAGCGGGTTCCAGACTTCTAGATTACTTAATTTATAATTAAGTACCTTTTATCTTATTACACAAGTTGTCTCATTTCCTTGCTAGTTATGCTTACCCTAAAAGATGTTTTTACTTACATAACTTTATCATTTCTATCGATTACATATACCACTAGGTGCCTTTAATTACATAACCTTATCGGGTTAAGTTTATGGGTCTAAATGTAAATATTACTCGCCCCCTCAAATTTTCTTAGCCCACCGACTGTCCAACCAATTTTACTTAACCCCAACTATAGTTCATATTCAGACAATCCCTATGGATTAAATTAGGTTAAGCAGTCCAATTCATTACCATGCCCATTTATGGTTTATGATGGGCTAGACCTCCTACATTAGGCCTACAACTTGTGGATGCTGGATATGCCGGTCAGGTCTGGGCAGACTTCTTCCATAAGTTGAGCCTAACCTCGTGTCATAGCTCGTCTCGTATTTGCACACTTAAACCTCTCACATTAGGTTCAACATCAGTGGCTGTTGAATATCCCGGTCGGATCCGGGCAGACTTCCACCACTAATGCAACCTAACCTCGTGTCTAAGTGTTACTAGGGTTCCGTGCCCTCTTTCAATTCATATTTACAATTATCCTATTTCAATTATAGGTTTCCATGCCCTAAATCAATATTTACATATGTTCCAGTTTATGCCCCAAATTGACATTTACATATGTCACAATCTATGCCTAATTTCATAATTACATATGTTCCAATTTACGCCCAAATCATATTTTACATAATTTATGCCAAATCATATTTTCCAACATTTGCCTAAATTCATATTCATGTTATACAACACGATATATGTGCCCAAATCCATATTTGTATATTTCCACATTTTATGTCGAAACTTATATTCATATCTTTCCAATATCAATTATGCCCCAAATTATATCTTTCCCAATCATTCCCAGTTTCACACGTTCGCATTTTCAGTGTTAGTCCTAGGCTCGAAGGTAGCCTGACTATATAAAAATAAAAAAGGAAAAAAGGGAGAGAAAAGAATCAAGAATAGGCATAATAACGAATCATTAATAAAATGATAGAAATAGGCATAAACTGAATAGGCATATTATGAAAAGATTTAAAATGGTGACGATATGAACATATAAAAGCAGACTTGATAATTATGTCATAATAGAACTGATTAGGCACCGATTCAAGATCCAATTTTTATATACATATCAGGGTTACTAATTAAACATTTAGATCTAAAAATAACTTGAACTCACAGTGAATGGATCTAAGGAAATGGATCTAAATTACTACGAAGAACACATTGAATTTGTTGTTGTAGCAACCGTTGAATTTGTATAATGTTTGCTGAATTAGATTTGGAGAAGAAAAGGCCATTCAATCAATGTTGCAGTAGAGCTCCGCCGTCATCACTACTTTTAGATGAATAAAACCTAGGTCTAGGGTCCTTTATATAGCCTAAGGTTCATGAATCTTGCTTCAAAATCATCCAGGTTCAGAAAATAAGTTTCCAGAGCTACGGGTGGGAGGGGGGTCGACCCCCCTATCGGTGGGTCTATCCCCTTGTTGGTGGGTCGACCCCTAGTTCGACCCCCAATGGGAAAAGATCTTGCCCAAACTCCCGCCTTTTGAATTTTGATTTTTGATCTAATTTTCGAATTTTCTGGATATTTTTTTAATATATACATACATATAATCTCCTTATATGTATACAAACTTCAAACCTTAATAACTTCTTCGTACGGTGTCCGATTTACGCAAACCAAATGTCTATCTTGACCAGAATTTCAAGATGGACGTAATGGCACACTCTATTATACTTAATTTTGAATATTTAATTAGGTTTTCCTTAATTCATTATTAACATTGTATTTCACACTAATTATTCTTTAATTCATTATCTTTAGTGTCGTCAAAATCCCGGGGTGTTACATTCTCCCCTACTTGAAGGATTTCGTCCCCGAAATCTCTAAGTTGAGAAGAACGTATATCCTAACATCCAACAATCATACATCCATCTAGCAATCATAGGCATCCATTGTCCTTAAGGAATTTCTAATGCTTTTATGAACATACGCAATACTTTGTGTATATGCCGTAATCTGCTGCGGAAGATCAGGTGGTCCACTGATTCAGTTGACCTCCTTAGTGAAATGTATGTTTATGCGATGTAACCAAAATGTATGCAAATTATCCTAATACATGTAAGTTCTATATGTGTCCACAATCATCCATCCAAATGCAATATCAATGTA
This sequence comes from Allium sativum, assembly GCA_030737875.1. NCBI lineage: Eukaryota > Viridiplantae > Streptophyta > Magnoliopsida > Asparagales > Amaryllidaceae > Allium > Allium sativum. The sequence continues at coordinate 929,939,468 of CM060922.1, read as the reverse complement.
ATGATACGCCCATTTTCATCCATAAAAATTTAAAATGTACACGCATTCATATGCAATATGAAAGCGATCGAGCCGATCTGGTGCCTATTGAGTGTGTATATGCATCCATGAGAAATCACTAGAAAACACTTGCATCCATCAAACATAACATGTCTCAAACACATGTTTATACTCATTTGTTTTCTACCTAAAGATTCAATCGATAGGAGATATTCAAATGATAGATACAAGTATTAATTCAAAGCTTGGAAAAAGAAGTTAAGGACATATCCTCGAAAAGGAAAGGATATGAAGCGCGAATCTTATCTTCAGCCTCCCAAGTAGCATTCTCGCGGTCCTCTTCCCATTGCACTTTTACTAGCTTCACTTCTTTGCACAATTTGTTAACCTCCGATCCAAGTATTCAAGTCGCAACTCATCCCATTGTGGCTTCCTTCTCTACTTTCACTTTCTCTCGCAAGTTTTGCTTCACTACCTCGAACTCTATACACTTTATTGCCTCTTGAATGAATAGTCATCTTAGAATGATGGGCTTTCTCAAGGACTGTTTTCAATAGGTTTCGCATTCCGATATAATTTACCTATTCAAACCTCTTCTCAAATAGCTCCCTTCTTGCTTGCAAAGTTCTCTCTTTTCTTTTAGGAGTCATGTGTCGCACATGCAATGCAACTGGCTTTGCATTGTCTACCAAGTGTATGGGGAAACCAATCTCATGTCTCGGGGGTAAACGGCGAACCTCATAAAAACATTAGGATACTCACAACTATTGGTACAAATTGCAAATCATCGATAGATATATCATGAGATTCTAGGAGACTAAGCATGATACCCTTTTGGGGTCATAAGAAATCTCGAGAGTCTTTCTATGGCAAGCCATAAGTCTAACGACCCTTCTCTCACAATCTAGAATGACCCCATATATGGTTAGCCCATCCATCCTAGAATCAAACCGTATCTTCTGAGACTAAGAACATATGCGTCGCAACCAAACTCGATGCCTAACACATAGATTCTCAAACCCTGACAAATCCTCGATAAATGAGTCGTACCTCCAATGGGGTTTGAGACAATAACGAGATCCAAAACCATACTAGTATTTAGGTGCAAAGACTCAACTAAAGGATCGGATATAAAAGAAAGTGAAGCGCCAGGAAAAGAATCCTAACAGGATGATCAGAAATAGAAATCAATCCTTCGACGGAAACTTTCCTACCCCTATCCTGTCCACCAGCTATGAGAACATTAGCTCGCCCTCTAGAAGTTCCTGCCCTCTGGCCCTGTCCTTGTCTCTTTGGGTACTCCTTAATAAGGTGTCCCGCCTTACCAAAGTGGTAACAACGCCTTTCCTCTTTATGCAATCCTTTTTCAGATGACCCACCATTCTGAAGTTATGGTATTTCCTCGTTTCTTCTTTCGTCTGTATTTCCTTCTTAAGCCATCATTTTCTTTCGTCTTTGGGTTGTGCTCCTTAGGCACAACTCACTTATTCTCCTTTTTGCCACATGTTAACTAGTCTCTTGAAAGCTGCCTCCATCGCACGGAAATTATTACGAGGCTTGAAAGAAAATAAGCTGCAGGTGAAACGACTGCGGCTATAGATGGAGGTTGGGCACTTCTTTGCCCTTTGACATGTATCGTGGTTTTAACATGCCTATGGAACCATATGGAAACAGGGATACCTTTTCGGGAAGAAAAGGTTTCTCGAACAAAAAGGAAAAGGAATTAAGCAAAGAATCGAGACGGTATTTATGGATTTGGGAATTTTTTTTTTCAAAAAAAGACTTTTATTTTAAAATACTTTGTGTTTGAGACCTTTTTGAAAACCATTTTCAAAATATTTTATCCGATCTTATAACCATATGTTCTGATACCAAATATGATACCCCACGTCCGTTAATGTCACTCACTAAGGGAATGCATTAAGGTCCGCGAAGCGTTATAGGTAAATAATAACATAATATCTCAAGACAGACATGTAAAATAGCAGTGGAAATAAAAACTTTATTTAAATCAATCTCAAATACTGAGTTTACATAATAAGTTTGAAGTAACCAGTTACATAAGTAATCTGTCTTGCTAAAAATATCAGAGTACAAAAGCATAAAACCATATTTTCCATGTGAAGCCATAATAGAGTTGACCAGAGGTCAAATCGGTATATCAATATCCAAAATCCAAGCTAAGTTGAAAGAATTCAAATCAACTCTAAGCACTTCCACCCTGAGAACAGGGGGGAGGAAGAGGGAGAAGATGAAACAAAAAGGGTCAGACATAAAGTCTGGCGAGTCTAGTTACTTTTAAATATAAATAAATAAAAATATCATGGCAGTTATATAAAACTGGAAGAACAAGATAACAGTAACAATAACAAGTGTGAACTGAGCAAGATAAGATGAACATGATATATATAGTGATTCTTAAATACATTTCTCTACACCACACCGATACTAGTATATTAGAAATAGAATGATCCCTACTAATATCGTTCCATTTCATTTTCTTGATTACTTGGGTTAGTGGAACTCGAGACTTATCTGTCCATCGTACCCATTTACTTTCCCATGGATTCACCTAATACAATATATGTAGCTATCTCTCAATATTGTGATACACCCCATGGTACCCCACTTGCATGGTCTCCACAGTAATGAACGCAGTCCCTCATCCTACGCCGGAGTGATGTATGGATTTTATATAACAATGTTACGTTCCACATATATCTTTCATTACTATGCTACATAAGCGTATAGACTGCCACCATCGATCGAATAAGATTTCTTATCGGAATAACGCCCTCTAGTCTACGATACACCACCCAGAGCAAATATACATGTATCTAGACTGTCCCACGTTTGTACTATAATTGTAACTCGATGCCTCAATCGCACGTCCTCTAATGTGCACTGAGTTCCCTGGCAGGGCTAAACAAGAAACACGGAACTCAGCCGGGAGCTTTTCCATACCTATACAGGCCCGCCTTTAAGAGCCTCCAAATACATATATTCCTAGGGTCTGTTTTCCATGATGGCTATGGTGACACCTCTACCCCTCCCCGAACTAGTAAAGACTACAAGAGCTAAGCGACCACCCCTAATAACAATCAATCTAAACATCCATGTGGTGTCTACCCTTAACCTCGTACCTCGATAGTGAAAGGTGAAATGGTATCATGGGTTTAGCTCTAGTCTTTTCGCATCCGGCGGGCTGCCGATGATGTATATCTGAAGGTCTACTATCCTTGTTGGTCGTGACCCTCCGGCTCCTCGTGAGGCAACCGCCGAACTACCCTAGTGTCATCTCGTCACAACATTTTGACTACATAGCTACATCTGCAGTCATGGCCCACCCATCAAGTAGTTACGCACAGACCCAACCTTTGCGAGTACAGCCTAAGACATCTGTCACCGCACAGAGGACTACTAGGAGCACCTTACGTACCTCAGGAAGCCGTAGGCTTCCCCTTTTAGTCCTTTGAAGCCGTCAAAACAATCAGATGAATGTGCGCTCCCCTTGTGCCTTATAACAGCTCGATGATACACCTCATTAGGGTTATTTACCGTCAAATAAGCGGATTGGTCCAAGCGCCTAACTTTAATATGTTATTAGACCCTATGTCTAATCATTCTATTACGAGATTGCTTTTCCTCTTCAGGTTTCCTTTTAACTTAGTTGTCCCTATTCATATTGAATTTTTAATCAAGTTACCAAGTTCCTCTTGCTTATTAATTTTGGTTATATAACTTAACCCCTTTAAGTTCATTAACAAGCCCACAATCCCTTTATATTTTTATCGTCCAATTCCATAGTTACAATAACATGTTCTTACTTAATGTGTATGTAACGTCCCATATTTTTATGGTATAATAATTAATTTATTTAATTATAAAATATCGATTTGGCGATATTGATAACTTGAGTTAAATAATATTTATATTTAATTAATATAAATAATAGAAAAACATATTATAATTCCGGGTTAATCGAAAATAACTGAATTCACAATATTGTGTGAATTGGATCATTTATGGTATTTAATTCAGTTTAGAATTGAATTAGAATAACGAATATATTATTTGAACGATAGTTGAACGTATGATTTTATTATAGTTATAATCGAGCTTGAAATGGCGCTACAGTTCATAATTTGGTGATTTGAACTTTAAACGAATATATAAAATCCATTTTAAGTCGGATTTTTGTGAAACAAGAAAAGCTCGGAGCTGGTGAAGTATAATTTCTAATGGAAGAGAAAAATCGAGATTTCGTCATGTAGATTCTGATTTACACCCAAATCAAATTTTAGAAAAGTTGCTACGGAATTCCTTTATAATTTATATCGATTTATTTATATTTTAAATGGATTTTAAATATAAATTGAATATCGATGTAACACTATATTTGGAATATCGAGTTATAAATCTCGATATGGAGCTGTGTGATATTCTATGTGAATATATACGATAATATTGATTTATTTATATCTAATTTAATTATTTTTAAATATATTTATATAATTAAACGGGTTATTTAGAGCTTTAAAAATAGCCAATTTTACAAATGAGCTCCGTTTTTTGATGAAACTAATTTTGTTGGATCCGTAACATTAAATTATTGTTAGATTTCAAGTTTCGTGATTTTTGGAGTCAGTATGTGGCCGTATTGATTTTTAATGTGAAAAACAGTTAGTATTTTGACGGTCAAAAATACGCTGTGTGAGCAAACGGAGTCGGAATTCAACGAAACCAATTTCGTTGGGCCCGTAATGTCAAACTCTAGTTGTATGTCCATTTTAATGATTTTTGGATATCGTATGTTATTATAGGAATTTTTATTCAACAAATACACATAGCGATTGGTTAAAATAGCATAAAATAGTCAATAAAAATATATTAAAAAATATCCTATATAATCCTAACATCCTAACCCTAAATCAGATCTCTTCATCGTGGTAAAAAAATAGTAGCCGCCATAACCATTCTCCTCACAGAAAATTCACGATCCCTAAAATTCAAAAGAAATCGCAACAAAATTCTATAAATCCAAATCCATATATATTCGAACTCCTGCTGATGCGCTTTTCCACTTAGCACAAGTTTTATATGGTTCAACAGTTTTAAATGTTGATGGAAAAGTAATAGCGAAACCTCGGGTTGGGTAATTCGAGATTTTGGTGCATCAATTTGGCTTTTTAGTGTTGTATTGGGGTTTAACAGGTAGTTTAGCATCCTGCAATGAATTTTTGGGGATTTTTGGTGCGAAAGTTGTCACTGCATCTCTTCACGAACTGGGTGTCGCGATCCCCTTCGTGAGCTCGAGTTCTTGTTTGAATTGATGGGGAGGAAGTGGATGAGATGAGCAGTGTAACGGTGTTATTTGTTTTGGGAATGGTAGAGTGGTGGAGGAGCGATGGTGTTAGGAGGATGCAGAAATGGCCAGAAAACGGAGCAGTGGGATTTTCACTCGGTTGGGGAAGAAGGCCTAATGAGGCGGGTTTATAACATGATAGGCCGGATATTTTTATAAATGCGGCCCAAGTTTTTAAATTAGAAAATTTGTTTAATTTTGTTTTAATTTGTATGATAAATTGTAAAATCCATAACTTCGCAATGCAATATCAGAATCTGATGAAACAAGATCCGTGAGGATCGTATGGACGAGGGCTACCCAATGGAACTGACTGGGAATGAATCAGGGCTCATTACAATTTATAGAAACATAACTTGTCTGGTCTGAATCAACGAAAATTATTGTTACTTAACGATGATCGTCCAATGTGAGTAAAACTCACTAACTCTGATCAGTTCATATTTTTATAATGTATTTTTAGAACTGATAAATAGTGGTTGATTGCTGTGTGTTGACTGGTTGAATGAACTGCTAAATTATTGGTTGAAATTATAGATAATGATATATATAAATCGTTAATTGAATATTGATTTTGTTTGTCAGAATATTTTATATTCGTGTTATTGGTGTTGATTAACATCTGTGATGCAGGGAAACAGGTTGGAGGGATCCAACAGGATTCCCCAATATTTATAATACTGTTTGTTTTCATATATTTTGATATATGATGTGATATATAATCTGTTATTGATTATGTGTATTAGAATGATATTGATCATTGATATTTGTTATTCTAAATACCATAAGAAACCCTCGGATGAAAAGGAAAATTTCAATAAGTATATTGAAATAAAATATTACATAAAATCGAAGGATTTTATATAGAAGAAAGATTTCAAAATGCATATCGAAATAAAAGTATTTTATAAAATCAACAAATTTTATAAAAGGAATATTTATTTGGAAAATAAATAAGATATTATAAGGGATATTTATTTGGAAAATAAAAACCAATATAAAACGGAAATATTTGTAAAACCAATATAAAAAGGAAATATTTGTAAAACAAATATAAAAAGGAAATATTTGTGAAACAAATAGAAAGAGGTAATATTTTTGAAACAAATAGAAAAGGAAATATTTATAAAACGAATGGAATTTTACATTAGGAAGGTTTAGACCCGTGCTTCACACACGGTTATAACGTGGTACAGATTTAAAGTAAATATTTAATAGAAATCTATTTTAACAGATAAACGAAGAACATTAATTTATAAATAACGTTTTATAAATTAAATAAAACATTTATCATGTGATAAATGGAATATATAAGTCAGAACTTATATAGAGAAGTAGAATCGGTTTCAACACCGATATTTGAAATGGAATGTGAACTCAGCATTTATAAAGGGAATTTTAAGTGAGATTTAAGTGTTAGAAATAGAAAAGGAGATTTCGTATGAATAATTCTATAAATAGAAGTATAAATAGAATTTGGGAATGGGATACTATTTTGATATACGAAGTCAAACTTAATAGAGTTAAATTGAAAGGAGTTAATCGAGTTAGAGTTAATCGATAGGAGTTAATCGAGTTAGAGTTAATTGAATTAGATTTAATCGAATTAGAATAAATCGATTAGAGTTAACCGAGTTAGAGTTAAATTGAAAGGAGTTAATCGATTAGAGTTAGTTGTATTAGAATTAATCGATTAGAGTTAATCCAGTTAGAGTTAACCGAGTTAGTGTTAATTGAATTATATTTAATCGAATTAGAATTAATCGATTAGAGTTAATCGAGTTAGAGTCAATCGATAGGAGTTAATCGAGTTAGTGTTAACTGAATTAGATTTAATCGAATTAGAATTAATCAATTAGAGTTAATCCAGTTAGAGTTAAATTGAAAGGAGTTAATCAATTAGAGTTAATCGAGTTTGAGTCAATCGACAGGATTTAATTGAGTTAGAGTTAATTGAATTAGATTTAATCGAATCAGAATTAATCGATTATAGTTAATCGAGTTAGGGTTACATTGAAAGGAGTTAATCGATTAGAGTTAATCGAATTAGAATTAATCGATTAGAGTTAATCGAGTTAGAGATAATCGATAGGAGTTAATCGAGTTAGTGTTAATTGAATTAGATTTAATCGAATTAGAATCAATCGATTAGAGTTAATCGAGTTTGAGTTAAATTGAAAGGAGTTAATCGATTAGAGTTATTCGAATTAGAATTAACCGATTAGAGTTAATCGAGTTAGAGTTAATCGATAGGAATTAATCGAGTTAGTGTTAATTGAATTAGATTTAATCGAATTAGAATTAATCGATTAGAGTTAATCGAGTTAGAGTTAAATTGAAAGGAGTTAATCGATTAGAGTTAACCTAGTTAGAGTTAATCGATATGAGTTAATTAAGTTAGAGTTAACTGAATTAGATTTAATCGAATTAGAATTAACCGATTAGAGTTAATCAAGTTAGAGTTAAATTGGAAGGAGTTAATCATTTAGAGTTAATAGAGTTAGAGTTAATTGATAGGAGTTATCTAATATAGTTTATTCGAAAGGAGTTATCGAATATAGTTATTCGAAAGGAGTTACCGAATATAGTTTATTCGAAAGCAGTTAATTGAACATAGATTATTCGAAAGGAGTTATCAAATATAGTTTATTCGAAAAGGAGTTATCGAATATAGTTAATCGAAAGAGAGTTATACGTTGAAATCCGATTATATCGAATTCGGGAAAGTACAATTTCCATTTTTAATCAAGATTTATTTATTTAGTTATAAATTGTCTATTTAGTTAAATTAAGGAATAAAAGTTATGATTTGAAGTTAGATATTTTAGAAGTAGGGATTATAACGCTATAGTTATAATCCGTGTTTTCAATAAAGAAGTGGAATCGTAAATAGAATCCGAGAATTTCGTAAGGAAGTTGTTAAAGATTTAGATGGTGAACTTTGTCTATTTCGAAGTTAGAAATGTTGTTCAGTTAAGGTCTGAGAGGTAATTATACCCCAACTTGATTGACTTCGTTTTTAACTAAGGAATTGTTAAAATTCGACAACGAAGAATGGTTAAGTGAATTTAGTTAATGAGTGTAAGGTTTTGAGTTGGCATAGCGATGTTTTATTTAAACATCTATTTAAATCCAAATGTAGGATTTTTGGAAATATTTTCCAAATAAGAATCAGAAATGTTTTCTAATATAGAAAATAAGAAATGGATGCTGATTCATTAAAGTTAATCGAAAGGAGTTAATCGATTAGAGTTAATCGTATTAGAATTAATCGATTAGAGTTAATCGAGTTAGAGTTAATCAATAGGAGTTAATCAAGTTCGAGTTAATTGAATTAGATTTAATCGTGTTAGAATTAATCGATTAGAGTTAATCGAGTTAGAGTTAAATTGAAAGGAGTTAATCGATTAGAGTTAACCAAACTAGAATTAATCGATTAGAGTTAATCGAGTTAGAGTTAATCGATAGGAGTTAATCGAGTTAGTGTTAATTGAATTAGATTTAATCGAATTAGAATTAATCGGTTAGAGTTAATCGAGTTAGAGTTAAATTGAAAGGAGTTAATCGATTAGAGTTAACCGAATTAGAATTAATCGATTAGAGTTAATCGAGTTAGAGTTAATCGATAGGAGTTAATCGAGTTAGTGTTAATTGAATTTTATTTAATCGAATTAGAATTAATCGATTAGAGTTAATCGAGTTAGAGTTAAATTGAAAGGAGTTAATCAATTACAGTTAATCGAGTTAGAGTTAATCGATAGGAGTTAATCGAGTTAGAGTTAATTGAATTAGATTTAATCGAATTAGAATTAATCGATTAGAGTTAATCGAGTTAGAGTTAAATTGGAAGGAGTTAATCGATTAGAGTTAATCAAGTTAGAGTTAATTGATAGGAGTTGTCGGATATAGTTTATTCGAAAGGAGTTATCGAATATAGTTCATTCGAAAGGAGTTATCGAATATAGTTTATTCGAAAGCAGTTAATCGAACAAGTTTATTGAAAAGGAGTTATCGAAAATAGTTTATTCGAAAAGGAGTTATCGAATATAGTTAATCGAAAGAGAGTTATACATTGAAATTCGATTATATCGAATTTGGGAAAGTACACTTTCCGTTTTTAATCAAGATTTATTTATTTAGTTATAAATTGTCTATTTAGTTATTTAGTTAAATTAAGGAATAAAAGTTATGTTTTGAAGTTAGATATTTCAGAAGTAGGGATTATAACGCTATAGTTATAATCCGTGTTTTCAGTAAAGAAGTGGACTCGTAAATAGAATCCGAGAATTTTGTAAGTTGTTAAAGATCGAGATGGTGAACTTTATCTATTTCAAAGTTAGAAATGTTGTTCAGTTAACGTCTGAGATATAATTATACCCCAACTTGATTGACTTCGTTTTTAACTAAGGAATGGTTAAAGTTCGACAATGAAGATTGGTTAAGTGAATTTAGTTAATGAGTGTAAGGTTTTGAGTTGGCATAGCGATGTTTTATTTAAACATCTGTTTAAATCCAAATGTAGGAGTTTTGGAAATGTTTTCCAAATAAGAATCAGAAATGTTTTCTAATATAGAAAATAAGAAATGGAAATGTTTTTCCATTGTTACTAACGTATATTTTCTAAATTTAGAAAATAAGAAATGTTGAATATATGGGAACAAGAATAAGGAAATCGATAATTGAATGACAAATTAAATTAAAGTGGATCAGTGTTGATTGGTGATTTGCTCGGTAAGATTTCCATTTGGAAATATGATTGTTGTTCATACACATGTTTTCCTTTGATAGTTAAATCACCGACTATCGAAGATTTTGACCATTTCCGTCGTCAATACAGAGAGACTGGGATCAGATTCATTATCTTAAAACCACTCTGTATGGGCATTAACGTTGCGAATCAAATATGATGAAGAAAATTGAAGACAGAGTTTGCGCAAAGGTCGTTCTTTCAAATCCTAGGTAGAAATTGCCTAAAATGGATTTACAGAATAGTACCTTCGGTTTGTCAAGTCCCAGCACAACCTGTATGGAAGAATGTCTGACAGAGTATATTTGATGGATCACGTAAGTTGATCCCTTCAAATGTATGTACGTCTAGTTGTGGAGGAATTTGTTTCTCTTAGCTGTATACCCATTGTATTTTTGGGGAAATTAATTTGTGATTTTGCTGGTATGACGATGTGACATTCAAAGTGAATAATTGTGTGATCTGTCAGAGATAAGCGTGGCCTCTAGCCTTATAACCGGGAAATGACAAAAATCGGGCAAGCATCATAGTTATGTGGGTTGCTTCCATTAGGGTGTATTATCACCTGTCTAGAGATATTCATTTCATTCTTTAATCCACTCGATGTTCTACCATTCGGGAAACGGTTGCTGAATCCAATCGTTGGTGATATACATTCGGTACACTCAAGCGAAATGAGTGGTCGGTCATGTGGCCGAGTTGCAAGATGTTCTTGTTGAACCCAGTATATTCCTCTCTAGAGGTACACTATCGGAAGGTGGTTCCATACCTTGTAATAGCTGGAAATCCATTACCCAATAAGTGCTCGCGGTTTTGATTGTATACTATATATGTGGAACGCGAGATGAAAGCGTTATGCTAGATGATTATTATATTGTGGTTGATAGACACTATTATAATACCAATGAGTTTTGATATAAAGATTATCGCTTCTTTCAAAATGATTTGAAAGTTAAATCAAATTGATTTGGATTCTCATAAGGGAAAAACCCGTTCCGTTATATGGCGTGGTCTTATGAGATATCGTTTAATTTCTCAAACTGTTTTAAGTTGTTTTACTCACACCAGTCCCATGACTGACCCGATGTTTATTTTGTTTTGTTTTCCCTAAACTCTTGGGTGCCCAATTTTGTACGGGCAGTCAGGTAGTCAGGTTTTACAGATACACTAGATGGAGCTTGGGGCAGGAGGCTTCAGGAGTATATAGCTATTGTTATTTCCGCTGTGTTGTAAGTGTTGTACTTTGATAATGTTACTGTATACATATACTAATTTTATTTCAAAGATATGTTATCTATTATATGTTGTTCGTTCCGCTGTGAGATTCGTGTTACTCTGATGTTGTATGTTCTTCTTCTTCTTTTATCCTAAGTTTCTATCTTATCTATTCTCACCCTCTAATTTCTTTCATGGACTATCCAGTGTTTATGATGCTTGAATAGTCGACATTGGGTTTATTTCGGTTACTCAGGATCACGAAAACCCAGGTCGTTATAGTGTAATTAAATACGCCTCATTTTACTTGTTTTCTTTTTAACATGTCAGTCATTATTTATGATTAAATATAACTTATCTTATAAGTTTTCCACGTTCTTTCTCATTTAATCATAATTCTATTTTGCATTGTCAATACAACTTATCGTTGTTTACTTGTTAACTTAGTTCTATTAACTAAGGCCCATTAACAAGTTTCTCAACCCATTAATTATAACCTATGTTATAATTTCCTCTTGTCCCTAGGACAAGCCTAAACATGTTATTCACATCAACGGGTTCCAGACTTCTATATTACTTAATTTATAATTATGTACCTCTTATCTTCTTACACAAGTTGTCTCATTTCCTTACCAGTTATGCTTACACTAAACGTTGTCTTTACTTACATAACTTTATCATTTCTACCGGTTACATATACCACTAGGTGTCTTTAATTACAAAACCTTATCGGGTTAAGTTTATGGGTCTAAATGTAAATATAACTTACCCCCTAAGATTTGCTTAGCTCACCCACTGTCCAACTGTGAAAACCCGCAACTTCCCCGTAAAGGGAAGCGCCGGATAGTTCGAGAACAAGCCACAACAGAACACATACAGAAGAACATTTCATTGTATATTACAACAATGCATCAGATTACAAGAATATACAGAGAGAAATGAATAAATATTACACAGAAATATCAGAGATTTAAATTACATTTAAATACATCGCAGCGGAAAATAATACAATACACAACTAGAAGGAGATATACGGATACAAAGCTTTCCGGATATCATTCCAGCTGTAAACCAGGAACCTGTGAATATAAATCTGCAAAACCAAAACTACTAGCTGCCCGTGTCAAAAATAAGGGCACCCAGAGTTTAGGTTAAAACAATAAACTCCAGGTCAGTCATGTGACTGGTGTGAGAACTAAAACAGTTAATCTTTATTTTAAAGATAGGTAAATCAAGGGACCACGCCGTATAACACGGAACGGGTTTCCTCCCAAGAACACCAGTGCATATAAGTAAACAGCGCAATGCTTTTCTAAAAATGAAGCTATTATAAGACCCAGGTCCCATCACACAATGCAACGCAGCCGAGGATAGGGTTTTCCCTTATAATAGCCAAACATGCTTAGTACGTTTAAAACAAATCATTTGATACTATTATAAGTGTATAGTGTATAAAACAACTTCAAATCATAAGTATCAATCATAGGCGACATGAGCGTCCCATGCCACTATGTCGCCATATATAGGTTTACAAATAAAACCGCAAATGTCACGTATTTGGAAATTGGATTTCCGTCTATGAACCGAGGCAAAAGATAGTCCTCACCGACTTCGAGACTGTCTAGCCCGAGCCTCAGGGTCAGAGCGCATCGACCCTTGGATCCTCAGGGCCGGTCCACCGATGTGGATTAAAATGCCTGAACATGCGTTTCCCCGCCCTTTGGGGCGTAAATGAGCCAACTAAATGACTCCATCGGTTCGAGAACGACCGATCAATCCGAGGCACCTCGCAACAGCAACAACCACATAAGTCAAACTCGTCAGGGCGTGTAAAACCACTGACGCCACTTCTAGCTAGAAATAAACGCATGCCCTCCCTGACGTCCTCTCCCGTTTTTGGTTCATACCGGGTGTGAAACACACGAAGTAAACGTTACACAAAGATACGCCACAAAGGCCTTGCTTTGATCATCACCACAAGACTTTGCTTTTCAACAGAAGCCTCGATCAATTGCCACTTAGGCATGCCACACAGGCAATTCACTCCATGCGTTTGATATCCATCAATATATAACCCCTGAGCTCGTACGTCTCAGAGAAGGGCGTTAAGCAAGAGAATAAATTCTCCGCCGCCAAACAGATATATATTTAATAGAGATCAATCACACGGACTAAAATCCAATTTCAGACACACAGTCCATTTGCAAGTCCGTTCTGGGTCTGAACGAAACCGGAGGCACCTAGTACCCCGCATATCCATCGATCTCCAAGTACGTCTGGACGATCACTAACTGTTTCCATCTTCTTGGGTGTACAGCCCAATCAAGATCATCAGTAATTATCCAAACGACGTGAGGACCTCCGGTCTTCGACCATCGTCTTCATCTTTGACTTATCGTCGTATTAGTTATTCAGAATGGGATAAACCCGGTCTTTCCGAATAACTCGCGTATATTTTAAATAAGTGTTACACAAACACAACATACGCCTCATTCCAATTCATTAGTCACTAACCGTAAATTAATCAAGAGAATAATTCCCCAAATATTAACCCCGAAGGCCGAAACCAACATCGGATCAATATCCAGAAAACCATTCTGTTTGGCTAACCGACAGTCAGTTTCTAAATTTCACATTCATAGGGAAAGGTTCCCATTAATTTTATCCAAGATAAATTCCTTGAATTTATTCTCTAATCTTCTTTTGAATTTCGATTCAACTAGTCGGGATTAACGAAACTTACCGAAGTAATCATTTGTTTTAATTTCCCAATCCCAACCTATTAATCCCATGAAGTAAAACTGGTAATACTTCATATCTAACACCACAGTGTTATCGGTAAATTCAATTACCATTTCACGTTCAAATCTAATTAAAGATTTAACTATCGCCTGGAGTAAAACTGGTGATACTCCATTCTCGATTATTTCAATCCAATTAAAGATTCATTAAAACTCCACTTAGTTTTAATCGTTAACCGGGTTAAAGAATCAGTGTCATTTAAAACACGGTTCACGGTAAACCCAAAATATCATTCCATTAATTATCGGGTTAAAGAACAAGTGTTATTTAAAACACTGTCCACGATAAACCCAAAAATCAATATCAATTCTATTCCAATTAAATATTGTTTAATTGGTACACTTCATTAAATCTAAATAAAAAGATTTAATCTTTTCTCAACTGGGTTCAAGAACAGTGTTAGTGAAGACACCATTCACGACAAACCCAAATCACATTCGATATTCAATACAAGGCTCTGAATAGAAAATATATCGGCTTATATTCAATATCGAATTCTACGACTAACAAATGTCGTATTGGAAATAACGATATAAATATATATATCTTTCAAATTTCCATAACAACACCTGTATAATCACGAATTCCAACATCGAAATATTCCGAAGACAATTTCGATTCAAATCCACTCCAATGCAATCATTGGATATTCTGGTTATTTTTAAAACCCTTTTCGAATTCAATTTATTTATTCAAGAATAAATAGAATTATAATTCTAGTTCAAAACTAGTTCATTTAGATAAAAATCTATTTTTATCTTTTCAAATATGGAGTTTTTCATCCCAATTCTTTCTAAACTATTTCTTATGATTTTACACAAATTATTACTATTTTTAATAATTTTATCAAGGCCTGTACAGTCGATTTCCATCAACGGCCATCGAACTGCGCTTACAGCGACCTTTTTCAAATTTGATCTGGACATAATTCCAAATCCAACCGTTAGATTTCTAATTTCTAATATTCGTTAGAAAGCTCTTTTCGATACGAACCCAACGGTTCCGGTTTTAGGAGAATCCGACGGTCGGATCTCCCGTTATGTCCGTTTGAAATAAATGGTCGAAATTCGCGAACTACCGCGGCGCGGCGCGTTCTATTCAGGCCATTATATTATATATATAATATATATAGTATATATTTCGTCGATTTCTATTTAAAACGAATTATATAAATAGTTTTAAATTCGTTTCAAAAACAATTTCAACTTCCATTTCAATCCAAAGCAAAATTGAATTCTTCTTTATAAATTCGTTTCTATTCAATTCAAATTTCAATTCAATTTCAATTCAATTCATTTCGAAATCGTTTTCAACTCATTTCATTTCGAAATCATTTTCAATTCATTTCATTTCGAAATCGTTTTCAATTCATTTCATTTCGAAATCGTTTTCAATTCATTTCATTTCGAAATCGTTTTCAATTCATTTCATTTCGAAATCGTTTTCAATTCAATTCATTTCAAAATGAATAAAATCGATATAAATATCGTTCACGTCAAAATGGCGTCAATCTAATCAACACGGCTTCATAAATTTCTATTTTCAAATATTCTATTTCAAATATTTCTTTTTCAAAATAGTTGTTATTATCAAAATATTTCGTTCAACACATGACCAATCTCAATGGATGAGTACTGTCAACACATGAACCTTTATTTTATATTGATAAAGATGTAAATTTTATTACTAAAATATTTCGTTCAACACATGACCAATCTCAATGGATGAGTACTGTCAACACATGAACCTTTATTTTATATTGATAAAGATGTAAATTTTATTACTAAAATATTTCGTTCAACACATGACCAATCTCAATGGATGAGTACTGTCAACACATGAACCTTTATTTTATATTATTCTTTATTTTTCAAATTGGAATGAGGCCCAATCAATTACCATATAAAGTTAATTATATGGATTTTCATACAACACATGTATATCATAGCATTGAAAAATAATCAACCATCAACCAAAGTGCACTACACTGTATAAGCATCAAATATAGATATTCAACGCTTATAACAGCCTGTCAATCAATCGATCGACATATTTAATCAATCAGGATGAGTGAACTTCAAATTTCATCCCAATACCCGTGTGGGGTTTCAAACAATCAAACACAGATTTTATTTGTGCAGTTGGGCGATGTGTAAAAGTTATCGTCCCAATCAATGTCATTCAAATAGGTGTACATAAACAAACCATCCGGTTTGTAAATGAATATTTTATTTTATTCACTTCACGTTAAAAATTATATTTTTAACGATAAAACATTTTATTTTATCATATGAATTTCTATTTAGTTCATTTCTTTAAATAAAATGATATTTTTATTTTTCTAACATATTTTAGAAAATTTCGGCGGCATAACGGCACGATACTAGAAACGGGACAAGGCCTAGCCTTATCCCCGGTCTAGTGAAGGCCCACGCCATTCACACATCAATCAAATCTATTCATTTCACCAAACAATTCAATTTCAATCAAATAATCCAACTAATCTATGCAACCAAACAAACAAGTCCATGGTCTGTGGACGATTGTGTCGGGTGCTACTAAGCACCGTCTGCATCCTAGTATATATATATAGCTAGAAAAGAAATTGAAGAGTGGGAAATTCTCACCGATAGCTATCCAACTTCTCGGCACTTCCAATGCAGGAAACCTTGTCGTTCTCTCCTTTTGTCACTTTTGCCGTTCATATTCACTACATATAATAAAAATCACGTTCTTATTTGCTATCCCTATAGAGAAAAATCCAATTCTTAGATTAATAAAAATCAAATCTTTTTGTTCTTTAAAAATCTAATCTTTTAGTTTTCAAAAAATCTAATCTTTCTATAAAAATCAAACCTTTATCATTTTAAAGATCGAACCTTTATATTATGAAAAATCTAACTTTTATATACGGAAAAAAAAAAAATCTAATCTTTATATAGGGACAAATCATTTCGTTTACCAAACAAAAATCATCTCTTTTGCGATGCAAAAATCACTTCTTTTTCTACGTAAAAATCATATTTTTATAATTTCAAAAATCAAATCTTTTTCTAATCTAAAAATCATGTTTTTATAATACCTGGAAAAAAATCAGTTATTCAATATATAAAAATCGAATTTTTGTTCCTACTTCATAAAAATTACTTCTTTAATATTTCTACTTTATTCAAAAAAGAAAATTTAAACTTTAGACATTTAAAACAATAACAGGAGATTACCCTCACCAAAAAGAAAAACAAGGCTGTGTTCATCTTCCTCGCATTGCTCCAGGCTCTAAGCCACTTCATCGAAATCCCATCATTCAGAAAAACCCTACGAAGCCGCCACTGTAGATGGCCGGAGTCTGAACCGCCGCTGCCCTCACGAAGCCCTAGGTCCCCGTCCCCAACGCCCAGCGTGGGCCCCAATTCAATGGCCCCAGGTGGCCGATGGCTGCACAAAAGGCGGAGGCGGTGGGCTTGGGATGGCTGGAGAGGATAGGCGAGGGGGGGGGGTCTTCGACGATGGGTGGAGATCGCCGGGGGGTGCGGCGTCGATTCGGGCGATGGGGAATCGGGGCTCCGACTTCTACGTTGGTCTTTTTTTTTTCTCTTTCTGTTCTCTGGAATGAAAACGAGAAAGGGGGGGGGGGGCAGAACGATTTAAGGGGGAGGGAGAGGTTATTTATTTATTTATTTATTTAATTTCTAAAGAGTTGACTTTTACATACGACCTCTAAACGAGGTCCACCGCCTGTCGCCCATAGCGTTTTACCCCCATTCCGAACACAATGGGATAAGCATCGTAGGCTGATTCGACTGTTTGAATCAGTTTCCGTTAAATTTACATTTAAATCACTATATTGAATTTTAAACGTACGTTTCAAATTACCGGGGCCACAAACTAACTAGAAAAATCCTAGAAAAATATTTTCTAGCTTCGTATTGACGATACGGTCCTAACAAAACTAGTTTCGTCGAATTCTGAGACCGTTGGAAAAATGGCCATTTTCCAGTCGATTAAAATCAACTGAAACAGGTCAAACGCGTTTTCCTTCGCCACGCTCACATATTGATTCGAAAAATTATGAAATTTGAAACCTAGCAATAACTTTACATCATGGATCCAACAAAAGTGGTTTCGTCGAAATCCGAGGTCGTTTGCAAAATGGCTATTTTTAAGGGCCCGAATTCCATAGCGACTATTCAGAATTTTCAACTGGACATATCTTTTGATTCCCGCTATGAAATCTCGATTTTTCAGATTCGTTGGGAAGATATCATCAATTAGATCCTATCATTTTTGGTTTCACTAAAATCCGGATTGTTTTGCACCCGGTACATTCAATTGAAGTTTGAAATCGAATTATCGAACTACCGCGCCATTTTCAATTCTATTTATAATTATATATATATATAATTATTTATATTCTAACGACGGCGTATATAATATATACGTTCTAATTATATTCAAGATAAATTTTTCATCGGTATTATTTAAAATAATTCATTTTAAATATTCAAAATTCGCTAAAATTGCCAAAATAAAAATTTTAAACTGGCCCAGAATTTCCGGGTTATTACAATCTCCCCCACTTAAAACTTTTCGTCCCCGAAAAGGAACAAAGTCGAAAGTGGTTTGATTAATAAACTCTAGGCTCGATCTGGCTTCCATTCTCCAACTTTTCATTTTCTGAGAATTTTCAAATTCTTCAAAAATTTGGCTAACACCCTAAATTTTCGAAAAATTTCGCCATAACCTCCCCTGCACCGGGAGCATCGGGGAATTTCAAATAGCTTCCCCGGTCCTTCAGATCTCAAAAAGAAAAAGAAAAAGCCAAGCGGGTAGCCAATAGGCTCATAAAATCATCATCACCCAAACAATACAGTAAATCATGTAGTAAACATGTACCTATTTGTCGGGCAAACAAATTTTATTCTCTGCTCTAGCCTCCTTGCTATGACCTGTTCAATGTAAGTACAAGTATATGCAAGCAAATGCGACTAATTTTCAATATAATTCAATATGTGATTCAATTAGGCTAAATGGCTAAAAATTAGCAAACAAATAAACAAACAAACAAACAACACAAACATCAATCAATTAGTTGATTAGCTTTTCAAATTGATAACTTTGATACATAGTCAAAAATCAGATTTTTGATGCCAAATCACAACAATAGGCCCTATCTAATTTTGGTTCTCACACCAGTCAATAGGAAATATATAGATATCACACTTTCGAAACACGAATACCAATTCTGATGATGTTCGAACTATCATCAAAATCATCTCCGGGCGACTAGAGTGCGATTCTGTCTCTATCCAGTATATTAAAACTTCAAATACACGTTTGCAAGGCGTATATGCAAAATCTTTATATACCGGACTGTCCTAATCAATATGAAATAAATAATCAAATACGAATAGTTGATTTAAATTTTCAAAACAAAAATTGTTTTCATTTGAAAAATATACTCTTCACACTCGTTCTAGGATACTACTGATCCCGTCTCTAACGAGTCATTCTAATTGGATATTACTAATCCAATATCTGATGAATTCTTTCGTATGGTTCTAATGTGTCTTGTTCTCTGAGCTTTGTAAACCAAAGCTCTGATACCAACTGTGAAAACCCGCAACTTCCCCGTAAAGGGAAGCGCCGGATAGTTCGAGAACAAGCCACAACAGAACACATACAGAAGAACATTTCATTGTATATTACAACAATGCATCAGATTACAAGAATATACAGAGAGAAATGAATAAATATTACACAGAAATATCAGAGATTTAAATTACATTTAAATACATCGCAGCGGAAAATAATACAATACACAACTAGAAGGAGATATACGGATACAAAGCTTTCCGGATATCATTCCAGCTGTAAACCAGGAACCTATGAATATAAATCTGCAAAACCAAAACTACTAGCTGCCCGTGTCAAAAATAAGGGCACCCAGAGTTTAGGTTAAAACAATAAACTCCAGGTCAGTCATGTGACTGGTGTGAGAACTAAAACAGTTAATCTTTATTTTAAAGATAGGTAAATCAAGGGACCACGCCGTATAACACGGAACGGGTTTCCTCCCAAGAACACCAGTGCATATAAGTAAACAGCGCAATGCTTTTCTAAAAATGAAGCTATTATAAGACCCAGGTCCCATCACACAATGCAACGCAGCCGAGGATAGGGTTTCCCCTTATAATAGCCAAACATGCTTAGTACGTTTAAAACAAATCATTTGATACTATTATAAGTGTATAGTGTATAAAACAACTTCAAATCATAAGTATCAATCATAGGCGACATGAGCGTCCCATGCCACTATGTCGCCATATATAGGTTTACAAATAAAACCGCAAATGTCACGTATTTGGAAATTGGATTTCCGTCTATGAACCGAGGCAAAAGATAGTCCTCACCGACTTTGAGACTGTCTAGCCCGAGCCTCAGGGTCAGAGCGCATCGACCCTTGGATCCTCAGGGCCGGTCCACCGATGTGGATTAAAATGCCTGAACATGCGTTTCCCCGCCCTTTGGGGCGTAAATGAGCCAACTAAATGACTCCATCGGTTCGAGAACGACCGATCAATCCGAGGCGCCTCGCAACAGCAACAACCACATAAGTCAAACTCGTCAGGGCGTGTAAAACCACTGACGCCACTTCTAGCTAGAAATAAACGCATGCCCTCCCTGACGTCCTCTCCCGTTTTTGTTTCATACCGGGTGTGAAACACACGAAGTAAACGTTACACAAAGCTACGCCACAAAGGCCTTGCTTTGATCATCACCATAAGACTTTGCTTTTCAACAGAAGCCTCGATCAATTGCCACTTAGGCGTGCCACACAAGCAATTCACTCCATGCGTTTGATATCCATCAATATATAACCCCTGAGCTCGTACGTCTCAGAGAAGGGCGTTAAGCAAGAGAATAAATTCTCCGCCGCCAAACAGATATATATTTAATAGAGATCAATCACACGGACTAAAATCCAATGTCAGACACACAGTCCATTTGCAAGTCCGTTCTGGGTCTGAACGAAACCGGAGGCACCTAGTACCCCGCATATCCATCGATCTCCAAGTACGTCTGGACGATCACTAACTGTTTCCATCTTCTTGGGTGTACAGCCCAATCAAGATCATCAGTAATTATCCAAACGACGTGAGGACCTCCGGTCTTCGACCATCGTCTTCATCTTCGACTTATCGTCGTATCAGTTATTCAGAATGGGATAAACCCGGTCTTTCCGAATAACTCGCGTATATTTTAAATAAGTGTTACACAAACACAACATACGCCTCATTCCAATTCATTAGTCACTAACCGTAAATTAATCAAGAGAATAATTCCCCAAATATTAACCCCGAAGGCCGAAACCAACATCAGATCAATATCCAGAAAACCATTCTGTTTGGCTAACCGACAGTCAGTTTCTAAATTTCACATTCATAGGGAAAGGTTCCCATTAATTTTATCCAAGATAAATTCCTTGAATTTATTCTCTAATCTTCTTTTGAATTTCGATTCAACTAGTCGGGATTAACGAAACTTACCGAAGTAATCATTTGTTTTAATTTCCCAATCCCAACCTATTAATCCCATGAAGTAAAACTGGTAATACTTCATATCTAATACCACAGTGTTATCGGTAAATTCAATTACCATTTCACGTTCAAATCTAATTAAAGATTTAACTATCGCCTGGAGTAGAACTGGTGATACTCAATTCTCGATTATTTCAATCCAATTAAAGATTCATTAAAACTCCACTTAGTTTTAATCGTTAACTGGGTTAAAGAATCAGTGTCATTTAAAACACGGTTCACGGTAAACCCAAAATATCATTCCATTAATTATCGGGTTAAAGAACAAGTGTTATTTAAAACACTGTCCACGATAAACCCAAAAATCAATATCAATTCTATTCCAATTAAATATTGTTTAATTGGTACACTTCATTAAATCTAAATAAAAAGATTTAATCTTTTCTCAACTGGGTTCAAGAACAGTGTTAGTGAAGACACCATTCACGACAAACCCAAATCACATTCGATATTCAATACAAGGCTCTGAATAGAAAATATATCGGCTTATATTCAATATCGAATTCTACGACTAACAAATGTCGTATTGGAAATAACGATATAAATATATATATCTTTCAAATTTCCATAACAACACCTGTATAATCACGAATTCCAACATCGAAATATTCCGAAGACAATTTCGATTCAAATCCACTCCAATGCAATCATTGGATATTCTGGTTATTTTTAAAACCCTTTTCGAATTCAATTTATTTATTCAAGAATAAATAGAATTATAATTCTAGTTCAAAACTAGTTCATTTAGATAAAAATCTATTTTTATCTTTTCAAATATGGAGTTTTTCATCCCAATTCTTTCTAAACTATTTCTTATGATTTTACACAAATTATTACTATTTTTAATAATTTTATCAAGGCCCGTACAGTCGATTTCCATCAACGGCCATCGAACTGCACTTACAGCGACCCTTTTCAAATTTGATCTGGACATAATTCCAAATCCAACCGTTAGATTTCAAATTCTAATATTCGTTAGAAAGCTCTTTTCGATACGAACCCAACGGTTCCGGTTTTAGGAGAATCCGACGGTCGGATCTCCCGTTATGTCCGTTTGAAATAAATGGTCGAAATTCGCGAACTGCCGCGGCGCGGCGCGTTCTATTCAGGCCATTATATTATATATATAATATATATAGTATATATTTCGTCGATTTCTATTTAAAACGAATTATATAAATAGTTTTAAATTCGTTTCAAAAACAATTTCAACTTCCATTTCAATCCAAAGCAAAATTGAATTCTTCTTTATAAATTCGTTTCTATTCAATTCAAATTTCAATTCAATTTGAATTCAATTCAATTTCAATTCAATTCATTTCGAAATCGTTTTCAACTCATTTCATTTCGAAATCGTTTTCAATTCATTTCATTTCGAAATCGTTTTCAATTCATTTCATTTCGAAATCGTTTTCAATTCATTTCATTTCGAAATCGTTTTCAATTCATTTCATTTCGAAATCGTTTTCAATTCAATTCATTTCAAAATGAATAAAATCGATATAAATATCGTTCACGTCAAAATGGCGTCAATCTAATCAACACGGCTTCATAAATTTCTATTTTCAAATATTCTATTTCAAATATTTCTTTTTCAAAATAGTTGTTATTATCAAAATATTTCGTTCAACACATGACCAATCTCAATGGATGAGTACTGTCAACACATGAACCTTTATTTTATATTGATAAAGATGTAAATTTTATTACTAAAATATTTCGTTCAACACATGACCAATCTCAATGGATGAGTACTGTCAACACATGAACCTTTATTTTATATTGATAAAGATGTAAATTTTATTACTAAAATATTTCGTTCAACACATGACCAATCTCAATGGATGAGTACTGTCAACACATGAACCTTTATTTTATATTATTCTTTATTTTTCAAATTGGCGGAGGCGTGGGCTTGGGATGGCTGGGGAGGATAGGCGAGGGGGGGGGTCTTCGACGATGGGTGGAGATCGCCGGGGGGTGCGGC
The DNA here is from genome assembly GCA_030737875.1 of Allium sativum. Taxonomy (NCBI): domain Eukaryota; kingdom Viridiplantae; phylum Streptophyta; class Magnoliopsida; order Asparagales; family Amaryllidaceae; genus Allium; species Allium sativum. Next base: position 929,915,754 of record CM060922.1, on the reverse strand, counting down.
GTCGATTCGGGCGATGGCGATGGGGAATCGGGGCTTCGATTTCTGCGTTGGTCTTCTTGTTTTTTTTTTCTCTTTCTGTTCTCTGGAATGAAAACGAGAAAGGGGGGGGGGCAGAACGATTTAAGGGGGAGGGAGAGGTTTTTTATTTATTTAATTTCTAAAGAGTTGACTTTTACATACGACCTCTAAACGAGGTCCACCGCCTGTCGCCCATAGCGTTTTACCCCCATTCCGAACACAATGGGATAAGCATCGTAGGCTGATTCGACTGTTTGAATCAGTTTCCGTTAAATTTACATTTAAATCACTATATTGAATTTTAAACGTACGTTTCAAATTACCGGGGCCACATACTAACTAGAAAAATCCCAGAAAAATATTTTCTAGCTTCGTATTGACGATACGGTCCTAACAAAACTAGTTTCATCGAATTCTGAGACCGTTGGAAAAATGGCCATTTTCCAGTCGATTAAAATCAACTGAAACAGGTCAAACGCGTTTTCCTTCGCCACGCTCACATATTGATTCGAAAAATTATGAAATTTGAAACCTAGCAATAACTTTACATCACGGATCCAACAAAAGTGGTTTCGTCGAAATCCGAGGTCGTTTGCAAAATGGCTATTTTTAAGGGCCTGAATTCCATAGCGACTATTCAGAATTTTCAACTGGACATATCTTTTGATTCCCGCTATGAAATCTCGATTTTTCAGATTCGTTGGAAAGATATCATCAATTAGATCCTATCATTTTTGGTTTCACTAAAATCCGGATTGTTTTGCACCCGGTACATTCAATTGAAGTTTGAAATCGAATTATCGAACTACCGCGCCATTTTCAATTCTATTTATAATTATATATATATATAATTATTTATATTCTAACGACGGCGTATATAATATATACATTCTAATTATATTCAAGATAAATTTTTCGTCGGTATTATTTAAAATAATTCATTTTAAATATTCAAAATTCGCTAAAATTGCCAAAATAAAAATTTTAAACTGGCCCAGAATTTCCGGGTTATTACACCAACCAATTTTACTTAACTCCAATTTTAGTTCATATTCATACAATCCCTATGGATTAAATTAGGTTAAGCAGTCTAATTCACTACCATGTCCATTTATGGTTTATGATGGGCTAGACCTCCCACATTAGGCCTACAACTTGTGGATGTTGGATATGCCGGACGGGTCCGGGCAGACTTCTTCCACAAGTTGGGCCTAACCTCATGTCATAGCTCGTCTCGTATTTGCGCACTTAGACCTCTCACATTAGGTTCAACATCAATGGCTGCTGGATATGCCAGTCGAGTCCGGGCAGACTTCCACCACTAATGCAACCTAACCTCGTGTCTAAATGTTACTAGGGCTCCATTATTTGGGCATATTCAATTAAATTTACCTATTCCAAATATATATTTTCATGCCACCTTTCAACTCATATTTGCAATTATCCTATTTCAATTATAGGTTTCCATGCCCTAAATCAATATTCACATATGTTCCAGTTTATGCCCCAAATTGACATTTACATATGTCACAATCTATGCCTAATTTCATAATTACATATGTTCCAATTTGCGCACAAATCATATTTTACATAATTTATGCCAAATCATATTTTCCAATGTTTGCCTAAAATCATATTCATGTTATACAACCCGATATATATCCCCAAATCCATATTTGTATATTTCCACATTTTATGCCCAAACTTATATTCACATCTTTCCAATATCAATTATGCCCCAAATTATTTCTTTCCCAATCATTCCCAATTTCGCACATTCGTATTTTCAGTGTTAGGCCTAGGCTTGAAGGTTGCCTGGCTATATAAAAATAAAAAGGGAAAAGAGGGAGAGAAGAGAATCAAGAATAGGCATAATAACAAATCAATAAGTAAACTGATAGAAATAGGCACAAACTGAATAGGCATATTATGAGAAGATTTAAAATGGTGACAATATGAACATATAAAAGCAGATTTGATAATTATGTCATAATAGAACTGATTAGGCACCGATTCAAGATCGAATTTTTATATATATATCAGGGTTACTAATTAAATATTTAGATCTAAAAATAACTTGAACTCACAGTGAATGGATCTAAGGAAATGGATCCAAATTACTGCAAAGAACACATTGAATTTGTTGTTGTAGCAACCGTTGAATTTGTATATTGTTTGCTGAATTAGATTTGGAGAAGAAAAGGCCATTCAATCAATGTTGCAGTAGAGCTCCGCCGTCATCACCGTTTTTAGATGAATAAAACCTAGGTCTAGGGCCCTTTATATAGCCTAGGGTTCATTAATCTAGCTCCAAAATCGTCCAAGTTCAGAATAGAAGTTTCCAGAGCCACGGGTGGGTCGACCCCAAGGTCGACCCCCAACGGGCAAAATTCCCGCCCAAACTCCAGCCTTGCGAATTTTGATTTTTGAACTGATTTTTGAAATTTTTGGATATATTTATTTAATATATATATATATACACACACACACACACACACATATATATATATATATAAGCTCCTAATATGTATACAAACTTCAAACGTCCGATTTACGCAAACCAAATGTCTATCTTTACCAGAATTTCGAGAAGGACGGAATGGCACAGTCTGTTTTACTTAATTATGAATATTTAATTAAGTTTTCCTTAATTCATTGGTAACAGTTTATTTCACACTAATTTTTCTTTAATTCATCATCTTTAGTGTCGTCAAAATTCCGAGGTGTTAAAAAAAATGTTGATTAAATAATAATTGATTCTAATTTTTATTGTTTAATATAAATTACTATTAATAATTAATGATTAATTCATAGTCTTTAATAATTGAGAAAGATATTTAATATCTAGTATTTAATAATTATTATTGAAATCTTATTTAATATGTATTAATTAAAAAAATCAAAATTTTGGAATTTTCCAATATATATTTAAAATTAATCATAAATTTTAAATATAAAATTTTAAAGTTCTCAGAAGAGTTGAAATATTTTTTAAAATGAATCTAAAATTTTATAAAATATAAAGAATTTCTAAGAACTCTAAAATGTTAAAGAATTTCAAAATATGAAAAATACAAATAATATTATGTATAGTGAGGAAAACATAAAAATATAACTGGAGCTAGCTGAATATTCTTGCCACTTAACCGAACGAAAGTGCCCAAATTAGATGTCCGAAAACAGGCGCCAGCTGAGTTTTTTGCCACTTAACCAAACGTAACTTTCCCTACCGCTTCACCATTCCCAATTCCTTCGTCTCTCAATTCAGCCTAGGGTGTCTTCCATAGGTTATGGCATGATTTATATTCATGAATTAGGGAATTGCGAGAGCAGCAAACTGCCAGATACCCAATCTGCTTTCTGAAATGCGAAGATAAATTATTCTGCAGTCCATCGAGTTATGTCTAGATATTCAAAGAAATAATTTAAGGAAAAAAATGGATGCAAGATTTTTCATGAGAAAGCCATCGAAGGCAAAAAGTGGTTCCTCTCCTTCCTCCGATGACAACTATTTCTTTTAGAAAAACCTATGTTCAAATATTTATGATTCCGTCTTCCTGTTACTGCTTCTTTTCGGAGTTTTTTTCTTACTGAAACCCCATCATCATATAGAGATACCTACCTCCTAGATGATTTGTAAGAAAATCGTCAGATTGCTGAATCTTAAAATTTCATTGGTTTAGTTCAAAATTCTTCAATTACCAATCAATTTATAACTGGAAAGAAAACAAAACCCTAAGCGATGATTCCTGGAGCAAATCGTGATGTGTTTAAAAATGTTGTTTTCAATCTAAATCGAAATGATATAAATCCATTTTGTTTGTTGCTCGAGCTTTCATTTTTGTCTCGAACCCTGGAAGCCTTATGATGAATTGCAATACTGTTTACAAACAGTACCACTCTAAAGGTTCATTTCCTTGCTATTCCCCTTTTTTCCCTTCTAACGGAGAAGTTTTTAATTCTGAAACATTTTAAGATTAATTTTGTATGTGTGGCCATGTGAGCTTGTTCTCCCCTTTTTACGAGACATGCATTTTCCGTCTATTTCAAAAGTGTGCTTGGACTGTTTTTTTGTGTAACATTTTATTAGAAGGGTGCAGTTATGTGTATAACAAAAACATAATTACTGATAAATTTCTTGCGTTTTTCCTGAAACGACCCAAACTTCACCGTAAAGGAAAGCCCGGATTGAGTTGAGAAAACGGCAAATCAGAATGCAAATAGAAGAACATTTCATTGCTTATTAAAACAATTTACATCAGAGTACAAGAATATATAGAGTATGAACAAATAATATACATTTGATAAATATCAGAGATTTACAAATTACAATGTAGGGGAAAATAATACAAAACACAACTGAAAGAGATACACAGATATAGAGCTTTCCGAATATCATTCCAGCTGTAAACCAGGATCCTGTGAATATAAATCTGCAAAACCAAAACTACTAGCTTCCCGTGTGGAAAATAAGGGCACCCAGAGTTTAGGTTAAAACAATAAACTCCAAGTCAGTCATGTGACTGGTGTGAGAACCAAAACAGTTACTTAAAACTTTACTTTAAAAGAGAGTAAATCAAGGGACCACGCCTTATAACACGGAATGGGTTTCCTCCCGAGAATACTAGTGCATAAAATAAACAGCGCAATGCTTTTTGGAAAAATGACGCTAATATAAGACCCAGGTCCCATCACACAATGCAACGCAAGCCGGAGGATGGGGTTTTCCTTATAATAGCCCAACATACTTGGTACATTTAAAACATATTATTTGATACTATTATAAGTACATAGTGTATAAAACAACTTCAAATATAAATGTATCAATCCTAGATGGCATTGGTACCATCAATCATGTCGCCAGTACTACGCTCTACAATCAAAACCGAAATGTCACGTGTTGGAAATTGGATTTCCACCATGAACCAAGGCAAGGGATCATCCCTACCGCTTCGAGACACTCTAGCCAATGTCTCAAGGATACACACTCAGGGTGCCCTAGGTAACATGCAGGGTTGGCCCACACTAAGTTTATGGTGGATTCATAATCCCTGAACACGTGTTAAATAAGCCAGATGACTCACTATCCATCGGCTCCATAGTAACCGATATATCCGAGGTGCCTCGCAATCCAACAACCACATAAGTAAAAGATGTATGTGCTCCAGACCATGACACCACTCCTAGCTAGAAGGAAACACACTGCCCTCTCGGTGGTCCTCTCCCGTTTATGGTTCATACCGGGGTGTGAGGCTCGCGAATTAACGCTATACACAAAACTATGCTATATTAAACCCGTGCTTTGATCATCAACCACAAGACTTGGCTTTTCAACAGAAGCCTTGATCATTTGCATCTCAGCATGCCACATGGGCAATTCACACCATGTGACTGATGTTTATCGATATATAACCTCTGAGCTCGTACGTCTCAAAGAAGCATGTTAAGCAAGAGAATAAATTCTCCGCCACCAAACAGCTATATATTTAATAGAGATCAATCAATAGGGAACGAAATCCAATGTCAGACACACATCCATTTACAAGTTCGTTCTGGGTCTGAACGAAACTGGAGGCACCTTATTCCTCGTCCTGTGTCCACTACAAGAGAGACGTCCTCGCATATCCAGTCGATCTCCAAGTACGTCTGGACAATCAACACTTATTACCTTGTCTTGGGTGTACTGCCCAATCAAGACATTAGTAATCATCCAAACGATGTGAAGACCTCTGGTCTTCAACCAACGTCTTCATCGTCGACTTATCGTCGAATCAGTTATTCAGAATGGGTAAAAACCCAGCCTTTCCGAATAGCTCCCATATATAATAAACAAGTGCTATAAAACACAACATACGCCTCATTCCAATCCGGAATATTCTTTTATTCAAATATTCTTATACTTTGGGAAAGGTTCCCATTAATTTTATCAAAGATAAATTCTTTAAATTTATTCTTTAATCTACCTTTAGATATCAATTCAAACCAAATTAAGGTTTATCCAAACTAGTTGGAATTAGCGCACCTTACCGAAGTAATCATTTGTTTAATTTCCCAATCCCAACCTATTCATCCCATGGAGCAAAACTAGTCATACTCCATATTTAACACCACGGTGTTATCGGTAAATTTAATTACCATTTCACGTTTAAATCTAATTAAAGATTTAACTATCGCTAGGAGAAAAACTGGTGATACTCCATTCACGATCATTTCCCAAATTTGTTAATTTAAATTATCAATTCCCATTTCTATCTAATTAAAGATTCATTAAAACTTCACTTAGTTTTAATCTTCCCAAAAAAATATTAATGATTATTTAACTTTGGAAACACAAGCATGTCGCATCGACAATCTACACCGTACTATTGATTTTTACCGATATATAACCTCTAAGCTCGTACGTCTTAGAGAAGGGTGTTAAGCAAGAGAATAAATTCTCCACCACCAAACAGATATATATTTAGCAGAGATCAACCATATAGTTCAAAATACAATGCTAGACAAGTAATCCTGTCTTTAACTGGGTTAAAGAACTAATGTCATTTGAAACACAGTTCACGATAAACCCAAAATCACATTCCATTAATCATGGAATCTTCATGAAAAACAGATCAATATATATAATCGATATCAATTTCCATATCCGACTAATAATATAAATGGAATAACGACAAAGCCTTTTAAATTCCATATATATTAACAGTCTTCCTCAACAGAAGCCCATTTCGATTATTATCATATCAAATTCCATTCAATTCCAATTTAATATAAATAATTGAAAAACTTTACTTTGGAAAATTTCCATTAACTCTTAATAAAAAAAATTATAAATTCCAAATCACATTTCTCTGTAAATCAGGTTAAAGAACGAATGTCGTTAAAAACAAAGTTCATAATAAACCCAATTCGCATCCCATTTTATTCCAGTTAATTGTTAATTAATTGAAAACTCTGATAGTCTTAATTAAAAGATTTATTCTTTTCTCAACTGGGTTTAAGAACAGTGTTAATGAAGATACCATTCATGACAAACCCAAATCCAATTCAATATTAAATACAAGGCCGTGAATAGAAATTATATCGGCTTATATTCAATATCAAATTCTGAAATCAACAGATATCGTATTAGGAATAACGATATATATTTTTTTTTACCAAATTTCCTTCACAATATCCGTATAATCACGGAATCCAATATCAAAATTTTTCGATGATAATTTCGACTCAAATCCATTGTAATTCATATATTGGAAATTCTGGTTATTTTTAAAACCATTTCAAATCCAATTTATTTATTTAAAAATATTGGATTTACAATTCTAGTTCATAACTAGTTCCTTTCGATAAAAATATATTTTTATCTTTTCAAATATGGAAATTTTCATCCTAATTCTTTCCAAATCATTTATTATGATTTTAAACAAATTATTGATATTTTTAATAATTTTATCAGGGCCCGTATAGTCGATTTCCAAAAACGGTCATTGAACTGCAATTACAGTGACCTTTTCCAAATTTGAATTGGAAATAATTCCGAATCCAACTGTTAGATTTCAAATCCCTTATATTCGTTGGAAAGCTCTTTTCGATATGAACCCAACGGTTCCAGTTTTAAGAAGATCCGACGGTTGGATCTCCCGTAATGTTAATTCGAAGTCAACGGTCGAAATTCGCGAACTGCCGCGGCGCAGTGTGTTTTATTCAGACCATTAAATATATATTATATATATTTCGTCGATTTCCATTCAAAACGTATTTTATAAATCGTTTTAAATTCGTTTCAAAACGATTTCAACTTCATATTCAATTTCAAAACGAAATTGAATATTCCGTATCATTAATATATAAGTATTAATATTTTCAAAATATTAGATTTTGAAATCACTTCCTTTTCGATATTCATTATGCAATTGAATAAAATCGATATAAATATTGTTCACGTCAAAATGGCGTTAATTTTATCAATTCAGTTTTATATATTTAAATATTTTCGTGTCCATCCCAAATCGGATATCAAAATCATATTTTGATACATTACTGAATATTATTTTAAAATATTAGTTATTTTAAAATATTTATTACTTGTCATTTTAAAATATTCCTTAATTTAAAATATTCATTCTTTCCGAATTGGAATCAGACACAGTCAATTACCATATAATTTTATTTATATGGATTTCATACACATATGTACACAACAATAATTAAACACAGTCAACCATCATCCAAAGTGCATTACACAACTGCATAAGCGTTAAATATAAATAATTAACGCTTACAATAGTCTGTCAACCCATCGATTGACATACAACTAAATATTGGGATAGTGTATATCCAATATCATCCCAATACCATATGGGGTTTTCAAACAACAAACACTGATTATTATTTGTGCAGTTGGGAGATGTATAAAATATATCGTCCCAATCCATATTAGCCAAATGTGTGTACATAAACAAATCGTCCAATTTGTAAATGAATATTTATTTTATTCGTATACACGTTAAAAAATTATATTTTTAACTATAAAATATTTATTTCAATTTATGAATATTTTATACAGTTTATTTATACAATAAAAATGATATTTTTATTGTTCTAATATTTTTAGAAAATTTCGGCAGCATAACGGCGCGATACTATAACCGGAATAAGGTCTAGCCTTATCCCTTGCATAATAATGGATCGCACCATGTACATACCAATTCTAATCAATTCAATTCATTTCCCAAACCAAATTCAACCAAACAACCAAACAAACATGGTTTCAGACAAAGGTGTCAGGTGTTACTAAGCTGCCGAAATTTTTATATGGTTATCTACATGATAAAAATTATATTTATATTTCTTGCAAATTATATTTTTACCTAACTAAAAATCAATCCTTTATAAGCTAAAAATCTTATCTTTCTATTTATAAAAATCTAATCTTTCTATTTATAAAATATAATCTTTTTATTTATAAAAATCCAATCTTTTTATTTATCAAAATCTAATTTTTTATTTAATGAAAAATCTAATTTTTTTTTACCATAAAAATCAAATTTTTATTTACTATAAAAATCTAATTTTTATTTTCTATAAAAATTTAATTTTTTATTTTCTATAAAAATCTAATTTTTATTTTTTAAAAAATCAAATTACTTTAAATAAAAAAAAAAAACTTACATCGATGGGTTTGGGTTGCCGGAGCCCGGGGGAGGAGGGGGAGGGGGCTCGCTAGTGGTCGTCGGAGATGGGGGTGCTGCAGCTAGAGGGGGTGCTGTGTTCTTCTACAGGGAGGGGCGCTGGAGTTCTTTGCGGGTTTGAGGTTGTAGAGGGCGCGGTTTTCTCGAACTGGAGGGAGGAGGAAGGAGGCGTCTGTGGCAGTGGAGCAACGACCAAGGGGGCGCGATCGCCAGTACGGCGGTGGAGCAACGCGGTATTCCCACGTTTCTTTTTTTTTTCCAATTTACGAAGTAACGGGAAGAGTGAGAGGATGTAAGGGAGAGGATTTATATAATTACATAATTATATTACTTAATTAATTTTAATTTCCAAAAAGTTGCTTATCCATTCGAACTCCGAATTAAACCCACCTTGTAACAACCCGTATTTTTGAATAACATGTTATAACATAAATGGAGGCAGAATTAAACTGTAAAATCTGAATCAAGGGAAACGGGCTATGCCATTGCGTTCGTCTCGGAAAAATACGCGAAATAGAGTCCGAGTTTTCGAAAATCGGAGTCCGTATGACCAAGATATGGCCTCGCGAAGTTTCACGAAAAATTCCCAAATTAAAGTATACTTAATTAAGTGAAATGGGTTGCGCAGAGAAATATATATATATTGATATATATATATATATATATATATATATATAATTGAAAATTAAATAAATAAATAAATAGGCAAAAATGTTCAAAACAGCGAATTGGGAGAGGGGAATAACCGAACCGGCCGATTTTTGAGGTCGACCCAAGCCCGCTGGGTCGACTAGGGGTTAATCCAGGGTGTTTGGCTGTCAACCCGTGGGCCGATTCGCTCAAATGCAGATTTTGCATTTGAATGGTTCTCATGGTTCATCTTTAATCTAAAGGCCCTAGATGGTTCCTACACTTGACTTCTTCCCCAAGACATGCTTTGATGACTTGGATTGAATCTAGGTTTAATCCTATGGCTTAAAACACTTGCCTAATCTATAAATAAGCCCCTAACCCTCTCCTAAATCCTCATTATTCATTCATGTAACTAAACTATGGCCAAATTTCTACTCTCATGGCCTCCACTCAACTATCCTAGCCTCCACTTCATTTCTATGAGAGGTTTCATGATCATGAGAGTGTTAGAGAGTCCCTATGTTAGTATGAGAGCTTCTCAAGTTGATTTCAAGGCAAAAGCTTTGATCTTTGTTCATAAAGATGGTGTTTTGGTGGGTTTGGAGCATCCATCTTTGGGTTTTTGGGTGATGGCATGCATAGGCTTCATCACAAGCTTTAGTTTAATCGATTTAGGCCTTCATAGCAATGTAAGCCCTTCTCCTACTATTAGATATGAACTTTAAACTTAAAATGACATGTTGTAAGTGGGTTTAAACATTAGTATGTAGCATGCTATCATCTTATGCAAGCTTATAAAGTCATTACCTTGGTCTTGTGGTCATAAAGCTTTGACCTTTATGTTGAAATGTTGCATTATGCAACATGAGAATCTTCATAATCATTATGTCACCTTGCATATGAAGTCATAATCCTTATATGATGATATATGCGAGTTTCTAGCCATCATTCCATGTCTTTTGTCACCATGATTCGCTTATGTACCAAGTTTGGGTTTATGCATGTTTTTGAGGCTTAAGAATGTAACATGCAAGCTAATGAACACATTTGTGCCTCATTTGCCACCATGATTAACTTGTGGCTTAATACCCATTTTTGTCATTCCTTTGCCAAGTCTCTTCTTTTAATCCATCACGTTGTTGCGAACGTATATGCTAGTTTAAAAAAAAGCATTGGGGTCACATTATGGGGAAACATAATGACATGAATATGACTTGGGTAAATGGGTATAAACATGACAACATGTAACGTTAAATATGACATGTGTTTATACTTGAAAACATGATTTGAAATATAACATGGAAGTTGACATGTAAGTATGCATAAAAACATAAGCTTGGGAATTTACCTATTAAGTTAGGTCTACCCATTGGGAATTTACCTATTAAGTTAGGTCTACCCAATTGCTTGAAAACTTGACTATGAACATGACACTAGACTAAACATGAAAGTGGCCAACTCGAGGTTGGGTTGAGTTTGCAACGTAAAACTACCCGGAACCGACCGGCCTAACTAGTAGTTGCAAACAATAGGACCCAATGTGAGAAGTTGGTCATGTTGTGCTTGAACCCGAGGTTAGACCAAGTTGTGGTGTAAAGCTACCCGGAACCGACCGGCTTAACTAGTAACCACAACAAAGTCTAATGTGAGAGGTTGGGGTGCATTAAGTAATTAATGCCACATAATAGGGTTAAGTTAATTTGATTAATGAGGCTTAACCAAATATGACATGGACAAATGGGTTAAGTAATTTAATTTGACTAATGACACTTAACCGACATGACAGGGTTGGGTAGGTTAAGTAACTTGATTTGCCTAACGACACTTGACCATTTTTATACGACGAGGGGACGGGATTAAGTTAACCAACACTTAATCAATCCAACACGATAACTTGATAAGGTTAAGTAAATTTTCTTAGTAACACTTAACCGTTTAATACAGTTAATGGATGGGGTTAAGTCAACTCAGACCTAACTAATCTAAACATGGTAATTGGACGGGGTTAAGTTAATTTACACTTAACTAATCCAACTCGTTAGTTTGATGTGGTTAAGTGACCTATACTTAACCAATCTGGCGTGAAAACATGATAAGGCTAAGTCACGAATCACTTGAATACGCTTGACCGATTTGACTCGGTAATTTGACAAGGTCAAGTTAATTTATATAATTAACCAATCTAAAATGATAATTAGACGAGGTTAAGTTATGGATTGCTTAATATACTTAGCCAACTTGACACATGGTTTGTAGGGTTAAGTCTTGGACTTGGATACTTAGCCAATTTTGACATGGTTTGTAGACGGGCTAAGTTATGAACTTAAGTGACACTTAACCCATTAGATAAACCCTAATTCGGAGGATTAGGTAAATAACCATAGTTAACAAGGATTATGGAAATAAGGCTAAGTGGTAAACCTTAGTTAAGGGAGACTAAGTAATAATTCTTAGTCAAGGAAATTTGGACCATTTCTTAGATAGATTAGTAACCCGATACGTTAGGTCAACGTTTAAGTATGCGTGTAGGAGCAGGCTATCTGATTTAGATAAAGGCTCCAACGAACTGGGTAACGAAGCAGCGGCTTCGGGGAACGTGAGGATATTCTTGGGATCCCTCTGTGAGCTGCCAGGTCATTATACTAGGCTCACGAGAGGTTGAGGTCTGCGGTAGAAGAACCAAGAATATGCCTTGGTTGCTATGCGAGCGACCTAAAGACCGGGGTGGATAGCAGTGAGTCGACGAATACATAAGGTGCCCGAGATAGCAAGTTCGTCGATCATCTACCATCTTGAGTCAAGCGTGTACGTACGGAAAGGCAGGGAACACCCAACAGACCATAATTGCTATCTAATTATGGGTGAGGTAGGCCGTAGGATGTGGGCTGGCCGGAGTGTAGTTCTCATGCAAGATTTTCTCTTGTGTTGCCTTTCACTAGTTGAGGGAGGGGTCTCGTGGGACCATAGCCACGTGTAGAAAAGCAGACCTTAGTATCTGCATCGGCAGATAAATCTAAAGCTCCCGACCGAGTCCTGTATTTCTTGTTTTGCCCTGTGACAGGACTCGGATGGCACGATGTGATACATGTGCATACAGTTATAGAAAAACGATTCACGATGAATGCGTGGGAAAAAGGGCGCGGTTGTGGGTTATCGTAATCCCTAGTGGCCTAGGTGGTTTAACCCAAACCAAAATACGAAAGCGTGCAATAGGCAAGCGTAATCCCTAGTGGTGCTAGGTGGCGTAAGTCCTAGTAGTTCAAACGATGATTCATATGGAAGAGCCTAGCTAGAACAAGGGTGACAGTCCAAACGATTTCAAGGATAATACGACATGAGGAATCCCGTACGAGGTACGGCAAAGGACTGAACTTATATACATGGAAAGAAACATATGATTTGAGTAACCTATATATGCGATATGTTAGGTTGACATGGACCATTACACGATTTTGAGTAAGGGACATTCATGGTTAACACATAACAAGGCTGGGATACTAGTACGGAGGGTGCAGAGCAAATATACATGTTAGAACCAGGAAGAATATACGGAATAAATACCGTGGAATGTTAGACGGGGTAGATACCTTGGGATAGTATACTTGATAGAAGTCTGACGATATGATACCTTGATTTATCATGACACCGTAGTTTATCATGATACCTTAGTTCAGTAGTTATCCTGTTATTCTGATTTAGCTTATCTATCTTGTTATCATGCTTATGTTCATCTCAGTTCCTCATGCCAGTTAACTTTACTAGTTTATATGCTGATAGTAGATAGGGCTTACCAGTCTTTATGACTGACCCCGTTTTCTTTCGCTTCTTGTCTTCCGTTTCCCCCCCAGGTTACAGGGAGGAAATACTGTTGTTTAGTTCAGACTTCTTCTGCTTGAAGGTCATCATGGATGGCTTGGACTTTTCTTGGCTATGGCTACTTTACTGTTTTATTTGGGGAATAATTTATGGAAAAGTCTTAATGCTTCTTTATTATTACAAGACAGGTTTTGATGTACTCTGATGTAAAAGGCTTTAGACCTTAATTATTAATGTTTATGAAAGTTCGATTTTACTTCCGCCATTTTATATGTTCTGTCTTGTGATATTTCTGTGCATGTTTACCAATAATGCCCCTCTAAAGCTAGTGCATTCCTTTGCGAGTGACCCTAGCGGAGGCGGGGTGTTACATTTGGTGTCAGAGCAGAAGGTTACTAGACTGGGCAAAAGTTTTTAAAGACCTTCTGAAAATTATTTGAAAAACCGTTTACAAAGAAGCATTTTTCAAGAAAATTTTCTTTTAAAAAGAAAAAGGCTATTCCCCAAAGGCCATTAGCATTATCCTTGTTTCCTTGATTGAATCTCTTTTCCTTTCTTTCCTCCATCTGTAGTCACAGTGGTTTTGACTGCGACTAGTCTTTCTAGCTGCGTAAGTGTTTCCCGTACGATGGAGGTGGTTCGCGAGAGACCGTTGCAGAGTTATGCATGAAAGGATAGTAAGAACAAGGATAAAGGATACGAGCTCAGGGATAAGCAACATGTTGGTATGGCTGAGTCCTAAAAGGAGGGAGAAAGATGAACAATGAAACCCATGACGAGAGAGTACCTTTGGCATGGTGAAACGGGACGGATAGTTAAGTATCATGGAACATGGACAAGATCATTCGGAGGGCAATAGTATGCTCTCATTTCTAGGGTACCTCAGAAGGAGGGTAACGATCTTGTTAAAGGTTTAGCTTTTCTTCTCTATCATCCTGTCGGGACTTTGTTTTGATCACCGCATCTTTTATGTCCGCTTCGATAGTTGAGTCTCTGCACCTTAGTACTAGCGTAGTAGAGGATCCCGTTTTTGTCTCAAGTCCTATTGGAAGATCGGTCCATTTACTCATGGCTTGTTTGGATTTGAGAATGTCTATATCAAGTGTTGAGCTTGGAAATAATGCTTATGTTTATAAGTTGTGGAGGGATTCTAGGGATGAAGTGGTTATCCAGTAAGGGGTGCCACTCTCGGTTTTAGAAGGAGGGTAGTTAGACTCTTGGCTTGCTTTGGTAATACCCTTGAAGTATCGCGTGACCTTTTGGGTTCTGTCATGATTAGTTACTTAGAATCCCTAGATGCCTTTATTGGAAATTTGAAGCCCGATCGGATGGTGTTCGCCGATAAGACGGATGGTTTATTTCACTTATGCATGGGTTATGGAAATCACCCTAGTAAGTGCACTTGATAACCCGGTTGGCATCTGTTTACTTTCAAGAGAAAGTTCTACTACGTGGAATACCTTATGGTACGAGGTCCGAGATTCACTAGTGAATTTTGGAAAGCTTGCATGAGATCATGAGTACGCAGTCATGTTTGCGCTAAGTGTGCAAGTGGAACGAGAGGCGACGAGGAAATGAGTTCCAACTCATGTTATGGAAACAGGAAATAAGAAGCTACGAAATCGCGAAGTTAAAGGACGGTCAAGGCACAATGGAATTAAGCTCAAGGAGATACGACTTTGATGGTCAAAGACTAGATACGCGCATGATATCTCTTTTTGAGAGTATATCCTTGATCCCTGTTTTCCTGTAGAGCTTGCTTGTAGGCTATCTTTTGTGAATATCCTCTCGGTCCTATCTTCTGTTACAAACCCCGTAAGGAATTTGTCTTGTTTATCTTCTCGACCCTGTTTCAGGGAATCCTAGGTAGAACCCTATGGATGTAAACATGTATTTGAAACATGTTATGATTGATATGGTTGCAAGTGGTTGCAAGTGGTTGCTCGTGGATGCGCGAATACACATTAGATACTAGCTCGACTCGATCACATTTCATATTGCATATGCACGAGTATTTATACTTGTTTATGGTTGAAATCGAATGTATTATCATGCGGTTGTTGCATATGAATGAATGATTGTGCACGCATATAGTATCTATATGACTAGGACTATTTGCATACATGTTGGATTCATGGCACTATACATATTTTTGCATTAGAAAGATTATTCAGGCCTGATCATTAGCATTAGCTAAGGAACATGTACACACACGTTTTGCATATATTCATACAGCATTAGAAATCATCTAAGGACAATGGTTGCTTATGGATGATGTTTTGAGTAGATGAATGATGTATGGTAGGATAGGTTCTTCCTAACTTGGAGATTTCGGGGACGAAATCCTAAAAGGTGGGGAGAATGTAACAACCCGTATTTTTGAATAACATGTTATAACATAAATGGAGGCAGAATTAAACTGTAAAATCTGAATCAAGGGAAACGGGCTATGCCATTGCGTTCGTCTCGGAAAAATACGCGAAATAGAGTCCGAGTTTTCGAAAATCGGAGTCCGTATGACCAAGATATGGCCTCGCGAAGTTTCACGAAAAATTCCCAAATTAAAGTATACTTAATTAAGTGAAATGGGTTGCGCAGAGAAATATATATATATTGATATATATATATATATATAATTGAAAATTAAATAAATAAATAGGCAAAAATGTTCAAAACAGCGAATTGGGAGAGGGGAATAACCGAACCGGCCGATTTTTGAGGTCGACCCAAGCCCGCTGGGTCGACTAGGGGTTAATCCAGGGTGTTTGGCTGTCAACCCGTGGGCCGATTCGCTCAAATGCAGATTTTGCATTTGAATGGTTCTCATGGTTCATCTTTAATCTAAAGGCCCTAGATGGTTCCTACACTTGACTTCTTCCCCAAGACATGCTTTGATGACTTGGATTGAATCTAGGTTTAATCCTATGGCTTAAAACACTTGCCTAATCTATAAATAAGCCCCTAACCCTCTCCTAAATCCTCATTATTCATTCATGTAACTAAACTATGGCCAAATTTCTACTCTCATGGCCTCCACTCAACTATCCTAGCCTCCACTTCATTTCTATGAGAGGTTTCATGATCATGAGAGTGTTAGAGAGTCCCTATGTTAGTATGAGAGCTTCTCAAGTTGATTTCAAGGCAAAAGCTTTGATCTTTGTTCATAAAGATGGTGTTTTGGTGGGTTTGGAGCATCCATCTTTGGGTTTTTGGGTGATGGCATGCATAGGCTTCATCACAAGCTTTAGTTTAATCGATTTAGGCCTTCATAGCAATGTAAGCCCTTCTCCTACTATTAGATATGAACTTTAAACTTAAAATGACATGTTGTAAGTGGGTTTAAACATTAGTATGTAGCATGCTATCATCTTATGCAAGCTTATAAAGTCATTACCTTGGTCTTGTGGTCATAAAGCTTTGACCTTTATGTTGAAATGTTGCATTATGCAACATGAGAATCTTCATAATCATTATGTCACCTTGCATATGAAGTCATAATCCTTATATGATGATATATGCGAGTTTCTAGCCATCATTCCATGTCTTTTGTCACCATGATTCGCTTATGTACCAAGTTTGGGTTTATGCATGTTTTTGAGGCTTAAGAATGTAACATGCAAGCTAATGAACACATTTGTGCCTCATTTGCCACCATGATTAACTTGTGGCTTAATACCCATTTTTGTCATTCCTTTGCCAAGTCTCTTCTTTTAATCCATCACGTTGTTGCGAACGTATATGCTAGTTTAAAAAAAAGCATTGGGGTCACATTATGGGGAAACATAATGACATGAATATGACTTGGGTAAATGGGTATAAACATGACAACATGTAACGTTAAATATGACATGTGTTTATACTTGAAAACATGATTTGAAATATAACATGGAAGTTGACATGTAAGTATGCATAAAAACATAAGCTTGGGAATTTACCTATTAAGTTAGGTCTACCCATTGGGAATTTACCTATTAAGTTAGGTCTACCCAATTGCTTGAAAACTTGACTATGAACATGACACTAGACTAAACATGAAAGTGGCCAACTCGAGGTTGGGTTGAGTTTGCAACGTAAAACTACCCGGAACCGACCGGCCTAACTAGTAGTTGCAAACAATAGGACCCAATGTGAGAAGTTGGTCATGTTGTGCTTGAACCCGAGGTTAGACCAAGTTGTGGTGTAAAGCTACCCGGAACCGACCGGCTTAACTAGTAACCACAACAAAGTCTAATGTGAGAGGTTGGGGTGCATTAAGTAATTAATGCCACATAATAGGGTTAAGTTAATTTGATTAATGAGGCTTAACCAAATATGACATGGACAAATGGGTTAAGTAATTTAATTTGACTAATGACACTTAACCGACATGACAGGGTTGGGTAGGTTAAGTAACTTGATTTGCCTAACGACACTTGACCATTTTTATACGACGAGGGGACGGGATTAAGTTAACCAACACTTAATCAATCCAACACGATAACTTGATAAGGTTAAGTAAATTTTCTTAGTAACACTTAACCGTTTAATACAGTTAATGGATGGGGTTAAGTCAACTCAGACCTAACTAATCTAAACATGGTAATTGGACGGGGTTAAGTTAATTTACACTTAACTAATCCAACTCGTTAGTTTGATGTGGTTAAGTGACCTATACTTAACCAATCTGGCGTGAAAACATGATAAGGCTAAGTCACGAATCACTTGAATACGCTTGACCGATTTGACTCGGTAATTTGACAAGGTCAAGTTAATTTATATAATTAACCAATCTAAAATGATAATTAGACGAGGTTAAGTTATGGATTGCTTAATATACTTAGCCAACTTGACACATGGTTTGTAGGGTTAAGTCTTGGACTTGGATACTTAGCCAATTTTGACATGGTTTGTAGACGGGCTAAGTTATGAACTTAAGTGACACTTAACCCATTAGATAAACCCTAATTCGGAGGATTAGGTAAATAACCATAGTTAACAAGGATTATGGAAATAAGGCTAAGTGGTAAACCTTAGTTAAGGGAGACTAAGTAAAAATTCTTAGTCAAGGAAATTTGGACCATTTCTTAGATAGATTAGTAACCCGATACGTTAGGTCAACGTTTAAGTATGCGTGTAGGAGCAGGCTATCTGATTTAGATAAAGGCTCCAACGAACTGGGTAACGAAGCAGCGGCTTCGGGGAACGTGAGGATATTCTTGGGATCCCTCTGTGAGCTGCCAGGTCATTATACTAGGCTCACGAGAGGTTGAGGTCTGCGGTAGAAGAACCAAGAATATGCCTTGGTTGCTATGCGAGCGACCTAAAGACCGGGGTGGATAGCAGTGAGTCGACGAATACATAAGGTGCCCGAGATAGCAAGTTCGTCGATCATCTACCATCTTGAGTCAAGCGTGTACGTACGGAAAGGCAGGGAACACCCAACAGACCATAATTGCTATCTAATTATGGGTGAGGTAGGCCGTAGGATGTGGGCTGGCCGGAGTGTAGTTCTCATGCAAGATTTTCTCTTGTGTTGCCTTTCACTAGTTGAGGGAGGGGTCTCGTGGGACCATAGCCACGTGTAGAAAAGCAGACCTTAGTATCTGCATCGGCAGATAAATCTAAAGCTCCCGACCGAGTCCTGTATTTCTTGTTTTGCCCTGTGACAGGACTCGGATGGCACGATGTGATACATGTGCATACAGTTATAGAAAAACGATTCACGATGAATGCGTGGGAAAAAGGGCGCGGTTGTGGGTTATCGTAATCCCTAGTGGCCTAGGTGGTTTAACCCAAACCAAAATACGAAAGCGTGCAATAGGCAAGCGTAATCCCTAGTGGTGCTAGGTGGCGTAAGTCCTAGTAGTTCAAACGATGATTCATATGGAAGAGCCTAGCTAGAACAAGGGTGACAGTCCAAACGATTTCAAGGATAATACGACATGAGGAATCCCGTACGAGGTACGGCAAAGGACTGAACTTATATACATGGAAAGAAACATATGATTTGAGTAACCTATATATGCGATATGTTAGGTTGACATGGACCATTACACGATTTTGAGTAAGGGACATTCATGGTTAACACATAACAAGGCTGGGATACTAGTACGGAGGGTGCAGAGCAAATATACATGTTAGAACCAGGAAGAATATACGGAATAAATACCGTGGAATGTTAGACGGGGTAGATACCTTGGGATAGTATACTTGATAGAAGTCTGACGATATGATACCTTGATTTATCATGACACCGTAGTTTATCATGATACCTTAGTTCAGTAGTTATCCTGTTATTCTGATTTAGCTTATCTATCTTGTTATCATGCTTATGTTCATCTCAGTTCCTCATGCCAGTTAACTTTACTAGTTTATATGCTGATAGTAGATAGGGCTTACCAGTCTTTATGACTGACCCCGTTTTCTTTCGCTTCTTGTCTTCCGTTTCCCCCCCAGGTTACAGGGAGGAAATACTGTTGTTTAGTTCAGACTTCTTCTGCTTGAAGGTCATCATGGATGGCTTGGACTTTTCTTGGCTATGGCTACTTTACTGTTTTATTTGGGGAATAATTTATGGAAAAGTCTTAATGCTTCTTTATTATTACAAGACAGGTTTTGATGTACTCTGATGTAAAAGGCTTTAGACCTTAATTATTAATGTTTATGAAAGTTCGATTTTACTTCCGCCATTTTATATGTTCTGTCTTGTGATATTTCTGTGCATGTTTACCAATAATGCCCCTCTAAAGCTAGTGCATTCCTTTGCGAGTGACCCTAGCGGAGGCGGGGTGTTACACACCTACTATCGCCCTTGGATAAATATCCCCATTCCGAACACAATGGGGTATGTTAAGTAAGCCAATTCGACTGTTACGATCAGTTTTCATTTAAATTAAAATATGAATCAGTATATTTTAAATTCAAACTCACATTTAATTTACCGAGGCCACATATTGACTCCAAAAAATCCAGAAAAATAAATCTGGCTACGTTTTGACGATACGGTCCTAACAAAACTAATTTCGTCGAATTTAGAGACCGTTTGAAAAATGGTCATTTTCCAGTTGGTTAAATTGAAACTGAATATACCAAACACGTTTAAATTCACCACGCTCACATATTGATTCCAAAAATTCTAAAAATTGGAATCTAGCTATAATTTGACATTCTGGATTCAACAAAAGTAGTCTCGTCGAAAACGGAGGTCATTTGCAAAAATCACTATTTTTAAGGGCTATATATTATATAAATTCCATAGCGACTATTTTGAATTTTCAACTGGACATAACTTTTTATTCCCATTATGAAATGTGGATTTTTCATTCGTTGGAAAGATATTTTCAAACAGATTCAAATATTTCTTATTTCACTAAAATCCGATTTATTTTGAATCCTGTACATTCATTTGAAATTTGAAATTGAATTTTCAAACTACCACACCATTTCCAATTCCTTTTATACTTAAAATAAATATTTATATTCTAACTTCGATTTAAATAAATTTATACGTTCTAATTCTATTCAAAATAAATTTCTTGTTGTTATTCTTTAAAATAAATCATTTTAAAAAATCAAAATTCATTAAAATTACCAAAATAAAAAATTTAATTTGGTTCTGATTTTCCGGGTTGTTACAATCTCCCCCACTTAAAATCATTTCGTCCTCAAAAAGGAACGGAGCTGAAAATTGTTATCTAACCAACTCAACTTTTATTCTGGTGTTCATTCTTCAACTTTTTAGTTTCTAAGAATTTTATAATTTTTAAAAAATTTGGCTAACACCCTAAATTTTTGAATTTTTTTGCCATAACCTCCTGTGTACGGGGAGACATTTAAAACCACAACTATCCACGTAGGACCCTCATCATCCAAAAAGAAATAGAAATAGCCAAGCGGCTAACAAATCGACTCATAAAATCATCCAAACCCAATAAATTAGTTAACATGCAGTTATTTGTCGGTCATACAATTTTATTCCTTTTCTTTAGCCTCCTTGCTATGACCTGTTCAATGTATATACATGTATATGCATGCAATTTCAACCAATTTTCAATTCAGTTCAATATTTGATTTAATTTGGCTTAAGGGTTCAAAATTTTAGTTTATCAAACAACACAATCAACAATCAATTATTTGATTAAAATTTCAAATTCATAACTTCGATATACATGTACAAAATCATGTTTTTGATGCCAATTCACAACATTAACCCTATCTAGTTTTGGTTCTCACACCAATCAATTAGAAATATATAGATATCCCACTTTCGAAGCTTGAAAATAACACCGATGATGGGGCCCCATCATCATAATTATTCCCGGGCGACTAGAGTGTGATTCTGTATCTATCCAGTATACTAGAACTTTGAATATACGTTTGCAAGGCATACATGCAAAATCTTTATATACTCGATTGCCCAAATTCAATATAAAATAAGTATTCAAATACGTATAAAATGGTTTAAATCTTCAAAACAAAATTCGTTTTCATTTTTATTTTAAAACAATACTCTTCAAACTCATTCTAGGATACTACTGATCCCATCTCCAAAGAGTCATTCTTATTGGATATTGCTAATCCAATCTCTGATGAATTCTTTCGTTCGGTTCTAATGTGTCTTGTTTCCGAGCTCTGTAAAACCAAAGCTCCAATACCAGCTGAAACGACCCAAACTTCCCCGTAAAGGAAAGCCCGGATTGAGATGAGAACACGACAAATCAGAATACAAACAGAAGAACATTTCATTGCTTATTACAACAATTTACATCAGAGTACAAGAATATACAGGGTATGAACAAGTAATATACATTTGATAAATATTAGAGTTTTACAAATTACAATGCAGCAGAAAATAATAAAAAACACAACTAAAAGAGATACACAGATACAGAGCTTTCCGAATATCATTCCAGCTGTAAACCAGGATCCTGTGAATATAAATCTGCAAAACCAAAACTACTAGCTGCCTTTGTGGAAAATAGGGGCATCCAGAGTTTAGGTTAAAAGAATTAACTCCAGGTCAGTCATGTGACTAGTGTGAGAACCAAAACAGTTATTCAAAACTTTACTTTAAAAGAGAGTAAATCAAGGGACCATGTCGTATGACACGAAACAGGTTTCCTCCCAAGAATTCTAGTGCATAGAATAAACAGCGCAATGCTTTTTGGAAAAATGAAGCTATTATAAGATCCAGGTCCTATCACACAATGCAACGCAAGCCGGAGGATAGGGTTTTCCCTTATAATAGCCTAACATGTTTAGTACATTTAAAACAAATCATTTGATACTATTATAAGTGTATAATGTATAAAACAACTTCAAATATAAACGTATCAATCCTAAACGGCGTGGGTAATATCTATCATGTCGCCAATACTAGTCTCTACAATCAAAACCGAAATGTCATGTGTTGGAAATTGGATTTTCTTCATGAACCAAGGCAAGGGATCGTCCCTACCGCTTAGAGACACTCTAGCCAATGCCTCAGGGCTACACACTCTGGGTTCCCTAGGTAACATGCAGGGTCAGCCCACACTAAGTGCATGGTGGATTCATAATCCTTAAACATGCGTTTCCCCACCCTATGGGGCGTAAATGAGCCAGATGACTCACTATCCATCGGCTCCATAGTAACCGATATATCTGAGGCACCTCGCAATCCAACAACCACATAAGTAAAAATATTTGGGCTCCATACCATGATACCACTCCTAGCTAGAAGGAAACGCACTGCCCTCCCTACTGTCCTCTCCCGTTTCTGGTTCATACTGGGGTGTGAGGCTCGCGAATTAATGCTATACACAAAGCTATGCTATATTAAAGTCGTGCTTTGATCATCAACCACAAGACTCTACTTTTCAATAGAAGCCTTGATCATTTGCATCTCAGCATGCCACACAGGAAATTCACGCCATGCGACTGATGTCTATCGATATATAACCTCTGAGCTCGTACGTCTTAGAGAAGGGTGATAAGCAGGAGAGTAAATTCTCTGCCACCAAACAGATATACATTTAATAGAGATCAATCAACACGGAACGAAATCCAATGCCAGACACACATCTATTTACAAGTTTGTTCTGGGTCTGAATGAAACCGGGGGCACCTTATTCTTTGTCCCGTGTCCAATAGAGGAGGGAGGTCCTCGCGTATCTGGTCGATCTCCAAGTACGTCTGGACGATCACCACTTATTACCTTGTCTTGGGTGTACCGCCCAATCAAGACATCAGTAATCATCCAAACGATGTGAAGATCTCCGGTATTCAACCGCCGTCTTCATCACCGACTTATCGTCGAATCAGTTATTCAGAATGGGTATAAACCCGGCATTTCCGAATAACTGGTGTACATAATAAACAAGTGTTATAAAACACAACATATGCCTCATTCCAATCCAGAATATACTTTTATTCAAATATTTTTATATTTTGGGAAAGGTTCCCATTAATTTTATCAAAAATAAATTCTTTAAATTTATTCTTAATCTTCCTATGGATATCAATTCAAACAAAATTAAGGTTCACCCAAACTAGCCGGGATTAGCGCACCTTATCGAAGCAATCATTTGTTTAATTTCCCAATCCTAACCTATTCATCCCATGGAGCAAAACTAGTCATACTCCATATCTAACACCACGGTGTTATTGGTAAATTTATTTACGATTTCACGTTTAAATCTAATTAAAGATTTAACTATCGCTAGGGGCAAAACTGGTAAATACTCCATTCTCGATCATTTCCCAAATTTGATAATTTAAATTATCAATTCCCATTTCAATCTAATTAAAGATTCATTAAAACTCCACTTAGTTTTAATCTTCCCAAAAATCAATATTAATGATTATTTAACTTTGGAAACATAAACATGTCGCATCGACAATATACACCGTACTATTGATTTCTGCCGATATATAATCTCTAAGCTCGTACGTCTTAGAGAAGGGTGTTAAGCAAGAGAATAAATTCTCTACCACCAAAAAGATATATATTTAGCAGAGATCAACCATATAGTTCGAAATACAATGTTGGATATGTAATCCTTTCTTTAACTGGGTTAAAGAACTAATATCATTTAAAACACAGTTCACGATAAACCCAAAATCACATTCCATTAATCATGGAATCTTCACGGAAAACAGATCAATATATATATATATAATCGATATCAATTTCCGTATCTGACTAATAATATAAATGGATTAACGACAAAGCCTTTTAGATTCCATATATATATATATATATATATATATATATATTAACAGTCTTCCTCCATAGAAGCTCATTTCGAATATTATCAAATCGAATTCCATTCAATTCCAATTTAATATATTAAATTGGAAAACTTTACTTTGGAAAATTTCCATTAAATCTTAATAAAAAGATTTATAAATTCCAGATCACATTTCTCTGTATATCGGGTTAAAGAACGAATGTCGTTAAAAACACAGTTCACAATAAACCTAATTCACATCCTATTTTAATCCAATTAAATGTTAATTAACTGGAAACTCTAATAATCTTAATTAAAAGATTTATTCTTTTCTCAACTGGGTTTAAGAACAGTGTTAATGAAGAAACCATTCACGACAAACCTAAATCCAATTGAATATTAAATACAAGGCTCTAAATAGAAATTATATCAGCTTATATTCAATATCAAATTCTGAAATCAACAGATATCATATTAGGAATAACGATATATATATATACATATATCTTCCAAACTTCCTCCACAATATCCGTATAATCACGGAATCCAATATCGAAATATTCCGATAATAATTTTGATTCAATTCCATTCCAATCATATATTGGAAATTCTGGTTATTTTTAAAACCATTTCAAATCTAGTTTATTTATTTAAAAATATTGGATTTATAATTCTAGTTCATAACTAGTTCCTTTTGATAAAAATGTATTTTTATCTTTTCAAATATGGAATTTTTCATCCCAATTCTTTCCAAATCATTTATTATGATTTACAAAAATTATTGATATTTTTAATAATTTTATCAAGTCCCGTACAGTCGATTTCTAAAAAGGTCATCGAACTGCAATTAAAACGACCTTTTCCAAATTTGATTTGGACATAATTCCAAATCCAACCGTTAGATTTCAAATCCCTTATATTCGTTGAAAAGCTCTTTTCGATACGAACCCAATGGTTCCAGTTTTAGGAGAATCCGACGGTCGGATCTCCCGTAATGTCAATTCGAAGTCAATGGTCGAAATTCGCGAACTGTCGTGGCGTGACGCGTTTTATTCAGGCCATTAAATATATATAATATATATATTTCATCGATTTCATTTAAAACATATTTTATAATCGTTTTAAATTCGATTTCAAAACGATTTCAACTACATACTCAATTTCAAATCAAAATTGAATATTCCATATCATTAATATATAAATAATAATATTTTCAAAACATTAGATTTTGAAATCACTTTCTTTTCGATATTCATAATAAAAATGAATAAAATCGATATAAATATCGCTCATGGCAAAATGGCGTTAATTTAATCAATACAACTTTATATATTTAAATATTTTCGTGTCCATCCCAAATCGGATATCAAAATCATATTTTGATCTATTACTGAATATTATTTTAAAATATTAGTTATTTTAAAATATTTATCACTCGTCATTTAAAAATATTCTTTAATTTAAAATATTCGTTCTTTCCGAATTGGATTCAGACATAGTCAATTACCATATAATTTTATTTATATGGATTTCATACACACATGTACACAACAATAACCAAACACAGTCAACCATCATCCAAAGTGCATTACACAACTGCATAAGCATTAAATATAAATAATTAACGCTTACAGCAGTCCGTCAACCCATCAATTGATATACAACTAAATATTGGGATTAGTGTATGTCCAATATCATCCCAATACTCGTGTGGGGTTTTAAAACAACAAGCACTGATTATTATTTGTGCAATTGGGCGATGTGTAAAATACATCGTCCCAATCCATATCAGTCAAATGTGTGTACATAAACAAATCGTCCGATTTGTAAATGAATTTTTATTTTATTCATATACATGTTAAAAATTTATATTTTTAACTATATAATATTTATTACAACTCATGAATATTTTATACAGTTCATTTATACAAAAAAATGATGTTTTTATTGTTTTAACATTTTTAGAAAATTTTGGCAGCATAACGGCGCGATGTTAGAACCAGAATAAGGTCCAGCCTTATCTCTCGCCTAATAATGGCTCGCGCCATGTATATACCAATTCTAATCAATACATTTCATTTCCCAAACCAAATTCAACCAAACAATCCAATCAACCAAACAACCAAAACAAACATGGTTTCAGACAAAGGTGTCGGGTGTTACTAAGCACCGTCTGCATCCTGGTATATATATTTAACTAGAGAATAAATTAAAGTGAGAAGTTCTCACCTTTGGGATCCACTCCTCCAGTTCTATTTCTGAATTTATAAACCATTTAGATTTGCCCGAAATTCCAACGTAGTCTTTTCTACGCTATTCATGTTAAAAATCACATTTTTAATACGATGTTTATATATGTAAAAATCGCTTTTTTAAACCTTTATATATAAATAAAAACCATATTTTTATTCTGCTACTATATAAATAAAAATCATATTCTTGCTTCGCTTTCATGATAATAAAAATCATATTTTTACTTCGCTTTCATGATAATAAAAATCATATTTTTACTTCAATGATGTTCATATAAGAATCACATTTTTATATTGCTAACTTCATAATAAAAATCACATTTTTAAAACGAAGTTATTTGAGTAAAAATCATATTTTTATATTCATACCATTCGTATAAAAATCACCTTTTTATGATGTTCATGTATAAATAAAAATCACATTTTTAACCAATATCGTTCATATAAAAATCACATCTTTATGTAAATAATAATCGCATCTTTATGTAAATAAAAAACGAATCTTTATATATAAAAATTAAAATTTTAACATGCTTCTCATATAATAAAAAGTATATTTTTACATGGTTATCTAGATGATAAAAATTATATTTTTATTTCTTGAAAATTATATTTTACCAAACTAAAAATCAATCCTTTATATAGCTAAAGATCTTTCTTTCTATTTATAAAAATCTAATCTTTCTATTTATAAAAATCTATTCTTTTTATTTATAAAAATCTAATCTTTTTATTTATAAAAATCTATTTTTTTAGTTAATGAAAAATCTAATTTTTAGTACCATAAAAATCTAATTTTTATTTCCTATAAAAATCTAATTTTTATTTACTATAAAAATCTAATTTTTATTTCCTATAAAAATCTAATTTTTTATTTTCTATAAAAATCTAATTTTTTACTTTCTATTAAAATCAAATTACTTTAAATAATAAAAAATTACATCAACGGGCTTGGGTTGTGGGGCCCGGGGGAGAGAGTTCGCTGGTGGTCACCGTAAATGGGGGAGGGGGTGCTGCGGCCAGAGGTGCTGCGCAGTTCTTCTACGGGGAGGGGCGCTGGAGTTCTTGGTGGGTTTGGGTTTGTAGAGGGCGCGGTTTTCTCAAACTGGAGGGAGGAGGAAGGGGAAAAGAGGCGTCTGTGGCGGCGAAGCAATGACCAAGGGGGGCGCGATCGCCAGTACGGCGGTGGTGTAATGTGGTCTTCTCGTGTTTCTTTATTTTTTTTCGATTTATGAAGTTGAAAATGTCGGGTGTGTGCACGACTTGTGCAGGATCTATAATATGGCTATGCAGAATGTATGTGATAACTTAAGTTATTCAATAGTTACACAGATAGAAATTCACAAACAAGAAATATATCACTAATAGCTATAAATGCAGTAAAGTAAAGTAGAGTAACGACACCAGGATTTTTATACTGGTTCGGACCTCCTGTCCTACGTCCAGTCCCGAAGCTCCTCTTCGGCTTTTCACTAAACAACACCCTCGCTTCACCCGGAGGAATAGGTTCACAACTACTTGATTTACGGGCTACAAGTTTACCCACTTGATTTCACGGGCCACAAGCTTACCCACTTGATTTCACGGGCTACAAGCTTACCCACAAGACGATTACAAGAGTTTTGACTTCTGATTGTGTTCTTCTTTCAACACTGATTTGTCAACGATTGAGTACACCCTTCCTATAATCTTATCCTCAAATATATATATTGATATTTGCAAAGATTTGGAAGTGGATTATCGAGTTGAATCACAAGTATGTTAAATATGCTTGGAGATTCAAACGATAATTGAATGCTTTTGAGTGCTTTTAGAATGCTAAGAATAATACAATATAGACAAGAGAATGGAGAGAAATTTCGGTGATTTGAATGAATGAAAATCGATGTATTTATAATAATCGAGGAGATGTAATTTTTGGTGAAAAGTTGCTCTCAAAAGAAGTGATTATTCTTGAGAAGAAATGGATGTAACTCTTCAAGAAAGGAGATGACTTTTCACAAAATTTCAAAAAGCTGTTGACCTATAAAAATTTATAGGTCGACATGTTTTTAGCCGTTGTAATTTAAAAACCTGTTGACCTATAAAAAAATATAAGTCGACCTCTTTTTGACCGTTATATTTTGAAAACCTGTTGACCTAAAAAAAATGTAGGTCGACATGTTTTTGATGATATGCATAAAAAAGGTCTTATAAGTAATTTTTGAAAGCCAAAAAGAAGTATGATTATTTGAGGATAGATTTTAACATTTATGACTCTAAATAATCAACTTCTAACCTATGAAGGCATCTCGTCTTCTTTTTGTCGATGTAGAAGCTTCTTCTTGTCATAAATCAAAATAATCCATGAAGCTTTGACTCAACATTCTCCCCCTTTTTGATTGATGACAACTTGGATTAATCCGTTATCTCTCCTTGTATATATGCTCCCCCTGTATATAAGCTCCCCCTGAATTATATATAATCTGCACAACAGTCGTTAGTAATATTTTCTCCCCCTTTGTCATCGACAAAAAGGGTAGGCTAGCATTATAATAAGTAAATTGTTCTGCATATTACAAACCAAAACAAACACACCAGAAGTACTAGATAGTGGCATAATTACATACATCAGTCATAATTAAGTTTTTGAAGATAAAGAGATAAAAACGTAAAGACTATTGTGATGGCCAGTCTGAATCACTATCTTCTTCATCGTCTTTGTCTCCTTCCTCCTCTTGTTCCTCATTGTTTCCGTCATCATCGTCCTTCTCAATATCGTCATGAGCTCCTTCTTCAATATGCGACATTCCACGACCACGATTATGTTGGGTACTTGCTCCAGAACTAGTACCTTCTTCCGATGAGGACCATGTAAAAGTAGGAGGCATAGGACGTTTTCCGGGATCTTGTGCAAGTGTTGCGGAAAATGATGCACAGGAGATTGATTCCCAAATTGTTCCGAAGAAAGACTTTAATTTATTGAACCGCTTATCAAGTTTAGTGTCCAAGCGGTCAAGCTTATTATTGGTTCGTTTCAGTCTTGCTTCGAGTAAAAATTGATTACGTGCAATTTGTTCAAGAGTTTCTTTAGTTGAAGAAGTAGATGGTGGAATTGTTACGTCTTCAGGCCTTTGTCTAGGGATTTGTAAAGACGAAGTCTCCGGAGGACCTAGTTCGACATATTGCTCAAAAGGAATAATGGTAAAACACGGATCGGGTAGCTTCATCCTCTTTTTGGACGCTTTATCAATACATTTTGGTATTGAAATTTTGGACGCGGGGGATCTTATTCCACAGTCCATGAGGCAACGCATAATATACTCGTAATAAAACAGATGTGGCCTAGAGCGTTTGTTTACCATTGAAATTTCATCAAAAATCATCTCAATCCAATTTACCTTGATATTTCCAAAGATAGCGTACAATGCCTTAAAATTTTCTCTGTAAACAGCATCAAAATTTCCAGTTCTTGGAAGTAGAGAATGCGTGAGACAAAGATGAAGAATTCTAGCCGAGGGTCTCAAATTGACTCCTTTGGTACTTGACTTATGGTCTTCAATGAATAAGTGACTATGTTTATCACTAATATGAATAGGGCAGAAATCAGTAGAGAATTGTATACCATCATTGTGAGATCGTAGAATTTCTGCCATTCTATCTTTAGAATGAAAAATGTGTTGTCCACATATTACTGACCATAAGCAATCTTCTGAGTTGTGGGGTTTAAATTTCTCTAAATTGAGATTAGCGTAGAATAGCTTTATCAAAATGTGACTAATCTCAACATTGTTGTGTTCAAAAGAAAGAAGAGATTCAATGCCTGCGCGGTTTGATATCTCTCGAACGTCGTAGTAGACAAAATCAGAGAACTTGATGAAGGACCCATGGTGAATTGTATAGTCTTTCATTTTGTTCTGGACAATCATTTTGCATATGTCCTTTCTTATGACAGTTAAAGCATTCTACATTCGATGATGATGGTCTGTTTGATCCGAACTTTTTCTTGTTGTATCGACTAGCTCTTCGTTGCTTTAAGAATTTTTTGAATCCTTTTGCAATGAATGCTAGAACCTCATCTTCATAATCTGAGATATCTTCATCAGCATGAAAGGCTACATTTTTCTTTTCTTCTTTTTGTTCTTTTCGAGCCTGTAAGTTAGCTTCATAGGACATAAGATTTCCTATCAATTCATCTGACTTCATGGTGGAAAGATCATTAGCTTCTTCTATGGCTAATACTTTTCCTTCCCATTCATTAGTCAGTGAATGTAGGACTGTTGAAACTACATCGAAGTCAGAATATTTTTGTCCTAACCCGATAAGAGCATGATGAGTAGTTTGAAACCTTGAATACATCTCATTGATTGTTTCATTTGGCTTCATTTTGAAATTTTGAAATTGACTTTTCAACAAAGCTATTTTTGCTTGTTTAACCTTGTTAGTACCTTCATGAGTGGTCTTTAGTGTTTGCCAAATTTGATAGGCAGTGGTACATATACTAACAAGGTTATACTCATTTTGGTCTAATGCACAAAACAACATATTCATTGCTTTTGCATTTACAGTAGCTGCTGTTTTCTCAGCAGGAGTCCATTCTGCATACTCAGTAGTTGGATTTATTATCTCTTTCTGAGTAGCATTTCAAGCATCATAGCTAGTTGATTGCATATAAAAAGTCATACGTGTTGCCCAATAACTATAGTTTAGGCCATTAAAGAAAGGAGGTCTTTGTGTCGATTGACCTTCTGTGTAAGTGGTGTTACTTGTACTTGCGTTATTTGCCATATTATAAGAATATATCAAATAACTGTGTTACGGTTATATGATGACCTTGCTCCGATACCAAATGAAAATGTCGGGTGTGTACACGACTTGTGCAGGATCTATAATATGGCTATGCGGAATGTATGTGATAACTTAAGCTATTCAATAGTTACACAGATAGAAATTCACAAACAAGAAATATATCACTAATAGCTATAAATGCAGTAAAGTAAAGTAAAGTAGAGTAACGACACCAGGATTTTTATACTGGTTCGGACCTCCCGTCCTACGTCCAGTCCCGAAGCTCCTCTTCGGCTTTTCACTAAACAACACCCTCGCTTCACCCGGAGGAACAGGTTCACAACTACTTGATTTACGGGCTACAAGTTTACCCACTTGATTTCACGGGCCACAAGCTTACCCACTTGATTTCACGGGCTACAAGCTTACCCACAAGACGATTACAAGAGTTTTGACTTCTGATTGTGTTCTTCTTTCAACACTGATTTGTCAACGATTGAGTACACCCTTCCAATAATCTTATCCTCAAATATATATATTGATGTTTGCAAAGATTTGGAAGTGGATTATCGAGTTGAATCACAAGTATGTTAAATATGCTTGGAGATTCAAACGATAATTGAATGCTTTTGAGTGCTTTTAGAATGCTAAGAATAATACAATATAGACAAGAGAATGGAGAGAAATTTCGGTGATTTGAATGAATGAAAATCGATGTATTTATAATAATCGAGGAGATGTAATTTTTGGTGAAAAGTTGCTCTCAAAAGAAGTGATTATTCTTGAGAAGAAATGGATGTAACTCTTCAAGAAAGGAGATGACTTTTCACAAAATTTCAAAAAGCTGTTGACCTATAAAAATTTATAGGTCGACATGTTTTTAGCCGTTGTAATTTAAAAACCTGTTGACCTATAAAAAAATATAGGTCGACCTCTTTTTGACCGTTATATTTTGAAAACCTGTTGACCTAAAAAAATGTAGGTCGACATGTTTTTGATGATATGCATAAAAAAGGTCTTATAAGTAATTTTTGAAAGCCAAAAAGAAGTATGATTATTTGAGGATAGATTTTAACATTTATGACTCTAAATAATCAACTTCTAACCTATGAAGGCATCTCGTCTTCTTTTTGTCGATGTAGAAGCTTCTTCTTGTCATAAATCAAAATAATCCATGAAGCTTTGACTCAACAGAAGTAACGGGGAGAGAGAGAGGATGTAAGGGAGAGGGTTTATATAATTATACTATTATATTATTTAATTAATTTTAATTTCCAAAAAGTTGCCTATCCATCCGAACTCTGAATCAAACCCAACGACTGTCGCCCCTAGCTAAATATCCCCATTCCAAACACAATTGGATATGTCCGGTAAGCCAATTCGATTATTACAATCAGTTTTCATTTAAATTAAAATATGAATCAATATATTTTAAATTCAAACGCACAATTTAATTTACCGGGGCCACATACTGACTCCAAAAATTCCAAAAAAATAAATCTGGCTATGTTTTGCAGATACGGTCCTAACAAAACTAATTTCATCGAACTTGGAGACTGTTTGAAAAATGGTCATTTTCCAGTCGATTAAATTCAAACTGAATTTACCAAACACGTTTAAACTCACCATGCTCACATATTGATTCCAAAAATTGGAATCTAGCAATAATTTGACATTCCAGATTTAAAAAAAGTGGTCTCGTCGAAAATGGAGGTCATTTGCAAAAATCGCTATTTTTAAGGGCTATATATTATATAAATTCCATAGCGACTATTCTGAATTTTCAACTGGACATAACTTTTTATTCTCATTATAAAATCAGGACTTTTCACATTCTTTGGAAAGATATTTTCAAACAGATTCAAATATTTCTTGTTTCACTAAAATCCGGTTTATTTTGAATCCTGTACATTCATTTGAAATTTGAAATCAAAATTTCAAACTACCGCGCCATTTCCAATTCCTATTATAATTAAACTAAATATTTATATTCTAACTTCGATTTAAATAAATTTGTATGTTCTAATTCTATTCAAAATAAATTTCTAGTTGTTATTCTTTAAATAAATCATTTTAAAAATTCAAAATTCATTAAAATTACCAAAATAAGAATTTTTAATTGGTTCTGATTTTCCGGGTTGTTACATTTCCTATTTTCAAACCTTACCTTCTAAAAAAGAGTATTAACTTTGTGAAAACGGATTGCGCCCTAGCAAATCATTACCAAATAGTAACTCCGCTCAGATCACTACTAGATGATTATATGCTACATTGTGCTGATCTCCGCTTAGATCAGTGTTGTTTTTACATTAAATAATTTGAATGAACGATAACAATAGGAAAAGGCTGAGCTACTGTAAATAGTATTTTTTTTATATTTAATAATTCATTATAGTTAATTATGAATAATTAGTTTACTACAAATAATATTTATTACCTTTAATAATCAACATATATAATTAGTATAATAATTAACACTATATAATTAAGAATTAACATTTAATAATAATATGAATGCAAAATTAGAACCAAGGAAAATTATCAATAGGTAAAAGTGTTATATAATTATTGTCACATCTTTAGCTTGTACTAATGCTCAATAAAAAGAAATTTTTAATAACTACATTTCAATACTCAATAATTACATATTACTATTAATACATACTAATTAAGACTAATATTCAATAACTAAAAATTAATCGGTACATAGAATTTAATGAATTAAAAGTAATATTTATTATTTAGCATTTGATATTCAATAATTATATTTTTTATTTTTTTTGAAATAAAATTATGAACATTTGATAATTGATCCAGATATGACACTACATATATCCAAAAATATCTGCCCACTAAATTAAATATTCATTTTTCTATA
Source organism: Allium sativum (assembly GCA_030737875.1). Taxonomy (NCBI): domain Eukaryota; kingdom Viridiplantae; phylum Streptophyta; class Magnoliopsida; order Asparagales; family Amaryllidaceae; genus Allium; species Allium sativum. Next base: position 929,881,013 of record CM060922.1, on the reverse strand, counting down.
TTATACTACATTCTTAAACTCTAAACAATTATAAATCAAATTATATAATCATAAGTCTATTGATTGTTATATCGCAAGTTTTTGATTCATGACAAGGAAGAAGAGAAGATCAAAGGAAAAGTGATATAGGTTTGATTATCTATTTAATTATGTCTTAGATGTGTTATATATTGTTAAAATCTATCCTCAAATGTATAACATACAAAAATGCACTTATGAAAAGACACTTCATCACTTCACAAAAATACTTTGCGAAAAGACACTTTGTGAAAAGACACTTCGCAAAAAGACACTTCGTTACTTTGTGAAAAGACACTTCAAGAAAAGACACGTCGTGAAAAGACACTTTGCAAAAAAACACTTCATCACTTCATGAAAAGACATTTCAGAAAGGTACTTCACGAAAAGACATTTCGTGAAAAGACACTTCATATTTCCAACGGTCATACTCTACAACGATCATATTTTCCAATGGTCATATTTCCAACGGTCATATATTTTACAGTAGCCATATTTTCTAAAAGGCATCATCTTTCATGAAGAGATTCCTCTTCAATAAAAGGAAATGGGTATATCTCTTTGATAAAACTCTTCAAGAAAGTTGACAAATCTTCAATGATTATATATACATCACAAAAATGTTTTCCAAATCACTAAATTTTTTTATATTTTCTGATTTGAAACTCAATACTCTCTTGCATGCTAAAAGTTGTCTCAAATATTGAAATTACGTGTTGAACCCTTGAAATTATTTTATATCTCTTGATTCAATAATGTAACGACCCAAGGATTTTCGGCCCGAAAAATCGACATAAATACAATTCTATATCTCATGTCGACCTTCCAAACACCAGAACGTTATTAGAAAGAAATTAGAAGGTGAGATAAGAAAGAAAGAAATATTAGAAGAGAAGAAGAACCAACATAACACAGAGTCTCACATCGCAGTGGAACAAAATATAATACAGAAGTAAATCTTTATTGAGAGCTTTAAAAATACTTACAATCATTAGAGTACATCAACACATCTGGACAGTTATAATAATCTGCCTCAGATACAACACACAGCGGAATAAATACTAGATACGACACGCCTGATCACCTCCAACACATCTTCTAGAATTCGCAGCATCCGATAACGTGGACCTATACAACCCGGTCTAACTCGAGCATTTACAAAAAAACCGGGTCAGTCTGGTGAATCAAAGTGAGAAAAACTCGCACAGTATTAAGGAGATCATCCAACTTGATTTTAAAGTTCAAAAATCTTTTCAAATGAAAAGGATAATCGTAAGACCAAATCCACATACAAATACAGACAGTTTTTACCATACGATAACCCAAAACATTTTTGAAATCAATATCTTTTCTGATATTATAATAATGTCTAAATACAAATAGATATCAATCTAGCAGAACGCTTGCATCTCACGCTCCATATATATAGTATACAATCAAAATCGCGGGTGCTTATTGGAGATTGTATTCCAACTATGACAAGGTATGAGACCACCTGCCGATAGTGTATCTCTAGAGGGGAATACACTGGGTTCAACAAGAATGCCTTGCAACCCGACCCACACATGACCGACCACTCATTTCGCTTGAGTGTATCGAAAGTATATCACTAACGGTTGGGCTCAAACCACCGTTTCTCAAAAAAAGATAGCATCGAAATACATTAAAGAAGCAAAGGGAATTTCTCTAGATAGGTGATTATACACCCTAATGGGAGCGACCCACGTAGCCATGCTGCTTGCCCGATTTTTGTCATTTCCCGGTTGATGAGGTTTGAATTTTCTTTTTGAAGTATCAGGTCACCACTCACTTTGAATGCCACATCGTCAAATCCGCCAGATATCACTAATTGACATCCACAAAAAATACTCTAGTTATTCGGCTAGAGAAAAACCATTTCTCCGCCATCAACTATGGTACGTTTGAAGAAATCAATGTACGTAATTCCTTTGGAAATACTCTGTCAGACATCCATCCATACAAGTCATCCAGAAACAGGATGAACCGAAGGAACCCTCCTACCACATCCAAGGAATCACCCTATAGATTAGTAGCGAGTAGTCCTTGCAATCCGTAGATTCCAACAATGACAGAACCATAGTATATCTTGGCATGTAGAAAAAAGATTATTAGCAGTTCTTCCATTTATGAAAATCTACGGTCTTCAACTCTCCATCTCGATCATCTTCTGATATCTTCACGTATTTATTGGTTGGAAAGGTTTTTGAAAATAAATTCGATCCCAGTCTTTCCTTACCAACAATCGTATTGGGCAGATTTGATAGTCATTGATTTATCTATCAAAATAAATAGTGATTCAATCATGAACATCTAATGAATCCACTGGTTCAGTATTCAGCATCAATTGACCTTCTAATTAAAACAAATGTAAATTTAAAACTCTCAAATATTTCGATATTACGAATATAGTTTTTCGCTTCTTATTTATCGTGAGATTGTTCTTTAAACAAGTTCATTTTTATGCTTAGAAAAATTCCATATTATATCCAGTTTTCTATTTTCACTTTCAAAATGTTAGCCATATTACTATATAATATTGGGAAATCAACTCAGCCTATTACTCGTAAAACAACGTTACGAAATATCTTTTGTTCATTACTTGAAAACAATAATCCATACTTATTCTTATAGAATAAAACTCATGTTTTACATTTCCTTTTTAAATCTCGATAATATCATTATAATTCACGCAACCTCCTTTTTATTTTCCTTTTCAGTTTGGAACTCTCATTATATGTATATTCCCAATTTTCACTAAATGTTGCAGTATTATTTCTTTAATCTGAAATAATAAATTATAACTAACCCCTTTCACCATTACAACTAATATCATTCTCGGATAATCCTGATGTCATTCAAGTCGGGGTATTTAATTACCTCTCAGACCTTGACCAACAATGTTCATATCTTATGATAGATACGAGTTGTATTCTAATATTTCATTCAATATCAACACAATTTCCATTTAACCATTTCATTCAAAATACGGTTTCATACAACCTTCTTATCTCCTTGAAAATCTCCTTCTTGAATATAACATTATTCCTTAATTTAATAATTAAGTAATTCCTTATAAAACACCACTTTTTAACCTTTACCTTTTTAAAACAATTTCATTTCATAATTCGAATTTGTTTGTCAAATCCTATGATCCACTTCTTTACCCAAATTCACTTTTATCAATCCCTTTCCACATCCATTCAACCATTCCTGCTTTGGAAATCTTATTTTAATTCCCCTTCAAATTTATTCCCATTATTAAGTAACACTAATTAACGTTTTAACATCTGGAACCTCATTTATATAACACTGGTCTATTATAAACCCCCTTTCATCCTTTTCTTCTTTTTACTAAATTAGACAATTAAGTAAGCATTTGATTCAAGCTATCGTATATACTTGAAATTCCTTTTATAACTTCGCTATAAAATTTGGGTTTTCAATATAAATCCCGTACGCAAACTCCTAACACCATTCAACTGGATTTCATTCCAACTTCATTTAATTTTTAAATGAATTTCCATTAAAAAGTAATTTACTAAATTATTATTAATTAATATAATAATTTATTTCGATCATCAACTACTTTCCATAGTTAATTTCTTTATTAACTAAAATAAATAGTAAATACCTTTTTAAATATCTTATAAAAATTTAAACAATATTCACTAAACCATACTATTCAAAATGCACAAATTTAATCCTAATTAAAAACGGTCGATATAGTCAACTCAAAACACGGTTATCTCATTAACCGATTCCGATTCGTATTCCCTTTAAATTAATTAATAATATAATTAACTTAAATAATTCCATTAAATTATTTCTTAACAAAAAAATTATCCAAATTTAACCGTTAAGCAAATTTCTAATCATTTGTTTATAAATTGACTAACACTAGAAATTTCCTTATAAAATCAATAAATGATAAATTATAAGTTTAAATAATCAATAATAAAATTTATTTCCTTTTTACAAACTTATTTTTAATATAATTCAATTCATAATCTATATCTAGTTATAAAATAAATTTTATAAATTCATCTCTGTTGATCTGCCTGATGGTAAATCAACATTTATGAAACAATTGATTTCATAGGCCATATACTGCCATCAAATTCTCAACCAATATCACCCATTGGTTTAAACTAAACAGATGTTGAATTTTCAGTCAATAATCAACAATCAAATCAATCGCCCCATCAGATTAGTTCATACATGATAATATGAAAATAGATAATATATTTGAGGAATCCTGTTGGATCCCTCCAACTTGTTCTTCCCTGCATTCACATTGGTTATCTCAAATCAGATCATTCAATACCATTTAACTAATGATGTAACGACCTGGAAAATCTGAACCAATTTAAATTTTTTAAATTGGCTATTTTAGTGGATTTTAAATATTTAAAATAAATATTTTAAATAATAGCGATGAAATGTATGTTAGAATCGATGTTGAAAATGAAAATAATTAATCTGAATTATAAACAAGGCCTGAAATGGCGCGGTAGTTTCAAAATTTGAATTCAAACTTTGACTGACTGTACCGGGTGCAAAACAAAATGGATTTGAGTGAAACCAAAAATATTTAAATCTGTTACTGAATACCTTTCTAACAAATCTGAAAAATCGAAGTTTCATAGTAGGAAGCAAAAGTTATGGCCAAATGAATTTTCAAAAAGGTCGCTATAGGAATTATATAGCCCGTGAAAATAGACATTTTGCAAACGAGCTCGGAATTCGATGAAACCACTTTTGTTGGATCTGGTATGTCAAATTATTGCTAGGTTTCAAATTTCATAATTTTTGAAGTTAATATGTGAGCGTGGCTAAGGAAAACGTATTTTGGTCAATTAGGGCCATTTTTCAAACGGTCTCAGAATTCGACGAAACTAGTTTTGTTGGGACCGTATCGTCAAAACATAGCTAGATTTATTTTTCGGGAATTTTTAGAATCAGTTTGTGGCCCTGGCAAATTGAAATGTACGTTCAAATTAAATATTGAATGTTTTATATTTTAATTTGAAGGAAAACTGACTGAAACAGTCGAATAGGCCTACGAAACATATCCCATTGTGTTCGGAATGGGGGTAAAACGCTAGGGACGACAGTCGTTGGGTTCAGATTGGAGGTCGTGTTGGAAAACCCCCTTTTAAAAGCTCCCGGCCAATCAGAATTTATAAAAAAAAAATTCTCAGAAACCCCCCCGATCGACGACAGAAGCCATCTCGTCGCTTCCTGCCCATTTTCTGACGAATCCACGCCGAATTAGCTCGAGCCCCAGTTGAAGTTTTTGAAGAGCTTCTCCTCCTCTCCACATCCATAGCTAGTTCGCCTCCTGCCATCGCCTGTGCGCAGAGATCCGGTCCTCCAAACTCCGACAGTTAAAAGCGCCGCCGCCGCCTCTTCTCGTCATCGAGCTACACCGGACCCACCTCAATTTGTGCGTCTCCCCTCCTTCTACGACGCAGCGCAACCCGATCGTCCTCTCGTGCCTCAGATTTCATGAAAACTACAAACCTAGTTTTGAACAGGTTTGAAACTATACGACTGTATTTAATTTTAAACTATATAATAGCAGTTTAAAGCGCTACCGTTTTTGATTTCATTGTAAAAATCATATCTTTTTCGTTTCTTGACGAAATTCAGTGAAACAAGAGATAGTGGACTCGTGTGGACGTCTTCTACATTCTAGAAGAGACCACATATTTTTCTGAGCCTTATGCTATTTTTGGTGGAGTGGAACCCAATGTGAGATTTCTAAATTATAAACGATATAGAAAACGACGATGTATAAATTATATAATCGATGTATGAGTTATATAAGCGTTGCACACCTCTTGTATAAGCGTTGTATAAATCGTACGTTTGATGTATAAGTTGTATATGCGTTGTAAAAATTATATATGTGTTGAAATAGAAGTGAAAAGCTATATATTAATTTGATAGTCCACTTTAAGTAGCGGAACTGTCACTGGCTTTGGCTCGCCTCCACTAGAGAACTAAAAATTCTGGCCTGTAGGAGCCGGTATATTAATTGCTCGACTGGACCTCTTTCTTCATTTGGCCCACTAAAAAAGGAAACCGCAAAGTAAGTACTTCCATTGCCACAAGCGGGAAGTACTTAAGAAGAAGACTCAAGAGATCCACTCTCTTAGAAGAGCTTAGGAATAATAAGAAAAAGTATAAGAAGCTAGCTGATCTAAAAGTGCTCTTAGCAATCGATCCTTAGTAATCGCTAAATAGGGGCCCCTAGCTGTTCACATAGATTTTTGCAGGCTCGAAATCAAAGGATCTTACTTTGCGCTCTCTCCTATAAATAAGTAGATACTATTCTAATTTTTCTTTTTTGATAGTTGACACATCCCGCACGCAATGTCACCTGGGATTTTAGCGGTCAATACAAAAGGTTACTCAGCCGTCTCACATGGTCTCGATAGCAAGGATCTTGAGAGAAAGAAGGAGCATGAATGGCTACTCAATTGAGTCTCGTTTAGGAGGTCTAACATTTGCTTCTCTTACGATATTTCGACTCAGCTTGAAAAGAAACCTCTGCGCAAAGTCCGTTTCTCACCGGTCTAAGGTAAAGAAGTCATGGGTAGGCTGGTCAGGTACCATAACAAATAGACTTTGCTTCGCCCATGCTAGGATTAATACTGGGAACGTCTCAGCTGTTTGTATAATATCCTTCCAAAATAAAGAAAGTATGTATTTGAAAATGGTTTCTACTGGCAGTCGAAAAGAGGTAAGACAATAAGGTGTGCTTGTATTCCTTCGGTCTTACAACCAAAGCGCTACGCACCTTCCTCTTCGGTCTAAGAGACTTTCATAGTTCGGATCAGTCTCCAATATTCTAATATGCCTATAACCTATCCAACTATTCTCAATTGATCTTTGCTTACCGCTTCGCCCCCTTGCTTGCTTACACTATATCTATCTACGGTTCTTACTTCGCCATCGAGGAAGCGCTGCTGGTTAGGGTTGCTTGGAATGCTGCCATTGGAGAGCTTGGGATTGGCACTTGAAACACTGGTTGCGAAGCAGAGGTAGTTTACAAATCAATTGTTTACGAATTAGTTACTTGAGAATAAGCTCTTTCTAGTGGCGAATCACTTGCCATTCTTTCTTTCAATAGAACGAAAACCTTCTTCCGATGAAAGATCTGGTAGGTAGGCCCTTACCCATCTAAATGGCCTCACCCACTGAAGGAAAGATAGCCACACAGCCATGAAGACCAAGGCATAGAGCCGTAAGGTTCTCTTTCACTACGTACCTTCGCTTGATGTAGACATTCCCTCAAGGGACCAGGGATGTTAGAAAAATGAAGAGCTCTTACATTCAGTTACACTTGCTCTTAGTGGCAACTTGTTTGCCAACCCCTCTCCAATTCATGTCAATGTTGCTCCTAGTGAGGAAGGAGCAGATTGGATTATTCCCCTGTCTCCTCTCCTGGCTCACCTCACTTCTCAATCCGGGTAAAAAAGAAGGTGCTTGCGAAGCTACCAAGAAATCTTCCAAGTCTCGTTAACCAAAAAAATTCCACTTTGTAAGCAAGCTAGAGCCCTGTGCAAGATCTTGGATGAGTCATATCAAAATTGAATAAAAACGAGGAGCATTAATATAGGGCGTTGACTTCACGTTGTTTTCGGGAAGCTGAAGGAACTCTATTTGCTCCTTTCACTCAGGTGTCTCCTATGGCTGGACTGGAGTCAGTTTGATTCCTGTTCACCTACGAAAAACAAACCAGCGAAGCATGACGAGCAAATTCTCAAATGGATCGTTGAAAGCATATTAATTGGCTATATTAATTGGGACTTGCGGGGGAAATAAGTATCGAAGTCGCTCCAGATAATGAGCAGTAGGAGGAAAGTATTGGAGCAAGAGGACTCGCATGTATGTGCCCATAGCAAGATGCCCTTAACACTTAAGCATTCCAAAAATGGAATTCATGCACTAATCCTCAATTCTTTGATCGCACATTTCTTAGAGAACTGTACACGAAGAAGGACCCACAGACATTCCTTATTGTTCATCTCCACAGAAGTTCAATAGCAGGATTTTTCTCATTGGATAGTGGTACTACATTAGAAAAAATACGATCTGGAAGAACGCCAACCCTAGACTGATAGAAGATCTTAAGAAGACAGGATTGGCACTTGACCTAAGAAGCTTTGAGACCCAGTATATTAATTGTTCGAAATTACTCCGCTCACTCAGTCTATAACTACATCTCTCTCATTCAACGACTTCTATATTATATGTGATGGAATAATTGAAGCAAGGCCTATTTATTTGACTGTCCAGACTCTAAGGATGCCCAGGTTGAATGACTTGATTCCGATCCAGTTCACTCAGGCTATATATCTAAACGAAGTTTTACTCTGCAGAAAGGAATTACATTCATGGTAGATTATTTCAATCTTTTGAAAGAGACAGAGCGAGTCCACGATAAGATAGTCCTGACCCACGAGAGAGGTAGTCAAAGAAAGGAGGAGAGGAGACCGAAGCATGAGGCGAGCGTAAGTGAGGAATTAATCCCCTTTAGTATATTAATTGGGGAGGTATATTCATTGGGGACCGATCCATTCTATTGACCGAAGGAAGGGCCCAGGTACGCTATGAATCTCTACGACAATGGATTCCACAGTGGTTGTTAGGGAAAAAGCCCCGGAATGTGTTTCTGAGAGGAAGGTCTCGTTCCCCAATTAATATACTGGCCGGACAATCGAGATGATAGAGGTATAGCTCTCGGTCAAGGAAGCTCTGATCAAGCGCTTGAGCGGAACATGCCAGGCTAGTTCCGAAATGGGATGCCAAGGTAGCGAAGCTGGTGGATGATCTGTTATGGAAGAGGCCTCCCCGAAAAGCATCCTGCGCTCAAGAACTACAATTAGATATAGAAGAAAAGAAAGGGCCTTATTCATTTTCATTCCCTGGCAGGAATAGCGGCCTTGAAAAAGCTAACTTCTAGCTTAGTTGACATGAAAGAAAGGTCCTACTAGCGCGCGGGCGAAGGAGATGCATTTTTAGTACTGGTGGTACTGGACAAGCTCTAGGGGAATAATCTCTTTCTTATTTCGCAAGCACCTTCCCATGACGACTAGGAACGGGCAAATCAAGAATTTCACTTCGAATTCCAGACCTCAACATCCTCCTACTCATGGTGTTTCGCGATCAGTATTGGAATTGAATGGAGAAGTGGTGGAACGTGCGGAACCACATATTGGATCACTCCAGTGCGGCACGAAGCTGCTGACGCTGAGTAGACGCCTATGCCGCTAGTTATGCCCTGCTCGGTCCCCCGGCAGGGTGGGGGTTCCGTAGCGCATCATGAGCACCGGGCAATCAAAGCTATTGGTTGAGCAACTCAAGCGAACCGCCCTACTGGGATAGAAGGGAGAAGGTTGTGAAGGTGGCATCGTTATCCACACATCCGGTCGGATGAATGAAGGCGACCTCTGGAAGAGGTCCCTCCCTTGTTAGAGCTACGCTACCTCAGCTCGGACGAAAGTGGACCCAATTAATATAGTAAAGGTCTGTTTATACTGGCCAATTAATATACTGGCAAGGATTAATTGCTCACTTACGCTCGCCTCATGCCAATGTAACTTTTCTTGCTCCTCGAAGTATACCTCCCTAGACTAGACCTTCGGTCGTCTCCCTCAGCTACGCTTCCTCCGGTCGCCTTTCCTGCGACTCCCGCAGCTAGCTTTGCTACTGCTCCTGGGTTTCGATCAGGAGAAAGTCCTGTCTTTGGCCTCCCTCCGCCAATTAATATACTGGGCTCCCGCAAGGGAGAAGCTCACTAGAGGTCGCCTCGTCCCTTCCTTCGGTCGCCTCCCGGTTGTCGCCTACGAGCGAAGTGAGGGGTGACTAAAAGACAACCAACAAGGGAGACCTGGGTTTTCACGAGCGTTGGCGAGTCCTGGAGTGGCCGTCAAGGGTGCTAGCGCATACCCCGGGGTGATCATCACCACCTGCACCTCACATCTCGGCACAGCGGAACGTGTAACCCGCCTGCTGTCCAAGTCAAGCACTTTATTTCCTGTAATCCATAGTGCCTAACAGAACGTAGCTACAAGGGACAACCCACCCATACAGACAGCCTGTGGGGAGGATGGCACTACTGGCAAAGACCGTCTGGCGAAAACGCCGCAGGCGCGAAGCGTGGTAGGCCTGCGCCGGGGGAGCATGGGGAGGCGAGCTCTAGTGAGGCGACCTCTGGAAGAGGTCCAGTTCACTCCACTTTAGTATATTAATTGGTGAGAGTTCGGGGACAACCGGGACGAGCGATCCAAACTATTCCCGGATGGTGGAAGAGCCAGGGGAGGCCGGGTCATTTGACGAAAATGGAAGGGCTCATTCATTCTTGGAAAGGGAGGGAGCCAATGGATCAATGAATAGATAGAGTCAACGGTAGCTTTTGCAATACTTAATAAGGTCTCTCAGCGCTGCCTACACGTGAATTCGCTTCCGAGGTCGAGCAGTCTCAATTTGAAAAAGGATTTTCGAATGAATGTTGGGCTACCTCGAATGGCGTGAGCCGCATGCGGGGAGACCCGCACGTACGGTTTTCAGGGGGATCCGGCCGAAAGACCGGCCGGCGCCCACCCGACTAGAGGGACTAAGAAATTAATAGAGTACAAAACTTATCTTCAAGCTTTACCTTATTTTGATCGTTCAGAGGGCGATCGCGGAGTCACTGAATGAAGTCCTCCGTTTCTTTCGGAGGTGCTGACCCGCAGCGAGGCAGCAGATATGACTAAGTGACATATTGAATATGGTGACGACAACAGCATGTCGTAGAAAGAGATAACAGGTGGAGCCAACGACCCACTAAGACTCACGTATCTACAACTACATCATCGAGCGGCAGTCGAACGGGGGCGTGAATGCGAGATGCCAGCGGAATGATCGGCCGGACAGAGGCTAGGGTTGCTTCTTTCCCACCGCGTCCTTCCTTGTGTGTCGGAGATACAAAGCGAGTGCACCGGAAAAGGGAACAGGCCCATGGCGAAGCATCCGAAGCATAACTGCACACTCACACGATCTTTGCCGAGAGATAGGAGCACTCGGTGGAACCGGTGAACTACACTTGCTTCTTGATAGATGTGTGGGACAGAGGGCTCGTGGTACTTGCTGCCCACCCTTCCTTCGCTTTGAGAACCGTGTGAACGGAGAGTGGGTAGAGCGGGAAGGAGGTCCTCATACGGAGTCACACACTTGAGCAGTGCGGGAGACTGGAGAATGGGTCGAGCCCTTGGGGCCGACAAAATCACAGACGAAGTCTTTCTTCTTTTTTCTTGGAAAGGAGGGCGCCTTGGTATGTTATCAAAAATGGAAGGAAGAGGTGCGTAGCGACCAGTATATTAATTTGGCGAAGAGAGGCGGCGATCTATAGTAGTTGAGGGGGGAAGGAATGGTCAATCGTCAAGTCAAGGATGACTTCTTTATTGGCGACCAGTATATTAATTGGGGAAACCATGCCAGTGATTCTCTGAGCCGGTCTTGATCTCACTTCGATCGCCTCGAGAAACTGGTCGAGATAGATGACAACACCGCTCCTCTTCCTTTTGGCTCCACGAACGAGCCCCACCTAGGCGTCCGGGAGCCCCACTCATATTCAAAAGGCGCCCTGCTTTCGACGACGATTATAATAAGTAGTTACGCTACCATTTTTCCAATATCATGGCCGGGGGCTAGGGTAACTCCTGTGGGAGAGCCGTGTTATGGGTGACCTTATTGCACGGTTCAGAGAGCACTTGTGTATGTGATGCAAGTGAACGTGTACGAAAAAGCTGTCGTAAAGTTTCGTTGTTCGTTCCGTCGTTGACCCTATCTATGTTTCTATGATGGCCCAAGAACACGCTCATTCTTCAGCCGTAGAGAGACTTTTGAATTGTGAGGTACCATTACGAGCTCAATATATACGAGTGTTATTCTGTGAAATAACTCAAATTTCAAATCATTCACTTGCTTCAACTACTCATGCTATGGATATGGGAGCATCAACTCCGTTCCTTTGGGCTTTTGAGGAGCGGGAGAAATTGTTGGAATTCTATGAAAGAGTCTCGGGAGCCAGGATGCATGCCAGTTTCATACGACCGGGTGGAGTGGCACAAGATCTGCCTCTTGGCTTATGTCGAGATATTGATTCCTCCACACAACAATTTGCTTCTCGTATCGACGAATTAGAAGAGATGTCAACCGACAACCGTATCTGGAAACAACGATTAGTGGATATCGGTACTGTCACTGCACAGTAAGCAAAGGATTGGGGATTCAGTGGTGTAATGTTAAGAGGTCGTGCGACATGAAGACATTGATAGCCATATGGGGGAAGTTCCCATTAGGCAACAACGGTTCTGCCTGACCCTACTCAAGCATGCATATGTTGTCAGTGAAGATTTTGTGTGAAGCCTTGGAGACCAATTAATATACTGGCCAGGGTTAGGGTGAGCTGAGGGGGGACAGCGTAAGTGAGCGAATGTGTGTAAGCCCAGTCAAAGATTTCTAATCTAGGCAGGGCGCGGGCCATCCACCTTCAAATGGTGTTGGTCTGTAGGACCGTGAATGGATTCGCCTCTGGCCTCTAGGCACGTCGGAACCGCATGAGTTCACCGGGGTGGAGCACGGTCCGCCAAAATCGGTATAGGTTAGGTGCTATTGATGGAACATGGTAAGCCCATCTTTCTCCATATGGAAGTGCTGCGGGCACATAGCACATAGAGACATGGGTAGAGGAAGTCTCAAAAAGCGTGAAGGCCAAGATGTAGGTCACGTGACCTGCACCGAAAAGGTGGCTGATTGGGCTTTCTCCTGGATCAAAGCAGATCAGCTCGCCGAATTCGTCGATTGAATCGGGCTCCCTGGAACGTCGAACGAAAATAGGTTAATATACTGGATGTTAGTTGTCTAAGACCAATGTTTATACTGGGAATAGAATGGGAATTAAGGGGCTCAACTTCTTAATATACTGGCGAAGCTCACTAGTGCTCGCCTTCGCTTCTCCCTTCGAGAATCGAACAACGTCCCGCCGTAATTAATATACTAGCGATTTTGTAAACCGGCACTAATTAATATACTGGCCGGAAGCTCACTAGAGGTCTGTTTATCAAGTATATTAATTCGGACTAGAGGAACTGGACCTCTTCCAGAGGTCGCCTCTTTAAGGCTCGGCCCCCTTCCCCTCCCTTATGCTTAGGGGCGGGATCTGCCCAAGAACGACCTGTGGTGGTACGGAAGGCACAGACTCCGCGAGCGTCCCGCACCCTCAGATAAAGAAACCCCTCAACCATCACAAGAAAAAAGAAGTATGATGCTCTGTGTATGACTCTATTGGTAATAAAGAGTTCCTTGCTGTTGCGGCTGGTGCTCGTTTGCGCGCGCACCCGGGAATTAAGGAAAGGATGCACCTCTCGGGGCATCTGAGAATGATTCGAGCCGTATGAAGGGAAACTCCCACGTATAGTTTTTTTGGGGGGGGGGGGGGAGGAGCCCGATAGGGTCCCCTCACTGACGCGGCCCAGGCGAGGGAGGTGGTGGGCCTACCCATCCCAACCTGGGTATGATGGGATTCGCGAAGAGCAGCACCTTACGATGTTCATGACTAATCGGATCCTGACGTACCAGTAGGTACCAGAGGAGATCGCTATGATTGTTACTTTATCCGTATCGAAGAGATGCGACAAAGTGTTCGGATCATTGTGCAATGTCCTAATCAAATGCTTAGTGGCATGATCAAAGCCGATGATCGTAAGCTATGTCCTCCATCACGATGTCGAATGAAACTATCCATGGAATCGTGCGCCGTGTGAAACGTAGATCATCGCCGTTCTTAACCAAGACTCAGGTTAAGCTCCGTCTCGGAACCGGTTAGGAGTAAAGCATCCCGAGGTCTCGTTGGGCGTGTAGAAGCATTGGGAACCCCAATATCTTTCTTCGGAGCAGTTTCTTTTCCGGTATGCTCTACCTCGCCCCGGCATAGCGCTTCGCTTCCGGTTCTTCGGAAGAATTCACTGACTTCTCCCTTCTTCATTGATCTGGGGGAAAAGGTACCGTCTACCAGTTGGGAAGCTAGACATCAAGGTTGTGGCTTGATGAGGATAACTAAGCTGACACGCCTGAGTTGGCTGGTGGCACAATAGGGTGGTGCCTTACCGATAGATATTAAAGTGAAGTGCTAGTAAGTGGCGCACGTGCGGTAGAGTTCGTGGTGGTGCTTCAGGATTCCAATGTACTGCATCCAAGATCAGAACGAGCTTGTCGGCGGACCACTGCCGTCCCATTCTTGAGTGAGCTAGAGCGCAGCCATCTTATCCACTGAAAAGGCGTCAAGCTATCGCTTTGGGTCGAAGCACTAAAAGAAAAAGGACCGGGAAACGCGGCGGCATAGGAACTACGGGAACCCAGGAGGTGCTTGCGACGATGTACGGGATATGGGATCCTCGTAGTAGGCTGGACCAAAATCCAGCCGAGAGAGGGCAGCCTTTAGAAACTACACCGTCCCGCAATTAATATACTGGCCTCCCGTTGGTCACCTTGTTAGTTGTCTAAGACTGGATCGGTCCAATTAATATACTGGCCCCCCCAATTGATCGGGGTCGCCAATGAATATATGGGGCCCGGATTAATATACTTGGCCTAGAGTAAGAATAGTCTGGATCGGTCCCGGCTATGCACCCCAGTATCTTAATTAGAGGTCTGTTTATCAAGTATATTAATTCGGACCCGAGGAACTGGACCTCTTCCAGAGGTCGCCTATGGTCGCCTTTTTTTAGCTTCTTCCCGTAGCACATAAAGAGGTGCTTCAAGCGCATTATTGACCCCAAACCACTAACACCTTCCTCGTTGAGGCTCCGCGCAATGGGAAAAGGCTTCCGCGACGGGAAACCGGCCACTAGTTACGAAGTGAACATAAGGTATAGAGAGGTCCTTCACAGTCAGGTGCGACGCAATTGCCCCCTATTAGTAAAGTACCCCTCTTCCTATTTAGTAGGGGGTTGAGGTGAGCTCTCTCTTAGAGAGCTCCTGGTCGCTTCCTTCGGGCGCGGGAGTTCCGTTTGCCACGCACCGGCCCCATTCACTTGCAAGCAACTCGTAGAGGCTGTAAGTACACAGTGGCCCACAACTATCAAAGTAACGTGGGGTTGAAGAGAGTGCCTACCTCCGAGCCGAGAGTGCCCGCCCCTTCTGTCAAGTAGGCAACTCCGGAACTATGAGGCTAATATGGTATTGAATACCTGCCGGGATAACCGTGACCGTGTAGATGAAAATATCTTCGATGCTGTCATTTCGAAATGTCCGCTTCACTCCCTCAGCCTTCCCAATTAATATACTGGCACTCCCGTCCCAATTAATATACTGGATGTTAGAGCTACGCTACCTCACTCTGGTCGTTGTATACAGCGTCCCTCCCTTGTTAGTTGTCGCCTCCCGGAGCTACGCTACCTCCGGTCGAAGTATACTGGACCTCTAGGTCGCCTATGTTTATACTGGGTGGACCCGAGGTCGCCTCGGTAGCGAAGCACTTAAGATGAAGCATCGGTAGCAAAGCTAAAAACGCAATGCATTAGCGAAGCGTCATTCTCATAACGAGGTGGTGCAACCGAAGTGAGGTTAGCGAAGCGCTGTAGTAGCGCCGAAGCCTATGTGCTATAATGCTAAACCAAGGACGCTCTGCCTTATCTATAGAAGTTTTCAACTGAGTTCTGAACGAATGGGATCCTTAGTGGCTCAATCTATAGATAGAAAGCCTTATGATGGGAAACTACCACGTTAGGTTTGGAGAGAGATGGGACCGGTTATAGTTTAGGGAGAGCAGATGCAAGCTTTTTCTTTCCATAGTCGGCCAAATGACTACAGGATCATCGGTCTACTCTACCTCAATTCACCATTTCGAACCTTATACAGAAGGTTTTTCCGTACCAGCTCCTTCTACCTATACCGCAGTTGAAGCACCTAAAGGAGAATTTGGTGTCTTTCTTGTCAGTAATGGAAGCAATGTCCCTACCATCGTAAAATAAGAGCACCTGGCTTTGCCCATTCACAAGGACTCGATTCTATGTCCAAACATCACATGCCAACAGATGTAGTCACCATCATAGGTACTCAAGATATTGTGTCTGGATAGGTAGATAGATAGGACTACGTCTTGCTCGATCAGGACCGTCTATTGCGAGCCAAAACACCCTCAAATAATCAATATCATCGGTCGAAGGTAGCACAAAGGAACTTATTCCGAGCTCAAGTGCAAGAACAACTCAACCACTAGGCGCGTAGCGAGAAAGCAGATTTTTTCAATTATAGCAATTATGGAGAAGACAGATCTTTGTGGCAACAGTTTAGTAAACCACTACTCAATTCTGATACCAATACCTTGTATAATAAAAATGCCCTGCTGGGTTATACCAATCAGTACACTAGGAAACAAAGCAGGGGGCTTGCCCCTTCAAAAACCCTGCCAGCAATCTCGGAAAGTTTCATCCAACACTCGATCAAAGAAAAAGAAAGATATTTCACATGTCAGAGTTTAGGGAAATGTTCTAGTCGACTACGCCGATTGGGTAATAATATTGGC
Source organism: Allium sativum (assembly GCA_030737875.1). NCBI lineage: Eukaryota > Viridiplantae > Streptophyta > Magnoliopsida > Asparagales > Amaryllidaceae > Allium > Allium sativum. The sequence goes on along the minus strand of CM060922.1, from coordinate 929,864,392 downwards.
AGGTTGTTGTGCCCTTTGTCCTTGTATGTTCCCAGATTGACATAATAAATAGACATACTAATTGATATAAATAACCGACACTCCAGTATAACCTCTATCTTCGGTTGCCTAAGGAAAGAGCTTGTGGCCCGGTGTATGCAAAGTGCGCTATTTCATATTGGATTGACTTATCATCCAGGTAACGAGAAGCTCCCCGCCACTTTTGATAGATCTCATAGATTCACCAGCAAAGTATTCCTCCCCTAGGTACTCCCGAAGTGATTTGAATAAGTCGTAGCGAGAGATAAAATTGGATTTTCTCACTTGGTTTACAGGAGCTTCGGCATCGGTTGGACCAGCTGTTTGCGACGAATTTCTATGCGCTTTTCGCTACATAAATTATGGGACACCCTATAGATTAGAGGTCCAGATTCGCATCTATAGACTCCTAATAGAAGAACCAAAGCTGTCAGTTCCACCCCTGGTTCATGTACAATGCCGCCTCCCAAATGAAAAAAGAAAACTAAACTAAGTTAACTAACCGAGGTAGCGATCGCTGGTGCATAATACGCCTTTCATACTGAAGAAAGTGAGGGTGGCCTATTAACTTGACATTTCTGTCCTCGTGATCGGGAAAAAAGCCTGAACGGGGAGATAATAAATAGAACTTTGCCTCATTATTAATTCAAAACCCCGTATTTAGTATTCGCTGCTGATAAAAGGTGCTCGGGTACCAGAGGGGACCCTGTATATTATATTGGGGGACCAAACTTCTTGGCTAGGCGAGCCCGCTGTCTCCACCTCTTTCTATTTTTGAGGATTCACAAGTCGAGTAAAACAAAGAGGTCAGGTTACGCAATTAATATACTAGGCAAATTTCTTGCTTTGTTCGACTATTCGACTAAATGGGAGTTTCAACGAATTAATATACTGGATCTGACATGCCCTGTATATTGGGGGAGCGGGAGGAGACCTTGGTACTTTAACCAAAATGCCTTGACGAAATGTCCAGCCAACTACTCAAACAACAGAACAACCCCTATCATTTCGAATAGTTTGGAGACTTGGTATACTAGCCCCTCTCGGCTTGTCGAAGTATACCTTCCTTCGGTCTTACGACCAAAGTAGTACCTTCTTGTTCAAAGATGTACCGGCACAAGTCGCATCTCTCTATAAGAGTTCACTGCCCCCCCCCCCCCCCCCCCCCCGTTCTTTTTTTAACTCAACCACATTAGGTTAACTAAACTACTATTTTCTTCTCTTTCGTGACCAATACCTGGAACTATAATACTTCTTTCCCCTGTCCTGCTGGGAAGTTTCGTTGTGAAGCTAGTGTAGTCGACAACTGCGCTACCAGACCTGCTACCTTCTCCCGGTTGTCTAAGTATTCGATACGATCAATCTAAGAAATTACCTTCACACTACTTAACTTAGGCGGCCTTATTGTTCAGTTTCACCAGAATTGACTTACATTCGCACTAGGCACTTCAGAGCCGAACAGAAGAATGGTGACGTGACCTGTTCTTTCTATTGTTCCTTTCAAGGTGCGTAGCAAGGTAGCTAAGGGCGGCGCTACAGATTGAATCGTGAAGTGCTCTCTATATAGGTTAAGCCAGATTTCTATTGTTAGGATAACCATTGTGCCAATAGCATGACTCAACCTTTGCTAGTACAGTCAAATTACCGAACCATGCTAAGCAACAGGAGGTGCCTTACTATGGCTTATTCTCCGAAACCAAGTGCCATTAGAACTACTACCAGTTATATGACTCACAACCAAGTGCTATGTTCACTACTATGGAAACCACTACTATTGCAACGAGTATGAGTACTTACTATTGACTCTTCTCCGAAACCTAGTGCCATGTTGATTCATTTGGTGAAAAAGAGAGAGAATGTTTGTTGACCGGTTAAGCTAAGGCGATGCGCATCTACTACCATAACCATAAGAAAGAAATTGATTTCTTGCTACTACGAAGTAGAAGTCTCACTTGATTGAGCCGGTACGGGCAGGGACGCCGCAGGTGTGCTAGACCGGAGGTAACTACTTGTATTCCAATACGGGAAAGACTACTTCTTGTTTTTTCTTAAAGTTATACGGCGTGGTTCATTATGTGAGGCTTTCCGAAGTGAGAGCTTCTGCACCTGCTGTTCCAGGTTGTGGTGTTGTGGAAGATCTAAATCCTGCTGAGAAACATATTCTTAAAGCAAGTAAACCGAGAATACCGGTTTTAAGCGAAGTAGTCGACTTAACACCATTACCTACTGAAATATCAACAATTATGTCTTCATTAGCGTTACTAGAACCAATCAGAACGGTAGAATTATTAGCTGTAATGGTTTTAGTCGCTACCTCTCTCGGTATATGGTGCTTACCAACCGGTAGGTGCATTAGTACCAAGAATCAGTCATTACCAATCCGCATCAACACCAAGCAAAGGCAACTAATCAACAGAAATAAGTCCAGGTCTATAAGCCCATCGAAATGAGTGAGAGGTAGCGACTAAAAGGAGGTTCGCTCCTTCTTCGAAGCGATAGCTAATCGACCGTAAGGGAGTCCATACTTATTCCCGCCAACCTAACACTTGTTTAAGTTGTGGTAGAATATACTGGATCGTTCTACCGCTCCATCATCACTCCAGCTTCGCGCCATTCCTTCCGTTTGGGCCTTATGCTCGGGCTTAGACCGGTACCTAGGGCTCTTTACTTCACTCAACAAGGCATATACTAGTCGTCCCTTATTGGTCGCAATTAATATACTGGCCTCCCATCGCTCAATCACTCCCGCTCCTTGACAGTCGCTCCGAAGGAGGTGGCTCCTTAGAGCTACGCTCCTCTTGTTCCAATTAATTATCCCTTACCGCTCTCTCTCCCTCATCCGTATAGGCATAACCCCTACTGAGCTACACATTCAAACATCATGGCTCCATTTGAAGGAGCGAAGTCATTCGGAAAGAGCTCTCTAAACCTCCACGAGCTTGAGAAGGGCAAGCTTAAGAGTATATTCGGGGCGGGAATGAAGAAGCGAGCCAGATTAGTCTTAGTAAAGTTAGTTAGGCGAATGATCCAGTATATTAGACCGGTTTGCGAGCGAGTGTGCTAGTTTGAGAGCTTGATAATTGGATAGTGATGAATCGGGACTTAGTTAGCTATTAATAGAATCCGGAACCGTCTTAAACATTCTTTTGAATTGGTGGTGGCCACTGGCTCTTTTGAAGGGAAGGAATTAATATACTGGCTTTCCTATTGTTGGAGAATAGGTCTACTAGTTCCCGAGTCCATGTGAATGTATCTATATGAACCTAATCTCTCTCTTCATTCTTCTTGAATTGTCCCCGCTTAGAGGAGCAGGACCCCTAGAGTTGAGAGACGCAACGAACCAGCATAAAAAAAGAATTAGAGTCCCATCTCTATGCTTTTGGGCCCTTAGTTTCAATTTGTGTAAAGCTTAAGTTATATACTTGGGGCCTTCTAACTTAGAATGAATGATGCTGCTCCGCTGCCACTGCTGTCACTTGGAAGATACCTTTATTAAGAGATTGGAGGCATCTTTGGGGAAAAGCAATTCTGACTCGGGATTAATATACTTGGCCTCGAAGTTTACCCACGTTCTCCATACTATAGTGAATCACTTCCAACTGAATAAGATGGGATTGGAATCCCGTAGAGTCCACCATGGCAAAATCATACCCAATGTGATAGGAGTACCTAGGCCCCTGGTTAGTAGTTGTTTAGCTCTATCTCCGGCCCGTAATATGGTTGAATCAATCATTTTTGTTCATGGGCCTAATCTCTTTCTCCTTCCTCCCCAGACAATAGGCGAAGATGCTTTTCTATGCCCGAGGAATGTTTATACTGGGCGAACATTGGCTATGAATCAATTGGTCCGGGATACAGCTCTATATCCGAACGGAATGATGAACTAAACAAGGGCTATCTCGCCTCTAGTGGCTGATTCCCCACACCAATCTTGGAGAAGAGGAAGGACTCGATGTGAGGCTGTAGGACGCTGCTTGATGCAATTGGCTCTACTACGTTTAGTGAAGCGGAAGCTGAAGTTGAATATGTCACGACAGGCTCTTTACAATATTAATGCCTAAGCTGCTATACTATACCATAGTATAGTAGTAAACTACTATTGGATGGAAGGTACTACATGGATCGTAAGACCGATGGAAGCTAAGCTATGGTAGTTTACGACTATTAGAAGGGTTGTTCAGCCAACAGTGGCTTGAGCAATTTAGCTCTCAGCTGTCCTCACGTAAGAAGACAGGTTATGTTTCTTCTTTGCGGCTTCTTCCTAAGTATCATTCATTGCCAGAGGTTGGTTAAGTAGTCCCTACCGGTTGGATGAAATGAAACTTGGGTCATTTTACCGATTTCACGATGTGAAAAATATTCTGACTTGTTGCTGCAGGGTCTTTCAAGTTCCTCTTTCTAGTCCCTCGACAGCGGGATTGGATATGATTGGTGATACTCCTGTACAGTCTCCGCCGGGTCAGCAAACCTTCGCGGATTCGATCGCAGGCGTCTATAGCACATGGCTGACCCCGAGTGTCCTACATATACATATGCACTATGTCTGAAAGGAACTGTGGCCTACCCGCAGGTCGACTCCTGGACAACCGGTAACTTAAGACCAGTGGATCTGGGAAGGGAGAATACGAGAGAGAAGACTATCTGGGGTTGATAGTAATCTCATACCTTTCGGTAGTCTATTTTCGAGGTCATACACAATTAATATACTAGGCCCCAATTAATATACTGGACTTGGTATACTAGGCCAATGAGGGTTCGGTTTTCTTACCCCTTGACTATAAATGAAGAAAAGATTTGTAATAAGATGGGGCTTCGAATTACTAAACAATATAGGTCTTTCTTTGCTGAAGACCGCAGTAATATAGGGGGCCGCTGGCTGATGTCGTTTTCACTGATCCTGAACTGCCCAATACTGGATCGAGGAGACCTCTTTCGTAGCCGAACTCCATACTTACTATTTTTCGAAGGAGAGACGATGCAATAAAATAAGCCAGTATAAACATTGCGAGAGCAGTAGTCCGACTTCATTTTATTATCCATGAAAAGAAGTTGAATCTAGTACCCAAGCAACCATTGTTCGTAGTTGAAAGACTCGTCTGTGCCAGCATATATGAGCTGATAGAATCGGGAAAGACCACATAGTGGTAACAAGAAAGGTGGATTTTCACATCGCCCCAAGAATGTCAGTTCCACCGCTCCATGGCAATGGTTTAGGAATTGATTAGATTAGATACGAAGAGCCTAGAGATTCTTAAGAAAGAAATTCACGTCAATAAGCAAATCAAGATCACTAACAAGCGAATGTGCATCTTCGATGAGAATGGGAAGTGGATCAACACCAGACCTAGATGGATCAAGAACTACGGTGAGAAGGGTTCAACCAGAAAATCATCGAGCAACAGGAATTAATATACTGGGCGAATCAGAAGGCTGGAACAAGGTGCCTGCGTACCCCAAGCCAGACCAGTAAGAGAAGAAGCTCCCTAGGAGATTGGAGTAGTATCGTACCAGTAGGCTTTCTTTGAGTTATTGCTCTTCTTCGACTTCTTCTTGCTTCGAGGTCCGAGGCACACTAGAACTGGAAGAGAGCCCCTCAAGTTTCTATATGAGAAAGAGCCGAAAACGAGGTGGGCTGATAGATCTACCTAAAAGGTTTCAAATGTGGATTTCGTTTTGACTTCCCAATGCCCAGTATATTAATTGGGAAAGATTCTTCCCTAACATTTCAGGGCAATTGAGAATGATGATTACCACGGATACTATTTCCGATGATCCTTAATCTGTTGTTAAATCTGGTTCGGTTTCTCAGAAAGACTTAGAATTCATTCCTTATTCATTCACTCGGCCATGGATTATACTCGGCTTTCTTCTGATACGCTACACTCCTGGCCAATTAATATACTGGCGGACAGCGAATGAGAGGTTTTTTATCCCACTAGTGCTTGGCCTATTGAAAGTGCTGAACGGCTAGAGAGGAGATGGGATTACCAATATAGGTATAGATAGGTGGAAAGAACAACATTCTTTAGTAAGAATCCCCGATGTTGGATAGGCGTTGTGAAAGGGGTTTCGGCCCCTATCCATTGATTCTTCTTTTGTTCTTTGTTTATTGTTTGCAGCTAATGAAAGCTAAAAGTGATTGAGTTATATCATCGGGCCGCCGGTGCCAACTAATATACTTGGCCATCTAATAACCCGATTCAGTAGACAGACCTTCCATTTATTTGGCTGGCTTTGCCCCAAGCTATAGATTGCCCTTCGCAACCGGTCCAGCCAGGTCAAAGTACACCTCTGACTGGTATAACTATACATCACGCCCCCGAGAAAGAATTTGACAGGTTCTTCCTAACGAAGTGGCAAGAAGAAGGACAAACAAGAAGGGATCTGCGCAGGGTTACTAAATAAAATAGGTAATCCTCCAGGAAATCGGTCCCAATAATCAGACCAGTGTCGAGATATCAGGGGCCTTTGAATTCGCAAGCACCTCTGGTACCACTAGAATAATTCCATTGATCAATCGGTTATGGCAAGTGGCCCACGGGTTCCCAGTATATTGATTGGGGCAGGCAATTTATTGATTCAAAGTGTCAGTTCGTTCAACCAGAGGCAATCCAAATTTTTTCTCTATAAGGTAGTGGCAAGAAGCGTCGCTATAATAAGAGGATAACTACATTTCTTTTTTTTTTGGTATAATATCAAGCAGAAGCGAATGCACATACTTCTTTAGTGGAAAGAGATCCATTCTATATTACCTTCCTTGTGACCAATTCGGTTCTATCCTATGCTTTAAGAGAAGCAAGAAAGCGGGTTTTGATCTAAACCATGGAGTTTAGAATCAAGAGCTTCTTTACTAGATTTGGCAGACTTAGGCGCAGCAGGCGCAAGCACCTGCAGATAGGTGCTGTCAAGTGACAGGATAAGCTGTCTTTGTTGCAACTGCTCCAATAAAGCATAGAGGAAGAGATTCTCATTTTCCTAGCTATGGTTCGGGGTTTGGGTCCGAACGTGTGCAAGGCGAGCGAAGTGAGCGGGAGGACCGATCCCCAAACTATTCTTACTCTGCGGTGAATTACAGGGGTATGGAATTTGCTGTGGAAAATGATCTTCCTTTTTCGCTACTTGTAAACAAAACCATCAACGTCTTAAGTTTCATTTTCTCTTTCTCATGCAACTATCGAGAGTTTTGACTGATGAGACGAGATAGAATCCCCAGAGGGAGTGAACGGAGCGATAGCGCAGCGAGTAGCTCTGGGTGTACGAAGCGAGGAAAGAGCAGATACCTGAGGGGCCCCGGAAAAGGAAAAACGAAAGCCTAGGGTCATGTCATTACTACTCCGTGGGAAATTGGACTGTATGAATGAAGAAGACAACCCATTTTTGGATCATCCTTTTCCTAGCCAAACGAGCGAAGCACTTTAGTCAGGTCGGAAGATTTGAGTATAAAACTCTCAATGGATAGGATATCATCAAAAAGGGCGGCACCTAATTAATATAATGGGTCATACCCCAATTAATACACTGGGCAAACTCTTTCACTAACATGTATCTCTACCTCAAATTCCCCGAATGCCCCTACCTAATAGAAAGAAAAGCCTTTGCCCAAACTCTTCCCAGCCCTAACCTCAAGTTTTCGCCTCACTCAACCAGCCTATCTGTCATTGGACACCCAGAAGGGGAACTGGGTCAGCCCAGGCTCTACGAAGTGCTCGCCCCAGCTATGAAAGGAATTTTTGAAACCAAATCGCTCTTACCTATCAAATGTGAGAAGGAATCTATAAAACCTCCTGTTCCTCCTTACCGGTGTCTCACTATACAAGGTACACACAGTTCAGCAGAGTATAAACAAAGGAGATGAGCATGCATCGCTATTTCGCAGAAAACCTTCCCTAGCAAATTGGATTCGTCAATAATGGACTTGAACACTGTTGAAGTCTTGGGGCTATGAAATTATGGAAAGAGAATAATTGAATCTAGAAACAGAACAAGGCGCCAATATATTAATTCGGGAGACATATGTGATGCTACCGAAGGGAGGGAGCCTAGGATACCAAGTCCTGTATAGTGCGATTTGTTGATGGTTATTTTGCTTAACACTTGAAACGAAAAGTGTGGATCCGATTCTGAGACAACGAACAAGGGAGGTTTACATACAACCAAATAAATTCTATCATGGATAGATTTCTTTCTGATCCCAGCACTACAATTATTTTCGGACTCATTCTTTCGATAGCCATTTTTGGTGCCTGGCCAAGTTTTTGAACGAAGTACTGTTTCAGAACGTATACATGCTCTTTAAAATAAGGAATTAAAATAAAAAGTGATTTGATTCATCAAAGTGCTTATCGAAGATTCTGTTAAAGGAATATGTTCATCGCTCCCAGTATATTAATAGCCAATGGAAGGGTTTTGCTTCATACGCACACATAGTACTGTTAGCCAATCCAAATGATTCTATTTCTTCGGGAGAACAACCTGATAGACAGGCGAGTTCAATTTGACCAGTAAGAGTAGGCCAGACCTGCTCTCCCCTTGCTTGATAGAGTCTGACATGTATTCATAAAAAATGAATTAGAATTCATTTTTGACGTCTCATGCTGTATGGTATGACACGTGACCCCCTCTAAACACCAATTTTTGTTAAACTCAAATGGGTTATGTGTGGCTCACTTACGTGCAGATTAGGTAATCGAGGCTTGCGACTTCGTCCTTAATAGATGGGGAGACCACTGCTTTTGCTTCCATAGACCGATTGGATTGATATTATACACGGACCCTGAATGGAAACCTTTTACTTTCTTCCAAGAACAAATCTTGAAACAACAAGGGGAATACCATATTGATACCATCCTCAGACTGAATAAGGCATAAGTGAAACTAGAGCACTGCGATTATGAGCCAGTTTACTTTGCTTCAGCGGAGTGCATTCTTGAACAGGAACCTCTTTAGCCATGAAGATACAGGGGATTTCTTCTGAACAGTCTTCATCTTCTGATGATGTGTCTTCTATGGCAAAGACCGTATCTTCGTCCTTTTGCTCTTGCTCCGAGAAGAGGGATTCTATCTCGGCATCTGATATGTTTGCCTCTCCATGTAGTAGAACGTTGCTGGCAAGCTTAGCAGCTTTGTCTTTCTTGTTGGGACAGTTCTTTGAATAGTGTCCTTTCCTCCCACACAGGTAGTATCTATCTGAACTGTTCTTCCTGTACTTCTTGATTCTAAAGTACCTGTATTTCTTTTGCTTCAGTCTCCTGTCTTCTTGATTATAGGCATTCTTCTTTTTCTTTGAACAGGAGCACTTGTCATCTTTACAACCAATCTGGATGTTGTCACAGTATGACTTGATCCTTTGTCCTCGTTCAAACAGCTCTTTGAGACTTTGCTGTGTCTCACAGATTTTGTCTAATGCCGTGTAGCACATTTGGTTGATCTGGCCCAGAGTTTCATTTGCAATATCTCTACCAGGCATTCTGAGCATTCTATTTCTCTTTGGTTGGACCTCCTTAGGAAGAGACGAAACGTACACATTCTTCATTGTTGGATCGTTGTAGCCGTCCAAGATGGCTCGGACATTCTCTTGAAATGTCTCTCCAAATCTCTTCTTCTCAGTGAACAACACTTTCTGGCAAAGTATTCATCAGCCTGAGCCTTTGTGTATGCATCTACGTCTCCAATGAACTCCAAATGAATAATTGCTAGTGCTTCTTGGAAGTTAGGGCTGTTGCAGAAGACCAACCTTATGTATTCTCCTAAACAGACAAACCAGTCTCTGATTGTTCCCAAGAATCTGGTTGTTAGCTCTGTTAGGCACTTCTTTACTGTTGCTCCATCTTTGAGCATTTGGTTGTCCAACCATCTGGTAAAGCTTTTATCTTCTTTTGTGTAGTCATCAAAGCTGAACCATTTGACTTTGAAGTCTTATCTTCTTTCAGCGGAGGATATCCTGGATATTGTCTTGTATCATCATCAGAGTCTTGCTCTTCCGCATCCGGATCATCTGCCATGAACATGTTCTGAGCATTCGTGGGGGGAACTTGTTCCTCTGCTACCGGACCATCCGCCATGTACATGTTTTGGACTTCCGTGGAGCTGATATGATTTCTTCAGAACTTTCAGGGGTTGAAGAGCTTCTAGCCTTTGACTCTTCATCGGAGCTTCTCGGATATGTATTCCCGGTAACACATTGGACCTTCCATATTCAGTAGGCGCTCAGTTGAATATCTTCTTGATGTCTCAGCCATCATGGAATCTGCTGGCCCTTCTGCTTTTGACCTTTCTTGCTCTGTCTCAGCTCTCTTTGAAGGTCTGGATGGCTTCTGGATTTCAGAGACTGTTCCGAACATTCTTGCATAGTCGTCATGTACTGATGCATAGGTTGGAAGAGGAGGTTTGTATGAATAGGGAGCTGTGAACAATGAGGCTCTCTTATCGTGCTCTATCTTGGCTTGCTCCTTCTGAAATTCTTTTATCTCTGCCTCCTTTCTATTGAATTCTTCTCCAAAGCTTTTATTGATGATCAGCTTCTTCGGAGACTTAATCATCTGAATAGGTTGTCTTCTGGAAAGGTAATCTGGAACGATATTGGTCTTGCCTTTGACATGTTGAACTGTGAACTGATACTTAGAGAACCAATCGTTCAGTCGTAGTAACTGTTTATCTGGAACACCCTTGCCTTTTAGCTCCATGATTTGGGGGAATGAGGTGTTATCCATTCTGATTATGAAATGATGACCAATGAGATGGAACTTGAACTAATTTATGCCATTCTTGACTGCAAGTATCTCCTTTTATTCTGCATGATAATGCTTCTCTGAATCCGCATGTCCACAGTAATATTCCTTGCCATCTTCTGATTCTAAGAGGACTGCTCCCAAATAATCATCACTGGCATCTGTCTGGAGAATCCTTCTGCCTGTTCCTGGAATCCTTAGTGGCCTTGCATGCTTGCTTCAACAATTGAACTGCTGTCCATGGACTTGGGTTCTTCCTGAGAAGTTTTGACAACTTGCTGGTGTAGGTTGAACAATTAGGTTTTTCCTTAGGTAGTTGACTATTCCAAGGAACTGCTGTATCTCTTTGACTGATAGATTATTGTCAGAGAATCTCTTCATCCAAATTCCAGGTTGGTAAGTGCCATCAGTGATCTTCATTCCAAGGAACACTATGCTTTCCGTTCCTACCGTGAATTTCTTCTCTGAGAGCATCACTCCATATTTTTTGACTTTATCTGAGAACTCTTGCAGAAGAATCCTATGTTCTCCAAGTGTCTCTGAGAACAGCAGGACGTCTTCAATGTATACCAAGGCATTGTGTAGGACTGGCTCAAATATTCTGATCATTGCTTTTTGGAACAGTGATGGTGCAACCTTGAGTCCAAAGGGTATGACCTTCCACTGGTACTATCCTGTAGGAATGCAAAATGCCGTCTTGTAGCGATCCGTTGGGTGAACTCCAAGTTGCCAAAAGCCTGACTTGAGATCGAACTTTGATAAATATCTGGCTTTTCCAAGGTGTGAGAATAGCATCTGCCTTCTTGGCAGAGGGAACTTGTCATCTAGGAGGAAGTGGTTTAAGGTTTTGTAGTCGATCACCCCTCTGACTTGCTCGGATCTCTTGTTTACATAAAAGGCTGGACAAGCCCAATTTGAGTTTGTGGGTTCCATCAGCCCATCGGCAAGTAACTGTTCGCATTCTTTTCTGGCAAGACTGAGATCTTCAGGAGGAAGAAGTACAGACCTGGGTGTGTCGCCTTTGTAGAGTTGATGTCTTCGTTCTTATTGAAAGGTAATGCGACGAAGAAAGCTTCATTCTTCCATAGAGGATTGGGGTGATTGAACTGTTGATGTGAATCAGCTTCTCTTTAAGTCGTCGACTATATCTCCAAATTCTGATGATGTGTATGTTAGCGAGAACAACTGTGGTGCAGAACGGCTTGAACTCTCTCTTGTACTTTAGACCATATGGATGGACTTCTCTGTGCTTTGAAGAACAGATCAAAACCCATTAACAGGTTATGACCATGAAGCTTGCTCCCAATAACTCGAAACCATACTGTGCATTCTGGGAATAGCTGAACTCCAATTTGATTCTTGGAAATGCTGTATGGAAAGTCTTACCATCAGCAACATTGAAGTACCCGTTGTCTTCCTTCCAGGCATTATCTGGCAATATATCTGGATTCATCATGGTTCTCCTTGCTCCATCATACCAATTGCTCTGATTGGTCGTTCGTACTTCGATGGTAGGATAGTAACTTCGACATTTGGAGATGGCATTGCTTCCTGGATCGAGTTGTAGCTTCTAAGAACAGGAACCTTAATATACTGGCAACCATTCGATTGCAGTTGGATCACTTACTAGGGGATACGGAAGCAGCTTTGATGAATTTCAATTTCAATAATTTAGCACTGCTTGAACTTCGTTTTGATACCTTTCATAGATTAGAGGTAGGGAACTGGGCATGATTCTCTTGCCTGTTCACTTTCGGCTATCTTACTTTGCTGATGGAAGATTTCGATAATAAGCTACCGAGTCTATTCGGTCTTCGGAACTGATAATATGAGGACTCAAAGATTCTAACTAGCTCCTGGCTAACCTCTTTTCGTTGATCAATGCCTGCGAAGCATAGTCTAGCGGCTAGATCACCGATAGGAGTCGCCTGAGGTGCGTAGCGAACTATGATCTACCTGCTAAGCCATTAATATACTGGCTATTGAATAAAGAGATTAACCGATTGCCTTATCTTATAACCTTGTTCCTATAGTCTCGGAAGTCTAGGATTCCTTGTTTGAGTCTTCTGGCAGATGAGAGAGCCCTTCTATTCAAAAGAATGAAGTACTCTATGAAGGGAAAGACTAGGTATTCTAACCAAGAGGCTTACCAAAGTCTTATTCCTGCTGCGGTGGTTATTCAAGGAGGAGAAAGATTCTCACAAGGTAAGGCAATAGCAGAACTATTAAACAAATCCAAACATCAGACAGTGGCTAAAGGATAAACAGCTAAAGGTTCTCACCAAAGGGGGAGTTACCTAAGGGTAATAAGAAAGTCCTAAGGATCATCTAATTGATTCTGTTCATCTAATTGACTCTGTTCACGTGATTTATGAAATTCTAAGAAGCCATTTTGGTTAAGACTGAGTTCTCCACCATAACATTTGATTACTGATGAGATTTCAGTCAAAGTGACCGAGAATGTCAGTATATGCTCTTGCTTGATAAAGGAATTTGATAATATATTTAAGAAATATGGATCTATATTATTTAAGATATTTTGATCTAGATCGTCTTTATCGATAGAGTCATTCGATGAGATAACAACCTCATGCAAACACCTAGTATAGTGAGCGGATGGATATGTTTCTTCGAAGGCTAAATCGTAAATTTGAAAAAAGTAATTCATTATAATATCACTAAAGAATCCTATAGGGGGGATACCTACAAAGAGTGATTGAGTTGAGTTATAGACTGATTTCACATCTAGATAAAGATATTCTTTGATTAAAGATAAAATAAATTCATCCTCAACAAAATGTGAGAATAAGAATAAGATAGCTTCACGATCAAATATTGAGAATGTTTTGGACATGTCTAATAAATAATGATGCCTAAAGGATTTCTTGCATACAAACGAATAATGATCATCGACTTCTAGTGTAATATGCTTATAATATGGACTAAAACAGATAGAGTAAAATCGTAAATAGAGAAGATTACTTAAAGAAGTCAGAACTAGATCATCCTCTAATGTAGGTCTTATATAGTAATAATGATCATCAGTACTATGAAGTAAGTGTCGTCGACATAAAGGAGTATCCGGTGGCAGTTTCACTGCAGGTTCAAATACAAGAGGTGAAAGAGAGTACTTACCTAAAGAAATATTATGCAAAATCTTTGAAAATCTTTCCTCACTAATATCAGCATAAAGTAATTCATTTAATGTCTCATAGGTTTTAATTATTTGATTTCTCATATTAGCACGAGTTAACAACAAAGAATCATACTGATTAGTGAATCTATCCATACACTTATTATGCCCGTTATTTCTCATTATGTTGGAAATGCCAATTGAGGATCGATAGAGCCATCAGCGGAAAACCCTAAGAAGATTATTGTTAATAAACAAATACCACCTATGATCATAGACTTAGTACCATTACCCACTGAAATTTCACGCACAATAGGATATTCTTCATCAGCTACGTTACTAGTAACTTCAATATTAGATGGAATAGGAGTCACTTCAGATGGACCAGGAACGTCTGCAGGAGCTATGTCTAGCGAAGGACCAGAAAGCAGCTTATAAATTATATAACTAACTGTCAAACAAGCTACAATGAACTTAGGTGAAGACATCAATTCACGCAAAGCAGAAAGAGATGGAGAGGAGTCAGATGAAACAGAGTGAAAGGAAGAGGAAGTGGACGAGTCAGAAGAAGCTGGGTCAGGAACCACAACATTGGATCTCTCTGCACCATCATGAAGAGTGGTATTATTGGACTGAGAGGATGAAGAGGAGGTTATATCATGAGGTCCAGTAAACACCGACTGAGGGGATAAAAGGTATTCATGATGTCCAGTGAACACCGACTGAGGAGATAAAGGGTATTCATGATATCCAGTGAACACCGACTGTAAAATAGAATTAATAGCATCACGGAACTCAGATTCAGTATAATTATTAAAGATAACTCCTTCGGGAGGACCTCTTCTAACCATATCTCTGAGAATTTGAATAACAAAACCTATGATAAGTGGATTAGCAGTAGTAAGCCCAAGTGAGCGCCCGATGGAAGAAAGGACTGAATTCACACTAGAAGGATGATTCTGTGAAGAAACACCTTGCGTAGAAAGAATAGGTAACTCCCGTCTTACAACATTAGAAGCTAACTCAATATACTGATAATTTCTCTGATTACCACTTAAAGCTGCCAAACTGAGTAGTGATGCTTGAGATAAACAACTTGAGTTAAACGCTTCCCTATTGACAACAGATCTACTACCACCTAGATCCAAATTCCATTTTAGAAAATGTCGATAATAACTACCCCGATGAATTCTACGACGACGAAGACCCGAATTGGAATGAGTTACAGAATTGAAAGAGTTCAGAAATTGTAGAAGGTTCATATTAGATTTTGATCTTTTATTTTCTATCTTCAACGTTCGACGAGCTCTCTGAAAGAGAGGAGTTAGATTCTCTGCTCTCTCTCTCGAGCATAACTACGCTACCCATAGGTAAGATAGGGATCTTTTATCTAGTATTACTATGTAGTTAGGGGTCTTTTTGCCAGCTTAGCCCCACCGAATCGATGCGTGTTCCCTAGGCACACATCAGGAAGATGAATAGCTCATCTCACTTCAATGACTCGAGTTGCTACAAACCCGACTTATAGTTGTAGAGGGCAATTTTCGCTATCTGCCAATCCCGGGCCATGTGTTCTTATGAACACCCCTTCGTAAGGAAGACACATGAAGCGTAGCTCAAGCTCAAAATGGCGAGCACAGGCTTCAAGGTACCACATGAAGGTAAAGGCCAGTCAACAAGGGCCCTAGCTACTAGAATCTACTGCTAGGGCCGAAGTTTACTATGGATTTTACACCGATGATTGGAGTGCAATTGTGTATTCATATTTAAGAGATACCAGATTTGTAACGTCGGGATATCGATGTGGTGGATTGATGTACCAACATTACTATTCAAACAGTTGCCTTACAATCACCGGATCTAGGCCTAATAGTACGTGTCAAGACACCTATGTAAATCAGATATGATATGCTCAGTCATCCCAGCGACTTCTCAGCCGTGCTTTCTTTATCGAATCAGATATTTTCTTTCGTGGAGATTTGTATCTGAACACGGGAGGTGGGTAGTTCAATCCCAAGAAATTTTCTTGTGCTGCCCCCTCCTCTGTCCATTCCGTGAGTTTATTCCGAGTTATTTGTATGGGGTTATTGCCAAAATCAAATCCAAACTTGTAAGTGACAGTTAGCTCCGATCATCCGCTTCCTCGGAGCCTACGCCGGTGGATTCATCCATCGATCTACCGATCGCCTTCCTTTTCCCACCAATCTCTTTGTGTGATTTTGTCTAAAAGAAAGGAGCGACCGATAGGGAGGGAATGCAGGGCTCAGCGAAGGAGTGCGGATAGAACCACTAGAAGGGTGGGCTAAAGCTGGTATTTCTTTATATCCGTTCAGCTAAAAAATATCAAGTAGGGACCTAAGCACATCCGTCCTTTTTCATCTCCTGTGAACAGACGCACAAGAGTTCCTTTGGTACACGCCACTAGCTTTTTAACCACTTAACCGAGAACAGTCAAATCACACAATTCATAGGCTTCTCCTCTAAGGAAGTCAAAACCACATGCTCTTTCCCGTATCACCTATACGAATCCTAAGCGGGCTCTTCACGCTTCCTTTTCCTTAGTCCAAATAAAATAAGGAGTAGAACCCGGTACCAATAACCAATATGCTCAAGTCTCCCTATCGGAAACATAGTATTGGCGCGACAGGACAGAAAGGAGTGGCTTAGGAAAAAAGTCTTATTTGAATATGGAAGAATAGTTTGGCTCCTTTTAGTCGCCCCTCCGTTTCTCATTTGGAATTTCATCATAGGTAAGGCAAAGCGCTTTCTTTTAAAGAAGCATCTGGTTCACTCTTTCTTTCGTGAGTTAACCCACCCTTTGATTTTAAGGATTTGAGTAATTCGGGATCTATACTACTTGGAATGGCTCACTCATATTGAGCCATTTTGTCTAGTGGCATTCGATCACAGAAGCCCTTAACAGCTGAATAAATCACTACAATTTGTTTTTCAATTGGAAGTGGTGAATATTGTGGTTGTTTGGGCACTTCTGTAAGCCTTGCACCTCTATTGGGTAATGCCTGAGTCGCTGCATCAAGGTCTGAGCGAAGGCGGCCACTTCGCGATATTGTGCCAATTCCAGTTTTGAACTACTGCGGACTTGTTTCATAGTTTTCAACTGAGTTGCAGACCCGACGCGACTGACAGATAAGCCAACGTTAATTGCATGTCTAATTCCACGATAAAAGAGCTCTGTTTCCGAACAGATTTGTCCATCAGTAATGGGGATCACATTGGTGGGGATATAGGCCGATAGGTCTCCAGCTTGTGTTTCAATGACGGGTAACGCAGTCAAGCTACCTGCACCTGTCTGGTCTGTTCGTTTAGCCCCTCTTTCTAAGAGACGGGAATGTAAATAGAAAACTTCCCCAGGGAAAGCCTCACGGCCTGGTGGTCGGCGTAACAATAATGACATTTATCGATATGCCACCGCCTGTTTACTAAGATCATCATATATTATTAATGCATGCATGGAATTATCGCGGAAATATTCCCCCATGGCACACCCAGAATATGGGGCCAGAAATTGCAGAGGAGCAGGATCTGAAGCGGTGGCTGCTACAAGAATGGAATATTCCAAAGCATTCGCTTCAATTAGAATTAGAACGAATTGTGCCACAGTCGATCGTTTCTGTCCAATCGCTACATAGACACAATACAATGTCTCACTTTCAGTGCTTTCGTTCATTTGCTTTTGGTTTAATATAGTATCGATAGCAATAGCTGTTTTTCCAGTTTGTCTGTCCCCGATTATAAGTTCGCGTTGACCACGGCCTATAGGAACCAGGCTATCTACTGCTTTTAACCCTGTTTGCATGGGTTCGTGCAGAGGTTTATGCTCAATAATCCCTGGGGCTTTCACTTTGACACGTCTTCGTTCGTGATTGCTTAGAGCCCCTTTTCCATCAATAGGTACCCCCAACGCGTCGACCACACGGCCTAACATGGCCTTTCCCGCAGGAACATCCACAAGGGATCCAGTGCGCTTGACAAGATCCCCTTCTTTAATAGCGGTATCACTACCAAAGACAACAATGCCTACATTCTCATTCTCAAGGTTTAAGGCTATTCCTTTCACACCGCTGGCAAATTCAACCATTTCCCCAGCTTGAATCTCGTTGAATCCATAAACTCGTGCAATCCCATCTCCAACTGAGAACACTCGACCGATTTCATCTACTTGAAAATTCGTGTAAAAGTTGGTCATTCTACTTTCTAATAGAGTCGTGAGTTCCGCTGCTCTGGGAGAGAATTCCATACTAAAAGAATGAAAGTGGGGTAAGTGAAATTATCTTTCTCAATCAACGAGGAAAATAAAAATATACCTTATGAACTGAACGAAAGCACTAACCCCAGAGCTTGGGCAAAGTGGGGACCAGTATATTAATTGGTGCCCTGATTGACAAGGTCGACATATACGTCATTTAGCCAAAAAATGCTCTCGTTGTGAAAAAAACCCAGTATATTAATTGGCGGTGACTTCTTGGAGATTGACTTCTGGTAAGGTCAAACTCTCCGTAGTGTCCCTATAGACTCTCAACAGAATGTCTAGTTGGGACACGATTTTCTCTTGAAGCGCTGCTCGAGCTAAACCATCGACTTTTTCCTCGAGATTCAGAGAATTGATCTCGCCGGCTATTTTACCGGAATGTTTATACTGGGGGCTACTAAAAGGGCTATAGAGAAACTGATACCCAGGGAAAAGATGTAATCACATACTAGAATATCCATCAATACAAGTATAGCGTAGAAAAAAGATAGAATCACCATACACACTCCAGTGCGGGGACAGGATTTGAACCCGTGACCTCAAGGCTATGAGCCTTGCGAGCTACCAAACTGCTCTACCCTGCAACAATCATTTAAAATTAACTCATATTAAGTTCTTTGTTCTTAAGATTAGAATATTAGGTACTAACTTTTACTTTCAAGTGTTAAGCGTAATAAATTTCATGTAATCGGGTTCTTTTTCATCCGATAGAAGATTGTTGAGTTCTTAAAGATCAGATCATTTATGAAATGATGGTGTCATTGAAATAAACCCTCCTAAGAAACCAGTGGTCACCTCAAATCTGGTATTTGGTTTAGTTGGAGATATTCTTTGCCCGATAGCTGAGATCTCGCCAAGCATAGCCTATTCTAGTTCTAGCACCGGAAGAGAAATTGCAGAGGTGTGCAAGTATATTAAGTGCGGACACGAATGCAGTCGCGGATCAAAATATGATGAAAGAGATATTCAAGGAGAATGGAGCACTCGTGTTAGACGAAGGAGTAGGAAGCGCCAAGGACGATTGATTGCTATGCAGGCGGCCCTTGAGACGAGGAACTATCAAAAAGAAAAGAATAAGCATCGTCAGAGCAATCCGAATCAAGTTGGCAGGGGGCAAAGACTTGAAGCGAAGAGCACCGATTGACGCTCCCCAGTGTTTATTGAGCTCAAAGTGGATGAGAGAGATTTCTATGCTCTCTATGCTATGGTCTTCGCTCCGCACCTAGTCTCGGTTCAAAGACAGTGGAAGGATCCATCCATTAGCTTTTCTATCTCCACAGCCCAGTATATTAATTGGGGCCGGCACTTTCCTAATAAAATCTTTCCCCACGAGCCCTAGCATCTTCAACTTTGGCTCTCTATTGTCCACCAAGGAAACTCCAAACAACTCCACTGCGTAAGCTTGGTAGTAATAGTTCTCATCGACCCAAACAATATCTAGGGCCTTACCACTCGGTATGGAAGGACTCTTGACTTACTCGGAGACTCAGTCTTCTGACTTGGATTGGTATACTGGGGTCAATTCCACCCTATCCTCGTACCCTGCGCTGCGCACCTTTACGTACAGCTAAGGAAGATGTTCCCCTTGATCGGGGTCGCCTTCGGTCCCCTACAGGCTACGTCCTCGCTGTCTACTAAACGAGCGAATTGAGCGAGCGAAGCCTTCCTTGAGCTTCCCCCTCACCCTACAATTTCATTTCCGCTTCCCCTGTTTAGTTGGTTTGGAGGATGAATTGATTGGATACCCGAGAACCATAATCTTTCAAAGAAACAGCTTCTACGACGATAGATAGTGGTTAGGTTTGGCTCCTTCGCCCCTGCCCTTCAAACAGTATGAGAGCCTTTCAGATCGTACTGCTCACACTCCTAGATCTTCACGGCGGCACCGAAGACCACCATAGTGTGAGCTGCTCCCAGCTCCCAAAATCCCGGCCTACTCAAAAATGAGCTTGAAAGTCAATGTCAACAACACGAAAAAGTACACGTTGGTTGCCCCCAGTATAATATAGGTCTGATCATAGGTGAAATCCAATCCCTTCGCCTCGCCATGCCACTAGATCTATAATGAATGACCGGCGAGTCGGAACATGTACATAACCATGCTTCGCACCGGGCCGGGAAGAGAAAGAATTTAGAAGTACCGGGTGGGTTCGAAAATGGCCGGATTAGCAGGAGGACGGTCCCACCCTGAAACAAAGGTGTACATACAAAGAGGATTGTTATGTTGGCCCCTCCCATCTATATTGACCGAGAAGAGGGGGGAGGCTGTCGCCCTTCTCTATTTTGAGGGATCCCTCATATTGAGGATTCCGGGCTTCCCGGACTCGTAACAGACGGCTAGGAACAAGAAGAGGATAAGTAGTCTCTGCCGTTGCAGGTCCTTCTCCTTCCGCGGCCCTCTTTTTTTTGTTGTTGCCCCAATGTTTATACTAGCTAATTAAGATACTGGTAATTAAGATCACGAAAAAATGAAGAAGCTGGAATAACTCATAAAGAGAGTGGCACCTAGCCCCAAGAATAATATAGAGCGTCTGTTGTCTTTTTGAAAATAACTATACGATCTTGGACTGGCCCCCTTCGCATGACCTAGAAGGTAAGGTCCGTGCTACTATAATATAAGGCCTCAGCTGCGCTACCTCCCTCAGGACACTGTTGCGTTGCCATGGGGACGGGGTAGCCCCGACTTCTATAGGTCCTTGGTTCGACCTCCTAATGAGAATTGAGGTCCTTGCGCGGGCGTCTCATCCCTAAGACTTGCTTGATCTGTATGGAGTGCCCCGTGGTTCCTCGAGTACCAGCCGCAGAGAGGAATGCCATCAACTAGGGCGCTATTTGACACTAACCACTCGCTCGCCGGCCGCTCGGGCTCCGCGTTTCAAGTTCGGTATCCTAACCGTCTCCTCTGCTCTACCGGGAGCCTGACCCCTTCTTCTATCTTATCTACTGCCTTGCTCCTCGGCTCCCAACTACTCCAGCCGCTCGCTGTAATAGCTTGCTTCTTGGGTGGCTCGCACCCCGACCCCGGGTGGGGTGGTGCGGCTGAGCCAGAGTGGGCTCAATAGTTGGCCTATGTTTCCGGGCGCACGCGTAAAGGCATGATTAGTTCCACGAATCTCACTGCACTGACCATAGTAAACTCCTTCTCGTTGTACCAAAATGGAGGTCTGATTTAAACGACCAGGTACAGCATCACATTTGACACCTGAAGAAGGTACAACCCAACTATGAGGTACATCAGCGGGTGTTACAATCATACGTAGATGAGTTTTGGATGGTACAACCACTCTATTGTCCACTTCTAATAAACGTGATTGACCAAATTCTGGATCATCCTCTGGAATCGTATAACTGTCAAAAGTGAGTGACTGGTCATCGGAACTGTTATAGTCTGAATACTCATAAGGTTGGGTCGACGCCCGCCTCCCCCCAAACTTGACTTGCAAGTTTCCCCGCAAAAAGCTCTCCACGCCTACTAGCTGAATAATCATAGAAAAAGCACTATTCTTCTTTAGTTAGGTAGTTCTCAGAGGCCGTCAGACCAAATGTTTATACTGGGAATCGAAGGCCCGCTTACTAATAGGCAACAGGGGAGGTTGGCGTTTCTCACCCCTACTGAAAGTTAAGCTGGAACCAAAAAAGACCTGGTTCCACACACATGAGATAGGCAGAAGGTATGGGATGACCAGTTCACCACGACCCTAAGAATTTGGTAAGCAGCGGAGGGTGCAGGTGCGTAGCGAGTCTCCCCTAGCGCTTAGTCATATCAAGTGTTTGACCCTTCTCCCCCTTCCCTTAGTTTAGTTAGGTAGTTCATCTGCTTTGCCGCAAGACTCACATTCTCAATATCGCAGCTCCCAGTATATTAGTTCAGAATAGAAATCCTAGCGAGAGTCGCAGTGGTTGATACGGATTTGGAGACATAGACACTATGCTTAACGCATCGATCTCATAGAATTATTTACCAGGGGAATGAATGGCGTGGAGAACAAGGCGAGCGAAGTGAGCGGGAGGTAGCGAATTATATTCTTATAGTTCTCAGGTGCGTAGCGAGAGTGAACAGAACTTGAATTAGCGGAGTTAATGAATGGTCTGATCCTCTTCCCCGTGCTATCTAGGCTAAATGACTTGGATTTGGCATGAGAGAAGGAGCTAGTGCTGTTCAGCTAAGTAAAACACCGGAGAATCCGGCAATTAATATACTGGGGAAGAAACCCAAGATCTTAATAAGCAGAGCGTGAATAATCAATCTCGTTAACAATCAGTACCATGCCGGGCAAACCACCTGTCCCTTGGTCGAGTGGTTTCTTCCTTCATGGACAGCGACACATCGTACGTATCCCGCATCCCAGAGAAAGAAGGATATCCATATGCATACAGAAGACAGAGACCTTATTGGCAACATTCCTCCCTTTGTTCAGCCATGATTACTTCCTCAACTCCCGTAGGTGTCCAGAACTCCTAAAAGACTCGTTGCCTGATTAGGATTAGCTTAGCAACCTTCGCAATTAATATACTGGCGTTACACATACGTGCAATAACTATTCTGGTATCTAATGTGGGAATAAAGAATCTTAACCTTTCGCTTGTTGAATCCAACGGCCGCAATTAATATACTGGGCAGAACATGACCTACAATGCTGAACCAATACTATTCCATCCGTAACCATGTCCCGAATCCACCTGCAATTTTTCAGCCATATTCAATGCAAATTTTTTCAATAATTGGAACGAATTGGCTATTAATATACTTTTGCACGAATTGACTATTATACGTCATTTTGTAATATCCCTCAAAACCAACGAAATCTTGCAAAAGTCCAGGCTAAGTCCAGTATAAACATTCGGGAGGAGTGCTAGTCTGAAAGGGCCAGGAACGGAGTGTTCTTTTTTTCCATCATTTCTGCTTGACTCCGTTCCTTACAAAATGAATCCTATCAAAGATTTTTCTCCTTTGAATTACTCATGGAATTTCATTTCGCACCGGAAACTCTTCTAGGAGAAGTTCAAATCCGTTCCGTTCGGATATTGATTGGTCTTGGTTTAACATGGTTTACGCGTTACTGGTTCCCGGAAGAGTGCATTTCTCTATTAGCTAAACCCTTTCTTACCCTACCTTTACCTTTGGACTCGTATTTTGTTCGTACACAATCAACGTAAGCCTCCCCGACATATGTTGCAACGTCTCCAATAACAGGCTCTAACTTCGTCTTTCCCTTAATAAGTCATCAAATTTGGTGCTTTTCGATCCCCAGTTGCTATGTGGAACAAAGGACGAAATACAATCGATTCGTCCATTTAAGTGGTTCTCGCTTCTCCTTGTTCCTGTTCCTAACTCCTCCCCGGGTAGTTCCCCATGTTTGGCACTTTCCATACTTCGTGGGTGCAACATCAACTAATTCGCTCATGATCAAGTTACAACCTAAGATCTATGACCATATTATGTTAACTGTTCGTATTTCGTTCATTCCATCGGTATGCTCCCAGGTACCTCACATTGTGATCCGTTCGCTAGAACCAAGCGGTCTTTCTGTGGAAACCTCCACGAGCAATCGTCGTTTTTTGATGGTTTTTCCGCTTCTCACAGCAGCTCTTTCCACAGCTCTGGATATCTGGTGCCAAATCGTCGCCCGTTTCCTTATTTCTTTGATAATAGAGTTGGCTATCTCTGTGGCATTGTACAAGTTCGTGAGCTGGGTTGGACGAGTAGAATGAGGCGACCTCTGGAAGAGGTCCGGTTCCTCGGGTCTGAATTAATATACTTGATAAACAGACCTATGAAAGTGGAGCGGGGCCAATTTCTCGTACTTGCTCAGTGTGCCCCTCTTTCGTCATGTGCCCCGCCCGGTTCACTGGGTTGTTTGGCCTACCAAGCACTTGCCCGCAGCTCCTGCCGCCCGCCAAGCGGGCGGAGCGCTCGTTATCCTTATTGTTCTCTCTGCTAGGGCCCCCTCCCATTGCTCTAGCCATAAGCTATGGCAGCTACAGCTCGCACCCACTCTGGCCCGCCCTTCGAGGCCAGAGTGAGCTCAGCGGTCAGCCCCTGACGTTAGGGGGTCTTTCTCTTTTGCCAGATCTATAGAGATATTACGAGTCCTCCGTCCCAGATTCCCTCGGCCATCTGGTTCACCGGTACTACAAAAAAGTCTCATGCTTTAGTTACTGTGACAGATATATAAGTCTTATCTCGGACCACGAAGACCCCGGTCGTGCTTCTGGTTTCCATTCCCATCATCATATTGAAGGAAACTCCTCGTGCTCTGCCATAATCACTTGGAGTCCGTATCATGGTGAAGGCGCTGTGATTCTTGCTCAAAAAAGGACCGAACGCATTCGAGTTATTAACTCGTCCGAGCCGGCTGCATTCATGAGTCGCTCGTTCAACTGTCCCTCGGAGACACGGTCGATAAGTGCCATGCATGGTCGCTCCCCGTCTTTCTCTCGGTCCCACCCGGGCCCGGGTAATAAAGAAATGGATCAAAAAAGGGGACTTCTGCTGTGGGTTATGCCACCCATTACTGATGAGGGAAGTCGCATCCGTCCCATCGCAAGCACCTACAATGTCATGATCACATTGGTTTACCCTTTTTTGGTAGTTCAATAGACGGTCGCCCCTCCAACAAGAAAAGGTAGAAATATGGAAACTTCTCTGCCATTTGGATCGGAGAATTTATGGAGGAAATCGGGTTTTAAATTCCCAGAAACCGCACGATTATATAGCCAAAGGGAATACGCCACGCCTAAAATCATCCCAAGCGCCGCTAATGTGGCTACTAAGCTATTTCTTTGGAAAGCTCCTACTAAGATTGGAAATTCCCCTATAAAGCTGCTAGTACCAGGTGAACTCATATTGGCCAAAGTGGAAGAGAAGGAAATGGTAGAGAGATTCGGCATGGTGCTCACTGAACCTCCATAATATCTAACTAGTCGAGTCTTATGTCGGTCATATAGAACACCAACACATAGAAAAAGGGCTGGAGGAACCAGTCCATGACTTGACATCGGTAGAATGCTACCTCCAATTCCCTGTATGTTCTATAGAGCCAAATATTCCCCCCACTGATCGGAGTACGCCGATTACCCCCCGAACCGTACAAGATAGTTACCACCTATCATACGGCTTTCTAAAAAAAAAAAATTCTGGTCGTTCTGCAATTAATATACTTAGAGCGGATCGATGGTAGTCTCAGAGATCTGTAACCCCCGACATTTTTTACAACACGGTTCCTGCTTCCGTTTTGAGTTGCGCATCTTTCTCCCCGGGTTATAGTATCACATCGTAGACCCCCACCCCAGTTCTATCTTCCTGATCAGTGAACCGGAACATAGTGCATAGGTACTCTTCGATGCTGCGAGGACGAGACGGCGTGACATACTACGATCACGTACAGAAGTTCTGCCCTGGAACCTATCAACAGCTCCCGGGGTCCTATCGGGATAGGTAGGCCCTCGAAGTATACTGGACCGGTCTAAGTTCCCGCAAGGTCGAAGCGACCCAATTATTATAGGGTTAGTTGTCGCCGCAATTAATATAATGGCGATTTTGTAAACCGGCCCTAATTAATATACTGGCCTGAAGCTCACTAGAGGTATGTTTATCAAGTATATTAATTCGGACCCGAGGAACCCGACCTCTTCTAGAGGTCGCCTCCCCTGCCTCAGAGGCAGTAGTTCCCCATGGCTGACGGAGGAGTTTAGGCCCTAAAAAAAGGCACCGGCCCCCACTTCCCCCCACTGGGATTTTTCTTTCCTTATCTACGCACCCACTGCGTCGGCACTAAAGAGGTCGGCTTTACAGAATAAGAAGGGGGCGGGACGGGTGCTTGTGGGCCACCCTCTGCTGCAAGTGCTTGTTGGACTCCCCTTTCCCGGGAGTGGGCTGGGCTGTGTTTCCCCGGCGGCCACCTAGTAGCGGCAGAAAACGAACTCGGGTAGGCTCCGTGCGGTTCACGTTTTCTTGTTAAGAGAGAACTTCTCATTCTCTTATAGAAGCCCGCGTCCACGCGGGTAAAGCCCAGCAAAGCTGCAGGGAGCACCGAGCAATGGGGGGATGAGGGTTTTCCATGGGTTGGACCACACCACAGGCAGAAGTTCTTCCACGACAAGAGAAGGCGACCGCCAGTATATTAATTCGGGACGAGGTCCAACTGCGACCATAGGCGACCGTACTATTTTGTTACGTTCCACCGCTGCCAGAAATCCAAGGTTCCACACGAGCTCTCGTTCTGCAGCGTGATGGCGGGACCGCTAGGCGACCGGGGTGTAGGTAGAGTCAAATCTGCAGAGGTCATGCAAATACATATGCCCATTCCCTTCTGCCGATTAGAAGACGCTTTCCATTCTACGGCCCCTCAGAATAGATAGTACTGGGTTAGGCAGGTAGTACGGGCCCTTTGACTTCCAGCTATGTGCTGTGTGCGACTCCCGCAAAGCGAATGAAGGGAAGCTTGAAGAGCTTTCTCCGGCTTATGTAGTGGGCTGCGCCCCCCTAAGTATACTCTCCGACTCACTGGAGGGCTTTTGAAGGTGACGCTTTGGTGTAGTTGTAGATTGTATTGAATATAAAACAAGGCGATCAATCCGTAGTTGCCCTTCTCCGGCCTGAGAAAAGAAGCGAACTCTAGAAGCTAGGCTCTTCTTTTTTGTTTTACCTTTGGACATGAACACTATTCCGTTATCAGCTGAAACCCGTGGATTGCCCTAGTATCTTTGGGCAACTAAAAATCTTTGCCGTTCAATCTAAGATAGCGCTTATAGCTTGTAGTGAACAGCCCCCCTTACCTTATGAAACCGAAAGCTGCCTTTGGTTTGCTACTTAAGTAGTTAAGGCGCAGTTAAGCCCTTGCAACTATGATAGAGAGCCATCCGCAATATACAGCAATCGAAAACCGTCCCGCCGCAATTAATATACTGGCGATTTCATAGTTTGGACTAGGGGCGCCAATGTTTATACGTTGTCTAAGACCAATGTTTATACTGGGAGTTCCAATTGATCGGGGTCTCCAATTAATATACTGGCGCCTTTCTTTTGAATCCGCCCTTTGATTTTTAGAGTAGGGGGCGAGCAGCCCTTAAACTAATAGGCCCGGAAAAAGGCCTTTTTTTCATGGTCGCGACTGTTGTATTGTAGTAGGTCGGGGGAAGCGAAGCTTAACGTCCGCTTCCTCGTCTTGCTTCTGGCAAAGCTTCTACTTTTCTTGTTTCTCTCGTGCTTGCTAGCGCGAAGGCGTCAGGCCAGAGTCCTTTTCGCTAGGTCCAAAAGCTTTAGTCAAAGCGAAAGATCTGATCCAACAAGAATCCCGCATATTGAGCGCAGATGATATGTGGCTACTAGGCGCGATCATATCATGCCATAAATTATATATATATATATGGCTATCATATAAAGAAAGAATAGATATAGATAGTAATATACTCTCATCCCATTGATTCACGAAATGGCTCGTCGATCCAAATGAATCATTCTTATGGTATGTCTTTCTCCGCCCCGAAACTGACCCATGGCACAGCGCCCATTCGCTTTGCGCGCGGGAAGGCAACGAAGTGCAGTTCAAGAGACCGCAGCGGAGTGGAGCAGCCGCGACACGAAGTTCCTTACCTTAGCTGGATCTCGCTGGTGCCACCTAAACGGTAGGCGGCGGATGTGTGACGTTTGGAGTTGTCGTTCGTGCACCTGTCCCCAATATCAGAATGAGTGATCCGTTCCCCTGCAGATCATGGCCTTACCACTCGGTCCCGGATGGCCAACGGGGGATTCGGTATAGCGGCTCACATTTGTTTGCGCTGCGTGTTCCCGCTGGACTGGACACGTGTTAGCTGTAGGTAGTATGGTTACGAAAGTGACTTCGGTTCGCCAGTTCAGGCTCAACTCCTCGCTTTACGTTAGCGGACCCGGGGCCGGGGCTCCGTGCTCTTTCTGTGTGGGATGATGCTGGGGAATGCCCAGTATATTAATTGCGGCGAACAACAACAACACAACTACATTTTCGCAAGCACCTCCATGAGATGAGCCCAGTGCATTGGACCGATGGATAAGAGAACTGAGCTGGCCCAAAAAGCGCTTGGGCGCTCTACATACGATGTAGACTCTATTAGATACATAGATCTTTCTTTCTGATGGATCCAGAATAGAGAGTTGTCAATAGATAGAAAAAGAATGGACTTCTCTATCTCCCTACTCTTTCGATCTTTCAGAACACCATCTATCAATCGATGAATTTTCTCTTACTCTTTTCGTTCATTTCCACCACGCCATACATAATAGCCGCCACAATAAGAAAGAAGAAAGCAAAACAGCTAGATGTGCTCGCTTCACCACGCCCAAAAATGAATAATTATTCACGGGAAAGCCAATAGAAAGATTCGTAGAGCCGGTGTTGCTGCTGTCTGCGCGTAGGGCCGTCCCCCATTCCTATCCCGGGGCGCTAAGGGCTTTCGTTTTTGTACCTCCCGCTCACTTCGCTCGGACGAGGTCCTCACTTAAGCTCGCCTCATGCTTCGGTCTCCTCACTTCGGTCCCCTTAGGTATAAGTGTACTGGATCGCCTCGCCCGAAAACTTACAGGTGCCTGGCCTTTTAGTCGCACCTAGAGGTCGCCTCCCGTCTCCTTGGAATAGAATGGATCGGTCCCCCCTATAAGTATACTGGTCGACGCTTTTGTTGCGACATGCTATGTTTTCTCCCCCATTGCTAGTAGGTTGATGGGTCGCACGCCCGGCACACATGGCTACGCACCTTGCTTGTGTGTTCATAACTCAAAATAGGTGACCTAACGGCCGCCGCCCGACTAGACATACCAATAGTCACCAGATTCATATGGGCTACTGAGGAGTAGGCAATGATCTTCTTAAGATCGATCTGTCTTGAAGTGGTCGAGGGAGTATATATTATTGCAATAGTGCTTGGAGTATAAATGAAAGGAATAGAACAAAGTGTCGCTTTGGGAAACATGGGTATTGAAAATCTTAAAAACCCGTAGGTTCCCAATTTTAAAGGAATTCCTGCCAAGAAGACGGATCCAGCCGTAGGTGCCTCTACATGGGCTTCGGGTAACCAAATATGAACTGGTACCATAGGCACTTTGACGGCGAAAGAAGCGAAAGAAGCAATCCATAGAAAGATTTGGTGTCGCTCACTAAATTCTGTGGTTAATAATATTTGTAAATCGGTTGTTCCTGTTTGGAGAAGAATCAACAGAATAGGTAATAGCATAAAAACGGATCCAAGTTAAGTATATAGGAAAAACTGATATGCTGCCTTGATCTTTCTTTGTCTCGAACCCCATACCCCTATAATAATGGTAGAGTAAGGGGTGGCCCCAAAGCGGAATTGACCGGTGGTGGTGGTTGGTCGAAGCTCCAGTGGGTAGCAACTCCCTTCTCAGGGAACCGTACGTGAGACTCTCGCGTCATACGGCTCCGTCCCGAGCTTCCGTCGTCGGCCCTCGTCATTAGACCACTATGCTTGTATCCTGCGGCCTTGACTCTCTTTTCTTTTGCTGGTGGAGAACAATGCAGCTTGCGTAGAGGGGATGCCCAAGGCCCGGCCTGCTTCCCAAGAACCGCTCACTAGCTAGCCTGATTAGTGGTAGGGCCTTCGGTCTAAGAATAGTTTGGATCGGTCCCCAATTAATATACTGGGGCTGGATCGGTCCAATTAATATACTGCCCCCCCCCCCCCAATTGATCGAGGTCACCAATGAATATATAGGGCCCGGATTAATATACTTGGACTAACGGTTGCCTTGTTGGTTGTCCCTGCTCACTTCGCTCACCTCAACTACGACTACTGTGATGTGAGCGCCAATTGGTTTGATCTTTCCTCTTGTGATGCATGCAGGACCCTTTTGATCTTCATCTTTAGGACCCTATTCTCGAACCCTCTGCCGAGCTCTACCCTGACTGCATTTCTTTGGAAGGGGGCCACAAAAATGTCTCCACCTGATGCCTTAAGCCTTTCTTCGGAATTCGCTACGCACCTTCTCCCGTCGCCTCGAAGAATCGAACAGCCTCCCGAATGTTTATACTGGACTTGGTATACCCCAATTGATCGGGGTCGCCTCCGTTTGTTTTAGCAACTTCTCCTACGGTCTACTCGCCAAGAGCTCCCCGGCGACGACAGAGGCTCCCTATGGTCGCCCTGCCTGCTGTGGCGGGGCGGCTTGTTGAACAATA
Source organism: Allium sativum (assembly GCA_030737875.1). Classification (NCBI taxonomy): domain Eukaryota; kingdom Viridiplantae; phylum Streptophyta; class Magnoliopsida; order Asparagales; family Amaryllidaceae; genus Allium; species Allium sativum. The sequence goes on along the minus strand of CM060922.1, from coordinate 929,834,074 downwards.
AGACCAGGACGATTATCCCTACCCTCGGTAGCTTAGGAGTTTACGTCCATCCCTGGTCGGGTATAGTTTCCTTTCTTGCTGCGCCCTTGTAGCCGTTACCCGAATTCGCGCAAGTGTGTCCACACCCCCCTGACTTGACGAGGAATCCATTCTCGCGAACAAACACACCCCCTACACACACCTAGGAGCACTCCTTCCTGTATATCCATACAAGACCCGAGTAGGCGGGTCGAGGTCCCCAGTATATTAATTGGGTACCCACTACTCGGAGTACCCTCCCACCAAAGATGTGTGGTTCGGTGGTTCGACCAGAAATGCTATGCTTACACACAGGACTACCCCTCTTCCCGAAAGCTTCGCGGGGACGACTTTACTCTTTACTACTTTACGACGACGGAGGACCGCCCGTAGGGGGTTTACTGCACAAGGCCCCTGCAGAGGAAAAGCTTTCTCCCAGCGAATAGAAGATGCTCAGCTCCACACAACATTGGGATTGGCACGCTTTCGGGAAGAACATAGAATAGTAGAGGATCCAGCATGCAGGACACGATGATCATTAGAAATTCACGAATGAGAGATGCGGTAATATACTCTTTCCCATAACTTCTCATACCAGACCAACCCACTGAAATGCAAATAGGGATAAGAAATGTGGTCAATATCACGAAGAATAATGAAAGACCGTCTATACCCATATACAAATGGATGTTTTCATAAGGAAGCCATCGAAGGCTTTCCACAAATTGAGATTTGGCCGTAGAAGGATCGAATTGTATCCGAGGAACAAGGGGATACAAAAAAGTAATAAGAGAAGCGCACAGACCAATCAATCGTATCAGTCGTATTCTTGAATTTGGAATGAAAAGAGGAGTAATGCTTCCTAGCACGGGACACAAAATAGGACCACTTAGATCGGAATAGCATTCACAGAAATGTTCTAACATAGATGAAAATCGAACATGGAAAAGATTAGTTGACAACAGGAAAAAGATGGGGCGTCGAATTACTAAACAATAGGGGTCTTTCTGTGCAAGTCAGCTGAACCCTAATGACCAAGGGATTGATGAGTTGGTAGGGTGGTTAGGTGCAACTCTCGCCCAGTGGGAAGTCATGAGCCCCCCTGAATGAAGAAGTAGTGGGGCCCCCCACGTAAGCGCCTTTATTTAGTTTCGATTCGAAATATTGGACTTTCGAGTCTTTCTAAAGAATCCATCTGGCAAAATGAAATTCGTCGATTTCAGGTGCACCTTGCCTCAGGTAGCTTTGTTACGCCTATTCAGCTAGGTGGGGCATTGGTCATAGCCTAAATTCAGAGAAAACATCAAATTGTAATGATCCATCAAGAAGAAAGAATATTTTATATTCAAAATAAACAAATTTTATTAGACAACACAGGAAAAGAAGATCGCGAAATATGCCAGTATATTAATTCGGGGCTTCCATTTACTGAAGCCGGAGTGAACATAACATCTAGTAGTCCGTTAGGTGATACCATGAGAAGCCTGCTATTTGAAGCTAAGTATACCTCCCTAAGTATACAGCTACGCTACCTCCGGTCGCCTTTTCCTGTCAGTAAGGTTTCCGGGAGAAGGGAGAAGGCACACAATGATAATCTAAGGCGTCTATAGAGAGATCAAATCACTCTTTCTCTTCCGGGCCTTAGAGAACTTTTCAGGCAGGTGCTTGCCTTCTTGTTTGTGCGGGATATTGACCAAATGAGACAGCTGATACCGAACCACCGCTTGCGTATTTAGTCCTTCGGACCAAGTTTTTGAGATAGGGTTGGGGAGAGGCGAGTGCGTCCTACGTCTAGCTTTAGTCCTGTCCTAGTATAAACATTGGCGGTAGGAATGTCAAGTTGGTAAGCCTAAAGTTCGTAAGGCAGTTCAGTGCAAGTGGCTCATAGATGAAACCTTCCTTCGGTCTTTTAGTCGCTCCTTCGGGCGCCTTGGATGTCTCGACCGCTGATTTCATTTCTTTTTTTAATATATTTCACTTGGTTATTCGCGAGATTCACAAGAGGCACTCCTTGCTCTTTGTCTACTCCCTCATGCCATGCTGCAGGGATGGAGACCTCTCACCAGGTGCCAGGGCAAGGCTCAACCCAAGTCACAATCGAAAGCTCAGGAATAGATGAAACCTAGCTTCTTCTGATTCTCGGGATGACGAAGTAAAGCATCACGTGGTGTGAACAGTTAAGAAGAAACCCGCTCCTTTGGAGCCTGGTAAGGTAACATATGTCTCGTTGCAACCACGCACCCTTTTCTTATCTTATTGGAAATCATTCGCGTTAGAACATGTAATTTTTCAGAAAATGACTCAAGATAATATGTAATTATATCCTTTATATACTTAGCTTTGGACCAGCTATTAGATAGCATAACTACGATCCCTATTAGGGAAGAATGGAACCTTTATCTATAAGTTGGTGCTCCTAGGTTGCACACTTTACTTATACGTAGTTATTGGTCTCTTGTCAGCTTATAAAGGATATAATGAAGTCAATGCCAGTGACAGACCCGCTGGTTGTGATTGGTGTGAAAATTGATTGATAGCGAATGGTTGATTAAAATTGTTTGTGGTTGAAATTGATTGATTGTGGTTGAAAAATACCTGTTTGTGTTTGATAAATATGTGGTTGAAACCACATAGGATTAGTTTGTGGAAATGAAAAAAATATACATGCCGCATGCGTGCGAACTAGATGCATGATTCCCCATTGTCAAAAGTTGCGAGGCTTTAAGGTTGAGCAAGGAGCTGTACTAGGGACGGTCCCGGTTTTAACTACTCTGCCGTTATGCTGCCGAAATTTTGAATAATATTCATGTGTTAGAATTATTTTCCTGTGTTGAAATTATATTCGTCTGTTGAATAGAAAACCATCATGTGTTGAATCGAAATTCATTCGTTGAATTGAAATTCATGTGTTGAATGGTATTCATGTTTTGAATAAATTGTTTTAACAATAAAAATCACATTTTTACTCTATATATATAAACTATAAAAAACCTTCATGTGTTGAATCAAAATTCATTCGTTGAATTGAAATTCATGTGTTGAATGGTATTCGTGTTTGGAATAAATTGTTTTAACAATAAAATTCACATTTTTACTCTATAAATACAAACTATAGAAAACCATCATGTGTTGAATCGAAATTCATTCGTTGAATTGAAATTCATGTGTTGAATGGCATTCGTGTTTTGAATAAATTGTTTTAACAATAAAAATCACATTTTTACTCTATATATACAAACTATAGATAACCTTCATGTGTTGAATCGAAATTCATTCGTTGAATTGAAATTCATGTGTTGAATGGTATTCGTGTTTTAAATGAATTATTTTAACAATAAAAATCACATTTTTACTCTATATATACAAACTATAGAACCTTCATGTGTTGAATCGAAATTCATTCGTTGAATTGAAATTCATGTGTTGAATGGTATTCGTGTTTTGAATAAATTGTTTTAACAATAAAAATCACATTTTTACTCTATATATACAAACTATAGAAAACCTTCATGTGTTGAATCGAAATTCATTCGTTGAATTAAAATTCATGTGTTGAATGGTATTTATATTTTGAAAGAAATTGTTTTATAATAAAAATCCTATTTTTATCATCAATATGAACTATATAAAATAATCTTGTTTTGAAATAAATTGTTTTATAATAAAAATCCTATTTTTATCACCTATATTAACTATATAAAATAGTCGGGTTTTGAAATAAATTGCTTTGCAATAAAAATCACATTTTTACTATATACATGAATTGTTAAAAATAGTGAAGTGTCGAAGTGAATGAATGTTGGATAAAAATATCATTTTTATCAAATGTATGAAAAGAATATAGTTTTGAAATTGAAGAATCGATATATATACATAAATAGAATTGAAATATATCGAATAGCGAAGCTGCAGTTCGTATTTTGAAACTGTGATTTCAAATGATTAGTGCAGGGGATCTGACCATTGGATTTTCCCGAAACCGCAACCGTTGGGTTCGCTTTGGAAATATCTTTCCAACAGCAGCAACTTTGTATAGATCCAACGGTTGGATTGTCTGGAATGTTTAATTCAAATCTGAAGAAAAACAGCGCCAGAATCGATTATATTTATATATATATAATTATATTAAATCGAATAACGATGCTGCAGTTCGTATTTTGAAATCGAAACTTCAAACGATTATACCGGGAGATCCGACCATCGGATTTTCCCAAAACTGGAACCGTTGGATTCGTTTTGAAAAGATCTTTCTAATGATGTAAATTTTGTGAAGATCCAACAGTTAGATTTTCAGATATGTGTAAATCAAATCTGAAGAAAAACAGCGCCACGGCCGCGTTATGGCCCGAAGCGTCGTTTTGAATAAATTGGCTATTTTAAAATAAATAAATATAGCGATAAATCGTTATGAAATATTATAAACAATATGGATGTGAAATTTAGAAACTAATTGGAGGTTGGCTAAGTCGAATGGTTTCCTGGGTGTTAATCTGGTGTTTGTTTCGGCCTTCGGGGTTAATATTTGGGAAATCGTTCTCTTACTGATTTACGGTTAGTGACTAATGAATTGAAATGATGCATATGTAGTGTTTGTGTAGCACGTGTTTATTATATACGCGAGTTGCTCAGAAAGACTGGGTTTATCCTAATCTGAATAACGGAATCGACGATAAGAAATCGAAGATGAAGACGGTAGTTGAAGACCGGAAATCTTCACTTCGTTTGGATGGTAACTGATGTCCTGATTGGGAGGCATCCCGAAATATGGATAATGAGTGGTGATCGTCCATACGTACATGGAGATCGATGGGTTTGCGAGGTATATAGTGCCTCCGGTTTCGTTCCGACCCAGAACGGACTTTTAAATGGATTGTGTGTCTGACAGTGGAATTTATTCTATGTGATTGATAACCATCAGTTGCATGGTGTGAATTGCCTGTGTGACATGCTAAGATGCAGTGATCAGGACTTCTGCTGAAAAGCAAAGTCTTGTGATTGATGATCAAAGCACTGCCTGTGTGGCGTAGCTTTGTGTATAACGTGAATTCGCGAGCCTCACACCCCGGTATGAACCAGAAACGGGAGAAGGACCTCAGGGAGGGCATGCATTTCTTTCTAGCTAGGAGTTGTGTCAATGTTTTTACACGGCCTGACATTTTACTTATGTGGATGATGGATAGCGAGGCGCGTTGGATATATCGGTCAATACGGGACCGATGGAGTCATTCGTTGGCTCATTTGCGCCCCATAGGACGGGGAGACGTTTTGTTCAGGCATTTTAATCCACATCGGTGGACCGGCCCTGATGATCCAAGGGTCACTCGAGCTCTGATCCTGAGACATGGTAGGCTAGATTGTCTCGAATTCGGTAAGGACTATCTTTTGCCTTGGTTCATGACGGAAATCCAATTTCCAAATACGTGACTGTGCGGTTTTGATTTTATACCTATATATGGCGACATAGTGGTATGGGGCATTAATGCCATCTATGATTGATACTTATGATTTGAAATTGTTTTTGAAACATATAAACACTAGTAGTAATATCAAATGCTTTTGTTTTATTCGTATCAAACATATCTTGGCCATTATAAGGTAAAAACTCTATCCTCCGGTTTGCGTTGCATTGTGTGATGGGAACTGAGTCTTATAATGGTATCATTTTTTATAAAAAGCATTGCGATGTTTAAAAGAAAGATTTGTTTTTAAAGCACTGGCAATCCAATGGAGTAAACCCGTTCCACGAAAGTGGCGTGGTCCTGTGGTTAGCCTTATTATAAATGTGTTGAGCAGATTTCTCATACCAGTCCCACGACTGACTCGTAGTTTGTTTCACTTTCAAACTCGGGTGCCCCTTTTTCCACACGGACAGCCTTGATTCAGGTTTTAGCTGGCTTTCTCTGGATAGCTGGAGCTGAAGATGGATTCTATCATTTATCTCTTTTTATGCTGTTCAGCTCCTGTTGTACATATTATGTTTATTTCCACAGTAGACATTAATGTATGATTGAACTGTATTTGTTCTAAGTAAGATACTGTATACTGTGTAACTCTGATGATTTCATTTATCCAGTATATTATTTGTTCATTGTCTGGTGTACCTATTTATTTCTGCTCTGCTATTATCTGTTTATGTGTTATATTCCAAAGATTACCCTTTCCACCGTTAGTACGGGGTTTAGAGTCGTCTCAATTTGGTATCAGAGCTTTGGTTAAGCTTAGCTTTGGAATATAACATGTTAACGAACTCGTCAGAAATAGAACCGGTAGTGTTCTAGGACGAGTAACTCAGTACAGATAGGATCAGCAATATCCTAGTATGAGTATAGCAGAACCAGAACAACTCGTCAGAGATGGGGTCAGAAGTGCCCCAGAGCGAGTCGAGAGTATTATGTTTTTTAATAACGTATTTGTGATAATATATATAGTCTGGTTTTAGAAATATGATTTTTGAATATATAAAAAAAATATTTGAAAAGTTAAGAGAGTATGAATTAATTTGTATGATTTTGAAAAGTTAAAAACGAATTGCTTGTTGTTTGCATTGTGTGATAGTAGATTTGATTAATTAAAATTATTGAAACAATAGTTAACTTAATCAATAATAGAATGAATGGTAGAATTTATTCAATTAAATCACACAATGAACTGATTTAAAAATAGATAGAAATATATATACATGTGCATTATATATGTTTGAACAGGTAATTGGATAGCTGTTGAGTAAAGATTTTATTTGCGTGCCCGACAAATAGGTAAACCTTAATGAGTTGGATGCGAAATAATATTATATCAACTACTGTGAATGCCATTGGATGCGGAGTGCTAGTTGTTCTGTGTGTAATAATAAACGTCGCCATACGATAGTAACAATTAATTTTGAACTACATTGCATGGCATACTTCTTGAAGATAGGCATACTTCATCATATAACACATAAGCATTTGGAGCTTGTGTGACGAGGTGGAAGATTTACCATACGAGCGAGAGGCTTGTATGGCGATGACTATATATTATAGGTTGAACTGATGACTGATATGGACCATATAAAATTGTAACGATAAATTGCCAGATTAATAAAAAAAACCACATGGGTCTGGAGTTGACAATAATTACGTCTCTCTAGTTATTAGATACGGCACATGGATTATTTATTTCCCACACGGGACGAGGTGACGAGGATTTATCCTCTGGAGCAATTAAAATACACACTCCCTCAGGCTTTGACAGGGTGACGAGAATTTATTCTCTGGAGTTATTATCTGTACACGCTCCCCTGTAAACACCAGAATATATCATTATAAATATGTGCATGATTATTAGGATTTATTGGGTACCTAATACGGCCCAATAAATTTCCAAACCCCTCCCCGTACAAAGGAGGTTATGGCGAAATTTTTCGAAAATTCCGGGTGTTAGCAAATTTTTTGAAGAATTTGAAAATTCTCAAAAACTGAAAAGTTGGAGAATGGAAGTCAAATTGAACGTAGAGTTGATTAATCAAACCACTTTCGACTTTGTTCCTTTTCAGGGACGAAAAATTTTAAGTGGGGGAGATTGTAACAACCCGGAAAATCTGAACCAATTTAAATTTTTTAAATTGGCTATTTTAGTGGATTTTAAATATTTAAAATAAATATTTTAAATAATAGCGATGAAATGTATGTTTGAATCGATGTTGAAAATGAAGATAATTAATTTGAATTATAAACAAGGCCTGAAATGGCGCGGTAGTTTCAAAATTTGAATTCAAACTTTGACTGACTGTACCGGGTGCAAAACAAAACGGATTTGAGTGAAACCAAAAATATTTAAATCTGTTAGTGAATACCTTTCTAACAAATATGAAAAATCGAAGTTTCATAGTAGGAAGCAAAAGTTATGGCCAAATAAATTTTCAGAAAGGTCGCTATAGGAATTATATAGCCCGTAAAAATAGACATTTTGCAAACGAGCTCGGAATTCGACGAAACCACTTTTGTTGGATCCGGTATGTTAAATTATTACTAGGTTTCAAATTTCATAATTTTTGAAGTTAATATGTGAGCGTGGCTAAGGAAAACGTATTTTGGTCAATTACAGTTAAATTGGATCGACCAGAAATGGGCCATTTTTCAAACGGTCTTAGAATTCGACGAAACTAGTTTTGTTGGGACCGTATCGTAAAAACACAGCTAGATTTATTTTTCGGAAATTTTTAGAATCAGTTTGTGGCCCTGGCATATTGAAATGTACGTTCAAATTAAATATTGAATGTTTTATATTTTTATTTGAAGGAAAACTGACTGAAACAGTCGAATGGGCCTACGAAACATATCCCATTGTGTTCGGAATGGGGGTAAAACGCTAGGGACGACAGTCGTTGGGTTCGGATTGGAGGTCGTGTTGAAAAACCCCTTTTAAAAGCTCCCGGCCAATTAGAATTTATAAAAAAAAAAAATCTCAGAACCCCCCACCCCCCCGATCGACGACGGAAGCCATCTCGTCGCTTCCTGCCCATTTTCTGGCGAATCCACGCCGAATTAGCTCGAGCCCCAGTTGAAGTTTTTGAAGAGCTCCTCCTCCTCTCCACATCCATAGCTAGTTCGCCTCCTGCCATCGCCTGTGCGCAAAGATCCGGTCCTCCAAACTCCGACAATTTAAAGCGCCGCCGCCTCCTCTTCTCGCCGTCGAGCTACACCGGACCCACCTCGATTTGTGCGTCTCCCCTCCCTCTACGACGCAACGCAACCCGATCGTCCTCTCATGCCTCGGATTTCGTGAAAACTGCAAACCTAGTTTTGAACAGGTTTGAAACTATACGACTGTATTTAATTTTAAACTATATAATAGCAGTTTAAAGCGCTACCGTTTTTGATTTCATTGTAAAAATCATATCTTTTTCGTTTCTTGACGAAATTCAGTGAAACAAGAGACAGTGGACTCGTGTGGACGTCTTCTACATTCTAGAAGAGACCGCATATTTTTCTGAGCCTTCTGCTATTTTTGGTGGAGTGGAACCCAATGTGAGATTTATAAATTATAAACGATATGGAAAACGACGATGTATAAATTATATAATCGATGTATGAGTTATATAAGCGTTGCACACCTCTTGTATAAGCGTTGTATAAGTTGTACGTTCGACGTATAAGTTGTATATGCGTTGTAAAAATTATATATGTGTTGAAATAGAAGTGAAAAGCTATATATATATATATATATATATATGTATATATATACGCCCCTCGTCCACAAACCATGGACGATATTTATTGTTTGTGATTGGTGTGAAAATTGATTGATAGCGAATGGTCGATTGAAATTGTTTGTGGTTGAAATTGATTGATTGTGGTTGAAAAATACCCGTTTGTGGTTGATAAATATTTGGTTGAAACCACATAGGATTAGTTTGTGGAAATGTAAAAAATATACATGCCGCCTGCGTGCGAACTAGATGCATGATTCCCCATTGTCAAAAGCTACGAGGCTTTAAGATAGAGCGAGGAGCCGTACTAGGGACGATCCCGGTTTTAACTACTCTGCCGTTATGCTGCCGAAATTTTGAATAATATTCATGTGTTAGAATTATTTTCCTGTGTTGAAATTATATTCGTCTGTTGAATATAAAACCTTCATGTGTTGAATCGAAATTCATTCTTTGAATTGCAATTCATGTGTTGAATGGTATTCGTGTTTTGAATAAATTGTTTTAACAATAAAAATCACATTTTTACTCTATATATACAAACTATAGAAAACCTTCATGTGTTGAATCGAAATTCATTCGTTGAATTGAAATTCATGTGTTGAATGGTATTCTTGTTTTGAATAAATTGTTTTAACAATAAAATTCACATTTTTACTCTATATATACAAACTATAGAAAACCTTCATGTGTTGAATCGAAATTCATTCGTTGAATTGAAATTCATGTGTTGAATGGTATTCGTGTTTTGAATAAATTGTTTTAATAATAAAAATCACATTTTTACTCTATATATATACAAACTATAGAAAACCTTCATGTGTTGAATCGAAATTCATTCGTTGAATTGAATTCATGTGTTGAATGGTATTCGTGTTTTGAATAAATTGTTTTAACAATAAAAATCACATTTTTACTCTATATATACAAACTATAGAAAACCTTCATGTGTTGAATCGAAATTTATTCGTTGAATTAAAATTCATGTGTAAAATGGTATTCGTATTTTGAAAGAAATGGTTTTATAATAAAAATCCTATTTTTATCATCAATATGAACTATATAAAATAATCTTGTTTTGAAATAAATTGTTTTATAATAAAAATCCTATTTTTATCACCTATATTAACTATATAAAATAGTCGGGTTTTGAAATAAATCGCTTTACAATAAAAATCACATTTTTACTATATACATGAATTGTTAAAAATAGTGAAGTGTCGAAGTGAATGAATGTTGGATAAAAATATCATTTTTATCAAATGTATGAAAAGAATATAGTTTTCAAATCGAAGAATCGATATATATATATATATATATATATATATATATAAATAGAATTGAAATATATTAAATAGCGAAGCTGCAATTCGTATGTTGAAACCGTGATTTCAAACGATTAGTGCGGGAGATCCGACCATCGGATTTTCCCGAAACCGCAACCGTTGGGTTCGCTTTGGAAATATCTTTCCAACGGCACCAACTTTGTAAAGATCCAACAGTTGGATTGTCTGGAATGTTTAACTCAAATCTGAAGAAAAACAGCGCCAGAATCAATTATATATATATATATATATATATATATAATTATATTAAATTGAATAATGACACTGCAGTTCGTATTTTGAAATCGAAACTTCAAACGATTATACCGGGAGATCCGACCGTCGGATTTTCCCGAAACTGGAACCGTTGGATTCGTTTTGAAAACATCTTTCTAATGATGTAAATTTTGTGAAGATCCAACGGTTAGATTTTCAGATATGTGTAAATCAAATCTGAAGAAAAACAGCGCCACGGCCGCGTTATGGCCCGAAACGTCGTTTTGAATAAATTGGCTATTTTAAAATAAATAAAAATAGCGATAAATCGTTATAAAATATTATAAACAATAAGGATGTGAAATTTAGGAACTAACTGAAGGTTGGCTAAGTCGAATGGTTTCCTAGGTGTTGATCTGATGTTGGTTTCGGCCTTCGGTGTTAATATTTGGGAAATCGTTCTCTTACTGATTTACGGTTAGTGACTAATGAATTGAAATGATGCGTACATAGTGTTTGTGTAGCACGTGTTTATTATATATGCGAGTTGCTCAGAAAGACCGGCTTTATCCCATTCTGAATAACGGAATCGACGATAAGAAATCAAAGATGAAGACGGTGGTTGAAGACCGGAAATCTTCACTTCGTTTGTATGGTAACTGATGTCCTAATTGGGAGGCATCCCGAAAAATGGATAATGAGTGGTGATCGTCCAGACGTACGTGGAGATCGATGGGTTTGCGAGGTATATAGTGCCTCTGGTTTCGTTCCGACCCAGAACGAACTTGTAAATGGATTGTATGTCTGACATTGGAATTTATTCTATGTGATTGATAGCCATCAGTTGCATGGTGTGAATTGCCTGTGTGACATGCTAAGATGCAGTGATCAGGACTTCTATTGAAAAGCAAAGTCTTATGATTGATGATCAAAGCACCGCCTGTGTGGCATAGCTTTGTGTATAACGTGAATTCACGTGCCTCACACCCCGGTATGAACCAAAAATGGGAGAAGGACCTCATGGAGGGCATGCGTTTCTTTCTAGCTAGGAGCTGTGTCAGTGTTTTTACACGGCCTGACATTATACTTATGTGGATGATGGATAGCGAGGTGCCTTGAATATATCGGTCGATACGGGACTAATGGGGTCATTCGTTGGCTCATTTGCGCCCCATAGGGCGGGGAGACTAATTGTTCAGGCATTTTAATCCACATCGGTGGACTGGCCCTGACGATCCAAGGGTCACTTGAGCTCTGATCCTAAGACATGGTAGACTTGATTGTCTCGAATTCGGTAAGAACTATCTTTTGCCTTGGTTCATGATGGAAATCCAATTTCCAAATACGTGACTGTGCGGTTTTGATTGTATACCTATATATGGCGACATAGTGGTATGGGGCATTAATGCCGTCTATGATTGATACTTATGATTTGAAATTGTTTTTGAAATATATAAACACAAGTAGTAATATCTAATGCTTTTGTTTTATTCGTATCAAACATATCTTGGCCATTATAAGGTAAAAACTCTATCCTCCGGTTTGCGATGCATTGTGTGATGGGAACTGAGTCTTATAATGGCATCATTTTTATAAAAAGCATTGCGATGTTTAAAAGAAAGATTAGTTTTTAAAGAACTAGCAATCCAATGGAGTAAACCCCTTCCACGAAAGTGGCGTGGTCCTGTGGTTAGCCATATTATAAATGTGTTGAGTAGATTTCTCATACCAGTCCCATGACTGACTCGTATTTTGTTTCACTTTCAAACTCGGGTGCCCCTTTTTCTACACGGGCAGCCTTGTATTCAGGTTTTAGCTGGCTTTCTCTGGATAGCTGGAGCTGAAGATGGATTCTATCATTTATCTCTTTTTATGCTGTTCAGCTCCTGTTGTGCGTATTATGTTTGTTTCCGCTGTAGACATTTATGTATGGTTGAACTGTATTTGTTCTAAGTAAGAACCTGTATACTGTGTAACTCTGATGATTTCGTTTATCCAGTATATTATTTGTTCATTATCTAGTGTATTTATTTATTTCTTCTTTGCTGTTATCTGTTTATGTGTTATATTCCAAAGATTACCCTTGCCACCGTTAGTACGGGGTTTGGGGTCGTCTCAATTTGGTATCAGAGCTTTGGTTAAGCTTAGCTCTGGAATATAACATGTTAACAAACTCGTCAGAAATAGAACCGGTAGTGTTCTAGGACGAGTAACTCAGTACAGATAGGATCAGGAATATCCTAGTATGAGTATAGTAGAACCAGAACAACTCGTTAGAGATGGGGTCAGAAGTGCCCCATAGCGAGTCGAGAGTAATATGTTTTTTAATAACGTATTTGTGATAATATATATAGTCTGGTTTTAGAAATATGATTTTTGAATATATAAAAGATATATATTTGAAAAGTTAAAAGAGTATGAATTAATTTGTATGATTTTGAAAAGTTAAAAACGAATTGCTTGTTGTTTGCATTGTGTGATAGTAGATTTGATTAATTAAAATTATTGAAACAATAGTTAACTTAATCAATAATAGAATGAATGGTAAAATTTATTCGATTAAATCACACATTGAACTGATTTAAAAATAGATAGAAATATATATACATGTGCATTATATATGTTTGAACAGGTAATTGGATAGCTGTTGAGTAAAGATTTTATTTACGTGCCCGACAAATAGGTAAACCTTAATGAGTTGGATGCGAAATATTATTATATCAACTCCTGTGAATGCCATTGGATGCGGAGTGCTAGTTGTTCTGTGTGTAATACTAAACGTCGCCATAGGATAGTAACAACTAATTTTGAACTACATTGCATGGCATACTTCTTGAAGATAGGCATACTTCATCATATACCACATAAGCATTTGGAGCTTGTGTGACGAGGTGGAAGATTTACCATACGAGCGAGAGGCTTGTATGGCGATGACTATATATTACAGGTTGAACTGATGACTGATATGGACCATATAAAATTGTAACGATAAATTTCCAGATTAATAAAAAACCCACACGGGTCTGGAGTTGACAATAATCACGTCTCTCTAGTTATTAGATACGGCACATGGATTATTTATTTCCCACACGGGACGAGGTGACGAGGATTTATCCTCTGGAGCAATTAAAATACACACTCCCTCAGGCTTTGACAGGGTGACGAGAATTTATTCTCTAGAGTTATTATCTATACGCGCTCCCCTGTAAACACCAGAATATATCACTATAAATATGTGTATGCTTATTAGGATTTATTGGGTTCCTAATACGGCCCAATAAATTTCCAAACCCCTCCCCGTACAAAGGAGGTTATGGCGAAATTTTTCGAAAATTCCGGGTGTTAGCCAAATTTTTGAAGAATTTGAAAATTCTCAGAAACTGAAAAGTTGGAGAATGGAAGTCAAATTGAACGTAGAGTTGATTAATCAAACCACTTTCGACTTTGTTACTTTACGGGGACGAAAAGTTTTAAGTGGGGGAGATTGTAACGACCCGTAAAATCTGAACCAATTTAAAATTTTCAAATTGGCTATTTTAGCGGTTTTAAATGTTTAAAATAAATATTTTAAATAATAGCGATGAAATGTATGTTTGAATCGATGTTGAAAATGAAAATAATTAATTTGAATTATAAACAAGGTCTGAAATGGCGCGGTAGTTTCAAAATTTGAATTCAAACTTTGACTGACTGTACCAGGTGCAAAACAAAACGGATTTGAGTGAAACCAAAAATATTTAAATCTGTTAGTGAATACCTTTCTAACAAATCTAAAAAATCGAAGTTTCATAGTAGGAAGGAAAAGTTATGGCCAAATGAATTTTCAGAAAGGTCGCTATAGGAATTATATAGCCCGTGAAAATAAACATTTTGCAAACGAGCTCGGAATTCGACGAAACCACTTTTGTTGGATCCGGGATGTCAAATTATTGCTAGATTTCAAATTTCATAATTTTTGAAGTTAATATGTTAGCGTGGCAAAGGAAAACGTATTTTGGTCAGTTATAGTTAAATTGGATCGACCAAAATGGGCCATTTTTCAAACGGTCTCAGAATTCTACGAAACTAGTTTTGCTGGGACCGTATCGTCAAAACATAGCTTGATTTATTTTTCGGGAATTTTTAGAATCAGTTTGTGGCCCTGACTAATTGAAATGTACGTTCAAATTAAATATTGAATGTTTTATATTTTAATTTGAAGGAAAACTGACTGAAACAGTCGAATGGGCCTACGAAACATATCCCATTGTGTTCGGAATGGGGGTAAAACGCTAGGGACGACAGTCGTTGGGTTCGGATTGGAGGTCGTGTTGGAAAACCCCCTTTTAAAAGCTCCCGGCCAATCAGAATTTATAAAAAAAAATTCTCAGAACCCCCCCCCCCCCCCGATCGACGACGGAAGCCATCTCGTCGCTTCCTGCCCATTTTCTGGCGAATCCACGCCGAATTAGCTCGAGCCCCAGTTGAAGTTTTTGAAGAGCTCCTCCTCCTCTCCACATCCATAGCTAGTTCGCCTCCTGCCATCACCTGTGCGCAGAGATCCGGTCCTCCAAACTCCGACAGTTTAAAGCGCCGCCGCCGCCTCTTCTCGCCGTCGAGCTACACCGGACCCACCTTGATTTGTGCGTCTCCCCTCCCTCTATGACGCAGCGCAACCCGATCGTCCTCTCGTGCCTCGGATTTCATGAAAACTACAAACCTAGTTTTGAACAGGTTTGAAACTGTACGACTGTATTTAATTTTAAACTATATAATAGCAGTTTAAAGCGCTACCGTTTTTGATTTCATTGTAAAAATCATATCTTTTTCGTTTCTTAACGAAATTCAGTGAAATAAGAGACAGTGGACTCGTGTGGACGTCTTCTACATTCTAGAAGAGACCACATATTTTTCTGAGCCTTCTGCTATTTTTGGTGGAGTGGAACCCAATGTGAGATTTCTAAATTATAAACGATATGGAAAACGACGATGTATAAAATATATAATCGATGTATGAGTTATATAAGCGTTGCACACGTCTTGTATAAGCATTGTATAAGTTGTACGTTCGATGTATAAGTTGTATATGCGTTGTAAAAATTATATATGTGTTGAAATAGAAGTGAAAAGCTATATATATATATATATACGCCCCTCGTCCACAAACCATGGACGATATTTATTGGTTGTGATTGGTGTGAAAATTGATTGATAGTGAATGGTTGATTGAAATTGTTTGTGGTTGAAATTGATTGATTGTGGTTGAAAAATACCCGTTTGTGGTTGATAAATATTTGGTTGAATCCACATAGGATTAGTTTGTGGAAATGAAAAAAATATACATGCCGCCTGGGTGCGAACTAGATGCATGATTCCCCATTGTCAAAAGCTGCGAGGCTTTAAGGTAGAGCGAGGAGCCGTACTAGGGACAGTCCCGGTTTTAACTACCCTGTCGTTGTGCTGCCGAAATTTTGAATAATATTCATGTGTTAGAATTATTTTCCTGTGTTGAAATTATATTCGTCTGTTGAATAGAAAACCTTCATGTGTTGAATCGAAATTCATTCGTTGAATTGAAATTCATGTGTTGAATGGTATTCGTGTTTTAAATGAATTGTTTTAACAATAAAAATCACATTTTTACTCTATATATACAAACTATAGAAAACCTTCATGTGTTGAATCGAAATTCATTCATATAATTGAAATTCATGTGTTGAATGGTATTCGTGTTTTGAATAAATTGTTTTAACAATAAATATCACATTTTTACTCTATATATACAAACTATAGAAAACCTTCATGTGTTGAATCGAAATTCATTCGTTGAATTGAAATTCATGTGTTGAATGGTATTCGTGTTTTGAATAAATTGTTTTAACAATAAAAATCACATTTTACTCTATATATACAAACTATAGAAAACCTTCATGTGTTGAATCGAAATTCATTCGTTGAATTGAAATTCATGTGTTGAATGGTATTAGTGTTTTGAATAAATTGTTTTAAAAATAAAAATCACATTTTTACTCTATATATACAAACTATAGAAAACCTTCATGTGTTGAATCGAAATTCATTCGTTGGATTGAAATTCATGTGTTGAATGGTATTCGTGTTTTGAATAAATTGTTTTAACAATAAAAATCACATTTTTACTCTATATATACAAACTATAGAAAACCTTCATGTGTTGAATCGAAATCCATTCGTTGAATTGAAATTCAAGTGTTGAATGGTATTCGTGTTTTGAAAGAAATTGTTTTATAATAAAAATCCTATTTTTATCATCAATATGAACTATATAAAATAATCTTGTTTTGAAATAAATTGTTTTATAATAAAAATCCTGTTTTTATCACCTATATTAACTATATAAAATAGTCGAGTTTTGAAATAAATCGCTTTGCAATAAAAATCACATTTTTACTATATACATGAATTGCTAAAAATAGTGAAGTGTCGAAGTGAATGAACGTTGGATAAAAATATCATTTTTATCAAATGTATGAAAAGAATATAGTTTTGAAATCGAAGAATCGATATATATATATATATATATATATATATATAAATAGAATTGAAATATATCGAATAGCGAAGCTGCAGTTCGTATTTTGAAACCATGATTTCAAACGATTAGTGTGGGCGATCTGACCATCGAATTTTCCCGAAACCGCAACCGTTGGGTTAGCTTTGGAAATATCTTTCCAACGGCACCAACTTTGTAAAGATCCAACGGTTGGATTGTCTGGAATGTTTAATTCAAATCTGAAGAAAAATAGCGCCAGAATCGATTATATTTATATATATATATATATATATATATAATTATATTTAATCGAATAACGACGCTGCAGTTCGTATTTTGAAATCGAAACTTCAAACGATTATACCGGGAGATCCGACCGTCGGATTTTCCCTAAACTGGAACCGTTGAATTCGTTTTGAAAAGATCTTTCTAATGATGTAAATTTTGTGAAGATCCAACGGTTAGATTTTCAGATATGTGTAAATCAAATCTGAAGAAAAACAATGCCACGGCCGCGTTATGGCCCGAAGCGTCGTTTTGAATAAATTGGCTATTTTAAAATAAATAAAAATAGCGATAAATCGTAATAAAATATTATAAACAATATGGATGTGAAATTTAGAAACTAATTGAAGGTTGGCTAAGTCGAATGGTTTCCTGGGTGTTGATCTGATGTTGGTTTCGGCCTTCGGGGTTAATATTTGGGAAATCGTTCTCTTACTGATTTACGGTTAGTGACTAATGAATTGAAATGATGCGTATGTAGTGTTTGTGTAGCATGTGGCGAGTTGCTCAGAAAGACCGGCTTTATCCCATTCTGAATAACGGAATCGACGATAAGAAATCGAAGATGAAGACGGTGGTTGAAGACCGGAAATCTTCACTTCGTTTGGATGGTAACTGATGTCCTGATTGGGAGGCATCTCGAAATATGGATAATGAGTGGTGATCGTCCAGATGTATGTGAAGATCGATGGGTTTGCGAGGTATATAGTGCCTCCGGTTTCGTTCCGACCCAGAACGGACTTGTAAATGGATTGTGTGTCTGACATTGGAATTTATTCTGTGTGATTGATAGCCATCAGTTGCATGGTGTGAATTGCCTGTGTGACATGCCAAGATGCAGTGATCAGGGCTTCTGCTGAAAAGCAAAGTCTTGTGATTGATGATCAAAGCACCGCCTGTGTGGCGTAGATTTGTGTATAACATGAATTCGCGAGCCTCACACCCCAGTATGAACCAGAAACGGGAGAAGGACCTCAGGGAGGGCATGCGTTTCTTTCTTGCTAGGAGTTGTGTCAGTGTTTTTACACGGCCTGACATTTTACTTATGTGGATGATGGATAGCGAGGCGCCTCAGATATATCGGTCGATACGGGATCGACGGAGTCATTCGTTGGCTTATTTGCACCCCATAGGGCGGGGAGACGTATTGTTCAGGCATTTTAATCCACACCGTTGGACCGGCCCTGACGATCCAAGGGTCACTCGAGCTCTGATCCTAAGACATGGTAGGCTAGATTGTCTCGAATTCGGTAAGGACTATCTTTTGCCTTGGTTCATGACGGAAATCCAATTTCCAAATATGTGACTGTGCAGTTTTGATTGTATACCTATATATGGCGACATAGTGGTATGGGGCATTAATGTCGTCTATGATTGATACTTATGATTTGAAATTGTTTTTGAAACATATAAACACTTGTAGTAATATCAAATGCTTTTGTTTTATTCGTATCAAACATATCTTGGCCATTTTAAGGTAAAAACTCGATCCTCCGGTTTGCGTTGCATTGTGTGATGGGAACTGAGTCTTATAATGGCATCATTTTTAAGCATTGCGATGTTTGAAAGAAATATTTGTTTTTAAAGCACTGGCAATCCAATGGAGTAAACCCGTTCCACGAAAGTGGCGTGGTCCTATGGTTAGACATATTATAAATGTGTTGAGTAGATTTCTCATACCAGTCCCATGACTGACTCGTAGTTTGTTTCACTTTCAAACTCGAGTGCCCCTTTTTCTAAACGGGCAGCCTTGTGTTCAGGTTTTAGCTGGCTTTCTCTGGATAGCTGGAGCTGAAGATGGATTCTATCATTTATCTCTTTTTATGCTGTTCAGCTCCTGTTGTACATATTATGTTTATTTCCGCTGTAGACATTTATGTACGGTTGAACTGTATTTGTTCTAAGTAAGATCCTGTATACTGTGTAACTCTGATGATTTCGTTTATCCAGTATATTATTTGTTCATTATCTGGTGTATTTATTTATTTCTTCTCTTCTGTTATCTGTTTATGTGTTATATTCCAAAGATTACCCTTGCCACCGTCAGTACGGGGTTTGGGGTCGTCTCAAATAATTTCTATCATAGTATATGACAACTATTTAAAATCAACCAATCTACAAAATAATTCATACAATTAAACACGTTTATAAATAAACGTGACCAATGGGGTAAGTTACCTCATTGGCTCAAATCGTTAAAATAACGATTTGATATTTCACTGAAATTAAACAACGATTTAATTTCATCAGTTAAATCAACAATAAAATATATAACTAGCAAACAATCAACCAATAGCAACTAGAGCACACAAAATAAAAACACAATTTATATAAAATATAAATGGGAGGAACTTAGTGAGTTTGAGTCACCTGATTTGATTTTGTTGTCAACGGCTCATTTTAATTAAATTAAATAGTTGTTTAATTTAATTTAAATTCCGGTTGATTCCAATTCCTTTGGTCACTGTTCCACAATATAGAGTTCATTTCTACGATCCCAACGTAGCTGATTTTGTTTAATTTTGATAATAACTGCACAAGATAAATCATATAAGCATCCACTATTTATTTTAAATTAACTATCCTTAATTAACGATTAATTAGTTTAGATCAATTACATTTGTTTATTCTTAAGCGGTCCTGATCACTGCTGGTTCATTCTATTCCATCGTTCAAAGACCAACTTTCTTCATTTTGCTCAACTAACTCAGATTCCTGTTGCAAAATAAATTTTTGTATAAATACTATTTTACTTGAATTAACTATACATATTATAACAATAATAGTTTACTTGATAATAAAACATTTAGGCCCGACCTATTTTACAGTGTAATTCCAAATGTTAGGTATCGCTCCACTGTCGCTCTTCTGCAAATTTAATCCGATCAACACCTATAATCAAATTCATGTTTGTAAGTAATGTCCTTTTTATATATCATAACTAGTTTCCTAATTAGGGTTTGCCACTTATTACATTGTTAAGGGAAAAAAATCCCGGTCCAGGCTTTGCTTCCCCGTTCTAGCTTGTTCCCAATCATCTGCAGATTAATATAGATATATGATTATTTATTTTAACAAAATTTAATCCTTAATTTAATTATTATTAATAATACTAATTAATTAACCAATATAAAATGTATCACGTCCGTACTACTCCCTTCAAGCATCTAGCCTAACACCCTTGTTCTCACATTTTTGGACTCGAAATCAACAGGCCGACGTTGAAAACAATTTACCCAAATTCTTTGTCTTTTCCCAACTTTGTCTTCATTCAAAATTTCCAAACGAGCCGATCCCTTTCGCTCCTGAAACATATGCATTTACAGTGGTTTGAAAACCCTTAATCTCTCACGTGCTTCTTCTTATTACTACTTCACGTCTTTCATTCGTTCAAAATGAGACCCCCACACACAACAATTCCTTCACACTGCTGCAGCCCTCCACGACGCCCAAGGGAAGGCTGACCAACGATCTGAACTGGCCTGTCTGCGTGCCTCAGGCCCCTCTCTAATCGCCTGAAGCCAGATGGAACTCAACATTCCCTTTTTTCAGATATTCACTGACGAACGAGACCGCCTCCTGACCAAATTCAGGCCATGATGCTCCGTGAAACCAGATCTCGACCGACCATCACCAAGTGCTCGAAGGGTAGAGCGATTTTACATTTATGAGTTTCTTGAGATGATGTGTGGAATAAGAGTTGTAGAGGAAAGAAGATTGAGCATTTTTGATCGTTGGTTTCAACTGGAGGCGCTGTTTATTTTGGTTGACCATGAAGAAAGGATTTTAGGGTATTTGACCGGTTGTAGGATATATATATATATATGGGTGCTCAAATTAATATAATAATATTTACGAAACTTCAACATGAAGTAATACGCAGAAACCACCACGAACAACTTTCGTTTTCTGATAAAAATGCTAATCGTAGCATAAAAAAATATTCCGGACCCGATGGTACAGGTTTCGTCGAAATCCGAGTTCGCTTGTGAAAAGTCCTTTTTAATTATCAATGAAAAATCAAGCGTTTCAAATTTCTTTAATTACAGAAAAAATCCAATAAATTTGAGGCCTTGACATTTTACTAGACCTCTTCCTTACGGATCTAATGAAATTTATTTCGCTTAAATCGGAGTTTATTTGGCCAGTTGTTTGTTCGTTTAAAGTTGAATTGACCAAATAATATAATTGATTTGGGCGTTTATCGATGCCGCGGTCAAATGGTAAGTCCGATTGACATGAAAATTGAAATCCTACAATAGTTAATTAACATGAATCCAAGGGCACCAGTTTCGTTGCATTCCGAGACTTTTTCCTGGTGCACTATTTTTATACGCACCGCAATGTCATTTTGGACACCAAATTACCCGGTCTCCAAAAA
The DNA here is from genome assembly GCA_030737875.1 of Allium sativum. Taxonomy (NCBI): domain Eukaryota; kingdom Viridiplantae; phylum Streptophyta; class Magnoliopsida; order Asparagales; family Amaryllidaceae; genus Allium; species Allium sativum. Next base: position 929,812,151 of record CM060922.1, on the reverse strand, counting down.
TAACAAACTATATACCTATCCTGAATCTAAATGACAATACGAACTCAATGGAACTGGTTTCATAGCCTAATTCGATCGTATGTTCAAGTTACACTCAAATACCCCTCTATTAAATTAATTTAATTTAATTACGTGCTATAGAAAATGAATGGGCGTTTATGGCTACGGTGGTCACATACGACATCGGTTTGCCATGCAATTTAATACCGTGCAATAATTTAATGTTACAGTTCTAATGAAACTAATTTCATTGAAAACGGAGACCGTCTACAAAATGGCTATTTTAAAGGCCTATATTTTAATAACGATTTCCACACCGACTAATTTAAATTTTGATTTAGCCATAACTAACAGTCTATAACACGAAATATATATTTTTCTCTTCCATATGAAAGTTATAATCAACACGATTCCAACATTTCTTGTTTCATAGAAATCCGACTTATATTAGATCCTGTATATTCAATTGAAGTTCAAAACTCCATATTATGAACTACCACGCCATTTCGAGCTCGATTTATAATTATATAAATATATAACGTTCGAACTTCGTTTCAAATAACAAATTCAATATTTAAAATAATAAATTAAATTAAATATTAGACTGCCAAAAATATGGGTCGTTACGTTCTTCCCCCTTAAAATAATTTCGTCCCCGAAATTGCTAAGGTAAGAAAAATGCTACAAATCCCATTAATTTCCAAATCCCATTTATTATAAATCGAAAACAATTTATTATAATCAATATAAATTTTCAAAAATATCGAAAATTTTCTAACACATTAAATTCCCGGGAAAATTCGGTAGAGTCTCCCTTGTACGGAGTGACATCTGCGATATCGCAGGAACAATTAATATATATACATCGACCCACATGGTCGGAAAACAAAAACAAAACTCAAAATGTTATATTTTCGCGTAAGCATACCTTTTCGAGCGTTATTGAGTTGCTCAATGTATATACGATTTACTCAACCAATATCAATCTGCTTAGCCATCTGCACCTGTACTTAACTCAATTCACATATAAGTAATAAATATATGAAATTCTTAAGTAATATTTCACTAATCAACAAGTATAACCACACCAATTCCAAAATCAAGCAGATAGCATCAATTCATTACAAAATAAAGAGTTAAATCATAAATTCCAGTTCATATACAGTTTCATTCCAGTTTGATTATGCCGGAAATTTATTCTTTAGTTTATAATTAGTTTAGCCCCATTAAATTGTTGATTATTCCCATTCAACAAGATATCATCCGATAACAAGCAATTCATAATCAATAACCAAATCAATTGAATTTACATTCAATATTAATATTTTACTTTGGTTTCACATAATTGAACATCAATCGATTAATATCTGATTGATTTCTACTTAATTATTATTTATTTTTTTAATTTCCAAGTCTGTTTTATTTTATTTCAATATCATTCTTAATTAAATTACACTTATACAGGTTAAGTCTCAATTCAAATTTCCAATCCGATTTGAATTCCATTCACATTGATCAAACACACTAGTATCTCAATAATTTGATAAAATTATTCCTTTTCTATACAAAAATATATTTTGGGCAAAATTATTTCATTTACCCTCTTTTCAAAACAATATTGTATCCATTGATAGTTCAATGCTTTTCAACACTTAAACCAATAAACAATACAATACAAAACATTTATATATAAAATTTACAAATACGCTCTCATATATATACACTCAATCTCGATCTAGGGTATCACTAACCCAACCTCTATCGAGTTACACCACAGAGCCAAGGTTATTACTAAACCAATAGCTCTGATACCACTGTAACGACCTAAGGATTTTTAGTTACGAAAATCGACATAAATACAATTTTGTATCACATGTCGACCTTCGAAACACTGAAAACACCAGAACGTTATTAGAAATAAATTAGATGGTGAGATAAGAAAGAAAGAAATATTAGAAGAGAAGAAGAAGAAGAACCAACACAACACAGAGTCTCACATCGCAGCGGAAAAAAATATAATACAGAAATAAATCTTTATTGAGAGCTTTAAAAATACTTACAATCATTAGAGTACACCAACACATCTAGACAGTTATAATAATATGCCTCAGATACAACACACTGCGGAATAAATACTAGATACGATATGCCTGATCACCTCCAACACATCTTCTATAATTTGCAACATCCGATAACCTGGACCTGTATAACCCGGTCTAACCCAAGCATTTACAAAACACCGGGTCAGTCCGGTGAACCAGAGTGAGAAAAATTCGCACAGTATTAAGAGGGATCATCCAACTTGATTTTATGTTTCCAAAATCTTTTCAAAAGAAAAGGATAATCGTAAGACCAAATCCACACATAAATACAGACGGTTTTTACCTTACGATAACCCACAACATTTTTGAAATCAATATCTTTTCTGATATTATAATAATGTCTAAATACAAATAGATATCAATCTAGCGAAATGCTTGCTTCTCACACTCCATATACATAGTATACAATCAAAACCGCGGGCGCTTATTGGAGATTGGATTCTGACTATGAAAAAGGTATGGAACCATCCTGCCGATAGTGTATCTCTAGAGGGGAGTACATTGGTTCAACAAGAACGTCTTGCAACCCGGCCCACACATGACCGACCACCCATTTCGCTTGAGTGTATCGAATGTATATAACTAACGGTTGGGCTCAAACCACCATTTCCCAAAAAGGGAAAAAATCGAAATAGATTAAAGAAGCAAAGGGAATTTCTCAAGATAGGTGATTATACACCCTAATGGGAGCGACCCACATAGCCATGCTGCCTTCCCGATTTTTGTCATTTCCCAGTTGATGAGGCTTGAGGTTTGAATTTTCTTTTTGAAGTATCAGGTCACCACTCACTTTGAATGCCACATCGTCAGATCCGCCAGATATCACTAATTGACATCCATAAAAATACTCTAGTTATTCGGCAAGAGAAAAACCATTTCTCCGCCATCAACTATGGTATGTTTGAAGAAATCAACTGAGACGACCCGAACTTCCCCGTGAAGGAAAGCACGGATAGAATTGAGGACAAGACAAAATGGAACGCAAACGGAAGAACATTTCATTGTTATTACAACAATTCCATCAGAATACAAGAATATACAGAGTATAAATGAATAAATTACATTCAACAAATATCAGAGATTTAAATTACATTTAAATACATCATAGCGGAAAATAATACAAAAGAACAACTAGAAGTAATGCACGGATACAGAGCTTTCCGAGCATCGTTCCAGCTGTAAATCAGGATCCTGTGAATATAAATCTGCAAAACCAAAACTACTAGCTGCCCGTGTCGAAAATAAGGGCACCCAGAGTTTAGGTTAAAACAATAAACTCCAGGTCAGTCATGTGACTGGTGTGAGAACTAAAACAGTTAGTAATCTTTATTTTTAAAGTTAGGTAAATCAAGGGACCATGTCGTATAACACGGAACGGGTCTCCTCCCAAGAATACCAGTGCATAAAACAAACAGCGCAATGCTAAATAAAGAAAAATGAAGCTGTTATAAGACCCAGGTCCCATCACACAATGCAACGCAAGCCGGAGGATAGGGTTTTTACCTTATAACAGCCAAAGCATGCTTGATACGTTAAAAACACGTTATTTGATACTATTATAGGTGTATAGTGCCAAAACAATTTCAATCATAAATATCAATCATAGGCGGCATGAATGACCCATACCACTATGTCGCCCTACTAGGTTCTACAAATAAAACCGAAACACACGTATTGAAAATTGTTTTCCATCATGAGTCGAGGCAAGGGGCAAGCTCCTCTCCGCGTTCGAGACACTCTAGCAAATGTCCCAGGACCCCACTTTGATCCTTGGAATCGGCTGGGTCGGTCCTCTCTTACTTTTGAGGATTAGTTATTCCTGAACACACGTTTCCCGGTCCTTACAGACCTATATCCGAGACGCCTTGCATTCCAACAACCACACAGGTGAAAAGTATATAAATGTCAGGGCTGGTAGGTCACTGACACCACCCTAGCTAGAAAGAAACGTCGTGCTCTCCCAACGGTCCGTCTCCCGTTTTTGACTCATACCGAGGTGTGAGGCTCGCGAATTCACGCTATACACAAAGCTACGCCACACAGGCCGTGCTTTGATCATCAACCACAAGACTTTGCTTTTCAACAGAAGCCTTGATCAATTGCCACTTACGCGTGCCACGCTGGCAATTCACTCCATGCGACTGATGTCCATCGATATACAACCTCTGAGCTCGTACGTCTCAGAGAAGGGCGTTAAGCAAGAGAATAAATTCTCCGCCGCCAAACAGATGTATATTTGATAGAGATTAATCAACACAGAATAAATCCCAATGTCAGACACACAATCCATTTACAAGTTCGTTCTGGGTCTGAACGAAACCGGAGGCACTTTCCTCGCATATCCATCCATCTCCAAGTACGTCTGGACGGTCACCAACTGTTTCCCTCTTCTTGGGTGTACAGCCCAATCGAGATCATCAGTAATCACCCAAATGATGTGAAGACTTCCGGTCTTCAGCCACCGTCTTTATCTTCGACATCTCGTCAAATCGGTTATTCAGAATGGGTAGAAACCCGACCTTTCTGAATAACCCACGTATATAATAAACAAATGTTTCACAAACACACAAACGCCTCATTCCAGTTCAGAATATTCTTTTAATCACAAAATCACATTCTTAGGGAAAGGTTCCCATTAATTTTATCCAAGATAAATTCTTCTAAATTTATTCTTTAATCTTCCTTTGGATATCATTTCAAACTAGTCGGGATTAGCGAACCACACCGAAGTAATTATTTATTTTATTTCCCAATCCCAACCTATTTATCCCATGGAGCAAGACTGGTAATACTCCATATCTAACACCACGGTGTTATCGGTAAAATTAATTACCATTTCACGTTCAAATCTAATTAAAGATTTAACTATCGCTTTGAAGCAAAACTGGTGGTACTCCATTCTCGATCACCTTTCAGATTTGATAATTTAAATTATCAATTCACATTTCAATCTAATTAAAGATTCATTAAAACTCCACTTAGTTTTAATCTTTTCAAAAATCAATATCCTGCCTTTAACTGGGTTAAAGAACCAATGTCATATAAAACACGATTCACGATAAACCCAAAATCACACTCTATTGTTAATCGGGTTAAAGAACATGTGTTGTTCAAAACACCGCTCACGATAAACCCAAAAACCAATTCAAATTCAAATTCAATTAAATATTATTTAATTGATACACTTCATTAAATATAAATAGAAAGATTTAATCTTTTTCCCTATTGGGCTTAAGAATAGTGTTAATGAAGACACCATTCACGACAAACCCAAATCACATTTGATATTAAATACAAGGCTTTGAATAGAAAATATATCGGCTTATATTCAATATCAAATCCTGAAACCAACAAATATCGTATTGGAAATAACGATATAAAATATATCTTTCTAATTCTCATAACAATATCTGTATAGTCACGAAATCCAACATCGAAATATTCCAAAGATAATCTCGATTCAACTCCAGTCCAATTCACGTATTGGGAATATTGATTATTTTTAAAATCACTTTCAAATTCAATTTATTTATTTCAAAAATAAATTGATTTTAATTCTAGTTCAAAACCAGTTCATTTCGAAAAAAATCTATTTTTATCGTTTCAAATGTGGAATTTTTCACCCCAGTTCTTTCCAATTCACATATTATGATTTTACACAAATTATTAATATTTTTAATAATTTTATTAAGGCCCGTACAGTCGATTTCCACCAATGGCCATCGAACTGCACTTACAACGACCTTTTCTGAAATTGATTTGGACATAATTCCAAATCCAACCGTTAGATTTCAAAGTTCTAATATTCATTGGAAAGCTCTTTTCGATACGAACCCAACGGTTCCGGTTTTAGGAGAATCCGACGGTCGGATCTCCCGCAACGTCAATTCGAAGTCAATGGTCGAAATTCACGAACTGCCGCGGCGCAGCGCGTTCTATTCAGGCCATTATATATATATATAATATATATATATATATTATATATTTCGTCGATTTCCTTTTAAAACGTATTTTATAAATCGTTTTAAATTCATTTTCAAAACCGTTTCAACTCTATATTCAATTTCAAATCAAAATTGAATATTTCATATCATTACTATATAAATGATAATATTTTCAAAATGTTATATTTTGAAATCACCACTTTTTCAATATTCACTATAAAAACGAATATAATCGATATAAATATCGTTCACGTCAAAATGGCGCAACTCTAATCAACACGACTTTATATCTTTCAATAAATTCGTTATTCTATTCAACAAATGAATATTTATTCCATTCAACACATGAATCTATATTTCTTTCTTTCAACACACGACCAATCTCAACACATGAGTACTGTCAACACACAACTATTTTTGTTATGTAAAATATTTTATAAAACTATGGTATCTATCGTTTGATTTTTAATTAGACTCCACCGTAAAGTAGTTCTAATTTTAAATATGATAAAGATGTAAATTTTATTATTAAAATATTTCACTCAACACATAAATAGTTTCAACACATGAACATCGTCAACACATGACTATTTTTATATTCAACACATGAATTTCCCTTTTATAATATTCATTATTTTCCCGATTGGAATGAGGCCCAATCAATCACCATATAATGTTAATTATATGAATTCCATACAACAGCTGTATATAATAGCAATGATAAATAATCAACCATCATCCAAAGTGCACCACACAACTTCATAAGCATTAAATATAAATAATCAATGCTTACACAGTCTGTCGACCAATCGATCGACATATAATGAAATAATTGGGATTAGTGTACCCAAATATCATCCCAATACCCGTGTGGGGTTTCAAATCAACAAACACAGATTTTTATTCGTGCAGTTGGGCGATGTGTAAAATTTATCATCCCAATCAATATCAGTCAAATCAGTGTATATAAAAAAATCAGCCAATTTGTTTACAAATATTTATTTATTTACATTCACGTTAAAAAATTTATTTTTAACGATAACTAATTTATTTCAACACATGAATATATTTCATTATCTATTTCACATCAATTTCACAAACAAATTTTCACAACATATCAATCAAACAAACAAGCCATCCATCATCTGTGGATGACGGGTGTCGGGTGCTGCTAAGCACCGTCTATATCCTAGTATATATATATAACTAGAAAAAGGAATTTAGAGTGAGAAGTTCTCACCAAAGCTAATCCAATACCACGACACTTCATATGTAGGAAATCTTTGTCGTTCTCGCCTTTTTGTCGTTTTCGTTGCCCGTAGCCACTACATATATAAAAATCACATTTTTATATTGTTGTTATGTATATAAAAAAAAATCATATTTTTTTTTATAATCACTCCATATGGATAAAAATTCTATTTTTACACCGCTACTATATAGATAAAAATTCTATTTTTCTAACGCTACTATATAGATAAAAATTATATTTTTCTAAAGCTACTATATAGATAAAAATTATATTTTTCTAATGCTACTAGATAGATAAAAATTATATTTTTCTAACGCTACTATATAAAGGTCATATTTTTAACACTTCTATAATGTAAAAGTAGAATTTTCATCACTACTTCTATATGAAAATCGTATGTTTACTTTTCTAACTTCTGTATAAAAATCATATCTTTTTATTGCTAACTATATGGTAAAAATCATATTTTGATAACAGTGTTCGTATCGATAAAGATTATATTTTTATAATTCCTTTCAAACTGTAAAAATCCGATCTTTCTACTTAAAAAAATCCGTTCTTTTCTATAACAAAAATCTCGCCTTTCACTTATAAAAATATGGCCTTTTCATATAGAAAAATCAAATTTTTTTTATTTTAAAAATTCTAACTTTTTCCTATATAAAAGTCTAACCTTTTCTATATGATAAAAATAAAACCTTTTATATCATGCTATATAAAAAAAATCTGATTTTAAAATAAAACTGGAATTAAAATTGTGTGGATCCACTCACCTTGAATCGCAGCAAAGAAAGAGGTTTATTCAGCTGTCAAGGTGGATCCGCACCTTACGGAGGTGAAGCAGAAAAGAAAGGGGGTTGCTGAAAGGTACTCACGGCATGGGGCTTCACGGTTTAAAGGAGGAAAAGGGGGTTCGGAGGGGAGGGGTCTGAACGCGAGGCTGCTGGCCGGAGGGGCGGCGTCGGCTCTGGTGTCGGCGGGGAGGAGGGCTAGGGCGCGGTTTGACTGAGGGAGGGGTTTGGGTGGATCGCACGTCGTATGGGTCTGAGGGGCTTTGGCGTCGAGCTGACGCAAGGGAGGGGGTCTTGGGTTGATCGGAGAAGGGGCGGAGGTGAGGGAGGGGGGCGCGGCGATCGCTAAGGGGGAGGCGGCGTCACAGGCGCGGTGGCACGAGGGTCAATGCGGCGGCGGGTTCTCCTTTTTTTTATTTAAACCTAATTTTGAACGTGGAAATGAAAGGAAAGGGGAAGCTGAGGAGAGATAAAGGGAAGTTATATATTAAATTAATTAATTTATTTAATCTTCCTTTACTTTTCGTTCGAACTCTAATCGAGGTCCAACGATTGTCGCCCCTAGCTAATTACCTCCATTCCGAACACAATGGGATATGTTTCGTAGGCCAATTCGACTGTTTGAATCAGTTTCCGTTTAAAACAAAATTTAAATCCATATATTCTGTTTTAAACGTACATTTCAATTTACCGGGGCCACATATGGACCCGATAAATCTCAGAAAAATATTTTCTAGCTTCGTATTGACGATACGGTCTTAGCAAAACTAGTTTCGTCGAATTCTGAGACCGTTGGAAAAATGGCCATTTTCCAGTCGATTAAATTCAACTGAAACTGGTCAAACGCGTTTTCCTTTGCCACGCTCACATATTGATTCGAAAAATTATGAAATTTGAAACCTAACAATAATTTGACATCCCGGATCCAACAAAAGTGGTTTCGTCGAAATCCGAGGTCGTTTGCAAAATTGCTATTTTTAAGGGCCTGAATTCCATAGCGACTATTCAGAATTTTCAACAAGACATATCTTTTGATTCCCGCTATGAAATTTCTATTTTTCAGATTCGTTGGAAAGATATTCTCAAATAGATTCTAATATTTTTGGTTTCACTAAAATCAGGTTTATTTTGCACCCGGTATGTTCAATTGAAGTTTGAAATCAAATTATAGAACTACCGCGCCATTTTCAATTCTATTTATAATTTAAAATAAATATTTATATTCTAACGACGACGTATATAATATATACGTTCGAATTCTATTCAAAATAAATTTCTCGTCGATATTATTTAAAATAATTCATTTTAAATAATCAAAATTCGCTAAAATTGGCAAAAAAAAAATTTTAAAATGGCCCAGATTTTCGGGTTGTTACAATCTCCCCCACTTAAAACTTTTCGTCCCCGAAAAGGAACAAAATCGAAAGTGGTTTGATTAATCAAATCTACGTTCGATCTGGCTTCCATTCTCCAACTTTTCAGTTTATGAGAATTTTCAAATTCTTCAAAAATTTGGCTAACACCCGAAATTTTCGAAAAATTTCGCCATAACCTCCTTTGTACGGGGAGAGGTTTGGCCGTATTAGGTACCCAATAAATCCTAATAAGCATACACATATTTATAGTGATATATTCTGGTGTTTACAGGGGAGCGTGTATTGATAATAACTCTAGAGAATAAATTCTCGTCACCCTATCAAAGCCTGAGGGAGTGTGTATTTTAAATGCTCCAGAGGATAAATCCTCGTCACCTCGTCCCGTGTGGGAAATAAATAGTCCATGTGCCGTATCTAATAACTAGAGAGACGTGATTATTGTCAACTCTAGACCCGTGTGGGGTTTTTATTAATCTGGCAATTTTACCGTTACAATTTTAAATAGTCCATATCAGTCATCAGTTCAACCTGTAATATATAGTCATCTCCATACAAGCCTCTCGCTCGTATGGTAAATCTTCCACCTCGTCACACAAGCTCCAAATGCTTATGTGGTATATGATGAAGTATGCCTATCTTCCAGAAGTATGCCATGTAACGTAGTTCAAAATTAATTGTTGCTATCCTATGGTGATGTTTATTATTTCACACAGAATAACCAGCACTCCGCATCCAATGGCATTCACAGGAGTTGATATTATAATAAAAGTGCGTATCCAACTCATTAAGGTTTACCTATTTGTCGGGCACGCAAATAAAATCTTTACTCAACAGCTATCCACTTTCCTGTTCAAACATGTATAATGCACAAGTATATATTTCTAACTATTTTCTAATCAGTCCAATGTGCGTTTTAATTGAATAAATTTATTCTGGTTTTTATTGATGATATTCTAATCTTCTCTAAATCAAAGGCCGAAAAGGAACGAAGCCGAAAGTTGTTTAACAAATCAACTCAACTTCCATTAGTTTGACTACGGCTTAAGTTCTTCAACTTTTCAGTTTCTAAGAACTTTTCAAATTTTTCAAAAATTTGGCTAACACCCTAAATTTCCGAAAAATTTCGCCATAACCTCCCCTGCACGGAGAGCAACGGGAAAATCCCGAAATTGCCATATAGGCCTTCAGATCTCAAAAGGAAAAAGAAAAAGCCAAGCGGCTAGCCAATCGGCTCATAAAATCATCATCACCCAAACAAAACGGTAAATTATTGTAAATATGTACCTATTTGTTGGGCAAATAAATTTTATTCTCTGCTCTAGCCTCCTTGCTATGACCTGTTCAATGTAAGTACATGTATATGCAAGCAAATGCGACTAATTTTCAATATAATTCAATATTCGATACAATTAGGCTAAATGGTTCAAAATTATCAAGCAAATAAACAAACAACACAACCATCAATCAATTAGTTGATTAGAGTTTCAAATTCATAATTTTGATATATACAAAAAAAATCATGTTTTTGATGCCAATTCACAACAATGTATTTTTCTATATAAGTTTTGGTTCTCACACCAGTCTAATGGAAATATATAGATATCACACCTTCGAAACACGAACATAAATATTGATGATGCCATGGTCATTATCAACATCATCTCCGGGTGACTAGAGTGTGATTCTATATCCATCGAGTATATTAAAACTTCGAATATGCGTTCATGACGCGTATACGCGAAATCTTTATATACTCGATTGTCCAAATTCAAAATAAATAAATAATCAAATACGTATAAAATGGTTTAAATTTTTAAAACAAAAATGTTTTCATTTGAAAAATATACTCTTCACACCTGTTCTAGGATACTACTGATCCTATCTCTAACGAGTCATTCTAATTGGATATTACTAATCCAATATCTGATGAATTCTTTCGTATGGTTCTAATGTGTCTTGTTCTCGAGCTCTGTAAACCAAAGCTCTGATACCAAACTGAGACGACCCGAACTTCCCCGTGAAGGAAAGCACAGATAAAATTGAGGACAAGACAAAATAGAACGCAAACGGAAGAACATTTCATTGTTATTACAACAATTCCATCAGAATACAAGAATATACAGAGTATAAATGAATAAATTACATTCAACAAATATCAGAGATTTAAATTACATTTAAATACATCGCAGCGGAAAATAATACAAAAGCACAACTAGAAGTAATGCATGGATACAGAGCTTTCCGAGCATCGTTCCAGCTGTAAATCAGGATCCTGTGAATATAAATCTGCAAAACCAAAACTACTAGCTGCCCGTGTCGAAAATAAGGGCACCCAGAGTTTAGGTTAAAACAATAAATTCTAGGTCAGTCATGTGACTGGTGTGAGAACTAAAACAGTTAGTAATCTTTATTTTTAAAGTTAGGTAAATCAAGGGACCATGCTGTATAACGCGGAACGAGTTTCCTCCCAAGAATACCAGTGCATAAAACAAACATCGCAATGCTAAATAAAGAAAAATGAAGCTGTTATAAGACCCAGGTCCCATCACACAATGCAACGCAAGCCGGAGGATAGGGTTTTTACCTTATAACAGCCAAAGCATGCTTGATACGTTAAAAACACGTTATTTGATACTATTATAGGTGTATAGTGCCAAAACAATTTCAATCATAAATATCAATCATAGGCGGTATGAATGACCCATACCACTATGTCGCCATACTAGGTTCTACAAATAAAACCGAAACACACGTATTGGAAATTGGATTCCATCATGAGTTGAGGCAAGGGGCAAGCTCTTCTCCGCGTTCGAGACACTCTAGCAAATGTCCCAGGACCCCACTTTGATCCTTGGAATCGGCTGGGCTGGTCCTCTCTTACTTTTGAGGATTAGTTATTCCTGAACACACGTTTTCCGGTCCTTATAGACCTATATCCGAGGCACCTCGCATTCCAACAACCACACAGGTGAAAAGTATATAAATGTCAGGGCTGGTAGGTCACTGACGCCACCCTAGCTAGAAAGAAACGTCGTGCTCTCCCAGCGGTCCTTCTCCCGTTTTTGACTCATACCGAGGTGTGAGGCTCGCGAATTCACGCTATACACAAAGCTACGACACACAGGCCGTGCTTTGATCATCAACCACAAGACTTTGCTTTTCAATAGAAGCCTTGATCAATTGCCACTTACGCGTGCCACACTAGCAATTCACTCGATGCGACAGATGTCCATCGATATACAACCTCTGAGCTCGTACGTCTCAGAGAAGGGCGTTAAGCAAGAGAATAAATTCTCCGCCGCCAAACAGATGTATATTTAATAGAGATCAATCAACACAGAATAAAATCCAATGTCAGACACACAATCCATTTACAAGTTCGTTCTGGATCTGAACGAAACCGGAGGCACTTTCCTCGCATATCCGTCCATCTCCAAGTACGTCTGGACGATCACCAACTGTTTCCCTCATCTTGGGTGTACAGCCCAATCAAGATCATCAGTAATCACCCAAACGATGTAAAGACTTCCGGTCTTCAACCACCGTCTTTATCTTCGACATCTCGTCGAATCGGTTATTCAGAATGGGTAGAAACCCGGCCTTTCTGAATAACCCACGTATATAATAAACAAATGTTTCACAAACACACAAACGCCTCATTCCAGTTCAGAATATTCTTTTAATCACAAAATCACATTCTTAGGGAAAGGTTCCCATTAATTTTGTCCAAGATAAATTCTTCTAAATTTATTCTTTAATCTTCCTTCGGATATCATTTCAAACTAGTCGGGATTAGCGAACCACACCGAAGTAATTATTTATTTTATTTCCCAATCCCAACCTATTTATCCCATGGAGAAAAACTGGTAATACTCCATATCTAACACCACGGTGTTATCGGTAAAATTAATTACCATTTCACGTTCAAATCTAATTAAAGATTTAACTATCGCTTTGAAGCAAAACTGGTGGTACTCCATTCTCGATCACCTTTCAGATTTGATAATTTAAATTATCAATTCACATTTCAATCTAATTAAAGATTCATTAAAACTCCACTTAGTTTTAATCTTTTCAAAAATCAATATCCTGCCTTTAACTGGGTTAAAGAACCAATGTCATATAAAACACGATTCACGATAAATCCAAAATCACACTCTATTGTTAATCGGGTTAAAGAACAGGTGTTGTTTAAAACACCGCTCACGATAAACCCAAAAACTAATTCAAATTCAAATTCAATTAAATATTATTTAATTGATACACTTCATTAAATCTAAATAGAAAGATTTAATCTTTTTCCCTATTGGGCTTAAGAAAAGTGTTAATGAAGACACCATTCACGACAAACCCAAATCACATTTGATATTAAATACAAGGCTCTGAATAGAAAATATATCGGCATATATTCAATATCAAATCCTGAAACCAACAAATATCGTATTGGAAATAATGATATAAAATATATCTTTTAAATTCTCATAACAATATCTGTATAGTCACAAAATCCAACATCGAAATATTCCGAAGATAATTTCGATTCAACTCCAGTCCAATTCACGTATTGGGAATATTGATTATTTTTAAAATCACTTTCAAATTCAATTTATTTATTTAAAAAATAAATTGATTTTTAATTCTAGTTCAAAACCAGTTCATTTCGATAAAAATCTATTTTTATCATTTCAAATGTGGAATTTTTCACCCCAGTTCTTTCCAATTCACATGTTATGATTTTACACAAATTATTAATATTTTTAATAATTTTATTAAGGCACGTATAGTCGATTTCCACCAATGGCCATCGAACAGCACTTATAGCGACCTTTTCTAAAATTGATTTGGACATAATTCCAAATCCAACCGTTAGATTTCAAAGTTCTAATATTCATTGTAAAGCTCTTTTCGATACGAACCCAACGGTTCCAGTTTTAGGAGAATCCGACGGTCGGATCTCCCGCAACGTCAATTTGAAGTCAATGGTCGAAATTCACGAACTGCCGCGGTGCGGCGCGTTCTATTCAGGCCATTATATATATATAATATATATATATATTATATATATATCTCATCGATTTCCTTTTAAAACGTATTTTATAAATCGTTTTAAATTCATTTTCAAAACCGTTTCAACTCTATATTCAATTTCAAATCAAAATTGAATATTTCATATCATTACTATACAAAATGATAATATTTTCAAAATGTTATATTTTGAAATCACCACTTTTTCAATATTCACTATAAAAACGAATATAATCGATATAAATATCGTTCACGTCAAAATGGTGCAACTCTATTCAACACGGCTTTATATCTTTCAATAAATTCGTTATTCTATTCAACAAATGAATATTTATTCCATTCAACACATGAATCTATATTTCTTTTAACACACGACCAATCTCAACACATGAGTACTGTCAACACACAACTATTTTTGTTATGTAAAATATTTTATGAAACTATGGTATCTATCGTTTGATTTTTAATTAGACTCCACCGTAAAGTAGTTCTAATTTTAAATATGATAAAGATGTAAATTTTATTATTAAAATATTTCACTCAACACATAAATAGTTTCAACACATGAACATCTTCAACACATGACTATTTTTATATTCAACACATGAATTTCCCTTTTATAATATTCATTATTTCCCGATTGGAATGAGGCCCAATCAATCACCATATAATTTTAATTATATGGATTCTGTACAACACCTGTATATAATAGCAATGATAAATAATCAACCATCATCCAAAGTGCACCACACAACCGCATCAGTATCAAATATAAATAATCAATGCTTACACAGTCTGTCGACCAATCGATCGACATATAATGAAATAATTGGGATTAGCGTACCCAAATATCATCCCAATACCCGTGTGGGGTTTCAAATCAACAAACACAAATTTTTATTCGTGCAGTTGGGCGATGTGTAAAATTTATCATCCCAATCAATATCAGTCAAATCAGTGTATATAAACAAATTGGCCGATTTGTTTATAAATATTTATTTATTTACCTTCACGTTAAAAATTATATTTTTAACGACAACTAATTTGTTTCAACACATGAATATATTTCATTATCTATTTCAAATCAATTTCACAAACAAATTTTCACAACATATCAATCAAACAAACAAGCCATCCATGGTCTGTGGATGACGGGTGTCGGGTGCTGCTAAGCACCGTCTGCATCCTAGTATATATATAACTAGAAAAAGGAATTTAGAGTGAGAAGTTCTCACCAAAGCTAATCCAATACCACGACACTTCATATGTAGGAAATCTTTGTCGTTCTCGCCTTTTTGTCATTTTCATTGCCCGTAGCCACTACATATATAAAAATCACATTTTTATATTGTTGTTATGTATATAAAAAAATCATTTTTTTTATAATCACTCTATATGGATAAAAAATCTATTTTTACACCGCTACTATATAGATAAAAATTATATTTTTCTAACGCTACTATATAGATAAAAATTATATTTTTCTAACGCTACTATATAAAGGTCATATTTTTAACACTTCTATAATGTAAAAGTAGAATTTTCATCACTACTTCTATATGAAAATCGTATATTTACTTTTCTAACTTCTGTATAAAAATCATATCTTTTTATTGCTAACTATATGGTAAAAATCATATTTTGATAACAGTGTTCGTATCGATAAACATTATATTTTTATAATTCCTTTCAAACTGTAAAAATCCGATCTTTCTACTTATAAAAATCCGTTCTTTTCTATAACAAAAATCTCGCCTTTCACTTATAAAAATATGGTCTTTTCATATAGAAAAATCAAATCTTTTCTATTTTAAAAATTCTTACCTTTTCCTATATAAAAGTCTAACCTTTTCTATATGATAAAAATATAACCTTTTATATCATGCTATATATAAAAAAACTTATTTTAAAATAAAACTGAAATTTAAATTGTGTGGATCCACTCACCTTGAATCGCAACAAAGAAAGAGGTTTATTAAGCTGTCAAGGTGGATCCGCACCTTACGAAGGTGAAGCAGAAAAGAAAGGGGTTGCTGAAAGGTGCTCACGGCATGGGGCTTCACGGTTTAAAGGAGGAAAAGGGGGTTCGGAGGGGGGAGTCTGAACGCGAGGCTGCTGGCCGGAGGGGCGGCATCGGCTCTGGTGTCGGCGGGGAGGAGGGCTAGGGCGCGGTTTGACTGAGGGAGGGGTTTGGGTGGATCGTGCATCGTATGGGTCTGAGGGGCTTTGGCGTCGAGCTAACGCAAGGGAGGGGGTCTTGGGTTGATCGGAGAAGGGGCGGAGGTGAGGGAGGGGACGCGGCGATCGCTAGGGGGGAGGCGGCGTTACAGGTGCGGTGGCACGAGGGTCAACGCGGTATCGGGTTCTCTCTTTTTTTTAACCTAATTTTGAACGTGGAAATGAAAGGAAAGGGGGGCTGAGGAGAGATAAAGGGAAGTTATATATTTAATTAATTAATTTATTCAATCTTCCTTTACTCGTTCGAACTCCAATCGAGGTCTAACGACTGTCGCCCCTAGCTAATTACGCCTATTCCGAACACAATGGGATATGTTTCGTAGGCCAATTCGACTGTTTGAATCAGTTTCCGTTTAAAACAAAATTTAAATCCATATATTCTATTTTAAACGTACATTTCAATTTACCGGGGCCACATACGGACCCGATAAATCCCAGAAAAATATTTTCTAGCTTCGTATTGACGATATGGTCCTAGCAAAACTAGTTTCGTCGAATTCTGAGACCGTTGGAAAAATGGCCATTTTCCAGTCGATTAAATTCAACTAAAACTGGTCAAACGCGTTTTCCTTCGCCACGCTCACATATTGATTCGAAAAAGTATGAAATTTGAAACCTAACAATAATTTGACATCACGAATCCAAAAAAAGTGGTTTCTTCGAAATCCGAGGTCGTTTGCAAAATGGCTATTTTTAAGGGCCTGAATTCCATAGCGACTGTTCAGAATTTTCAACTAGACATATCTTTTGATTCCCGCTATGAAATTTCGATTTTTCAGATTCGTTGGAAAGATATTCTCTAATAGATTCTAATATTTTTGGTTTCACTAAAATCCGGTGTATTTTGCACCCGGTATGTTCAATTGAAGTTTGAAATCGAATTATCGAACTACCGTGCCATTTTCAATTCTATTTATATTTTAAAATAAATATTTATATTCTAACGACGACGTATATAATATATACGTTTGAATTCTATTCAAAATAAATTTCTTGTCGATATTATTTAAAATAATTCATTTTAAATAATCAAAATTCGCTAAAATTGGCAAAATAAAAATTTTAAACTGGCCCAGATTTTCGGGTTGTTACATCAACGTATGTAATTCCTTTGGAAATACTCTGTACCACCACACCTCCGTTAAGGTCACTCACAAAGGGAATGCATTAACTTCAGTGGAGTGTCATAAGTGTATAGAACAGATAAACTACAAAATAGACAAAATTTTAAACAGAGGAAAATATTTAAAACTTTACTTCATTGATAAAACAGCAGCTTGGTAAAATAGCTTATACAAAGAGTTGTTTTCCAACTCCAAAACACCCTTACCCATTACAACAAAGCATATATCTTGTTCAATAAAATAAAGAAGAAGAAAATTATAATGATATTCCCTAATAAAGCATGAGCCAGCCATAGCAGCGGAAAAGAGAGTCTAAAGAAATACATCGACTATCCTCGAGCTTGGAAAGAAAACTGAGCTAAGTGGTAATATTTCCTCCCTGTGAACCTTGGGGGGGAGGAACAGAAGAAAAGAAGGCAAAAGAAAATGGGTCAGACATAAGTCTGGTAAGTCTAGTGATTATTTAGCATGTAAACAGGCAAAAGACTCTTGACATGAATAAACTGAATACCAGACATAACCATGATGATAAGTATAGCAAGACAACAAATGATGATCGTTAGATATGACAAGGTAAGATACACTGAATGCGCTTTGGTTCTTTCTCTGATTTTTTTCTCTGCACCGCCCAACTAGCATTCTAACTAGTGTCTTTTATGGAACAGTCTGTATCCCCTACTCGTGTCCCAATTAGTATCCTGTGAAAAGGATCTGTATCCCCTACTAGTGTCACAACTAGTATCCTACGTTATATAATAAGGTGATCCCAACCCCGCAATTGTGGTAGCCTTTAGGTGTACATCTAGTATGAGGATCTTACCTCAATCAACCCAATTGCCACGAAGATGTCAGATGTACCCTTACTACCTTATCGATATGCTCCCTACTTGTATTAGCTTTCCTTGTGTTTGTGTCAACCGACCCTCTCTTGCATGTAGATACCCTGTGCTGGTCCCACCATAAGGTGTATCAATCCCTATGGTCGTGACCCGACACAAATTCTGGAGGCACAGTGTATACTACTGATGCCCAGTGCCAGCTTTTCCACTCCGTAGCACGTGCACGCCCATACTCCATTGGAACTACACTGCTACATCCCCTGCCGCTATTTTGACTGCTTATAATCATCCCAGTAATCATGCCCCACCCTACCTAGTTCAGGGTACCGTGATACATTTATGTGGGTTACTGCTGAAATTGGTCCCCGTTACTAGGATTTTCTAGGGTCTATTCGTATACTCCCCAAATTGGTTAAGTGTTATCCATCCATTCAAGTTAACTTAACCCGTCCACACATCATGTCATGTTGGTTAAGTGTTTCTTATTAACTTAACCATTCTCATTCAATCATGTTGTAATTGGTTAAGTGTTTCCCCTTAGCTTGACTCCATTCGTTTATCGTGTTATATTGGTTAAGTGTTTCCCATTTACTTAACCCCACTCGTCCATCATGTTATATTAGTTAAGTGTTTCCCATTAAATTAACCCCACTCGTTCATCATGTTATATTGGTTAAGTATCATCAATCCAGTCGAGTTAACTTAACCTACCTACTTGTCATGTTATATTGGTTAAATGTTGCCCTCTTGTGTTACTTAACCCTATCACACATCATGTAGTATTGGTTAAGTGTTGACTTCTTGCGTTACTTAACCCTATCACACATCATGTTATATTGGTTAAGTGTTTCCCTCTTGTGTTAACTTAACCTTACCACTTGTCATGTTACATTGGTTAAGTGTTGCCCTCTTGTGTTAACTTAACCCTACCACTTGTCACGTTACATTGGTTAAGTGTTGCCCTCTTATGTTAACTTAACCCTACCACTTGTCACGTTACATGGGTTAAGTATGGCCCTGTTGTGTTAACTTAACCCTACCATTCTTAGCCAGTCTGTTCTTAGCTTTAATTCACTCATTAAAGCACCAACCTCTCACATTTTATCTATATTGTTGTGGTCGCTGGATGTGCCGGGCGGTTCCGGGCAGTCTTACACCGCAACTCAATCTAACCTCGGGTTTTTGGGCTTAATGCCCTAACCTCTCACATTAGATCTATATTGTTATGGTTGCTGGATGTGCCGGGCGGTCTTACATCATAACTCAATCTAACCTCGGGTTAGGCATATTCATTTTTTAATTAATATACATATTTACTATTTATGTTCATATGTAAATTATCCACAATTGTTGTCAATTCGAGTCATGCCCCATTTACCCTCTAAATTATGTCCATAATTCTAGGTATATAAATTCTACCATTTCATGCTACTAATCATTTGCATGATTATGAGCCAATCTATGCCAATAGCATGTGGTTTAATAATTTTTCCCCAATGTCTCCCTCGTTATTCGTTCGCATAATTCACATAGAACGTTAGGCATGAAAATTTGCCTAACTTATAAACAAAGGGGAAAAGAAAGGGACATGTAACATTCCAACAGGCATGAACAATATAGATCAACATGTGTAGTATAAATTTGGGATAGAGCGACATAAACTTAATTAAGCACATGAACGTGATCTTACATTTAAATTAGATCCAATTAACATGCGAACTAGCATAGATCTAATTATATAAGCATGAACTTTATAGATCTTAATTATAGGTACTAGCTTGGATCTAAACATGTAAGCATGTATGAACATAACTTATCATGTAATTTGCATATACAGCGTGGTAGGTTCAATTGTGTCAGTCCAACAGTTTCATAAGCATAGGATGTACAATATGATAAATCTGTCACAACAGTTCCATAGGCATGATAGGTTCCATTTTGTCAATCCAACAGTCTCATAGGCATGTTAGGTTTCATTATGTCAATCACAATAGTCTCATAGGCACGATAGGTGTCATTACATCAATCACAATATTCTCATAGGCATAGGCAATTCAGAATTGACAAAAAGGATAGGCACGAATAGAATTAGGCATAGTGCTAGATCTAGTTATTACTGTCATGATTTCTTATTAGGTGTTCACATCTAAACAATAACTGTACTTACAGAAAAAGGACGGATCTTGATTTATGGGATCTGATTTCTGAATTTGAAAAGCTATTCTTTGATGTAGACGCTTGATTCTCTAGTTCTTCTAATTGATTCCTAGTTTGAATTTGATTCTCTAGTTTGGGGTAGATGGATGAAGGCTAGGCCAGTTTGTAGATGGACAGCATGATGGCACCATAGTCTTAGGGTTATGAGGTTAGGGACTAGGTTTGGCTACGTATATATAGATGTCTAGGATTAATTCTAGCCTTTAGATTAGTTTAGGAGAAATCATAGCCATCAAACCAAAGAGATGTGTCATCCAGCCAATCATGGCACGACACATAAACCCTAACACCTCAGATATTAGTCATTGGCCATTCAGGGAAGGCCACATCAGCTCAGAGCTCGTCACAGGAAGTAGATTTAAAAAGGGGTCGACTCCCTACGGGGGTGGGGGGGGGGGGGTGGGGGGGTTGACACCTATGTCAACTCCCTTATATCAGGGTCGACACCTATGTCGACTCCCCCTGGGGTGTCGACACCCCTGAGCGGGAAATTTCCCGCTCAGGCTGCTCTTACTAGATTCTGAAATTTGAACTGTTTTCTGATTTGATTTATTATTATATTTAGTTACTGTTTAAACTTGAAAACTTCTGAACTCCAAAACTTCTCCATACGGAGTCCGATTCACACAAACTCGGACTCTATCTCAAGCAGAATTCCGAGACGAACGCAATGGCGTAACCCATTTTACTCAATTCCTCTTTTAAAAATTAAGTGTTCTTAGATTCATTAATTTTAATATTCATAAAAAATACGGGGTGTTACATTCTCCCCTCCTTAAAGGATTGCGTCCTCGAAATCTCTAAGTTAAGAAGACTGTATCCTAACATCCATCATCCATCTACTCAACCATCAATCACAGGCATCTATTGTCCTTAAAATACTTCTAATGCTTTCATGATCATATGCATAGTGTGTGTATATGTCCTTATCTAATGCAAAATCAGGCGGTCTACTGATTCAGTTGACCTCCTTAATGCAAATTATGTTAGTGCCATGAGTCCAACATGTATGCAGTTATTCCTATGGTACTTTATAACTTTTGTATGAGTGCACAATCATCCATTCAAATGCATCATCCATATGATATCACATCAAGTTTCAATCCACATAAAAATCCACTAATGCATATGCAATATGGAAGTGACGGAGCCGATCTAGTGCCTAATATGCGTGTATATGCATCCACGTGCTACCATTAGCATACACTTACATCCACTTGCATCCACCAAACATAACATGTCTCAAACACATGTTTACATCCATTGGCTTCTACCTAAGGATCTAGGATAGGACCGAGAGGATATACTTAAAAGATAAAGACTAGCATGCGAATAAACTTTACAGAAAAAGAGAGATCAAGGATATACCCTCGAAAGGGTATGATGCGCGTACCTAGCCTTCAGCCTTCTAAGTCGCATCTTCTTGAGCTTCACCCCATTATGCTCTGACTGTCTTAACTTCACGATTGCGTAGCTTCTTAATTTCTGTTTCCAAAATATGAGTTGGAACCCATTACACTGTCGCCTCTCGTTCTACCTCTTCTCCTTCTAGTATACTCGGGACTACAACTTTCGCTGTGTCATGCTAACATTTCCTCACAGGGTCTTCAAAATTCACTGGTGGGTATTCCATATGGAAGAACTATCTCTTGAAAATAAACAGATGCTAACCACGCTTCCAAGTGTAGTTATTGAGGTGATTAGAGGTCTCTTCTCTACTTAACTTATCCATTGCGTTAATTATGTGAGAGTCTTTTCTCTGTGAAGTTCCTATTTGATCCAAAAGCGTAGGTCTTACTCCTAGCGATGCCAACTACTAACTTAACCAAAGATTTTAAAATCAAAGGTGCATATGTATTCTGAACTTTTCCTTTTCACATAAAGAGGACTTGAAGTCAACCTTTTTCTTCTTAAGGCATCCGCTACGACCTTACCCTTCCTTTTCACACCAAAATGGCGCCTAGTACCATGCCACATGCATCCTTGTATACCGTAAACCTTTTATTACCGTATGGTAAAATTCAAAATTGGGGCCATTGTAATAGCCCTCTTTGATCGTTGGAAAGCGATATCACAATCAATATCCCAAGCAAAGGTTAGATTCTCTTTCGTTAATCTAGTAAGTGGGGTTAATACCTTTGCAAAGTTCTTAATGAACTTCCTATATTAACCTGCTAGTCCAAGAAAGCTTCTTACTTCTGCTGCATTCCTTGGGACCTTCCGGTCTTGCATCGCAACTACTTTTGCGAGATCTACAACTATACCTTCTTTGGACACTACATGTCCTAGAAACCTTACTTCTTCTCTCCAAAAATTACATTTTTGGAGAACTTCGCCTTAAGTTGATGTGCTCGAAGTGTATCCATGACTTCTCTTAAATGTAAAGCATGTTCTTACCAACTCTTAGAGAAAACCAAAATATCATCAGTGCACAAGCGATCTGAACCTTCCACCTTTGTAGTGAAAACAACTAGAGCACCCCATTCAGAAATACTTCGCTTTATGAACCTTTTCTCAAGTAACTCTTTTACTTGTTTACCGAGCCCTTCCATTTCCTTGGAGTCGTGTGTCGTACGGGTAATGCAACTGGTTTGGCGTTATCCACCAAGTATATACAGAAATCTATTTCACGTTTTGGGGGTAAACCCTTCACTACATCAAAGACATCGGGATACTCATGGACTACTTAAACAGATTGCAAATTATCAACAGATGTATCAAGAGATTCTAGGTAACTAAGCACGACAAAACCCTTAGGGTTACACGAGATTTCGAGGGTATTACCGAGGTGAGTCAAAAGTCTAACTATCCTCCTTTCCCTATCGAGAATGGAACCATTACTGGATAAACAATCCATCCCTAGAATCAACCCATAGCCCATGAAACCAAAAGCGTAAACATTGTATCTAAACTTAACGCTTAGTATAGATATTCCCAACTCCAAACAAATCATAGATAAATGAGCCGAACTATCAAATGGATTTGAGACAATAATGGGATCTTCTAATATACTAGTACTAAGGTGCAGAGACTCAACTATGGAAACAAATAGAAAAGAATGTGTAGCGCTAGAATCAAATAAGTTTCTAATAGGATGATTGAAAAGAAAAACTAAACTTTCAACAGAAACGTTCCTACTTTTCTTAGTGAGAGCATGCAATTGCCCTCTAGAAGATTATGTCCATTTCCCTTGTCCTTGTCCTTAGGGCAATCCTTGATAAGATGCCTTGCCTCACCATACTGAAAACAACCACCTGTCTTCTTCTTCCTACAATTAAATGACCCACTATACCACAGAAAAGACACTTCTCCTTGTCGCAGGATCTATTATTTCTTCCACTCTTCTTATATTCCAATCCCTTGTTTGTGACTCTTCTACTTTGGCTTCTTTCTTTTCACCTTTCTCCTTCTGCATGGATTAATCCATATCAACAAGCTTCTTATCCTTGGGCTTGGGCTTGTGCTTCTTAGCCCAAACTCCCTTATTCTCATCCTTACTATCCACTACTACAAATTAGGTCAGTTGCTTCGCCTCATTTGCTTCAGTTGTGCTCAGAACCAAAGCAAATACGATCATTTGCTTCGGTTTTCCATACAACTGAAGCAAATGTACCAAGCAAATAGTTTCATTTGCTTCTATTGTGCTCACAACGGAAGCAAATAGTATGATTTGCTTCTTTTGTGCTAAAATTTGAAGCAAATGCACTGAAGCAAATAATGTTATTTGCAACGGGTCCTTATGAACCGAAGCAAATGCATCGAACCAAATAATGTTATTTGCTTCGTTCCTTAAGAACAGAAGCAAATGCATTATTCCAATAAACAATTTATTCTAATTAATGAGTAGCAATAAGTAATTTAAAATTACTAGATATTACAATTAATCAATAACTATTATTTTCATCTAATACTATATTATAATTAGTATACTTAATAAATTAGAATTAGTGTTTATTAATTGCATTTAATAATTAATAAATACAATTAACAATCAATGTTGAATATTTAATAATTAATAGATAAGTAATAATTAGTAAATGTATTTAATTATCAATTATGTTCATTATTGAACAAGTAATAGTTAATTAATATAATTAATAAGCTAGATGTAAATAAATTATAATTGGTGAATATATTTAGTTGTTAATTGATAATGAATACATTTTATTATCAATAAACCAGAAGTAAATAGGTAGTTTATAAATCAGAAATAAAATAAATTAATCTGTTAATAGTTGATAAGCTAGAAAAAACGGATGAATAATAGTTAGTACGTAACTGAAAATACTTTTAGATAACGTGTGAATGCACGGTTCGGTTTTAGTCCCCACCATACAATTCTAACCCGATATATAACCGCCTGATCCATTTCTCACAACGCTTAACCCTAATAGCCGCCACATCCATCTTCGTGAAGTCCCAATTCAAACTATCGGCCATGGTGAAATCAATAAAGGAGTGAGGCGTGGATTAGTTGTTTCCAGTAAATCTCACTCGCGGATCACCGTGGGCATGGTCACGGAGTTTCCTGGCATCGTCCTTCGCTTTACTGGGTTGTTCTCTGACCTTAATTTGAATCAGCGCTTCGTGTTTAAGTGCAAATCTGAGAGTTCGAGCATTCAGCTGACTGGTTCACGATCTATTCCAAAATTCCACGATGAGGAATATTAATTACAACATCGATTTCTTGAAATCTGGGGCGCTTTCGATGTCCTGAAAGTGAGATGGAGGTTGTAGCATCGATGGAATATTGAGCTTATGTAAGAAAACTATGGATACTGGGCTGGTATTTGCGATGGGAAGATGCACTCGAGATTTCGATGATCGCTACGGCTGCAACGTGGTGATTTAGTAAGTATATCTTACTTTATTTTAATTTATAGTGAATGAACTCTATTGTATTTGGTGTGATTTGATTTCATATTAGGAGATGATGACCTGGTAGCCTTATATGCATAAATTTCTTTCAAAAATAGTTTGATGTTGATATGTCTGATTAAAATGTGATATGTAGATTGATGAATATACACTGTTAAGATAAAACTATTATCATAGACTGATTTTTACGCCATATTTGATTGGTTTATATAACTTCTGGCATCATCTACAAATAGGAATGTAAGAAATAGGCATATAATCTTCTCCATATCATTTACAAATGGGCAGGTCTTGGTTCATATTTGTATTTGCTTGCTTATCATCATGTATATAACTACAGTTTCTAGCATCTTCATATTTTGTGGCTGACCATATTAATATGATTATTTCTCTTAATAACAGATAGCTGTCTATGATATGGTCTTTACGTTATTTGCTCTCCAAATAATCTATAATTGAACCAAAATACAATTTGCATTCAAGCATTATAAAAATGAGTTTTCTGAAAGCATTCATGCATTTATTTTTAAGTTATGCATAAATTATGAATGAAGCTACCCCTTTTGTTTGCCTTGTATCATTACTTAATGGCCAGTTTGTATAATACGTTGTCTTGAAACATATATATTGTTTGTCCTACCTGTTGCTTTTGTTTATTTTTTTAAATTTAGTTATTTACATATTTAATGGTAACATGTGAACCTACAAGCGGCCCAAAACACTAAATAATATATAAAGTTTTTTTTTACCCTTTCTACTTGTTAAGCTACATTTTTGTTGCATAAGCCGTTTGCGTTGACCGTTAAGTTACATGAGGTGGTTTTATTCAAGTTCTTATTATAGCTTGGTTCTTTTTCCTTTCATTCTTTTTTGAACTGCTCTTGTCTAGCGTTTATTGGCACTATGTTGTACTACATAAGTCATGGTCATGCTATAAAACTGCAATATAGTAGATTGTTTACAGTGTGATATTGGGACTGGATTTTGTTATGCACCATGAATTTTCTACACAAGTCTCTAATTGATAGAGCCTGAACCATAATTCATTATTTATAACACTGGCATTTTGTAATTTACACTACATAAATTAAAATGCCTGATATCAGCATGCTAAACTCATGATAATTAGATTTGTTAAGACTCTTGGTTTTAAGTTAATAATAACCATTTTAGTTTGGCTTAATCAAAATAACACCATGCATTTTCTTTTATATATGTAACTCAAATATTAAAATACTAGAATAAGGTTTGCTGATGTGCAAATCTGCCTGCACATCTTTAGAGAATTGTTTGGAAAAATCTTATGACGTATCAACTTTCAGATAAGGCCTCCATTTATTTATTTTTAATGATAGGATAATGCCCAGATTCTGTGTAGGTTTACACCCATATACATGCTTATCCAGGAATATCACATACTGTGACATTACCCTGACCCTCATTTTTGACCATTTTCAAAAGTAATGGTTCTGATATCTTACATCTGTGTTTGATAACACTGGAGGTACATCACTGTTGCAGACCAAAATAAGCCACTGTGAAGAATATTTGATTAACAAAAACACTTCTAATCTACAATAATAATTTTTATTCTTTTAATGCAATTTTGTTCAAAAATAAGAAAAAGTAGCAAAATGAATAAATCCAAACCATTGGTTCTTCCTATTCTTAATTTGAAGGTATAAAACTGCATTCCCATTAGTCAGGTTGCCTCTTTGTAAACATAGAAAATTTATATGACAAAGACAAATGACTTACATAGCCTATTTACCTTGATTGTGAAAATTTGAGTATTACTGAGCATAAACAGGCATATGACTAAGTATAAAACTGCACTACAACAGATTGTTTGTAGTATGTGGTATATGTTGATATTTCTTTGTATCACATGTAAATTATGTTTAATTGATCTTTTAGTTTGTAGTATGCTTGCATTATGTTGTGATTCTGACATTTGAATTGTATTGTAATAGGTGACGGGCTATATTGAGGCTGTTTGTGCTATGTTTAGAGTGGGAGCTACATCACGTAAATGCCGGGCTATATTGAGGCTGTTTGTTTTATGTTTAGAGTGGGAGCTACATCATGTAAATGCCGCAGTACGTCTTGAAGCTGTGATGTTAGTAAGATAGAATTTTTAGTTTGTATTTTTTTCTTTTGTAAATTGTTGATACTCCTCGTTTTGTACAACATTAGATTTACTAGATGTTCCATTTTATTGTATTAAGATCAGATTTTAACGCTATTAATGAATTATATTATTTTGTATTATGTTGCTCTTAAATGTATGATTATTAACACTATCAATGAAATTTTATATTTATTTGTGTATTGTTCTGTTCAAATTATATTATATGAATGCAAGCAACAATTATTTGTTTTGGTATGTACGTATTTATATTGCTGCATAAATATAGTGAAATGTAGGGTAATTGTTTTTTTATTAAAGGGGCATTTTGCTTCGGTTATAATCATAACAGAAGCAAGAAGTATACCATTTTTCAGGCTGATGGTGCACTTTTTTGCTTCTGTTGTGCTACCAACCGAAGCAAAAAAAGTAGGTCTTGCTTCTGTTGTGCTACCAACCGAAGCAAAAAAAGTAGGTCTTGCTTCGGTTGAGCAACCGAAGCAACAGATTTTAGTCTGTTGCGTCGTCTTCATTTGCTTCGGTTGTTGAACTGAAGGAACAGAGGGTAAACAACCGAAGCAACTGACCTATTTTGTAGTAGTGATCCTTGTATAGCTTGTTGACAAGTTTCTTGAAACTACCTCCATCGCACAGCAACCTACAAAGCTTGAATGAAGATATACCGTAGGTGAAACTACTACGGCTACAGATGGAGGTTGGGCACTACTTCGCTCCCAACATGTGCCGTATGCCTATGAAACTATGGCGAAAAGAAAGGAAGAAGAGGTTCAAATAGAGAATCAAAAGATAATGCATATGGCTTTTAGGGAATATGCCTTTTAAAAACAATACTTTTCTCTTGAAAAACGCTTCTTTGAAACATGTTTTAGATAACACCCCCTTTAAAATATGCTTTTGAAAAATCTTTTATTTGTTTTGGTAACCTTCAGCTCTTATACCGCGTGTAACATCATACCTACGTTAAGGTCACTCACAAAGGGAATGCATTAATTTCAGTGGAGCGTTATAAGTGTATAGAGCAAATAAACTACAAAGCAGACAAAATATTAAATAGCAGAAAACATATAAAACTTTACTTCATTGATAAAACAATAGCTTGGTAAAAGATTTGTTTTCCAACACCAAAACACCCTTACCCATTACAACAAAGCATCTGTCTTATTTAACAAATAAAGAAGCAGAAAATAACAATGATATTCCCCAGTAAAGCATGAGCCAGCCATAGCAGTGGAAAAGAGAGTCCAAAGCAATACATCTGTTATCCTCGAGCTTGGAAAGAAAACTGAGCTAAGTGGTAATATTTCCTCCCTATAAACCTTGGGGGGGGGGGGGGAACGGAAGAAAAGAAGGCGAAAGAAAACATGTAAGAGATAAATCTGGTAAGTCCAGTGATTATTTAGCATGTAAAAAGGCAAAAGGATCATGACATGAATAAACTGAATACCAGACATAACCATAATGATAAGCACGGCAATACAACAAATGATGATCATTAGATATTTCAAGGTAAGATACACTGAATGCGCTTCGGTTCTTTCTTTGATTTCTTTTCTCTACACCACCTAACTAGCATTCTAACTAGTGTCTTTTATGGAATGATCTGTATCCCCTACTAGTGTCCCAACTAGTATCCTGTGAAAAGGATCTGTATCCCCTACTAGTGTCCCAACTAGTATCTTACGTTATATAATAAGGTGATCCTAACCCCGCAATTGTGGTAGCCTTCAGGTGTACATCTAGTATGAAGATCTTACCTCAATCAAACCAATTTCCATGAAGATGTTAGATGTACCCTTACTACCTTATTGATTGGCTCCCTACTTGTATTAACTTTCCTTGTGTCTGTGTCAACTGGCCCTCTCTTGCGTGTGGATACCCTGTGTTGGTCCCACCATAAGGTGTATCAATCCCTATGATAGCGACCCGACACAAATTCTAGATGCATAGTGTATACTGCTGATGCCCAGTGCTTGCTTTTCCACTCCGGAGCACGTGCACGCCCATACACTGTTGGAATTACACTACTGCACCCCCGGTCGCTATTTTGACTGCTTATAATCAGCCCAGTAATTATGCCCCACCCTGCCTAGTTCAGGGTACCGTGATACATCTATGTGGGTTACCGTTGAAATGGATCCCCGTTACTAGGGTTTTCTAGGGTCTATTAGTATACTCCCCAAATTGTTAAGTGTTATCCATCCATTCAAGTTAACTTAACCCATCCACACGTCATGTCATGTTGGTTAAGTGTTTCTTATTAACTTAACCCTTCTCATTCAATCATGTTGTAATTAGTTAAGTGTTTCCCCTTAGTTTAACCCCATTCGTTCATCATGTTATATTGGTTAAGTGTTTCCCATTTACTTAACCCCACTCGTCCATCATGTTATATTAGTTAAGTGTTTTCCATTAACTTAACCCCACTCGTTCATCATGTTATATTGGTTAAGTGTCATCAATCCAGTCAAGTTAACTTAACCCGCCCACTTAGCCCCACTCGTTCATCATGTTATATTGGTTAAGTGTCATCAATCCAGTCGAGTTAACTTAACCCACCCACTTGTCACGTTACATTGGTTAAGTATTGCCCTCTTGTGTTACTTAACCCTGTTACACATCATGTTGTATTGGTTAAGTGTTACCTTCTTGTGTTACTTAACCCTGTCTCACATCATGTTATATTGGTTAAGTGTTGCCCTCTTGTGTTAACTTAACCCCACCACTAGTCATGTTACATTGGTTAAGTGTTTCCCTATTGTGTTAAGTTAACCCTACCATTCTTAGCATGTCTGTTTCTTATCTTTAATTCACTCGTTAAAGCACCAACGTCTACCATTAGATCTATATTGTTGCAGTCGCTGAATGTGTCGGGAGGTTCCGGACAGTCTTACACTGCAACTCAATCTAACCTCTAGTATTTGGGCTTAATGCGCTAACCTCTCACATTAGATCTATATTGTTACGGTTGCTGGATGTGTCGGGCGGTTCCGGGCAGTCTTACACCGTAACTCAATCTAACCTTGGGTTAGGCATATTCATTTTTTAATTAATCTACATATTTACAATTTATGTTCATATGTAAATTATCCACAAGTGTTGTCAATTTGAGTCACGCCCCATTTACCCTCTAAATTATGTCCATAATTCTAGGCATACAAAATCTACCATTTCATGCTACTAATCATTTACACGATTATGAGCCAATCTATGCCAATAGCATGTAGTTTATTATTTTTTTCCCCAACGTCTCCCTCGTTATTCGTTCGCATAATTCACATAGAACATTAGACTTGCAAATTAGCCTAACTTATAAACAAAAGGGAAAAGAAAGGGACATGTAACATTCCAACAGGCATAAACAATATAGATCAACATGTGTAGCATAAATTTGGGATAGAATGACATAAACTTAATTAAGCACATGAACGTGATTTTACATTTAAATTAGATCCAATTAACATGCAAACTAGCATAGATCTAATTGTATAAGAATGAACTTATATAGATCTTAAACATGGGTATTAGCTTGGATCTAAACATGTAAGCATGTATGAACATAATTTATCATGTAATTGGCATATACAACATGGTAGGTTCAATTGTGTCAGTCCAATAGTCTCATAAGCATAGGATGTACAACATGATAATTCAGTCACAATAGTTCCATAGGCATGATAGGTTCCATTTTATCAATCCAACAGTCTCATAGGCATGTTAGGTTTCATTATGTTAATCACAATAGTCTATAGGCACGATAGGTGTCATTACGTCAATCACAATAGTCTCATAGGCATAGGCCATTCAGAATCGACAAAAAGGATAGACACGAATAGAATTAGGCATAGTTCAAGATCCAGTTATTACTATCATGATTTCTTATTAGGTGTTCACATCTAAACAATAACTGTACTTATAGAAAAAGGACGGATCTTGATTTCCGAGATCTGATTTCTAAATTTTTAAAGCTATCCTTTGATGTAGATGCTTGATTCTCTAGTTCTTCTAATTGATTCCTAGTTTGAATTTGATTCTCTAGTTTGGGGTAGATGGATGGAGGATAGGCCAGTTTGTAGACGGACAACATGACGACACCATAGTCTTAGGGTTATGTGGTTAGGGTCTAGGTTTGGCTATGTATATATAGATGTCTAGGATTAATTCTAGTCTTTAGATTAGTTTAGGAGAAATCAGAGCTATCTAACCAAAGAGATGTGTCATCCAGCCAATCATAGCACGACACATAAGCCCTAACACCTCAGAAATTAGTCATTGGCCAATCAGGGAAGGCCATATCAGCTCTGAGCTACTAAAATTCGTCATAGGAAGCAGATCTAATAAGGGGTCGACTCCCTTGGGGGGGGGGGGGGTTGACACCCCTGAGCCGGAAATTTCCTGCTCAGGCCACTCTTGCCAGATTTTGAAATTTGAACTGTTTTCTGATTTGATTTATTATTATATTTAATTACTGTTTAAACTTGAAAACTTCTGAACTCCATAACTTCTTTATACCGAGTCCGATTCACGCAAACTCGGACTCTATCTCAAGCAGAATTAAGAGATGAATGCAATGGTGTAACTTGTTTCACCCAATTCCTCTTTTAAAAATTAAGTGTTCTTAGATTCGTTAATTTTAACATTCACAGAAAATACTGGGTGCTACATACTCTGTCAGACACCTGTCCATAAAAGTCATCCAGGAAGAGGATGAACCGAAGGCACCCTCCTACCACATCCAAGGAATCACCCTATAGATTAGTAGCGAGTAGTCCTTGCGTTTCGTAGATTCCAACAACGATAGAACCACAGTATATCTTAGCTTGCAGATCGAAGATTATTAACAGTTCTTCTGTTTATGAAAATCTACGATCTTCAACTCTCCATCTCGATCATCTTCTGATATCATCACGTATTTTTTGGTCGGAATGGTTTTCGAATATAAATTCGATCTCGGTCTACCCGTACCAACAACCGTATTGGAAAGATTTGATAGTCAGTGATTTAACTATCAAAATAAACAGTGATTCAATCATGAACATCCAATGAGTCCACTGGTTCAGTATTCAGCATCAATTGACCTACTAATTAAAACAAATGTAAATTTAAAACTCCCAAATATTTCGATATTACAAATATAGTTTTTCGCTTCTTATTTATCATGAGATTATTCTTTAAACAAGTTCATTTTTATACTTAGAAAAATTCCATATTATATCCAGTTTTCTATTTTCACTTTTAGAAGATTAGTCACATTATTATATAATAATGGAAATTAATTCAGCTTATTACTCGTAAAACAACGTTACGAAATATCTTTTATTCATTACTTCAGAACAATAATCCACACTTATTCTTATAGAATAAAACTCATCTTTTACATTTCCTTTTTAAATCTTGACAATATCGTTATAATTCACGCAATCCCTTTTTATTTTCCTTTTCACTTTGGAACTCTCATTATATATATATTCCCAATTTTCACTAAATGTTGCAGTATTATTTCTTTAATCTGAAATAATAATTTTCACTAACACCTTTTACCATTACAACTAATATCATTCTCGGATAATTCTGATGTCGTTCAAGATGGAGTATTTAATTACCTCTCAGACCTTGACCAACAACGTTCATATCTTAAGATAGATACGAGTTGTATTCTAATATTTCATTCAATATCAACATAATTTCCATTTAACCATTTCATTCAAAGTACGGTTTCATACAACCTTCTTATCTCCTTGAAATTCTCTTTCTTGAATATAACATTATTCCTTAATTTAATAATTAAGTAATTCCTTATAAAACACCAGTTTTTAACCTTCGTCTTTTTAAAACAATTTCATTTCATAATTCGGATTTGTTTATCAAATCCTATGATCCACTTCTTTACCCAAATTCACTTTTACCAATCCCTTTCCCAGTCTATTCAACCATTCCTGCTTTTGTAATCTTATTTTAATTCCGCTTCATATTTAATCACATTATTATGTAACATTAATTAACGCTTTAACATCTTGAACCTCATTTATATAACACTGGTCTATTATAAACCCCCTTTCATCCTATGATCCACTTCTTTACCCAAATTCACTTTTACCAATCCCTTTCCCAGTCTATTCAACCATTCCTGCTTTTGAAATCTTATTTTAATTCCGCTTCATATTTAATCACATTATTATGTAACATTAATTAACGCTTTAACATCTTGAACCTCATTTATATAACACTGGTCTATTATAAACCCCCTTTCATCCTTTTCTTCTTTTTGCTAAATTTGACTATTAAGTAAGCATTTGATTCAAGCTATCGTATCCACTTGAAATTCCTTTTATAACTTTGTTATAAAATTTAGGTTTTCAATATAAATCCCGTACACAAACTCCTTTCACCATTCAACTGGATTTCATTTCAACTTCAATTACTTTTTAAATGAATTTCCACTAAAAAGTAATTCACTAAAAAGTAATTTCCTAAATTATTATTAATTAATATAATAATTTATTTCGATCATCAATTACTTTCCGTAGTTAATTTCTTTATTAACTAAAATAAATAGTAAATCCCTTTTTAAATATCTTATTAAACAATTTCATTAAACCATTCAATTCAAAATACACTAATTTAATCCCAATTAAAAATGGTCGATATAGTCGACTCAAAACACGGTTATCCCATTAACCGATTCCAATTCATTTTCCCTTTAAATTAATTAATAATATAATTAACTTAAATAATTTCATTTAATTATTTCTTAACAAAACAATTATCCAAATTTAACCGTTAACTTAATTTCTAATCACTTGTTTATAAATCTGATTAACACTAGAAATTTCCTTATAAAATCAATAAATGATAAATTATAAGTTTAAATAATAAATATTTATTTCCATTATACAAAAATATTTTCAATATAATTCAATTCAAAATCTATATCTAGTTATAAAACAAATTCTATAACTTCAGCTCTGTTGATCTGCCTTTATGAAACAATTGATTTCATAGGCCATATACTGCTGCTAAATACTCAACCAATACCACCCATTGGTTTAAACTAAACAGATGTTGAACTTTCGGTCAATAATCAACAATCAAATCAATCACCTCATCAGATTAGTTCAAATATGATAATATGAAAATAAATAATATAATTGAGGAATCCATTGGATCCCTCCAACCTGTTCTTCCCTGCATTCACATTGATTATCGCAAATTAGATCATTCAATAACTGATAATTTCTATCATAGTAAATAACAACTATTTAACATCAACCAATCAACAAAATAATTCGAACAATTAAACATGTTTATAAGTAAATGTTATCAATGGGGTAAGTTACCTTCATTGGGTCAAGTCGTTAAAATAACAATTTGATATTTCACTGAAATTAAACAATGGTTTAATTTCATCAGTTAAATCAACAATAAAATATATAACTAGTAAACAGTCAACCAATAACAACTAGAACACAGAAAATAAAAACCCAATTTATATAAAATATAAATGGGAGGAACTGAGTGAGTTTAACTCTCCTATTTTGATTTTGTTGTCAATGGATCATTTTAATTAAATTAAACAGTTGTTTAATTTAATTAAAATTCCGGTTGATTCCAATTCCTTTGGTCACTATTCCATAATATAGAGTTCATTTCTATGGTCCCAACGTAGCTGATTTTGTTTAATTTTGATAACAAGTGCACAAGATAAATCATATAAGCATCCATTATTTATTTTAAATTAATTTTCCTTAATCAACGATTGATTAGTTTAGATCAATTACGTTTGTTTATTCTTAAGCGGGCCAGATCACTGCCGGTTCAATCTGTTCCATCGTTCAAAGACCAGCTTTCTTCATTTTGTTCAACTAACTCGGATTCCTACTGCAAAATGAATTTTAGTATAAATACTATTTTACTTGGGTTAACTATATATGTTATACCATTAATAGTTTACATAATAATAAAAGATTTAGGCCCGACTTATTTTACAGTGTAATTCCAAATGTTATGTGTTGCTCCACTGTCACTCTTCTGCAAAGTTAATCCGATCAGCACCTATAATAAAATTCATGTTTGTAAGTAATGTCCTTTTTATATATCATAATTTGTTTCCTAATTAGGGTTTGCCACTAATTACATTGTTGAGGGAAAAAACCCCGGTCCAGGATTCCCTTCTCAGTTCTACCTTGATCCCAGTCATCTTCAGATTAATATAGATATATGATTATTTATTTTAACAAAATTTAATCCTTAATTTGATTATTATTAATAACACTAATTAATTACCCAAGATAAAATGTATCAGGTCCATACTACTCCCTTCAAGCATCTAGCCTGGCACCCTTGTTCTCACGTTTTTGGACTGGAAATCAACAGGTCGGTGTTGATAACAATTTACCCAAGTTCTTTTTCTTTTCTCCAACTTTATCTTCATTCAAAATTTCCAAACAAGATGATCCCTTTCGCTCCTGAAACTCACGAATTTATTGTGGTTCGAAAACCCTTAATCTCTCATGTGCTTCTTCTTATTACTGCTTCACGTCTTTCATTCATTTAAAACGAGACCCCCACACACAACGATTCCTTCACACTGCTGCAGTCCTCTGCGGCGCCTTAGGAAAGGCTGACCGACGATTTGAAATGGCATGTCTGTGCGCCTCACTCCCTTCTCCAACCGCCTAAAGCCAGCTATAACTCAACATTCCCTTTTTCCATATATTCGCCGACGAACGAGACCGCCTCCTGACCAAATTCAGGCCACAATGCTCCATGAAACCAGATCTCGACCGGTCATCACCAAGTGCTCGAAGGGTAGAGCGATTTTCCATTTATGACTTTGCTAAGATGATCTGTGGAATAATAGTTGTAGACGACAGAAGATTGGAGCATTTTTTACCGTTGGTTTCAACTAGAGGCCCTGCTTATTTCGGTTGACCATGAAGAACGGATTTTAGGGTATTTGACCAGTTGTAGGATATATATAGGATGCTCTAATTAATATAATAATATTTGTGAAACTTCAACATGAAGTAACACGCAAAAACCACACAAATGACTTCCGTTTTTTGATAAAAATGCTAATCTTAGCACAAAAAAATATTCCAGATCCGATGGGATAGGTTTCGTCGAAATCCGAGTTCGTTTGTGAAAAGACCTTTATAGTTATCAATGAAAAATCAAGCGATTCAAATTCCTTTAATTGTAGAAAAAACCAATAAATTTGAGGCCTTGACATTTTACTAGACCTCTTCCTCACGGATCTAATGAAATTTATTTCGTTCAAATCGGAGTTCATTTGGTCAGTCATTAATTCGTTTAATGTTATCCCTGTCTGAATTGACCAAATAATATAATTGATTTGGACGTTTATCCATACCACGGTCAAACGGTTGACATGAAAATTGAAATCCTACAATAATTAATTAATACGAATCCAACGACACCCGTTTCGTCGCATTCCGAGATTGTTTCCCGCTATGCTATTTTTATACGCACTGCAATTTCATTTTGGACACCAAATTACTCGGTCTCCAAAAATAACAAACTATATACGTATCCTAAATCTAAATGACGATACGAGCTCAACGGAACTGGTTTCACGGCCTAATTCGATCATCTGTTCAAGGTACACTCAAATACCCCTCTGTTAAATTAATTTAATTTAATTACGCTATAGAAAATGAATGGGCGTTTACGGCTACCGTGGTCACATACGACATCGGTTTGCCATGCAATTTAATAAGTGCAATAATTTAACACTACAATTCCAATGAAACTAATTTCGTCGAAAACGGAGACCATTTGCAAAATAGCTATTTTAAAGGCCTATATTTTAATAA
This sequence comes from Allium sativum, assembly GCA_030737875.1. Lineage (NCBI taxonomy): Eukaryota > Viridiplantae > Streptophyta > Magnoliopsida > Asparagales > Amaryllidaceae > Allium > Allium sativum. Next base: position 929,774,383 of record CM060922.1, on the reverse strand, counting down.
TGATTTCCACAGCGACTATTTTAAAATTTGATTTAGCCATAACTAATAATCTATAACACGAAATATGGATTTTTCTCTTTCATATGAAAGTTATTATCAACACGATTCCAACCATTCTTGTTTCACAGAAATCCGACTTATATCGGATCATCTATATTCAATTGAAGTTCAAAACTCCATATTATGAACTGTCGCGCCATTTCGAGCTCGATTTATAATTGTATAAATAAAAAACATTCGAACTTCGTTTCAAATAACAAATTCAATATTTAAAATCCATTAATATTCCAAATAAAATATTTAAAATTATAAATTAAATTAAATATTTGACTGCCAAAAATACGGGTTGTTACAAATAAGTAATATACCTCCTTCAATCTTCACATACACGTTATATACTTGAGGGCAAGATTTTGGGAAGGGTGTACTCAACTGTTGGTTATCCAGTGTTATTCAAGAACGCAATCATAAGCTAAACTCTTGTTATTTGTTGAAGTCATGTGTTGGTGCTCAGGCGGGAGGTCATATGTTGGTGCTTAGGCGGGATATCCGTGTTGGTTCTCGGGTGTATTGTATACCCGTTCCTCCGGGTGAAGAGAGGGTGTTGATAGCGAATTGAAGAAGGAGCCTGGGACTGGTCGTAGGACAGGAAGTCCGAACTAGTATAAAATTCCTAGTGTCACTTTACTTACTGAATTTTCATATTTGTGATATATCATATCAGTTAATATTTATTTTCTTAATTATTTTATTAGACAAGTTAGAATATTCACTTCCGCATAATCCATATAGAAAGATCCTATCCTTAAGTCATACACGACTTTACATTTGGTATCAGAGTCTGGTGTTATAGAGATCGTAACAACATCCTAGAATAAATGGCAATAAAGAAATCTTGTCAAGGATTAGAAAATGGAAGAGAAACAAAGCAGAATCAAGAGAGCAAGGAAGCAAATGTCTCATGGCTAAAGTTAGATCACAATTGGTATGTGTAGATTCATTATATAAAGATGTTTTGTTAGACCATAAAAAATTGTTAAAAGATTTTAAAAGTTTAGGTAAACTTAATGTAGTTATTTTAGCCAAGTATAAAGATTGTCTGCAAGAAAATTCCAAACTAAAAGGGGAAACCAATTTTTTAGTTAAACAAGCTAAATGTTTTGAAAATTCGTTAGAATAGCTTATTTTCAAAAATATTTCCTTCAAAAAGAAAATGAGCATTTAGAAGATTATAATAATCTTCTTTTGAAAGAAACTGATGGTCTCTAAAATAAAAAATACTTTATTAGAAGATTCTTTAAATAATTCGGTTTTTAATTTTGTCTCTCGAAAAAAAGAACGAGGCTTTAACAAAAAAGAATTTAGAATTATCTAAAGAATGTGAGATTTTAAAGGTTAATAATAATATTTTGCAAAAACCAATTTCTTAATTAAAAGAAAATGTTGAAAAATTACAATCATCTTTAGATAATTCAGAATCTCAAATTAATCATCTTAAAAATGAGAATAGTACTTTTAAAAGAAGAATTCTGAACTAAATAAGGATATTGATAACAAAGTTTCTTTCGAAAATATCAATTGCGACTGTGGAATCAAATTTGAAAAATGTACAAATAAATTCACGAAATTTAATAAAGGTCAGAATGATTTAAATATGATCTTATCTAGATCTCGACCTTTACAAGACAAAAGTGGTTTACGGTATATTAAAACCTGTGCACATCCAAGATCTAATCATTATAAAATTCGAATACTACTATGACTAGAGATCTTCACAACAAATCTAGAAGTACAAAAAGAAATATCAATAGAAATTATTTAAGTAATTGGGTTCCTATAAACTGGAAAAATAGAGAAAAATATATCGATGATTATTTTGATTTGGTATTTAATAATGAAAATTTTATTTTCAAAGGTTCCACTAAACCCTCATGGGTATGGTTACCTTTCATCTGACCCCTGGACCCAAACAAAACAAGTAGGTACCAAAGTATATACATCATATATTTTTGTAGGTACACCACAACAAAGAGAAGGCTATTTCTGTTTCTCTATCAAACGTATAATAAATAGTCTCGCATGCTCTTTGAAAACCATCTATGCTTATTTTCTCTTATTTGTGCTCAATTACTGCTTTATGATATTACGTATTCTTTTTAATCGATGAAAAAGGGGGAGAAAAATTATGGAATATGTATGCATTATACACAAACATTCTGTTACAGGGGAACAAATGGTATGTATTTTAACATATGCAATAACAAAATATTGTAGAGAAGCTTTATATTCAGGGGGAGATAAATATATGCAAACATACATTCAGGGGGGGGGGGAATGAATAACTCTACAAGATTGCAAGAGGTTGTCATCAATCAAAAAAGGGGGAGAATGTTAGATCACAAATTTTTGATTCATGACAAGAAAGAAGAGAAGATCAAAGGAAAAGTGATATAGGTTATGATTATCTATTTAATTGTGACTTAGATGTATTATATTTTGTTAAAGTCTGTCCTTAAATATATAACATACACAAATGCACTTATGAAAAGACACATCGCGAAAAGACACTTTGTCACTTCACGAAAAAACACTTCGCAAAAAGACAATTCGTGAAAAGACACTTCATTACTTCATGAAACGACATTTCATGAAAAGACACTTCATGAAAAGACACTTTGTCACTTCACAAAAAGACACTTCGAAAATGTACTTTGCGAAAAGACACTTCACGTAAAGACACTTCATATTTCCAACGGTCATATTTTACATCAGTCATATTTTCCAATGGTCATATTTCCAATGGTCATATTTTACAATAGCCATATTTTCTAAAAGGCATCATCTTTCATGAAGAGATTCCTCTTCATTCATAAAAGGAAATGGGTGCATCTCTTTGATAAAACTCTTCATGGAAGTTGATAACTCTTCAATGATTGTATATACATCACAAATATGTTTTCCAAATCAATGAATCTTCTTATATTTTCTGATCTTAAACTCTCTTGCATTCTAAAAGCTCTCTCAAATATTGAAATTAGTTGTTGAATCATTGAAATTATTTCATATCTCTTGATTCAATAAGTAATATACTTCTTTCGATCTTCACATACACGTTATATACTTGAGGATAAGATTATAGGAAGGGTGTACTCAACTATTGGCTGTTCAGTGTTATTCAAGAACACAATCAGAAGTCAAACACTTGTTTTTTCTTGAAGTCCTATGTTGGTGCTCAGGCTGGAGGTCCTGTGTTGGTTCTCAGACGAGATATCCGTGTTGGTGCTCGGGCGTATTGTAGACCTGTTCCTCCGGGTCAAGAGAGGGTGTTGATAGTGAATTCTAAAAGGAGTCTAGGACTGGACATAGGACGGGAAGTACGAACCAGTAAAAAATTCATGGTGTCACTTTACTTATTGCATTTTCTTATTTGTGATATATCATATCAGTTAATATTTATTTGCTTGACTGTTGTATTAGATAAGTTAGAATATCATATTCACTTCGTCATAATCCATATAGAAAGATCCTATCCTTAAGTCATATACGACTTTACATTGATTATTTCCAACCTTTGGATTTCTGTTGCAATCAATATCCACCCTTCTTAACATCAAACCCTAAATCTAATAAGCACCTTTTGCTCACTTCAGCAGCCGCCTCTTTTTATTATTCTAACGGGGACTCGGTTTTTAGCCGCCTTTCCATCTTCTTTCTCCGATATGTATTTCATCTCTCCAATTCAAATCCTCATGCCACATTTTTCTTTTTTCAACTCTCATCTCTTCCATCTCGCCTCTCTTTAATTTTTAATTTTCATTGTTCTATTTTGTTAGTTTCTGTTTTCCTTTTTCTCTTACCCGAGCTTTCGCAGACTACTCACTGTGCGTCTTCCTATATACACAGCGATTAAATCGAGTTTCATTTTTGGTTTTAGATCGATGTTTTAATTTAATGGAATTTTTCGGAGGTGTTTTCGATTGTCGTCATCTGCTTTGGTGTTTTCCTTTTTGGGTGTTCGAATTTGTTTTCTACTGAGTAAGGATGCCTAGGTGTTTCATCTGTATGCTTGAGTTGAACGCTAGACAAGACATTTGAGAAAAGGTATCAACGTCTAAGTTGAAGAGAAATGTGGAAATAAGGTCTCCGTGCCTAAGTTCCAAAGAAAGGAAAGAGAGTGCTTCATTTCCCATTGACACAGACTGAAGCATAGGAGGTACAAAGATGATTGTGGATCCAGTTGTTGGGCTGACATGGAAGACCCCTAGTTTGGAGGACCGAGATGATGAATTTATGGCCAAACCAAATTTCATCTTTGCACTCTCTGTCGATATATATGAAAGCTTCTATGCATACATAAAATTTTAAGTTTTTGAAAGTCTAACATAAGCTTCTGAGCATACGAACTTTCCTGGTTTAGAAAGTGTGTTTCTTTTTCAAGTTTTCAAAGTATTACTGTATTAGTTTACATAACCACTAAGTTACTTTTGTCAAAAAGGATTTGTATCTCACCATGATACAAACTGATAAGAAATATGTTCATACATAGTACATGTTTCATTCAAAAGATCTTATTGGATAAGCCTGCAAGACTATTTATGTGTAACATATATGTCCTACTTTTGCATGATGTACATATCAAAATATTAATATCTTCCTGTGAGGCTGATGCTATCAAACAATGTATAAATGGAAGGCTTGTATTGAGCCAAAAGATTTGCCTTGCAACCACAAAATGAGACAACTTTTAATAGTATTTCCAAAATTGACAATAGAAGCACAAGGCTTTCTAGAGGCCATAGGAACAGGAGTTATCTTAGAACTCAAATAGAAGAAGAAAAATAACTAAAATAAAGGAACTAATTAGAAAAAGGAGATGTTATGGAAACATTATTCTAGTTTTAGGGAAACTAAAAAATAATTAGGTATATAATTCTTACAATTTTCTGAGGGGCTTGCTCAGTACATGTTTGCTCTGAAATAGAATTCTCCTAGGTTGTTATCAGAATCATACTAACAAGAAGAAGAAAAAATTGAACATTTATCAAATGACGTGTTCTCACCATTAATTCATAGATACCAGCTGAGTTCAAGTATGACAAACATGTCAAATATATATGTTGCATTCATAATACTATATTATATGATCAAATACATTCACACTGTTAATTTTGTTTTGTAAGATGTAAGAAAAATTCATAACAGTTGTTGCGTTACTAATTTGTAGCGTATTTCAGGTGACAAGAAAACAAGTGTTGTCCATCTATCTCAAAGTTCTAGAGAGTTCTTATTTCAACAGCTTAGATAAGACATGTATTCATTCATGTCTAGTTAAACAAATTCAATATTAAACTTGAGAAAAGGTTTATTCCAACATTATAATTTAGTGCAAAAATAGATCAGGTTTTCATCAAGTCGAGTTTTGGGCATGTGCATTTTGAGGTGTGCAAACACAAATTTAACCTTTGAAAAAACCGTACTTGCGCATTTTAATGATGCATAAATATAAAATACGGAACCATAAAATGAGATATATTTTTGTAATAAATTCTGGAAAGGTCTGCAGTTGAGATAACTTTTTCTTTGAAGTCAAATAGCAAAATTTTCCTTTTAATTGTAACAGGCAATTAAGTTAATGGATTTGGTCGAGGAACTATTTGTAAAGCATTTTGCTGAAGATGATAAGAGGAAAGCAATGAAATACTTGAAACCTCAAAAATGTGAAGAATCACATGTAGTTACATTTTTCACTGGTAATTATGAATGTTGCTCCAGATTTTGGAAGTTGCAGAAAGGTTGCAATATATATTAGAATGCTTATTGGCAACATCTGCACTGTTGTATCCAACATGGATAGAACTACAATTTATGGGGAAAAGGTCAGTCTTAATGAATAATATCACCGAGGTACTTCTGAAATATCATAAGCAACTAAAGTAGGAGCATTTGTTGACAAGTTTTATCAAATTTTCAAGTTACTTGTTGTAGAAAAATCTGATAAGTAAATGCCTTCAAGCGGATGTTAGTTTTCGCAATCGTTGTTAACGATAAAGAATTGTTACATTACCATAATGGTGTATAATTTATATATGTATTTTGAATATAAAGTTGTGATGATGTTTGATTTTTAGTTTGTATTTTGAATATAATATTATGATTTATTCTTTATGAATTGATTATGATGCCTCTGGATTTATATTAATCTTTTCTTATTGCATATATGATCCTTGGTGCATTTGAAAAATGTGTTTAGATATAGTGTTATTTGTACATCGACGGTAAATTTATATTGTTTTTTGGCTAGCTTATTATATCAGTATATTAGTTTGTAAAGCTGAAAGAAGAGGATGGTAAAAACATTTATTGTCATATCAGAAAGGGAATAGTGACAAAATAGTAACAAAAATGGAAAGCTAAATAAAAATGATGACAACGTTCCGTCTCTAATCCCTTGGCAATTAGTAAGGGTTTATCAATGCCTTTTATAAATAATAATTTATTACAAATTACATATTCGTCAGTAAATAGTCGGTAAATAAATTAATCTAATAAACAAAATTATATTTTTATTATGTAAATAATATGACGACGGAAAACCGCCGGAAAATTAACGCAAAATTCCACCGCCAAAATTTGACATAATTACCATCATGGTTTTTACCGGCAACAGTATTATACAAGAAACCTGTTGCTAAAACCAATATAGCAATGGATTGGAAACGGATTTTCAACTACAAAATCAGTTTTTCTTGTAGTGACTTGGTTAGTAGAAAACGAAGTTAAAATGAATAGGTTATGAATTAAAGAAGATAAGTTAAAAGTTAGAATTTATATGTAAAATATATACATAATGAAATGGTCAAGTGGGACGACCCATTCTTACTTGGGTCAACCTAGAGTCAACCAAGTATCGTCCCATAGGTCCATGGGTTGACTCTATGCCGATCCAAGACGAGGGCGGGTCTACCTAATACACCTGTAGGCGAGTGGTTTTGTACGCAAGTATTTTTCGACGAACATTATAATTTTTAGACCGTTATTTTATGACATGGCTTAGTTTTATTGGATCAATTTGAACTAAGGCTGACTTGGAACTTTCTTATTGGTCCAATGTGGTGATGCAGATTTAATCCTAAATTTGGACCGATGAAGATGCCTAGTAAACCCTGTAAATAAACCAACAGAGTCTCTGTCATTTTTCACATCTATTCTTTATGTATTCTTCTTCTTCTTTTCCCTAGGCCTATTCTCAAAATTAGGAAAGGTCAAATAATTAAAATTTTATGGGGATAAAGAAGTTCTGTAATTTTAATATTTATATTTATATATACTTTTGGTGGTATAGGCTCTACTAGAATAAGAAAGGCTACAGTAGAAGCTCTCTTCATCCGAGCTATACGTTTTTATGTCATTTCTAGATTAGTAGATTATGCAAGAAAATTTAGACAATTAAATAGTTTTAATTAGCAAGTTTAAAGTTTATAGTTATTTACAGTATTATACGTTTAGTTTTTCTGTAAAATTACTGTAATTTATTTACTATCTATGCTTACTTCTTTTCGATTATTTACTTTTTATAAGTAATTCTTCTTCTCCTTTATCCTTCTCTGTTGTTGTTTTATTTATAGTTCCAACTATGCCCTTTTTGTTTCTTTTGCTTTGTTTTTTATTCTATGCCTTGCGAGTAGCCTAAACACATTCCCTTTTTACTTTAGCGCAGAGCCTAGGCCTTTACCGTTATTTTTGAGTTAAAATTGGAACAATATTAAAATTGAATTAAAAAAAGGATTGCTGGACATGCTAGAACTGAATAAATATTATAATCAATATTGGACTGTGAATTAGGGATAATACTTAATAAGAAATTCGAGGACATGCAAACACATAAACTAGAATAGGTTAACTTAGTTGAACGTTAAGTAATGTGGGTTTGGGTTGTATAAAAGGATAACATTAATTAGGAATGTTAAATACAACATAGGAATATAACAAGTGTTTATATTGGGCTTATTAATAAACTTAAATTGTGTTAAGTTAAATTAAAAATAAAATTAATAAGCTAAGATAGTGTACTCCGTTCCAGTTGCATAGGGTTGATTGCGGAAAACAAGTGGATCATAGGTTCGTTCTGGCAGCGTGGGGATGCTTGAGGGAAAACAAGAGGCCTAATAAATTATTAAGATTGTAGTAGGAGTCCATATTGGAAACACGGGGTTTACTAGGGAAAATTAGTGGCTCATAGCTTAGGACCGTTTCAACAGTGTGGGACTGATTCAAGAAAATAAGTGGCCTAATAGAAAAATGAATGGAGACCAAGTCTATGGGTGACTTGTGTCAATTCCATATTATGTTGGGGACCCGTATCAGCCAGTATCCTATTATCATCTTTGGAGGTTACAAACTAGATAGTGGCAATGGCATGCTTACTGCACTGGATAGTAAGAGCTCCAAAAGGGGCTAGTACATGCGTGTTATAGCGGGAAGATGTGCGTGCATCATGCCGATTACGGAAAATAAGCCACTGTAACTCATGTGATTAACAGCTATGTCCTTTTACTTGATGGGCTCGGACTTGATAACTCTGCGTTCTATAGCTGACATACGTTATCACATTGTGGTTATTAGAGCAGATGGATGGATAGAAATTAGGTAGATTCTAATTATTATATCTTTGATGTAGCAATCTTGGATATAAATGAGAAGCTTATATTTCTTTGTGCTTAACTTTGTTTAACTTCCTTTATACCTTTATGCCTTATGTCCTTAGAAATGTTCATTTGTCTAATGCTTCCTTTACTTGCTCATGTTGGAAATTACTAGAACTCACAAGATGTATGACTGACCTAATTTGATTTTTCCCTCTCTCTTCCTTCCATCTAGGTTCGTAGGGTGGAGGGTCTTAGCAGTGATTTTTGGTTTTAAATTTAGCTCGGATTCCGACTCATATATTGGTTCACTTCTCATTTTCTGATTGTTGTATTGACATTGAGAGGGATTGTTATACTTATGTACTCTGATATTATGATTTTCCATGAGATAGTGTATTTGGTTTTATGTTGATGACTATTCGGTACTTTGTAAACGTAATAAGCTCTATGATCTGACTTGTTTTATTAAACATTATTTTAAAATTTCCGCCATTTTTTATATTTTTGTCTTATGGATTTTAGTCTCTGTGTTGTTACTTTATACCTAAGTGCTTCATAAACCTTAGCGCATAGGTGACGTTAAGGGGTGCAGCGTTTTTCATTTGGTATCAAAGCCTAAGGTTACATGATCAGAGAATTTTTTTTGAAAAAGTATTTTCAGTAGTAAAGTATTTCCAAGTAAAATTTGTTTTTGAAAAATATCCCCTTAAGTCAACTACAATATTCCATTGATTCATTTTTTTGAATCCTTTTCTCATTTCTTTTTTAGAATGTATAGGGCTCCCTACTTTTTGGAGGGTGTACCTATCCCGGCATGGTTCCATAGGTATGTTAAAGCTACGGCACCTACCGAGGATCCAGGAAATGCCCAACCTACAGCTGTAGCTCTGGTAGTCTGACCGAATCCAATGGCTAAAATTTTTAAGCTCTGTAAGGAATTTTCTACTATGGTATAAAAGACATTTCTTGGATCAGAGAGTTTTTTCGTTGCTCATAATTGTCTTAGAGATACCAATCATGTATTTGGATTATTAGAGCTTGACGATAAGAGGAGGATTCAATTGGTCGCCTCGCAACTGAAAGGTGATGCGCTGTACTGGTGAGAAGTGGTCGAGGCGGAGCTGGCCGTGATGACATAGGTTGATTTTCAAGGATAAGTTCGAGTAAACGTTTTTATCACAAGCTGAAGAAGGGATGTTATTGGAAAGATTCTTGAGTCTGAGACAAGGTGATATGTCGGTTAAGGAGAATGTGAATAGCTTTAACAAGTTGGCAAGATTTGGCTTAGATCTGGTTAAAACTACACATAAGAAGGCGTTGAGATTTGCGAGGGGACTGAACCAACCCCTCCAAGGACTAGCACTTACACACATTCCTATGGGTGCAACAGTTGAGGCTCTATTGGAGATGGCTCTTATGCACAAAGACTGAAAGGAGAATACCCTTGAGGCTAAGACTGAGGTGGCCAAAATAGGTTCTGGAAAGAAAAAGTGGTGGCCCAAGAAAGGTGGAAAGAAAAATGGAGAGAATTCAGATAAAGTGCAAAACTAGAAGAATGTGAAGTGCTGTTGGTGTGATATGATGGGGCACTTTGTCAAAGATTGCAATAAGACAACTAAGAATTGTGCTTGCTTTCAGCGCAGACAGACATGACATTATAGCAGGTGTAACACCCCGTGAATTCTATAATGTTAAGCTTCACAAATTAAAGTATAATTAATTATAAATGAAAGAATTAAGGGAAATGGGTTACGCCATTGCGTTTGTCTCAGAATTCTGCTTGAGACAGAATCCGAGTTTGCATGAATTGGACTCCGTATGAAGGAGTTATGGCCTTCGGAAGTTTCAGAATCAAATTTAAATTCAAACAGCTCAGTTTAAATTTCAGAATTCAAATTTCAGGTTTAAACTGGGTTGGGCGGGAAAATTCCCGCCCAGAGACCAGGTCGACCATGGTGTCGACCTGGTCACCCTAGGTCAATCATTGTGTCGACCTGGTCCCCCCCAGGTCGACCATAGTGTCGACCTGCCTGGTCGACCTGGCTGGCCAGGTCTGACTCTAGCTCGAATTTCTATGGCTCTGTGTGTCACTAGGGCTGACGTGTCACCTCTTGATTGGCTCTTTGAACTTTGAATGGTCTAGATTCCTACTGTCTTCATCTGACGGCTCAAAACAACTTAAAAATCTATAAATACACCCTAAGTCTCAACTGAAAATTCACACAAAAAAATAAGAAAGGAGTCGTCATGCTGCTAGGGATGAATTGAGCATAGCCGTCGAGAGAGAAAAGCCTAGAGACAAATCAAATTAAGAAGAAGATTAAAGTTTAATCAAATTAATCAACGCAACGTTAGTCTACCCAAAGGAGCGCATCTCAATTTCAGAATTCAAGATTCTGCATTCGTTGTAAGTATAGTGGCCTTTCAGAATATGGATAAAAATTGTGATGTGATTCGATGTAAATGAAAATAGAATTGTGTTATTATATTGTATAAATTCTGTGTATTGTAATTGGTTCTATCATGGCTTGTGTATTGATGTTTGTGGCATAAATTGATTGATGCAAGCCTATTGAACAACTGTATATGAAAACAATGGCACTTGTAAGTTTGTGGCAAAAAATAGAATTTGATTCCTTTATGTTTATGCCTATAGCATGGATTATATACATTCACTAAGTCTAAATTAAGGCTTATGTAAACATGTTCTAGATTTGAAACCTTTTCTGCCTACATGACCCAAAGCCTATGATATCATTTTCATGTTTATTTGCATGTATAATTGGATCTATGTTAAGTATCGTTTGGGTTTCATAAACTATGAAAGTTCATGTTTATTTGCAAGTATAATTAGATCTATGTTAAGTATCGTTTGGGTTTCAAAAACTATGCAAGTTCTTGTTGAAATAGGCTATGTGATTAGATGTTAAAATTGGACATTTTGGTGAATATACAACATGCTAGTTTTGTGGTCGACATTATGCCAAGTTAAACATGTTTAAACACAAGTTTGTATTAGCCTAAACTATGCCATTTCATATGTCACCTACTTAGTTATACTTTGATTTGAATGCAAGTTCACATGACCCATAGTTTATGCTGAATCGCTAAATTGCAAGTTCATGCGCCACATACCCTTATATGTTGTAAAATATTGCATACTCTTGATTTCCCCTTTTCTCACGCTTATAAAGCTGGGCTGAATTGTGTCGAGCCCAACATTTGTTATATTGTTGCGAACGTATAAACGGGGGTAATAACGTTGGCTGTAAAACATTGAAAATATATGTTGGCATGATTGGCACATGCCAATGACAATGACATTTAAGCGGTATAAATTGTTATACCCAAGAATAAAGACATGACATTTACATATATAATTGAGAAGTAATAAAATATGTAAATTTAGAAAACACGATATGCTTAACCCGAGGTTGGATTGAGTTGTGATGTAAACCTGCCTGGACCCGCCGGGCTGTCCAGAAGTCACAACAATACCTATCTAATGTGGGCGGTTAAGCATTGAGCCCAATAAAGACCCGAGGTTAGACTGAGCTACGGTGTAAACCTGCCAGGAACCGACCGGCACATCCAGTAACCGTAGCAATACCTGTCCAATGTGAGTGGTCTGGTGCTCCTAAGAGGCTAAGGGAAAGTGGTAGGGTTAAGTCAACTATAACACTTAACCAAATTCAACATGTTAACGAGAATTGATGGGTGGGGGTTAGGTAAATACAGACACTTAACCACTTAACATGTTTGACTAGAAAATCCTGGTAACGAGGGACCCATTTCAGCAGTAACCCAAGTTAGGTATCAACGATACCCTGAAACTAGGCAGGGTGGGGCACGATTACTGGGCTGATTGTAAGCGGTCAAACGACGGCGGTGGGTGCGCAGTGCAGGTATAACAGGGTGCGGGCGTGGACACACTCCGGAGCAGACAACCAGGGCACTGGGGACACCAGTAGTATAACCTATGCCATCTAGAATTTGTGTCGGGGCCGCCACCATCGGTCTTGATACACCCCATGGTGGGACTAGCATAGGTATCTACAATTCTTGGGGGCTGTATGACACATGTTAACGCGAGTAGGAGCCGATCTTTTAATAATAATGGGGATCACTTCACCCTCAGCATGGGGTGCTAGTTGGAATAAACTTAAGTAGGTGCAGAGATAGATATATAGTGTGGGTGCAATAGTACATTCGATTCCAAACGTCACCTCCTTAGCGTGTGACACTTTCCTATTTTCAGTTTATATCTGTCATGGCCTTTTCTTATTCACATACTGAAGAGTTACCAGATTTACTCAGGCTTTATGTCTGGCCCTATTTTCTTTTCGGCTTCTTTTCTTCCGTTTCCCCCCCAGGTCCACAGGGAGGAAACAGCTCAGCTCAGTCAGACTCTTTACAAGCTCCAAGACCGTAGATGTATGATTTAGATCTCTTTTGCTCACACTATGGCTTTGGATATCACTATGGAGATTTTTGTCACTTTATTTATGTTTTATGCTTCTTTAATAATCAAGACCGTAATGATGTTGTAATGTTGGAAGTATTTTGAGACAATTATGGAATGTTTTGTTTTGAACACATATTGATGAAATAAAAGTCTATTTGGTTTCCGCTGTTTAAAATATGTGTATTTATATCTATCTTGAATTTATCTGTGGCTTTTACTTATAAACCTCCACCAAAGTTAAGGCATTCCCTTTGTGAGTGACCTTAATAGAGGTGGGGTGTTTCTCACTTGGTATCAAAGCATAGGTTTACCAGACAAGATAAAAGTTTTTTTTTAAATTGTTTTCAAAAGAAAATTTAAAGAAGCATTTTTCAAGAAAAAGTGTTATATTTATAAAAAGACAAAATCCCCCAAAGCCATATGCATTATCTCTCTCTATCCTTTGTTTTGAATCTTTCCTTTCTGTTTCAGCATGTCTGGAGACCTTAACCTCCCGGAAGGAGTGCCGATTCCCAGCTGGTTTAGGGGGTACTTAGAAGCAAGGGCCAATGGCGCGGGCCCAACAGACATCCCTCCTCCAGTGGCCGCGGTTCCTCCTCCTCCACCTCCTCGTGGAAATGCCTTCGCAAAAACATGTAGAGACTTCAAGGCTATGGGTAGAAAATACTTTTATGGGACATAATCCTTTGTGGGAGCAAGAAACTGGTTAAAGGAGACTGAGGATCTGTTTGTCATCTTCGGAGTTGATGACAGACAAAAGATACAACTAGCGGTATGGTTGCTTAAGGATGAAGCTTCCTATTGGTGGGAAATTACCAATGCTCAGAGGGCGGCGGAAACATGGGAAGATTTTAGGACAAGGTTTGAGATGAAATTCCTCTCCTAAGCAGAAAGAAGCCTGCAAATGGAGAAGTTTCTAACTCTGAAACAGAGAAGCATGACGATCAGGGAGTATGTTAATCAGTTTAATCAGCTGGCCAGATTTGGGTTAGTCTTAGTAAACACCCAACACAAGAAGGCGCTTCGCTTCATCAAAGGTTTGAATGAGCCTCTGCACAGCCTTGCTATGACTCATGTTTCTATGGGAGCGACTTATGAAAGCTTGGTGGACATGGCATTGCTACATGAGGAAGACCACGACAAGAAAGAAACTAAGGGAGAAAAGATGAAAGAGGGTCTACAAGCAAAGGAAACAGACTTCAAGAAAGGAGGAAAGAACAATAAGCCCTGTGAGAAGAGAAGGTGCAATTTCTGTGGCATTGTGGGCCATATATCAAAAGACTGCCGGAAAAGGAAGGCGAAGATGGGTGGTTGCTTCCATTGTGGAGAGACTGGGCACCAAGCTAAGGACTGCCCAAAGAAGAAAGGGCAGGGACAGAAAGCTGGATCCACTTCAGGGGGTCAGGTTCATGCGCTAGTGGCACCTCAGTAGGAACGAGGTAGTAATATTTCTGTAGAAAGTGTAGTCTATCTTTATGATCATCCAGTTTGTACACTTTTTGACTCTGGCGCATCACACTCTTTTATTTCATCTGCCTTAGTAAAATCTCTGCATCTAGACACTAGTATGGTGGAAGATCCCTTAGTAGTTTCAAATCCAATTGGGGGCTCTGCTTACTTGTCAATGCTTTGTTTGGGTTTGAAAATCTCTATTCTCAGCGTTGAGTTTAGTTGTAATGCCTTTGTCTTAGGCTTCTCGGTATATGGTTTGATCTTAGGCATGGACTGGTTATCCAGTAATGGTGCTATCCTTGATTGTGAGAAAAGAGTAGTTAGACTCTTGACTCGGCTTGGTAACACTCTAGAAATTTCTTGTAATCCCTTGAATGCTGTTATGCTTAGTTATCTAGAGTCGCTTGATGCTTCTGATGAAAATTTGCAATCGGGTAGAGTAGTCCGGGAATATCCAGATGTCTTTGAGGAGGTGAAAGGCTTACTTCCGAGGTGGGAAATAGACTTCCGTATATATCTTGTGGATAATGCAAAGCCTATAGCTTTACCTGTTAGACACATGGTTCCAAAGGAGAGAAAGGAGCTCAGTAAGAAGGTTAAAGAACTTCTCGAAAAAGGGTTCATTAGACGGAGCATTTCGGAATGGGGTGCTCCAGTGGTGTTCGCAACCAAAGCGGACAGTTCTCTTCGCCTTTGCGTCGACCATAGGGAGTTAAACAAATTGACCAAGAAAAATAGGCACCCTCTTCCCCGAATCGACGATTTGTTTGATCAGCTTGTAGGTGCAACGGTCTTCTCCCAACTTGATCTGGCAACTGGGTTCCATTAGCTAAGAGTAGCTGAAGATAGCATTGATAAAATGGCGTTCAGAACCCCATACTGTTTCTTCGAGTGGCTTGTCATGCCTTTCGGCTTGACACTTATTTCGTAGACCTAATGAGCAGGGTGTTCAGAGAATTCCTCAACAAATTTGTGGTTGTCTACGTAGATGATATCTTAATCTTCTCAAAGAATGAGGAAGAGCATGCTCAGCATCTGAAAGAAATCATGGATACTCTCCGGGAACATTAGTTAAAAGCCAAATTCTCCAAGTGTCACTTCTGTAGAAAAGAAGTAAGATTTCTGGGGCATATAGTGTCCAAAGAAGGGTTGGCCGTGGACCCCGCGAAAGTGGTGGCAGTGCAAGATTGGAAGACACCAAGAAATGCAATCGAAGTTCGAAGCTTTCTTGGGCTAGCAGGTTTTTACCAAAAGTTTATTAGGGATTTCGCGAAAATCTCAGCCCCACTCACAAGGCTAACAAAGAAGAGTTTGGCGTTCACTTGGGATTTGGACTGCGAGTTTGCTTTCCAACGATTAAAAAGGGCTCTCACAACAGCCCCAGATCTGACTCTGCCAGATGGAAGCAAAATGTTCACAGTATACACGGACGCATGTGGAACGGGACTAGGTGTTGTTCTAATGCCAAAAGGAAGGGTAGTAGCTTATGGCGGAAGACAACTGAAAGTTCAAGAAAAGAACTACCCAACCCATGATCTTGAGTTAGCCGCCATCGTCTTTGAGCTTAAGTCTTGGCACCATTATCTCCTAGGTGAGAAGTTTGAATTATACACTGACCATAAATCGTTGAAATATCTCTTCTCACAGAAGGATCTTAACTTGAGGCAGCAAAGATGGATGGAGTTTCTTGCCTCGTATGCTTTGAAATTTCCTATACTCATGGAAAAGGCAACGTAGTAGCAGACGCGTTGAGCCGAAAGAAATTGACCTTAAGCCCTCTCTTTGTGGAAAGGCAAAGCCTGGAGTATATAACCAGTTTTAACTTTAGGCCCTCCTAAGATTTTGTACCGGGTTTGTTAGCATCTCTCGAAGTACGCCCTACTCTCTTGGACTCAATAGGGGCTACACAACGTGAAGACCCTCAGCTTGTAGATGTGATTGATAGACTTATTAGGGGTGAGACTTTTAGTCACCTCAATAGATACGCCATCGATGATAAGGGGTGGCTGAGGCGAGATGGAAGAATATGCGTCCCACAAGCAAGGGAGTTGACAAAGAAGGTTTTCGAAGAAGCGCATCATTCCAAGATGACTATACACCCTGGTGGTGATAAGATGTACAAGGATATAAAAAGGACTTTCTTTTGGAACGGCATGAAACAAGATGTGGAAGATTTCGTTTCTAAGTGCATGACCTGCCAACAGGTCAAGGCAGAACAGAAGAAGCATGGAGGACTACTTCATCCTTTAGAGGTCCCACAGTGGAAGTGGGATAGCATTTCAATGGACTTCATTGATGGACTGCCTAGGTCGAGAAGAGGCAACATTAGCATTTGGGTAATAGTGGATAGGCTTACTAAAAGCGCCAACTTTATACCTATCAAGAGTAGAAGGACTGCCGCATCTCTAGCATCTCTTTATCTCAAGGAAATAGTTCGACTTCATGGGATACTATCCAGCATTTTTAGTGACCGAGACCCTATCTTCACAAGTGAGTTTTGGCGGAGTCTGCAAGAAGCTGTAGGCACATAATTATGTTTGAGCACGGCCTATCACCCCCAAACCGATGGCCAGATGGAAAGGGTGAATAGAGTTTTAGAGGATCTTTTGAGACTTTGCGTTCTTGACTTTGGTGGGACTTGGGAGGATCACCTTCCTTTAGTAGAATTTGCCTACAACAACAGCTACCAAGATACCATCAGTATGGCACCCTTCGAAGCCTTGTATGGAAGACCGTGCAAATCACCAACTTGTTGGTGGGAGTCTACAGATAAGCTTATACTTGGGCCAGACATGATTCGAGAGACTTCGGGGAAAGTTGACTTGATACATAGGAGGATGAAGATTGCCCAAGACAGACAGAAATCCTACGCCGACAAAAGAAGGACCGACCTTGGGTTTGAGGTTGGGGACAGGGTTTTCCTTAAGGTATCACCTTTAAGGAACGTCGTTCGTTTTGGATACGCCGGAAAGCTAGCACCAAGATTTGTAGGACCGTTCCCTATCATCAAGAAGGTTGGAAAGATGGCCTATAGGTTAGAGCTACCCGAGAGACTGGCCGGAGTTCACAACGTCTTTCATGTTTCTCACCTCCGGAAGTGTTTGCATGAGTCAATGGAAGTGGTGGAACCTAGCATTCTAGAAGAAGCCGAGGTGGAACGTAAAGCAACTGTGAGGAAGTTCCAACCCGCATCTTAGGAAATGAAGTGAAAAAGCTACGCAACCGCGAAGTAAAACTCGTTAAAGTTCAGTGGAGCGGTGCTGAGGAAGACGCAACTTGGGAAACTGAGGACAAAATACGTGTTGCCTACCCTCTTCTTTTTGAGGGTACATCTTTGATCTCTCTTTTTCCTTAAGTTATGCTTTATCTATTTTTTTAGGTATATCTCCTCGGTCCTTTTCCCAACTCCTTAGGTAGAAAACAAATGGATGCAAACATGTATTTGAAAACATGTTATGGATGATGGCTGCAAATGGTTGCTAGTGATTGCTAGTGGTTGCTCGTGGATGCATATACACACACACCCTAGGTTATAGATCAGCTCAGTCACTTCATATTGCATATGCATATATATGTATTCTCATTTGTATATGGTTAAAACTTGATATGTTGTCATATGGTCGTCGCATTCGTATGAATAGTTATGCACTCATGTAAAATTATGAGTAGGAAACTTTTGCATACATAATGGATTCATGACACTTACATGATTCGCATTAAGGAGGTCAACAGAATCAGTAGACCGCCTGATTTCTGCATTAGATAAGGACATGTACACACACTACGCATATGATCATGAAGCATTAGAAGTCTTTTAAGGACAGTGGATGCCTGTGTTTGTTGGTTGAGTAGATGGACTGTTGGATGGTAGGAGATACATTCTTCCTAACTTGAAGATTTTGGGGACGAAATCCTTTTAAGGGGGGAGAATGTAACACCCAGTGAATTCTATAACGTTAAGCTTCACAAATTATAATATAATAATTCTAAATAAAATAATTAAGGGAAATGGGTTACGCCATTGCGTTCGTCTTGGAATTCTGCTTGAGATAGAGTCCGAGTTTGCGTGAATCGGACTCCGTATGAGAGTTAGGGCCTTCGGAAGTTTCAGAATCAAATTTAAATTTAAACAGCTCAGTTTAAATTTCAAAATTCGAATTTCAGGTTCAAACTGGGCTGGGCGGGAAAATTCCTGCCCAGAGACCAGGTCGACCATAGGGTCGACCTGGTCACCCCAGGTCGACCATAGTGTCGACCTGGTCCTCCCCCCCCAGGTCGACCACAGTGTCGACCTGGGTGTCGACCTGCCTGGTCGACCTGGCTGGCCAGGTCTGATTCTAGCTCGAATTTCTATGGCTCTGTGTGTCACTAGGGCTGATGTGTCACCTCTTGATTGGCTCTTTGAACTTTGAATGATCTAGATTCCTCCTGTTGTCATCTGACGGCACAAAACAACTTAAAAATCTATAAATACACCCTAAGTCTCAACTGAAAATTCACACAAAAAAATAAGAAAGGAGTCGTCATGCTGCTAGGGAGGAATTGAGCATAGCCGTCAAGAGAGAAAAGCCTAGAGACAAATCAAATTAAGAAGAAGATTAAAGTTTAATCAAATTAATCAATGCAACGTTAGTCTACCCAAAGGAGCGCATCTCAATTTCAGAATTCAAGATTCTGCATTCGTTGTAAGTATAGTGGCCTTTCAGAATATGGATAAAAATTGTGATGAGATTCGATGTAAATGAAAATAGAATTGTGTTATTATATTGTATAAATTCTGTGTATTGTAATTGGTTCTATCATGACTTGTGTATTGATGTTTGTGGCATAAATTGATTGATGCAAGCCTATTGAATAATTGTATATGAAAACAATGGCACTTGTAAATTTGTGGCAAAAACCAGAATTTGATTCCTTTATGTTTATGCCTATAGCATGGATTATATACATTCACTAAATCTAAATTAAGGCTTATGTAAACATGTTCTAGATTTGAAACCTTTTAGGCCTACATGACCCAAAGCCTATGATATCATTTTCATGTTTATTTGCAAGTATAATTGGATCTATGTTAAGTATCGTTTGGGTTTCATAAACTATGCAAGTTCATGTATATTTGCAAGTATAATTAGATCTATTTTAAGTATCGTTTGGGTTTCAAAAACTATGCAAGTTCATGTTGAAATAGGCTACGTGATTAGATGTTAAAATTGGACATTTTGGTGAATATACAACATGCTAGTTTTGTGGTCGACATTATGCCAAGTTAAACATGTTTAAACACAAGTTTATATTAGCCTAAACTATGCCATTTCATATGTCACCTACTTAGTTATACTTTGATTTGAATGCAAGTTCACATGACCTATAGTTTATGCTGAATCGCTAAATTGCAAGTTCATGCGCCACACACCCTTATATGTTGTAAAACATTGCATGCTCATGATTCCCCCTTTTCTCACGCTTGTAAAGTTAGGCTGAATTGTGTCGAGCCCAACATTTGTTATATTGTTGCGAACGTATAAACGGGGGTAATAACGTTGGGTGTAAAACATTGAAAATATATGTTGGCATGATTGGCACATGCCAATGACAATGACATTTAAGCGGTATAAATTGTTTTACCCAAGAATAAAGACATGACATTTACATATATAATTGAGAAGTAATAAAATATGTAAATTTAGAAAACACGATATGCTTAACCCAAGGTTGGATTGAGGTGTGATGTAAACCTGCCCGGACCCGCCCGGTTGTCCAGTAGTCATAACAATACCTATCCAATGTGGGTGGTTAAGCATTGAGCCCAATAAAGACCCGAGGTTAGACTGAGCTACAGTGTAAACCTGCCCGGAACCGACCGGCACATCCAGTAACCGTAGCCATACCTGTCTAATGTGAGTGGTCTGGTGCTCCTAAGAGGCTAAGGGCAAGTGGTAGGGTTAAGTCAACTATAACACTTAACCAAATTCAACATGTTAACAAGAATTGATGGGTGGGGGTTAGGTAAATACAGACACTTAACCACTTAACATGTTTGACTAGAAAATCCTGGTAACGAGGGACCCGTTTCAACAGTAACCCAAGTTAGGTATCAACGGTACCCTGAAACTAGGCAGGGTGGGGCACGATTACTGGGCTGATTGTAAGCGGTCAAATGACGGCGGTGGGTGCACAGTGCAGGTCTAATAGGGTGCGGGCGTGGACACACACCGGAGCAGACAACCAGGGCACTGGGGACACCAGTAGTATAACATATGCCATCTAGAATTTGTGTCGGGGCCGCCACCATGGGTCTTGATACACCCCATGGTGGGACCAGCATAGGTATCTACAATTCTTGGGGGCCATATGACACATGTTAACGCGAGTAGGAGCCGATCTTTTAATAAGAATGGGGATCACTTCACCCTCAGCATGGGGTGCCTGTTGGAATAAACTTAAGTAGGTGCAGAGATAGATATATAGTGTGGGTGCGATAGTACATTCGATTCCAAACATCACCTCCTTAGCGTGTGACACTTTCCTATTTTCAGTTTATATCTATCATGCCCTTTTCTTATTCACATACTGAAGAGTTACTAGATTTACTCAGGCTTTATGTCTGACCCTATTTTCTTTTCGTCTTCTTTTCTTCCGTTTCCCCCCCAGATCCACAGGGAGGAAGCAGCTCAGCTCAGTCAGACTCTTTACGAGCTCCAAGACCGTTGATGTATGATTTGGATCTCTTTTGCTCGGACTATGGCTTTGGATATCACTATGGAGATTTTTGTCACTTTACATATGTTTTATGCTTCTTTAATAATCAAGACAGTAATGATGTTGTAATGTTGGAAGTATTTTGAGACAATTATGGAATGTTTTGTTTTGAACACATATTGATGAAATAAAAGTCTGTTTGGTTTCCTCTGTTTAAAATATGTGTATTTATATCTGTCTTGAGTTTATCTGTGGCTTTTACTTATAAACCTCCACCAAAGTTAAGGCATTCCCTTTGTGAGTGACCTTAATAGAGGTGGGGTGTTTCGGCAGGCAATGCCCTCAGTGGCATAGCTGGGGCTAGTCCATCCAAAGCACAAGTTCATGCACTTGAGGCGGCTCAAATCGATGGTAGCAGTTAGGAAATAGGTTGGAAGGTCACCGTAGAAGGTTTTATTTCTCTTTTTGACTTCCCTCTTAGGACCATGTTTGATTCTGGTGCTTCTCATTCTTTCAAATCCAGTTCTATTGTGGATAGTCTGCAGCTAGATACCTTTATTGTTTCTGATCTAGTAGGTATCTCAAATCTCATTGGAGGTACGACTCACTTATCTATAATGTATAGGGGTTTGTGGATTTCTATTATTGATGCCGAGTTTGATTGTGATGCATATGTATTGGGTTTCATGGGTTACAGGCTTATTCTAGGGATGGATTGGATGGCCAAGTATGGTGCCATCCTTAACTAAGAGAGGAGAGTTGTGAGGCTTTTGATGTGCCATAGTAGGACTCTCAAAATTTTCTACAACCCGTAAGGGTTAGTCATGCACAGTTTCATGGATTCCCTTGATGCTTCCGTAGACGATCTCAGTTTGGTTCCTGTAGCTAGAGATTTTCCGGACATATTCGAGGAGGTGAGAGGGCTACTTCCTAGATGCAAGACTGATTTACGGATATACTTACTAGAGAATGGTAAACCTATTGCTTTGTCAGTGCGCCACAAGTTTCCAAGGGAGAGGAGGGAGCTTATTAAGTAGGTAGGTGAGTTGGTCGAGAAAGGGTTTATTAAATGGAGTATTTTAGAGTGGGGAGCACTAGCCGTCTTCACAACTAAGGCAGACGACTCTCCTCGTCCATGTGTACATTACAGAGAGCCGAACCAGCTCACGAAGAATAATAGACGCCTACTCCTTCGGATAGATTTCGTCTTTGATCATTTGATAGGCGCTATAGTTTTCTCGTAGTTGGATTTGGGTACATGATTTCATCAGCTTTGGGTTGTGGATGACAGCATAGATGGATGAGACTGCCTTTAGGACCCCGGACAGATCTTTTGGGTGGTTGGTTATGCCTTTTGGGCTAATAAGTGCATTGCCTTATTTTGTTGATCTGATGAGCTAAGTATTTAGGGAGTTCCTAAAAAAAGTTCATGGTAGTGTTTGTTGACGATATCTTGGTATTCTTGAGGAGCGAGGACAAGCACACCTTTCACTTGGGAGAGGTCCTCCGTACTCTCCATGCCCGTCATCTGAAGGCGAAGTTCTCTAAGTGCCACTTTTGGCGGAAAAAGGTTAGGTTCTCGGGGAATGCTGTCTCTATAGATGGTATAGCAGGGGATCTCGTGAAGGTTTTCGCAGCGCAGGATTGGAATGCTCCAAGAATGCAATAGAGGTGAGGAGCTTTCTATGTTTGGAAAGATTCTATCAGAGGTTAATTAAGTATTTTGCACAGATCTCAGCTCTGCTTATCCGCCTTATGAAGAAAAACCTAGTATTTCATTGGGATGTAGACTGCAAGGATGCATTCTTGAGGCTGAAGAAGGCTCTCACATCAGCTCTAGTATTGACTTTTCCGGATGGTACGAAGATGTTCACTATATATACAGACGCTTGCGGCACAGGTTTAGGTGAGATGCTTATGCAGGAGGGTAAAGTTGTCTTCAACAACAGTAAACAATTTAGGGTACATGATAGGAATTACCATACCCACGATTTGGAGCTAGCAGCAATAGTGTTTGCGCTTAATTCTTGGAGACATTATTTGTTAGGTGAAAGATATAAGCTACACATTGACCATAAGTTTCTCAAGTACATGTTTTCACAAAAGGATCTTAATTTGTGACAACAGCGTTGGATGGAGTTTCATGCATCCTATGACTTTGAGATATCATATACCATGGGGAAAGGTTATGCAGTGGCTGATGCATTGAGTAGGAAGAGGACGACTTTGAGTCCATTGTTCGTAAAGTGGCAGAGTTTGAAGTTTATCTCGTCATTCGATTTTAGACCATCTACGAATTATGCACCAGGATTATTGGCATTATTGGAGGTGCGACCTACTCTCTTAGAACGCATTGGATCTAGTCAGAGCGAGGATCAGCAACTAGCGGATATCATGGACCAACTAAGTAGAAGGGAGACCTCTACTCACCTTGCTAAGTATCCTGTGGATGAGAGAGGGTGACTACACCGTGATAGGAGATTATGTGTTCCTCGAGTTCAATATTTGTTGAGATCGATTCTAGAGGAGGCTCATCATTCGTGGATGACCATCCATCCCGGAGATATAATATGTATGAGACACGAGGAAAGTCTTTCATTGGATAGGGATGAAGAAGGATGTAGCAGAGTATGCGGCTAGAAGTATGACTTGTCAAATAATGAAGACTGGGAGAAGGAGGCCTATTGTGTTGCTTCATCCTGTGGATGTTCCACAGTGTAAGTGGGAGAGCGTCTCGAGGAACTTCATAGATGAGTTACCTAGGTCGAGGAAGGGCAACACCAGTATTTGGATTATAATCAATAGTTTGACTAAGAGCACTCATTTCATCCCCGTTAAGAGTAACCGGAAGACATCTTGGTTGGCATCAGTGTATCTCAGGTAGATCATCCGACTTTATGGATTTCCCTCTAATATTGTTAATGATAAAACCCCATCTTTACCAGCGAGTTTTGGAGAAGCTTGCAGGAGGAATTAGGGACACAGCTATGACTCCGCACTGCCTGTTATCCTCATCTGGATGGATAGACGGAGGGGGATAATAGGATTCTTGAGGATGTATTATGGTTGTGTATCTTAGACTTATCTTCCGTTGGTAGAGTTCGCATATAATAACAACTACCAGACGACTTTGGTATGGTTCCCTTTAAGCCATTGTATGTGCAACTCTACAGATCACCTACTTGTTGGTGGGATTCCACGGATAGACTTTAACTTAAGCCCGAGATGGCTGGGGAGACCTCAGATAAGATAGATTTGATTCACAGGAAGATGAAGGCAACTCAGGACAGACTGAAGTTGTATGAAGATCAACGGAGAATGGACCTAGAATTCGAGGTATGGGACATGGTTTTCATTAAGGTGTTACCCTTGAGGAGTTTTGTTTAGTTCGGCTCAGTGGGGAATTTGGCACTGAGGTTCGTAGGGCCATTCCCTATAGTAGATAGGATATGTCAGATGGCTTATAGGATTAGACTATCAGAGAGATTGGCAGGAGTTCATGATGTATTCCATGTTTCGCACTTGTTAAAATTCTCACATGATTCTGCGGTAGTGTTGGGGCCGAGTACCCTAGAGGTGGTTGAGATAGAGAGGGAAGCATCAGTTAGGTGAGTTCTTACAGGGATACTAGGATCTAAGGTGAAGAAGTTGCGGAATAAAGAGATCAAGCTTGTAAAGATTCAGTGGGGGGATGACAATGATGACGCGACTTGGGAGATAGAGGATAGGATCCGAGCTTCATTTTTGTTTCACCTTGATAGTTTACTCTCAATCCATTCCTAAGCTTTGAATTTTAATCTATTTTCCTATCGTTTGAATTATAAGTCTTAGATTGAAGCCTATGGATGGTAAGAAATGGGTGAAACATGTTAGTAGAACATGTTATGATTGAATGGATTTACGTGGATGCAAGTATTTGCTAGTGGACGCAGTGGATACATACACACACATTAGGCACTAGTTAGCGATCAACAGACTAGGACACTTACATATTGCATATGGATGTGTGCATTCTTAATTTATTTTAAGTATAAATGGATGAATCATTGCATATATGTTGCATTTCGATGAATGGTTATTCCACGTATATAGAATTATATGTATTATTAGGATTCCTTTGCATACATGTTGGATGCATGTCACAGACATGAAATTTCATTAAGGAGGTCAATTGAATCAATGGACCACCTGATTTTTGCATTAACTTAGGGACATATATACTACACGCTTTGCAGATATTCATGAAAAGCATTAGAAAATGTAATGACAATGGATTCTAGTGGTTGATGGTTGAGTAGATGGGTGTAGATAATGGTTGATATTATTTATATCATTCTTCTAGCCTTATAGATCATGGGAACAAAATTCTTTAAGGAGGGGAGAATGTAACACTTCGAATTTTAGTAAACAATAACTAAATAGAAAAGGGTAATAAGCTAATTATTAATCAGGATAAATTTCAGAATTGGACAATGGGACCATAATTATTTGATTTGTTGTAATTTCTAATGAAAATAGACACTTGTTTTGCTAAAAACAGAGTTAAAGTGAGTAAGTTATGAATTAAATAAGATAAGTTAAAAATCACGATTTATATATTTAATATATATACAGTGAAATAGTCAAGTGGGACGACCCATTCTCACGATCTTGTGTCGACCCATCGGTTCTTGGGTCGACCATTTGTCGATCCAAGACGGGGTGGGTCGACCCAAGACACTTGTAGGAGTGTGTCTTGATGCACACGCATTTTTTTATAAACATTATAATTTTTACACTGTTATTTTCTGAGCTGGCTTAGTTTTATTGATTCAATTTGAACCTGAGGCCGACGTAGCACTTTCGAATTTGTCCAATGTGGTGGCTGGCCTAGATTTAATTCTAAATTTGGACGGCTAAGGATGCCCAGTAAACCCTATAAATATACTAGCAGAGCCTCTTTCATTTCTTTACATCCATTCTTTCTGTCTTCTTCTTCTTTCCTAGGCCTATCCTCAAAATTACAAAAAGGCCAAATAATTAAATTTCAAAAGGAAAAAAAAGTTCTATAATTTTAATATTTATTTTTATAAATACTTCTAGAGGCGGAGGTTCTGCTGGAATAAGAAATGCTAAGAGAGAAGCTCTCTTCGTCAAACTGTGAGTTTATATGCGATTTCTAGATTAGAAAATTGTGTAGAAAAATATAGATAGTTAAATAGTTTTAATTTGCAAGTTTAAAGTTTATAGTTATTTACAATATTTATGTGTTCAGTTTTTCTATAAAGTTACTGTAATTTATTTACTATTTATGCCTTCTACTTAATCACTGTTTATAAGTAATTCTTCTTCTCTTATCGCTTTCTTCGTTGTGGTTTTATTTATAGTTCAGGCTATAACCTTTTTTGTTTGTTTTGCTTATTTTTGAGTCTAAGCCTTGCAATTGGCATAGACCATTTTGTTTTTATTTTAGCACTGAGCCTGGGCCTAAAGAGAGCCTATGCCTTTATCGTTATTTTTGCATTAAAATTGAAACAATAATGAAATTGAATAAAAAGGGATTGTTGGTCATGTTAGAGTTAATCAAATATTATAATCATTATTGGACTGTAAATCGGGGAAATACTTAACATGAAATTGGAGAACATGCAAACATATAGAATAAGTTAACTTAGCTGGATGCTAAATAACGTGCATTTGGGTTGTATAAAAAGATAACATTAATTATGAATGTTTAATACAACCTAGGAATATAACATGTTGTTATATTGGGCTTATTAATAAAATTAAATTGTGTTAATATAAATTGAAGATAAAATTAATGAGCTAAGATAGTGGAGTATGTTCTTGCAGTGTGGGGCTGATTGGAAATAATAAGCAGCTCATAGGTTCATTCCGACATCGTAGGGCTGATTATGGAAAAAAGAGGCTTAATAAAATAATAATAATATTGTAGCGGGAGTCCATTCCGACAATGCATGAGCTTATTAGGAAAATAAGTGGCTCGTAGCTTAGGCCTGTTCCGGCAGTGTGGGGCCAATTAGGAAAAATAAGTGTCCTATTAGAAAAAAATAAATGGGGACTGTGTCTAGGCGTGACTTGTTTCAATTGCATATTTCGTTGGGGACTCATATTAGGCAGTATCCCTACTATCACTAATGAATGTCTCACACTAGGTAGAATCAAGGGCATGCTTTACTGCACTGGATAGTAAAAGGTCCAAACAAGGTGGGTACAGGCGCGTTTCAACGGGACAATGAGCATGCATTGCGTCGATTGGAAAAAATAAGCTGTTGTAACGTTTGTGATTAATGGCTATGTCCTTTTAGTTGATAGGTCTGAATTGATAATCTCGAGTTCCATAGCTATCATAAGTTATCACATTGTGGTTATATAAGCTGATCGACGGGTAGAAATTAGGTAAAGCCTAATTATTATTTCTTTTGTAAGTTGGTGCAACAATCTTGGATTTGAATGAGAAGCCAGTATTTATTCAATCTTAACTTTGTTTAACTGCCTTTATACCTATATGACTTACTTCCTTAGAGCTGTTCATTTGTCTAATGCTTCCTTAACTTGCTTATGCTAGAAATTACAAGAACTCACAAGACGTATATCTGACCTAGTTTATTTTCTCCCTCTCTCTTCCTTTTTTCCCAGGTCGTATGGTGGAGGGTATCAGCCATGATTCTTGATTTTTTTAGTTTAGCTCGGATTCAGACTCATTTTAGACCCGTGTATTGGTTCACTTATCATTTTCTAATTGTTACATTGACATTGAGAGGGATGGTTTTACTTATGTACTCTGATATTATGATTTTCCACGAGATAGTGTATTTGGTTTTATGTTGATGACTATTTGGTACTTTGGAAATATAATAAGCACTATGATTTGACTTGTTTTTATTATATATCATTTCAAAATTTCCGCTGTATTTTATATTTCTATCTTTTGAATTTTAGTCTCTATGTTGTTACTTTATACCTAAGTGCTTCACAAACCTTAGTGCATCCTTATATGGGTGGCGTTAAGGGGTGTGGGGTGTTTCAAGAATAACATTTTTCTTCCTTTTAATAGAAGAGAAATGTCTAGACGTGCCCGCACAAATGTCGATCCATCTAGTGCCCCTCTTGTGGGAGGAGTTTTTGTGTCAGCTCAACAACTTCTTGATTTGTTAACAAATGCCCAAGTAGTAGGACCCCTTCTGTGACTGTGCATCCCATTGGGTATGCTAGTTTATGTAGCGATTTGGCTAAAGTTGGTGGAAAGTCTTTCAAGTGTTCACAAAGCGTTATGGAAGTCCAAGATTTGATTAAATCATGTGATTGCATCTTTACTCGCATGAACCTTGTGGACTTGAATCGAGTTCAAGTGCCTTATAGTGTGCTCCATGATAGAGCGCTTGATTTGGATGAGTTCATGACTTATGAAGTTCAAGAAGCAGACCTAACTTGGAAGCAATTTTGAGAAAGGTTAGAAGAAAAGTTTGTGCCCGAGGGTGATAAAGTACCATTGGCCCAACACTTTATAGACCTTGTTAATCTTTTGTGGTAGAGCACACCACATCTTCCGATTCTCTCTCTAAATATGGTGTTAATCTGCTTTTGGACCGGTTCTTAAGAATAGTTAAAGACCACCCGACTCAGCCTATCCGGTGGAACAACAACCCAGAAGCATTGCCGAGACGTCTAGAGCCCAAATCCTGATAGAATCGTACAAGGATTGTCGGCCCAGCTCAACCAAACTACTTAATGATGAACCAATGCTCGGAGATTAGCCTTCGACCTCACCAATAACTCACCACTGGCATCAAAACTCCTCAATCATTCACCAATATGAATTTTGTATCCCTTATGGGATACGAATTCACATCTGGCATATACGGGAGGATACAAATTCATATCTCCCCGCGGGATACAAATTTGTATCCCGCCTCTGCCTCTGGGGGACGAACTCGTATCCCGCCTCTGCCTTTGAGGGATGAACTCGTATCCTCTTATGGGATTTGAATTCGTGCCCCCTTCACATCACCTGGATGTGATCTCGCATCCCAACGCGAGATACAAATTTGTACCCCACTAGTGGGATACAAATTCGTATCCGACTCTTGGGATGCGAAATTCTCATCTAACGTGTGGGATATGAAATCTAGCTGTTGGCCACTCCATCTCACTTACTCAGCTTCCAGCCCACTCTTATAAATACCCCCTTGTTTCCAACGTAAGGAGGGTTGGTTTTTGCTCATCTTCGAGCTCTAATGGCTACCTAAGAATTAAATAACCTTCTTAAGGCCTCCATAGAACCTTCCACCACTCTAGGAAGAAGAAGAACCATATTCTTTGACATATGGCCATATTCTTAAACATTTGGCCACACTTTTGAACATTAGACCATTTTGGGTTGTTTTGACATCTCGAAAGACGATAAAGAAACCGTCTTCAGACCTCAATGCCACCATGACCATGATAGCTTCACGAAAGCTCCATAACCCCTCCTTCCTCACTCAACTAGGCTTGGGCTTCATGGATACCCAAAGGCTCATCCTTCCGCTTCCAAACATTTGGATCACTAAGAGGAGACATCCTCCTCCACTAAGCATAGAACTCGGAAATTACTCAATTATGTATTGGAAATCATCAAAACTGATGTATACTCGGAAACATTTCGGTTCAATGTTGTAACTTGTACCAAGAGCATAATATAAGGGCAAACAATTCAAAGTGAACATAGGCTCAGACAAGCCGAACCATTATAAATTCTGTGTGATCGTTTACTAGCTCTTTCCCCCTATGCATTACATTGCTATTTAATTATTTTCTAGTGTCGGACATTTATTATCATGCACTTTGAAATCACAAGGGTTGATGACTACTTTTTGGCGTCAACACTTTGGCGTGCCGGTTAGGGGACCATAAGCGTGTACCTATAGTCAACTTTCTATCACTTCCATTAAGGAATTGAAACCTCGCCTTTCTTGTTACTCGAGTACCAAGACTTGGAGCGCTACTCAAGTCTTCCGAGACTTATCGGCCAAGCCTATCGACAATGGTGAACAAAGGAAAGCACCCCATGGCCAGACCTTCCACTGTCGATCCTGATTCGGAAAATCCTTCTCAGCCTCAACTCACTAAAGTTCCGACCAACTTGAATATTGATAATGCTTCCACCCTCGATGCACTTGTCGATCAAGCTCAACTCAATGAAACCTCAAGAAAATTGGGAGAAATTTAAAGAAGCCTTGTCGACCAAATCCACCAAAACATTGGATTAACATAACAGTTTCAACTGTTGCTCAACGAGACATCCTTCACCTTCAAGCAGACTTGGGGATTCAGCCCCCTTGGAACCGTGTCTCATTGAGCTCTGCCCCTGCTCTTTTCCGTGATAATCGTCCATTCCGTCGTTCTCATCTTGGGCCTAACTCTTATCAATGGGTTAACACCTAACTTATTGCCATGCAACCTCAAATCACCTCAACTTAGAACTTGCTGCATATGCTATGTGTTACAAACCAGGCCTAAGATTTCGCCTATCGGCCTCAGCAAAGTCAGACAACCGAAGCCGAAGATTCTTTAGATCAAGACGATGTTCAAACTAAAAGACGTCCATGGCTATGCATTCCCGAGTAGGATCATGACCGCCGCAATCTGACGGGGATTAGAACACCTGTTCTCACTAACCTACTCCACAGCATCCTAAAAGAATCTTGGCATTACATCACCGATGATTGGGAAACTAGTGCGAGACGTAACCCTCTCACCAAAGACATGCTCAACGCTGAGTGCCTACACATTTCAATATGTCATAGATAAAAGCTTATTCAAGGGATTTTGACCCTCGGGTACTCATAAACCGCTACAAGTCTCTTATGAATTAGGCTCACACCACAGATGTCGTGAAATGCAAATGTTTCCATGGCTTCCTAAAAGGAATGCCTGTTATATTGTTCACACGATTTCCACCAAGAACTATCTTGACCTTTTCCCAACTAGACAGGGGTGTAATCGATCAGTTCGACACACACATCCACTAGGGCTTCGACGAAACTCTTACAAGTTACCTTGAGAGGTTAGACAACGCCTTGGAGGGTATCGAGCACTTGAGCCTCGGGTTACCCGGGACAAACTCATCGTGGGCGTGTTCCCCCATTCCGAATTCGCAACATGGGTTAACCAAGCTTAACCTAAGACTTTGGAGATCTTTTACAAGAAACCAACTACTTCATATGCCAAGGGCTATCGCGAAGGAATCGAGCTTCTTTCTTCAACAACTTAATCTAAAACCAAACCCATAGCTACAACAACTCTAACCTTAACGCTCCGCTCAATCCAACATGAGGAAGTATCACCGACTTCCATCTTTCCGCAACTCCACTCCACTTAGTGACACCCTCGAGAATAACTATCTCGAGGCCTGCAATATCCTACCGTATAAGAAACCAAAGTCAAAAGGCCTAACGAACGACCAAAAGACTTTACAATGTACTATTTTCTCCATAGTATCCATGGGTATGAGACAAATAACTATTTCCACTTGCAGAACAACATCGATAAACTCATCCATAAGGGGAAGCTTGAGAAACATCGACAAGGTCCGTCGTGTGGAATTTCCAAGCCATTCGACACTCATCAATAATTTTAGCCAACCAAAGCATTGTTTGGCAAATAAATCCCCCGAGATTGTCTCTTCGACTCAGCAAGACTACAACAACAAAGGGTGGATTGAACATCAACGCCACGCCTTACGACTCGTCTTGCTTGAGTCACACTTTGTACCAGTTTAGCCATCTACATTTCCAGGTTATTTCATCTTCCATGTTGTAATGCCGCCAAATGGCTTATGCTTGACTTGTAATCAACTCAGCTATAATTCTATGCAAAGTCTATAAACATTATCCTCATCTTGTGAGATTCATCCGTGAATTGCTGAAGCACCGCTACTTCAAACATACCAAGTCCTATGGACTTAGCTCGGATTACCTACGCTCAGGCATACTCCGACAGTGGTCAGTTAGCACTACCACTATAACAGCACGCATTTTACGTATCGGAGGATCGTAAAAAAAATTATTTTATTGATAATTCTCATATTTTGATATGTAGTTTATGGGGAGCCGAGACATGCCCATAATTTTTACCAATTTTATTTATGACCATTTTCCCATGTCAGTCTTGTACAAGGCATAAATTTTGATGGGAATCGAACCACGTGCTGAGGTCGGTCCCATTTGAAATAAAACGGTGTTGCCAATTCCGTAGAATGGTCACATTAAAGATTTGGCTCAACGATTTGGGAGGAATCACTGTTTTTGTGTTTCACAATATCTATTCAGGTTTTCAAAGCCATTGATGGGATGATTTGAGGAGGCCCATTAGTGGTCTGGTGGGAGGCCATAAATATAGGGTTAGAGGCACGGAGAGAGGGTTACTTTTCTTCATTCTCTCATTTGGTTGAGCTCGTGATCCTTGCACAATCAAATACACATTTCCACCATTAAAATTCTAGATATACATAAGAGAATCAAAGATCTACATTGTTTGAAGCAAGATCTATGTCAAGTGAAGAGAGGTCACATCAAATCAAGAGGTTTGAAGCATATTCTTTGCTATTTGAATTGAGAATTTAGCGATTTCGAGTTAATTCGAAGAATTGGTGAGTGATAAGCATCTATCACAAGGATTCAATCAAGTATATGGGTAGTTTGATCTTGTGTTCATCATTTCAATTAGTTTTCATATAAATCTAATCAACATAAGTATGATATTAATTCAAATCGCCATAGGATATAATCTACCAACTTATAAACGATAATTTCATATGTTAATTCTATGTTTGGATCCATTTATTTATTTGATCATTTGTTGAATCATCGTATAAATGTTTGTTGATTATTACTTGAATCAGTGGTTAATTTATTGATCGGTGGTGTTTGAGATTGATCGGTGGGGTTTGAGATTGATCGGTGCTGTCTGAGATTGATCGATATTGTTTGAGATTGATCGGCATTGTTTGAGGTTTATCGGCGCTGTTTGTGGTTGACCGATGGCGTTTGAGGTTGATCGGTGGTGTTTGAGATTGATCGGTGGTGTTTAAGATTGATCAGCGTTGTTTGAGGTTGATCGGCACTGTTTGTGGTTGATCGGTGACGTTTGAGGTTGATTGGTGGTGTTTGAGATTGATCGGTGGTGTTTAAGAGTGATCGGGGGTGTCTGAGATGGATCTGGGTGTTTTCGTGGCATGGATCGGGCTAAAAGCTATGGATAGGGCAATTTTTCATGGATCTGGGTGTTTTCATAGCATGGATCGTGTGAAATGCAATGGATGTGCAATTTCCTTGGATCTAGCAATTTTCGTAGCATGGATTGTGCAATTTCCTTGGATTTGGCTATTTTCATAGCATGGATCGTGCGAAATGCTATGGATCATGCTAAATGCCAAAGTACCAAGTGCCAAAGTAACAAGTGCCAGAGTACGTAGTACCAAGCGTGCTGCACATGGTAAAATTAGTGATTTTCCAAGGTGCGCACAGGGGATTTACACTGTTTTCACAATACCAAGTGCCAGAGTACCAAGTGATAGTGCCAGGGAGTGCCAGAACTGAACTAGGACATATAATAGCATTCTAGAAACGATGTGAAAGCCAGTTTTGATGTATTGCTTAGTTTTCACACCGGATTGAGGCAGAATTGAACGCTGAGATATAATAGCATTCAAAAATGCTGCAAAAGGCTGTTTTGACATTCTGGCCAGTTTTTCAAAGCGAAAATGCTAGAAATGCTATGAAATGCAATATCGACCAAACGAAGCTTGTTTTTGAGTCAAGGATGGTTATAGCTTCGACGCGAATTCAAGGAGGAATGTTTGAAGCATGAAGTGTTCACTAATCATTATAACGCAATGAATGCAAAGATGACTCAAAGTGGTGAGTTGATTAATGATGGTTGCTCGAGAAGGTTGCTTGAGCTACAAATAGTCGTCAGGTTGGACGACTAGAGATACTGAAGGCTGAGAGATTATCGTTGTCGCAGGTACTACCGGGCTCAAAGCAGGGGTATAATAGGGGCACCTAAAAGACCGGAGGGCTGCTGATCGAGTTCCCTGGGTATCGTTAAAAGGCCTAGGTACGTATCGTTGAAAGACATATGGAGTTTTTGCCAGAAACGAGGTTACCATTAGCCCACCACCCATAACATATGGCAGGGTTGGCCATCATACTATTCACGATGGTTTCAAAGAAGGACTGGCGGTGACAGATAGAGTCGTGAATGTTGGATGTTTTGCTTGTATCATCTCATGTAGACTGTTTGACGTTGAAGAAGATGTTTCTTGGGTGCTTGTCTGGTGTTGGTTTAGGCCTTCGAGGCTTGTGCTTAAGAAATGTTAATCTCGAATAGGATGGTTTATGTGAGATATAACTAGTTGCTATGATTGTTATTATCTGATTACTTCTGAATTCCATGAATGAATATTTATCTAATTTCCATGGATGCATAGTTGTTTCAGATGCTGGTTTGTAATAGCAATCATTGTCTAATGTGGGGAAGACGAGGTTGGGTTCTTCTTTGGTAATTTGGTAAATTGGTTGGTTAATCAACCTATTCTCATATACTTTATTGATGATGTTAGTTAGCTATTTTATCGCTCAATAAGACTGCTGTCTGACTCAAGGTTTTATGTTCCCCTCTTATTACATTGGGTTGTTCATCCGGTTTTGGATGGGCAGACTAAGTAACAGGTTACAAGTCGCAAAACTTGGAGGCGAGAATGCTATGCGGTGGCAAGCAGGAGGTTGGCTTATTACTTTTTACTATATAGTATCTATTGTTTTCCGTTGTGTGATGATTGACTCTGAGTGTTGTAGTGAGGCGAATCTGTACATACATTTATGTTGTAATCCAAAGATATATGGATTTTCTTTCTAATTGTTATGAAAGTTAAAGTTTCTGCTCAAATGTGCTTCACTAATATTGCTTGTTGTATATGTTCTATTATATTTTATCCTTGCGCTGTGAGTTATACGACAGGTTCTGCATGTGTTATCTTACCTTGATGATCGTCTATAGCTGCTTGGTACGTCTTTCAGTCCATTCTTTCCCTTGTTAAGTGCGGAAGTTATGGGCGGTTGTTATATTTGGTGTTAGTGCGAGGTTATCGATTTTAGCCAAAATTCGAAGACGTATTACGTATGAGAGACATATTTGTATATTTTTGATGGATGTATCCTATATATATGCG
This sequence comes from Allium sativum, assembly GCA_030737875.1. Lineage (NCBI taxonomy): Eukaryota > Viridiplantae > Streptophyta > Magnoliopsida > Asparagales > Amaryllidaceae > Allium > Allium sativum. The sequence continues at coordinate 929,738,907 of CM060922.1, read as the reverse complement.
AATGTATAATATAGTTGTATTTGAACTTCGTTTACAGTTTTCTCATGAGTGAACAAATCATTCTATTTTTTAGATTTAGAACGAGTCGTCGATCGTCGAGACACATTGCAGGGAGGAGAAAGTTCCTAGAGGAGGTAACGACGGTATACCAAAATTACCCAGCTATGTTTGAAGCTATGATGGCAGCAAACATGAGGAAGGTACCTGCTCCAGGATCAGTCGCGGTAGATGTTGGTGTTCAGATGCAGGTACCAAGGGTGGTTTACTTAGCAAAGCTATTTAAGGACTTCACTGCTCTTGGTGGGAAAATCGTTCAAAGGGACAGAGTCGACAGTTGAGATTCAAGGGTGGCTAGATACTTGTATTTGGATCTTTGGAAACTTGTGAACTGATGATGGGACTAAGAGGAAGCTTGCATCAAAACAGATAAAAGGCAGAGCTAAGGATTGGTGGAACTCTGTCATTCTAGAGAGTCCAGAAGATGAAATTTAATGGGCATTATTCCAAGTCAAGTTTGAGACGAAGTTTATTTCTACCATTTAGAAGTCTATTCTATTTAAGAGGTTTGTCGAACTTAAGCAGAATGGTTGACTGGTGTTGAGGTATGTTTCTAATTTTGAAGCTTTGTCCAAGTATGCTCGTTTTTATGTCAAGAATCCTTATTAGAAGAATTGAGAAGTTTGTTATAAGCATCGTGTCGCTTGGGTTTGGAACCTGTGATTTGTGATAGACCTTTTTTTGTGACTAATCCAATTAGGGGTCCATCCAGTTTGTGTATGATTTGTCGTGTTCTAGTGTTGTCGAGTCATGGTTTCAATTTTCTGTGTGATTGCTTTATTTTGAACTATGCAGGGTTTGGGATCATCTTGGTCATGGATTGGCTCAAGAGGTATGCGGCAAGAGTGAATTGCGAGAAGCTTGAGGTGAGATTCATGGATGTGGAAGGGCGAAGAGTTTAGATTCTGTAACACCCTGCATTTTTGACTCAAAATGATAAAATAAGAATAACTTAATTAAATATTCAGAATTAAGTAAAGGACTATGCCATTGCGTCCATCTCGAAATTCTGGTCACGATAAATACCTGGTTTGCATAAAATGGACACTGTATGAAGAAGTTAGCGTTAAAATTTTGTATAATATAAGGAACTTACATGTATATATATTATATAAAGTTTATTTAGAAAACCAAAACACGCAGCGACTTGGGCGGGAAAATGACGCGTTGGGGGTCAACCCGGGGGGGTCGACCCACTCGAAGGGGGACGACCCCAGGGTCGACCCCACTGCGGATCTAGAAAGTTCTTTCTGACATGGTCAGTTTGGATATTGTTAATTCAAATCTGATGGTCCTGGCTTCTCTGATACACCTATAAATAAGAACCTAGGCTAACCTTAAACCTCATATTTCTGAGGCTTTTCTAAAGCTCTGCTGTTTCTCCTCCCTTAAAGATCTCTTTAGAAAATATAAATTATTAGTCAGGAAAAATTCTGAATCCAAATCTGGAGGAAAGGAACATATGCTTGTAAATGGGATTTCAAATCTCTTAACGAATTAAGGTAACTTTCTAGATCCGATCTATTCAAATTCCTTCCTCCTTCTTTCATTTCTCTATTAATGAAAATAATCAATCCATGATCATTTGGTTTTGAATTCGATTAAGGGAAAACCCATGGAATCTAAAACTAGATCAGATCCTGAATCGGGAAAGCGTACAAGGAGAGTGGGTTTAAGCTATAGCCTTTAGATAATAATATGTTATCGTTTAGCATTCCCCTTTTTATTAATTGTGAAATTGCCAGATTAATCATAAATTATTGTTATAACAAGTTGAGGTGTTAATATGAATAATTCATAGGTTGAATCAGTTAAAGTGTTGGAATGACTACATGTTGAACAAACTTGCTAGAATATAGGAAATGACTGTTGTTGTTATAATTACATGATTCACTTGTGGCATATTATTGAGTAAATGACATGTTTAACTTGTTGGATTTGAGTAATTACCCAATTGAATGTTTACACGTCAAAATAGAATTAAACAAATGGTAAAAAGACACGCGACAAAATATAGGCATAATTGGACGACATGTAAATTAGATTACTGTAAACTAGATTCCAGTAAAAAGAATAATATGACTAAAATTTACATGAAATAGTAATAATCGTTAAAGAACGAACATGCCTAGATTCACAGTAATTTGATACTGTAACACTCTTAGACACGAGGTTAGATTGCACTTGTGATAGAAGTCTGCCAAGAACCACCCGGCATATCCAGCATTCACAAGTGGTAAATCTAATGTGAGGGGTCTAAGTGCCTAATTAAAACATGTAATGGTGCTAAGACACGAGGTTAAGTCAACTTGTGGTAGAAGTCTGCCTGGACCCACCCGACGAATCTAGCTTCCACAAGTGTAGGCTTAATGTGAGAGTTCTAGTGCATATATATAAATATATGCATATAACAAGATGTGAATAAATGACAATGATGGTAATTAAATGTCTAACTCAGAAAATAAGAAAGGAAGGGATGTAATGGACTGAGTTAGTGTGATGCAAAGGAAAAGTGATGTATTTCCCTTAATGACCTATTTTTGAGAACGTGGTTACAAGTAAGCCACAATGAATAAAGTAAGAAAGAGGAAAGAAATTACTTGCCACCACGAATTTAGATGGTAATATGTTATGGAAATAAATCGATGATTCCTTCTATAAATCAAACTGATAAGGTGCATGAAGTGTTTTCCTTAATAAAATGATGAACATATATTACAGTGAATGAAAAATAATGGGCTATAACAGTAAATGGTTTAAGCGGGGAATGATAATAACCTATAATAAATAAATAACATTAATGAAAATGTTGTAAAATAGGTAGACTTGTCCTAGGGACAAGTGAAGATTATAACTTAGGTTATAATGAACTAGTAAGGAAATGGATAACTGGTGAACTGAGATAAGGGACACTTAATTCTAAATTAAGTAATCAGTAAATGGGGAAGTCGGAAACCAGTTGAGGAAAGGGGGAAAATATATGAAATATGAGAAGTTGTACTTAATTATAAATTAAGTAATATGTAAACTTAGAAGTCTGAAACCCGCTGATAAGAATGACATGCCTGGACTTGTCCTAGGGACAAGAGGAAATTATAACATAGGTTATAATAAATGGGTAGCGAAAATTATTAATGGGCCTTAGTTAAGAGAACTAAGTTAATAAGTAAACAATGATAAGTTGTCGTAATGGTGTAAAATGGGACTATGATTAAATGAGAAAGGATGAGGACAACTTATAAAATGAAATAAGTTATATTTAATCATAAATGGTAAGTGACATGTTAATTTGAAAACATGTGAATTGAGATACACTTAATAACATATTAAGTAGAACATGCTATTGAACATTGAAATCAGACAAGAATATAATGGGACTATGGATTATAGACATTGGACCATAATCCAGGGAATAACATGTTGTGGGCTTATTAATAAACTTAAATTTGTTAAGTCATATAACCGAAATTAATAAGCAAGAGGAACTTGGTAACTTGATTAAGAATTCAATATGAATGAGAATAACCAAGTTAAATGGAAACCTGATGAGGTAAGGAAAGCGCGTAAAAGAATGTTTAGACATAGGGTCTAACAACATATAAAGTGAGGCGCTTGGACTAGTCCGCAAGGTGAATAACCCAACGGGGTAGATCATCATGGTGTTATAAGGCACGAGGGGAGCGCATATTCATCTGATTATTCTATCGACTCCAAAGGATTGGAAGGGGAAGCACATGGCTTCCTGAGACAAGTAAAGTGTTCCTAGTAGTCCTCTGTGCGGTGGCAGATGTTTTGGCTGTGCTCGCAGAGGTTGGGTCTGCGCGTAACTATAAGGTGGGTGGGCCTTGACTGCAAAAGTTGCTATGCAGTCAGAATGCTGTGACGCAGTGACACCAGGGTGATTCGACGGTCGCCTCAACAGGGAGGAGAAGGGTCATGACCAATAAGGATGGTAGATAGTCGGATACCCGTCATCGGCAGCCAGTGGGATGCGAAAAGCTAGAGCTAAAACCAGTAGACCATTTATCCTTCACTATCGGGGTATGGTGGTTAAGGGAAGACGCCAACTGGATGTTTAGATTGTTTGTTAGGGGTTAGTCGTTTATCTCTTGTTGTCTTTACTGGTTGAGGGAGGGGCCGAGGTGGGGCCATAGCCACCGTGAAAAAAAACCCTAGAGATATCTGTATATAGAGGCTCTTAAAGATGGGCCTGTACAGACATGGAAAAGCTCCCGACTGAGTTACATGTTTCTTGTATCGCCCTCCCATGGAACTCGGTGCACGTTAGAGGACGTGTGGTTAAGGCATCAAGCTACAATTGACGATACATATGTGGGATAGTCTAGATACATGCATGTCGGCTCTGGGTGGTGTATCGTAGACTTGAGGGCATTACTCCATTATGAAATCTGATTCGAGCAGCAGTGGCAGTTCGTACACTTACATAGCATTGTAAGGATAGATATATGTGGAACATACCATTGTTATGTTGAGATCCTTATGTCATTCTGGCATAGGATAACGGACTGCGTTCATTTCCATGGTATTATGGCGGAGACCGTGCGAGTGTGGTACCATGGGGTGTACCTTAATATGGTAGGTAGCTACATATATACTGCATTAGGTTAATCCACTAGGAAGTAAATGGGTACGACGTGTGTGTACGCCTTGAGTGCTGTTAACCCAAGTAACCTAATAAACAAGAAAATATTATTAAATGGTATATGTAAGATTATCCAAAGTGTATAATTTAAATCCAGTCACCGGAACTTGTGTTCTGACCCTCTCCTCATAACATACTCACATGTTAGATTTGTGGTAGAGACATGAGACCTTATAGCTTTGGATACTGTTTAGGCAGTATTATTAATACGATAAGGCTATACCTTAATTATATTATATCTTCTCCATTCGACTGGGAGATATTTTCTGAGCTCTAACATATTTTATGTCTCTGTCTTTTCTGCAGGATACTAGAGCACAACAACTTGAGTTTCGATAGATTGGAATTCTAAAAAAATTCGGTCTGCGGAATTCGGGTTGTTACAGATTCGATGTAAGCCCGAAGATGGTGTTTTTGTGAGCTTTTTATTTTCACTTGTGATTCCACAAGAAGGCTTATCATCTATACTGATTGCTAATGAGTTTGAGGATGTCTTTGAAGAAGTCAAATGTTCCCCGCCACATTGTGAGATTAAGTTCAGAATCAATTTGGTTGACGGTGCTAGACCTATCATTATGCCTCTCAGGAGGATGGAGCCAAAGGAACAACGAGAGTTAGAGGTGCAAGTTCGTGATCTTTTAGGAAAAGGATTCATTTGAAGAAGTTTATCCGAATGAGGTGCACCAGTTGTGTTTGCAACCAAGGCAGATGGCTCATTGAGATTGTGTTTTGACTATCGTGAGCTGAACAAGGTGACCAAGAAGAATAAGTATGTGTTGCCGAGGTTGATGACTTGTTCGATCATCTTCACGAAGCCAAAGTGTTTTCCCAGATGGAATTGGCAGTGAGATTTCACCAGTTGAGAGTGACAAAGGACATTGTGCCGAAGACTACTTTTAGGATACCATCTTGTTGCTTTGAATGGTTGGTGATTCCATTTGGGTTTGCCACCATATTTTGTAGAACTTATGAATAGGGCTTTTAGAGAGCAGTTGAACAAGTTCGTGCTTGTGTTCATGGATGATATTGGTTTACTCTTGGAATGAGGAAGAGCATAATACATACTTGAGAGTTGTTTTGGAAATCTTATGAAAGCATCAACTAAAGGCTAAGTTTTTAAAGTGTCACTTCTGGAAGAGCAAAGTGAGGTTCTTAGGCTATGTAGTTTCTGGAAATGGAATAGCAGTTGACCCCGCTAAGGTAGTAGCAATCCAGTACTGGGATAAACCTAAGAACGCAATAGACGTGAGAAGTTTCCTTGGATTTACATGTTATTACCAAGATAACTGCACCATTAACATGATTGATGAAGAAGAATCAGGTGTTCACATGGGATAAAAAGTGTAAGCAAGCTTTCGGAATCCTGAAAGAGAGACTGATGAGTGCTCCTATTTTTACGATTCCAAGTGGGAATGAAGAAATAGTGGTATACACCGATGCATGTAGTACCAGACTTGGAGCAGTGCTGATGCAGAAGGATAAGGTTGTTTCCTATGCAAGTCGGCAGCTGAATCTACACGAAAGGAATTACCCAACTCATGATTTGGAGTTGGCAGTGATCGTGTTTGCTTTGAAGATGTAGGGACATTACCTATTCGGAGTTCGATTCGAGTTGTTTATGGATCACAAGTCATTAAAGTATCTTTTCTACCAAAAGGATTTGAATCTTCTATAGCAAATGTGGTCAGATTTTCTTAGATCGTGTGATTTTGGTTGCCTGCACTCTTGGTAAAGGTAACGCAGTTGCAGATGCGTTGAATTGAAGACATTCAGGATTGGGAGTGATGTTTTCGGAATGGAAAAACCTAGAATACTTGGAAGGATTTGATTCCAGATCAAGGTGTGAGTTGGAACCTGAAATGTTGGCGAGCTTATCAATAAGACCTACTCTCATTAAAAGGGTTGGCGAGAGCCAAAAGCAAGATGCAAAGCTTGGCGAGTTTATCTAGAAGTTGGAACCAGAGCATGAATTGTTCGAGGTCAATCGAAAAGGTTGGATTTGGAAAAAGGACGACTGGTTGTTCCTAATATTGACGGACTGAGAGACGAGGTTCTGAGGGAATGTCATCACTCGAAGTTGACGATTCATCCCGGCGGTAATAAGGTGTATTAGGACATGAAACGTTCTTACTACTAGGAAGGTATGAAGAGGGATGTTGGAAAGTTTTTTCCAAATGCATGAAGTGAAAGATGAATAGAAAAGGCTGAGTGGGTTGCTTCAGCCATTGGAAGTTCTTACGTGGAAGTGGGAGCAGATATCGATGGATTTTATCGATGGACTACTAGAACCAGGGCAGAAAACAAAGGAATTTGGGTCATCGTGGATCGTTTGACCAAAAGTGCAAGGTTAATTCCTGTCAAATCAACTAGGACTATATCGAAGTTGGCTGAGCTTTATATGAGATGGATAGTTAAATTAATGGTATCCTAACGAGCATACTGAGTGATGGAGATCCATTGTTCACGAGTGGATTTTGGAAGAGTTTGCAAGAGACTTTGGGAACCCAGTTGTGTTTGAGTACCACTTATCATCCCCAAACTGATGGTCAAACCGAGAGGGTTAACTGAGTTTTGGAAGATATCCTAAGAGCATTTGTATTATACTTCGAAGGATCATGGGAGGACCATCTATATCTAGTTGAGTTCACATATAACAATAGCTACCAATCGAGCATTTGGATGGCACCATACAGGCGTTGTATGGTAGACCGTATAGTTCTCCAACATGTTGGTTAGAGACTGGAGATAAGTTGATACTTGGGCCAGAGATGATTAAAGAGACCTCGGATTGTATCGAGATCATTCGACAACGAATGAAGGCATCCCAATATCGTCAGAAGAGTTACGCTGATAAACGTCGAAAAGATTTGGATTTGACATAGGTGATATGGTTTTCATGAAGATTTCTCCATTGAAGCATGTTGTTTGGTTTAGAAGAAAAGGGAAGTTAGCTCCAAGGTTTGTTGGACCGTTTCCAGTAATCGAGAGAATTGGAAAGCTCACATATAGATTGGAGTTACCCGAGAAGATGTCAAGTATGCATAATGTTTTCCATGTGTCATTTCTATGGAAATGTGTGTATGATTCGAATGTAGTGGTATCTCCAGAGCCATACGAAGACCTAGAAATCGAGATCGTAGCTACGGGACCTCGTAAGCCGCTTCGTGTCATGGGGAATGACACGAAAAAACTTTGGAGGAAGACGGTTAAGCTAGTCAAGGTATAATGGAGTGAGGATGATGACGACTGTATGTAGAAGATGGAAGAGAGTATGAAGATGATCCATCCAGAACTCTTCGTCGAAATGACTCATAAATATCGTGTCATCATTGAATTATTATAACTTGTACTATTGTGATTGTGATTATTGATAGAGTTCTGCATGGTAGGATAAGGCTTTGGATGTATGATTTGATGGATACTAGTTTCGGTGACAAAATTGGCTGCACATGGATGATACATGCAGAATTGCTTTGGTTGCTTGTGTTGTAGGGATTTCGGGGGAGAAATCCCTAAAGGGGACAGGGGTGAATGTAACAGCCTGCATTTTACATATTGGAGGATCTTAAAATATTTTTATTTTATTCTCTAAGGGTTGGATTATTCTCATATTTTGATAGTAGTTTATGGGATGTGATACATGTCCATAATTTTTACCAATTTTATTTCTGACCATTTTGCCTTTGTTAGTCTTGTACAAGGCACAGCTTTTGTCTGGGATCGAATCAAGTGCTGAGGTCAGTCTCATTGGAAAGGAAATGGTGTGCTAATTCCATATATTGGTCACATTAAAGATTTGACTCAGCGGTGTGGGAGGAATCACTGTTTTTGTTTTTCATAATTTCTATTTAGGATTTTAGAGCCATTGATGGGCTAACTTGAGGAGGCCCATTAGTCGGCTGGTGAGAGGCTATAAATAGGGTGTTATAGGCATGGAGAGAGGGTTGCTTTTCTTCGTTCTCTCATTTGGTTGAGCTCGTGATCCTCCTTGCTCAATCACATACACCTTTTCACCATTAAAATTCTAGATCTATATAAGAAAATTGAAGATCTACATCATTTGAAGCTAGACCCATGTCAAGTGAAGAGAGATCGCATCAAATCAAGAGGTTTGAAGAATGTTCTTTGATGTACGAATTCATAAATTAGCGATTTCGAGTTCATTCAAAGAATTGGTGAGTGACAAGCATCTCCTACGCGAATTCAATCAAGTTTATGGGTCGTTTAATCTTATGTTCGTCATTTCAAGTCATTTTCATATAGATCTAATCGATGTAAGTACGATTTTAATTCAAATCACCATAGGATCTAATGTAACAACTTATAAACTGTAATTTAATATGTTAATTCTATGTTTATATCCATTTATTGATTTAATCATTTGTTGAATCGTTGTTTTAATGTTTGTTGATTATTGCTTGAATCAATGGTTGATTTATTGATCGGTGGTGTTTGAGATTGATCGGCGGTGTTTGAGATTGATCGGCGGTGTTTGAGGTTGATTGGCGATGTTTGAGGTTGATCGGCGGTGTTTGAGATTGATCGCGAATTCAATCAAGTACAAGGGTTGTTTGATCTTGGGTTCATCATTTCATGTTGTTTTCATATAGATCTAATCGATGTAAGTATGATTTTAATAGAAATCACCATAGGATCTAATCTAACAATTTATAAAATGTAATTTCATATGTTAATTCTATGTTTATATCCATTTGTTGATTTGACCGTTTGTTGAATTATTATTTTTTGATTATTACTTGAATCAATGATTGATTTATTGATCGATGGTGTTTGAGATTGATAAGTGGTGTTTGAGATTGATCAGCGGTGTTTGAGGCTAATCGATGGTGTTTGAGGTTGATCGGCAGTGTTTGAGGTTGATTGGCGGTGTCTGAGACTGATCGGCGGTGTTTGACATTGATCGGGGGTGTTCGAGATTGATCTGGGTGTTTTCATAGCATGGATCAGGAAAAATACTATGGATAGAGCATTTTTTCATGGATCTGGGTGCTTTCATAGCATGGATCATGTGAAACGCTATGGATCATGCAATTACGTTGGATCTAGTAATTTTCATAGCATGGATGGTGCGAAATGCTATGAATAGTGCAATTTCCTTGGACCTGGCAGTTTTCATTGCGTGGATCGTGCAAAATGCTATGGATCATGCTAAATGCCAAAGTACCAAGTGCCAAAGTACCACTTGCCAGAGTACTAAGTGCCAGCACGCTACACATGGTAAAAATAGTGATTTTCCAAGGTGTGCGCTAGGGATTTACATTGTTTTCACAATACCAAGTGCCAGAGTACCAAATGACAATGCCAAGTGTCAGGAAGTGGCAGGATTGAACTAGGACATATAATAGCATTCCAGAAACGCTGTAGAAGCCAGTTTTGATGTTTTTCTTAGTTTCATACCAGATTCTAGCAGAATCGAACCATGAGATATAATAGCATTTCAGAAATGCTGCAAAAGGCTATTTTGACATTATGGCCAGATTTTCATAGCGAAACGTTGGAAATGCTATGAAATGTAGTATTGACCAAATGGAGCTTGTTTTTGAGTTTACGATGGTTATAGCTTCGACGTGAATTCAAGGAGGAATGTCTGAAGTATAGTGAAGTGTTCATTGATCATTGTAATGCAACGAATGCGAAGATGACTCAAAGTGGTGAGTTGATGAATAATGGTTGCTCGAGAAGATTTCTTGAGCTACAAATAGTCGTTAGGTTAGAGGACTAGAAATACTGAAGACCGAGAGATTATCATTGTCGTAGGTCCTGGCGGGCTCAAATCAGGGGTATAATAGGGGCACCTAAAAGACCGGAGGGTTACTGGTCGAGTACCCTAGGTATCGTTGAAAGGCCTAGGTACGTACCGTTGAAAGGCGTATGGAGTTTTTGCTAGAACCAGAGTTACCATTAGCCCTTGACATATGGAATGGTTGGCCGTCATATTATTAATGATGGTTTCAAAGCAGGATAGGCGGTGACAGCTAGAGTCATGAATGTTGGATGTTTGTCTCGTACCATCTCGTATAGATTGTCTTATGTCAAAGGAGAAGTTTCTTGTTTGCTTGCCTGATGTTGTTTTAGACCTTCGAGGATTGTGCTTGAGGAATGTTGATCTCGGTTAGAATGTTTATGTGAGATATAACTAGTTGCTATGATTGTTATTGTCTGGTTACTTCTAATTGTCATGAACGAGTAATTGTCTGATTTCCATGGATGTATAGTTGTTTCAAATGCTGGTTTGTAAAGGCTATCATTGTCGGATTTTGGGAAAATGAGGTTGGGATTATCTCTGGTGTTTTGGTAGATTGGTTGGTTAATCAAACTATTCTCATATACTTTATTGATGATGTTAGTTAGCTGTTTTATCTCTCACTAGGACTGTTGTCTAACTCAAGGTTTTATGTTTCCCTCTTATTACCTTAGGTTTTCCATCCGGTTTAGGATGAGCAGACTGAGTAACAGGTTACAGGTAGCATAGCTTGGTGAGGCGAGGATGTTTTGCGGTGGCGAGCAAGAGACTAACGTAGTATCTTTTATTTTCTGTTGTGTAATGAATGACTATGAGTGTTGTTGTGAGGCGAATTTGTACAGACACTTATGTTGTAATCCAAAGATGGATGGATATTCTTTCTAGTTTTTATGAAAGTTCAAGTTTCTGCTCAAATATGCTTCACTATCATTGCATGTTGTATATGTTCTATTATATTTTATCCTTGTTGTGAGCTATATGACAGATTCCGCATGTGTTATCTTACCTTGATGATTGTCTATAGTTGCCCGACACATCTTTTAGTGCATTATTTCCCTTGATAAGTGCGAGAGTTATGGGTGGTCGTCACATCCACACTGAACTCAATAGATTCAGATGACCAACCTATGTTCAAGTGTAATCTGGAGTCGGTCTATTGGCACCAACTTTTTTGGACTTCGCACTACTCGAGTTTCTCGAGAGTGGAGTTTTGGCTAACACAAAACTAAGAACAACGCCGAGTCTCCTTGTGCGATTACAATTCCTAGAAAGTGCAGGACATGCTCTAGTGTTTGAACAAACAACTGCCGTGATGCAATGGCCCCAGCAATTGCCATTGGAGACACCAACTTACGAAAGTAAGCTCCCTGCCTCAGAAGGCACCTACTCTTTTTGGTGTCACGTGCCTTTGCCTCCGACTGAGCTCTGGCCACCTCTTAGTTAGCTGGGGCACGTCGGGAAGAACTACCGGAGGCCTATTCGGAAGCAGTGCCGAAGGCACCAGTCCTCCATTAGTCTCGCAGCCGTTTCCTATGATGCAATGGTCACCGAGGTTATAGAAGGAGATATCAACTCGCGACTTGTTCCCACCTCTGCCTCCTTCATCAGAGGCAAAATTGGAACAAAAAGCATGCCCCTTTATCTAAAGGGCACCTCCTTTTTGTTGTGTCATAGACATACTCCTCTACCTGAGCTCCGACCACCCTCCAGTCAGCCGAAGGCATGTCATGAGGCACAACCAGAGGCACGTCATTGAAGGTAGGCCCGAGGGCATTCGTCGTCCATTTGTTCATGCATTCTCACAATTTCTACCGTGGAGACTTTTCGGGTAGAAAACCCACTGCGTAGAGAAGATGGCCTGAAATCGAAGTCCTGGCACCACGGAAGTTGTCTACGACCTACTTTGATGCCAGGGTTTCCCATATACAAGCGACTCGGAACGCGATGACGACCTTTAGTCTTATAACTAAAACCATTGTCATCTCTGACCACATTCACGACAACTGGATTAAATCGCTTTTAAGACGTTATTGGATTAAGAATCAAACCCCCAGGATTGGCAACTCACTCATGTACAGCATTTTATATGCATATATGAGTGATTGGTCCGAACGAATTCACTTCTCAAACATTACGCCAATCAGCTGCATTGTTTTCACTTCAATTCTGATCCAATCACGAGTCATCGTGTGATGATCCAAACTTGCTGAATCAAACTTAGGATCGAGGAGAATTTGGAAAGTGCATGGGCCTAAGGCAGTCCTTTACCGATTCCTGCACTAGCATAGCCTTCATAGGACACGAGGGAGATCCCCACCAGTTCTCGCACTGGTATTATCTTCATCGCAACCATCTTAAAAGCACATCTACCTCATGAAGAAGACGATCCAAAACCAAAACTTTAGGTCTTGGAAGTTATTAACTTTCCACCAGTGCCTAAATAACCCAGGCTTACAGACCCAAACTCAGGATCGAAGAAAATAATACAACCATCGACTCCTCGGGAAACATGAGAAATTAGCTAAGTTCCCAGGATAAGAAGCCAAAACTTTGTATCCCTATGCACTTCCCTTAAGTTCTCATGTTTCCCTGACCCATCCGCGAGTTCTTGAAGTCTTTAGGCTTCTCCAACAAACTCAGTTCTAAGTGTAATGCCAAGTTAATTTACATAAGTACAGAACTGAAAATGTAAAGAGCACTTAGAATGGTACGTGATAAAAGGAAATAAACTTTTATTCACATTCCAAAAATTACAGGATTTTTATCAATGACATGATGTACATCACAACCACATTATGTCTCCAAAAAAGGCGAGGGTTGTACTAGCACATTTCATTGGCTAACCAAAAGCAAGACCTATCTACACATCTACTTGGAAGAGTCGCCCTTCTTCCCTTTCTTGTTTTTAGTCTCGATCTCGAACGGCTCATCCCTCTTCCTCTTTAACTCTCTGCTCCCTGATTTTTTCTCCTTAGGTGGAATCGTGTAGGGGCGAGGCCTGAATTCGTATATGTCTCCCAGGGTCGCTGGAAGGGTCTGCCCTTCACCTTCTCCCTAGCTTGGGATATCTATAATATCTGTGACCTCTTCCGCGGGGAAGATCTCCTTTAGTGGAATAGTGAAAGCTCCAACAAGGGCCTCTGTAGCTGCGGGTTGAACCACCTCTTTTTGTGCTTTTCTAGCTTCCCTCTTGGCTTCTTTATCGCCAGGTGACATGCCTTCAGCTTCGCAGCCTACTAAACCTTCAACTTCTTTAGCTCCGCCTCAGCTCGCATCTAAGAGGCCTCGAATTTTGCTTTCTTCTGAGCCTCATCCTGCACTCTAGCTTGGACTTCCTTCATGGCCTTTTTCCTCACTTCATCTTTAACCTTGGCCTCCTCATATTTCTTCTTCTTTGCTTCAAATTCTGCAGACTTCATAAGCAGTTGGGCTTTCGATTCCTTGACTAGTTCATGCATGGTTTTCCCCGTTTCTTCCATCCGTCCAATAACTTGAGTACTTTTCCTGTTGGGTCCTTCCCATCTTTAAGCACTTTATCGAAGTCCGCTAGTCCAAACTCTCCCATTTCCAGATCGAAGCCTGTGAGAAACCCGTGCTCCTCCTCCACCTGCCTCTTGTAGGCATCCATATTCGCTCTAGCTACGTCTGCCGTCGTTGTCTTTGTCTCATGTTTCGTTCCTTGTCCAAAGATAATTGCACATTGAGATAAGGGTCAGTCATTCTTGTTTGTGCTATCATCTTTATGTTTTTCATTCAGTGAGTGGATATATATTCAGGTGCCAGCTATGTAACACCTTCTGATGTTGATCCTTCGGTGGTTGACGGGAGTGCAAAAGCTGGTGTGGAAGAGTCATCAGCGGAAGCAGCAGGAACTACTTGCCAAAAAAGCCATCAACGGAAGCAGCAGGAACTTCTTGCTGCTGCTCATGGACTACTTCGTGAGCCACTATGATGCTTTCGGTCAAGAGTGTCTTTCTCATCTGAAAAGCACGTATTTCCGCCTCCTCTGCCACAACATCCTCCTCAAGAAGCTTCCTCCCTTCCGCCAACAATGGATGCTCGTCCTCCATTAGGTATTGGTCCATCATCTTTCCCTCATCCTCACTTTCCACCTAGGAGGCAGCGGTCTTATCCTCAACAAGCTTCTCCCAAGTCTATTCCAGGTTCCGAGGGTAGTTGCAGACCCATGAGAGCCCGTGATGTTTCAGGGTTTTAACATAGATTAACCAAATTGCCTCCTCTATGTCACTGTCGACCTTTTCTCGGGCCTCCCATACTTGTCTTCTCGGCTCCCCAAGCTCAACTCTGTGCTCAACTCTAATACCATCTATTTGGCTGAGCAGCTCTTTATTATAAGCTTCCGCTGCCTCCTTATCATTCTTTGTCAGCTCATACTCGACGTTACTCCTGTCCAACATCTTTTTGAACTCCTCGTTCTCTTTCTTTAGGTGTTGGGGCTCCTCATTCTCTTTTCAGAGGATTTCATTTTTCTAAACCAACTCCTGGTTGTCTGTCCGTAACTGCTACACCCTCTTATTCTCTTCCCGCGGCTTTTGGTTCTCTTCTATCAGGGCATTGTTCTTTTATCCAGGTTTGAAACACCCCACCTCCGTTAGGGTCACTCTCAAAGGGAATGCCCTAATTTTGGTGGAGGTTTATAAGTACAAGTCACAGATATACAAGACAGATATAAGAACACATATTTGTAAACAGCGGAAGAACAACAAATTCTATTTCATCAAGTCAAATACGTGTTACAACAATATCCTTTCCAAAAAACATAACATAACACTTTCATCATCTGTCTTGAGTACATTATTTTTAAAGAAGCATAAATAAAACATAGATAAACTGCAAGAGCCCCATAGTGGATTGTCCAAAGCCATAGTTCAAAACAGGAAAGTCCAAGCAATACATTTCTCTTCTTCAAGCTGGATGTTGAGGTTGGTCAGGCTGCTGTGTTCCCTCCCTGAGGACCTGGGGGGGGGGGGGAAACGGAAGAAAGAAGACGAAAGAAAAGTAGAGCCAGACATAAAGCCTGAGTAAGTCTAGTACTATTTTGTCTATGAATAAAGAACTGAGTATGATAAGTATAAACAAGAAGTGGGCATGCACTATAAACTTGGTTAAGTTGTCTAGGGTCGAATATACTGTCGTACCCCATGTTAATCTCTGAACCCATTTAAACTAGTTTCCAATTTGCACCCCATAATCAGGGTGATGTGATCCATTCTACGATGATCGGCTCCTACTCGCAAAGTTACATGTGTCTTACGGCCCCCGATGTCTGTAGTTACCTATGTTGGTCCCACCATGGGGTGTATCAAGTCCCATAGTGGCAACCCGACACAACTTTAGAGTGCACAGGTATGCTACTGGTGTCCAGTGCCTTATTTTTCTGCGCCGGAGTGTGTGCACGCCCGCACTCCGTTAGAACCTACACTGCTACACCACCGCCGTCGATTTGACCTCTTACAATCAGCCCAGTAATCGTGCCCCACCCTGCCTAGTTTCAGGGTATCCTGATACACCTTTTAGGGTTACTGCTGAAAGGGGTCCCCCGTTACTAGGTTTTCTATCTCTAGCCAACATGCTAAGTTGGTTAAGTGTTTCCTAACCTAACCCCACCAGTCCGTTTAGTTTAGCATGTTCCATTTTGATTAAGTCTTTAGTCCACTTAATCCTATCAATCCTGACTCAGCCTTAACTGTCTTATTAAGGCCCTGACCTCTCACATTAGACAGGTATTGTTGTGGCTGCCTGTTGCCGGTTGGTTCCGGGCAGTCTTACGCCACAACTCAGTCTAACCTCGGGTCCTTGCTGGGCTCCATGTTTAACCTCCCACATTGGATAGATATTGTTGTGACTACTGGACAGCCGGGCGGTTCCGGGCAGGTTTACATCACAACTCAATCCAACCTCGGGTTAAACACATCGTCTTTTCTACATTTACATATTTTGTCATTCTTCTTTATTTCTTATATGTAAATATTTGCGGCCCATTATTAAGTTAATGGTGTAAAGGTTACACCAATCATGGGCCCAACCCATACTTGAATTTGGGCCCTTCTATTTTATATTTTCATTCATTAATTGCTTTTAACCCAACGTTATTTTCCCCCGTTTTACACGTCCGTTTATATATATTGGGCTTAGCCTTTTAAAGCCCAATTTAGCCATGCGAAAAGGGGAGGCTTATGGCGTATACACAAAGAGGGGAAAGTGAGCGCATGAACTTGCATATGACGTTGGAAAATACATAATAGAAATTGGTGTACTTGCATAGTGGTAATATAGGTGACATGAATCAAAGCATGGGAACTTGCATAGGTTTAACTACAACATGAACCTATATTCTTATTTAGGCCTAATGTCAAACATAAGCATGGCATAAATACTGCTAGCATAAACATGGCATAAATACTGCTAGCATAAACATGGCATAATGTCAAACATAAGCATGGCATAAATATTTCTAGCATAAACATAAACAAGTCATGTTCATAAGGTTTCTACATGTCTACAAAGGGATACTTTGTTACTAGCACAAAAGGCATAGTTCAACTTAATCATGATTTAAGTCTAATTACATAACAATGGTATAAACATCCTTATGCATAAATATTCCTAATCATGGTGTTTGCTTTAAACTTGCAAAAAGGGGATTTTTGAGTCCAACCTAGCCATGTTTCACATATGTCATTTAACAATATAGAACTAACATAGATTTCAATTATGCCAAATATCATTCATAGCCTAGCCATAAATTTGCAAAAGCATGACTTAATACATGGATTATGGTGTCAAAATTCCAACATAGTTTCATATGAACTATAACAACCAACTTGTTTCAATTACTTGCAAAATGATTTATGCACAAAAATATACATCATGATGGCATAATATCAAAGCCCCAAACTTGCATGAATTTCAATTAACTACATACGTGTAGCTTCAACATAGATTACACAATTTGCGCAATATTCCAAACGTATATTTGCATAGAACTACCGCATGTAGTTCTTTATAATGAATAACATAATTTTACACAAATATGAATTACTTCCATTGCCACAATTCAAGCATACACATCAACACAGTTGTTTATTTATACCAAAGTAATACTCTACTTACAATGGTTGCGGCGAATTCTCTAATTAAGAGATATGATTCCTTTGTTGAATTGATTAGCTTTAGGTTGCTTGAATTGCTTTAGGCCTTAGAACTTTCTCCCTAATCCTCTCTTTAGTTGGCGGCTACTCTTTGTCGTTCCTCAGCAACATGGCGGCTATGTTCTTAATTTGAATGAATAGATTAGGGTTTAGTCTAGGGTTGTTTATATAGAGGTTAGGAACTGATTAGGACCATTGATGTTGCTAGGATAGATCGTTGCCATTCATTAGGAAGAGAGACCAATAAAAACTTGCCACCTAGCCCTAGTGACAAAGCAGACCACAGAAATTCGACCAAACACAGACCTGGCCAGCCAGGTTGACTGGGCTCGACCAGGTCGACGCCCCTGTCGACAGGGCTGTCGACAGCCCTGTCGACATGGGTAGCCCAGGTCGACAGCCCAGTCGACCTGGGTGGCCCAGGCGGGTGTTCTTCCACCCTGGCCCATTGGGCCCCATTTTCGAATTTATTTTATTCTGTTTGAATTTTAAGTTTTATTCAAAACTTCCGCATGCCATATCTTCTTCATACGGACTCCGTTTTTCGAAAACTCGGACTCTATTTCGCGTATTTTTCTGAGACGAACGCAATGGCGTATCCCGTTTCCCTTAGTTCTTTGATTTGAAATTAATTATACTTTAATTTGCTAACTACACAGTTATAGAATTTTCGGGGTGTTACATTCTCCCCCACTTAAAAGGATTTCGTCCCCGAAATCTTCAAGTTAGGAGGAATGTATATCCTAACATCCAATCATCCATCTACTCATCCATCAAACACGAGCATCCATTGTCCTTAAAAGATTTCTAATGCTTCATGATCATATGCAAAGTGTGTGTGTATACATGTACTTATCTAATGCAAAATCAGGCGGTCTACTGATTCAGTTGACCTCCTTAATGCGAATTATGTAAGTGCCATGAATCCATTATGTATGCAAATTTTCCCTATTCTTGCTTCTACATGAGTGCACAATCATTCAATACAAATGCAATATCCACATGACAACACATTAATGTTCAACCATATACGAATGCAAACATATATGCATATGCAATATGAAGTGACTGAGCCGATCTAAACCCTAGATTGTGTGTGTATATGCAACCACGAGCAACCACTAGCAATCACTTGCAACCACTTGCAACCATCATACATAACATGTTTCAACTACATGTTTCCATCCAAAAAGATTCTTCCTAAAAGATAAGGTCGAGGAAATATACCTAAAAAGATAGATAAAAGCGCAACTTAAGGAAAAAGAAAGATCAAGGATGTACCCTCGAACAGAAAAGGGTAGGCAGTACGTATTCTAGCTTCAGTTTCCCAAGTCGCGTCTCCCTCGGCGTCGCTCCACTGAACTTTGACGAGCTTGACCTCGCGGTTGCGTAGCTTCTTCACTTCCGTTCCTAAGATGCGAGTTGGAACTTTTCTTATGGTTGCTTCGCGTTCCACTTCGGCCTCTTCGAGTATATTTGGCTCTACCACTTCAGCAGATTCATGCAGACATTTTCGGAGGTGTGAAACGTGAAAAACGTTGTGGACTCCAACCAATTTCTCAGGTAGCTCTAATCTATAAGCCATTTTCCCAATTTTCTCGATAATAGGGAATGGCCCTACGAATCTTGGTGCTAGCTTTCCTGTGGTTCCAAAACGAACAACGTTTCTTAGCGGTGATACCTTGAGAAAAACTCTGTCTCCAACCTCGAATTCAAGGTCGGTCCTCCTCTTGTCGGCATAGGACTTTTGTCTGTCTTGGGCCGTCTTCATCCTTCTTCGTATTAAGTCTACTTTCTCTGAGGTCTCTCGGATCATATCCGGTCCAAGTATGAGCTTATCAGTTGACTCCCACCAACAAGTGGGCGATCGGCACGGTCTTCCATATAACGCTTCGAAGGGCGCCATTCCGATGGTTGCTTGATAGCTGTTGTTGTAGGCGAATTCTACCAAAGGAAGGTGGTCTTCCCATGTCCCTCCGAAGTCAAGGACGCATAGCCTTAAGAGGTCTTCCAAAACTCTGTTCACTCTCTCTGTTTGGCCGTCGGTTTGGGGATGATAGGCCTTGCTCAAGCATAACTGCGTTCCTACTGCTTCTTGCAGACTCCGCCAAAACTCGCTGGTGAAGATGGGGTCTCGGTCACTAACAATGCTAGATGGTATTCCATGGAGTCGTACGATCTCCTTGAGGTAAAGTGATGCTAGGGATGAGGCAGTTCTTTTACTTTTGACAGGTAAAAAGTGGGCGCTTTTAGTAAGCCTATCCACTATTACCCAAATGCTAGTGTTGCCTCTCCTAGACCTAGGCAGCCCATCGATGAAGTCCATTGAGATGCTATCCCACTTCCACTGTGGGACCTCCAGAGGATGTAGTAGTCCGCCAGGCTTTTTCTGTTCTGCCTTAACCTGTTGGCACACCATGCACTTAGAAACGAACTTTGCCACGTCCTTTTTCATGCCGTTCCAGAAGAAAGTCCTCTTTATGTCTTTATACATTTTATCTCCGCCTGGGTGTATCGTCATCTTGGAGTGATGTGCTTCTTCGAGAACCTTCTTTACTAAATCTTTTGTCTGTGGGACGCATAGTCTTCCGTCTCGCCTTAGTAAACCTTTATCGTCAATGGCGTATCGGTTGAGGTGACTTGAAGTCTCACCCCTAATTAGCCTATCAATTGTTTCTACAAGCTGAGGGTCTTCGCGCTGTGCTGTCCCTACTGAATCCACTAAAGTTGGGCGTACTTCGAGAGATGCTAGCAAGCCTGGTACGAAATCGGAGGAGGGCCTAAAGTCGAAACTGGCTATAAACTCTAGGCTTTGTCTTTCAACAAACAACGGGCTTAGGGTTAATTTCTTTCGGCTCAACGCGTCTGCCACTACGTTGCCTTTGCCCGGAGTGTAGGAGATTTCGAAATCGTACGAGGAAAGAAACTCCATCCACCTTTGTTGCCTCAAGTTAAGATCCTTCTGCGAGAAAAGATATTTCAACGATTTATGGTCAGTGTAAAGTTCGAACTTCTCACCTAGGAGATAGTGTCGCCAAGACTTGAGTGCAAAGACGATGGCGGCTAACTCAAGATCGTGGGTTGGGTAGTTCTTTTCGTGCACCTTTAACTGCCTCCCGCCATAAGCTACTACCCTTCCTTCTTGCATTAAGACGGCGCCTAGCCCTGTCCCACATGCATCCGTATAAACAGTGAACATCTTGCTCCCATCTGGCAGCGTCAAAACTGGGGCTGTTGTGAGAGCCCTTTTCAGTCGTTGGAAAGCAAACTCGCAATCCAAATCCCAATTGAACACTAGATTCTTCTTGGTCAATTTCGTGAGCGGATCTGAGATTTTCGCAAAATCCCTTATAAACTTTCGATAGAAACCCGCTAGTCCTAGAAAGCTTCGGACCTCAGTCGCATTCCTTGGTGTCTTCCAGTCCTGTACCGCCACTACCTTAGCAGGGTCCACCGCTAACCCTTGTTTGGATACTATGTGCCCAAGGAACCTCACCTCTTCTCTCCAAAAGTGGCATTTGGAGAATTTGGCTTTTAGTTGATGGACTCGCAAAGTTTCCATGATTGCCCTTAAGTGTTGAGCATGTTCCTCTTCACTTTTTGAGAAGATAAGGATATCATCTACGAAGACCACTACGAATTTGTTGAGGAAATCTCTAAATACCCTACTCATCAGGTCCACGAAGTAAGCAGGTGCATTTGTCAAGCCGAAAGGCATGACAAGCCATTCAAAGAAACCGTCTGGGGTTCTGAACGCCGTTTTATCGATGCTATCCTCAGCCACCCTTAGCTGATGAAAACCGGTTGCTAAATCGAGTTGGGAGAAAACAGACGCTCCTACAAGCTGGTCAAATAAATCGTCAATTCTAGGGAGAGGGTGCCTATTCTTTTTCGTTAGCTTGTTGAGCTCCCTATAGTCAACACATAGACGGAGTGAACCATCCGCCTTTGTAGCGAACACCACTGGAGCGCCCCATTCTGAAATGCTTCTCCTAATGAACCCCTTTTCTAGAAGCTCTTTAATCTGTTTACTGAGCTCTTTCCTTTCCCGTGGAGCCATATGTCTAATGGGCAATGCAACGGGCTTTGCATTATCTACAAGATATATGCGGAAGTCTATTTCCCGCTTCGGAGGCAAGCCCTTCACCTCTTCAAAGACATCCGGATATTCCCGGACCACTCTAACTGAATGCAAATTTTCAACAGAGGCATCTAGCGATTCAAGATAACTAAGCATAACCGCATACGAGGGATTACAAGAAATTTCCAAAGTATTACCGAGCTGGGTTAGGAGCCTAACAACCCTTCTCTCGCAATCAAGGATGGCCCCATTACTGGATAGCCAATCCATACCCAAAATCAAACCATACCCCGAAAAGCCCAAAACAAAGGCACTACATTGAAATTCAATACTTAGGATAGAAATTTTCAAATCCAGACAGATCATAGACAAATGAGCTGGGCCCCCAATTGGGTTTGAAACAATTAAGGGGTCCTCTACCATACTAGTTTTTAGGTGCAGAGATTCTACTAAAGCAGACGAGATAAAGGAGTGTGATGCGCCAGAATCAAATAAAGTGCGAACGGGGTGATCATAAAGATAAACTACACTTTCTACAGAAGTATTGGTACCTCGCTGTTGCAAAGGTGGCGCTTCTAGCACATGGACCTGTGCCCCTGGGGTGGATCCAGTGCCCTGCCCCTGTCCTCGTTTCCTTGGGCAGTCCTTAGCCCTGTGGCCTGTCTGACCGCACGAAAAGCACCCACCATTCTCCTTGGCCTTCTTTTTCCGACAGTCCTTTACTAAGTGTCCCACTTTGCCACAGAAATTGCACTTCCTCTTCTCTTTGTTGCCTTTCCCGCCTTTCTTAAAGTCTGTCTTCTTAGGCTGCAAACCCTCTTTCTTCCCTTGAGAGCTTTCTGCCTTTGTCTCCTTCTTGCCCTTGTCCTCTTCATTCAGCAATGCCATTTGCACCAATCTTTCATACGTGGCTCCCATGGGTATGTGGGTCATGGCCAAACTATGTAATGGCTCATTTAACCCTTTGACGAAACGGAGAGCCTTCTTGTGCGGGGTGTTGACTAGGTCAAGCCCAAACCTAGCCAGCTCATCAAACTGATTCACATACTCTCTGACTGTCTTGTCTCCTTGCTTAAGAAATAAGAATTTTTCCAACTGCAAACTTCTTTCCGCATCTGAGAGAAATTTAGTCTCAAACCTTGCCCTAAAGTCCTCCCATGTCTCCACTGGTCTTTCAGCATTGGTGACTTCCCACCAGTAGGAAGCCTCGCCCTTCAATAGCCACACTGCCAACTGTACTTTTTGTCTATCTTCTACCTCAAAGATGATGAATAGGTCCTCCGTTTCTTTCAGCCAATTTCTAGCTGCCACGAAGGACTCAGTTCCATGGAAATCCCTTCCTCCCATAGCTTTAAAATCTTTACATATCTTAGCAAAAGCGTTTCCCCGAGGAGGAGGTGGAGGAAAAGGTGCTGCTGCAGCTGGATGATTTCCTTCCGCTGGGGGAGGAGGAACGGTAGGACCTGGCTGAGTGGCCCTCGCTTCTAAGAAACGTCTAAACCAACCAGGTATTGGCACCCCTTCCGGCAAGTTAAGTTCTTGGGACATGCTGAAACAAAAAGGATAGATTCAAAACCAAGGATAAGAGATAATACCTATGGCTTTGGGGAGTGGACTTTTCTTTTTAAAATAAAATTTTCCTTTTAAAAATGCTTCTTTAAATTTCCTTTTTGAAAATAATTTTTCAAAACTTTTTATCTTATCTGGTAAACCTATGCTCTGATACCAAGTGAAACACCCCACCTCCGTTAGGTCACTCTCAAAGGGAATGCCCTAATTTTGGTGGAGGTTTATAAGTACAAGTCACAGATATACAAGACAGATATAAGAACACATATTTGTAAACAGCGGAAGAACAACAAATTCTATTTCATCAAGTCAAATACGTGTTACAACAATATCCTTTCCAAAAAACATAACATAACACTTTCATCATCTGTCTTGAGTACATTATTTTTAAAGAAGCATAAATAAAACATAGATAAACTGCAAGAGCCCCATAGTGGATTGTCCAAAGCCATAGTTCAAAACAGGAAAGTCCAAGCAATACATTTCTCTTCTTCAAGCTGGATGTTGAGGTTGGTCAGGCTGCTGTGTTCCCTCCCTGAGGACCTGGGGGGGGGGGGAAACGGAAGAAAGAAGACGAAAGAAAAGTAGAGTCAGACATAAAGCCTGAGTAAGTCTAGTACTATTTTGTCTATGAATAAAGAACTGAGTATGATAAGTATAAACAAGAAGTGGGCATGCACTATAAACTTGGTTAAGTTGTCTAGGGTCGAATATACTGTCGTACCCCATGTTAATCTCTGAACCCATTTAAACTAGTTTCCAATTTGCACCCCATAATCAGGGTGATGTGATCCATTCTACGATGATCGGCTCCTACTCGCAAAGTTACATGTGTCTTACGGCCCCCGATGTCTGTAGTTACCTATGCTGGTCCCACCATGGGGTGTATCAAGTCCCATAGTGGCAACCCGACACAACTTTAGAGTGCACAGGTATGCTACTGGTGTCCAGTGCCTTATTTTTCTGCGCCGGAGTGTGTGCACGCCCGCACTCCGTTAGAACCTACACTGCTACACCACCGCCGTCGATTTGACCTCTTACAATCAGCCCAGTAATCGTGCCCCACCCTGCCTAGTTTCAGGGTATCCTGATACACCTTTTAGGGTTACTGCTGAAAGGGGTCCCCCGTTACTAGGTTTTCTATCTCTAGCCAACATGCTAAGTTGGTTAAGTGTTTCCTAACCTAACCCCACCAGTCCGTTTAGTTTAGCATGTTCCATTTTGATTAAGTCTTTAGTCCACTTAATCCTATCAATCCTGACTCAGCCTTAACTGTCTTATTAAGGCCCTGACCTCTCACATTAGACAGGTATTGTTGTGGCTGCCTGTTGCCGGTTGGTTCCGGGCAGTCTTACGCCACAACTCAGTCTAACCTCGGGTCCTTGCTGGGCTCCATGTTTAACCTCCCACATTGGATAGGTATTGTTGTGACTACTGGACAGCCGGGCGGTTCCGGGCAGGTTTACATCACAACTCAATCCAACCTCGGGTTAAACACATCGTCTTTTCTACATTTACATATTTTGTCATTCTTCTTTATTTCTTATATGTAAATATTTGCGGCCCATTATTAAGTTAATGGTGTAAAGGTTACACCAATCATGGGCCCAACCCATACTTGAATTTGGGCCCTTCTATTTTATATTTTCATTCATTAATTGCTTTTAACCCAACGTTATTTTCCCCCGTTTTACACGTCCGTTTATATATATTGGGCTTAGCCTTTTAAAGCCCAATTTAGCCATGCGAAAAGGGGAGGCTTAAGGCGTATACACAAAGAGGGGAAAGTGAGCGCATGAACTTGCATATGACGTTGGAAAATACATAATAGAAATTGGTGTACTTGCATAGTGGTAATATAGGTGACATGAATCAAAGCATGGGAACTTGCATAGGTTTAACTACAACATGAACCTATATTCTTATTTAGGCCTAATGTCAAACATAAGCATGGCATAAATACTGCTAGCATAAACATGGCATAATGTCAAACATAAGCATGGCATAAATATTTCTAGCATAAACATAAACAAGTCATGTTCATAAGGTTTCTACATGTCTACAAAGGGATACTTTGTTACTAGCACAAAAGGCATAGTTCAACTTAATCATGATTTAAGTCTAATTACATAACAATGGTATAAACATCCTTATGCATAAATATTCCTAATCATGGTGTTTGCTTTAAACTTGCAAAAAGGGGATTTTTGAGTCCAACCTAGCCATGTTTCACATATGTCATTTAACAATATAGAACTAACATAGATTTCAATTATGCCAAATATCATTCATAGCCTAGCCATAAATTTGCAAAAGCATGACTTAATACATGGATTATGGTGTCAAAATTCCAACATAGTTTCATATGAACTATAACAACCAACTTGTTTCAATTACTTGCAAAATGATTTATGCACAAAAATATACATCATGATGGCATAATATCAAAGCCCCAAACTTGCATGAATTTCAATTAACTACATACGTGTAGCTTCAACATAGATTACACAATTTGCGCAATATTCCAAACGTATATTTGCATAGAACTACCGCATGTAGTTCTTTATAATGAATAACATAATTTTACACAAATATGAATTACTTCCATTGCCACAATTCAAGCATACACATCAACACAGTTGTTTATTTATACCAAAGTAATACTCTACTTACAATGGTTGCGGCGAATTCTCTAATTAAGAGATATGATTCCTTTGTTGAATTGATTAGCTTTAGGTTGCTTGAATTGCTTTAGGCCTTAGAACTTTCTCCCTAATCCTCTCTTTAGTTGGCGGCTACTCTTTGTCGTTCCTCAGCAACATGGCGGCTATGTTCTTAATTTGAATGAATAGATTAGGGTTTAGTCTAGGGTTGTTTATATAGAGGTTAGGAATTGATTAGGACCATTGATGTTGCTAGGATAGATCGTAGCCATTCATTAGGAAGAGAGACCAATAAAAACTTGCCACCTAGCCCTAGTGACAAAGCAGACCACAGAAATTCGACCAAACACAGACCTGGCCAGCCAGGTTGACTGGGCTCGACCAGGTCGACACCCCTGTCGACAGGGCTGTCGACAGCCCTGTCGACATGGGTAGCCCAGGTCGACAGCCCAGTCGACCTGGGTGGCCCAGGCGGGTGTTCTTCCACCCTGGCCCATTGGGCCCCATTTTCGAATTTATTTTATTCTGTTTGAATTTTAAGTTTTATTCAAAACTTCCGCATGCCATATCTTCTTCATACGGACTCCGTTTTTCGAAAACTCGGACTCTATTTCGCGTATTTTTCCGAGACGAACGCAATGGCGTATCCCGTTTCCCTTAGTTCTTTGATTTGAAATTAATTATACTTTAATTTGCTAACTACACAGTTATAGAATTTTCGGGGTGTTACAAGGTTAGTGGCGTGAGTTGATGTACAGGCTAATACATTTTTATAATGTGTGGTAGACATTGCCATCGTCCGCTTCATCTCCTCCATCTCCTCATTCAGTCCATCTGTTTCAGCAATAGAGAGTTAGCACATAAATGTGTTACTCGAATATGCAGAAATGGAAGAAGCTTAGAGCCAGATTTTACCTATCTCCTTATCTCGGTTCATGACACTTTCTTTCCCAAGCTTTAGTGCTATTTCCCAACATTGAATCTTTGGATTCACATTTTGGATTAGCTCCGAAAGTTTCTTGGCATACTTATACATCTCTCGATATTGATAATAAGCATCATGCACCTTTTTCCATACATCCTCGTCATCTTGGCGCATGATCAGGCTGATGTTGAGCAACCACTTCAACTCCTTGATATAAAAGATAGGAAATGACTTCTTTAATATTGCCTTCTTTTCCTCGGGACTCAACTAAGGGATCTCTAAGATATCGGGAAGCATCGGACCTCAACTTCTCAAAGCCCTTCCTCCACTTCCTTACCCCACGTCGTTGGATCCTATTTTACCAATAGCCGTTGTCACAGGCTCGGTAATTGGTACATAAGGTGGGACAATCACAGTATGCTGCCTCATTGTAAATAATTCAGCTCCCTTCCTTGCATCCGATATTTTCGCAAATGTTGACAAAATTAACATGGGAAATGTTCTTAGTGATACCCGCTACCCTCTGAGTCATGATGCCTCTTTCTTAAGAATAGTCCAGTACTCGCATAAAAGTTGGTCACGAAACTTTTGTTCCGCCATCGAGAATCCCCCAGACCACGGTCTTGTCACCTTCACGAACCATGGTACCTGCATGGAAAAAACTTTGAACCAGAATTGAACAATGCATACAAATCAAGTGTTGTGTTGTGCAATGCTTGCAAGTGTGTGTTCTATGTGTTCCCTCCACGGACCCTTTTTTTCCCTTGATCGAAGGGGTAATTTCCTCGGCGCTTGGCAAAAACTCTAAATGTTCGCTTTGCTAAATCTGAAAGAAGTTTTCTTAATTGGGACCTTGTCCAGATCTTTAAACTGGTTCTCAGCCTCCATCGACACGACGGTCGCATAGGTCATAGCCGGAGAACTTGGTTCAATAGCCTCTCCCAGCCTTATTTCCCTAGTCAGAAAGTAATGAGAGTGGGTTGTGAACCATTCCCTCTAGCACACTCCTCTTCACCACCGGCGTCGCCACTTGGATCCCCTTGACCCTTTGTAAATTCTTCCTCAACTGGGAAATGTCGGAAGGCACGATAGGGGTTAATTCCTCTTAGGGACCCAGATAAATCCTCTCTCCCTCATCTTCTACCACTTCCACTATTCCGTCATATTCCTGACGGCCAGTTGTGCAACCCTCTAAAAGAAAACCAAGTAGATAGAGAAGATAGTCTGGTAACGGAGTCTGGGAATAGCGATACTCGCTAGGAACTTCCCTCAAAGGTAGGACTCGCTACAATTATTCACCACTCTTCGAGATCGGTGGAATCCGAGCCAAATGAAAACCTAAGTTAGTTTCGAGCTTACAAATCAATTGGTAACAAGGTAAAATTTCAAGTACTTATTGCCGGCAAGCCACCTCCTCGCAACTCATGGTGGAAAACGAACAAAGAACTAATCAACCTTAAAATAGTTGAGTTTGTTGCACGCTCCTTGGATCAAGTGACTGTTGGGATGTGCCTCCATGTGTACAAGGGAGGGCGACACAATGCTTATCTTCTTCGTAGAATAGAGGTATCTAATGCCCAACCCCGACGTTTCAATCTACAACCATTTAACATATAAGATGTAGGTGCCAAAAAGGAAGGCATGCACGTTCGGATTAATCTGCACTGGTGCCAATTCGAAGAAGTATATAATATCCTGTATGTATGCACAAGATGAAGGCATGCATCCAGCGACACATATATGCATGTTCCAGGAAGTATACCCTTTCGGGGGAGCGTACGCTCTATCTTCCCTTCCAAAACCTCTGACATCTTCCCTATGTATTCCATACTTCGTACAGATTGACTGCAACGATGCTTCATCTACCCACGAAGCAACCAAATCTGAGGTATTATCGAGAATCATCGTGTCTCCTACCATTTACGATTCTATAAAAGTATCTTCCTAGTTGCCACCGCTATCCACTCCTTCTATTGGGCCTTCTCCAACAACATCCGCTTCACCTTCGACTATTGGTTCGTCTACATGCACACTTGGATGTGGGGATCCTCCGGGTAGTACCTCTTGTTCTTTTGTGCAGGATGGGCCTACTTGTTTAGATGGAGTGGAAGTTCCGGATATCCCCTTGTTGTTCGCTGGTAAGCTAGAATGATTCAAAGACTCATTGGAACTTATAGATGTTTCTACGGGCTTGGCTTCCAAGCTTTGAAGTCGTTTGAAGTTTCTCCTTGTCATTATAAACTATACTTACGAGACAACTGCGTTAGTTAACGCACTAACAATTGAACCCCTGTGCTGGTGTAAACTAACATTAAACATGCAAGTGTATTTGCATGCTGATGCAATTATGCTAATTACCTTGGAACGTGACGATGATCACCAGTCTATGAACTTAAACTATCGTTGCTGCAGGCCAAAATTAATAGAATCTGAGTCAAATAGCGATAGCAACACGACCGGGTTAAGAGCCGAATCATAGAAGTGACAGTTCAATCATATATCCATTGTCCGAGTATATGCTCTAATCCTATGTGCACGTTCAAATCATCATTTCAAATAAGTTCGATTAGCACTTTATGCGAGGAGACCTTCTTGTTTAAACTGAACCCGGTCACACGATATCACGAGTCGACTCAGGCCTACCAAGTTTCTAGCATTGATAATTTGAAATTGGATATCTTCAATACGCGAGAGGCGAAATCTTGTTTTGAATCTCCGCTCTGAATGTCTCGAATCAAAATCTCTTGGAGAAGGGACACGAATTTCTTTAAACGACCAGATATGTATCCTGCACCTCATACCCGACCAATGTCTGAAAAATTTGTATCCTACTCATCCAGCCATCGGGGTACAAATATTTAGAAGCATCTGGATGCAATGTCTAAAATTTCAGAATCCCTCGTCTCTCAAAAATTCGTATCCCCCAATCACAGCCTCAGGGATATGAAATCCAGTGAGACTGCCATAATTCATATCTCGCATCCCCTGTGTCTCTATTTCTTCTCTACTATTTTCCTTCTTCTCCGTACCCTCGTATCTCTTCCCTCTCCCTTCTCCTTTTCCCCCACTTTTAGAGATGTCTCCAGGATATGAAACCCCAGAATTTCGAATCCTGGAGACTCCACCTCCATCTCCCATGAAACCCTTCGATCTCGTAAGAAAGAAATCGTCATCCTCACCGAGACGCCATGGCCGAATCCCTAGAACATGGTCTCGAGCTCCCAAATGAACAAAAAACCCCCATGTTCACAAATCTCAATCGAATCTCCTAGGGGAAAACCCACCAATTTTTATTTAAAAGCTGGTGGGGATAAAACGTTTTGGGAGGTGATTTGATTTTATGAAAATTTTTATGTTCTAGGGAGTCGAAATTATGCCGGGTGAAGATCAGCGGATTTTGTATCCCGTTTTTTAAATGGAGGGGGAGGGAAGCTCTGAAATCACAAAATACATATGCCATATGAGATGCGATTTCGTATCCCATCGGGATGCAAAATATTGCATCCCCTCAGGATACGAAAATTTTGCGCCCTACTAGAATGCGGAAATTACGTATCCCCTCGAGATACAAAAATTTCATATCTCCTCAAAAAAAGGGGGAGGAGGAAGAAGTGAGAATCGAATTTTTGACTTCGAGAAATTCCCGACTCACGACTCAAGTTGTGACTATGCGTACAAATTTTTGAATCTATGACCATCGTAACCAATTTGATTTGCTAATCAATTGTACGTTCATAAATTTAAATGACTCAAGAACGTTTGCCAAGTGATCGAGTTTACGACTCGATATTGTTTTTGAACACCAACTCATGCAATCGTAAGCTGAGGACATACTTACAAATTATGTTACTTGTTTCAAACTTTGGTCATATCACGCAAAACCATGTGCAAATGTGTTGGTGCTTATGCTACCCGTGTCAGCAACAATTTGTTTACGTCCCGACGTAAACAAGAGTCGGCATCTGATGTTTAATTTCTTAAGTCTACAGGAAAAGAGGTTTCACTTGGATGACCTCTTGGAATTCCAATCTTAGCAGTCAAAACCCACAACAATGCTGGAACTCCACGGTGTCGTCATCAAGTCTCAACAGAAAAGCCACGACTTTCGCTAGGCATAACCTGGAGATTTCTCTGATCAATAAGGGTACTTGGCTCTTCTCAAAGCACGTCAAGCTATTGCAAGACATCCATTAGGGGGCAAGTGTTAATCGACTTTTTGTAGCGGTTCTCAAGAATAGTTAAAGACCACTTGATTCGGCCCATCGCATGGAACAACATCGAAAAAGCATTATCAAGACGTCTAGATCCTGAGTTCAGATAGAATCGTACAAAGATAATCGACCCAGCTCAAAAAAGCTACTCAATGATGAACCAATGCTCCTAGGTTAGCCTTGGACCTTCCATCGAGTCATCACTAACATCACAACTCCTCGGTCATGCGCCAATATGAATGTTGTATCTCCAATGTGATGTGAATTTGTATTCCTCCATGGGATACAAATTCGTACCCCATAATTTGTCAAGGGTGCTGATTTGTATCCCCTCGAGGGATACAAATTCGCATTTGGCACGTATCAAGGGATACAAGTTCGTATCCTCCAACGGGATATGAATTCATATCTCGCCTTTACCTCTGGGTACGAACTCGTATCTGCTCATGGGATACAAATTCATGTTCCTTCACATCATGTGGATGCGATCTCGCATCCCAATTCAAGATATGAATTCGTATCCCATTCGTAGGATACGAATTCATATCTGGTTCGTGGGATGCAAAATTCGCATCTGTATGAAATCCAGCTGTTGGCCACTCTAGCTCACCTACTTCGCTTCCATCCCATCGTATAAATAACCCCTCATTTCTAACTTAAAGAAGGTTGGTACTTGCTCATATCCAAGCACTAATAGCTGCCTAAGAAGAAAATAACCCTCCCAAAGCTTTCCTAGCACCTTCGACCACTCTAGGAAGAAGAAAAAGAACCATATTCTTGGGCATATGACCATATCTTTGGACGTTTGACCACACTTTTAATATTAGAGCATTTTGGGCTGTTTTGGCACTTGGAAAGAAGATAAAGAAACCATCTTTAGACCTCCCTGCCACCATGACCATGATAGCTTCATGAAAGTTTCAAAACCTCTCTATCCTCACTCAATTAGGCTTGAGCTTCATAGACACCAGAAGGCTCATCATTCTACTTCCAAACATTCATATCACGAAGAAGGGACTTCCTTCTCCACCAAACGTAGCAATTGGAAATTACTCAATTATGTACTGGAAATCATCAAAACTCATGTATACTCGGAAACATTCTGGTTCAATGTTGTAACTTTTATCAAAAGAATAATAAAAAAACAAAACCATTCAAAGTGGACATAGGCTTAAATGAGCCAAAACACCATAAATTCTATGTGATCGTTTACTTACGCTTTCCCCCTGTACATTTCATCGTCACAAGAATTAACGACCACTTTTCAGCGTCAACATACGAGCTTGAGTATATTAATGCCACACAAAAAAAGAATCGGAGATTTGTGTATATACCCAATAAAAAACTCAAGAAACCTTTTCTTCTTAAGTTAACCGAACATTTTGATGAACTTGTGTATATCGAGCTTCGACTTATTAAAGCTAATAAGGATAGTGTGAAGTTGAGGACTCTAAATAGAATTTCAACAAGGAGAGGAATTCTAGCAACAAATCAAATTCTTATCCTAACAAGAAATGAAACAAGGGGCTTCCGAGTAAAACTTCTAGCTCAATCATGGGGGAGGTTTCAAATGTGGATCAAAGGATCATTATGCTAGCAAGTGTCCTAATCCTCGCACTTGTAACTACTGGAGGACTCCGGGTCATTTAATATCTTTGTACCCAAAACATCATAGCAAGGAGGGAAACTAAATGTTGCACAAGCCCTTAGCAACACTTCTTCAAGTCAAGATAATATTCATTTTATCCTTGATGGAATTATTGAGTTTCATGGACATCTTATAAGAGTTCTTTTTGACACGGGCGCATCCCATTCATTTATATCACAGAAACTTGTTGATGCTTATTGTTTGGATGTTTTGTGTTTGATGACTTCACTAAATATTTCGACCCAATCGGTGGATCTGCAATCCTTCATTTATTATGTGAAGATGTTGAGATTATTTTGAGTGGTTATTCTTTATGATTCAATTTACACGTGATGCGCTATTTAGGTTTTAGAATTATTTTGGTAATGGGTTAGCTTTGCTGTTATGGAGCCCATATACTATGTTTTGAAGGACTATCTATCTTCAACATCCTCAATCGAATAATCAAATCCTTGTTCTGCTTAAGGATTCTAGTTAGATTTAGTGGCCTCCTTATATTCTTTAAATATAAGAAAAGACGATAATGATGATAAGGAAGAGGTCATTCTCAAATTCATGTCATTTGGAAAATTTCTGACCTATTGGACCCCATCTTAGGACTACTGCTTAAGTGAACAACTGAGTTTCGAATTAACATAACCCTTGGAGCTCTACCCATAACTTGTCCTTCTTATCGTATGTCCAATAAGGAGAATGAACCGATGCGAAAGCAATTATTCGAATTAAACGAGAATCAGTTTATTCGCTCGAGTTCCTCGCCTTGGGGAGCTTCTGCAATCTTTGTGAAGAAGTCGGATGGTACACTTAGGCTTTGCATCGATTACCACAAGCATAATGATCTCAACATCAAGAATAAATATCCTTTATCATGGATCAATGATTTATTCGATCAATTTAATGCTGCTAAAGACTGTTCTGAATGAGACTTAGCAATCCATATCTAGTTTGGGTCTTATGAGTGGATTGTGATGCCATTTAGCGTGATGAACCCTCTGGCTACTTCGTCAACCTTATGAATCATGTTTCCAAATACTTCTCCGATCGACTTACGCTCATCTTTATGATAATATTCTTGTATATTCTAAAACTATGCAGTTAAAACGCTTAGGGGTTCTTTAATGGCGGAGTTGCAAAAATGTGTAATAGAAATTAAGTAGGGAAATAATGAAGGCATAAAAAGGTTCACTAGACATAAAACAAAATATTTGAAAATTATTTAATCATTTATCTTATTATATATGTATACAAGAAACTAGTATTAATTAATTTATATAATAAAATCAAGGAATATCATAGTTATATATGCTAAATTTAACGAGTATAATTAATTGTTACCATATATTAGACACTTATACCATAATTTTTTTCCTCTATGCTAAATTTACTGATTTTTTTAAAATGAGAACTAGTTATATCAAGTTCGATATATTAATACAGCTAAAGCAGATGCTGAAAAGCCTTGATTTCGCTGATCCAGCAGAAAAAAGCAAAGTTAAAAGTGGATATAATGTTCATCAGTGTTAAATTAAAAGAGCGTAGCAATTGAAGAGCGCTATGGGCTATAGTAGGAATATTGCGGGCTTTAACAGGGTTTTGGCTGCATATTTCTAAAACCGAGGAGGAGCTATCTATTGAAAGCTAAGTTTTCTGAGTGCCATTTTTGAAAATTTCACGTAAATTTCTTAGGTCATATTAATTTCGAAACCAAAACTGCCATGGATCCTTCAAAGATTGAAGTGATTCAAACATAGGGAAGACTGGGGAGCATGATGGAAATCTGTAGTTCTCTTGGACTGGCGATTTGCTATGGTCGGTTCATAAAATACTTCTAAAATTGTTATGCCTCTCACAAGAAGGAGTCTAGTATAATTGTTTAAGAAAATGTGAAACCTCTTCTTGAGAAGCTAATATAACACATTTCTGATGTTTTAGTTGATGTGATTCCCGATGAAAACGAAGACTTCAATGTGTATACCAATACTATCTGTATTGGTTTAGGTGTCGTTCCCATGTAAATAGAGAGTGTAATTGCTTATACTTCTAGGCAAGTAAAATTGGGCTTGATGTACCACACATAATTTAGAGCTCGCTGTAGTCATTTTTGCCCTTCAAATTAATAGTCATTATCTTTTGGGAGAGAAATTCGTTCTCCATACCGATCGTAAGTCATTGAAATGTTTGTTTTCTCAAAAGGAAGTTAATTTGTGGCAACCACTTTGGCTTGATTTCCTAGCTTCTCACGATCTTGATATTTTATATACACCTAGTAAGGGAAATCATGTTGCCGACGCTCTTAGCCGAAAACAAAAGTAGATCGTGTGTATGATGATATCCGAATGGAAAGATCTCAAAACATTATCTATTTGTGAGATTCGGGGTTGTGAATCCAATCTGAATCTACTCTTATGTTATGTATCCTGAAGGCTCATCCCTCTCCTTTAGATCACATTCGTGAAGCTCAAAAGATCTCACTAAAGCCATAGTGTTTGGGAAAAATCTTGTGTTGATGACTTAAAGGATTTTGATACTGATTCTTGTCGAGGCATTCGAAAATTCGTACTACTAATTATGCCAAACCTTTGTGATCTCTGCAAAAATATTTTAGAGGATTCTCATCATTCTAAATTATCCATTCATCTCAGAAGTAGAAAAATATATGTGGAGATGAAGCAAGAATCATCCAGATCTATTGGATTATAGCTTTCTAATGTAAGAGAAAAATTCAAATTTCATCTTGTAGATTTCGAGTTGCCTAAATAATTTTTTTTATAAAAATCACATTGTGGGAGTTCTCGATTTAAAATTAAAATAAATAATGTGATGGTAGACTGGAATTTAAATAAGAAAAGTTCTAGTTTTGTGATAATTGTTTCTTACTTTTTGGGTAATTCCTTAAATAATCGCGGGGATGCAATTTCTTTAAGGATGGGGGAGTCTGTAACAATCCGCATATTTGATGATAATATATTTAAATATTTTTTTAAATATAAGCATTGTTAATTAAGTATAAGTATGAAATATCACTTTGTGCATATCATTGAATCATGACTCAAGGCCACTTCCATTGAGTTTAAAATGTCATTTACAATATTTAAAATGGTAAATATCGATAAGTTTGGAGTTAATGAAATTTGGGACTTTGGGTAGGCTTGGTTTTATAAAACTAGTTCACTAACCCAAAGTAAACAACCCCTACTTAATAACTCCACTCACCCACCCCACTTATCATTTCATTTATTCCTCTTCATAAATTCGTAATAACTCCTAATTCCTAGAGGAAAAGTAAATTCCATAGCTTTAACTCTTAGGAAGTTTGATAATTAAGTATTAATTCAAAGAGAAGAGAGGTAAGCTCAACCTCCATCTTCTCCAACTCAACTCTTTTTCAATTCTTATGATTTCCTAAAACTAAGTCTTAGAAATTTTTGCGTATTTGTGTAGACTGAATATTTGTGAGTTATATTGGAAGAGAGGTTGATAGAGCTAAGTTTTGGTTCATCTCCTTGCTTCCAACAATTAGAGGCGAGTTATTGGGAAATCACATCTATGTAATCAAGATAATAAGCTAGGCTTGTGTGTCCTTCGCTCTTCTAAGTTATGTGTGTAATTGGTTGATCAATTTGTTGTTCGTGAACCTTTTAATTTACGAATATTTGAATTCACTCATATGAATTTAAAGTGTAAATTTTTGTAATGAATTGATTTTGTATTTTTGGGTTGTTTCGGTGAGTCTTAGAAGCTTCATTTCAACTTGAATAATGCTATATGGCTTCACCATTCATCTGAATTTGTTTAAGTATTTGAAACCTAGGTAAACATAAGCCCAGGCTATAATTCTGATGTCTAAATAAGGGATTCAGACGTCTAACCTGATGTGAATTATAAAAAAATAAGGAGGCAATTTCAAAATGCTGAATGACAAAATCTATACATCTGAATAAGGACTCGAACGGTTGCATGGAGTCACCCAGATTGCTGAAGTTCAGAAAAAACATGTATTTCTGAAAATTCAATTCAGCTGGTTGAATTAATATTACAGACAGCTGAACTGGCATTGAAGGCACTACTTGTCTTTTTCATGACATATTTTGAGTTTTATTGATTTGATTTACTCCGTATTGATTTCTATCACTTTTTTTAAGTTGATGACTTCTATTCTGGACTTCTTATTTATTCGTTGTGAATGAAATTTATAATCGATATTTATGAAATTTAACTTACGTTATTAAAATGTGAATTCTAGGATCGATATTCTTACAATCGATATTTATGGTTTTTACCACTTCGAAAATATAAAAGGAACTTTATACTATTAGTAGATACCGAATAAAATGGTTTCTAATGCTACTTTCATCATATATAGTTGTTCTACAATTGTTTTCCATTCTATTAATATATATACACACACACATTTATATATATATATATGTATATACAATAACCTTTTCCTCATTTATATGAGAAATCCAATAAACGCCTCAGTAAAACGGGTGATACGAAATGTTTGCGTTTGCTTCGGGGTTAATTCTTGAACTTATTCGATTGAAAATTGTGGCAATGATCATATGGTGTTTCTACAAAACTTGTTCGTAAATATTCGAGTAGAGAAAGTGATTATAGGACATGTAGCTTAACTCTTATGATTACTAGCGTGGAGTAATTTACACTGCTTTGGATCAATTATGATCTTTTTTGTGGAGCTGTGCATATGAGGATCTTCATATCACTTTGGTAAACTTTGGTTTAATTTGGGCGAGGTAGCGGCCCGTGGTCTTTGGACAGTTCAGGTGAAGCTTCGGCTCATGGTGGAGCTTTGGCTTAAAATTATAGGTTAGCAACCTATAGACCGCATCTCGGTTTAGGATACACGTGTTGGTGAGTTTTCAATCTCCCATTCATGTGATAGTCCTTCCCCTTTTTCGGTGATAATTATCGACATCTTGTATTTTGGTTTTTTTGATATGTGATATCAATTTGGGCTTGTCATAATATGTTATCAATTTTATGTTGATTTGACAGGTGATGTCACTACTGGTAAGTAGCTATACAATTTAGAATGAGATATTATTTCTAGCACTGAGATTTCCTTGAGATTTGCGTGGACATTTTTAGTGTTTCACATTTACATGTAAACATTGTTTTATTACATATATGTCATTATCTATTCCATCTCAGTTTATTGTGATAAGTACAGTTAGACTGAACCATTCAATGTTTATTTTGTTATAAATAATACTCGGGTCAAACCAAGGTGTTGTAGGTGCTTCCACATGACTTCTAGTGGGGACCATCACTTGAATTTTATCTGACTACATTAGTATTGTAGTTTTTTGTTATATGTATATGAGATGGAGAATCGATATGTATACATATTCTTCTGGCTAACACTTGTACCTATTCTTTTGTTATATAGTGTATCTTGTATGACCACTATCTTTGTGTATACACCTATGTGTTATATTGATATTTATTTCCGCCGTTGCGATGTGAGTATATGTGACTGATTGTTTTATATTTTTTGTATTTGTTCCCGAAGATATTACTAGCCACTATGTTGTAGCTTGTCTAAGCTATTATGTAGATGGTCGCTCATCAACAGTCTTATTCTTCGTGCCAGTTGAAAACATTACTTCATAATGTCCTTGGCTAACGTGATTATAGTGGTGGGACGTCAGAACTAACTTGAAATATCATTGATTATAGGAACCCACGAAAATTTTAGGAATGTTGTAAGGGATGTTCCTAGGGGTATGCGTTAAGCATTGAGGTACTAAGTGATCGTAGGGTTTGCCTCCTTATTGAAAGAAGAAACCTAAGAGTCATTGTAAGGATAGGGGTAAAAGACATCATGTTTTCATTGAGAGACTTTTCCTGTTTGTTCACAATGCTTTCATGCTTGACAAACTTCAAATTCATCTTTAACCAGAGAAGGCCAATAAAATCCATATTAAAGCGCCTTTTTAGTAGTTTTATTAAAAAATGTCCATTGCACACATAAACGAATGACTTGGTTAGGATAATGCTTAAACAAAAAAAATGAAAGAATACTTTGTATTTTGTTATGGAGGATGCATTAACCAATGACTTAGTTAGGATAATGCTTAACCAAAAAAAAATGAAAGAACACTTTGTATTTTGTTATGGAGGATGCATTAACGAATGACTCGGCTAGGATAATGCTTAAACAAGTATGGTTCATCCCAACAGAAATATTTTACTCAAGACATAAATTTATTTTTATCAAATTCAGACCAAAATAATGTGTTTCTTTGGTGATTAAATAGTTCACTATATCAGCAAATCATAGACTGGTGAAAACTGAAAAGAGTTTTCGTAAGGAAACTTTTCGTTAATAAGTACAAAACAATAGAGCGTTTTGCGAGATAAATGGTTAGCTATGACGTATTTAGACATTTTTTATGTTTTATCATATGGTCATTTTTTCGAGGTAAAAGGATCCTATGAATCGTACGAGATTAAGCTTATATTTTAGGCAAAATGTGCCAAAGGGCAACTAGTAATGTGTGACCTTATCAAATATGATATTGTAACAACCCGAATTTTAATAACGCGTTAAGACAAGAATCAAGGCTGAATTAAATTATAGATTAAGAATCATGCAAAACGGGTTGCGCCGTTGCGTTCATCTCGGAATTCTGGTTGGAAACGAGTCCGAAATTTTGTAAATTGGAGTCCGTATGACCGAGACATGGCCCATAGAAGATTTCAGAAAATTCAAAATTCAGCCCGAAATTCAAAATCAAATCCAAACAGAATGGGCGGGAAATTTTCCCGCCCTACCCCAGGTCGACTAGGGATTCGACCTGCCCCCCCCCCCCCCCAGGTCGACTGGGGAGTCGACCTGGGTGTCGACCTGGGGGTCGGCCTCCCTGGTCGGGCCAAGTTGGCCTGGTGCACCTGCTTGCTTGAGTGGTCTGGTTGGTTGGCCCGTGACGATTTTCAATGGCTCAGATCTATCCTAGGGTTGATCCTATGGCCTAAACTAGCTCCTACTTCTATAAAAACACCCTAAGACCTAACCTAAATCACTAAAAATCATTCTAGCAACTAAGTGCTGCCAAAATCTATCTTGATCATGGCCTCCATCTCCTACTTCAAGGGCTTGAGAATTCAAACTAGATCCATGACAAAGGAGCAAGCTTTCTACATCAAATCAAAGAAGTAGAGCACCATCTCAACACCATTCTATGACGATTCTTGCTCTTAATCCTCTAGCCACGATTTGTAAGTTCTAGATGCTTTTAGATTGAAACGATAACATGAATATGACATGTGATAAAGTTGAAATTGGATCTATGCATGATATTCAATCCACGTTCTTTCTTGTTCATTTTGATCTTGACCTCTGGGGATGTTCCTATAGCATTTATTTGAACCTATGCATGTTGCAAATCACTCTTTCATGTCCTTAGCATGCATGCAACGATGCTTTTCTCTCGGATCTTATTTTATGCAAAATTTCTACCTTCCCCTATTTATTTTCTTTTGATGAACCTTGGTCGATTTCGGACCTAGGCCTAAACTACGATTTACATGCGATTTGTATACGGGGAAATTTGGGGTATTGCCAATGTAATTTGCAAGTTTGGGCATGGATGAATTGGCATATGAATTAAATCACGGGTTTTGGGACTATGCAAGTTAAATCAAGGGATTGGGCTTATGTAAATTATGCATAAGTGGGATTGGAAACATGAACCATGATTTGGGTTTATTTGGGCATGAACTTGACAACATGTAACTTTGGCTAGAACTTGATAGGGTTGGGATGTCATAAACTTGGCATACATGCAAATATGCGAGAATTGGACATATGTAAAGTGGCTAGAATTGGGTACATATTTTCATGGGCATGTAAGGGGAACTTGGGCATATGTCTAGTAATATGAAAAATGGGGATTTTGGCTTAGACGACACATATGTAATTAACAGTCTAACGGATGTCTTCGACACGAGGTTAGACCTGAGTTGGGGTGTAATTCTGCCCGGAACCGCCCGGCATATCCAGTGACCACAACAATAGTAGTCTAATGTGAGAGGTTGTAGGCAAAGATTAGATTGTGGAAATGCATGAACCCGAGGTTGGAATGGATTTGCGGTGTAATTCTGCCCGGAACCGCCCGGCATATCCAGTGACCGCAAATAAGTCCAATGTGAGAGGTTGATGCATTAGTAAATAACACTTAACCAATATGACATGGATGGGTGGGTTAAGTAACTTGACTAGACTAATGACACTTAACCAATATAACGTGGATGGGTGGGTTAAGTAAAACCGGACTTGATTTCTAGATGACACTAAACTATATAACACGATTAGAGGATGGGTTAGTTTAACCTGAATGGGTCGATAACACCCGACTAGTATAACGCGATGCATGGTAAGGTTAAGTAAACTCTCAAGGGTAACACTTAACCGTTATACTTTGACTAGTGATGGGGTTAAGTCATGAATCGCTTGAATATACTTAACCAATCTAAACATGATAACTTGATGGGTTTAAGTCATGAATCGCTTGAATATACTTAACCAATCTAAACATGGTAATTTGATGGGGTTAAGTCATGAATCGCTTGAATATACTTAACCAATCTAAACATGGTAATTTGATGGGGTTAAGCCATGAATCGCTTGAATATACTTAACCAATCTAACATGGTAATTTGATGGGGTTAAGCTTGAATATACTTAACCAATCTAACACGGTAATTTGATGGGGTTAAGATTAAACATACTTAACCAATTTGACACAATGATCTGGATACCGTTAATTCATGAATCAATGGAATACGCTTAACCAACTTGACACGTGATTCGTAGGGCTAAGTCATGAACTTGAATGACAACACTTAGCCAACTTGACATGACATGTAGACGGG
Source organism: Allium sativum (assembly GCA_030737875.1). Classification (NCBI taxonomy): domain Eukaryota; kingdom Viridiplantae; phylum Streptophyta; class Magnoliopsida; order Asparagales; family Amaryllidaceae; genus Allium; species Allium sativum. The sequence continues at coordinate 929,697,253 of CM060922.1, read as the reverse complement.
TTAAGTCACGAACTGGAATGACCACACTTAACCAACTTGACATGCTAGACTGATAGGGGTTAAGTCTTGAATTTAGATGACAACACTTAACCTGCTAGACGGAAACCCTAGTTACCGGTCCTTTTCAGCAGTAACCCTCTTGGATGTATCAAGATACCCTAGGGACTAGGCTAGGGTGGGGCACGATTACTGGGTGTAAGCGACCAAAACGACGGCTGAGTTTGGTGCGCCATTATCGGTTCAGGCGGACTATGGTCGTGCACGTAGTCCGGAGTTGAAAAAGCAGGCATGGGCACCAGTAGTTTTACACTGTGCGTGCTTGGAATGGTGTCAGTGGTTGACACCCTAGGACTTGATACACCCTAGGGTGGACCTAGCACAGGGTAGCTACATTCGTGATTGGGCCGTATGAAACCGACACACGACGAGCTAGGTCTTGTAGGGAGCCGATCGACTAAAACGTGACGTAGGGCATTGTTCGATAGGTAGCGTAATCCCTAGTGGTCCTAGGTGGCATAAACCCTAGTCGAAAATGTCCATTAGGTAGCGTAATCCCTAGTGGTCCTAGGTGGCATAAACCCTAATCAAATCTAGAAATTGTTCAATAGATAGCATAATCCCTAGTGGTCCTAGGTGGCGTAAATCCTAGTCGAACACGCGATAATTCATGACAAGGGAATCGGGCCAGAACAAAGATGGCAGTCCGAGCGATTTCAAGGATGGTGACACTACGTCGTAGTAGTATAGAATAATGTGATGGAGTCGTACGATGTACGGCAAGGGTCTATACAAATACATGGAAGGGATGATACGGGTTAGGGTGCTAGTACGGTTGGTACAGAGGACGTTAGACATGCGATGCTATTCCGAGTTTACCTTGGTTATCCTGTTACCTTGGTTATCTTGTTACTTGAGTTTATCCTGTTATCTTAGTTTTATCTGTTTACCATGTCATCATGCTTATATTTACTTTCGGTTGATACATGTCATGTTACTCTTACCTGTTTTTAGGTTGAAAGTCACTAGGACTTACTCAGTCTTTATGACTGACCCTGTTTTGTTTCGCCTCTTTTTCTTCTGTTTCCCCCCCCCCCCAGGTTTACAGGGAGGAAATGTTGCTACTTAGTGCGGATCTTTCTGCTTCAAGATTATCATCTATGGCTTGGACTTTCCTTGGCTATGGCTATTTTACTGCTTTACTTGGGGAATAATTTATGACTATGGTTTTATGCTTCTTTATTATTGCTAGACAGGTTTCGATGTAAGTAATTTATTGGCACTTTGATTTAAAAGGTTTTAAGAAATGAAATCATGTTTTCTTCCGCTGTTTTTATATGTTCTGTCTTGTAATATTTCTGTGCATGTTTACCTAGATAATACTCCACCAAAGCTAGTGCATTCCCTTTGGGAGTGACCCTAGCGGAGGTGGGGTGTTATATTTGGTATCAGAGCAGAAGGTTATCAGACTGGGCAAACGTTTTTAAAACCTTCTGAAACTATTTTCAAAGCCATTTTACAAAGAAGCATTTTTCAAGAAAAGTTTTAAAGAAAAAGGCTATTCCCCAAAAAGCCATTAGCATTATCCTTCGTTCCCTTGATTGAATCTCTCTTCCTTTCTTTCCTCCGTCTGTAGTCACAGTAGTTTTAACTGTGATAAATCCTTTTCTAGCTACGTAAATGTTTTCCGTGCGATGGAGGAAGTTCTCAAGAGACCCGTTACCGTGTTATACAAGAAAGGATAGGAGTGGATAAGGTGAATAAGACTCAGCATAAGAAGGTAGTTAAGTACTATAGGACAAGGACATGGGAAAAGAACAAGATCGTCGAGAGGGAAATTGTATACTCTCACCTAAGAGGGATGGTAACGTTTCCGTTAAAGGTTTTCCTTTCTATCATCCAGTCAGGACTTTGTTTGGTACATCGCATCCTTTTAAATCTTGCTTCAATAGTTGTGTCTCTGCACCTTAGTACTAGCACAATAGATGGTCCCGCTTTTGTCTTAAATCCTATTGGGGGATCATCCCATTTATTCATGACTTGTTTGGATTTGAGGACATTTATGACTTTTGGGAATAGTGCTTATGCTTTTAAGCTATAGGTTGATTCTAGGAAAGGAGTGGTTATCCAGTAAGGGTGCCATTCTCGGTTCTGAAAGGAGGGTAGTTAGACTCTAGACTTGCCTCGGTAATACCCTCGAAGTCTCGTGTAACCTTTAGGGTTCTGTCATGATTGGTTATCTAGAATCTCTTGATGCATTTGTTGGTAATCCGTTCGAGTAGAGTTCGCCACTAAGGTAGATGGTTCATTTCGCTTGTGCATGAGTTATGGAAATTACTCTATTAAGTACACTTGGTAACATGGTTGGCATCTGTTTGTTTCCAAGAGATAAATTCTTCTGCGTGGAATGCTGTAGAGCAAGTAAACGAGATCCATGATTCACTAGTGAATTTTGGAGAGCTTGCATGAAAACCAAGAGTACACGGATATGGTTGAGCCAAGTACACTAGAGGGAGAATGAGTAAAAGTGGAACGAGAGGCGACAATGAAGTGAGTTCCAGCTCATATTTGGAAATAGGAGTAAAGAGGCCACAAAATCATGAAGTTAAAGATGGTCAAAGCGCAATGGAATTTAGCTCAAGGAAATGCGACTTAGAAGATTGAAGACAAGATATGCGCATCATATCTCTTTTTAAGAGTATATCCTTGGTCCCTGCTTTTCCTGTAGAACTTACCCGCATGCTATCTTTTATGCATATCCTCTCGGTCCTATTCTCGATCTTATTTCCATTGCAAACTCCATAGGGGGTATGACTCATCGGTTAATAATACATGTCAGGGTTTGAAGGTGTCCGTTAGGTTGACTAAACCTTTTGGGTTTTATAGGATACAGGTTGGTTTTAGGTAGGGATTCCCTTGTGACCAAAAAGGAGTCCATCTTTCTTAGTTCCTCGAAACGTATATTGGTTTGACTGAGTAATTCTTTGGGTGTCAGCCTGATGTTGATTTCGGTCTCTGGGGCCGGTGCTTAGGGAGTTCTTCTCCTAATCAGTATATATGTGACGTAGATTTCCAATTTTGACATTTCCTAATGGACACAGAGTTTTTACTTGCTTCTATCTTTCGATCCTATCTTGAGAACCTTAGGTAGAACCCTATGGATGTAAACATGTGTTTGAGACATGTTATGATTGATGGTTGCAAGTGGCTGCAAGTGGTTGCTAGTGGTTGCTCGTGGATGCATTTACACATTAGGCACTAGATCGGCTCAGTCACCTTTCATATTGCATATGCATGAGTGTTTATACTTATTTATGGATGAAATTGAATGTGTTATCATGTGGATGATTGCATATGGATGAATGTTTGTGCACACATATGGTGCTTACGTGACTAGGATTATTTGCATACATGTTGGATTCATGGCACTAAACATATTTTGCATTAGAAAGATCAATCAGGCCTGATCATCTGCATTAGATGAGGAACATATACACACACTTTCTGCATATGTTCATATAGCATTAGAATCTCTTAAGGACAATGTTTGCTTGTGGATGATGTTTTGAGTAGATGGATGATGGATGGTAGGATACGTTCTTCCTAACTAAGAGATTTCGGGGACGAAATCCTTTAAGGTGGGGAGAATGTAACAACCCGAATTTTAATAACGCGTTAAGACAATAATCAAGGCAGAATTAAATTATAAATTAAGAATCAAGCAAAACGGGTTGCTCCATTGCGTTCGTCTCGGAATTCTGGTTGGAAACGAGACCGAAATTTCATAAATCGGAGTCCGTATGACCGAGATATGACCCATAGAAGATTTCAGAAAATTCGAAATTCAGCCCGAAATTCAAAATCAGATCCAAACAGAATGGGCGGGAAATTTTCCCGCCCTACCCTAGGTCGACTGGGGCGTCGACTGGGGAGTCGACCTGCCCCCCCTCCAGGTCGACTGGGGAGTCGACCTGGGTGTCGACCTGGGGGTCGACCTCCCTGGTCGGGCCAAGTTGGCCTGGTGCACCTGCTTGCTTGAGTGGTCTGGTTGGTTGGCCTGTGACGATTTTCAGTGGCTCAGATCTATCCTAGGGTTGATCCTATGGCCTAAACTAGCTCCTACTTCTATAAAAACACCCTAAGACCCAACCTAAAACACTAAAAATCATTCTAGCAACTAAGTGCTGCCAAAATCTGTCTTTGTAACAACCCGTATTTCGATAACATGATTAAGACGAGAATCAAGGCAGAATTTAATTTTTTAAATTCTGAACCAAGTGAAAAGGGCTATGCCATTGCGTTCGTCTCGGAAAAATACGCGAAATAGAGTCCGAGTTTTCGAGAATCGGAGTCCGTATGACCAAGTTATGGTCCGACGAAGTTTTCAGAAAATTCAAGTTCAAAAACGAGTTCTAATTTCGAAAACTAGGGCATGAAGGCTAGGCGGGAAGAATTCCCGCCAGGTGCCCTAAGTCGACAGCCCTGTCGACTTGGGAGTCGACCTGCTTGACCCAAGTCGACAGCCCTGTCGACTTGGGGGTCGACCTATGGTGGCCGGGCAGTTTTGCCTGGTGCACCTATTTTCTATCTTGGCTAGGTTTTTGGGCCTGGTTTGAAATCTGACGGTTCAGGTTGGTCCTAGGGTTAATCTAAGGGTCCTAACTAATCCTAATCTCTATAAATAAGCCCTTAACCTACCCCTAAACCCTCATTATTCATTCATGCAACTAAACTATGGCAAAATTTCTACTCTCATGGCCTCCACTCAACTATCCTAGCCTCCACTTCATTTCTATGAGAGGTTTCATGATCATGAGAGTATTAGAGAGTCCTTATGTTAGTATGAGAGCTTCTCAAGTTGATTTCAAGGAAAAAGCTTTGATCTTTGTTCATAAAGATGGGGTTTTTATTGAATTGGAGGGTTCATCTTTGGGTTTTTGGGTGATGGCATGCATAGGCTTCATCACAAGCTTTAGTTTAATCGATTTAGGCCTTCATAGCAATGTAAGCCCTTTCCCTACTCTTAGATACTAACTATGAAGTTAAATGTTCATGTTGCAAGTTTGGGTTTGATCATTGAGAATGATACATGCTATCATGTCATGCAAGTTTATGAAGTCATTATCTTGATCTTATGAGCTAAAAGCTACAACCTTTATGTTGAAATGTTGCATTATGCATCATGAGAACACTCATAATCTTTATGTCAACTTGCATATGAAGTCATAACCCTTATATGATGATATATGCGAGTTTCTAGTCATCATTCCATGTCTTTTGTCACCATGATTCGTTTATGTGCCAAGTTTGGGTTTATGCCTGTTTTTTAGGCTTAAGAATGTAACATGCAAGTTAACGAACATGTTTGTGCCTCATTTGCCACCATGATTAACTTGTGGCTTAATTTCCATTTTTGCCAAGCCTTTGCCAAGTCTATTCTTTTAATCCATTACGTTGTTGCGAACGTATATGCGAGTTTAAAAGCGTTGGGGTCACATTATGGGAAAACATAATGACATGAACATGATTTGGGTAAATGGGTATAAACATGACAACATGTAACGTTAAATGTGACATGTGTTTATATTTGAAAACATGACTTGAAACATAACATGGAAGTTGACATGTAAGTATGCTTAGAAACATAAGCTTGGGAATTTACCTATTAAGTTAGGTCTACCCATTGGGAATTTACCTATTAAGTTAGGTCTACCCAATTGCTTGAAAACTTGAATATGAACATGACACTAGACTAAACATGAAAGTGGCCAACTCGAGGTTGGGTTGAGTTTGCAACGTAAAACTACCCGGAACCGACCGGCCTAACTAGTAGTTGCAAACAATAGGACCCAATGTGAGAAGTTGGTCATGTTGTGCTTGGACCCGAGGTTAGACCAAGTTGTGGTATAAAGCTACCCGGAACCGACCGGCTTAACTAGTAACCACAACAAAGTCTAATGTGAGAGGTTGAGGTGCATTAAGTAATTAATGCCACATGATAGGGTTAAGTTAATTTGATTAATGACTCTTAACCAAATATGACATGGACAAGTGGGTTAAGTAAATTGATTAGGCTAATGGTACTTAACAAAACATGACAAGGTTGGGAAGGTTAAGTGACTTGATTTGCCTAATGACACTTAACCATTTTTATACGACTAGTGGACGGGGTTAAGTTAACCAACACTTAATCAATCCAACGCGATAACTTGGTAAGGTTAAGTAAGTTTCCTTAATGACACTTAACCGAAAGATACAGTTAATGGATGGGGTTAAGATTAGACTCAATTAGTCTAAACATGATAATCGGATGGGGTTAAGTTAACCTAAACTTAATTAATCCCACTTGGTAGTTTAATGGGGTTAAGTTAAATACTTAACCAATCTAACTCGTTAATTTGATGTGGTTAAGTGACCTATACTTAACCAATCTAACTCGTTAATTTGATGTGGTTAAGTGACCTATACTTAACCAATCTAACTCGTTAATTTGATGTGGTTAAGTGATCTATACTTAACCAATCTAACTCGTGAATTTATTGAGGTTAAGTTAACCCATACTTAACCAATATAACGTGAAAACATGATAAGGCTAAGTCATGAGTCGCTTTAATACACTTGACCGATTCGACTAAGTAAATTGATGGGGTCAAGTTAATGTATACTTAACCAACTTGATTATGGTTTGTAGGGTTAAGTCTTGAACCTGGATACTTAGCCAATTTTGACATGATTTGTAGACGAGTTAACTTGAACCTGGATACTTAGCCAGTTTTGACATGATTTGTAGATGGGTTAAGTCATGAACTTAAGTGACACTTAATCCATTATGTAAACCCTAATTCCGAGGATTAGGTGGATAACCGCAGTTAACAAGGATAACGGGAATAAGGCTAAGTGGTAAACCTTAGTTGAAGAATAACTAAGTAAAGATTCTTTGTCAAGGAAATTAAGACCAGTTCATAGATAGATGAGTAACCTGATACGGTAGGTCATCGTTTAAGTATACGAGTAGGAGCAAGTATCTGATTTAGATACAGGCTCCAGCGAACTGGGTAACGAAGCAGCGGCTTCGGGGAACGTGAGGATATTCTTGGTATCCCTCTGTGAGCTGCCAGGTAATTATACTAGGCTCATGAGAGGTTAAGGTCTGCGTTAGAAGAACCAAGAGTATGCCTTGGTTGCTATACGAGCGACCTAAAGACGGGGATGGATAGGGTATAGTCGACGAGACACGGTCGTACCCTAGATAGCATTTTTCGTCAGGCTACCTACCATCTTTGGTCAAGCGTGTACGTATGGAAAGGCAGAGAACACCCAATAGACCATAATTGCTATCTAATTATGGTTGCGGTAAGGCTAGGATTGTGGGTTGGCCAGTAGTGTGTTCTCGTACAGGATTTATCCTGTCTTGTCTTTCGCTAGTTGAGGGAGGGGTCGCGTGGGACCATAGCCACGTATAGAAAAACAGACCTTAGCATCTGCATCGGCAGATAAACCGAAAGCTCCCGACCGAGTCTTGTATTTCTTGACCTGCCCTGTGACAGGACTCGGGTGGCACGATGTGATACATGTGCATACAGTCATGGAAAAACGATTCACGATGAATGCGTGGGAAAAAGGGCGCGGTTGGCGGTTAGCGTAATCCCTAGTGGCCCTAGGTGGTTGAACCCAAAACCGAGATACGAAAACGTGCAATAGGTAAGCGTAATCCCTAGTAGCCCTGGGTAGCATAAGTCCTAGTTGTACAAACGATAATTCATGTTGGAAGACCCTAGCTAGGTTTAGGGTAACAGTCCAAACCGATCTTAAGGATCATGGAACTATGTTAAAGTAATATAGAATCTCATGGGAAAGCCCGTATGGTCTACGGCAAGGGACTGAACACTTACATGGAATAAAATATACGAGTTGAGTAACCTATATATGCGATATATTAGGTTGACATGGACCATTACACGACTTTTGAGTAAGGGTCATTCATGGTTAACACATGATACGGTGGGGATACTAGTACGGTAGGTGCAGAGCTAAAATACAGGATAGATATCATGGGACGTTATACGTGATAGACATCTTGGGAATATTATACTTGATAGAAACCTGACGATGTGATATCTTGTTTTATCTTGACATCGTAATTTATCATGACACCTTAGTTTATCTAAGTTCAGCAGTTCATCCTGTTATTTTGATTTAGCTTGTCTATCTTGTTATCATGCTTATGTTCATCTCAGTTTCTCATGTCAGTTAACTTTACTAGTTTTTATACTGATAGTAGATAGGGCTTACTCAGTCTTTTTGACTGACCCGTTTTGTTTCGCCCCTTTTCTTCCGTTTCCCCCCAGGTTACAGGGAGGAAATACTGTTGGACTTCTTCTGTTTGAAGGTCATCATGGATGGCTTGGACTTTTCTTGGCTATGGCTACTTTACTGTTTTTACTTGGGGAATAATTTATGAAAATGTCTTTATGCTTCTTTACTATTGCAAGACAGGTTTTGATGTACTCTGATGTAAAAGGCTTTAGACCTTATTTATTCATGTTATGAAAGTTTGATTTTACTTCCGCTATTTTATATGTTCTGTCTTGTGATATTTCTGTGCATGTTTACCAATAATGCCCCTCTAAAGCTAGTGCATTCCTTTGCGAGTGACCCTAGCGGAGGCGGGGTGTTACACGTGGTATCAGAGCAGAAGGTTACCAGACTGGGCAAAAGTTTTTAAAGACCTTCTGAAAACTATTTGAAAAAAAAAAACCGTTTACAAAGAAGCATTTTTCAAGAAAATTTTCTTTTAAAAGAAAAAGGCTATTCCCCAAAGGCCATTAGCACTATCCTTGTTTCCTTAATTGAGTCTCTTTTCCTTTCTTTCCTCCATCTGTAGTCACAGTAGTTTTAACTGCGACTAGTCTTTTCTACCTACGAAAGTGCTTTCCATACGATGGAGGTGGTTCTTGAGAGACCAGTGGCCGCGTTATAAGAAAGGATCGTGAGAAAGAAGGATAAAGGATACGAGCTTAAGGATGAGCAACTTGTTGGTATGGCTTAGTCCTCGAAGGAGGGAGAAAGAGGAACAATGAAACCCATGACGAGAGAGTACCTTTGGCATGGTAAAACGGGGCGGATAGTTAAGTATTATGGGACAAGGACAAGATCATCGGGAGGGCAGTAGTATGCTCTCATTTCTAGAGTACCTCGGAAGGAGGGTAACGATCTTGTTAAAGGTTTAGCTTTTCTTCTCTATCATCCCGTTAGGACTTCGTTGTTCGTATCATTTAAGTCTGCTTTAATAGTTGAGTCTCTGCACCTTAAGTACTAGCGTAATGGAGAATCCCATTTTTGTCTCAAAGTCCTATTGGAGAATCAGTCCATTTATACATGACTTGTTTGGATTTGAGAATGTCTATGCCAAGTGTTGAGTTTGGAAATAATGCTTATGTTTATAAGCTATGGATGGGTTCTAGGGATGAAGTGGTTATCCAGTAGGGGGTGCCACTCTCGGTTTTGATAGGAGGGTAGTTAGACCTTTTGACTAGCCTTGGTAATACCCTCGAAGTATCGTGTAACCTTTTTGAGGTTCTGTTATGACTAGTTATCTAGAATCCCTTGATGCCTTTATTGGAAATTTGAAGCCCGATCGAGCGGTGTTTGTCAATAAGACGGGTGGTTTACTTCGTTTATGCATGGGTTATAGAGATCACCCTAGTAAGTGCGCTTGATAACCTGGTTGACATCTGTTTACTTTCAAGAGAAAGTTCTTCTACGTGGAATACCTTGTGGTACGAGATCCAAGATTCACTAGTGAATTTTGGAAAGCTTGCATGAGATCATGAGTACGCAGTCCTGTTTGCGTCAAGTATTCTAGAATGAGGATAAGTGCAAGTGGAACGAGAGGCGACGAAGAAATGAGTTCTAGCTCATGTTATGGAAATAGGAAATAAGAAGCTACGAAATCGCGAAGTTAAAAGACGGTCAAGGCACAATGGAATTAAACTCAAGGAAATACGACTTTGATGGTCAAAGACTAGATACGCGCATGATATCTCTTTTTGGGAGTGTATCCTTGATCCCTGTTTTCTGTAGAGCTTACTTGTAGGCTATCTTTTGTGGACATCCTCTCGGTCCTATTTTCTATTACAAACCCCGTAAGGAGTTTGTCTTGTTTATCTTCTCGACCCTGTTTCAGGGAATCCTAGGTAGAACCCTATGGATGTAAACATGTATTTGAAACATGTTATGATTGATATGGTTGCAAGTGGTTGCAAGTGGTTGCAAGTGGTTGCTCGTGGATGCGCGAATACACATTAGATACTAGCTCGACTCAGTCACATTTCATATTGCATATGCACGAGTATTTATACTTGTTTATGGATGAAATCGAATGTATTATCATGCGGTTGTTGCATATGAATGAATGATTGTGCACGCATATAGTATCTATATGACTAGGACTATTTGCATACATGTTGGATTCATGGCACAATACATATTTTTGCATTAGAAAGATTATTCAGGCCTGATCATTAGCATTAGCTAAGGAACATGTACACACACGTTTTGCATATATTCATACAGCATTAGAAATCATCTAAGGACAATGTTCGCTTGTGGATGATGTTTTGAGTAGATGGATGATGGATGGTAGGATATGTTCTTCCTAACTTAGAGATTTCGGGGACGAAATCCTAAAAGGTGGAGAGAATGTAACAACCCGTATTTCGATAACATGATTAAGACGAGAATCAAGGCAGAATTTAATTTTTTAAATTTTGAACCAAGTGAAACGGGCTATGCCATTGCGTTCGTCTCGGAAAAATACGCGAAATAGAGTCCGAGTTTTCGAGAATCGGAGTCCGTATGACCAAGTTATGGTACGACAAAGTTTTCAGAAAATTCAAGTTCAAAAACGAGTTCTAATTTCGAAAACTAGGGCATGAAGGCTAGGCGGGAAGAATTCCCGCCAGGTGCCCCAAGTCGACAGCCCTGTCGACTTGGGGGTCGACCTATGGTGGCCGGGCAGTTTTGCCTGGTGCACCTATTTTCTATCTTGGCTAGGTTTTTGGGCCTGGTTTGAAATCTGATGGTTCAGGTTGGTCCTAGGGTTAATCTAAGGGTCCTAACTAATCCTAATCTCTATAAATAAGCCCCTAACCTACCCCTAAACCCTCATTATTCATTCATGCAACTAAACTATGGCAAAATTTCTACTCTCATGGCCTCCACTCAACTATCCTAGCCTCCACTTCAGTTCTATAAGAGGTTTCATGATCATGAGAGTATTAGAGAGTCCTTATGTTAGTATGAGAGCTTCTCAAGTTGATTTCAAGGCAAAAGCTTTGATCTTTGTTCATAAAGATGGGGTTTTTATTGAATTGGAGGGTTCATCTTTGGGTTTTGGGTGATGGCATGCATAGGCTTCATCACAAGCTTTAGTTTAATCGATTTAGGCCTTCATAGCAATGTAAGCCCTTTCCATACTCTTAGATACTAACTATGAAGTTAAATGTTCATGTTGCAAGTTTGGGTTTGATCATTGAGAATGATACATGCTATCATGTCATGCAAGTTTATGAAGTCATTATCTTGATCTTATGAGCTAAAAGCTACAACCTTTATGTTGAAATGTTGCATTATGCAACATGAGAACACTCATAATCTTTATGTCAACTTGCATATGAAGTCATAACCCTTATATGATGATATATGCGAGTTTCTAGTCATCATTCCATGTCTTTTGTCACCATGATTCGTTTATGTGCCAAGTTTGGGTTTATACATGTTTTTGAGGCTTAAGAATGTAACATGCAAGTTAATGAACACGTTTGTGCCTCATTTGCCACCATGATTAACTTGTGGCTTAATATCCATTTTTGCCATGCCTTTGCCAAGTCTATTCTTTTAATCCATTACGTTGTTGCGAACGTATATGCGAGTTTAAAAGTGTTGGGGTCACATTATGGGAAAACATAATGACATGAACATGATTTGGGTAAATGGGTATAAACATGACAACATGTAACGTTAAATGTGACATATGTTTATATTTGAAAACATGACTTGAAACATAACATGGAAGTTGACATGTAAGTATGCTTAAAAACATAAGCTTGGGAATTTACCTATTAAGTTAGGTCTACCCATTGGGAATTTACCTATTAAGTTAGGTCTACCCAATTGCTTGAAAACTTGAATATGAACATGACACTAGACTAAACATGAAAGTGGCCAACTCGAGGTTGGGTTGAGTTTGCAACGTAAAACTACCCGGAACCGACCGGCCTAACTAGTAATTGCAAACAATAGGACCCAATGTGAGAAGTTGGTCATGTTGTGCTTGGACCCGAGGTTAGACCAAGTTGTGGTATAAAGCTACCCGGAACCGACCGGCTTAACTAGTAACCACAACAAAGTCTAATGTGAGAGGTTGAGGTGCATTAAGTAATTAATGCCACATGATAGGGTTAAGTTAATTTGATTAATGACTCTTAACCAAATATGACATGGACAAGTGGGTTAAGTAAATTGATTAGGCTAATGGTACTTAACAAAACATGACAAGGTTGGGAAGGTTAAGTGACTTGATTTGCCTAATGACACTTAACCATTTTTATACGACTAGTGGACGGGGTTAAGTTAACCAACACTTAATCAATCCAACGCGATAACTTGGTAAGGTTAAGTAAGTTTCCTTAATGACACTTAACCGAAAGATACAGTTAATGGATGGGGTTAAGATTAGACTCAATTAGTCTAAACATGATAATCGGATGGGGTTAAGTTAACCTAAACTTAATTAATCCCACTTGGTAGTTTAATGGGGTTAAGTTAAATACTTAACCAATCTAACTCGTTAATTTGATGTGGTTAAGTGACCTATACTTAACCAATCTAACTCGTTAATTTAATGTGGTTAAGTGACCTATACTTAACCAATCTAACTCGTTAATTTGATGTGGTTAAGTGATCTATACTTAACCAATCTAACTCGTGAATTTATTGAGGTTAAATTAACCCATACTTAACCAATATAACGTGAAAACATGATAAGGCTAAGTCATGAGTCGCTTGAATACACTTGACCGATTCGACTAAGTAAATTGATGGGGTCAAGTTAATGTATACTTAACCAACTTGAGTATGGTTTGTAGGGTTAAGTCTTGAACCTGGATACTTAGCCAGTTTTGACATGATTTGTAGACGAGTTAAGTCTTGAACCTGGATACTTAGCCAGTTTTGACATGATTTGTAGACAGGTTAAGTCATGAACTTAAGTGACACTTAATCCATTATGTAAACCCTAATTCCGAGGATTAGGTGGATAACCGCAGTTAACAAGGATAACGGGAATAAGGCTAAGTGGTAAACCTTAGTTGAAGAATAACTAAGTAATGATTCTTTGTCAAGGAAATTAAGACCAGTTCATAGATAGATGAGTAACCTGATACGGTAGGTCATCGTTTAAGTATACGAGTAGGAGCAAGTATCTTATTTAGATACAGGCTCCAACGAACTGGGTAACGAAGTAGCGGCTTCGGGGAACATGAGGATATTCTTGGTATCCCTCTGTGAGCTGCCAGGTAATTATACTAGGCTCATGAGAGGTTAAGGTCTGCGTTAGAAGAACCAAGAGTATTCCTTGGTTGCTATACGAGCGACCTAAAGACGGGGATGGATAGGGTATAGTCGACGAGACACGGTCGTACCCTAGATAGCATTTTTCATCAGGCTACCTACCATCTTTGGTCAAGCGTGTACGTACGGAAAGGTAGAGAACACCCAATAGACCATAATTGCTATCTAATTATGGTTGCGGTAAGGCTAGGATTGTGGGTTGGCCAGTAGTGTGTTCTCGTACAGGATTTATCCTGTCTTGTCTTTCGCTAGTTGAGGGAGGGGTCGCGTGGGACCATAGCCACGTATAGAAAAACAGACCTTAGCATCTGCATCGGCAGATAAACCGAAAGCTCCCGACCGAGTCTTGTATTTCTTGACCTGCCCTGTGACAGGACTCGGGTGGCACGATGTGATACATGTGCATACAGTCATGGAAAAACGATTCACGATGAATGCGTGGGAAAAAGGGCGCGGTTGGCGGTTAGCGTAATCCCTAGTGGCCCTAGGTGGTTGAACCCAAAACCGAGATACGAAAACGTGCAATAGGTAAGCGTAATCCCTAGTAGCCCTGGGTAGCATAAGTCCTAGTTGTACAAACGATAATTCATGTTGGAAGACCCTAGCTAGGTTTAGGGTAACAGTCCAAACCGATCTTAAGGATCATGGAACTATGTTAAAGTAATATAGAATCTCATGGGAAAGCCCGTATGGTCTACGGCAAGGGACTGAACACTTACATGGAATAAAATATACGAGTTGAGTAACCTATATATGCGATATATTAGGTTGACATGGACCATTACACGACTTTTGAGTAATGGTCATTCATGGTTAACACATGATACGGTGGGGATACTAGTACGGTAGGTGCAGAGCTAAAATACAGGATAGATATCATGGGACGTTATACGTGATAGACATCTTGGGAATATTATACTTGATAGAAGCCTGACGATGTGATATCTTGTTTTATCTTGACATCGTAATTTATCATGACACCTTAGTTTATCTAAGTTCAGCAGTTCATCCTGTTATTTTGATTTAGCTTGTCTATCTTGTTATCATGCTTATGTTCATCTCAGTTTCTCATGTCAGTTAACTTTACTAGTTTTTATACTGATAGTAGATAGGGCTTACTCAGTCTTTTTGACTGACCCGTTTTGTTTCGCCCCTTTTCTTCCGTTTCCCCCCAGGTTACAGGGAGGAAATACTGTTGGACTTCTTCTGTTTGAAGGTCATCATGGATGGCTTGGACTTTTCTTGGCTATGGCTACTTTACTGTTTTTACTTGGGGAATAATTTATGAAAATGTCTTTATGCTTCTTTACTATTGCAAGACAGGTTTTGATGTACTCTGATGTAAAAGGCTTTAGACCTTATTTATTCATGTTATGAAAGTTTGATTTTACTTCCGCTATTTTATATGTTCTGTCTTGTGATATTTCTGTGCATGTTTACCAATAATGCCCCTCTAAAGCTAGTGCATTCCTTTGCGAGTGACCCTAGCGGAGGCGGGGTGTTACACGTGGTATCAGAGCAGAAGGTTACCAGACTGGGCAAAAGTTTTTAAAGACCTTCTGAAAACTATTTGAAAAAAAAAACCGTTTACAAAGAAGCATTTTTCAAGAAAATTTTCTTTTAAAAGAAAAAGGCTATTCCCCAAAGGCCATTAGCACTATCCTTGTTTCCTTAATTGAGTCTCTTTTCCTTTCTTTCCTCCATCTGTAGTCACAGTAGTTTTAACTGCGACTAGTCTTTTCTACCTACGAAAGTGCTTTCCATACGATGGAGGTGGTTCTTGAGAGACCAGTGGCCGCGTTATAAGAAAGGATCGTGAGAAAGAAGGATAAAGGATACGAGCTTAAGGATGAGCAACTTGTTGGTATGGCTTAGTCCTCGAAGGAGGGAGAAAGAGGAACAATGAAACCCATGACGAGAGAGTACCTTTGGCATGGTAAAACGGGGCGGATAGTTAAGTATTATGGGACATGGACAAGATCATCGGGAGGGAAGTAGTATGCTCTCATTTCTAGAGTACCTCGGAAGGAGGGTAACGATCTTGTTAAAGGTTTAGCTTTTCTTCTCTATCATCCCGTTAGGACTTCGTTGTTCGTATCATTTAAGTCTGCTTTAATAGTTGAGTCTCTGCACCTTAAGTACTAGCGTAATGGAGAATCCCATTTTTGTCTCAAAGTCCTATTGGAGAATCAGTCCATTTATACATGACTTGTTTGGATTTGAGAATGTCTATGCCAAGTGTTGAGTTTGGAAATAATGCTTATGTTTATAAGCTATGGATGGGTTCTAGGGATGAAGTGGTTATCCAGTAGGGGGTGCCACTCTCGGTTTTGATAGGAGGGTAGTTAGACCTTTTGACTAGCCTTGGTAATACCCTCGAAGTATCGTGTAACCTTTTTGAGGTTCTGTTATGACTAGTTATCTAGAATCCCTTGATGCCTTTATTGGAAATTTGAAGCCCGATCGAGCGGTGTTTGTCAATAAGACGGGTGGTTTACTTCGTTTATGCATGGGTTATAGAGATCACCCTAGTAAGTGCGCTTGATAACCTGGTTGACATCTGTTTACTTTCAAGAGAAAGTTCTTCTACGTGGAATACCTTGTGGTACGAGATCCAAGATTCACTAGTGAATTTTGGAAAGCTTGCATGAGATCATGAGTACGCAGTCCTGTTTGCGTCAAGTATTCTAGAAAGAGGATAAGTGCAAGTGGAACGAGAGGCGACGAAGAAATGAGTTCTAGCTCATGTTATGGAAATAGGAAATAAGAAGCTACGAAATCGCGAAGTTAAAAGACGGTCAAGGCACAATGGAATTAAACTCAAGGAAATACGACTTTGATGGTCAAAGACCAGATACGCGCATGATATCTCTTTTTGGGAGTGTATCCTTGATCCCTGTTTTCTGTAGAGCTTACTTGTAGGCTATCTTTTGTGGACATCCTCTCGGTCCTATTTTCTATTACAAACCCCGTAAGGAGTTTGTCTTGTTTATCTTCTCGACCCTGTTTCAGGGAATCCTAGGTAGAACCCTATGGATGTAAACATGTATTTGAAACATGTTATGATTGATATGGTTGCAAGTGGTTGCTCGTGGATGCGCGAATACACATTAGATACTAGCTCGACTCGGTCACATTTCATATTGCATATGCACGAGTATTTATACTTGTTTATGGATGAAATCGAATGTATTATCTGCGGTTGTTGCATATGAATGAATGATTGTGCACGCATATAGTATCTATATGACTAGAACTATTTGCATACATGTTGGATTCATGGCACAATACATATTTTTGCATTAGAAAGATTATTCAGGCCTGATCATTAGCATTAGCTAAGGAACATGTACACACACGTTTTGCATATATTCATACAGCATTAGAAATCATCTAAGGACAATGTTCGCTTGTGGATGATGTTTTGAGTAGATGGATGATGGATGGTAGGATATGTTCTTCCTAACTTAGAGATTTCGGGGACGAAATCCTAAAAGGTGGAGAGAATGTAACAACCCGTATTTCGATAACATGATTAAGACGAGAATCAAGGCAGAATTTAATTTTTAAAATTTTGAACCAAGTGAAACGGGCTATGCCATTGCGTTCGTCTCGGAAAAATACGCGAAATAGAGTCCGAGTTTTCGAGAATCGGAGTCCGTATGACCAAGTTATGGTCCGACGAAGTTTTCAGAAAATTCAAGTTCAAAAACGAGTTCTAATTTCGAAAACTAGGGCATGAAGGCTAGGCGGGAAGAATTCCCGCCAGGTGCCCCAAGTCGACAGCCCTGTCGACTTGGGGGTCGACCTATGGTGGCCGGGCAGTTTTGCCTGGTGCACCTATTTTCTATCTTGGCTAGGTTTTTGGGCCTGGTTTGAAATCTGACGGTTCAGGTTGGTCCTAGGGTTAATCTAAGGGTCCTAACTAATCCTAATCTCTATAAATAAGCCCCTAACCTACCCCTAAACCCTCATTATTCATTCATGCAACTAAACTATGGCAAAATTTCTACTCTCATGGCCTCCACTCAACTATCCTAGCCTCCACTTCAGTTCTATGAGAGGTTTCATGATCATGAGAGTATTAGAGAGTCCTTATGTTAGTATGAGAGCTTCTCAAGTTGATTTCAAGGCAAAAGCTTTGATCTTTGTTCATAAAGATGGGGTTTTTATTGAATTGGAGGGTTCATCTTTGGGTTTTTGGGTGATGGCATGCATAGGCTTCATCACAAGCTTTAGTTTAATCGATTTAGGCCTTCATAGCAATGTAAGCCCTTTCCATACTCTTAGATACTAACTATGAAGTTAAATGTTCATGTTGCAAGTTTGGGTTTGATCATTGAGAATGATACATGCTATCATGTCATGCAAGTTTATGAAGTCATTATCTTGATCTTATGAGCTAAAAGCTACAACCTTTATGTTGAAATGTTGCATTATGCAACATGAGAACACTCATAATCTTTATGTCAACTTGCATATGAAGTCATAACCCTTATATGATGATATATGCGAGTTTCTAGTCATCATTCCATGTCTTTTGTCACCATGATTCGTTTATGTGCCAAGTTTGGGTTTATGCATGTTTTTGAGGCTTAAGAATGTAACATGCAAGTTAATGAACACGTTTGTGCCTCATTTGCCACCATGATTAACTTGTGGCTTAATATCCATTTTTGCCATGCCTTTGCCAAGTCTATTCTTTTAATCCATTACGTTGTTGCGAACGTATATGCGAGTTTAAAAGTGTTGGGGTCACATTATGGGAAAACATAATGACATGAACATGATTTGGGTAAATGGGTATAAACATGACAACATGTAACGTTAAATGTGACATATGTTTATATTTGAAAACATGACTTGAAACATAACATGGAAGTTGACATGTAAGTATGCTTAAAAACATAAGCTTGGGAATTTACCTATTAAGTTAGGTCTACCCATTGGGAATTTACCTATTAAGTTAGGTCTACCCAATTGCTTGAAAACTTGAATATGAACATGACACTAGACTAAACATGAAAGTGGCCAACTCGAGGTTGGGTTGAGTTTGCAACGTAAAACTACCCGGAACCGACCGGCCTAACTAGTAATTGCAAACAATAGGACCCAATGTGAGAAGTTGGTCATGTTGTGCTTGGACCCGAGGTTAGACCAAGTTGTGGTATAAAGCTACCCGGAACCGACCGGCTTAACTAGTAACCACAACAAAGTCTAATGTGAGAGGTTGAGGTGCATTAAGTAATTAATGCCACATGATAGGGTTAAGTTAATTTGATTAATGACTCTTAACCAAATATGACATGGACAAGTGGGTTAAGTAAATTGATTAGGCTAATGGTACTTAACAAAACATGACAAGGTTGGGAAGGTTAAGTGACTTGATTTGCCTAATGACACTTAACCATTTTTATACGACTAGTGGACGGGGTTAAGTTAACCAACACTTAATCAATCCAACGCGATAACTTGGTAAGGTTAAGTAAGTTTCCTTAATGACACTTAACCGAAAGATACAGTTAATGGATGGGGTTAAGATTAGACTCAATTAGTCTAAACATGATAATCGGATGGGGTTAAGTTAACCTAAACTTAATTAATCCCACTTGGTAGTTTAATGGGGTTAAGTTAAATACTTAACCAATCTAACTCGTTAATTTGATGTGGTTAAGTGACCTATACTTAACCAATCTAACTCGTTAATTTGATGTGGTTAAGTGACCTATACTTAACCAATCTAACTCGTTAATTTGATGTGGTTAAGTGATCTATACTTAACCAATCTAACTCGTGAATTTATTGAGGTTAAATTAACCCATACTTAACCAATATAACGTGAAAACATGATAAGGCTAAGTCATGAGTCGCTTGAATACACTTGACCGATTCGACTAAGTAAATTGATGGGGTCAAGTTAATGTATACTTAACCAACTTGAGTATGGTTTGTAGGGTTAAGTCTTGAACCTGGATACTTAGCCAGTTTTGACATGATTTGTAGACGAGTTAAGTCTTGAACCTGGATACTTAGCCAGTTTTGACATGATTTGTAGATGGGTTAAGTCATGAACTTAAGTGACACTTAATCCATTATGTAAACCCTAATTCCGAGGATTAGGTGGATAACCGCAGTTAACAAGGATAACGGGAATAAGGCTAAGTGGTAAACCTTAGTTGAAGAATAACTAAGTAATGATTCTTTGTCAAGGAAATTAAGACCAGTTCATAGATAGATGAGTAACCTGATACGGTAGGTCATCGTTTAAGTATACGAGTAGGAGCAATTATCTTATTTAGATACAGGCTCCAGCGAACTGGGTAACGAAGCAGCGGCTTCGGGGAACGTGAGGATATTCTTGGTATCCCTCTGTGAGCTGCCAGGTAATTATACTAGGCTCATGAGAGGTTAAGGTCTGCGTTAGAAGAATCAAGAGTATGCCTTGGTTGCTATACGAGCGACCTAAAGACGGGGATGGATAGGGTATAGTCGACGAGACACGGTCGTACCCTAGATAGCATTTTTCATCAGGCTACCTACCATCTTTGGTCAAGCGTGTACGTACGGAAAGGTAGAGAACACCCAATAGACCATAATTGCTATCTAATTATGGTTGCGGTAAGGCTAGCATTGTGGGTTGGCCAGTAGTGTGTTCTCGTACAGGATTTATCCTGTCTTGTCTTTCGCTAGTTGAGGGAGGGGTCGCGTGGGACCATAGCCACGTATAGAAAAACAGACCTTAGCATCTGCATCGGCAGATAAACCGAAAGCTCCCGACAGAGTCTTGTATTTCTTGACCTGCCCTGTGACAGGACTCGGGTGGCACGATGTGATACATGTGCATACAGTCATGGAAAAACGATTCACGATGAATGCGTGGGAAAAAGGGCACGGTTGGCGGTTAGCGTAATCCCTAGTGGCCCTAGGTGGTTGAACCCAAAACCGAGATACGAAAACGTGCAATAGGTAAGCGTAATCCCTAGTAGCCCTGGGTAGCATAAGTCCTAGTTGTACAAACGATAATTCATGTTGGAAGACCCTAGCTAGGTTTAGGGTAACAGTCCAAACCGATCTTAAGGATCATGGAACTATGTTAAAGTAATATAGAATCTCATGGGAAAGCCCGTATGGTCTACGGCAAGGGACTGAACACTTACATGGAATAAAATATACGAGTTGAGTAACCTATATATGCGATATATTAGGTTGACATGGACCATTACACGACTTTTGAGTAAGGGTCATTCATGGTTAACACATGATACGGTGGGGATACTAGTACGGTAGGTGCAGAGCTAAAATACAGGATAGATATCATGGGACGTTATACGTGATAGACATCTTGGGAATATTATACTTGATAGAAACCTGACGATGTGATATCCTGTTTTATCTTGACATCGTAATTTATCATGACACCTTAGTTTATCTAAGTTCAGTAGTTCATCCTGTTATTTTGATTTAGCTTGTCTATCTTGTTATCATGCTTATGTTCATCTCAGTTTCTCATGTCAGTTAACTTTACTAGTTTTTATACTGATAGTAGATAGGGCTTACTCAGTCTTTTTGACTGACCCGTTTTGTTTCGCCTCTTTTCTTCCGTTCCCCCCCCCCCCCCCAGGTTACAGGGAGGAAATACTGTTGGACTTCTTCTGTTTGAAGGTCATCATGGATGGCTTGGACTTTTCTTGGCTATGGCTACTTTACTGTTTTTACTTGGGGAATAATTTATGAAAATGTCTTTATGCTTCTTTACTATTGCAAGACAGGTTTTGATGTACTCTGATGTAAAAGGCTTTAGACCTTATTTATTCATGTTATGAAAGTTTGATTTTACTTCCGCTATTTTATATGTTCTGACTTGTGATATTTCTGTGCATGTTTGCCAATAATTCCCCTCTAAAGCTAGTGCATTCCTTTGCGAGTGACCCTAGCGGAGGCGGGGTGTTACAGTCTTGATCATGACCTCCATCTCCAACTTCAAGGGCTTGAGCATTCAAACTAGATCCATGACAAAGGAGCAAGCTTTCTACATCAAATCAAAGAAGTAGAGCACCATCTTAACACCATTCTATGACGATTCTTGCTCTTAATCCTCTAGCCACGATTTGTAAGTTCTAGATGCTTTTAGATTGAAACGATAACATGAATATGACATGTGATAAAGTTGAAATTGGATCTATGCATGGTATTCAATCCATGTTCTTTCTTGTTCATTTTGATCTTGACCTTTGGGGATGTTCCTCTAGCATTTATTTGAACCTATGCATGTTGCAAATCACCCTTTCATGTCCTTAGCATGCATGCAACGATATTTTTCTCTTGGATCTTGTTTTATGCAAAGTTTCTACCTTCCCCTATTTATTTTCTTTTGATGAACCTTGGTCGATTTCGGACCTAGGCCTAAACTACGATTTACATGCGATTTGTATACGGGGAAATTTGGGGTATTTCCAATGTAATTTGCAAGTTTGGGCATGCATGAATTGGCATATGAATTAAATCACGGGTTTTGGGACTATGCAAGTTAAATCAAGGGATTGGGCTTATGTAAATTATGCATAAGTGGGATTGGAAACATGAACCATGATTTGGGTTTATTTGGGCATGAACTTGACAACATGTAACTTTGGCTAGAACTTGATAGGGTTGGGATGTCATAAACTTGGCATACATGCAAATATGCGAGAATTGGACATATGTAAAGTGGCTAGAATTGGGTACATATTTTCATGGGCATGTAAGGGGAACTTGGGCATATGTCTAGTAATATGAAAAATGGGGATTTTGGCTTAGACGACACATATGTAATTAACAGTCTAACAGATGTCTTCGACACGAGGTTAGACTTGAGTTGTGGTGTAATTCTGCCCGGAACTGCCGGCATATCTAGTGACCACAACAATAGTAATCTAATGTGAGAGGTCATAGGCAAAGATTAGATTGTGGAAATGCATGAACCCGAGGTTGGAATGGATTTGCGGTGTAATTCTGACCGGAACCGCCCGGCATATCTAGTGACCGCAAATAAGTCCAATGTGAGAGGTTGCATTAGTAAATAACACTTAACCAATATGACATGGACGGGTGGGTTAAGTAACTTGACTAGACTAATGACACTTAACTAATATAACGTGGATGGGTGGGTTAAGTAAAACCGGACTTGATTTCTAGACGACACTTAACCATATAACACGATTAGAGGATGGGTTAGTTTAACCTGAATGGGTCGATAACACCCGACTAGTATAACGCGAGGCATGGTAAGGTTAAGTAAACTCACAAGGGTAACACTTAACCGTTATAATTTGACTAGTGATGGGGTTAAGTCATGAATTGCTTGAATATACTTAACCAATCTAAACATGATAACTTGATGGGGTTAAGTCATGAATCGCTTGAATATACTTAACCAATCTAAACATGGTAATTTGATGGGGTTAAGTCATGAATCGCTTCAATATACTTAACCAATCTAAACATGGTAATTTGATGGGGTTAAGTCATGAATCGCTTGAATATACTTAACCAATCTAACATGGTAATTTGATGGGGTTAAGCTTGAATATACTTAACCAATCTAACACGGTAATTTGATGGGGTTAAGATTAAACATACTTAACCAATTTGACACGATGATCTGGATACGGTTAAGTCATGAATCGATGGAATACGCTTAACCAACTTGACACGTGATTCGTAGGGCTAAGTCATGAACTTGAATGACAACACTTAGCCAACTTGACATGACATGTAGACGGGTTAAGTCACGAACTGGAATGACTACACTTAACCAACTTGACATACTAGACTGATAGGGGTTAAGTCTTGAATTTAGATGACAACACTTAACCTGCTAGACGGAAACCCTAGTTGCGCGGTCCTTTTCAGCAGTAACCCTCTTGGATGTATCACGATACCCTAGGGACTAGGTTAGGGTGGGGCACGATTACTGGGCTTATTGTAAGCGACCAAAACGACGGCTGAGTTTGGTGCGCCGTTGTAGGTTCAGGCGGACTATGGTCGTGCACGTAGTCCGGAGTTGAAAAAGCAGGCATGGGCACCAGTAGTTTTACACTGTGCGTGCTTGGAATGGTGTCAGTGGTTGACACCCTAGGAATTGATACACCCTAGGGTGGACCTAGCACCGGGTAGCTACATTCGTGATTGGGCCGTATGACATCGACACACGACGAGCTAGGTCTTGTAGGGAACTAAAGCATGACGTAGGGCGTTGTTCGATAGGTAGCGTAATCCCTAGTGGTCCTAGGTGGCATAAACCCTAGTCGAAAACGTCCATTAGGTAGCGTAATCCCTAGTGGTCCTAGGTGGCATAAACCCTAATCAAATCTAGAAATTGTTCAATAGATAGCATAATCCCTAGTGGTCCTAGGTGGCTTAAATCCTAGTTGAACACGCGATAATTCATGACAAGGGAATCGGGCCAGAACAAGGATGGCAGTCCGAGAGATTTCAAGGATGGTGACACTACGTCGTAGTAGTATAGAATAATGTGATGGAGCCGTACGATGTACGGCAAGGGTCTATACATATACATGGAAGGGGTGATACGAGTTAGGATGCTAGTACGGTTGGTGCAGAGGACGTTAGACATGCGATGCTATTCCGAGTTTACCTTGGTTATCCTGTTACCTTGGTTATCTTGTTACTTGAGTTTATCCTGTTATCTTAGTTTGATCTGTTTACCTTGTCATCATGCTTATATTTACTTTCGGTTGACACATATCATGTTACTCTTACCTGTTTTTAGGCTGAAAGTCACTAAAACTTACTCAGTCTTTATGACTGACCTTGTTTTGTTTCGCCTCTTTTTCTTCCGTTCCCCAACCCCCAGGTTTACAGGGAGGAAATGTTGCTACTTAGTGCAGATCTTTCTGCTTCAAGATTATCATCTATGGCTTGGACTTTCCTTGGCTATGGCTATTTTACTGCTTTACTTGGGGAATAATTTATGACTATGGTTTTATGCTTCTTTATTATTGCTAGACAGGTTTCGATGTAAGTAATTTATTGGCACTTTGATGTAAAAGGTTTTAAGAAATGAAATCATGTTTTCTTCCGCTATTTTTATATGTTCTGTCTTGTAATATTTCTGTGCATGTTTACCTAGATAATACTCCACCAAAGCTAGTGCATTCCCTTTGGGAGTGACCCTAGCGGAGGTGGGGTGTTACAAATATGAAATTTCAAGTATGAATACTATGGATAGGATCTCTTTTCTAATGGTTGTTGTAACAACCCATATTTCAACAGGCTGATTTTTTTTTCAAAAATCCCAATCTGTCGAAGCTGGAGTTGGCTTGTCAAGTACCCTGCAGAAAAGACAGAGATAATAAATATATCGATGCCCGGAAAACATCTCATAACGTAGTGGATAAAATACAATATAATCAAATATAGCCTTACCAGAATAATAACACTGTCTGACCAATATCAAAAGCTATCAAATCTCTGCCATAACCTAACGTGTGAGTATGTTGTGAGAAGGGAGTCAGAACACGAAGTTTTGGTGACTGGACAAATTATACATTCTGAAATAACCATATGTATTCTATTCAGTTATATTTTCATAATTATTATGTTATTTGGGTTAACAGCACTTAAGGCTCTATACTCACATCGTACCCATCTACTCCATAATAGATTAACCTAATATATTATACGTAGCTATACCCAACATTCCAAGGTAGTCCCCATAGTACCTTCCTCGTACGGTCTCTGCCGTCATGCTATAAAAGTGTATACAACCTCATTCCTACATCGAATGACGCATAAAAATCTATATCATTATGCCATATAATCGCATAGAACAACCATTGCTGTGCTACGTAAGCATACAAATCATCATATCCAAACTCCTCGGTTGAATCAAGTCTCAATATGGAGTAATGCCTTATTGTCTATGATACACCACCCAGTGCAAGTATCTAGACCCTCACACGAACGTACTGTCTACAGTTAAATGCCCGCTTCATTAGGGCTACAATACAGAAAACCAAGCATGGCCTGCATTTTCATAGTGGCTATGGGTCTACCCCAGCCCCTCCCTCAACTAGAGAAAGATTACATCAAGAGATAGTGACATACCCCTATTAAACAATCTAGCATTCAATTTGGCGTGTCCCGCAACCAACGTATCGATGGTGAATGACTTATGTCCAGGTTTAACTCTAGTCTTTCTACGTCACACTGACTGACGATGATAGGCATCCAATAATTACTATCCTGTATTAGTCTTGACCCTCCCCTCCGAGCCAAATCGCTGAATCATCCAACACCATCTAACATAGCCTTTTGACTGCCAAACTACAATAGTAGTAAGGTATACTCACCGGGTGGTACTACGCATATCAAACCTCTACGAGTACAGCCTAAGCATGTACCGTAGAGGACCACCACGGAGTACACTACCACATCCCTCAGAAGTCGCGTTCTTCCATTCAGTCCCGCAGAATAAGCTGACAGAATAATCAGGCAGAATAACCAGACGTACGTGCTCCTCTAGAGCCTCTAAACACCATAATGATCCACCCATTTGGGTTCTTCACCTTCGTACGTGTAGACTAGTCCAAGCACATTGCACTATCGTGTTATTAGATCCACGTCTAATCTTTTAATCATGCGCTTACGTTATCTTATCAGATTGCTAATTAACTTGCTTGTCTATATATTCACTTTTTATTCAAGTTACAAGGTTCATTAGCTCACAATTTGCGGCATACTTTCTTATTTCAGCCTTAAGTCGCCAGAGCAATCTTCCTCTTATTATTTATTAATTATTTGACTTAAAATTTTTAATCATAAATATATCTGTAATAAGCCTACTTTGTTCTTTCTTATTAAATCACAACCTTGTCTTATACTGTTACCACAACTTGTTATTGTTGTTTACTTATTAACTTAGTTCTTTGAACTAAGGTTTACTAATAAGTTCACTTTTCATTTATTATAACCCAGATTATAATTCCACTTATCCCTAGGATAAGCCTACTTATTATATTAAATTCTCATTCGTATAAATTAATTGAAATAGGTTACATTCCTCGTTAATCACAATTTCCCTTGGTTCCTTAACATTAGCCAAACTTTTACTGTTGTAGCATTCATTAATTTACCATTTGGTATATTCTCGTTATTTCAGGAAAATATTTCACACACCTTATTAGATTGGTTAGTGGAAAGTTGTAAAGATCCATTTCCATAACGCACATCAACCAAGATCTATAGTTGCAAGGTAGTTTTTTTATTTTCATCGTGGATATACACATATATATTTGATTAGTGTGCAATACGGTAAAAGAATCCCTATTTCACATTAATCCCATTTCCATTATTTTATTGCAACTACGTTTACAGTAATTTTGTTGTTGTGGAAATATATCCATTTTCAAAAATCGAACTAACTCAGTCCACTGTAGATTTTCCCCTCTCTTTTTTTTTGAGTTGGATATTAATTAATTTTTCCATTTACCTTTCCAATCACTATAAATTTTCAATACAAAGTTATGCATATCTATTTCTTTTCTATTTTTCCCAACTTCATTGTAATTACAACATATCAAATTTGTCATTAAACAACAATCCCAAGAACATATTCATGTTTATTGTAAATTTCATAATTTCAGTGTTACAGTAGTTCTTAATCTAAATAGAAGTTTAATTGAACAAATTACAACATCAATATTCTCAACTTATTTTAAATAGGATTCAACGCAATTATCACAAATTACAGTTATTTAACATATTAAGAATTATGGGGAATGTAAATAGTAAACACATCGTTATCCAAAAGGTATAATTCAAAATCCACTCACCTGACTGCTTTCCAATCCTTCAATATAATTCAAATATATGATTTCGCGGTCTTCCTAATTGAATATAATTTTAAAATAACCATGGATTTACAATCCAGACACTAAAAGAATAAGGGAAGAAAGAATGAAACTGAATAATTTAGATTCACAAGATTTGCCTCACTTTGACAAGAATCTGAACACATATATTGTAGATTAACATTCTTTTTCTTTAAATCTTGAATCTGAACTTCTAAAAGCTAATTTTCTAATTTCTTACAGATTTGGAGAGGAAAGAAAATGGAAGAGCCTTGGCATTGTCTTAGAAAATATGAGTCAGAGGCTAGGAGTTGCTAGTCTATTTATAGGTGTACAGGAAATTCTAGTATATTGGATTTATCAATATAAAATACGAACCATTTAAACAAGAAAAAAACATCACTTCAAAATACAAATCTGGCTCCGGGTGGGTCGACCCATGTATCGGTCCGCTTTATTGGTGTTTCAACCCTTGTGTTAATTCGCCTTAAAGGTGTGTCGACCCTATGGTCGTCCCATGGGTCGACCCATGTATGCTCTGGGTCGACCCAGAGACTGGGTCCTGAACGTGATTTCAACCAATTTTTTTTAAAGTTAATACTAACTTTCGTTTTATTTCTAAATGTTGCTTCTGTGAATTATTATTTTCCTCTTATAACACATCTAATTTCGAGTTCGTGCGCGTATATATACATACAACCTTTTAAATCTTTATTCATCAATAACTTCCCCACATGGGCTTTATTTGGGGAAAGTCATATATCAAAACGAATCAGAAAATTGCCATGATCATAATGGTATATGCTTCGAGGCTAAATTCAAAAATCATAAAATATCGATAATTTCATTTAATATTTATATAAAATACATCGTGTTACTCTTTCCCCTCCTTAGGAAATTTCGTCCTCGAAATTTGATAAGGATGGAGTGATGTTCTTCCACGTATAAATTGTTACCATTATGTGTACATCCAATTTTTCAATCATCTATGCACTTGTGCAAAGTGTAATACAACATAGCAATATGGTACTGTAGTGAGTGCCTAAGCGGCACCTCCTATATTAATGCAAATTTTCATCAAAATCCATTTTTTTGAAAATAGGATGCACACATGCTAATTATACTGGAAATTTCTATATGAATGAAACACTTAGAAAATCAAAATAATTTTTCACCCAATTTTTCCTACACTCTTACAGAGCAAGAAGCAGTACATCCATTTTTCGCATCCACACCCCACCAACCAACTTCAACTTTGCGAACTGCAAAAAAGTCAAATTTTCTAAATTCGATTACTTATGTTACAAAAAGGTAGAAAACGGGAAACTTTACATCTTCCATTTTTCTTTAATGTGCCTTTTCTACCATATACTTGGATTTTATGCATCTATTATATAAAGATTTTATGTCTCCCTATCCAAGCACACTTTACGTAAGAAAATTATCTTTTTGTATAAATTTTCTTTTCCAACTTACTTTGGAAAAATCCATTTTTGTATATTTCCCACTTGTCTCAATTGTCATATCTATCGTTTTATTAGATTTTTCTTTTAGTTATGTCATCACCTTTTTTCTTAGATTATTTAACTTAATCCATCGATCTAAGCTTGTTTTTAAATAAGCCTTCTAATTCTTTCAAACTAAAATAGAAAAACAAGCACACTGAACAGCTAACTACTACCAAGGGCTAAGAATCCTAGGACCATGTCCCCGTTGATAAAGAAAAGTCCAAACCATAGGATCTAAACAACTCGCTTTCTGTAATGACCCGCATCGTCAGGGGTATGATAATTAATTTATTTAATTATTTATAAGGTAATTAAAAGGATTTATTAGTCGTTGAATTAAATAATGGTAAATATTTAATTAAAATAATAAAAATTTAATAATATATTTAATTCAAAAATAATCAGAAATATTGGAAATCACAATATTCTGTGAACGGGGTCGTCCCTTAGATTTAATTCAGCTTAGAGTTGAATTATATTGACGAAAATATTCAATCGACGACAGTTTGAACGTATAATTATATTATAATTAAAATCGAGCTCGAAATGGCGCTGCAGTTCGTAAATTGGCGATTCGAACTTCAACTAAATGTACAGGATTCGTTTTAAGCCGAATTCCTGTGAAACAAGAAACGTGTGGAGCTGGTGGAGTATATCTTTCTATTGGAAGAGAAAAATCGGGATTTCGTCGTGTAGATTTTGATTTACGTCCAAATCAAATTTCAGAAAATTCGCTGTGGAATTCCTTTATAATTTATAAGGGAATTATTTATATTTTAAAAAGGAATTTCAATATAAATCGAATATCGTGATGACCCAGATTTGAAATATCAAGTTATAAACCCCAGTAGAGCTGTATGGTATTCCGCTGTGAATATAGACGATAATATTTATTTTTAAATATTAAATTTAATTATATTTAAATATATTTATATATTTAAATGGGTCATCCAGAGCTTTAAAAATTGCCGGTTTTGCAAACGAAGTCGGAATTCGACGAAACTAATTTTGTTGGATCCGCAATGTCAAATAGTTGCTAGATGTCAGTTTCCGTGATTTTTGGGGTCACTGTGTGGCCGTACGGATTTTTAGAGTGAAAAACAGTCAGTATTTTGACAGTTAAAAATACGCTGTGTGAGCATACGAAGTCGGAATTCGACGAAACTAGTTTCGTTGGGACCATAATGTCGAACTCTAGCTACGTGTTCAGTTTTGTGATTTTTGGGTATTGTGTGTGATCACACGGATTTTTAGAAGGTAAAACGAATTATCGAAAAAGGAATATACCAGGAATATTCCCTCTATAAAATATCTAGATATTTTTCTAACAGTATAAATACCCCCCTATGATTCCTAAGACCGGATTTCATTCCCTTCTTAGTCAACAGTTTTTCCGCCGTCTCATTTCTTTGTACAGCAAAAATGTTGAGAGGGATTAAATCAAAGTAAAATGAAATAAAAATCCTAAAATGGTAAAACCTATACATTTGAAATTCTGCTGAGTTGAGCTTCGATCTAATACCAGTTTTAGTACGTGCGATTCAGATTTTGTGGGGGTGCAATGTTTATACAGTAGGAGTTCGTGAGCTAGGGCTGATCAATACTTGGATTTGAAGCATCGAATGGGTTTTTGAGTGTTAGTTTTGGATTGAGGGACTTAATTCGAGTTCGTATACATTTTTTTGGCAAATTTGGTGGGATTAAATGTCGCAACCTGCACAGAGCTTGACAAGAAATGGGGCAACGTTAGATTTGGAAGTGGGGATTCGATTTCAAGAATTTGGGTTCTAGGGTGATGAGATTTTCATGAGGAGTTTGTTGGTGAAGAGATTTTAGAATTTCGTGAAGCAAGGACATTGAACGTGAGCTTCAAAGTTGGAAGAATGGTGGAGGAAGTCGCGTTTTCTTCCTGGAGGAAGAAGACCTATAGCGGTCGGATCTGTTTCGTAATGGGCCGGAAGGGAAAGCAAAAGGTGAAGGCCCGTTACTTAATTAAATTCAAGTTTTATTTAATTTAAATTGTATTCAAACTTTGAAATGCTATATCTCGGTCATACGAAATCAGATTGACGAACCGTAAGTTGCATTGGGATCATATGGACGGGAGCAACACAATGAGACTGACCGGGAGTGAATCCGAGCTCGTTACAATTTATGGCGAAATAAATTGTCCGACTGAATCAAATAACGCAAACTGTTATTTAACGGCTAACGCGCAAATGTGAATAAATCTCACTAACTTTGAACAGTTTAAAATTTCATGTTGTATTTTTAGAACTCTTAGAAATTGTCTGTTTGATTGTGTGTTGATTGTTTGATTGAACTGCCAGTCAGTTAATGAAATATTATATATATATAATATATATATATATAATATATAAACAGTTATATAGTTATATATTGATTCTGTTTATCAGAATAATTCATATTGAACTGAAAGTGATGACAATCATGTTGTGTAACATCTGTGGATGCAGGGAAACAGGTTGGAGGGACACAACTGGGTTCCTCAATATTTGTAATACTGTTTTGATTCATATATTGTGATATAGAATCCGTGGTCAATTATATGTGCTTGGACGATATTGAACATCGTGATTTGATCTGATTGAATACCATAACATACGGGATATTGATAAGGGAATTTTCAAAGTGATAGTGAAAATCTAATATTTATAAATGGAATATTTATAAATAAGAGATATTTATAAATTTGAATATTT
Organism: Allium sativum; assembly: GCA_030737875.1. NCBI lineage: Eukaryota > Viridiplantae > Streptophyta > Magnoliopsida > Asparagales > Amaryllidaceae > Allium > Allium sativum. The sequence continues at coordinate 929,665,540 of CM060922.1, read as the reverse complement.
ATAAATAAGGAATATTTATAAATTGAAATATTTATAAATAGGAGATAATTTAAAAAGGAAATAAATTCAAAACATTTTCTTTTTGAATGGAAAGGCCTGTGTGGCGGGTTTGGGGATTTTCCCGATGCTCCCAATACAAAGGAGGTTATGGCAAATTTTCCCGTAAATTTAAGAAGTTAGAATATTTTAAAGAATAAATGTGAAAACCAAATATAAAAGAGAATATTGGTGAAAACCAAATATAAAGGTAATATTTCTGAAAACCAAATATAAAGGTAATATTTGTGAAAACCAAATATAAAGGAAATACTTATGGAAATAAATAAAGAGTTAAAAGGAAATATTTATTTAGGAAATTAATAAAGTTATAAAGGAAATATTTATATGAAATAAATATAGGCAAATTAAAAAGGAAAAATCATTTTTAAAGTGAAGAACCGTTACTAAAAGTAAATCTTTAAAAATGAATAAACACTGTTAAAGGAACGTAATGAATAATCAGTTAGAGTTAAACAGTTGGAATTATACAGTTAGAGTTAACCAGTTCAGTAGAGTTAACCAGATCAGTAGAGTTAACCAGTTCAGTAGAGTTAACCAGTTCAGTAGAGTTAACCAGATCAGTAGAGTTAACCAGTTCAGTAGAGTTAACCAGTTGAGTTAAGTACGTCGAGTTTACCAGTTGGGTTAAGTAAGCCAAGTTAACCAGTTGGGTTAAGTAAGTCAAGTTTACCAGCTGGGTTAAACCAGGTAGAGTTAACCAGTTAGTGTTAATCTGTTAGAATTAATCGATTAGAGTTAAAACGAACTAGAGTTAATCAAATATAGTTATTTGAGACAGAGTTAGTCAAACATAGTATTCAGGGTAAGTTGCCATCTCGTACGACTGCTAGCGTAATTCGCAGGGCTGTAAATAGCCTACGGCGGTCGGATGTTTCCTGAAGGAGTCAGGCGTAACCATTGTGATCGCTGCGATCTAGAGTCAAGCGAATGAAGTTAAATCGAGTATTAGTTATTCGATAGGAGTTAAGTTCTTGAGTTAGATTATCGAGAAAAGTTAATCGAGTTAAGTTCTTGAGTTAGATTATCGAGATAAGTGAGTCGAGCTAATTTCGTCGAGTTAAATTAATCGATGTTCGTTTCATCGAAAGGAGTTAATCGATGTTAATTTCATCGAAAGGAGTATCGATGTTAGTTTCATCGAAGGGAGTTATCGATTATAGTTTAATCGAAAGGAGTTATCGATTAGTTAAATCGAAAGGAGTTATCGAATTTAGTTATTCGAAAAGGAGTTATCGATTTATTAAATCGAATGGGAAGATTATCGAATATTGTTTATTCGAGAGGAGATTATCGAATATAGTTTATTCGAAGTGAGTAGTCGAATATTGGTTATTCGAAGTGAGTTAATCGAATATTGGTTATTCGAAAAGGGAAGTTATCAAATTGAATAGAGAAAAGGAGTTAATCGAATATAGTTTATTCGAATAGAGAAAAGGAGTTAATCGAATATAGTTTATTCGAATAGAGTTAGAGGAGTCATCGAATATAGTTTATTCGACAGGAGTTAAGTGAATTGGTTAGGTTAATCAAAGTGAATTAGTTAAGTGAATTGGTTAAGTTAACCAAAGTGAATTAGTCGAGTTAATCAAAGTGATTAGTTCAGTTAATCAAGATAAGTAAATCAGGTTAGGTTAATCGAGTTAATAAATTGATTTAGTCAAACCAAGTAAAACCAGTTAGAGTTAATTAAGTAAGGTTGACCAGTTAGAGTTAATCAATCAGAGTTAATCAAATAGAGTTAAGTAAAATTAGAACTGACTAGAGATTAGTAAATTGAATGGTTTTCTAAGTGTCTAACTGATGTTGGTTTCGGCCTTCGGGATTTATACTTAGGGGATTGTTTTCATACTAGTTACAGTCAGGGACTGATAGTTGGGGAAGAGTAGTGATTTGTAAATAAGCAGATGGAAACGTTTTCCAGTGTTAATAACATATATTTTCTAAACATAGAAAATAAGGCAATGTGAATATATATATAGATATATGTTGATGATTGATCGATATAATTTCCGTCAGGAAATAATATCGTTGTTTGCACACTTGTTTTTCTTTTATAGTTAACTCACCGACTATCGAAGTTTTTGACCATTTTAACGTTGTTAATATGGAGAGACTGGTTGGATTATTATCCAAAGAACCACTCTGTATTGGCATAAGTGTTGTGAATCATATATGCCAAAGATAATTGAAGACAGAGTAAAATGCAAGGGCTGTTGTATAAGTCTTAGATAACAGTGACTAAGATGGATATACTGAGTAGTGCCTTCGGTTTGTCCAGTCCCAGGACAACTTGTATGGACGAAGGTCTGACAGAGTATATCCAATGGATCGTGTAAGTTGATCTGTTCAAACGTATTCACGTTTGGTGGCGGAGGAATTCGTTTCTCTTAGCTGTATACCCGTGTTATTTTTGGATAAGTCAATTTGTGATTTGGTGGGTATGACGATGTGACATTCTAAATGAATGAGGATGACTTGTATGAATGAATGTCTGACAGAGTATTTCCAGAAAGGTCACGTACATTGATTTCTTCAACCGTACCAAGAGTGGAAGCGGAGAAGGAAACTTCTTTAGCTAACACGTAACGTACTGTTGTAGACGCCAATTAGTGATTTTCGATGGATCTGACAATGTGGCATTCGAAGTGAATCTGATGTAATGATAAAGCGTAGCTTCTAGCCTCATCAACCGGTAAATGACAGAAATCGGGCAGGCAGCATGGCTAAGTCGGTCGCACCGAAGTAGGGTATATAATCACCTATCTAGAGAATATTCATTTGTTTCTTAAATCTATCAATGTTGTCCCATATATATACGGGAACGGTTGCTGATCCTAACCGTTGGTGATGTACATTCAATACACTCAAGCGAAATGAGTGGTCGGTCATGTGTGGTTGAGTTACAAGATGTTCTTGTTGAACTCCAGTGTATCATTCCTAGAGCATACTGATCGGAAGGTGGCTCCATACCTTGTCATAGTTGGAAATCCATTATCCTATACGCGCTTGCGATTTTGATTGTATACTATATATGTAGAACGTGAGATGAAAGCGTTTCTGCTAGTTGATATCTATTTGTACATAGACATTATTATAATATCAAAAGGTTTTTGATATAAAGATATTTTGGATTCTCATAAGGGAAAAACCCGTTCCGTTCTGCAGCGTGGTCTTATGAGATATCGTTTACTTGTTCATATACCTGTTTAAACTGTTTTACTCATACCATTCCCATGACTGACCCGAAGTTTACTTTGTTGTTTTCCCTAAACTCTTGTGTGCCTAAATTTGTATGGGCAGTCAAGTAGTCGGGATTTACAGATATACTGGAAGAGCGTGGAGCAGGAGGCTTCAGGATTATATAGCTATAGTTTATTTCCGCTGTGTTGTAAGTGATGTACTCTGATAAGTGCTATTGTATACATAACTGTTATATTTCAAAGTTATGTTATCTATTGTATGTTATTCGTTCCGCTGTGAGGTTCGTGTTACTCTAATGTTGTGTTCTTCTTCTTCTTCTTCTATTCTAAGTTTCTATCTTATCTATTCTCACCCTCTAATTTCTTTCATTAATTACCAGGATTTTTCGATGTTTTGGTTATCGACATCGTGCTTATGTCGATAACCAAAGTCGCTCAAAATCCGGGTCGTTACAATTGGTATCGGAGCTTAAGTTAAGTTTTACCTTGGCTCTGTGGCGTGACTCGGTAGAGATATGGTTAGTAACACCCTAGATTGAGTTTGAGTGTATATATACGAGTGCGTATTTGTATTTGATATAAAAATGGTTTTATATTGTGGAGATTCATTGGCTGAGTTGTTTATGAGTTCTGGTCGATCAGTTTGATCCAATGTATTGGTAGGGGCTTCTAAACACTCGAATACGATGAACCGTCATGGTATGTTTTGAAAAGAGGGTAAATGAAATAATTTTACCCAAAGTATATTTGATATATATTGAATTTCTAATATATGAGATATATTGGTTGTTATTATAATCGTGTAAGATTATAAATATAATGGTTATGTAAATAATCGATCAGAATTCATATAAGTACAATATATGAAATAAGATGAAATAAATCTGAAATTAAAATCAGAATTGAAAGTTTAAAACTGGAAATTCAGATAAGTGTCTGTAATTGAATCTGGATTGGATATATGTGAATTTTAAAATCCTGGGAGGTTTTTAATTTTGTTTTAATAAGGATATTTTGAACTGATTCAAGATGGAAGTGTTTAAGTTGGAGTTTTGAAAAGTAATGTAGTATTGAAATCACTTGGGTCGTTGGAAAATAATTCCGATGATGACTGCACAGTATCATCGGTGTGATTTTCGAGTTCTAAGTGGTGGATTACTACCAAAGATTTTGATTTGAATTGTTTTGAGAAAACAAGTTGTTTAGAAAATTCAAAGGTTTTGAATTGGCAGTATGATTTCAAATTGATTTGAAATTTACCCAGGAATTTAAGTTCTAGAAATTAAAATTTTAATTTGTGAAGTTAATTCGAATGGGATGGTAAAAGTAAATAATAAACCAGAATTTAACTTGAGTTGATAGGTTAAGAAAAACTGGAAGTGATTAGAGAATAATCTGGATTGGAATTGAAATTATAAGTTGAGAGTTTGGAATTTGAAACTCAAATTTGAAATTGAATTTGGCTTGGATAAGCGAATGGTTGTGTTAAGAATAAATTGGTGGGAGTTGATTGGGATGACATTTGTATATGCCGAGTTGATAACAGATGGAAGGGACATAATGATATGCCCGACAAAAAGGACCAAGTTTATATTCCATATGAGTTTGAGATTTTGATGAGCCGAATTTGGCAAGCCGCTTGGCTGTTTGATTTTCTTTTGAATGGAGAAGGCCCAGAGAGGCGAGTTGTGGGTTGATGTATTGGCCGGTACAAAGGAGGTGCTGGCGAAATTTTCCGAAAATTTAAAGTGTTAGAATTTTTTTTAGAATTTTTGAAAATTTTAGTTGGTCGGAATGAATAAATATTTTAATCGATATTAATTGGTTCAGTTGAAATCAGAAATAAGGGATAAACAAATCTTAGGAGTTCCAATAGATTGGGTCGTCCTCTAACTTAGCAATTTCGAGAACAAAATTATTTTAAGTGGGGAAGAATGTAATGACCCGCATCGTCAGAGGTATGATAATTAATTTATTTAATTATTTATAAGGTAATTAAAAGGATTTATTGGTCGTTGAATTAAATAATGGTAAATATTTAATTAAAATAATAAAAATTTAATAATATATTTAATTCAAAAATAATCAGAAATATTGGAAATCACAATATTCTGTGAACGGGGTCGTCCCTTAGATTTAATTCAGCTTAGAGTTGAGTTATATTGACGAATATATTCAATCGACGATAGTTTGAACGTATAATTATATTATAATTAAAATCGAGCTCGAAATGGCGCTGCAGTTCATAAATTGGCGATTCGAACTTCAACTAAATGTACAGGATTCGTTTTAAGCCAGATTTCTGTGAAACAAGAAACGTGTGGAGCTGGTGGAGTATATCTTTCTAGTGGAAGAGAAAAATCGGGATTTCGTCGTGTAAATTTTGATTTACGTCCAAATCAAATTTCAGAAAAGTCGCTGTGGAATTCCTTTATAATTTATAAAGGAATTATTTATATTTTAAAAAGGAATTTCAATATAAATCGAATATCGTGTTGACCCAGATTTGAAATATCAAGTTATAAACCCCAGTAGAGCTGTATGGTATTCCGCTGTGAATATAGACGATAATATTTATTTTTAAATATTAAATTTAATTATATTTAAATATATTTATATATTTAAATGGGTCATCCAGAGCTTTAAAAATAGCCGGTTTTGCAAACGAAGTCGGAATTCGACGAAACTAATTTTGTTAGATCCGCAATGTCAAATAGTTGCTAGATGTCAGTTTCCGTGATTTTTGGGGTCACTGTGTGGCCGTACGGATTTTTAGAGTGAAAAACAGTCAGTATTTTGACAGTTAAAAATACGCTGTGTGAGCATACGAAGTCGGAATTCGACGAAACCAGTTTCATTGGGACCATAATGTCGAACTCTAGTTACGTGTTCAGTTTTGTGATTTTTGGGTATCGTGTGTGATCACACGGATTTTTAGAAGGTAAAACGAATTATCGAAAAAGGAATATACCGGGAATATTCCCTCTATTAAATATCTAGATATTTTTCTAACAGTATAAATACCCCCATACGATTCCTAAGACCTAATTTCATTCCCTCCTTAGTCAACAGTTTTTCCGCCGTCTCATTTCTTTGTAAAGCAAAAATGTTGAGAGGGATTAAATCAAAGTAAAATGAAATAAAAATCCTAAAATGGTAAAAACCTATACATTTGAAATTCTGCTGAGTTGAGCTTCGATCTAATACCAGTTTTAGTACGTGCGATTCAAATTTTGTGGGGGTGCGATGTTTATACAGTAGTAGTTCGTGAGCTAGGGTTGATCAATACTTGGATTTGAAGCATCGAATGGGTTTTTGAGTGTTAGTTTTGGATTGAGGGACTTAATTCGAGTTCTTATACATTTTTTTGGCAAATTTGGTGGGATTAAATGTCGCAACCTGCACAGAGCTCGACAGGAAAATGGGGCAACGTCGGATTTGGAAGTGGGGATTCGAGTTCAAGAATTTGGGTTCTGGGGTGATGAGATTTTCATGAGGAGTTTGTTGGTGAAGAGATTTTAGAATTTCGTGAAGCAAGGACATTGAACGTGAGCTTCAAAGTTGGAAGAATGGTGGAGGAAGTCGCGTTTTCTTCCTGGAGGAAGAAGACTTATAGCGGTCGGGTCTGTTTCGTAATGGGCCAGAAGGGAAAGCAAAAGGTGAAGGCCCGTTACTTAATTAAATTCAAGTTTTATTTAATTTAAATTGTATTCAAACTTTGAAAGGCTATATCTCGGTCATACGAAATCAGATTGACGAACCGTAAGTTGCGTTGGGATAATATGGACGGGAGCAACACAATGAGACTGACCGGGAGTGAATCCGAGCTCGTTACAATTTATGGCGAAATAAATTGTCCGACTGAATCAAATAACGCAAACTGTTATTTAATGGCTATCGCGCAAATGTGAGTAAATCTCACTAACTCTGAACAGTTTATAATTTCATGTTGTATTTTTAGAACTGTTAGAAACTGTCTGTTTGATTGTGTGTTGATTGTTTGATTGAACTGCTAGTCAGTTAATGAAATATTATATATATATATATAAATATATATATAATATATAAACAGTTATATAGTTATATATTGATTCTGTTTATCAGAATAATTCATATTGAACTGAAAGTGATGACAATCATGTTGTGTAACATCTGTGGATGCAGGGAAACAGGTTGGAGGGACCCAACTGGGTTCCTCAATATTTATAATACTGTTTTGATTCATATATTGTGATATAGAATCCGTGGTCAATTATATGTGCTTGGACGATATTGAACATCGTGATTTGATCTGATTGAATACCATAACATACGGGATGTTGATAAGGGAATTTTCAAAGTGATAGTGAAAATCTAATATTTATAAATGGAATATTTATAAATAAGAGATATTTATAAATTTGAATATTTATAAATAAGGAATATTTATAAATTGAAATATTTATAAATAGGAGATAATTTAAAAAGGAAATAAATTCAAAACATTTTCTTTTTGAATGGAAAGGCCTTTGTGGCGAGTTTGGGGATTTTCCCGATGCTCCCAATACAAAGGAGGTTATGGCGAATTTTCCCGGAAATTTAAGAAGTTAGAATATTTTAAAGAATAAATGTGAAAACCAAATATAAAAGAGAATATTTGTGAAAACCAAATATAAAGGTAATATTTGTGAAAACCAAATATAAAGGTAATATTTGTGAAAACCAAATATAAAGGAAATACTTGTGGAAATAAATAAAGAGTTAAAAGGAAATATTTATTTAGGAAATAAATAAAGTTATAAAGGAAATATTTATATGAAATAAATATAGGAAAATTAAAAAGGAAAAATCATTTTTAAAGTGAAGAACCGTTACTAAAAGTAAATCTTTAAAAATGAATAAATGTTGTTAAAGGAACGTAATGAATAACCAGTTAGAGTTAAACAATTGGAATTATACAGTTAGAGTTAACCAGTTCAGTAGAGTTAACCAGATCAGTAGAGTTAACCAGTTCAGTAGAGTTAACCAGTTCAGTAGAGTTAACCAGATCAGTAGAGTTAACCAGTTCGGTGGAGTTAACCAGTTGAGTTAAGTACGTCGAGTTTACCAGTTGGGTTAAGTAAGTCAAGTTAACCAGTTGGGTTAAGTAAGTCGAGTTTACCAGTTGGGTTAAACCAGGTAGATTAACCAGTTAGTGTTAATCAGCTAGAATTAATCGATTAGAGTTAAAACGAACTAGAGTTAATCAAATATAGTTATTTGAGACAGAGTTAGTCAAACATAGTATTCAGGGTAAGTTGCCATCTCGTACGACTGCTAGCGTAATTCGCAGGGCTGTAAATAGCCTACGGCAGTCGGATGTTTCCTGAGGGAGTTAGGCGTAACCATTGTGATCGCTGCGATCTAGAGTCAAGCGAATGGAGTTAAATCGAATATTAGTTATTCGATAGGAGTTAAGTTCTTGAGTTAGATTATCGAGATAAGTTAATCGAGTTAAGTTCCTTAGTTAGATTATCGAGATAAGTGAGTCGAGTTAAGTTCGTCGAGTTAAATTAATCGATGTTAGTTTCATCGAAAGGAGTTAATCGATGTTAATTTCATCGAAAGGAGTATCGATGTTAGTTTCATCGAAGATAGTTATCGATTATAGTTTAATCGAAAGGAGTTATCGATTAGTTAAATTGAAAGGAGTTATTGAATTTAGTTATTCGAAAAGGAGTTATCGATTTGTTAAATCGAAAGGGAAGATTATCGAATATTGTTTATTTGAGAGGAGATTATCGAATATAGTTTATTCGAAGTGAGTAGTCGAATATTGGTTATTCGAAGTGAGTTAATCGAATATTGGTTATTCGAAAAGGGGAGTTATCAAATTGAATAGAGAAAAGGAGTTAATCGAATATAGTTTATTCAAATAGAGAAAAGGAGTTAATCGAATATAGTTTATTCGAATAGAGTTAGAGGAGTCATCGAATATAGTTTATTCGACAGGAGTTAAGTGAATTGGTTAGGTTAATCAAAGTGAATTAGTTAAGTGAATTGGTTAAGTTAACCAAAGTGAATTAGTCGAGTTAATCAAAGTGATTAGTTCAGTTAATCAAGATAAGTAAATCAGGTTAGGTTAATCGAGTTGAATTAGTCAATCGAGTTAATAAATTGAGTTAGTCAAACCAAGTAAAACCAATTAGAGTTAATTAAGTAAGGTTGACCAGTTAGAGTTAATCAATCGGAGTTAATCAAATAGAGTTAAGTAAAATTAGAACTGACTAGAGATTAGTAAATTGAATGGTTTTCTAAGTGTCTATCTGATGTTGGTTTCGGCCTTCGGGATTTATACTTAGGGGATTGTTCTCATACTAGTTACAGTCAGGGACTGATAGTTGGGGAAGAGTAGTGATTTGTAAATGAGCAGATGGAAACGTTTTCCAGTGTTAATAACATATATTTTCTAAACATAGAAAATAAGGCAATGTGAATATATATATAGATATATATTGATGATTGATCGATATAATTTCCGTCTGGAAATAATATCGTTGTTTGCACACTTGTTTTTCTTTGATAGTTAACTCACTGACTATCGAAGTTTTTGACCATTTTAACGTTGTTAATATGGAGAGACCGGTTGGATTATTATCCAAAGAACCACTCTATATTGGCATAAGTGTTGCGAATCATATATGCCAAAGATAATTGAAGACAGAGTAAAATGCAAGGGTTGTTGTATAAGTCTTAGATAACAGTGACTAAGATGGATATACTGAATAGTGCCTTCGGTTTGTCCAGTCCCAGGACAACTTGTATGAACGAAGGTCTGACAGAGTATATCCAATGGATCGCGTAAGTTGATCTGTTCAAACGTATTCATGTTTGGTGGCGGAGGAATTCGTTTCTCTTAGCTGTATACCCGTGTTATTTTTGGATAAGTCAATTTGTGATTTGGCGGGTATGACGATGTGACATTCTAAGTGAATGAGGATGACTTGTATGAATGAATGTCTGATAGAGTATTTCCAGAAAGGTCACGTACATTGATTTCTTCAACCGTACCAAGAGTGGAAGCGGAGAAGGAAACTTCTTTAGCTAACACGTAACGTACTGTTGTAGACGCCAATTAGTGATTTTCGATGGATCTGACAATGTGGCATTCGAAGTGAATCTGATGTAATGATAAAGCGTAGCTTCTAGCCTCATCAACCGGTAAATGACAGAAATCGGGCAGGCAGCATGGCTAAGTCGGTCGCACCGAAGTAGGGTGTATAATCACCTATCTAGAAAATATTCATTTGTTTCTTAAATCTATCAATGTTGTCCTATATATATACGGGAACGGTTGCTGATCCCAACCGTTGGTGATGTACATTAGATACACTCAAGTGAAATGAGTGGTCGGTCATGTGTGGCTGAGTTACAAGATTTTCTTGTTGAACTCCAGTGTATCATTCCTAGAGTACACTGATCGGAAGGTGGCTCCATACCTTGTCATAGTTGGAAATCCATTATCCAATACGCACTTGCGATTTTGATTGTATACTATATATGTAGAACGTGAGATGAAAGCGTTTCTGCTAGTCGATATCTATTTGTACATAGACATTACTATAATATCAAAAGTTTTTTGATATAAAGATATTTTGGATTCTCATAAGGGAAAAACCCGTTCCGTTCTGCGGCGTGGTCTTATGAGATGTCGTTTACTTGTTCATATACCTGTTTAAACTGTTTTACTCATACCAGTCCCATGACTGACCCGAAGTTTACTTTGTTGTTTTCCCTAAACTCTTGGGTGCCTAATTTTGTACGGGCAGTCAAGTAGTCGGGATTTACAGATATACTGGAAGGGCGTGGAGCAGGAGGCTTCAGGATTATATAGCTATAGTTTATTTCCGCTGTGTTGTAAGTGCTGTACTCTGATAAGTGCTATTGTATACATAACTGTTATATTTCAAAGTTATGTTATCTATTGTATGTTATTCGTTCCGCTGTGAGGTTCGTGTTACTCTGGTGTTGTGTTCTTCTTCTTCTTCTATTCTAAGTTTCTATCTTATCTATTCTCACCCTCTAATTTCTTTCATTAATTACCAGGATTTTTCGATGTTTTGGTTATCGACATCGTGCTTATGTCGATAACCAAAGTCGCTCAAAATCCGGGTCGTTACACTTTCCCTCTACCATTTATTTGTCACAACTAGTCCTTGTTGTGTACTAATAGTGTTTTCCAAGCAACAACGGGAAATTACTATTATTCCAAATTAATTCATGCTATTTTCTTTAAAGCCTCAAAATTTTTCCCTTTCGTTCCTAGGTACTAATCCTTACCTACTCGATGATTTAAAAACGTGGTTTCGCTTTTTCACTTTTTTTTCAAAAATTAGAAAATTCAAAACATTATTTTTTATCATTAAAACTTGTTTTTAATAAACCATAAAGATCGCAACTCATCAAAAAACACACAAAAAAAATCATAAAAACTGGAATAGACAAGGACAACTGTTTCTTAATTAATTTCACAACAGTTCATTTTTACTATGCCAGTTCGGTTACTTACAACAAGGTGTTAATTTCTAAACTTATCCCAAACATCTACTTTATTCCAAATTTTTATAACTTATTTTGTCCACTAACCAAAGTTTATGTCAAAACAATTATAAAAAATTATTGTTAAAAGAAAAGAGATTTTCTAAATTTTCCTTAGCGACAATTTCAGTTTTTGACAAAATGCAATCTTTTCTATGTTTTCTTATTTAATTCTTTGATACTTTACAATTTAAAAACTATTGAGCTATACATGCTCTATAATGTACACATTTTCTAAAAGAATTTTTTTTACAAAAATATCAAAAGAAATCACTTTTCCCAAATATACCCCATTTCCCCCAAAACTCAGTACGTACTGTTTAAATATGTTACTTACATATTTATTTTTCGAACGTCAAAACACCACTTTTTGTTTCAGAATTGTTTCTACACAATTTAGCTAGTACATATCTTACAATTGTAAACCTTTAAGGTTAAAACTTGAAAAACACCGTAAACTATCACCCAAAAGCTTTTAAAATTTCAAGTTCTTAAAAGTTAACAGTGGGGCAAGACTCAAAGTGGGTTTCTAACTTATTTAGACCTCCCTAAATATTCCTCCAAAGTAATTTTTCTCAAAAATATATATACTCCAAATCCATTTCTATTTTACTCTTCCCAATTTATAAGGCTCAACTGTCAAACCCACTAATCTGAAATACTAAAATTTCAGATACTAACATATGGGATCCGTTTTTTCATTACAAAACACATTATACACTTTTCATCCAAACTACCTAAGGGTCTCTTATTCTCAAATTTCCATAACTATTACTTTAGTGTACATAACTGAAATCCCAACTCTTATCATATGAGGTTGTTCCTATTTAGTGGATACCTTTATGGATTTAGGTGTGTGTGTATATATATATATATAATATTTATATTTTAAAAATACAAATACGTTCACTCACTATCTATACAGGAATCCTAAACCTAAGCTCTGATATAAGATGCAACTCAAATTTCGAAAAACCGATTTTTTTTTTTCAAAAATCCCAATTTATCGAAGCTCGAGTTAGCTTGTCTAGCATCTTGCAGTTAAGACAGAGATAATAAATATATCATCTCACAGTGAATGGATAAAATATAATATAATCAAATATTGCTTTTCCTAGTTAATAATATTGTCTAACCAGTATCCAAAGCTGTCAAATCTATGCCATAACCCAACTTATGAGTATTTTGGGAGGAAGGGGTCAAAACATAAAGTTCTAGTGATTGGAAAAATTTTACATTCTGAAATAATCCTACATATACCGTTCAATTATGTTTTCTAAATTATTAGGTTATTTGGGTTAACAACACTTGAGAATTTATACTCACGTCGTACCTATCTACTCCACAGTAGATTAAGCTAGTGTAATATATATATATATATATATATATATATATATATAGCTACACCCAACATCCCAAGGTACTCCCCATAGTACCTTCCTCGTATGGTCTCCACCGTCATGCTAATGAAGTGTATACAACCTCCATCCGATGCCAAATGATGCACACAAATCTATACCATTACGCCACGTAATCATGTATAACTACCATCGTTATGCTATGTAAGTGTAGGCATCATCATATCCAAACTCCTCGGTCGAATCAAGTATTAACACGGGGTAATGCCCTGTTATCTATGATACACCAACTAGTGAGAGTACCTAGACCCTCACACGAACGCACTGCCTACTATACCACGAGTCCCGTAATAGGGCTGCATCGAATGCATAAAACTCGTTCGGTAACTTTCCATATCTGTAAAGGCCCACTTCATTAGGCCTACAATACACATATCCAAGTATGGTATGCATTTTCATGGTGGCTATGGCCCTACCATGTCACCTCGCTCAAAGTGGGAAAGATTACATCAAGAGCTAAGTGACGTTCCCCTATCAAACAATCTTCATTCAATTTGGCGTGTCCTGCAACCAATGTCTCGATAGTGAAAGATCGATGGTCACTAGGTTTAGCACTAGTCTTTCCACGTCATACGACTGTCAATGACATGTGTATATTGGTCCTAACCAGTTTCTCCGAGGCAAACCGCCGAATAACCCAACGCCATCCACCATAGCCTTCTACCTATAAAACAACAATTACAGTCAAGGTATACTCACTGGGTGGTACTGTGCAAACCAAACCTCTGCGAGTACAACCTAAGTATGTACCGCATAGAGGACCGTCATGGAGTACCCTACCACATCCCTTAGAAGCCGTGTGCTTCCCTCCAATCATTCAGAATAATCAGACAGACATGCTCCTCTCGTGCCTCAAAACACCACAATGATCTACCCATTGGGTTCTTCACCTTTGTAGCTGTAGACTGGTCCAAGCGCATCACACTATCGTGTTATTAGTTCCATGTCTAATCTTTTAATCATGCGCTTGCTTTATCTTATCAGATTACTAATTAACTTGATTACCCACATATTCACTTATCATTCAAGTCACAAGGTTCGTTAGCTCACAAATGGTTGCTTACTTTCTTATTCCAGCCTTATGTCACCAGAGAGGTCTTCCGTTTATTATTTACTATGTTTATTAAAATTAACACTTTCAATAATAAGTCTTCCCATAATAAGCCTACTTTATTCTTTATTATTTAATCATAACATCTTCTTATACTGTTATTGTTGTTTGCTTATTAACTTAGTTCTCTTAACTAAGGTTTACTATAAGTTCTCTTTTCATTTATTATAACCCATATTATTGTTCCACTTGTCCCTAGGACAAGCGTACCTATTATATTACATTCTCATTCATATGATAATTGTAATAGGGTATATATACGCATACAACATTTTAAATCTTATTCGTCAATTACTTTCGCATACAGGCCCCGTTTGGGCCAGGCCATAGGTCAAAACAAAACAAAAAATTGCCATGAACACAATGATTTATGTTTCGGGGCTAAATTCTGAAATCATAAATTATCGATATTTTCGTTTAATATTTATATAAAATACGGGGTGTTACATTCTCATCTCCTTAGGAAATTTCATTCTCGAAATTTGATAAGGATGGAGTGATGTTCTCCTACCTATAAATTGCAATCATTATGTGTACATCCAATTTGCAAAGTATAATGCATCATAATAATATATGAATGTAATGAATTCCTAAGCAGTACCTCCTATATGAATCCCAATTTTCTTGAAAATCTATTTGTTTTGAAAATATGATGCACACATCCTAAATATACTGGCAATTTCTATATGAATGCAATACTGAGCAAGAGCATAGTTCATACAATTTTTCATCCAAACCCTGCCCCAACTTCAACTTTGCGAATTGCAAAAAAGTCTAATCTTCTGAATTCGATATCTTATGTTACAAAAGGTGGAAAATGGAAAACTTCACATCTCCCATTTTTCTTTTATGTATCTTGTAACACCCCGAATTTCGGTTAACGCTAAAATTCACTAATTACAGAATAAATAATCTCAGATGTGAGAATTGGGGGAAACGGGTTGCGTCATTGTGTTCGTCTCGGAAAAATACGCAAAATAGAGTCCGAGTTTTCGAGAATCGGAGTCCGTATGGCCCGGTTATGGCCCAATGAAGTTTGCAGAAAATTCAAAGCTAAAAACAGATTTAAAAATTTAAAGTTAAGATTTTGGAATGGAACAAGCGGGGTCAGGCGGGAAAATTCCCGCCCTACCCATGTCGACAGGGCTGTCGACAGGCCTGTCGACAGGGGGGTCGACTTGCCTGTCGACAGGGGGGTGGCGTCCAGTGAACCTGGGTGCACCAGGTTGCACCAGGTTGGGTTTTAGGCTGGCTTGGAGGGCTGATTCTAGAGAGTTCCGAAATCTAAGGGTCCTAATCTAATCTAGGGTTAATCTAAGGGCCTAAAAACACTACCTAATCCTATAAATAAGACCCTAACCCTACCCTAATTCATTCATAATTAAATCTAGTAACTAAACTATGGCAAAATGAAACTTGAAAGAGCCTCCATCAAAATTAGAGAAAGGATAGCATTCCAAATCAACTTCTAGCCTCTTAATCTTCTTCATTAGTTTGCTAATTTTGTTTTGGTGAGATTCTATCTCCTTAATAATCAATTGTTAAATTGATTAAGATAGGATATGATGATGTATGGATATGTTTGAGGATCAATGTGTTTATGCAAGCTTTGTGTTGGGTATGTTATGTGTTTTGCAAGTTATATACCATATGTCATGCAAGTTTAATGTTATGTGGTCATGACATCTATATGCAAGTTTGGTGCTATGTTTCATGATGATTATGATGCAAAACACTAAGTTGAACACTGATCTATTATGCAAGTTTAGTATGTGATTCTATGCATGCTAAGTATATGATATTATGCAAGTTTAGTATATTGTATGTTATGTGTTTGGCAAGTTTTATGCTACATGCAAGTTTAATGCCATGTTTTATGATGCAAAACATTATGTTGAACATTTATGCATATGTAACATGTTATGCAAACTATATGTGAGAGTATATGCAAGTTATATGTAACATGATATGCAAGTTATGCATACTTATGCAAGTATGTGAATGCTTATGCAAGATACATGTATGTTAATATGTAAGTTCATGATGATATGCTATGCAAGTTACATGTATGTTAATATGTAAGTTCATGATGATATGCTATGCAAGTTACATGTATGTTAATATGTAAGTTCATGATGATATGCTATGCAAGTTACATGTATGTTAATATGTAAGTTCATGATGATATGCAAGTCCATATGCAAGTTATGTGTATGATGTTATGCAAGTTACATGTATGTTGTTATGCAAGTTCATATGCAAGTTATGTGTATGATGTTATGTAAGTTACATGTATGTTGTTATGCAAGTTCATATGCAAGTTATGTGTATGATGTTATGTAAGTTATGCGCATGTTCACACCTTTAAGACACATGCAAGTTCACCTTTGTATAACCTATGAATCCTTATGCAAGTTACCTTTATATATGACATATGTATGTTCATGCAAGTTGGGTTATTTAGCAATGCTAGTTGGGTTAATATTATGATGTAAGTGGACACCATTTAACCCATGTTAATGCTAATATATGCTAAGTGAAACCCATGTTAATTGTGAAAGAATCTTCCCTTGGAAATATGTCGCGTTAGCATAAGTACGTGGGGAAACGATGGGGTTAATAGGCATGTTAATGAAATGGTGTGAAATGGTTATGACTAAGCATACCATAAAATGAATAAGCATAAGTGGGAATTTACCTATTGAGTTAGGTCTACCCCATGGGAATTTACCTATTGAGTTAGGTCTACCCATGTTAAGAAAAACTTGATGTTAATTAGGGATAATCAATATGGGGGTGATTAATTAGGTGTAATTAATCGACTAAGACACGAGGTTGGACTCATTTGTAGTGTAAAACTGCCCGGACCCAACCGGCTTAACCAGTTGCTACAAATGTTAGCCCAATGTGAGAGGTCTTAGGCACAAACTAAATACGTGATTAACGTAAAGACACGAGGTTAGACTCGGTTATGACGTAAGGCTGCCCGGACCCAACCGGCTTAACCAGCGGTCATGAAAGATAGTCTAATGTGAGAGGTCTTTATGAGGATCACGGTCTTAATTAATTAAGAAACACTTAACCAAATTAGCATGTAGTGGGGCATGAGGGTTAAGTGGGTGCCTTGGGTGGCATGTAGTAACTAGTAGGGTGCCTCGGGTGGCATGAGGGAACTAGTGGGTTGCCTTGGGTGTCAATAGAAAATACAATTAGAATACTTAACCAAAGTGGAACATGTAATTAAACATGGGTAAAGGGTTAAGTAAGTACTTTGGGTGGCATGTGGAAATCTAGTGGGAGCCTTAAGTGGCAATTAAAATATGATTAGATGACTTAACCAAACCTTAACATGTGGGTGGGCATGATTATAACAGGGGTTAAGTGGGGTACACTAGATAAAATAACAAGCTTAGCTGGTAGCTTATGGGGGCCCATTTCAACCAATATCCCAAACGTATCTTAGTGGGCTCGACTCTAGTCGAGTGACGGGACACGCATATTGGGCTTGACTATAAGAGGCAAAAACGGGTTAGCGGTGGCAACGCAGGATCAACGGGTTTCATATGCGTGTGTGGGCCCGGGCTGGTTGGTAAGTCGTTGTTGCATCGTGTAGATATAAGCCGTGCACCGTTAGTTTTATCAGGTTGCCACGTTGGGGAATGGTACACCCCACGGTGGGGCCAGCACGGGTATCTACGTTAGGGAGCCGATCGAATGGGGAGTAGTGTGTACACCTAGTGGATTGTAGGGCCCCGTGGCGTCTACTTAGTCACCTAGGGGTACGCGAGAACTATTACGTTAATTTTATAAGTCCAGGGGGGATCAACCTTTAAGTTAGGAATGACTGGTGTGGTGCAGTGTAGGAATTACCCTTGGGTGGGTAGACCTGGGGTGGTGTAATCTAGTAATTATCCTTGGGTGGATAAATGCGTCTTTTCGGTTATCTTAGTATATCCTGTGTTTAGTTGGCTACTTAGTGTAGTCATTATCCCCAGAGGTACCGTACCTTGTTTATATCATACCATAATTACTTTAATGATTGTATTGTTAGGGTTATAGGACTCACTCAGACTTATGTCTGACCCCGTTGTTTTTATCTTTTTCCCAACCCTCAGGTTATCAGAGTGGGCCCAGTACGAGTGGGCTTAGATTAGGCGGCTTTATTCTCTTTTGGAGCTTGGACCATAGATGTAGAGCTCAGCTTACCCTTTCTTTTATGGCTATCAGTTCATGTATTGGGATTATGTACTTTTATTTATCAGGATGGATATTTTGTACTTGACTCTTATTATGGTTTTGTGATGTAACCAAACATGTTTTACTTTCCGCTGCAATGAAAAGATGTTTTAAAATTTTCAAGTATTACTTATATCTGTCTTGTTGAAATTTTTCTGTTCTATATTCACTTAAAATACTCCACCGATGTTATGGCATTCCCTTAGTGAGTGATCTTAGCGGGTGTGGGGTGTTACACGTGGTATCAGAGCTTAAGGTTACCAGAACAGATAAAATTTTTAGAAAAACTATTTTCTAAGAATATTTTTGAAGGGAGTATTTTCAAAAACATGTCTTTTAAGAGAAAAGTTTTTGAAAGAAAAGCATAATCCCCGATAGCCATATCTTTATCTTTCGAATTCTCCGTTTGAATCTCTTCCTCTCTCGTTTTGAGTTTCCCTCCGTGTGTAGATGATCTTTCTAAGATAGATAAGAATGGAAAACCACCTCAAGGGACTTAGACATTAGTCGGATTAGAAGTTGGTTCAAGAAGGAGGAGGACTGGTAGGTATCTATTGGATAGACGATGGGAGGAAGGCTCAAATAGTTGTTTGGTTAATGAAGGATGAAACCTCATTGGTGGGAGGTTACGAGTGGAGAATGGGGAAGAAGAAGGCTAGAAGTTATCCTTTTGGGAGGAATAGGACACCTTATTAGGATTGTCCAAAGAAGCAAGGGCAAGGTATGGAATCTCCTGGAGGGTAGTTGTATTCCCTCACGGCTAGTGTACCAGATGGGGATAGGACCGTCTAGGTTGGAATTTGGATTTCTTTATTATACGGTTCGAACTTTATTTGATTCTGACACATCAAGTTCGTTTATCTCATCATTGTTAGTTAAGTCACTGCACTTAGACACCAGTTAGTAGATGATCCCTTAGTTGTTTCAAACCCAATTGGGGCTCCATGATTTGTCTGGGTTTGAAAGTTTCTATACTTAGCGTTGAGTTTAGATGTGATGCTTGTTGGGCTTCACGAGCTATGGGTTAGTTTGGGCATGGACTGGTTATCCAGTAGGGGTGCTGTTCTTGATTTTGAAGGGAGAGTTGTTAGGCTTATGACCCGCTTGGGTAACACTCTCGAGATCTCTGGTAATCCCGTGGAATCTGTTATGCTAAGTATTTAGAATCACTTGACACGACGGTCTAGAGTTTGCGATCAGCTAGTGCGGTCCGGGAATACTCGGATGTGTGTGAGGAGGTGAAGGGCTTACCTCCGGAGCGGGAGACGGACTTCTGAATATATCTGGTAGACAAGGCCAAACCAGTATCTTTACCAGTGCGCCACATGGCTCCTCGCGAGAGGAGAGAACTCCATAAGCAAGTAGGGAAGTTGCTTGAGAAGGGGTCCATAAGACAAAGTATATCGGAGTGGGGTGCTCCAGTAGTTTTTGCTACGAAGGCGGATGGGTCCCTCAGACTTTGTGTAAGCTAAAGAGAACTAAATAAACTCACAGAGAAGAATAGACACCCATGGCCGAGGATTAATGATCTCTTTGGTCAGTTAGTTGGCGCCTCAGTATTTTCGTGGTTGGACTTAGCCACAGGGTTTCGTCAGTTGAGAGTGGCTGAGGATAGTATAGAGAAGATTGCCTTTAGGACTTCGGATGGTTTTATAAGAGACTGGTGATGCTATTTGGTTAGACGAACGCCTCCACATACTTTGTTGATTTGATGAAAAGGATGTTCAGGGAGTACCTAAATAAGTTCGTGATGGTCTTTGTAAATGACATCTTGGTCTTTCCTAGGAGCGAAATAAGTTTCCGTATGTGCTCAATAGGTTGAGCAAAGCCGGTTATGGAATAAACAGTGGTTTTTGAGCGAGACTGGCAAGGACATCCAGAGTTGGACAAGGGCTTAATTATTTAGCCGTTTTTACTAGTATCATCTCACGTAGGTCGTCTGAACTCGAAGTAGATATCCCTTGGGTGTTTGTCTGATATTGGTTTAGGCCTTTGGGGCTTGCATTTGGGGGATGTCGAATTCGACTAGGGTGGTTTGCGTGAGAGATGGATAGTTGTGACGATTTTGCATGGGAGAATATCCTGATTTTCCCTAGAAGTGGAGAAAAGCATGTCCTACATCTTAGGGAAGCGTTGGAGACTCTTTGAGCGCATTGTCTTAAGACAACAAAGGTGGATGGAATTCTTAGCATCCTATGGGGTTGAGATAGCGTATACCCCTGGCAAGGGTAACGAGGTGGTAGACACCTTAAGCAGAAAAAAGGCTGTCTTTGAGTCCATTGTACGTGAAATGACGAAGCTTGGAGTTTAATTCTAGGTTAGATTTTGGACCCTCCGTTGATTTTGTACCCGGTTTGCTAGCCTCCTTGGAGGATAGGCCTACTCTTTTAGGGCGGATTGGCGAGGCACAGCGAGACGACCCACAGTTGGTTGAGTTAGTAGAAAAGCTCATAAGGGGGGGAGTCGTCCAGCCATTTGAGTAGGTACACCCTAGATGGTAAGGGGTGGTTGCGTAGAGATGGTAGACTTTGTGTACCGCAAGACGAGGGTCTGAGGAAGGCTATACTTGATGATGCACATCGGTCAAAGATGACCATTCATCCTGGTAGGGACAAGATGTACCAAGACATGAAGCGGGTTTTCTTTTTGGGCCGGTATGGAGAAAGAGGTGGCCGAGTATGTCGCTAGATGCTTGGTGTGCTAGCAAATGAAAGCAGAGCAGAAGAAACCCGATGGGTTGCTTCACCCATTTGGAAGATCCGATATGGAAGTGGGATAGTGTCTCGATGGATTACCAAGATCGAGGAAGGGCAATACGGGAATTTGGGTTGAGGTAGACAGACTTACCAAGAGTGCCCATTTTATACCCGTGAAGAGTAAGAGGACCGCTCCATGGCTTGCTTCAGTCTATGTTAGAGGGATTGTTAGATTGCATGGCGTACCATCCAACATTGTGAGCGATCGAGATCCTATCTTCACTAGAGAGTTTTGGAAGAGTTTGCAAGAGGCGGTAGGGACTCAATTGTGTTTGAGTACCACATATCATCCTCAGACGGACGGCCAGACCGAGAGGGTGAATCATATTTAGAGGCTATGTATCTTGGATTTTGGAGGTACAGGGAAAGAGTATCTTCCATTGGTGGAGTTCGCGTATAATAACAGCTTTCAGTCTAGTATTGGCATGGCACCTTTCGAAGCTCTTTATGGAAAGCCTTGTCGATCACCTACATGTTGGTGGGAATCTACGGATGAGATCTTGCTTGGGCCGATAAGGTTAGAAAGACTTCGGGAAAAAAAATTGATTTGATTCAAAGAAGGATGAAAGCGATGCAAGATAAACAAACAGAAATCTTATGCGGACAAGAGGAAAGCAGAGCTTAAGTTCGATGTTGGGGGATATGGTTTTATCAAGGTATCTCCGTTACGGAATGTGGTTCACTTTGGATCTGTTGGGAAGTGAGTACCAAGGTTTGTTGGGCCGTTTCCTATTAAGGAAAGGATTGGACAGATGACATATAGAGTGGAGTTGCCGACAGGCTTAATGGTGTACATGATAAATTCCATGTGTCACATTTGAGGAAGTTCCTACATGAGACCGCTGAGGTGGTAGAGTCGAGCTTGCTTAAAGAAGTTGAGATAGAGCGTGATGAGACGATTCGACGAGCTCTTACTCGCATCCTTGGGTCAGAGACTAGGAAGTTGAGGAATCGAGAGGTTTAACTAGTCAAAGTGCAATGAGGAGAAGATGAGAGCAACGCAACTTGGAGACGGAAGCGAAGATGCGTTCATTGTACCCATTTCTTTTTGAGGATATGTCTTTTAGTTTCTCCTCTATCGTTTGTCTAGTACTTATCTTATCTGTAGTATGTCCTCTCATTAGTACCTTTGACCTTTAGATAGGGTAAACCTATGGTTGAAACATGTGTTTGAGACATGTTATGTTTGATGGATGCATGTGGATGCAAGTGGTTGCTAGTGGTTGCTCGTGGATGCATATACACACACTCTAGGCACTAGATCGGCTCAGTCACTTCATATTGCATATTGCATATAATTGTGTGTAGGTAGCTATAGTTATGGATGTATAATGATTGTGTTATCATATGGATGATGCATTTTGGTGAATGATTGTGCACTCATATAGATATTGTATGTGTCGATAGGGTTATCTCGCATACATATTGGATGCATGGCACTGTCATGGTTTGCATATGTTCGTACATTAGATAGGGAACATATACACACACTTTTTGCATATGCTCATACATCATTAGAAACTATTTAAGGACAATGGATGCCCGTGGTTGATGGTTTGAGTAGATGGTTGTTTGGATGGTAGGATATGCATTCTCCTTAGCTTAGAGATTTCGGGGACGAAATCCTTTAAGGAGGGGAGAATGTAACATCCCGAATTTCGGTTAACGCTAAAATTCACTAATTACAGAATAAATAATCTCAGATGTGAGAATTGGGGGAAACGGGCTACGTCATTGTGTTCGTCTCGGAAAAATACTCAAAATAGAGTCCGAGTTTTCGAGAATCGGAGTCCGTATGGCCCGGTTATGGCCCAATGAAGTTTGCAGAAAATTCAAAGCTAAAAACAGATTTAAAAATTTAAAGTTAAGATTTTGGAATGGAACAAGCGGGGTCAGGCGGGAAAATTCCCGCCCTACCCTTGTCGACAGGGCTGTCGACAGGCCTGTCGACAGGGGGGTCGACTTGCCTGTCGACAGGGGGGTGGCGTCCTGTGAACCTGGGTGCACCTGGTTGCACCAGGTTGGGTTTTAGGCTGGCTTGGAGGGCTGGTTCTAGAGAGTTCCGAAATCTAAGGGTCCTAATCTAATCTAGGGTTAATCTAAGGGCCTAAAAACACTACCTAATCCTATAAATAAGACCCTAACCCTACCCTAATTTATTCATAATTAAATCTAGTAACTAAACTATGGCAAAATGAAACTTGAAAGAGCCTCCATCAAAATTAGAGAAGGGATAGCATTCCAAATCAACTTCTAGCCTCTTAATCTTCTTCATTAGTTTGCTAATTTTGTTTTGGTGAGATTCTATCTCCTTAATAATCAATTGTTAAATTGATTAAGATAGGATATGATGATGTATGGATATGTTTGAGGATCAATGTGTTTATGCAAGCTTTGTGTTGGGTATGTTATGTGTTTTGCAAGTTATATACCATATGTCATGCAAGTTTAATGTTATGTGGTCATGACATCTATATGCAAGTTTGGTGCTATGTTTCATGATGATTATGATGCAAAACACTAAGTTGAACATTGATCTATTATGCAAGTTTAGTATGTGATTCTATGCATGCTAAGTATATGATATTATGCAAGTTTAGTATATTGTATGTTATGTGTTTGGCAAGTTTTATGCTACATGCAAGTTTAATGCCATGTTTTATGATGCAAAACATTATGTTGAACATTTATGCATATGTAACATGTTATGCAAACTATATGTGAGAGTATATGCAAGTTATATGTAACATGATATGCAAGTTATGCATACTTATGCAAGTATGTGAATGCTTATGCAAGTATGTGAATGCTTATGCAAGATACATGTATGTTAATATGTAAGTTCATGATGATATGCTATGCAAGTTACATGTATGTTAATATGTAAGTTCATGATGATATGCTATGCAAGTTACATGTATGTTAATATGTAAGTTCATGATGATATGCTATGCAAGTTACATGTATGTTAATATGTAAGTTCATGATGATATGCAAGTCCATATGCAAGTTATGTGTATGATGTTATGCAAGTTACATGTATGTTGTTATGCAAGTTCATATGCAAGTTATGTGTATGATGTTATGTAAGTTACATGTATGTTGTTATGCAAGTTCATATGCAAGTTATGTGTATGATGTTATGTAAGTTATGCGCATGTTCACACCTTTAAGACACATGCAAGTTCACCTTTGTATAACCTATGAATCCTTATGCAAGTTACCTTTATATATGACATATGTATGTTCATGCAAGTTGGGTTATTTAGCAATGCTAGTTGGGTTAATATTATGATGTAAGTGGACACCATTTAACCCATGTTAATGCTAATATATGCTAAGTGAAACCCATGTTAATTGTGAAAGAATCTTCCCTTGGAAATATGTCGCGTTAGCATAAGTACGTGGGGAAACGATGGGGTTAATAGGCATGTTAATGAAATGGTGTGAAATGGTTATGACTAAGCATACCATAAAATGAATAAGCATAAGTGGGAATTTACCTATTGAGTTAGGTCTACCCCATGGGAATTTACCTATTGAGTTAGGTCTACCCATGTTAAGAAAAACTTGATGTTAATTAGGGATAATCAATATGGGGGTGATTAATTAGGTGTAATTAATCGACTAAGACACGAGGTTGGACTCATTTGTAGTGTAAAACTGCCCGGACCCAACCGGCTTAACCAGTTGCTACAAATGTTAGCCCAATGTGAGAGGTCTTAGACACAAACTAAATACGTGATTAACGTAAAGACACGAGGTTAGACTCGGTTATGACGTAAGGCTGCCCGGACCCAACCGGCTTAACCAGCGGTCATGAAAGATAGTCTAATGTGAGAGGTCTTTATGAGGATCACGGTCTTAATTAATTAAGAAACACTTAACCAAATTAGCATGTAGTGGGGCATGAGGGTTAAGTGGGTGCCTTGGGTGGCATGTAGTAACTAGTAGGGTGCCTCGGGTGGCATGAGGGAACTAGTGGGTTGCCTTGGGTGTCAATAGAAAATACAATTAGAATACTTAACCAAAGTGGAACATGTAATTAAACATGGGTAAAGGGTTAAGTAAGTACTTTGGGTGGCATGTGGAAATCTAGTGGGAGCCTTAAGTGGCAATTAAAATATGATTAGATGACTTAACCAAACCTTAACATGTGGGTGGGCATGATTATAACAGGGGTTAAGTGGGGTACACTAGATAAAATAACAAGCTTAGGCGGTAGCTTGTGGGGGCCCATTTCAACCAATATCCCAAACGTATCTTAGTGGGCTCGACTCTAGTCGAGTGACGGGACACGCATATTGGGCTTGACTATAAGAGGCAAAAACGGGTTAGCGGTGGCAACGCAGGATCAACGGGTTTCATATGCGTGTGTGGGCCCGGGCTGGTTGGTAAGTCGTTGTTGCATCGTGTAGATATAAGCCGTGCACCGTTAGTTTTATCAGGTTGCCATGTTGGGGAATGGTACACCCCACGGTGGGGCCAGCACGGGTATCTACGTTAGGGAGCCGATCGAATGGGGAGTAGTGTGTACACCTAGTGGATTGTAGGGCCCCGTGGCGTCTACTTAGTCACCTAGGGGTACGCGAGAACTATTACGTTAATTTTATAAGTCCAGGGGGGGATCAACCTTTAAGTTAGGAATGACTGGTGTGGTGCAGTGTAGGAATTACCCTTGGGTGGGTAGACCTGGGGTGGTGTAATCTAGTAATTATCCTTGGGTGGATAAATGCGTCTTTTCGGTTATCTTAGTATATCCTGTGTTTAGTTGGCTACTTAGTGTAGTCATTATCCCCAGAGGTACCGTACCTTGTTTATATCATACCCTAATTACTTTAATGATTGTATTGTTAGGGTTACAGGACTCACTCAGACTTATGTCTGACCCCGTTGTTTTTATCTTTTTCCCAACCCTCAGGTTATCAGAGTGGGCCCAGTACGAGTGTGCTTAGATCAGGCGGCTTTATTCTCTTTTGGAGCTTGGACCATAGATGTAGAGCTCAGCTTACCCTTTCTTTTATGGCTATCAGTTCATGTATTGGGATTATGTACTTTTATTTATCAGGATGGATATTTTGTACTTGACTCTTATTATGGTTTTGTGATGTAACCAAACATGTTTTACTTTCCGCTGCAATGAAAAGATGTTTTAAAATTTTCAAGTATTACTTATATCTGTCTTGTTGAAATTTTTCTGTTCTATATTCACTTAAAATACTCCACCGATGTTATGGCATTCCCTTAGTGAGTGATCTTAGTGGGTGTGGGGTGTTACATATCTTATCTACCTGTACTTGGATTTTATATAACTATTGTATAAAGATGTCCTATCTCCTAGTCAAAACTAGTCCTTGCTGTGTACTACTAGTGTTTTCCCAGCAACAACCTAGGCTCTATAGTGCTTACGCACTCTATGAGAATTTATGATTATTCTAAAATAATTCTTGCTATTTACTTTATAGCCACAAAATTTTCACCCTTCTTTCCTAGGTACTAATCCTTACCTTCTCCATGATTTAAAAACATAGTTTGGTATTTTCACTTTTTTTTCTAACATTAAAAACATCAAAACTTCATTTTTCATCATTAAAACTTATTCTTGCCAAACCATTAAATGACATCTCATAAAAAAACACAAAACTTTTTTTTAATCATAAAAACCAGAGTAGACAAAGACTGTTATTTCCCATTTAATTTCACAACCGTTCATTTTTACTAGCTAGTTCCATTACATACAACAAGGTGTTAATTTCTAAACTCATCCTTAACATCTACTTTATTCTAAATATTTACAACTTGTTTTGTCCATTGACCAAAGTTTATTTCAAAATAATTATAAAAAATTATTGTCAAAAGAATAGAGATTTTCAAAATTTTCCTTAGCGAAAATTTCAATTTTTGACAAAATGTAATCTTTTCTGTATTCACTAATTTAATTATTTCATACTTTATAATTAAAAAACTATTGAGCTGTGCATGCTCTCTAATGTACATTTTTTTTTTGAAAGAATTCATTGTTCAAAAAAATCATAAGAAATTACCAGTTCCAAAATATACCTTATTCCCCCCCCCAAACTCAATATGTACTTTTCAAATATGTAACCTACATATTTTTTTCAAGCGCTAAAATCATCTCTTTTTGTTTCAAAAATTGTTTCTACACAATTTAGATAGTATATATTTTACAATTGTAAACCTTTAAGGTCAAAACTTGAGAAACTTCTCAAACTACTACCCAAAATCTTTTAAAACTTCAATTCTCAAAAGTTACCAATAGGGCTTGAATCAAAGTGGGTTTCCAACTTTTTAGACCTCCCTAAATATTTCCCTAACATAATTTTCCTCAAATATATATAGATATATCTGTAATCCATATACTTTTTACTCTCCCCAATTTATAAGGCTCGGCTATTAAACCAACTAATTCGAAATACTAACATTTCATATACTAACATGTGGGATCTATTCTTTTCATTACAAAACACATTGTACACTTTTAACCCAGACCACCTTAAGGTCTCTTATTCTCAAATTTCCATAACCATTTTTTTAGTGTACATAATTAACATGCCAACTCCTATCATATGACGCTCTTCCTACTTAGTGGGTTCCTTTATGGATTTAGGTGTATGTATATATATATATACATATATATATATATATAATATACTTTAAAAAAAACAAATACATTCACTCACTATCTATACAAGAATCCTAAATCTAAGCTCTGCCACTAGATGTAACAAATTGAATTTCGATAAACCATTTTTTTTTTATTCCAATTTATCGAAGCTCGAGTTAGCTTGTTTGATATCATGTAGAAAAGACAGAGGCAATAAATATATAATAGCTTCGTAAATGTCTCACAACGGAGTGGATAAAATATAATATAATAAAATATAACTTTACCAGAATAATAATGCTGTCTAACTAGAATCCCAAGTTATCAAATCTCTGCCATAACCTAGCCTGTGAGTATACTGTGAGGAGGGGGTTAAAAAACTAAATTCTACATTCTGAAATAACCCTACAAATACTATTCAGTTATGTTTTCTTAACTATTAGGTTATTAGGATTAACAACACTCGAGTCTCTATACCAACGTCATACCCATTTACTCCATAGTAGATTAACATAATATAATATATATGTAGTTATACCAAACATCTCAAGATTCTCCCCATAGTACCCACCCAGTACAATCTCCGCCGTCACACCACGGAAGTGTATACTACCTCCATCCTACACCAAACGACGTATGAAAATCTATATCGTTATGCCACGTAATCGCATTAAACTACCATCGCAATTCCACGTAAGCCTACAGATCGTCATATCTAAACTCCTCGGTCGAATTAAGTCTCAACGTCTGTAACAACCCAAAATTTTGGAACTAATTTAAAATTTTATTTTAGAAATTTTAATGGATTTTTAATATTTTAAATAATAACGATTAAAAATTTACTTAAATCAAAGTTGAAATGAAATTTTTTTAATTTAATTATAAAAGGAGCTAGAAATAGCACGGCTGTTTGAAATTTTGAATTTGAACTTTGACTGAATGTACAAGATCCAAAATAAATCGGATTTTCGTGAAACCCAAAATTTTAGATATGTTTAAAAATATCTTTCCAACGAATCTGAAAAATTGAAATTTCATAGTGGGAATCAAAAGTTATGGCCAGTTGAATATTTAGAATAGTCGTTATAGAAGTTAATATAATATATAGCCCGCATAAATAGCCATTTTGCAAACATCCTCCGTTTTTGACGAAACCACCCTAGTTGGATCCGGAATGTCAAATTATTTTATGATTCGAATTTTCATAATTTTTGGAATTAATATGTGAGCATGGCAAAAGAAAATGTGTTTTGTCAGTTTCAATCAATTTGGATCGACCAAAAAATGATCATTTTTCAAACGGTCTCCAAATTCAGCGAAATTAATTTTTTTAGGACTGTATCGTCAAAACATAGCTAGAAATAATTGTTCTGGAATTTTCAGAGTCATTATGTGGCCCTGGTAATTTAAAATGTACGATCAAATTAAATAATTAAATGATTTATATATTAAATTAAAGAAAACAAGATGGAGATGATCAAACGGGCTGACATGACCTGGTCCATTATGTCCCGAAGGGGGTATTTAGTTGGAGACAACCTTAGTCGGGCTAAATTTGGAGCTAGTAGGAGATAACGGGCTTTTCTTGAATTAATGAACTAAATAATTTAATATTTTATATTATACCCCTAGGTTAACTTCAACCCTAAACCTAATTACATACAACAACCGCCCTCATCTCAATTAAAGGCCTGGAACATCCGAAACAATTTCATTAATCACTCACAAATTACTTCGAATTAGAGCACGATTCTAAAGCCAAAGTGTTGGAGATTTCCTAGTTCTTCGAATCCATATGGTGATGATCTCAAATCATTACCTGAGGAAGTCGATTTTTCATTTCAAACACCGACGGTTCGGAGCGGGTTTTGGGCCGCCACCTGGGTGCGAGTTGGCGGAGCTTCAGGGCTATGGAGGAGGACGTTGGCACCTATGATGTGGAGTGTCTGGATCGGGGTCACGGTCCTCGAGGTGCGTGCGATTTGGAGGGATAAAGGATGGCTTTTGGTTCGGTTTTGCCTGTTGGAAGAAGGCGATGTAAAAGATGAAGAAATGGGCGGCCAAGATTATTTCTACTGTAACGACCCGCAAATTCGTACTATTTGAATCAACTGAATACAACTCATGTCCAACCCAAATTGCACAAAAATATGAGTCATTAATAGAAAGAAGTTAGAGGGTGAGGAACAGAAAGAAAGAAAATTTAGAATAGAAGAAAATAGATAGAAGATCAAACTGAACAATAACACAGAATCTCACAATCACAATGGAATAAAACATAATATATAAATAATCACTTTTGAAATACAACAACATTTGAACTTGCATACATCATTAGAGTACATTACATATGCAACACTGCATAAACTATATATATCTAACGCTGAAGCCTCCTGCTCCAAGCTCCTTCAGAAAATTTGTAAAATCCTGAACTATTGGACTGCTCATACAAATTTAGGCACCCAAGAGTTTAGGGAAACATAGAAAAATAAACTCTGGGTCATTTATGGGACTGGTGTGAGTAAACAATTTTAAACATCTTGACTTGATAAACGATATCTCATAAGACCACGCTGTAAAAACGGAATGGGTTTTCTCCCTTGTGAGAATCCAATACACTTGTTTAACTTTCAAAAACGGTTTGAAAGAAAAGATAATCGTAAGACCGATCCACACATAAACATGGATGACTTTTTCCTTATGATAACCCAAAACATTTTGAAATCAATATCTTATTCTGGTATTATAATAATGTATAAATACAAATAAATAACAATCTAGCGGAACGCTTGCATCTCACGCTCCATATATAGTATACAATCAAAACCGCGGGCACTTATTGGAGATTGGATTCTGATTATGAGAAGGTATGGAACCACCTACCGATAGTGTATCTCTAGAGAGGAATATGCTGGGTTCAACAAGAACATCTTGCAACCCGGCCCACACATGACCGACCACTCATTTCGTTTGAGTGTATCGAATGTATTATCACCCCACGATTGGGATCAGCAACCGCTACCGAATGCTGCAACAACGAAAGAGATTAAGAAGACAAAAAAGAATTTCTCTAGATGGTGATAATACACCCTACTTGGAAATGATCCACCTAGTCATGCTGCCTGCCCGATTTTTGTCCTTCCCAGGTTGTGAGGCTTGAGGTCATTTCATTCTTCTGACAGATCACTTCTTTAATCACTTTGGATGCCACACTGTCATATCTATCAAAAAACATAATTTATTTTCCCAAATACATTATGGGCATAAAGCTAAGAGAAACGAATTCCTCTGCTGCCAACATAATATACTTCAGAAAAGTTGATGTGTAAGATCTGATAGATATACATTGTTAGACACCCGACCATACAAGTTGTCCTGGGACTGGACAAACCGAAGGCACTATTCTATAAAAAAAATAGCCCTTGCATATCTTCATCTTCAATTATCTTCAATAATCTCTGACACGCGACGTATAAATCAAATCGAAGTGGAATATTAATTCCGAACTCTTCAGATTGATTAGCGTTATGTCTTTTATGGTTAGCCGATACTTAAGAAACAGATTTCAATATTCATTTGTTCTCAAAACATTTTTGGTTTCAAAGGAAATAGCTATCGACTTAAAATGGACTAAATTAAGTAAAATTCATTTTATATATCCTTTATTTATGAGCTTCGACCAAACAGAATTGTATATATCTATATTGTTTAAATCCAAACATTTGACTGTCTTTTATAGTTGAACAACCAAAGCGTGTGGTTCGCACATGGTAATTTACTCTAAAATGTCATCTTGTTTATATGACATTTTATACCATTGTCATACTTTGTAAATTATATTTTTATAATCATAAATAACCTAATTTATACTACTTCCTATTTTATATTTTATTATTTCCATTTTTTTATTTTTAAACTTTTTAAACCCCTCTAAGCCCATCTGCCTACGGTTCGTCTTCCTCTTAATGTTTACCGGACCAAGATGTTGACTTCCCTTCTTCTTAAATCCTATTAAAGTTAAAAATCTCTTTTTATTTCTTTTTATTTCCTTCTTTTATGTTATATTTCCTTTTTGTTTAAAACTTGCTTTATTACACAAAAACTCGGCCTAAAACACTTAAGCCCATTTTCCTCTTCCTCCTTCATTTGCCAAACCCGAATATTCACTCCAAAAACCCCTGCCACACACGCTGATCCTTCCAGCATTCCCTTGCCCATTCACGTCCTTCTGATTTTTGCTAAATACCACTTTCCAAGTACCACTTGAGTTTGGCATAGGAAAATCATGCGATCACCACTAAAAACCCATTGCCCGATCTGCTTCTTCTTCTTCCTTGTCTTTGCTGATACAGCCATGTAAACGGTACACATGTACAAGCCATCGAGCCATCCTACGACTACCGGACCACCATCTGCATGTCACGTCTCCCCCAACGATCGCCAATAACCAATTACCACACCTCGAAAGAGCCTCCTCCTCCAAATAATCTCTACACTGTTAAATATCAAAATTTTAACTTCAGGTAGTCACCACAAATACACCTCGCCAGTCCACTACCGTAGCTTGATCATCTCCAAACTCCAATCAAGCAAAGTCGACATAAAGCCCCACCTCCACTATCAATCCTGTAGTACTCGACGGTACCATTGAGAAGCAGATCAATGATGAATAGTAGTCCACAAATAAAACCGAAATCCATAATTACACCTCGTCTACAAAAATCACTTCGTGGGAAAATTATTTAGCATTTTCCCTCGATCATTGGTCCCCACGCTACTCCTGACCTAACGCCATGCCCTTCAACGGTCGTGGTTTTCTGTATTTTCCCCGAATTCATTTTCCGATCAACCCCTATTATCACACCAACCACTCATCTAAAAATCCTAATTTTACTTTTTTAATTCACGATTTTCATCGGCCAACAAGATCATGTTCTGAATTATAGTATAGCGACACCCGAATTTTCAAGATAAGATATCTCCTTTACTGTAATTAAACCGTTCTTGTAGATTTAAGTTATTCTTGGGTTGGGAATTATCTTAAAATAAAGTATAGTCCTAAACAAACAACTTTCCTTTTAATCTCAGACCCTAAAACAAACTAGGATCCAAGTTATAGATTTTTGATGTAAGAAGGATGTGAAGACTTGGCCTCCTGTTAATCATTCTGTTTTATTCATGGGTTAACAGAGCCTCTTATCTAACATCAGTAAAGGTGTATGCATATTCCAAATGAAACTTATTTTTAAAATAAACTTTAGATGTATATAAACCACTATGATGTTAAACATCTCACTCCTAAAATTCATTTGAATTTTGGTTATGGGTTTCAAGATTGGTGATGGTTTAAGAATAGCAACAAAGCATGTGTATATTTGATTTCCAGGCTTTGTTTTAATTCATTTCAGAGTTGCCTCCCTTCAATATGACACATACAGGAAGAGTTAACCTCTATATAAGTGTGCTCTGTCCTATATATTAATCTTCTACAATATATTACAAATGGGAAGAGTTCACTCTTAGGTTTTCATGCTAATTACTTTCAGGTTTAGCAAACATATTTTCTAATATAACTCATTAAAACATACAACAAGTATGTACCTACATCATAATATGTAAGGTCAATACTAAATGAAAGTTCTACTCACTAAATAATTCTGCTCTGTTCTTAGAGTTGGGATAGGGTTTATCGTTATATTTATCCTTCAATGGTTTTGAACTTTAATTTTACATAGTTTGGTTTCTTAGTTTTGACATGCAGATCTAACTAATATATTCAAAAACATATATACATATATCTTATAACATACCAACAGGAAACAATTTTAGATGGAAATAAGAAGATCTTGCTCACTATTTTTCTTTTAAGTTTCAAGTGTCAACAACATGATATATAATGTATATATAATACATACCAGAAGCATACACGCAAGTATTTATTAGTTTAATGAAATCATGGCATAAGTTTGAAGAGAAAAGGATGGTGTTTACTCACCTAAATTTACTTATTGTTCTTAGCTTTAATTCCAGTTTCTAATCCTCTGTTCTTTAAGAGACTTGCTGTAGCTTCTTTATTGAACCGGTTCGACACATTTTTGTGTGAGGAAACCAGAAGTGTATAGGTGTATTTATAGTAAAAATTTAAGAATAAAATATTAGCTTCCTTAAAACTTTGCAGAGCATTTATATAAGATGGGATGTCTTCACACGGCTATTACTTTAGACAAATTCCAGCTACTACTTCACTTCCAAGTAAAACTAGGCTATTGTAGCTGCACGTGGTAGAAAAATTGTGTAGGTTTTTCATATACCGTTGTTTACAGTCCTACATGACTAGCCATGCCTTGATGTACAATTTATTGTACAAAAACATGTGCAGTTTGGTTGTTAAAAACATACTTGGCCCTTAAGTAATTCAGGACATCAAATGGCATATGATTTGATACTATAGAATGATGTGCTAGGGGTGTTAGCAGTAAGGATATGGAAGTCTATGGTTTTATGTGACAATTCAATGCAATCTTAGGAGAAAAATGCAAGGCCAAGCTATAGATGAACATATTGGGTAGGCTGCCTATATGATGGGAAAGAAATGGCTACAGGTGGTGATCCTAATTTGGTCTGCACATGTATTTTAGGATGCTTGTTTGGATTGAGAGAGAAGGGATAGGGTAGATTATAGGATAGGATGTACATGGTGTTGACAAGGTGTGTATAAATATAGGTGTGCACGGCCATGTGCAGGTGTGATTAAATACTTAAATGCTTAGCTATTAAGTCAATGTATTGTGGATACTAACAATTTACAGTCCTATGAGCTGCAATGTATAGCTTCCTAACAATTCATGTCATGTACTCATAAATGCTTCAATATGAAGCAAATGACTAATTACTAAATTTATTTTTTGTTTAAATCTATTCATATATATATATATATATATATATATTAAGAATAAGTTAAAGTTAAATCAAAATATATAATATCATTTGCTTGCATATGTTTATAACACATAAAAATATACACAAAAGACTAACAAATAATTGTTATTTAAACTTTATAATATTTGCAATTAACATTATCTAGATTTTTAACTAGAATTTGAAACACATTAAAAATACAAACAAAAATCATACAACATATATACTGTTTTTTTTGTATTCATTTATACATTGGTCATGAAATTAAAATATATGCATATTTGGAATTTTTCCCAATACTTATTTTTAACAATTTACTATTATAATTAATTATCAAAATAAATACCAAAATAAATTGTATTTTAAAGTCAGTCAAAACCCGGGACGTTACATCTACTGTAATTAAAGAAGTAATTAAAGTTTATTATATAATTAATTATATTAATAATGTGATCAATGTTTAAAATTGTGTATCTCTTTCATACGATGTTAGAATTCGATAATTTCAGTTTTGTTGGAATCATATCAGCGAGCACTACATTTTAGAATAGAACATAACAAAAACTGAAGCTATGGGAATTTTTGATAGAATTAAACACTGTTTAATTTTATTAAAATCAATCGTTACATAAACGATTTCTGAATCCGATAAAGGTGAGAATTCTATTTTATTTCTTCTTCTTAAATAATTAAAATTCATCCTGATTGTATTATCACCAATCTGTAGTTAATTTCTATTTTTTATGATACGTGACTTGATCTGTGATGTATGTGGTATGTAGATCTGTTAATTTGGTGATATTGTGTTATAATAAACTGGTTAAAACATATAGATCATATTTATTGTGATAAAATGAGTGAAACAAAAAGATATATAATTTTTGTTTAAAAAACGAAATATCAATTTTTATCATTTGTTTAACTAGAGTTTTCAACAAAAATGAAATATCAATTTCTATCATTTTGTTGAATTGGAATAAAAATAGAAAAAGGTACATGTTTTAAATAAAAACATGTTTATATTAAAATTTCACATTTTTGACGTAATGTTAGAAAATAGATAAAAGTTCATGTTTTAAAATAAAAACATGTCTACATTAAAAATTCACATTTTTAATGTAATGTAAGAAAATAGGAAAATGTTTATTTTTGTCAAATAGTTTAGTTGAAACAAAAATATACATTTTTGACAAATTAGAATTGTTAAATTATGTTAACGGTAAAATTTACAATTTTATCTTATATATACAAAGGATTAAAAATTTTCATTTGAATATATATGTTTTGTTAGTTAAAACATTATCATTCATATTTTAGAAACATAATAAAATGTTCATTTGGTTATTTATATTTTGTTAATTAAAACATTTTCATTTATATGTTAGTGAAATAGAAAGATGTTCATTTATTAAACATATATTGATTCATTAAAAATAGTGTCACTTAACATTGTTAGCATTATAAAAATGTCATTTAGTTAGGACATGTTTTGTGAAATAAAAATACATTTAGTTAGGATAATGTTTTGTGAAACAAAAATGTCACTTTTGTCATATTAGACATGAACAAAAGCATTACATGTAAATATATGTTTTGTGAGACAAAAATGTCAATTTTACCATGTTAAGATAGAATAAAAAGAATTGAATGTTAAAACATGCATTGTCATTAAAAATGACATTTTTATCATGTTAAATTAAAATAAAATAATCATTTGTTAAAATGTTTCATTAGACAAAAACATAGTCTGTATCATGTTAATGAAATGAAATAAATAATCATGTCTTGAAATATGTGTGTGTGATGTTGAAATGTTTAACGTATTAAAAATAAATGTCAACGTTAATGTGATAGTTGAAATTAAAGTATAAATATCCATTTATAATTTAAGTAGTGAAAATTTGTTATATAGAAAATAATTCAAACTGAATTATAATTGGTTAGATTTATTAACCAATGATTTATCAAAATGAATTGTTATTGTTTGAAAACCCCACACGGGTATTGGGATGATATTTGTTATACACTTGTTCCAATGTTTAGTTATATATCAATCGATGGATTGACAGTCTGTGATGAGCGTTATTTATTTATTTATTTTAATGCTCACACAGTTGTAAATTTCACTCTGGATGTGAATGGATTGTTTTAATGATTGTTTATCATTATTGTTATATACATGCGATGTATGAAACCCATATAACTGAAATTATATAGTAATTGATTGAGTCGCATTCCGATTTAGAATATCTCTTATATAAAGAATATTTTAAAATAAAGAATTTTTTAAAATATAGAATATTTTAAAATAACGAATATTATAAGATAATATTCAATGAAGAATAAAATTATGATTTTTTTGTCCATCTTTGGATAGACGCAAAATTATAAAAATATGAAGCCGAGTTAAGTAGCAAATGCCATTTTAACCCGAACGGGTTTATCGATCGATTTTATTCATTTTATAGTGAATATCGAAAAGTAGAGATTTCAAAATATAATATTTTGAAAATATTAATATTTTAATATGATTCAAATATAGAATATTCAATTTTAATTTCAAAATTGAAAATGAAGTTAAAATCGTTTTAAAATGAATTTATAAATATTTTATAAAATATGTTTTACAAAGAAATCGACGATATATATAATACATTTATTTATTTAATGGCCTGAATATAACGCGCTGCGCAGCGACCGTTCGCAAATTTCGACCATTAACTTCGAATTGATGTAACGGGAGAACTGACCGTCGGATTCTCCTAAAACCGGAACTGTTGGGTTCGTATCGAAAAGAGTTTTCCAATGAATATAACAGATTTGGAATCTAACGGTTAGATATTGAATTATGTCCAAATAAATTTCAGAAAACGTCGCTATGGATGCAGTTTGGTGGCCGTTATTGGAAACTGACTATACAAGCCTTAATAATGTTATTAAAAATACAGAAAAATTATGTAAAATCATAATAAATGATTTGAAAAGATTTTGTATGAAAAATTTCATATTTGAAATGATAAAAATCTATTTTTATCGAAATGAACTTGTTATTAACTAGAATAAATCTTTAAATTAAGATTTAAATGAAGTTTTCCAATTAATTAATATTAAATTGGAATTAAATAGAATAAATTGGATTTCCGGGTTTGTTGTGAATGGTATTTTAAATAACACTATTCTTAAACCCTGAATGAAAAGAATAAATCTTTTAATTAAGATTATTATAGTTTCCAATTATAATTAGTAATTGGAATAAAATGAAATGTGAATTGGGTTTATTGTGAACTGTGTTTTAACAACATTCGTTCTTTAACCCAATTAACAGTGAAAATAAAATTTGGAATTTATAAATCTTTTATTTAGATTTAGATGGAAATTTCCCCAAAGTAAAGTTTCCAATTTAATATAATAAATTGGAATTAAATGGAATTCGATTTAATAATAATCGAGATGAGCTTCTATAAAAGAAGACCGGTATTATATATGGAATTTAAAAGGCTCTGCCGTTATTCTATTTATATTATTAGTCTAATACGAAAATTTATATCAATTATATATTGAACTAATTTCTGTAAAAATTCCATATTTAATGGAAGATGATTTTGGGTTTATCGTGAACTGTGTTTTAAATGACTTTGGCTTTTTAACCCATTTAACACAAGACTAATTTCTTAAGGTTGAATAATCATTAAATAATGATTTTTGAGATTAAAACCAAATTGGATTTTAATGAATCTTTAAAGAGAAAATTAAAGCATAGATTTAAAAGAATTTATCTTTGATAAAATTAATGAGAACCTTTCACTAGTAATGTGAATATTCATTTAAAAGAATATTCTGGATTGGAATGAGGCTTATGATGTGTTTTTATAGCACTTAATTATTGATTATAAAATACGCGAGTTATTCGGAAAGGCCGGGTTTAACCCATTCTGAATAATTACTACGACGATTAAGAGTCGAAGATGAAGACGATGGTTGAAGACTGGAGGTCTTCACATTGTTTGGATGATTACTGATGTCTTGACTGGGAGGCATCCCAAGATAAGGTAATAAGTGGTGATCATTCAGACATACTTGGAGATCGATCAGATATTTGAGGATCTCTCTCCTGTAGTGGACATATAGGGTGAGGAATAAGGTTCCTCCGGTTTTGTTCAGACCCAGAACGAACTTGTAAATGGATGGTATGTCTGACGTTGTATTCCTATATGCTCTATTTGTTGATCTCTGCTTAACACCCTTCTCTGAGACGTACGAGATCAGAGGTTATATATTGGCAGAAATCAATGGTACGGTATGGATTGACAATGTGGCATGCTAAGATGCAAATGATCTAGGCTTATTGTTGAAAAGCAGTGCCTTGTGGTTGATGATCAAAGCACAACTT
The DNA here is from genome assembly GCA_030737875.1 of Allium sativum. Classification (NCBI taxonomy): domain Eukaryota; kingdom Viridiplantae; phylum Streptophyta; class Magnoliopsida; order Asparagales; family Amaryllidaceae; genus Allium; species Allium sativum. The sequence goes on along the minus strand of CM060922.1, from coordinate 929,626,270 downwards.
TATTTAGCATAGCTTTGTGTAGCGTTACTTTGCGAGCCTCACACCCCGGTATGAACCAAAAACAGGAGAAGGACCCCAGGGAGAACATGCGTTTCTTTCTAGCTAGAAGTTGTGTCTGGATTTTACAAGCCTAGATATTTTTACTTATGTGGATGATGGAAAGCGAGGTACCTTGGATTTGAGTCCCTAGTGGCTCTATTTACGCCCTATAGGGCGGGGAGACGTATTGTTTAGGCATTACTAATCCACTAACATATTTGTGGACCTGCTCTAGCGCTCTAGGTGCAGTTGCGACTGAGTCCTGAGGCTCAGGCTAGAGAGTCTTGAATTCAGTAAGGACGATCCCTTACCTTGGTTCATGATGGAAATCCAACTTCCAATACAACACCATATGGTTTTGATTATATAACTAGTATGGCGACATGGTATATGGTAGCTATGCCATCTATGATTGATACATTATGTTTGAAATGTTTTTGAAACTTATAGACACTAATAATAATATCAAATCCATTTTATCGTATTAAGCATTTTTGACCATAATAAGGTAAAACTCTATCCTCTGGTTTGTGTTGCATTGTGTGATGGGACTTGAGTCTTATAATGGTTTCATTTTTCCAAAAAGCATTGCATTGTTTAACGATTTACTTTATCTATGCACTGACAATCTAATGGAGTAAACCCGTTCCAAGTTAGCGGCGTGGTCCTGTGATTAGCCTTATTATTATTAGATAAGTTAAGTAAGATTTCTCATACCAGTCCTATGACTGGCTCGTAGTTTGTTTCACTTTACAAACTTGGGTGCCCTCTTTTCCATACGGGCATTCGAGTAGCTTATTTTATAGATATATTAAGCAGGATTCTAGATCGAAGCTTAAAGCTGTGTCCAGAGCAATGATAGTCTTCCGCTGCATTGTGTTAAGTTTATGGCAAAATTAATCTTCCGCTGTATTATTATTTATTCGATGTACTCTGATATAACATTATTATAATGTTTATAAAAGTCTTCTATTATTTGTTCAGATGTGTTGTATGCTCAAAGTTAGTGTATCCGACAATTTCCCATGAGGGGGATTTTCAGGTCATTACAACGTCTCAACATAGAATAATGCCCTACTGTCTACGATACATCACCCAGTCCCGTAATAGGGCTGCATCCAATGCATGGAACTTGGTCAGGAGCTTTCCATATTTATAAAGGCATACTTCAATAGGCTATAATACAGTTATCCAAGTATGGTCTGCATTTTCCCAGTGGCTACGGCCCCACCCTAGCCCCTCCCTTAACTAGCGAAAGACTACATCCAGAGCTAAGTGATGTGCCCCTATCAAACAATCTAGCATCCAATATGACATGTCCTACAATCAACGTCTCGATAGTAAAAGATCAATGGTCTCTAGGTTCAACTCTAGTCTTTCCACGTCATACTGACTACCGATAATAGGTATGTATTGGTCTTAACCCGCCTCTCCGAGGCAAACTACCGAATCACACAACGCCATCCGCCACATCCTTCTGACTGTCAAACTACAGTTGCAGTCAAGGTATACTCACTTGTTGGTGCTGTGAAAACCAAACTTCTGCAAGTATAGCCTGAGCATGTACCACACAGAGGACTACCATAGAGTACCCTACCATGCCCCTCAGAAGCCGCATGGTTCCCTCCAGTCTCGCAGAATAATCAGACAAAACAATCAGGCAAAATAATCCAATGGACCTGCTCCTCTTGTACTGCCAAACACCATGATGATATACCCCGTTGGGTTTTTCACTGTCGCATGTGCGGACTGGTCCAAATGCATCACACTATTCTGTTATTAGATCCGCGTCTAATCTTTTGATCACACGCTTTCTTTGTCTTATCAGATTGCTAATTAACTTGATTATCCATATATTCACTTTTTATTCAAGTTACATGGTTCATTAGCTAACAATTGGCTGCTAACTTTCTTATTTCAGTCTTATGCCACCAAAGCCGTCTTCCGCTTATTATTTATTACATTTATTGGACTTAACACTTTCAATCATAAGTCTACTTACAATAAGCCTACTTTATTCTTTCTTATTTAGTCATAACCGTGTCTTATACTGTTATCACAACTTGTTATTGTTGTTTACTTATTAGCTTAGTTTTTGAACTAAGGTTTACTGATAAGTTCTCTTTTCATTTATTATAACCCACATTATAATTCGACTTGTCCCTAGGACAAGCCTACCTATTATATTACATTCTCATAATAAATTATAACAGGTTATATTCCTTGTTAAATACAATTTCCTCTAATTCCTTAACATTAACCAAACTTTTACTATTGTAACATTCATTCATTTACCGTCTTTTATATTCTCATTATTTCAGGAAAATACTTATCATACCTCATTGGATTAGTTAGTGGGAAGATGTAAAGATCCATTTCCATAATGCACATCAACCAAGATCCATAGTTATAAGCTATTTCTTTTATTTTCATCGTGCACGCACACACACACTCACTCACTCACACACACACACACACACACATATATATATATATTTGATTAGTGTGCAATACGGTAAAAGATTCCCTATCACATTAATCCTTACTTCCTTTCTTTTCTTGCAACTACATTTATAGTAATATTTCCATTATGGAAATATATCCATTTTCTTAGATCCAACTAACTCGATCCACTATATATTTTCCCTTTTTTCCTAGTTAGATATTAATTCCTGCTATCATTTACCATTTCTAATCATTGTAAATTTTCCATGCAAAATTAGGCATATCTGTTCTTTTTCAATTATTTCCAATTTAACTATAATTTTTTTACAACATATCCAATTTGCCGTTAAATAACAATCTCAAGAACATATTCATGTTTATTGTAAATTCCACAATTTCAGTGTTATAGTAATTCTTAATCTAAATAGAAGAATAATTGAAAAGTGACAACAACAATACTCTCAACTTAGGATGCAACATAATTACCACAGATTACTATTATTTAGGATGTTAAGAATTACGAGGAAAGTAAATGGTAAATATATGTTATCCGAAAGGTATAATTCAAACCCACTCACCTGGTTACTTTCTGATCCTTGAACCTGATTTAGATATGTGATTATGTGATCTTCCTAATTGAATCTAGTATAAACTTAACTATGGAGTTACAAATCTGATACTAAAAGAATAAGGAAAGAAAGAAAGAAACCTAAATAATTCAGATTCACAGGAGTTACCTAATATTGACCAAAAATCTAAACACCTGTATTGTAGATCTATAGTCTTTGTCTTCAAATCTTGAATCAGAACTTCTTAAAACTAATTTTCTAATTTCTAAAAGATTTGGAGAGGACAGAAAATGGTGGGGCCTTGGCGTCATCTCAGAAAATATGAGTTGTAGGCTAGGCCCTACTAGTATATTTATAGGGGTTCAAGAAATTCTGATATGTCGAATTTAACAACATAAAGTCCGAATTGTTTAAATAAGATAAACATGTTAATTCAAAATACACATCTGGCTCCAGATGTGTCGACGACCCTTTGGTCGACCCATGGGTCGACCCATGTTTGCCTTGGGTCAACCCAGAGCCTGAGACCTAAACGTGATTGACACCGAGATTAATTTTATATTTAAACATTGTTGACACCAAAAATTGGTACAATACCCAAGAAATGGATTTTTAGGGAGTAAAAGAAGACAAATAAATAAAACATGAAGAGAATATCAATCACACACAAATTTATAGCGGTTCGATATTAACGAGCCTACGTCCACTTTATTATCTCTTTTATATGAATTGGACAATTACAGGTGAAACAATCACAATGATGGTCTAATCAGAGACTCTCCAAAAGAAAGATCCTTCTTCTCTGTTCAGTAGGTCTATTTATAGATGCTTCAACATTCAAATTTTCTTAGGTGGGTGTTATTCGATCAGGATTTTAGGAGATCCGGAAGAAATGATCTTCTCGAATGAAATGGCATAATTTGAATTGGAACTGATAGGTGGCGTCTGATCTGAACATTAAAGATGACTAGGAGCGACCAAGAAGGAGTAAGATCAAACCTTCAGAAGGATATTTTGTATGGATTCAAATTGGTCCTGACCAAATTGATTTGAAAACCATGGGCTCTAACTAGCTTGCATATCAAGTTCTTCTCCTCGGCTTGAGTCTCGAGTTTGGATCGATTCATCCGTTTGTTGATCATTTCTTTAGTCTAGATTTCTTGGTCCTTTGTGTCACTTAGACTGATGTCTATGTTGTTAATGAATCTTGATGGCCTTACCAAAATGTTGGTCAACACTCCGTCCCCCAAAGTATGTGTATTAAAAACAGGGCATGCTTTGTGTATTTTATTCTGGATCATCTCCTGTCGTAAGGAAGTTGGAAGGATATGTTTGTATCATCTTGAAGGTCCCTCTATGAATCACGTACGCTAAGGGTCGACTGGATGCCTTGAGAATTAACATTAGTCCGGGAAATGATGAAGTCCTACTTTCGCATGTCTAGTCGATCAGGCTTGGCTTATTAATGGATTAACAAGCTAGTCCCCGTGTCGTGTTCGGTAGTCATGTAACAGAAAACGAAGAGTCCCTTCGTTTCATTATAAAAGACTCTCCCACTTTCTTTATTTACTTTTACTTTTTTGCTGCAGCCGAGTCAATTACTTTTTAAAACAATTGGAAAATTTTCCTTTATCGAAGATCGTCTTCTCCGATTTCTCTGTAGATATTAATGTCCTTTTCCTCATTTTTTTAAACATTGTGATTTCACACATAAATCTTCCCCACTCTTCTTTTTCTGCTTTAATTCGCATTCCGTGTAATCCATGGTCTAATTCGTCGTCGAACTCGCCGGAATTGTGGCCTGGGGTTAAGGCTTTGGTCATATGAATCTTTGATAACATAGTGATGATAACCGATTATGAGAGTGGAGACGCCCTTTTGAAGATACGGGGAATGAAGAGGTATCTTGTTCCCCAAAACATTTTTATTTTCGAGGTGCCATCAGTTTTTAGGACACATGGGAGAGAAGGCACAATTGTACAATCGTGGTTAGGTAATGATGGGGCTTTCGTTATGGCAACTCGAATGGAGACAAAGATGACCTTGAAACTAGGGATTGCAGACTTGGCACTGTATACTAAGTAATTGCCTCCATCATATTTGGGAATAATATCCAACCTTGGGTCGGTAAGGTTACCGGTCAACCTCTTTAGGATCGAAAGCTATGAAATTGAACATGCTCTGGGCTATAGACTTTTAAGTTGGATTGTCGTATCATCTTTCATACATACATCAATTCATATATTGAGGAGTTCTAGTTTCACCAATCTGACTAATTGTTTTTCATTAGCAGTATAACTCACAATGGTTGAACGACACAACATTCGTAGCCTTGAAGCATGCAAGGATAAGGCCCTATCTACTCCTGTTAACTTGGAAAGCAATTCATCTTCTGAACCTTAGAGAGACCTTGATCTAACTTTAACATCGGCACCCAAGGCTGATCGACTGATTAAACTCTTACTATGGAAATAGGAGAATCAAGCGGGGCGGTAGATGCACCCGATACTCTCCTTTGTGCTACCTTTCTAAGAGATCCTCCTGACTCATGGCCCAGTGTGATGAGCGAAAGACAACTAAGAAATTTAAGCGTGAAACATAAGATTCCATGGCTCGATATCCTTGCTCCTAAAGAGGGGGATCTTAGTCACAATCCGTCGAGTGTCTACATGGACTTACTCGCCCAATGTTCATTGTTGAGGCTATCCGCCTTTCTCTCCGTTTGTAATTGACTTTCTACGGCAAATGAATTTGGCATCCATGCAGTTTCATCCAGTCACATATACCAACTTTTTATCCGTATGTGTCCTATACATGAAGTATTTGAACCAACTACCAACACTTGATGACATAGTGTTCTTCTTCAACCTTAGACATCAGAAGAAAAAGTCACCTTCTTTTCTTTTCTTTGAGGCCGCTGTAATCAAAAAGTCATTGAGGCATCCCCAGCAAAATGGTCAATATTAAGCACAATTGGTTTATTTATTAAGAAACAATCAGGATGCACCCACTGTAGCCTTCGATGCCATAAGTGTTTTTAATCTTAGTTGACTTAATCATAAGTAGGCTTCTCATATGAATTGTTTCCATGTTGGTGATGAGCTGGTAAGGCCCATAGGGGGAGTATTCCAAGAGCATTTGGATACCTCGGCTGCACTTGCGAAGAAACATCAACACTATAAGAAGCTTCTGACCGATGCAAACGTGCGTCATCGTCATCTCCGGGATGAAGGGAGGACTTTAGAACCCTCAGATGACCAAACTACTTCTTCACAAAGTATTTAAGATGATGTGCCTCCACCTCAAAAGGCATCGACCGTTGTCTAGGTCATTCCCCCAATCGGGGCTTGTTCGTCCAACCCTCTTCTGAAGGGAAAAAGAATCTTCGTCCCCATGTGAGGGGGAACCTACTTTTAAGAGACTGGTTCGGGAGTCTGATTGCCGACGAGTGCAGTAAATATGGCCAAAAGTGCTATGGGGAAGGTCCGAGAAGAAACAATTGACGAGGAGCTTGTTGACCGTCGACCAAAAGACTCCAGTGTTTGAAGGGATTTTTCTCCTGCTCATGGTCCAAAAGAGGAGGAAGTAATCCCTCCCTTCCATAACTTGCAAAATTTGGACATGCCCGACTAACTCATCTCTTCCCAAAATTTGGATCCAGAAGCGTTTTTCCATACTAAGTCTGGGGAAGATTTCATACTAGTCGATTAGTGATACACAGGAGGTGCGCACCAAGTTCCAAGCTCAGGTTGGCTCAGGAGAACCACTTTAAAGAATACACACTAGCATTACATGTAACAGTACTATTTTCTTATGATAACTTTGATTCTCTATTGAAGAGAGGCGACCTGTTGGATCGGCCTAGCGGCAAGTCGGGCAAGGCGGCGGAGACGAGGACGACGGTCGAAGACATAAGAAGAGGAAAGGCAGGAAAAAGAAAGAGAAAGAAGAAAGAGATCGGAAGATAAAGATGCATGAGAAAGGAGATCGGGAACATAAAGAAAAGAAAGTAAAAGGGAGCAAGTCCAATGGAAAAGAGGATGAGGCTGAGACTTCCTAGCGTCGATCTTCATCTCGTCCCCATGACACAACTTCCAAGGACTATGTCAAAACTACTAACGAAAATTCTCAAGCTCTCCCAAGCCCTCCTCGATTTTCGATAATGCTTCTCCTAAGGTGCGACCAGCTAGATTGCACGGTCTTGACTCCGCCCCTCCTTCTGATCGCCCTGGAAAAGGTCCCTAGGTACTGTATCACCCCGTGATTTTAAATATTAAAATTAACAAATTAAAGAATACTTAATTTTAAATGTGAGAATTAAGGGAAACGGTTTATGCCATTGCGTTCATCTTGGAATTCTGCTTGAGATAGATTCCGAGTTTGCGTAAAACGGACACCGTATGAAGGAGATATGGACGAATGAAGTTAGGCAGAAAACCGGAAACAGACCAAAATGCACTGGCGCACTTGTGAAGTGCGCTAGTACAAAAATGCACTGGCGCACCTGTCAATTGCACCCATGTTGGGCTAAAAACCTGCATAGATTTCTGGAGTGTTCTGATCCAAACAGTGAGTCATTGCTGAGTCACTAGGACTTATGTGGCTATTTGAATGCTTCTGGTTATTCCTAGGTTGATCCGACAGCTCTTATTAAAGTAAACTTCTATAAAAACACTCCCAAACCCTCAACCTTAATCACACTAATTCATACCAAGAGCCACCATGCCATCAATGGGGACCCTAGAGTAGCAGCCGTTCTCTTTCAACTCAAAAGCAAGATAGAAGCAAGAATCAAAATCAAACCTAATCTAAATTAGAATAACAATTAGTCTACATCAAAGGCGAGAATTCAGTTTCAGAATACAGATCCTAAAAAACAAGACTGGTCTTTTGTTTGTGAGTATAATTTCTTTCACAAAATAATTAATAAATTAATTATGATGGGTCATGACTTGGATAATGAGAACATGTCTGTTGAATCATGTGACGTTACTTGATTTTGTTTGTGAATATATGATTGTTTTGTTAACTTATGTTTGTAGATCTAAATCATTCATGAATCTTATGCAAGTTTAGGATGTTAAAGCATATGCGAATCTTATGTAAGTTTGGGATGTTAAATTATATACAAATCTTATGTAAGTTTAGGATGTTAAAACATATGTGAATCTTATGCGTGTTTAGTATGTTAAAGCATATGCGAATCTTATGTAATTTTGGGTTGTTAAATTATATATGAATCTTATGCAAGTCTGTAGGTGGATTATACACAAGTTCATATGTGAATCAAGTATATACATATGCTAGTTTATATGCAAAACATGTGACATTAATTTACATGTTTAGATCCATATGCAAGTTCACAATTTTATGTTTGGATCTATATTTAGATCCATGGCAGTACATAGTTATGCAAATTTATGTTCTATATGCCCATTGCCTATGCTAGTTTTGTATGTGAATCATATGTTAGTTTTGTATGTGAATCATATGCTAGTTTGAATGTAAGTTTGTATGAAATTCATGTGCAAGCTATAGGAAAACCATATCCATATATGCAAGTTCACGATTACATGCCTAGATCTATATTTAGATCCATGATAGTTTATGCAAATTTATGTTATATATATATATATCCATTGCCTATGCAAGTTCTTGGCTATGCAAACTTATGTTATGATCTATTTTATGTGTTATGCAAGTTGTGATGTTGCTTTTCTTTTTATAAGTTAGACAATTTTCGAGTCTAACATATATCTTATTAAAACGAACGAATAGCGTGGGGACAATGGGAAAATATTAGTTTTGCAAAATTGTGAATTGGCATAAAACGGCTTAAAGGGCATATAATTAAATTGGGACATTAACTGGTATAATTTATATACCAAAAAAGTATGGGCATAATTTAGGTGACAATTATGGACATGGATTAAAATTAGAAGTTATTGGAAATTTGAAATAGGGATATTAATTCAAATTGGGGTTGAATAGTAATAATGCATAATAAATGCCCAAGGCACGAGGTTAGACTCGTTTGTGGTGTAAGACTGCCCGGACCCGCCCGGCAAATCCAGTAAGCACAAATGGTAGTCTAATGTGAGAGGTCAAAGGCACAAATTAAATGAGTAATAAAGGCCTAAGACACGAGGTTAGACTCATTTATGGTCTAAAACTGCTCGTTCATGGATAGATTCTATGCATGGATTGGTTATCCAATAATGGTGCCATCCTCGATTGTGAAAAGAGAGTGGTTAGACTTATGACTCATTATGGAAAGACCCTTGATATTTCTTGTGACCCTAGGGGTCTGGTGATGCTTAGCTACCTAGAATCTCTTGACACGTCCAACAGTGATTTGGAATTTGTTCGTGCGGTTCGTGTATATGGTGACGTCTTCGATGAAGTTCGGGGTTTACCCCGAGGCGCGAGATAGACTTTCGTATATAACTTGTAAATAATGCAAAGCCAGTTGCATTACCGGTATGCCACATGGCTTTGAGAAAGAAAAAAGAACTCAGTAAGCAAAGGAGTTGCTTGAGAAGGGGTTCATAAGAGGAAATATCTCGGAATGGGGTTCTCCAGTTGTTTTTGGTACGAAGGCTGATGGTTCAATTAGGCTGTGCATGGACCATAGAGAACTGAATAAGCTCACCAAGAAGAATAGACACCCATTGCCGAGGATAGACGATTTATTCGATCAGTTGGTTGTGCTTCGGTTTTCTCGCAACTAGATTTGGCTATAGGGTTTCATCAACTAAGGGTGGCTGAAGACAGCATAGATAAGACTACATCTAGAACTCATGACGGTTTCTTCAAATGGCTCGTCATGCCTTTTGGTTTGACGAATGCACTCGCATACTTTGCTGACTTAATGAATAGGGTGTTTAGGGTGTTTCTAAACAAGTTTTTGGTAGTCTTTCTGGACGATATCTTGGTTTTCTCTAAAAGCGAGGAAGAGCATGCCCTGCATCTTAGGGAAGTATTAGAGACCCAACGAGCGCATTAACTCAAAGCTAAGTTTTCCAAGTGCTATTTTTGGAGAAAAGAAGTGAGGTTCTTATGACACTGGGTCTCTAAGGAAGGGATAGGTGTGGATCCCACAAAGGTGGGGGCAATCCAAGATTGGAAAATTCCTAAGAACGCAACAGAAGTAAGAAGCTTTTTAAGGCTAGCTGGTTATGACAGGAAGTTCATTAAGGACTTCACGAAGATATCAGCCCCACTTACTCGATTAACGAAGAAGAAATTGACTTTTGCTTGGGATGTTGACTATGACGATGCTTTCCAGCATTTGAAGGGGACGTTGATGGCAGCTCCAGTTTTAGTTTTGCCAGATGGAAGTAAGCCATTCACAGTGTATACCGGTGATTGCGGGACAGGGCTTGGAGCAGTTTTCGATGCAAGAGGAAAAGGTGATATGCAAAAGGCGGCAATTATGAGCATTGCTTACCATCCACAGATGGATGGACGGACAGAAAGGGGTGAATTGAATCCTTGAAGATCTTTTGAGGTTATGTATCCTAGATTTTGGAGGGACATGAGAAGAGGAAACGTGCTTAGTGGTGTTCACGACGTGTTTCACGTATCGCATTTGCGGAAGTGTTACAAGATACCGCGGAAGTAGTGGAGTCGAACATGCTTAGAGAAGTGGAAGTAGAGTGAAATGCCACGATTAGACGAGCTCCTACATGCATCCCTTGGTCGGAGGTATAAAAGCTACTCAACAAAGAGGTCAAGTTGGTCAAAGTGCAATGGGGAGATGATCAAGGAGACGCAACTTGTGACATGGAAGACAAGATGCATACTGTACCCTTTCCTTTTTGAGGGTATGATTTTTATCTTCCCTTTTTTTTACCACTTTGTTGATACTTGTCCTATCTTCGCGATTATATCTTCGGTCTCTAGTTAGGAAAAACCCTATGGTTGTAAACATGTGTTTAAGACATGTTATGTTTGGTGGATGCAAATGGATGCAAGTGGTTGCTCGTGGATGCATGTACACACACATACACATTAGGCACTAGATCGGCTCAATCACTTTCATATTGCATATAAATATGTGTGCACATTTAATGAATGTATATTGGTTGTGTTATCAAATGGACGCGGCATTTTGATGTATGGTTGCGCATGCATGTAGAAATAATATGTATTGTTAGGATTCTTTCGCATACATAGTGGACGCATGGCACTATCATGATTTGTATTAAGGAGGTCAACTGAATCAGTAGACCACCTGATTTTGCATTAGATAAGGAACATATACACGCACCTTTTGCATATGTTCATATGGCATTATAAATCTTGTAAGGACAATGGATGCCTGTGTTTGATGGTTGAGTAGATGGATGATTGGATGTTAGGATATACATTCTCCTTAACTTGGAGATTTCGAGGGAGAAATCCTTTAAGGAGGGGAGAATGTAACACCCCATGATTTTAAATATTAAAATTAACATATTAAAGAATACTTAATTTCAAATATTAGAATTAAGGGAAATGGGTTACGCCATTCCGTTCGTCTCGGAATTTTGCTTGAGATAGAGTCCGAGTTTGCGTAAAACGGACACCGTATGAAGGAGATATGGATGAACAAAGTTAGGCAGGAAAACCGGAAACAGACCAGAATGCACTGGCGCACTTGTGAAGTGCGCTAGTACAAAAATGCACTGGCGCACCTGTCAAGTGCGCCCATGTCGGGCTAAAAACATATACAAATTTTTGGAGTGTTCTAATTCGAACAGTGAGTCATTGGTGAGTCACTAAGGGTTAGGTGGCTATTGAATGGTTCTGGTTATTCCTAGGTTAATCCGATGGCTCTTATTAAATTGAACTTCTATAAAAACGCTCCCAAACCCTCAACCCTAATTACACTAATTCATACCAAGAGCCGCCATGCCGTCAATGGGGATCCTAGAGTAGCCGCCGTTCTCTTTCAACTCAAAAGCAAGATAGAAGCGAGAATCAAAATCGAACCTAATCTAAATTAGAATAACAATTAGTCTACAACAAAGGAGAGCAATTCAGTTTCACAATACAGATCCCAAAAAAAGAAGACTGTTCTTTTGTTTGTGAGTATAATTTCTTTCATAAAATAATTAATAAATTAATTATGATGGGTCTTGACTTGGATTATGAGAACATGTCTGTTGAATCATGTGACGTTACTTGATTTTCTTTGTGAATATATGATTGTTTTGTTAACTTGTGTTTGTAGATCTAAATCATACATGAATCTTATGCAAGTTTAGGATGTTAAAGCATATGCGAATCTTATGTAAGTTTGGGATGTTAAATTATATACAAATCTTATGTAAGTTTGGGATGTTATAACATATGTGAATCTTATGCAAGTTTAGGATGTTAAAGCATATACGAACCTTATGTAAGTTTGGGATGTTAAATTATATATGAATCTTATGCAAGTCTATAGGTCGATTATACACAAGTTCATATGTGAATCAAGTATATACATATGCTAGTTTATATGCAAAACAAGTGACATTAATTTACATGTTTAGATCCATATGCAAGTTCACATTTTTATGTTTAGATCTATATTTAGATCCATGGCAGTACATAGTTATGCAAATTTATGTTCTATATTCCCATTGCCTATGCTAGTTTTGTATGTGAATCATATGCTAGTTTTGTATGTGAATCGTATGCTAGTTTGAATGTAAGTTTGTATGAAATTCATGTGCAAGCTATAGGAAAACCATATCCATATATGCAAGTTCACGATTACATGTCTAGATCTATATTTAGATCCATGATAGTTTATGCAAATTTATGTTATATATATATCCATTGCCTATGCAAGTTCCTGGATAAGCAAACTTATGTTATGATCTATTTTATGTGTTACGCAAGTTGTGATGTTGCTTTTCTTTTTATAAGTTGGACTATTTTTGAGTCTAACATATATCGTATTAAAACGAACGAATAGCGTGGGGACAATGGGAAAATGTTAATTTTGCAAAATTGTGAATTGGCATACAATGGCTTAAAGGGCATATAATTAAATTGAGACATTAATTGGTACAATTTATATAACTAAAAAGTGTGGACATGATTTAGATGAAAATTATGGAAATGGATTAAAATTGGAAGTTATTGGAAATTTGAAATAGGGATATTAATTCAAATTGGGGTTGAATAATAATAAATGCCCAAGGCACGAGGTTAGACTCATTTGTGGTGTAAGACTGCCCAGACCCGCCCGACAAATCCAGCAACCACAAACGGTAGTCTAATGTGAGAGGTCAAAGGCATAAATTAATGAGTAATAAAGGCCTAAGGCACGAGGTTAGACTCGTTTGTGGTATAAGACTGCCCGGACCCACCCGGCAAATCCAGCAACCACAGACGGTAGTCTAATGTGAGAGGTCAAAGGCGTAAATTAAATGATGCTTAGACACGAGGTTAAGTCTGGCTTGTGGTAGAAGTATGCCCGAAACTGCCCGGCATATCCAACAGCCACAAGCAATCGACTTAATGTGAGAGGTCTATGCATTAATAATTAATTAATGTTGATCAAAGACGAATATAAATGACAAACAGAAGTTTGGTTGAGTGAATAATTCTCTGAGTACCAATCTGATGTTGATTTCGGTCTTCGGGATTGATACTTAGGGAATTATTCTCTTAACTAATGTATCTGTGAACTTAGATGTACTTAATCATAAATTAAGTAAAACATGATAATTGGATAGGGTTAAGACCAGCTTAACCAATAAGTGGATAGGGTTAAGACAAACTAAACCAATAATATGTGCTGATCTGATAGGGTTAAGACAAACTTAACCAATAATATATATTGATTTGATAAGCGGATAGGGTTAGGACCAACTTAACCAATAATATAAGTGGATAGGGTTAAGACTAACTTAACAAATAATATAAGTGGATAGGGTTAAGACCATCTTAACCAAATATATATTGATCTGATAAGAAGATAAGGTTAAGACAAGCTTAACCAATAACGCATGTTGATTTGATAAGTGGGTAGCATGGGTGAGATGTGGGAAATAATTATAAACACTTAACCAAGTTGAAACATGTAAGAAGACATGAATAAGAGGGGGTTAAGTGGGAAATCCTAGTGGGGACCAAGCATAGGTGGAAAGCGTGTGTCAAGTGTGGGGACCCTTTTCAACCAGTAACCCATTTAATATCTAAGTGAGCTCGATCTAGATCGAGGACGAGACACGCTTATTGGGTTTGATTGTAAGAGGTCAAAACGGGTTAGCGGTGGCAACGCAAGTCCAACGGGGTCATGTGCGTGCGTGGGCCTGACCTGGTAGGTAAGACGTTGTTGCAGCATGTAGGTATAAGCCGTGCATCTTTAGTGGTATCGGGTTGCCACTTTGGGAAGTGATAAACCCCACTGTGGGACCAGCACGGGTACCTACGAGTTAGGGAGCCGATCGAATGGGGGAAGGTAGTGGGTACGACTAGCGGAGATTGGGGTAGGTGGCACCTATGACTACAGCTAGGAGTACAAGAAACAACCATATTATGAGTAAACGTTTTAATTAGAATAGGGAAGGGTAGTGGGTACAACTAGGGGAGATAGGAGCAGGCGGCACCTATGAAGACAGCTAGGGGTACACGAAACTACCATTATGATTATTATGTTCAGTAGGCGGGATCAACTTTTGGGGTGACTAGTAATGATGCAGTATAGTAATTATCCTATAGTGATTAGGAACAAGATTAAGGCCAGAATATTCCTCTTGTTTGCTTTGTCATGCCCACTTGTTTTACGGTCATACCTTGTTTTACCAGTTTATGCCTTATCCTAATTACTTTAATAATTATATTGTTAAAGTTATTATACTTGCCAGACTTTATGTCTAACCCACTTGTTTTCACATCTTATCTTCCTTCCCACCCCCCCTAGGTTCTCAAGGTGGGACTAGTACTAGTGGAGCTTGATCTTGGATCTCTTTCTCTCTCTTTTGGAAGTGCTTGGATTGCTGAAAGTATAGTTCAGCTCATCTCTTTTATGGCTACTTGTGTTAGGTTTATGCTTTTTACTTTATGTACTCAGAAAACAATTTGTCAAGATGGATATTAAGTGTACTTGGTTTTACTATTGGTTTATGAAGTTGTTGTAATCAAACTATTTCTCCGCTGCAATAGAAGTTGTTTTAAAATTTTCAAGTACCAATATATGTATCTGTCTTGTTATATTCTGTTCTATACACTAATAATGCTCCATGAAAGTTAATGCATTCCCTTTGAGAGTGAAATTAATGGACGTGGGGTGTTACAGGTACCGACCTCTTCGGATCAAGAAAGGGTGTTTACCAATCAAGTCTAGGAAATGTAGGAGCTCTTCCCCAATTACTATTTTGCTGGAATTGAACTTGCACCCATGCTGCAACCGTTTCCACCGAACCTTCATGATCAAATCAGATCCAATGTTGACTTCACTTTAACCCAATATGATGCAATGTATGCATACGCAATACAAGCATGTGAAGTGGTTAGGATTGAGACAACAGAAAAAGAATGCTTGTAGAGTGAGTTGGATGCTAACAGGAGAGATTTTGTGTTGCACAAGGAGAAAACAGAACAGTGTGAGTCTCAAGTGGGCAATCTTAAAGAAAAGTGCCAAGACATTTCAAGGAACTTAGAGGCTCGATTTCAGTTGGTGAGCCAGGAGTGTGCGTCCTTGAGAACCAAAAATTAAACCCTGAACAACGACAAAGGTCGATTGCATCGGGAGGTACGAGACCTTGAAGCCCGTCTCGATTTGTCTGAGCTGGATAGAAAAAAGACCGAGGACAATGCCGCCGCTACGATCGAGAACGACAGCAATGCCCAACTCCAACATGAGATTGATGTCCGTTCGATCAAAGCTGAACATATTGTTGAGAAAAAAAAGATAAAAAATGATTTAGTGCCAATGTAAGGTTGTTTCTCGCCTGCGCCCTTCGCTACAGGAACCTATCTTGGATGGGAAATTATCAGCGTGTATTAACTGATGCATGGGAAGTTTTTATGAGAGATGAGGTCGAGGCTGCGAAAGGACAGCCGGTGGATTAAGAGGCATTAATGACCCGATATTTGTACGAAGATGAACAGGAGGTGTTGGCTAAAGGGAAAAGAAAGTTGAAGAAATTAAGAGATGTTGAACAATATATGGCTAAAGGGAGTTCAGTCCCATAGGGGGAGACTAGCGCAACTAAGACGAAAGTTGTGGCCGGTTCGTCCTCTATTCCTCCTCCTCTGAAGCAATCCTCCAGAGCAGTGGGGGAATATAGTCTGGACGTTTCTCTTCTTCCTCTGTCCAGAAAAATATCAGCTACTCCTACTTCTAAATTAGAGGCTTCGAAACAACCGTCAGAGTTCGCAACCAGAGGTAACTCACTCCTTCTTTATTTATCTCATCGAACATTCGTTCCTTCGGCCGTAACTTTTTCCCTTTGCGTCATAGGTATACCATTAGCCGAAGAAGTCACTGGGACGGACTAAAGTGACAGAAAGGGAACCCATCACCATCCCATGTAGAAATGAAGAAACAACCAATGCTCCAAAGAAATCAAAGGCGAGAAATCTCCAATCGAGCGATGATGACATAGAATTCGTGGGTGAGGTCAATAAGTCTGACCTCCCTTCTATTGGGAAGATGAAGGATCGAAACAAAGAGAAAGTCTCTTTGCTCGAAGCTGAACTATCCGATGAACAACTCGACATTCCTTCTCTCCAATACATTCTTACAACTTTAATTTCATCCGTCAATGTGGCTCTTTTTCCATCCCTGACTAGTCCCAGAAAGAGAAAGCTTGATACAACAACTTCTAGTCGATTTGCTTAATTTGGTAGTGTGCTCAAAAGATTAAAGCACAGTTTGACTACCTACGAAATGCATGAGTTAATCAAGAAGAGAGAAAGAGAAGGGAGGAAATCAAGAAGTCTGGTGGTAAGCCTGCCCAAGATTAAAAGTCCTTCGTTACATGTTTGTTTTAGGCTCTTCGGGAGTTGTTTGCGAGTGCGGTCCTCGCATTTTTGCCTTTGTCAAGCCTTGTCTTTTGCAGACAAAGTTTGACGTACCTACAAACTGAAAAGTCGGTGTGTATGACTTAAGCTGGATCTTTATATGGATATAGCGGAAATAATAAACTAACTAGTGAACTATAATAGTTACGCAGGTAAAACTAAGCTATAGAGATATATCACAAATAAAGGTAAATGCAGTAAGTAAAGACACCAGGAATTTTGTACTACTTCGGACTTCCTGCCCTACGTCCAGTCCCCAAGCTCCTATTTGGAATTCATTACCACGCCCTCTCTTAACCTGGAGGAATAGGCACAATACACCCGGGCACCAACAAGGATGTCCATGCCTAAGCATCCACATAGGACTTCACAATTTATAAGTGTTTTACTCTTGAACGTGTTATCTAATCAACACGGGATAGTCACGATGAAGTATACCCTTCATATAATCTTATCCTCAAGTATTTGAAATGTTTGTGAAGATTGAAGGAAGTTTGTTGCTTGTTGAATCAAAAGATGTGAAATGTTATCAAGGATTCAACAAGTAAATTAAAATTGAGAGAGCTTTAGAATGCAATAAATATAGAAGTTCAAATTAGAAAATAGAGAGAGCATAATAATAATCGGTGATTTGGAAAACATGTTTGTAGTGCCTATATAATTGTAGAAGAGTGGCATTCCTTCCTGAAGAGTTTTGGTAAAGAGTTGCATCCATTTCCATTCATAATTGAAGAGAAATCTTTTTATGAAAGAAGGCGACTCTTCATAAAAAAGCTTTTGTTTGAAATCAGTCAACTGGTCTAAAAATCATCAGTCAGCTGATTGAATCATACTGTAAAACATTTGGATTTAAAATTATTTAAACTAGCCGTTACGTACAGAAACATGCTTACTAGTCGACTGGTCATATTTTTGCCAGTCGACTGGTACAGCTGAGTCTGTATAGTCACTGATTTTTAAAGCCTTATATATATGTGTATATATATATATATATTTATATATATTTACACCTTGTTTTGTATATTCGTGTTATTCTTGAGGATAGATTTTAAAATAATTCTAACACGACTTAGTACACACACATATATTTAGATATATATATATATATATATGTATGTATATACATATATATATATAACCTTAGCTCCATGTCATGATTTGCATTGCTCTTCTCTTTGTTGACATTAATCAAAATTCTTGTTTTCAACATTCTCCCCCTTTTTGATTAATGGCAACACATTATATTTTTGTT
The DNA here is from genome assembly GCA_030737875.1 of Allium sativum. Lineage (NCBI taxonomy): Eukaryota > Viridiplantae > Streptophyta > Magnoliopsida > Asparagales > Amaryllidaceae > Allium > Allium sativum. Next base: position 929,607,955 of record CM060922.1, on the reverse strand, counting down.
GAAAAGTTTTGAGTTTCTCCCCCTGAATATCTGGCACCCCCTAAATTTCTACAACATTCTGTTACTTCATAATTTTATAAACTTACCGTTTTGATTTCCTACAACAAATTTTAGCATATATATTTTCAACAAATAAATAGATTCATCATTGGGAGCATAGAAAATATTATTATCCCGCTTTGTCATTAATTAAAAAGCATTTAAACAATATGATCACAGAGTAATCGAATAAAGACTATCAAAGATATTTTAAAGTGACAATTCCTAGTTTTCTTCGAAGTATTATGAAAGAGTTCTCTAAAAGGGGTCTGGTAAATATGTCGGCAATTTGATTTTCTGAGTTTACAAACTCTAAATTAATGATTTGTTTTTCAATATTATCTCTCAAGAAATGATGTCTTATATCAATGTGTTTAGTTCTAGAATGGTTTACCGGATTTTTAGATAAATTTATTGCGCTTGTATTGTCGCAATAGATTGTGGAGTTAGATAAATTTAGGTTAAAGTCTTTCAATGTTTGCTGCATATATATTACTTGAGCACAAGCTAGTGCAGCAGATATATATTCAGCTTCATATGTTGACAGTGAAATGCAATTCTATTTCTTGCTAAACCTGGATATAAGTGATTTACCTATAAAGTGACATGTTCCACTTGTACTTGTACGATCCATCCGTGATACTCCAAAATCAGCATCACTATATGAAACTAATTCAGAGGAACAATCTTTCAAATAGAAAAGTCCAAAATCTTTGATATTGCTAAGATAACGTAATATATATTTTACTATCCTCAAATGTGATTCTTTCGGATTAGCTTGTAAATGAGCACATAAGCAAACACTCATCATAATATCCAATCTACTAGCAGTTAAATACAGAAGTGAACCTATCATACTTCGATATAACTTTTGATCGACACTTTTACCATTTTCATCTTTATCTAAGTGTGTCGTCCTGCTCATTGGTTAGGTTTACTTGAAGTGTTTTCCATTCCAAAACGTTTTATTAGATTAGTACAATATTTTTCTTGATTAATGAAAATTCCATCTGATAATTATTTAATTTGCAAACCCAGAAAGTAAGATAGTTCTCCCATGTGTAACATTTCAAATTCATTAGTCATTATTTTTGAAAATTCCTGACATACTTGACCATTAGTTGAACCAAAAATAATATCGTCGACATATATTTTCCCTATCAAAATGTCTTTATTAGCTTTCTTAATAAAAAAATGTTTGATCAACCTTTCCAATTTGAAATCCTGACTCTAATAAATAAGTTTTGAGACATTCATACCAAGCACGAGGTGCTTGTTTCAAACCATATAATTCCTTTTTCAGTTTGAAAACATGATCAAAAAAAATTTCATGAGAAAATAGTGTAAATTGTTCAACTATACTCTTTCTTTAATATAACCATTTAAGAAAGCGCTTTTAACATCCATCTGATATAGTTTAAAGTTATGATGACCTTCGTATGCTAATTGAATTCAGATTCCTTCTAGTCGTGCGGCTAGAGCAAAAGTTTCTTCGTAATCTATGCCTTCTTCTTGATTATAACCTTATGCAACAAGTCTAGCTTTATTTCTAGTAATATTACCCAATTCATCTGCTTTATTTTTGTAAACCCATTTTGTCCCAATAACAGTTTGATCACTTGGTCTTGGACCTAATTCCCAGACTTCATTACGTTTAAACTGGCTTAATTTTTCTTGCATGGCAATTATCCAATTTTCATCTATAGATGCTTCTTTAGGGTTTTTTTTGGGTTCGATATTTGATAAAAAGAATACACTACTTATTAAATTAAGTTGACTTCTTGTTCTTACGTCTGAAGTTATTTCTCGAATAATATTTTGAGTTGGATGGTCTCATAATATTCTTGGTGGAGATCTTACTTCATCAATAGGAATATTTTGATTATCGATATTATCTTGAATTTTTGTAATATTGTTGTCTATGTTATTATGAACAATGTTTTCATCTTCTCTGTATATATCAATATCATTGTCATGAAAAGAATTATTTTTCATAATATCTAAATTAATGAATTTTGAATAATATTTTCGTCAAATGAAACATGAAGTGATTCTTCTATTTTATTGGTTATTGAAAATACGATAAGCCTTGCTACGTTCAAAATAGCCTAAGTATGTTCATTCATAAGATTTAGCTGATCTTTTATATTTAAAATAAAACATTTTGAACCAAATACTTCAAAATAAGAAATATTCGGTTTTCTTCCAGTAAAAAGTTCGTATAGAGTGTTTTCAGTAAGAGGTCGAATGTATACACGATTCAAAACATAACAAGTTGTAGAAACAGCTTCAGCCCAAAAATGTTTTGGTAGTGTGCTTCCATTTAATAACATTCTAGTACATTCTTGCAAAGTTCTATTTTTACGTTCTATAACTCCATTTTGTTATGGAGTTCTAGGAAAACAGAAATTATGAAAAATTCCTTTCTTTTGACAAAATAAATCAAATTTCTCATTCTCAAATTCTCCTCCATGATCACTTCGTATATTATTTATTTTTAAATCAGTTAAATTTTGAATTTGTTTGACAAAATTTTTAAAGATATCAAAAGTATCGCTTTTATTCTTTAAAAACATAGTCCAAGTGTAACTTGAAAAGTCATCAACAATTACAAACACGTATATATTGTAACACCCCACCTCCGTTAAGGTCACTCACAAAGGGAATGCCTTAACTTTGATGGTGCGTTTTAGTAGACAGAATAGAAATTTACAAGACAGATAAAATGGTACTTGAAAAATTTATAAATTTATTACAACAGAAACCGAAATAAGTTTGGTTACATCATTTCAAATCATAATATCAGAATTCAAGTACAAAATATCGGCCTTGTACAAAAGCCTTCAGAATGCATAGTTTTTAAAGTCATAATCCCCAACGTAAACTGTCATGGAAAGATAGAGCCAAGGCCAAGCGATACTTCAAGCAGAGAAAATCCGAATCAAGCTCCTATATTTCCACCCTAATAACCTAAGGGGGGGAAAGAAAGAAAAGGTGCGAAAACAAGCAAGGTCAGACATAAAGTCTTGCAAGTCCAGTGACTTTCAGCATATGAACAGATAATAATATCATGACATGAAAATAAAGCTGGATAGGAGACAACAGCAACAGGAGTAACTGGTATACTTAAGCTAAACAGAAGAAACATAATGATATAGCCCAAGTTATGCTTCTTACTTATATCTTATTTCTCTATGCTAATACTAGTATAACAGGATTAGGTGTTACCCTAATGTCTAAACTGAAACAGAAATGGAACAGACTAATCTATACATAAACAGAATGCCAGTAATGGGCCTTTACCACCCCAACAGACAGAAGGTACATAAACGGAATCAGAGACGGAAAAAGAATAATCCCTATGGAAACAGAATGTTAGAATTAGGTATACACTAGTAAATGGGCCTTTACCACCCCAACAAACGGTACCACGCAGAAACAGACAGGTGTTACCACCCAACAAAAACAGACGGTACCCCAACGGAAAAAGGCAGAACTAAGTGTACCCTAAATCTACCCCAAGCGATCGGCTCCCTAATACATAAATATCCTATGCCAGCCCCACAGAAGGGTGTATCACTCCCAAAAGTGGCAACCTTTGAATGACACAGACCTATTTACAGATGTCACGGCGTCTTACATCCTCAAAGGCAGAACAGGATCCGTGCACGCACATGACCCGGTTGGAACGCACCATCAACACCCCTCGCCATTATCAGAATGAACCACTTATAATTAGTTCAGTAAGCGTTCCCGAACCCTAACTACTGTTGGGTCATAGTTTTGATACCAGAAAGGGTTACTGACTAATATGGGTCCAAAACAACAGATGATACAAGTATTTTACCTCCTAACCTTGTGTCTCCAGACTAGTAGATTTCAGATTAACTTGTTTACAAGTTTTCAGACCTACAGAGTTCAGATCAACTAGTTCACAGATCAGAAAATCAAGTCAACAGGTTTTCAGACTAACGGATCAGATGTACAGTTTTAACAGACTTACAGATTGTCTAACTTTGTATTGGGCCTACAGATTCATGAAACAGGTTTATTAATTCATCAGTCCAGTTGGTTTAGCCCTATCCACCCAACTCGTTTTAGACATCATATTTATCTCAGATTTGCATTAATTAAATATTAATGCGCAAACCTCTCACATTAGTCGGTAGCTTGTGGCCGCTGGATAAGCCGGGCGGTTCCGGGCAGACTTCTGCCACAAGCCAGACCTAACCTCGTGTCTAAGCATATTTTAGTTATGCCTACGACCTCTCACATTAGACTATCAGTTTGCGGATGCTGGTTAAGCCGATTGGGTCCCGGCAGGCTTCTAATGCAAACATGAGTCTAACCTCGTGTCTCAGCATTTTTATTGTAACCAGCTTATTAGATTACAAATTATACAAATATCAGACTAATTATGTCAATTTAACAGATTTGACTTCTTTTCACGTCACAGCAGATTAATCAAATTAACATGTTTTACTCAATCTTAGATCAAGCGTACGGATTTTCATACACAAATTACAATCATTCAGATTTTCAACAGATTTAACAGATTTAGCAGCTCAGGCGGTTCAACAGATGTAGCAGATTAGGCAACTCAACAGATTTAGCAGATTAGGCATAATTAGCAGATTAGGCGATTCAACATATTTAACCGTTTATGCAATTCAACAGATTAAACAAGTAACATATTTAATAGATTAGGCAAATTTAACATCTTAAGTAGATAACAGTTTTATCCGATTTAAACATTCCTTAAAGTCCTATTCACATATCTTGCCTAATTCATAAAGTAAGCCTAAACTTATATGCCCAAATTATGGTCATAATCCACCATATAACATATGTCCCAAATTTTAGTTAAACTTGCATAGTTCAGAATATTCTCCAAAAACCCTAATCGTGATTCACATATAAATTATGCCAAATATAGCCAATGATTACAATGCATGTCACATATCCAAAAAAAACCCTTACTTAGGTGTATTCACACTTAATAGTCATCAAATCTTAATATAGGTTTTTACAACTAAGTCATATGCAAATTAATTCTCCTACTTCCAAATGACAAACTATCAGATTTAATATGCCCAGATCCAGATCTTAAATTATGAAATATGTTCTTTATGTTCTAAGTCGCTATAATCCTCTTCTTCCAAGTCATAGATCATCTTATGCAATATGTCTTAAATTTATGTCCAGAATTACAACATGCGTTGTGTCCTCAAATTAGTTACAAATCGATTTTTCCCAAATATGCCTCATTCAATATTCTTCCCAAATTTAGCGTTTGTGTGTTCATCTCTTATGAGAGTTGGCTCAGGCTCATGGTAGCCTGGCTATCAGACAAAAAGAAAGAAAGGAGGAAGAAATATAGAACAAACAGAATAATAAAACAGAGGAACATATCTGATAAATAGAAAAAGGGCCTAGTCTCAGATTCAGATTTATAATTATGTCAAGATCGTGATTAAATTTCATGTCGAAAAATAACTTCACTTGCCTTGGTTGGATTATAGAAGAAGAGTTGCAGTTGTTCTCTTCTAATCTTATTCAGATTTGGAAGAAGATGCACTAGTTCTAGTTTTGATCCCAGCAGAGTAGCGACGCCATTATTTTATTTATTTATTTTTATTATTTCAGAGGCAGCATAAGGAGAGAAGAATGGTGTAAAGAGAATAGGGCTAGGGGGCTGTTTATATAGGATTAAATGGGCGAATCTAGACTGAAAACGAGACCAGATACATCAGAATGAACCCAGGCTCAAAACTGGGTTTTGGCACCAGGTCGACCCCCAGGTCGACCACAGGGTCGACCTGGCCCCTGGGAGGTCGACCATAGTGTCGACCCCCAGGTCGACCTAGTCCTGGGCGGGAAATTCCCGACCAGTCTGCGCTGGGGTTTGAATTCGAATTTCGAATTCGAGCTGTTTTTCAGTTCCGGAAATCCTTGAAACTTCGGAGGGTCATATCTCCCTCATACGGACTCCGTTTCTAGAAAACTCAGACTCGTTTCCAAGCAGAATTTCGAGACGAACGCAATGATGCAACCAGTTCCCTTGATTCTTATTTTAAGAATTAATTCTGACTTGATTTATGGTTTTAACATGTTATTAAAAAATTCAGGCTGTTACATTCTCCCCGCCTTAAAGGATTCCTCCCGAAATCTTCAAGTTAAGAAGAATTCGTCCTATCATCCAATCATCCATCTACTCAACCATCATCCATAAGCAACCATTGTCCTTGAAAGATTTCTAATGCTATATGAACTTATGCAAGAGTGTGTGTATACGTACTTATCTAATGCAAAGATCTAGCGGCCCACTGATTCAGTTGACCACCTTAATGCGAATTATGTCAGTGGCATGAGTCCAACATGTATGCAATTTTCCTATTTGATACATATCATTTCTATATGAGTGCACAACCGTTCATTCATACGCAACATCCATGTGTTGTGTCAACCATTTTGCATCAATAAAATTTAAAAAAAAAATGCACACACATCCATATGCAGTATGAGAGTGTTTTTGAGCCGATCTAGTGCCTAGTGTGTGTATATGCATCCACGTGCAATCGCTAGCAACCACTTGCATCCACTTGCAACCATCAAACTTAACATGTCTCAAACATATGTTTACACCCATTAGTTTTTACCTAAAGGTCGAAGGATAAAGTTAGGTGATAGAAGCAAGTATAATTAAAACTAAAGCTAGGTTCCCATTATACATCGGTTTAAGAGAATAACTCCCTAAGTATCAACCCCAAAGACCAAAATCAACATCAGATTAATACTAAGAGAATCACTTCCATTAAACAAATGCCCAACTGGAAATCTATTTCACACTTTGAGTAAAAACTCCTATCCTTTTCAGAAAACAACAGACTACTGATACAGATCATATTACCAAATGATTCTTAGGAAACTAAGCATGATAAAAACTCAGAATGTATGCGTCATGGTCAACTTAACGCCCAACACAGATGCCCTCAAACCCCAACTTATCAAAAACAGATGAGTCGTAACCCTCATGGGGTCTGAGACTATAACGGAACTAGAAACAAGACTAGTATTAAAGTGCAGAGTTTCAATTACAGAATCCAAATGCCAGAATCAGAAAGAGTTTTTAACTCCTCAATCAGATAAGGAAATTAAACCTTCTACAAAAAATTTCTTACTTCTACCCTATCTACCAGTCACTTGAGCATTCGCCTGTCCTCCAGAAGTGGGTTCTGCCCTCTTCCCTTGCCCCCGTTTCTTTGGGCAGTCCCTTGTGAAGTGCCCCATTTCTCCACAGTTGAAGCAAGTGCCCTTCCTTTTTCTGCAATCCTTGTTCAGATGGATCGAGCTTCCACAAGTAAAGCACTTCTTCTCCTTCTTATCTTCAGTCTTCTCATCCTTCTTTTTTGTTTCCTTTTTGGGCCCCGCCTTCTTGTTCTGTGGTCCTTCAAGCTTTTCCTCTTTCTTTTTTACTTTCAGCTTCCTCTTCATGCATTAACGCCATATCACAAATAAAAGGTAAATGTAGTAAGTAAACAGGGATTTTATACTACTTCGGACTTCTCGCCCTACGTCCAGTCCCGAAGTTCCTCTTCGTAATTCACTATCACGCCCTCTCTTAACCCAGAGGAATAGGTCACAATAAACCTGAGCACCAAAAAGGATGTCCATGCCCGAGCACCCACACAGGACTTCACTATTTACAAGTATTTTGACTCTTGAATGTGTTCTCTAATCAACACGGAATAGTCACGATGAAGTACACCCTTCCTATAATCTTATCCTCAAGTATTTGAAATGTTTGTGAAGACTGAAGGAAGTTTGTTGCTTGTCGAATCAAAAGATGTGAAATGTTATCAAGTGTTCAACAAGTAACTTTAATTTGAGAGAGCTTTAGAATGCAATAAATGTAGAAGTTCAAATCAGAAACCAAAGAGAGTAGAATAATAATCGGTGATTCGGAAAACATTTTTGTAGTTCTTATATAATTTTAGAAGAGTAGAATTCCTTCATGAAGAGTTTCGGTAAAGAGTAGCGTCCATTTCCATTCATAATTGAATACAAATCTCTTTATGGAATAAGGTGACTCTTCATGAAAAAGGCTTCTGTTTCGAATTAACCAACTGGTCTAGAAATCATCAGTCGACCAATTGAATCATATTGTAAAACATTTGGATTTAAAATCATTTAGAACTAGTCGTTATGTATGAAACATGTTTAGTAGTTGACTTGTCATATTTCTACCGATCGACTTGTACAGCTGAGTCTGTACAGTCATGGATTTTAAAGCCTTATAATATATATACACACCTTGTTTTTGTATATTTGTATTATTCTTGAGGATAGATTTTAACATAATTCTAACACGACTCAATACGTATATATATATATATAACCTTAGCTCTATGCCATTATTTCCATTGCTCTTCTCTTTGTTGACATTAATCAAATTTCTTGTTTTCAATACAAACAATGTTAATTAGTAAGAAAAGCTTGTATTGATGTTAAATAATGTTTTATTGCTTTCAAATACTTATATTATTGGTGTGTCCAATATTTGTGAAAAATTCTAGGGGAGCAATATTAATGTCCCCAATTCATTCCGAGCTCTGAGGGTCGTTTAGGTGAAATTCGTAGTCGGATCACATGTCTATCCTCATGCCCTCAATGTCGTGAGGGATTGGTTCATACGTCAAGTCTCCCTACCGATCCAGTCTAGGGGATGAATGATCATGGTTAGGGATACGTAAGTCTTTTTATACTCTCCCTCTAGTCATTAAAGGTTTGAGCTCCAGGGATCGAGCAATCTTTTATCGGGGTGCGTCTTTCACACTCATCTATAATTTTATGCTCCTTCTCAAGTCATGAGATTCGGAGTTGTTGTAAACAGGCAGCCATCCTGTTTTCATCGGCACCATCCACACTTTTGGTTTACATAGTGTGGTCTAAAGATTCGAGCACTATAATCAAGCTCAAAATTATTCATCCTACATTTCCTATCTGTTTAGGAACAAGGTCGACTCGTTGTGACATGGGCTGGCAGGTTGGGGAGTAGCATTTGAGCTAATATTAGTCGAATCACAACATATACAATTATTACAGCAATGAGATAGAGCAAGAAATGAGCTTTTATTCATAAACTATGGCGGGCGATAAGACACAACTTATAACAATGCAAAATAAGGTAAAATCTAATAAAAATGGCGATAGCTGAAATTTCATTTTGGCGACTTCTTCCATCATCAATCGATTCTATCTGCTTGACATCCTAATTCTTCTACCCCACAATCTCTTCTTGCTCGCTCTACAAATATCCTCCCCTTTCAATCTAATGCCGAAGAACAAAAAGGATAAATCTAGGTTTTCCAAAAGTGTGACCTGATCAGGAAGACTTTTTTCAAACCCATATAGACATCCTATGTCTACAACAATTCCAACTAATGTGATTATTGAGCTAACTAAGGCCATTGTGAAGACTGATGAAGCTTCTCCTATCTCCGGATTAATGGAAGTTGTTCCCTCGTCAGAGTCGTCGGTTCTTGCTGGGAGGTCAGAAATGGATCGATGGACTGACGTCAGTGTCTCAGCTAATTTTGAGCCTATGCAGCCGCCTAATGCTGGTGATTTAACTGTAAATGGAATGACGAAAGTTAAGGAAAATTTTATGAATAATGGGACTGGCAATATGAATAATGCAGTGGATAGTTCAACTACTGTAAACGTGAATCCTAAGGCCAGTGGGCCATTTGTATTTGGGGTACCGAATATGAAATCTGTAGTTGTGCCTCCCTGTCTGATCTCCAAGCCTCTTCTCTCTCAAACTATATTTAACTCACTATCTACTCAAGAAAATGCCTCATCCATTCATGCTGTACAAAATGATAAAATTGTCATGCCAATCCCAGTAGTACCTCCTCTCACTTCAAGTGTTGAAACGACCCGAAAATCGCCCTTGCGGGAAATCTCCAGATACACTTACTCTGGGTATACAACACATCAGAACAATAACAGAAGACTTTTATTACATCATAGTAACATAACATCAGAGTACATCGAATAAAATTACAGCAGAAGATAAATTACAATATTTTAAATACAATGCACAGCGGAAGACTTTGATGCTCTGGACACAGCTTTAGGCTTCAATCCAGAATCCTGCTTGAGATAAGAACCTGTAGACAAACTGCTCGACTGCCCGTGTGGAGAAGAGGGCACCCGAGTTTGTAAAGGTGGAAACAAACAACGGGTCAGTCATGGGACTGGTGTGAGAATTCTTAACTAATTTCACTAATAACAATAAGACAAATCCAAGGACCACGCCGTTAACGCGGAACGGGTTTACTCCAATGGGTTGTCATGCATAAATTAAAGTAAATCGTTAAACAATGCAATGCTTTTTAGAAAAATGAAACCATCATAAGACCCAAGTCCCATCACACAATGCAACGCAAACCGGAGGATAGGGTTTTACCTTATAATGGTAAAAAAATGCTTGATACGATAAAACCGGATTTTGATAATATTATTAGTGTATATATGTTTCAAAAACATTTCAAAGTAAATGTATCAATCCTAGGACACATAGATACCATAATACTATGCTTCCATATTAGTAATACAATCAAAACCGCATGAGGTCATATTGGAAATTGGGTTTCCATCATGAGTCAAGGCTAGGGAGGAGCTCCTTACCAATTCGAGACACTCTAGCTAATGTCTCAGGATCCCCCACGGTGAACCTTTGGATAGCTGCAGGGCCGGTCCACACATACAGCTTCGTGGATTGGCAATTCATGAACACACGTTTCCCGGTCCTATAGGACCTATCATCCGAGGCGCCTCATTCCATCATCCACATAAGTAAATTGTCGGGCCGTGTTAATGCCCAAACACCATTCTAGCTAGAAAGAAACGTGCTGCTCTCCGTACGTTCCCTTCTCCCGTTTTAGACTCCGCCGATGTGTGAGGCTCGCGAAGTCACGCTATACACAAAGCTATGCCTAAACAGGCTATGCTTTGATCATCCCACAAGGCCTGCTTTTCAACAAAGCCTTAATCATATACATCTTAGCATGCCACATCATCACTCCATATCACACTACCAATCCTTTGCTGAAATATATGAAAGGGTGTTAAGCAAGAGAATAAATTCTCCGCCACCAAACATTCATACATTCGACAGAAAATCAATAAATACAATATAAAGGAGTACAATGTCAGACACACATTCCATTTATAAGCTTATGCTCTGGGTCTGAGTGAAAGCCAAATCCGTACAAATCAGCACTACATCCGAATAACTACCATTTTAGCCCCGTCTTGGGAGCAAATCAATCAAGGGCCTCAACACTAGTTACCCATTCGATGTGAAGATCGTCGGTCTTCAATCGCCATCTTCAATTCTTCGAATGTCGTATCATTATTTGGAATGAGAGCAAACTCGGATTTTCCAAATAACTCTCGCATATATAAATTTGAAAACCATTTCATATCGTTGTTAATAATTTATAACGATCTATCGCTATTTTTACTTTACATACACATCCTAAACATAACAATGTATATTTTCCTCTTCCATTTTTCAATTTACACCAAATGTATATTTGGTTTCATATTTTTTTCTAATGAAAATCCATTCATTAGAGATGTAAATTTCTAATCTTATTATTTACATTGAAAAATGTAGATTCCTATTCCTATACTATTTACATTGAGAAATGTAAACTTATACTTCAATGTATTATTATATTGAAAATGTAACTTTTATTTCATATTCTATTTGCATTGGAAAATGTAAATTCCTAATCATTCTTTTGTTTACATTGAAAAATGTAAACTATTTTATTTGCATATAAAAATATAATTTCTATTTCATCCTTATTTACATTGAAAAATGTCGGTTTTTATATTACACCAATTACATATAAAAATGTAACTTCCTATTTTCCTTTTATTTACATTAAGAAAAATGTAACTTTTCTAATATTTACGTTAAGAAAAATGTAAAACTTTTATAATCCTTATCTTATTTTATTAAAAATGTAACTTTCTTTTATAACAAACTTGGAGGTGAAAATATTCATTTCATTATTAACACATAACGATGTGAAAATAACGTCAATTTCTAAGTTATCCATTTATATTTTAATATGGGCCAGACCTATCACATTAGGCCTACAACTTGTGGATGCTGGATAGGCCGGTCGGTTCCGGGCAGACTTCTCCCACAAGTTGGGCTTAACCTCGTGTCTTGGCCCAATTTGTATTTGCGCACTTGGACCTCTCACATTAGGCCCAACATTTGTGGCTGTTGGATATGCCGGTCGGGTCCGGGCAGACTTCCACCACAAATGTGACCTAACCTCGTGTCCAAATACAATTTTAATTAATCATTATAATTGTTCTACTAAAAATATTATTTTAAAATGTTTCACATTTCAAAATATCTTGATTTTGGAATATTCTATATTTCCAAAATAACTTGATTTCAGATACTATAACTTACCCTTTTCAAATCTTAATAAAACTTGGTACTTTCTCAATTTCTATACTTCCATATAAAAAATGTGATTTTAATACATGTCAAATCTACTTTTTAATTGCATAAAAGATCGTTTATTTTTCTAAGTTATATTTGTGTTAAGGGACACAATTAAAAAGACATTCGTTTTTATGTTAACACAATTCCATCTTGATTTGAATATTTTAATGAATTCCCTTTTGACATAAAAATGTGATTTTTATGTTAACACAATTTCATTCTACTTTGAATATTTTAATGAATTCACTTTTTTAATCTGACATAAATGTTCTTTCAAATTTTTATCATAAATGTTCTTGCTAATTTCACATAAATGTTCTTCAAATTTTTAACATAAATGTTCTTTCAAATTTAACATTAATGTTCTTTCTAATTTAACATAAATGTTCTTTCTAATTTTTAACATATAAAAATGTAATTTTTATTTTACGTTGCAAATTCATACCTTGATTACATATAAAAATGTAATTTTTATTTTGTATTGCAAAATCTCATCCTTTAATGACATATAAAAATGTAAATTTTATATGCAATATAAATTTCATGTCTTTTCATTACATAAAATGTAATTTTTATATGCGATATAAATTTCATGTCCTTTGATTACATAAAAATGTAATTTTTATATACGGTACAAATTTCATATCTTTTGATTACATAAAAATGTAATTTTCTATTATTTCAACTAAAATCAATGTTAATGTCATTCATTTCTTTTTTTAAACAAAAATCATTGTTAATGCAAAATTTGTTCTTTTTATTCACATGAGAAATGTAAATAAAGTTTCATAGCTAAATTTGTTTTTTTATTTTCATGTACATAGTCATGACACTATAATAATGTTCCATTTCTAATGTATTAACATGACACTAAAAATGTGTTTCTATTTTGTTGTGTCAAAATTATGCTCTTTTATAACGTCAAAAATATGTGCTTTTAATACGAACCAAAAATATGTTCTTTTAATACGAACAAAAATATGTTCTTTTTATAACATACAAAAATGTGTCCTTTTATAACGTACAAAAATGATACTTATGTTTGAAATGAAACGACGCTTAGAATTTTATTTGAACAGAATGACATAAAAAAAATCATTTTTTATTTTATTATAACAACACGATGCTAAAAATCAAATCTTTCATTTTAACAAAACGAAGTTAAAAATCCAACCCTTTTATTTTAACAAAACGATATTTTTAATATCAACAAAGCGATATTAAAAAGATAATCTTTTTAATATGAACAAACAAAGACATTAAAAATCTTTCCAACAATTCAATAAACAAATATGACGAATTTGGTTTAATCTACTTCCCACATACACAAATCCAAATGTTAAACACATCAATTCTAAGGAACCATTCGTATATATGTATATAAATCTCAATAAAAATGAGATTTTGATCGCATTGACAAACTGAAACAATAGAACTGAAATAAGAAGTAAATAGCAGCGCAACATCAGATCTGAAATAATAGATCTGGAATTAATAATAAATTTCATCGCGAATTTAGAACATAAATTTGAATCTCAATAAACATGAGATTCAAATCGTATCAACCCAAACGAATATATCAAACACAACGGAAATGCATAAACAGATAAATCCTAAATTACCATAGCGCAGAATAATATACATATAGCGATTCAGAGGCAAGAATAGTAATTAAAATATAATTATTTATAAGAATAGATATGATTTCTCACCTTGCTTTAAATCAGATCTGAAAATCCAAACAATTTCAAAAACAGCCCCAATCAGTTCCAACACGATCTACTCGACGATACGGTTCCACAGGATCTGAAATTTTTAGATTCCGATGTCGTATGAGTTAAATATCAATGTTTAAAAATAAAATCAAGATTTGCGACGTTTAAAAGTGTTGTATTCACCAATTCATACCTTGGCCATTTATTTTCAGTTTTGTTCAAAACTTTGAATCAAGTTTTCTCGGTCTATGGTTGATGATTTTACGAACGGTTTGCGGCAAAACAACCAGCTACGAGAGGGCTTTGGGCACCCCAAATGGTGTAGGGTGCGGCGACCTATGTGGTGTGTGGTTTGGGTGCAAAGGCGGCGGGTTCGTGGGTTCGCGGAGGGAGCTAGAGGGCACGAGAGAGTTTGGGATTGGTATCAATGGAAAGAGGAGATCAAGATCTTCAAAAAGTTTAACTGTGGCCAAGGCTAATTCTTCATGGATTGGTAAGGAGGAGAGAAGGTAGAAGGGTTTAGGCGGCTATGGGTTCGGTTGATTCGGGAAGAAGAAGAACGATGCCGTACTTTATATAATAAAATATTATTTTATTCCTTAATTTTCCAATAAAGGCCCGTTTGGCCCGAACTCAGAATTAGGCATGCTTACTATCTATCTTAATGTTTTGACATCTTCTAAACGCAATGGCGCTAGTAGCAAGGCCCAATTTCGAAGTCTACAGCAGGTTTACTTTATTTTTAATATAAATCACTTAATTTTTAATTCAATCGTACATGAAAATTCACCGGGGTCACAAATTAACTTCAAAAATTCGCAAAAAATATATTTAGCTATTTTTTGACACTGCGGACCTAGGAAAATTAATTTCGTTCAATTCTGAGCCTATATGAAATTTTAATGAATTTTTAAATTCAAAAATTATCAATTTACACTGAAAAAATCAATTATAATTATATATTAATTCTAAAAATTACCGAAAAATCATTTTTAGCTTTGTTTTGACGATACGAACCGAACAAAATTAATTTTGTTCAATTTGGAGACCGTTTGCAAAATTTCAATTTTCAAGGTGAATATATATTTAATATTAAAGATAATTTTTTATACCAATAATTTCCAAAACTCGAAAAATAAGTGTTTACTGTTTTCCAATGTAGAAACATCATTCGGAACTCAATGGAAGTGGTTTCGAGTCCAAATTCCTTTGTATGCAAAAAATAGTGTTTTTGACCTTTGTAAATTTCCTAGCGACCTTTCTAATTTTTTATTTGGGCATAACTTTTGATTCCCGCTATGAAATTTCGATTTTTTAGATTAGTTAGAAAGATATTTTTAAATAGATTCTAATATTTTTGGTTTCACTAAAATCCGATTTATTTTGCATCCTGTACTGTCAGTCAAAGTTCAAGTTTGACTTTTCAAACTACCGCGTTATTTCTAACTCCTTTTATAATTAAAATTAAATTATTCATTCTAATTTCGATTTAAATCAATTTTTAATCATTACTATTCTAAATAAATTATTTTAAATATCAAAAACTCAATAAAATTTGTTAAAATAAATTTTTAAATTTACCCCTAAAATTCAGGGTTGTTACAAGTGTAAAGCCCAAAAATATTTACACCAAACCTAGCTATTCCTATATTTTACCTCCCTTCCTCATTGTGCCTTGCTTAGTCTCCACGAGTCTTCCCCTCCTCCTTAGAAAATTTGGTTCCTCCTTCTAACATCTTTAAAGAAGGGGCAAACTATTGGAGAGATCATCTAGTTGGTTTTTTCTTGATTCTGAAGTTCCTGTAGTTGATGTCCGTATTCAATGTTGTAAGGCTTGGAAATTGAGAGGTGCTATAAGAGTCAATGTTGTAAATGGTATATATTACTTTAAATTCTCATTGACGGATGAGAGAAGGAAGGTTTTGGAGTCAGACCCGGCGATTATTGGAGGAAGACCTTTATTGTTACTTCTTGGAGTGCAACGGTAGAGCATGCTAGAGAACGTGTGGCTTCCATTCCTGTATGGACAATCTTTACAAGAATTCCCTCGGCCTCCAAATTCTTCCTAGATTGAATTGGCTAGCTAGTAGAATAGGGAATTTTAAATGCTTTGATACGAACACGGAGACAAGGAAAAATCTCATCTTTGCTAAAATTTTGATTGAAATAACATCGTGCAAGCCTTTACCAAAAAAGCTCAAAGTGTCTATTGAAGGCTATGATTTCTTTGTTGATGTACAATACTCTTGGAAATCGGAAATGTGCACTAAATGTCAATGCTTTGGACATCTTCTAGAAATTTGTACGCACGTTGTTTCCTCTAAGGTACATTCTCCTCTCATGAAGCCTCCTTCTAGTATTTGGGTTAAAAAGAACAAGGTTATAGATATACCAACGGATAAGGAACAAAATTTAGCTAAAGAAATGAAGGGTAATGATACTTTCTGTGTTGATTTATTAAACGAAAACGAAGATGTTTCAACTGATGGGGTTTCTGAAGATGTTGGTATTCATTGGATGTTTGATGATAGATCGTGGGTTCACATTGTTTCTGGAATGAGATATGATCAATATGAAAATGAGTACTGTAAATATGTAATGGACATTGAGGCGGATTCTAGGAGATTGAAATATCAAGTAGTGGGAGGTAGCTTTGAGCTCATTTGGGCGGGTGTTCTTGGTGAGAAGAACATGAGACTCTTCCTGGATTCTACTTGGGATTGGGTGTGTGAGTTTCGCAGTCCTAACCCGTGCTTTGTGCCAAACCTTGCTGAGCTTTTTTCTGAGTATGTCAATGTTATAGGTACTGATAGTGATTCCTCCAGCTACTCCACTCTAGTGGGGGATTAATTGTTAGGTCCTGATAATAGTTGAAACCTTCTTTTTCTCTCATGTTCTATATAGATATTATGTTCTGGCACTTCAAACCAGATGGAGTTTCTATGCCTGCGCAGAACTTTACTTCTTTTTTCTATTTCTAATAAAAGTGGTACGACAACTATAAAATCTATCTTACCATGCCAAAAAAAAAGATAAAATAAGATAAAAACAGTAGTCCTAGGAAAGGTTATGTCGTAAATGCTCAGCATACCTTCTCTCTGAAAAATTTCGCCATCAACAGTCGCTAGCCTGAAGGTGCCATTATCAAGCTTCTGTTAGATGGCGTAGGGCCCTTCCCATTGGGTCCCATATGCACGTGAGTCGGGAAGACCCATTTTAGAACGAGATCCCCGACATCGAAGGTCTTGGGTCGGACCCTCTTGTTGTAATATCGAGCAACCCTACACCAATGGGCTCCGGCACGGAGGTTTGCTTCTTCCCTTTTTTCATCAATCATGTCTAATGATTTCAAGAGGGCTTTGTTTGATAGTGGGTTATAGTATGTGGTTCTATGAGAAGGAACTTCAAGTTCTATAGGAATGACTGCTTCCAAGCCGTAGGACAAGGCAAAAGGACTATGGCGCGTGGCAGTTTTATGGGTGGCTGGATAGGCCCATAAGGCTAACGGTAATTCATCAACCCACTTGCCTTTGGCTTGTTCCAGGCGCTTCTTCAGGATAGACTTGATAATCTTGTTGACAACTTCAGCCTGTCCATTAGACTGCGGATGTGTAACACCCCGTGTATTCTATAACAGTGAAATTCACAAATTAAAATATAATTAATTTCAAATCAAAGAATTAAGGGAAACGAGATACGCCATTGTGTTCGTCTCGGAAAAATACGCGAAATAGAGTCCGAGTTTTCGAAAAACGGAGTCCGTATGAAGAAGATATGGCCTCCGGAAGTTTCAGAATTCAGGTTTAATTCAAACAGACGAAAACAGCTCAGAAAAATAAGTTTAAAATTCAAAATCGGGCCCAATTGGCCAGGGCGGGAAAATTCTCGCCTAAGGCACCCAGGTCGACTTGGCAGTCGACCTGGGCTAGCCAGGTCGACAGGGCTGTCGACCTGGGTAACCGTGTCGACTGCCAAGTCGACACGGTGTCGACTGGGCTGTCGACCTGGCCCTAGAGCCAGGTCGAACCCAGCCCACCCTGGCTGGCCTGCTCTGTGTTTGGTCGATTTTCTGAACCTTGCCTTGTCACTAGGGCTAGGTGTTAGCTCCTGGTTGGCCTCTCCTTCAAACGAACGGCTATTATTGAACCAAGCTTCATCGACGGTCTAAATCAACTCACAAACTCTATAAAAAGGACCTAAGACTAACCCTAATTCACACAAACTAAAATGGAGCCGATACCGTCATGTTGCTGAGGAGAGACTAAAGGTAGCCGTCGGAAATTGAGAGGCAATTAGGAGAATAAACAAAAGCTTAAAGCAACGTCAAATCAATCAAAGCAACGCCTACAACAAAGGATAGCATCTCCAAATTCAGAATTCAGATTTCTGAATTGAAAATTCGCCATACGCTGTAAGTAGAGTGCTATTCCGATGTGAATTAAATAATTGTGTTGATTTGTGTAATGTAAGAAATGGAATTGTGGCGATAATAATCTATATTTGTATGTTGCTTTGATGCAAAACGATTTGGGAATATTATGGTATACGATTGGATATTTGCAAGTACGCGATTTGCGTTGGAAACGAAATGGAATTGTGGCGATAATGACTTATATTTGTATGTTATTTTGATTCTAACGATTTGGCAATGCTATGGTTTGATTCATACAAGTATGTGGCTTATGTTGACAACCACATGTTGTGGAATTTTGATTGGGACTTATGCAAGCATATGATTCATATTGAGAAACTACATGTTTGTGGTAGTTATTTACAACACCCATTTGATAATTGCAAGCATATGATTCATGTTGAAAGTAACAACTATATGTTGTAATAATTTATTTAAGATTCATGCAAGTATATGATTCATGTTAACAACTATATGTTGTAATAATTTATTTAAGATTCATGCAAGTATATGATTCATGTTAACAACTATATGTTGTAATAATTTATTTAAGATTCATGCAAGTATATGATTCATGTTAACAACTATATGTTATGATATTTTAATTGGAATTCATGCAAGTCCATGATCTATTGTTATGACAACATGATGTAAAATTCTATGGTCATCTTTAGTGTAATTTGATTCACCTAAGTATTATGATTCATATGAAGTTATGTTGGAATTGGCATCATAGTTCAAGTATAAAAATCATATTTTTGTGATAGTGACAAAAGCACACATCTTTGTAAATTTGTATTAATTTTATGAACATGACTAAACTATGTTCGTTATTATGCCCAATTGAAAAACAAGTTTTTAGGCTCATGTTGCTATCACAAGTTACATTAGAATTACATTCCTCTTACAAGTTTGCATAGATAAAATAAAAACCATGATGTAAGTTTAGATATATTTATGCTATAATTCTATGAATAGAATGAAAACCATGATTCATATAAGGATTAAGTTGGAATAATTCTAGTTGAACTATACTTTTGTATTAGTAACAAAAGTAAGCACCTTTGTAAGCATATAGTAATTTTATAAACATGATTTGCTTATGTTTAACATTATGCCTAAGTAAAAATATAGGTTTATGTTGTAGTTAAGACTATGTGTCAATAATGATATCTAATTTAGTTAGATTCTTAACTTAACTACAAGTTTACATGGTTTGATTCATGTCACTTATGCTTTATGACCAAAGTATATGTTACTACAATGCAAGTACACCAGTTTCTATTTTGTAGTTCCAACGTTATGTTGCAAGTTCATGCGTCCACATTCCCCTTTTTGTGTATATAATCACGTTTTAAGCCTCCCCTTTTTCACGTGGCTAAGTTGGGCTTAAAAGGCTAAGCCCAACATATATTATAATAAACGAACGTATTAAACGGGGGAAATAGCGTTGGGCCAAATTAATTAATTAATAAATGAAAATATAAAAGTAGATGGGCCCAAATTCAAGAATGGGTTGGGCCCATGATTGGTGTAAACCTTTACACCATTAGCTTAAATTGATTTTGAATAATGGGCCGCAAATATTTACATATAAGAAAATAAAGAAAAGAGAAAAATATGTAAATGTAGAAAATACGATGTGTTTAACCCGAGGTTGGATTGAGTTGTGATGTAAACCTGCCCGGAACCGCCCGGCTGTCCAGTAGTCACAACAATACCTATCCAATGTGGGTGGTTAAACATGGAGCCCAATAAGGACCCGAGGTTAGACTGAGTTGTGGCGTAAGACTGCCCGGACCCAACCGGCAACAGGCAGCCACAACAATACCTGTCTAATGTGAGAGGTCAAGGCTTTAATAAGACAATTAAGGCTGAGTCAGGATTGATAGGATTAAGTAAATTATATTAATACTTAATCAAAATGGAACATGCTAAACTAAACAGACTGATTGGGGGGTTAGGTTTATAAAACACTTAACCAACTTAGCATGTTGGCTAGAAATAGAAAACCTAGTAGCGGAGGACCCTTTTCGCAGTAACCCTACAAGGTATCATGATACCCTGAAACTAGGCAGGGTGGGGCACGATTACTGGGCTGATTGTAAGAGGTCAAATCGACGGCGGTGGTGCAGCAGTGTAGGTTCTAACGGGGTGCGGGCGTGCACACACACCGGCGCAGAAAAATAAGGCACTGGGCACCAGTAGCATACCTGTGCATTCTAGGATTGTGTCGGGCCGCCACCATGGGACTTGATACACCCCATGGTGGGACCAGCATAGGTAACTACAACATCGGGGGCCGTAAGACACATGTAACTATGCGAGTTGGAGCCGATCATCATAAAATGGATCACTTCACCCTGATTATGGGGTGCCTGTTGGGAACTAGTTTATATGGGTACAGAGATTACTATGAGGTACGACAGTATATTCGACCCTAGACAACTTAACTAAGTATATGGTGCTTTCCCATTTCTAGTTTATACTTATCATACCCAGTTCTTTATTCATAGACTGAATAGTCCTAGACTTACTCAGGCTTTATGTCTGACTCTACTTTTCTTTCGTCTTCTTTTCTTCCGTTCCCCCCCCCCCCCAGGTCCACAGGGAGGGAATACCGCAGCTTGACCAGCCTTCATATCCAGCTTGAAGAGAAAGAATGTATTGCTTGGATCTTTTCGTTTTGGACTATGGCTTTGGACAGCAACTATGGGACTTTTGCAGTTTATTTATGTTTCCTTTATGCTTCTTTAAATAATGTAATCAAGACAGTTATGAAGATGTTATGTTTTTTGGAAGTATTATAAAACAAATTATGGCATGGATTGTGTAACACATATTTTAATGAAATAAAAGTTGTTGTTTTCCGCTGTTCAAAAATATGTGTTTTATATCTGTCTTGTATATCTGTGACTTATACTTATAAACCTCCACCAAAATTAGGGCATTCCCTTTGAGAGTGACCCTAACGGAGGTGGGGTGTTTCACTTGGTATCAGAGCATAGGTTTACCAGATAAGATAAAAAGTTTTGAAAAATTATTTTCAAAAAGGAAATTTAAAGAAGCATTTTTAAAAGAAAAATATTATTTTGTTTTAAAAGGCAAAGTCCCCCCAAAGCCATAGGTACTATCTTCTATCCTTCGTTTTGAATCTATCCTTTCTGTTTCAGCATGTCTGGAGACCTTACTCCCCAGCTGTTGACGCTTTCACTCCTCCTCCTCCACGTAAACCAGCAAGCGGAAGAGTCCCAGAGTAGGAAGACGAATAATAGTCAAACAAGAAAGGAACGTAACAGTAATAACAAGAAACGGGAAAAAAGGAAATGCAATTTTTGTGGTACGGAAGGGCACATAGCCAAGGATTGTAGAAAGAGGAAAAGAAAGCAAGGAGAATGTTTTCATTGTGGGGAGACTGGACACATCAGCAAAGACTGCCCTGAGAAGACAGACTTTGAGAAGGGCGGGAAAGACAACAAGTCCCGAGAGAAGAGGAAGTGTAAATTCTGTGGCAAAGTGGGGCACTTAGTGAAAGATTGCCGGAAAAAGAAGGCCAAGGAGAATGGTGGGTGCTTTTCTTGCGGTGAGACAGGCCATAGGGCTAAGGACTGCCCAAAGAAACGAGGACAGGGGTAGAGGGCTGGATCCACCTCGGGGGCGCAGGTTCATGTGCTAGAAGCGCCACCTCTGCAACAGCGAGGTATAAATACTTCTGTAGAAAGTATAGTTTATCTTTATGATCACCCCGTTCGCACTTTATTTGATTCTGGTGCATCACACTACTTTATCTCGTCTGCTTTAGTAGAATCTCTGCACCTAAAAACAAGTACGGTAGAGGACCCCTTAATTGTTTCAAACCCAATTGGGGGCCCAGCTCACTTGTCTATGATCTGTTTGGGATTGAAAATTTCTATTCTAAGCGTAGAATTTGAATGTAGTGCCTTTGTTTTGGGCTTTTCGGGATATGGTTTGATTTTGGGCATGGATTGGCTATCCAGTAATGGGGCCATCCTTGATTGTGAGAAAAGGGTTGTTAGGCTCCTAACCCAGCTCGGTAACACTTTGGAAATTACTTGTAATCCCTCGTATGCGGTTATGCTTAGTTATCTTGAATCGCTAGATGCCTCTGTCGACAATTTGCAATCAGTTAGAGTGGTCTGGGAATATCCGGATGTCTTCGAAGAGGTGAAGGGCTTGCCTCCGAAGTGGGAGATAGACTTCCTCATATACCTTGTAGATAATGCAAAGCCCGTTGCGTTGCCCGTTAGACACATGGCTCTGCGAGAAAGGAAAGAGCTCAGTAAACAGATTAAAGAGCTTCTAGAGAAGGGGTTCATTAGAAGGAGCATTTCAGAATGGGGTGCTCTAGTAGTGTTCGCCACTAAGGCAGAAGGTTCATTTCGCTTATGCATGAGTTGTGGAGAATCACTTTAGTAAGTACATTTGGCAACATGCTTGGCATTTATTTCCAAAAGATAGTTCCTTTACGTGGAATACCTGATAATGAGTGGACGAGATCCAAGATTCACTAGTGAATTTTGGAGAGCTTGCATGAAACCATGAGTACGCCGTCATGCTTGAACCGAGTATACTAGATGTAGAGTAAGTGAAAGAGGAACGAGAGGCAACAGTGAAATAGGTTCCAACTCATATTTTGGAAACAAGAATTAAGAAGCTACGAAATTGTGAAGTTAAAGACAGACAAAGCATAATGGAGTTAAGCTCAAGAAATGCGACCTAGAAGATTGAAGACTAGATTCGTGCATCATATCTCTTCTTAAGAGTATATCCTTGATCCCTCTCTTCCTGTAGAGCTCACTTGCATGCTGTCTTTTGTGTATATCCTCTCGGTCCTATTCTTAATCCAATTTTTGTTGCAAACCCATAGGGAGTAAGACTCATCTGTTAGTAACACATGTTGGGGCTTGAGGGTGTTCGTTGGATTGACCAAACTTTTTGGGTTTTATAGGATACAGATTGGTCTTAGGAAGGGACTCCCTTGTGACCTAAAAGGAGTCCATCATGCTTAGTTTCCTAGAATCATATATAGTGGTTGGGTTGAGTAATTCTTTGGGTGTCAGTCTGATGTTGATTTCGGTCTTCGGGGCTGATGCTTAGAGAGTTCTTCTCCTAATCAATATATATGTGGCATAGATCTCCAGTTTTGACATTGCCTAATGGGCACAAAGTTTTTACTTGCTTCTATCATTCGACTATACCTTTAGGTAGGACCATTTCCTATCATTGAGAAAATTGGGAAAATGGCCTATAGATTAGAGCTACCCGAAAAATTGGCCGGAGTTCACAACGTTTTTCATGTTTCACATCTCCGAAAATGTCTACATGAGTCTGCTGAAGTGGTAGAGCCAAATATCCTAGAAGAAGCTGAAGTGGAGCGCGAAGCAACCGTGAGGAAAGTTCCAACCCGCATATTAGGAACGGAAGTGAAGAAGCTACGCAACCGCGAAGTCAAGCTCGTCAAAGTTCAGTGGAGCGACGCCAAGGGAGACGCGACTTGGGAAACTGAAGCTAGAATACGCACTGCCTACCCTTTTCTTTTCGAGGGTACATCCTTGATCTTTCTTTTTCCTTAAGTTGCGCTTTTATCTATCTTTTTAGGTATATTTCCTCAACCTTATCTTTTAGGTAGAAACCCTTTGAATGAAAACATGTAATTGAAACATGTTATGGATGATGGTTGCAAGTGGTTGCAAGTGATTGCTAGTGGTTGCTCGTGGTTGCATATACACACACAATCTAGGTTTTAGATCGGCTCAGTCACTTCATATTGCATATGCATATATGTTTGCATTCGTATATGGTTGAACTTTAATGTGTTGTCATAATGGATTCATGGCACTTACATAATTCGCATTAAGGAGGTCAACTGAATCAGTAGACCGCCTGATTTTGCATTAGATAAGTACATGTACACACACACTTCGCATATGATTATGAAGCATTAGAAGTCTTTTAAGGACAATGGATACTCGTGTTTGATGGATGAGTAGATGGATGTTAGGATATATATATATATTCTTCCTAAACTTGAAGATTTCGGGGACGAAATCCTTTTAAGTGGGGGAGAATGTAACACCCCGTGTATTCTATAACAGTGAAATTCACAAATTAAAATATAATTAATTTCAAATCAAAGAATTAAGGGAAACGGGATACGCCATTGTGTTCGTCTCGGAAAAATACGCGAAATAGAGTCTGAGTTTTCGAAAAACGGAGTCCGTATGAAGAAGTTTTGGCCTCCGAAAGTTTCAGAATTCAGGTTAAATTCAAACAGACGAAAACAGCTCAGAAAAACAAGTTTAAAATTCAAAATCGGGCCCAATTGGCCAGGGCGGGAAAATTCCCGCCTAAGGCACCCAGGTCGACTTGGCAGTCGACCTGGGCTAGCCAGGTCGACAGGGCTGTCGACCTGGGTAACCGTGTCGACTGCCAAGTCGACACGGTGTCGACTGGGCTGTCGACCTGGCCCCAGAGCCAGGTCGAACCCAGCCCACCCTGGCTGGCCTGCTCTGTGTTTGGTCGATTTTCTGAACCTTGCCTTGTCACTAGGGCTAGGTGTCAGCTCCTGGTTGGCCTCTCCTTCAAACGAACGGCTATTATTGAACCAAGCTTCATCGACGGTCTAAATCAACTCACAAACTCTATAAAAAGGACCTAAGACTAACCCTAATTCACACAAACTAAAATGGAGCTGAGACCGTCATGTTGCTGAGGAGAGACTAAAGTTAGCCATCGGAAATTGAGAGGCAATTAGGAGAATAAACAAAAGCTTAAAGCAACGTCAAATCAATCAAAGCAACGCCTACAACAAAGGATAGCATCTCCAAATTCAGAATTCAGATTTCTGAATTAAAAATTCGCCATACGTTGTAAGTAGAGTGCTATTCCGATGTGAATTAAATAATTGTGTTGATTTGTGTAATGTAAGAAATGGAATTGTGGCGATAATAATCTATATTTGTATGTTGCTTTGATGCAAAACGATTTGGGAATATTATGGTATACGATTGGATATTTGCAAGTACGCGATTTGCGTTGGAAACAAAATGGAATTGTGGCGATAATGACTTATATTTGTATGTTATTTTGATTCTAACGATTTGGCAATGCTATGGTTTGATTCATACAAGTATGTGGCTTATGTTGACAACCACATGTTGTGGAATTTTGATTGGGACTTATGCAAGCATATGATTCATATTGAGAAACTACATGTTTGTGGTAGTTATTTACAACACCCATTTGATAATTGCAAGCATATGATTCATGTTGAAAGTAACAACTATATGTTGTAATAATTTATTTAAGATTCATGCAAGTATATGATTCATGTTAACAACTATATGTTGTAATAATTTATTTAAGATTCATGCAAGTATATGATTCATGTTAACAACTATATGTTGTAATAATTTATTTAAGATTCATGCAAGTATATGATTCATGTTAACAACTATATGTTATGATATTTTAATTGGAATTCATGCAAGTCCATGATCTATTGTTATGACAACATGATGTAAAATTCTATGGTCATCTTTAGTGTAATTTGATTCACCTAAGTATTATGATTCATATGAAGTTATGTTGGAATTGGCATCATAGTTCAAGTATAAAAATCATATTTTTGTGATAGTGACAAAAGCACGCATCTTTGTAAATTTGTATTAATTTTATGAACATGACTAAACTATGTTCGTTATTATGCCCAATTGAAAAACAAGTTTTTAGGCTCATGTTGCTATCACAAGTTACATTAGAATTACATTCCTCTTGCAAGTTTGCATAGATAAAATAAAAACCATGATGTAAGTTTAGATATGTTTATGCTATAATTCTATGAATAGAATGAAAACCATGATTCATATAAGGATTAAGTTGGAATAATTCTAGTTGAACTATACTTTTGTATTAGTAACAAAAGTAAGCACCTTTGTAAGCATATAGTAATTTTATAAACATGATTTGCTTATGTCTAACATTATGCCTAAGTAAAAATATAGGTTTATGTTGTAGTTAAGACTATGTGTCAATAATGATATCTAATTTAGTTAGATTCTTAACTTAACTACAAGTTTACATGGTTTGATTCATGTCACTTATGCTTTATGACCAAAGTATATGTTACTACAATGCAAGTACACCAGTTTCTATTTTGTAGTTCCAACGTTATGTTGCAAGTTCATGCGTCCACATTCCCCTTTTTGTGTATATAATCACGTTTTAAGCCTCCCCTTTTTCACGTGGCTAAGTTGGGCTTAAAAGGCTAAGCCCAACATATATTATAATAAACGAACGTATTAAACGGGGGAAATAGCGTTGGGCCAAATTAATTAATTAATAAATGAAAATATAAAAGTAGATGGGCCCAAATTCAAGAATGGGTTGGGCCCATGATTGGTGTAAACCTTTACACCATTAGCTTAAATTGATTTTGAATAATGGGCCGCAAATATTTACATATAAGAAAATAAAGAAAAGAGAAAAATATGTAAATGTAGAAAATACGATGTGTTTAACCCGAGGTTGGATTGAGTTGTGATGTAAACCTGCCCGGAACCGCCCGGCTGTCCAGTAGTCACAACAATACCTATCCAATGTGGGTGGTTAAACATGGAGCCCAATAAGGACCCGAGGTTAGACTGAGTTGTGGCGTAAGACTGCCCGGACCCAACCGGCAACAGGCAGCCACAACAATACCTGTCTAATGTGAGAGGTCAAGGCTTTAATAAGACAATTAAGGCTGAGTCAGGATTGATAGGATTAAGTAAATTATATTAATACTTAATCAAAATGGAACATGCTAAACTAAACAGACTGATTGGGGGGTTAGGTTTATAAAACACTTAACCAACTTAGCATGTTGGCTAGAAATAGAAAACCTAGTAGCGGAGGACCCTTTTCGCAGTAACCCTACAAGGTATCATGATACCCTGAAACTAGGCAGGGTGGGGCACGATTACTGGGCTGATTGTAAGAGGTCAAATCGACGGCGGTGGTGCAGCAGTGTAGGTTCTAACGGGGTGCGGGCGTGCACACACTCCGGCGCAGAAAAATAAGGCACTGGGCACCAGTAGCATACCTGTGCATTCTAGGATTGTGTCGGGCCGCCACCATGGGACTTGATACACCCCATGGTGGGACCAGCATAGGTAACTACAACATCGGGGGCCGTAAGACACATGTAACTATGCGAGTTGGAGCCGATCATCATAAAATGGATCACTTCACCCTGATTATGGGGTGCCTGTTGGGAACTAGTTTATATGGGTACAGAGATTACTATGAGGTACGACAGTATATTCGACCCTAGACAACTTAACTAAGTATATGGTGCTTTCCCATTTCTAGTTTATACTTATCATACCCAGTTCTTTATTCATAGACTGAATAGTCCTAGACTTACTCAGGCTTTATGTCTGACTCTACTTTTCTTTCGTCTTCTTTTCTTCCGTTCCCCCCCCCCCAGGTCCACAGGGAGGGAATACCGCAGCTTGACCAGCCTTCATATCCAGCTTGAAGAGAAAGAATGTATTGCTTGGATCTTTTCGTTTTGGACTATGGCTTTGGACAGCAACTATGGGACTTTTGCAGTTTATTTATGTTTCCTTTATGCTTCTTTAAATAATGTAATCAAGACAGTTATGAAGATGTTATGTTTTTTGGAAGTATTGTAAAACAAATTATGGCATGGATTGTGTAACACATATTTTAATGAAATAAAAGTTGTTGTTTTCCGCTGTTCAAAAATATGTGTTTTATATCTGTCTTGTATATCTGTGACTTATACTTATAAACCTCCACCAAAATTAGGGCATTCCCTTTGAGAGTGACCCTAACGGAGGTGGGGTGTTTCAGGATGTACAATCACCATATACTTTTTCTCGATGTGATACCTTTCACAGAAGTCTCTGAATTCTGAGTTGTCGAATTGAGTCCCATTATCAGATATGATAGTCCAAGGCAGATGAAACCGACATATGGTATCCCTGACAATAAATATGATGACTCGCTTTGTTGTGATTGTGTTTAACTATTCGGCCTCCGCCCACTTTGTAAAGTAGTCTACAGTCATGATCGCATATTCTGCACTACCTTTGATATTGGCAAACTTCCGGTGATATCTATTTCCCAAATGGCGAATGTCAAAGGGCTGACCATCTGAGTGAGCTATATTGGTGGGGATCGTGGAATTTGCGCAAATCACTTGCATTTATCACATCATCTAGAATAATTGGCTATGTCCTTGCTAATGGTCGGCTAGAATTACACATACCGCAGCACTTTCTTAGCCAGGGTTTGTCCTTCAGTATGAGTGCTATATTCTCCTTCATGCACTTCTTTCTAAATTCTCTTAACGTCATCGTTATCCACATATCGAAACATTCGAACGGAGAAACCCCTCCTTTAAAGTTGGTCTTCCTGGATGAAGCATCTAGAAGCTTATCGTATGAGGGCTTGTCTTTCATTCCTTCTTTCAGGGAGAGTGCCATATAGGAGAAAATTCTTGATGGGAGTCATTCAGGATTCCTTTTCAGGTTCAAGTTCTGACTGATCGCCTACATCTGATATATACTCGGAATGTTAAAAGTCTCAAACATGGACTAGTTTTGTTTCGCTCAGCTTGTCAGAAATGGCGAGTTTTGCAAATTTATTCGTCTTTTTGGTTTTCCTCTCTGGAAATGTGGGAGATTCAATACTGATTAAAGCCGTTCAGCAATCCTCGACCTGCTTAAGATAGGCGGCAAGTCTAACTCCTTTAGTTTGATACTCTTTCCGAACCTGAAATAGAATGAGTTGAGAATCACAAAAAGTATAAGCAATGTTATTATTAAGTCCCTCATGGGCTTAAGCCCAAAAATCAGGGATTCGTACTCGGAGTTGTTGTGTGTAGCTACGAAATTCAGTCTCAAGGCATAATAGATCAACCGCCCTTCAGGAGATAATAATACGATGGCAGCTTCAGAACGTCGATTGTTATAGGCTCCATCTGTATACATCTTCCAGGTGTATGATCTCAATTCGGTATTCGGGGGCTTAGTAACATCCTCCAAGCCGTCATTTTTCGGTGTGGTGAACTCGGCTATGAAATAGGCCAGTGTTGGTCCCCGGATGGACTTTCACAAGAAAAAGGTTAGGTTGAATTGACTAAGCTCAATATTCCATTTGAGCAGTCTTCCGCTTTCCTCAGGTCATTGCAAGACTTTGTCATAGTGCTTGGTCGGTGAACACCTTTATAGAGTGAGCCTAGAAGTAATGTCGGAGCTTTCGTGATGCAATCAGCAGACTATAGGAAAGCTTTTCAATGTTTGGATAGTTGCGTTCAACCCCTGTTAGTTTCTTGCTTACATAATAAACTATCCATTGTACCCAATCTTCTTCACGGATTAAGACCAAGCTGATTGCATGAATGGATACTGCTAGGTACACAATCAGATCTTCATGGTTAATCGGTTTGGACAAGATATGTGGTTTCTCCAGGTGGTTGAGTAAATTGTGAAAGGCATCGACACAATCAGATGTCCAGGCGAAGTTCTCTTTCCCTCTTTTGAACAATTCAAAGAAATGTAAGCACTTGTCGGTCACTTTGGACATGAATCGACCCATTGCTGCGACCTTGCCTGCCAAGGTTTGCACATCCTTGATTCTTCTAGTTTCCTGTATTCCCTTGATGGCTAAATATGATTAGGATTGATTTTGATCCCTCGAGAGCTGACTATAAAGCCCAAGAAATTTCCCGATGCTACTCCGAAAAAACACTTAAAGGGATTGAGCTTCATCCTGTATCTTCAGAGGATGTCGAACATCTCTAACAAGCCTCTAAAGTGATCGAATAATTGCCTCGACTTCACTAACATATGATCTATGTAAACCTCCTTGTTCTTCCTATCTAATCATGAAACATTCGGTTGACCAGACACTGATATGCTTCTCCCGCGTTCTTCAGTACGAATGGCATGGCCACGTAACAATATAGCCCAAGGTCGGTTATGAAGCTTGTATGTTCTTGATCCGGGACATGCATTGCAATCTGATTATACCCCAAGTATGCGTCCATTAATGAAATGAGTTCATGCCCCATGGTCTAATCAACCTGTTGATCAATCCAGGGTAATGGGAAGCTGTCCTTGGGGGCAGGCTTTATTCAAATCAGAGATGTCGATACAAGTCCGCAACTTCCTATTGGCCTTCTTCACAAGCACGGGATTTGCTATCCACATAGGATAAGTCGCATTTCGAATAAACCCATTGGCTTGAAGCTTTCCAATTTCTTCCTTTAGAGTAGCAGACCTGTCTGGGCTAAGAATCCGCCTCTTTTGTCTTATAGGGGTATATTTTGGGTCGATGCTAAGAGAATGAGTTACGATGGAGGGTGAAATCCCACACATGTCAGCATGGGCCCAGCAAACACGTCAAAGTTAGCACGGAGGAAATCGGTCAACTCCCTCGTCTGGAGAAGGTCAAGATGGGATCCAATCTTCAAGTCCCTCGTCGGGTTGTCATCGTCAATTGAGATCTCCATAGTAGTCTCATTCGGGGCTACCCTTATATATCCCAGTTCGTAGTCCTCTCATGGATCGATGTCCTCAAGCTGGCAGATGGATAGTTCTAGCCGGGATGTTTTCTGTAGCTTCTATGCTTCCTTCCCTCCACAAGAGGAGGGGTATCTTCTGTTTCTTTACTATTTTTGCTTCGCATTCCTTTCCATTCTGCCAAATAGTAAGCTCATCCTATTAACTGATCTCCTCGCACCGTTTTGATCCTTCCACCAGTCGGGAATGTCAAAAGCAGGCACCAAGGAGCAATGCAAGCTCTAAACTCAACTAGGGCCGGTCGCCCTAAAATGCATTGTATTGGGAGTTTATATTATTTACAACAAATGGTAGGATTCGTACTCTCATATGTCTCCATCTCCCAGTTCTACTGATTAGTCGATCATACCGACCAGCTCAGTGGACGTCCCATTGAAGCCACGTATCTGGCCCATGCATGGCTTCAAGTCCTTCAATTCCAACTTCATCTGGGCATACGCATGTCGGAACAAGATGTTTGCCAAGCTCCCATTGTCGTTCAAGACCTGTCATGCTGTAGTCAGGCCAATAATGGTCATTATGACCAACAAGTAAACGCTTGCGGCTTCTACACTGATCAATTCCCAATCGTGGAAATGATGTCATCGGTCATCGTCTTTCTTTGTTTATGGGAGTTGCTGCTCTAGCATGCTGGTTTTCGCAATGTCCAGATGTTTTGCGGAGTTGACATAACGTTCCATAGTCCGAATGCTTTGCCTCGCTAGATGAGATTCTCCCACTACAACAAAATGACCCTATTACAACGGTGGAACACCGTTGTAATATACATTTTACAACGGTGGGCAAACCGTCGTGTATTAAGAAGTTGTAATAGCCTAATATCTTTTACAACTTTTCTGCACTGTTGCAACACCGTTGTAATATGTATATTTTACAACTTTTTTCCACCGTTGTAATAAGTTTATTACAACAGTTATGCACCGTTGTTGTTTTAATTTTTACAACTAATTATAACCGTTGTGATATATTTTATCACAATTTTTATATTTTACAATTGTAATATATCCACAAATTATATACATATTACTAATAAAAGAATTCATTGCAGAACATATTATCTACAAAACTGAAGATATCAAACAAACTTAAAACATAAACCAAAACAATATATTATTAATTTCAAACTCATCATTTTTTTTACATAATACACTGACAAAACTGAAGATACAAAGACTTTATAACAGTTCTAACTTTCTTCTGCTCCTGTTAATCTCCTTGTGCTCCTTTTTCTCCTTAATATCCATTCCTAAGAAAGAAATTATCAAACTGTTAGTGCTGCAGTATAGATTTATGCATGTAATGAAAATTGAAAAAATGTGAGAGCACAAAATAAACAGCTAACAAACACGTGATAATATCACCTAACAAGCAGTCCACACATTCTACTTGTAGCAGCCCACATATTTACATCAACCACAACTAATTTGGACTCATTTAATAAGTTTTTTTTATAAATGAACTTGATTGAACAAGAACTATATAAGCGATCTTAGTTGAACTGAAGCTGTACAAAATGATAGATTTGAAGTTGGACTGAACGTGACAAGAAATGATACAAATCCAAATGTCCAAGGCTAATTGGCAGATATCCAAACTAGGAAGTTCAGTATAAGATCTGGCTTGACCGAAATCACTAAATATTAGATTTTATTACTCTCTTAGATAAATCTTACACTATTTCTGTAATGAACAGATAATTTATAAGGAATTTGAAAAGAGTAGACGAAATAAAAAGAGACTGGATGAAGCACTAGCCACATATCAAATAGTGTACAATCATGTTAGCTCTTTTATAACAAATTATTTCAACTCATGTAGCGATTTTGTTAACTGGAGTACGCATGTGGATGAAGATAACTCATAATTTTGCACATCAACAAAATTATATAGCTTATGGTTTCATATCCATACCTTCAAATAGAGCTTTGTGACCATGACTCATCTCTGCCAAGAACCAATCCTTTCTGATATTTGTAAACTTGAAATGATTTGATCACTTCCTATCAAAATGATAGCAAAAATTATTACTATTATTATAAACAACTGGAGACGTAAAACAAAATCAACCACTAAATGAAAGCAATCAATGAAAGAAATCTCTTTCCTGCAACCAATCTTGAACAATGAGTAATTTTCTTTTAACACCATTGCAGTTAATAAAAAACAATACTTTTTTTCAGCTCGTGTAAAGAGAAAGCATAAATTCTGTTGAAAAACTGAACAATAATATTGAACGTAACACAATTTTCTCAAAAGCAACGACACATAATTGAGGTCATCACTTGGTTTTGAATGCTTACAGGTTTCCCCAATAAAAATCATGATACCAACCATCACCTGATCCAAATAAATCATGTTTGAATAAAATATCTTCCTCCGGTGACAGACAGTGCTAACAATTGTTGGAAAAAACATGAATTCAACGACAATAATCAAGTAGTAATTATTTTTGACCACCGCATTTTATATCCTTCCTATATTTTCTGACCGTGGAGTCCCCTGTTTTATGAGTGAGCACAAACCATACAGAAAGGTATGTTTTAACACAACATATATGATGGATACACCATCCATATCATGCTAATATAACTATTCAACAATTTTCCTATTACTGAAAAAAATTCAATACCCAGTGTATGCAATATTCTACTAGGAAATGGACGTGAACTTTGTGATTTGGGGTAACATTATTCTGCCATGATAATTTTAGTTCAAAAATCTGTTTACCTTTTCATTGTTGTATACTGATGGTGAAGCAAGAAAAGATAAGAAATTAAAATGAAAGTAAAGGATATATATTTTTGTTTATTGCAGGTTTTGTTTCCTTACACATGGGGATATTAAATTTTGTTTCACAACCATTGCTTTGCAACCTTTTCTGCTACCCCATATATTGTATACCATCCATTTTAGTTTTAGTCAACTATTGTTACTGCAAATCATTACATTCTTTAACCAAGACAGGATGACAGATACACATGCTGGCATACGAGAAAGTTCTGAATTAATTTACATTTACTCCATTCTTTAAACCTTAACAGAATATTTCATCCATCACATATTATAACAGCAGGCCATATGAAAACAATATTGCATCCATCACAGAGATCAACTCAAAAGAATAACATGTAAATCACGCATTCAACATACGGGTTTCACTAAACAAGCATACTAGAAGATGTACAAACAACATGGCTGCATACAGAGGACTTAATGCCAAAGGGAAAGGGGAAAATACACTCACCGTGGGTTTAATCTCGATTTCATCCCTTTTGAGATCTCGATTTGGCCGCGAGATCCTCCTAGACTAGCTGCTCTCGCCCTCGAGTCCGTCTCCATCACGAATCCAACTACAAATCTGGTGCGAGGCATCGGATTGATCGATTTTCCCCCAATTTCCTATCGCTAGGGCTTCGGCCATTATTGTTGCCTTTTATTTTGAACGATATAAATGAAATATGACGGCTCGTTTCTCCTTTCTTACATTAACAAGGCTAGGGTTATTTTCGTGCCAAATGACAGCTTTGGCCCTAGGGTTTTATTGGGCTTTACAACCCTTAAGCCATTTTATAATACTTAAATCAATATTTACAACACTTGGACTAATTTCCATGTCGCACACACACACAATATACAAATTAGCATGAATATTTGTTCACAATTTAAAAAATGTTCAATTTTAATATATTCAATATGTACATAAATAAATGATTTATTTATTTATTCATTTATCCACCCTATATATATATACACACATATATATATATTTAATTGAGATCAATATTATAAATTAACTATCAAATATAATCTTAGTTATTAATCTCTTCTTCTTAATTATTAATCTCTACTTCTTAATTATTAATAGCAATCATTGATTATTCATGATTAGCATTAATTATTATATTTTAATTATTAACTATTTAATAGTAATTATGTAATATTAACTATATTTTTTAATTATTCTTCTTAATTGCTAAGTATTAAATATTACAGAGATTGATTATTAATTATTACTTCCTAATTGATTATTAATAACTATTGGTTATTAAATATAAATAATCAATATAAATGTATTAAATATTAATTATTAGTTGTTAGTTATATTAAAATATAGTCATATATTACAACAGCCAAAAAATAAAAGTTGTGATAGGCTTTTATTACAACTGTAAAAATAACACAGTTGTAAAAAATAAGTTTATTACAACTTTTCTGGAAAAAGTTGTAAAAAACATTTATTACAACGGTGATTTTACCACCGTTGTAAAATTAAAGTTGTAATATAGTGTTTTTGTTGTAGTTACAACGGTGTTTATACCACCGTTGTAAAAAACCATTTATTACAACGGTGCTTTTACCACCGTTGTAAAAACCCATTTATTACAACGGTGCGTTTAACACCATTGTAAAATTAAAGTTGTAATATGGTGTTTTTGTTGTAGTGTCCAATAGTGGCATTGATCACTATCCCTTCGCCATTTCTTGGGTTGTGGCACTAGGCGCCCCCTGACTTTGGTTAGGCGCCAAAGTCCCATGCCCTCTGTCCCTTGGGGCCACCTTATACTCATCAAGATTTCCCTCTTGAATCAATTTCTCCACAATGTCCCAAAGGTGATGACATTCATCAGTTGTATGCCTATAAATCTCATGAAACAAACAAAACTTCCCAGTCGCCCGTTCTTTTTTATTGGACTCACGCAAGGGCGGCTTCTTGTACTGAACTGTACCGCATGTGTCTAGATAGCTGTTTTCAAGCATATCATTGGATGTAGTATAACTTTCATAGACTTGGAACTGGGATCGCTTTCTTTAATTCCCTCTTTGTCCAGGGTTTCCATTAGTTCCCCTCGGTTCGTTACCATTTTGTTTGCCACGATTCCCAACATCCACTTCCACCTTCTTGGAATTATCTCCGGACTACTTGACTGCTACATTACTCTAAATAGGTTTGGTAGATACGTATTTCAACCCATCCTCTTCATCCAATTGTGCATCTTCCTGTTGTGATTGGATATGGACCTTTTCATAGAACATCTTAATTTTCGTAGGCAGCTTCCCGATTAGATACTTCCCAAAATCCATCCTTTTGTCAATACCGTCTACTATGGCCATCAAAACTGTCTCATGATTAGGGTTGCTTACTTCAGTGATGGCTCAGTTAAATCATCTGAGATAGTTCCTTTGGGATCCACCCTTTCCTTCCTTCATTGCGGAAAGGGCCATAACATGCTTCTACTTTGAAGCGTGGATGCAGAATTGATTCAGGAACTTCTCACTTAAATCTTTGGAGTTCGAGATCGATCTCGAGGGAAGCCAGTGAACCTCATAAGCGCTACCCCGCTTAGGAAAGTCGGGAAAGCTTTGCGTTTGATGGTGTCTGGAGCTGCATCTACCTTCATATGCCACGAGTATCTCATCACATGTCCTTGCGGGTCGATAGTTTCCTTGTAGTGGCTCTTCTGGGGAATACAGAATCTCCTAGGGAACTCTACCTGTAGAATGTCATCTATAAATGGCTTATGGCTTCGATTAATTCTCTAATCTTCATTCTTACATCCTTTGTTCTCATTCACGATCTACCGTACCACGGAAGTCAAATCTGGAGGTATTAGTATAGATCGATTGGCTTCTTAGACCGATCAAACTCTCCCTTCTCCCTCTTCAGGCAACGTCGCCCGAGTCACCGTCTGGGTGGAATTTCCTCGACCCTTGACATCCTGGTTGTGTACAGGATGCCTAGTAGGAAGAGCGGGAACTTGGGTTGTTTGTGCAACATTCCTGTAAGCTGAGGGAGAGGCTCTTTGATCCTGTCGAGTCATTGGATCATTGACCTCTTGGTTAGTCAGATCAACTTGAGCATGATCAGCTATTTTGAACTGGTTGGTACGCTATTCCAGTTGCAATTATTGTATGTTTTCGGGTCTTTCTAGCGAGCAATGTTGCTGAAGTTGATCTCTTCTCTCGGGTGATGATGAGCCTTTAGAGTTTTAGTCCAGTTAGTGGAAGGTTGTTGCTTCCTGAATTCTTCCAGTTGCCTCGACATACGACCCTTGTCCTCTCTAATAGCAGCACTTTCCCAGGCTTGAGCGTTTAGCGCCGTAGTGTGGTATCCCCGATTCGGTTCATTACAGTCATAAATTCATCACGGATAGAAAAGGATGAGGGGGAGGCTTGATCTGTTGAGGAAGGTTGCACTGAAGATTGTAGCGTAGGGTAGTCCGGGGTAGGCCCCTAAACAATCAACCCTCCGGACGTGTCTGCTGAAGCTGCAGCCTATGGCTACTTTCCAGTATTGCATTCCGAGGATTTGGCAACCATCATTCAACGATATCTGAAAAGATGTAGTATCTCATCTCAGACTTGGTGATCCGAAAGTAAAGCAAAATCTTACAAAGGCCGAGAATATAAACGTTCTCAGTGAAAGCACCAAAGTGTTGACACCAAAAAATGGTACAACACCCTAGAAATGGATTTGTGGAGAATAAATGAAGACTAATAAATAAAAAATGAAGAGAAGAGCAATCACACACAAGTTTATAATGGTTCAGCGTTAATGAGCCTACGTCCACTTATAATCTCTTTTGTAAGAATTTACAGACGAAACAATCACAATGACAGTCTAATCAGAGATTCACCAAAAAAAGATCCTTCTTCTTAGTTCAACATGTCTACTTATAGATGCTTCAACATTTAAATTTTCTAAAGCGAGTGCAATCCGATCCAGGATTTTAGGAGATCTGGAAGAAATGATCTTCTCAAATGAAATGGCATAATTTAAATTAGCAGTGACAGGTGGCATTTAATCTGATCATTAAGAATGACTAGGAGCGACCAAGCAGGAGTAAGACCAAACATTCAGGAGGATATTTTGTATGGATTCAATTTGGTCCTGACTTAGTTGGTCCAAAAATCATGGGCTCTAACTAGCTTGCATATCAGGTTCTTGTGCTTGGCATGAGTTTCAGGTTTGGATCGAATCATCTACTGGCCGATCAGTTCCTTAATCTGGAATTCTTGGTCCTTTGTGTCACCTAGGCTGAAGTCTACGTCGTTAATGAATCTTGATGGCCTTATCCAAAGGTTGGTCAACAAACGTTAATACTAATTTTCATTTATTTATTAATATTGCTTTTGTGAATCATTATTTTTCGATTATAACACATATCTAATTTCAAATTTCAAATTCATGTGCGTATATACGCATACGACTTTTTAAGTCTTTATTCACCAATAACTTACCCACACGTGCTCCGTTTGGGGAAAATCATCTCTACATGAATCAGAAAATTTCCACAAACACAATGGTATATGTTTTGTGGATAAATTATGAAATTATAAACTATTAATATTTTCATTTAATATTTATATAAAATAAGGGGTGTTACAGTTGTGTTGTTGAGAGCGTTGTTCGAAGTCATACTAGCAAGATAACATGAAGGATTGATTGATGCTTTATCCTAATAAAACACCACTAAATTCCATACATTATTTTAAAAGGAAAATCCCAGTTGGACGAGCATATTATTAGAAAGAAACAAGTTTGTTTTTCAAAACTATGAAAGAAGAGGCACAATCGTAATTAAAATCGAAAGGAACGTCTTTACTCAAAAGTGTAGTCAAAAGTCGAGTGAATTTACGAAAATGTACATTAAGCATAAATAGGAATAGGAGTCGGAAATTTTTAAATGACATCGATTTTTCCTTTATCTAGCTCAATGTTTTTATTTGAATGACATATCTAATGACTATGCCTTATTTGACCATAAAGTGAAATTTTATTAAATTTAAAGTTAAAAGTTTATCTTTAAATCATTTTGAAACAAACTCAAGATAATGTAAACATTCACAAATAACGTATCAGAAGGTCAAAAGTTAACCGATAAAAACTTCTAGAAAACATCCAGTCATATCTAAAAAGATATAAACCATGTATTGCTCGAAGATCATGTAGACATTACAAAGTTAGATAGGCATTCATCAATAAGTAAAAGTTTCGAATGGACTAAAGATAGTCATTTTTCTCTGATCTTCAAGAGAGAATGGAATTTGTTATTGCACATGTGATAGCCCGTAACTTCCCCGGAAAGGAAAGCCCGGATCACCTTGAGAACATGACAAAATCGAACAGAAACAGAAGAACATTTCATTGCTATTACAACAATTCCATCAGATACAAGAATATACAGAGTATAAATGAATAATATACATTCGATAAATATCAGAGATTACAATAAATTACATAGCAGCAGAAAACAATACAAAACACAACTGAAGGCGATACATGGATACAGAGCTTTCCGAGCATCGTTCCAGCTGTGAATCAGGATCCTATGAATATAAATCTGCAAAACCAAAACTACTAGCTGCCCGTGTCGAAAATAAGGACACCCAGAGTTTAGGTTAAAACAATAAACTCCAGGTCAATCATGTGACTTGTGTGAGAACTAAAACAGTTATTTAAAACTTTACTTTAAAAGAGAGTAATTCAAGGGACCACGCCGTATAACACGGAACAGGTTTCCTCCCAAGAACACTAGTGCATAGAATAAACAACGCAATGCTTTTTCGAAAAATGAAGCTATTATAAGACCTAGGTCCCATCACACAATGCAACGCAAGTCGGAGGATAGGGTTTTCCCTTATAATAGCCAAACATGCTTGGTACGTTTAAAACAAATCATTTGATACTATTATAAGTGTATAGTGTCAAAACAATTTCAATCATAAATATCAATCATAGACGGCATGGGTACCATATATCATGAGTTGAGGCAAGGGGAAAGCTCCTCTCCGCTTCGAGACACTCTAGCAAATGCCCCGGGACTACACACTCTGGGTAACCCCAGGATGCTTCAGGGTCGGTCCTCCGTTACGTTTGAGGATTAGTTATTCCTGAACACACGTTTCCCGGTCCTAACAGACCTAAAATCGAGGCGCCTCATTCCAACAACCACAAAGGTGAAAATAATATAAATGTCAGGGCTGGTAGGTCACTGACACCACCATAGCTAGAAAGAAACGTCGTGCTCTCCCTGCAGTCCTTATCCCGTTTTTGACTCAAACCGAGGTGTGAGGCTCGCGAATTCACGCTATACACAAAGCTGCCACGTAGGCCGTGATTTGATCATCAACCACAAGACTTTTCTTTTCAACAGAAGCCTTGATCAATTGCCACTTAGGCATGCCACACAGGCAATTCATGCCATGCGACTGATGTCCATCGATATACAACCTCTGAGCTCGTACGTCTCAGAGAAGGGCGTTAAGCAAAAGAATAAATTCTCCGCCGCCAAACAGATGTATATTTAATAGAGATCAATCAACATAGAATAAAATCCAATGTCAGACACACAGTCCATTTACAAGTTCGTTCTGGGTCTGAACGAAACTGGAGGCACTTTCCTCGCATATCCATCGATCTCCAAGTAGGTCTGGACGACCACCAACTGATTACCTCATCTTGGGTGTACAGCCCAATCAAGATCATCAGTAATCACCCAAACGATGTGAAGACTTCTGGTCTTCAATCACCGTCTTCATCTTCGACATATCGTCGAATCGGTTATTCTGAATGGGTATAAACCCGGCCTTTCTGAATGACCCGCGTATATAATAAACAAATGTTACACAAACACAACATACGCCTCATTCCAATTTAGCAGTCGCTAACCGTAAATTAGCAAGAGAACAATTCCCCAAATATCAACCCGAAGGCCGAAACCAACATCAGATCAATACCCAGGAAACCATCCTTCTTGGCTAACCTACAGTTAGTTTCTAAATTTCACGTTCTTAGGGAAAGGTTCCCATTAATTTTATCAAAGATAAATTCTTTTAAATTTATTCTTTAATCTTCCATTGAATGTCACATCAAACCAAATTATAGTTTTCCAAACAAGTCGAGATTAGCGAACCACAATGAAGTAATTATTTATTTTATTTCCCAATCCCAACCTATTCATCCCATGGAGCAAAACTGTTTTTACCCCCTTAACTAACACCACGGTGTTATGGTAAATTTAATTACCATTTCACGTTCAAATCTAATTAAAGATTTAATTATCGCTTTGGAGCAAAACTGGTAATACTCCATTCTCGCTCACCTTCCAAATTTGATAATTTAAATTATCAATTCACATTTCAATCTAATTGCAGATTCATTAAAACTTCCTTTACTGGGTTAAAGAACTAATGTCATTTAAAACACAGTTCATGATAAACCCCAAATCACATTCTATTTATTATCGGGTTAAAGAACAAGTGTTATTTAAAAAACCGTTCACAATAAACCCACAAATCAATTCTAATTCAATTCCAATTTATTTATTTAAAAATAGTTGGGTTTTAATTTTAGTTCAGAACTAGTTCATTTCGATAAAAATCTATTTTTATCTTTACAAATGTGGGATTTTTCATCCCAGTTTTTCACAAATCATTTCTTATGATTTTACACAAATTATTGATATTTTTGATAATTTTATCAAGGCCCGTACAGTCGATTTCCAACAACGGCCATTGAACTGCACCTATAGCGACCTTTTCCAAATTTGACTTGATCATAATTTCAAATCCAACCGTTAGATTTCAAATTTCTAATATTTGTTAGAAAGCTCTTTTCGATACGAACCCAACGGTTCTGGTTTTAGGAGAATCCGACGGTCGGATCTCCCGTAATGTCCGTTCGAAATCAATGGTCGAAATTCACAAACTGTCGCGGCGCGTTCTATTCAGGCCATTATATTATATATATAATATATATTTCGTCGATTTCTATTTAAAACGAATTTTATAAATAGTTTTAAATTCGTTTCAAAAACAGTTCAACTTCCATTTCCAATTCAAATCAAAATTAATTTTTTCCTTATAAATTCGTTTTAAAATTCATTTCAATTCTATTCAAATTTCAATTCAATTTGAATTCATTTCAAATTGATTTTTCTTTTATTTCAATTCGTTTTCAATTTGAATTCATTTTCTATTAAAATTCATTTTATATTCAATTCAATTCGAATTCGTTTTATATTCAATTCAATTCGAATTTCTTTTATATTCAATTCAATTCGAATTTCTTTTATATTCAATTCGAATTCGTTTCTTTATATATATTCGATTTTTATCTCTTTTCAATATTCATTATAAAAATGAATATAATCGATATAAATATCGTTCGCGTCAAAATAGCGCATCTCTAATCAAGACGGCTTTATATTTTTCAATAACTTCATTATTCTATTCAACAAATGAATCTATATTTCTTTCAATACATGACTAATCTCAACAAATGAGCATTGTCAACACGCGACTATTTTTGTTATTTAATATATTTTATAAAAATTATGGTATATATCGTTTGATTTCAAATCAGACTCCAACCGTAAATTAGTTAGAGAACGATTCCCTAAATATTAGCCCCGAAGGCCGAAACCAACATTAGATCAATATCCAGGAGACCACTCATCTTATCTATTTTCCAGTTAGTTTCTAATTTTATATTTAATAAAGATGTAAATTTTACTGTTAAAATATTTCGTTCAACACATGACTAATCTCAACGGATGAGTACTGTCAACACATGAACCTTTATTTTATAATATTCTTTATTTTTTTTTCAATTGGAATGAGGCCCAATCAGTTACCATATAATGTTAATTATATGAATTCCATACAGTACATGTATATAATAGCAATGATAAATAATCAACCGTCATCCAAAGTGCACTACTCTGTATAAGCATCAAATATAGATATCTAATGCTTATAACAGCCTATCAATCAATCGATCGACAAACAACTAATTACTGGGATTGGTGTATGCCGTATTTTATCCCAATACCCGTGTGGGGTTTCAAACAATCAAACACAGATTTTATTTGTGCAGTTGGGCAATGTGTAAAATTTATCGTCCCAATCAATGTCCTTCAAATAGGTGTACATAAGCAAACCGTCCGGTTTGTAAATGAATATTTATTTATTCACATTCACGTTAAAAATTATATTTTTAACGACCAAATTATTTTATTCAACCTATGAATATTCTATTTGGTTCATTTATTAAATAAAATGATATCTTTATTTTTTTAACTTATTTTAGAAAATTTCGGCGGCATAACGACACGATACTAGAAATGGGACAAGGCCTATCCTTATCCCCGGTCTAATAATGGCCCACGCCATGCACATATCAATCAAATCCATTCCATTTCACCAAACAATCAAATTCAAATCAAATAATCTAACCAACTACACAACTTAACAAACAAGTCCATGGTTTGTGGACGATGGTGTCGGGTGCTACTAAACACCGTCTGCATCCTAGTATATATTTATATAACTAGAAAAGAAAAGTTAAAGTGAGAAGTTCTCACCCAAGCTAAATCCATTCACCGCGACTCTTCTTATGTAGGAAATCTTCACCTTTTCGTCTTTTGTCACTTTCGTTGCCCGTACGCACTACATATATAAAAATCACATTTTTATCTTTTCTAGTATGTAAAAATCATATTTTTATAATCGTTCATATTTAAAAATCGAATTTTTACCTTCACCTCATATATATAAAAATCAAATTTTTATCTTCACTTCGTTATAAAAATTATATATATATATATATATATATATATATATTTGAAACCA
This sequence comes from Allium sativum, assembly GCA_030737875.1. Lineage (NCBI taxonomy): Eukaryota > Viridiplantae > Streptophyta > Magnoliopsida > Asparagales > Amaryllidaceae > Allium > Allium sativum. The sequence goes on along the minus strand of CM060922.1, from coordinate 929,563,999 downwards.
TATACATAAAACTATATTTTTCTTTTGCTACTCAAACAATAAAAATCCTATTTTTTTATTTACTACTTTTAAAAGAAAATCACCTTTTTATCATTCGGTTTTATATATAAAGATCAAATCTTTATGAACAAAACCATGTCCTTTCTATAATTGAAAAATCATTTCTCTTTATAGTGAAGTTATACGAGTAAAAATTATATTTTTACCCACTAAAAATCGCCACTTTATATAGTGATACCACTACAAGAAAAAGCTGATTTTGCAGCGGCAAAATTTCGCTGCTAATCCGTCGCTATATTGGCTTTTGCGACGGATTTCCTGCATAACATGGTGGTCGGTAAAAACCATGACGGTAATTGTGTCGGATTTTGCGACGGACTTTAGCATGAGTTTTCCGACAATTTTCCGTCATTTTACTAATTATATAATAAAAATATAATTTTATTTATTTAAATTTAATATATATATACCGAATGTTTACCGACGGATAATTAATTTATAAAAAAATATAATTTTAAAATGGAGTGGGTAAACCCTCACTAATTGCCAAGGGATTAGCGACAAAAATTAAAATGACAAAAACTTAACTTCACTTTTTTTGTTTGTAATCCGTCGGTATTCCCCTTCTGATTTACCTATATATATATATATATATCACTACTACAAAACAAGTAATTTTGCTTCACATCCCATTTCGGGATTCACATCCCAGAAACGGTACCAAAGCATATTGATATTTCAACATCAGACAAGTATAACACAAAAACCAATGCATTATTAGCACACAAGATGTTCTCAGTAATTTATACTTCAAAATACCAAATTACAATAACAAGTGTCATAATTAAATATCAAACATTATATTCATACACTGAATTCATAAGCAGATATTTGTTCTTCATTTAAAGATTATATTTACGTTATCCGCCTTTTCCAACTGGAGCATGCATTTGTACTTATTTAAAGATCAAACTTGCATTGTCCGCCTTTTCCAGTTGAAGCAACAAAGAACGTTCTAACCAGATCCTGTAAAGGTAAGACGTACGAGTATTAATTCCTTATTGTTAAATAAGAAAACTTATGGACATATTCTTTTTAGTATAAAATATTAACAGTACTCGCTAAAACCAAATCATTTTCATCTATTATTGATTTTACAGTTCCACCGTTGGATGAAAACTACGGAAGTATCTACAGGTAAGAAGAAGCAAATATATCATATATGCACAAATTTTACATTCAACAAAATTAATAAGGTAGACAGGTGTGCATCAATATTAAATAATCAAATCAGCCTTTTCACCCAGTAATTGTGTAATTACTCAAGTAGTCTTTTATTTGACACTTCACCCAAGGAATTAAATAAATTAGCTAATAAGCATTCACCAATTTCATGGACATATGGACCATTTAACAAGTTCAAACGCAACAACGAATAATGAGTTCACCAGGGGAAAATATCAAGCATGACAGCCATGCAAAAATGCATACTAATTATTTCTGAAATAATACCAATTAAGCGAACTACATACTAATTAAGTGAAATGGCTCCAGTTTAAAACAAACCAGCATAGCAAATCAAATCAAATATATATTTCTCTTCCACATCAATTACCAAAATAATATTAAAAGCTGAACTAAGATGAATATCTTGAACTAACCTCCATATGCAATCTTTATTTGGTAACAAAGAAGAAGAAGAGCATAAGATAATATCATTCTTCCCTAGAGAATCAAAACAAATTTGCTGTGGTAAGAATAGGAAACAAGAACAATATCAAACGACGATGGTAGGATAATATTGCCAAACATAATCTAGCAATACGTATCTGCAGCATAACATTGCCAAACATAATCTGGCAACATGTATTTAACTCATTAATTTATCCAATTTTCTCTGAATTTAATTTTTGTTGTTTCGTGCTTTTCACTTGGTTACACAACAAGCATACTGAACCTCATAGATGGTAAACACACTCGAGAACTTATATCATGCTTAAGTCATGTATATGATCTCTGATTACCTTAGTAACACGATTTTGCATAGAGGATTCTTAAAAAAATGCCTTTAAAATCCTATCCAGCAATATTAAAAAAACAAGTATACGACCTTGGCGCTGCCAATCACTAGGTTAATGAATTATTAAAATGTAAACTCACCGATGAAGAAAATCAATTCATAAATCACAAAGATCATCATCCGCTCACTTGCTTTGTTGTGTTGGTGAACCATACCGCTTAATGTTATTGTATACTATAATTTTTTGTCTTTGTAAATATATCATCTTCTAAAAAAAAGGGGCATGAACTGATCAGAATTGAAAACCAAATTCCATTCTAGTTACCTGCAGCTACCCATGGTCCTGATTGTACAACATTTTTTATGCTATCTTTTGTACAGCTTGTTCTTATTTCACTTCGCTGTTTCAAAAATAAATTCACTAAAAAGAACAATTTCTATATCCCAAAAATAATATACACAACAAATAAAATAGAAACTGGAAAACATTCAAAATAGCGATGAACAAAGTGAATCATACCTCTGCAGAATAAACTTGACACCATGCAAAACCTCAATAATCAAACTGCAACAACTCACATCTCATCACTATAACCTGGCCATATCAACTCTACCATGGCAATAAAACACTCTTCAAGACTAACAAAACCAATGAACTGAGTACATAAATCAGCTAGATGGAGCATCACACCTAGTTGCAGTATTATTTGAGATCATATTAGATTTGCCAATCCAAAAGAATGAAACCTGAGCTATATAAAAAGTAAAATGATAGCATACCATCAAAGAGCATTCTGAATATTGTATTCTTCCAAGTTCCTACCATCCTCAAGCCCTCTCCAGCAAATACTACTACTACTTCTCTAATGGAATCCCTGGCAAATATAAACGTGAAGGTCAAATCGAGTACCTGAAACGATAAGGAGGCAAAATTAGTAAAAGACATTCCCTTCTTTGTCTTGGAATTTGGATTTTACATCGCGACCTCAAAGTCGAACTTCAGGGTTCCCCGAAACTTGAAAATTACCAGAAATAGGACAACGTGTTTCCGTGCAGATAGGAGAACTCGATAATGAAATTAAAGTCGAGATTGTCGATTAGCTTGGAGAAGAGAGGAAATTGATGACGTCTGGCTTGGAGAAGAGAGGAAATTGACGATTATCAACAACCGGAGAAGTCGAGATTATGATAAGAATTCGAAGGGTAGGATGATTATTGGTAGATTGGCAGGAAAGTTTTTTCCTTCGTTTAAGCAATTAGCTCAGGATGAAAATAAAAGAGGCGGCTACTGGTTGGTGCAGTGAACAGTGATTATATTTAGGGTTTAGTATCGACAAGAGCGGCAGGATGTTGGTTAGTATTATAGATCTAATGGTTGGGAATATTTTGTGGTTTAATGATTATTTAATTTTATGATCACTTAAGAAGATGGAGAAATTTATTATGCTGATAGCCATGAGATACGAGATTTAATAGTAATTTATAATTAGTGATTTTAAAGAATAATTACCGAATTTAACATTTATAAATTATTAATTATTTGTTATTACTTATTATTTCTTAATTGTATCCGAGTTTCAATTATTAAACACAAGTTGTTATGCATATGTTAGTGATTATAAGCAATAGTTATTATTTATTAATTATTAAATATAGTATTAAATAGCATATTAATATTATTTTTAATTATTTGATGTTAAAACATTTATTTGTTGTATTAATTCGGGATTTTCCTATGGTTATTGTTCCCTTAAAAAATCTTTTAAACATATGAGTAAAACAACTCTTACTATAGTAAATTTATATTTAAAATGTTTAGGGAAAAAATTATAAACTCATTTCTGAAAGTAATAGCTTGCAAGGTAATGTTTGTATTTTTTAGATTTTGGAATTTTTTAACATTTTGGAATTCTTAGAAATTTTGAATATTTTACAAAATTTCAGATTTATTTAAAAAATGTTCTCAAATCTTATGAAAACTTCAACATTTTATATTAAAATTTTATGAAATATAGTTCAGAAAATTTCAAAATTTTAATTTTTTTAATTAATACATATTAAATATGATTTCAATAATTATTAAATACTGTATAGTAAGTAATAAACATTATTTCTCAATTATTAAAGACTACAAATTATTCATTAATTATTAATTGTAAACTATATTAGATGATAAAAATTAGCTTTAATTATTAATTGGTTTTGCTAGGGCTAAAATGTAACTCGCAAGCAGGCTATTATTTATCTATATGGACTTTAAACCAGAATTTATAGAATGTAAATTAATATTTATTATTACTTATAAATCATTAATTAGAACAAATTATTTATTAATCATTGAACATGTTAATAGTTATTAAAAAATAACACTAAAGTATATCTTAGAAAAATAATATAAACATCTCTTGCAAATCTGTTGGAATTCTGCTGCAAAATAACTTCGATAAATATTCGTCGGTATTCTGCCTGGATTTGCAGCGGAAAATAGCGGCAGAAATTTTCTGTTGATAATTTGATGCAATTTGCAACGGCTTAGTGAGGGATGGCAGAAAACGACGGTAATAAATAAAAGAAAAAAAGTTGAAAATTTAAAAAGCTATCCCTTGTAGATCACATGGAAATCCGCCGCTAATTAGCGACGGAATTTTCCGCTGCTAAAAATCTGTCGCTAATCTCGGTTTTTCTTGTAGTGTACATATAAAAATACCTAGTCTTTCTCTACACAAGTAAAAATCAAATCTTGCCTCATAATTTTAATTAAACAAAAATTATATTTTTAATCTACGTATATTTATATTTTAAACAATGGTCAATTAACTTTTTAAAAAATCCTACATTATATATAATTTAAAACTGCGTTTTATATATTTAAAAAAAACTGCCTTTTATTTATACTTTATAAATTTTATAAACTGTATTTTATTTATTTATATAAAATAAAATCTTAATTTTAGTTCAAAGGAATTTATAAACAAAAATATAAACAAAAGGAGCTCACTGTTTCACTGTCGGAGGGTGCTAAGCTGGTCGCCGGAGTTCGCTGATGGCGGGGGGGGGGGGGGGGGGGGAGGTGCGCTGCAGTCTGTGGGACCTGGGGTGCTAACGGGTTGCGGGATGGGGCGGGTCTGTCGGTTTTGCTCGGGGGGAGGGGGGTTGGGTCTTCAATCGGGGAAGGACGAGTAGGGGATGGCGCCTGAGCTGGAGGGGAGGTCGGACCTTCGACGGCGGCGCCTGGTTAGGCGAGGGCGGTGGCGACGGAGGACAACTGGGCGCGTTCGACGATCGTTTCCCTTTTTGTTTCTAGATCTGACGGAGAGGAAAGGTAAAGGGGGAGAGAGAAGGTCGAGGGGTATTATATAATTTTTATATTATATTTATTTGTTAATTAATGTCCAAATGGGTTGATTTTTCTTTTGAACCCCAAATCAAACCCAACGACTGTCGTCCCTAGCGTATTACCCCCATTCCGAACACAATGGGATATGTTTCGTAAGCCAGTTCGGCTGTTATGATCAGTTTTCATCAAATTTAAATATAAATCAGTATATATTTCAAGTTGAACGCACATTTCAATTTACCGGGGTCACATACGATCTCTAAAAATTCCAGAAAAATATTTTCTAGCTTCATACCGACGATATGGTTCTAACAAAACTGATTTCATCGAATTCTGAGACCGTTTGCAAAATGGCCATTTTCCAGTCGATTAAAATCAATTGAAACTGGTCAAACGCGTTTTCCTTTGCCACGCTCACATATTGAATCGAAAAATTATGAAAATTGGAATCTAGCAATAACTTGACATCACGGATCCAACAAAAGTGGTTTTGTCGAAATCCGAGGCCGTTTGCAAAATGGCTATTTTTAAGGGCCGAAATTCCATAGCGACTATTCTGAAATTTCAACTGGACATATCTTTTGATCCCCGCTATGAAATTTCGATTTTTTGGATTCGTTGGAAAGATATCATCAAATAGGTTCTATTATTTTTGGTTTCGCTAAAATCCGGTTTATTTTGCACCCGGTATGTCCAATTGAATTTTGAAATCGAATTATCGAACTACTGCGCCATTTTCAATTCCTTTTATAATTATAAATAATTATTTATATTCTAACATCGAGCTATATAAATATATATGTTCGAATCTATTCAGAATAAATTTCTCTTCGATTTTATTTAAAATAATTCATTTTAAATATTCAAAATTCGCTAAATTCGCCAAAAATAAATTTTTTAAATTGGCTCGCATTTCCGGGTTATTACAATCTCCCCCACTTAAAACTTTTCGTCCCCGAAAAGTAACGAAGCCGAAAGTTGTATAACTAATCAACTCAACTTTCTCTATTTTCGTTACGACTTAAGTTCTTCAACTTTTCAGTTTCTAAGAACTTTTCAAATTTTTCAAAAATTTGGCTAACACCCTAAATTTTCGAAAAATTTCGCCATAACCTCCCCTGCACCGGGAAAATCCCGAAATTTCCATATAGGCCTTCTGATCTCAAAAAGAAAAAGAAAAATCCAAGCGGCTATCCAATAGGCTCATAAAATCATCATTACCCAAACAAAACAGTAAATTATGGTAAATATGTACCTATTTGTCGGGCAAACAAATTTTATTCTTCTGCTCTAGCCTCCTTGCTTTGACCAGTTCAATGTAAGTACATGTATATGCAAGCAAATGCGACCAATTTTTAATACAATTCAATATTCGATTCTATTAGGCTAAATGGTTCAAAATTATCAAACAAATAGACAAACAACACAACCATCAATCAATTAGTGAATTAGAATTCCAAATTCATAATTTTGATATATATACTGAAAATCTTGTTTTTGATGCCAAATCAAAACAATGTATTCTAGCTATATTTTGGTTCTCACACCAGTCTAATTGAAATATATAGATATCACACCTTCGAAACACGAACATATGTTCTGATGATGATCGATCAATCATCAGAACCATCTCCAGGTGTCTAGAATGTGATTCTATATCTATCCAGTATATTAAAACTTCGAATATACGTTCATGACGCGTATATGCAAAATCTTTATATATTGGATTGTCCAAATTCAATACAAATAAAATATTCAAATACATATAAAATGGTTTAAATTTTCAAAACAAAACTGTTTTCATTTGAAAAATATACTCTTCACACTCGTTCTAGGATACTACTGATCTAATCTCTAACGAGTCATTCTAATTGGATATTACTAATCCAATATCTGATGAATTCTTTCGTTCGGTTCTAATGTGTCTTGTTCTCGAGCTCTGTAAACCAAAGCTCTGATACCAACTGTGATAGTCCGTAACTTCCCCGGAAAGGAAAGCCTGGATTACCTTGAGAACATGACAAAATAGAACGCAAACAGAAGAACATTTCATTGCTATTACAACAATTCCATCAGATACAAGAATATACAGAGTATAAATGAATACTATACATTCGATAAATATTAGAGATTACAATAAATTACATAGCAGCGGAAAATAATACAAAACACAACTGAAGGCGATACATGGATACAGAGCTTTCCGAGCATCGTTCCAACTGTGAATCAGGATCCTATGAATATAAATCTGCAAAACCAAAACTACTAGCTGCCCGTGTCTAAAATAAGGGCACCCAGAGTTTAGGTTAAAACAATAAACTCCAGGTCAGTCATGTGACTGGTGTGAGAACTAAAACCGTTATTTAAAACTTTACTTTAAAAGAGAGTAATTCAAGGGACCACGCCGTATAACACGGAACGGGTTTCCTCCCAAGAACACCAGTGCATAGAATAAACAACGCAATGCTTTTTCGAAAAATGAAGCTATTATAAGACCCAGGTCCCATCACACAATGCAACGCAAGCAGGAGGATAGGGTTTTCCCTTATAATAGCCAAACATGCTTGGTACGTTTAAAACAAATCATTTGATACTATTATAAGTGTACAGTGTCAAAATAATTTCAATCATAAATATCAATCATAGATGACATGGGTACCATATATCATGTCGCCATACTAGTTCTATAATTAAAACCGCAATATCACGTATTGGAAATTGGATTTCCATCATGAGTCGAGGCAAGAGGCAAGCTCCTCTCCGCTTCGAGACACTCTAGCAAATGCCCCGGGACTACACACTCTGGGTAACCCCTAGATGTTTTAGGGCCGGTCCTCCGTTACGTTTGAGGAATAGTTATTCCTGAACACACGTTTCCCGGTCCTAACAGACCTAAAATCGAGGCGCCTCATTTCAACAACCACAAAGGTGAAAATAATATAAATGTCAGGGCTGGTAGGTCACTGACACCACCATAGCTAGAAAGAAACGTCGTGCTCTCCCTGCAGTCCTTATCCCGTTTTTGAGTCATACCGAGGTGTGAGGTTCGCGAATTCACGTTATACAAAAAGCTGCCACGTAGGCCGTGCTTTAATCATCAACCACAAGACTTTGCTTTTCAACAGAATCCTTGATCAATTTCCACTTAGGCGTGCCACATAGGCAATTCATGCCATGCGACTGATGTCCATCGATATACAACCTCTGAGCTCGTACGTCTCAGAAAAGGGCGTTAAGAAAAAGAATAAATTCTCCGCCGCCAAACATATGTATATTTAATAGAGATCAATCAACATAGAATAAAATCCAATGTCAGACACACAGTCCATTTACAAGTTCGTTCTGGGTCTAAACGAAACCGGAGGCACTTTCCTCGCATATCCATCGATCTCCAAGTACATCTGGACGACCACCAACTGATTCCCTCATCTTGGGTGTACATCCCAATCAAGATCATCAGTAATCACCCAAACGATGTGAAGACTTCTGGTCTTCAATCACCGTCTTCATCTTCGACATATCGTCGAATCGGTTATTCTGAATGGGTATAAACGCGGCCTTTCTGAATGACCCGCGTATATAATAAACAAATGTTACACAAACACAACATACGCCTCATTCCAATTCAGCAGTAGTTAACCGTAATTTAGCAAGAGAACAATTCCCCAAATATTAACCCCGAAGGCAGAAACCAACATCAGATCAATACCCAGGAAACCATCCTTCTTGGCTAACCTACAATTAGTTTCTAAATTTCACATTCTTAGGGAAAGGTTCCCATTAATTTTATCAAAGATAAATTCTTTTAAATTTATTCTTTAATCTTCCATTGGATGTCATATCAAACCAAATTATGGTTTTCCAAACTAGTCGAGATTAGCGAACCACAATGAAGTAATTATTTATTTTATTTCCCAATCCCAACCTATTCATCCCATGGAGCAAAACTGTTTTTACCCCCTTAACTAACACCACGGTGTTATTGGTAAATTTAATTACCATTTCACGTTCAAATCTAATTAAAGATTTGTCTATCGCTTTGGAGCAAAACTGGTAATACTCCATTCTCTCTTACCTTCCAAATTTGATAATTTAAATTATCAATTCACATTTCAATCTAATTGCAGATTCATTAAAACTTCCTTTACTGGGTTAAAGAACTAATGTCATTTAAAACACAGTTCACGATAAACCCCAAATCACATTCTATTTATTATCGGGTTAAAGAACAAGTGTTATTTAAAACACCGTTCACAATAAACCCACAAATCAATTCTAATTCAATACCAATTTATTTATTTAAAAATAGTTGGGTTTTAATTTTAGTTCAGAACTAGTTCATTTTGATAAAAATCTATTTTTATCTTTACAAATGTGGGATTTTTCATCCCAGTTTTTCACAAATCATTTCTTATGATTTTACACAAATTATTGATATTTTTGATAATTTTATCAAGGCCCGTACGGTCGATTTCCAACAACGGCCATCGAACTGCACCTACAACGACCTTTTCCAAATTTGATTTGGACATAATTCCAAATACAACCGTTAGATTTCAAATTTCTAGTATTCGTTAGAAAGCTCTTTTCGATACGAACCCAACGGTTCCGGTTTTAGGAGAATCTGACGGTCGGATCTCCCGTAATGTCAGTTCGAAATCAATGGTCGAAATTCACGAACTGCCGTGGCGCGGCGCGTTCTATTCCGGCCATTATATTATATATATATAATATATTTCATCGATTTCTATTTAAAATGAATTTTATAATTAGTTTTAAATTCGTTTCAAAAACATTTCCACTTCCATTTCCAATTCAAATCAAAAATAAATTTTTCCTTATAAATTCGTTTTAATATTCATTTTAATTCAATTCAAATTTCAATTCAATTTGAATTCATTTCAAATTGATTTTTCTTCTATTTCAATTCGTTTTCAATTCAATTTGAATTCATTTTCTATTCGAATTCATTTTATTCAATTCAATTCGAATTCGTTTTATATTCAATTCAATTTGAATTTCTTTTATATTCAATTCAATTCGAATTTCTTTTATATTCAATTCAGTTCGAATTCGTTTCTTTATATATATTCGATTTTTATCTCTTTTCAATATTCATTATAAAAACGAATATAATTGATATAAATATCGTTCGCGTCAAAATAGCGCATCTCTAATCAACACGGCTTTATATTTTTCAATAACTTCATTATTCTATTCAACAAATGAATCTATATTTCTTTCAATACATGACTAATCTCAACAAATGAGTACTGTCAACATGTGACTATTTTTGTTATTTAATATATTTTATAAAAATTATGGTATCTATCATTTGATTCCAAATCAGACTCCAACCGTAAATTAGTAAGAGAACGATTCCCTGAATGCTAACCCCGAAGGCCGAAACCAACATCAGATCAATATCCAGGAGACCACTCATCTTATCTATTTTCCAGTTAGTTTCTACTTTTATATATGATAAAGATGTAAATTTTTTTGTTATAATATTTCGTTCAACACATGACTAATCTCAATGGATGAGTACTGTCAACACATGAACCTTTATTTTATAATATTCTTTATTTTTTTTCCAATTGGAATGAGGCCCAATCAGTTACCATATAAGGTTAATTATATAGATTCCATACAACACATGTATATAATAGCAACGATAAATAATCAACCATCATCCAAAGTGCACTACTCTGTATAAGCATCAAATATAGATATCTAACGCTTATAACAGCCTGTCAATCAATCGATCGACATACAACTAATTACTGGGATTGGTGTATGTCATATTTTATCCCAATACCCGTGTGGGGTTTCAAACAATCAAACACAGATTTTATTTGTGCAGTTGGGTGATGTGTAAAATTTATCGACCCAATCAATGTCCTTCAAATAGGTGTACATAAACAAACCGTCCGGTTTGTAAATGAATATTTATTTATTCACATTCAGATTAAAAATTATATTTTTAACGACCAAATTATTTTATTCAACCTATGAATATTCTATTCGGTTCATTCATTAAATAAAATGATATCTTTATTTTTCTAACTTATTTTAGAAAATTTCGGCGGCATAACGACACGATACTAGAAACGGGACAAGGCCTAGCCATATCCCTGGTCTAATAATGGCCCACGCCATACACATATCAATCAAATCCATTCCATTTCACCAAACAATCAAATTCAAATCAAATAATATAACCAACTACACAACCAAATAAACAAGTCCATGGTCTGTGGACGATGGTGTCGGGTGCTACTAAACACCGTCTGCATCCTAGTATATATTTATATAACTAGAAAAGAAAAGTTAAAGTGAGAAGTTCTCACCTAAGCTAAATCCATTCACCGCGACTATTCTTATGTAGGAAATCATCACCTTTTCGTCTTTTATCACTTTCGTTGCCCGTATGCATTACATTTATAAAAATCACATTTTTATCTTTTCTAGTATATAAAAATCATATTTTTATAATCGTTCATATTTAAAAATCGAATTTTACCTTCACCTCATATACATAAAAATCAAATTTTTATCTTCACTTCGTTATAAAAATTATATATATGTATATATATATTTTTTGAAACCATATACATAAAACTATATTTTTCTTTTGCTACTCAAACAATAAAAATCCTATTTTTTATTTACTACTTTTAAAAGAAAATCACCTTTTTATCATTCGATTTTATATATAAAGATCAAATCTTTATGAACAAAACCATGTCCTTTCTATAATTGAAAAATCATTTCTCTTTTTAGTGAAGTTATACGAGTAAAAATTATATTTTTACCCACTAAAAATCGCCACTTTATATAGTGATACATATAAAAATTCCTAGTCTTTCTCTACACAAGTAAAAATCAAATCTTGCCTACACAATTCATAATTTTAATTAAACAAAAATTATATTTTTAATATACGTATATTTATATTTTAAACAATGGTCTATTTACTTTTTAAAAAATCCTGCATTATATGTAATTTAAAACTGCGTTTTATATATTTAAAAAAAAAAACTGCCTTTTATTTGTACTTTATAAATTTTATAAACTGTATTTTATTTATATAAAAGAAAATCATAATTTTAGTTCAAAGGAATTTATAAACAAAAATAAAAACAAAAGGAGCTCACTGTTTCACTGTCGGAGGGTGCTAAGCTGGTCGCCGGAGTTCGCTGATGGCTGGGAGAGGGAGGTGCACTGCAGTCTATGGGGCCCAGGGTGCTAACAGGTTGCGGGTTGGGGGGTCTGTCGGGTTTGCTCGGGGGGGGGGGGGGGTTGTTGGGTCTTCAATCGGGGAAGGAGGAGTACGGGATGGCGCCTGAGCTGGAGGGGAGGTTGGACCTTCGACGGCGGCGCCTGGTCAGGCGAGGGCGGTGGCGATGAAGGACATCTGGGCGCGTTCGACCATCGTTTCCCTTTTTTTTTCTAGATCTGACGGAGAGGAAAGGTAAAGGGGGAGAGAGAAGGTTGAGGGGTAATATATATTTTTATATTATATTTATTTATTAATTAATCTCCAAATGGGTTGATTTTTCATTTGAACCCCAAATCAAACCCAACGACTGTCGTCCCTAGCGTATTACCCCCATTCCAAACACAATGGGATATCTTTCGTAAGCCAGTTCGGCTATTACGATCAGTTTTCATCAAATTTAAATATAAATCATTATATATTTCAATTTGAACGCGCATTTCAATTTACCGGGGTCACATACGATCTCTAAAAAATCCAGAAAAATATTTTCTAGCTTTATACCGACGATACGGTTCTAACAAAACTGATTTCATAGAATTCTGAGACCGTTTGCAAAATGGCCATTTTCCAATCGATTAAAATCAACTGAAACTGGTCAAATGCGTTTTCCTTTGCCACGCTCACATATTGAATCGAAAAATTATGAAAATTGGAATCTAGCAATAACTTGACATCACGGATCCAACAAAAGTGGTTTCGTCAAAATCCGAGGCCCTTTGCAAAATGGCTATTTTCAAGGGCCGAAATTCCATAGCGACTATTCTGAAATTTCAACTGGACATATCTTTTGATCCCCCCGATGAAATTTCGATTTTTTGGATTCGTTGGAAAGATATAATCAAATAGGTTCTATTATTTTTGGTTTCGCTAAAATCCGGTTTATTTTGCACCCGGTATGTTCAATTGAATTTTGAAATCGAATTATCGAACTACTGCGCCATTTTCAATTCCTTTTATAATTATAAATAATTATTTATATTCTAATGTCGAGCTATATAAATATATACGTTCGAATCTATTCAGAATAAATTTCTCGTCGATTTTATTTAAAATAATTCATTTTAAATATTCAAAATTCGCTAAATTCGCCAAAAATAAAATTTTTAAATTGGCTCGCATTCCCGGTTTATTACAGCACTTATAACTACCAAGAAAGAAATAGAATCGTGGTCTCTTAATAATTCAAGAATTTGGACAGTGAAAGAAAGAAATGGTCTTTATGTGTTTCGACATTCTGTTTTCAATAACTAATGAAAACATGTCAGTATAACTGGATATGAGTTTGAATAAGCTTATATTTGTTTATTTATGACAATGCGAGTTTAATTTTTTTTGGTATGACGTGAATTATGTTAACTCATAAGCTTCCAAATACGCGAAACATTGTACCGCTTTCAGGGAGCTTTAGTATTTCTTCACGCACTACATCTTTCGTTTTGGGGTTAACCCTGAACACAACAACTAGGTGTAGCTTCATCGATTATGTGAGTGTAGTTTGGATAGACATGAGATTAATTTGCTTAATATAAAATACAATCTACCTAATTGCTTCTTTTTCTCGTACTGGTAGAAAGAACGAATGCTTGTTGTTCAAGAAGAAACTCGATTGATGTAATAATGACAATAGAAGTTTTGTTTTCACTTAAATATACATGTGACAACCCAAATTTCCCGTACCTTTTGAGTTGATCAAACAACATTAATCTGACCCAATTGGTGCTAGAAATCCAGATGTCAATAGAAAGAAATTAGAGGGGGAGATATGAAAGAAAGAAATATTAGAATAAAAGAAGATGAAAAAGAAGAATCTACACAATCTAGAGTCTTACATCGGAGAGGAACAAAATATAATATGGAAATAATCCTATTGAGTGCTTGAAAATACTTACAACACAAGAGTACATCAATACACTTGGACAGTTATAACAACCTGTCCTCATATACATCACACGGTGGAATACACTATATAAAATCATATGTCTGAACTCCTCCAACATGTCTTCTGATCTTCATTTATCCAATGACCTGGACCTGTACAACTCGGTCTAACCCTAACATTAGAAATACCGGATCAATCTGGTAAACCAAAGTGAGAAAATCTCGCATAGTTTAAGGGGAATTATCCAACTTGATTTTAAAGTTCAAAATCTTTTCGAAAGAAAGGTTAATCGTAAGACCAAATACACACACAAATACGGATGGTTTTTACACTACGATAACCGAAAACATTTTGGAATTCATAACTATCTTCTGATATTATAATAGTGTCTAAATACAAATAGCAATATAGCGAAACGCTTGCATCTCATGCTCCACACATTTAGTATACAATCAAAATCGCGGGCTCCTATTAGAGGTTGGATTCCGACTATGACAAGGTATGGAACCACCTACCGATAATGTATTTCTAGAGGGGAATACATTGGGTTTAACAAGAATGTCTTGTAACCCGGCCCACACATGACCGCTCACTCATTTCGCTTGAGTGTAGCGAATGTATATCACCAACGATTGGGGTCAGCTACCATTTCCCAAAAGGGACATCATCGAAATAGATTAAAGATGCAAATGGAATTTCTCTAGATAAGTGATTATACACCCAAAAGGGAGCGACTAACATAGCCATGCTGCCTGCCCGATTTTTGTAATTTCCCGGTTGGTGAGGCTTGAGGTTTTAAATCTTCTACGACATCTGGCCACCATTCACTTTGAATGCCACATCGTCAGATCCATCAAATGACTGATTAACGCCCACAAAAATACATTGGGCACATTTGAAGAAATCAATGTATGTGAGCTCTAGAAATACTTTGTCAGACACTTGTCCATACGAGTCATCTAGGAACAAGATGAACTAAAGGCACTTTCCTACCGCATCCAAAGGATAATAGCAAGAGTCCTTACAATCCGTAAAATTTCAACCACGGCCAAATCATAGTTTAAAAACCTCTAGTAGCTAGCCAGAGAAATTCAACAGCAATCCTTCCGCTTAAGAAGATCCACGGTCTTCAATTGCTCCACCTTGATCAACATTCTTTATCTTTAATGTTTACGTATTTGCTGGTCGGAATGGTTTTTCGAATATGATTTCGATCTCGGACTTTCTGCATCAACTATCAATTTGGCCAAATTTTGATAGTTGGTGATTTAACTATCAAAATAAACAACCATCATCCATAGAAAAATAAAGTGGATTCATTTGTTCAGTACACAACATCACTTGGCCATTTAATTAACCAGTTGTTAATTTAAAACTTCAAAATCTGAACTCTTTCAATATTTGGAAAAACGTTTCTGTTACTTACTTAACTTCCATTTCATTTCTGCTTAACTAACTTCGCATTATAGATTGTTAAGTGAATAAATCACTAAATTTACAACCCGAAGGCCTAAATCAACATCAGATTGACACCTCGTTTCTTTATGATTATTTTCATTTCAACATGTTTACTTTCAAACATTTTTCACTTTTAAAAGTCAATATTAATTCTATATATCAAACCAACTTGGTTTCATTGGAAAACACTATTATGTATTCAACTCTTGTCTATCGAGTTACTTTATGAATTCATATTTAAACTATATTTTAAAAAATCCCGTTACAAGTCCACTCCTTGTTACTTGTCTAACCCCATTCACATCGAATAGTTTACTACAATATAAGTTATAAATAAAATAATTAATCTTTCTAAAAAGGTTATTCTAAAATGTTATTTAATTTCCATAATAATTAACAATCCAATAAATCAAATCTTATGCAAGTAGTCGACTTGGTCATCTCAAATAAGGTTACTTTGTTAACCATTTCCACTTGGTTATTTCTTTTAAATTAATAAATAAAATTAACTTAAGTAAATCTCATTTGATTTAATTAACAATTTAATTAAATTAAATAATCCTGTTTTTGATTGTTTAATTGGAAAAATAATAATAAATTTAAACCTTGACCATTTTGTCCATTGCAGCTCGCTTGTTTACCAAACTCATTAACCGACAAATCTCGCTTTATATACTTGCTTATAATTACAAGATAAAAATAATTACTTATTTCCTTTGATAACTTCATTTAAAATGATCTATATAAAATAGATTTCGAATCTAACTTTAGTTATAAAACAAATTTTATAACTTCATTTATATTGATTTACTTGACGATAAATCGATCTCTATAAAATGATTCATTTACAGGCCATCTTCCAATAATTACTCAACCAATACCACCCAATGGTTAATATCGAATAAGTGTTAAGCTATGTTTCAAAAACCAACAATCAATCAGAAAGATTAAACAATTTATATAAATAAACAATATATTTGAGGAATCCGGTTGGATCCCTCCAACCTATCCTTCCTGCATCATAATGGGTTACCTAATATTTCAATATGATAATATATTTATCAATCACGATAGACAGAAATAAACAGTTCAACTAATAATAGCCCACAACAATTTATAACAATCAATCAAGCATTCGATTATTTATTCAATACGTTTATATTATTATAAACATAACTAATAAGGTAAGTTACGTTGTTTGGAATCTAATCATTTGAATAACGATTTAATTTGATTAAATAAAACAAACACTTAATTTAATCCATAGATATTAAATAATATTCAACATATAAACAAACAGTCATCCAGTTATTAACCATCAGCAAGCATTGCACACAAAATAAAATTCCAGCTTATATAAAATATAAACGGGATAAACTGAGTGAGTTAAACTCACCTTGGTTTCATCCGTCGTCAAACGGTTCGTTTAACACACTTCCAGTTGCGTTCAAACCCCTCCGTTCTCATTCCAAAATCTTATGTCCACTGATATGGGTCCCCTGCTCCGTATTTGGTCTGTTTCTGTGTACAGATGACATGGTTATAACTTTAATACGGTATTCGTTTATTTGAAATAATATCATTAAAAATCTAAAATAATTATATTAAACCATAATTTCTAATTTATGTTATATATAATATCTATTAGGCACAATTTAAACTTTCATTAGGCATGTTACAATAGCTTCCAATCACGTTCTAATCTCACCCACACACACTATATATTAATCTAAATAAAGTTATTTATTTATTTTTTGCAAAAATGTTACTATTGGTCAGCCTTATAACATGGCTTATACAACTGATTTTCAATAAGTCGGCAATGCACGCAAGACCTTATACGATATAAGTGCAATTGATCTGAAGTGGAATTAAAGATCGACAAACTATATTAAAAATGGTACTAAGTTGCATACGTAAACGGCTCTTGTCCTATTAAATAGAACCTAATACATTACCACTCTTCCTGTATCAAATCTACTTGTCAACACCCCTAATGGAAATGGCTAACGCTACAACCAGTGAAGTTTCACCATTTCGTTCAAAAATTAAAAACTACATCAAGTGTCAATGCTCCTGATTAGGTATTCTTATTTAAACTAGGCCAAAGGAAAAAATAACTGGGAACATTTAAAGGTCTTAATCACGTTACTTAAATTCCCCGTCATTTGCTACTAGAATAGAAATTTAAAATTATTAGTTGCTAAGGGTATAATTAGGATTAGGCAAGTTAAAGGGTGATTAGGCACAATTAAGAATTAAGAGAATATATGAAACTTACTGTATATTTTATTTTTGTTTTGAATACATGCTATTTACTTCACCGCATGCTTGCACTTCATCTTCTATTTCCATCCCACCTTGTTGTATCCCATCTTACGTTGCCAGTATATATACAAACACACTCTCTTTTTTTTAACCAATAATAAGCCTAGATCTCATGCCATACTCCAACATTTCTTCATGCAGCGAGACTCCTGTGTCTATATGCTTTGAACCCATGCACCTTCTTCTCCATGCAGCTGCTATTTCAAAGCATCCCCTCATCCCATTCTCCATCTACTCACGCAATCTCCTTTTGCCACTTTCCACTTTGAAAATGACATCCGCCAGCTCCATCTACCCTCATTGTGTTTGCTTCTTGCAATATATTTTGTTTTCTTCTTTTCTTTTTGTGTTACGAGTTGCAGCTCCTCGAACCTTGCACTACTCCTATCCGCCGCCATCACTGTCCTCTTCCACCTGTAGTATAAGACATGGCCGTAAAAAAGGCATCAGACTTGTTAATCTCCACCAATAATGTCTCTTTCCCTTAAATTACTTGCAACCAGTTGCCGCATCCAAACCGGTGCCAACCATATACCCCAGCTCTGTCCTAGCGCTTCCAAAGCTCAGTTAACATAGCGCTGGATCATCTCAAGCCGACCTAGTCATTGGAAAACTATTACAATGTTCACCGCTTCCTTGCAGTCTTGCCTTCTTGTGTCCGTGATCACCTTGAGCCAAGAACATGGTTACCCGATCGTGGATACTAGTCTCTCTCTCTTTTTTTTTTTGGTTTGAGTTCCTTCTGCTGAGATTATGAAGAAAGTGAACGTGAATATATGTATTTATATGGGTAAGAGGCGCGAGGAGGAAGGGATTTGCAGTGGCGTGCATGCAAAGGAATTAAAGCGTGGCTATCACGACACTCGATTGTTTGGCATCCACGGTAAGGGCAAGAGTAGTTTAGTGTGTGTATATATATATATATATTTACTTGGTCAGCACGGGGTATTCAAATTTGTAGGCAAGAAAGAAATCTAGAAGAAGGCTTTGTGTGGCTTCCCATCAAGGCCATTGACTTTTATTTCTTATTTTATTATTAAACTGTACCCTATTCTTTTTTGTAGAAGCCGTATGTTTTATATTTTAATGCATGGGTACACGATTATAAATAATATAGGTCGCACTTCCTCCTTTAGTGATAGTGCAGGTGTGTACTTAAATTGTTATTTTAATTTATGCATGTTCTTGCCTTTAACAGTCTCCATTGTTCGTGCACTAGAGGTAAGGTAGAAAACTATGTATTGTTTAAAAAAAATGAAGTAGCCAAAATTTCAAGGTATGTTTATTACATTACGGTACAGAATTTAACGTAGACCGCTAAATCTACCCTGAAACATATGAATTCCAATCATCACGAAAACAAACAAACTATTGCATCTTGACAAAAATCAATTTCCTTGAAAATGGACTTCGTTTGCATAATGGTGTTATTTTAAATTTATCGATTTACCCTAAAATTTCATCTACCGACAAAACAACTCCGTTTGGCTCCAAACCGGAAATATAGCAATAAATAGCGATACACGTTCCAATAAAATGCGTTTTATTGGAAACGGAGGTAATTTGGAAAAATAATCATTCCCGAGGCCTATATACGGTCGATAAAATATAATTAAATCCAAAACAATTGAAATTAAATAAAAATAAATTATTATCATCATATATCTACAAATGGGATAGCATACGGCATTAAATTAAACCAATTACAAACTCGATGTTCAGAAATTTATATTAAATGATATTCTACTTATATAGAAACTCCTTTATATTTATAAATAAATTATAATAATTCATTAACAATTTCATAGCGACTATTTGAAAATTTGATTTGAACATAACTTGCGATCTATAATTTGAAATCTCCATTTTTCTCTTTTATTAGAAAGATATAATCAAACGGATTCAAACGGTTCTTGTTTCACAGAATTCTGACTTATATCGGATCCATTATATTCAATTAAAGTTCAAAACCCAATATTACGAACTGCCACATCGTTTCGGGCTCATTTTAATTATATTATAAATTATATATATTTGAACTCGATTTTAAAAAATAAATTAGATATAAAATCCATTATATTTCCAATATAATATATAAGCAGATTCAAATACTCCAATTTAAATGGCAGAAAAATCCGGGACGTTACATTCTTCCCCCTTAAAAGAATTTCAACCCCAAAATTACAAGGTAAGAAGAATGCCCGAATCCAATATTTTAAAATAATTATTTTTGAATCATCATAAAAATAAATTCAAACTCTTTAAAAATTTTGAAAATTTCACTAGCACTTCCTCTACCTGGCTTGACCACAATAACTACAAATGCACTCCGGGCTTCAAATTCTCCAAAAGAAAACCAAAGTCAAATATCTGTTCCAACTCCGGGGAATAAAATCAATCGCCAACCAAACATATTAAGGTTTACCTTTTTGTTGGGAAACTTAATTCCAATTCCGCAGCAAATCAACTAACTGCTCTTCATCTGTACTTCCAGTCTGTATGTCCAAATCATCACCACAGACTTCTGAAATATGCACTAAACTCTACGCACAATGCAAATGACAATCCAGGGTTAAAATAATTTAATTCATTCCATAACCGATTTTATTTCCAATTTATTATATTGCGATTTAGCTTCAAATACACTCAACTTATTTATTGACCCATTGAATGAATTTTATTCGATAAATCTAATATCTGAATAATATATAACCAAATCATTTGTGTTATATTCAACACTAATGCTTACTGGTTTATATAACTTTGGTTGATCATATACTAACATCAATCGATTAATATCAGATTGATTCGATTACTAACCATGCAATTTCCAGATCCCAATTTATTTAATTCAATTCCATTTTTCAAGTTAATTCTTAGTTGGCCCGGTTAACTTTCATTTTCGTATCCAATTCAATTTACTAATCGAAGTTTCTAATTTGTTTAATTTTATTCCATAATTCAATTTGAATTTCAATTAAATCAAGAAAAACAACCAACATTACTATAATATAGAAAATTATTTCCTTTTTTATGGAAATATAATTTGGGAAAAATTATTCCATTTACCCTCTTTATAAAACAATATTGTGTCAATATCCAGT
Source organism: Allium sativum (assembly GCA_030737875.1). Taxonomy (NCBI): domain Eukaryota; kingdom Viridiplantae; phylum Streptophyta; class Magnoliopsida; order Asparagales; family Amaryllidaceae; genus Allium; species Allium sativum. The sequence goes on along the minus strand of CM060922.1, from coordinate 929,542,591 downwards.
TCAATATGGTTTCCCAAGACTTGAACTAATTAATTAACACGATATTAAACATTTTATATAAAATCTACAAATACACTCTCTCGTATATATACTCAAACTCATTCTAGGGTATAACTATCCCCATCTCTATCGAGTTATGGCACAGAGCCAAGGTTATTACTAAACTAATAGCTTTGATACCAACTGTGACGACCCAAATTTCCTGTACATTTTGAGTTGATCAAACAACACTAATCCGACCCAATTGGTAATAGAAACATAGATGTCAGTAGAAAGAAATTAGAGGGTGAGATAAGAAAGAAATATTAGAATAGAAGAAGAAGAAAAAGAAGAATCAACATAATCCAGAGTCTCACATCGCAACAGATTAAAATATAATATGAAAATAATCTTATTGAGAGCTTGAAAATACTTACAACATCAGAGTACATCAATACACTTGGAAAATTATAACAACCTGTCCTCAAATACATCACACAATGGAATATACTAGACAAAACCATACGTCTGACCACCTCTAGCGCGTCTTCTGATCGTCATATTATCCAATGACCTGGACCTGTACAACCCGATCTAACCTGAACATTACAAATACCGGGTTAGTTTGGTAAACCAGAGTGAAAAAACTCACACAGTTTAAGGGAAATTATCCAACTTGATTTTAAAGTTCAAAACCTTTTCGAAAGAAAGGATAATTGTATGACCAAATCCGCACATAAATACGAATGGGTTTTACCTTACGATAACCCAAAACATTTCAGAAATCATAACTATCTTTTGACACTATAATAGTGTCTAAATACAAGTAAATAGCAATCTAGCGGAACGTTTGGATCTCACGCTCCACATATATAGTATACAATCAAAACAGTGGGCTCCTATTGGAGGTTTGATTCCGACTATAACAAGGTATGGAACCACCTGCCGATAGTGTATTTCTAGAGGAGAATACACTGGGTTCAACAAGAACTTCTTGCAACCCAGCCCAAACATGACTGCCCACTCATTTCGCTTGAGCGTAGAAAATGTATATCTCCAATGGTTGGGATCAACAACCATTTCTCGAAAGGGATAGCAATGAAATAGGTTAAAGAAGCAAATGGAATTTCTCTAGATAGGTGATTATACACCCTAATGGGAGCGACCCACATAGCTATGATGTCTGCTCGATTTTTGTGATTTCTTATTTGATGAGGCTTGAGGTTTAAAATCTTATGGGACATCTGGACACCATTCACTTTGAATGCCACATTGTCAGATCTGTCAAATCACTAATTGACATCCTCAAAAATACATTGGGCACGTTCGAAGAAATCAATGTACGTGACCATTTGGAAATACTTTGTCAGCCACTCGTCCATACAAGTCATCCAGGAACAGGATGAACCGAAGGCACTCTCCTATCGCATCCAAAGGATAGTAGCGATAAGTCCTTGCAATCCATAAAATTTCAACCATGACAGAATCACAGTTTAAAAACCTCTGGTAGCCAGCCAAAGAAATTCAACAACATTTCTTCCGCTTATGAAGATCCACGGTCTTCAATTGCTCCACCTTGATCAGCCTTCTTCATCTTTAATATTTATGTATTTGCTGGTCGGAATGGTTTTGGAATATAAATTTGATCCCGGACTTTCCGTACCAACAATCGATTTGGCCAAATTTTGATAGTCGTTGATTTAACTATCAAAATAAACAACCATCATCCATAGAAAAATAAAGTGGATTCATTTGTTCAGTATACAGCATCACTTGGCAATTTATTTAACCAGTTGTTAATTTATAACTTAATCTTAACTCTTTCAATATTTTGAAAAAAATGTTTCTATTACTTACTTTACTTCGATTTCATGTCTGCTTAACTAACTTCGCATTATAGATTTGTGACTCCCCACGTCCATTAAAGTCACTCACAAAGGGAATGCATTATGTTTTGTGAAGCGTTATAGGTAAACAGACACAGAATATTACAAGACAGATATATAGAATAACAACGGAATAAAAACTTTATTTATCATAAGATATAGTGGTCCAAAAACATCATATGTCTGAAACATAAAATCCCATTACAACATAAGATTCATTGTCTTGTACTTCAAAATTATCATAGTACATAAAAGAAGTAAAATTCCACAAGAACAAAATATAGCCATAGCAACAAGGATAGGACCTTGAGCCATACATATCAGCAGCTCTAGCAGAATCATGGTCAAGCCTGAGTGTTTCCTCCTAGAGAACCTGTGGGGGGGAGGGTGAATGGATGAAAGAGGGAGAAATAGAAAAGGTCGCGTATAAATTCTGGCGAGTCCAATGACTTTTAGCAAGTAAATAAATAAAAGTAGCATAACAGGCATATAAAGAGGATAAGAGAGATCACTATATGAATGGCAGGTGTGATAAGGTAGACATGATAAGGTATATTTGCTTCTAATGATTACTCTGCACTATTACTTATATAACCAAAATGATATGATCCCTTACACTTCAAGGTGGTAGACTTAGGCGTACATCCAAATGTACCCTAACCACTACCCTAATCGATCGGCTCCCTACTCCATAGATACTTTGTGCCGGCCCCATTGTAGGATGTATCACGTCGTAAAGTGGCAACCCCTCACTGATATGCACAGCCCCATATCTGCATGTGTCATGGTCGTCATATCCCCCTCGGCCCAACTCATGCACGCACATGACTCAGTCGGTTTGCGCCGCCCACACCGTCCTCCATGTTTGTATCTCTTACAATCATTCAGTAAGTGTTCCCCTTCTCCGCCTAGTACGGAGTACTTTGTTTGATACCTACTCTGGGTTACTAACTGAAATGGGTCCCACACAATATGATACAAGCTCTTCCGTTTGTCTTGTATCCCCATACTAGGTTTTCACTGACTATGAATACCACTAGGTGGCTTTAATTACATAGCTCTATTCATTTCCACTAGTTATGCTTACCCTAAAAGGTGTCTTTAATTACATAACTTCTATATTTTGCACCGGTTATGTATACCCTAGGTGTCTTTAATTACATAACCTTATTGGGTTAAGTTCGTGGGCCTAAATGTAAATATTACCCACTCCCTCAAATTTACTTAACCCACCCACTGTCCAACCAATTTTTACTTAACCCAAACTTTAGTTCAAAATCATACAATCCCTATGGATTAAATTAGGTTAAGTAATCCAATTCATTACCATGTCCAATTATGGTTTATAATAGGCCAGACCTCCCACATTAGGCCTACAACTTGTGGATGCTGGATATGCCAGTCTGGTCTGGGCAGTCTTATTCCACAAGTTGGGCCTAACCTCGTATTTTAGCCCAATTCGTATTCGCGCACTTAGACCTCTCACATTAGGTTCAACATTAGTGGCTGCTGGATAAGCCGGTCGGGTCCGGGCAGACTTCCACCACTAATGCAACCTAACCTCATGTCATAAGTGCAATTACAATTTCTAATTGTAATTATTGAACATTCCATTTTTATCAAATTCTTACCTATGTCTTTATAGGTAATTATGTCCCCACTTTCCCCCTTTTGAATTATATGTCCAATTAATTATACCTATGCCTTATTAGGTATTTATGCCCATCTACCCAATTATTGAATTATAAGTCCAATTCATGTTCACATTCAAATTATGCCAATATTAACCTTTTTCTCTGACTGTTCCCTAACTAGCGTGTTCATAATTTGCAGCATGTATAGGCTAAATAATAGCCTAATCATAAACGATAAAAAGGGAAGGTAATGGAAATATGACAAAGGTGAATGTTCTAACATAACTAGCATAAACTTATACTAACATGGTGAACATATAAGCATATATCTAATGAACTTGTGGCAGTTAACTAGTTGTAACATAGCAGAGGTGATAAGATGAACATGACAAGATCTAAATTTTAATCCAGATGTCCAACAAGTTCAGATCTAATATGAATAACACAAGGGGATCCAAATAATAAACCAGATCTGATTAGCGATTTAGGTGTCCACATAATATAGATCTAATAGGTAAAAGTAGATCTAACAAATAAGGATTAAGATCTACATCATAGAATGTCCACATAATTTAGATTTAATAGATAAAAGTAGATCTAATACAAATAGGGATACGACCTACATCATAGAATGTCCACATAATTCAGATTTAAAGATAAAAGCAGATCTAACACAAACTGGGATTAAGATCTACATCATAGAATGTCCACATAATTCAGGTCTATAGATAAAAGTAGATCTAACACAAAAAGGGATTAAGATCTACATCATAGAATTTCCACATAATTCAGATCTATAGATAAAAGTAGATCTAACACAAATAGGAATTAAAATCTGCATCATAGAAATTTAGATCAAAGTTATAATCAATCCAAAATGTTATATGTTCATAATTTACAATGGATCCAATATAATATATGAACAAATCCAAACTATAATCCTATCAAGTTTACTTTTAAATATTTAATTCTAAAAGTAACTATACTCACTTAGTTCGGATTACAAGATAGAACTAGAAGAGATTGGATCTTGAATCTCCAATTGATTTGCCTTAGTTGATAGTAGAAGATAAGGGATCTAGTTCAATTCAAACACCAGCAGAGTTTGTCCGCCATTGATTTTTTGTGAAGAAAACAAGAGAATTGAGGTATATTTATAGCAGCCAATGTCCAGAATTCGAATGTCACCTCAGCCCTAAAGTGAATCAGGTTATGGGTCGCCACCCACTTGAAAAAGGCCTGAATACCCAAAAAACCCTATGGGCGGTGCACCAGTGTAAAATTGCCTTGGCGCACTTGTGAAGTGCGCCGGTTATCCGTGTTTTCATTTGTCAAACTTTAATCATCTGTAACTTCTTCATATGTTATACGTTTTATGCAAACCAGGTATCTTTCCTGACTAGAATTTCAAGACGGATGTAAAGATGTAGTCTGTTTCCCTTAATTCTTAATACTAAATTTATTATTCTTTAGTTTATCCTCTTTGGTGTCGTTAAAAATTTGGGGTGTTACATTCTCTCCTACTTAAAGGATTTCATCTCCGAAATCTCTAAGTTGAAAAGAATGTATCCTAATATCCATCATCCATCTACTCATCCACTAATCAATGGCATCCATTGTCCTTAAAGAATTCTAGTACTTATATGAGTATATGCATAGGTGTGTGTATATGTCCCAATACTAATGTGAAGATCAGGCAGTCTACTAATTCAATTGACCTCCTAAATGCAATGTATGTTAGTGTCATGAATCCAATATGCATGCAAATAATCCTATTATAACATGTGAGCTCTATATGAGTGCACACTCATTCATCCAAATGCAACATCCATATGCTAATTCATCCATTTCCATTCATGAAAGAAAAGATAATGCACACGCATCCATATGTGGTATGAGAGTGATTGAGTCGATCTAGAGCCTAATGTTTGTGTGTATGCATCCACAGGCAACCACTAGCAAACACTGGCATCCACTTGCACCCATCAAACATAACATGTCTCAAACACATGTTTACATTCATAGGATTCCTATCTAAAGGTCAGGAATATTATTGATAAGACATGCTCAAATGATAGACCAAGAAGTGATAAAGATTTGGAAAAACGAGTAAAGAACACACCCTCGAATAGAAAAGGGTATGAGGCACGAATCTTGTCTTCAGTCTCCCAAGTCGCATCTTTTGGGTTATCTCCCAATTGAAACTTTAGCAACTCGATCTCTTTATTGCGTAACTTCTAATCCAAGAATACGGGAAGGAACTCGCCTGATTGTCGCCTCCCATTCCACTTCTACCTCTTCTAATACACTCGGCTTGACAACTTCTGTGGTGTCATGCAGGCACTTCCGCAGATGAGAAATGTGAAAAACATCATGAACGCCGGACATATTTTCTGGGAGTTTTAATCTATAGGCCTTTTGGCCAATGCTCTCGATTATGGGAAATGGTCCCATAAACCTAGGTGCCAACTTCCCTGCTCATCCAAAATGAACCACATTCCTCAGAGGTGATACTTTGATAAAAACTAAGTCTCCCACGTCAAATACGATGTCAGTCCTTCTCTTGTCCACATAGGATTTCTGCCTACCTTGAGCTGTCTTCATCCGTCGTCGAATAAGTTTAATCTTATTAGACGTTTCCTTAATCATATCTGGTCCAAGTAATAATCTTTCTGTAGATTCCCACCAATAAGTTGGTGATCTGCAGGGTCGTTCGTATAATGCTTCGAAGGGTGCTATGCCGATGCTGGCTTGATAACTGTTATTATATGCAAACTCTACTAAAGGAAGATGCTCTTCCCAAGTCCGTCCGAAGTCTAGGATACAAAGCCTTAAAAGATCTTCAACAATTCTGTTCACCCTCTCCGTCTGTCCATCGGTCTAAGGATGATAAGCGGTGCTTAAGCACAACTGTGTACCTAATGCTTCTTACAAGCTCCTCCAAAATTCACTGGTGAAGATGGGGTCGCGGTTGCTCACGATGCTGGATGGTACTCCATGAAGACAAACTATCCCTCGGATATAAATTGCTGCCAACCATGGTGCTGTCCTCTTATTCTTAACTATAATAAAGTGAGCGCTCTTAGTGAGTCTATCTACCACAAACCAAATACAGGTGTTTCCTTTCTTCGATTTGGGCAAACCATCTATGAAATCGATGGAGATGCTTTCCCACTTCCATTGCGGGACCTCTAAAGGATGAAGTAAACCACCGGGCTTCTTTTGCTCAGCCGTAACTTGCTGGCAAACTGAATATTGAGAAACAAATTCGGCCACATCTTTCTTCATCCCAGCCCAAAAGAAAGCCTTTTTCATGTCTCTATACATCTTATCACCGCCTGGATGAATGGTCATCTTAGAATGGTAGGCTTCTTCTAGGACTTCCTTTATCAAGCTTCTTGTTTGAGGAACACAAAGCCTTCCATCTCGTCGCAACAACCCCTTTTCATCTATGGTATATCAACTGAGGTGACTAGATGTCTACCCTTTTCGGAGCTTATCCATGAGGTCAAAAATTTGTGGGTCACCCTTTTGCGAAGCTCCTATCTGATCCATAAGAGTTGGTCGTCCTTCTAATGATGCAAACAAGTTAGGCAAAATCTCAATGGAGGGTTTAAAATCAAAAGTTGAGATGAACTCTTCCTCTCCACGAGTAGAGGACTCAAGGCCATCCTCTGCCTACATAGTGCGTCGACCACTACATTACCCATGTCAGGGGTATAAGCAATCTCAAAATCATATGAAGCTAGGAACTCCATCCGCCGTTGTTGCCTTAAATTGAGATCCTTCTGCGAGAACAAATACTTGAGAGATTTATGATTGGTGTATAACTCGAACATCTCTCCAAGTAGATAGTGACACCCCATTTTTGATGCGAATACTATGGCAGCTAGTTCTAGATCATGGGTGGGGTAGTTCTTCTCATGAACTCTCAACTATCTACCTTATAACTTACTACTTTCCCTTCTTGCATCAGAACTGCACCAAGCCATGTGCCACATGCATCAATGTAAACGGTAAACACTTTACTCCCATCAGGCAAGGTCAAGACTGGGGCTGTTGTTAGAGCCCTCTTCAGTTGTTGGAAAGCAACGTCACAGTCTATATCCCATGAAAACACCAAGTTCTTCTTTGTCAGTCTGGTGAGTGGGGCTGATATCTTTGCGAAGTCCTCAATGAACTTCCTATAGTAACCTTCCAACCAAAGAAAGCTTCTCACCTCTGTTGCATTTTTTGGAATCTTCCAATCTTGCACCGCAACTACTTTCACGAGATCTACAGCTATCCCTTCTTTGGAGATTACATGCCCTATGAATCTCACCTCCTTTCTCCAAAAATGGCATTTAGAGAACTTTGCCTTAAGCTGATGGTCATGGAGAGTTTTCAAAACTTCTCGCAAATGCTGGGCATGCTCTTCTTCGCTCTTGGAGAAGATCAAGATATCATCAACAAAGACTACGACAAATTTTTTTAGGAACTCCCTAAACACCCTACTCATCAAATGAACAAAATAGGAGGGTGCATTCGTCAACCTAAAAGGCATAACTAGCCATTCAAAGAAACCATCTGGAGTTCTAAAAGTACTCTTATCTATGATGTTCTCAGCCACACTCAACTGATGAAACTCCGTGGCCAAGTCTAACTGAGAAAATACCAAGGCACCAACTAGCTGATCAAATAAATCATCAATCCCTGGAAGCGGGTGCCTATTCTTCTTAGTGATTTTATTCAGCTCTCTATAGTCAACACACAAACGAAGCGAACCATCCGCATTGGTCGCGAATACTACTGGAGCACCCTATTCGGATATGCTTCGTCTGGTAAACCCTTTCTCCAGTAGCTCCCTTACTTGCTTACTTAGCTCCCTCCTTTCACTTGGAGTCATATGGTGCACTGGCAATGCAATTGGCTTTGCATTGTCCACCAGATGTATACAACAAATCATAGATGAATGAGCCGAACCACCAATGGGGTTTGAAACAACTACGGGATCCACTACCATCTGGTAATTAAGTGCAGAGGTTCAACTATAGAACTTGATAAATGAATGTGAGGCACCAGAATCAAAAAGTGTTCTAATAGGATGGTTTGAAAGAGAAATTAAAACTTCCGCAGAAATTTTTCTACCTCTATCAGGAGCACTGGTCACGAGAGCATGAACCTACTCTCCAGAAGTTCCTGCTCTTTGGCCATGTCCCTATGATTCTTGTTTCTTTAGGCACTCTTTAGCAAAGTGTCCAACTTCTCCGCAATTAAAGCAAGTGTTCTTCCTTCTCTTACAGTCTTTGATTAAGTGACCTTCCTTCCCATAACTGTGACATTTCCTCTTATCCTTGACCTTTTATTGTTACCACCTTTCTTCTGTTGTTGTTGTTGTTGTTGCCCCTCTGGGGGCACACCTTCTTATTTTGCGATGTTTCCTCAACCTTTACTTCCTTCTTTTCTCTCTTGTCTTCCTCATGCATTAGGGCCACATCGACATGCTTTTCAAAAGTGGCTCCCATTGGAATATGGGGCATGGCTAACCCACGTAGAGGTCCATTTAGCCCTTTAGCAAACCGCAAAGCCCTTTTTTGCGGTGTATCCACCAACTCTAACTCGAACCTTGCTAGTTGTTTGAATTTGTTCACATACTCTTTCATCCTCACGTACCCTTGTTTGAGTGAAAAGAACCTATCTATCTGCATGATTCTCTCATCTTGGGAGAGAAATTTCATTTCGAACCTCTGTCTGAAATCTTCCCAAGTTTCCACATGACGTCCATCTTGGGTGACTTCCCACCAAAATGTGGCTTCATCTTTCAGTAGCCAAGAAGCTAACTGAATCTTCCTTCTATCCTCTACTTCAAAGATTACTAACAAGTCGTCAGTCTCCTTGAGCCAATTCTGCGCTTCTACGAATGTCTTGTTCACATGGAATGGCTTCCCTCCCATAGCAAGGAAGTCTTTGCAGATCTTGGCGAAGTTATCTTGTAACACCCCACCTCCGCCAGGGTGACTCTTGCAAGCACTCTGACTTTGGAGGGGCGTTTGAATCAGGTAAACATGCATAATGATATATCAAGGCAAAACAAGAACATATGTATATATGTAAACAGAGTAAATAACATAGATAAAACAGCGGAAAATTTAAACCATTTCAAAACAAGTCTAGTACAACATAATATCAACTTTCCAAATAAACAAGTCTAGATAAAACAACATCATCTGAAAACCGAAATACATAAGTGCTATCCCCAAATTAAGTGAGAACCATAGCTAGCTTCATGTCGTAAACGTACATGAGCTGAAATCCCACAAGCAAGCAATCCAAAATCCAAGCTAGGCTCCAGTATTCCCTCCCTGTGAACCTGGGGGGGAAACGGAAGAAAAGAGGCGAAAGAAAACAGGTCAGTCAAAAAGACTGAGTAAGCCCTACTACAATCAATGTAAACTGATAAAGTTAACTGGTATGAGCAACAGGGATGAACATAAGGATAACAACATACTGGCATGATGATTAACTAACAAGGTAGATAAAGGTGTCATCGCATAATCAGGATTTAGGTTTTGCACCACAGGTGTACTAGCAAACTAACATGACTTGAATAAACAAGTATTGATCCCCTTGGCCCAAGCTTTGGCCCAATAACATGAAGTGACCCTCATACGAGGTCCAATAACATGAAGTGACCCTAACACGAGGTCCAACCCAAACGGGCTAGTCGATCGGCTCCCTAAGCCTAACTTGTCACGTGTTGGAGTCAATACGGCCCAAACATGATTGTAGTCGAACTGTGCCGGGTCCACCCTTCGGGTGTATCAAGCCCTAGGGTGTCAACCCCTGGACACCATGAACATGAGTGCACAGTCCCGATCTACTGGTACCCGTGCATGTTTTCTCCGGCTATGGACTATGTGCACGACCAGAGTCCGCCCGGAACTACACCGACGTACCACCCTACCGTCGTTTATTGGTCGCTTACCTCCAGTCCAGTAATCGTGCCCCCACCCTAGCCTAGTCCCTAGGGTCATGATGATACAAACTAGGGATTACTGCTGGAGTGGACCCCCATTGCTAGGATTTCTCTAGTGGGTTAAGTACGGTTTAACCCCTTTACTAATCATGGATTAACTTGGTTAAGTGTAACGATGAGTTCACGACTTAACCCCGATTAATGGTGCACCCAAGCTCAACACAAACCCAAAATGGTGCACCAGGCTAAACAGCCCGTCTGAGCCAAGTCGACAGCCCAGTCGACAGGGCTGTCGACTTGGTCTAACCAAGTCGACACCCAAGTCGACAGGGCTGTCGACTTGGGGTGTTCTGGCGGGAATTCTCCCGCCTGGCCCAATCTGACCTATTTTCCAAGTTTCAAATTTGAATTTGAAATCTGTTTTTACTTTGAAATTTTCTGAAAACTTCGTTGGGCCTTAACCGGGTCATACGGACTCCGATTTTCGAAAACTCGGACTCTATTTCGCGTATTTTTCCGAGACGAACGCAATGGCATAGCCTGTATCCCTTGATTCAGATTTTAGAATTAAATTCTGCCTCGATTTACATTATAACAGGTTATTGAAAATACGGGTTGTCACATTCTCCCCTCCTTAAAGGATTTCGTCCCCGAAATCTTCAAGTTAGGAAGAACGTATCCTACCATCCAATCATCCATCTACTCAAAACATCATCCACGAGCAACCATTGTCCTTACAAGATTCTAAATGTTGTATGAACATATGCAAAGGTGTGTGTATATGTCCTTATCTAATGCAAATATCCTCAATGCAAATTATGTTAGTGAAATGAATCCATATGTATGCAATTCCTAACATAATGTATAACATCTATATGTGTGCACATCACATACATCCATATGCAACATCCATGTGATAACACAAAAATTCTCATCCATGAATAAGCATAAACACTCATGCATATGTAGTATGAAGAGTGTGTGAGCCGATCTAGTGCCTAACGTGTATAATGCATCTACGAGTAACCACTTGCAAACACTTGCAACCACTTGCAAACACTTGCAACCACTTGCAACCATCAAGCATAACATGTTTCAAACACATGTTTCATCCAAAGGGTTTCTACCTAAGGTTCTCATGACAAGATTAACACGATAAACTAGATAAACATGGATAGCAAAGAGAAAGATATGCTAACAAAGAAAAGAGATTGAGAGTGTACCCTCAAAAAGGAATGGATAAAGCCCACGCATCTTCTCCTCGGTTTCCCAAGTTGCGTCTTCTTCGGCTTCACCCCATTGAACCTTCACCAACTTGACCTCTCGATTCCTTAGCTTCTTGGTCTCCGTCCCCAAGATACGAATCGGAGCTCTCCTCAAGGTAGCTTCTTTCTCCACGTCCACATCTTCCAGAACACTTGGCTCAACAACCTCTGCTGATTCATGCAAACACTTTCGGAGATGCGAGACATGAAAAACATCGTGTACTCCGGCAAGCTTCTCGGGCAACTTCACTCTATAAGCCATCTGCCCGATCCTCTCTATAATAGGGAATGGTCCAACAAACCTCGGTGCTAACTTCCCAACGGCTCCAAATCGGACCACATTCCGCAAAGGAGAAACCTTCACGAAAACCATATCCCCAACATCAAACTCCAAATCAGTTCTTCGCTTATCAGCATAGGATTTCTGTCGGTCTTGGGCAGCTTTCATCCGTCTCTGAATCAACTCGATCTTCTCGGATGTATCTCTGATCATATCAGGCCCAAGTATAAGCTTATCTGTAGTCTCCCACCAACATGTAGGCGACTTGCACGGCCTCCCATATAAAGCTTCAAATGGTGCCATCCCTATGCTTGCCTGATAACTGTTATTATATGCAAACTCAACAAGAGGAAGATGGTCTTCCCAAGTACCACCAAAATCCAGAATACAAAGCCTCAACAGATCCTCGAGTACCCTATTCACCCTTTCGGTTTGACCGTCCGTCTGTGGGTGATAAGCAGTACTTAGATTCAACTTCGTGCCCATGGCTTCTTGCAAGCTATTCCAGAATTGACTTGTAAAGATTGGGTCACGGTCACTGACTATACTAGAAGGGACTCCATGAAGTCTCACAATCTCACGAAGATATACGGACGCTAGCCAAGATGCGGTCCTCTTGCTCTTCACCGGGATGAAATGAGCACTCTTCGTAAGTCTATCCACAATAACCCAAATGCTCGTATTTCCTTTCCTTGACCTTGGTAACCCATCGATAAAATCCATGGAAATACTCTCCCACTTCCAAAGTGGAACGTCTAGAGGATGCAATAGCCCACCGGGCTTCTTCGACTCGGCCTTAACTTGCTGGCAAATGATACATCTAGAGACGAACTCTGCCATATCCTTTTTCATCCCAGGCCAAAAGAAAATGCGCTTCATGTCTTTATACATCTTATCTCTGCCTGGGTGTATAGTCAACTTGGAGCGATGCGCTTCCTCAAGAACTTTTCTTACTAAATCTTCTACCATTGGAACACATAACCTTCCGTCTCTCCTCAGCCAACCCTTGTCATCAATAGAATATCGAGCGAGGTGACTAGACGCCTCTCCTCGAATCAGCTTATCCATAATCTCAACTATCTGAGGGTCTTCTCTCTGCGAAGCCCCAACTTGATCAAGAAGGGTAGGTCTGAGTTCCAGAGATGCTAAAGAACCGGTCATCGTCTCAATCGCCAAAGAGAAATCAAAGGTTGCCACATACTCTAAGTTCTTCATCTCAACGAATAGAGGACTCAGAGTCAACCTTTGTGAAAACCCGTAACTTCCCCGTAAAGGAAAGCGTCGGATAGTTCGAGAACAAGCCACAACAGAACGCATACAGAAGAACATTTCATTGTATATTACAACAATGCATCAGATTACAAGAATATACAGAGTAAAAATAAATATTACACAGAAATATCAGATATTTAAATTACATTTAAATACATAGCAGCGGAAAATAATACAATACACAACTAGAAGAGATATACGGATACAAAGCTTTCCGGATATCATTCCAGCTGTAAACCAGGATCCTGCGAATATAAATCTGCAAAACCAAAACTACTAGCTGCCCGTGTCAAAATAGGGGCACCCAGAGTTTAGGTTAAAACAATAAACTCCAGGTCAGTCATGTGACTGGTGTGAGAACTAAAACAGTTATTAATCTTTATTTTAAATCATTAGGTAAATCAAGGGACCACGCCGTATAACACGGAACGGGTTTCCTCCCAAGAATACCAGTGCATAAAACAAACAACGCAATGCTAAATAAAGAAAAATGAAGCTGTTATAAGACCCAGGTCCCATCACACAATGCAACGCAGTCGAGGATAGGGTTTTCCCTTATAACAGCCAAAGAATGCTTGATACGTTTAAAACAAATCATTTGATACTATTATAAGTGCATAGTGTATAAAACACTTCAAATCATAAGTATCAATCATAGGCGGCATGAATGCCCCATACCACTATGTCGTCATATATAGGTTATACAATCAAAATCGCAAAGTCACGTATTTGGAAATTGGGTTTCCATCTATGAACCGAGGAAAAAGATAGTCCTCAACCGATTCGAGACTGCCTAGCCCGAGTCTCGGGATCAGAGCTCGAGTGACCCTTGGATCCTCAGGGCCAGTCCACCGATGTGGATTAAACTTAAACCCTGAACATGCGTTTCCCCGCCCTATGGGGCGTAAACAAGCCAACTAAATGACTCCATCGGTTCGAGAACGACCGATCAATCCGAGGCGCCTCGCAACAGCAACAACCACATAAGTCAAACTCGTCAGGGCGTGTAAAACCACTGACGCCACTTCTAGCTAGGAAGAAACGCATGCCCTCCCTGACGTCCTCTCCCGTTTTTGGTTCATACCGGGTGTGAAACTCGCGAATCAAACGTTACACAAAGCTACGCCCCAAAGGCCGTGCTTTGATCATCACCACAAGACTTTGCTTTTCAACAGAAGCCTCGATCAATTGCCACTTAGGCATGCCACACAGGCAATTCACTCTATGCGTTTGATATCCATCAATATATAACCCCTGAGCTCGTACGTCTCAGAGAAGGGCGTTAAGCAAGAGAATAAATTCTCCGCCGCCAAACAGATATATATTTAATAGAAATCAATCACACAGACTAAAATCCAATGTCAGACACACAGTCCATTTACAAGTCCGTTCTGGGTCTGAACGAAACCGGAGGCACCTAGTACCCCGCATATCCATCGATCTCCAAGTACGTCTGGACGATCACCAACTGTTTCCATCTTCTTGGGTGTACAACCCAATCAAGATCATCAGTTATCACCCAAACGACGTGAAGACCTCCGGTCTTCGACCATCGTCTTCATCTTCGACTTATCGTCGTATCAGTTATCCAGAATGGGATAAACCCGGTCTTTCCGAATAACTCGCGTATATTTTAAATAAGTGTTACACAAACACAACATACGCCTCATTCCAATTCATTAGTCACTAACCGTAAATTAATCAAGAGAATAATTCCCCAAATATTAACCCCGAAGGCCGAAACCAACATCAGATCAATACCCAGAAAACCATTCTGCTTGGCCAACCGACAGTTAGTTTCTAAATTTCACATTCATAGGGAAAGGTTCCCATTAGTTTTATCCAAGATAAATTCCTTGAATTTATGTTTGAATCTCAATTCGAACTAGTCGGGATTAGCGAACCTTACCGAAGTAATCATTTGTTTTAATTTCCCAATCCCAACCTATTCATCCCATGAAGTAAAACTGGTTATACTTCATATCTAACACCACAGTGTTATCGGTAAATTCAATTACCATTTCACGTTCAAATCTAATTAAAGATTTAACTATCGCCTGGAGCAAAACTGGTGATACTCCATTTTCGATCATTTCAATCTAATTAAAGATTCATTAAAACTCCACTTAGTTTTAATCGTTAACTGGGTTAAAGAATCTGTGTCATTTAAAACACGGTTCACGATAAACCCAAAATCACATTCATCAATTATCGGGTTAAAGAACAAGTGTTATTTAAAACACTGTTCACGATAAACCCAAAAATCAATATCAATTCAATTCCAATTAAATATTATTTAATTGGTACACTTCATTAAATCTAAATAAAAAGATTTAATCTTTTCTCAACTGGGTTCAAGAACAGTGTTAGTGAAGACACCATTCACGACAAACCCAAATCACATTTGATATTCAATATAAGGCTCTGAATAGAAAATATATCGGCTTATATTCAATATCAAATTCTACGATTAACAAATGTCGTATTGGAAATAACGATATAAATATATATCTTTCAAATTTCCATAACAACACCTGTATAATCACGAATTCCAACATCGAAATATTCCGAAGACAATTTCGATTCAAATCCACTCCAATGCAATCATTGGAAATTTTGGTTATTTTCAAAACCCTTTTCGAATTCAATTTATTTATTCAAAAATAAATAGAATTATAATTCTAGTTCAAAACTAGTTCATTTCGATAAAAATCTATTTTTATCTTTTCAAATATGGAGTTTTTCATCCCAATTCTTTTTAAATCATTTCTTATGATTTTACACAAATTATTACTATTTTTAATAATTTTATCAAGGCCCGTACAGTCGATTTCCATCAATGGCCATCGAACTGCACTTACAGCGACCTTTTTCGAATTTGATTTGGACATAATTCCAAATCCAACCGTTAGATTTCAAATTTCTAATCTTCGTTAGAAAGCTCTTTTCGATACGAACCCAACGGTTCCGGTTTTAGGAGAATCCGACGGTCGGATCTCCCGTAATGTCCGTTTGAAATAAATGGTCGAAATTCGCGAACTGCCGCGGCGCGGCGCGTTCTATTCAGGCCATTATATTATATATATAATATATATAATATATATTTCGTCGATTTCTATTTAAAACGAATTATATAAATAGTTTTGAATTCGTTTCAAAAGCAATTTCAACTTCCATTTCAATTCAAATCAAAATTGAATTTTTCTTTATAAATTCGTTTTAAAAATTCATTTCTATTCAATTCAAATTTCAATTCAATTTGAATTCATTTCAATTCGTTTTCAATTCAATTTGAATTCGTTTTCAATTCATTTCGAAATCGTTTCAATTTAATTCATTTCGAAATCGTTTTCAATTCAATTCATTTCGAAATCGTTTTCAATTCAATTCATTTCGAAATCGTTTTCAATTCAATTCATTTCGAAATCGTTTTCAATTCAATTTATTTCGAAATCGTTTTCAATTCAATTTATTTCGAAATCGTTTTCAATTCAATTTATTTCGAAATCGTTTTCAATTCAATTTATTTCGAAATCGTTTTCAATTCATTTCATTTCGAAATCGTTTTCAATTCATTTCATTTCGAAATCGTTTTAATCGATATAAATATCGTTCACGTCAAAATGGCGTCAATCAAATCAACACGGCTTCATAAATTTCTATTTTCCAATATTCTATTTCAAATATTTCTTTTTCAAAAATAGTTGTTATTATCAAAATATTTCGTTCAACACATGACCAATCTCAATGGATGAGTACTGTCAACACATGAACTTTTATTTTATATTGATAAAGGTGTAAATTTTATTACTAAAATATTTCGTTCAACACATGACCAATCTCAATGAATGAGTACTGTCAACACATGAACTTTTATTTTATAATATTCTTTATTTTTCAAATTGGAATGAGGCCCAATCAATTACCATATAAAGTTAATTATATGGATTTCCATACAACACATGTATATAATAGCATTGAAAAATAATCAACCATCAACCAAAGTGCACTACACTGTATAAGCATCAAATATAGATATTCAACGCTTATAACAGCCTGTCAATCAATCGATCGACATATTTAATCAATCAGGATGAGTGAACTTCAAATTTCATCCCAACACCCGTGTGGGGTTTCAAACAATCACACGCATATTTTATTTGTGCAGTTGGGCGATGTGTAAAATTTATCGTCCCAATCAATGTCATTCAAATAGGTGTACATAAACAAACCGTTCGGTTTATAAATGAATATTTATTTATTCACATTCACGTTAAAAATTATATTTTTAACGATAAAACATTTTATTTTAACATATGAATTTCTATTCAGTTCATTCTTTAAATAAAATGGTATTTTTATTTTTCTAACATATTTTAGAAAATTTCGGCGGCATAACGGCACGATACTAGAAACGGGACAAGGCCTAGCCTTATCCCCGGTCTAGTGAAGGCCCACGCCATTCACATATCAATTTTAATCAATTACCAATTCAACCAATCAATCAAATCCAAATCAAATAATCTAACCAACTACACAACCAAACAAACAAGTCCATGGTATGTGGACGGGTGTCGGGTGCTTCTAATAAGCACCGTCTGCATCCTAGTATATATATAACTAGAAAAATAAATTGAAAGGTGAGAAGTTCTCACATATAGCTATCCTAGCTCCACGGCTCTTCATTTGCAGAAGTCTTCATCGCTATCGCATCTTCGGCATCTTTATTGCCCGTAGCCACTACATATGTAAAAATCGAATTTTTACTTCGCTATTCCATATATAAAAATCGAATTTTTATTTCAAAGTTCAATATATAAAAATCGAATTTTTATTTCAAAGTTCAATATATAAAAATCGAATTTATAGTTCAAAGTTCAATATATAAAAATCGAATTTATAGTTCAAAGTTCAATATATAAAAATCATATTTTTTTATTTCTTCTACCCAATAAAAGTTTCGCCTTTTCTGTTTTAAAAATATGATTTTTCCTATTCTAAAAACCCGATCTTTTCAATTTTAAAGTTCAAACCTTTTTCTAAAAATCAGTTTTTACTTTTATTTTAAAATCAGTTTTAAAATCCTATAAAATCAGTTTTAACCTTTTTTTAAAAAAACAACTGTCTTTAATCTTTTAATAGAAAATCAGTTGTAAATAAAAAAAACAGTTTTTAAATCATTATAAAACTAGTTTTTTTTTATTACCTAATAAAACAACAGTTTTTAAATTATTAAAAACAAATTACAAAATACTTACAGAGGGGGGGAACTGCCGCACCATCGTGAGGGGGGGGGGGTTCTTCACGTTGTCTGCGTCGACTGGGGGGGGGGGGGGTTTCAGGCGGAGGTCGGGGTCAGCAGGGCGTTGTACGGGTCTGTGGTGGCGTGGCGGTCTTCAGCGTCGTGGATCGACGTGGTTCGAGGGGGGGGGGTCCAGTTGGCTTCGCGCCAGCGCCGAAGGGAGTAAGTCGAGAAGAAGGAGGGGCGGCGGTCGGTCTGCGGCGCGAGGTGGAGATCGCGATGGTGGTGGCGTGGGAGGATCGGTGACCGTGCGATTTAGGTTTAGGTTCTTCTTTTTTTTTTCTTTTTTTTTTCGATTCGGAGGAAATAAACAGGGGGGGGCCAGAGAGGTAATAGGAGAGGAAAGATAGATTTTATTTCTTTTATTATTTTATTATTTTAATTTCAAAAATATTGACTTTTACATACGACCTCTAAACGAGGCCCATCGCCTGTCGTCCATAGTGTTTCACCCCCATTCCGAACACAATGGGATATGTATCGTAAGCTGATTCGAACGTTACAATCAGTTTTCGTTGGATTTACATTTAACTCTATATATTGAATTTTAAACGTACATTTCGAATTACTGGGGTCACATACTAACTAGAAAAATTCTAGAAAAATATTTTCTAGCTTCGTATTGACGATACGGTCCTAACAAAACTAGTTTCGTCAAATTCCGAGACCGTTTGAAAAATGGCCATTTTCCAGTCGATTAAAATCAACTGAAACTGGTCAAACGCGTTTTCCTTTGCCGCGCTCACATATTGATTCGAAAAATTATGAAATTTGGAATCTAGCAATAACTTAACATCACGGACCCAACAAAACTGGTTTCGTCGAAATCCGAGGTCGTTTGCAAAATGGCTATTTTTAAGGGCTATATATTATATTAAAATATATATAAATTCCACAGCGACTATTTCTAATTTTCAACTGGACATATCTCATCATTTATAAAGTGAAATCTCAGTTTCTCAACTTCGTTGGAAAGATATCATCAATTAGATCCTAATGTTTTTGGTTTCACTAAAATCCGGTTTGTTTTGCACCCGGTACATTCAATTGAAGTTTGAAATCGAATTATCGAACTACCGCGCCATTTTCAATTCTATTTATAATTATTTATAAATATTTATATTCTAACGACGACGCGTAAAATATATACGTTCGAATTATATTTAAAATAAATTTCTCGTCGATATTATTTAAAATAATCTATTTTAAATATTCAAAATTTTCTAAAATTGCCAAAATAAAAATTTCAAACTGGCTCGCATTTTACGGGTTGTTACAATCTCCCCCACTTAAAACTTTTCGTCCCCGAAAAGGAACAAAGTCGAAAGTGGTTTGATAATTCAACTCTACGTTCGATCTGGCTTTCCATTCTCCAACTTTTCAGTTTCTGAGAATTTTCAAAATTTCAAAAATTTGGCTAACACCCTAAATTTTTGAAAAATTTCGCCATAACCTCCCCTGCACCGGGAGCATCGGGGAATTTCAAATAGCTTCCCCGGTCCTTCAGATCTCAAAAAGAAAAAGAAAAAGCCAAGCGGCTAGCCAATAGGCTCACAAAATCATCATCACCCAAACAAAACAGGAAATTATGTAGTAAACATGTACCTATTTGTCGGGCAAACAAATTTTATTCTCTGCTCTAGCCTCCTTGCTATGACCTGTTCAAAGATATATATGCATATGCAAGCAAATGCGACCAAATTTCAATACAAGTCAATATTTGATTCAGTTAGGCATAATGGTTTTAAATTATCAAACAATTAAACAAACAACACAAACATCAATCAATTAGTTGATTAGCTTTTCAAATTCATAATTTTAATACATATACTGAAAATCTTGTTTTTGATGCCAATTCACAACAATAGGCCCTATCTAATTTTTGGTTCTCACACCAGTCTAATGGAAATATATAAATATCACACCTTCGTCACACGAATATAAATTCTGGCGATGAGTACTCAACCATCAGAATCATCTTCGGGCCACTAGAGTATGATTCTATATCTATCCAATATATTAAAACTTCGAATACACGCGGATCAGACGTATACGCAAAATCTTTATATACTGGACTGTCCAACTCCATATAAATAGATAATCAGATACGAATAATTGATTTAGATTTTCAAAACAAAATTTGTTTTCATTTTAAAAATATACTCTTCACACTCGTTCTAGGATACTACTGATCCTATCTCTAACGAGTCACTCCCATTGGATATTACTAATCCAATATCTGATGAATTCTTTCGTATGTTTCTAATGTGTCTTGTTCTCTAGCTTTGTAAACCAAAGCTCTGATACCAACTGTGAAAACCCGTAACTTCCCCGTAAAGGAAAGCGTCGGATAGTTCAAGAACAAGCCACAACAGAACGCATACAGAAGAACATTTCATTGTATATTACAACAATGCATCAGATTACAAGAATATACAGAGTAAAAATAAATATTACACAGAAATATCAGAGATTTAAATTACATTTAAATACATAGCAGCGGAAAATAATACAATACACAACTAGAAGAGATATACGGATACAAAGCTTTCCGGATATCATTCCAGCTGTAAACCAGGATCCTGCGAATATAAATCTGCAAAACCAAAACTACTAGCTGCCCGTGTCAAAATAGGGGCACCCAGAGTTTAGGTTAAAACAATAAACTCCAGGTCAGTCATGTGACTGGTGTGAGAACTAAAACAGTTATTAATCTTTATTTTAAATCATTAGGTAAATCAAGGGACCACGCCGTATAACACGGAACGGGTTTCCTCCCAAGAATACCAGTGCATAAAACAAACAGCGCAATGCTAAATAAAGAAAAATGAAGCTGTTATAAGACCCAGGTCCCATCACACAATGCAACGCAGTCGAGGATAGGGTTTTCCCTTATAACAGCCAAAGAATGCTTGATACGTTTAAAACAAATCATTTGATACTATTATAAGTGCATAGTGTATAAAACACTTCAAATCATAAGTATCAATCATAGGCGGCATGAATGCCCCATACCACTATGTCGCCATATATAGGTTATACAATCAAAATCGCAAAGTCACGTATTTGGAAATTGGGTTTCCATCTATGAACCGAGGCAAAAGATAGTCCTCAACCGATTCGAGACTGCCTAGCCCGAGTCTCAGGATCAGAGCTCGAGTGACCCTTGGATCCTCATGGCCAGTCCACCGATGTGGATTAAACTTAAACCCTGAACATGCGTTTCCCCGCCCTATGGGGCGTAAACGAGCCAACTAAATGACTCCATCGGTTCGAGAACGACCGATCAATCCGAGGCGCCTCGCAACAGCAACAACCACATAAGTCAAACTCGTCAGGGCGTGTAAAACCACTGACGCCACTTCTAGCTAGGAAGAAACGCATGCCCTCCCTGACGTCCTCTCCCGTTTTTGGTTCATACCGGGTGTGAAACTCGCGAATCAAACGTTACACAAAGCTACGCCCCAAAGGCCGTGCTTTGATCATCACCACAAGACTTTGCTTTTCAACAGAAGCCTCGATCAATTGCCACTTAGGCATGCCACACAGGCAATTCACTCTATGCGTTTGATATCCATCAATATATAACCCCTGAGCTCGTACGTCTCAGAGAAGGGCGTTAAGCAAGAGAATAAATTCTCCGCCGCCAAACAGATATATATTTAATAGAAATCA
The DNA here is from genome assembly GCA_030737875.1 of Allium sativum. Classification (NCBI taxonomy): domain Eukaryota; kingdom Viridiplantae; phylum Streptophyta; class Magnoliopsida; order Asparagales; family Amaryllidaceae; genus Allium; species Allium sativum. The sequence goes on along the minus strand of CM060922.1, from coordinate 929,520,343 downwards.
ATCACACAGACTAAAATCCAATGTCAGACACACAGTCCATTTACAAGTCCGCTCTGGGTCTGAACAAAACCGGAGGCACCAAGTACCCCGCATATCCATCGATCTCCAAGTACGTCTGGACGATCACCAACTGTTTCCATCTTCTTGGGTGTACAGCCCAATCAAGATCATCAGTTATCACCCAAACGACGTGAAGACCTCCGGTCTTCGACCATCGTCTTCATCTTCGACTTATCGTCGTATCAGTTATCCAGAATGGGATAAACCCGGTCTTTCCGAATAACTCGCGTATATTTTAAATAAGTGTTACACAAACACAACATACGCCTCATTCCAATTCATTAGTCACTAACCGTAAATTAATCAAGAGAATAATTCCCCAAATATTAACCCCGAAGGCCGAAACCAACATCAGATCAATACCCAGAAAACCATTCTGCTTGGCCAACCGACAGTTAGTTTCTAAATTTCACATTCATAGGGAAAGGTTCCCATTAGTTTTATCCAAGATAAATTCCTTGAATTTATGTTTGAATCTCAATTCGAACTAGTCGGGATTAGCGAACCTTACCGAAGTAATCATTTGTTTTAATTTCCCAATCCCAACCAATTCATCCCATGAAGTAAAACTGGTTATACTTCATATCTAACACTACAGTGTTATCAGTAAATTCAATTACCATTTCACGTTCAAATCTAATTAAAGATTTAACTATCGCCTGGAGCAAAACTGGTGATACTCCATTTTCGATCATTTCAATCTAATTAAAGATTCATTAAAACTCCACTTAGTTTTAATCGTTAACTGGGTTAAAGAATCTGTGTCATTTAAAACACGGTTCACGATAAACCCAAAATCACATTCATCAATTATCGGGTTAAAGAACAAGTGTTATTTAAAACACTGTTCACGATAAACCCAAAAATCAATATCAATTCAATTCCAATTAAATATTATTTAATTGGTACACTTCATTAAATCTAAATAAAAAGATTTAATCTTTTCTCAACTGGGTTCAAGAACAGTGTTAGTGAAGACACCATTCACGACAAACCCAAATCACATTTGATATTCAATATAAGGCTCTGAATAGAAAATATATCGGCTTATATTCAATATCAAATTCTACGATTAACAAATGTCGTATTGGAAATAACGATATAAATATATATCTTTCAAATTTCCATAACAACACCTGTATAATCACGAATTCCAACATCGAAATATTCCGAAGTCAATTTCGATTCAAATCCACTCCAATGCAATCATTGGAAATTTTGGTTATTTTCAAAACCCTTTTCGAATTCAATTTATTTATTCAAAAATAAATAGAATTATAATTCTAGTTCAAAACTAGTTCATTTCGATAAAAATCTATTTTTATCTTTTCAAATATGGAGTTTTTCATCCCAATTCTTTCTAAATCATTTCTTATGATTTTACACAAATTATTACTATTTTTAATAATTTTATCAAGGCCCGTACAGTCGATTTCCATCAATGGCCATCGAACTGCACTTACAGCGACCTTTTTCGAATTTGATTTGGACATAATTCCAAATCCAACCGTTAGATTTCAAATTTATAATCTTCATTAGAAAGCTCTTTTCGATACGAACCCAACGGTTCCGGTTTTAGGAGAATCCGACGGTCGGATCTCCCGTAATGTCCGTTTGAAATAAATGGTCGAAATTCGCGAACTGCCGCGGCGCGGCGCGTTCTATTCAGGCCATTATATTATATATATAATATATATAATATATATTTCGTCGATTTCTATTTAAAACGAATTATATAAATAGTTTTGAATTCGTTTCAAAAGCAATTTCAACTTCCATTTCAATTCAAATCAAAATTGAATTTTTCTTTATAAATTCGTTTTAAAAATTCATTTCTATTCAATTCAAATTTCAATTCAATTTGAATTCATTTCAATTCGTTTTCAATTCAATTTGAATTCGTTTTCAATTCATTTCGAAATCGTTTCAATTTAATTCATTTCGAAATCGTTTTCAATTCAATTCATTTCGAAATCGTTTTCAATTCAATTCATTTCGAAATCGTTTTCAATTCAATTTATTTCGAAATCGTTTTCAATTCAATTTATTTCGAAATCGTTTTCAATTCAATTTATTTCGAAATCGTTTTCAATTCAATTTATTTCGAAATCGTTTTCAATTCAATTTATTTTGAAATCGTTTTCAATTCATTTCATTTCGAAATCGTTTTCAATTCATTTCATTTCGAAATCGTTTTAATCGATATAAATATCGTTCACGTCAAAATGGCGTCAATCAAATCAACACGGCTTCATAAATTTCTATTTTCCAATATTCTATTTCAAATATTTCTTTTTCAAAAATAGTTTTTATTATCAAAATATTTCGTTCAACACATGACCAATCTCAATGGATGAGTACTGTCAACACATGAACTTTTATTTTATATTGATAAAGGTGTAAATTTTATTACTAAAATATTTCGTTCAACACATGACCAATCTCAATGAATGAGTACTGTCAACACATGAACTTTTATTTTATAATATTCTTTATTTTTCAAATTGGAATGAGGCCCAATCAATTACCATATAAAGTTAATTATATGGATTTCCATACAACACATGTATATAATAGCATTGAAAAATAATCAACCATCAACCAAAGTGCACTACACTGTATAAGCATCAAATATAGATATTCAACGCTTATAACAGCCTGTCAATCAATCGATCGACATATTTAATCAATCAGGATGAGTGAACTTCAAATTTCATCCCAACACCCGTGTGGGGTTTCAAACAATCACACGCATATTTTATTTGTGCAGTTGGGCGATGTGTAAAATTTATCGTCCCAATCAATGTCATTCAAATAGGTGTACATAAACAAACCGTTCGGTTTATAAATGAATATTTATTTATTCACATTCACGTTAAAAATTATATTTTTAACGATAAAACATTTTATTTTAACATATGAATTTCTATTCAGTTCATTCTTTAAATAAAATGGTATTTTTATTTTTCTAACATATTTTAGAAAATTTCGGCGGCATAATGGCACGATACTAGAAACGGGACAAGGCCTAGCCTTATCCCCGGTCTAGTGAAGGCCCACGCCATTCACATATCAATTTTAATCAATTACCAATTCAACCAATCAATCAAATCCAAATCAAATAATCTAACCAACTACACAACCAAACAAACAAGTCCATGGTATGTGGACGGGTGTCGGGTGCTTCTAATAAGCACCGTCTGCATCCTAGTATATATATATAACTAGAAAAATAAATTGAAAGGTGAGAAGTTCTCACATATAGCTATCCTAGCTCCACGGCTCTTCATTTGCAGAAGTCTTCATCGCTATCGCATCTTCGGCATCTTTATTGCCCGTAGCCACTACATATGTAAAAATCGAATTTTTACTTCGCTATTCCATATATAAAAATCGAATTTTTATTTCAAAGTTCAATATATAAAAATCGAATTTTTATTTCAAAGTTCAATATATAAAAATCGAATTTATAGTTCAAAGTTCAATATATAAAAATCGAATTTATAGTTCAAAGTTCAATATATAAAAATCATATTTTTTTATTTCTTCTACCCAATAAAAGTTTCGCCTTTTCTATTTTAAAAATATGATTTTTCCTATTCTAAAAACCCGATCTTTTCAATTTTAAAGTTCAAACCTTTTTCTAAAAATCAGTTTTTACTTTTATTTTAAAATCAGTTTTAAAATCCTATAAAATCAGTTTTAACCTTTTTTAAAAAAAACAACTGTCTTTAATCTTTTAATAGAAAATCAGTTGTAAATAAAAAAAACAGTTTTTAAATCATTATAAAACTAGTTTTTTTTTTATTACCTAATAAAACAACAGTTTTTAAATTATTAAAAACAAATTACAAAATACTTACAGAGGGGGGGAACTGCCGCACCATCGTGAGGGGGGGGGGGTTCTTCACGCTGTCTGCGTCGACTGGGGGGGGTTTCAGGCGGAGGTCGGGGTCAGCAGGGCGTTGTACGGGTCTGTGGTGGCGTGGCGGTCTTCAGCGTCGTGGATCGATGTGGTTCGAGGGGGGGGGTCCAGTTGGCTTCGCGCCAGCGCCGAAGGGAGTAAGTCGAGAAGAAGGAGGGGCGGCGGTCGGTCTGCGGCGCGAGGTGGAGATCGCGATGGTGGTGGCGTGGGAGGATCGGTGACCGTGCGATTTAGGTTTAGGTTCTTCTTTTTTTTTTCTTTTTTTTTTCGATTCGGAGGAAATAAACAGGGGGGGCCAGAGAGGTAATAGGAGAGGAAAGATAGATTTTATTTCTTTTATTATTTTATTATTTTAATTTCAAAAATATTGACTTTTACATACGACCTCTAAACGAGGCCAATCGCCTGTCGTCCATAGTGTTTCACCCCCATTCCGAACACAATGGGATATGTATCGTAAGCTGATTCGAACGTTACAATCAGTTTTCGTTGGATTTACATTTAACTCTATATATTGAATTTTAAACGTACATTTCGAATTACTGGGGTCACATACTAACTAGAAAAATTCTAGAAAAATATTTTCTAGCTTCGTATTGACGATACGGTCCTAACAAAACTAGTTTCGTCAAATTCCGAGACCGTTTGAAAAATGGCCATTTTCCAGTCGATTAAAATCAACTAAAACTGGTCAAACGCGTTTTCCTTTGCCGCGCTCACATATTGATTCGAAAAATTATGAAATTTGGAATCTAGCAATAACTTAACATCACGGACCCAACAAAACTGGTTTCGTCGAAATCCGAGGTCGTTTGCAAAATGGCTATTTTTAAGGGCTATATATTATATTAAAATATATATAAATTCCACAGCGACTATTTCTAATTTTCAACTGGACATATCTCATCATTTATAAAGTGAAATCTCAGTTTCTCAACTTCGTTGGAAAGATATCATCAATTAGATCCTAATGTTTTTGGTTTCACTAAAATCCGGTTTGTTTTGCACCCGGTACATTCAATTGAAGTTTGAAATCGAATTATCGAACTACCGCGCCATTTTCAATTCTATTTATAATTATTTATAAATATTTATATTCTAACGACGACGCGTAAAATATATACGTTCGAATTATATTTAAAATAAATTTCTCGTCGATATTATTTAAAATAATCTATTTTAAATATTCAAAATTCGCTAAAATTGCCAAAATAAAAATTTCAAACTGGCTCGCATTTTACGGGTTGTTACAACCTTCTTCTACTCAATGCATCCGCTACCACATTCCCCTTGCCAGGGGTATAAGCTATCTCAAAATCGTAGGATCCCAAGAATTCCATCCATCTTTGTTGCCTCAGATTCAGATCCTTCTGAGAAAAGAGATACTTCAATGACTTGTGATCGGTATAAAGCTCAAATCTTTCTCCCAAAAGATAATGGCGCCAAGCCTTGAGTGCATATACTATTGCTGCCAACTCTAAGTCATGAGTGGGATAATTCTTCTCATGCACCTTGAGTTGTCTACCGCCAAAGCATATCACTCTTCCTTCTTGCATCAGAACAGCTCCTAACCCCGTGCCACATGCATCGGTGTATACTGTAAATAACTTCCCTCCATCGGGCAAAGCTAGAACAGGTGCTAATGTGAGAGCTCTCTTGAGCTTCTGAAAAGCAAGCTCGCACTCTATGCTCCAAGCAAAAGCTAAATTCTTCTTTGTCAATTTAGTGAGAGGAGCGGAAATCTTCGCGAAGTCCTTGATGAACTTCCGGTAAAAACCCGCAAGACCTAGAAAACTTCTCACGTCGGTTGCATTCCTTGGAGTCTTCCAATCCTGAACTGCAACTACCTTAGCGGGATCTACCGCTAAGCCTTGCTTAGACACTATATGCCCAAGGAATCTAACTTCCCTTCTCCAAAAGTGACACTTGGAGAACTTGGCCTTCAACTGATGCGCTCTAAGCATATCCATCACCTCCACGAGGTGCCTTGCGTGCTCTTCCTCATCGTTAGAGAAGACCAGAATATCATCTACGAAGACCACGACAAACTTGTTCAAGAACTCCCTGAACACCCTACTCATCAAGTCCACGAAATATGCGGGTGCATTAGTGTAACGACAACGATTTTGCCCGACCTTAATCGATCACAAAATCGACCAAGACCGTTCAAAACTCGCATACGTTAACTTTGGGAATACAAAACATCAGAACAATAACAGCAGACTTTTATTACATTATAATAATATAACATCAGAGTACAGAATATATCAGAGTACATTGAAATAAAGTAAACTACAGCGGAAGATAAATTACAACAGATTTAATACATTAAACAGCGGAAGACTTCTGAGCTCTGGACACAGCTTTAGGCTTCGATCCAGGATCCTGCAAAAAGAATAGATATCTGCAAAAGCTACTCGACTGCCCGTGTGGAAAAGAGGGCACCCGAGTTTGCAAAGTGAAACAAACTACGAGTCAGTCATGGGACTGGTGTGAGAATTCTAAACTAATTTAATTAATAAGACAAATCCAAGGACCACGCCGCTTTCGCGGAACGGGTTTACTCCTATGGATTGCCAGTGCATAAACCAAAGTAAATCGAGAAAAACGCAATGTCTTTTTGGAAAAATGAAACCATTATAAGACCCAGGTCCCATCACACAATGCAACGCACACCAGAGGATAGGGTTTTACCTTATAATGGTCAAAAGATGCTTGATACGTATAAAACGGATTTGATATTATTATTAGTGTATACATGTTTTAATAAAAAGATTTGAATCATAAGTATCAATCCTAGACGGCATGGTTACCATATAGCATGTCGCCAATACTAGTTATACAATCAAAACCGCAAGGGCGTATTGGAAATTTGGATTCCATCATGAGTCGAGGCTAGGGGCAAGATCCTCTCCGATTCGAGACACTCTAGCAAATGCCTCAGGATTCCCCGCAGTGAACCTTTGGAAGCGGTAGGGCCGGTCCCCGCCTATGGGCAGTGGATTGGTTATGCCTAAACACATGTTTCCCGGTCCCTTTGGACCTATAGTATGACCACCAACGGCCTATAAAAATAACGAGGCGCCTCAAAATCCATCAACCACATAAGTAAAGTGTCAGGGCTGGTAGGTCGCTGACACCACTCTAGCTAGAAAGAAACGTGTGCACTCCCTACGGTCCATATCCCGTTTTTGACTCATACCGGGGTGTGAGGCTCGCGAAGTCACGGTATACACAAAGCTATGCCTAAACAGACTATGCTTTGATCATCAACCACAAGGCCCTGCTTTTCAACAAAAGCCTTGATCAATGCATCTTAGTATGCCACATTGTCAGTCCATACTATACCATTGATTTCTGCCAATATATAACCTCTAAGCTCATATGTCTCAGAGAAGGGTGTTAATCACCAAGCAGATATGTATTAACAGAGATCAACGAATGTAGTATAAAGGACTACAACGTCAGACATACATTCCATTTATAAACTTATGCTCTGGGTCTGAGCGAAAGTCAAATCCGTACAAATCAACACTACGTCCGGATAACTACCATCTTAGCCCCGTCTTGGGAGCAAATCAATCAAGGACCTCAACGCTAGTTACCCATTCGATGTGAAGATCGTCGGTCTTCAATCGCCGTCTTCAACTCTTAGATTTAAAACGTCGTATAATCATTTGAAATGAGATTGAACTCGGTCTTCTCAAATGATTCTCGCATATATATATATATATATATATAATTTGAAAACATTTCATATCGTTATTAATATTTGATAACAACATATCGCTGTTTTTATTTATATAAAAATAGCCTAAATTAATTTAACGACGCTTCGGGTAAATGGGCAACCCTGGCGTTGTTTTCAACCAAATTTGATTTACACATAACTTGAAATCTAACCGTTGGATTTTGGCGAAATTTATGTCATTGGAAAGATCTTCCCAAAGCGGTCCAAACGGCTCCAGTTTTGGGAAAATCCGACGGTCGGATTTCTCTGTAAAACCGTTTAAAGTTACGATTGCCGATATGCGAACTGCCGCGCGCATTCCGTTTAATTTATAATTTATATTTATATATATATAAATATAAATCGCTTGACTATTCCAATTTCAAAAGTCTATTTTTTTTTCTATCGCATCTAAAATGACGATAAAAATATCATTTTTAATAACTCTGTTTTGTCTACACTAAATGTAAATAAATTATACTTTTTTCTATATTTTGTTTTATTTACCTAAATGTAAATAAATTATGTTCTTTCTATGTTTTAATTTATTTACCTTAAATAAATTACATTTTTTTCTTACCCTATTTATTTACCTAAATGTAAATAAATATATTCTTATCATTTTCTTACTTATTTACCTAAATGTAAATAAATGTTTTACTTTTACTTTTGTTATATTTAATTACATTAATTGTAAATAAATGTATCTAATTTCTTATTCATATTTATTTACACTATTTGTAAATAAATAGTTTCAATTTCCTTTGCCAATCCTATTTACATAGTAAATGTAAATAATTGTATTTCTTTAATTCCTTTCTAATATTCTTTTTAACCTAAAAAGAATATCTTATGTTAATTCTTTTCTAACCTTTCTTTTTATTATTTACATAAGAAAATGTAAATAATTACCATTTACAAATTGGTTCTTTTTATTTACATAAGAAAAATGTAAATAAATCCTTATTCACATAATTATTATTTTTAATCTTTTTATTTACATAGGAAAATGTAAATAAATTTTAATTCACATATTTGTTCTATATTTTCTATTTATTCTTAATTACATAATATGTAAATTTCTTCCTCATAATTTTAATTACATAAAAATGTAATTTTATTTCTTATAATCTTAATTACATATAAGTGTAATTTTCTTTACAGTATAAAACATATTCTTTTAATTACATATAAAAATGTAATTTAAATAATCTCTTATTTACCTAATGTAGATATATATGTTTTATTTATTTACCCTAAATATTTTGAAGTAATTTACATATGCTTTAACCTCTCACATTGGATAGGTATTGTTGTGATTACTGGACAGCCGGGCGGGTCCGGGCAGGTTTACATCACAACTCAATCCAACCTCGGGTTACACATATTATTTCTTATTCAACAAAATATATTTTGTTTTTTTTTCTACTTTAACAAAATGTCTATTTTATCTTTTATCCTTTTCATTCTTAATACATAAAAAAAAATGTACCTTTTTCCTTAATTCATAATTTTTTTTTTTTTTTTACAAAGTCTACATTCCAAAAGAGAACTATATTTCCTAATGCATATATTAGATCCATTATATAACATGACGGTGAAATTTGACGTCATCTCAACTAAATTATCACACAATGCAAATTTGTGTTATTACTACAATATTAATAAGATGATGTAAATTTGCGTCATCACAAAAATGTTAACGCAACATATGAATTGGTGTCATCACAATAAGGTTAACATAACAGACAAATTCGTGTAGTCACAATGAGGTTAACACAACAGATAAATTTATGTCGTCACAATGAGGTTATGATTGGGAGTGGAATCTCCATGAACCAACACAAAGGCCTCACCTTTATTTATTTTGTTGTAAATGAAAATAAAGATTTTTAAACTTACATTTTTATATATATAAGTAGAAATAAAGTTTTCAATAAAATGTTCATAAATAAAGGTAAAAATTGGTATTTTAGTTTGTAGACATGACAAAAATAAAAATTTGTCCTTCTACTTATGTTGACAAAATGAATACAAAAATTGTCCCTTTATTTTGTAAACAAATTGAGCACAAAAATTTGTTCTTTTATTATGTAACAAAATGAACACAAAAATTTGTTCTTTTATTATGGTAACCAAATTAGCATGAAATTTGCCTTTTTACTTTGTAAACAAAATCAACATAGAAATTGTCTCTTTTTATCTGTTAACAAATTGACATAAAATTTTATCCCTTTTATTATGTTAACAAAAACAAAGGATAAAAATTTATATTTTATTTTGAAATCAAAATAAGGAATAAAATTGGTATTATATTTTGTAAACAAAACTTGTCTTTTTATTTGACAAAACAATGTTAATAAAAAATGTTCTTTTAAACCTTGTCCTTTTATTTAACAACAAAATGTCTTTTACTCTTTAACTTTTATTTAGAAAGACAATTGTAAATAAAATGTCTTCTTAATTGTGTTAACAAAATTTTGTCCTTTTTGTTATGTAACAAAAATTACATGTTAAAGATGCCTTTTATTTTACTTGTAAACAAGATAAACAAAGCAAGAATAAATGTTTTAATTTTTATTTAAGAAAAAGAAAAAATAAAATAAAAAAAATGAGAATAAAATCAAAGTAAAACTTTGTCATTTATTTTGTCAACACACTTGTCTTTTTATCTTATAAACAAAATTTGCCTTTTTATCATGTAAACAAAATAACATAAAATAATTCTTTTTATTATTTTATACAAAATAAACAAGAAATAATCCTTTTTATTTTGACAATTAAAATAAAAATCAAACTTTCCTTTATTTGTGAATCAAAAGATTTAACTTTCTTTTATTTGTGAGTCAAAATGTTCTTCTCTTCCTTTATACTTTTATTTGGTGAATCAAAGATGTGGACTTTTCTTTTAATTTGTAAACAAAAATTTGTCTCCTTATTATGTAAACAAAAATTACATAAAGATTTGTCTTTTTATTTGTAAACAAAAGTAATGTTAAAAACTTGTCCTTTATTTTATTAACAAAATTTATATTAAAAACTTGTCATTTATTTTGTAAGCAAAATTTATATTAACAATTTCACTTTTATTTTGTAAACAAAATATATGTTAAACTTTTGTCCTTGATCTTGTGAAACAAATAAAGATTTTAACTTTTCTTTTGTTTTGTTTTACAAAAACAAGATTCAGCATTTTTTTTTGGTTTTTAGAGAGAAATAAAAATGAAAACAAAAATAAAATAAAAATAATAATAATAAAGAAAATAAAGATGAGGATTTATAGAGATTCATCAGAATTTACAGATCTAGAAGCACATGGTTTTATCATAGCATCGCAGGTATTACAAATCACAATCAATCATACATTACAGTACAATACAAACAGATCAAACACCAAAATTTTACCACATCACAGCATAGATTAAATAATATACAGACAGATGTTTAACTAAATGAATAATTTAATAAATTATTTAAATTGTAGAAATCAGAGATTCTCACATAAACATGCTTATCCAAAGATTTTTAAGGCGAGAGAAAATAATTAAATTTAGATTTAATTAAAAGTTCAGAATATCTCACCTCGATATTCATTCCTTCAAAATTCGTCTGTTTAGATTTGAATCCGTCTTAAATCCAAATTCGCTCCTTTTCTGTTTCGATCCATCACATCCCATAGATCTCCGCCTCACGATCCCAGCATTTTTCGTTTCGCTGAATTTCGTTAAGATTTGAATGAGATACACGTGTTTAGACATTGGAAAATTTAAATAAATAAATTATTAAATTATTAACCATAACAACTTTTGAAAGAGTGTTACCCTCCCGTTTAAATCCCTTTCTCCTACGTCGAGTCCTTCGATCTTGTGTTGGGAGTTTTTTTTTCGAAAACCATTGAGAAATTGAGGAGATAGAAGGAGAAGAGGAGGGCTGCGTTTCAGCCATTGAAGATAAAGGGGCGGCGGCTATGTTATGTTTGGGGAGATAGGGTTTTTGGAATTTTCTATTAGCTTTTTATATATATTTTAATACTGATTTTAAGCTCTTTAGTTTTATTTCCCTAATGTGCCTATTACAATATAGTAGGTTACCAAGGATTTAATTAGCTGACTAGGCGTGATGGTCCACACCATTTGTTATTATATATTTTATTATTCAAATTTCGGAAGTAAATTACAAAGAGAGGGATAATAAATGGACAAATTATTTCTCCCCTTATGTCTCTTCATATTGACAAACAAATTAAATGCTTGCTTTATTTTATCTAATTGTTTATGTTGGGCAACTTTTTTTTCCTCTTTTTTTTTATTACAAAACGCGTATTATTAAGTAACATGTATCAAAAGGTTTTATATGAATAATGGACACAAAGTAATATTCTTAACTTTAATATTATTAGATAGAAATATTTCAATCAATACATTGATAAATATCATTAAAGTTTCTAAGACATTTTATTATACTAGAATCCTCTTATATGAATCTAAAAAAAATGTAGATTTTTAATGTCAGCATATTTTCTAACAATACATCTTTTTGTAAGATTCATACATACATTAAATGCAAATTTTAATGTGCACACAAATTTACCATACCTGACCCCTTTATATGACTCATTTATACATTAAATTGTAGTTTTTAAATGTACATAATTGAATTTTGAGTGTGTAACAAGAGGTGGAAAATAAACTTAAATGTGAATGGAGAGAGAATAAACGGAAGATGGAGAAAGAATAATTGGAATGGAATGGAAAGAATAAATGCGTGAAAGAAAAGAGAATAAATGCGGCCATTCATAATTCAAAATAAATTTATGAGGGCCTGAACTGTTTCCTTTTTTTTTTTCCTTTCATACAAACATAAATGATACTTATATTTTTGACCATTTTAACACAATAAAAATGACATTCTTATTTTTCAAAACATGATCCTAATAAATGACATGTTTATTTTACAAAACATTTCCTAATACAATGGCATGTTTTATTTTAACATAACATATACTAATAGAATGAAAGTTTTATTTAACGAATAATATGCTAATAAAATGACATGTTTTATTTAAATAAACATTCCTACTAAAATGACATGTTTAGTCTAAATAAGCATTTATAACCAAAATGTTCTTTTTATCCTTATGTACATTTTCCAACAAAAATGACATTAACAACATGACATATCATCATTCTAATAAATGATAATTTAATATTGTCAATTCTAATTCAATACTAAGATGCCAAATTTATATCGCCAATTTTAATTTAACAAAGGACGACAAATTTATTTTCTAACATAAATGACAAATTTTAAGTGACATGAATATCTTATTCATAAAATAAAAATGTAACATTTTATAACTAAATGGAAATCTTAATTCTAATTCCTAACATTTATAACAAATATGTTACTTTAATCTTAATGCATAACAATTTGTTTTCATTTTAAATTTTAAAAACAAGAAATCTCACGTAATTTCCAATAAAATTTCTAAAAATAAAAATTTTAAATTGCCCCAAAATTCCGGGTTGTTACAATCTCCCCCACTTAAAAACTTTTCGTCCTCGAAAAGGAACTAAGGTAAAAGTTGTTTAATTAACTAACTAAATTTTAATTTCTCTTATTAATTTCATTTGTTGACTAACTTATCAAATATACATACTCTTTTATATATTTAAAAATCATATTTTCAGAAATAGATTATATAATCAAAAATACGCTAATTATAAGCTTATCACTCTGAACTCATTCTAGGGCATTACTAACCCCATCTCTAATGAGTTTTCTCATTCTAGGACACTGCTGATCCTATCTCTAATGAGTATTCTTATTGGACATTACTAATCCAATTCTCTGATGAGTCTTTTGTTCAGTTCTAACGAGTTGTATCCCAAAGATTTGAGCTAACCTAGCTCTGATACCACCTGTAACGACACGGATTTTGCCCGACCTTAATCGATCACAAAATCGACCAAGACCGTTCAAAACTCGCATACGTTAACTTTGGGAATACAAAACATCAGAACAATAACAGCAGACTTTTATTACATTATAATAATATAACATCAGAGTACAGAATATATCAGAGTACATTGAAATAAAGTAAACTACAGCGGAAGATAAATTACAACAGATTTAATACATTAAACAGCGGAAGACTTCTGAGCTCTGGACACAGCTTTAGGCTTCGATCCAGGATCCTGCTAAAAGAATAGATATCTGCAAAAGCTACTCAACTGCCCGTGTGGAAAAGAGGGCACCCGAGTTTGCAAAGTGAAACAAACTACGAGTCAGTCATGGGACTGGTGTGAGAATTCTAAACTAATTTAATTAATAAGACAAATCCAAGGACCACGCCGCTTTCGCGGAACGGGTTTACTCCTATGGATTGCCAGTGCATAAACCAAAGTAAATCGAGAAAAACGCAATGTCTTTTTGGAAAAATGAAACCATTATAAGACCCAGGTCCCATCACACAATGCAACGCACACCAGAGGATAGGGTTTTACCTTATAATGGTCAAAAGATGCTTGATACGTATAAAACGGATTTGATATTATTATTAGTGTATACATGTTTTAATAAAAAGATTTGAATCATAAGTATCAATCCTAGACGGCATGGTTACCATATAGCATGTCGCCAATACTAGTTATACAATCAAAACCGCAAGGGCGTATTGGAAATTTGGATTCCATCATGAGTCGAGGCTAGGGGCAAGATCCTCTCCGATTCGAGACACTCTAGCAAATGCCTCAGGATTCCCCGCAGTGAACCCTTGGAAGCGGTAGGGCCGGTCCCCGCCTATGGGCAGTGGATTGGTTATGCCTAAACACACGTTTCCCGGTCCCTTTGGACCTATAGTATGACCACCAACGGCCTATAAAAATAACGAGGCGCCTCAAAATCCATCAACCACATAAGTAAAGTGTCAGGGCTGGTAGGTCGCTGACACCACTCTAGCTAGAAAGAAACGTGTGCACTCCCTACGGTCCATATCCCGTTTTTGACTCATACCGGGGTGTGAGGCTCGCGAAGTCACGGTATACACAAAGCTATGCCTAAACAGACTATGCTTTGATCATCAACCACAAGGCCCTGCTTTTCAACAAAAGCCTTGATCAATGCATCTTAGTATGCCACATTGTCAGTCCATACTATACCATTGATTTCTGCCAATATATAACCTCTAAGCTCATATGTCTCAGAGAAGGGTGTTAATCACCAAGCAGATATGTATTAACAGAGATCAACGAATGTAGTATAAAGGACTACAACGTCAGACATACATTCCATTTATAAACTTATGCTCTGGGTCTGAGCGAAAGTCAAATCCGTACAAATCAACACTACGTCCGGATAACTACCATCTTAGCCCCGTCTTGGGAGCAAATCAATCAAGGACCTCAACGCTAGTTACCCATTCGATGTGAAGATCGTCGGTCTTCAATCGCCGTCTTCAACTCTTAGATTTAAAACGTCGTATAATTATTTGAAATGAGATTGAACTCGGTCTTCTCAAATGATTCTCGCATATATATATATATATATATATATATATAATTCGAAAACATTTCATATCGTTATTAATATTTGATAACAACATATCGCTGTTTTTATTTATATAAAAATAGCCTAAATTAATTTAACGACGCTTCGGGTAAATGGGCAACCCTGGCGTTGTTTTCAACCAAATTTGATTTACACATAACTTGAAATCTAACCGTTGGATTTTGGCGAAATTTATGTCATTGGAAAGATCTTCCCAAAGCGGTCCAAACGGCTCCAGTTTTGGGAAAATCCGACGGTCGGATTTCTCTGTAAAACCGTTTAAAGTTACGATTGCCGATATGCGAACTGCCGCGCGCATTCCGTTTAATTTATAATTTATATTTATATATATATAAATATAAATCGCTTGACTATTCCAATTTCAAAAGTCTATTTTTTTTTTCTATCGCATCTAAAATGACGATAAAAATATCATTTTTAATAACTCTGTTTTGTCTACACTAAATGTAAATAAATTATACTTTTTTCTATATTTTGTTTTATTTACCTAAATGTAAATAAATTATGTTCTTTCTATGTTTTAATTTATTTACCTTAAATAAATTACATTTTTTTCTTACCCTATTTATTTACCTAAATGTAAATAAATATATTCTTATCATTTTCTTACTTATTTACCTAAATGTAAATAAATGTTTTACTTTTACTTTTGTTATATTTAATTACATTAATTGTAAATAAATGTATCTAATTTCTTATTCATATTTATTTACACTATTTGTAAATAAATAGTTTCAATTTCCTTTGCTAATCCTATTTACATAGTAAATGTAAATAATTGTATTTCTTTAATTCCTTTCTAATATTCCTTTTTAACCTAAAAAGAATATCTTATGTTAATTCTTTTCTAACCTTTCTTTTTATTATTTACATAAGAAAATGTAAATAATTACCATTTACAAATTGGTTCTTTTTATTTACATAAGAAAAATGTAAATAAATCCTTATTCACATAATTATTATTTTTAATCTTTTTATTTACATAGGAAAATGTAAATAAATTTTAATTCACATATTTGTTCTATATTTTCTATTTATTCTTAATTACATAATATGTAAATTTCTTCCTCATAATTTTAATTACATAAAAATGTAATTTTATTTCTTATAATCTTAATTACATATAAGTGTAATTTTCTTTACAGTATAAAACATATTCTTTTAATTACATATAAAAATGTAATTTAAATAATCTCTTATTTACCTAATGTTGATATATATGTTTTATTTATTTACCCTAAATATTTTGAAGTAATTTACATATGCTTTAACCTCTCACATTGGATAGGTATTGTTGTGATTACTGGACAGCCGGGTGGGTCCGGGCAGGTTTACATCACAACTCAATCCAACCTCGGGTTACACATATTATTTCTTATTCAACAAAATATATTTTGTTTTTTTTCTACTTTAACAAAATGTCTATTTTATCTTTTATCCTTTTCATTCTTAATACATAAAAAAAATGTACCTTTTCCTTAATTCATAATTTTTTTTTTTATTTTTTTTTTACAAAGTCTACATTCCAAAAGAGAACTATATTTCCTAATGCATATATTAGATCCATTATATAACATGACGGTGAAATTTGACGTCATCTCAACTAAATTATCACACAATGCAAATTTGTGTTATTACTACAATATTAATAAGATGATGTAAATTTGCGTCATCACAAAAATGTTAACGCAACATATGAATTGGTGTCATCACAATAAGGTTAACATAACAGACAAATTCGTGTAGTCACAATGAGGTTAACACAACAGATAAATTTATGTCGTCACAATGAGGTTATGATTGGGAGTGGAATCTCCATGAACCAACACAAAGGCCTCACCTTTATTTATTTTGTTGTAAATGAAAATAAAGATTTTTAAACTTACATTTTTATATATATAAGTAGAAATAAAGTTTTCAATAAAATGTTCATAAATAAAGGTAAAAATTGGTATTTTAGTTTGTAGACATGACAAAAATAAAAATTTGTCCTTCTACTTATGTTGACAAAATGAATACAAAAATTTTCCCTTTATTTTGTAAACAAATTGAGCACAAAAATTTGTTCTTTTATTATGTAACAAAATGAACACAAAAATTTGTTCTTTTATTATGGTAACCAAATTAGCATGAAATTTGCCTTTTTACTTTGTAAACAAAATCAACATAGAAATTGTCTCTTTTTATCTGTTAACAAATTGACATAAAATTTTATCCCTTTTATTATGTTAACAAAAACAAAGGATAAAAATTTATATTTTATTTTGAAATCAAAATAAGGAATAAAATTGATATTATATTTTGTAAACAAAACTTGTCTTTTTATTTGACAAAACAATGTTAATAAAAAATGTTCTTTTAAACCTTGTCCTTTTATTTAACAACAAAATGTCTTTTACTCTTTAACTTTTATTTAGAAAGACAATTGTAAATAAAATGTCTTCTTAATTGTGTTAACAAAATTTTGTCCTTTTTGTTATGTAACAAAAATTACATGTTAAAGATGCCTTTTATTTTACTTGTAAACAAGATAAACAAAGCAAGAATAAATGTTTTAATTTTTATTTAAGAAAAAGAAAAAATAAAATAAAAAAAATGAGAATAAAATCAAAGTAAAACTTTGTCATTTATTTTGTCAACACACTTGTCTTTTTATCTTATAAACAAAATTTGCCTTTTTATCATGTAAACAAAATAACATAAAATAATTCTTTTTATTATTTTATACAAAATAAACAAGAAATAATCCTTTTTATTTTGACAATTAAAATAAAAATCAAACTTTCCTTTATTTGTGAATCAAAAGATTTAACTTTCTTTTATTTGTGAGTCAAAATGTTCTTCTCTTCCTTTATACTTTTATTTGGTGAATCAAAGATGTGGACTTTTCTTTTAATTTGTAAACAAAAATTTGTCTCCTTATTATGTAAACAAAAATTACATAAAGATTTGTCTTTTTATTTGTAAACAAAAGTAATGTTAAAAACTTGTCCTTTATTTTATTAACAAAATTTATATTAAAAACTTGTCATTTATTTTGTAAGCAAAATTTATATTAACAATTTCACTTTTATTTTGTAAACAAAATATATGTTAAACTTTTGTCCTTGATCTTGTGAAACAAATAAAGATTTTAACTTTTCTTTTGTTTTGTTTTACAAAAACAAGATTCAGCATTTTTTTTTGGTTTTTAGAGAGAAATAAAAATGAAAACAAAAATAAAATAAAAATAATAATAATAAAGAAAATAAAGATGAGGATTTATAGAGATTCATCAGAATTTACAGATCTAGAAGCACATGGTTTTATCATAGCATCGCAGGTATTACAAATCACAATCAATCATACATTACAGTACAATACAAACAGATCAAACACCAAAATTTTACCACATCACAGCATATATTAAATAATATACAGACAGATGTTTAACTAAATGAATAATTTAATAAATTATTTAAATTGTAGAAATCAGAGATTCTCACATAAACATGCTTATCCAAAGATTTTTAAGGCGAGATAAAATAATTAAATTTAGATTTAATTAAAAGTTCAGAATATCTCACCTCGATATTCATTCCTTCAAAATTCGTCTGTTTAGATTTGAATCCGTCTTAAATCCAAATTCGCTCCTTTTCTGTTTCGATCCATCACATCCCATAGATCTCCGCCTCACGATCCCAGCATTTTTCGTTTCGCTGAATTTCGTTAAGATTTGAATGAGATACACGTGTTTAGACATTGGAAAATTTAAATAAATAAATTATTAAATTATTAACCATAACAACTTTTGAAAGAGTGTTACCCTCCCGTTTAAATCCCTTTCTCCTACGTCGAGTCCTTCGATCTTGTGTTGGGGGTTTTTTTTTCGAAAACCATTGAGAAATTGAGGAGATAGAAGGAGAAGAGGAGGGCTGCGTTTCAGCCATTGAAGATAAAGGGGCGGCGGCTATGTTATGTTTGGGGAGATAGGGTTTTTGGAATTTTCTATTAGCTTTTTATATATATTTTAATACTGATTTTAAGCTCTTTAGTTTTATTTCCCTAATGTGCCTATTACAATATAGTAGGTTACCAATGATTTAATTAGCTGACTAGGCGTGATGGTCCACACCATTTGTTATTATATATTTTATTATTCAAATTTCGGAAGTAAATTACAAAGAGAGGGATAATAAATGGACAAATTATTTCTCCCCTTATGTCTCTTCATATTGACAAACAAATTAAATGCTTGCTTTATTTTATCTAATTGTTTATGTTGGGCAACTTTTTTTTCCTCTTTTTTTTTAATTACAAAACGCGTATTATTAAGTAACATGTATCAAAAGGTTTTATATGAATAATGGACACAAAGTAATATTCTTAACTTTAATATTATTAGATAGAAATATTTCAATCAATACATTGATAAATGTCATTAAAGTTTCTAAGACATTTTATTATACTAGAATCCTCTTATATGAATCTAAAAAAAATGTAGATTTTTAATGTCAGCATATTTTCTAACAATACATCTTTTTGTAAGATTCATACATACATTAAATGCAAATTTTAATGTGCACACAAATTTACCATACCTGACCCCTTTATATGACTCATTTATACATTAAATTGTAGTTTTTAAATGTACATAATTGAATTTTGAGTGTGTAACAAGAGGTGGAAAATAAACTTAAATGTGAATGGAGAGAGAATAAACGGAAGATGGAGAAAGAATAATTGGAATGGAATGGAAAGAATAAATGCGTGAAAGAAAAGAGAATAAATGCGGCCATTCATAATTCAAAATAAATTTATGAGGGCCTGAACTGTTTCCTTTTTTTTTTTCCTTTCATACAAACATAAATGATACTTATATTTTTGACCATTTTAACACAATAAAAATGACATTCTTATTTTTCAAAACATGATCCTAATAAATGACATGTTTATTTTACAAAACATTTCCTAATACAATGGCATGTTTTATTTTAACATAACATATACTAATAGAATGAAAGTTTTATTTAACGAATAATATGCTAATAAAATGACATGTTTTATTTAAATAAACATTCCTACTAAAATGACATGTTTAGTCTAAATAAGCATTTATAACCAAAATGTTCTTTTTATCCTTATGTACATTTTCCAACAAAAATGACATTAACAACATGACATATCATCATTCTAATAAATGATAATTTAATATTGTCAATTCTAATTCAATACTAAGATGCCAAATTTATATCGCCAATTTTAATTTTACAAAGGACGACAAATTTATTTTCTAACATAAATGACAAATTTTAAGTGACATGAATATCTTATTCATAAAATAAAAATGTAACATTTTATAACTAAATGGAAATCTTAATTCTAATTCCTAACATTTATAACAAATATGTTACTTTAATCTTAATGCATAACAATTTGTTTTCATTTTAAATTTTAAAAACAAGAAATCTCACGTAATTTCCAATAAAATTTCTAAAAATAAAAATTTTAAATTGCCCCAAAATTCCGGGTTGTTACAATTAGTCAAGCCGAACGGCATGACAAGCCATTCGAAGAATCCATCTGGAGTTCTGAACGCAGTCTTGTCTATACTATCCTCAGCTACCCTGAGCTGATGGAATCCAGTAGCAAGATCTAGCTGAGAGAAAACAGAAGCACCGACAAGCTGGTCAAAGAGATCATCAATCCTCGGTAACGGGTGTCTGTTCTTCTTAGTCAGCTTATTCAACTCTCGATAGTCAACACAAAGTCGGAGAGAACCATCTGCCTTGGTAGCAAATACCACAGGCGCTCCCCATTCAGATATACTTCGTCTAATGAAGTTCTTTTCAAGCAACTCCTTCACTTGCTTACTTAGCTCCCGCCTTTCACGCGGAGCCATGTGCCGAACGGGCAAAGAAACCGGCTTTGCATTATCCACCAGATAAATGCAGAAATCAATCTCTCGCTTAGGGGGCAACCCCCTAACTTCATCGAAAACATCCGGATAATCTCGGACCACTCTCACAGACTGAAGAGTTTCCATTGACGAGTCGAGTGATTCAAGATAGCACAACATGACGGGACCTCTCGGATCACAAGAAATCTCTAGGGTGTTCCCGAGGCGAGTCACGAGCCTCAAAACCCTATGCTCACAATCGAGAATGGCTCCATATCTGGACAGCCAATCAATGCCCAATATCAATCCGTATCCCCTGAAACCAAGAACATAAGCACTGCACAAGAACTCTACACTCAGTATAGAGATCCTCAAATCCCCACATATCATAGACAAATGGGCGGAACCCCCAATAGGATTTGAGACACAGACGGGATCATCCACCAAGCTAGTACTAAGGTGCAAACTATCAACAAGATCAGATGAGATAAAGCTATGCGATGCACCAGAATCAAACAAGGTACGAACTGGAAAATCAGAAATATACACAAGGCTCTCAACAGAAATACTACCTCGATCGGGAACTGGAGCGGTATTGAGAGCATGAACTTACCCTCCTGAAGGTCCAGCACGCTGAGTCTGACCCTGGCCTTGCCCTCGCTTCTTCGGGCAATCCTTACTGAAATGTCCAGTCTCACCGCAGAAAAATCATTCACCATTCTTCCTTTTCCTATTCTTACAATCCTTAATAAGATGCCCAACTGAACCGCAATAATGGCACTTCCCCTTGACGTTCTTGCCCTTGTTGTTGTTGTTCCCCTTGTTGCCTTGACTCTTGTTCTTGTTCTGATTGCCTTGACTGCCCTGACCACTTGGATTACCCTGATTTCCTTTTCCCTGGGAATCAGTCTTCTTGGCTTGAGTATCATTCTTCTTGACATCTCCCTGAAGTAACGCCATATCAACCAAGCTCTCAAACGTGGCCCCATGGGGAATATGTGACATAGCCAATCCCTGCAACGGCTCATTCAATCCTCTAGCAAAACGAAGAGCCTTCTTCTGAGGAGTATTCACCATATCCAAGCCAAAACGAGCTAACTGATTGAACTTGTTCACATATTCTTTGACATACATATCTCCTTGCTTCAAAGTTATGAACCTCTCCATTTGCAGATTCTCCTCAGCAGAAGATAGAAACTTAAGCATGAACCTTGCCCTGAAATCGGCCCAAGTCTCAACAGGCCTAGTACCATTGGTGACTTCCCACCAATAAGCGGCTTCATCCTTCATAAGCCAAACCGCCAACAAGACCTTCCTCTGATCGTCTAACCCAAAGATAGCAAATAAATCCTCGGTCTCTTTCAACCAATTTCTGGCCTCTACAAAAGTCTCAGTGCCTTGAAAATTCTTGCCACCCATTGCTTTGAAATCTTTGCAAGTCTTTGCGAAGTCAGCTTGGGGATGCTGAGGGGGAGGAGGAAGAGGAACCTCAGCGACAGGAGGAGGAGGAACATTAACTACCGGAGGAGGAGGATCATTAACTACTGGAGGAGGAGGAGGAACATCTGCGGGGCCGGCTTCGGTCGCCCTAGCCTCCAAAAGTCTCCTATACCAAACAGGTACGTGTACTCCCTCCGGAATAGCAAAGTTATCGGCCATACTGAAAATGAAGAAAAAGACAGATTCGGAATAGAGAAAAACGAAGGGATTTTGCTAATGGCTTTTTGGGGAATAGCCTTTAAAATAAACTAGACTTTTCTTTGGAAAATACTTTATACTTGGTTTTGAAAATAGTTTTCCAAAAGTTTTCTAAAAACCTTTTTGTTCCTTCTCGTAAACCATATGCTCTGATACCAAATTGTAACACCCCACCTCCGCCAGGGTGACTCTTGCAAGCACTCTGACTTTGGAGGGGCGTTTGAATCAGGTAAACATGCATAATGATATATCAAGGCAGAACAAGAACATATGTATATATGTAAACAGAGTAAATAACATAGATAAAACAGCGGAAGATTTAAACCATTTCAAAACAAGTCTGGTACAACATAATATCAACTTTCCAAATAAACAAGTCTAGATAAAACAACATCATCTGAAAACTGAAATACATAAGTGCTATCCCCAAAATAAGTGAGAACCATAGCTAGCTTCATGTCGTAAACGTACATGAGCTGAAATCCCACAAGCAAGCAATCCAAAATCCAAGCTAGGCTCCAGTATTCCCTCCCTGAGAACTTGGGGGGGCAAACGGAAGAAAAGAGGCGAAAGAAAACAGGTCAGTCAAAAAGACTGAGTAAGCCCTACTACAATCAATGTAAACTGATAAAGTTAACTGGTATGAGCAGCAGGGATGAACATAAGGATAACAACATACTGGCATGATGATTAACTAACAAGGTAGATAAAGGTGTCATCGCATAATCAGGATTTAGGTTTTGCACCACAGGTGTACTAGCAAACTAACATGACTTGAATAAACAAGTATTGATCCCCTTGGCCCAAGCTTTGGCCCAATAACATGAAGTGACCCTCATACGAGGTCCAATAACATGAAGTGACCCTAACACGAGGTCCAACCCAAACGGTCTAGTCGATCGGCTCCATAAGCCTAACTCGTCACGTGTTGGTGTCAATACGGCCCAAACATGATTGTAGTCGAACTGTGTCGGGTCCACCCTTCGGGTGTATCAAGCCCTAGGGTGTCAACCCCTGAACACCATGAACATGAGTGCACAGTCCCGATCTACTGGTACCCGTGCATGTTTTCTCCAGCTACGGACTGTGTGCATGACCAGAGTCCGCCCGGAACTACACCGGCGTACCACCCTGCCGTCGTTTATTGGTCGCTTACCTCCAGTCCAGTAATCGTGCCCCCATCCTAGCCTAGTCCCTAGGGTCATGATGATACAAACTAGGGATTACTGCTGGAGTGGACCCCCATTGCTAGGATTTCTCTAGTGGGTTAAGTACGGTTTAACCCCTTTACTAATCATGGATTAACTTGGTTAAGTGTAACGATGAGTTCACGACTTAACCCCGATTAATCTACCAAGCCCAAATTGGTTAAGTATTAAATGGACCATGACTTAACCCTAATCATGAGGCATTAATTAGTTAATGCGCCTTAACCTCTCACATTAGACTTTGTTGCGGTTACTAGTTAAGCCGGTCGGTTCCGGGTAGCTTTACACCACAACTTGGTCTAACCTCGGGTCCAAGGTACCACATGACCAACTTCTCACATTGGGTCCTATTGTTTGTAGCAACTAGTTAAGCCGGTCGGTTCCGGGTAGGTTTACACTACAAACTCAACCCAACCTCGAGTTGGCCACACTTATATTTTCTAAGTGTCATGTCCATCGTGTTTTCAAAACACATTACAAGTTTTCAAGCAATTGGGTAGACCTAACTTAATAGGTAAATTCCCAATGGGTAGACCTAACTTAATAGGTAAATTCCCAAGCTTATGTTTTTATGTCTTTTAAGTTTACCCAACCCCAAACGCAATCCCATCGCTTACATATCGCAATAGCGCATAAAGGATAGAAAGAGGGAACTTGGCATAATCATGACATAAAAGTGTTGAAGCCACAAGTTCAACATGGTGGCATATGAAAGGTACATATGTTCATATACTTGCATTAGGCCTCAAAAGCATGCATAAAACCAAACTTAGCATATTGGTGATACATGGTGATAAATGACATGTGAAAATGGCCACAAGTTCGCATCTAGCCTCACATGCAAGTTATCATAAGAGATATGATAACTTACATGTTGCCAAAATGCAACCTTTGGCATAAAGCTTGAAGCTTTATGTTCACATACTCAAGATAAGCTTGCATAACATGATAACATGAGCCAAATGATCAACCCAAACTTGCATAACATAACTTGCATATCATATGGCAACTTGCATATCAAACTTGCATAACATAACTTGCATATCATATGGCAACTTGCATATCAAACTTGCATAGCATAACTTGCATATCATATGACAACTTGCATATCAACCTTGCATAACATAACTTGATGAACTTGCATATCACATCATAGTAAACTTGCATAACACATCATAGTAAACTTGCATATAAACTTGCATATCATACATTTAACTTTAAAGTTTAAGTATGAAAGTAGAATAGGGCTTACAATGCTTATGCGGACTCAAATGAGTATAGCAAATATAAGAAAGCCCTTATGCAACCAAATAACCCAAAATGCAAGCAAAACCCTTGAGCCAAAATGATCAAAACTCTATCTTTATGATGCAAATATAGAAACTTGACTTGGATGCAAGCTAATGATGATCATACAAGTTCAAAAACACTTGTATGCATGGAAAATCTCATAGAAATTTATTTAGGAATTTATGAAGAGAGTGGAGGCCATGAGAGGATTGATTTTGCCATAGTTTAGTTGCTAGAATGAATAATGATGATTTAGGGTAGGTTAGGGTCTTATTTATAGATTAGGCTAGTGTTTTAGGCCATAGGATTAAACCCTAGTTGCAATCTCAGCCCTCAAAACCGAATCTGGCCCCCAAGCTCAACACAAATCCAAAATGGTGCACCAGGCTAAACAGCCCGTCTGAGCCAAGTCGACAGCCCAGTCGACTTGGTCTAACCAAGTCGACACCCAAGTCGACAGGGCTGTCGACTTGGGGTGTTCTGGCGGGAATTCTCCCGCCTGGCCCAATCTGACCTATTTTCCAAGTTTCAAATTTGAATTTGAAATCTGTTTTTACTTTGAAATTTTCTGAAAACTTCGTTGGGCCTTAACCGGGTCATACGGACTCCGATTTTCGAAAACTCGGACTCTATTTCGCGTATTTTTACGAGACGAACGCAATGGCATAGCCCGTTTCCCTTGATTCAGATTTTAGAATTAAATTCTGCCTCGATATACATTATAATAGGTTATTGAAAATACGGGTTGTCACATATCTGCTCTTGGAGGGGGAGGAGGAGGAATGACTGGTGCAGCTGGGGAAGGAATGTTTCCCTGGCCTTCGGCAGGCGCCATGGCCTCCAGATACCTTCGGAACCATCCGGGTATCGTATCGCCCTCTGGGACATTAGGAATGTTTTGTTCCCTAGACATGCTAAAATGAAAAAGGAAGAGATTTAGACAAAGGACCGAAGGGTATTACATATGGCTTTTTGGGGAATGTTTTTCAAAACAGACTTTTCTTTTTGAAAATACTTTCTTTTAAAACCTTTTTGAAAAATAATTTTCAAAAACTTTTATCTAATCTGGTAACCTTCAGCTTTGATACCAAGTGTGACACCCCACGTCTGTTAATGTCACTCGCAAAGGGAATGCATTCAGTTTCGTGAAGCGTTATAGGTAAATAGACACAGAATATTACAAATCAGTTATATAGAATAACAGCGAAATAAAAACTTTAATTATTATAAGATACCGTGATCCAAAAACATCACATGTCTGAAACATAAATGCCCATTACAACATAAAACTTATTGTCTTGTACTTCAAAATTATCAGAGTACATAAAAGAAGTAAAATTCCCCAAGAACAAAATATAGCCACAACAACAAGGATAGGATCTTGAGTCATACATATCAACAGCTCTAGCAAAATCACAGTCAAGCCTGAGTGTTTCCTCCCTGAGAACCTTGTGTGGGGGCAGAAGAAAGAAGGAGAAACAAAAAGGGTCAAACATAAAGTCTGGCGAGTCTAGTGACTTTTAGCAAGTAAATAAATAAAAGTAGCATAACAGGCATATAAAGTGGATAAGAGAGATCACTACATAAATGGCATGTGTGACAAGGTAGACAGGATAAGGCATATATGCTTATAATGATTACTCTGCACTATTACTAGTATAACCCGAATGATATGATCCCTCACACTTCAAGGTGGTAGACTTAGGCATACGTCCAAATGTACCCTGACCACTAACCTAATCGATCGACTCCCTACTCCATAGATACTGTGTGTCGGCCACACAGTAGGATGTATCAGTCCTAAAGTGGCAACACCTCACTGATATGCACAACCCCATATTTGCAGGTGTCAAAGTCGTCTTATCCCCCTCTGCCCGGCTCATGCACGCACATGGCCTAGTCGGTTTGCACCGCTCACACCGTCCTTCATGTTTGGATCTCTTACAATCAGTCAGTAAGTGTTCCCCTTCTCTGCTTAGTACAGATTACTTTGTCTGATACCTACTCCGGGTTACTAACTGAAATGGGTCCCACACAATATGATACAAGCTCTCACCCTTTGTCTTCTATCCCCCCACTAGGTTTTCACTGACTATGTATACAACTAGGTGTCTTTAATTACATAGCCCTATTCATTTCAACTAGTTAAGCTTACCCAAAAAGGTGTATTTAATTACAGAACTTTTATATTTTGCACCGGTTATGTATACTACTTGGTGTCTTTAATTACATAACCTTATTGGGTTAAGTTCGTGGGCTTATATGTAAATATTACCCACCCCCTCAAATTTACTTAACCCACCCACTGTCCAACCAATTTTTAATTAACCCTAACTTTAGTTCAAGATCATACAATCCCTATGGATTAAATTAGATTAAGTAGTCCAATTCATTACCATGTCCAATTATGGTTTATAATGGGCCAGACTTCCCACATTAGGCCTACAACATATGGATGCTGGATATGTCGGTCGGGTCCGGGCAATCTTATTCCACAAGTTGGGCCAAACCTCGTGTCTTAACCCAATTCGTATTCGCGCACTTAGACCTCTCGCATTAGGTCCAACATTAGTGACTGATGGATATGCCGGTCGGGTTCGAGCAGACTTCCACCACTAATACAACTTAACCTCGTGTCATAAGAGCAATTACAATTTCTAATTGTAATTATTAAACATTCCATTTTTATCAAATTCTTACCTATGTCTATATCGGTAATTACGTCCCCACTTTCCCCCTTTTGAATTATATCTCCAATTAATTATACCTATGCCTTATTAGGTACTTATGCCCATTTACCAAATTATTGAATTATACGTCCAATTAATGTTCACATTCAAATTATGCCAATATTAACCTTTTTCCCTCCCCGCTCCCTAACTAGCGTGTTTATAATTTGTGGCATGTATAGGCTAAATAATAGCCTAATCATAAACGATAAAAAGGGAAGGTAATGGAAATATGACAAAAGTGAATGTTCTAACATAACTAACATAAACATATACTAACATGGTGAACATATAAGCATAGATCTAATCAACTTGTGGCAGTTAACTAGTTGTAACATAGCAACCGTGATAAGATGAACATGACAAGATCTAAATTTTAATTTAGATGTCCAACAAGTTCCGATCTAATATGAGAAGCACAAGGGGATCCAAATAATAAACTAGATCTGATTAATGATTTAGGTGTCCACATAATACAGATCTAATAGGTAAAAGTAGATCTAACAAATAAGGATTAAGATCTATATCGCAGAATGTCCACATAATTCAAATCTAATAAATAAAAGTAGATCTAATACAAATAGCGAGACGATCTACATCATAGAATGTCCAGATAATTCAGATCTTTAGATAAAATTAGATCTAACACAAATAAGGATTAAGATCTATCATAGAATGTCCACATAATTCAAATCTATGGATAAAAGTAGATCTACCACAAATAGGGATTAAGATCTACATCATATAATGTCCACATAATTCAGATCTATAGATAAAAGTAGATCTAACAAAAATCGGGATTATGAATTACATCATAGAAATTTACTTCCAAGTTATAATCAGCCCAAAATTGTAACAACCCGTATTTTCAATAACCTGTTATAACATAAATCGAGGCAGAATTTAATTTATAAACCTGAATCAAGGGAAACGGGCTATGCCATTGCGTTCGTCTCGGAAAAATACGCGAAATAGAGTCCGAGTTTTCGAAAATTGGAGTCTGTATGACCCGATTAAGGCCCAATGAAGTTTTCAGAAAATTTCAAGATCAAAACAGTTTTGAATTTCAAGTTCAAATTTCGAATTTCGGGCCTGGAAGGCTAGGCGGGAAATTTCCCGCCAAGCCAACCAAGTCGACAGGTCTGTCAACTTGGTTGGACCAAGTCGACAGCCCTGTCGACTTGGCTGTCGACCTGATTCAGCCGGGCAGTTTTGCCTGGTGGACCATTTAGGGTTTTTGGTTAGGTTTTGGGGCCAGATTCGGTTTTAAGGGCTGAGATTGGAATTAGGGTTTAATCCTAAGCTAGAACTAGTCCTAATCTCTATAAATAAGCCCCTAACCTAACCCTAAATCATCATTATTCATTCAAGTAACTAAACTATGGCAAAATCATTCCTCTCATGGCCTCCACTCTCTTCATAAAATTCCTAAGTCATTTCTATGAGAGATTTTCAATGCAAACAAGTGTTTTCAAGCTTGTATGAGCATCATTATCTTGCATTCAAGTCAAGTTTCCATATTTACATCATAAAGCAAGGGTTTTGATCATTTTGGCTCAAGGGTTTTTCTATTAGAGCTTGCATTTTGGGCCTATTTGATTGCATAAGGGCTTTGTTATATTTTTGTGTCTTCATAAGCATTGTAAGCCCTTTTCTACTTTCATATTTAAACTCTAAAGTTAAATGAAGGATGCAAGTTTGGTTGACCATTATGATATGCAAGTTTATCATGTTATGTTATGCAAGTTTGCCATGTTATGATATACAAGTTTACCATGTTATGCTATGCAAGTTTGTCATGTTATGATATGCAAGTTTATCATGTTATGTTGTGCAAGTTTGCCATGTTATGATATGCAAGTTTATCATGTTATGTTATGCAAGTTTGATATGCAAGTTCGTCATATGATATGCAAGTATGTTATGCAAGTTTGGGATGATCATTTTGTTCATGTTATCATGTTATGCAAGCTTATCTTGAGTATATGAACATAAAGCTTCAAGCTTTATGCTAAAGGTTGCATTTTGGCAACATGTAAGTTATCATATCTCTCATGATAACTTGCATGTGAGGCTAAATGCGAACTTATGGCCATTTCTACATGTCATTTATCGCCATGTATCACTTATATGCTAAGTTTGGTTTTATGCATTCTTTTGAGGCCTAATGATGCAATATGCAAGTATATGAACATATGTACATTTCTTATGCCACCATGTTAAACTTGTGGCTTCAACACCTTTATGTCATGATTATGCCAAGTTCCCTCTTTCTATCCTTTATGCGCTATTGCGATATGTAAGCGATGGGATTGCGTTTGGGGTTGGGTAAACTTAAAAGACATAAAAACATAAGATTGGGAATTTACCTATTAAGTTAGGTCTACCCATCGGGAATTTACCTATTAAGTTAGGTCTACACAAATTCTTGAAAACTTGTAATATGTTTTGGAAACATGATGGACATGACACTTAGAAAATATAAGTGTGACCAACTCGAGGTTGGGTTGAGTTTGTAGCGTAAAACTACCCGGAACCGACCGGCTTAACTAGTTGCTACAAACAATAGGACCCAATGTGAGAAGTTGGTCATGTTGTACCTTGAACCCGAGGTTAGACCAAGTTGTGGTGTAAAGCTACCCGGACCTGCCCGACTTAACTAGTAACCGCAACCAAGTCTAATGTGAGAGGTTAAGGCACATTAATTAATTAATGCCTCATGATTAGGGTTAAGTCATGGTCCACTTAATACTTAACCAATTTGGGCTTGGTAGATTAATCAGGGTTAAGTCGTGAACTCATCGTTACACTTAACCAAGTTAATCCATGATTAGCAAGAGGGTTAAACCGTACTTAACCCACTAGAAAATCCTAGCAATGGGGATCCACTCCAGCAGTAATCCCAAGTTTGTATCATTAAGACCCTAGGGACTAGGCTAGGGTGGGGGCACGATTACTGGACTTGAGGTAAGTGACCAAAAACGACGGCAGAGTGGTACGCCGGTGTAGTTCCGGACGGACTATGGTCGTGCACGTAGTCCGTAGCCGGAGAAAACATGCACGGGTACCAGTAGATCGAGACTGTGCACTTATGTTTATGGTGTCCAGGGGTTTACACCCTAGGGCTTGATACACCCGAAGGGTGGACCCGGCACAGTCCGACTACAATTACGTTTGGGCCGTATAGACACCAACACGTGACGAGTTAGGCTTATAGGGAGCCGATCGACTAGACCGTTTGGTTGGACCTCGTATTAGGGTCACTTCATGTTATTGGACCTCGTATTAGGGTCACTTCATATTATTGGACCTCATATTAGGGTCACTTCATGTTATTGGGCCAAAGCTTGGGCCAAGGGATCAATACTTGTTTATTTAAGTCATGTTAGCTTGCTAGTACACCTGTGGTGCAAAAACCTTAAACCTGATTATGCGATGACACCTTTATCTACCTTGTTAGTAAATCATCATGCCAGTATGTTGTTATCCTTATGTTCATCCCTGCTTCTCATGTCAGTTAACTTTATCAGTTTACATTGATTGTAGTAGGGCTTACTCAGTCTTTTTGACTGACCTGTTTTCTTTCGCCTCTTTTCTTCCGTCCCCCCCCCCCACGTTCTCAGGGTGGGAATATTGGAGCTTAGCTTGGATTTCTGATCGCTTGCTTGTGGGATTTAGCTCATGTACGGTTTGACATGAAGCTAGCTATGGTTATCACTTATTTTGGTAATAGTACTTATGTATTTCAGTTGATGTTGTTTTTATCTAGACTTGTTTATTTGGAAAGTTGACATTATGTTGTACCAGACTTGTTTTGAAATGGTTTGAAATCTTCCGCTGTTTTATCTATGTTATTTACTCTGTTTAC
Source organism: Allium sativum (assembly GCA_030737875.1). Lineage (NCBI taxonomy): Eukaryota > Viridiplantae > Streptophyta > Magnoliopsida > Asparagales > Amaryllidaceae > Allium > Allium sativum. Next base: position 929,488,388 of record CM060922.1, on the reverse strand, counting down.
ATATATACATATGTTCTTGTTCTGCCTTGATATATCATTATGCATGTTTACCCGGTACAAACGCCCCTCCAAAGTCAGTGCCCTTGCAAGAGTGGTACTGGCGGAGGTGGGGTGTTACATTTGGTATCAGAGCATATGGTTAACGAGAAGGAACAAAAAGGTTTTTAAAACTTTTGGAAAACTATTTTCAAAACCAAGTATAAAGTATTTTCCAAAGAAAAGTCTAGTTTATTTTAAAGGCTATTCCCCAAAAAGCCATTAGCAAACTTCCTTCGTTTTTCTCCATTCTGAATCTGTCTTTTTCTTCGTTTTCAGTATGGCCGATAACTTTGCCATTCCGGAGGGAGTACACGTACCTGTTTGGTATAGGAGACTTTTGGAGGCTAGGGTGACTGAAGCCGGCCCCGCAGATGTTCCTCCTCCTCCTCCTCCGGTAGTTAATGTTCCTCCTCTTCCTGTCACTGATGTTCCTCCTCCTCCTGTCGCTGAGGTTCCTCTTCCTGCTCCCTCTCAGCATCCTCAAGCTGACTTCGCAAAGATTTGCAAAGACTTTAATGCGATGGGTTGCAAGAATTTCATTGGAACCGAGACTTATGTAGAGGCAAGGAATTGGTTGAAAGAAACCGAAGATCTTTTTGCCTTCTTTGATATAGATGACCGTAGGAAGGTTTTATTGGCAGTGTGGTTGCTAAAGGAAGAAGCTGCACGTTGGTGGGTGGTCACCACCGCTACTAGGCCAATTGAGACTTGGGATGACTTTCGGGGAATGTTTGGACTAAGGTTCCTATCACTGAAGCAAGGGGATATGACTATTAGGGAATACATAGATAAGTTTAATCAACTGGCTCGGGTCGGTTTAGACTTGGTTAACACAGCTCAGAAGAAGGCCCTATACTTTGCTCTAGGATTAAACGAGCCATTACATGGTTTAGCCATGACTCATATACCCTTAGGGGAAACTTTCGAGAGTTTGGTGAATATGGCCCTACTCAATGAAGAGAATAGGAGTGACAAGAAGGAGGAGAAGTCTGAAGATAAGGAGGAAAAGAAGTGCTTTACTTGTGGAAGCTTGACTCATCTAAACAAGGGGAACAATAGCAAGGGCAATAACGACAAGAGGAAGTGCCATTATTGCGGTTCAGTTGGGCATCTTATTAAGGATTGTAGGAAGAGAAAAAGGAAGAGTGGTGAATGCTTTCATTGTGGTGAGTTTGGACATTTCAGCAAAGATTGCCTGAAGAAGCAAGGGCAAGGTCAGACTCAGTGTGCAAGACCATCTGGAGGGCGAGTTCATCCCCTCAACATCGTTCTTTCAGCTCATGATCGAGGTAGTGTTTCTATTGAAAGTCTTGTTTACATTTCTGATTTTCCTGTTTGTACTTTGTTTGATTCTGGCACATCGCATAGTTTATTTCATCTGATCTAGTTGAAGGTTTGCACCTAAGTACTAGTCTAGTTAATGATCCCGTGTGTGTTTCAAATCCAATTAGGAGTTCCGCCCATTTGTCTATGATCTGCGTGGATTTGAAAATTTCTATCTTGAGTGTAGAATTCTCGTGTGATGCTTATATTCTCGGTTTCATGGGGTATGGGTTGATTTTGGGCATGGATGGTTGTCCAGTTTTGGAGCCATCCTTGATTTTAGAGCATAGGGTTGTGAGGCTCATGACTCGCCTCGGCAATACCCTAAAAATTTCTTGTAACCCTATGGGTCCCGTCATGTTGTGTTATCTTGAATCCCTCAACTCGTCTATCGATAGTTTGCAATCGGTGAGGGTGGTCCGCGAATATCCTGATATCTTGGGTGAAGTGAAGGGGTTACCCCTAAACGCGAGTTTAATTTCTGCATTTATCTGGTGGATAATGCAAAGCTGGTTTCTTTGCCCGTTCGGCACATGGCTCCGCGTGAAAGACGAGAGCTAAGTAAGCAAGTGAAGGAGTTGCTTGAGAAGAACTTCATTCGATGAAGCATTTCCGAGGAAGGTGCTCTAGTAGTATTCGCTGCTAATGTGGACAGTACGCTTCGCCCGTGTGTTGATTATCGTGAGTAGAACAAGAAGAATAGACAACCATTACCGAGGATTGATGATCTCTTTGACCAGCTTATCGGTGCTTCTGTTTTCTCTCAGCTTGATCTTGCTACTAGATTCCATCAGCTCAGGGTAGCTGAAGATAGTATAGACAAGACTGCATTCAGAACTCCAGATGGATTCTTCGAATGGCTTGTCATGCCGTTCGGCTTGACTAATGCACCCTCATATTTCATGGACTTGATGAGTAGGGTGTTCAGGGAGTTCTTGAACAAGTTTGTCGTGGTCTTCGTAGATGATATTCTGATCTTCTCTAAGGATGAGGAAGAGCACGCAAGGCATCTCGTGGAGGTGATGGATACACTTAGAGCGCATCAGTTGAAGGCCAAGTTCTCCAAGTGTCACTTTTGGAGAAGGGAAGTTAGATTCCTTGGGCATATAGTTTCTAAGCAAGGCTTAGCGGTGGATCCCGCTAAAGTGGTCGCGGTTCAAGACCAGAAAGCCCCGACGAGGACAATTGAAGTAAGAAGCTTTCTCATTTTAATTAGTTAGTTAGCGTCCCTTGAGCTTAGACCTACCCTTATGGATCAAGTAGGGACTTCGCAGAAAGAAGACCCGCAGTTAGTCGAGATCATGTACAAGTTGATTCGAGGCGAGATGTTAAGACACCTCGCTATAGATGACAAGGGATGGTTACGACGTAATGAGAGAAAGAAGGCTCTTGAAGATGCACATCACTCAAGGAGGTGGCCGAGTTTGTCCCAAGGTGCATATTGTGCCAACAGATTAAGGCCGAGTCATAAAAAGCCCGGTGGGCTATTACATCCATTGGAGGTCCCCGCAATGGAAGTAGTAAAGCGTCACGAAGGATTTCGTGGATGGACTGCCTAGATCAAGGAAAGGGAATACGAGCATGTGGGTCATAGTAGGTAGACTCACGAAGAGTGCTCATTTCACTCCGGTAAAGAGCAAAAGGACTGCATCATAGCTAGCGACAGTTTACTTTCAAGAAATAAAGCGGTTGCACGAGGTTCCCTAAAGTATAGTAAGTAACCAAGACTCAATCTTCACTAGCCAGTTTTGGGATAGTCTACGGGAAGTCACGGGCAAGCACTGAATCTAAGTACGGCCTATCATTCGCAGGCGGATGGTTCATTTTGTTCAAGCATGAGTTATAGAAAATCACGTTAGTAAGAGCAATTGGCAACGTGGATTGGTATTTTCAAGAAGAGTTCTGCTGCGTGGAATACTTTATAGTAAGTAAATGAGATCCAGGATTCACTGATGAATTTTGGAGAGCTTGCATGAAACCATGAGGTCATAGTTATGTTTAAGCCAAGAATGATAGAAGAGTAAGTGAAAGAGGAAGACGAGAGGCGACAATGAAATGGGTTCCAACTCATATTTGGAAATAAGAGTTAAGAAGCTAAGAAATCATGAGGTAAAAGACGGTCAAAGCACAGTGGAGTTAAGCTCAAGGAAACGTGACTTAGAAGACCGAAGGCTAGATACGCGCGTCATATCTCTTTTTAAGAGCATATCCTTGATCCTTGTTTTCCTGTGGAACTTACTCGCATGTTATCTTTTTACGTATATCCTCTCGGTCCCATTCTCGGTCCTATTTCTGTCGGGAGGTATGACTTATTGGCTAGTAATACATGACAGGGTTTGAAGGGGTCCGTTAGGTTGACTAAACCTCTTGGGCTTTTATAGAATATGGGTTGGGTTAGGAAGGGATTTCTTGTAATCCGAAAGGAGTATATCCTGCTTATCTTCCCGATCTCTTTGTAGCATATCTTTCTTTTGCTATCTCTATCGTGTTAATCTTGTCATGAGAACCTTAGGTAGAAACCCTTTGGATGAAACATGTGTTTGAAACATGTTATGCTTGATGGTTGCAAGTGGTTGCAAGTGTTTGCAAGTGGTTACTCGTGGATGCATTATACACATTAGGCACTAGATCGGCTCGCACACTCCTCATATTGCATATGCATGAGTGTTTACGCTTATTCATGGATGAAAATTTTTGTGTTATCACATGGATGTTGCATATGGATGTATGTTATGTGCACACATATAGATGTTATACATTATGTTAGGAATTGCATACATATGGATTCATTTCACTAACATAATTTGCATTGATGATATTTGCATTAGATAAGTACATATACACACACCTTTGCATATGTTCATACAACATTTAGAATATTGTAAGGACAATGATTGCTCGTGGATGATGTTTTGAGTAGATGGATGTTGGATGGTAGGATACGTTCTTCCTAACTTGAAGATTTCGGGGACGAAATCCTTTAAGGAGGGGAGAATGTAACAACCCGTATTTTCAATAACCTGTTATAACATAAATCGAGGCAGAATTTAATTTATAAATCTGAATCAAGGGAAACGGGCTGTGCCATTGCGTTCGTCTTGGAAAAATACGCGAAATAGAGTCCGAGTTTTCGAAAATCGTAGTTCGTATGACCCGATTAAGGCCCAATGAAGTTTTCAGAAAATTTCAAGATCAAAACAGATTTGAATTTCAAGTTCAAATTTCAAATTTCGGGCCTGGAAGGCTAGGCGGGAAATTTCCCGCCAAGCCAACCAAGTCGACAGGCCTGTCGACTTGGCAGTCGTCTTGGTTGGACCAAGTCGACAGCCCTGTCGACTTGGCTGTCGACCTGGTTCAGCCGGGCAGTTTTGCCTGGTGCACCATTTTGGGTTTTTGGTTAGGTTTTGGGGCCAGATTCGGTTTTAAGGGCTGAGATTGGAATTAGGGTTTAATCCTAAGGCTAGAACTAGTCCTAATCTCTATAAATAAGCCCCTAACCTAACCCTAAATCATCATTATTCATTCAAGTAACTAAACTATGGCAAAATCATTCCTCTCATGGCCTCCACTCTCTTCATAAAATTCCTAAGTCATTTCTATGAGAGATTTTCAATGCATACAAGTGTTTTCAAGCTTGTATGAGCATCATTAGCTTGCATTCAAGTCAAGTTTCCATATTTACATCATAAAGCAAGGGTTTTGATCATTTTGGCTCAAGGGTTTTTCTATTAGAGCTTGCATTTTGGGCCTATTTGATTGCATAAGGGCTTTGTTATATTTTTGTGTCTTCATAAGCATTGTAAGCCCTTTTCTACTTTCATATTTAAACTCTAAAGTTAAATGAATGATGCAAGTTTGGTTGACCATTATGATATGCAAGTTTATCATGTTATGTTATGCAAGTTTGCCATGTTATGATATGCAAGTTTACCATGTTATGCTATGCAAGTTTGCCATGTTATGATATGCAAGTTTATCATGTTATGTTATGCAAGTTTGCCATGTTATGATATGCAAGTTTATCATGTTATGTTATGCAAGTTTGATATGCAAGTTCGTCATATGATATGCAAGTTTGGGATGATCATTTTGTTCATGTTATCATGTTATGCAAGCTTATCTTGAGTATATGAACATAAAGCTTCAAGCTTTATGCTAAAGGTTGCATTTTGGCAACATGCAAGTTATCATATCTCTCATGATAACTTGCATGTGAGGCTAAATGCGAACTTATGGCCATTTCTACATGTCATTTATCGCCATGTATCACTTATATGCTAAGTTTGGTTTTATGCATTCTTTTGAGGCCTAATGATGCAATATGCAAGTATATGAACATATGTACATTTCATATGCCACCATGTTAAACTTGTGGCTTCAACACCTTTATGTCATGATTATGCCAAGTTCCCTCTTTCTATCCTTTATGCGCTATTGCGATATGTAAGCGATGGGATTGCGTTTGGGGTTGGGTAAACTTAAAAGACATAAAAACATAAGATTGGGAATTTACCTATTAAGTTAGGTCTACCCATTGGGAATTTACCTATTAAGTTAGGTCTACCCAAATTCTTGAAAACTTGTAATATGTTTTGGAAACATGATGAACATGACACTTAGAAAATATAAGTGTGACCAACTCGAGGTTGGGTTGAGTTTGTAGCGTAAAACTACCCGGAACCGACTGGCTTAACTAGTTGCTACAAGCAATAGGACCCAATGTGAGAAGTTGGTCATGTTGTACCTTGAACCCGAGGTTAGACCAAGTTGTGGTGTAAAGCTACCCGAACCCGCCCGGCTTAACTAGTAACCGCAACAAAGTCTAATGTGAGAGGTTAAGGCACATTAATTAATTAATGCCTCATGATTAGGGTTAAGTCATGGTCCACTTAATACTTAACCAATTTGGGCTTGGTAGATTAATCAGGGTTAAGTCGTGAACTCATCGTTACACTTAACCAAGTTAATCCATGATTAGCAAGAGGGTTAAACCATACTTAACCCACTAGAAAATCCTAGCAATGGGGGTCCACTCCAGCAGTAATCCCAAGTTTGTATCATTAAGACCCTAGGGACTAGGCTAGGGTGGGGAACGATTACTGGACTTGAGGTAAGTGACCAAAAACGACGGCAGAGTGGTACGCCGGTGTAGTTCCGGATGGACTATGGTCGTGCACGTAGTCCGTAGCCGGAGAAAACATGCACGGGTACTAGTAGATCGAGACTGTGCACTTATGTTTATGGTGTCCAGGGGTTTACACCCTAGGGCTTGATACACCCGAAGGGTGGACCCGGCACAGTCCGACTACAATTACGTTTGGGCCGTATAGACACCAACACGTGACGAGTTAGGCTTATAGGGAGCCGATCGACTAGACCGTTTGGTTGGACCTCGTATTAGGGTCACTTCATGTTATTGGACCTCGTATTAGGGTCACTTCATATTATTGGACCTCGTATTAGGGTCACTACATGTTATTGGGCCAAAGCTTGGGCCAAGGGATCAATACTTGTTTATTTAAGTCATGTTAGCTTGCTAGTACACCTGTGGTGCAAAAACCTTAAACCTGATTATGCGATGACACCTTTATCTACCTTGTTAGTAAATCATCATGCCAGTATGTTGTTATCCTTATGTTCATCCCTGCTTCTCATGTCAGTTAACTTTATCAGTTTACATTGATTGTAGTAGGGCTTACTCAGTCTTTTTGACTGACCTGTTTTCTTTCGCCTCTTTTCTTCCGTTCCCCCCCCCCAGGTTCTCAGGATCGGAATATTGGAGCTTAGCTTGGATTTCTGATCGCTTGCTTGTGGGATTTTGCTCATGTACGGTTTGACATGAAGCTAGCTATGGTTATCACTTATTTTGGGAATAGTACTTATGTATTTCAGTTTTTCAGTTGATGTTGTTTTTATCTAGACTTGTTTATTTGGAAAGTTGACATTATGTTGTACCAGACTTATTTTGAAATGGTTTGAAATCTTCCGCTGTTTTATCTATGTTATTTACTTTGTTTACATATATACATATGTTCTTGTTCTGCCTTGATATATCATTATGCATGTTTACCCGGTACAAACGCCCCTCCAAAGTCAGTGCCCTTGCAAGAGTGGTACTGACGGAGGTAGGGTGTTACAAAAATGTTATATGTTCATAATTTACAATGGATCCAATATAATATATGAACAAATCCAAACTATAATCCCATCAAGTTTACTTTTAAATATTTAATTATAAAAGTAACTGTACTCTTTAATTTTGGATTAGAAGATAAAATTAGAAGAGACTGAATCTTGAATCTCCAATTGATTTGCCTTAGTTGATTTTAGAAGATTAGGGATCTAGTTCAATTCAGACACCGGCAGAGTTTGGCCGCCATTGATTCTTTCTGAAGAAAACAAGAGAATTGAGGTATATTTATAGCTGACAATGTCCAGAATTCGAATGCCACCTCATCCCTAGAGTGAATCAGATCACGGGTCGCCACCCACTTGAAAAGGCCTGAATACAAAAAACCGCCATGGGCGCACTTTACAGGTGCGCCAGTGTAAAATTCCCTTGGCGCACTTGTGAACTGCGCCAGTTGTCCCTGTTTTAATATGTCAAACTTTTATCGTCTGTAACTTCTTCATATGTTATTCATTTTACGCAAACCAGGTGTCGATCCTGACTAGAATTTCGAGATGGACGTAATGACGTAGTCTGTTTCCCTTAATTATTAATATTAAATTAATTATTCTTTAATTTATCCTTTTTGATGTCGTTAAAAATTCGGGGTGCTACAAGATTGGTAAGCGAATAAATCTCTAAATATACAACCCCGAAGGCCTAAACCAACATCAGATTGACACCTTGAGATTTACTCGACTCAACCAACATACAACCAGTTTCTTTTCAATTTTCTTTATGATTATTTTCATTTGAACATGTTTACTTTCTAACATTTTTTACTTTTTAAAGTCAATATTATTTCTTTTATAGAAATTTGGACTCGATATTTCAAACCAACTTGGTTTCATTGGAATACACTATTATATATTCAACTCTTGTCTATCAAGTTACTTTATGAATTCATTTTCATACTATATTTTTTAAAATCCTGTTACAGGTCAACTCCTTGTTACTTGTCAAACCGCATTCACATTGAAAAGTTTACTACAATATCAATTATAAATAAAATAATTAATCTTTCTAAAAAGGTTATTCAAAAATGGTATTTAATTTCAATAATAATTAAAAATCCAATAAATCAAATCTTATGCAAGTAGTCGACTTGGTAATCTCAAACAAGGCTACTTTACTTTGTTAACCATTTCAACTTGGTTATTTCTTTTAAATTAATAAATAAATTAGCTTAAGTAAATCTCATCTGATTTAATTAAAAATTTAATTAAACTAAATAATCTCGTTTGATTGTTATATTGGAAAAATAATAATAAATTTAACCCTTGACCATTTTGTCCATTGCAGCTCACTTGTTTACAAAACTTATTAACCGACGAATCTCGCTTTATATACTCATTTATAATTACAAGATAAAAATAATTACTTATTTCCTTTAATAACTTCATTTAAAATAATCTATATAAAATAGATTTCAAATCTAACTTTAGTTATAAAACAAATTTTATAACTTCATTTATATTGACTTACTTGACGGTAAATCAATCTCTATAAAATGATTCATTTACAAGCCATCTGCCGATAATTACTCAACCAATATCACCCATTGGTTAATATCGAACAAGTGTTAAGTTTGTTTTCAACAATCAACAATCAGTCAGATTGATCAAACAGTTTATTAAAATAAACAATATATTTGAGGATTCCGGTTGGATCCCTTCAACCTGTCCTTCCTGCATCATAATGGGTTACCTCATATTTCAATACGATGATATATTTATCCATCACGATAAACAGAAATAAACAGTTCAACTAATAGCAACCCATAACAATTTATAACAATGTTTATAGGATTATAAACGTAACCAACGAGGTAAGTTACCTTGTTTGGAATCTAATCTTTAGAATAACGATCTAATTTGATTAAATTAAGCAAACCTTAATTTAAGCCATGGATATTAAATGATATTCAGCATACAAACAAACAGTCATCCAATCATCAACCATCAGCAAACATTGCACACAAAATAAAAACCCAGCTTATATAAAAAATAAACGGGATAAATTGAGTGAGTTAAACTCACCTTGGTTTCATCCATCGTCAAACAGTTCATTTATCACACTTCCAACTGTGTTCAAACTCGTACGTTCTCATTCCAAAATCTTACGTCTAGTGATATATGTCCACTGCTCCATATTTGGTCTGTTTTTGTGTACGGATGACACGGTTATAACTTTAATACGATATTTATTTATTTAAAATAATATCATAAAAACTCTAAAATAATTATTATAAACCCTAATTTCTAATTTACATTATATATAATATGTATTAGGCACAATTTAAACTTTCATTAGGAATGTTACAATAGCTTCTAGTCACGTTCTAATCTCACCCACGTGCACTGTATACTAATCTAAATAAAATTATTTATTTATTTATTTTCTACAAAAATGTTACTATTGGTCTACTTTAGAACATGGCTTATATAACTGATCCGGAGTGGAATTAAAGATCGACAAAATGTAAAAAAAAAGTGATACTAAGTTGCATATATAAACGGATCTTGTCCTATTAAATAATACCTAATACATTACCAGTCTTCCTGAATCAAATCTACTTGTCAACACCCCTAATGGAAATGGCTAACGCTACAACAAGTGAAGTTTCACCATTTCGTTCAAAAATTAAAAACTACATCAGGTGTCAATGCTCCTAATTAGGTATTCTTATTTAAACTAGGCCATGGGAAAAAAATAATTGGGCACATTTAAAGGTCTTGGTCACGTTACTTAAAATCCCTGTCATTTGGTACTATAATAGAAATAGTGTATAAATTTAAAATTATCAATCGTTAAGGGTATAATTAGGATTAGGCAAGTTAAAGGGTGGTCAGGCACAATTAACAATTAAGAGAACACATGAAATTTACTCTATTTTTTTTTTGAATACCTGTTATTTACTATACCACATGGTTACCCTTCATCTTCTATTTCCATCCCACCTTGTTGTACCCCCTTCTCCATATCACGTTGCCAATATATATATATATATATATATATATATATATAGAGAGAGAGAGAGAGAGAGAGAGGCAGGTTCGAGAGCACCCTAAACAGTGTAGCACCCCAAATTCACCTCAATCTCCACCAAGTATTTTCCCCTTCTCTCTCCTTCCACCCACTCTCTCACTTCCCACTCACATTCTTTAATATAAACGGGTGGTGGAAATCAGGGGGCATTTGGGGTGCTTCATTTTTGGGGTGTAACCGAACGCTTTATATATATATAGTTATTTTTGTTTTGGCCAATAATGAGCCCAGATGTCATGCCATGGTCCAACGTTTCTCCATGCAACTAGACTCATGTGTCCACATGCTTTGAACCATGCACCATCTTCACCATGCAGCTACTATTTCAAAGCATCCCCTCGTCTCATTCTCCATCTACTCACGCAATCTCCTTTTGCCCTTTTTCACTTTGAAAATTACATCCACTAGCTCCGCCTACCCTCAACGTGTTTCCTTCTTGCAATATATTTTGTTTTCTTCTTCTTTTTTTCTTTTGTGTTATAAGTTGCAGCTCCTCGAACCTCACACTACTCCTATCCGCCGCCATCTCTGTCCTCTTCCACTTGCAGTATAAGACATGGCCATAAAAATCACACTAGACTTTTTAATCTCCACCAATAATGTCTCCTTCCCTTAACTTACTCACAACCAGTCGTCGCATCCACACCGGCGCTAACCATATACCCCAACTCCGCCCTTGCGTTGCCAAAGCCCAGTTAACATGGCGCTAGATCATCTCAAGCCGACCTAGTCATTGGAAAACTAGTCCAAAGTTCACCACTTCCTTGCAGTCTTGCCTCCTTGTTTCCGTGATCACCTTGAGCCCATAACATGGTTACACGATCGTGGATACCAGTCTCTCTCTCTCCTTTTTTCATCTGGTTTGAGTTCCTTCTGCTGAGAAGATGAAGAAGGTTAACGTGTGTATATGTATTTATATGGGTAAGAAGCGTATGGAGGATGGTGTTTGGAGTGGCGTGCAAGCAAAGGAATTGAAACGTGGCTGTCACGATACTGGATTGTTTTTGCTTCCACGGTAAGGGCAAGGGTAGTTTAGTGAGCGTGTGTGTGTGTGTATATATATATGGTCGGCACGGTGTATTTAAGTTTGCAGGCAAGAAAGAAATCTAGCAGAAGGCTTTGTGTGGCTTCCTATCAAATCCGTTGACTTTTATTTCTTATTTTATTATTAAACTATACCCTATTCTTTTTTGTAGAAGCTATATGTTTTATATTTTAATGCATGGGTAAACGGTTATAAATAATATAGGTTGCACTTCCTCCTTTAGTGATAGTGCAGGTGTGTACTTAAATTGTTATTTTAATTTATGCATGTTCTTGCCTTTAATAGTCTCCAGTGCGCGAGCACTAGAGGTAAGGTAGAAAACTGTGTGCTGGTTTAAAAAAAATAAAGTAGCCAAAAGTTCAAGGTATGTTTATTGCTTTACGACACCGAAATGTAGACCGCTAAAACTACCCCAAAACATATGAATTCCAATCATCATGAAAACAAACAAACTATTGCATCTTGGCAAAAATCAATTTCCTTGAAAACGGACTTTGTTTGCATAATGGTGTTATTTTAAATTTATCGGTTTACCATAAAATTTCGTCTATCGACAAAACAACTCCATTGGGATCCAAACAGGAAATATAGCAATAATTAGCGATACGCATTCCAATAAAATTCGTTTTATTGGAATCGGAGGTAATTTGAAAAAATAATCATTCCTGAGGCCTATATACGGCTGATAAAATATAATTAAATCCAAAACAATTAAAATTAAATAATAGTAAATTATTATCATCGTATATCTCCAAACGGGATAACATACAGCTTTAAATTAAACCATTTATAAACTCGACATTCAGAAATTCAGATTAAACGATATTCTATTTATATTAAAAATCCTTTATATTTATAAATAAATCGTTATAATTCATTAACGATTCCATAGTGACTATTTGAAAATTTGATTTGAACATAACTTGCGATCTATAATATGATTCTCCAATTTTCCCTTTAATTAGAAAGATATAATCAAATGCATTCAAACGGTTCTTGTTTTATAGAATTCTTACTAATATCGGATCCGGTATATTTAATTAAAGTTCGAAACCCAATATTACGAACTACCACGTCATTTCGGGCTCATTTTAATTATATTATAAATTATATATATTCAAACTCGATTTTATAAAATAAATTCGATTTAAAATCCATTATATTTCCAATATAATATATAAACAAATTTAAATACTCCAATTTAAATAGCAGAAAATCAGGGATGTTACAATAAATAATTAAGGTGAGGTGGATGAGAATTCAGCTCTAACATAGAGGGTTGCTCGAATCCAAAAAATTAGCTAAATTATAGAATCAATCTTGAGATATTCAAAGGAAAGTTTGTTTTCGATCTTGTTAGGCATGCCATGAAACAATTGCTCTTATTCAGTCTTGTATTCATCGTTATGGTCTATTGTTTTATCTTCAAAGTTCTCTTGAAGAAATCTAACTTCCAAAATATGGTTAACTATTTTTTGTTTATTTTATAGGTTAAAAATAAAAAGATTTAAGGCATGTTATCAAAAGAATTTTCATCCCACTATCCTGAAAAATTCTTAAGACATTTGTGGTGGCTAAGAAAGATCATCCTAAAATCAAAGGAATCTGACTGTTGGATTGTTTGCATGTTGTGTTTCAAGGACAGTGAAATTGACTAGGTATATGAATTTCCAGACTTTAGTGAGTACGTCATAAATTTCCTCTATAGTCAATCAGCAAAATGAGCCGCAACTTTTGATTGTTTAAGCTCACCTGAGCTTATCTATTCATACATAGGTTATGGAATAAAATTTTCCCTCGACCTAAGTCTATAAAGCATTTATTAATTGTCTCGCCTTATATTGTACATGAGATTGTGGAAAAACCTGGATCCTTGTATTTGATTAGAATAGATTGAGATAAAACTTCACTTAAACCAGCTGCTAAGAAAGCTTGTTTAGCATATGGGTATCGTTTTCTAGTGCACAAGTCCTTCAATAATATGTAATAAGTTTGGACTTATTGAATTTTATCCAAGAGTGGAATATTCATTACACTTGTTTGAAAATTTTGGGAACCTTTCCCATTTGTTTCGAATGTCTCCTATCATGAAATTTATGGGGAAATTTAGCTAGTATCTCAATAGGTTGGTCCACCTAAGTTGGTAAAGGGTGGATTAAGAATAAGATTCAGTGTTTGATTTTATGTTTTGATCGGATTCATTTATTCTTTCTAAAGTGTCAAGAGGGACTTCTATTACGTCATTTGGATTTACAACTTAGTTATTAATCTGTTTACTAGATCACAAAGTGATTATTGTATTTATTGTTTCAAGTTACCGTCTTGAGTGACGTGGTCTATAACAACCTAGGATTTTGGCAATAATTAAATTAGTTATTTAGCTAGATTCTAAAAATGGTATTTTTGTAACCTATGGAATTTGACCATGAAACTTGCATTGTGGCTTTAATGATGGAATTATGGTCAATTTTCATGTTTGGATCTTCGCGAATGGAGTCTGTATTAAAAAGTTACGAATGAAATAAGAAAATGGATGGAAAATAAATAAAACGGAATAATATATAGGGCAATAAATACCCTGTCCCCCACAACTGCTAGGCGACCTAGGCGGTCGACTGCTAGATCGACCCCTAGTAGATTCTAACACTGGTGCCTAGTGTTTTATGTTTTATAAATTATATATCGATTGAAGGATTTTTCTAAAATTTAATCTAAAGATCGGTAGTCATTTATATACCTAAAAAAAAAGGGCAGGACCCCCACCCTTTTCTCACATTTTCTATAGGCAACATCGAAGCTTTTCCATTTTCAATCCTCCAACCTTATCTAAAATTCAAAGTATAAACCTTTAAAAATTTAATTAACAATAATAGGAGAGATTGGATTTGGATTTTTGAGAAAGGATTAGTCTTTATATAGATAATTCTTTTTTTTCAATTTCCTTCTTTTTTTCCAATTTCTCTTTTTGATTTACAAATTTAAACAAGTATATATATATATATCACATTTTGTATGCAAATTTTAGACCTGTGTGATTTGGGAATTGTAAGCTTAAAAGCTGTGTTTAGATTCAGATTTGGATACTTCGGGTGAATAAGGAATAAATTCATTATTTACAATAATTAATATAATTGGTTTGTATTAAATCTGGATTATATGCCTATGACTTATCATATTTGTTTTGTTATTGTCAAATTTGAAATAATATGTATGAATTTTGAATATGGATCTATTGGCCTCTTAGTTTAATATCATTATATTGGCTACAATTATTCTTGGATTGTGTGTGTTTGTTGCAAACACCCTAAATCTGGAAATTACTCCCAAAATATTGTTAGATATGCAGTGTTGTTATTATAGATTCATAGCATAGGGATGTAAATATAGAATTTATGCAGTGTTGATCCTAGAATTATAAATCCATTTGTGTTAAATGTCATTTGGGGTTTTTATTTGATTACTGTAATTTTGTCCCTTTTTCTCTTTTTATGTAAAAAGGCCTTATTTGAAATATATAAGGAACATAAACAAAACCAAATATGAAGAGATGTACAAAGTTACGTATTTTTGTACGTAGTTTGCAACATCTATTCTAAATAAATATTAACATATTTCCTTGTGATTTGAAATAGGATAATTTTCCACTTTTAAATACTTTGGGAAAATTTTAAATAATTACAATAAATACTCTTTTTCTTAGATTTTGAACCTTAAACAAGATTAAACACAAAAAGGAATTTTTCTTCCTATTGTTAGTTTAGACTGGAATATAAAAGAATAACTAAAATAAAACATAATTAGCAACCACATTAACATTGCGCTTAAAAATATAAATATAGAATTATTATAATCTTATCCGTCCAAACCTACACAAATAACGCTGTTATATTAAATAAATATTTTTTGTTATGCATATGAATTTGAAATGTTTCCAATTTATAGGAATAAATATTTCATAAAATTACCATAATAAATTGAAATAAACATTTTTCACGATTGTAGAAATAAAATTAGAGCTGATTGTCATAATTAAAGGGGTTATGAACAAGGCAATAAATATTATAACCATGTACATTT
Source organism: Allium sativum (assembly GCA_030737875.1). Taxonomy (NCBI): domain Eukaryota; kingdom Viridiplantae; phylum Streptophyta; class Magnoliopsida; order Asparagales; family Amaryllidaceae; genus Allium; species Allium sativum. Next base: position 929,472,687 of record CM060922.1, on the reverse strand, counting down.
TTAGGGAATGAATTTAATAGGGAATAAATGCAAAATTGGTTATAACTCAAATTGTGTTTTGGAGAGGAGTTGTAACTTCAACTAGGGAAATAAATAAATAATAAACTTATATATATTCAAATAAGAATTCAATGGAATTAAATTAATATATTAATATTTGGGAGTTACAATAATTTGACTAGAATTCTAATGGGACTGATATAAGTGACATTTGGAAGGTAATCGGTTACCTTAAGAAACATGACTATTAGGTCATTAACGGAAGGAGACAATTAGGAAATTAAATTTATTTAGTGTCCATTTCCTTAGTGAATATGGTCGTTATGGTCATTAATGGCAAAAGACAATTATAATAATAAATGGAATTAAAGTAGATTTAATGGGTACTGATTGTCGTAGTAAGTACTACATCCATTAAGGTACAGATAATTAAATGTCCTAGGAAAGGAAGTTATATAGAATTATTCGTAGCTTATTCTAGTTTAAATCTAGAATTAATATCTTTAATTATAATTAAGAATTGGACTGAGTTGGTTAATGGTGCGAGGTTAGTTGCCTCATTAGACATAAGTCTGCACTTTCCAATAGTCCGATATATGTACAAATGATGTGATATAACATAGGAACCCATGATGATAGTTAACTGTGTAACGAGAAATTATTCCTAAAAAGGTTTACTTTAAGTTTAAGGTATTAAGTGGCTGTACGGCCCGACTCCCTTCTAAAAGAAGAAACCAAAAAAGAAATATTTCATAGCATAGCCTACTTGGAGAATCATTAGAGAGGCTAATTGGGTGGAGATTAGATCTATAATCTTCATGATGGTCTGCTTCCTCTAGGTAGTAAGTGATTGAGTTAGAGTCCGTCTTGGGATACAATATTAAATGACCTATACGGAGGTAGTATTGGTCTGCCTACCCTGCGAGAAGTGGCTAGGGTATTATCTAATAAGGCCAGCTAGATGGTAACAAAAGTGCCCACCAAGGGAAGGCCATAAATGATGTTATTAGTCTACCTATCTTATAGTCCATAAGTGATGCTTACTATATCTTGCCTTATGCGGGGTTTGGGAATATGCGTGAATGACGGAAACCTAAAATTAATAGGACTTTGTAGCTAGTTTCCTCCAATTTATATTAGGGTTTGGTAAACCGCCTAGTAAGGTATTAAGTGATCAATAAATCAGTTGTGGGCCTTTGGAGATCTTAAGGATCCTCCCTTATTTCATATTATGAGTGAGACCATAATTGGCAATATAGAATAACCCACCTCCTTTATAGGGTATTGAGTAGTTGGAGAGCCCACCTCTTAGTTTTGGTTTTTGTTTGAGCGGTGGTTTAAAGGCTTGATACTTATGGATAAAAGTGTTATCTCATATTACAATAACCTTATCGTTGGGAAGTACTTCCTTCGGTATGGTAGCAAATCGTTATGCGTAAATCTTTACAAGGTTAGGTTATAATTTCTAGCTTTGTTAGATATATGGTTTTGGGTTAAACCAAACGGGATTCATTTATGTATTGTAGATAGAGTGTGCATTTTTTACTCACCAGGACTTCTTGTTCTGATCCCCTCCTCATAACAACTCTCAAATTTATCTCGAGGAAGACGGGTCTTTGCAAGCGTTCAAGTTTGGTTTTCGGTTCTTGTTCTCTCATGCTCGGTATTGATATGGAGATTTGCTTTTAAGGTGGTTGCCTAAGTGGATACCTCTTATCTATTTGATTTCCATTGTGAGTTAGTTTTATTGTACTCTGATTATGCTCATTCTCATTTATATAAAGGTTCCAGATTTATATTCTTTATGCTTGGATGGGTTTGAGTTTCGATTTCAGTCGAAATTATGGCTCATAAAAGTGTGGAGCATTACATTTGATATCAAATCTTAGGTGTAGACGGTCAGAGGAATTAATAAATTAGGATTAGTTAGAAAATGCATTTTTCTTTTGTCTTTCTCACTCGACTCTAAATTATTTCGACGATGTGGTAGTCATGAACCTACCTATTTAAGACGGGTTTATGAAGACCAAGAGTTAGAAGTATTTTGAGTTCAAGTTTCAAGCTACTCTGACTTATCCCATGGTGTGTTTGGCGATTTGTTTTAAAGGGCATGAGTATGGTATATGGTAAATCTATAGATTTAAACTTAGTGACTGGACGAAAAGCTAGCTACAAGGTAGATAGTCGCGATTTCTTCTTTTTGGTTTCGTTTGGACTTCTAATCAGTGACCTTGTTTTGGCCTCAAAACAGGAAATTCAGATTAATGTGTCATTCTAGTCCATAAATATAATTACGAGTTTATCCGTTGGGCACTTCATTATGGAAATCCGGATATCCTACCGTTAGAATGATTCCTTTGAGTCCTTGGTCTCATATTCGGAGGAAATACAAATTTCAACAATTTTGAAAAAAGGGGGTTTCGAGGATTTTAACTTATGGTTTTCATGAAATTGTTTAATAAATAAAATATTCGTGAAAATAAATAAATTTTAGAAATTTGAAAAAAAAATGTTTCAAATTGTTTCTGTTTTGTGAAATTTTAATAAATAATAAATTTTGGTAAAGAGAAGGAACTTGGAAATGACAAGGAATCAACCTCAAAATTTAGAAACGATAATTACCCATTCCTTATGATTTTTAATATTCCTCTTTTTGATATTTAAGATGATTTATAGATATGATCAAAAAAAACCTTTTAAAGATCTAAAATTCTCGACAATTAAAACATGGAAAGATGGTTCCAGTAATTAAATGAATTGGAATACGAATTAATTAATATAATAGATTCATAGCACAAGAACCTTAGTTTATAAATAAAGTTGAATTCCAAGAAGTTTTCAAAGTTTATCTGTCTAGTTATACTAAGGAATATTTCTATTTAGCTTGGGGTATTTGATTTCTTAAATCATTAGATTTTTTGTCAGTTTGGTATGAGGAAAATCCACTTTAATTTATTTCAGATTTCTAGCTGAATTTTCTATTCGAGAATTCATTTGTTTGTTTAATGGTCGCAATTGTTATGAGGCGAATGAGTAGCATTGGGGAAATTATTTCTCGACTTAACAAATGGTGGATGCTCGCATGATATTGCTAGAGGAGTCAGAAAGGCGGTGCAATTTTATTTTAATTTTTCGAAGTTTAACCGACCTATTTTGGTTAGGTTTAGGCCGCGCCTCGAAAGGGGCAGTAGTCGACTGATCTCCTTCTCAAGGGTCGACCGCTACCCAATTTTGAGTGTGACACGAACTTGGGAAGCGATATATAATATCGCTTCTAGGTCGAGAAACTCATTTTCCTCCGTCCCCCTTAATTTCAACAGCCAAACCAACTCCACCACCTCCCCAACCTCCATACTCAAGCCTCAAGCCGTTCTTTCTCCTCTGATTACAATCAAAATTCCTATATCGTAGATCTAGCTCCTTCTATACTCTTGATCTACATTTGCTTCTCTGATTTTGCCAATTTTTCATAGTGCCTCCTAGAGTTTTCAGTATTCTTGCACAACAGCCTGGTCTCGTGCCTCAAGAGGCCGTGTGGCCTAATCACAATCCAAGTAAGATTGACGTCTACTTGGAAACGATGTGTTATCAATTTCACTAAGGGTGTCTAGTGAATTTTTCTGATTTCAGTCCTTTCCACCTTGAGGACAATTTATCACAGTAGGTCTGGAACCGATCCTGCGCCACGACAATTTTGAGTCGAGTTCTTTCTACGATGCACTCGTCTTTTTGACACCCAAATGGATGTCAATTTTGATGAAGGCGTTAGCCTGAATCAGTCCGAGGTGAAAGGGACCCACATCGAGTTCACCGACCAGGATCTATCTAAGATTTTGGGGATTTCCACCGTCGGTGTGGATTTTGGGTGACATAGAGATGACAGACTCTCGGATCCTTTCTCGCATCTTTCATGGAGCTTCCAATGTCTAGGACATTAATAATTTGTGACATGTTCCTTGTCTTGTTGTGCGAATCACTCAACACAATGTTATACCTCAGACAAGAAGCCTCGAGAAGATTTATCCTTTGATTCGTCGAGCCACCTACGCTATTATCGACGACTTAGTCGACAATCAGGCACGCATACTAATGATCCACTTCACCAAGCCCCCAGCCGGTACTCAGAGGACCCATTTCCTATATATCATCTACTCACCCGCGTATTTTGACACTTTCAGGTAAACCTTTGGGGGGAATCTGTGATCACTACCATCGATCGTGCCTCTCTCAAAAGGATGGGCATTAGCTGCCCGCAACCCGTTCCCCAGCTTCTAGTCTAGTTTTTTCACCACCCTCTTGAGTTCAGCCCCAGTAATCATCCCTAACAGGCCAAAAGATCCCTCAGCTTGTCGATGTTCATCAAATCTAGGATTAGCTCTATGAGGTTTGCAAGGAGCAGCGTCGACAAGTGCACGAGATCAGATATATAGCAACCCAAAGTTTTAATAAAGCAATTTAAATAAAAGATTAGTAAAATAAATATTAATCCGAATCATATTGAGAATTAGGAAACGGGGGTTGCGCCATTGGTTCCATTACGAAATTCTGGTTAAAATATACATTTAGTTTGCTAAAACCAGGCTTAAAAATAAGAAGATATGAAGGAAATAAGTTTGAATTCAAATCTGAAATTCGAAATAAACAACGGATTAATAAATAAATAATTAAGCCAGAAATCACGTTAATTAGGGCGAACCACTCCCTATCTAGGTTGACTTGTGCGTCTAACTAGGCTCCAAGTGGGTCGACCCCCCTATAGAATGGGTCGACCTATCCAAGTGACGTGCGCAGCTCATGCACACATTTCTAGGGCGATTCAGACTGATTTTGGGTGCAGTTTCTTGAGACTTCTTCTGATCTAATGGTCCTAATTTTAATTATAAATATAGCTTCAACCTAACTCTGTTTCTCCCTACTCCATTACCTCCACTATACACAACCTTTTCCTTGAAAAATCTAATGGAGTTCCGAGACTTAGGTATATGCATATATAAGATTGGAGAATATTTATATATAGAAAATTCAACCAAGGCCTAAAGGATTGCTTAAAACATTGAGTATTTTCTATGATTACAAGATCAATTTAATTTGGGGTTTGTTTTGAAAATGTAACTGTTGTTGATTTCTTTAGATTTCATTTCTTCTTTATGCAAATAATCTATGCATATCTAATTTCTTCTTCTATCCTTGCTTCTTCCTATTTCAGTAATCCATTATATTACTGTAAATTATTCAATTCGTCTTTATCTCTTTTTTGTCGTAGATAACTATATTTACAATTCAGATTTAGCCATATTTAATTCTGGATCTATTGTTTTATCTGAGCCTTGGTCATGTGAGTGCCTAGGCCTCTGTCCTTTTCTTATTTTGCCCTGAGTTTAGGCCTTCAAAGAGCCTAAGCCTTTATACCTTCTTATTTCTATGCAATTTGGGTAAAAATTATGAATTTGACAACAAAAGCACATTTGGAAAGAATATGAATTATGCATAAAAAAGGATAAAATAAGGCTTAATTAAATTATGCAATGAAGGATAATTGAACTGTGACTTTGATAAACCGAATAAATGGAGTTTGAATAGATGTAAAACAGAAGGGGATGGGTTGTATAATTAATTTAAACATAGTGATGTTTACTGGCAACCTATTAAATGAAGTTTACATGCAACCTACAATATGATAAAAAGTTACATGAAGAAAGTAGTCTTATTAATAAACTTAAACTGGGCCCTAAGTTTGATAAAAAAATTAATAATAAGCGTAAATAGTAGTGGTCCATTCTTGCATCATAGGATGATTAGGAAAACTAAGTGGCCTATTCGGAAAATGTGTAGTAGAAGTCTGTTCCGACAACAATGACCGATTAGGTAAAATATGGGACTCATGGTAGTGGTCCGTTGTGGCAGCAAGGGTAAGCTGATTAAGAAAAAAAAGTAGCCAACTATAATAATTAATTTATAGTGACCTAGGTGTTAGTTGACAATTCTTCGGGGGATCTGGGACAGTAAGGTGGTCAAGAATAATTCTGTGGTGGCCTTGGTGCTAGTAAATTAAATTGGGGGTTAAGTCTAGGGGTGGCTTAAGACAGACTATATTTTTGGTTGGGGATTAATGTTATGTCCTTTAGAGCGATGGGTTTGCTTTGATTATCCCGAGACTATAGATGGCAAAGGTTATTACAATTATGGATTAGGTGGCGATCGATTGGTCGGTTACAGCCTAATTATGAGTTGCATCAAATGAGGCAGAAATCAAATGATTCAACAATCGATTACATCCTTGCTTATCTTCATTACTATTTTTTGCTTTAAACTATTATTCGGTCTAGATTTCCTCTTTTATCACTCATACTAGTAATTATAGATTTCACCCGACTTTATATCTGACTAATTTTTCTTTCTCTCTTCTTTCTTCCTTCCCTCCCAGGTTCTCAGGGTGAAGGATCTAGTAGCTGATAGAATTTTGGCCCAACTTAGCCTATTAGAGATTCTCGTTTGTCTTATTCTCTGCTTTTACATGTAATTTTCCATATTTCACTTATTTCTACACTTGATGTTGAGAGGGATTTTATTTAGTACTATGATTATGCTGCTTTCATGAGACAGTTGTGGTTTTTATGATAAGGTACAATTTTTGATGTAAAAACACTTTTATTCTTCTTCAAATAAAATTGTAAGTTCCGTTATGTTTTGTACATACTTTCTGGTGAATTTTAGTCTCAATGATGTTATTTTATACCTATACGCTTTATATTCCTCAACGAAATCCTCATTCGGGTGACGTTAAGGGGTGTGGGGTGTTACATTTGGTATCAGAGCCTAAGGATCTAAGATAAAGGATTTTTTTGTTTTTAAAAGAAAAGCTTTTTCAAAATTAAAAGTTGTTTTTAAAAACATGCCCTCAAGTCAATTACAATGTCATCTTATTCATTTCCTGAAATCCTCTCTCTTTTTTGTTCGTAGTATATCCGGGGCTCCCAATTTTCCTGAGGGTATCCCCATTACAACTTGGTTGCGTACGTACGTGGAAGCTACGACACAAGCCGAAGGGTGAGAGAATACCCAAGCTCCCGCTCCATCCATGGTGGCTCCTCGAAAACCAACACTAGAGGCCGATTTCTATATGCTATGCAAAGATTTCACTACTCTGGGTGGTAAGAACTTCCTTGACTCAAAGACTTTTGTTGAGGCCGACACCTGGCTCAAGAATACTGAACTCGGATTTGGGCTTTTGGAGCTTAAGGATAGGAGAATAGTTCAGTTGGATGCTTGGTAATTGAAGGGCTAGGCTTTTTATTGGTGGGAGATGGATGAGGCAAAGTTTGGTTTTTGAGGCTTGGAATGAGTTAACGGAGAGATTTAGGAGGAAGTTTCTATCTCAGGAAGAAGAGGGCATGCAATTGGAGAAATTTCTACTTCATTAGTCGATTGTATGCACCTTAATATATCTCTTGTTTTTTTATCCAGTAGTAGTTTCAAACTCTATATGAGTTTTGGCTCATTTGTCTATGATATGTAAGGGTTTGAGACTTTCTATATTAGGGGTCGAGTTTGATTAGGATGCCAACACACTGGGGTTTTTGGGGTATGGCATTATTTTAGGGATCGATTGGCTGGCCATGTATGGTTCCATTCTTAACTGTGAGAGAAGGGTAATGAGATTGATAACTTATCACAGTAGGACCTTCGAGCTATCTCGCGACCCGCAAGGGTTGGTTATGTCGAGCTTCTTAGAGTTCCTAGATACTTATATAGACAAACTTAGCTTGGTGCCCGTGGTGAGTGATTTTCTGGATGGATTTGAGGAGATGAGAGGAATACCTTCGAGACGAATGACTTTCGGATTTATTTGACAGAAAATTTTAAGCCTATTGCATTGTCAGTGCTTCATATGGTTTCAAGGGAAAGGAAGGAACAAAGTAAGCAGGTGGGTAAGCTGCTGTAGAAAGGCTTTATTAGAAAGAGTATATCTGAGTGGGGAGTACCAGCCATTTTCGCGACTAAAGAAGATGGCTCTCTCCATTTATACGTGTTATAGAGAATTAAACATGCTCACAAAAAAGAACAGACACCGACTTCCTTGGATAGATGATTTACTTGATCAGCTGGTGAGTGCATCTGTTTTCTCTTAGTTGGATTTGGCGACTGGGTTTCATCTTCGATTTGTAGATGAAAGTGTGGAAAATATCGGTTTTAGGACTTTAGATTGATTTTTCGAGTGGTTGGTTATGCCCTTTTGTCTAACCAATGCACCGACATATTTTGTTGACTTGATAAGCCGAGTGTTTAGGGGGTTCCTAAATAAGTTTTTGTTAATGTTTGTGGATGACATCTTGGTGTTCTCGAGAGATGAGGATGAACAAGCTTTGTACCTGAGACATGTACTTCGTACTCTTCGTTCCCATCAATTGAAGGCAAATTTCTCTAAGTGCCAATTTTGGCGTAAGAAGTGGATTCTTGGCAAATGTAATTTTGGGAGATGGCATAGTGGTGGATCCTGCTAAAGTGGTTATTGTGCAAGTCTGGAAACCCTCAAGAATGCAATGGAGGCAAGGAGCTTTCTAGGTTTATGGGGGGATTTATCGAAAATTTACTAAGGACTTTGCATGGGTTACAACTTTACTTACCTGCATTACCAAGGAGAACTTGGTATTCTCATCGGACGCGGATTGCGAGGATCCCTTTATGAGATTGAAGAAGGCACTCATGACTGCTTCTGTGTCGACTCTTCAAGATGGATCTTAGATGTTCACGGTGCATGCAGATGCTTGCAGTATAGGATTGGGCGCGGTCCTAATGTAGGAAGGTAGGTTTGTTTGTTATGGGAGCAAACAACTTAGAGTACATAAGGTAAATTACTCTACCCCTGATTTAGAGCTAGCATCTATTGTTTTCGCCTATAAGTCTTGGAGGCATTACTTGTTGGTTAAGAGTTTTGAGTTATATACTGATCATAAGTCTCTGAAGTGTTTGTTTTCGTAAAAGGATCTTAACCTAAGACAACAGCGTTGTACGAAGTTTCTTGCATCCTATGATTTTGAGATTTCGTATACCCTAGGAAAGTGGAATGTAGTGGCAGATGCTCTGAGTACGAAGTTGATGACTTTGAACCCATTATTCATAGTGTGGCAGAGTTTGGAGTTTATCTCATTTTTTTATTTTAGACCATCTGTGGATTATGCGTTATGATTGTTGGCATTACTTGAGGTGCAACATACTCCATTGGAACGTACTGGATCCCATCAGTGGGATGATCAGCAGCTAGCCAATATTTTGAACTAACTTGGTAGAGGTGAGGCCTCTAGGAACCTTTTTAGATACTCAGTTGATGTGAGAGGATGGTTTTGTCGTGATGATAGGTTATGTGTACCCCGCACGGGAGATGTGATGAGTGTAGTGTTGTCCGAGGCCCATGACTCTCAGATGACCATCCATCCGGGAGGAGATAAGTTGTATTAGGATATGAAGAGGATCTTCCATTGGATAGGGGTGAAGATGGATGTGACCGATTTTGTGTCAAGATGCATATCATGCCAGAGAGTCAAGGCTTAGCAAAGAAAACCTAATGGATGGCTCCAGCCTTTTGATGTGCCACAGTGGACGTGGGAGAGCTCTCTATGGATTTCATAGTTAGTTTGCCTAGATCGTGGAAAGGCAATACCAGCATTTGGGTGATCGTAGATAGATTATACAAGAGCTCAATTCATCGCAGTTTGGAATAAGAGGACGTTAACTGGGTTAATTCGATATATTCGAGTAATATCGTCCAACTTCACGGAGCTCCCACAAGCACTTTTAGTAACAGACACGCTATCTTTTCCAGCAAGTTTTAGAGGACCCTACATGAGGCGTTAGGGATGCAGCTAAGACTTAGTACTGCATATCACCCTCAGACGGATGGACAGACCGAAAGTGTTAATCAGATAGTAGAGGATTTACGCTTTTGCATTTTGGACATCGGAGGGAGTTAGAAGGAGCATCTTTACTTAGTTGAGTTTTCTTATAACAACAGCTATCAGACGAGCATTGGCATGGCACCTTTTGAAGCTTTATATGGACAACTATGCAGATCACCATCTTGTTGGTGAGAGACCACATATATACATCTTCTTGGACCAGAAATGATCAAAGAAACCTTAGACACGATCAATTTGATTCAAAAAGGATGATGACAGCTCAAGACAAGAGGATAACATATGCAGGCAGGAGAAGGAAAATTTGAGTTCAGTATCAGGGACATGGTTCTCATTAAGGTGTTTCCCTTGAGGAATGTGGTGCGGTTTGGCTCAGTTGAGAATTTAGCACTGAGATTTGTTGGTCCATTGCCAATAGTATAGAGGGTAGGCCAAGTGGCCTATAGGGTTTGGTTACCAGAGAGGCTATCAGGGGTTCACGATGTATTTCATGTCTCACATTTATGGAAGCGCCTACATGATTCAGCGGCAGTGGTGGGGTCGAGTACCTTAGAGGAGGTTGAGATCGAGAAGGAAGCATCTATCAGACGAATACCTACGCGAATTTTGGATTTTGAAATAAGTAAATTAAGAAACGAGGAAATTAAGCTCGTCAAAGTTTGGTGGTGAGAGGATAGAAATAAGGAAACATAGGAACCAGGGGATAGAATTTGCACGTCCGTCCCATTTCTTTTTGATGGTATGCTCTTAATCCTTTCTTAGTTTTGAATTTGAACCTTATTTGTCTCCTATCGGTTGAACTCATGTTTCCGGGGAAAAGCCTATGTATGGTAGGATGTGATCTAAACATGTTATTAAGACATATTATGTTTTATGGATTCATGTGGATGCAAGTGTTTGCTAGTAGATGCAGCGGATGCATATACGTGCACTAACACTAAATAGTGATCGACAACTAGGACACTTACATAATTGTGTATGGATGTGTGTGCACTTTTTAATTCACTTTTAATTTATGGATGAAAAATGGCTGACTATCATGTGAATGCTGCATTTTAATGGTGATTGTAGCACGCATATAGAATTTTATGTACCATTAGGATTCTCTTGCATACATCTTGGACACATAACACTAACATGAATTGCCTAAAAAGGAGGTCGACTCAATCAGTGGACCACCTAATTTCTTGCATTAGTTAGAGACATATACACTAAAATATTTCATATGTTCATGAAAAGCATTAGAAATCCTAAGGACAATGGATGCATGTGATTGGTAGATGAGTAGATGGATGTGCATGTTGGTGTAATGATGTTTATGACATTCTTCTAGCCTTGGAGATTTCAGGGAAGAATTAAGGAGGGAAGAATGTAACAATCCAAATTTTAAATAAAGCAATTGCAATAAAATATTAATAAAATAAATACTAGTTAGAAAAATAATGGGAATTATGCAACAGGGGTTGCGCCATTGGGTCCATTATGAAATTCCGGTTAGGGCAGACAATTGGTTTGCTAAAATCAGACTTAAAACGAAGAATATATGAAGGGAAGAAGTTTGAATTCACATTCAAAATTCAAAATAAATGAACGAATTAATAAATAATTAATTAAGAAGGAATCACATGAACCGATCTATTCTCCAAATGGGTCGACTCCTGGGTGGACTTAGGCTCCAAGTGGGTCGACCCACCCATAGAATGGGGTGAACCATCCCAATGGCGTACGCATCTGGCTCGCACATTTCTGGTACGATTCAGACTACTTTTGGGTGCGGGTTCTGGAGGCTACTTCTAATCTGATGGACCTAATTTAAACCTAATATCTAGCATTCCTAAATCCCTGAAATCTATTAGTAAATATAGCTTAAACCTAACCCTATTTCTCCTATACTCTATTGCCTCCACTATACACAACCTTTTCCTTGAAAATTATAATGGAGTTCAAAGACTTAGGTATATACATATATAAGATTAGTGAATATTTATATATAGAATTACTACTGGGGACTAATGGATTGCTTAAAATAGTGAATTTTCGGCGATTACAAGATGAATGTAATTTGGGGATTATTTTGATAGTATAATTGTTGTTGATTTCTTTAGATTGCATATCTGATTTATGCTTCTATCCTTTATGTTGGATCTAGATTAACTCTAGGGGGATGAATGGGGTTTATTGGAGTTGTACGAGATATTATTAATATCACAACATAGATTTGACTAGAGAAAATAAATGCAGAAAGTAAATGACATAGATTTTACCAAGCTTCGGCAAACCCGTGCTTGCTGCTATACTTCCAAGTTGTCTACTAGGGATTAAAGTAGATTCCAGCTTACAAAACCCTATAAACTCGCAAACCCAGCTACTGCTCTAATCCTACGCTCAAAACCCTAGACTAATTTAGAACCCCAAAATAAGATTTTTCTTGAATTACAAACCCGTAACTCATAAACCATAACTATAACTCCTATTGCTAGTATACCCTAGTTTTTACAGAAAAACTAGAAAACTGATGGATCAATTACAAAACGAAATATAAAAAACATAACAATAAAATTAAAAAAACCCGCCTCCCTTATTTCTTTTGACATGTTTTGGCTTCAAAGTAATGTCAGTCGATCCAAAAAAAGGGTTTTGGTGAAACCCCAAATTATGACTTCTTGGATGTCGATGAAATTGATTCAGTGATGCCTCGATGAATGTTTCTCCTTGTCGAACGACTTGGCTTGCAATTGAAACCCTGATATCTTATGAGTACTCTGAACTGATTTTCTTTTTTACCCTCGAATTTGTCTCTTTTTGGTTTAGATGCTTAAAATTTCCAATGATGATGGGTATAAATAGGGTTTAGAAAACCCTTAAATATCTGATTTCATGAGAATGATTTGGCTTTGATTTGTTGCATGATTTTAGCCTTGCCGTGAATCCTCTGTTGACTTCTGGAAACAAATTGATGATATTCTTGGCTAAAATCTTTGACCCTGGTTACGTTGACTCATGAGTGATTTTCTTGCTTGATTAGTTGCCGTGAACGACTGATAATTTTGTGGGGATAATCGAATGATTTTATGGCAGTATTGTTTGTGATTTTCCTTGAATCACGAAGATAAACTCTTGATAAATTTTTCAAAAAAAATTCTTGCCGTATATGATGAAATGAATATTTAAGCAAAAACAAATTGCCATATTCAACTCGCATGAATTTCCTGACAATTATTCATGCTGATTTAAAATCTTTCTTCATTCAGAAACCAATCAATTTGTCTTGGCTTGTGCCATATGTTGACTGCATGTATTTTGGAAACATAATTTGGTTTCTTTCCTAAAATTTTATTTTCCAAGATTGCAAAATTATTTCTTTCCATACTTTTCTTACATGCTGGAGTATTCCCTTCATACTGCTCGAACTTAAAAAGGAAATAACACATTTCCATATATAATTTTTGTAGATTAATTCTGGAATTTCCTCTTGAATAATTTTTGGAAACTGTTCTTACACTTGTGTCATACGCGGGATTGTCAATCTTTATGACTATGTACACAAGTATATATGTGTGTGTGTATATATATATATATATGTGTGTGTGTGTGTGTGTGTGTCTATATACAAATTTATGCGTGTATATATCATTGAAATTTTGCTCCTGCTAGTTCGCACTTTGTTGATTTGCATGGCCATATGTTGTGCATTTTAACCATCAACATGTATGGCTTGACTTGTTACACTCCTGTTGTTTTTTGCACTTGAGTTTGTTGCACTAGAAAGTTTCGTTTAATGATTTATGCTTGTTGCCATGTTGTATTTGTGGACATTGCTGAATTCATGCCAAATCCTTGTGCATGTAATTCTCTTTGCTTGACCCGAATTATCCTTGTTTTGATATCGGGTTTCTCGATCTTTGGTTATTGTCATGTTGTGTACACCATTATGTCCATGATTTCATTTATTTCCTTGTAACTGAAATTACCTGTACACATTGTATACTTACTTTGTGCTTTATTACTGACTTTGTGATCACTTGGTTGCCTCTTGTGTATTGTTGTCTGGACACTGTGTTGTATAGCTGTCCATTTATTGTTCTTTTGTGCCAAACCAGTTTTCATGTATTACCGCTTCACCATATATAGCTTTTAGTCCTTCCTTGTGCATGCATATTTGCTGCGCACGCCACTGTGTGCCATCTTGATGTACATTGAGTTTTTTGACTTGACTTTTGTTGTGTACACTTGTCTCTTTGACTGGCTTGACCAACCTAAGATGCTTTTCCAGTTTTGACATTCCAGTTTTCTTGCTATGTACATGTGTACATGCCATTGCTTTGACTAGTTTGAGATTAAATACTCTCATCTGATCCATGTGTGTATTTTTCACGGTTTACTGTGTGATTATCATGCACATGTTGCATTGTTGTGATTTCCACTCATATCGCTGACGCTGTCATGTTATATATGTATGTATGTATGTATGTATGTGTGTATGTATACACACACACAAACATATGTATATGTATATATGTGTATGTGTTTCTTGACTTGCACTTGAAACTGATGTTGACCCTTGTTCATTCAATTGTCTTGAACTATGCACTCACAAATGTTTGACCATATTATCACTGCACATTAATATATATGTGTATACACATACATGTATGTGTATACATGTATCGTGCATGTGTAATATATATATATATATGAGTTTTTTGAATGGAAGACATGAATTTTCTATCAGCAGACCTTTATATATGAGCCGAGGCTGTTCAGAATCAATGAAATTTAAATGTTGGTTATGATCTGCAAACCAGTATAGTTGTGTCGGGGCTAATTAGTGAGCACTAGATATATTGTCTATTTTGTGGTATTCATAATGAATCATTATGAATATCACAAGCAGTCCAGACACAGGTGGATGTATATACATATCATACCAAGTTAAGAAATATGATGAGAAACACACCAAAATTCTGATGCAAATAAAATTTAAAAATAAATTTATATTTGCTAGAATGTAAATCAATTTTTGTTCCAGTTTACTGTGTGTGTTTCTATGACAGGTATGCAGGTGACTAGACTGACTTCGAAGCAGACAAAAGACAAGTGTGTCAGTGTGTGTATGTGTCAGAGTATGTAACAGTGTCTGTATATGAGTGAGTGAATGTAATCGAGGTAATATGAACAAAGTGAAATGAATACTTGTGCAGTAGTATTCTATCCAAATATAAATATTTGTTTCTATAGTAGAGTAGTACAATTACGAACACATTTATAATAATATATATGTTTGTTATAATCAAAGAAAAAACGTATTGTTATATACAACAATCTCCCTTTTTTATGATGACAAACAATCAAAATCTTAACCAGTTCTCCCCCCCTTTGTTATCATCAAAAGGACATAGAAGTTGAAATAGTGATGAAATATAGACTAGAAATATAAAATTAGATCAAGAGAGAGAATGTATATTATAAATCTCATTCAATAAAAAAAATAGAATATTCTTCAAACTAGTGGCAAATTTCACATTGTAGAATGATGGATTTATGATGAATTTTATAAAATGGAGAGAGTTACAAAATGATATGTATTCCAATTATTAAAAATAAAATAAAAAAATAAGCATAAAATTGTAACAACCCAAATTCCGACGGACCGATTTTTTTTTTCAAAAACCCAATCCATCAAAACCCAAGTTGATTGCTCTGGTATCCTGCAGAAAAGGCAGAGATAAGAAATATGTCAGAGTTCAGAAAACACCTCACAGCGGAAGGAATAAAATATAATATATATAAACATAGCTTTACCTTAATTACAATACTGCTAAATCAGTATCTCCAAAGCTATAAGTCTCTGTCATGAATCTAACCTGCGAATGTTATGAGGAGGGGGTCAGAACATAATTTCTGTGTGAATGAGTTTAAATTACACTTCTTGAATAATCCTACATATACCATTCAATTACATTTTATTGTTTATTAGGTTATTTGTGTTGTTAGCGCTCAAGGCTTACACACACGTCGCACCCATCTACTCCCAGTAGATTAACCTAATATAATGTATATGTAGCTACCCCCAAACTGAGGTACACCCCGTGGTACCCCACTCGCATGGTCCCCACTGTATCCTCGCAGTGATATACGCAGTCCCCCATCCTATGTCATAGTAATGTATATACAACACTACGCCTACATAGGATCACTCTAATTTGACTGTTGTTATCGAATAATGCCTACCTGTCTACGATACACCACCCAGAGCAGATATGGTTATATCTAGACTCTTCCACGTACGTATTCTCTATCGTATTCAATATCTAACCCGCACACCCATCGTGCGTGTGTGCCCGAGTTCTATGGCAGGTCTACACAAGAAACACGAAACTCAGTCGGGAGCTTTCCTTATATTTGTGCAAGGCCCGCCTTTCAGAGCCTCCCACACAAATATCCCTAGGGTCTATTTTCTATGGTGGCTATGGCCCCACTTCGGCCCCTCCCATAACTAATAAAGACTACGAGAGCTAAGCGACAAGCCCCTAAGCAACCAATCTAAACATCCATGTGGCGTCTCCCCTCAACCACCGTCCCACGATAGTGAATGGTTAATGGTATATTGGGTCTAGCTCTAGTCTTTCCGCATCCTACTGGCTGTGGTAGCAGGCACTCGATGACCTACTATCCTTGTTGGTCCTGACCCTTCACCTCCGATGAGGCAGCCGTCGAATCACCTTTTCCGTCACTGCGAACAGCATTCTGACTGCCTAGCTATTCTTGCAATCAAGGCCTACCCATCTAGTAGTTACGCGCAGACCCAACCTCTGCGGGCACAGCCTGAAACATCTTCCACCACACAGAGGACTACTAGGAGCACCTTTAACATCTCAGGAAACCGCTTGCTTCCCCTTCCATTCCGTTGGAGCCGCCAAAATAACGAATGTGCGCTCCCCTCGTGTCTTATGACACCGTGATGATTTACCTTGTTGGGTTATTCATCCTACAACGTACGGATTGCCCCAAGCACCTTGATTTTATATGTCATTAGACCCTACGTCTAATCAATTCTTACGCGCTTGTGTTACCTCGTCAGTTTTTCTTATTTAACCTGGTTATTCTTATTCATATTGACTTCCTTTTCAGGTTTACCAAGTTACCCTCGCTTATTAATTCAATTTATACTTAACCCATTTGAGTCCATTAATAAGACCACAACATGTTGTTTTTCAACTTCATAAATTATTCCCTTTTAGGGTTACAACAACATGTTATACATAATTCATAGTTAAGTATGACTTATCCACATATATACTGATTAGGAGAATAATCCCCTAAACACCAGCCCCGAAGACCGAAATCAACATCAGACTGGCACCCAGAGAATTACTCAACCCAACCAAAATATATGATTCTAATTTACTTCTTTTCCATTCATATAACTTATATCATCTTAAATTTCACACTTCTCCTTCCCAAACTACTTAATTTATAATTAAGTATATCTTCACATATAAGTTAACTTATTTTCCTCTATCGTTTCTTATAACTTACCTTATCCCATAAGTTATACTTTCCACTTGTCCCTAGGACAAGTCTAACCTATTATCCTTCCTTTTTTATTCAAATTCATTTATAATAGGTTATTTACCATTCCCCACCTTTGTCATTAATTTAGATTTACTTAACCCTTTCCATTTATTTAACCCATTACCTAAACTTTACCCAATTCAATTAATTTGTGATGCCATAACTGGTCCCCTTTGTTTAAGCATTATTTATTTATGTCTTACATGTCGCCCATGTCCCACTTAACATCTTTTATTATTGTTTCCATGTCTTACACATGCTTTACTACGGTTAAGTTCACCTTAGTCATGTTTTACTTCACGTATCTTACTACTATTAAGTCCACATTTACATGTTTTACATGTCTTGTCTTACTACAGTTAAGTCCATATTTACATGTTTTACATGTCTTGTCTTACTACGGTTAAGTCCATATTTACATGTCGTATTTTACATGTCACCCACTTAACCCTCTAACCATACCCATGTCACCCACATGTCTTATTATGGTTAGTATTCCTTAATTCATTCATTATGACAAACGGTGCATGACCTCCCACAATAGACCGAACACTTTGTGGCTGCTGGATTTGCCGGGCGGTTTCGGGAAGTCTTACACCACAAAGCGGTTCTAACCTCATGTCACCAACCGTTACGCCTACAATTCATGCCTTTGACCTCTCACATTAGACGACCAATTTTGGCAGCTGGATTTGTTGGGCGGTTTCGGGCAGTCTTACACCACAATTGTGCCTAACATCGTATCAAAGGTTCATTAACATCGTATTTCACCCAAATCCCAATTTTCATGTTATGTGTTTCCAATTCAACATATAGTCATGTTTACAATTTTGCCTATTCCAACTTGTCACTAATTATATATTAATTAGCCTTAATTACAAATTTCCAATTATAGGCAATTTCATCAATTCCATGTAATCCATACCCAAATATGCCAATTTCTTTTATATTCCAATTATCCAAAATAACCAATAATACTCAAGTTCATAAAATCAATATTTTTCCAATATATTTCCCAATGTTCCCATGTTCATACATATAACCTAATTCACCTTTTACGCTTATCTTAACAATAAATTTCACCAATCCATGATATCCAATTACATGTTGTTAATATTAAATTGTACTAATTCCATATCCAATTTCAATCATGCCAAACTACATAAATTTAAAATTACCATACAATTATGTCCATAATTCTATTCAAATCATACATAAATCCTTCAAACCCATATTATGCCCAAACAACCCCTTTTTTCCCTTTTACTTTCTCTTTCTCGTTTACAATGCATAAATTCATGATAGATGTAGGCTCGAGATAGCCTAGCTATAAAAATAAAAAGGGAAAGAATAAAAAGGAGAGAAATCAATCGTAAGCATAAATGAAATAACTGATCTTATTAAATTATCATCATATTCTTTACGGGGAATGGCAAACGATAGAAGTACAATTATACAACAATTGTATTTTAAACCACTCACCTTGACTGGATTGGAGAAATAAACAATTGGTTGTTGAGGTAGAACGTTGGTTTTTGCTTCTTATTTGATTATTGACGCAGAACGTGAATTGTTGTTGAAGAAACTTGCTACTTGATTTGATTAAACTCCAAAATTAATGAAGAACTTGCAATTTAATTTAGAGTTTAGAGGCGGCGGCTATGTTGGGTTGAAGTTTGGTGGCATGGAGGCGTCTTATAAGAGATAGAATGATTTTAGGGTTAGGTTAGGTGTTCTTTTATAGGTGGGTTAGAGCAACTAGGACCTTATGATTAAATAAAAACTCATATAAACCGTCCACCTCACCCTAGAAAAGGACCATCCAGAACAACCCTTTTCACACTTAGTGCTCCTTTAAATAAAATAAAAAAGAAACCGCTTTATTTCTTTCTAATTAATGCATTACATACTATTTTTAACGTATAGCAACCTCTTTCCTTCATGCATTCAATTATTTATTTATTTATTTATTTGCACTTATACATGAACCTTTATTTGCTATATGATCTCCTAATCAATTAATTGATTTCTTTCTCTTTTTGTCTACTCTTTTTGAAAAGAAACTGCATGACCTTAAACCATTTTCTTTTATTTATTTACATCTAATCACATGTGCATGCGTCTCTGATTTGAATGTTATTTAATAACATTAACCTTCCTCCAATTGTGGCTTGCTTACGGCCTTATTAGTTTACTTTTTAAACATTTAAATTTCAAAAGTTGATCCCCTTCACATTTAATTGCTCCATTTTAATGTTTACAACTTTTTTCTATGCATGCTTTAATTGCACATTTGACATGTTCTGCATTCCATATTCTCTTTCTTTTATTTGCATCACATTAATTTATTTTTATTCAGGTTCATGCATCATCCATTTATTTAATGCAATAATTTCACATATCATCTTTTCCTTATTGCATTAATTTCAAATAACATGTATACATATATGCCCCCTTTTTGTTTGTCTCTATGTTCGCGCGCAACTTCAAATTTGAATCATGTTCATACGCATCCATCTCTTATGCTTATACTAATTTTTATAGCGAACAATTGTCTATTTTATTTGGAAATTATCTTCCTTAATCAATTAATGGTTTATTTCCATTCTTTCAATTAAACCTCCAATTAACATATCCCCTTTCGCACTGAACCAATTTGCTAAGCCACTATTTAGCCACTCCTTGAAACAAAGCAAAAAAAATTATGACATTGGTGGGGATTGAACTCACAACCTCTTATGTACAAGTCTTATGTATTAACCAAATGAGCTACTAAGTCTTTTGTTAACAAGACTTAGGACCAAGCTACATATTATTCTTTTCCCATTGCTCTTTTTCATGTTTTGTAGCATTTCTTAAATTAAGGATAACTTCTTCATTTTAAATCAGTTTTCTACAAACTATAGGTCTAAATTGACCAGAAAATCGCCACAAACGTAATGACGCTAAATTCATGACCAAATTCTAGAGTCTCTTCAAATTCTCCTTTTTATTTCTTTTTAAATGTTGGCATTTACTTCTTCGCATTTCATGTATTTCTTCTTATTTCAAATATTGCATGTAATTTCTTTATTAATCTTTTTCTTTATTTCACTGCATAAACTTCTTACAAGCAATTACATTAATATTATTTAATCTTTCCTTTAAATATATCCATGCATATATACATATATCTCATTTTAAATTATATTAAAAATGCAGGGTGTTACAAAAATAGTGAAAGATTATAATTTTAAATCAAGGGACACAATCAAATAATCTCAAATCCCAGAAACTATCAATCAAAGAAATCATAATATATCATAAAATACTAATACATTTCACAATTTAGAAAATGAATTGATAGGTTGTT
This sequence comes from Allium sativum, assembly GCA_030737875.1. NCBI lineage: Eukaryota > Viridiplantae > Streptophyta > Magnoliopsida > Asparagales > Amaryllidaceae > Allium > Allium sativum. The sequence goes on along the minus strand of CM060922.1, from coordinate 929,451,849 downwards.
TTTACATAAAAAGGAGGATATCTTATATATATATATATACACACACACATATATTATCTTCTTTTTATTTTAAGAGCATACTAACCATACATAGCCTATTAGGACTTTTAAGTGGTATCACTCACAACTTAAATTATAAATAATATCTAACCATGCATGACCATATCTAGTTTTTTTAAATGAGGTCAGAGACACTTATTATACACAAAATATCCTTAGTATATAAAACCAAAATGAATGATAGAACTATGGAAGGCACATAGATGGTTGTGATATAAATTTCTAAACTAATCATAGTATGAAATATGCTCAACTGTACCGGAATTTTTGAAAAATTCAATAATCTCTTATTCTGAAAAATAAAATAGTCACATTTCCATCACAAATTTTGAGACTGTACATTTAAGATGATTTAAAAAAAGAGTGAACTCTCCAAATTAATATAAAATCATGATGCATGACCGAATGATGATAGGAAAAAAAAGATGTTCATGAAATAAGCGTCAATTCGAAGATATTATAAAATTCGTTCAAAACATCATGAGACTTTAAATAAAATTTCCCTTTGTTATGAAGTATACGATAGTCACAGCTCATTGCTATTTCAAAAATCTAATAAAACTTTTGATGAGTTCCAAATATAGTTCAATTTGGTTAATAATTTCAATTTTTGAACAAATAGCCAAAAAAGATTTTAAAATTGAAATAATTGATCACAAGAGGGATTCTGAAAGATCTATAAAAGATGAGAATCAGTTTAAAACAAAACAATCAACTGAATAACACTTCTAAGCCAGATACCACTTAGAGCTCCTAGTTTCCCATAGAATCAATGAGAAAAACAAGCATTGATTTTTTTGAATAAATCACCAGGCCAAAGTCAGCTAGTCTATCAGTTCAATTCAATTTATCAGAGCAGCAATCTCTTCAATTTCTAATCAGAATTCGTAGGAGAATTTTTCAGAAAATTTACAAGTTCAAGAAGGCAAATCTAGCAATTCAGTTCCTTTTATCAGAGTAGTAGAACAATCAGTTTCAAAACAAGATTCTTAAAAAAAATCAGTATATTTGCATCAAGCCTAAGAGATGATTCTTGATCCAAGATTAAAAACAGTTCATTTGAAATCACTTAAAGAGATGTGTAAATTTCAAGATATCAACAATTTCAAATGATTTCAAAAAATCGAGTATCCAAGCTAGATTATCATTATTTAAAGATGAGTTTCAAGATGCAACACAATGTTTGATGCCAAATAATTTTCAAATTAAAAATGTCAAGCCCATCCAAAAATCAATAAACTTATCACAACTGAAAAATAATAGTGCACTATAATGAGTATAATTTTCAAGTCTTTCCAAAATGAATTAGAAGAAACTCAAAAAAAAGCAAAGATGTGTGAAAAATTCATTAGCTTTTCAGATTATCAGAAAAAAAATTAGATTTCAAAATTACAATGTTCAAGATATGATAAGAATGTTTCAGCACTATTAGGATTTCTGGAAACAATTATAAAAAATAAACTTCAAAACAATTGCAAATATTTACAAATTTGAATGGACAATCTGGAAATCATCAAAACCTGAAAGTTTTAGATGAGTGAATCTAATTTCTAGAAAATCATGAATATTACAATTTGAAATTAGGAAGCTCATGAAGAAGAAGAATTGGCAGTGACAATACAAATAAGAATTAACAGAAAAGAAATAAAAGGAAGAATAAAAAAAGGAGGAAAATATATTTAAAAAACGAAAAAATGAGGTTAAAGATCAAACCTGAAATCGATGTGAACCGATAAATCTTTAGCTTAACAAACTTGGAGAAGGAACTATGAATAAATCAAGGATCTGGAATGACTTGAAATCAATTTCTCTTTCGCAAGTGGTTCCTCAGCCATCCTTTGGTACATACGCATTTAAAGGACCAAGTGGTCGAACAAAATTTGCAAAACCACTCACAGTTTCATTTACATGTTTTGGTACCCAAACTTCTTTGTACAACAATCCATTTGAATCTGCATTTGTGCCCTTAAGAACCCAAATATGTTTGAATTTAGTCAAAGCAGAATTTGTAAATTTTGGGATCCTCATTTGTTTAAATGGATAGTTATTAAACCAACATTTATTTTTATTATGGTTGGCCTTTCCACAATACAACGAATTTGAAGAAATCAAGAATTTTTGAGAAGTTTGTTTTTCAGTTGATATTCCAAAACTAAGTGCTTTCTTGTTTTCAAATATGGAATTATTTTTCAATAGGGAATTCAAAGAATTTTTACTATTTAAAACTTCTTAAATTTCAACTCAATGCCATTGGCTTTGGATTTCAGCAAGTTATTCACTTTTATCATCTTATCAATATGGTTTTAGATTCATAAATCTCAATTTCAAATTGATTACGCTTTTCAAAATCTAGTTTTTCAAATTCGTTGAGATTTTTATGGTATCATTGACATAAGCGATGTCATTTCTAGTCAATCTCTTTCTATATATGGAAAGTTAAGAAATCATCATATAATAATCGAAAAATTAAAATAGAAAAGAAAAAAGGGAGGTTTGTGATGATTTTAAAATCTTTTCTACTAGGTAATCTATTATCCTTATGCATGAAGATAATAAATTCGGTCATTGTGGTCGGACACTATTATGGATTTTTGTCCACATTTTCCATAGGGCCCTCAAATATCTTTCTTTTCCAAGCTTCTTTTTCCAAAACAAGATTTACTTTTGAAATATCACCCTTATTATGTATCAAAAACGTATTTTCATTTTCAAGGAACTTGAAATTCTCTTTTGTTTCAATTATCTCTTTGTGAAAAGACGTGCACTTATTACATGTGAGATATCTGATTCTCTCAATTTCAAGTTCATTCAAGCTTGATTCTGATTTCAATAAATTTTCATGTTCAAAAACTTTAAGTTTCGAATTAATCTTATCCAGCCCCATTTGCAAAACATCGTTTTTACAAATTATCGCATCCTCCTTTTGTTTTAAACTCATAATTTCTTTTTAAAGCTTTTGAAATTTTTCACTGACATGAGCTAAATCAGTTTTCAAATTTATACAATTTTTTACTCAGAGTTTTTAAGTTTTCATGGCAACACATTATTTTTGCGGGTCAAACCAAGATTTTTAGATTTCAGAGACTGTTTTTTCATTTGTGAATATCAACATTTTAGTTAAATCACAACAAAAGTAAACAAGATCTTCATATGAAAAAATTATTATTTCATCGTCTATTGAGTCTCCATTGTTATCATTATCCGATTCTTCATCGGTAACTTCTGTTAAGCAAAAATCAAAAAATGAGTTGACACTTTATGGTTTTGAGCAGTTGTCTTTTCTTCCATATATCGCATCGAGAGTTTTCCAGATATGCTGCGCAGTTACACAGTGGGAGATAAGTTTAAGTTGTTTATTACTAAGATAAGAATAAATAATATGCATAACACGACCTCTTTTCTGGCATATCAGCCACATTTTCAATAATATTCCAATATTCAGAACTAATATATTTTAAATAGAATTCAATTTTCTATTTGCAAATTAAAAAATTAATCCCATTGAAAATGATGTAATATTTCTAGATCGACTCTCGTTAATATGACAACTAGAACAACTACCATTTAGGAGGTCCATTCTTCTAGAGTTAAAAGAAAAAACCTGCTCTAATACCACGTGTTGGATCTAGATTAATCCTAGAGGTGGGTGAATATAGTTTATTGGAGTTTTACGAGATGTTAAAAATGTCACAACACATATTTTAACAGAGAAAATAAATGCAGAAAGTAAATTACATAGATTTTACCCGTCTTTGGCAAACCTCTGCATCCCCAAGATTTCTACTAGGTAATAAAACATATTCCCACTTATAGAACCTTGTAAACTCGCAAACCCTGCTACTTCTCTAATCCGATGCTCAAAACCTTGGAATGATCTTAATCACCAAGATCAGATTATTCCCGAATTACAAACCCGTAACTCGTAAAGCCTAACTATAACTCCTATAGTGAGTATACCCTAGTTTTACAGAAAAAATAGAAAATGATGGACCAATTACAAAAAGAAATATAAAGAAAATAAAACAAAAACCCTTTTCTAAATAGAAACAAAGTCGGCCTCCCTTATTTCTTTTGAAATGTTTTGGCTTCAAGGTAATGTTGGCTGATCCAAAATTAGGGTTTTGGTGAAACCCCAAATTGCGACCTCTTGGAGGTTGATGAAACGGATTAAGTTATGCCTCGATGAATGTTGCTCCTTGTAGAAAAACTTTTCTTACGATCGAAACCCTGATATCTTGTGAGTACTCTAAGTTGATTTTCTTTTTCCTTTGGAATATGTTGCCTTTTAGTTTCGATGCTTAAAATTGCCGATGAAGAGTCGATATAAATAGGGTTTAGAAAACCCTTAAATCTTTGATTTCATGAGAATGATTTAGCTTTGATTTGTTGCATGATTTTTGCCGTGCCGGGAATCCTTTGTGGATTTTTTGAAAGAAATCGATGATATTCTTGGCTAAAATCTTCAACCCTGGTTGCTTTGACTCACACGTGATTTTCTTGCTTGATTTGTTGCCGTGAATGACTGATAGTTTTCTAGGAATAGTTGAATGATTTTATGCCCAATATTGTTTGTGATTTTCCTTGAATCACGAAGATAGATTCTTTCTTTATTTTTCAGAGAGAATTCTTGCCCTATATGCTAAAATGAATATATAAGCAAAAACGAATTACCATATTTAACATGAAACTGATGTTGACCCTTGTTCATTGAAATGTCTTGAACTGTGCACTCACAAATGTTTGACCATATTATTCCTGCACATTAATATACATACATATGTATGTATGTATGTATGTATGTATGTTTGTGTGTGTGCATATACATGTATGTTTATGCATGTATCGTGCCTGTGTAATATATATATATATATATACATATACATATATGAGTTATTTAAATGACAAATATGAATTTTCTGTCAGCAAACCTCTATATCTGAGTTGAGGCTATTCAGAATTAGCAAAATTTAAATGTTGGTTCTGAACAGCAAACCAGTTAGTTGTGTCGGGGTTGATCAGTGAGCACTACATATTTAGTCTATTTTGTGGCATTAACAGTGAACCACTATGAATATCACAAGCAGTCTAGACACAGGTGGATGTATATATATATATATATTAGACCAAGTCAACAAATATGATGAGAAACACGCCAAAATTCTAATGCAGATAAGATTTAAAAATAAATTTATATCTGCTAGACTATAAAACAATTTTTGATGCTTTACTGTGTGTGTTTTTGTGAGAGGTATGCAGGTGACTGGACTAACTCTGAAGCAGACAGAAGACATGGGTGTTAGTGTATGTGTGTGTTAGAGTATGTAACAGTGTATATATATGTGTGAGTGAATGTAACTGACTGAATATGAACAAAGTGGAATGAGATAAATGTAGTGAGGAGCTCGTGTACATAAAATTGAATGTATTATATCATTAGAATATATATTAGTGGAGTTGTGAAATTTATACTATTGAAATGTTGAAATAAAATATTTACATATAAAATACTATTTGAATAATTAAATTCTTGTGCAAAAGTAATCTATTCAAATATAAATACTTGTTTCTGTATGTGATGTAGTAGAATATTTTAATTACAAACTCATTTATAATAATATATATGTTTGTTATCATCAAAAAAAATTATATTTTTACATACAATATTTTCTTCTACCTATTTTAGTAAATTATTATATTGCTATTAATTATTTAGTTCATCTTTAACTATTTTTCTCATAGTTAATTATATCTACAGTTCAGATTTAGCTCTATTTTATTTTGAATCTATTGTTTTATCCAAGCCTAAACCATGCGAGCGCCCATGCCTTTTGTCTTTTTTTATTTTACGCCGAGTTAAGCCTTCAAGGAGCCTAAACCATTATCCCCTCTTGTTTCTGCACAGTTTGGGTAAAAATTATAAATTTGACAAAAAAACGCGTTTTGGAAAAAATATGAATTATGCATAAAAAAGATAAACTAGGGATTATCGGAACTATACATTGAAGGATAATTGAACTGTAATTTTAGTAAACTTAATAAATGTAATTTGGATAGACGTTAAATAGTGTGGGATGGGTTGTATAATGAACTTAGACAATGTGATGTTTACAGGAAACGTACAAAATGAAGTTTGCATGTAATGTATAATATGAAAAAAGTTACCAGAAGAAAATAGGCTTATTAATAAACTTAAATTAGGCATTAAGTTTGACATAAACAAATTAATAAGTAAGAACAGTGGTGGTCCATTCCAACAACGTAAGCTGATTAGAGAAAATAAGTAACCTATTAAGAAAATGTGTAGTAGGAGTTCGTTCCAGCATCGACGGCTAATTAGGGAAAATAAGGGGCTCGTATTGGCGGTCCTTTCAGACAGCAAATGTAGGCTGATTAGGGAAAATAAGTGGCTAATTAAAATAATTAATTCATAATGAATAAGGCATTTGGTGATAATTCTTTGGGGGGTCTAGGGCAGCATGGCGGTCAATCAGCAATAATTCAATGTTGGTTTTGGTGCTAATAAATTATATTGGGAATTAAGTCATGGGTTGACTTAAGTCAAACTGCATTTTTGTTTGGGGATAGGTATCAATTAGTATTCCATTTTATCTCACTACACTGACGTCTCACGAGGAGGCGAAGACGTGCTTATACTATACATGGTAGTAAGGGGTCCAAATGAGATGGGGACGGGCAGGTTACGGCAGGGTAATCAGCGTGCATTGCGCCAGTTAGGGAAAATAAGACACTAAGACACCTGTGATTATCTCTATGTCCTTTAGAGCTAATGAGTCGGGTCTAATAAACCTGAGAGCATAGTCAGCATAGGTTATCAGAAGTATGGTTTAGGAGCCGGTCGATGGGTAACATTAGGTTACCTCCTAATTATGGGTTGCAACAAATGGTGCAGAAATAAAATGATTCGACATTTGACTACATCCTTGCTAATCATCTTTACCGCATTGTGCTTTAAACTATTATTCTGTCTAGACTTCCTCTTTTATTACTCATGCTAGTAATTACAGAACTCACCAGGCTTTATGTCTGACTGTTTTTCTTTCTCTCTTCTTTTTCCCTTTCCCTTCAGGTTCTCAAGGTGGAGAATCTAGTGGTTGATTGAATTTTGGCCAAGCTTAGCCCATTGGAGATTCTCATTTGTCTTATTTGTTGTTTTTACATGTACTATTCCATGTTTGGCTTGTTTATGTACTTGATGTTGAGTGGGATTTTATTTAATACTTTGATTATTCTGCTTTCATTGTGATTTTTATGATAAACTACAATTTATGACGTAATAACGCTTTTTATTCTACCCAAATAATATTTAAAATTTCGCTGTGTTTTTCATATATTATTTTGTGAATTTCAGTCTCTATGATGTTATTTTATCATTATACTCTTCATATTCCTTAACAAAATCCTTATACATATGACTTTAAGGGGTGTGGGTTGTTACAGGATGCATTCCTCCTTGCTACATTCCTGACATGGACATAGCAATGATCAGTTTCCAATTGCGGTGCTTGACCTTCCCATACCCTACAGGCAAATTCTTGTGTATCATGTGTATTTTTCTTTTTCCAGCAATTTTATCTTCGTTGTTTATTGTATCGTGTTGGTAACTATTACTGTTTGTTGTTTCTAAGAATCACATGATGATGCAATGGGATTTTAGTTGTTTGTTTATCATTCGAATTAGAAATAAAATCTCATTTCTTTGTTTAACTAGCAGTTGTTTTAGAGATGGAAATGATAGAATTTTGTGATAGATAAATTTTGGCAAAGGACAGGTTTTGCATTGTTTTCATTACTGGTATATTTTCTTTTTGTTGCTTGGGCCTTTTAAGGTAGAATTTATTTTGGTTTTGTGTGTAGTCTCGATTTTCATATTTTTCTGCGTAACCGACTTCCATTTTACAACGAAGTATGACCTGAGTCATCTTGGTTTTTGCAAAATATATTTTGAAACTTTTTGTAATTGTTATTTGGAAACAATCCCTTAAATTTAAATATTTTGTCTGATTTACTATCTCTTCGTTAATTTGATTTTATGCAAAAATACAGATTTGGGTACTGTAACTAAAATATATATAAATGTTTGTTTTGTATAAAATAAATGGTTTAAATGTGGTGAAACACATTTTACCAAATCTTATTTTTCGCGCAAATCTCACATGAAAAAGTAAAGCAGTACCAAAAAGAAATTCCAAATTTTACATGAAACATTTAAGAAGTAAAAATTTATTTTTTGGTGAAAATTGTGATTTTATGGTCATATGTAAACCATAAGGAAGATCTTGGATGATATATTTGCACGTTTTAGCGGTGCATTAGAGACGATGACGTGTAGAAACGTTAACGATAACAAGGGAAAGACTGTTTTAGCCATGAAATCATTGATCCCATACCTCGTCGATGATGCGCGCGAGTTGCTATTTAACTAGTTTTATGTTTTATAGCTTGTTTCAAGCCTCCCTTGTTGTCTACAGATGGAAATCTTCGAATTATTATGGGGAATTGAGATAAAATTCCACTATAGGACGGGAATTGAAAATTTTGTAAGCAGTAAGAATATTGAAATTTTCCGCTTTAATTTCCTTTTTCCGGCATAAGAGAAATTATCAAGAAGCGATTTAGATACATTGATGAGTTGGATTTTATGGTTGAAGTGCAAAATTGGTTGCTTCACACTTCTATTTGTAGTCATGTGAGGATTTTGGATGAAAAAATGTTTTTGAAAACTGCATTCATATAGAAGTACCAGTATATTCAAGGATGTTTTGCATCATGTTTTAAAATGTGTTTTTTTTAAAATGAAATGCATACATATAGAAGGATCTGATTTAGAATCATTATGCATGCATATTTTGTGGTGTAATTTATGATGTAAAATGTGCACATGCGCATGTTTGGTTAAAAAATTCGATGTATGCTAAATAGTTGTGTAGTTTAGGACAATTAGGTGTCTACACCATGACTTGGTCAATAGTAAAATTTGATAATAACTAAATTACTTATTTTATTATATTCTAAAAATTAAATTTTTCGCAGATAATGGAATTTGACCATGAAACTTGCACTATTGCATTCATGATAGAATTCTAGTTAACTTTCATGTTTGTAACTTCACGAACAGAGTCCATATGAAAAAATATGGATGAAACATGAAAACAAATGAAAAATAATATATATATATATAATAACAAATACCCTGTCCTCCATAATAGCTAGGTTGACCGCTGGATCAAACCCTAGTCGATTCTGATAGTGGCGACTTGGGTTTTATGTTTTATAAATTATATATCGATGGACAAATTTTTCTAAAATTCAATCTGATGGTTTAGGGCTTTTTCTATGCCTATAAATAAAGGGCTAGACCCCCAATCTTTTCTCATGTTTTCTGGAGGAAGCAAGCTCTACCATTCCCAATCCCGAAATCTATTCTAAAATTCAAAGTACAAACATATACAAATCTAATTAACAAAAAATGGTGGCAATGGATTCAGATCTATGAGAAAGGATTAGTTATTCAAATAGGTAATTATTTTTGTTTAAAATTCCTTCTTATTTTCTAGTTTCTCGTTCAAATCTATAAATCTAAATAAGTATATGTATATCTCCTTTTGTATACAAATTATAAATATGCGAGATTCGAGAATTGTAAGCCTAAAAACTGTGTTCAGATTCAGATTTGGATAGCTTTCATGTGAGTGAGAAATATATTCATTATTTATAATATTTTATATAATTATTTTGTGTTAAATCTTGATTGTATGCCTAGATATTATCAAATTTGTTCAGTTATTATCAAATCTGAAATAATATTTACGAAATCTGAATATGGATCTGTAGGCTCTTAGTTTACTATCTTTATATTGCCTACAATTATTCATGGATTGTTTGTTGTTATTGTAAACACCTTGCACCTATAAATCAATCACTAAATATTGGTAGATATGCAGTGTTGTTATTCCAGATTCATAGGATTTAGGTGAAAATGTAGAATTCGTGCAATATTGATCCTAGAATTAAAAATTGATATATGTTAAACCCTGGAGGTTGACCTGGGTTTTTTATTTGATTATTGATATTTTTTCCCTTTTTCTCTTTTTATGCAAAAAGGCATTATTTGAAGTCTATGAGGAATATAAACAAAACCAATAAGAAGAGATATGCAAACTCACATAGTTTTGTATGTAGTTTGAAATATCTATTCTAAATAAAATAGTAACATATTTCCTTTTGATTTAAAATATGTTAACTCTCCTCTTTTAAATAGTTTTGGAAAAATTTACAACAATTACTATAAATAACCTTTTTATGATATTTTAAATCATAAACAGGACTAAACACAAAAAGAATTTATTTTTTCGATCGGTACTTTAGACTAGATTATAAAAGAATAACTAAGACAAAACATAATTAGTAACTACGTTAACATTGCACATAAAAATATAAATATGTAATTATTATAATCTTACCCGTCAAAACCTAAACAAATAATGTTATTACATTAAATAAATGTTTGTTATTGTGTGTTTGAATTTAAAATGTTGTCATTTTATAGGAATAAACATATGGTAATAATTCTCATAACAAATAGAAAAAATATTTGTGACCATTGTTGCAATACGTGGAACTGATTGCTATGATTAAAAGGTTCATGAATAATGTAATAAATATTGTAACCGTGCACGTTTTTAGGGAATGAATTGAATATGGAATAAATGCCAAATTGGTTACAATTCAAATTATGATTAGAAATAAGAGTCGTAACTCAAACCAGGGAATAAATAAATAATAAACTTATATATGTGTGTATATATATATATATATATATATATATAAATTAGAATTCAATGGAATTTAATTAATATAGCAATTTTTTAGAGCTACAACAATTAGATTAGAATTCTAATGGGACTGATATAAATGACATCTGAAAGGTTGTCAGTTGCCTTAGGAAACAATACTATTAAGATCATTTATAGCACGCGAATATTAGGAAATTAAATTGATTTAGTGTCCACTGCCCTAGAAAATGTGACTAAGAGGATCATTAATGGCATAAGACCATTATAATAATAAATGGAATCAAAAGGGATTTAATGGGTATTAATTGTCGTAGTAAATATTGAGTCTAATAAGAAGCAAATAATTAAATGTCCTAGGAATGGAAGTCATAGAGAATTATCCATAGCTTTTTCTAGTTTAAATCAAGAATTAATATCTTTAATTATATTTAAGGATTGGACTTAGTAGGTTATTTATGTGAGGTCAGTTGCCTTATTCATCAGAAGTTTGCACTTTCCAGTAGTCAGATATATTTAACCATAGGAACCCGTGATGATAGTTAACTGCGTAACGAGAAATTATTCCTAAAAAGGTTTGCTTTAAGTGTAAGGTACTAATTGGCTTTAAAACCCCGCCTCCCTTCCTAAAGAAGAGACAAAAAATGAAATAATTTATAGCATAGCCTACTTAGAGAATTATTAGAGAGAGACTAGTTGGGTGCGAGATAGTTAATCTCCGCGATGGTCCACTTCCTCTAAGTAATAAGTTACTGGAGTTGGAATCCTCCTTAGGATAAGGCATTAAATGACCTCTACAAAGGTACCATGGATCTTCCTATATTTCGTGAAGTATTAAGTAGCTAAGGGATTATCTAGTAAGGCTAGTTAGATATTAACATAGAGGTCCACCGAGGGAAGGTCGTGAATTGCGTTAGTCGTCTACCTATTCTGTAGGTCATAAGTGACTGCTTACTATCTCTTGCCTTATGCAGGGTTTGGGAATAGCCTACCACCTAGTTAGGTACTAAGTGATAAATGGATCTGCCTTGGGCCTTACGTGATCGTTAGGATCCACCTTTACGTTATATTATGAGCGAGGCTATAAGTGGCTACATAGAATAACCAACTTCCTTTTATGGTATTGAGTATTTGGAGATCTTGTCTCTTATTTTTGGTATCTATTTAAGTGGTAGTTTAAAGGCTTCATATTTATGCATAAAGGTTTTGTCCTGGTATTGTGATAATGTTATCGTCGGGAAGTGCGATCGTGGGTATGTTGGCAAATCGTCGTGTGTAAATCTTTATAAGTTTAGGTTAGAATTACTATCCTTGTTACACATATGGTTCGATCAAACCAAACATGACACATTTGTGTATTCTGAATAGTGTTATATATTTTTTTACTCACCAAGACTTGCTGCTCTGACCCTCACCTCATATAACAACTCTCTTGTTAATCTTGGGAAAGCCAGGACTTTGCAAGTGTTCAAGCTTGGTTTTCAATTCTTATTCTCTCGTGCTTAGTATTGATGTGTTATTTGCTTTTAAGGTAGTTTCCTATGTCGATACTTGTTATCCTATCTTATTTTTGCTATCAGTTAGTCTTATTAAAATATAATCATGCTAATTATTTGCAAGTACCAGTTTTATACTATTTATGCTTCAATGGGTTTGAGTTTCAATTTTATCAAAATTCGGGCTAAGAAAAGTATGAGGTGTTACATGAACTTGTTTGGGGTTAGTGTTTTGATTCCTTAGGTTTAGAATTACCTGATTTAGGGAAGTGCCACTTTCCCGTTCACTTACAGAAGTGACTAATTGACTCATTTGCAATTTGACAATGACAATAATTTTCTTGTATTTTGCATGTACGAGGTCAAGAATTGTTGTAAATTATTACTTAATTGAAGATTTTGAATAGTAACCTTGGACAACCTCCCAAAAAAAAAAAATCAAGAAGTGTCATTCATTCTTTTCCTTGGGAAACAAAAAAATTATTGTGCTTGATTTTGAGAAGGCAATGATTTTTTACTGAAATTGAGCCGATTGAAAGGAGGATCCAAGGCATTGTTCAAAAATTCTGAAAAGAGGGTTGAACCAAATTTGGGTCCAAATTGTTTTAGTTCTAAGCGAAATTTGGGTGATTTCTCTAAACAGGTTTGTATGTTGGTATAATATTCTTCTATCCTAAGTTTCAACAAAAAATGAAATCCAGTGTCATCAAAACACATATCATTTGTTTTCATATCTACAAGAAATAACATGTGCAGTATCAGAGTATTATAAATGTAATATCATGGTAGAAACGATATATGACAACAAATATTGAATCTAGCAACTTCCTTAAAAAAACAGAATTCCTTAAAAATCAAAACATTGCAGCATATCAAGAATTTGAGATAGAAAACTTCAACTTTATCCAATTACCTTTAGTTTTAGTGATCGGATATCTAAATATATCCTTTGACTTGTAATAAGGCTAGGTTAGAACAACGTTATGGTGTATGGAACATCAAAATACGGTCCACGATACAGGGTTATACTAGTTGATTTTCATCCAATGGTTGCTTCTATTTTCTAGGATATATGAACCTAGTATTTATATGTATGCCTATCTGTCCTTGCCTTCATGGTGTAGAATATTGAGGAAGCTCATTAACTATGCACTAATACTCAGTCGAATCCTATCCATCAGCCACTTGATACTTCCAATAGAATCATGCTCTTTCACTTACAATATTATTAGATTTACTGGACATTTAAAGTTTATCGAGGTGGTTTCCTAATCATATTATCACCGGTTAGAAGGTAGTAGCTATAAGGGTCTAAGTCGCTTTTAAGGCTTCTGGGCTAACATCGAATCCCAAATCTCACAACGAATAATGTAGGAAATAGAATCAATCGCTTAATACCTAAAGGAATAGTTGAGAAAATCTCGGTATTCCTGACCTTCCTCTAGTGAATTGTAACAACCCGTATTTTTGACGATTGGATATTCAAATATCTATTTAAATATTAATCGTTGATTATTTGATAGTTCCAAAAAGGGATTTTTATTAAAGATCGAATCTGGACTCGAGACATTTCCAATAAATTCAGATAGTTCGTTAGGTGGAGAAAAAGTATACGGATCGTTATATTTCAAGATTTGATGTTTCCACGGCAAAATAGTCTCGAAATACATGTGAAAATAGTCATTTCGTGCATAGTGTCGAATTTCGATGAAATTTATGTTTTTGGAATTGTCATAGTGAGTTATTTACATTTTTAAGTTTCGTATCAAAAGATGTACCGTTTGGCCATGCGTTCTTAAAATGTGTGCGTGTTTTGGACATATAATTCTTGATAGTTGGGCCTTATAACATTATAAATACACCTCTAATCGGTCACTAACCCTAATTCTCTCATTAGCTGCCACTGTAGCTTCTCCTCTTCTTATTATCTGGCCTCCTTCAACATATATCTTCAAAAATTATTTTCCATTGATTTACACCACCAAAGATCACGAAATAAATTCCTAAATTCATGGATCAAGATTCTCTTCAAACCCATATCCACCTTTCTAGGTTCAGTGATGATAATGGACATGGCCATGTATGGCTTGAGAGCTAGGGCTCAGATTTTCAAGAGATTAGAGCAAAGATGTAGGATCTAAATTAACCCTAGAGGGGGGGGTGAATAGGGTTTATCGCAGATTTTCGCAGAATAATTAAATAAAAACAGCACAGATAATAATCAGAATAAATGCGGAAAATAAATAAGACATAGATATACCCAGCTTCGGCAAAACCCTGCCTACTGCTGCATTCCCCAAGGTTTCTACTAGGAGATAAAACAATCTCTACGCTTACAATCCCCTGTAAACTCGCGACACTCGCTCCCAACTGTTCTTAACCCTACGCTCAAAACCCTGCACTGGTTTTTATCCCCCAAAACCAGATTTCTCCGAATTACAGACCCTGTAATTCGTCTCCCTAGTTTTCAGAGTCAAACTAGAAAACTTACAGATTTGATTACAAATTGAAAAAAAACGAATAAGAAAATAAAAAACCCTTATAAATTTAGAAACCTATGGAGTTTAAATTAGGGTTATCCTCCTTTTGTTTAACCCTTGGCCGGCCTCTTTTATTTTCACTTGACCACTTGAGTTTTGCCCGATCTCTTTCCTTAAAAATGGCGGCTTCAAGGAAATCAAATTAGGGTTTCTCTTAAATCACTGAATCGAGATGCTTGGTTGATGTAATAACCCGGAAAATCTGAGCCAGTTTAAAATTTTCATTTTGGCAATTTTAGCGAATTTTGAATATTTAAAGTGAATTATTTTAAATAATATCGACGAGAAATTTATTTTGAATATAATTCGAACGTATATATTATATACGCTGTCGTTAGAATAGAAATAATTATATATAATTATAAATAGAATTGAAAGTGGCGCGGTAGTTCGATAATTCGATTTCAAACTTCAATTGAATGTACCGGGTGCCAAACAATCTGGATTTTAGTGAAACCAAAAACATTAGAATCTATTTGATAATATCTTTCCAATGAATCCGAAAAATCAAAATTTCATAGCGGGAATCAAAAGATATGTCCAGTTGAAAATTCTGAATAGTCGCTATGGAATTCAAGCCCTTAAAAATGGGAATTTTGCAAATGACCTCGGATTTCGACGAAACCACTTTTGTTGGGTCCGTGATGTAAAGTTATTACTAGATCCCAAATTTCATAATTTTTCGAATCAATATGTGAGCGTGGCAAAGGAAAACGCGTTTGACCAGTTTCAGTTAATTTTAATCGACTGGAAATTAGCCATTTTTCTAACGGTCTCAGAATTCGACGAAACTAGTTTTGTTAGGACCGTATCGTCAATACGAAGCTAGAAAATATTTTTTGGGAATTTTTCTAGTTAGTATGTGACCCCGGTAAATTGAAATGCGCGTTCAAATTCAATATATAGAGCTATATGTTGATTTTAACGGAAACAGATCGAAATGATCAAATCAGCTTACGATACATATCCCATTGTGTTCGGAATGGGGGTGAAACGCTATGGACGACAGGCAGTGGGCCTCGTTTTGAGATCGAAAATAAAAGTTGCTTTTTGGCAAAAAAATAAATTAAATAAATAATAATAAAAAAATAATAACCCTCTCTATACCCTGCCCCTCCCCCCCCTCCACGTTCTAATTTCATTTTTCAGAAATCAAAAAAAAAAAAAAAAAAGAGGACCGACGATGGCCATCGCGCCTCCAGGCGGAACCGCGCCACCGCCCTCCGCTTCCATCCCCCTCGCGCTGACGATCCGACAAGAGCCCCCCTCCTTCGCGTTTCTCTCTCCCCCTCTGATAGAACCCGCGCCCAAAACCCACAAAGCCCCAATCGAAACCGCAACCCCAGCCTTCCGCCGCCGACCGTGACTCCGGCGAGCCCACCCCCCCGCTGACAGACGCGCGCAGACATTCCCCCCCCCTTTTTCAGCGATTAACTGTAAGTTCTTTATATATATATATATATATCTGTTTTCTTATTTTTATTTATTTAAATCACGTTTAGATCTTCATTTAAATCAAGCTTAGAGGTTTAGATGAAATCGAAATTAGATTTTTATGCTAAATCAAATTTAGTTTTTTTATATGGGGAAAGTTAGTTTTTTTATATATAAGAAAAGACATGTTTTTTTTAAATGATTTAAAGATATGATTTATGGTTTTAGAAAATTTGATTTTTATATATTGAACATCGAAGTAAAAATGTGATTTTTATATATTGAACATCGAAGTAAAAATGTGATTTTTATATATTGAACATCGAAGTAAAAATGTGATTTTTATATATTGAACATCGAAGTAAAAATGTGATTTTTATATATATTGAACATCGAAGTAAAAATGTGATTTTTATATATATTGAACATCGGAGTAAAAATGTGATTTTTATATATATTGAACATCGGAGTAAAAATGCGATTTTTATATATTAAACATCGAAGTAAAAATGTGATTTTTATATATTGAACATCGAAGTAAAAATGTGATTTATATATATTGAATAACGAAGTAAAAATTCGATTTTTATATATGTAGTGGCTACGGGCAACGAAGTTGACAAAGATGCGATAACGATGAAGATTTCTCTAAAGGAAGAGTCGTGGAGCTGGATAGCTATCTGTGAGAATTTCTCACCTTTCAATTTCTTTTTCTAGTTATATATATACTAGGATGCAGACGGTGTTTAGTAGCACCCGACACAATCATCCACAGACCATGGACTTGTTTGTTTGGTTGCATAGATTAGTTAGATTATTTGGTTTGAATTGAATTGTTTGTTGAAATGGAATTGATTTGATTGAAGTGTGAATGGCGTGGGCCTTCACTAGACCGAGGATAAGGCTAGGCCTTGTCCCGTTTCTAGTATCGTGCCGTTATGCCGCCGAAATTTTCTAAAATAAGTTAGAAAAATAAAAATATCATTTTATTTAAAGAATGAACTAAATAGAACTTCATATGTTAAAATAAAATGTTTTATCGTTAAAAACATAATTTTTAACGTGAAGGTGAATAAATAAATATTCATTTACAAACCGGACAGTTTGTTTATATACACCTATTTGAAGGACATTGATTGGGACGATAAATTTTACACATCGACCAACTGCACAAATAAAATCTGTGTTTGATTGTTTGAAACCCCACACGGGTATTGGGATGATATTTGAAGTACACTAATCCCGATTGTTTAGTTGTATGTCGATCGATTGATTGACAGGCTGCTATAAGCGTTGAATATTTATATTTGATGCTTATACAGTGTAGAATGCACTTTGGATGATGGTTGATTATTCATCGTTGTTAATATTTATATGTGTTGTAGAAAATCCATATAATTAACATTATATGGTAATTGATTGTGCCTCATTCCAGTTTTGAAATAACATATTTGAAATAGAAATATTTGAAATAGAAATATTTGAAATAGAAATCTTCGAAATGGAATATTTGAAAGTATCAATATATGAAGCCGTGTTGATTAGATTGACGCCATTTTGACGTAAACGATATTTATATCGATTTTATTCATTTTAAAACGAATATTGAGAAGTGATTTCGAAATCGAATATTTTGAAATGAAATTTGATTTGAATTAAATAGAAAAAAAACGAATTGAATTCAAATTGAATAGAAAACGAATTGAATTCAAATTGAATAGAAAACGAATTGAATTCAAATTGAACAGAAAACCAAATTCGAATAGAATTGAAATAGAGTTGAAATCGTTTTGAAATGAATTCAAATAGGATTGAAATATAATTGAAATCGTTTTGAAATGAATTCAAATTGAATTGAAATTTGAATTGAATAGAAATGAATTTTAAAACGAATTTATAAAGAAGAATTCAATTTTGATTTGAATTGAAATGGAAGTTGAAATTGCTTTTGAAACGAATTTAAAACTATTTATATAATTCGTTTTAAATAGAAATCGACGAAATATATATTATATATATAATATAATGGCCTGAATAGAACGCGCCGCACCGCGGCAGTTCGTGAATTTCGACCATTTATTTCAAACGGACATTACGGGAGATCCGACCGTCGGATTCTCCTAAAACCGGAACCATTGGGTTCGTATCGAAAAGAGCTTTCTAACGAATATTAGAAATTTGAAATCTAACGGTTGGATTTGGAGTTACGTCCAAATCAAATTAGGAAAAGGTCGTTGTAAGTGCAGTTCGATGGCCGTTGATGGAAATCGACTGTACGGGCCTTGATAAAATTATTAAAAATAGTAATAATTTGTGTAAAATCATAAGAAATGATTTAGAAAGAATTGGGATGAAAAACTCCATATTTGAAAAGATAAAAATAGATTTTTATCAAAATGAACTAGTTTTGAACTAGAATTATAATTCTATTTATTTTTAAATAAATAAATTGAATTTGAAAAGGGTTTTAAAAATAACCAGAACTTCCAATGATTGCATTGGAGTGGATTTGAATCGAAATTGTCTTCGGAATATTTCGATGTTGGAATTCGTGATTATACAGATGTTGTTATGAAAATTTGAAAGATATATATTTATATTGTTATTTCCAATACGACATTTGTTAATCGTAGAATTTGATATTGAATATAAGCCGATATATTTTCTATTCAGAGCCTTGTATTGAATATCAAATGTGATTTGGGTTTGTCGTGAATGGTGTCTTCACTAACACTGTTCTTGAACCCAGTTGAGAAAAGACTAAATCTTTTTATTTGGATTTAATGAAGAGTACCAATTAAATAATATCTAATTGGAATTGAATTGATATTGATTTTGGGGTTTATCGTGGACAGTGTTTTAAATAACACTCGTTCTTTAACCCGATAATTAATGGAATGTGATTTTGGGTTTACCGTGAACCGTGTTTTAAATGACACTGATTCTTTAACCCAGTCAAATATTAAAACTAAGTGGAGTTTTAATGAATCTTTAATTAGATTGAAATAATCGAAATGGAGTATCACCAGTTTTTCTCCAGACGATAGTTAAATCTTTAATTAGATTTGAACGTGAAATGATAATAGAATTTACCGATAACACCGTGGTGTTAGATATGAAGTATAACCAGTTTTACTTCATGGGATGAATAGGTTGGGATTGGGAAATCAAAACAAATGATTACTTCAGTAAGGTTCGTTCATCCCGACTAGTTGAATCGAAATTCAAAAGAAGATTCAAGAATAAATTAAAGAATTTATCTTTGATAAAATTAATGGGAACCTTTCCCTATGAATGTGAAATTTAGAAACTAACTGTCGGTTAGCTAAGCAGAATGGTTTTCTGGATATTGATCTGATGTTGGTTTCGGCCTTCGGGGTTAATATTTGGGGAATTATTCTCTTGATTAATTTACGGTTAGTGACTGATGAATTGGAATGAGGCGTATGTTGTGTTTGTGTAACACTTATTTAAAATATACGCGAGTTATTCGGAAAGACCGGGTTTATCCCATTCTGAATAACTGATACGACGATAAGTCGAAGATGAAGACGGTGGTCGAAGACCTGAAGTCTTCACGTCGTCTGGGTGATTACTGATGATCTTGATTGGGCTGTACACCCAAGAAGATGGAAACAGTTGGTGATCGTTCAGACGTGCTTGGAGATCGATGGATATGCGGGGTACTAGGTGCCTCCGGTTTCGTTCAGCCCCAGAACGGACTTGTAAATGGACTGTGTGTCTGACATTGGATTTTAGTCCGTGTGATTGATCTCTATTAAATATATATCTGTTTGGCGGCGGAGAATTTATTCTCTTGCTTAACGCCCTTCTCTGAGACGTACGAGCTCAGGGGTTATATATTGATGGATATCAAACGCATGGAGTGAATTGCCTGTGTGGCATGCCTAAGTGGCAATTGGTCAAGGCTTCTGTTGAAAAGCAAAGTCTTGTGGTTGATGGTCAAAGCACGGCCTTTGTGGCGTAGCTTTGTGTAATGTTTACTTCGCGAGTTTCACACCCGGTATGAACCAAAAACGGGAGAGGACCTCAGGGAGGGCATGCGTTTCCTTCTAGCTAAAAAGTGGCATCAGTGGTTTTACACGCCCTGACGAGTTTGACTTATGTGGTTGTTGCAGTTACGAGGCGCCTCGGATATATCGGTCGTTCTCGAACCGATGGAGTCATTTGTTGGCTCATTGACACCCCAAAGGGTGGGGAAACGCAGTGTTCAGGCATTTTAATCCGCATCGGTGGACCGGCCCTGACGATCCAAGGGTCACTCGAGCTCTGATCCTGAGACACGTGCTAGAGCGTCTCGAATCGGTTGAGGACTATCTTTTGCCTCGGTTCATAGACGGAAATCCAATTTCCAAATACGTGACATTTGCGGTTTTATTTGTAAACCTATATATGGCGACATGATATATGGCACCCATGCCGCCTATGATTGATACTTATGATTTGAAGTTGTTTTATACACTATGCACTTATAATAGTATCAAATGATTTGTTTTAAACGTATCAAGCATTCTTTGGCTGTTATAAGGGAAAACCCTATCCCCCGGCTTGCGTTGCATTGTGTGATAGGACCTGGGTCTTATAACAGCTCCATTTTTCTTTATTTAGCAATGCGCTGTTTGTTTTATGCACTGGTATTCTTGGGAGGAAACCTGTTCCGTGTTGTACGGCGTGGTCCCTTGATTTACCTAACTTTAAAATAAAGAATAATAACTGTTTTTAGTTCTCACACCAGTCACATGACTGACCTGGAGTTTATTGTTTTAACCTAAACTCTGGGTGCCCCTATTTTGACACGGGCAGCTAGTAGTTTTGGTTTTGCAGATTTATATTCACAGGATCCTGGTTTACAGCTGGAACGATATCCAGAAAGCATTGTATCTGTATATCTTCTTCTAGTTGTGTATTGTATTATTTTCCGCTGCGATGTATTTAAATGTAATTTAAATCTCTGATATTTCTGTGTAATATTCATTTATACTCTGTATGTTCTTGTAATCTGATGCATTGTTGTAATATACAGTGAAATGTTCTTTCGTCTGCGTTCTATTTTGTGTGTTGTTCTCAAACGATCGGGCGTTTCGAACGACCTGGATCGGTTTAGCGACTGGTTCGGACTGAGCGAAATTCCTTGTCGTCACATTTGGTATCAGAGCTTTGGTTTACAGAGCTCGAGAACAAGACACATTAGAACCATGCGAAAGAATTCATCAGATATTGGATTAGTAATATCCAATTAGCATGACTCGTTAGAGATAGGATCAGTAGTATCCTAGAACGAGTGTGAAGAGTATATTTTTCAAATGAAAACAATTTTGTTTTGAAAATTTAAACCATTTTAAACGTATTTGATTATTTATTTATTTTGAATATGGACAATCCAATATATAAAGGTTTTGCATATACGCGTCATGAACGTATATTCGAAGTTTTAATATATTGGATAGATATAGAATCACGCTCTAGTCGCTCGGAGATGATTTTGATGATGGAGCTCCATCACCAATGTTTATGTTCGTGTTTCGAAGGTGTGATTTTCTATATATTTCCATTAGACTGGTGTGAGAACCAAAACTTATATAGTTAGAGCACATTGTTGTGAATTGGCATCAAAAACTTGATTTTCTGTATATATATCAAAGTTATGAATTTGAAACTCTAATCCACTAATTGATTGATGTTTGTATTGTTTGTTTAGTTGTTTGCTAATTTTGAACCATTATGCCTAATTGAATCAAATATTGAGTTATATTGAAAATTGGTCGCATTTGTTTGCATATACATATACTTACATTGAACAGGTCATAGCAAGGAGGCTAGAGCAGAGAATAAAATTTGTTTGCCCGACAAATAGGTACATGTTTACTACATAATTTACTGTTTTGTTTGGGTGATGATGATTTTATGAGCCTATTGGCTAGCCGCTTGGCTAGCCGCTTGGCTTTTTCTTTTTCTTTTTGAGATTAGAAGGACCGGGGAAGCTATTTGAAATTCCCCGATGCTCCCGGTGCAGGGGAGGTTATGGCGAAATTTTTCGAAAATTTAGGGTGTTAGCCAAATTTTTGAAATTTTGAAAATTCTCAGAAACTAAAGAGTTGGAGAATGGAAGCCAGATCGAACATAGAGTTAATTGATCAAACCACTTTCGACTTTGTTCCTTTTCGGGGACGAAAAGTTTTAAGTGGGGGAGATTGTAATAACCCGGAAAATCTGAGCCAGTTTAAAATTTTTATTTTGGCAATTTTAGCGAATTTTGAATATTTAAAGTGAATTATTTTAAATAATATCGACGAGAAATTTATTTTGAATATAATTCGAACGTATATATTATATACGCCGTCGTTAGAATAGAAATAATTATATATAATTATAAATAGAATTGAAAGTGGCGCGGTAGTTCGATAATTCGATTTCAAACTTCAATTGAATGTACCGGGTGCCAAACAATCCGGATTTTAGTAAAACCAAAAACATTAGAATCTATTTGATAATATCTTTCCAATAAATCCGAAAAATCAAAATTTCATAGCGGGAATCAAAAGATATGTCCAGTTGAAAATTCTGAATAGTCGTTATGGAATTCAGGCCCTTAAAAATGGGAATTTTGCAAACGACCTCGGATTTTGACGAAACCACTTTTGTTGGGTCCGTGATGTAAAGTTATTGCTAGATCCCAAATTTCATAATTTTTCGAATCAATATGTGAGCGTGGCAAAGGAAAACGCGTTTGACCAGTTTCAGTTGATTTTAATCGACTGGAAATTGGCCATTTTTCTAACGGTCTCAGAATTCGACGAAACTAGTTTTGTTAGGACCGTATCGTCAATACGAAGCTAGAAAATATTTTTCAGGAATTTTTCTAGTTAGTATGTGACCCCGGTAAATTGAAATGCGCGTTCAAATTCAATATATAGAGCTATATGTTGATTTTAACGGAAACAGATCGAAACGTTCAAATCAGCTTACGATACATATCCCATTGTGTTCGGAATGGGGGTGAAACGCTATGGACGACAGGCGGTGGGCCTCGTTTTGAGATCGAAAATAAAAGTTGCTTTTTGGCAAAAAAAAATAAATTAAATAAATAAAAAAATAATAATAACCCTCTCTATACCCTTCCCACCCATGTTCTAATTTCATTTTTCAGAAATCAAAAAAAAAAAAAGGGACCGACGATGGCCATCGCGCCTCCAGGCGGAACCGCGCCACCGCCCTCCGCTTCCATCCCCCTCGCGCCGACGATCCGACAAGAGCCCCCCCTCCTTCGCGTTTCTCTCTCCCCCTCTGGTAGAACCCGCGCCCAAAACCCACAAAGCCCCAATCGAAACCGCAACCCCAGCCTTCCACCGCCGACCGTGACTCCGGCGAGCCCCCCCCCTCCCCCGCTGACCGACGCGCGCAGACATTCCCCCCCCCCCTTTTTTCAGCGATTAACTGTAAGTTCTTTATATATATATATATCTGTTTTCTTATTTTTATTTATTTAAATCACGTTTAGATCTTCATTTAAATCAAGCTTAGAGGTTTAGATGAAATCGAAATTAGATTTTTATGCTAAATCAAATTTAGTTTTTTTATATGGGGAAAGTTAGTTTTTTAATATATAAGAAAAGACATGTTTTTTTTAAATGATTTAAAGATATGATTTATGGTTTTAGAAAATTTGATTTTTATATATTGAACATCGAAGTAAAAATGTGATTTTTATTTATTGAACATCGAAGTAAAAATGTGATTTTTATATATTAATGTGATTTTTATATATTGAACATCGAAGTAAAAATGTGATTTTTATATATTGAACATCGAAGTAAAAATGTGATTTTTATATATATTGAACATCGAAGTAAAAATGTGATTTTTATATATATTGAACATCGGAGTAAAAATGTGATTTTTATATATATTGAACATCGGAGTAAAAATGCGATTTTTATATATTGAACATCGAAGTAAAAATGTGATTTTTATATATTGAACATCGAAGTAAAAATGTGATTTTTATATATTGAACATCGAAGTAAAAATGTGATTTTTATATATTGAATAACGAAGTAAAAATTCGATTTTTATATATGTAGTGGCTACGGGCAACGAAGTTGACAAAGATGCGATAACGATGAAGATTTCTCTAAAGGAAGAGTCGTGGAGCTGGATAGCTATCTGTGAGAATTTCTCACCTTTCAATTTCTTTTTCTAGTTATATATATACTAGGATGCAGACGGTGTTTAGTAGCACCCGACACAATCGTCCACAGACCATGAACTTGTTTGTTTGGTTGCATAGATTAGTTAGATTATTTGGTTTGAATTGAATTGTTTGTTGAAATGGAATTGATTTGATTGAAGTGTGAATGGCGTGGGCCTTCACTAGACCGAGGATAAGGCTAGGCCTTGTCCCGTTTCTAGTATCGTGCCGTTATGCCGCCAAAATTTTCTAAAATAAGTTAGAAAAATAAAAATATCATTTTATTTAAAGAATGAACTGAATAGAACTTCATATGTTAAAATAAAATGTTTTATCGTTAAAAATATAATTTTTAACGTGAAGGTGAATAAATAAATATTCATTTACAAACCGGACGGTTTGTTTATATACACCTATTTGAAGGACATTGATTGGGACGATAAATTTTACACATCGCCCAACTGCACAAATAAAATCTGTGTTTGATTGTTTGAAACCCCACACGGGTATTGGGATGATATTTGAAGTACACTAATCCCGATTGTTTAGTTGTATGTCGATCGATTGATTGACAGACTGCTATAAGCGTTGAATATTTATATTTGATGCTTATACAGTGTAGAATGCACTTTGGATGATGGTTGATTATTCATCGTTGTTAATATTTATATGTGTTGTAGAAAATCCATATAATTAACATTATATGGTAATTGATTGTGCCTCATTCCAGTTTTGAAATAGAAATATTTGAAATAGAAATCTTCGAAATGGAATATTTGAAAGTATCAATATATGAAGCCGTGTTGATTAGATTGACGCCATTTTGACGTAAACGACATTTATATCGATTTTATTCATTTTAAAACGAATATTGAGAAGTGATTTCGAAATCGAATATTTTGAAATGAAATTTGATTTGAATTAAATAGAAAAAAACGAATTGAATTCAAATTGAATAGAAAACGAATTGAATTCAAATTGAATAGAAAACGAATTGAATTCAAATTGAATAGAAAACCAAATTCGAATAGAATTGAAATAGAGTTGAAATCGTTTTGAAATGAATTCAAATAGGATTGAAATAGAATTGAAATCGTTTTGAAATGAATTCAAATTGAATTAAAATTTGAATTGAATAGAAATGAATTTTAAAACGAATTTATAAAGAAGAATTCAATTTTGATTTGAATTGAAATGGAAGTTGAAATTGCTTTTGAAACGAATTTGAAACTATTTATATAATTCGTTTTAAATAGAAATCGACGAAATATATATTATATATATTATATATATAATATAATGGCCTGAATAGAACGCGCCGCGCCGCGGCAGTTCGTGAATTTCGACCATTTATTTCAAATGGACATTACGGGAGATCCGACCGTCGGATTCTCCTAAAACCGGAACCGTTGGGTTCGTATCGAAAAGAGCTTTCTAACGAATATTAAAAATTTGAAATCTAAAGGTTGGATTTGGAGTTACGTCCAAATCAAATTAGGAAAAGGTCGCTGTAAGTGCAGTTCGATGGCCGTTGATGGAAATCGACTGTACGGGCCTTGATAAAATTATTAAAAATAGTAATAATTTGTGTAAAATCATAAGAAATGATTTAGAAAGAATTGGGATGAAAAACTCCATATTTGAAAAGATAAAAATAGATTTTTATCAAAATGAACTAGTTTTGAACTAGAATTATAATTCTATTTATTTTTAAATAAATAAATTGAATTTGAAAAGGGTTTTAAAAATAACCAGAACTTCCAATGATTGCATTGGAGTGGATTTGAATCGAAATTGTCTTCGGAATATTTTGATGTTGGAATTCGTGATTATACAGATGTTGTTATGAAAATTTGAAAGATATATATTTATATCGTTATTTCTAATACGACATTTGTTAATCGTAGAATTTGATATTGAATATAAGCCGATATATTTTTTATTCAGAGCCTTGTATTGAATATCAAATGTGATTTGGGTTTGTCGTGAATGGTGTCTTCACTAACACTGTTCTTGAACCCAGTTGAGAAAAGACTAAATCTTTTTATTTGGATTTAATAAAGAGTACCAATTAAATAATAACTAATTGGAATTGAATTGACATTGATTTTGGGGTTTATCGTGGACAGTGTTTTAAATAATACTCGTTCTTTAACCCGATAATTAATGGAATGTGATTTTGGGTTTACCGTGAACCGTGTTTTAAATGACACTGATTCTTTAACCCAGTCAAATATTAAAACTAAGTGGAGTTTTAATGAATCTTTAATTAGATTGAAATAATCGAAATGGAGTATCACCAGTTTTGCTCCAGACGATAGTTAAATCTTTAATTAGATTTGAACGTGAAATGGTAATAGAATTTACCGATAACACCGTGGTGTTAGATATGAAGTATAACCAGTTTTACTTCATGGGATGAATAGGTTGGGATTGGGAAATCAAAACAAATGATTACTTCGGTAAGGTTCGTTCATCCCGACTAGTTGAATCGAAATTCAAAAGAAGATTCAAGAATAAATTAAAGAATTTATCTTGATAAAATTAATGGGAACCTTTCCCTATGAATGTGAAATTTAGAAACTAGCTGTCGGTTAGCTAAGCAGAATGGTTTTCTGGATATTGATCTGATGTTGGTTTCGGCCTTCGGGGTTAATATTTGGGGAATTATTCTCTTGATTAATTTACGGTTAGTGACTGATGAATTGGAATGAGGCGTATGTTGTGATTGTGTAACACTTATTTAAAATATACGCGAGTTATTCGGAAAGACCGGGTTTATCCCATTCTGAATAACTGATACGACGATAAGTCGAAGATGAAGACGGTGGTCGAAGACCTGAAGTCTTCACGTCGTTTGGGTGATTACTGATGATCTTGATTGGCTGTACACCCAAGAAGATGGAAACAGTTGGTGATCGTTCAGACGTGCTTGGAGATCGATGGATATGCGGGGTACTAGGTGCCTCCAGTTTCGTTCAGCCCCAGAACGGACTTGTAAGTGGACTGTGTGTCTGACATTGTATTTTAGTCCGTGTGATTGATCTCTATTAAATATATATCTGTTTGGCGGCGGAGAATTTATTCTCTTGCTTAACGCCCTTCTCTGAGACGTACGAGCTCAGGGGTTATATATTGATGGATATCAAACGCATGGAGTGAATTGCCTGTGTGGCATGCCTAAGTGGCAATTGGTCAAGGCTTCTGTTGAAAAGCAAATTCTTGTGGTTGATGATCAAAGCACGGCCTTTGTGGCGTAGCTTTGTGTAACGTTTACTTCGCGAGTTTCACACCCGGTATGAACCAAAAACGGGAGAGGACCTCAGGGAGGGCATGCGTTTCCTTCTAGCTAAAAAGTGGCGTCAGTGGTTTTACACGCCCTGACGAGTTTGACTTATGTGGTTGTTTCTGTTGTGAGGCGCCTCGGATGTATCGGTCGTTCTCGAACCGATGGAGTCATTTGTTGGCTCATTGACACCCCAAAGGGTGGGGAAACGCAGTGTTCAGGCATTTTAATCCACATCGGTGGACCGGCCCTGACGATCCAAGGGTCACTCGAGCTCTGATCCTGAGACACGGGCTAGAGCATCTCGAATCGGTTGAGGACTATCTTTTGCCTCGGTTCATAGACGGAAATCCAATTTCCAAATACGTGACATTTGTGGTTTTATTTGTAAACCTATATATGGCGACATGATATATGGTACCCATGCCGCCTATGATTGATACTTATGATTTGAAGTTGTTTTATACACTATGCACTTATAATAATATCAAATGATTTGTTTTAAACGTATCAAGCATTCTTTGGCTGTTATAAGGGAAAACCCTATCCCCCGGCTTGCGTTGCATTGTGTGATAGGACCTGGGTCTTATAACAACTCCATTTTTCTTTATTTAGCATTGCGCTGTTTGTTTTATGCACTAGTATTCTTGGGAGGAAACCCGTTCCGTGTTATACGGCGTGGTCCCTTGATTTACCTAACTTTAAAATAAAGAATAATAACTGTTTTTAGTTCTCACACCAGTCACATGACTGACCTGGAGTTTATTGTTTTAACCTAAACTCTGGGTGCCCCTATTTTGACACGGGCAGCTAGTAGTTTTGGTTTTGCAGATTTATATTCACAGGATCCTGGTTTACAGCTGGAACGATATCCGGAAAGCTTTGTATCCGTATATCTTCTTCTAGTTGTGTATTGTATTATTTTCCGCTGCGATGTATTTAAATGTAATTTAAATCTCTGATATTTCTGTGTAATATTCATTTATACTCTGTATGTTCTTGTAATCTGATGCATTGTTGTAATATACAGTGAAATGTTCTTTTGTCTGTGTTCTATTTTGTGTGTTGTTCTCAAACGATCGGGCGTTTCGAATGGCCTAGATCGGTTTAGCGACTGGTTCGGACCGAGCGAAATTCCTTGTCGTCACAGTTGATGACAATCAGTTCTTTGCTGCTCGATTCTTCTTGGCTTCAATCTCTGGCGGCTTGTATCTTCTTCGATTGATTTTATGGACTCTGATTTTGAATCCAAGTTTTCTGGTATGATTTTTCACTTCGAATTTTTGCTTTTATTTGCGTTGGAACTCGGATGCTCTTCTGCCGATGAGGATTGGTGTTTAAATAGGATTAAAAATCCTAAATATTCTCTGATTTCTTAAGCTTAGACTTGGTTTGATATTCGAGTAATTTTTGGCTTGAAATCTTCAGTTTTGAACTGGTCTTGAACTTGTGATTTCTCTGGAAATTTCCTCGGATTATTTGAATTTGATTATGCTTGTTTCCCCCTTTTTAATTGCACGATTTAAATTGGATTTGCTCGATGAACCTGGATTTTATTATAAAAAAAAAACCGAATATATTTTTGTGGAATACTTGCGTGATAAAATTCTTCAAATTAAATGGTCTTGAATTCTCCTTATTTTCTGAATATATTTCCGTGATTACTTCTTGTGATTTTTATTCCTTCTGGAACTTAGACTCGGTCTTGAATTTTTGGAAATTTGCGTGTGACTTTATTGCTTTGAGTTGGTCCAGATGATTTTGAACTGATAAGAACAGTTACTCTATAAAACAGATTTGCACAAGTCCTTTACTTGAACTTGTGCCACTTGTCTTGGTTTGGCCACTTTAGTATTGACTGAAATTCTTGCATTTGCTTCACGCTTGAACCTGAAACTTGTGTAAACTTATGCTTGCTACTCCATATCCTGTATACTGTATTGTTGCACATGACACTTTTGCCTCGACCTTGGATTAATTGCTTTATAAAAAAAAATTATACGAACAGATGCTACATTTGAACTTGCTGTATATTGCACTTCAGACTTGAGTTTTGTGGTCGAGTTGCCTTTGTTGCTGTGTACTAATTAGCTTAGTTTTACTTGCATGTTTCCAATACTGCATTAGTTGCTGCGCTTAACATGTATGCCACTTTGATATCTTGCATTTGAGCTTGGCAGACCTGTCTTCATATTTGCCTTGTCCATTTTGAGAGCTGCATCACATATGTGAACCTGGAGCTTGTATGTTGTTTGCACCATATATTTCTTTCCTCTACTTGAGTTACATTTGGAAACTTGTATATATGCATGACTGGTCCATGTGTACTCTAGATTTGTTGCTGTGCCATCCTTGTTTTTCATGGTACTGATTCATTGTCTTCATGCTGATGTTTGTGTTTGCGCTTTCATGACTTTGTGAGTAGTGTATTAACACTTGAGACATGTCAGACCTCTTTGTCCTGCCATGCTTCCATTTGCCAATCTTCACTTAATCCTTCATGCTTGACTTACTTTACTTGATCATGTACGGACACTTAGCCCGATTGTCTGCTGTACAATGCTTTGAGTCACCATACATGTTGAATTTTCCTTGTGGCTATTTTGTATTTGATGACCTTGACAATGCTGTTTTACACATGTGGTCCATGCAATTTTCATGTGTTGCTGAATCCATTTTGTTTTAATGAATATGTTGACTTTAACTCGACCATGCTACTTGTACTGCTGTATTTTTCCATCTGCCATGTTTAATGCTTTTGAACAATTTCACTTCTGTATTGATTTGATTACTTGTGCTTAAATGCTCTGCCATTTGCTCATTGATTTGCACTGGGTTGAGACGGTCCTTGTGGCTACTCCTCAGCTGCACACTGGTTTGGCGAGGCAGTGCACACATGTGTATATGCAGCCATCCAGACAGTTTTTCCTATCCCTGCATATCAGACCAAGTCTAGAAAAATGATGAGAAACACACCGTAATTCTGAGGCAAATAAAATTTAAAAAAATAAATTTTTATTTGTTTGTTTATAATTTTATTTTTGTTGCAGTCTACTATGTGTTCTTCTGTATGTGACAGGTTTGAAGATGAAGATGACTGGGTTGGAGAGCAGTGAAGACAGAAGATGGAGTATCAGTGTGTGTGTATATGTAAATGTAACGAGGAGTCTGTGTATATGTAATTGATTATAGACGTGAATAAAATTGTACTGTTATTTGTAATAAACAGATGTGATAAAATATTATTTTATTGTGTTCAATTCAAGCTATCTATTTTATTTGAATTCCTTCAGTATTACAGTTCATGTGTGATGTGTCATGACAGAAATATTCAAAAATATTTGAATGTGGAAATAGTGGAGTGTTGTATACGTACTATTTCAAATGCTGAAATAAAATATTTATTTAAATAAAAATACCGTTTGAATAGTTTTAAATCTGTGTGATAGTATTCTATTCAAATATATATATATATATATATTTATGTTTGTTATCATCAAACAAAAATCATATCGTTATACTCAACAATCTCCCCCTTTTGATGATGACAAACATATACAAGATTTTGAATGTGTTAAATGTGTTTGAACGTGAAATATATTACTCCCCCTATTTGTTTGCTCCCCCTACAACTAAGCTTCCCTTATTGATGCATAGATTTGAAAATTTTGAAATGAATTAATCAATCCCAAATTTCAAAATATTCTATAAATGTTTACTCATCCATCAAAATCTTGACCATTCTCCCCCATTTGTTATCATCAAAAGAATAGCAGAAATTAAAACAGTGATGAATATAAACTAGAAATATAAATTCAGATCAAGAGGATAATATATCGTAAATCTCATTGAATTAAACAAAAATCATAATATTCTTGGAATCAGAGACAAATTTCACTTTCAGAATGAATGGATTTTCTATGGATTTTATAGAATTAGGAGAGTTCAATAAAAATTGACTATTTGAATATAAAATTTAAAGATTTTAAATATGCTTAAAAATGTGTTAAGCACTTCCTAACCACGCATAGCCCAAAGGTCTTTTAAATGGGGTTAGTAGTAACTTAACTTTATCCTCTCTGATGAGTTCCATCCATGCACAGCCCAAAGGTCTTTTAAGTGAGAATGGAAGTACATAGAGATTAAGGTAATTCACCCACGCATAACCGCGAGGACTTTTAAATGGGAGTGAGTACCAAGGATAAATTATTATTTATTTATTTCTAAATTCCAAGAATAATTAGAACTCCCCAGATTTAAATAAAACCATGATGAGTGACAGAAGTATGGTAGATATAGAAGATGGTCGTAAAATAAGCTCTAATTCAAAAGTATTATAAAATTTGTCCAATCATCATGAGATTTAAAAATATTTCCTCATGATAAAAACAATTATAGTCAATACTCATCACAATTCCAAGATCTGATATAATTTCAACGAGTTCCAAAATAGTTCAAATGATCAATCATTTAACTCTCGAATAACCATTTATGAATTTTTTTTAAAAATGGATAATGATCAATCAATTTCTATGATTCCCAAATCTAAGCATAATCGTGAAAATCTATCTTCGGGAAGAGGTTTTGTAAAGATATCAGCAAGTTGACAGTCAGTTGAAATAAACTCAATACAAATATCTTCTCGTGAAATGTGATCTCTAATAAAATGATGTCTCACATCTATGTGTTTAGTGCGCGAATGATGAACATGATTATTAGACAAGTCTATAGCACTTTTACTATCACATTTTAGTGGTACTTTTTTATAAATTAGACTAAAGTCTGAAAGAGTTTGCATCATCCATAGTATTTGTGCACAACAACTTCCCAAAGCAATGTATTCAGCCTCAGTTGTGGATAAAGCAACACAATTTTGTTTTCGACTTGACCACGAGACTAACGAGTGTCCTAGCATAAAACAAGTCCCACTAGTGCTTTGTCTATCAACAAGGGATCCAGCATAATCAGCATCAGAATATCCAATTAATTCGAAATTATTGCATGCGGGGTACCATAAACCAAATTTGTGTGTGTGCAAAAGATATCTTAATATTCTTTTTGTGGCTTTTAAGTGAGATTCTTTTGGATTGGATTGAAAGCGTGCACATAAACAAACAGCAAACATAATATCAGGCCTAGATGCAGTGAGATAAAGAAGTGAACCAATTATTCCACGATATTTTTTCTGATCAACTGCAACTCCTTTCTCGTCTTTGTCAAGCTTGGTTGAAGGACTCATCGGTGTTCTGAGTGGTTTTGCATTTTCTAGTCAAAATCTTTTCAGCAATTCAGCAATGTATTTTGTTTGTGATATGAAAATTCCCTTGGAGCTTTGTTTGATTTGAAATCCAAGGAAGTATTTTAATTCACCTACTAAGCTCATTTCGAATTTATCCTGCATGACTTTTTCAAATTTCTCACACAAACAATCATTAGTAGCACCATATATAATATCATCAACATAAATTTGGACTATTAAAAACTCATCACCTTCATGTAATAGAAACAATGCAGTGTCAGCACTGCCCTTTTTAAACCCTTTTTCCAAAAGATATGCACTTAAACAATCGTACCAAGCTCTAGGAGCTTGTTTAAGACCATATAATGCTTTTTCAAGTTTGAATACATGATTTGGAAATTCATGATTTTCAAAACCGGGGGGTTGTTCCACAAAAACTTCTTCTTTTAATTCTCCATTTAAAAACGCACTTTTTACGTCCATTTGTTTAAGTTTGAAACCTTTATAACACGCAAAACTGAGCAAAATTCTAATGGCTTCTAACCTAGCTACTGGTGCAAATGTCTCATCAAAATCAATGCCTTCATTTGATTATATCCTTTTGCAACCAACCTAGCTTTGTTTCTAATTACATTTCCGGATTCATCAAGTTTATTTTTGAACACCCATTTAGTTCCTACTACTGGATAGTCATTCGGTCTAGGAACTAATTTCCAAACTTTATTCCGCTCAAATTGATTAAGTTCTTCTTGCATCGCTAAAATCCAACTTTCATCATTAAGTGCAATTTCAACATTTTTAGGTTCGATTTCTGAGATAAAACAACTGTGAATACAAAAAGTACAGATATCTTTATTAAATGATGAACGAGTTCGTATACCTGCCGTTGGATTTCCTATCACCAATTCTGGAGGATGGTTGGCTTTGAATTTCAACTTTTCGACTTCAAACATTTGTTTTGTTTGATCATCACTGCCAGTCTTCTCTTTGCTATTTTCTTTTTCACCTTCATATGTAATTCCCTCATCGTTTTTCTCTTTGTCCACCGTATCCAGATCTGATTCATCAAATTTCACGTTTATGGTTTCAACAATGGTTTTTGATCGTTTGTTGAAGATTCGATAAGCCTTGCTTCTTGACGAGTAACCCATGAAAATTCCCTCGTCAGCCTTTGATTCAAACTTACCAAGATGATCGCCTGTATTAAGAAGATAACAAGGGCATCCAAAAACTCTAAAATATGAAATGTTTGGCTTTCTGTCAAACCACAATTCATAGGATGTTTTGTTAAGTATTGGTCTAATCATTACTCTGTTCATTACATGGCAGGATGTATTAACTGCCTCTGCCCAAAAAGTCAAAGGCAAATTATATTCACTTAACATAGATCTAGCCAGTTCCTGTAATGTACGATTTTTCCTTTCGACTACCCCATTTTGCTGGGGTGTTCGAGGAGCAGAAAATTCGTGTTTAAAACCATTTTCTTCACAAAAATTTTCAAAATCCAAATTTTCAAATTCACCACCATGATCACTTCTTAAAGTTTTTTATTGAAACACCTTTTTCATTTTGAACGAGTTTTGCAAACTTTGAAAAGTAATCAAAAGTTTCGGATTTTTTGGCTAGAAAATAAACCCATGTAAATCTAGAATAATCATCAACCAGCACATAACAATACCTTTTCCATTCAAGCTAGCGATTTCATTTGGTCCAAATAAATCCATGTGAATCAATTCAAGTACCCTATTAGTACTAACAACATTTTTGGGACGAAATGATGAACGACTGAATTTTCCCATAGCACATGATTTACACACTTTATTATTTGTATATTTCTGATGTGGTAGACCTCTTACCAATTCTTTTGATTCAAGTTTTTCCAAGAGACTCATACTAGCGTGACCCAATCTCCTATGCCATAAGAAAACTTCTTCATCCGTAGCTACTAAACATCGTGAGAGAGTCAAATCATCAAATGAAATCGTATAAACATTTCCTTTTCTTTTTCCCGTGAACACAATATTGTTTGTGGATTTTTCAATAATTTTGCAAGATTCATTATCAAATATCACACTCATTCCTTTGTCACATAGTTGGCTTATGGAAATGAGATTATGATGCAAGTTTTCAACATATAAAACATCAGTTAAGGAGAAAGTACTATTACCTATTTTACCTTTACCGATAATTTTACATTTTCTGTTATCGCCCATTATCACACTTCCTCCTTTATATTTTTCAAGTCTAAGGAACTTTGATTTATCTCCTGTCATATGTTTGGAACAACCTGAATCCAAGTACCATTCTTGTTGCTCCTTAGCTCGCCAACATACCTCAGTGGAATCATCTTCGCTACTTTCTGAATCTGACTGTGCCATAAGACACAAATTGGCTTCCTCTTTATCACTGTCAGAGTCTTCTTCTTCTCCTTCTTCATCGTCCCATGTAGCTGCAAAAGCTTTCTTCTTCTTCTTCTTTCTGTCTTTTTGAAGTAATGGACAATTTGGTTTGATATGGCCTGGTTTATTGCAGTTGTAGCATATGACTTCATCGTCTGAATTGTCGGAATTATTGGATTTTGAACTCTTCTTTCGTGACTTGTATTTTTTGTTAGTCCACTTTTTAAGAACCATGGCCAACTCTTCGATAGGATTCTCGGCTTCATAGTTACTTTCAACAGTGTTGCTTAGAGCAATTGTCTTTTTCTTTGATTCTGAATCATCGCGTCCTTTTTTGGCTTTTAACTCCATTTCATAAGCAATCAAGTTTCCAATCAATTCTTCTATTTTCAACTTATTTAGATCTTTTGATTCTTGAATGGCAATTACTTTGGCTTTGAAATTCATTGGCAGTACTCTCAGTATCTTGCGTATTAATTCTACTTCAGTGTAGACTTTACCAAGAGCCCTTGCATTATAAATTAGTGTGGAAAAACGGCCATACATCTCTTTTATATCTTCGTCTTTCCGCATCGTGAAATTTTCATATTCGTTGCAGAGTAGTGCGAGACGAGATTCCTTGACTTGAGATGTTCCTTCATGTGTAACTTCCAAAGTATGTCAAATTTCCTGCGCAGTTGAACAGTGAGATATACGGTTAAATTCAGTTTTATCAAGAGCACAAATTAAAGCATTCATTGCTTTGGCATCAGTTGAGAATATTTTTTATCATTAGCATCCCACTTATCTTTTGGTTTAGGAATTTCAATATCATTGATAATCGTAACAGGAGGTTTGTAGCCTGTTTCAACGATATCCCATACATCATAATCAACTGAACTTAAGTAAATTTTCATCCTAGCTTTCCAATAGGCATAATCAGTTCCATTAAACATTGGTGGCCTAGATATGGACTGACCCTCAGAAAAAACGTTGTTAGACAAATTCATGACTCTAGAGTTAAAAATACCCGCTCTGATACCACTTGTAGGATCTAAATTAACCCTAGAGGGGGGGGTGAATAGGGTTTATCGCAGATTTTCGCAGAATAATTAAATAAAAACAGCACAGATAATAATCAGAATAAATGCGGAAAATAAATAACACACAGATATACCCAGCTTCGGCAAAACCCTGCCTACTGCTGCATTCCCCAAGGTTTCTACTAGGAGTTAAAACAATCTCTACGCTTACAATCCCCTGTAAACTCGCGACACTCGCTCCCAACTGT
This sequence comes from Allium sativum, assembly GCA_030737875.1. Taxonomy (NCBI): domain Eukaryota; kingdom Viridiplantae; phylum Streptophyta; class Magnoliopsida; order Asparagales; family Amaryllidaceae; genus Allium; species Allium sativum. The sequence continues at coordinate 929,415,105 of CM060922.1, read as the reverse complement.
TCTTAACCCTACGCTCAAAATCCTGCACTGGTTTTTATCCCCCAAAACTAGATTTCTCCGAATTACAGACCCTGTAATTCGTCTCCCTAGTTTTCAGAGTCAAACTAGAAAACTTACATATTTGATTACAAATTGAAAAAAAAACGAATAAGAAAATAAAAAACCCTTATAAATTTAGAAACCCTTGGAGTTTAAATTAGGGTTATCCTCCTTTTGTTTAACCCTTGGCCGGCCTCTTTTATTTTCACTTGACTACTTGAGTTTTGCCCGATCTCTTTCCTTAAAAATGGCGGCGGCTTCAAGGAAATCAAATTAGGGTTTCTCTTAAATCACTGAATCGAGATGCTTGGTTGATGACAATCAGTTCTTCGCTGCTCGATTCTTCTTGGCTTCAATCTCTGGCGGCTTGTATCTTCTTCGATTGATTTTATGGACTCTGATTTTGAATCCAAGTTTTCTGGTATGATTTTTCACTTCGAATTTTTGCTTTTATTTGCGTTGGAACTCGGATGCTCTTCTGCCGATGAGGATTGGTGTTTAAATAGGATTAAAAAACCTAAATATTCTCTGATTTCTTAAGCTTAGACTTGGTTTGATATTCGAGTAATTTTTGGCTTGAAATCTTCGGTTTTGAACTGGTCTTGAACTTGTGATTTCTCTGGAAATTTCCTCGGATTATTTGAAATTGATTATGCTTGTTTCCCCCTTTTTAATTGCACGATTTAAATTAGATTTGCTCGATGAACCTGGATTTTATTATAAAAAAAAACCGAATATATTTTTGTGGAATACTTGCGTGATAAAATTCTTCAAATTAAATGGTCTTGAATTCTCCTGATTTTCTGAATATATTTCCGTGATTACTTCTTGTGATTTTTATTCCTTCTGAAACTTAGACTTGGTCTTGAATTTTTGGAAATTTGCGTGTGACTTTATTGCTTTAAGTTGGTCCAGATGATTTTGAACTGATAAGAACAGTTACTCTATAAAACAGATTTGCACAAGTCCTTTACTTGAACTTGTGTCACTTGTCTTGGTTTGGCCACTTTAGTATTGACTGAAATTCTTGCATTTGCTTCACGCTCGAACCTGAAACTTGTGTAAACTTATGTTTGCTACTCCATATCCTGTATACTGTATTGTTGCACATGACACTTTTGCCTCGACCTTGGATTAATTGCTTTATAAAAAAAATTATACGAACAGATGCTACATTTGAACTTGCTGTATATTGCACTTCAGACTTGAGTTTTGTGGTCGAGTTGTCTTTGTTGCTGTGTACTAATTAGCTTAGTTTTACTTGCATGTTTCCAATACTGCATTAGTTGCTGCGCTTAACATGTATGCCACTTTGCTATCTTGCATTTGAGCTTGGCAGACCTGTCTTCATATTTGCCTTGTCCATTTTGAGAGCTGCATCACATATGTGAACCTGGAGCTTGTATGTTGTTTGCACCATATATTTCTTTCCTCTACTTGAGTTACATTTGGAAACTTGTATATATGCATGACTGGTCCATGTGTACTCTAGATTTGTTGCTGTGCCATCCTTGTTTTTCATGGTACTGATTCATTGTCTTCATGCTGCTGTTTGTGTTTGCGCTTTCATGACTTTGTGAGTAGTGTATTAACACTTGAGACATGTCAGACCTCTTTGTCCTGCCATGCTTCCATTTGCCAATCTTCACTTAATCCTTCATGCTTGACTTACTTTACTTGATCATGTACAGACACTTAGCCCGATTGTCTGCTGTACAATGCTTTGAGTCACCATACATGTTGAATTTTCCTTGTTGCTCTTTTGTATTTGATGACCTTGACAATGCTGTTTTACACATGTGGTCCATGCAATTTTCATGTGTTGCTGAATCCATTTTGTTTTAATGAATATGTTGACTTGAACTCGACCATGCTACTTGTACTGCTGTATTTTTCCATCTGCCATGTTTAATGCTTTTGAACAATTTCACTTCTGTATTGATTTGATTACTTGTGCTTAAATGCTCTGCCATTTGCTCATTGATTTGCACTGGGTTGAGACGGTCCTTGTGGCTACTCCTCAGCTGCACACTGGTTTGGCGAGGCAGTGCACACGTGTATATACACGTGTGTATATGCAGCCATCCAAACAGTTTTTCCTGTCCCTGCATATCAGACCAAGTCTAGAAAAATGATGAGAAACACACCGTAATTCTGAGGAAAATAAAATTTAAAAAAATAAATTTTTATTTGTTTGTTTATAATTTTATTTTTGTTGCAATCTACTGTGTGTTCTTCTGTATGTGACAGGTTTGAAGATGAAGATGACTGGATTGGAGAGCAGTGAAGACAGAAGATGGAGTATCTGTGTGTGTGTGTATATGTAAATGTAACGAGGAGTCTGTGTATATGTAATTGATTATAGACGTGAATAAAATTGTACTGTTATTTGTAATAAACAGATGTGATAAAATATTATTTTATTGTGTTCAATTCAAGTTGTCTATTTTATTTGAATTCCTTCAGTATTACAGTTCATGTGTGATGTGTCATGACAGAAATATTCAAAAATATTTGAATGTGGAAATAGTGGAGTGTTGTATACGTACTATTTCAAATGCTGAAATAAAATATTTATTTAAATAAAAATACCGTTTGAATAGTTTTAAATCTGTGTGATAGTATTCTATTCAAATAAATATATATATATATATGTTTGTTATCATCAAACAAAAATCATATCGTTATACTCAACAAAAGATTCACGAAACAAAGAGCATGATTGAAACTCTCTTCATAAAAAATCTTGATACCATGTTTCACTGAGACTGGAGCACCTAGGAGGAGTGCGACCCTGGTGCAAGCACAATCAGGCCACATATGGGTCTCTGGATGCAAATTGGAAGGGGGCACGAGTTTAGCACTTGATGATGGTCATGAGTAGCGTGCATAGGGAGGAACGAAAAATTTAATGATTTGTAATTGCCTTTATCGAGGAGGGAGAAAGGAGGAGAGAGATAGAGAAGGGATAGAAGCTTGGTAGGTTTTATAACGCCCCAAAATTTAATAAACAATAATTTTAAAAAGATGATTAACAATTTGAATATTAATTAATAAAATATTCATAACAAGATAAAACGTGCTTTACCGTTGCATTTGTTATGAAATTCTAAGTCGGATAGACTTTTGGTTTACTTAAATCGGACTAAGTGTGAACAAGTTATGATAAAAATAAGTTTGAATTGAAATAAATAATTTAAATAAATAAATAAATCAGAAAAGGTGCAACGGTAATAGGGAGACCAAGACCCTACATGGGTCGACCTACCTGAGATTAAGCAGCTTGCCTATACCTGGTCGATTTTGTGGGTAATGTTCATTTTGCTGACTCAACGTGATGTGTCTTCTATGGTATGGATTGAAACCCTAAAATCCTACGGTCTAAATTATCCTAGCACACCTATATGTAGACTAGTAGCCCTCAATATTTTCCTACAATAACATTTCTCCATCTTTTTCCTCCATAAGTTATGTTCTGAAATAAAATTAGGGAAGGATTAGGGTGTTGTCAAAATATAGATTGAACGGATAATGCTTCTTCTACTTCAAGTTTTAAACACCTTTTCTGGATCTATTACAAATCACTGTGAGTTCTACGTTGTTTTTAGATTTGCAATTTAAAAGGGATTTTTGGCAGTAAATATATTGGATCTAAAAAGTATTATTGTTATAAGTTTATTCTTACAAGTTATTGTTTTTTTAATTAATATCAATTACATCTCCATTTTTCCATTATTATTTGCTTATATGTACATTTTTCATCCTTATCCTTTTCTGTCATTATTTTATTTATAGCCTTATTATGCCTATTTTATTAGTTTATTCATTTTGAGTTTGGATATCTTTCTCCTTTTTCTTTTATTTTGCGCTGAGCCTAGGCCAATGAGAGCGTAGGACTTTTCCATTAGAATTGCGTAAAAATGGAATTGTCTGTAAGAAGAATTAAAACAGATTTGGGAATATCAGAAGTTGAGAACCACTGACTGTATAATTGTGATAATTATAAAGGAAGAACATGCAAACATGTAAATCTGAATAGGTTGGACTTAATTTTATAATAAGTAAATATGTCATGGGAAAATATGAGAATCAAATGTATATTAAGTAAAACATATTACTATAATCTGTTAACATCTGAGCAGGTGCTTGTCTGATTTAACGGAGGGTTGTGTAAAGAACAACGTTTAATACGAAATGTCATTTTCAACCTTGGAATATAACATAAGATTATATTAAGCTTATTAATGAACTTAAACTTTCTAAGTTAAACCTGTTTAATTAATAAGCTAAGATGTCCATTCTACTATTAAAATGTTGGGGGGGGGGGTCTTAAATCCTAGTTTGGTAGCCACGCCTAGGGGTGGCTTGTTTCAATCTAATGTTTGTTTTTTGTTTGGAACCTATATTAATCAAAACCCTTTTGTTATCAAACGAGTCTTGAAATATGTAGAGACTAAGGCACGCTTTACTGAAGGATGATTGTAAGAAGGTTCAAATTATGGAGGTGGGTATGGGTGCATTTTGGAAGAGTAATGATCATGCATGGATCCGAATGGGGGAGATAAGATGTTGTGACACTGACGGATAGGGATGTGTCTTTTTAGTTGATGGTTTTGGGACTGATATCCCCAAATACCATAGCTGGCATAGGTTATTCATGTCTGCTTAGGAAGCCGATCACTGGGTAGTAATTAGGTAAAACCTAATCCTGCTATTTAGATAATTGGGGGAGAAATTCTTCTCTGGGATATGAATGAGAAGCTTATCTAATCTTACCTTATTCCGTTTATTCTGTACTTTTATACTATACTGCAATTTTGTACCCAGTATTATTAATTTGTCTTGATACTTCTTTACCTTATGCTTATGCTAAAAAACACTAGAACTCGCCAGACATTATATCTAACCTATTTTTTTCCTTCTCTTTCTTCCTTTTCCCCTTTAGGTTCTCAGGGTAGTGGATTGCAGCAATGACCGTGACTCTTCGATTCAACTTATATTTGAACTATTTCTTATTCCATGTATTGTTTTGATTTCTGTTTTGTGATTATTATTATGACTCATGAGGGATAAGATTTTTATTGCTTTGTACATGTACTCTAATTCCACGAGATAGATGTTTTATAACCGTATGGTATTTGAAACTGTAATGCGATAATGTTGTTTTACTGATAATAATAAAAGTCTTCTACTGCAGTTTTTTCCGTCTTGTAAATTATAGCCTCTTTATTATTACTCTATACTAATTATGCTTCATAGAACTTAATGCGTCCTCATATGGGTGATATTAAGGGATGTGTATTGTCAAATTTGGTATCAGAGCCTAAGGTTACAAGATCAGAGATTTTTTTTTGAAAATGTATTTTCAATACAAAGAATTTTCAAGAAAAACTAATTTTTTTGAAAGATATATCCCCTCAAGTCAATTACAATATTCCTTCGATCTCTTTCTGAATCCTTGTCTCTTCTCTTTTTAGCACGCCCGGGGATCCTAATTTCCCTGAGGGCATTCCCATTTCGACATGGTTCCGTAGATACGTAGAGGCTATAACACCTGCCAAAGTGCAAGGAAATGTCCCACCCCCAGCTGCAGCTGTGGTAGTTCCACCCAATCCAGTAGTTAACTTCTCTAAGCTTTGTAAGGATTTCTGTGTGATGGGCGACAAGCCATTTAAGAGAATGAAGAGTTACGTAAAGGCTTGCAATTAGCTCAGGGAGACAAAGAATGTGTTTGTATTGTTGGAGCTACACGATAAAAGGAAGATTCAGTTGGCCATTCGGCAGTTGAAAGAAGAAGTATCATATTGGTGGGAGGTGACTCAGGCAAGGCAGATGGTAGCCACGTGGGGTGAGTCTAAGAATTGATTTGAGATGAAATTATTATTACAAGTCGAGGAAGGAATGCAACTGGAGAAGTTTTTAAGTTTGAAGCAAGGAAGTATAAGGGTGAAGGAATATGTTAATAAATTTAATCAATTGGTAAGATTTAGCTTGGATTTAGTAAACACTCCTCACAAGTAGGCTTTAAGATTCGCGAGAGGGTTGAATCAACCTCTTTAAGGACTAGCGTTGACACATATCCCAAAGGAAGCTACTTTCTAGAGATTAGTGTATATGGCTTTGGTGCATGAGGATGGGAAAGAGGACAAACAAGAAGCTAAGACTGAAGAGACCAAACCTAAAACTGAGAAGAAGAAGTGGTAGCCCAAGAAGGATGCAGCAAAGAAGGGAGGAAAAACTGATAAGGCAAAAATTAAGATAGAAGTTAAGTGTCATGGCTATGGAAGTACGGGGAACTTTGTCAGAGACTGTAGGAAGGGTAAGAATGCTTGTTTCAGTTGTGGACAAGTTGGACATTACATCAAAAAGTACTCTAAGAAAGGTTAGAAGGAAGGATCATCTGGAGCTCAAGTTCATGCACTCGAGGCTAGTACTCAAGACCGAGGTAGAAAAATCCTCGTAGAAGGTTTGGTTTCTCTGTTTTACTCTCTTATTAGGACTTTATTCGATTCTAGTGCTTCTCACTCATTCATATCCAATTCTATTATCGTTAGTCTGCACCTAGGTACTTGAATAGTTTCTGATCTTGTTGTAGTCTCAAACCCCATAGGAGGTATGACTCACCTGTCTATGATATGTAGGGGTTTGAGAATTTCCGTTTTGGGCGTTGAGTTTGAACGTGATGCATATGTTCTAGGCTTTATGGGTTATAGGCTTATTCTAGGAATGGATTGGCTAGCCATGTATGGTGTCATCCTTGATTGTGAGAGGAGAGTTGTTAGGCTTCTCACGTTCCATGGTAGAACTTTCAAAAATTCTTGTGACCCATTAGGGTCAATTATGCTTTGTTTCCCAGATTCCCTTAATGCTTTTGTTGATGATCCTAGTTCAGTGCCCATTTTCAGAGTTTTTCTAGACACATTAAATGAGGTGAGAGGATTACCTCCTAGATGAGAGAAATAATTATGAATATATCTAGTGGAGAATGCAAAGTCTGTTGTTTTACCAGTGCGCCACATTGTTCCTAGAGAAAGGAGGGAGCTCAGTAAGCAAGTGGGTGAGTTACTCAAGAAACGATTCATTAGACGGAGAATTTCTGGGTAGGGGTAACTAGTCGTCTTTGCAACCAAGGCAGATGTGTGACGGGCCGCCCCGCACCAGCCGACATTTCCAATGAAAGTGCGTTGTGCCGATGTCCAACCAGCACGGGATGGTCGCTAAAAAAGGAAAAGAAGGGAATTTGAACTAGCAAGGAACCTGTATAATGTCTCACAACGCATGGAATAAAATATAATAATAACATACTTGACATAAAACAGGCGAGACAATGCATAAGCTGAAAACTGAACCATAATAGCAGCGGAAAATTCAAAATATAGCTTATGTTCCACATCATCATAATTACAACTTTTCAAACTGTCTCTAAAGAAAAATAAAAAAGGTAAACTAAGAATGCCCAAAGTAGTGACTAGCAGCGACACAGGGAGAATATCTATATATATCATACGTGGAAGCCTCCTGCTCGTCTCCGGATCAGCTACTCGTGCATAACCAGCAAACCTGTCTCTAGTCTGCCTGTTTAAGAGAACCCAAAGTAATAAGAAGAGACATAAAACTCTGGGTCAGACAAAATTCTGGTATGAGCGATAAGCAGCAAAACATAACAATAACAGGTATACTAAACCATACCTAAACCTGGACCAGCAACCAAAGAGTTAGCACAACAAGATGTACAATACTCTAAGATGACACTAACATATGATGTAAAGATAACGGGGGTGGGGGTGTGCATGTCATAGTGATGTCAAACAATCAAGCATAGCAACCATCCTTACATTTATCACTCAGTGCGTGAAGCGTACGATGTCACCGCTTTGATCACCCAAATTGTAATAACCCGTAAATTCTGAACCAATTTAAAAAATTTATTTTGGCAATTTTAATGAATTTTGAATGTTTAGAATGAATTATTTTAAATAATAACGACAAGAATTTTGAATAGAATTAGAACGTATATTTTTATATAGATCGTCGTTAGAATATAAATATTTTATTTTAAAATATAAAAGGAATTGAAAATGGCGCGGTAGTTCGAAAATTCGATTTCAAATTTCAAATGAAGGTATAGGATTCAAAATAAACTTGATTTTGGCAAAACCAAAAATATTTGAATCTATTTGAAAATACCTTTCCAACGAATCCGAAAAATCAAAATTTCATAGCGGGAATAAAAAGATATGTCCAATTGAAAATTCAGAATAGCCGCTATGTAATTCTGGCCCTTAAAAATGGAAATTTTGCAAACGAACTCGGTTTTCGATGAAACCACTTTTGTTGGATCCGGTATGTCAAATTATTGCTAGGTTTCAAAATTCATAATTTTTTGAATCAATATGTGAGCATGGCAAAGGAAAACGCGTTTGACCAGTTTCAGTTGATTTTAATCGACTGGAAAATGGCCATTTTTCAAACGGTCTCAGAATTTGACGAAATTAGTTTTGTTTGGACCGTATCGTCGATACGAAGCTAGAAAATGATTTTATGGAATTTTTAGAGTCTGTATGTGGCCCCAGTAAATTGAATTGTGCGTTCAAATTCAATATATAGATTTATATTTTGATTTTGACGGAAACTGATCGAAACGATCGAATCAGCCTACGATACATATCCTCTATAACGACCCGAACTTCCCCATGAAGGAAAGCACGGATTTCTTTGAGGACAAGACGAATCAGAATACAGACAGAAGAACATTTCATTGTTTATTACAACAATTCCATCAAAATACAAGAATATACCGAGTATGAATAAATATTGCACATTTGGTAAATATCAGAGATTTAAATTACATTTAAATACATAGCAGCGGAAAAATAATACAAAACATAACTGAAAGAAATACATGGATACAGAGCTTTCCGAATATCACTTCAGCTATAAACCAGGATCCTGTGAATATAAATCTGCAAAACCCAAACTACTAGCTGCCCGTGTCGAAAATAAGGGCACCCAGAGTTTAGGTTAAAACAATAAACTCCAAATCAGTCATGTGACTGGTGTGAGAACTAAAACAGTTATTTAAAACTTTACTTTAAAAGAGAGTAATTCAAGGGACCACACCATATAACACGGAACGGGTTTCCTCCCAAGAATACTAGTGCATAGAATAAACAACGCAATGCCTTTTGGATAAATGAAACTATTATAAGACCCAAGTCCTATTGCATAATGCAACGCAAGTTGGAGGATAAGGTTTTCCCTTATAATAGCCAAATAATGCTTGATACGTTTAAAACAAATCATTTGATACTATTATAAGTGTATAGTGTCAAAACAACTTCAAATATAAATGTATCAATCCTAGACAGCATAGCATCCCATGCTACTTTGTCACCAATACTAGGTTCTACAAATTAAACCGAATTATCATGTATTGGAAATTGGATTCCATCATGAGTCGAGGCAAGGGGAATGCTCCTCTCCGTTCGAGACACTCTAGCAAATGTCTCAAGACCACACACAACAATCCTTGGAATCGGTTGGCCCGGTCCTCTCTTACTTTTGAGGATTAGTTATTCTTGAACGCACGTTTCCTGGTCCTATCAGACCTATATCCAAGGCGCCTCGCATCCAACAACCACACAGGTAAAAAGTATATAAATGTCAAGGCTGGTAGGTCACTGACATCACCCATAGCTAGAAAGAAACGTCGTGTTCTCCCAACGGTCACTATCCCGTTTTTGACTCATACCGAGGTGTGAGGCTCGCGGATCAACGCTATACACAAAGCTATGCCACACAGGCCGTGCTTTGATCATCAACCACAAGACTTTGCTTTTCAACAGAAGCCTTGATCATTAGCCACTTAGGCATGCCACATAGGCAATTCATGCCATGCGATTGATATCCATCAATATATAACCTCTAAGCTCGTACGTCCCAGAGAAGGGCGTTAAGCAAGAGAATAAATTCTCCACCGCCAAACAGATATATATTTAATAGCGATCAATCACACAGAATAAAATCCAATGTCAGACACACAGTCCATTTACAAGTTCGTTCTGGGTCTGAACGAAACCGAAGGAACCTTATTCCTCGCATATCTATCGATCTCCAAGTACGTCTGGACGATCACCAATTGATTCCCTCCTCTTGAGTGTATAGCCCAATCAATATCATCAACGAATCCTTGCTATGATCACTTTGCCCCCATGGAGTCATGGAGACTCCACTGCACTGATCCATAGGCACTAGTCCTGCTATGTCCACTATGCCCCATGAAGTCATGATGAATCCACTACACTGGCTCATAGCCTTGCTTCGATCACTCTGCCCCATGGAGTAATAGCTACCCCACTACACTGATCTGTATCCTAACATCCGTCTTGGTGGTGAATCAAAGTTATGGACATCGATAACCCCTTTTCACACATCCCGCAGCAAAGTCCAATTCATGAAGTTAACCTATTGGTTTCCATCTGTATCCCGAGTTCTACTTCTTTTTGGACTTCCTTTGCATCTCGAGTTTTGGTCGAATTGGAGTTGGTCTTTAAAAGAGTCGTCGCATAGAAGTAAGAGTATACATCTGGTTCGGTTCGGTACTCCTAACCCATTTCGGTTCGGTGGTCCCAGCCCACGCCTTGATTTGGTTTAGGTATGCGCGGTGCTCCATTCCTCCTTGGTTCGATCCAGTCACACTTACTTGGTTCGGGTCGGTGGTCACCTCCATCCGATTTGATTTGGTTACGATGAACTGATCCTATCCGTTGCTCCAGCTCCTCTTCTCCGATCCAATCCGCAGCCCCTTCCTTGCTCCCTATCCGAACCCAACTCCAACCCTTATGCAAATGGCCTTCCTTCTCACTAAGCTTCCTTTAGTGCAAAGTCCCAGTCCGAATCGAATCCCCCTTGCCCAGTTCTCTTATCCGATTCAAGCCCCATATCCGACCCGATCCGAAACCCTGCACATTTCCTACAACTTTTCCAACGACTATTTTACGCCATATGACGGCGTTTTCGACCATTCTAACTGTTCTAATCAATCACAAAGCATACCATATAGTCATAGCAACATATAGAATTGACCGCAAACACCAAAACAACAATTTGATATGTCAAAACGGATCAAACATACCCAAAACCCATATTTTCCCCTTAAGCATGTTTAAGAAAATCTAATGATAGGATTAGCAAAACTTAACCAAAAAATCCAAACTTCTAACAGAAGATTAAAATAATATTTAAGAATTTTATAAATTTTTCTAGCTTTTTCCGAGCCAAACTTTCGCTAATTAACACTAATTACCCCTAATCAACCGTAATTAGTGGGAAACTATGCAAATCACTCACCTTGGCCATAGACAAACTATAGATATGAAACTATCTCTGATTTGGGTTGGATCTCTATGCAACACAGCAGCTCTATTCCCAATTTGATGCTAATTTTCCTTGATAGAAGTAGATTAGGCTAAAACTTGATTAAACGGTGATTAGAAAGTGATTTGGGTGCTGGAGGCCAATGTTAGCGTTAGGGAAACGTTTTAGGCGTCTAAGAAAATGAAAATAGATCGTTTTCCTACTGTTCTCAGCCTCCCCATAACCCTAATCCCGAAATGGGTTATGGGCCCTCTTGCTAATCTCCCTAATTAGGCCCGATTAAGCTGTTTTTCACCTTCTAAACCTTGTTTCAGCCATATCTCCCAAACAGTGAGTCCGTTTGGGTAATGTGACCACTCTACGAAAAGTAAACCATATTCCGGATCTAATGGAAGTGATTTCAGGTCAAAACTCCTTACCAATGCAAAGTTATGGCCGAAACAAGATCAACTAGGGGCAAAACGTTCATTTAAAAAATCGGTAAAAATCATGAACGTGGGAAATGAATCAAATAGTCATCTCCCAAAGTTACATGGCTATACGACTTCGCATAAAAAAGAAATAAATATTCTATGATTCATGATGCGTAGAATGCAGGTCGTTACATTCTTCCCCCTTAAGAAATTTCGCCCCCGAAATTCCTTAACTAAGAAACAAGTAAAGGATCCCGCACGCATACCAACCATTCACAACAATCAAACATACAAAACAACAAACAAGTCTATCCTAGCATGCAGAAAACTAAATTGCAATTAAAATCTTACCAGGCAAAGAGTTCTGGATACGTCTTCCTAATGCTCTCCTCTGTCTCCCAAGTACAGTCATTCTCATCCTTGCCCCACTGAACTTTGACTAGATCCACCGGTTTCCTTTGAAGTTGCTTCGTAGCGTGCTCGACAATACGAATCGGCTTACGGTTCCCAACCACCTCGGGTTCTACTTCGATATCATCGAACTGATCAGGTGAAATAGTCATATCGGGGTCGTGCACGAATTTCCTTAACTGGGAAACATGAAATACGTTATGAACTCCCACCGTCTTGTCTGGCAAGTCAACTTTATATGCCAAATTCCTAACTTGCTCGAGGATTGGGAATGGACCAACAAATCTTGGTGTTAACTTGCCTCTCCTACCAAATCGTATCACGCTATTTAATGGAAAAATCTTGACAAACACCAATTCGCCAATGGAGAATTTCAAATCTCTTCTCCTCTTATCAGCATAACTCTTCTGCCTATCTTGGCCAACCTTCATTCGTTGTCGGATAACCTTGATCTTATCTGAGGTTTCTCTTATCACATCTGGCCCAAGCACAAACTTCTCACCAGTTTCTAACCAACATGAACGTGAGTTGCTACAAAGCTTCAAATGGAGCCATACCAATACTGGACTGATAACTATTATTATATGCAAACTGTACTAGATGCAAATGGTCATCCCATGATCCATCAAAATCCAATATGCAAGCTCTCAAGAGATCTAATACTTGGTTCACCCTCTCTGTCTGACCGTCGGTTTGAGGATGGTACGTGGTATTGAGATATAATTCTAACCCTAGAGCCTCTTGTAAGCTCTTCCAAAACTCACTAGTAAACAAAGGGTCTCGGTCACTCACAATGCTTTTAGGTACTCTATGAAATCTCACTACCCACTTCATATATAGTTCCGCTAACTTAGCATCCGTTCTATTCGACTTGACGGGTATAAAACTTGCACTCTTGGTCAATCGGTCCACAATCACCCAAATGCGATCATGGCCCAATCTAGTTCTTGGTAACCCATTAATGAAATCCACTGAGACTTGTTCCCATTTCCATTCTGTAATTTCCAATGGTTGCAATAAACCACTAGGCTTCTTTTGCTCAGCTTTAACTAGCTGCCAATTCATGCATTTGGATATAAACATCCCAACGTCTATTTTCATCCCTTCCCAGTAGTAGGTCTACCTCATATCTCGATACATTCTGTTACTTCCGGGATGTAAGGTCAGTTTCGAGTGATGACATTCTCTAAGCACTTCATCTCTCAATCCATTGACATTTGGCACAAATAGTCTTCTATTCTTTCTAAGCCATCCGTCTTGATCAAGCACATTCTTGTTCATCTCCTTGTCGATACCCATATCTAACTCGGAGATGATTTACAATAGGTTCGGATCGTCCCTCTGACTGGAACCAATCCGCTCAATCAAAGTGGGTCTAATCGTCAAACTTGCTAATACTTCTGGATCCAATTCGCACTTTTGTCTGAAATCAAACCCAGCGATGTTCTCCAGTTGCTTCCATTCCAGAAACATAGCCCCTAAACTGGCTTGTCTTCTACTCAATGTATCAGCTACTGCATTGCCTTTTCCTGGTGTATATGCAATATCGAAATCGTAGGAAGCCAAGAATTCTAACCATCTTTGCTGTCGAAGGTTTAGATCCTTCTGAGAGAAAAGATATTTTAACGATTTATGATCGGTAAACAACTCGAATCTTTCTCCCAAGAGATAATGTCTCCACATCTTCAATGCAAACACAATCGATGCCAATTCCAAAACATGGGTAGGATATCTTTTCTTATGCGGTTTTAGTTGCCGACTAGCATAAGCTACAACCCTACCTCCTTGCATCAATACAACACCTAGTCCAGTACCACAGGCATCTATGTATACCGTCATCTCTTCATTCCCTTTAGGAATGACTAACACTGGTGCACATGTCAACTTTTCCTTTAGACTCTTAAATGAATTCTCGCACTTTTCATCCCAAACAAAAGTTTTATTTTTCTTGGTCAACGGTGCCACTATCTTGGAGAAGTCTTGGATATATTTACGATAATATCCAGCTAATCCCAAGAAACTTCTTACGTCTGTTGCATTCTTGGGCGTAGACCAATCTTGTACCGTAGCCACCTTTGCAGGGTCCATTGCATTACCACTTTATGAAACAACATGGCCCAAGAATCTCACTTCCCTCCTCCAGAAGTGACACTTAGAAAACTTTGCTTTCATTTGTTGTTTTCTTGACACCTCCATCACTATCTTCAAATGTTCCTTGTGTTCTTCCTCTATTCTCGAGTAGATAAGTATGTCATCCACGAACACAAGAACAAACTTATTCAATTGATCTCGGAATACTCTATTCATAATATCCACAAAATATGCCGGTGCATTTGTCAACCCGAATGGCATGACCAGCCACTCATAGAATCCAGACGGCGTCCAAAAGGCCGTTTTAGCTATACTCTCAACTTCCACCCTAAGCTGATGAAAACTTGTCGCGAGATCCAACTAGGATAACATTCTCGCGCCTCTCAACTGATCAAACAAATCATTTATCCCCGGTAGAGGATACTTATTCTTCCTTGTCACCTTATTCAACTCGCGGTATTCCACACACAATCGAAGGGAACCATCTGCCTTGGTAGCAAACACAATTGGTGCTCCCCACTCAGAGACACTTCTTCAGATAAATCATTTCTTCAAAAGATCGCTTACTTGCACCCCGAGCTCTCGCTACTCCCTTGGCGCATACGACGAAGTGGCATCACTATAGGCCTGAAATCTTTCACTAAATCAATTCGAAACTCAATCTCTCAGTGTGGTGGAAGTTCGATCACTTCCTCGAAGATGTCCGGCTACTGGCCAGCCACGGGCACATCTGACAACTCATCATGCGGGATGTCGAGGGAATTTAGAAAACTAGCCATTACCCCATCACTAGGTAGACCACCAAACACTACCCTTCGCCCATCATCCGCTCTAACTGTCACCAAAAAGCCCTCATAGTCTACCACCACCCCGTATCTTTGGAGCCAATCGACTCCCAAAATAATGCCAAACCCAGTAAAGCCCAAAACAATGCAATCACAAACAAACATGCATCCATGACTCGATAAGACCACATTATGACAAATCATGCTAAGACTAATCGAACCACCAATCAGGATCGTCACTGCTAAAGGTCTATCGACTATCTCGGGTTCCAGTCCCAACCTATCTACCAGGTCACTAGATATAAAGGAACGGGAAGCTACGGTATCAAACAATACTTGAACAGGAACATCATAAACAGAAAGCATACCTTGAATAACGACATTCTTTCCTTTCTCCACTGTGGTTGTGGCATTTGACGAAGAAGGAACAACATTAAGAGCAAATGATTTCACAATCTGCTTCTCTTTAGGGGGTTGCGGAGACTTATCTTTGTAATGTCCCACTTGGCCACAGTTGAAGCACTTCCTGTCCGCTGTCTTTGCTCGACATTCTTTAGCATAATGGCCCTTCTTGCCATAGTTAAAGCATTCAACATCTTTCTTGCTCATTTTATGACCATCCTTAGCTTGTTTCTAACTCTGCTTCCTTTTATTCTGAGAATTATTCTTGCCTCCACCGCTTGCTTGCGGCTTTGGTCCCTTTGTAGATGCAATAGCGACTTCAGTCTTGGGTTTAGGATCTCTGACCTCGATGTTTTCCCCACAATCGATTCAAACGTCTCATCGGTGTGGTTAATAAGCCTTTCCCCCAAGTACTGATCTAAGCCTGTTATGAACTTCTCGTTCTTCTTCTCGGGAGTGTCAATAAGAGATAATCCATACTTCGACAAAGTATCGAACTCAGCGATATACTCCGAGACTCCTCGACCATTCTGCTTAAGTTCCAAGAACTTCCTAAACAATTCTGATTTTTGAGCAACTGGGATAAACTTTTCACTGAATTGGGCCTTAAACTAATCCCATGTAACTTGATCCTCTGGAGTAGCTGCCTTAATAGCATTCCACCAATTCATCGCCCGTCCTTGCAGCTGACGGGATGCTAGCTTTCTCTTCATCGCATCCTCGATACCCAAGTCTTCGAAGATACGCTCACAGCCATCCAACCAATCTTAAACTTCTGTAGCCGATTCCGTTTCGTTGAACGGCTTCCCACCAAGACTAGTGTAATCCTTGCAAAGCTTGATGAAATTGGCTCTAGGCACCTGCACCGCTGCACCGCCACCATTTGCAGCATTGGGAACCGCTCCTTGCACATTCCTAAGCATCTCTCTCATGAAGATAGTCAACATCGTCCTCATATCAGGAGCATTCCCATTATTAGCTCCTTTACCAGTACCCCTCGTGTATCGGCTCATCGTTCAATCTGTAAAGAAAAGCGAATAACCATCTCTTCAGTGGTGCCAGTGCAATGCGACTTCATCCTTAAATATACTAATAGTATATATATAGCTTTTGAAAACCAAAATATCACAAATACGCGCTCTCATATACATACTATCTCTCTCGTTCCTTTCCCTAGGTTAACTACGCAACCTAGAGCTCTGATACCAAATGTGACGGCCCGCCCAGCACTAGCCGACATTTCCAATGAAAGTGCGTTGTGCCGATGTCCAACCAGCACGGGACGGTCGCCAAAAGAAGGAAATTTGAACTAGCAAGGAACCGATAGAATGTCTCACATCATATGGAATAAAATATAATAATAACATACTTGACATAAAACAGGCGAGATAGTGCATAAGCTGAAAACTGAACCATGATAGCATCGGAAAAATCAAAATACAGCTTATGTTCCACATCATCATTATTACAACTTTTCAAATTGTCTCTAAAGAAAAATAAAAAAGGTATACTACTAATGCCCAAAGTAGTGACCAACAGTGACACAGGGAGAATATATATATATATCATACGTGGAAGCCTCCTGCTCGTCTTCGGATCAACTACTCGTGCATAACCAGCTAATCTGTCTCTAGTCTACCCGTTTAAGAGCACCCAGAGTAATAAGAAGAGACATAAAACTTTGGGTCAGACAAAAGTCTGGTATGAGCAATAAGCAGCAAAACAGAACAATAATAAGTATACTAAACCATACCTAAACCTGGACCTGCAACCAAAGAGTTAGCACAACAAGATGTACAATACTCTAAGGTGACACTAACATATGGTATAAAGATAACGGGAGTGGTGGTGTGCTTGTCATAGTGATGTCAAACAATCAAGCATAGCAACCATCCTCACATCTATCACTCAGTGCGTAAAGCATATGATATCCACCGCTTTGATAACCCAAATCCTTGCTATGGTCACTTTGCCCCCATGGAGTCATGGCAACTCCACTGCAATGATCCATAGCCACTAGTCCTTGCTATGTCCACTCTGGCACATGAAGTCATGACGACTCCACTGCATTAGCTCATAGCCTTGCTACGATCACTCTGCCCATGGAGTAATAGCTACCCCACTGCAATGATCTGTAGCCTAACATCCGTCTTGGTGGTGAATCAAAGCTATGGACGTCGATAAACCTTTTGCACACGTCCCGTAGCAAAGTCCAATTAATGAAATTACCCTGTTGGTTCCCATTCGGATCTCGAGCTTTACTTCCTATTAGGACTTCCTTTGCATCTTGGGTTTTGGTCGAATTGAAGTTGGTCTTCAAAAGAGTCGTGTGAAAGTAAGAGTATACATCTGGTTCGGTTCTCCTAACCCGGTTCGGTTCTCCTAACCCGGTTCGGTTCGGTGGTCCCAGCCCACACCTTGATTTGGTTTAGGTATGCGCGGTGCTCCATTCCTCATTGGTTCGGTCCAGTCACACTTACTTGGTTCGGGTCGGTGGTCACCTCCATCCGGTTCGATTTAGTTACGACGAACCGATCCCATCCATTGCTCCAGCTCCTCTTCTCCGATCCGATCCGCAGCCCCTTCCTTGCTCCCTATCCGAACCCAACTCCAACCCTTATGCAAATGGCCTTCCTTATCGCCAAGCCTCCTTTAGTGCCAAGTCCCGATCTGAATCAAATTCCCCTTGCCCAGTTCTCTTATCCGATCTGAGCCCCATATCCGACCCGATCCGATCCGAAACCCTGCACATTTCTTGCAACTTTTCCAGCGACTGTTTTACACTACACGACAGCGTTTTCGACCATTCTAACTATTCTAATCAATCACAAAGCATGCCATATAGTCACAGCAACATATAGAATTGACCACAAACACCAAAACAACAATTTGATATGTCAAAATGGATCAAACATACCCAAAACCCATATTTTCCCCTTAAGCATGTTTAAGAAAATCTAATGATAGGATTAGCAAACCTTAACCAAATAAACCCAAACTTCTAACAGAGGCTTAAAATAATATTTAAGAATTTTACAAATTTTTCTAGATTTTTCTAAGCCAAACTTTCGCTAACTAACACTAATTACCCCTAATCAACCGTAATTAGTGGAAAACTATGCAAATCACTCACCCTGTCCATAAACAAACTATAGATCTGAAACTATCTCTGATTTGGGTTGGATCTCTATGCAATACAGCAGCTTTATTCCCAATTTGATGCTAATTTGCCTTGATTAGATGTAGATTAGGCTAAAACTTGATTAAATGGTGATTAGAAGGTGATTTGGGTGTTGGAGGCCATTGTTAGGGTTAGGGAAATGTTTTAGGCGGCTAAGAAAATGAAAATAGATCATTTTCCTACTGTTCTCAGCCTCCCCATAACCCTAATCCCGAAATAGGTTATGGGCCCTCTTGCTAATCACCCAAATTAGGCCCGATTAAGCTGTTTTTCAACTTCTAAACCTTGTTTCAGCCATATCTCCCAAACAATGAGTCCTTTTGGCTAATGTGACCATTGTACGGAAAGGTAAACCATCATCTGGATCTAATGGAAGTGGTTTCAGGTCAAAAGTCCTTACCAATCAAATGTTATGGCCGAAACAAGATCAGCTAGGGGCGAAACGGTCATTTAAAAATCGGCAAAAATCATGAAGATGGGAAATGACCCCATTGTCATCTCCCAAAGTTACATGGTTATATGACTTCACATGAAAAAGAAATAAATATTCTACGATTCCCTGATGTGTAGAATGCGGGTCGTTACAAGATGGCTCTCTCCATCTATACGTGGACTACAAGGAATTAAATAAGCTCACCAAAAAGAATAGACACCCACTCCCGCAGATAGATATTGCCTTGTTTGACCAGTTAGTGTGCGTCGGTTTTCTCATAGTTGGATCTAGGCATCAGTTTTCATAAGCTTAGGGTAGCAGATGACGATATACTTTCAGGACTACCAACAGATTCTTTGAGTGGCTAGTCATGCCTTTTGGGTTGACCAATGCACCTGCATACTTTGTAGATTTGATGTGTCGGGTAATTAGGGACTACGTAAATAAGTTTATAGTAGTTTTTGTAAATGATATTCTGGTTTTCTTGAGGAACAAGAAAGAGAATGCCATAAACTTAGGAGAAGTTCTTTACACTCTCAAATCTCATTAGCTAAAGGCTAAGATGTGTCATTTCTGACAAAAGGAAGTAAAGTTCCTTGGGCATCTTGTCTCCAAGGATGGAGCCTGCAAAGGATGTTGCAGTTCAAGATTGGAAAGCCCTTAAAAATGCAATAAAGATTAGGAGTTTCTTGGGATTTGCGGGTTAATACATAAAGATCATTAAGGACTTTGCATGGATCTCAGCTCCGCTTACCCATTTGACGAAAAATAGTCAATTTTTTACTTGGGATAGAGATTGCAAGGACGCATTCTTGAGATTAAAGAAAGCTGTTACATCAGCTCCAATTCTGACTCTTCCTGATGGTACCAAGATGTTAACCCTTTGTATGAATGCTTGCGGCATGGGTTTAGGTGTTGTGCGATGCAGGAAGGTAGGGTAGTCTGCTACGGGAGTAGACAGTTGATGGTTCATGAGAAGAACTATCCTGCCTACGATTTGGAGTTGGCGGCAATAGTGTTTGCACTCAAGTCTTGGAGCCACAACTTACTCAGTAAGAGGTTCGAGCTTTATATAGATCACAAGTCTCTCAAGTATTTGTTTTCGTAGAAAGATCTCAATTTATGACAAAAGCATTGGATGGAGTTCCTTGCGTCTTATGAATTTGAGACAATGTATACCCCAGGGAAGGGGAATGTGGTTGCGGACGCATTGAGTAGGCAAAGCTGACCTTGAATCCTTTATTCGTAGAGTGGCAGAGCTTGGAGTTTATCTTGTCATTTGATTTTAGAGCATCTGCGGATTTTACACCTTGTTTGTCGGCATCGTTGGAGATGAGACCTACTCTTTTTGAGCGCATTGGACCCAATCAGAGCGAGGATCACCAGTTAGTTGGCATCTTGGATCAACTCAATAGAGGAGAGACCTCTAGCCACCATGCTAGAGATTATGTGGATGAGAAGGGGTGGCTACATCGAGATGGGAGGTTTTATGTACCTAGAGTTGGTGATTTGTTGAGGTCAGTTCTAGAGGAGGCTCATCACTCTCGGATGACTATCCACTCAGGTGGTGGCAAGATGTGCAGAGACATGAAGAGAGTTTTTCATTGGACTGGTATGAAAAAGGACATGGTAGAGTATGTGGCCCGATGTTTGACTTGTCAGCAAGTAAAGGATGAACAAAGAAAACCTGGTGGAGTGCTTCAACCTTTAGACATACCACAGTGGAAGTGGGAGAGTGTTTCTAGGCAGCACTAGTATATGGGATGTAGTTGACAAATTGACTAAGAGCGCTCACTTTATCCCAGTCAAGAGCAAGAGGATGACAGTTTGATTGGCATCAGTATAACTTAAAGAGATTGTTTGACTTCATGGTGTACTGAAACGACCCAAACTTCCCCTTTCGAGAAAGCCCGGATTGAGTTAAGAACACGACACATCAAAATATAAAACAACAGAACATTTCATTGTTATTACAACAATTTACATTAGAGTACAAGAATATATCAGAGTATGAGTACATGATACAAATTGGAAATACAATATCAAAGATTTAAAAATTACATAGCAGCGGAAAATAAGACATAAGTATAATGCATAGCGGACAAGCTTTCTGAATATAGCTCCAGATGTAATCCAGGATCCTGTTAAATAGAAATCTGCAAAACCAAAACTACTGACTGCCCGTGTGGAAAATATGGGCACCCAGAGTTTAGAAAGGAATAATAAACTCCATGTCAGTCATGGGACTGGTATGAGAACTCAAAAACGGTCATTAATTTGATTTCAAAGTTAGGTAAATCAAGGGACCACACCGTATAACATGGAACGGGTTTACCCCCCAAGAATACCAGTGCATAAATAAACAACGCAATGCTAATTTAAGAAAAATGAAGCTATTATAAGACTTAGGTCCCATCACACAATGCAACGCAAGCCGGAGGATAGAGTTTTACCTTATAATAGCCAAATATGCTTGGTATGCGAAATTTTTCTTTCACTATTACTATAAGTGCATGGTGTAGAAATCAATTTCGAATGTAAATGTATCAATCATAGACGGCATAAGTGCCCCATCCCACTATGTCGCCATATACAGGTTTACAATTAAAACCGTAAAGCTCGTATTGGAAAGTTGGATTTCCATCATGATGGCTCATGATTCGAAAGATCTATCGCGTAGTGCAATACTCCACAGCTTACGTCATAGGCATGCGAAAACACCATAATGCACATCCGGATTCTTGGGAAATCAAGCATCACTACGGCTTACGTACCGGCGAGAGAAAGCACCGCTTACTCTATCCCTATATGGGAATCGGGGGAAATGCCCTATCCCTCATCTTGGTCGACCGAATCCATACTAGTATCGAAAGCATACCGATCTGACCATCAGTTCACCATCATATCGGGGTGTGAGGCTAGCGAAGTCACGCTACACAAAGCTATGCTAAATTAAAGTAGTGCTTTGATCATTATCCAAAAGTCTCTCTTTTCAACAAAAGCCTTGATCCATGCATCTTAGCATGCCACATTGTCAATCCATACCATACCATTGATTTCTGCAATATATAACCTCTGAGCTCATACGTCTCAGAGAAGTGTGTTAAGCATGAGAATAAATTCTCCACCACCAAACAGATATATATTAGCAGAGATCAACGAATACAGCATAAAAGGAATACCACGTCAGACATACCATCCATTTACAAGTCCGTTCTAGATATGAACGAAATCGGAGGCACCTTATTCAACGTCCCATATGTACAATACAGAAGAGAGGCCCTCGCATATCCAAACAATCAACAAGTACGTCTGGACGACCACCACTGTAGCCCCTTCAAGGTAGCTACTCCAATCATGGGCATCAGTAGCAACTCATCCATTCGATGTGAAGATCGTCGGTCTTGCACCATCTTCAATCTCTTTGACTATTATTCGTCATATTCATTATTCAGAATGGGTTAAACCCGGTCTTTCCGAATAACTCGCGTAATTTATAATCAAGTGCTATAAAAACATATTCTATGCCTCATTCCAATTCAGAATATTCTTTTAATAAATTATTCACATTTTAAGGCAAAAGTTCCCATTGATTTTATCAAAGATATATCCATTTAAATTTATCCTTTTAATCTCAAAAATCATTACTTGATGATTATTTGAATTTAAGAAATTAATCTTATTTTTAACTGGGTTAAAGAACTAATGTCTTTTAAAAACATTGTTCATGATAAACCCAAATCTTCTTCCATTAACTATGGAATCCTCATGGAAATCATAACGGCGTACAATCGATATAAATTCTCGTATGAAACTAATGATATAATTGGAATAGTAGCAATGCCCTTTTAAATTCCATATATAGTATCGGTCTTCTTCCACAGGAGCTCATCTTGATTATTGCCAAATCGAATTACATTCAATTCCAATTTAATGTATTAAATTGGAAAACTTTACTTTGGAAAATTCCCATTTAAATCTTAATAAAATATTTATAACTTGCAAATTATTTCTTCACTGTTAATTGGGTTAAAGATCAAATGTTTTTTGAAACATTGTTCACGATAAACCCAAAAATCCAATTCTTTTATTCATTTCCAATTTAATATAAATTAATTGGTAAAATTTCCTAAAATTTAATTAAAAGATTTATTCTAAACTGGTTTTAAGAACAGTGTTATTAAAGACACCATTCACGACAAACCCAAAATCCCATTTGGTATTAAATGTTAGGTTCTGAATAAAAATTATATTGGCTTATATTCAATATCAAATTCTGAAACCAACAGATATTGTATTGGGAATAACGATATATATATATATATATCTTCCAAATTCCCATAACAATATCTGTATAATCCCGGAACCCAATATCGAAATATTCCAGAGATAATTTCCATTCAAATCCATTCCAATATATATAAATATATATAGGAAAATTCTGGTTATTTTAAAACCGTTCTCAAATCAAATTTATTTATTTCTTAAAAAATAATTAATTTATTATTCTAGTTAATAACTAGTTCATTTTGATAAAAATGTATTTTTATCTTTATAAAATTGGAATTTTTCATCAAAAGTCTTTCCAAATCATTTATTATGATTTTACATAATTATTCCGTATTTTTAATAATTTTATTATCGCCCGTACTGTCGGTTTCCTATAATGGCCACCGAACTGCATCCATAGCGATCTTTTCTAAAATTGAACTGGACATATCTCCAAATCGAACCGTTAGATTTCAAATCTCTTGCATTCATTGGAAAGTTCTTTTCGATACGAACCCATCGGTTCTGGTTTTAGGAGAATATGACGGTCGGATCTCCCGTAATGTCAATTTGAAGTTAATGGTCGAAATTCGCAAACGGTCGCTATGTAGCCAGTTCTATTCAGGCCATTATATATGTATATATATATATAATATTATATGTATTTCATCGATTTC
Organism: Allium sativum; assembly: GCA_030737875.1. Taxonomy (NCBI): domain Eukaryota; kingdom Viridiplantae; phylum Streptophyta; class Magnoliopsida; order Asparagales; family Amaryllidaceae; genus Allium; species Allium sativum. The sequence continues at coordinate 929,391,028 of CM060922.1, read as the reverse complement.
CATTTATAATGTATCTATTCAATAATTTATTATTTCATTTTAAAATAATTTCAACTTCATTTTCAATTTTATATCAAAACTGAATATACTTATCCAAATGATGAATATTTTGATGAATCATACTTACATTAAAAATGTAATTTTTAATGTTACAACATTTTTATTCAAACAATGAATATTTTAATGATTCATACTTACATAAAAAATGTAATTTTTAATATTGAAATATTTTTATGCAGACTTGAATCTTTTTCACCATTCCTTATATACAATAAAAATGAATTTTTTTTATTGTTAAACCTTTTTATTTCAATCACTGAATTTTTTTCTTTATTTCTACATGTACAATAAAAATGTAAATTCAATCGTTAACATATTTTCATTTCAAACAAATGATCATTTTCATATTTTCTATATATTAATGATTTACATTTTAATAAATAAAATCTCTTTACTAAATCAAACATACAATAAAAATATAATTTTTATTGTCTAATCTTTTTATTGAATCTTGATTCTTTTTTAATGATTTTATAATACAATAAAAATGAAATTTTCATTATATTAAACATTTTATTTAAAACATTGAATATTTTCAATCATTTCCACCTACACAATAAAAATGTATATTTTTATTATTAACATATTCTATTTCAAGCAATGAATATTTTGTTTATTCATACATACAATGAAAATGTATTTTTATCATATAAACATTTTCTTTCCAAAACAACGAACATTTTATTGGTTCATACATTCAATAAAAATGATATTTTTATTATTTAAATATTTTTATTCAACACATGAATATTATTTTAAAATATTCTTTATTTTCCAAATTGGAATGCGACCCAAACAATTACCATATAATGTTATTTATATGGATTTTATACATCGCATGTATACAACAATAATGATAAACAATCATTAAAAATCCATACAACATCCAGAGTGCATTTTACAACTGTGTGAGCATTAAAATAAATAAATAACGCTCATTACAGACTGTCAATCCGTCGATTGATATACAACTAAATATTGGGAATCGTGTATGTCAAATATCATCCCAATACCCGTGTGGGGTTTTCAAACAACAACAATTTATTTATTTGGGCAGTTGGATGATGTGTAAAATTTATCGTCCCAATCAAATCAGATAAATGGGTGTACATATACATTTGCCCGACTTCTAAATGAATATTCTATTTCTTTTCAAGATAATTTTATGCCATTCATATATATACATTAAAAATTATACTTTTAACGATAAAATATTTTATTCAACATATGAATATTTTATTCAACATATGAATATTTTATTTAGTTCATTTCACACCACAATCACATCATAATACAATCCAAACAAACAATCATGGTTTCAATCAAAGGTGTCGGGTGCTACTAAGCACCGTCTGCCTCCTAATATACATTTAACTGTAAAATAAATAAAGTGAAAAGGAGTTCTAACCTTCGGTTTCCACTCCGCTAGTTTAATTTCTGAATTTCTGAACAATTTGGATTTCCCCGAAATTCCAACGCAATCTTTTTCACGTTGTTCACAGTAAAAAAAATCATATTTTTAATATAATGTTTATATGTTTAAAAATCGCATTTTTAAACAATGATATTTATAAATAAAAATCATATTTTTCTATACAATGAAAATTCATATTTTTCTATACGGTAAAAAATCATATTTTTCTTTACACTATATATAAAAAGATTACATTTTTAAACTATTCTATATATTTTTAAAAATTCCTATTTTAATTTCAAAGTTATTTCTATTGAAATCCATGTTTTTAAAACAAAGCATTTATAAATAAAAATCACAATTCTATAACATTATATATATTAAAAATCTCATTTTTTAACAAGGCTATTTTATTTAACAAAATCATATTTATAAAAATCTTATTTTTATTTCTAAAAGGAATGCTAATTTCATTTTAAAAGTAAAGCTATTTTATATATTTTAAAAGTAATGTTATTCATATATTTATATATTTTAAAATAATAACTCCAAAGCTAAATAATAACTCATTTATAACTCCAAATCAAACCCAACGACTGTCGCCCCCAGCCAGGTACCTCTTTTTCGGACACAATGGAATATGTTTCGTAAGCCAATTCAATCGTTTCGATCAGTTTTCGCCTAAATTAAAATATAAATCAATATATATTAAATTTAAACGTACATTTTAAATTTACCAGGGCCACATACTGACTCTAAAAATTGCAGAAAAAATATATTTAGCTTTGTTTTGATGATACGGTCCTAAAAAAATAAATTTGTCGAATTTGGAGACCGCTTGAAAAATGACCATTTTTTGGTCGATCCAATTTGATTGAAATTGACAAAACACGTTTTCTTTTGCCATGCTCACATATTGATTCCAAAATTATGAAAATTGGAATCTATCTATAATTTGACATTTTGGATCCAACAAAAGTGGTTTCATCGAAAATGGAGGTCGTTTGCCAAAATGGCTATTTATACTATTAATATATATAAATTCCATAGCAACTATTTCAAAATTTAAATTGGCCATAACTTTTTATTCCCGTGATGAAATCTAGATTTTTCAGATTTGTTGGAAAGATGTAATTAAACAGATTTAAATATTTTTGGTTTCACTAAAATCCGATTTATTTTGGATCCTATACATTCATTTGAAATTTGAAATCGAATTTTCAAACTACCGCGCCATTTTAAACTCGTTTTATAATTAAATTAAATTTTTTCATTCTAACTTCAATTTAAATAAATTTTTAGTTGTTATTATTTAAAATAAATCATTTTTAATATTCAAAATCCACTAAAATTATTAAAATAAAAATGTTAAATTTGTTCTGAAAATCCGGGTTGTTCCAATCTCCCCCACTTAAAATCTTTTCGTCCTCGAAAAGGAACGGAGCTGAAAGTTGTTTAACCAACCAACTCAACTTCATTCTTCAACTTTTCAGTTTCTAAGAATTTTCTAATTCTTCAAAAATTTGGCTAACACCCTAAAGTTTGAAAAATTTCGCCGTAACCTCCTTTGTACGGGTTGATATTTAAAACCGCAATTAGCCACGCAGGCCCTCATCAATCCAAAAGAAAAAGAAAAAGCCAAGCGGCTAGCCAATCGGCTCATAAAATCATCAAATCCAAACAAAACAGTAAATATGTACCTATTTGTCGGGCATACAATTTTATTCCTCTTCTCTAGCCTCCTTGCTATGACCTGTTCAATATATATGCATGTACATGTACGCAATTTCAATAAATTTTCAATACAGTTCAATATTTGATTCCATTTGGCTAAATTTACCTCTCATTTATATATTGGTTAAATTAATTATCATTCCAATATTTAAATTAGTTAAACTACTAATCAAGCATCACAACCAGCAATCAATTAGTTGGTTAAATTTTCAAACAAATATCTGCATATATATATATATATTTGAAAATCATATTTTGATGCCAAATCACAGCAATAACCCTGTCTAGATTTGGTTCTCACACCAGTCGATTGGAAATATATAGATATTCCACTTTCAAAACTCGAACATAAATACTGAAGATGTCTAAACCATCCCTAGAATCATCTCCGGGTAACTAGAGTGTGATTCTATATCTACCCAGTATATTTGAGACTTCGTACACACGCTAACTAGGCGTATATGCAAAATCTTCATATGCTCGATTATCCAAATTCAATATAAAATAAATAATCAAATACGTTTAATAAGATTTAAATTTTCAAAACAAAATTTCTTTACATTTTTATTTTAAAAATAACACTCTTTGGACTCATTTTAGGATACTACTGATCCCATCTCTAACGACTCATTCTTATTGGATATTACTAATCCAATCTCTGATGAATTCTTTTGTTCGACGCTAATGTGTCTTGTTCTCGAGCTCTGTAAACCAAAGCTCTAATACCAAATGAAACGACCCAAACTACCCCTTTCGGGAAAGCCCGGATTGAGTTAAGAACATGGCACATTAGAACACAAAACAACAGAACATTTCATTGTTATTACAACAATTTACATCATAGTACAAGAATATATCAGAGTATGAGCACATATTACAAATTGGAAATATAATATCAGAGATTTAAAAATTACATAGCAGCGGAAAATAAGACATATGTATAATGCGTAGCGGACAAGCTTTCTGAATATAGCTCCAGTTGTAATTCAGGATCCTGTTAAATAGCAATTTGCAAAACCAAAACTACTGGCTGCCCGTGTGGAAAATATGGACACCCAGAGTTTAGGACGGAACAATAAACTCCAGGTCATTCATGGGACTGGGAACTCAAAAACAGTTATTAATTTGACTTTAAAGTTAGGTAAATCAAGGGACCACCACGCCGTATAACATGGAACGGGTTTACCCCCAAGAATACCAGTGCATAAATAAACAACTCAATGTTAATTTAAGAAAAATGAAGCTATTATAAGACTCAGGTCCCATCACACAATGCAACGCAAGTCGGAGGATAGAGTTTTACCTTATAATAGCCAAATATGCTTGGTATGCGAAATTTCTCTTTTATTATTACTATAAATGCATAGTGTAGAAATCAATTTCGAAGGTAAATGTATGAATCATAGACGACATGAGTGCTCCATCCCACTATGTCGCCATATATAGGTTAACAATTAAAACCACAAAGCTCATATTGGAAAGTTGGATTTCCACCATGATGGCTCTTAATTCGAAAGATCTATCACGTAGTGCAATACTCCACGGCTTACGTCGCAAGCATGCGAAAACACCGTAATGCATATCCACACTCTTGGAAAATCAAGCATCACTGCGGCTTACGTCCCGGTGAGAGAAAACACTGCTTACTCTATCCCTATATGGGAATTGGGGGAAATGCCCTATCCCTCATCTCGGTCGACCGAATCCATACTAATATCGAAAGCATACCGATCTGACCATCAGTTCACCATCATATCGGGGTGTGAGGCTCGCGAAGTCACACTACACAAAGCAATGCTAAAATAAAGTTGTGCTTTGATCATTATCCACAAGGCTCTGCTTTTCAACAAAAGCCTTGGTCCATGCATCTTAGCATGCCACATTGTCAATCCATACCATACCATTGATTTCTGCCAATATATAACCTCTGAGCTCATACGTCTCAGAGAAGGGTGTTAAGCAAGAGAATAAATTCTTCGTCACCAAACAGATATATATTAGCAGAGATCAATGAATACAACGTAAAAAGTAATACAACGTCAGACATACCATCCATTTACAAGTCCGTTCTGGGTCTAAACGAAATCAGAGGCACCTTATTCCTCATCCCATATGTCCAATACAGAAGAGAGGCCCTCGTGTAACACCCCACGCCCGCTATGGTCACTCTATAAGGGAATGCCATAGCATCGGTGGAGTATTTTAGTGAATATAGAACATAAAAATTACAACAAGACAGATATAAATAGTACTTGAAGTTTAAAACATCATCTCATAACAGCGGAAGTAAACATGTCTGGTTACATCATAAAACCAAAATAAAAGTCAAGTACAATATCCATCAAAATAAAGAAGTACATAATCCCACTCTCTCATACAATAGCCAGGACAAAAGAAAAGATAACTGGGTAAGTGGAGCTTTACATCTATCCAAGCTCCTAAAGACTGGAACAACAATCCGATCAAGCTCCACTACTGCTAGGATCCACCGTAGGACCTGAGGGTTGGTAAAAAGATAAAAACAACGGGGTCAGACATAAGTCTGAGCGAGTCCTATAACTTTAACAATACAATCATTAAAGTAACCAGAGAAGACATAAACTTGACCTACGGTAATGTCTGGGGATGAATGGCTACACTAAGCAGCTTGGTAGACTTAGGATAAACTAAGATAACTGTAAAGACGCATCTACCCACCCAAGGATAATTACTAACTGCACCACACCAGTCATTCCTACTTAAAGGTTGATCCCTCCCAAGGACTTAGAAAATTTCCCCAGTAGTTTCGTGTACCCCTAGCCCACTACATAGGTGTCGTCTGCCCCTATCTCCACTAGGTGTACTTAGTAATTTTACCCAGTAGTTTCGTGTACCCCTACATAGGTGCCGTATGCCCCTATCTTTATTAGGTGAACCCACTACTCCCCAGCGATCGGCTCCCTACCGTAGATACCCGTGCTGGTCCCACAATGGGGTGTATCATTCCCCAAAGTGGCCACCTGATAATATCAACGGTGCACGGCTTTATATCTACACGATGCAACAACGGCTTATCTACCAGCCCGGGCCCACACACGCATATGAAACCCGTTGGACTTGCGTTGCCACCGCTAACCCGTTTTGGCCTCTTATAGTCAAGCCCAATATGCGTGTCCCGTCACTCGACTAGAGTCGAGCCCACAAAGATACGTTTGGGATATTGGTTGAAATGGGCCCCCACAAGCTACCCACCTAAGCTTGTCCCTTTTTCTAGTGCATCCCACTTAACCCTTTAATCATGTTTAATTACATGTTTCCACTTTGGTTAAGTATTCTAATCGTATTTTCTATTGCCACCCAAGGCAACCACTAGATTTCCACATGCCACCCAAGGCACCCACTTAACCCCTCATGTCCCTCTACATGCTAATATGGTTAAGTGTTTCTTAATTAATTAATTAAGATCATGACCTCATAAAGACCTCTCACATTAGACCGTCTTTTATGACTGCTGGATATGCCGGTTGGTTCCGGGCAGACTTCTGTCATCAAAAGGGTCTAACCTCGTGTCTTTACTTTAATCACGTATTTAATTTATGACTAAGACCTCTCACATTGGGCCAATCATTTGTAGCCGCTGGATGGCCGGTCGGTTCCGGGCAGACTTCCGCTACAAAAGGGTCCAACCTCGTGTCTTAGTTGATTAATTACACCTAATTAATCACCCCCATATTAATTATCCCTAATTAATATCAAGTTTTTCATAACATGGGTAGACCTAACTCAATAGGTAAATTCCCATGGGGTAGACCTAACTCAATAGGTAAATTCCCACTTATGTTAATTTATTTTTTTATGGTATGCTTAATCATACCCAATCATACTTTTCTTAACATATTAATTAACCCCATCGTTCCCCACGCAAATCGTTCTCATTTCATAATAAAGGGAAGATCCATCACAAATATCATGGGTTTAACCAAATCTTAACATATAACTTTGTCATGGGTTAAGAGGATGTCAACTTGCATATATGAGCATATATTAACCCAACTACACTTAACCCAAACTTGCATATTATCATACACATGACTTGCATAACATGTTGCATATGAACTTGCATATTATCATACACATATCTTGCATAACATGTTGAACTTGCATATAAGCATTCTTATAACTTGCATAACATGCATTTAAGCATACACATAACTTGCATAAGCATTCACATTCTTGCATAAGCATGCATAACTTGCATATCATGTTAAACTTGCATTTAAGCATACACATAACTTGCATAAGCATTCGCATACTTGCATAAGCATGCATAACTTGCATATCATGTTAAACTTGCATTTAAGCATACACATAACTTACATAACATCATACACATAACTTGCATATGAACTTGCATAACTCACTTGTTAAACATGCATAAACCCACTTATTAAATATGCATAAACCCACTTGTTAAACATGCATAAACCCACTTGTTAAACATGCATAAACCAACTTATTAAACATGCATAAACCCCCTTATTAAATATGCATAAACATAGGAATACATAGAGTAGCATATCATTACAAATGATTCAAACTCACTAATCCGCATTTAAGACCATAAGTCTCATTACACCCAATCTACTTACTTTAGCAATTGATGTTAAAGTGATAGAAACTCACCAAACCCAAGATTAGCAAACTTATGAAGTGGAATTAGTTGCTAAATATGAAGATGGTGATGATTAGAGATTGATTAGAGAGTGATTAGCTTGCAACTTCCTTCATAAACTAGTGGAGGCTCTCTCAAGTTTGATTTTGGCGGCATGAGGCCATCATTACTATTTTTAGTATGGATTAGGGTAGGTTTAGGGTGTATTTATAGATTAGGTGAGTGTTTTAGGCCCTTAGATTAACCCTAGGTTAGATTAGGTCCGTTAGATTTAGGAAATCTCTAGAACCCAGCCCAAGACTCAACCAAAAACCAGATCTGGTGCACCCAGATCAACAGGGCCGACACCCTGTGTCGACACCCCTGTCGACAGGGCTGTCGACACCCCTGTCGACATGCCTGTCGACACCCCTGTCGACAAGCCTGTCGACACGGGGCTAGGCGGGAACTTTCCCGCCACCTCCGCTTTTGGCTCCAATTATGTTTTAAAACTAAATTTCAAACCTGTTTTTAATTATGAATTTTCTGAAAACTTCTTTGGGCCATAACCGGGCCATACGGACTCCGATTCTCGAAAACTCGGACTCTATTCTGCGTATTTTTCCGAGACGAACGCAATGACGCGGCCCGTTTCCCCCAATTCTCACATCTGAGATTATTTATCTTGTAATTAGTGAATTTTAGCATTAACCGAAATTCGGGGTGTTACATTCTCCCCTCCTTAAAGGATTTCGTCCCCGAAATCTCTAAGCTAAGGAGAATGCATATCCTACCATCCAAACAACCATCTACTCAATCCATCAAACACGGGCATCCATTGTCCTTAAAACAATTTCTAATGATGTATGAGCATATGCAAAAAGTGTGTGTATATGTTCCCTATCTAATGTATGAACATATGCAAACCATGATAGTGCCATGCATCCATTATGTATGCGAGAGAACCCTATCGACACATACAATATCTACATGAGTGCACAATCATTCACCAAAATGCATCATCCATATGATAACACAATCATTATACATCCATAAATATAGCTTCCTACACACAATTTTATGCAATATGCAATATGAAGTGACTGAGCCGATCTAGTGCCTAGAGTGTGTGTATATGCATCCACGAGCAACCACTAGCAAACACTTGCATCCACCAACCATAACATGTCTCAAACACATGTTTCAACCATAGGTTTACCCTATCTAAAGGTCAATCAGTATTAACGAGAGGATATACTAAAGATAAGATAAGTACTAGACAACGATAGAGGAGAAAGTAAAGACATACCCTCAAAAAGAAATGGGTACAATGAACGCATCTTCGCTTCCGTCTCCCAAGTTGCGTTGCTCTCATCTTCTCCCCATTGCACTTTGACTAGTTGAACCTCTCTGTTTCTCAACTTCCTAGTCTCTGACCCAAGGATGCGAGTAGGAGCTCGTCGAATCGTTGCATCACGTTCTACTTCCACTTCTCTAAGCAAGCTTGGCTCTACCACCTCTGCAGTCTCATGTAGGCACTTCCTCAAATGTGACACATGGAATACATCATGTACCCCACTAAGTCTGTCGGGCAACTCCACTCTATATGCCATCCGTCCAATCCTTTCCTTAATGGGAAATGGCCCTACGAACCTTGGTGCTAGCTTCCCAACAGATCCAAAGCGAACCACATTTCGTAACGGAGACACTTTGACAAAGACCATGTCCCCAACTTCAAACTCAAGATCCGTCCTTCTTTTGTCCGCATAATATTTTTGCCTATCATGTGCTGCTTTCATCCTTCTTCGAATCAAGTCAATCTTCTCAGAAGTCTCCCTAACCATATCAGGCCCAAGCAGAATCTTATCCGTAGATTCCCACCAACATGCAGGTGATCGACATGGCCTTCCATAAAGAGCTTCGAAAGGAGCCATACCAATACTGGACTGAAAGCTGTTATTATATGCGAACTCCACCAATGGAAGATGCTCTTCCCATGTACCTCCAAAATCTAAGATACAAAGCCTCAAAAGGTCTTCTAGGACACGATTCACCCTCTCAGTCTGGTCGTCCGTCTGAGGATGATATGCGGTGCTCAGACACAATTGAGTCCCCACTGCTTCTTGCAAACTTCTCCAGAACTCGCTAGTGAAGATAGGATCTCGATCACTCACTATGCTAGAGGGTACCCCATGCAATCGAACTATCTCTCGAAGATATACTGAAGCTAGCCATGGAGCAGTCCTCTTGCTCTTCACAGGTATGAAGTGGGCGCTTTTAGTAAGTCTGTCTACCACAACCCAAATCCCCGTATTAACCTTTCTCGATTTGGGTAACCCATCAATAAAATCCATCGAGACGCTGTCCCACTTCCATTGCGGAACTTCCAATGGGTGAAGCAACCCACCAGGTTTCTTTTGCTCCGCCTTCACTTGTTGGCACACCAAGCATCGAGCGACATACTCGGCCACATCTTTCTTCATACCGGCCCAGAAGAAAACCCTCTTCATATCTTGGTACATCTTGTCCCCACCGGGATGAATGGTCATCCTAGAACGGTGTGCATCATCAAGAATAGCCTTCCTCAAACCCTCGTCTTGCGGTACACAAAGTCTACCGTCTCTACGCAAGCACCCCCTATCGTCTAGGGTGTACCTACTCAAATGGCTGGACGACTCCCCCCTTATGATCCTCTCTACCAACTCAACCAACTGCGGGTCGTCCCTCTGTGCATCTCCAATCCGCCCCAAAAGAGTAGGTCTGACCTCCAAGGATGCTAGCAAACCGGGTATATAGTCAATGGAAGGTCTGAAATCAAACATCGAGATAAATTCCAAGCTTCGTCGTTCCACGAACAATGGACTCAAGGACAACGTTTTTCTGCTCAAGGCGTCCGCCACCACGTTACCCTTGCCAGGGGTATACGCTATCTCGAAATCATAGGATGCTAAGAATTCCATCCACCTTTGCTGTCTCAAATTCAAATCCTTCTGAGAAAACAAGTACTTCAATGATTTGTGGTCAGTGAACAATTCGAATCTCTCACCAAGAAGATAATGGCGCCAAATCTTAAGCGCAAAAACAATAGCGGCCAACTCTAAATCATGGGTAGGGTAATTTTTCTCATGTGCCCTCAACTGCCTTCCACCATAGGCTATCACCCTTCCCTCTTGCATTAAGACTGCGCCCAGCCCTGTCCCACAAGCATCAGTATAGACAACAAAGGGCTTGCTCCCATCTGGCAACACTAAAACTGGAGCAGTGGTTAAAGCTCTCTTTAACCGTCGGAACGCATCATCACAATCTACGTCCCATGTGAAAACAAGATTCTTCTTTGTTAAGCGGGTTAATGGGGCTGATATCTTTGCGAAGTCTTTGATAAACTTCCTATAGTAACCCGCCAACCCCAAGAAACTTCTTACTTCGGTAGCATTCTTCGGAACCTTCCAATCCTGAATTGATACTACCTTCGCGGGATCCACAGCTATCCCTTCCTTGGAGACCACGTGCCCCAAGAACCGCACCTCCTTCCTCCAGAAGTGACATTTAGAGAATTTAGCCTTAAGGCTATGTGCTCGAAGAGTCTTCAATACCTCCCCAAGATGTAGGGCATGCTCTTCTTCACTCTTAGAAAATACTAAGATATCATCCACAAAGACCACCACGAATTTATTAAGGAACTCCCTGAACACCCTACTCATCAAATCAACAAAGTATGCAGGGGCGTTCGTCAACCCAAATGGCATCACCAGCCACTCATAGAAACCATCCGGAGTCCTAAAGGCAGTCTTGTCTATGCTATCCTCAGCCACCCTCAATTGATGAAACCCCGTGGCTAAGTCCAACTGAGAAAATACTGAAGCGCCAACCAACTGATCGAAAAGATCATCAATCCTCGGCAATGGGTGTCTATTCTTCTTTGTGAGCTTGTTGAGTTCTCTATAGTCTACACAAAGTCTGAGGGACCCATCCGCCTTTGTAGCAAATACTACTGGAGCACCCCACTCCGATATACTTCGTCTTATGAACCCCTTCTCAAGCAACTCCCCTACTTGCTTATGGAGTTCCCTCCTCTCACGAGGATCCATGTGGCGCACTGGTAAAGATACAGGTTTAGCATTATCCACCAGATATATTCGGAAGTCAATCTCCCGCTTCGGAGGTAAGCCCTTCACCTCCTCAAACACATCCGGATATTCCCGGACCACTTTAATAGATTGTAAACTCTCGACCGAAGCGTCAAGCGATTCAAGATAACTTAGCATAACAGAATTCATGGGATTACAAGAAATCTCGAGAGTGTTACCCAAGCGGGTCATGAGCCTAACAACTCTCCTTTCGCAATCAAGAACAACACCATTACTGGATAACCAGTCCATGCCCAAAATCAACCCATAGCCCGTGAAGCCCAACACAAAAGCATCACATCTAAACTCAATGCTAAGTATAGAAATCTTCAAACCCAAACATATCATGGACAAATAAGTGGAGCCCCCTATTGGGTTTGAAACAACCAAGGGATCATCTACCAGACTGGTGTCTAAGTGCAGTGACTCAACTAATGATGATGAGATAAACGAATGCGATGCGCCTGAATCAAACAATGTACGGACAGGATGATCAAATAGAAAAACCAGACTTTCAACGGAAATAGTTCTACCTCTTTCCTGAATCGGTGGAACCGCGAGAGCCTGTACTTGCCCCCTAGCCTGACCTGGTGCCATAAGAGCTTGCACCTGTCCTCCTGAGGTAGACCCCGTCCTTTGCCCTTTCTTAGGACAGTCTTTCACTAGATGCCCTGCTTCGCCACAGTGGAAGCAGCCAGTCTTCTTCTTCTTGCGACAATTCTTGCTTAGGTGGCCAGGTGTCCCACAATTGAAACACTTCTTCTTCTTGCCCTTGCCACCGTTGCCTTTCCCACCTTTATTTTGCTGTTGTTGCTGAGGTCTCTTTTGATCTCCCTTCTTCTCGGGTGCCCTATTAGCATTGGGACCCTTCTCTTCTTCATGCATGAGTGCCATGTCAACTAGCTTCTCAAAGGTGGCCCCCATAGGGATATGAGTCATAGCCAACCCATGCATCGGTTCATTCAAGCCTTTCACGAACCTCAAAGCCTTCTTCTCCGGTGTATTCACCATGTCTAGGCCAAACCTTGCCAATTGATTAAACTTGTTGACATATTCCTTCACTGAGAGATTTGCTTGCTTTAAAGTCAAGAATCTTTCCATATACAAGTTTTCCTCCGCCCTTGAGAGAAACTTTGCCACAAATCTTTGTCTAAAATCCGCCCAAGAGTCAATGGGGCGTTCTCCATTAGTGACCTCCCACCAGAATGAGGCCTCTCCCTTCATTAACCAAGCAGCTAACTTGACTTTCTTTCCTTCTTCCATCTCAAAGATATCTATCAACTCTTCCACCTCCTTAAGCCAATCTCTAGCCTCCACAAAAGTTTCCGATCCTTGAAAAGGTTTCCCTCCCATAGCTTTAAATTCCTTGCAAGTCTTAGCAAAAGTATCCGTGCGAGGAGGAGGGGGAGGAGGAAGATCGGGTGCTACGGTTGGTGGAGGAACATTTGCTGGACCCGCAGTGGTGGCCCTAGCCTCCATCAATCTCCTATACCATACTGGTACCGTCACACCCTCCGGAAAGTTAAGATCCTCAGCCATGCTGAAACGAAAAAGGAAAGATTCAAAACGGAGAATTCGAAGGATATAGATATGGCTATTGGGGATTATGCTTTTCTTTCAAAAACTTTTCTCTTAAAAGACATGTCTTTGAAAATATTTCTTCCAAAAATGTTTTAGAAAAATAGCTTTCTAAAAATTTTATCTGTTCCGGTAACCTTTGCTCTGATACCACGTGTAACACCCCACGCCCGCTATGGTCACTCTCTAAGGGAATGCCATAGCATCGGTGGAGTATTTTAGTGAATATAGAACAGAAAAATTACAACAAGACATATATAAATAGTACTTGAAGTTTAAAACATCATCTCATAACAGCGGAAGTAAACATGTCTGGTTACATCATAAAACCAAAATAAAAGTCAAGTACAATATCCATCAAAATAAAGAAGTACATAATCCCACTCTCTCATACAATAGCCAGGACAAAAGAAAAGATAACTGGGTAACTGGAGCTTTACATCTATCCAAGCTCCTAAAGACTGGAACAGCAATCCGATCAAGCTCCACTACTGCTAGGATCCACCGTAGGATCTGAGGGTTGGGAAAAAGATAAAAACAACGGGGTCAGACATAAGTCTGAGCGAGTCCTATAACTTTAACAATACAATCATTAAAGTAACCAGAGAAGACATAAACTTGACCTACGGTAATGTCTAGGGATGAATGGCTACACTAAGCAGCTTGGTAGACTTAGGATAAACTAAGATAACTGTAAAGACGCATCTACCCACCCAAGGATAATTACTAACTACACCACACTAGTCATTCCTACTTAAAGGTTAATCCCTCCCAAGGACTTAGAAAATTTCCCCAGTAGTTTCGTGTACCCCTAGCCCACTACATAGGTGTCGTCTGCCCCTATCTCCACTAGGTGTACTTAGTAATTTTACCCAGTAGTTTCGTGTACCCATACATAGGTGTCGTCTGCCCCTATCTTTATTAGGTGTACCCACTACTCCCCAGCGATCGGCTCCCTACCGTAGATACCCGTGCTGGTCCCACAATGGGGTGTATCATTCCCCAAAGTGGCCACCTGATAATATCAACGGTGCACGGCTTTATATCTACATGATGCAACAACGGCTTATCTACCAGCCCGGGCCCACACACGCATATGAAACCCGTTGGACTTGCGTTGCCACCGCTAACCCGTTTTGGCCTCTTATAGTCAAGCCCAATATGCGTGTCCCGTCACTCGACTAGAGTCGAGCCCACAAAGATACGTTTGGGATATTGGTTGAAATGGGCCCCCACAAGCTACCCACCTAAGCTTGTCCCTTTTTCTAGTGCATCCCACTTAACCCTTTAATCATGTTTAATTACATGTTTCCACTTTGGTTAAGTATTCTAATCGTATTTTCTATTGCCACCCAAGGCAACCACTAGATTTCCACATGCCACCCAAGGCACCCACTTAACCCCTCATGTCCCTCTACATGCTAATATGGTTAAGTGTTTCTTAATTAATTAATTAAGATCATGACCTCATAAAGACCTCTCACATTAGACCGTCTTTTATGACTGCTGGATATGCCGGTTGGTTCCGGGCAGACTTCTGTCATCAAAAGGGTCTAACCTCGTGTCTTTACTTTAATCACGTATTTAATTTATGACTAAGACCTCTCACATTGGGCCAATCATTTGTAGCCGCTGGATGGCCGGTCGGTTCCGGGCAGACTTCCGCTACAAAAGGGTCCAACCTCGTGTCTTAGTTGATTAATTACACCTAATTAATCACCCCCATATTAATTATCCCTAATTAATATCAAGTTTTTCATAACATGGGTAGACCTAACTCAATAGGTAAATTCCCATGGGGTAGACCTAACTCAATAGGTAAATTCCCACTTATGTTAATTTATTTTTTTATGGTATGCTTAATCATACCCAATCATACTTTTCTTAACATATTAATTAACCCCATCGTTCCCCACGCAAATCGTTCTCATTTCATAATAAAGGGAAGATCCATCACAAATATCATGGGTTTAACCAAATCTTAACATATAACTTTGTCATGGGTTAAGAGGATGTCAACTTGCATATATGAGCATATATTAACCCAACTACACTTAACCCAAACTTGCATATTATCATACACATGACTTGCATAACATGTTGCATATGAACTTGCATATTATCATACACATATCTTGCATAACATGTTGAACTTGCATATAAGCATTCTTATAACTTGCATAACATGCATTTAAGCATACACATAACTTGCATAAGCATTCACATTCTTGCATAAGCATGCATAACTTGCATATCATGTTAAACTTGCATTTAAGCATACACATAACTTGCATAAGCATTCACATACTTGCATAAGCATGCATAACTTGCATATCATGTTAAACTTGCATTTAAGCATACACATAACTTACATAACATCATACACATAACTTGCATATGAACTTGCATAACTCACTTGTTAAACATGCATAAACCCACTTATTAAATATGCATAAACCCACTTGTTAAACATGCATAAACCCACTTGTTAAACATGCATAAACCAACTTATTAAACATGCATAAACCCCCTTATTAAATATGCATAAACATAGGAAAACATAGAGTAGCATATCATTACAAATGATTCAAACTCACTAATCCGCATTTAAGACCATAAGTCTCATTACACCCAATCTACTTACTTTAGCAATTGATGTTAAAGTGATAGAAACTCACCAAACCCAAGATTAGCAAACTTATGAAGTGGAATTAGTTGCTAAATATGAAGATGGTGATGATTAGAGATTGATTAGAGAGTGATTAGCTTGCAACTTCCTTCATAAACTAGTGGAGGCTCTCTCAAGTTTGATTTTGGCGGCATGAGGCCATCATTACTATTTTTAGTATGGATTAGGGTAGGTTTAGGGTGTATTTATAGATTAGGTGAGTGTTTTAGGCCCTTAGATTAACCCTAGGTTAGATTAGGTCCGTTAGATTTAGGAAATCTCTAGAACCCAGCCCAAGACTCAACCAAAAACCAGATCTGGTGCACCCAGATCAACAGGGCCGACACCCTGTGTCGACACCCCTGTCGACAGGGCTGTCGACACCCCTGTCGACAGGGCTGTCGACACCCCTGTCGACAAGCCTGTCGACACGGGGCTAGGCGGGAACTTTCCCGCCACCTCCGCTTTTGGCTCCAATTATGTTTTAAAACTGAATTTCAAACCTGTTTTTAATTATGAATTTTCTGAAAACTTCTTTGGGCCATAACCGGGCCATACGGACTCCGATTCTCGAAAACTCGGACTCTATTCTGCGTATTTTTCCGAGACGAACGCAATGACGCGGCCCGTTTCCCCCAATTCTCACATATGAGATTATTTATCTTGTAATTAGTGAATTTTAGCATTAACCGAAATTCGGGGTGTTACACCTCGCATATCCGAACAATCAACAAGTACGTCCGGACGTCCATCAGTGTAGCCCCTTCAAGGTAGCTACTCCAATCATGGGCATCAGTAGCAACTTATCCATTCGATGTGAAGATCGTTGGTCTTGCACCATCTTCAATCTCTTTTACTGTTATTTGTCATATTCATTATTTAGAATGGGTTAAACCCGATCTTTCCAAATAACTCGCGTAATTTATAATCAATTGCTGTAAAAATAAATCCTATGCCTCATTCCAATTCAGAATATTCTTTTAATAAAGTATTCACATTTTAAGGGAAAAGTTCCCATTGATTTTATCAAAGATATATCCATTTAAATTTATCCTTTTAATCTCAGAAATCATTACTTGATGATTATTCGAATTTAATAAATTAATATTATCTTTAACTGGGTTAAAGAACTAATGTCTTTTAAAAACATTGTTTACGATAAACCCAAATCTTCTTCCATTAACTATTGAATCTTCACGGAAATCATAATGGTGTATAATCGATATAAATTCTCGTATCAAACAAATAACATAAATGGAATAGCGGCAATGCCCTTTTAAATTCCATATATAGTATCGGTCTTCTTTCACAGGAGCTCATCTCGATTATTGCCAAATCGAATTCTATTCAATCCCAATTTAATGTATTAAATTGGAAAACTTTACTTTGGAAAATTCTCATTTAAATCTTAATAAAAGATTTATAAATTCCAAATTATTTCTTCACTGTTAATTGGATTAAAGAACAAATGTTATTTAAAACATTTTCCACGATAAACCCAAAAATCCAATTCTTTTATTCAATTCCAATTTAATATAAATTAATTGGTAAAATTTCCTAAATCTTAATTAAAAGATTTATTCTAAACTGGGTTTAAGAACAGTGTTATTAAAGACACCACTCACGACAAACCCAAAATCCCATTTGATATTAAATGTAAAGTTCTGAATAAAAATTATTTTGGCTTATATTCAATATCCAATTCTGAAACCAACAAATATTGTATTGGGAATAACGATATATATATATATATCATCCAAATTCCCATAACAATATCTATATAATCCCGGTACCCAATATCGAAATATTCCAAAGAAAATTTCCATTCAAATCCATTCCAATATATATAATATATATAGGAAAATTCTGGTTATTTTCAAACCATTCTCAAATCCAATTTATTTATTTCTAAAAATAATAATTAAATTATTATTCCAGTTAATAACAAGTTCATTTTGATAAAAATATATTTTTATCTTTATAAAATTGGGATTTTCCATCAAAAATCTTTCCAAATCATTTATTATGATTTTACATAATTTTTCCTTATTTTTAATAATTTTATTATCGCTCGTACTGTCAGTTTCCAATAATGGTCACCGAACTACATCTATATCGACCTTTTCTAAAATTTATTTGGACATACCTCCAACTCTTATCGTTAGATTTAAAATCTCTTACATTCATTGGAAAGCTCTTTTTGATACAAACCCAATGGTTCTGGTTTTAGGAGAATCTGATGGTCGAATCTCCAGTAATGTCAATTTGAAGTTAATGGTCGAAATTCGCGAGCGGCCGCTGTGCGGCGTGTTCTATTCAGGCCATTATATATGTATATATGCATATATATATATATATATATATATATATATATATGTATGTATATACTATATATTTCGTCGATTTCCATTTAAAATGTATTTTATATACCGTTTATTATTTCATTTTAAAACAATTTCAACTTCATTTTCAAATTTATATCAAAATTGAATATTCTTATCCAGACGATGAATATTTTGATGAATCATACTTACATTAAAAATGTAATTTTTAATGTTACAACATTTTTATTCA
The DNA here is from genome assembly GCA_030737875.1 of Allium sativum. NCBI lineage: Eukaryota > Viridiplantae > Streptophyta > Magnoliopsida > Asparagales > Amaryllidaceae > Allium > Allium sativum. The sequence continues at coordinate 929,372,243 of CM060922.1, read as the reverse complement.
AATGATGAATATTTTAATGATTCATACTTACATAGAAAATGTAATTTTTAATATTGAAATATTTTTATTCAGAATTGATTCTTTTTCACCATTCCTTATATACAATAAAAATGTAAATTTTTATTGTTAAACCTTTTTGTTTCAATCACTAAATATTTTTCATTATTTCTACATGTACAATAAAAATGTAAATTCTATTGTTAACATATTTTCATTTCAAACAAATGATTATTTTCATATTTTCTACATATAAATGATTTACATTTTTATAAATAAAATCTATGTACTAAATCAAACATATAATAAAAATATAATTTTTATTGTCAAATCTTTTTATTGAATCATGATTCTTTTTAACGATTTTATAATACAATAAAAATGAAATTTTCATTATATTAAACATTTTATTTAAAACATTGAATATTTTCAATCATTTCTACCTACACAATAAAAATGTATATTTTTATTGTTAACATATTCTATTTCAAGCAATGAATATTTTGTTTATTCAGACATACAATAAAATTTTGATTTTTATTGTATAAACATTTTCTTTCCAAAAAATGAATATTTTATTGGTTCATACATTCAATAAAAGCGATATTTTTATGGTTTAAATATTTTTATTCAACACATGAATATTATTTTAAAACATTCTTTACTTTTCAAATTGAAATGAGACCCAAACAATTACCATATAATGTTATTTATATGATTTCATACGTCGCATGTATACAACAATAATGATAAACAATCATTAAAAATTCATACAACATCCAGAGTGCATTTTACAACTGTGTAAGCATTAAAATAAATAAATAACGCTCATCACAGACTGTGTAACACACCACCTCCGCTAGGGTCACTCACAAAGGGAATGCACTAGTTTTGGAGGAGCGTTATCAAGGTAAACAAACACAGAAATATTACAAGATAGTATACAGATAAATCAGCGGAAGAATGAAAAGGTAAATTTCATTATTTTCAAAAAGAGTCAAAGCCTTTTACATCCAAAGTACCAAATAGCCAAAGTCATTATTTTCCATTACAACAAATTCTGTCTTGCATAAATAAAGAAGCATAATCTTAAAACAACAAAAGTAGCTTAATTCCCCAAAGGTAGCAGAAATGCAGCCATAGCATAGATCAAGATCAAATCGTATATGAGCTGAACCGAAAGCAAGCGAAATCCAAGCTAAGTGCGAGAGTTTCCTCCCTGAGAACCTGGGGGGAGGGCGGAGGAAACGGAAGAAAAAGAGGTGAAAGAAAACAGGTCAGTCATAAAGACTAGTAAGTCCAAGTGACTTTCAGCATAAAAACAGATAAAGGTAACATGATATGTATAAACTGAAAGTAAACATAAGGATGATGACAAGATGGGCAAGATAGACTAAGATATCATGATAATTCAAGTTTAGTCAAGTATAGCATCACATATTTAAGGTTCTCCACATCAACTGTACTAGAATCCAAACCCATGTCTTATATTAATCGTGAAATAATACCTTGGCCCAATATCATGAAATGACCTATTTCTAAGTCCAACGAAACGATCCACTAGTCGATCGGCTCCCTACAAGTTCTAGCTCGTCATGTGTCTGTGTCATACGGCCCTATCACGAATGTAGTCACCTGTGTTAAGTCCACCATAGGGTGTATCAAGCCCCAGGGGTGCAAACCACCGACACGACTCAAGCATGCACAGATAAACCTACTGATACCCAATGCCTGCTATTTCAACACCGGACCACGTGCACGACCATAGCCCGCCTGAACCTACACTGGCGCACCAACACAGCCGTTGTTCTGGTCACTTACAATCAGCCCAGTAATCGTGCCCCACCCTGCCTAGTTCCAGAGTACCATGATACATCTAGTGGGTTACTGCAGAAATGGACCATGTAACTAGGATTTTCGTCTAATAGCTTAAGTGTTGTCATTTAAATTCGTGACTTAACCCTTATCAGTCTAGCATGTCAAGTTGGTTAAGTGTTGTCATTCAAGTTCGTGACTTAACCCACCTACGAATCATGTATCAAGTTGGTTAAGTGTTGTCTTTCATGTTCATGACTTAACCGTATCATGTGGCATTAATTCATTAATGCACCCCAACCTCAAACATCAGACCTGTTGTTGTGGTCACTGGATATGCTGGGCGGTTCTGGGCAGAATTACACCACAACTCAGTCTGACCTCGGGTTTTCAAGTGCGATATGACCAACTACCCACATTGGATCCTATTGTTTGCTGTAACTGGATTTGCCGGGCGGTTCCGAGCAGAGTTACACTGCAAACTCAACCCAACCTCGAGTTGGCCATTTTCAAGTTCATTCTAGTGTCATATCCATGTTCAAGATTCATATCAAGTTCGTGTCAAGTTTCATGGCGAGTTTCAGGCCAAGTTTCCTATAATTACCAATTTTTCCCAACGTTACCCCGTCTAAATATTAGGCTAACAATCTTAGCCTAAATTTTCCGTCCGCATGATTTTTGACATATAATATTAGGCTAAAACTTAGCCTAATTAAACGTACACAAAATTTGCATAAAGAAATTCATTAACATAAACATGACATTGGTGTAAACTTGGCATTCTCGACATAGTCAATATGAACACCATAGGTGTGTACTTGCAAAATAATCAACATGAATATCATTGGTGTGATCTTGCAACGTAGACTAAATCAACGTATATATATGTGAATTTGCAACATAGACTAAATCAACTTACATATATGTCAACTTGCAAATCAATCACGAGCATATGAATAAGTGTGATCTTGAAATATGACATAGGTTTAACATATACACATAAACATGTAGATCTAACATGTGGTCACATATGTGATATAATTTTACAACCTAAAAGTTGCATAACGTGGTAAACTACACAACCTGTCAAAACAGGTTATACTCCAATATACATATGAATTGACTTATTCATTATTTCCCAATTCAACATGATAATAAAATAGAATATCATTCAATTTCGCATATAACATAATAAACATTGTTCTATTACCAATTTAGTTCCAAGGCATAACCTAACTGAATAAATTGAGTAAAACATCGCAGGCATATAGATCTGATAACATTATGAACATGAAAAGGTTTGAATAATAATCTAGGTTCAAGAACATGGATATATCTAACTTAAATAGAAAAATCCCCAAAATCAAGATCCAAGGACAAATAAAGAAAATAGGTCTGAATAGAAAATCAAGCTTAGATCCAATTTCATAGTCATAATCCTAGGCAATAACCTCATGGTCATGAATCATAGGTGATTAGCCACAATTGTCTTTGTCATAGTCATAGGCAATAGTCTTATGTTCACAGTCATAGGCATAGGCATAGTCTTATGTTCACACTCATAGGCATAGGCATAGTCTTATGTTCACAGTCATAGGCATATGCATAGGCATAGGTATAGTCTTATGTTCATCGTCATAGTCTTAGGCCATTAACAATAGTTTCAACGTTATAGGGATAATAATGTTATGGACATGAAAGAGTCTGATTTACAACATGAAAAGGTTCAAACTGATTTCATAGCAATATTCCCAAAAGTCAAGATCCAAGGTGAACAAAAATAGATATGAATCATACATAGATCCAATTCCAATTTATAACATGTCCATATTAAGTTTATAGTTTTTATCTAAAAGTAACTTGAACTTACAGATCGTGGTCTAAAAATTTTAGATGCAGAATTCAAGTCTAGAAATATGTCGTTGCATCGCTGAATCTTGTTTTGATGGTAGAAGCAAATCCCCAATATGAAATTCCTAGCCATAGTCTTCAAGAAATAATCTGCGCGTTTTAGTTTAATTTAATTTAGAGGAAGAAGAAGAAGCCATGATCATCAAGAGTTTGTGCAGCATAAGTTTAGAGAAGAATGGTGTAAAGAGAATGAGGCTAGGGGCTGTTTATATAGGATTAGGTGGATGAATCTGGTCACAAAACGAGTCTAAATACATCAGAATGCATCAGGTTCAAAAACTAGGTTCGGGAGGCAGGACGACCCCTAGGTCGACACTATGGTCGACTTGGTCCCTGGGAGGTCGACACTATGGTCGACCCCCGGGTCGACCTGGTCCTGGGCAAGAAATTTCCCGCCCAGCCTGTTCTGGGTTTTGAATTCGAATTTTCGAGCTGTTTTCGATTATGAAAATTTCTGAAACTTCGGAGGGTCATATCTCCCTCATACGGACTCCGATTTTCGAAAACTCGGACTCGTTTCTAAAGCAGAATTTCGAGATGAACGCAATGGCGCAACCCATTTCCCTTGATTCTCACTTTAAAAATTAATTCTGCCTTGATTTATGGTTTTAACATGTTATTAAAATACGAGTTGTTACATTTTCCCCTCCTTAAAGGATTTTGTCCCTGAAATCTTCAAGTTAGGAAGAATGCATCCTATCATCCAATCAACCATCTACTCAACCATCATCCACAAGCAACCATTGTCCTTAAAAGATTTCTAATGATATATGAACATATGCAGAAAGTGTGTGTATATGTTCCTTATCTAGTGCAAATGATCAGGCCTGATTGATCTTCTTAATGCAATATATGTTTAGTACCATGAATCCAACATGTATGCAAATAGTCCTAGTCACATAAACACTATATGTGTTCACAAACATCCATCCGTATGCAGCATTCACATGATAACACATTCAATTTCATCTATAAACAAGTACAAACACTCATGCAATATGAAAATGTGTCTGAGCCGATCTAGTGCCTAATGTGTGTTATGCAACCACGAGCAACCACTTGCGACCAATTGCAACCATTTGCAAACATCAACCATAACATGTTTCAATCACATGTTTACATCCAAAAGGGTTCTGCCTAAGGTTCTCATGATAGGATTGAGAAGATAAGCAAGATAAAACAAAGCATCAAGGAGAAGAAGTTAAAGATGTACCCCTAAAAGATCCTGCTTGCAGGGCTTGCCCTTGCTTCTTAGGGCAGTTCTTGCTGATATGTCCAATATCACCACACCGAAAGCATGTTCCCATCTTCATCTTCTTCTTTCTACAATCCTGGACTATATGCCCCTCAATACCACAAAAGTGGCATTTTCTTTTTTCACATGTCTTGTTATCATTATTGTTGTTGTTGTTCTTGCCTCCTTTCTTGGAGTCTACCTTCTTGTTTGGAGACTCATTAGCCTTGACCTCCTTCTTGCCATTCTTCTCGTCTTCATTTAAGAGCGCCATGTCTACTAGCTTTTCGTAAGTAGCCCCCATAGGTACGTGGGTCATAGCCAAGCTTTGAAGTGGCTCATTCAATCCTTTGACAAAGAGGAGAGCCTTCTTATGAGGGGTATTCACTAAGTCCAGTCCAAACCGAGCCAGCCGATTAAATTGATTGACATAATCCTTGACCATCATACTTCCTTGCTTGAGAGATAAGAAATTTTTCATCTGTAAACTTCGTTCAGCTTGCGAGAGGAATTTCATCTCAAACCTTACTCGTAAATCCCTCCATGTTTCAATCGGCCTCTCGGCGTTAGTGACTTCCCACCAATAGGAAGCTTCGTCTTTGAGCAACCATACCACCAACTGTACTTTCTGCCTATCGTCCACCTCGAAGATAACGAACAGATCCTCAGATTCTTTGAGCCAGCTCCCCGCTTCTACGAATGATTCAGTTCCCTTGAAATCCTTTCCACCCATGGCCCTAAAATCTTTACAGATCTTTGAGAAAGTAATTGCACGAGGAGGGGAAGGAGAAGGAATCGCTGCAACTGGAGGAGGAATATCTGCTGGTCCTACATCGTTTGCCTTAGCCTCTAAGTACCTCCTGAAACAACCCGGTATTGGCATGCCCTCTGGAAAGTTAAGATTCCTAGACATTCTGAAATGGAAAAGAAGAGATTCAAAATGAGGAAACAAAGGATAGTGCTAATGGATTTTGGGGAATAGCTTTTAAATAAAACAAGACTTTTCTTTAAAAAAAATGCTTCTTTGTAAATGGTTTTGAAAATAGTTTTAGAAGGTTTTAAAAACTTTTGCCAAGTCAGGTAACCTTCTGCTCTGATACCAAATGTAACACCCCACCTCCTCTAGGGTCACTCACAAAGGGAATGCACTAGTTTTGGAGGAGCGTTATCGAGGTAAACAAACACAGAAATATTACAAGACAGAACATAGATAAAACAACGGAAGAATCAAAAGATAAATTTCATTATTTTCAAAAAGAGTCAAAGCCTTTTACATCCAAATACCAAATAGCCAAAGTCAATATTTTCCATTAAAACAAATTCTGTCTTGCATAAATAAAGAAGCATAATCTTAAAACAATTAAAGTAGCTTAATTCCCCAAAGGTAGCAAAAATGCAGCCATAGCATAGATCAAGATCAAACCGTACATGAGCTGAACCGAAAGCGAGCGAAATCCAAGCTAAGTGCGAGAGTTTCCTCCCTGAGAACCTGAGGGGGAAACGAAAGAAAAAGAGGCGAAAGAAAACGGGTCAGTCATAAAGACTGGTATGTCCAAGTGACTTTCAGCATAAAAACAGGTAAAGGTAACATGACATGTATAAACTGAAAGTAAACATAAGGATGATGACAAGATGGGCAAGATAGACTAAGATAGCATGATAATTCAAGTGTAATCAAGTATAGCATCACATATTTAAGGTTCGCCACATCAACTGTACTTGAATCCAAACCCATGTCTTATACTAATCTTGAAATAATACCTTGGCCCAATATCAAGAAATGACCTATTTCTAGGTCCAACGAAACGATCCACTAGTCGATCGGCTCCCTACAAGTTCTAGCTCGTCATGTGTCTGTGTCATACGGCCCTATCATGAATGTAGTCACCTGTGCTAGGTCCACCATAGGGTGTATCAAGCCCCAGGGTGCCAACCACCGACACGAATCAAGCATGCACAGATAAACCTACTGATACCCAATGCCTGCTTTTTTAACTCCGGACCACGTGCACGACCATAGCCCGCCTGAACCTACACTGGCGCACCAACACAGCCGTCGTTCTGGCCGCTTACAATCAGCCCAGTAATCGTGCCCCACCCTGCCTAGTTCTAGGGTACCATGATACATCTAGTGCGTACTGCTGAAATGGACCTCGTAACTAGGGTTTTCGTCCAATAGCTTAAGTGTTGTCATTTAAATTTGTGACTTAACCCTTATCAGTCTAGCATGTCAAGTTGGTTAAGTGTTGTCATTCAAGTTCGTGACTTAACCCGCCTATGAATCATGTATCAAGTTGGTTAAGTGTTGTCTTTCATGTTCATGACTTAACCCTATCATGTGGCATTAATTCATTAATGCACCCCAACCTCTCACATCAGACCTGTTGTCGTGGTCACTGGATATGCCGGGCGGTACCAGGCAGAATTAAACCACAACTCAGTCTGACCTCGGGTTTTCAAGTGTGATATGACCAACTACCCACATTGGATCCTATTGTTTGCAATAACTGGATTTGCCGGGCGATTCCGGGTAGAATTACACTGCAAACTCAACCCAACCTCGAGTTTGCCATTTTCAAGTTCATTCTAGTGTCATGTCCATGTTCAAGATTCATATCAAGTTCGTGTCAAGTTTCATGGCGAGTTTCATGCCAAGTTTCCTATAATTACCAAATTTTCCCAATGTTACTCCGTCTAAATATTAGGCTAACAATCTTAGCCTAATTTTTCCATCCGCTTGATTTTTGACATATAATATTAGGCTAAAACTTAGCCTAATTTAATGTACACAAAATTTGCATAAAGAAATTCATTAACATAAACATGACATAGGTGTAAACTTGGCATTCTCGGCATAGTCAATATGAACACCATAGGTGTGTACTTGCAAAATAATCAACATGAATATCATAGGTGTGATCTTGCAACGTAGACTAAATCAACATACATATATGTGAATTTGCAACATAGACTAAATCAACTTACATATTTGTGAACTTGCAAATCAATTACTAGCATATGAATAAGTGTGATCTTGAAATATGACATAGGTTTAACATATACACATAAACATGTAGATATAACATGTGGTCGTATATGTGATATAATTTTACAACCTAAAACTTGCATAACATGATAAACTGCACAACTTGTCATAACAGGATGTACTCCAATATACATATGAATAGACTTATTCATTATCTCCCAATTCAACATGATAATAAAATAGAATATCATTCAATTTCACATATAACAAAATAAACATTGTTTTATTATCAATTTATTTCCAAGGCATAACATAACTGGATAAATTGAGTAAAACATCGCAGGCATATAGATCCGATAACATTATGAACATGAAAAGGTTTGAATAATAATCTAGGTTCAAGAATATGGATAGATCTAAATTAAATAGAAAGATCCCCAAAATCAAGATCCAAGGACAAATAAAGAAAATAGGTATGAATATAAAATCAAGCTTAGATCCAATTTCATAGTCATAATCCTAGGCAATAACCTCATGGTCATGAATCATAGGTGATTAGCCACAATTTTCCTTGTCATAGTCATAGGCAATAGTCTTAGGTTCACAGTCATAGGCATAGGCATAGTCTCTGTTCACACTCATAGGCATAGGCATAGTCTTATGTTCACAGTCATAGGCATAGGCATAGGTATAGGCTTATGTTCACCGTCATAGTCTTAGGCCATTAATAATAGTTTCAACGTCATAGGCATAATAATGTTCTGGACATGAAAGAGTCTGATTTACAACATGAATAGGTTCAAACTGATTTCATAGCAATATTCCCAAAAGTAAAGATCCAAGGTGAACAAAAATAGATATGAATCATATATAATTCCAATTCCAATTTATAACATGTCTATATTAAGTTTATAGTTTTTATCTAAAAGTAACTTGAACTTACAGATCGTGGTCTAAGAATTTTAGATGTAGAATTCAAGTCTAGAAATTTGTCGTTGAATTGTTGAATCATTGAATCTTGCTTTGATTGTAGAAGCAAATCCCCAATATGAAATTCCTAGCCGTAATCTTCAAGAAATAATCTTCGTGTTTTAATTTAATTTAATTTAGAGGAAGAAGAAGCTATGATCATCAAGAGTTTGTGCAGCATAAGTTTAGAGAAGAATGGTGTAAAGAGAATGAGGCTAGGGGGCTGTTTATATAGGATTAGGCGGATGAATCTGGTCACGAAACGAGTCTAAATACATCAGAATGCATCAGGTTCAAAAACTGGGTTCGGGAGGCAGGTCGACACTATGGTCGACTGGTCCCTGGGAGGTCGACACTATGGTTGACCCCCAGGTTGACCTGGTCCTGGGCAGGAAATTTCCCACCCAGCCTGTTTTGGGTTTTGAATTCGAATTTGAATTCAAATTTTCGAGCTGTTTTCGATTATGAAAATTTCTGAAACTTTGGAGGGTCATATCTCCCTCATACGGACTCCGATTTTTGAAAACGCGGACTCGTTTCCAAGCAGAATTTCGAGATGAATGCAATGGCGCAAACCGTTTCCCTTGATTCTTACTTTAACATTTAATTCTGCCTTGATTTATGGTTTTAACACGTTATTAAAATACGGGTTGTTACATTATCCCCTCCTTAAAGGATTTCGTCCCTGAAATCTTCAAGTTAGGAAGAATGCATCCTATCATCCAATCAACCATCTACTCAACGATCATCCACAAGCAACCATTGTCCTTAAAAGATTTCTAATGATATATGAACATATGCAGAAAGTGTGTGTATATGTTCCTTATCTAGTGCAAATGATCAGGCCTGATTGATCTTCTTAATGCAAAATATGTTTAGTGCCATGAATCCAACATGTATGCAAATAGTCCTAGTCACATAAACACTATATGTGTTCACAAACATCCATCCATATGCAACATTCACATGATAACACATTCAATTTCATCCATAAACAAGTATAAACACTCATGCATATGCAATATGAAAATGTGTCTGAGCCGATCTAATGCCTAATGTGTGTTATGCAACCACGAGCAACCACTTATGACCACTTGCAAACATTTGCAAACATCAACCATAACATGTTTCAATCACATGTTTACATCCAAAAGGCTTCTACCAAAGGTTCTCAAGATAGGATTGAGAAGATAAGCAATATAAAACAAAGCATCAAGGAGAAGAAGTTAAAGATGTACCCCTAGAAGATCCTGCTTGCGGGGCTTGCCTTTGCTTCTTAGGGTGGTTCTTGCTGATATGTCCAATATCACCACACTGAAAGAATGCTCCCATCTTCACCTTCTTCTTTCTACAATCCTGGACTATATGCCCCTCAATACCACAAAAGTGGCATTTTCTTTTTTCACATGTCTTGTTATCATTATTGTTGTTGTTGTTCTTGCCTCCTTTCTTGGAGTCTACCTTCTTGTTTGGAGACTCATTCGCCTTGACCTCCTCTTGTCATTCTTGTCTTCTTCATTTAAGAGCGCCATGTCTACAAGCTTTTCGTAAGTAGCCCCCATAGGTACGTGGGTCATAGCCAAGCTGTGAAGTGTCTCATTCAATCCTTTGACAAAGCGGAGAGCCTTCTTATGAGGGGTATTCACTAAGTCCAGTCCAAACCGAGCCAGCTGATTGAATTGATTGACGTATCCCTTGACCATCATACTTCCTTGCTTAAGAGATAAGAATATTTCCAGCTGTAAACTTCGTTCAGCTTGCGAGAGTAATTTCATCTCAAATCTTACTCTGAAACCCATCCATGTTTCAATCGGCCTCTCGGCGTTAGTGACTTCCCACCAATAGGAAGCTTCGTCTTTGAGAAACCATACCCCCAACTGTACTTTCTGCCTATCGTCTGCCTCGAAAATAACGAACAGATCCTCAGTTTCTTTTAGCCAGTTCCTCGCTTCTACGAATGATTCAGTTCCCTTGAAATCCTTTCCACCCATGGCCCTAAAATCTTTATAGATCTTTGAGAAAGCAATTGCACGAGGAGGGGGGGAGGAGGAGGAATCGCTGCAGCTGGAGGAGGAATATCTGCTAGGCCTGCATCGTTTGACCTAGCCTCTAAGTACCTCCTGAACCAGCCAGGTATTGGCATGCCCTCTGGAAAGTTAAGATTCCCAGACATGCTGAAATGGAAAAGGAGACATTCAAAACGAGGAAACAAAGGATAGTGCTAATGGCTTTTGGGGAATAGCCTTTAAATAAAACAATACTTTTCCTTAAAAACGCTTCTTTGTAAACGGTTTTGAAAATAGTTTTAGAAGGTTTTAAAAACTTTTGCCCAGTCAGGTAACCTTCTTGTAACACCCCGTATTTTCTATGAACGTATAAGTAACAATTAAAATATACTTAATTTTTAGGAGAAGAATTAAGGGAAACTAATTGTGCCATTGCATTCGTCTCGAAATTCTACTTGAGATGGAGTCTGAGTTTGCGTAAAACGGATATCGTATGAAGAAGATATGGACAAACGAAGTTAGGCAGAAAAACCGGAAACAGGCCAGAATACACTGGCACACTTGTGAAGTGCGCCAGTACAAAATTACACTGGCGCACCTGCCGGGTGCGCCCATACCGATCTAGCATAGAATTCTGCAGTGTTCTGTGATGACATGTCTTCTTCTGAGTGGCTGGATGACCTATCTTCGAGCTGGGTGGTTCTGATGACTTCTGGACTGATCTGAAGGCTCTAAACCACCCTATTCTCCTATAAAAACACCCCCAACCTCACTTTCTCTCAACACAATTTCATTCTGCCTATACTCTGCCTCTATAATAAATAAATAAAATAATGGCGTCGCTACTCTGCTGGGATCAAAACTAGAACTAGTGCATCTTCTTCCAAATATCAATAAGATTAAAAGAGAACTATGACAACTCTTCTTCTATAATCCAATCAAGGAAAGTGCAGTTATATTCCGATATGAATTTTAATCTTGATCTTGACATAATTATAAAACTGAATCTGAGATTATGCCCTTTTCTATTTATCAGATCTGTTCCTCTGTTTTATTATTCTGTTTGTTCTGTATTTCTTCCTCCTTTCTTTCTTTTTGTTTGATAGCCAGACTACCATGAGCCTGAGCCAGATTTAATAAGAGATGAATGCATAAACGCTAAATTTGGGAAGAATATTGAATGAGGCATATTTGGACATAATTGATTTGTAACTAATTTGAGGATACAACGCATGTTGTAATTCTGGACATAAATTTGAGGCATATTGTATAAGACAATCTATGACTTGGAAGGAGAGGATTATTGCGACTTAGAACATAAAGAACATAGGTTGAACTTAAAATATAAATTTAATACATATAATTGGGCATGTTGTATTTAAAACATAAGGTGTATTTAACATATGTCTTGAGTTTTGAGGCATAAAGAATATAGGACATATGACTTGGTATTTGTGGCGTAAAGTTTAACTGTGAACATGTAACTGATTTGGATGCATAGTACAAGTTGTAATTCAAGATCTAGATCTGGACATACTATATATATTATAGCCTGAAATTTGGGAAAAAAGGAATTAATTTGCATTTAACTTAGGTGTAAAGATCCATATTAAGATTGGATAATTATTAAGTGTGAATACACCTAAGTAAGGTTTTTTTTTGGATATGTGACATGCATTGTAATCAATGGCTATATTTGGCATAATTTATATGTAAGGTTTTTGGAGAATATTCTGAACTATGCAAGTTTAACTAAAAATTGGGACATATGTTATATGGTGGATTATGACCATAATTTGGGCATATAAGTTTAGGCTTACCTTATGAATTAGGCAAGATATGTGAATAGGACTTTAAGGAATGTTTAAATCGGATAAAACTGTTATCTGCTTATTGTGTTAAATTTGCCTAATCTGCTAAACCTGTTACCTGTTTAATCTGTTGAATTGCCTAAACTGTTAAATATGTTGAATCGCATAATCTGCTAATTTTGCCTAATCTGCTAAATCTGTTGAGTTGCCTAATCTGCTAAATCTGTTGAACCGCCTGAGCTGCTAAATCTGTTAAATCTGTTGAAAAGCTAAATGATTGTAATTTGTGTAAAACATGTTAATTTGTTTAATCTGCTGCGACTTGAAAAGAAGTCAAATCTATTAAATCGACATAAGTAGTCTGATATTTGTATAATTTGTAATGGAATGCTGAGACACGAGGTTAGACTCATGTTTGTGGTAGAAGCCTGCCCGGACCCAACCGGCTTAACCAGCAACCGCAAACTGCTAGTCTAATGTGAGAGGTCGTAGGCATAACTAAAATATGCTTAGACATGAGGTTAGGTCTGGCTTGTGGCAGAAGTCTGCCCGGAACCGCCCGGCTTATCCAACGGCCACAAGCTACCGACCTAATGTGAGAGGTCTGCACATTAATATTTAATTAATGCAAATCTGAGATAAATATGATGTCTAAAACGTGTTGGGTAGATAAGGCTAAACCAACTGGACTGATGAATTAATAAACCTGTTTCGTGAATCTGTAGGCCCAATACAAAGTTAGACAATCTGTAAGTTTGTTAAAACTATACATCTGATCCATTAGTCTGATAACCTGTTGACTTGATTTTCTGGTCTGTGATCTAATTGATTCTGAACTCTTTAGGCCTAAAAATTGTAAACAAGTTAATTTGAAATCTGTTAGTCTGGGGACACAAGGTTAGGAGGGAAAATACTTGTGTCATCTGTTGTTTGGGACCCATATTAGTCAGAAACCCTTTCTGGTATCAAAACTATGACCCAACAGTAGGTAGGGTCCGGGTATGCTTACTGAACTAATTATAAGTGGTCTATTCTGATAATGGCGAGGGGTGTTGATGGTGCGTTCCAACCGGGTCATGTGTGTGCATGGATCCCGGTCTGCCTCTGAAGATGTAAGACGCCATGACATCTGTAAATAGGTCTGTGTCATTTAAAGGTTGCCACTTTGGGGAGTGATACACCCTTCTGTGGGGCTGACATAGGGTATTTATGTATTAGGGAGCCAATCGCTTGGGGTAGATTTAGGATACACTTAGTTCTGTCTGTTTCCGTTGGGGTACCGTTTGTTTCTGTTAGGTGGTAACACCTGTCTGTTTCTGTGTGGTACCGTCTGTTAGGGTGGTAAAGGCCCATTTACTAGTGTACACCTAATTCTAACATTTTGTTTCTGTAGGGATTATTCTATTTCCATCTCTTATTCCGTTTATGTACCTTCTATCTGTTGGGGTGGTAAAGGCCCATTACTGGCATTCTGTTCCTGTATAGATTATTCTGTTCCGTTTCTGTTTCAGTTTGTACATTAGGGTAACGCATAATCATGTTATACTAGTATTAGTGCAGAGAAATAAAATATAAGTAGGAAGCATAACTTGGGCTATGTCATTCTGTTTCTTCTGTTTAGCTTAATTATAGCAGTTGCTCCTGTTGCTGTTGTCTCTTATCCAACTTTATTTTCATGTCATGATATTATTATTTGTTCATATATTGAAAGTCACTGGACTTGCCAGACTTTATGTCTGACCATGCTTGTTTTCGCCCCTTTTCTTTCGTTTCACCCCCAGGGTTTTTTTTAGGGTGGAAGTATAGGAGCTTGATTCCGATTTTCTCTGCTTGAAGTACCGCTTGGCCTTAGCTCTATCTTTCCATGGTAGTTTATGTTGGGGATTATGGTTATAAAAACTATGCATTCTGAAGGCTTTTGTACAAGACTGATAATTTGTACATGAATTATGATATTGTGATTGGAAAAGATGTAACCAAACTTATTTCGGTTTCTGTTGTATTAAAGTTATTAATTTTTCAAGTACTGTTTTATCTGTCTTGCAAATTTCTGTTCTGTCTACTAAAACGCTCCATCAAAGTTAAGGCATTCCCTTTGTGAGTGACCTTAACAGAGGTGGGGTGTTTCACTTATGGTCTGATACCAAATGTAACACCCCACCTCCGCTAGGGTCACTCACAAAGTGAATGCACTAGTTTTGGAGGAGCATTATCGAGGTAAACAAATACAGAAATAATACAAGACAAAACATAGATAAAACAATGGAAGAATCAAAAGATAAATTTCATTATTTTCAAAAAGAGTCAAAGCCTTTTACATCCAAAGTACCAAATAGCCAAAGTCATTATTTTCCATTACAACAAATTATGTCTTGCATAAATAAGAAGCATAATCTTAAAACAACAAAAGTAGCTTAATTCCCCAAAGGTAGCAGAAATGCAGCCATAGCATAGCTCAAGATCAAACCGTACATGAGCTAAACCAAAAGCGAGCGAAATCCAAGCTAAGTGCGAGTGTTTCCTCCCTGAGAACCTGGGGGGAACGGAAGAAAAAGAGGCGAAAGAAAACGGGTCAGTCATAAAGACTGGTAAGTCCAAGTGACTTTCAGCATAAAAACAGGTAAAGGTAACATGACATGTATAAACTGAAAGTAAACATAAGGATGATGACAAGATGTGCAAGATAGACTAAGATAGCATGATAATTCAAGTGTAATCAATTATAGCATCACATATTCAAGGTTCGCCGCATCAACTGTACTAGAATCCAAACCCATGTCTTATATTAATCATGAAATAATACCTTGGCCCAATATCATGAAATGACCTATTTCTAGGTCCAACGAAACGATCCACTAGTCGATCGGCTCCCTATAAGTTCTAGCTCATCATGTGTCTATGTCATACGACCCTATCACGAATGTATTCACTTGTGCCAGGTCCACCATAGGGTGTATCAAGCCAAAGGGTGCCAACCACTGACACGAATCAAGCATGCACAGATAAACCTACTGATGCCCAATGCCTGCTTTTTCAACTCTGGACCACGTGCACGACCATAGCCCGCCTGAACCTACACTGGCACACCAACACAGTCGTCGTTCTGGTCGCTTACAATCAGCCTAGTAATCGTGCCCTACCTTGCCTAGTTCCAGGGTACCATGATGCATCTAGTGGGTTACTGCTGAAATGGACCTCGTAACAAGGGTTTTCGTCCAATAGGTTAAGTGTTGTCATTTAAATTCATGACTTAACCCTTATCAATCTAGCATGTCAAGTTGGTTAAGTGTTGTCATTCAAGTTCGTGACTTAACCCGCCTACGAATCATGTATCAAGTTGGTTAAGTATTGTCTTTCATGTTCATGACTTAACCCTATCATGTGGCATTAATTCATTAATGCACCACAGCCTCTCACATCAGACCTGTTGTTGTGGTCACTGGATATGTCGAGCAGTACCGGGAAGAATTACACCACAACTCAGTCTGACCTCGGGTTTTCAAGTGCGATATGACCAACTACCCACATTGGATCCTATTGTTTGCAGTAACTGGATTTGCCGGGTGGTTCTGGGCAGAGTTACACTGCAAACCCAACCCAACCTCGAGTTGGCCATTTTCAAGTTCATTTTAATGTCATGTCCATGTTCAAGATTAATGTCAAGTTCGTGTCAAGTTTCATGGAGAGTTTCATGCCAAGTTTCCTATAATTACCAATTCTTCCCAACGTTACCCCGTCTAAATATAAGTCTAACAATCTTAGCCTAATTTTTCTGTCCGCATGATTTTTGACATATAATATTAGGCTAAAACTTAGCCTAATTTAATGTACACAAAATTTGCATAAAGAAATTCATTAACATAAACATTACATAGGTGTAAACTTGGCATTCTCGGCATAGTCAATATGAACACCATAGGTGTGTACTTGCAAAATAATCAACATGAATATCATAGGTGTGATCTTGCAACGTAGACTAAATCAACATACATATATGTGAATTTGCAACATAGACTAAATCAACTTACATATATGTGAACTTGCAAATCAATCACGAGCATATAAATAAGTGTGATCTTGAAATATGACATAGGTTTAACATATACACATAAACATGTAGTTCTAACATGTGGTCACATATGTGATATAATTTTACAACCTAAAACTTGCATAACATGATAAACTATACAACTTGTCATAACAGGTTGTACTCCAATATACATATGAATAGACTTATTCATTAATTCCCAATTCAACATGATAATAAAATAGAATATCATTCAATTTCACATATAACATAATAAACATTGTTCTATTATCAATTTATTTCCAAGGCATAACATAACTGAATAAATTGAGTAAAAAATCAGGCATGTAGATCTGATAACATTATGAACATGAAAAGGTTTGAATAATAATCTAGGTTCAACAACATGGATAGATCAAACTTAAATAGAAAAATCCCCAAAATCAAGATCCAAGGACAAATAAAGAAAATAGGTATGAATAGAAAATCAAGCTTAGATCCAATTTCATAGTCATAATCCTAGGCAATAACCTCATGGTCATGAATCATAGGTGATTAGCCATAATTGTCCTCGTCATAGTCATAGGCAATAGTCTTATGTTCACAATCATAGGCAAAGTCTTATGTTTACAGTCATAGACATAGGCATAGTCTTATGTTCACAGTCATTGGCATATGCATAGGTATAGTCTTATGTTTCATCGTCATGGTCTTATGCCATTAACAATAGTTTCAACGTCATAGGCATAATAATGTTATGGACATGAAAGAGTCTGATTTACAACATGAATAGGTTCAAACTGATTTCATAGCAATATTCCCAAAAGTCAAGATCCAAGGTGAACAAAAATAGATATGAATCATACATAGATCCAATTCCAATTTATAACATGTCCATATTAAGTTTATAGTTTTTATCTAAAAGTAACTTGAACTTCCAGATCGTGGTCTAAGAATTTTAGATGCAGAATTCAAGTCTAGAAATTTGTCGTTGAATTGTTGAATCGTTGAATCTTTCTTTGATTGCAGAAGCAAATCCCCAATATGAAATTCCTAGCCGTAGTCTTCAAGGAATAATCTTCGCGTTTTAATTTAATTTAATTTAGAGGAAGAAGAAGAAGCCATGATCATCAAGAGTTTGTGCAGCATAAGGTTAGAGAAGAATGGTGCAAAGAGAATGAGGCTAGGGGGTTGTTTATATAGGATTAGGAGGATGAATCTGGTCACGAAACGAGTCTAAATACATCAAAGTGCATCAGGTTCAAAAACTAGGTTTGGGAGGCAGGTCGACCGCCAGGTCGACACTATGGCCGACCTGGTCCTTGGGAGGTCGACACTATGGTCAACCCCCACGTCGACCTAGTCCTGGGTGGGAAATTTCCCGCCCAGCCTGTTCTGGGTTTTGAATTCGAATTTGAATTCCAATTTTCGAGCTGTTTCCGATTCTGAAAATTTCTGAAACTTCGAAGGTCATATCTCCCTCATATGAACTCCGATTTTCGAAAACTCGGACTCGTTTCCAAGAAGAATTTCGAGATAAACGTAATGGCAAAGCCTGTTTCCCTTGATTCTTATTTTAAAAATTAATTCTGCCTTAATTTATGGTTTTAACACGTTATTAAAATAAAGGTTGTTACAGACTGTCAATCCATCGATTGACATACAACAAAATATTGGGAACAGTGTATGTCAAATATCGTCCCAATATCCGTGTGGAGTTTTCAGATGACAATAGTTTATTTATTTGTGCAGTTGGGCGATGTGTAAAATTTATCATCCCAATCAGATCAGATAAATGGGTGTACATAAACAAATCGTCCGATTTGTAAATGAATATTCTATTTCTTTTCAAGATAATTTTATGTCGTTCATATATATAGGTTAAAAAATATATTTTTAATGATAAATTATTTTATTCAACTTATGAATATTTTATTTAATTCATTTCACACCACAATCACATCACAATACAATCCAGACAAACAATCATGGTTTCAATCAAAGATGTCGGGTGCTACTAAGCACCGTCTGCATCCTAATATACAATTGACTGTAAAATAAATAAAGTGAAAAGGAGTTCTCACCTTCGGTTTCCACTCCGCCAGTTTAATTTCTGAATTTCTGAACAGTTTGGATTTTCCAGAAATTCCAACGCAATCTTTTTCACGCTGGTCACAGTAGAAAAAATCATATTTTTAATATGATGTTTATATATTTAAAAATAGCATTTTTAAACATCGATATTTATAAATAAAAATCATATTTTTCTATACAATGAAAAATCTTATTTTTCTATACGGTGAAAAATCATATTTTTCTCTACACTATATATAAAAAGATTACATTTTTAAACTGTTCTATATATTTTTAAAACTTCCTATTTTAATTTCAAAGTTATTTCTGAAGAAATCCATCTTTTTAAAACAAAGTATTTATAAATAAAAATCACATTTCTACAACATTATATATATATTAAAAATCTCATTTTTTAACAAGGCTATTTTATTTAACAAAATCATATTTATAAAAATCTTATTTTTATTTTTAAAAGGAATGCTAATTTCATTTTAAAAGAAAAGTTATTTAATATATTTTAAAAGTAATGTTATTCATATACTTAAATATTTTAAAACAATACTAATTATATTTTTAAAACCATATTTTTTGCATCATACTTTTTATATTTTATTTAAAAATTCAGGTCTTTAAAAACAATGCTAATTTATTTAAAACTCTGAAAATAAAACAATGTTATAAAAAAGCCTCACTGTTTTCAGTTCTAATTGGTTCTATGTTGTAGATCTCGGAAAGACGGTTCCAATGAATCAGAAATCATCGAATTATGATTAATATTGAGCAAGATATCAAACTTTAAATATTGGATGATTAAATTTATAATTAAGCCATTAATCACATTGTATAGGGTTAATCAACAATTTTAATAACGTTAAAGAACGATATCGTTCCTTTGTCTCCCTCGTTTGGTATCAAACCCGAGCACAACTTCAAACTTAGGGTTCTGATCTGCTGCCTCTATGTTTGATCGGACTACGATCGGAGGTCCTCCCAACCACCACCTACAAGTCAGCTCGCCACCGCCCCAACCACCTTTAATTGCGAGCCCCCTATTGGCACATACAACGAGTTCGAACGCCATCAGTTTCAAGCGAGACTCCTGTCGCCTGGGCACATCATCCCCAATCACCACCGTTGAATATCCTCTTCTCGCCGAGCACTACAATATTCTTTTTAGAAGTATCGAAATTCATTACACGGATTGGAAGAAAAATTTGGAGGAAGATTGGAAGAATTTGGCAATTGGAATTGGCCTGGCAGCGGAAACAAAAGGGAAGTAAGGTTTGGGGATTTTCGGGGTATTTATAATAAATATATATTATTATTAAATTATTTTAATTCAAAAATAACTCGTTTACAGATCCGAACTCCAAATCAAACCCAACGACTATCGCCTCTAGCCAAATACTTCCATTACGGATACAGTGGAATATGTTTCGAAAGCCAATTCAATCATTTCGATCAGTTTTCGCCCAAATTAAAATATAAATCAATATATATTAATTTGAACGTACAATTTAAATTTACCAGGGCCACATACTGACTCCAAAAATTATAGAAAAATTATATTTAGCTTTGTTTTGACGATACGGTCCTAACAAAACTAATTTCATTGAATTTGGAGACCGATTGAAAAATAGCCATTTTCTGGTCGATTCAATTTGGCTGAAATTGACAAAACACGTTTTCTTTTGCCACACTCACATATTAACTCCAAAAATTATAAAAATTGGAAACTGGCAATAATTTGACATTCCGGATCCAACAAAAGTGGTTTCGTCGGAAACGGAGGTCGTTTGCCAAAATGGCTATTGATATTTTATATATATATATATATATATATATATAAATTCCACAACGACTATTTCAAAATTTAAATTGGCCATAACTTTTTATTACCATTATGAAATCTGGATTTTTCAGATCCGTTGGAAAGATATAATTAAACAGATTTAAATATTTTTGATTTTACTAAAATCCGATTTATTTTGGATCCTGTATATTCGTTTGAAATTTGAAATTGAATTTTCAAACTACCACGCCATTTCAAACTCCTTTTATAATTAATTTAAAATTTTCCGTTCTAACTTCGATTTAAATAAATTTTTAGTTGTTATTATTTAAAATAAATAATTTTAAATATTCAAAATCCATTAAAATTGTTAAAATAAAAATTTTAAATTTGTTCTGAAAATTCGGGTTGTTGCATGTACCCTATAGTATTGTTGGTGACAGTGACCCCATCTTTACAAGTGAGTTTTGGAGGTGCTTGCAGGAGGCACTAGGGACACAGTTGTGATTTAACACCATCTATCATGCTGAGACTGAAGGACAAACTGAAAGGGTCAATAAGGTTCTCGAGGATTTTGCGAGCCTGTGGATTCTAGACTTCGGAGGGACTTCGGAGGAGAATACCCCCTTGGTAGAGTTTTCCTACAATAATTGTTATCAGACGAGTACTGGTATGAATCCCTTTGAGGCACTTTATGGACGACCTTGTAGATCACCTACATGTTGGTTGCAGTCTGCGGAAAGGCTTTTACTTGAACCTGAGATGGTTAGAGAAACTTCTAAGAAGGTAGAACTGATTTGCAGATAGATGAACGTAGCTCAGGACAGGCAGAAGTCATATAAAGATCAGAGGAGGACCGATTTAGAGTTTGAGGTAGGAGATATGGTGTTTATCAAGGTGCTGTCCTTAAAAAATGTTACTTGCTTTGGCTCGGTAGGGAAGTTTGTGCCAAGGTTTGTATGGTCATTCCCCATAGTTGAGAGAATTGGTCAGATGACGTACAGAGTTAGACTGCCATAGAGACTTGCTAGGGAGTTCATAATATGTTCCATGTTTCTCACTAGAGGAAGTGTCTATATGATTCCACAGAGGTAGTAGAACCAATTCCCCTTTAGGATGTATAGATAGAGAAGGAGACATCAGTTAGAAAAGTTCCTACCCATGTACTTAGATCGGATGTTAAGAAGCTATGATACAAGGAGATTAAGTTGGAGAAGGTACAATTTGTAACGTCCCAATTTTTTCATCCATTTAAATTTGAATATTTAGATCTGTTTTAAATATTATATTGGACTTATAAATAGATTTTATATCGAATTATTTATTTAAAATGGAGTTCGAAAATATTTATTTATAGTATAATTAAAAAGAGCTCGTAACGACGCAGTAGTTCATAATAGGAGTTTTTAACTTCAATTGATTATATTGGATCCGATATAAGTCGGAATTCTATGAAATAAGAATCATCCGGATCGATTTGATTATATTTCTCTAATAGAACAGAGAAATCGAGATTTCATCATATAGATTGTAGGATATGTCCAATTCAAATTTTAAAATAGTCGTTATGGCATTCGTTAATAAGCGATAACGTTTATTTAATAAATTAAATAGGATTTTGTATATAATTTGGATACCGTTTAACTCAAAATGATGAAATTGAGTTATGTAATTCATACCCGTTTACGTTGAAGTTATATGATTTGGATATTTATGAAAATAGGTTATTATTATTTACATAGAATTGTTTTGGAATTTTATATTATTTTATCGATATTATCTAGGCATTAAAAATGTTTTCTTTTCAAATGACCCCATTTTCCGATGAAACGAGTTTTAGTGGAACATGTATAATTTATTATTGCTAGATTTTCGGTTGGAGTCCAATGGATTTGTTTTGTCGGTAGATGAAATTTAAAGGTGAATCGATAAATATAACTGGAATTAAAATACCCTATTTGTGCAAATGGAGTCCATTTCTAAGGAAATCGGTTTCATTTAGACTTGAATATCTGGACATAGCAATACATTCATTTTCGTTGTGTTTGGGGTTCGTATATATCGATGTGAATTTAATGGTCAGCATTGAATATTGGTAACCAGTATAAAATTAAACTACTCTAAATAAATCTAATCAATTCGTGCCTACCCAATATAATACTAACTCGGCATTTCTAAACTTCATTTCAACCAAAAAAACATGAAGAAACAACTGCCTCCCTTTTTAATCACGAATTCTTTAAGTCGCACCCTACACACTAAGAACCTACCCCAAATATTCACTTAAATATGCATGATGTATAACCCCTACTTTATTTCCTAGCCAATAAAAATTGAAACCTTCCTTTTAAAGCTCATGTATATCCATGTGAAACTGAACCACAAGACAACATAGTCTTGCTTTTTCTTGCATGACTTGTATAAATATATGAACTAACCTGCTAACCTATGCAGCCCCTTTCTACCATGACAATTGCATGGTAACCCATCCAATAGCCGCAGACCTACATCAAAATTACAGCATATTTTATACATGGTGAAATGACACTAATCCTATCTCTATGTTATTCCTCTGTAAATAGTGCATGCTTCTCCATCAGTCCAACATACGAAGCTACTCCTCCAGCAAATTAAAACAGTACGAGGATCCTCATAAAAAACTCCCTTCACGAAATGTAAAACATCAATATATAAAAAGACCCATATACGCAACAAAGAAGAGGAGGACGAGTAGCCAGGGGGATGGAGATGTTAAAGTGTGAGTGAAGAAGAAGAGTGGACGAGAGCAGGCAAAGCAAGTTAGAAGGAAACTAGTGAAGAAATAATGTGGTTTCATTAATGAGTGCATGGGTTTTGCAAAGGAGTTTTGAATGCATCAAGGCCGGAGGGGTAAGGGAATAAGAAAATTGATGGGTTGAAAATAGAGTAGGTGAAGGGGTCATGCAGTTATTAGCAGGGAAGAGAGCAAAGGAGAAAGGGGCGTTGTCAGTCGGGTAGGGTGTAGTGTGGTGGGAAAGCTTTTGAAAAAAAGAAAGAAAGAATACGCAGAAGAGAACGTAGCAGTGTTGGGTGGAGAAGGGAAGAAATTGGGAAAGGTTTCTGCATGTAAAAGAAATTGGGTATGGTTTTACTCCTAATTACCAAGTTTTGTTATACGGTAAGCCAAATCAAGTTAATAATAATATACACACATACACTAAGTATGTAACGTAACCTGGTCAAACCGTGTTGTTACTTGTAAGTGACCAATCTCATGTTTAAATGCCTAACCACGATTGAAGTGTTTTAATTAAAATTTACATGGTCCATTCTTAAGTCCAACATGGCCGATTGTTTTTATATGCCTTAATAATGGAATTTAACATGCCTAATTCTAATTAACTATGACTAATCACGTTTAAATAAATAACGTGTAAATGTCATCAAAGATTTAGTTTGTACCCTTCTAATATGCCTAATAGATAAGTGTGCCTAACTATAGAATTAAGTTAACATTTTAGTTAATGATACTATAAGGTACCTGTATATGGTTTCGCGTATTGTAACGACCCAGGGTATTCATGATCTTGAGTAATCGACATACAACACCATGTCGACTATTCCAGTATCGGAAACACCGGATAGTCCATGAAAGAAATTAGAGGGCGAGAATAGATAAGATAGAAACTTAGAATAGAAGAAGAAGAAGAACGTACAACATCAGAGTAAACACGAATCTCACAGCGGAATGAACAACATATAATAGATAACATATCTTTGAAATAAAATCAGTATACAGTAACATTATAAGAGTACAACACTTTCAACATAGCGGAAATAACAATAGCTATAAAATCCTGAAGCCTCCTGCTCCAAGCTCTCCAAGTATATCTGTAAAATCCTGACTACTTGAATGCCCGTACAAATTTAGGCACCAAAGAGTTTAGGGAAAACAAAACAAATTAAACTCCAGGTCAGTCATGGGACTGGTGTGAGTAAAACAACTTAAAAATAGTTTGAGCAATAAACGATATCTCATAAGACCATGCCATATAACGGAATGGGTTTTTCCCTTATGTTTATCCAAAACATTTGATTTTACTTTCAAAATCCTTTTGAAAGAAACGATAAACTTTATATCAAAACTCTTTTGATATTACAATAATGTCTATCAACCACAACTAAATAATCATCTCGCAGAAACGCTTTAATCTCATGTTCTACATATATAATATACAATCAAAACTGCGAGCACTTATTGGATAATGGATTACCAACTATGACAAGGTATGGAACCACCTTCCGATAGTGTACCTATAGAGGGGAATACACTGGGTTCAACAAGAACATCTTGCAACCCAACCACACATGATCAACCACTCATTTTGCTTGAGTGTATCGAATGTATATCACCAACGGTTGGGATCAGCAATCGTTTCCCGAATGTGACAACATCGAATAGATTAAAGAATGAAATGAATATCTCTAGATAGGTGATAATACACCCAAATTGGCAGCCAACCACTTAGCCATTATGCTTGCCCGATTTTTGTCATTTCCCGGTTGTGAGGCTAGAGGCCACACTTTTCTCTGATAGATCACACAATTATTCACTTTGAATGTCACATCATCATACCCGCAAAATCACAAATTGATTTCCCAAAAAATACAATGGGTATATAGCTAAGAGAAACGAATTCCTTCGCCATCAAACATATATACGTTTGAAGAGATCAACTTACGCGATCTATTAAATATACTCTGTCAGACATTCTTCCATACAGGTCATCCTAGGACTGGACAAACCAAAGGTACTATTCTGTAAACAGGACAGCCCTTGCATAACTCCGTCTTCAATTATCTTCATCATATTTGATTCGCAATGCTAACGCCCATACAGAGGGGTTTTCAGATAATGAATCTGATCCCAGTCTCTCGGTATTGACGACGGAAAAATGGTCAAAAACTTCGATAGTCGGTGAGTTAACTATCAAAGAAAAACATGTGTGGAATCAACGATATTATTTCCAGTTGGAAATTAAATCGGTCAATCATCGTTTAACATTTATATCTTTAATTCATTAATTTATTTATTTCCTCTTTCCATATATTCAACATTCCTTATTTTCTAAATTTACAAAATATACGTTATTAATCATTGGAAAACATTTCCATCTCTTTTTCACGTATCACTATCATTTCAGTATTCTTTATCATCAACATTTCATTTTCTAGGATTAGAAAATATCTGTGATTTTATTTGGAAAATGTTTCCAAAACTCATTCATTGGATTTAAAAAGATGTTTAAATAAAACATCGCTATGCCAATTCGAACCATTAACACTTATTAACTAAATTCAATTAACTCCTTCACTATCGAACCTTAACCATTATTTAGTTAAAAACGAAGTCAATCAAGTTGGGGTATAACTACCTCTCAGACCTTAACTGAACAACATTTTAACCTTGAAATAGACAAAGTTCACCCTTTAAATCTTTAACCAACTTCCTTACGTAACTCTCGGATTCCATTTACGAATCCACTTCTTTATTGAAAAACATTGATTATAATTATCGCATTATAATCCCTGCTTCTGAAATATCTAACTCCAAAATATAACTCGATTAACTCAAATCAATTAACCCTAAATCCATTAACTTTAATTCATTAAATCTTATCACTTAACTCCTTTCGAATAAACTATATTCGATTAATTCCTTTCGAATAAACTATATTCGATAACTCCTTTAACTCTATTCGAATAAACTATATTCAATTAACTCCTTTAACTCTATTCGAATAAACTATATTCGATTTACTCCTTTAACTCTATTCAAATAAAATCTATTCGATTAACTCTTATTCGAATAACCAATACTCGATAACTCTCTTCGAATAAACTATATTCGATTACTCCTTTTTAATTAACTCTATTCGATTTACTCTAATTAATTTACTCTATTCGGTTAACTCAAATCGATAACTCTAAATGATTAACACTATTCTATTAACTCTAATCGATAACTCTATTCAATCAACTCTATCCTTTAACTCTAATCGGTAACTCTTTTATATCTCGTTAATTCCCTTTTATAATCCTATTTATTTTCCAAATAAATATTCCATTTATAATTTTAATTAATTAACAAATAAATATTTCCATTTGAATTTCTTTTCAATTCTACTTGTAAATGTTTTACAAATATTTCCTTTCAATTCTATTTGTAAATGTTTTACAAATATTTCCATTTCAATTCTATTTGTAAATGATTTACAAATATTTTCTTTTCAATTATATCTATTTATTTTCCAAATAATTATTTCTTTTATAATCTATTTATTTTGAAAATGTTTCTTTTTATAAAATTCTTTGATTTTATAAATATTTCTTTTCAATATAACATTGAAAATTTCCTTTTTAACACTCCAGTATCACTTATGGTATTTAACGTACCATATAACAATGATCAATATCATTCTAAAACACATCATCAACAACAGATTATATATCACATCATATATCACCATATATGAAAAAGAGTAAAATAAATGTTGAGGAATATAGTTGGATTCATCCGACTTGTTTCCCTGTATCCACAGATGTTAACAATATAATTAACATTGATTTCATTTCAATATGAAATATTCTGATAAACAGAATCAATGTTTGATTAACGATTTATATATATATATCGTTATCTATAATTTCAAACAATCAATCAACAATTCAATCAAACAGTCAACACACATATATCAATCATAATTTATCAGTTCTAAAAATACGTTATAAAAATATGAACTGGTAGAGTTGGTGAGTTGTACTCACATTGGACGATCATCGTTAAATAACGATAATTGTCGCTTAATTCAGACGGACAATTTATTTTGCTATAAATTGTAACGAGCTCCAATCCACTTCCAGTCAGTTCCATTGTATAGCCAACGTCCATACGATCCTAACGGATCTTGTTTTATCCAATTCTGATAAAGTATGACTAAGTTATACATTTTACAATACTGGATCAAAATAAAAGTCATTAACTATAAGATTAATAAAATAATTAACCTTAAAAATCCTTCCTAATCCACGTCTTAAGCTTTAAACACTGCGCTCATCTATTCTTCTTGAATAAAACATACCGTCCTCCACCAGTATTTTCAAAACAGAAAAGGTGGATCTTCCTCGTTTATATTCTCTCTCAACGTTCCCTTAATCCACAAACAAATTACACCAAATTTCATCTTATCCAGATCCCCACGTCTTCGTGCCAAATATATCAAACTCGCTATCACCATAGAGCTCGCATTCAAAATTAACTGCTCCAGGTTAATGGCCACTGACCGATTTCCTTTTCTTCCACAGCATTTGCATTCAACAATATTAAATTAATAAAACTAAACTAAATCTCAATTACTTTATAAAACACCGCTCCTTAAATAGTTGCTCCTTTCCTTTCTTCTTAGATGAACTCGCGAATACTCAAAATATAGAACCTATCATTTCTAATTTCTCAACCACCATACTCCTTCCACCACCCAAATTACTTCACAAATATTAAATTAAACATCACTAAATTCAACACTACTCAATTTCTATCTCCTCGTCTTAATGAATGGAAACTCGCACCAACCCTTTCATACGCGACCT
Source organism: Allium sativum (assembly GCA_030737875.1). Classification (NCBI taxonomy): domain Eukaryota; kingdom Viridiplantae; phylum Streptophyta; class Magnoliopsida; order Asparagales; family Amaryllidaceae; genus Allium; species Allium sativum. The sequence continues at coordinate 929,343,990 of CM060922.1, read as the reverse complement.
GTAGTCGTCCGCCAGATCATCGCGTTGCCTAATAGTGGGCCCCTACCTCCCAAACTCCGACGATAGGATCCTCTAACCACCACAATTCAAACGCCATACCCAGTTTTATCAAATTACTCATGGATTGGTGACGAACAGCAAACCCAGGTCGGCGCTGAACTTTTAACGGTGCGATACTTATTTCATTCGTACCCTATATCGCTTTGGTACCACTCGACCACCTGCTTGCCATCGCGATCACTTATATCAACCTCCGTTCTCCAGTAGCTCTCACGAAATCAGCATTTAACATCGATAGTTTTAGTCATGGAATTTTCCAGGAAATCGCAAACGAGATGCACTTCAATCCCTAAATCCAAAAATAATAACAAAGCACCAATCGATTCTTGTATCGATCCAATAATAGGAGCCCTAGCTCACGCGGATTAAGAACACAGCGAACAGTATTTTCATGGAAACTAGAAATATGAATATCTTTGTAAAGCTCTCTTCGAAATGGAAACAAAAATATAGGTATTCAGATTTAAAAGGATTTACTCAATTTTCTATCCATTTATGAAACTCACGATTTATTGTTTTGAAGTGGTGGCTGGTTTCTGCGTTGACTAGAGAGATGAAAAGGTTAGGGTTAAGGTAAAGATACGAGGGTATTTATAAAGTAGAAAAATTATTATTTTATTCAATAAAAACTAATATCAAATTCAATCTCTATTGTATTGGTTGTTTAAATATTCGTACGATCACAAATAATGCCCAATTTTGATGAAAATGGGCATACCCCTACAGTTTGACATTACGGCCCCAACAAAACTGGTTTCGTCGAATTCCGACTCCGTTTGCTCACACGGCGTATTTTTAACCATCAAAATACTGACTGTTTTTCACATTAAAAATCTATATGGCCACACACTAGCTCCAAAAATCACGAAACTTGAAATCTAACAATAATTTAATATTACAGATCCAACAAAATTATTTCATCGAAAACGGTGGTCGTTTGCAAAACTGGCTATTTTCTAAGCTCTAAATAACTCATTTAAATATATAAATATATTTAAAAACATTTAAATTAAATATTTATAAATAATATTATCTAATATATTCACAATAGAATACCATACAGCTCCAGAATATTTCTATATGAATTTCAAACTCGATATTTCAAATCCCAATTAAATCGATGTTCGATTTATAATGAAATTCCTTTTATATATTGTTATAAATTATATATGAATTCCATAGCGACTATTTGGAAATTTGATTTGGACATAACTCAAAATCTACCCAATGAAATCTTGATTTTTTCTCTTCCATTAGAAAAATATACTTCACCAGCTCCGAACATTTCTTGTTTCACAGAAATCCGACTTAAAATGGACTCTGTATATTCGTTTAAACTTCGCATCGCCAAATTACGAACTATCGCGCCATTTCGAGCTCAATTATAATTATAATATAATTTATATGATCAACTGTTGTTTATATAATATATTCATTAATATAATTCAACTCTAAACTGAATTATATATTTTGAATTGTCCAGTTCACACAATATTGCCATTCAGCTAATTCTGATTATTTCATAATTAAATATATTATTTAATTATTATATTAATTAAATATTCAAAGTTATTTAATTTAAACCATTTAAATTACCAAACCATATTTTAAATAATTAAAAAAAATTAATTATTATACCGTATAAAAATATGGGCCACTACATTCTTCCCCACTTAAAATAATTTCGTCGAAATCAAACTCTATTAACTAGGTTAAAATTATTGGTATACTTCTAAATTTCAGTTTCAATTGAACCAATAAATTTAATTAAAATATTAATTAATTCTTATTAACGAAAATTTTCAAAAATCCTGAAAATTTTCTAATACCCGAAATTTTTGAAAAATTTCGCCAGCACCTCCTTTGTACTGCTTAATCGGTACAACTACGACTCACCTCTCTAGGCCATTCCCAATCCAAAAGAAGATCAAACAGCCAAACGTCTTGCCAATTCGGCTCATAAATCACCAAACTCATATCAAAATAAACTTGTACCTTTTTGTCGGACATATCATTATATCCGTTTCATCAGCTATTGATTCAGCATATACTAATGTTATCCCAATCAAACTCCAATTAGTTTTTATCCTCTGATCCAACCATTGTCTTATAACTAAGCAAATTTCCATTCTGAACTCAAATTCCATTATCAATTCCAAATTCTTATGACATCAATCCAAGTTACTCGATATCATTATATTGTAATTCAATTTCCAGTTAATTGGTTTCAATTCATATTTGCTTTTACAAATTCTAATTCAATTTGTTTTTAATCCAAATAGTCTCTTTTGGGAATTTTAAACAACTTTGTCTTTTTCACAAATCAACCTTCCCTTTCCGGATTCAAAATAACTTGTTTTTCCAAAACAATTCAAAAATGAAAATCGTTGGTAGTAATCAGTCACTTAGAACTCGAAAATGAAGACTAATGATGTCGTGATTCATCATCAGAGTTTTTTCCCAGCCATCGAAGTGAGTTCAATATATATCACTTTCAAAGCCATTTCTAAACACTTCCATTTTGAAATTCATTTCAAAATATCATTTACAATGCTTTAAATTTAAAATATTCTAGGATTTTAAAATTATCATATATTTAATTCAAATCCATTTACAAACACCTTTCCAAATCCCAGAGTTTTAAATTTCAATTCTGGGTTAAATACATATTTAATTCATCTGATTTCACATACTACATTTGTATGAATTCTAATTGGTTATTTACATAACCATTTCACATTTTATAATCTTATTCGATTATAATCACAACCAACACATCCTATATATGATAATAATTCCAATATATAGATTCCTTTTATAACAAAATACATTTCGGGTAAAATTATTTCATTTACCCTCTTTTCAAAACATACCATGTCGGTTCATCGTATTCAAGTGTTTATTAACTCCTACCGATACAGTGGATCAAACTGATCGACCAGAACTCATAAACAACTTAATCAATAAATCTCCACAATATAAAACCATTTTATATCAATAACAAACACGTTCACTCGTATATATACACTCAACTCAATCTAGGGTATTACTAACCTCATCTCTACTGAGTCACGGCACAGAGCCAAGGTAATTAGTTAACTTTCAGCTCTGATACCACTGTAACTACCCGGGGTTTCTGTGATCCTGAGTAACCGACAGACAAGACCATGTCGACTATTCAAGCATCGGAAGCACCGGATAGTCCATGAAAGAAATTAGAGGGTGAGAATAGATAAGATAGAAACTTAGAGTAGAAGAAGAAGAAGAACATACAACATCAGAGTAAACACGAATCTCACAGCGGAACGAAAAACATATAATAGATAACATATCTTTGAAATAGAATTAGTATATGTATGTAGTAACATTATTAGAGTACAACACTTACAACATAGAGGAAATAACAATAGCTATAAAATCCTGAAGCCACCTGCTCCAAGCTCTCCAAGTATATTTGTAAAATCCTGACAACTTGACTGCCCGTACAAATTTGGGCACTCAAGAGTTTAGGGAAAACAAAAAAAATAAACTCTGGGTCAGTCATGGGACTGGTGTGAGTAAAATAACTTAAAAACAATTTGAGCAATAAACGATATCTTAAAAGACCACGCCGTATAACGGAACAGGTTTTTCCCTTATGAGAATCCAAAACATTTGATTTAACTTTCAAAATTCTTTTAAATGAAACGATAAACTTTATATCAAAACTCTTTTGATATTATAATAATGTCTATCAACAACAACAAAATAATCATCTAGCAGAAACACTTTCATCTCACATTCTACATATATAGTATACAATCAAAACCGCGAGCACTTATTGGACAATGGATTACCAATTATGACAAGGTTTGGAACCACCTTTCGATAGTGTACCTCTAGAAAGGAATACACTGGGTTCAACAAGAACATCTTGCAAGCCGGCTACATATGATCGACCACTCATTTCGCTTAAGTGTATCGAATGTATATCACCAATGGTTGGGATCAGCAACCGTTTCCCGAATGGGACAACATCGAATAGATTAAAGAATGAAATGAATATCTCTAGATAGGTGATAATACACCCTAATTGGCAGCCAACCACTTAGCCATACTACCTGCCCGATTTTTGTCATTTCCCGGTTGTGAGGCTAGAGGCCACGCTTATCTTTGACATATCACACAATTATTCACTATGAATGTCACATCGTCATACGTGCCAAATTACAAATTGATTTCCCCAAAAATATAACGGGTATACAGCTAAGAGAAGCGAATTCCTCCACCATTAAACGTATATACGTTTGAAGATATCAACTTACGCGATTTATTAAATATACTCTATCAGACATTTTTCCATACAGGTCATCCTAGGACTGGACAAACCAAAGGTACTATTCTGTAAACAAGACAGCCCTTACATAACTCCATCTTCAATTATCTTCATCATATTTGATTCGCAACACTAACACCTATACAGAGTGGTTTTAAGATAATGAATCTGATTCCGGTCTATCCGTATTGATGACTGAAAAACGGTCATAAACTTTGATAGTCGGTGAGTTAACTATCAAAGAAAAACATGTGTGCAAACAATGATATTATGTCCGGATGGAAATTATATCGGTCAATCATTGTTTAACATTTATCTCTTTAGTTCATTAATTTATTTATTTCCTGTTTCCATATATTCAACATTCCTTATTTTCTAAATTTAGAAAATATACGTTAATCATTGGAAAACATTTCCATCTCTTTTTCACATATCACTATCCTTTCAGTATTCTTTATCATCAACATTTCATTTTGTAGGATTAGAAAATATCTCTGAATTTATTTGGAAAATGTTTCCAAAACTCATTCATTGGATTTAAACGGATGTTTAAATAAAACATCGCTATGCCAATTCGAACAATTAACATTTATTAACTAATTTCAATTAACTCCTTCACTATCGAACCTTAACCATTCCTTAGTTAAAAATGAAGTCAATCAAGTTGGGGTTTAACTACCTCTCAGACCTTAACTGAACAACATTTCCAACCTCGAAATAGATAAAGTTCACCCTTTAAATCTTTAACAAACTTCCTTACGTAACTCTCGGATTCCATTTACAAATCCACTTCTTTATTGAAAAACATTGATTATAACTATAGCGTTATAATCCCTATTTCTGAAATATCTAGCTCCAAAATATAACTCGATTAACTCAAATCAATTAACCCTAATTCCATTAACTTTAACTTGATTAGTTTTAATTCATGAACTCTTATCACTTAACTCCTTTCGAACAAACTATATTTGATTAACTCCTTTCGAACAAACTATATTCGATAACTCCTTTAACTCTATTGGAATAAACTATATTTGATTAACTCCTTTAACTTTATTTGAATAACCTATATTTGATTAACTCCTTTAACTCTATTCGATTAACTCTTATTCGAATAACTAATATTCGATTAACTCTCTTCGAATAACGAATATTCGATTAACTCTCTTCCGAATAACCAATATTCGATAACTCTTTTCGAATAACCAATATTCGATAACTCTTTTCGAATAACCAATATTCGATAACTCTTTTCGAAAAAACTATATTTGACTACTCCTTCTTAATTAACTCTATTCGATTTACTCTAATCAATAACTCTAATTGATTTACTCTATTCGATTAACTCTAATCGATAACTCTAATTGATTAACACTATTCAATTAACTCTAATCGTTAACTCTATTCAATTAACTCTATCCTTTAGCCCTAATCGATAACTCTTTTATATCTCATTAATTTCCTTTTATAATCCTATTTATTTTCCAAATAAATATTCTTTTTATAATTTTATTTATTTAACAAATAAATATTTCCATTTCAATTTCTTTTCAATTCTACTTGTAAATGTTTTACAAATATTTCCTTTCAATTCTATTTGTAAATGTTTTACAATATTTCCTTTTCAATTCTATTTGTAAATGTTTTACAAATATTTCCTTTTAATTTTATTTGTAAATGTTTTTACAAATATTTCCTTTTCAATTCTATTTGTAAATGTTTTACAAATATTTCCTTTTCAATTCTATATATTGATTTTCCAAATAAATATTTCTTTTATAATCTATTTATTTTGAAAATTTTCTTTTTATAAAATCCTTTGATTTTATAAATATTTCTTTTCAATATAACATTGAAAATTTCCTTTTTAACATTCCAGTATCACTTATGGTATTTAACATACCATACAATAATGACCAATATCATTCTAACGCACATACTCAACAGCAGATTATATATCACATCATATATCACCATATATGAAAAACAGTAAAATAAATGTTAAGGAATCCAGTTGGGTTCCTCCGACCTGTTTCACTGCATCCACAGATGTTAACCAATATAATTAACATCGATTTCATTTCAATATGAAATATTCTGATAAACAGAATCAATGTTTGATTAACGATTTATATATATATATATATATATATATATAGTTATAGTTATCTATAATTTCAAACAATCAATCAGCAATTCAATCAAACAGTCAACACACAGATATCAATCATCATTTATCAATTCTAAAAATACATTATAAAAATATGAACTGGTAGAGTTGGTGAGTTTTACTCAAATTGGACGATCATCGTTAAATAACGATAATTGTCACTTGATTCAGATGGACAATTTATTTTGCTATAAATTGTAACGAGCTCCAATCCACTTCCAGTCAGTTCCATTGTATAGCCACTGTCCATACGATCCCAACGAATCTTGTTTTATCCAATTTTGATAATGTGTGACGAAGTTATACATTTTACAACACTGGATCTAAATAACGGTCATTAATTATAAGATTAATAAAATAATTAACCTTAAAAATCCTTCTTAATCCACGTCTTAAGCTTTAAACATTGCGCTCATTTTTTCTTCCTGAATAAAACATACCATCCTCCACCAGTATTTTCAAAACAGAAAAGGTCGATCTTCCTCAATTCTATTCTCTCTCATTGATCCCTTAATCCACAAACGAATTACACTGAATTTCATCTTATCCAGATCCTCTCATCTTCATGCAAAATATATCAAACTCACCATCACTATAGAGCTTGCGTTCGAAATAAACTGCTCCAGGTTAATATCCACTGGCCGATTTCCTTTTCTCCCACAACATTTGCCTTCAACAATATTAAATTAATAAAACTAAACTAAATCTCAATTACTTTGTAAACCACTGCTCCTTAAAATAGTCGCTCCTTTCCTTTCTTCTTAGATGAACTCGCGAATACTCAAAATATAAAACCCATCATTTTTAATTTCTCAACCATCATACTCCTTCCACTACCCAAATTACTTCACAAATATTAAACTAAACATCACCTAAATTCATCACTACTCAATTTCTATCTCCTCGTCTTCATGAAGAAAACTCGCACCAACCCTTTCATACGCGACCTGTAGCCATCCCCCAGATCATCGCATTGCCCAAAATTGGGCCCCTACCTCCCAAACTCCGACGATAGGATCCTCTAACCACCACAATTCAAACGCCATACCCAGTTTTATCAAACTACTCTTGGATTGGCAACGAACAACAAACCCAAGTTGGCCCTGAACTTTTAACAGTTCGATACTTATTTCATTCAAACCCTATATCATTTTGGTACCATCAACCACTGCTTGCCATCGCGATCACTTCTATCAACCCCCATTCTCCAGTAGCTCTCACGAACTCAGCATTCAACATCGATAGTTTTATTCATGGAATTTTCCAGAAAATGCAAATGAGATGCACTTCGATCCCTAAATTCAAAAATAATAATAAAGCACCTATCGATTCTTGTATCGATCCAATAATAGGAGCCCTAGCTCACGCGGATTAAGAACACAGCGAACAGTATTTCATGGAAAGTAGAAATATGAATATCTTTGTAAAGCTCTCTTCGAAATGGAAACAAAATATAGGTATTCGGATTTAAAAGGATTTATTTAATTTTCTATCCATTTATGAAACTCACGATTTATTTTTTTGAAGTGGTGGCTGGTTTATGCGTTGACTAGAGAGATGAAAAGGTTAGGGTTAAGGTTAAGATACGAGGGTATTTATAGAGTAGAAAAATTATTATTTTATTCAATAAAAACTAATATCAAATTCAATCGCTATTTGTATTGGTTGTTTAAATATTCGTACGATCACAAATAATACCCATTTTGATGAGAATTGACATACCCCTACAGTGTGACATTATTGACCCAACGAAACTGGTTTCGTTGAATTCTGACTCCATTTGCTCACACGGCGTATCTTTAACCGTCAAAATACTGACTATTTTTCACATTAAAAATCCGTATGGCCACACACTGGCTGTAAAAATCACAAAACTTGAAATCTAACAATAATTTAATATTACGGATCCAACCAAATTTGTTTCGTCGAAAACGGAGGTCGTTTGCAGAACTGGCTATTTTCTAAGCTCTAAATAACCCATTTAAATACACAAATATATTTAAAAACATTTAAGTTAAATATTTATAAATAATATTATCATATATATTCACAATAGAATACCATACAGCTTCAGAATATTCCTATATTAATTTCTAACTCGATATTTCAGATCCCAATTAAATCGATATTCAATTTATAATGAAATTCCTTTTATATATCATTATAAATTATATATGAATTCCATAGCGACTATTTGGAAATTTGATTTGGACATAACTCAAAATATACACAATGAAATCTCGATTTTTTCTCTTCCAATAGAAAAATATACTTTACCAGCTCCGAATGTTTCTTGTTCCACAGAAATCCGACTTAAAATGGATTCTGTATCTTCGTTTGAAGTTCGAATCGCAAAATTACGAACTACCACGCCATTTCGAGCTCGATTATAATTATAATATAATTTATACCACTACAAGAAAAATGCCCTTTTGCAACTAGCTATTTGCAACAGGCGACACATGGCAGTTGCAGTTGATGATATTTAGCAACAGACTTATTATAATAGTTGCAATAGGTGAGATTTAGCAACAAGCCATTTTTTTCTGTTGAAAAGCATATTTTTAGCAACTGCGCTTTCCTTCCTGTTGCAAAAACATACTTTTAGCAACTGCGCTTTTATAACAGTTGCAACAAATATATTATTTGCAACAGCGCTTCCAAGCAAGTTGCGAATAAATATCTTTAGCAACTGTTTTTGCCACTTGCAATAAGTTTATCTTTTTATAACTGGTAAAGCCAGTTGCGAAAAACATATTACTAAAAATAAGTATCAACTTTTAGTGATTGACTTTTAATAATTAATTTTAAATAGTTTCTATTAAATGATTAAATACTAGTAATTATATAATAATTAAGACTAATATTTAATAATTATTAATTAATAATAAAATTTAAGTAATATAAAGTGATATTTATAATTGATAGGTAAATAATAATTAACGATTAACAAATAATAATAATTAACGTTTAAAAAATAATAAAATAAGTAATTAATTATTAAATAATAATAAATTAATTACAAGTTATAATTAAATAATTAGTTATTAAGACTAATGCCTAATAACATTATTTAGTAACTAGTTTTTAAAGAAATATCAAGTAGTAATATCTATCTATTATTAATAATTGTAATTGATAATCATATTAAATATTTAAAAATGCCAGGAGTAATAAATAATAATCAAAATTTAATAATTTCGAGATAAAATTTTGAAACTTTCATAAAATTCAAAAATGAATAAAATCCAAAATAAATAATAGTTAATAATTATAGATAACTTTTAATAATTAATTTTATATATATAATAATTACTGTTAATAATGTATTATATATACATAAAAATCAATGTTTGTTATCAAAATTCTTTGATCTATTTTGGACCGTAAGCACCAACCAACGGTGATGTAGATTATATCCAAATCATTTGATGTCTAAAAATGGTCATATGACTAGCAACCATTCCAAATTCTTGTTATACATTTGATTTGTAAAATTTAAGTACACACAAAATAAAAATAAAATTATCATGCTTTAATGGTATAAAAACGTTTTGTTTGAATGATAATTTTTTGTTAAAAAAAGTTCAAATGCATTGTTCTTACACAATAAAAATGAAAACGAATGACAATATTGCAGTCAATACATATAAATGTGAAACAAGGGGTTGTCACATGTCATGTCAATGTTTAGACAAAGCTGAAGTTAAATCGTGGCACCCATCATAGAGTAGAAGTTTGTTCACACTATTTGGGGAAATGTGTACAAAACTCTAAGTTTTCATTGGTTGCAGTTATAGGGACCCCCTGAATTCCACATTTTCCTATAAGGGCCCCTCTTATTTCCACTAATAAGAGGTAGTGTTTTGTTCACACTATGTGTCAGGAGTGTGAACAAACTCGCTCTCCCCATCATAAGGGTCCAGCCTCGTTAATTACAGAAGTGGATGGGCCTCGTTAATTACAGAAATGGATGGCTGAAACTGAAATTTGACACTAAACCGCCCATTCCACTACACATCTCATTAATCAGTCCAGATCCCCTTTCAATCTGTAACCCTAATCCTAAATTAATCAATCAAATTTCAGGTACTCATCTCATTTCGCTCTTTTCCATCGCCGCGTCTGAGTTTCCCTCGCCCATTCCCCTTTCCATTGCTGCTACCAAACCGTTTGTCCTCAGTCTCTAACCTTTGGTTTCCAAGCCAGTCCATTCCGTATCACCGCCAATTCCACTAGATCGCATCTACTCGTCCACCAATTTTATCCCAGTTTTGTTGGGTAGAAATGCATCTGCTTCAAAGCCTAGGATTTACCTCAATTTTGTCAGCTTCTTCTTCATACATAGACAAACGATTGGCTGTTTGTGTATCTAAATGACAGAGCATCGGTCATTTTTCTTAAAATTTGTCATACTCTTTCCTTCTCCGTTGCAACAGTTGGAAGAGTTCTAAGTCAAGAGCGACTAATCTTCTCGAATTGGACTGTTCAAACATTTTGTTGTTTGCAGATCTGAAGGACAACAAAGTGGTAAGCCTGACACTTTTTTTTTCATTGATGCTGAATATTTCGTAGTATTTTTACTTTTTTTGGGTTGAATGTTTCTTAGGCAGCATAAACTAATTTGCCATCGTAGAAACAGGATGGTCTCATTTCTATGGTTATTGTAGATAGATCCGGTAAATTTATCAAAATTTAATGTTTAAGATGCATCCACTGTAATGGGTTGGAAAGGCTCAAAGTCAATTGCCACCTACTTGTTTTTTCCATCTTCGGTAAGAATAGTGCCTGTGTATGGAGCTAGCCTATTAGGGGGCTCCTTGTTGTACATCTTGAGCCTTTTTTTAGCAGAAGTGAATTCGAGGTGGCAATATGAGTGAAATCATGCTGGTTCCATTTCCTCTTGCTAGTTCCAAACCTTTAACGAGCTTCTTGATTTCCCATATCTCAATGTTCCTATCGTTTTCGTAGGCATCAGCCATTTTTGTCAGAACTGCAGCACACGAAGGAAATATATCATTAATTATTATTTTTATGGCAGACACTCATTCCTCCACGCTCCTAGGCACGATTGGGCCAGCTCGGTTGTGTCCTGGACTTGATCCAGTACCCGATTGAGTTACCAATGGCTCATGTATTCTGCCTTATATTATTTTGTTCAATGTGTTCAATATAATATTGTTTTGTTCAGCTTATTTCTTCTCCTTTGTCCAAACTTTATTATTTGGAATGGACAGAGTTACCGACGGTGCATGTATTCTGCCTTATATTTCTAACCATTACATTTTCCTTTAGAAAGCTTCTTTTTTTCTGATCTTTGGAACGAACAGTGTCTTTTTTCCTTGTGTTGATATAAAATGCATTAACAATATTTTCTGAAGTATGCAACTAAATTTCAATTAGTACTACAGTTCTAATACTGTTGGTTTGATATTTACCTATTTCTTTGCCATGAAAAAACAGATTTGCTGTGCTTTTTGAATTCTCAAACCTTTGCGTATCTTTTCTAATTCAATATATGAACAATGTGATTAATGTTCTGTACCGCTTCAAAAAAAAGCTATAACAGTATAATTTTTATTTTATGAATTTTCAATCAACTTTTATTTACTTGATATTACTAGAATAGATATTGTACTTAGAATTCAATAGTGAAAGACACTTAGACTAAGTGCAATGGATCAAAAAAAACTGGCAATTTTATTTTCATTAATAATGTAATAGTTCTTTTATGAGCTTGAATTTTAGTATAGTCTCCACTAAATAGTAAAAAGCATCAGGATAGCACCACTGACTTTCTTTTATTACCATTTACATCTAGATTTTGGCCTAATAAGTTATACATTTGACCACACTCAAACCTTCTGTCACTGCACTCGAAAGGTTGAACCTAAAGATATGTACACATATGAACAAATGATAGTAGGAGCACATAGGTCAAATTATGAACTCTACCTAGAGCAGGACATGGATACTATTGACCACCGATCAAGACAGAAAAGCTCACTTACTCTCTGGAAAAGGTGGCACATTAGTAAGTTTGTGTTATTTTGTTTAAAAGCATATGAATAACCCTTTTTTAATATATTTTTGCTTTCTTTTTGGAGATGTTGAAATTTTTGCCAGATAAGAAGCATTCACATTAATGTTGCAATCAATTTCTGATTAAATAGCATAAATAAATTGTTGGTTAAAGGTTTGAAAACCCGTACACTTTATCCATAAGCAGCCTCCTGCATCATATTGCACTTATTTAGATTAAATAGACAGCTTAAATAATCTATTTTGCTTCTTCTAATCTGACAACTGTCAGTATCATTGCAGGCGTGTCAGTTGTGTGGATGCTCTTACAGTGGAACTCGCTTGAACCCAAAGTTGCAAAAAGCATACTTAAGAAGTGTCAACGTATATATCAGTGCAGGTCAAGTTTCCTATATTTCAATATGATTGGTATTTTATGATATGTTCTTTACTTTGTAGTACAGTATCATTGTCTCCATGGATGCTTTAATTTAGTCTCTGAAATATTCTTGTGTTCTTTTGCTGCTGGTCCAGATGGAGGTATGGCTTTATATACATGTTTCATTTAGTTTAATGTAACAAATCATCCATATCTGTGAATTCATATTAATATTTTTAAAAAATAAAAATAAAAATTTATGATACGACTTCAGGGGGACACATGCGACTATTGTTTTGTTATGCGAATAGGGGCATACCTCATGGACTTCGCACCTTTATTAAAGGAATGTCCGCCTTTAGCTGGCAGCCAGTCTGATGTGCTGAAAATATTTATTGAGAAGTAGTTAAAAATATGGATATTGTAAGTAGTTCTATTATTATTTATACCCTTACAGATATATGCAATTAAAACATGCAGATAAAAACAATGGCAGTAACAGCTGGGTACGTGATGGATTTAGTTATCACATGCAAAGATTAATGCAAGAACAAATGGAAGAGAACAAATTTGCAAGTCTGATGCGGAGGAGGTGAATGCATTGTATTTGGATGCAAAATCTTCAGCTAAGCTTCTTCAAGAACAGAAAAGATATTGGGGCTGTTTATTTGTATTTTAGGTGTTAATTGTAATTGTTTGACAGGAATACGTGGAACTCAAATTTTGTTCTATTTGTGTTTTAACTTCATCAATAATTTTTAAACGTGTTAGAAATTCGTTTATGTAATTTTATTTTGCTTAGCTTTTAAGAGTCTGTTTTTAGTTGTTACATTGTGATAGTTGTTTTCAGCAGTGGATTACATATTGGTAACGGTGAATTATCGTTTATATGCATGGAGCATGTGGTATTGCAAATAATTAAATTGCAACTGTCCTAAACTGTTGCAGTTAATTCATTTGCAAGTATCAGAAATAGTTGTAGTATCTCACTTTTTCAACATCTATTTCAGGTTTGCAACTGGCATTTGTTGTTGCAAAAGGATATTTTGCAACAATAAAAGACAGTTGCAAAAAACATCTACTGCAACTTCTTATTAAAACGGGCAAAAACTATTGTAGAAAAAGTCTGACCTATTGCAACTCCGGCTATATAGAGGGGCGCGGGTCTATTGCAATAGGCCTAATGCAACAGATATTGCCTGTTGCGAAAAGGTTTTTCTGTTGTATTGTACGTTCAACTATCGTTTATATAATATATTCGTTAATATAATTCAACTCTAAACTAAATTATATATTTTGAATTGTCCAGTTCACACAATATTGCCATTTCAGCTAATTCTGATTAATTCAGAATTAAATATATTATTTAATTATCATAATAATTAAATATTCGAAGTTATTTAATTTAAACCATTTAAATTACCAAACCATATTTTAAATAATTAAATAAAATTAATTATTATACCGTATAAAAATATGGGACATTACACATATGCCTAACCTGACACTATCATAAATATGTGGCCTATGATATTGTTACATGACCAATAACATAACCTTATGACTACTTCTACAGACTTGTTTATAAACTATAAGAAGGGGATAAATTGGCCCAAGACCTAGAATGCAAAGTCTGCAAGAATGAACGGTGAGATACCATGAAGATCAGAACACCCCACTTCTTTTTTACAAGTACAATTTAAAATGCCAAATATTAAGACGTGCTCAATTCTATATATACTTTCTAAACGTATAGTATAGTTAGCTCATTAAATTAAGATCTAACTAGTAGTTAATTTATTTAAATTTAAACCGTAACCTGAAATGTCTATGACATTCTCGTATGTTATCAGAATTGGACCCAATAAAGAGAATTGGAACCATATCGACGGACGTTACATTTTGAAGCTGGATTGATCAAGTTGACAACTACCGAGATTTTTAGTTCAACTCCCGTTTAGTTTAATTAAAAATGCATTGTTCCAGCGACGGACAAATCAGGTGATTTCAACTCACTCAGTTTATCCAGTTTATATTTTATATAAACTGGATATTTATTTTGTGTACAATGTTTGTTAATGGTTGATAATTGGATGACTATTTACATGTGTGCTGAATATTTTTAATATTCATTGATTAAATTAAGGATTTGTTTAATTTAATCAAATTAAATCATTATTTTAACAATTAGATCCCAAATAAGGTAACTTACCTTGCTGGTTACGTTTATAATAACATAAACATATTAAATAAATAATTGAATGCTTGATTGATTGTTATAAATTGTTTATTTCTTGTGATTGTTTGAACTATTTATTTCGGTTTATCGAAATGAATAAATATATTGTTATATTAAACTTGAAATAACCCATTGTGATACAGGGAAGGACAGGTTGGAGGAATCTAACTGGATTCCTCAAATATGTTGTTTATATAACTGTTAACCAGTATGATTGATCATTGATTGTTGAACCAAAATTCATCACTTGTTGATATTATCTAGTGGGGTATATTGGTGGAGTACTTCTCGCAGATGGCCTGTAAATGAACCATTTTGCAGAAGTTGATTTACCGTTAGATAAATAAATCGAAAGAAAATGATAAATTTGTTTTATAACTAGAGACGGGTTTGGAAATCTATTTTATATAGATTATTTTTAAATGAAGTTATTAAAAGAAATAAATAATTATTTTATCTGGTAATTTTAAAACGGGTATATAAAACGAGATTTTATGAGTTTGTAAGCAAATAAGCAATGATTAACAAAATGGTTAATAGTTGAATTAATTGTTTTCAATAAGCAATTAAATGAGATTATTTAATTAGATTATTGACTAAATCAGTCGAAATTATTTAAATAATTTTTAAAGGAATAACTAAGCGAAAATGAATAACAGGGTAACCATGTTTGATATAATCAAGTCGACCACTTGAACGGGAATTGATTATTAAAAACCACTATGGATTTGTTAATTGTTATTGGAGTTAATTATTATTTTAAAATAATCCTGTAAGAAAGATTAGTTATTTACAGTGTTAATAAAGTAAAGAATGTTAGACAATTAACAGGGAGTTGACCTGCAAACGAGATTTTGAAAGTATAGTATAAATATGAATTCATAAAGTGACTCGATCAATTTGAACCTTTAATGGTGTTTTCAAATGAAAACAGGTTGTTTGATATATCGAGTCTAGATTTCTCTAAAAGAATAAGTTAATTTTTAAAGTGGCTAAGGTTTGAAAAGACTAGGGTGAAAATGGAAATGGGGATAAAGGGAATTAATCGAGTAAGACCTCGTTTATAATTAAAATGGATTTTAAATAAGTTTACTCATCTTTATATGAGTTAGCATATTGATTTATTTCCAAAAAGGAATTTTATAAAAAGGGAAAAGTTCAAACAAGATTTAATATGAGTTGAATTCAGTTGAAAGCTTAAGTGGATTGAATTTGATTATAAAAGTAAAGATCTAATGATAAGAGTAGAGATAAATATTTTAGATGTGAAACGAAGTTATTTAAACGAAACTAAGATAAGTGATGTTAAAAAGGGATTCTATCCTAAATGGAAATGTAGGATAGTTATTAGAATGAGATTAGTTAATGGACTATTATTGATTATGAAGATAAGAATGTTGTCGAGGTCTGAGAGGTATATAAAATACCCCAACTTGAACGACTTCATGATTATCCAAGAATGATATTAGTTTAGAAACGAGGGTAGTTGAGGGAAATAAATGAACATTTTTGTAAGGATACTATAAATTAAAATTCGAAAAGATATAAGATTGAATAATTTGATTTGGAAAGAAGAATTGAAAAGCGAGATTCCAAGTATCGAAAGATGTAGAAATTGAATTAACAGCTGTTAACTAAAAAGGCCAAATGATGCTGTGTACGGAACCAATGAATCCATTTTATTTTTCTATGGATGATGGTTGTTTATTTTGATAGTTAAATCAGCAACTATCAAAATCTGCCCAAATCGATTGTTGGTTCGGAAAAACCGGAATCGAATTTATACTCGAAAACCATTTCGACTAGCAAATACGTAAACGTAGAAGATATCAGAAGATGGTAAAGATGGAGCATTGAGAACCGTGGATCTTCATAATCGGAAGGATTACTGTTGAATTTCTCTGTCTAACTACCAGAGGTGTTTAAACTGTGATTCGGTTGTGGTTGGGATTTTGCGGGTTACAAGGACTTCTCACTACTGATCCTTTGGATGCAGTTGGAGGGTGCCTTCGGTTCATCCTGTCCCTGGATGACATGTGTGGATGGCGTGAATGGTGGCCAGACGTTCCAAAAAGTCGATTATAACCTCAAGCCTCATCAATCGGGAAATGACAAAAATCGGGAAGCCATCATGGCTTTATGGGTCGCTCCCATTAGGGTGTATAATCTCCTATCTAGAGAAAATTCATTTCCTTCTTTAATATATCGATGTTGTCCCTTTTCGGGAAACGGTTGCTGATCCTAACCGTTGGTGATATACATTCGATACACTCAAGCGAAATGAGTGGTCGGTCATGTGTGGGTCGGGTTGCAAGACATTCTTGTTGAACACAACGTAATCCCCTCTAGAGATACACTAGCGGCAGGTGGTTCCATACCTTGTCATAGTCGGAATCCAATTTCCAATAAGTACCCGCGACTTTGATTGTATACTATACATGTGGAGCGTGATATGTAAGCGTTCCACTAGATTGATATTTATTTGTATTTAGACCCTATTATAATATTAGATGCTATATACATGATTACAAAACGTTTTGGGTTATCGTTAGGTAAAAACCATCTGTATTTATGTGTGGATTTGGTCTTATGATTGTCGTTTTGTTTTGAAAAGATTTTTGAACTTTAAAATCAAGTTGGGTGTTGTTTATAAACTTAGTGGGTTTCTCACTCTGGTTCACCAAACTGACTCAGTGTTTTTGAAATACTCGGGTTAGACCGAGTACAGGTTCAGGTCATCGGATGCTGTAAAGAGACGAGCTGGAAGAATTCAGACTTATAATGTCATATAGTTGTTATTCTGTTGTGTGTTATGTATGAGGACAAGTTGTTATAACTGTCCAAATGTATTGATGCACTCTGATATTTATAAGTATTTTTCAAGCTTTCAATAAAGATAATTTTTGTATTGTATTTTGTTCCGTTGCGATATGAGACTCTGTGTGGTTGTAATGACCCGCATTGGTAGAGGTATTATAATTAATTTATTTAATTATATAAATAGTGATATAGTGAATTAAATGGTCGTGGAATTAAATAATGATGAATATTTAATTAAAATAATAAATTAAATAATATATTTAATTTTGAAATAATCAGAATTGGCTGAAATGACGATATGGTGTGAACGGGATCATCTGTGATATTTAATTCAGTTCAGAATTGAATTAGAATAACGAATATATTATTTGAACGATGGTTTGAATATATAATTATATTATAATTAAAATCGAGCTTGAAATGGCGTTGCAGTTCGTAATTTGGCGATTTGAACTTCAACTGAATGTACAGGGTTCATTTTTAATCGGATTTCTGTGAAACAAGAAACGTGTGGAGCTAGTGGAGTGTATCTTTCTAGTGGAATAGACAATTCTGGATTTCGTCGGGTTGATTTTGATTTACGTCCAAATCAAATTTTAGAAAAGTCGCTGTGGAGTTCCTTTATAATTTATAAAGGAATTATTCATATTTAAAAAAAAATTCATTTCAAATCGAATATCGATTTAATCGGGATGTGAAGTATCGAGGTATAAATCCCAATGGAGCTGTATGATATTCTGTTGTGAATATATACGATAATATTAATTTATTAATATTATATTTAATTATATTTAAATATATTTATATATTTAAATGGGTCATTCAAAGCTTTTAAAATACGTTGTGTGAGCATATGAAGTCGGAATTCGATGAAACTAATTTTGTTGGATCCGCAATGTCAAATTATTGTTAGATTCCAAGTTTCGTGATTTTTAGAGTCACTGTGTGGCCGAACGGATTTCTAGAGTGAAAAATAGTCAGTATTTTGAAGGTTAAAAATACGCTGTGTGAGCATACGGAGTCGGAATTCGACGAAACCAGTTTCGTTGGGACCGTAATGTCAAGCTGTAGCAGCATGTTCAGTTTGGTGATTTTCGAGTATCATGTGTGAGAGCACGAATTTTTAGAAAGCGTAAACGAATATTAAAACGCAAATATCTACAAAATATCTTCATTTTATTTTCCTATAAATACCCTTAAAACCATCCTAACCCTAAACTACTCATTCTGCAAACTTTTTCCGCTGCCACCATAAGCTAAAAACGTGAAGAAGAAAAGCTTTGAAAATTCATGTTAAATCCAAAACAAGATGAAATCGAGAGAGGTTTGTTTCATTCGAATCGGGTCGGGGAGAGCTTCAAGTTGATGTACAATTCATAGGGTACGATCTCCCCTCCGTTCGCTGCCTTCTCTTCAACGATGCCTAGGGGTGAAGACGGCGAGTTATAGAAGCCTTAATCCATTGCTTCGAGTTTAGATTTATGGTTAGGAGATATAGGGGGTTCGATGCTCATCTTTTTGCGGGAATTGGGGAGTAAATGTGTCGATGTGTCAAAATACAGCAGCGCGAGATCCGTGAGGTCGAGGGGAGGAATGAGGTGCGAGTTCAGAAATTCTGGTATGGATAGACGGAGATTTTAATAAGAAGAATATTGGAGATTTTTTTGTGAATTTAAAAGAATGAAGGAAGGAGGGATTGGAGCTTGAAAGTTCGGAAATGGTTTTGTTTGTTTACTGGAGGACACATCAGGGAAGAAGGAGTTGTGCGGCCAGGCTTTGTAGAATTGAAGTGGGCCAGTCTTTAAAGGTTAAGCCCGTTTAGAAAAAAGGAATTTAGTCTTATTTAATTCTACATAATTGTATTAACTTGAATTTACTATACCTTTCTCATATGGTATCAGAATGACAAACCGTAAGTTGCGTTGGGACCATATGGAGGAGAGCTTCACAATGGAACTTACGGGAAGTCCATCAAAGCTCATTATAATTTATGGCGAAATAAATTGTCCAATTGAATCAAATAACGCAAACCGTTATTTAACGGCTAACGCGCCAAAGTGAGTAAATCTCACTAACTCTGAACAGTTTATAATTTCATGTTGTATTTTTAGAACTGTTAAATATTGGCTGATTGACTGTGTGTTGACTGTTTGATTGAACTGCTAGTCAGTTAGTTGAATTTCTATATTGATTCTGTTTAACAGAATATATCATATGGAACTGAAAGTGGTGTTGATTTTATTGTAACATCTGTGGATGCAGTGAAATTGGTTGGAGGAATCCGACTGGATTCCTCAACAGTTATTTTACTGTTTTTCATATATTGTGACATATGATGTGATATATAATATGTTGTCAATTATATGTGTTTGAACGATATTGGACATCGTGATTTGATATGTTGAATACCATAACATACCGAAATGTTGATAAAGGGAAATTTGTCAAAGTGATATTTGAAAATAAAATATTTATAAATGGAATATTTATAAATAAGAAATATTTATAAATTGGAATATTTATAAATAGGAGATATTTAGAAAAAGGGAAAAACGTTATAAAAAGGAAACTGTTTTAAGAAGGGAATCATTTTTTTGGTGGAGAACCATTACTAAAAGTAGATCTTTAAAAATGAATAAACATTGTTAAAAAGGAAATCTTTATAAAGCTAATAAAGGAGTTAAATCGAATATGGTATTCGAAAGGAGTTAAATCAAATATGGTATTCGACAGTTAGTAAATCGAATTAGTTATTCGAAAGGGGTTAGTCGAGTCGAGTTAGTTGAATAGAGTTAATCGAATATTAGTTATTCGAATAAGAGTTACCAGTTAGAGTAAAACCATTAGAGTAAATCAGTTAGAGTTAAACCAGTTAGAGTAAAACCAGTAGGGTAAACTGGTTGGAGTTAAACAGTTAGTGTTAATAGTTAAAGTAAATCGATAGAGTTATATCGAACTATAATTTATTGAATAGAGTTAAATCGAACTAGAGTTATTCAAATGGAGTTAAAGTGGTTATCGAATATAGTTTATTCCAATAGAGTTAAAGGGGTTATTCGAATTAGTTATTCGAATGGAGTTAAACACATAAGAGTTATCGAATTAGTTATTCGAAAGGAGTTATCGAATTAGTTATTCGAAAGGAGTTATCGATTATAGTTTAATCGAAAGGAGTTAAGTAAAAAGAGTTAATCGATTAGAGTTAAATAAATAGAGTTAATCGAATATAGTTTATTCGAATAAAGGTTTTCAAATTGAGTTATTCGTAAAAGAGATTTATCGAATATAGTTATTCGGAGGGAGGAGTTATCGAATAGAGATGTATTCGAACGAGAGTTACGTGAGGAAGTGTTAAAAAGTTAAAAGATGAACTTACCCTATTTTGAGATTTGAAATGTTGTTCAGTCAAGGTCTGAGAGGTAGTTATACCCCAACTTGATTGACTTCGTTTTTAATTTAGAAATGGTTAAGGTTCGAGAGTGAAAGTGGTTAAGTGTATTTAGTGAATAAGTATAGTGGGTTGAGTTGTCATCACGATGTTGATTTAAACATCTGTTTAAATCCAAGTAAAGAAGAATTGGAAATGTTTTCCAAATAGAATCAGAAACGTAATCGAATATTGAAATTGGAAATAAGGAATAAGTTATGGAAATATTCTCCAGTGTTATATATTTTCTAAACATAGAAAATAAGGAAAATATGAATATATATAGATATATATATGATTGATGATTGATTGATCGAATTTCCATCTGGAAATAATATCATTGTTTGCACACCGTGTTTTCTTTGATGGTTAAATCACAGACTATTAAAGATTTGACCATTTTAACGTTGTTAATATGGAGAGACCGGTTGGATTATTACCCAAAGAACCACTATGTATTGGCATAATCGTTGCGAATCATATATGCCAAAGAAAATTGAAGACGGAGTAAAGTGCAAGGGCTATTGTATAAGTCTTAGGTAACAGTGCCTAAGATGGATGTACTGAATAGTGACTTCGGTTCATCCTGTTCTTGGATGACTTGCATGGACGGATGTCTGACAGAGTATTTCCAGACAATCACGTATATTGATTTCTCCAACCGCACCAAGAGTGGAAGCGGAGAAGGAAAACTTCTTTTAGCTAACACCTAATGTATGATTGAGGACGTCAATTGGTGATTTGATGGATTTGACGATGTGGCATTCAAAATGAATCTGGTGTGATGATAAAGCGTAGCTTCTAGCCTCACATCCGGTAAATGAAAGAAATCGGGCGGGCAACATGGCTAAGTCGGTCACTCCGAAGTAGGGTGTATAATCACCTGATCTAGAGTTTCATTTATTTCTAAAAATCTATTGTCGATGATGTCCCATTCGGGAAACGGTTGCTGATCCCAACCGTTGGTGATATACATTCGATACACTCAAGCGCAATGAGTGGTCGGTCATGTGTGGCCGGGTTGCAAGATGTTCTTGTTGAACCCAGCGTATTCCTCTCTAGAGGTACACAAGTGGAAGGTGGTTCCATACCTTGTAATAGTTGGAAATTCATTACCCAATACGTGCTTGTAGTTTTGATTGTATACTATATATGTAGAACGTGAGATGAAAGCGTTTCCGCTAGATGATTATTATATTGTGGTTGATAGACATTATTATAATATCAAAAGGTTTTGATATAAAGATAATTTGGATTCTCATGAGGGAAAAACCCGTTCCGTTATACGGCGTGGTCTTATGAGATATCGATTACCTGCTTGAACTGTTTTAAACTGTTTTACTCATACCAGTCTCATGATTGACCCGGAGTTTATTTTGTTTTGTTTTCCCTAAACTCTTGGGGGCCCAATTTTGTACGGGCAGTTAAGTAGTCAGGATTTACAGATATACTGGAAGATCTGGAGCAGGAGGCTTCAGGATCATATAGCTATAATTTATTTCCGCTGTGTTGGAAGTGTTGTACTCTGATAATGTTATTGTATACATATAATGATTTTATTTTAAGGATATATTATCTATTATATGTTATTCGTTCCACCGTGAGATTCGTGTTACTCTGATGTTGTGTTCTTCTTCTTCTTCTATTCTAAGTTTCTATCTTATCTTTCCTCACCCTCTGATTTCTTTCGTTAATGACCGGTATTTTTCGATGTTTGATTAGTCATCATTGTGTTTATGGCGATAACCAAAGTCGACAAAATCCCGGGTCATTACAGTTGGCATCAAAGCTTAAGTTAAGTGAATTACCTTGGCTCTGTGGCGTGACTCAGTAGAGATAGGGTTAGTAATACCCTAGATTGAGTTTGAGTGTATATATACGAGTGAACGTATTTGTTATTGATATTAAAAAAAATTGTTTTATATTGTGGTGATTTATTGGTTGAGTTGTTTATGAGTTTTGGTCAATCATTTTGATCCACTGTATCGGAAGGAGTTTCTAAACACTCGAATACGATGGGTCGTCACGATATGTTTTGAAAAGATGGTAAATTAAAATAAGTTTACCCGAGGTATATCTTGGCATAGAGAAGATATAAATATCAAAATTATAATATAGTGGATATATTGGTTGTTATTATAATCGAGTAAGATTATAAATTTAATGGTTATGTAAATAACCAATCAGAATTCATATAAGTGAAATACGTGAAATCAGATGAGTTAAATCTGAAATTTTAACCAGAAATTGAATTAAAATTCTGGAAAATTGGATAAGTGTTTGTAAATGGATTTGGATTAAAAAATAAGGAAAATTTAAGATCTTGGGAGATTTTAAATTGTTTTACAAGCAGTGTGAATTATATTTTGAAATAAATTTCAAAGTGGAAATGTTTAGAAATGGTTTTATAGTATTGAACTCACTTCGATCGCTGGAAAATAGATTCTGTTGATGACAACTGCATCATCAGTATTCATTTTGGAGTTGTAAGTGACGAATTACTACCAGAGATACTGTTTTGAATTTGTTTTGGGAAAGACAAGTTGTGTTGAATTTCAAAATGGGATTTATAATAAAGAATGAATAAAGAAAGTTTGAAATAGAAATTGAATATAGAAATTCAAAGTGAGTTTGAATATATGAAATTCAATGGAATTGAAATATAAATTGAATATAGAAATTCAAATGGGGTTTGAATATAGAATTCAAAAGGAATTCAAATATAGAATTTGAATATATGGAATTTGAATATAGAATTCAAATGGAATTCAAATATAGGATTTGAATATATAGAATTTGAATATAGAATTCAAATGGAATTTAAACTATAAAATTTGAATATAGAATTCAAATGGAATTTAAACTATAGAATTTGAATATATAGAATTTGAATAGAATTTAATGTATAGATTTGAATAATAGAAGTAATATAAAATTTGAATAGAAATTGAATAGAATTAACTAAGTCGAAGAGGAATTAGTTAATCGAGTTTTGAATTTGAAGTTGAACGTTGAAAGGTGAATTGGATTTGTAAATGGATATTCGAAATCGAATATAGAACTAAAATATGAAATTTGGATTCAAATTAGTTAATAAGCAAGTTAAAATATATTTGAACATGTCATGTTCAAATATAAAAGTGAAATAGACTAAAGAGTTAATTAACAAATTGATTAATGAATTGAGTTAAAACGATCAGGTATAGTTAAAATAGATTGGGCAGGTATAAATATACATGAGATAGGTATGGAAAAGGTATGAAGGTATATAAATAGAATGCTCGACGGAAAGGTATGTATTTAATTCATATATGAGATTTTATGCGCCGTATCGGCTAGCCGCTTAGCTTTTTCTTTTTCTTTTGGATTGGTGAGGGCCATGGGAGGCTATTTGAAATATCCCGATGCTCCCGGTACAAAGGAGGTTATGGCGAATTTTTTTGGGAATTTAAGGAGTTAGAATATTTTTAAGATAATTTGATAATTAGAAATCAACGTATCGATATATATAGAAGTCAACAAGGAAGCGAACTTAAAAATAGAATAGTATAATCAAAAAGGAAGTCTAGGAATAAAACTCGTAAGAGTAGAAAGAGAAAGTGTGTGCGTGTTTAAAAGTGAATAATTAGTCGTATGGTATTGATTATTCGAGTAAGTAGTCTTATCTGTTTTGACATTATAAATGTTATTCAGTCAAGGTCTAAGAGGTAGTTATACCTAACTTGATTGATGTCATTATTAACAAATAAATAGTAAGATTTCAAGCTTGAAGATCAATGTTGAATAAGAGTTAGTCGAATATGGTATTTAGGGTTGTCGTAAC
This sequence comes from Allium sativum, assembly GCA_030737875.1. NCBI lineage: Eukaryota > Viridiplantae > Streptophyta > Magnoliopsida > Asparagales > Amaryllidaceae > Allium > Allium sativum. The sequence continues at coordinate 929,318,736 of CM060922.1, read as the reverse complement.
GATGTTTTACACAACATTCGTTTTAACCCAAATAAGTGTAAGCTTGGAAATATAATAAAGAATATTTCCTAAGTATAGAAATAAACGAGATTGGAAAAGAGATAAGAAATTGGAATATTTTCCAGTTATAAATAGAATATATTTTCTAAAGTTTAGAAAATAAAGGAAGGCGATATTCGGAAATGTTTTCCAAATAACGTAAAAGGCCAATATGGTAATTGAAAATATTTGGTTAACAAATATTGATAAAGAAATAGAGAAGTGATTTAACAAATGGAATTTTAATTATGGGCTCAGTGACATGTTCAAAAGGAAAATTTGATTTTTGAAAGGAGTAAACTATTTAAAAACTCCCAGGGAAAGGTTGTTTGAATTAAAAACAAATTTAACAGAAATTTGTGAAAGCAAATTAAAGTAAAGCCAGTAAAGTAGTTACTGAGATTGAATTAGAATGATATCAAGACAAATTGGATTGTGAGATTCAAATTTGAAGTGTAATGTGACAATCAAGTTAAGAGTTGGGAATCGAGAAGAAACTCGAGTTGAAATGATATTTGGCTCGGATATAAGCGAATGGTTGTGTCGTGGATAAAAGCAGATTAGAAATTGATTGAGATGACCCTTGTATCCGCTGAATTGATAACATGTGGAAAGGATATAATGATATACTGACAAAAGTTACAAGTTTATATTTCATGTTGGATATATGATTTATGAGCCGAATTGGCAAGCCGCTTGGCTGTTTGATTTTCTTTTGGGATGGAGGTGGCCCAGAGAGGCGAGTTGGAGTTTGACCAACTGACCAGTACAAAGGAGGTGCTGGCGAAATTTTTCGAAGAGTTAAGGCATTAGAAAATTTTCAAGATTTTTGGAAATTTTCGTTGATAAGAATTAATTAATAATTTAATTGAAATTAAATTGGTTCAGTTGAAACTGAAGTTAAGAAATGAACAAATAAGTTTTAACCAGTCGATAGGGTCGTTCTCTACCTTAGCAATTTCGAGGACGAAATTATTTTAAGTGGGGAAGATTGTAATGACCCGCATTGGCAGAGGTATTATAATTAATTTATTTAATTATATAAATAGTGATATAGCGAATTAAATGGTCGTGGAATTAAATAATGATGAATATTTAATTAAAATAATAAATTAAATAATATATTTAATTCTGAAATAATCAGAATTGGCTGAAATGACGATATGGTGTGAACGGGATCATCTGTGATATTTAATTCAGTTCAGAATTAAATTAGAATAACGAATATATTATTTGAACGACAGTTTGAACGTATAATTATATTATAATTAAAATCGAGCTTGAAATGGCGCTGCAGTTCGTAATTTGGCGTTTTGAACTTCAACTGAATGTACAGGGTTCGTTTTTAATCGGATTTCTGTGAAACAAGAAACGTGTGGAGCTGGTGGAGTACATCTTTCTAGTGGAAGAGAAAATTCTGGATTTCGTCCGATAAATTTTGATTTACGTCCAAATCAAATTTTAGAAAAGTCGTTGTGGAATTCCTTTATAATTTATAAGGGAATTATTTATATTTAAAAAAAAAGGAATTTTCATTTTAAATCGAATATCGATTTAATCGGGATGTGAAGTATCGAGGTATAAATCCTAGTGGAGCTGTATGATATTTTGTTGTGAATATATACGATAATATTAATTTATTAATATTTTATTTAATTATTTTTAAATATATTTATATATATTTAAATGGGTCATTCAGAGCTTTCAAAATACGTTGTGTGAGCATACGAAGTCGGAATTCGATGAAACTAATTTTGTTGGATCCGCAATGTCAAAGTATTGTTAGATTCCAAGTTTCGTGATTTGTAGAGTCACTGTGTGGCCGTACGGATTTTTAGAGTGAAAAATAGTCAGTATTTTGACGGTTAAAAATACGCTGTGTGAGCATACGGAGTCGGAATTCGATGAAACCAGTTTCGTTGGGACCGTAATGTCAAGCTGTAGCTGCATGTCCTGTTTAGTGATTTTTGAGTATCGTGTGTGAAAGCACGAATTTTTAGAAAGCGTAAACAAATATTAAAACGCAAATATCTACAAAATATCTTCATTTTATTTTCCTATAAATACCCTCAAAACCATCCTAACCCTAAACTACTCATTCTGCAAACTTTTTCCGCCGCCACCATAAGCTAAAAACGTGAAGAAGAAAAGCTTTGAAAATTCATGTTAAATCCAAAACAAGATGAAATCGAGAGATGTTTGTTTCATTCGAATCGGGTTAGGGAGAGCTTCAAGTTGATGTACAATTCGTAGGGTACGACCTCCCCTCCGTTCGCTGCCTTCTCTTCAGCGATGCCTAGGGGTGAAGACGGCGAGTTATAGAAGCCATAATCCATTGCTTCGAGTTTAGATTTATGGTCAGGAGATATAGGGGGTTCGATATGCTCATCTTTTTGTGGGAATTGGGGAGAAAATGTGTCGTTGTGTCTAAATACAGCAGCACGAGATCCGTGAGGTCGAGGGGAGCAATGAGGTGCGAGTTCAGAAATTCTGGTATGGATAGACAGATATTTTGATAAGAAGAATATTGAAGATTTTTTCGTGAATTTAAAAGAATGAAGGAAGGAGGGATTGGAGCTTGAACGTTTGGAAATGGTTTTGTTTGTTTACTGGAGGACGCATCAGGGAAGAAATGGGGAAGAAGGAGTTGTCCGACCAGGCTTTGTAGAATTGAAGTGGGCCAGTCTTTAAAGGTTAAGCCCGTTTAGAGAAAAAGGAATTTAGTCTTATTTAATTCTAAATAATTGTATTAACTTGTTTTTACTATACCTTTCTCATATGGTATCAGAATGACGAACCGTAAGTTGCGTTTGGACCGTATGGAGGAGAGCTTCACAATGAACTGACGGGAAGTCCATCGAAGCTCGTTATAATTTATGGCGAAATAAATTGTATGACTGAATCAAATAACGCAAACCGTTATTTAACAGCTAACGCGCCAAACTGAGTAAATCTCACTAACTCTGAACAGTTTATAATTTCATGTTGTATTTTTAGAACTGTTAAATATTGGCTGATTGATTGTGTGTTGACTGTTTGATTGAACTGCTAGTCAGTTAGTTGAATTTCTATATGGATTCTGTTTAACAGAATATATCATATGGAACTGACAGTGATGTTGATTTTATTGTATAACATCTGTGGATGAAGGGAAACATGTTGGAGGAATCCGACTGGATTCCTCAGCAGTTATTTTATTGTTTTTCATATATTGTGTTATATGATGTGATATATAATCTGTTGTCAATTATATGTGTTTGAACGATATTGGTCATCGTGATTTGATATGTTGAATACCATAACATACCGAAATGTTGATAAAGGGGAATGTGTCAAAGTGATATTTGAAAATAAAATATTTATAAATGGAATATTTATAAATAAGAAATATTTATAAATTGGAATATTTATAAATAGGAGATATTTAGAAAAAGGGAAAACATTATAAAAAGGAAACTGTTATAAGAAGGAAATCATTTTTAAAGTGGAGAACTGTTACTAAAAGTAAATCTTTAAAAATGAATAAACGTTGTTAAAAAGGAAATCTTTATAAAGCTAATAAAGGAGTTAAATCGAATATGGTATTCGAAAGGAGTTAAATCGAATATGGTATTCGAAAGTTAGTAAATCGAATTAGTTATTCGAAAGTGGTTAGTCGAGTCGAGTTAGTGGAATAGAGTTATTCGAATAAGAGTTACCAGTTAGAGTAAAACCATTAGAGTAAATCAGTTAGAGTTAAACCAGTTAGAGTAAAACCAGTAGGGTAAACCAGTTAGAGTTAAACAGTTAGTGTTAATCAGTTAAAGTAAATCGATAAAGTTATATCGAACTAGAATTTATTGAATAGAGTTAAATCGAACTAGAGTTATTCAAATGGAGTTAAAGGGGTTATCAAATATAGTTTATTCCAATAAAGTTAAAGGGGTTATTCGAATTAGTTATTCGAATGGAGTTAAACACATAAGATTTATCAAATTAGTTATTCGAAAGGAGTTATCGAATTAGTTATTCGAAAGGAGTTATCGATTATAGTTTAATCGAAAGGAGTTAAGTAAAAAGAGTTAATCGATTAAAGTTAAATAAATAGAGTTAATCGAATATAGTTTATTCGAAGAAAGGTTTTCAAATCGAGTTATTCGTAAAAGAGATTTATCGAATATAGTTATTCGAAGGGAGGAGTTATCGAATAGAGATGTATTCGAACGAGAGTTACGTAAGGAAGTGTTAAAAAGTTAAAAGATGAACTTACCCTATTTCGAGATTTGAAATGTTGTTCAGTCATGGTCTGAGAGGTAGTTATACCCCAACTTGATTGACTTCGTTTTTAATTTAGAAATGGTTAAGGTTCGAGAGTGAAAGTGGTTAAGTGTATTTAGTGAATAAGTATAGTGGGTTGAGTTGTCATCGCGATGTTGATTTAAACATCTGTTTAAATCCAAGTAAAGAAGATTTGGAAATGTTTTCCAAATAGAATCAGAAACATAATCAAATATTGAAATTGGAAATAAGGAATAAGTTATGGAAATATTTTCCAGTGTTGATAACATATATTTTCTAAACATAGAAAATAAGGAAAATATGAATATATATATATATATACATATGATTAATGATTGATTGATAGAATTTCCATCTGGAAATAATATCGTTGTTTGCACACCATGTTTTCTTTGATGGTTAAATCACAGACTATCGAAGTTTTGACCATTTTAACGTTGTTAATATGGAGAGACCGGTTGGATTATTATCCAGAGAACCACTTTGTATTGGCATAAGCGTGGCGAATCATATATGCTAAAGAAAATTGAAGACGGAGTAAAGTGCAAGGGCTATTGTTTAAGTCTTAGGTAACAGTGCCTAAGATGGATGTACCGAATAGTGCCTTTGGTTCATCCTGTTCCAGTATGACTTGTATGGACGGATGTCAGACAGAGTATTTCCAGATGATCACGTATATTGATTTCTCCAATCATACCAAGAGTGGAAGCGGAGAAGGAAAACTTCTTTTAGCTAACACATAATGTATGGTTGAGGACGTCAATCGGTGATTTGATGGATTTGACGATGTGGCATTCAAAGTGAATCTGGTGTGATGATAAAGCGTAGCTTCTAGCCTCACATCCGGTAAATGACAGAAATCGGGCAGGTAGCATGGCTAAGTCAGTCACTCCGAAGTAGGGTGTATAATCACCTGATCTAGAGTTTCATTTATTTCTAAAAATCTATTGTCGATGCTGTCCCATTCGGGAAACGGTTGTTGATCCCAACCGTTGGTGATATACATTCGATACACTCAAGCGAAATGAGTGGTCGGTCATGTATGGCCGGGTTGCAAGATGTTCTTGTTGAACCCAGTGTATTCCTCTCTCGAGGTACACAAGCGGAAGGTCGTTCCATACCTTGTCATAGTTGGAAATCCATTACCTAATACGTGCTTGCGGTTTTGATTGTATACTATATATGTAGAACGTGAGATGAAAGCATTTTTGCTAGATGATTATTATATTGTGGTTGATAGACATTATTACAATATCAAAAGGTTTTGATGTAAAGATAATTTGGATTCTCATAAGGGAAAAACCCGTTCCGTTATACGGCGTGGTCATATGAGATATCGATTACCTGCTTGAACTGTTTTAAACTGTTTTACTCATACCAGTCCCATGACTGACCCGGAGTTTATTTTGTTTTGTTTTCCCTAAACTCTTGGGTGCCCAATTTTGTACGGGCAGTCAAGTATTCAGGATTTATAGATATACTGGAAGAGCTGGAGCAGGAGGCTTCAGGATCATATAGCTATAATTTATTTCCACTATGTTGTAAGTGTTGTACTCTGATAATGTTATTGTATACATATAATGATTTTATTTCAAGGATATATTATCTATTATATGTTATTCGTTCTGCTGTGAGATTCGTGTTACTCTGATGTTGTGTTCTTCTTCTTCTTCTATTCTAAGTTTCTATCTTATCTTTCCTCACCCTCTAATTTCTTTCGTTAATGACCGGTATTTTTCGATGTTTGGTTAGTCATTATTGAGTTTATGATGATAACCAAAGTCGACAAAATCCCGGTGTGACGGCCTGGAATTTCGCTCGATCTGAATCAGTCGTTAAACCGATCTAGACCATTCGAAACCCCTGACTGTTGAGAACATGACAAATCAGAACACAAACGGAAGAACATTTCATTGTATATTACAACAATGCATCAAATTACAAGAATATACAGAGTATAAATGAATAAATATTACACAGAAATATCAGAGATTACAATAAATTACATAGCAGCGGAAAATAATACAAAGCACAACTGAAGGTGATATACGGATACAGAGCTTTCCGGATATCATTCCAGCTGTAAACCAGGACCCTGTGAATATAAATCTGCAAAACCAAAACTACTAGCTGCCCGTGCGGAAAATAGGGGCACCCAGAGTTTAGGTTAAAACAATAAACTCCAGGTCAGTCATGTGACTGGTGTAAGAACTAAAACAGTTATTAATATTGGTTTTAAAGTTAGGTAAATCAAGGGACCACGCCGTATAACACGGAACGGGTTTCCTCCCAAGGATACCAGTGCATAAAACAACAGCGCAATGCTAAATAAAGAAAAATGAAGCTGTTATAAGACCCAGGTCCTATCACACAATGCAACGCAAGCCGGGGGATAGGGTTTTCCCTTATAACAGCCAAAGCATGCTTGCTACGTTTAAAACAAATCATTTGATACTATAATAAGTGTATGGTGTCAAAACATTTCAATCATAAATATAAATCATAGGCGGCATAGCTACCATCTACTATGTCGCCATACTAGTTCTACAATTAAAGCCGAATTACACGTATTGGAAATTGGATTTCCGTCATGAGTCGAGGCAAGGGGCAAGCTCCTCTCCGCGTTTGAGACACTCTAGCAAATGTCCCAGGGCTACGCAAGCTGGGCAACCCCTGGATGCTTCAGGGCCGGTCCTCACTTACGTTAGAGGATTGGCAATTCCTGAACACACGTTTCCCGGTCCTTACAGACCTATAATCGAGGCGCCTCGCATTCCAACAACCACATAGGTGAAAAGTATATAAATGTCAGGGCTGGTAAGTCACTGACACCACCAAAGCTAGAAAGAAACGTCGTGCTCTCCCTGCAGTCCGTATCCCGTTTTAAACACATACCGAGGTGTGAGGCTCGCGAATTCACGCTATACACAAAGCTACGCCACAAAGGCCATGCTTTGATCATCTACCACAAGACTTTGCTTTTCAACAGAAGCCTTGATCATTGCATCTCAGCGTGCCACACAGGCAATTCATGCCATGCGACTGATGTCCATCGATATACAACCTCTGAGCTCGTACGTCTCAGAGAAGGGCGTTAAGCAAAAGAATAAATTCTCCGCCGCCAAACAGATGTATATTTAATAGAAATCAATCAACACAGAATAAAATCCAATGTCAGACACACGATCCATTTACAAGTCCGTTCTGGGTCTGAACGAAACCGGAGGCACTTTCCTCGCATATCCATCCATCTCCAAGTACGTCTGGACGACCACCAACTATTTCCATCCTCTTGGGTGTACAGCCCAATCAGGATCGTCAGTAATTATCCAAACGATGTGAAGACTTCTGGTCTTCGACCACCGTCTTCATATTCAACGAATCGTCGAATCGGTTATTCAGAATGGGTATAAACCCAGACTTTCCGAACAACCCGCGTATATTAAAAACAAATGCTACACAAACTCAACATACGCCTCATTCCAATTCATTAGTCACTAACCGCAGATTAGCAAGAGAACAATTTCCCAAACATTAACCCCGAAGGCCGAAACCAACATCAGATCAATACCCAGGAAACCATTCTTCTTAGCCAACCTACAGCTAGTTTCTAAATTTCACATTCTTAGGGAAAGGTTCCCATTAATTTTATCCAAGATAAATTCTTTAAAATTTATCCTGTAATCTTCCTTTGGATGTCATTTGAAACCAAATTATGGTTTTCCAACTAGTCGAGATTAGCGAACCACAACGAAGTAATTATTTATTTTATTTCCCAATCCCAACCTATTCATCCCATGAAGCAAAACTGGTAATACTCCATATCTAACACCACGGTGTTATCGGTAAAATTAATTACCATTTCACGTTCAAATCTAATTAAAGATTTAACTATCGCTTTGGAGCAAAACTGGCGATACCCCATTCTCGCTCATTTCTAAATTTGTTAATTTAGATTACAAATTCACACTTCAATCTAATTGCAGATTCGTTAGAACTCCTTTTACTGGGTTAAAGAACTAGGTGTTATTTAAAACACAGTTCACGACAAACCCAAATCACATTCTATTTGTTATCGGGTTAAAGAACTAGTGTTATTTAAAACACAGTTCACGATAAACCCATTTCAAATCCAATCAAATATATTAGAAATCCCGATTATTTAAAACCCCTTTTAAATCTAATTTATTTATTTAAAAATAATTAGGTTTTAAATTTAGTTCAAAACTAGTTCATTTCGATAAAAATCTATTTTTATCTTTTCAAATATGGAGGTTTTCATCCCAATTCTTCCCAAATCATTTCTTATGATTTTACATAAATTATTACTATTTTTAATAATTTTATCAAGGCCCGTACAGTCGATTTCCAACAACGGCCATCGAACTGCACCTATAGCGACCTTTTTCGAATTTGATTTGGACGTATCTCCAAATCCAACCGTTAGATTTCAAATTTCTAATATTCGTTAGAAAGCTCTTTTCGATACGAACCCAACGGTTCCGGTTTTAGGAGAATCCGACGGTCGGATCTCCCGTAATGTCCTTTTGAAATAAATGGTCGAAATTTACGAACTGCCGCGGCGCTGCGCGTTCTATTCAGGCCATTATATTATATATATAATATATATAATATATATCTCGTCGATTACTATTTAAAAACGAATTATATAAATAGTTTTAAATTCGTTTCAAAAGCAATTTCAACTTCCATTTCAATTCAAATCAAAATTGAATTCTTCTTTATAAATTCGTTTTAAAATTCATTTCTATTCAATTCAAATTTCAATTAAATTTGAATTCATTTCAATTCAATTTGAATTCATTTTCAATTCAATTCAATTCAAATTGGTTTTATATTCGATTCAAATTCATTTTCTATTCAAATCAAATTCGTTTCGTTTTCTATTTGAATCAAATTCATTATATATTCAATTGAAATCAAATTGGTTTTCTATTCCATTCAATTCGAAATCGTTTTATATTCAATTCATTTCGAAATGTATTGAATATATAACGATTTCGAAATGAATTGAATATATAACGATTTCGAAATGAATTGAATATATAACGATTTCGAAATGAATTGAATATATAACGATTTCGAAATGAATTGAATATATAACGATTTCGAATTGAATTGAATATATAACGATTTCGAATTGAATTGAATATATAACGATTTCGAATTGAATTGAATATATAACGATTTCGAAATGAATTGAATATAAAACGATTTCGAATTGAATGGAATAGAAAACCAATTTGATTTCAATTGAATATATAATGAATTTGATTCAAATAGAAAACGAAACGAATTTGATTTGAATAGAAAATGAATTTGAATCGAATATAAAACCAATTTGAATTGAATTGAATTGAAAATGAATTCAAATTTAATTGAAATTTGAATTGAATAGAAATGAATTTTAAAACGAATTTATAAAGAAGAATTCAATTTTGATTTGAATTGAAATGGAAGTTGAAATTGCTTTTGAAACGAATTTAAAACTATTTATATAATTCGTTTTTAAATAGTAATCCACGAGATATATATTATATATATTATATATATAATATAATGGCCTGAATAGAACGCGCCGCGCCGCGGCAGTTCGTAAATTTCGACCATTTATTTCAAAAGGACATTACGGGAGATCCGACCATCGGATTCTCCTAAAACCGGAACCGTTGGGTTCGTATCGAAAAGAGCTTTCTAACGAATATTAGAAATTTGAAATCTAACGGTTGGATTTGGAGATACGTCCAAATCAAATTCGAAAAAGGTCGCTATAGGTGCAGTTCGATGGCCGTTGTTGGAAATCGACTGTACGGGCCTTGATAAAATTATTAAAAATAGTAATAATTTATGTAAAATCATAAGAAATGATTTGGGAAGAATTGGGATGAAAAACTCCATATTTGAAAAGATAAAAATAGATTTTTATCGAAATGAACTAGTTTTGAACTAAATTTAAAACCTAATTATTTTTAAATAAATAAATTAGATTTAAAAGGGGTTTTAAATAATCGGGATTTCTAATATATTTGATTGGATTTGAAATGGGTTTATCGTGAACTGTGTTTTAAATAACACTAGTTCCTTAACCCGATAACAAATAGAATGTGATTTGGGTTTGTCGTGAACTGTGTTTTAAATAACACCTAGTTCTTTAACCCAGTAAAAGGAGTTCTAACGAATCTGCAATTAGATTGAAGTGTGAATTTGTAATCTAAATTAACAAATTTAGAAATGAGCGAGAATGGGGTATCGCCAGTTTTGCTCCAAAGCGATAGTTAAATCTTTAATTAGATTTGAACGTGAAATGGTAATTAATTTTACCGATAACACCGTGGTGTTAGATATGGAGTATTACCAGTTTTGCTTCATGGGATGAATAGGTTGGGATTGGGAAATAAAATAAATAATTACTTCGTTGTGGTTCGCTAATCTCGACTAGTTGGAAAACCATAATTTGGTTTCAAATGACATCCAAAGGAAGATTACAGGATAAATTTTAAAGAATTTATCTTGGATAAAATTAATGGGAACCTTTCCCTAAGAATGTGAAATTTAGAAACTAGCTGTAGGTTGGCTAAGAAGAATGGTTTCCTGGGTATTGATCTGATGTTGGTTTCGGCCTTCGGGGTTAATGTTTGGGAAATTGTTCTCTTGCTAATCTGCGGTTAGTGACTAATGAATTGGAATGAGGCGTATGTTGAGTTTGTGTAGCATTTGTTTTTAATATACGCGGGTTGTTCGGAAAGTCCGGGTTTATACCCATTCTGAATAACCGATTCGACGATTCGTTGAATATGAAGACGGTGGTCGAAGACCAGAAGTCTTCACATCGGTTGGATAATTACCGACGATCCTGATTGGGCTGTACACCCAAGAAGATGGAAATAGTTGGTGGTCGTCCAGACGTACTTGGAGATGGATGGATATGCGAGGAAAGTGCCTCCGGTTTCGTTCAGACCCAGAACGGACTTGTAAATGGATCGTGTGTCTGACATTGGATTTTATTCTGTGTTGATTGATTTCTATTAAATATACATCTGTTTGGCGGCGGAGAATTTATTCTTTTGCTTAACGCCCTTCTCTGAGACGTACGAGCTCAGAGGTTGTATATCGATTGACATCAGTCGCATGGCATGAATTGCCTGTGTGGCACGCTGAGATGCAATGATCAAGGCTTCTGTTGAAAAGCAAAGTCTTGTGGTAGATGATCAAAGCATGGACTTTGTGGCGTAGCTTTGTGTATAGCGTGAATTCGCGAGCCTCACACCTCGGTATGAGTTAAAAACGGGATACGGACTGCAGGGAGAGCACGACGTTTCTTTCTAGCTTTGGTGGTGTCAGTGACTTACCAGCCCTGACATTTATATACTTTTCACCTATGTGGTTGTTGGAATGCGAGGCGCCTCGATTATAGGTCTGTAAGGACCGGGAAACGTGTGTTCAGGAATTGCCAATCCTCTAACGTAAGTGAGGACCGGCCCTGAAGCATCCAGGGGTTGCCCAGCTTGCGTAGCCCTGGGACATTTGCTAGAGTGTCTCGAACGCGGAGAGGAGCTTGCCCCTTGCCTCGACTCATGACGGAAATCCAATTTCCAATACGTGTAATTCGGCTTTAATTGTAGAACTAGTATGGCGACATAGTAGATGGTAGCTATGCCGCCTATGATTTATATTTATGATTGAAATGTTTTGACACTATACACTTATTATAGTATCAAATGATTTGTTTTAAACGTAGCAAGCATGCTTTGGCTGTTATAAGGGAAAACCCTATCCCCCGGCTTGCGTTGCATTGTGTGATAGGACCTGGGTCTTATAACAGCTTCATTTTTCTTTATTTAGCATTGCGCTGTTGTTTTATGCACTGGTATCCTTGGGAGGAAACCCGTTCCGTGTTATACGGCGTGGTCCCTTGATTTACCTAACTTTAAAACCAATATTAATAACTGTTTTAGTTCTCACACCAGTCACATGAATGACCTGGAGTTTATTGTTTTAACCTAAACTCTGGGTGCCCCTATTTTCCGCATGGGCAGCTAGTAGTTTTGGTTTTGCAGATTTATATTCACAGGGTCCTGGTTTACAGCTGGAATGATATCCGGAAAGCTCTGTATCCGTATATCACCTTCAGTTGTGCTTTGTATTATTTTCCGCTGCTATGAAATTTATTGTAATCTCTGATATTTCTGTGTAATATTTATTCATTTATACTCTGTATATTCTTGTAATTTGATGCATTGTTGTAATATACAATGAAATGTTCTTCTGTTTGTGTTCTGATTTGTCATGTTCTCAACAGTCAGGGGTTTCGAACGATCTAGATCGGTTTAACGACTGATTCAGATCGAGCGAAATTCCAGGCCGTCACACCCGGGTCATTACAGTGGTGTTGGTTCTTCTTCTTACTCTGCTATTCTAATATTTCTTTCTTTCTTATCTCATCCTATAAATTCTTTCTATTGGCATTTGAGTTTCTAGTACAATTTGGGTTGGACTGGTGTTGTTTGGTCAGCTCAAAAAATACCAGAAATTTGGGTCTTCACAGTTGGTATCATTGTTATTGGTTAATTATTAACCTTGGCTCTGTGGCATAACCCGATAGAGATGGGATTAGTAATATCCTAGATTGAGTTTGAGTGTACATACCAGAGGACGTATTTGCAGATTTTATATAAAAATGTTTTGTATTGTGTTGATTGATCGGTTCAAGTGTTGAGAAACCATATTGAACTGACAATTGACACAATCTTGTATTATAAAAAAGGTAAATGAACTAATTTTGCCCAAATTATATATTTTTATAGAGAAAGGAAACAATTTTCTATAGCATAGTAATATGGGTTGTTTGGTTGTTTTGCTTGATTTGATTTGGGATTCAAGTTGAATTATGAAATGAAATTGAATTAGTTAGAAACCAAGTGGTTAATTAAATATGAAATTGAAACTTAACTTAGTTAAGAAGAATTAATTTAAGGAATGAAATTGAATCAATTTGAGAATAGAAATTGAATGGATAATAATAGAAATCGATCGAATATTAATCATGAATGTTCAGCCAAAGTGAATGTTGAGCAATAAGTATCGATGTTGAATATAAGTCAAAATGATTTGGTTGTTTGTTATTTGAATGTTGGAATTGTTGAATAAAATTCATAAAACAAGTAAATAAAGAAGTTGAATATATATATCAAAACTAAATTGGGAATAAAATCGTTTATGAAATGAAATGGAATTATCTTACCCTGTATTTGTTATTGGCATTGTAAGTTGAGTTTAGTGCTGATTCCAGAAAGCTATGGAATGGATTTGTTTACACAGATTGGAAAGCGAAGTGCGGTTAGTTGATTGCTTCAAAATTAGTGAATTGAGTTGCCCGACAAATAGGTAAACCTTAATATATTGAATGGAGTGATTGAATTTATACTCTTGAGTTAGATAGCCATTCAGTTTTTGGTTTTCTTTTGGAGAAGTTGAGCCAGCGAAATTTTCAAATTTTTTTAAGAGTTTGAATTTGTTTTGATAATAATTCAAAGAGAGTTATTTAAAATAATTGGGTTCAGTTCATTCTTCTTACCTTGTAATTTCGGGGACAAAATTCTTTTAAGGGGGGAAGAATGTAATGTCCCAGATTTTTCGACCATTTAAATTTGAATATTTAAATCTGTTTTAAATATTATATTGGACTTATAAATAGATTTTATATCGAATTATTTATTTAAAATGGAGTTCGAAAATATTTATTTATAGTATAATTAAAACGAGCTCGTAACGACGCGGTAGTTCGTAATAGGTGTTTTAAACTTCAATTGATTACATTGGATCCGATATAAGTCAGAATTATGTGAAACAAGAATCTCCGGATCGATTTGATTATATTTCTCTAATAGAATAGAGAAATCGAGATTTCATTGTATAGATTGTAGGATATGTCCAATTCAAATTTTAAAATAGTCACTATGGCATTCATTAATAAGCGATAACATTTATTTAATAAATTAAATAGGATTTTTTATATAATTTGGATACCGTTTAACTCGAATGATGAAATTGAGTTATATAATTTATACCCATTTATGTTGAGCTATATGATTTGGATATTTACGACAATAGGTTATTATTATTATTATTTACATAGAATTGTTTTGGAATTTTATATTATTTTATCGATATTATCTAGCCATTAAAAATGTTTTCTTTTCAAATGACCTCAATTTCCAATGAAACGAGTTTTACTAGAACACGTATAATTTATTATTGCTAGATTTCCGGTTTGGAGTCCAACGGAGTTGTTTTGTCAGTGTACGAAATTTAAAGGTGAATCGATAAATATAACTGTAATTAAAATACACTATTAGTGCAAATGGAGTCCTTCATTTAGACCGGAATGTCTGTACATAGTAGTACGTTCATTTTTGTTGTGTTTGGGGTTCGTATATATCGGTGTGAATTTAATGGTCAACATTGAATATCGGTAACCAATATAAAATTAAACTACCCTAAATAAATCTAATCAATTCATGCCTACCTAATATAATACTAACTCGGCTTTTCAAAACTTCATTTCAACTGACAAAGCTTGAAGAAATAGCTGCCTTCCCTTTTTAATCACGAATTCCATTCAACCGCACCCTACACACTAAGAACCTACCCCAAATATTCACTTAAATATGCATGACGTACAGCCCCTACTTTATTTCCTATCCAATAAAAATTGAAACCTTCCTTTCAAAGCTCACGTATAGCTATGTGAAACTGAACTACAAGACAACATAGTCTTGCTTCTTCTCGCATGACTTGTATAAATCTTTGAGCTAACCTACTAACCTATGCAGTCCCTTTCTACCATGACAATTGCATGGTAACCCATCCAATAGTCGCAGACCTACATCAAAATTTATAGCGTATTTTATATATGGAGAAATGACATTGATCCTATCTCTATATTATTCCTCTATAAATAGTGGACGCTGCTCCATCGTTTTCTCCATCAGCCCAACGTACGAAGCTGCTCCTCCAACAAATTAAAACAGTACGAGAATCCTCATGAAAAAAACTCCCTTCGCGAAATGTAAAACCACAATTTATAAAAAGACCCGTATATGAACCAAAGAGGAGGAGGACGAGTAGCCAAGGGGATGGAGATGTTAATGTGTGTGTGAAGAAAAAGAGTGGACGGAGAGCAGGTAAAGTAAGTTAGAAGGAAATTAGTGAAGAAATAATATGGTTTCATGACTGAGTGCATGGGTTTTGCATGAGAGTTTTGAATGCATCGAGGCCAGAGCGGTAAGGAATAAGAAAGTTGATGGGTTGAAAATGGAGTAGGTGAAGGGGTCATGCAGTTGTTAGTAGGGAAGAGGGCGAAGGAGAAAGGGGGCGTTGTCAGCCGGGGTAGGGTGCAGTGCGATGGGAAAGCTTTTGAAAAAAAGAAAGAAAGAATAAGCAGAAGAGAACGTAGCAGTGTTGGGTGGAGAAGGGAAGAAATTGGGAAAGGTTTCTGCATGTAAAAGAAACTGGGTATGGTTTTACTCCTAATTACCAAGTTTTGTTATATCATAAGCTAGATCAAGTTAATAATAATATATATGTATACACTAAGTATGTAACGTAACCTGGTCAAACCATGTTGTTACTTGTAAGTGACCAATCTCATATTTAAATGCCTAACCACGATTAAAGTGTTTTAATTAAAATTACATGGTCCATTCTTTAGTCCAGTATGGCCGATTGTTTTTATATGGCTTCACGATGGAATAAAACATGCCTAATTCTTATTAACCGTGCCTATTCACGTTTAAGTAAATAACGTGTAAATGTCATCAAAGATTTAGTTTGTACCCTTTTAATATGCCTAATAGATAAGTGTGCCAAACTAGGGAATTAAGTTAACATTTTAGTTAATGATAATATAAGGTACCCGTATATGGTTTCGCATATGCCTAACCTGACACTATCATAAAATATGTGGCCTATGAAATTGTAACGTGGCCGATAACCGAACCATATGACTACTTCTACAGACCTGTTTATAAAATATAAGAAGGGGATAAATTGGCCTAGGACCTAGAATGCAAAGTCTGTAAGAATGAACAGTGAGATACCATGAAGATCAGAACGCCCCGTTTCTTTTTTATAAGTACAATTTGAAATGCCAAATTTTAGGACATGCTCAATTGCATATATACTTTCTAATCGTATAGTTAGCTTATTAAATTAAGATATAATTAGAAGCTAATTTATTTAAATTTAAACCTAACCTGAAATGTTTGTGACATTCTCGTATGTTATCAGAATTGACCCAACAAAGAGAATTGGAACCATATCGACGGACGTTAAATTTTGAAGCTGGATTGATCAAGTTGACAACTACCGAGATTTTTAGTTAAACGCCTGTTTAGTTTAATTTAAAACACATTGTTTCAGCGATGGACAAATCAAGTGAGTTAAACTTACTCAGTTTATCTCATTTATATTTTATATAAATTGAATTTTTATTTTGTGTGCAATGTTTGCTAATGGTTGATAATTGGATGACTGTTTACAGTGTGCTGAATAGTTTTAATATTCATTGATTAAATTAAGCGTTTGTTTAATTTAATCAAATTAAATCGTTATTTTAATGATTAGATCCCAAACAAGGTAACTTACCTTGCTAGGTACGTTTATAATAATATAAACATATTAAATAAATAATTGAATGCTTGATTGATTGTTATAAATTGTTTATTTACTGTTATTGGTTGAACTATTTATTTCGGTTTATCGAAATGAATAAATATATTGTTATACTGAACTTGAAATAACCCATTGTGATACAGGGAAGGATAGTTTGGAGGAATCTAACCGGATTCCTCAAATATGTTGTTTATATAATTGTTAATCAATCTGAATGATTGTTGATTGTTCAACCAAAATTCATCACTTGTTGATATTAACCAATGGGGTAGATTTGTTGAGTAATTCTTGGCGCAGATGGTTTGTAAATGAACCATTTTACAGAAGTTGATTTACCGTCAGATAAATAAATCGAAAGAAAATGATAAAATTGTTTTATAACTAGAGACGGGTTTTGAAATCAATTTTATATAGATTATTTTTAAATGAAGTTATTAAAAGAGACAAATAATTATTTTATCTTGTAATTTTAAAACGGGTATGTAAAACGAGATTTTATGAGTTTGTAAGCAAATAAGCAGCGATTAACAAAATGGTTAAGAGTGAATTAATTGTTTTCAATAAGAAATTAAATGAGATTATTTAATTAGATTATTGACTAAATCAGTCGAAATTATTTAAATAATTTTTAAAGGAATAACTAAGTGAAAATGATTAATAGGGTAACCTTGTTTGATAAAATCAAGTCGACCACTTGAACGAGAATTGATTATTAAAAACCACTATGGATTTGTCAATTGTTTTTGGAGTTGATTATTATTTTAAAATAATCCTTTAAGAAAGATTAGTTATTTACAGTGTTGATAAAGTAAAGGATGTTAGACAATTAATAGGGAGTTGACCTTTTGAAAGTATAGTATGAATATGAATTCATAATGTGACTCGATCGATATGAACCTATAATGCTGTTTTCAAATGAAACCAAGTTGTTTGATATACCAAGTCTAGATTTCTCTAAAAGAATAATGTTAATTTTTAAAGTGGCTAAGGTTTGAAAAGACTAGGGTGAAAATGGAAATGGGGATAAAGGGAATTAATCGTGTAAGACCTCGTTTATAATTAAAAAGGATTTTTCATAAGTTTACTCATCTTTATATGAGTTATCATATTGATTTATTTCCAAAAAGGAATTTTATAAAAGGGGAAAAGTTCAAACAATTTAATATGAGTTCAATTCAGATGAAAGCTTAAGTGGAATGAATTTGATTATAAAAGTAAAGATCTAATGATAAGACTAGAGATAAATATTTTAGATGTGAAACGATGTTATTTAAATGAAACTAAGATAAGTGGTGTTAAAAAGGGATTCTAACGTAAATGGAAATGCGGGATAGTTATTGGAATGAGATTCATTAATAGACTTTTAATGATTCCGAAGATAAGAATGTTGGCGACTCAAGTTCCGAGAGGTAAATAAAATACCCCAACTTGACGACTTCATGATTATCCAAGAATGATATTAGTTTAGAAACGAGGGTAGTTGAGGGAATTAAATGAACATTTTTGTAAAGGATATTATAAATTAAAATTCGAAAAGCTATAAGATTGAATAATTTGATTTGTAAAGAAGAATTGAAAAGTGGGATTCCAAGTATTGGAAGATGTAGAAATTGAATTAACAACTGTTAACTAAAAAGGCCAAGTGATGCTGTGTACAGATTACAGAACCAATGAATCTATTTTATTTTTCTATGGATAATGGTTGTTTATTTTGATAGTTAAATCACCAAATATCAAAATTTGGCCAAATTGATTGTTGGTTCAGAAAGACCGAAATCGAATTTATATTTGAAAACCATTTCGACTAGCAAATACGTAAACGTAGAAGATATCAGAAGATGTCAAAATGAAGCATTGAAGACCGTGGATCTTCATAATCGGAAGGATTATTGTTGAATTTCCCTGGCTAGCTACCAAAGATGTTTAAACTGTGATTCGGTCGTGGTTGGGATTTTGCGGGTTATAAGGACTTCTCGTTACTGATCCTTTGGATGGAATAGGAGGGTGCCTTCGGTTCATCCTGTCCCTGGATGACATGTGTTGACGACGTGAATGGTGGCCAGATGTTCCAAAAAGTCGATTATAACCTCAAGCCCCATCAACCGGGAAATGACAAAAATCAGAAAGGCAGCATGGCTATGTGGGTCGCTCCCATTAGGGTGTATAATCACCTATCTAGAGAAAATTCATTTATTTCTTCACTCTATCGATGCTGTCCCTTTTCGGGAAACGGTTGCTGATCCAAACCGTTGGTGATATACATTCGATACACTCAAGCGAAATGAGTGGTTGGTCATGTGTGGGCCGGGTTGCAAGACGTTCTTGTTGAACCCAGTGTATTCCACTCTAGAGATAACTAGCGGTAGGTGGTTCCATACCTTGTCATAGTCGGAATCCAATCTCCAATAAGTGCCCGCGACTTTGATTGTATACTATACATTGGTGCGTGACATGCAAGCGTTCCACTAGATTGATATTTATTTGTATTTAGACACTATTATAATATCAAATGATATATACATGATTTCAAAACGTTTTGGGTTGTCGTATGGTAAAACCATCTGTATTTATGTGTGGATTTGGTCTTACGATTATCTTTTTCTTTTGAAAAGATTTTTGAACTTTAAAATCAAGTTGGGTGTTTTTTATAAACTTAGTGGGTTTCTCACTCTAGTTCACCAGACTGACCCGGTGTTTTCGAAATACTCGTGTTAGACCGAGTACAGGTTCCGGTCATCGAATGCTGTATATAGTCGAGCTGGAAGAATTCAGACATATAATGTTATATAGTTGTTATTCCACTGTGTGTTGTGTATGAGGACAGGTTGTTATAACTATCCAAATGTATTGTTGTACTCTGATATTTGTAAGTTTTTTTCAAGCTCTCAATAAAGATAATTTCTGTATTATATTTTATTCTGATGTGATATGAGACTCTGTGTGGTGTTGGTTCTTCATCTTACTCTTCTATTCTAATGTTTCTTTCTTTCTTATCTCATCCTCTAAATTCTTTCTATTGGCATCAGAGTTTCTAGTGCAATTTGGGTTGGACTGGTGTTGTTCGGTCAACTCAAAAGGTACTGGAAATTTGGGTCGTCACACAATTGGGAGAAGACTGTGACGATGCGATATGGGAACTTGAAGACAAGATTTGCGCTTCTTACCATTTTCTCTTCGAGAGTACGTTCTTAAATTCATTCTAAAATTTTGAATTCGAATATGTTTTTCCTATCGTTCGAATCTCTTAGGTAAAAGCCTATGAATGATAGTAATGTTTGAAAACATGTGTTTGAGACATGTTATGTTTGATGGTTTCAAGTGGATGCACGTGTTTGCTAGTGGATGCATATACGCACACTTGGCACTTTATTAGGAATCGGATTAACAAGAGCACTTTTATATTGCATATGGATGTGTGCACATTTTAAATTTTAATACAATGAAATTGTTGAATCATCGCTTGGATGTTACATTTTGGTATTGTTACGCACATATAGAATTTATATGTACTATTATGATTCTTTTACATACATATTTGGATACGTGGCACGTGAATTGCATTAAGGAGGTCTACTTAATCAGTATACTGCCTGATTTTCGCATTAGTTTAGGGATATATACACAACAACTTTGCATATGTTTATACAAAGCAATAGAAATTTTAAGGACAATGGATACCTGTAGATGATGGATGAGAAGATGGGTGTAGGTAATGCTTGGTAACATTAATAACGTTCTTCTTAACATGAAGATTTCGAGGACGAAATTATTTAAGGAGTAGAGAATGTAACACCCTAAAATTTAATAAACAATGATTAAATAAAGAAGATTAACAAACTGAATATTAACTAATAAAATATTCGGAACTAGATAAAATGGGCTTTACCGTTTCGTTCGTTACGAAATTCCAAGCCAGATAGACTTTTAGTTTACTTAAATCAGACTGAGTTTTAACAAATTATGATTAAAAGTAGTTTAAATCAAAATAATTAATTAAAATAAATAATTTAAATAAACAAAACAAAAATGCTGCAATGGCAATAAGGAAACCCAGACTCTACATGGTTAAACTCTTTTGTCGACCCATGTAAGAGGTGGCTCGACCCACCCGAGACTAGGCAAATTGCCTGCACCTGGTCGATTTTGTGTGTAATGTTCATTTTGCTAATTCAGCGTGATATGTCTTTTATGATATGGATTGAAACCCCAGAATCCTACGGTCCTAGCACACTTATATATAGGCAAGCAGCCCTCACTATTTTTCTACACCAAAAAATTCTTCATCTTCTTCCTTCACTAAGTTACGTTCTAAATTAAAATTAGGAAAGGGTAAGGGTGCTGTCAAAATATACATTGAAAGGATAATTCTCCTTCTACTTCAATTTTTGAAGACCGTTTATGGGTTTATTACCAATCACTGTGAGTTCTACATCATTTTTAGATTTTCAATTTAAAAAAGATTTTTGATAGTAAATATATTAGATCTAAAAAGTATTGGTGTTTATAAGTGTATTCTTACATGTAATTGTTCTTTTGATTATTGTCAATTACATCTCCCATTTTCAGTTATTATTTGCTTATGTATGCATTCTTCTTTCTTATCCCCTTGCTGTCATTATTTTACTTACAGTCTTATAGTGCCTGTTTTATCAGTTTGTTCATTCCTGAGTTGGATCTCTTTCTCCTTTTTCTTTTATTTTGCGCTGAGCCTAGGCCAATGAGAGCCTAGGCCTTTTCCGTTAGAATTGCGTATAATTGGAATAAATTAGAATAATCTTTAATAACAAGAGAAAGATATAGGCATGCTGGAATTTGGGAAACATTGACTTTATAATTTGGAATTATTATAAAGGAAGAACATGCAAACATGTAAATCTGGATGGGTTGGACTTGATTTTATATTAAGTAAAATTGTCATGGGAAAAATATGAGAATCAGATGCATATTAAGTAAAACATATTACTGTAATATGTAAACATCTAAGCAGGTGCTTGTCTAATTTGGGGGAGGGTTATGTAAAGACTACATTTAATAAGAAATGTCATTTACAACCTTAGAATATATCATAGGGTTATATTAAGCTTATTAATGAACTTAAACCTGCTATGTTAAACCTATTTGATTAATAAGCTAGGGTACCAGTTCTGCTCTTAAAATGACAGGGGGGCTCTTAAGTCCTAGTTTGGGGGCTAAGCCTAGAGGTGGCTTGCGTCAATCTGCTGTTTATTTTTTTGTTTGGGATTCGTATCAATCAGTACCCTTCTGTTAGCAAACGAGTCTCGAACTAGGTAGAGACTAGGAGACGCATTACTAATGGATGATTGTAAGAGGTCCAAATTCTGGAGGTGGGTACGGGGGCATTCCGGTGGTGTCATAAGCGTGCATGGATCCAATTAGGGAAGATAAGACTATATAACATTAGCGGATAGGGTTGTGTCTTTTTATTTGATGGGTTCGGGACTGATATTCTCGAATACCATAGTTGACATAGGTTATTCACGTCTTTTTAGGGAGTCAATCTTTAGGTAGTAATTAAGTAAAACCTAATCCTTATATTTTAATAATTGCTGCAGGAAATTTATTTTGGGATATGAACAAGAAGCTTATCTAATCTTACCTTATTTTGTTCATATCCAGTACTATTGATCTGTCTTAATACTTCTTTACCTTATGCTTATGCTAAAATCACTGGAACTCACCAGACTATATGTCAGACCGATTTTTTTCCCTTCTCTCTCTCTCTTCCCTTTCCCCCCTCTGGCTTTCAGGGTAGTGGATTATAGTAGTGACCGTGACTCTTTGATTAAGTTTGGACTTGGACTATTTCTTATGCCATGTATTATTTCTATTTCAATTATATTATTATTGTCATGACTCATGAAGTGTATGATTTTTCTGGTTTTGTACATGTACTCTGATTCCATGAGACTTATGTTTTATGACTCTATGGTATTTGAAATAGTATTGCTGTGATGTTGTTTTAATATTAATAAATTTTTTGGAAGTTTTCCACTAAATTTTATATTCTGCCTTATAAATTTTAGCCTCTGTACTATTACTTTATACCTATTGCATTTCACAAAACTTAATGCATCCTCATATGGGTGACATTAAGGTATGTGGGGTGTCACGGATTTTACTTCCTATAACTTGCGTGTGGTGAAGAAGGGTAATTATGAGAGTAGGAGTTAAGGTAATTCGGTAATTAGCTTAAGTGTTAATAATATTTTGTTTGTTTAAATAATGATAAAACTTATAACATGTGTAACTTTTGCAAACCAGGTCATAATTCAATGTCGTTTCTTCCTTAGACTCGCATGGACGAGGTCTACATATTCAAGCTGATTTAGGTTGATTTGGCTAATGCTAGTGATATTGTCCCATACTGAACTGTAATAGTTAGTATGGTAAAAATTTGACATTTTAGGTGATTTGAAATCTTATCTTACATAGTTGAACCTAATCAATAATAAATAAAATAATTAAAAAGTAATTTGGCTAGCTTAAACCTGGATTTCACATTTAACCTGTTTGCATGTTATTGCACGCTATTTTGACACTCACACTGGAATTGAACAATTTTTACACCAAATCATCATTAGAAATAGGTTTTATATATTTTATTGATGCTATTATGGATGTTTTTATTTGATAATATAGATATTTTTATCATTTTTGGTTGCACGGATGATTGTTCACTTAGTTGGTTAGAATGTAGTTCGTAGGCAACTTAGTATTAGAAAAAAAATCTCATTTTCTGGAGTTTCTAGTGCTTATCGATCAAACATGGAAGAAGATTAGTGTATGTTGATTGAGTCCTTGGATATGACTCGAACAACATTAGTTGAATTTGCGAAGAAGTTGTGAAGCGATGGATTAATATGAGAATAGAGCAGCATTGGAGTATGGTGACGGATTTGAAGACTCGGAGTGGACTTGGTGACAAGCTTGGATTTCACAGTGAATGCTGGGCATTTTCATTTAAACGTGTAGTTAACCAATTTTGGTTGAGCATATGATCAGAGTGATCATTATCGATTGCAGTAGAGTATTAATATTGACCATTTTTTTGCTAATTTAACGTAAATGATGGTACGATTTCGAGGAGTAGTATATGGTGGTTCGTTTGATAGTCTATTCGATCTAGTGGTTCTTCGACCATTAGTTTTGGCATGAGGTAAGGATGTGGTGCTTCGTCGCAGAAATTCCATCATTCGATGATGGTGATTTCATGATGTGGAGCAGTAGCAGCTTCAAAGATGGATGGTTATTCTTCAAGAGGCAGAGTATTGCGACTTGAGTCGGAATGGGGAGATTGCAAATCAGGAGGATGGTGAAACTACTAGTTAAGATGGAGAAGCTATCAAGAGAGGTTCAAAAGAG
Organism: Allium sativum; assembly: GCA_030737875.1. Taxonomy (NCBI): domain Eukaryota; kingdom Viridiplantae; phylum Streptophyta; class Magnoliopsida; order Asparagales; family Amaryllidaceae; genus Allium; species Allium sativum. The sequence continues at coordinate 929,294,343 of CM060922.1, read as the reverse complement.
GAGTTTGATGATAGATGTAGTTGTATAGGAAGTTCCCAATGGGAGGCTTTAGACGAGAGTATTAGGATAGTTCCGGAATTGCAATGGTGATTCACATGCAAAGGGATCATCAATATGTTGGTTCGGGTGGGTACTTGAAGAGTTGATGCTTAAGCATCTATCGAGTCTTCGACCTGATGTATGTTGTAAACCACTTCAGAGGCTGTCTGTTGGATGTAGATGGTTAATCCAAATGGGACTAGTGAATGCCACTTATGCTCATTTTCAATCAGATAGAGGCTGCCAGTCTGACGTGGACTGTTTTGGCTCAGATGGGGTACAATTACCATGGAACCAAACATACTATATATACATATCCAATGCACCAAGTGATTAAATGTGAGGATGGATGATGTTTGCTCTATTTATTTAGTTGTTTATCACTCTCAGGGATGTGACTAAAATGTAGGTAATCATTGACACAGATATACATAGTGTAGAGACATAAGTTTAGACACCGCAGTACTCTAACATAGGGTACACCTAAATTATCAGTATAGAGTAGTATATTATTTTATGTACTGACTCTATGGGTCAAGGCCAAGTCTTGTATGGATTTCCATACCTATTACAAATTTTGTAGTATTTTGAGAATGTTTATTGCTTACACCAGACTATAGTCTGACTCAAGGTTTTATGTTCCCTCTTATTACCTTGGTTACTCATCAAATACATCAATAAATAAACTAGTTGGAAGGTGCAAGCATTTTCTGCAGGTGCGCAGATGGATTAGTATGAGGTGACATCTTCTCATATTATATTTGTATTATTTATTATTTTGTTGTGTGACACTATAGAGCTATGACAGTGTTGGCTACTTATTCTGAAACAACTTGACAGTGAGTGTATTTATCTTTAGTGTACTCTGATTATATGATTATTGTTGTCTCGCCTATTTTATGAACATGATTTATGTGTTATTTTATCTGATGCGCTGTGAGGTACACGATTGGTTTTGTATTTGTGTTTAGTGTATCTTTCCTCTTCTTCTCTTATATTTTCTTACTCACTTATCTTTTTTCCTTATTTTTTCCAATTTCTTTCTCTTGACTATTGTCATGCATCGATTCGTGTCTATGCAACGCACTATTAAGTAACATGGGCACCTGTGGTGTATGACAGTCATCACATGAACCTTGTGCGACCATCTAGTTGGTGCTATATGGTAATCCAACCACTTAATATTTCCTTTAGGATAGATAAACCCGACAGTCCTTTAAGACTTGCTTTCTAGGATGACCCTAACCGAGTCACTTAGTACAAAATGAGAAGCAGACCCTTCTAAGGATTGTCGAATGGCTCAACCGGGTCCATGATCACTTACTACCTAGATGGATCCAACGACCACATTATATCTTAAGGCGGATTTGACCACTTAATACCAAAATTTATGAAGAAGACCTTTTCGTCTCTCTATGACTTATAACATTGAGACATTCCACAAGTTACTTATTAGAGAAAATTATCCTCTACTTGAGTCATTTTTAGTTATGAACAATTACACTGTGAAATATCAGAAGAGATAGAAGAGGTCACTTAATACCTACATAACAAGTAGAACCCTTTCCATTTTATACCTTCCCGTGGCAGACCTTTCACTGTTATTAAGCTGGCATTATATGGTAATTCGCCTAGACACTTAATACTTCATCTTTGGAGACACTAACTATAGTTGCTTAGTATATATTAAGAAATGAATCTTCCAGGGATACCATTACACGAACCCATATAATCATCTAATATTTCAATTTAAAAATGGTAGGTCCAACGATCACTTAGTATCCATGTGGGCCCTTTGATCCAAAGACCACTTAATACCTTGGGATGGATCAACCCACTTAATAGTTAAATCATAAAGCAATACTCTGACCATTAAGATATCCTTAAGTTTCTTCTTTCAATGGTCGATGGAACCTACAACCACTTATACCTCAACGCTTGAATTTTACCTTTGAAGATGTTTCAAACTGCTCTGTAAAATCATTTAAACAATTTAATACCTTAATAAAGGCATGTCCTAACTCTCACGTAATCATGAGTTATTGGTCAGTTATATTTCATATCAATACTAAGTATACCTGAATGTTGGTAGCCCCAAAACGAGGGGAAGATTTTTTTAAAAGGCTCAATTGGCCTTGCATCATTAGTTCACTTATTCCAACTAATTATCCTAACCCTAGGTAAATATTGGAGCATACCATCCTAAGTTTAAACTACTATTCCAAGCTTAATATTAGATGTAGCCATAAATTCTTTCATTTAAGATAATTGGGTTTACCTTAAATGCTTGTCTATCCATAAATCCCTACTAATTCGATAACATATATGTCAATTTGTCCACAATAAAGCTAGTGGACATTTTCTAAGACATTTATGTTACATTGCTAATATTACAATTAGTAATTTTTACAGCTGTCAATTTTTAAATCTATAACCACTTGTGCCTATTTATTATAATCTTCTGAATCCATATTTATTTATTAGCATATTTATTTATTTATTTTTATTTGAATTACAAACATTTATTCCAATTGATTAATTTCAAACTTAGTGTAACGACCCGCGTTCTACGTATGGAGGATCGTAGAATATTTATTTTATTTTCATACGAAGTCGTATAGTCGTGTAACTTTGAGGAACGACTGTTGAGGTCATTTCCCATGTTCACGATTTTTGCTGATTTTTAAATGACCATTTTACCCCTAGTGAATCTTGTTTTTCCTATGACTTTTGACTGGTAAGGAGTTTTGACCTGAAACCACTTTCATTGGATTTGGTTGATAGTTTATCTTTCCATAGGAGATATGGCTGAAATAAGGTTTGTTAGGTGAAAAACAGCTTTGCCGGGCTTAATAAGGGAAATTAGCAGCTAGGCCCATAACCCAGTTCATGATTAGGGTAATAGGAGGGCTGAATTGAGTTAGAGAATGGTTCCTTTTCATTTTCTCAGTCGCCATAAACATTTCTTCAAACCTAGCAATGGCCTCCACCTTCTAAATTCATCCTAAATCACTTTCTAATCACATATTAGCCAAATCAACATCAAATTAAGGTGGTTAGCATAGAAATCGAGATAGAGCAGCTGGAATACAATGGGAACCATGCCAAATCAGTTAGAGTTTCAGATATGAAACCTATTTGTGGCTAAAGTGAATGATTTGCACTTTTATTCACTAATTACGGATAATTAGGGTTAAATTATGCCTCTAGTGAAAATTTGGGTTAATTTGGATTAAGTTTTCTAATCCTATAGTTAAAACATGGTTAAGGGGATTAAGGGGAAAATCATGTTTTTTGGGTATGTTTGATCAACAATATTTCATGTTATTGATATTTTGGTGTTTTTGGTTGATTCTACATGTTACTACTATTGTTTGGTTTGTTTTATGAATTTATAGTAAGATTTGAATGGTAGAAAATGCCATCATTTGGCGAAATTAGCTTGATGGAAAAACTGCAAAAAACCGGTTTCTGAAGGGGGTATGCCTCACGAACTTCCCAGGAGAACTTCGATTCCTGAAGTGGGTATGCCTCACGTATCTCCTAGAAGAACTTCGATTCCTGAAGGGGGAATGTCTAACGAACCACTCCAAGATGATGGTCACGAGCCGTTCCAATATGAGGACTCATGAACCAGGGAAGGGTGTCACGAGCCGAGAAAGGGTGATCACAAGCCGGAAGGGGTGGTCACGAACCGGGGGTGGTCACGAATCGAGAGTGGGATTCCGAGAGTGGGATTCCGAGTGTGATCGTAGCAACGAATTGGGTGATCGAAGTGGTGGATATCGTATGTGAGACGACCTGAACCTCCCCGTGAAGGAAAGCCCGGATTGAATTGAGAACACGACAAATCAGAACATAAACAAAAGAACATTTCATTTCTTATTACAATAATTCCACCACAATATGAAAATATAACAGAGTATGAATTACATGTTACACATCTAATAAATATCAGAAATTTACAAGTTACAATGCAGCTGAAAATAATACAAAACACAACAGAAAAGAATATACGGATACAGAGCTTTCTGAATATCATTCCAGCTATAAACTAGGATCCTGTGAATATAAATCTGCAAAACCAAAACAACTAGCTGCCCATGTGGAAAATAGGGGAACCCAGAGTTTAGGTTAAACAATAAACTCCAGGTCAGTCATGTGACTGGTGTGAGAACTAAAACAGTTATTTAGAACTTTAATTTAAATCAGATATATCAAGAACCACGCCGTATAACACGGAATGGGTTTCCTCCCAAGAATACCAGTGCATATAACAAAACAACTCAATGCTTTTTGGAAAAATGAAGCTATTATATGACCCAGGTCCTACCACACAATGCAACGCAAGTAGTGGGATAGAGTTTTCCCTTATAATAACCAAACATGCTTGGTACGTTAAAACAAATCATTTGATACTATTATAAGTGCATAGTGTTTAACACAACTTCAAATATAAATGTATCAATCCGAGACGGCATGGGTACCATATATCATGTCGCCAATAATAGGTTCTACAATCAAAACCGCAAATGTCATGTATTTGAAGTTGGATTTCCATCTGTGAACCAAGGCAAGGGATCATCCTTACCGCTTTGAGACTGTCTAGCCCGAGCCTCAGGATCAGAGCTTGAGTGACCCTTGGATCATCAGGGTCGGCCCACACTTAGCGGGTTAATAATACCGTAAACGACATGCTAGTCTGCCCTATGGGGCGTAAATGAGCCAAATGATTCCATCGGCCCGGATCGACCGATATAACCGAGGTGCCTCGCTATCCATTATCCATGTAAGTAAAATGTCCGGGCATGTAAAACCCTAAACACCACTCCTAGCTAGAAACCATCATATGTCCATTTTTCTGAGGTCCTTCTCCACGTTTCTGGTTCACACCGGGGTGTGAGGCTCGCGAATTAACGCTACACAAAGCTATGCTATATTAAAGCCGTGCTTTTATCATCAACCACAAGACTCTGCTTTTTAACAGAACCTTAATCATTTGCATCTCAGCATGCCACACAGGCAATTCACGCTAAGCAACCGATGTCAACCAATCACACATAATGAAATCCGATGTCAGAAATGCATCCATTTACAATTTCGTTCTGGGTCTGAACGAAACCTGAGGAACCTTATTCCTCCCTCATATGTCCAATACAGGAGAGAGCCCTCGCATATCCGTTGATCTCCAAGTACGTCTGGACGATCACCACTTATTACCTCGGGTGTACAGCCCAATCAAGACATCAGTAATCATCCAAACGATGAGAAGACCTCCAGTCTTCAACCACCGTCTTCATCCTCGACACATCGTCAAATCAGTTATTCAGAATGGGATAAAACAGGTCTTTCTAAATAACTCGCGTATATAACAAACCGGTGCTATAAAAACACAACATACGCCTCATTCCAATCCAAAATATTTCTTTATTCAAATATTCTTATACTTTGGGAAAGGTTCCCATTAATTTTATCAAAGATAAATTCTTTAAATTTATTCTTTAATCTTCCTTTGGATATCATTTCAATCTAATTAAAGATGCATTAAAACTCCACTTGGTTTTAATCTTCCCAAAAATCAATATTAACAATTGTTTAACTTGGGAAATCATATCCTGTCTTTAACTGGGTTAAAGAACCAATGTCATTTAAAACACAATTCACGATAAACCCAAAATCACATTCCATTCTATCAGCCTTTAACCGTAAATTAGCAATTGAACAATTCCCTAAGTATTAACCCCGAAGGCCGAAACCAACACCAGATCAATACCCAGGAAACCATTCAACTTAACTAATCTCCAGTTAGTTTCTGATTTTCTTAACTCCATTGGGTCTAAGAACAATATTATTAAAGATGCCATTCACCAGAACCTAAAATCACTTTCCATTAACAATGGAATCTTCATGGAAAACAAATCGATATATACAATCGATATAAACTTCCATATCCAACCGATAATATAAATGGAATAACGACAAGGCCTTTTAAATTCCATATATATTATAACCATCCTTCCTCTACAGAAACTTACTTCGATTATTACCGAATCGAATTCCATTGAATTCCAATTTAATATGACAAATTGGAAAATTTTACTTTGAAAATCTCCTTTAAATCTTAACAAAAGATTTATAAATTCCAAATCCCATTTCACTGTAAATTGGGTCAAAGAACGAATGTCGCTGAAACAAAGTTCATAACAAACCCAATTCACATTCCATCAGTCTCTAACCATTAATTAGCAAGAGAACAATTCCTTAAGTGTTAACCCCGAAGGCCAAAACCAACTTCAGATCAATACGCAGGAAACCATTAAACTTAACTAATCTCTAGTCAGTTTCTAATTTTCTTAACTCCATCGGGTTTAAGAACAGTATTATTAAAGATATAATTCACGACAACCCAAAATCCAATTTGATATTAAATACAAGGCTCTGAAAAGAAAATATATATTGGCTTATGTTAATATGAAATTCTGAAATCAACAAATATCATATTGGAAAAAACGATATATATATATATATATATATATATATATATATCTTTCAAATTCCCATAACAATATATGTATAATCATGAAATCCAACATCGAAATATTCCGAAGACAATTTCGATTCAAATCCATTTCCAATTTATATTGGAAATTCTAGTTATTTTTAAAACCATTTCAAATCCGATTTATTTATTTTAAAAATATTTGGATTATAATTCTAGTTCATAACTAGTTCATTTCGATAAAAAACTATTTTTATTTTTTCAAATATGGGATTTTTCACCTCAATTCTTTCCAAATCATTTCTTATGATTTTACACTAATTATTAATATTTTTAATAATTTTATCAAGGCCCGTACAATTGATTTCCATAAATGGCCATCAAACTGCACTTAAAGAGACCTTTTCCAAATTTGATTTGGACATATTTCTAAATCCATCACTTAGATTTCAAATCTCTCATATTCGTTAGAAAGCTCTTTTCAATACGAACCCAACGGTTCTGGTTTTTGGAGAATCCAACGGTCGGATCTCCCGTAATGTCCGTTCGAAGTCAATGGTCGAAATTCGCGAACTGCCGCAGCACAGCGCGTTCTATTCAGGCCATTATATATATAATATATATATATTATATAATATTTCGTCGATTTCCATTTGTAACGTATTTTATAAATCGTTTTAAATTCGTTTTCCAAATGATTCCAACTTCATATTCAATTTCAAATCAAAATTGAATATTCCATGTCATCGATATATAAATGATAGTATTTTCAAAACATTATATTTCGAAATCATTTCCTTATCGATATTCATTATAACAATGAATAAAATCGATATAAATATCGTTCACGTCAAAATGGCGTCAATCTAATCAACACGACTTTATATATTTAAATATATTCGTGTCCATCCTAGATCGGACATCAAAATCAAATTTTGATCTTTTACTGAATATTGCTTTAAAATATTCGTTATTTTAAAATATTCATTCTTGCTGAACTGGAATCAGACACAGTCAATTACCATATAATTTGATTTATATGGATTTCATACACACATGTATATAACAGCAATCAAACACAGTCAATCATCATCCAAAGTGCATTCTACACTGCATAAGCATCAAATATATATTCAACGCTCACACAGCTTGTCAACCAATCGATCGACATGCAGCTAATTATTGGGATTAGTGTATGTCCAATATCATCCCAATACCCGTGTGGGGTTTCAATCAACAAATAATGAATTTTATTTGTGCAGTTAGGTGATGTGTAAAATTTACCGTCCCAATCCATATCAGTCAAATGTGTGTACACAAACAAATCGTCATATTTGTTTTAAAATATTTATTTTATTCACATACCCGTTGAAAATTATATTTTTAACTATAAAATATTTTTAATTATAAATAATTTTATTCCATTCCGCATCACACAATCAATTTTCACAACACAATCAATCAAACAAAATAAGTCGTCCATGGTCTGTGGACAACAAGTGTTGGGTGCTGCTAAGCACCGTCTGCATCCTAGTAACTAGAAAATAAAATAAAAGTGAGAAGTTCTCACCTTGGGTTTCCACTCCGCCATGCTTTGATTGTCGATCTATGTAGTATACCTACGTTGAAAATTATAATTTTAACCAATCAGTACTTATTTCTTTGTATGATTATTTTATAAATAACATACATAGGCTAAAAATTATATTTTTACCTTTCTAAAAAAATTCATATTTTTATAACAACGCTACATAGATAAAAATCACATTTTTATACCGGTACTATATAGATAAAAATCGAATCTTTCTATCGCTAATGAATATTTAAAAATCACGTTTTTACATTGTCATTCAAATGATAAAAATCATATTTTTACTTTGCTACATATATAACAATTATATTTTTATTACTCTACATAAATAAAAATCATATTTTTATTACTCTATTTTCTATGTAAAGATTATATTTTTATTCCACTACATGAATAAAATTTTATTTTTATATTCTCTATCATATAAAAATCATATTTTTATTATCTCTACTATATAAAAATCATATTTTTATAATGAACCATTTCATATAAAAATTATATTTTTATTCAAAGAATTTTTATACAAAAAAATCAAAACTTTTATTTATATTACATGTAAAATAGAAAAGAAGATTAAATAAACAAACCAAAATAAACAGATGAAAAACACTTACAGTTGATTAAAGGAGAAGGGGGCTTCCTGCAAACTAAAGTGGAGAGGGGGGTTTTCAACGTCGTGTCCGGCAGCAGGTGGTGGCGCACGCGATTAGCGGGGGTCAGAGGTGGGGGCCTAGGGTTCCGGCGGCGGTTGGTAGGGGATTGGGGAATTTTGTGTGGAACTTCGATCGGACAGAGGAATGAGGGGGGTGTTGGGATCGTCGGCGTGAGGTGGTGGAGGCCTGGAGCAGCGGTGGCATTCTCCAGTGGTGGCGCATGCCGGGGGGAGGGGGCAGTTCAACGAGGAAGGGGAGCGACGAGGGGGAGTGTTCATGGGTTTCTTTTATTTTTTTTATTTCATTGACTGTTCTGAAGAAAAAGGGGGGGTTAAGGGAATTATATACTATATTTATTTAATAATTTTAAATTATTTTATTTCCCCAAAAGGTAACTTTTTAATACGAACTAGAAATCAAACCCACCGATTGTCATACGTAGCATAATACCCCATTCCGAACACAATGGGATATGTCCCGCAAGCTGATTCGACTATTTCAATCAGTTTTCTTTTAATTTAAAATTTAAATCTATATATTCAATTTGAACGTGCATTTCAATTTATCGGAACCGCATACGGACGCTATAAATTCCCAAATAATATTTTCTAGCTTCGTATTGACGACATAGTTCTTACAAAACTAATTTCGTCAAATCTGGAGATAGTTGAAAAATCGTCATTTTCTGGTCGATTCGAATTGACTGAAACTGTTAAATCCCGATTTCTTTTGCCACTCTCACATATTTCTTCAGAAAGTTATGAATATTGGAATCTAGCAATAATTTGACGTCCCGGATCCAACAAAAGTGGTTTCATTGAAAACGGAGATCGTTTGCAAAGTTTCCATTTTTAAGGGCCAAAAATTCCATAGCGACTATTCTGAATTTTCAACTAGGCATAACTTTTTATTCCCGCTATGAAATTTCAATTTTTTGGATTCGTTGAAAGATATTGTTAACCTTATTTGTGACCAGGCTACCAAAATCAAAGGATTTGAATATGAACATGAATTGATCAGCAATCGCTTAGTTGAAATGGTGGAATAACATCACTCTCAATCATTGAACGCATCATTAGAAGACACAGGGCGGTTTGGTCAAAATCGCAACATTAGTATAAACTGGCCTGAAACTCCTATCAAACTACCTCATTTGGATCTAAACACATCAAACACTTGTAGCCCTCTGAATTAGCTTCAAGTAGAGCTTTCGTTTGGCCCAATCGGCCTTACAGTTTGAAAGTCACGCCCATTTCCGTGAATGGGTGTAATCTAGCAATCATTTGGATGAAGTGACGAAGCATCACCTCCTGGACTGGCTCGCCCCTCAACGGATCGCCCCCCTCAGCTCACCCTCATCACGATCCGTTCGTGACACACCCATGATCCACGGTCCGACTCGTGGAGCCCCTTATGACCACGACCCGATCCGTGGCGCACAACATGGTCACGAACCGCCTGGACCGAAGCTGCTTCTATGCATGAATGTTGACCTATTCTTGAGGCTATGACCGCTCCTACTTTCCCGGATTGGGTGCCATGTGTCCTACCACGACCTGATCACCAGATGGGCTTTCCTACTGCTATAAATACACCTCCAGGGAGCATTTTCAAGGGACTTTTGGCATCTCCTGTTCCATGGCTGCCATGGCCAACACTTCTCCATGAATCAATGGGTTCAGAGAGAATTATTCATTGAATTCAAGTGATTGAGAGACAATATTCATTGTAATTATAATCTATGAGTGAAATGAGAAAATATGAAGTGGACATAGGCTCGTTAACGCCGAACCACTATAAAAATCTTGTTGTCTTGCTTTTTTTTCCATATTTTTCAGTTATTTCTTCATATCCTATGCTCGAAATACAACAATTTGGGTGTTAGGACCATTTTTTGGTCTAACATTTTGGTGCTTTCACTGAGAATTAAATTCTCAGCCTATCGGATTGCTATTCTAATATTTGGATTCGAAAGTCCGAAGAAAACAGTTCGCGTTTCTACCATTTTGAAAGATTTTAGTGATTTTGGTAAAATCAGAACTTCACGGCTCGTAAAAGAAGTAAGCAATCGCAAGCTTCCCTAGCGAATGAGGAGCGAACAGATGGTTTGCAGGAGCAGATCGAAGGGTTCGTGAACAGGGCTAGTGATGAAGGGCCATGGAATTGGTTCGTGATGATGGCTCATGGCTCGTGATGATGGCTCGTGGAACATACAAACACATGTAACCAGCTCGTGAAAAGTCCATTCAATCTGTTCGTGAGGGCATATTCAACTGGCTCATGGAGGCATATTCGACCCGACCCCTCAGTGAGGATCACGAACCGATCTGGAGCTGGAAGGTTAGAGGATCCCGATCGCCAAGCTGGACCATGACCCAATGAAGTTCAGCGAACCGGAGGACAATGGGGAACCGCGACCCAAAAAAGTGACGACGAACAAGGGTCACGACCCGACCTGAAAAAGTGGCAGTTTTTGAGAAAAATGTGGTTTTCAGATCATTTCAGAAAAGGCTCCATCTTCCGAGATAAAAAAAAAATCATGCGGTGCCCACATTTTCGACCCAACCGGGACTGTAGGGCCTCGGACCCCCACCGGCGCTGTGCCCGGACCCGCTGACGGCCTCGCCTTCGGCTCGGAGTACGTTTTTTCCTGCAATAATCATTAAGGCTTATCAATCGAGATTAAGTAGATAGTCCGAGGAAATTGACAGCAAATTGACAACAACGAGAATTCTCCCTAGAGCCATAACACCTATTTACTATTGTTATTCAATACGAGGAGCTATTGAGAAGATTCGGCATTCCGGCTAACAGTATACGAGATAATGATTACCTCTTGGCAACCTCCTCTTCTTGAGCTCCGATGGTGTACAGATTTTCGCAATGCAACTGACGATGCTCCTGAACGAGTAGTGATCACCTAGTATACGTGACTTAAACCTATCCAACAGGTTGAATCCCAGATGGCATTGACATAGAACAATCCGGACACTATTCTGAAGATGACTCAGAAGATCCCAATGACCATGATTCTCAATGATGTGATGTCCGATAGCAAATAAGGATCCTGGCACTACAAAGTTACCCTCCACTTGAATGATGTAATGAAAGACAAATGTTCTCTGGTTTGCTCCCTGAATAGCTTGGCTAACCTTTGAAATGCTTATTTTCCGTCAAGCGCATCAAGGGAGATTGGTTTCCATCGACTAAGGGTTAGATCAACACACTTTGGTTCCCAGAGTCAGATAACAATTGAACCACGCTGACCATGATTGGACATATGGATCCTCATCCGGATGATACAACTTGATTGCTCACCAGCCACCATATGACCTTGGTCAAGAGATAAGATTTTGACATCAAAGTACCTCACAATCTATGTTATCGTATTCAAGCTTATCTGATCAAGGTGCAAATAGATCCGCTCCAACAGAATTTAGAGCTAGCATTGCACCCTAGTGTCTACTGCTAAATATCCCAACAGAAGATAGAGCAGGAATGGTCTATAGTGACCAAATTATAGGAGAAGCCGATTATTTGGCTAGATAGAATATGTTACGCAACATAGATGGCGTGAAACTCAAAGATGCTTCCCCTTCAGATGAAATGGAGTGTGAAGGAGGCGTCAATATTGCGAATAAAGGGAGCATCAAAAAAGGAATTACCCGATGATCTGCTGGAAGACATAGATCCCAGAGAGGATGGTGATTCGGGATGCAGAATGGTAACATCTAATGACGCAACTGCACATGTTCCGACTGTCGACGCGGATCTGACTAAGGTCTTGAAATCAGATCTCATATAGACCTCTTATGAGCAAGGGAACTTACTTGCTTTCTACAGCAAATAAGGCATATGCTCAGTCCAGGGAAAGCATCTGCCTTGAAATCCCATGGAAGTCCATGTAGATGATACTCTTGTGGAGTCTGAGCGATCCACCTATTTCGTTTCAGATCTAATAGAAACGTTCAATATTTGGAATAAAGCTAAACCCTTTGAAATGTTTGTTTGCCGATTGCATCAGGAAAGCTTCTTGGCCTCATAGTTAGCTTACACAGGATCGAAACCAACCCTGATCAAATTGCAACGATCCTAAACAAAGAATTAAAGTTATCTGATGCTTGGCTGGAAAGTTGGCACCACTTGCAGGTAAGAAGGATAGGGTCAAGAAACTAGCCTATAATGTGAGAAAGAAGGTAGCCGTGGTAGAACACAACTACCCAAAGATTGAAAAGCTTGTCTACAGCTTGCTGATTGTACTAAGAAAGCTCCCCCGCTACTTCCTAGTTCATCTTATTGTAATACACACTCATTAGCCGCTACGACAGGGCCCGCAGCATCCTGAGGCATCTGGAAAGTTGCTCGAATGGAACATAGAGCTAAACCACTTTGATCTCAATTCCCTCCTAAAAAGGTTCATACGGGGGCAAGCATTAGCCAACTTCATCACTGAATGTACCATTCCCGAAGAGGATATGTTAGATGAAGAAAATGGCCCCTCGGAATGAAAGACGAAATCAAGCATCTGGAAACTGTATACAGATGGTGCAAGAAATGATCGACGATCCAATGCCGGAGTTTTGCAGATAACACCCGAAGGGCAGCTCAAAAGGTATTCCAGTCAAAGAAATCACAACTCATAGCTTACCTAGAACCGGTAGAAGAGCTATTGGATGGATTGGAGCGTTATAACATATCTCATGTCCTACGAACAGAAAATCAAAAGGCGAATAATCTGGCTAAGTTAGAAGGTTTCGACAATCCAGAAAAGACGGAGATGATCCCCATCGAAACACTATAAAATCCAACAATTGATCAGATGGAAGTTGATCTAATATTGGATACTGAGCCCCAGAAGGAGTCATAGACAATCCCCGTAAAGACCTTCCTGTAGCACAGAATGCTTCTGGCAAGAGGACGTGAATGGTGAACCATCATTTGTTGTATCTAGAAAATATGACATGCATGGCGACATTGCTAATTTCCCTTGGAAGGTTTTCCCAAGACAGACACCAACAAGTCCCATTGCTGAATCACCGCCCTAAGTGATTCGATAAAATCAGTTATTAGTCACTCGTTAGATGGGAGATGTGCATGAATGAAAATTCCGATGAATGGCGTTTTGAAGCTAGAAAGCGAAGACTCACAGTTCCACTCCTTTCATCAGTTATCTGTTAAGTAACCCATGTCCCAAACGGAGGGGCAACTAGAGATCGAGCATGGATTGCTCATGAATACATCATCTAATTCAAAGATGATACATCAAACGCTTGCATGACCAATTGCCTTAGTCTTGCCTAAAAGTTAGCAAGTTGAAAGTTTAGAATCCTCACGCTCGAAAGCTGATTGATTGTTTGCGCACCAACCCTTGTCCCGATATGGAATTGAAGGCCTATCAGCAAATCTATGAGATATGACTATCCCACCAGCCGCAATATCCTATTTTCGAGCATAGAAAGTGCAAAAGTTTCTATAAGCATAAATCCATTGTTCTCATGCCAATTGTCAACCTAACACCAATGCGATGGTGTGCTTCCATTAGCGGTACAGTCACGACTTCCTGACACTCTATCCTTAACCTTAGCATGGTCGCAAAAAGGCAATTCAAAGGAGATGCGATCTCATCAATCGTTTATGATATTTACCTGACTGCCTTTGCCATCTGAAGATCCTGATCAAGATCTATTCATTCTTGGGACTGCCGCCCCACAATAATTTGAAAAGATATTCGTCATCAGCATAAGATTCTGGCATCCATCCCATGGCAGGCATAGGATAAGGAAGAGTTAACCGGAAAAGAGCATGCAATTCCAATTCCCTCTCAGAACGATATTCATTCCTCTAACAGGACTACTTTTTAACCATGAATCTTATATTTACATTGTTTATGAGTTGCCGATGTAATTAACTCAAAAAAATTTATATATGGATTGTGTAGGTACCTCAGATCTGGTATTGATCAGACTTTTAACACCCACTGGTAGAGTTATGGAGCACTGCTGTAACGGGCCCGACTGGACTGCTCCTTTGCAAAGCCGCGCCCCCGCGTCTAATGAAAGTTGTATAACTCAAAGTGGATCTGAGATGACCATCTAATCCCTGGCTCACACATGGCAGACCACAAGACAACTGTACATAAATCATTGAATTGCAAAGTCGGAGTCCGACTCCAGATGGACGCGGTGTGACCATCTATATGGTTCGATCTTATCCTCGATGCCACCAGATTACATGAACCCCGATAGGGGGCAGCAGTGCCCACTGATATTCTTATTTTTCAATCATGAAATTTGCTTTTACATGCCTCTTGAGTTATTGACATGACTAACTCATATGATATGAATGATGTAGGTACCCGAAGTTTGGTGCCAACTACTCCTCCCATAGATTGTTTGGAGGAATACAAAGCCTTGGCAAACGTTTCCCAACTTTTTGACTGACTGATGCTATCCACAGAGCTTGGATAGAAATATAAACCTAGGATGAGTGTGACCCGACCACTTGTCCGAAAAGCTCCATTCGCAAGAGTGAAGCATGGAGCATGGACCAGAACCAATGTCGAGAACGACATTCGAAACGGTAGAGTCCCACTCTTTGAACTAGAGTGTAGAAAGAACGCCGAAGCGAATGATATGACCGTTTGGCTGAACCACTCTAACTCTCATGATTCGAGAGAGAGTATAATGGACCAAAGAGAATGTCCATGAGGCATAAAGGTGCACCGTGACTAAAACTGCCTCGAAATACACTCCACCCTGCTGAAGGATCGGGAGAGTATAAAGGCGTTAGAGACTTAGCGCCCCCAAAACTTCTGCCTCGCTGAAGGATCGGTGAGCAGACTAAGAACCGAGTTCGAACTCTAACCCGCTGAAGGATCGAGAGAGTATAAAGGTGCTAGATACTTAGCGCCACAAGAACTCTTACCTCGCTGAAGGATCGGGAGAGTATAAATGCATGATGACACATGCCACTCAAGGGCTCCTATCCTGTTACACGACTAGGAAAAAGAATGAAAGCGGAGCCCGAATCCTCCATGTCCGTACATGGGGGCAACACAGTTATGATCCTAATCAATCCTCAACAAGCCCTGGCCAGGCACTAAGTTAATGATTGATTGGGGGAATACCCATACATACATACTACTTTAGTGCATTTTCATTCATAGTAGCATTGATAACTTATAATGTTTCATGACTATTTGCTTATGGAATGCTCGCAGGTGCAGGATAATGCGAAAGAAACAAAATTTCATTTACCAAGTGCAAGTTCGCAGAACAAAGCTAAACAAAACGCGAGGGCCGCACTCGCAACAACAATAACAGACCAGTAGGAAGCAAATTGAGGGGGACGTGCAGGAGGCTGAAACCAATGCCCAATGCTAAACTTCCTACGCAATTCAAGGCGGCAACCGAAAGGAAGCCTTGAGAATGAATTATTCAATGACATGTCATGCGACTTAATATTCGCGACTGGGAAGGACCCGGTGAAGCCCTGGGATTTTGGATTTCTGTCCGACCTTAATACGATCCTGAGCGGTCATTGGTTTTCCGGTCATAATACGATCTGGCATGATCGTGGCATTCAGGATTAAAGATTTCCCCAACTATCCAAAATACGCCATCCTTCGTCTAAATTCGAAAGGGAATTGACTTGACTATCTGTCTTATGTCGTTACCCCTGAAATGGGGGCATAACCATTGAAAACATTCACAAACGACATAGCTTATGTGCTTGTATTTAAATTATGTTGTTACCTTTACAGGCCCCTTGAGGTCCATGAAACAGATGCTGAGAGAATGTCCATTTGCTAGTCCAAACTTACTTCCAGACTGGAAAGTTCAGATAAGGATGGGCATATCCTATGCAGCAATTAGGGCCTGGATAGGAGACAAGACATTAGCATGGACCGAGTAACAACATAACGATTTTCACCCAACTCCGACTCATGATGCGAAGAGGGAGTATGAAATACATGGATTCAAAGTCTACTACTCAGAACAAAACCCCCATGGGTAGGGGCACGAAATATGAGCCTTAGGTAGCATAGTTTTACTACCGGATGTCTATATTCAGAATTGAATGATAGAAGCCTAATTGACGGCTACTACTCATGTGGAACCAAGAAGCCCGAGGCTGGCCTTTACCTATTTCAAAATTTCATGCTAGAGGCGCCAGCGCTGAATCAGAAGGCCAAGCAGCAATCATCAATTCACTGGAAATGATAAAATCGAAATTCAAGCAATAACGAACTTGGCACAGTCAGATAGCAACCATCAGTTCGGGTTGAACACGAGCCAACCAGCAGGCATGCAGCATGCAGCTCGGATTCAGAACATCATGGATGGAAATATGGTCAATAGAACAACTACCTGCAACATCCTAGATAAGAATGCAAAAATTGTAACAAACTCAGGTCATGTACGACTAGCATTAGCCCCAACCCGAATGGATACTCGAGCGATATTTCACACTCTGCTCCAAGCAAGAACGCGACAATTCGAAGATCAAGAACCCGGTTGGGTCGAATAACTCGAACTATGACCTGGGGGCAATATCGAAGTAGAAACAAGAACTCAGCAAAGACCCCCTTTATATTCTCAGATTCAATGCTGGGGGCACCGTCCATGATACTGACAATATGCAGCAATTCTTTGATGGCAATCTGCTTGCCATTTTGATTCGGCGCCTCTCGAGAGGCGGCACTTCTCAAGATGATATGGATAACGACAATCACAACCCTTACATATAGGACATAAGGATCCCTTATTATTCTCCCAGATTTTAAATTTTCTCTATAATGAGATTTTCTCATAAGCTTTGATGAATTCAACCCTGAGGTGGACATACTTCCATGACAAGAAGGTGTTAACGTCAAGAAGAAGGACCAAGGTGCTTTTCCGACTAAAGAATGGAGCACCTTCCAATTCCTGAAATGATAAGGACAAAGGAAAAGCCTAGGAAAAAAATGACAAAAATGTGCAATTTCAAAGAGAATCTATACCACTAATCGACCTCATAATCTTGTTTGTCAAGTTCAATTGAACCGAGCAAGAGAAGGATACTCAGCAAGACTGTGACGACCACTTCAGACTGAAGCATAAACGGAGGGGCCCAACTAACTTCATAACGATATTTATCAGCTTGCATTTAGCAAGCTTACTTAACCTCACAACTGACCCAATGGGAGTAACCGAATTCGCTGATGTCTATCCGACTAAAGAGTAAAGACGATATCAAAGAAAATATAATTCGAAAATTTGCGTATACAACACCAACTCTTGCTGAATCGAGAGAGAGCATAGAATGTCTTCGGTCGACTAAGATTGCTGAACCTGTAACTCTTACCCGATGCAATGACCGGAAGTATAAGACCCTGAAGATTGGATGCTTGATTGACTTACTTTAACCCCCATCAATGTTGGGGGCATAATCCCTGACTTTGATTGTCCTCCGATGGCACTGAGAGCACAAGTGTCGATTCGTAGAATAACTCTAAAGACAATCTTGGCATGGAATGAGATTCAAAACATGTACGTTATGCCTCCAAAGTATGACCTGATTCATCTTCCCAGATCAAGCATGCTAAATTGGGGATCAAATGTGAACTTAAAGAGTCAAACTACACCGGATGGAAGGTGTGACAAACTTATCTACTACCGTCCAATGGTGACGATCCTATAGGCACTTGTCCACATGATTTTAACAACATCCCTTACTGACTACTTCATATGTGAATATGGGATTGAGAAATGATCCATAACAATTGTGGATTCCGTCGACTATGTTCCAGAGTGATCATGGCTCCCAGACTCCTTATTGTTACGATTCAATGCGATTTTAAGATCCTGGATCAATGCCAAGATATCAAGATAATCCAAACTTGATTACAAATGACAAATTCATACGTTGATTCTGATATGCTTCGTCCTAACAGTCCAGTTGTTAGCTCAGAGCCCAAAGATTCTTACATTGCCCCATGATTTGGGTGGCTACTTCATACATTGACTCATATGAAAAGGAAAGTCCAACCCCACCACGCACTTGGCTTGCATAGAATGATGATGTTGTTTGGCAATGACCTGTGCGTGTAGAATCACTGTAATGACCCGAAAATTTGCGACCTTGATTATCCGGTATACTACACATATCGAACATCAAGAGTCGAAAATACCGGATGGTAAATGAAAGAAATTAGAGGGTGAGGAAAGATAAGATAGAAACTTAGAATAGAAGAAGAAGAAGAACACAACATCAGAGTAACACGAATCTCACAGCGGGACGAACATATAATAGATAATATATCCTTGAAATAAAATCAGTATATATATACACATCATTATCAAAGTACAACACTTACAACACAACGGAATAATAATAGCTATATAATCCTGAAGCCTCCTGCTCCAGCTCTTCAAGTATCTATAAATCCCGCCTACTTGACTGCCCGTACAAAATTGGGCACCCAAGAGTTCAGGGAAAACAAAACAAAATAAACTCCGAGTTAGTCATGGGACTGATATGAGTAAAACAGTTTAAAACAGTTCGAACAAATAAACGATATCTCATAAGACTACGCCGTATAACGAAACAGGTTTTTTCCCTTATGAGAATCCAAAATATCTTTATATCAAAAACCTTTTGATATTATAATAATGTCTATCTATCACAATATATTAATCATCTAGCAGAAACGCTTCCATCTCATGTTCTACGTATATAGTATACAATCAAAACCGCAAGCACGTATTGGGTAGTGGATTTCCAACTATGACAAGGTATGGAACCACCTTTCGCTAGTGTACCTCTAAAGAGGAATACACTGGGTTCAACAAGAACATCTTGCAACCCGGCCACACATGACCGACCACTCATTTCGCTTGAGTGTATCGAATGTATATCACCAACAGTTGGGATCAGCAACCGTTTCCCAAATGGGACAACATCAACAATAGATTTTTAGAAGTAAATGAAACTCTAGATCAGGAGATTATAGACCCTACTAGGTACGACCTACATAGCCATGCTGCCTGCCCGATTTTTGTCATTTCCCGGTTGTGAGGTTAGAAGCTACGCTTATCTTTGACAGATCACACATTTATTCACTTTGAATGTCACATCGTCATACCCGCCAAATCACAAATTGATTTCCCTAAAAATACCACGGGTATACAGCTAAGAGAAACGAATTCCTCCGCCATCAAACGTAAATATGTTTGAAGAGATCAACTTACGCAATCTATTAAATATACTCTATCAGACATTCTTCCATATAGGTCGTCCTGGGACAGGACAAACTGAAGGCACTATTCAGTACAACCATCTTAGGCAATCTTTACATATGATTTATACAACATCCCTTGCACTTTACTCCGTCTTCAATTATCTTTGGCATATAAGATTCGCAACGCTTATGCCAATACAGAGTGGTTCTTCAGATAATAATCCAACCGGTCTCTCCATATTAACAACGTTAAAATGGTCGAAAACTTCGATAGTCGGTGAGTTAACTATTAAAGAAAAACACGTGTGCAAACAAAGATATTATTTCCAAATGGAAATTATATCGATCAATCATCATTGAACGTTTATCTCTTTAGTTCATTAATTTATTTATCTCAGGTTCCATATATTCGAAATTCTTATTTCCTATTATCAGAAAACATTTCTGATTCTTATTTGGAAAACATTTCCAAAACTCCTTCACTATCAAACCTTACCATTCCTTAGTTAAGAAGGAAGTCAATCAATTTGGGGAATAATTACCTCTCAGACCTTAACTGAACAACGTTTTAACTTCGAAATAGCCAAAGTTTATCTTTTAAATCCTTAACAAACTTCCTTACGAACTCTCGGATTCTATTTACGAATCCCCTTCTTTATTGAAAACATTGGTTATAACGATAATGTTATAATCCCTACTTTCGAAATATCTAACTTCCATTATAACTTTTATTCTTTAATGTGAATAAATAAATAAATCTTGATTTAAACATCGGAAAGTACAAGTACTTTCCCGAATTCAATATAATCGAATTCGATGATTAACTCTCTTCAAATAACTAATACTCGATTAACTCACTTCGAATAACTAATATTCGATTAACTCCTTTCAATTAAACTAATCGATAACTCCTTTCGAATAACTAGATTCGATAATTCCTTTCGATTTAAACTAATCGATTAACTCCTTTCGAATAACTAGATTCGATAACTCCTTTCGATTTAAACTAATCAATTAACTCCTTTCGATTAAACAATAATCAATAATTTCTTTCGAATATACTATATTTGAAAAATCTTCTCGAATAGACTATATTCGATTACTCTTCTCTCGTATACACTATATTCAATAACTCTACTTCGAATAAGTGATATTTGATAACTCTACCTCGAATAATCGATATTCGATAACTCTGCTTCGATTAACTCCATTTGAATAACTCTAGCTGGTTAACTCTAGCTGACCCACCCTAACTGGTCAACCCTAACTGATTATTCTAACTGATTAACTCTAACTGGTCAACCCTAACTGATTAACTCTAGCTGGTTAACTCTAACTGATTAACTCTGACTTTAATTGGTATTAACTCTAACACTAACTGATTTTCTCTAATTAATTACTCTAACTCGATTAACTCTTTTCCATTAACTTTAATCGATAAATTCTAACTCGATTAACTCTTTTCCATTTAACTCTAATGGATTAACTCTAACTGATTAATTCTAACTCTAGTCGATTAATTCTAACTCTAATCGATTAACTCCTCTTACTCATTTTGATTAACACATTCTGATTAACTCATTTGATTAACTCTACGCCGATATTCAGTTTCAAATATCGATGTTCAAATCGATTCTTACTTCTCTATATAAGTCATGACTTATATATTCCATTTATCCAAATGATAAATATTTTACTTAACTTATAAAATATTGTTTATAAATTAATCTTCCTAATTTATCTGTTAAAGCATATTTCTATTTAATTCCACTTTAAATAAATCTTTTCCCTTTTTTTTTGTTAAAAACAGATTTCTATCTTCAATTCATTTTCTAAATATTCCTTTGATTTAATCCTATTTATTTAACCAACAAAAATTTCTTTTTTAGTCTTTCTATTTATTTCCTAAATAAATATCTCATTTATAACATTCTATTTACTTCCTATAAATAAATATTTCCATTTAATTTATTTGTAAATGTTTTACAAATATTTCCTTTTCAATTCCATTTGCAAATGTTTTACAAATGTTTTCCTTTTTATTTCTATTTGTAATTGTTTTACAAATATTCCTTTTTCTATTCTATCTGTAAATGGTTTACAAATATTTCTCTTTCTATTTGTTTGACAAATATTTTCCTTTATATTTGTTTTACAAATATTTTCCTTTATATTTGTTTTACAACTATTTTCCGTTATATTTGTTTTACAAATATTTTCTTTATATTTGTTTTACAAATATTTTCCTTTATATTTGTTTTACAACTATTTTCCTTTTTAACTCCTTTGATTTTATAATTTATTTCCTCTTATAAAATCCTTTTTTCCCTTTTATATATAAAATCCACTGATTTTATATAAATAAATTATTTTCAAATTATACTTTGAAAACCCCCTTTTATCATTCTGGTATTTCTTTTGGTATTTAATCTATCATTTAAAAATGATAAATATCGTCCAACCACACATAATCAACAACAGATTATATATTGCATCATATATCACAATATATGAAAACAGTAAAATAAATGTTGAGGAATCTAGTTGGATTCCTCCAACCTGTTTCCCTGCATCCATAGATGTTAAACAATATACTAACATCGATTTCACTTCGATATGAAATATTCTGATAAACAGAATCGATATTTGATTAACGATATATATAATTATCATTATCTATAATTTCAATCAATACACAAACAATTCAACCAAACAGTTAACACACAACAATCAGTCATCATTTATCAGTTCTAAATATACGTTATAAAAAAATAGATCGTTTCAGAGTTGGTGAGTTTTACTCACATTAGCAGTTAACCGTTAAAGAACGATAAACTGTTTGTTTGATTTGAATCAAACAATTTATTTTGCCATAAATTCAAACGAGCTCAAATCCACTCCTAGTCAGTTTCATTGTGTTGCTCCCATCCATACGATCCCAACGGATCTGGCAGTTTGAAATTCTTATATCGTGTGTAGAAGTTATCGCATTTTCAAGGTTGTATATATTATTGAAATTAAAACTAAACTAATTTAATTTGGGCCTTTACCTTATTAATAACGTCGGCCTACTCCAAACAAACACACCTGCCTCCATTACTTTCTTCTTCCTCAAATAGGTTACAGTACTCTGCTCCCTCAAACCATTACCAGCAGCTTTCCACTCTTATTTCTCCACCAATACTCCTCAAATCAACAAACAAAAACTACCGAAGTCCTTCTCATCCAACTCTCCTCAACATCAAAAGCACAACCATAGAACTCGGCACCTTAAACCGCAATGCGTCCCTCGGCTTCGAACAGCCAACAACAATACAGGACCGACAGTTTTAATTTTGATTAAATCCCTAAAAATCGAAGTAGCTGCTATTTTCCACTTTGAATCCGAATATGAACTTGCTTTTCCAAATCCTTGCTCCAAATCGTAAATAACCTCAACCCTAGTTTTACTGCCCCTTCACGAGTTCGCCACAACAACGTCGAGTGCAGCCAAAGGTTATGGGCGTGAAGCTTAAAGCCAGAGGATGTAAATGAATTGGGTTTCATGATTTTAGAGAATTTATCCAATTTGATTTGGAATTTTTCTCCTCGTTTGATGTTTTAGAACAAAATACTGGCGGACAAATATATATACAGGATAGGATTTCTTTTGTGGCGGAAACGAAGAGATGTGGCTTGGTTTTGACCAGAAAATTAGTTAGGATAATCTTTTTTTATATATTTTTATATTTTATTATGCCAATTTCTATCTGTATTTGTCTTCTAAAAATTCTTGTGATCACACATGATACCCAAAAATCACGAAACTGGATATGTAGCTAGAGTTCGACATTACAAACCTAACAAAACTGGTTTAGTCGAATTCCGACTTCGTTTGCTCACACAGCGTACTTTTAACCGTCAGAATATCGACTGTTTTTCACTTTAAAAGTCGGTACGGCCACATACTGACTTCAAAAATCACGGAACTTGACATCTAACAATAATTTAACATTGCAAATCCAACAAAATTAGTTTCATTGAATTCTGAGGTTGTTTGCAAAACTGGCTATTTTTAAAGCTCTAAATAACCCTTATAAATATATAAATATATTTAAAAATAATTAAATAAAATATTATTAAAATAATATTATCATATATATATTTACAATGGAATACCATACAGCTCCAATTGGATTTATAACTTGATACTTCGAATTCGGATTAAATCGATATTCGATTTAAAATGAAATTCCTTTTTAAAATATAAATAATTCCTTTATAAATTATAAAGGAATTCCACAACGACTTTTCTAAAATTTATTTGGACACAAATCAAAATCTAAATGATGAAATCCCGATATTTCTCTTCCACTAGAAAAATATACTTCACCAGCTCCTAACGTTTCTTGTTTCACAGAAATCCAATTTAAAATGAATCCTGTACATTCAGTTGAAGTTCAAATCGCCAATTAACGAATTGCCGCGCCATTTCAAGCTCGATTTTAATTATAATATAATTATACGTTCAGACTGTCGTTCAAATTATATATTCGTTATATCTAATTAAATTCTAAACTGAATTAAATATCACAGATGATCCAGTTCACACCATATCGCCATTACAGCCAATTCTGATTATTTCAGAATTAAATATATTATTAAATTTATTATTTTAATTAAATATTCACTCTTATTTAATTAAATGACCACTGAATCCTATTAATCACCTTTTAAATAATTAAATAAATTAATTATTATATCGCTGAAAATGCGGGTCATTACATTCTTCCCTACTTAAAATAATTTCGTCCTCGAAATTGCTAAGTTAGAAAACAAGCCCTATCGACTGGTCAGATCTTATTTGTTCACTTCTTAACTTCAATTTTCAACTGAACCAATTTAAATTCAATTAAATATTGATAAATTCTTATCAACGAAAATTTTCAAAAATCCTGAAAATTTTTCTAACGCCTTAACTTTCCCAAAAAATTCGCCGGCACCTCCTTTGTACTGGTCAATAGGTCAAACTCCAACTCGCCTCTCTGGGCCATCTCTAACCCAAAAGAAAATCAAACAGCCAAGCGGCTTGCCAATTCGGCTCATAAATCTTACATCCAATAGAAATATAAACTTGTACCTTTTTGTCGACATATCATTATATCCTTTCCACCTGTAAGAAATTCAGCAGATACAAGGGTCATCCCAATCAAATTCCAATCTGTTTTTATCCATAAATCCAACCATTCGCTTATACCTAAATCGAATTCAATTTCAAATCAAAGTTCCATTTTCGATTTTTAAATTCTTAACTCATTAATCCAACTTACTTGATATCATTCAAATCCAACTCAGTTACCCATTAACTGGCTTTATTTTTAGTTCCAATTTGCTTTCACAAATTTCTGTTAAATTTGTTTTTTTTGTAATTCAAACAGTCTTTCCTGGGAGTTTTTAAATAGCTTACATTTTTCAAAAATCAAATTTTCCTTTTTGAAATTCAACACAACTTGTTTTTCCCAAAACAAATTCAAAACAGTATCTCTGGTAGTAATTCGTCACTTACAACTCGAAAACGAATACTGATGATGCAGCTGTCATCATCAGAATCTATTTTCCAGCGATTGAAGTGAGTTCAATACTATAAAACCATTTCTAAACATTTCCACTTTGAAATTCATTTCAAAATATAATTCACACTGCTTGTAAAACAATTTAAAATCTCCCAAGATCTTAAATTTTCCTTATTTTTAATCCAAATCCATTTACAAACACTTATCCAATTTTCTAGAGTTTTAATTCAATTTCTGGTTTAAATTCAAATTTAATTCATTTCAATTTCATGTATTTCACTTATATGAATTCTAATTGATTATTTACATAACTATTTCACTTTATAATCTTACTCGATTATAATAACAACCAATATATCCTATATGTATATACGTATTTATATCAAAATATACTTTGGGTAAACTTATTTCATTTACCCTCTTTTCAAAACATACCATGACGGTTCATCGTATTCGAGTGTTTATTAACTCCTACCGATACAGTGGATCAAACTGATCGACCAGAACTTATAAACAACCCAACCAATAAATCTCCACAATATAAAACAACTTTTATATTGAATAACAAAAACGTTCTCGTATATATACACTCAAACTCAATCTAGGGTATTACTAACCCTATCTCTACCGAGTCACGCCACAGAGCCAAGGTAATTCTTAACCTTTGCTCTGATACCAACTGTAACGACCCGAAAATTTGCGACCTTGATTATCCGATATACAAAACATATCGAACATCAAGAGTCGAAAATACTGGATGGTAAATGAAAGAAATTAGAGGGTGAGGAAAGATAAGATAGAAACTTAGAATAGAAGAAGAAGAAGAAGAACACAACATCAGAGTAACACGAATCTCACAGTGGGACGAACATATAATAGATAATATATCCTTGAAATAAAATCAGTATATGTATACACATCATTATCAAAGTACAGCGGTTACAACACAACGGTATAATAATAGCTATATAATCCTAAAGCCGCCTGCTCCAGCTCTTCAAGTATCTGTAAATCCCGACTACTTGACTGCCCGTACAAAATTGGGCACCCAAGAGTTTAGGGAAAACAAAACAAAATAAACTCCGGGTTAGTCATGGGACTGGTATGAGTAAAACAGTTTAAACAGTTCGAACAAGTAAACGATATCTCATGAGACCACGCCGTATAACAGAACGGGTTTTTTCCCTTATGAGAATCCAAAATATCTTTATATCAAAAATCTTTTGATATTATAATAATGTCTATCAATCACAATATATTAATCATCTAGCAGAAACGCTTCCATCTCACGTTCTACATATATAGTATACAATCAAAACCGCAAGCACGTATTGGGTAATGGATTTCAAACTATGACAAGGTATGGAACCACCTTTCGCTAGTGTACCTCTAGAGAGGAATACACTGGGTTCAACAAGAACATCTTGCAACCCGGCCACACATGACCGACCACTCATTTCGCTTGAGTGTATCGAATGTATATCACCAACAGTTGGGATCAGCAACCGTTTCCCGAATGAGACAGCATCATCAATAGAATTTTAGAAGTAAACGAAACTCTAGATCAGGTGATCATACACCTTAATAGGTGCGACCTACCTAGCCATGTGGCCTGCCCGATTTTTGTCACTTCCCGGTTGTGAGGCTAGAAGCTACCATTATCTCTGACAGATCACACATTTATTCACTTTGAATGTCACATCGTCATACCCGCCAAATCACAAATTGATTTCCCCAAAAATACCACGGGTATACAACTAAGAGAAATGAATTCCTCCACCACCAAATGTAAATAAGTTTGAAGAGATCAACTTACGCGATCTATTAAATATACTCTGTCAGACGTTCTTCCATACAAGTCGTCCTGAGACTGGACAACCGAAGGCACTATTTAGTACAACCATCTTAGGCAATCTTTACCTAAGATTTATACAATAGCCCTTTCACTTTACTCCGCCTTCAATTATCTTTGGCATATAAGATTCGCAACACTTATGCCAATACGGAGTGGTTCTTCGGATAATAATCCAACCGGTCTCTCCATATTAACAACGTTAAAATGGTCGAAAACTTCGATAGTCGGTGAGTTAACTATCAAAGAAAAACATGTATGCAAACAAAGATATTATTTCCAAATGGAAATTATATTGATCAATCATCATTGAACATTTATCTCTTTAGTTCATTAATTTATTTATCTCCTATTCCATATATTCGAAATTCTTATTTCCTATTATCAGAAAACATTTCTGATTCCTATTTGGAAAACATTTCCAAAACTCCTTCACTATCAAACCTTACCATTCCTTAGTTAAGAAGGAAGTCAATCAAGTTGGGGTATAATTACCTCTCAGACCTTAACTGAACAACGTTTTAACTTCGAAATAGTCAAAGTTTATCTTTTAAATCCTTAATAAACTTCCTTACGAACTCTTGGATTCTATTTACGAATCCCCTTCTTTATTGAAAACATTGGTTATAACGATAACGTTATAATCCCTACTTTCGAAATATTACTTCCATTATAACTTTTATTCTTTAATGTGAATAAATAAATAAATCTTGATTTAAACATCGGAAAGTACAAGTACTTTCTCGAATTCGAAATAATCGAATTCGACTATTAACTCTCTTCGAATAACTAATATTCGATTAAGTCACTTCGAATAACTAATATTCGATTACTCTTTCTTTCGAATAAATGATATTCGTAAATCTCACTTTTCGAATACTATATTCGATTACTCCTTCTCGAATAACTAAATTCGATTAACTCCTTTCGATTAAACTAATCGATATCTCTTTTCGAATCACCAGATTCGATAACTCCTTTCGATTTTAACTAATCGATTAACTCCTTTCGATTAACTAGATTCGATAACTCCTTTCGATTTAAACTAATCGATTAACTCCTTTCGATTAAACTATAATCGATAATTTCTTTCGAATAAACTATATTCGAAAATTCTTTTCGAATAGACTATATTCGATTACTCTTCTCTCGAATACACTGTATTCGATAACTCTACTTCGAATAAGTGATATTCGATAACCCTACTTCGAATAAGCGATATTCGATAACTCTACTTCGATAAATCCATTTGAATAACTCTAACTGGTTAACTCTAACTAACCCACTCTAACTTGTCAACCCTAACTGATTAACTCTCACAGATTAACTCTAACTGGTCAACCCTAACTGATTAACTCTAGGTGGTTAACTCTAACTGATTAACTCTGACTTTAACTGGGTAACTCTAACTCTAACTCTAACTGATTAACTCTAACTGATTTACTCTAATCAATTACTCTAACTCGATTAACTCCTTTCCATTAACTTTAATCGATTAATTCTAACTCGATTAACTCTTTTCCATTTAACTCTAGTGGATTAACTCTAACTGATTAATTCTAACTCTAATTGATTAACTATAATTCGATTAACTCCTCTAACTCATTTTGATTAACACCTTCTGATTAACTCCTTTGATTAACTCTACGTCCATATTCAGTTTCAAATATCGATGTTCAAATCGATTCTTACTTCTCTATATAAGTCCTGACTTATATATTCCATTTATCCAAATGATAAATATTTTACTTAATTTATAAAATATTGTTTATAAATTAATCTTCCTAATTTATCTGTTAAAACAGATTTCTATTTAATTCCACTTTAAATAAATCTTTTCCCTTTTTTCTGTTAAAAACAGATTTCTATCTTCGATTCATTTTCTAAATATTCCTTTGATTTAATCCTATTTATTTAACCAATAAATATTTCTTTTTTTATCTTTCTATTTATTGTCTAAATAAATATCTCATTTATAACATTCTATTTATTTCCTATAAATAAATATTTCCATTTAATCTATTGGTAAATGTTTTACAAATATTTCCTTTTCATTTCCATTTGTAAATGTTTTACAAATGTTTTCCTTTTTATTTCTATTTGTAATTGTTTTACAAATATTCCTTTTTCTATTCTATTTGTAAATGGTTTACAAATATTTCTCTTTCTATTTGTTTGACAAAAATTTTCCTTTATATTTGTTTTACAAATATTTTCCTTTATATTTGTTTTACAACTATTTTCCTTTATATTGCTTAACAAATATTCTCCTTTATATTTGTTTTTCAAATATTTTCCTTTATATTTGTTTTACAACTATTTCCTTTTTAACTCCTTTGATTTTATAATTTATTTCCTCTTATAAAATCCTTTTTCCCTTTTATATATAAAATCCATTGATTTTATATAAATAAATTATTTTCAAATTATACTTTGAAAATCCCCTTTTATCATTCTGGTATTTCTTTTGGTATTTAACCTATCATTTAAAAATGATAAATATCGTCCAACCACACATAATCAACAACAGATTATATATCGCATCATGTATCACAATATATGAATAACAGTAAAGTAAATGTTGAGGAATCCAGTTGGATTCCTCTAACCTGTTTCCCTTCATCCATAGATGTTAAACAATATAATAACATCGATTTCACTTCGATATGAAATATTCTGATAAACAGAATCGATATTTGATTAACGATATATATAATTATCGTTATCTATAATTTCAATCAATACACAAACAATTCAACCAAACAATTAACACATAGAAATCAATCATCATTTATCAGTTCTAAATATACGTTATAAAAAAAATAGAACTGTTCAAAGTTGGTGAGTTTTACTCACATTGGTAGTTCATCATTAAAGAACGATAAACCGTTTGTTTGATTTGAATCAAACAATTTATTTCGCCATAAATTCAAATGGGCTCCAATCCACTCCTAGTCAATTTTATTATGTTGCTCCCGTCCATACGATGCCAATGGATCTGACGGTTTGAAATTCTGATATCGTACGCAGAAGTTATCGCATTTTCAAAGTTCTATATATTATTGAAATTAAAATTAAACTAATTTAATTTAGGCCTTTACCTTATTAATTACGTCGGCCCACTCCAAACAAACACACCTGCCTCCGTTACTTTCTTCTTCCTCAAATAGGCTACAGTACTCTGCTCCCTCAAACCATTACCAGCACCTTTCCACTTATTTCTCCACCAATGCTCCTCAAATCAACAAACAAAAACTACTGAAGTCCTTCTCATCCAACTCTCCTCAACATAAAAGCACAAACATAGAACTCGGCACCATAAACCGCAATGCGTCCCTCGGCTTTGAACAGACAATAATAGTACAGGACCGACAGATTTAATTTCAATTAAATCCCTAAAAATCGAAGTAGCTGCTATTTTCCACTCTGAATCCGAATATGAACTTTCTTTTCCAAATCCTTGCTCCAAATCGCAAATAACCTCAACCCTAGTTTTACTGCCCCTTCACGAGTTCGCCACAACAACGTTTAGTGCAGCCAAAAGGTTATGGGCGTGAAGCTAAAAGCCAGAGGATGTAAATGAGTTGGGTTTCATGATTTTAGAGAATTTATACAATTTGATTTGGAATTTTTCTCCTCGTTTGATGTTTAAAACAAAATACTGGCGGCCGAATATATATACGGGATGGGATTTATTTTGTGGTTGAAACGAAGAGATGTGGCTTGGTTTTGACCAGAAAATTAGTTAGGATATTTTTTAATATATTTTTATATTTTATTTTGCCAATTTCTGTTTGTATTTGTCTTCTAAAAATTCGTGTGATCACACACGATACCCAAAAATCATGAAACTGGACGTGTAGCCAGAGTTTGACATTACGAACCTAACAAAACTGGTTTCGTCGTATTCCGACTTTGTTTGCTTACACGACGTATTTTTAACCATCAGAATATCAACTGTTTTTCACTTTAAAAATTGGTATGGCCACATAATGACTTCAAAAATCACGAAACTTGACATCTAACAATAATTTAACATTGCGGATCCAACAAAATTAGTTTCATCGAACTCTGATGTCGTTTGCAAAACTGGCTAATTTAAAGCTCTAAATAACCCTTTTAAATATATAAATATATTTTTGAAAATAATTAAATAAAATATTAATAAATTAATATTATCATATATATATTTACAGTGGAATACCATACAGCTCCAATTGGATTTATAACTCGATACTTCAAATCCTGATTAAATCGATATTTGATTTAAAATGAAATTCCTTTTTAAAAAATAATTCATTTATAAATTATAAATGAATTCCACAGCGAGTTTTCTAAAATTTGATTTGGACATAAATCAAAATCCACACGACGAAATCCCCATTTTTCTCTTCCACTAGAAAAATATACTTCACCAGCTCCTAACGTTTCTTGTTTCACAGAAATCCGATTTAAAACAAATCATGTACATTCAGTTGAAGTTCAAATTGCCAATTAATGAACTGCCGCGCCATTTCAACCTCGATTTTAATTATAATATAATTATACGTTCAAACTATCATTCAAATAATATATTCGTTATATCTAATTAAATTCTAAACTGAATTAAATATCACAGATGATCCAGTTCACACGATATCGCCATTTCAGCCAATTCTGATTATTTCAGAATTAAATATATTATTAAATTTATTATTTTAATTAAATATTCACTCTTATTTAATTAAACGACCATTAAATCCTCTTAATCACCTTTTAAATAATTACATAAATTAATAATTATATCGCTGAAAATGTGGGTCATTACAATCACGCTCGGGAGCCGATGATTTAGCATGACTTCTGACGAATGAATTAGATCTTTTGATTCAACAAGGTTTAAACAATTTCTTAGTCGTCTCGAATACTCCTTTCATGGAACTTGGCCTGACTGGATCCCAGGGAAGCAATGCAACAGTTGGGTAAAGCCTTCTCAAGGATAAATGACGTTCCAGAGAGATTTAGCTCAACATATTCAAAGCACATCTCACCTGCGATAAGATGTACTTTGGGGGGCAAAATGTTAGCCTGCTTTATGACCAGGCTACCCAAAGCAAAGGATTTGAATATGAACATGAATTGATTAGCAATCGCTTGGTTGAAATGGTGGAATAGCATCACTCTCCGGCATTGAACGCATCATTAGAAGACACAGGGCGGTTTGGTCAAAATCGCAACATTAGTATAAACTGGCCCGAAACTCCTATCAAACTATCTCATTTGGATCTAAGCACACCAATTACTTGTAGCCCTCTGAATTAGCTTCAAGTAGAGCTTTCGTTTGGCCCAATCGGCCTTACGGTTTGAGAGTTACGCCTGTTTCCGTGAATGGGTGTAATCTGGCAATCATTTGGATGAAGTGACGAAGCATAACCTCCTGGACCGGATCGCCCTCATCACGATCCGTTCGTGACACACCCATGATCCAAGATCCGACTCATGAAGCCCTTCATGACCACGACCCGATCCGTGGTGCACAACATGGTCACGAACCGCCTGGACCGAACCTGCTTCTATGCATGAATGTTGACCTATTCTTGAGGCTATGACCGCTCCTACTTTCCCGGATCTGGTGCCACATGTCCTACCACGACCTGATCACCATATAGGCTTTCCTACAGTTATAAATACGCCTCCGGGGAGCATTTTCAAGGGACTTTTGGCATCTCCTGGCCCATGGCTGCCATGGCCAACACTTCTCCATGAATAACCACCATCTTCTCCAATAGAATCAATGGGTTCAGAGAGAATTATTCATTGAATTCAAGTGATTGAGAGACAATATTCATTGTAATTATAATCTATGAGTGAAATGAGAAAATATGAAGTGGACGTAGGCTTGTTAACGCCGAACCATTATAAAAATCTTGTTGTCTTACTTTTTTCCATATTTTTCAGCTATTTCTTCATATCCTATGCTCGAAATACAACAATTTGGGTGTTAGGACCATTTTTTGGTCTAACAGATATTTTCAATAAGATTCTAATATTTTTGGTTTCGCTAAAATATGGTTTATTTTGAATCTTGTACATTCATTTGAAATTTGAAATCGAATTTTCAAACTACCACGCCATTTTCAATTCCTTTTATAATTAAAAATAAATATTTATATTCTTACGTTGATTCAAATAAATATATAAATTCTAATTCTATTCAAATAAATTTCTCGTCGTTATTATTTAAAATAACCCATTTTAAATATTCAAAATTCATTAAAATTGCCAAAATAAAAATTTTAAATTGGTTCGGATTTTCAGGCTTATTACAATCTTCCCCACTTAAAATCTTTTCGTCCTCAAAAAGGAATGGAGCTGAAAGTTGTTTTACAAACCAACTCAACTTTCATTATTTTCATTATGACTTAAGTTCTTCAAATTTTCAGTTTCTAAGAATTTTCTAATTCTTCAAAAAATTGGCTAACACCCTAAATTTTTGAAAAATTTCGCCATAACCTCCTTTGTACGGGAGCACCAGGAAAATCCCCAAACCCCCACACAGGCCCTCTCATCTCAAAAAGAAAAAGAAAAGGCCAAGCGGTTAGCCAATCGGCTCATAAAATCATCCAAACCCAATAAATTAGTAAACATGTACCTATTTGTCGGGCATATAATTTTATTCCTCTTCTCTAGCCTCCTTGCAATGATCTGTTCAATGTACTTACATGTATATGTATGCAAATGCGATAAATTTTCAATACAGTTCAATATTTGGTTCAACGTGGCCCAAATTTACCTTTCTTTCACATGTTGATTTAAATAAATCACACAACACAATCATCAATCAATTAGTTGATTAGCTTTTCAAATTCATAACTTTGATAGATATACAAAAAATCAGTTTTTTGATGCCAGATCACAAAAATAAGCCCTATCTAGTTTTGGTTCTCACACCAGTCGATTGGAATCATATAGAAATCCCACTTTAGAAGCTCGAACACAATTACTGATGATGCCCGGGCATCACCAGAATCATG
This sequence comes from Allium sativum, assembly GCA_030737875.1. Classification (NCBI taxonomy): domain Eukaryota; kingdom Viridiplantae; phylum Streptophyta; class Magnoliopsida; order Asparagales; family Amaryllidaceae; genus Allium; species Allium sativum. The sequence goes on along the minus strand of CM060922.1, from coordinate 929,259,923 downwards.
TCCGGGCGACTAGAGCGTGATTCTATATCTATCCAGTATATTAGAACTTCGAATATACGTTTGCAAGGCGTATATGCAAAATCTTTATATATTGGATTGTCCAAATTCAATACAAATTAATATTCAAATACATTGAATAAGGTTTAAATTTTCAAAACAAACTTTGTTTTCATTTTAAAATCACTACTCTTCACACTCATTCTAGGATACCACTGATCCCATCTCTAACGAGTCATTCCCGTTGGATATTGCTAATCTAATCTCCGATGAATTCTTTCTTATGGTTCTAATATCTCTTTTTCTTGAGCTCTGTAAACCAAAGCTCAGATACCAAATTGAGACGACCCGAATCTCCCCGTGAAGGAAACCCCAGATTGAATTGAGAACACGACAAATCATAACACAAACAGAAGAACATTTCATTGCTTATTACAACAATTCCACTAAAATACGAGAATATAACAGAGTATGAATTACATATTACACATTTATTAAATATCAGAGATTTACAAGCTACAATGCAGCGGAAAATAATACAAAACACAACTAAAAAGAATACATGGATAAAGAGCTTTCTGAATATCATTCCAGCTGTAAACCAGGATCCTGTGAATATAAATCTGCAAAACCAAAACTACTAGCTACCCATGTGGAAAATAGGGGCACCCAGAGTTTAGGTTAAAACAATAAACTCCAGGTCAGTCATGTGACTGGTGTGAGAACTAAAACAGTTATTTAAACCTTTATTTTAAATCGGATATATCAAGGGACCACGCCATATAACACGGAACGGGTTTCCTCCCAAGAATACCAGTGCATATAACAAAACAGCGCAATGCTTTTTGAAAAAATAAAGCTATTATATGACCCAGGTCCTATCACATAATGCAACGCAAGCCGGGGGATAGAGTTTTCCCTTATAATAGCCAAACATACTTGATATGTTAAAACAAATCATTTGATACTATTATAAGTGCATAATGTTTAAAACAACTTCAAGTATAAATGTATCAATCCTAGATGACATGGGTACCATATATCATGTCGCCAATACTAGGCTCTACAATCAAAACCGCAAATGTCACATATTGGAAGTTGGATTTACATCTGTGAGCCAAGGCAAGAGATTGTCCTTACCGCTTCGAGACTGTCTAGCCCGAGCCTCAGGATTAGAGCTCGAGTAACCCTTGGATCATCAGGGCCGACCCGCACTTAGAGGGTTAATAATACCTTAAACGATATGTTAGTCTGCCCTATGGGGCATAAATGAGCCAAATGACTCCATCGGCCCCGGATCGACCGATATAACTGAGGCGCCTCGCTATACATTATCCACACAAGTAAAATGTCCGGGCGTGTAAAACCAAAAACACCACTTCTAGCTAGAAACCAGCATATGTCCATTTCCCTGAGGTCCTTCTCCCGTTTCTGGTTCACACCGGGGTGTGAGGCTCGCGAATAAACGCTACACAAAGCTATGCTATATTAAAGCCGTGCTTTGATCATCAACCATAAGACTCTGCTTTTCAACAGAAGCCTTGATCATTTGCATCTCAGCATGCCACACAGGCAATTTACGCTATGCAACCGATGTCAATCAATCACAAAGAATGAAATCTGATGTCAGACACACATCCATTTACAAGTTCGTACTGGGTCTGAATGAAGCCGGAGGAACCTTATTCCTCCCCCATATGTCCAATACAGGAGAGGGGCCCTCACATATCCGTTGATCTCCAAGTACGTCTGGACGATCACCACTTATTACCTTGTCTTGGGTGTGCAGCCCAATCAAGACATCAGTAATCATCCGAACGATGTGAAGACCTCCGGTCTTCAACCACCGTATTTTCCTCGACACATCGTCGAATCAGTTATTCAGAATGGAATAAACCTAGTCTTTTTGAATAACTTGCGTATATGATAAACCAGTGTTATAAAAATACAGCATATGCCTCATTCCAATCCAGAATATTTCTTTATTCCAATATTCTTATACTTTGGGAAAAGGTTCCCATTAATTTTATCAAAGATAAATTCTTTAAATTTATTCTTTAATCTTCCATTGGATATCATTTCAATCTAATTAAAGATGCATCAAAACTCCACTTGGTTTTAATCTTCCAAAAAAACAATATTAACAATTGTTTAACTTGGGAAATCATATCCTGTCTTTAACTGGGTTAAAGAACTAATGTTATTTAAAACACGGTTCATGATAAACCCAAAATCGCATTCCATTCTATTAGCCTTTAACCATAAATTAGCAAGTGAACAATTCCCTAAGTATTATCCCCGAAGGCCGAAACCAACATCAGATCAATGCCCAGGAAACCATTCGACTTAACTAATCTCTAGTTAGTTTTTGATTTTATTAACTCCATTGGGTCTAAGAACAGTATTATTAAAGATACCATTCACGACAACCCAAAATCACATTCCATTAACAATGGAATCTTCATGGAAAACAAATCGATATAAACTTCCATATCCAACCGATAATATAAATGGAATAACAACAAAGCCTTTTAAATTCCATATATATCAACCGTCTTCGTCTACATAAACTTATTTCGATTGCTACCAAATTGAATTCCATTCAATTCCAATTTAAAATGTTAAATTGGAAAACTTTACTTTGGAAAATCTCCTTTAAATCTTAACAAAATATTTATAAATTCCAAATCCCATTTCACTATAACTCGGGTTAAAGAATGAATGTCGCTAAAACATAGTTCACAACTAACCCAATTCACATTCCATCAGTCTCTAACCGTAAATTAGTAAGAGAACAATTCCCAAAGTGTTAACCCCGAAGGCCAAAACCAACATCAGATCAATACCCAGGAAACCATTCAACTTAACTAATTCGAGTCAGTTTCTAATTTTCTTAACTCCATTGGGTTTAAGCACAGTATTATTCAAGATATGATTCACAACAATCTAAAATCCAATTTGATATTAAACACAAGGCTCTAAATAGAAATATATTGGCTTATATTCAATATCATATTCTGAAATCAACAAATATCGTATTGGAAATAACGATATATATTTATATTTCAAATTCCCATAACAATATCTGTATAATCACAAAATCCAACATCGAAATATTCCGAAGACAATTTCAATTCAAATCCATTTCCAATTTATATTTGAAATTCTGGTTATTTTTAAAACCATTTCAAATCCGATTTATTTATTTTAAAAATATTTGGATTATAATCCTAGTTCATAACTAGTTCATTTCGATAAAAATCTATTTTTATCTTTTCAAATATGGAATTTTTCACCCTAATTCTTTCTAAATCATTTCTTATGATTTTACACTAATTATTGATATTTTTAACAATTTTATCAAGGCCCGTAAAGTCGATTTCCATAAACGGCCATCGAACTGCACTTACAGCGACCTTTTCCAAATTTGATTTGGACATAATTCCAAATCCAGCCATTAGATTTCAAATCTCTCATATTCGTTAGAAAGCTCTTATCGATACGAACCCAATGATTTCGGTTTTAGGAGAATCCGACGGTCGGATCTCCCGTAATGTTCGTTCGAAGTCAATGGTCGAAGTTCACGAAATGCCGCAGCGGGGCGCGTTCTATTCAGGCCATTATATATATAATATATATATTTCGTCGATTTCCATTTGTAACGTATTTTATAAATCGTTTTAAATTTGTTTTCAAAACGATTTCAACTTCATATTCAATTTCAAGTCAAAATTGAATATTCTATATCATCATTATATAAATGATAGTATTTTCAAAACAATATATTTCGAAATCATTTCCTTTTCTATATTCATTATAACAATGAATAAAATCGATATAAATATCGTTCACGTCAAAATGGTATCAATCTAATCAACACGGCTTTTATATTTAAATATATTCGTGTTCATCCCAAATCGGACATCAAAGTCAAATTTTGATCTTTTACTGAATATCGCTTCAAAATATTCGTTATTTTAAAATAATCGTTATTTTAAAATATTCATTCTTGCTAAACTGGAATCAGACACAGTCAATTACCATAAAATTTGATTTATATGGATTTCATACACACATGTATATAACAGCAATCAAACACAGTCAATCATCATCCAAAGTACATTCTACACTGCATAAGCATCAAATATAAATATTCAATGCTCACACAGCTTGTCAACCAATCGATTGACATACAGCTAATTATTGGGATTAGTTATGTCCAATATCATCACAATACTCGTGTGGGGTTTCAATCAACAAACAATGAATTTTATTTGTGCAGTTGGGCAATGTGTAAAATTTATCGTCCCAATCCATATCAGTCAAATGTGTGTACATAAACAAATCATCCGATTTGTATATAAATATTTATTTTATTCACTTACCCGTTAAAAATTATATTTTTAACTATAAAATATTTTTAACTATAAAATATTTTATTTCATTCCACATCACACAATCAATTTTCACAACACAATCAATCAAACAAAACAAGTCATCCATCGTCTGTGGACAATGGGTGTCGGGTGCTACTAAGCACCGTCTACATCCCAGTAGATATTTTAACTAGAAAACAAAATAAAAGTGAGAAGTTCTCACCTTGGGTTTACACTCTGCCGTGCTTTGATTGTCGATCTATGTAGTATACCTATGTTAAAAATTATATTTTTAACCAATCAATACTTATTTCTTTGTATGATTATTTTATAAATCACACACATAGGCTAAAAATTATATTTTTACCTTTCTAATATTTTTTTCATATTTTTATAACAACGCTACATAGATAAAAATCACATTTTTATACTGCTACTATGTAGATAAAAATCGAATCTTTCTATCGTTAATGAATATATAAAAATCGCGTTTTACATTGCTATTCAAACGATAAAAATCGTATTTTTACTTTGATACATATATAAAAATTATATTTTTTATTACTCTACACAAATAAAAATCATATTTTTATTACTCTATTTTCTATGTAAAGATTATATTTTTATTTCACTACATGAATAAAAATTATATTTTTATACTCTCTATCATATTAAAATCATATTTTTATTATCTCTACTATATAAAAATCATATTTTTATAATGAACCATTTCATATAAAAATTATATTTTTATTCAATGAATTTTCATATAAAAAAATCAAAACTTTTGTTTACATTACATATAAAACAGAAAAGAAAATTAAATAAAAAACAAGAATAATCAGATGATAACACTTACAGTTGATTAAAGGAGAAGGGGGTCTCCTGCGAACTAAAGTGGAGAGGGGGGGTTTCACCAGCGGGTCAGGCGGCAGGTGGCAGCGCACGCGATTAGCGGGGGTCGGAGGTGGGGGCCTAGGGTTCCAGTGGCGATTAGCAGTGGAATGGGGAATTACATGGGGTCTTCGATCGGACAGAGGAACGAGGGGGTGTAGGGATCGTCGGCTTGAGGTGGCAGAGGCCTGGAGCGGCGGTGGCGTCCTCCGGTGGTGGCATACGGGGAAGCGGGCTTCAACGAGGAAGGGGAGCGATGAGGGGGGGGGTTCATAGTTTTTTTTATTTCGTTGACTGTTCTAAAGAAAAAGGGGGGTTAAGGGAATTATATACTATATTTATTTAATAATATTAAATTATTTTATCTCCCCAAAAGGTAGCTTTTTAATACGGACTCGAAGTCAAACCTACCGACTGTCGTCCATAGCGTAATACCCCCATTCCAAACACAATGGGATATTTCCCGCAAGCTGATTCGACTATTTCAATCAGTTTTCGTTAAATTAAAAATTTAAATCTATATATTTAATTTGCACGTGCATTTCAATTTACCGGGGCCACATACGGACTCTAAAAATTCTCGAAAAGTATTTTCTAGCTTCGTATTGACGATACAGTTCTAACAAAACTAATTTCGTCAAATCTGGAGACCGTTTGAAAATTGGCCATTTTCTGGTCGATCCAAATTGACTAAAACTGTTAAAACACGTTTTCTTTTGCCACTCTCACATATTGTTTCAGAAAGTTATGAATTTTGGAATCTAGCAATAATTCGACATCCCGGGTCCAACAAAAGTGGTTTCGTTGAAAAGAAGACCGTTTGCAAAATTTCCATTTTTAACGGCCAAAAATTTCCATAACGACTGTTCTGAATTTTCAACTAGGCATAACTGTTTATTCCCGCTATGAAATTTTAATTTTTCGGATTCGTTGGAAAGATATTTCCAATTAGATTCTAATATTTTTGGTTTCACTAAAATCCGGTTTATTTTGAATCCTGTGCATTCATTTGAAATTTGAAATCGAATTTTCAAACTACCACGCCATTTTCAATTCCTTTTATAATTAAAAATAAATATTTATTTTCTAACATCGATTCAAATAAATATATACGTTCTAATTCTATTCAAATAAATTTCTCGTCGTTATTATATAAAATAACCCATTTTAAATATTTAAAATTCATTAAAATTGCCAAAATAAAAAATTTAAATTGGTTCGGATTTCCCGGGTTATTACCGTATGCTTCACGCAAAGAGTGAGAGATGTGAGGATGATTGCTATGTTTGATGTTTGATGTTTGCTATCACCATGACATGTGCACATCCACTTTACACTTTATGTCAGTGTTACATTAGAGTACTGTGCTTCTTGCTGTGCTAACCCTTTGGTTGCAAGTCTAGGTTCGGGTATGATTATTATACCCGCTATTGTTTTGTTTTGCGGCTTTCGCGAATACCAAACTTTTATCTGGCCCAGAGTTTTATTCTCTTCTTATTACTCTAGGTGCTCCTAAACGAGCAGACTAGAGATAGGTTAGGTGGTTATGCACGAGTAGCTATTCGGAGACGAGCATGAGGCTTTTACATACTATTTACATATACTCTACATGTGTTGTTGTCGGTCACTATTTTGGGCATAGTAGTGTACCTTTCCTATTTTTCTTTAGAGACAGTATTTTAAAGTTGTAATAATGGTTTGGATCATAGGCTGTATCTTGGATTCCGCTGTTATGATTGTTTAGTTTTCAGCTTATGCACTGTCTCGCCTGTTTTATGTCAAGTTATGTTAGTATTATATTTTATTCCATCCGTTGTGAGATATACTACAGGTTCTTGATGATTCATCGTTTCAAAACCCTTTTTCTTTGATGACTATCCCGTGCTAGTCGGGCATTGTCATAGTGCATTTCGGGGAAATGTCGGCTGGTCCTGGGCGAGCTGTCACACTTGGTATCAGAGCCTAGGTTGCGTAGTTAACATAGGGGAAGACACTAGGGAGAGATAATATACGTATATGAGAGCACATATTTGTGATATTTTGGTTTACAAAAGCTATATATACTATTAGTTTAACCAAGGATGAAGTTGCACTGCACTGGCACTGGCACCACAAAGGAGTTGGTTAATCGTTTTCTCTTTACAGATTGAACGATGAGCCGATATACGAGGAGTACGGGTACGGCGGCCAACAATGGGATTGTCCCTGATATGAGGATGATGTTTACGGCCTTCATGCGAGAGATGCTTGGGGTTTCTTAGGGAGCACTTCCTAATGCTGCTAACGGTGGTGGTGCAGCGGTACAGGCGCCTAGAGCCGATTTTGCCAAGCTATGCAAGGATTATACTAGTCTTGGTGGGAAGTCATTCCACGAAACATAATTGGCTACAGAGGTTCAAGATTGGCTTGATAGTTGTGAGCGCATCTTCGAGGATTTGGGAATCGATGATGCGATGAAGAGAAAGCTAGCATTGCGTTAGCTTCAAGGATGGGCGATGAATTGGTGGAACGTTATTAAAGCAGCTACTCATAAGGATCAAAATACATGGAATCAGTTTAAGGCCCGATTCAGTGATAAATTTATTCCAGCCACTCAAAAATCAGAATTGTTTAGGAAACTCTTGGAGCTTAAGTAGAATGGTAGGGCAGTCTCGGAGTATATTGCTGAATTTGATACCTTATCGAAGTATGGATTGTCCCTTATCAATACGATCGAGAAGAAGAACAAGAAGTTCATAACTGGCCTAGATGAGTACTTGGAGGAGAGACTCATAAAGAATATCGATGATACTTTCTAATCTATTGTAGGAAAGGAATTGAAATCTAAGAGCCTTTACCCTATGTCGAAGACCGAGGTTTCTATTACATCTGCAGAGGAGCCAAAGCCGCAGGCAAGCGGTGGAGATAAGAATAATTCCCAGAATAAGAAGAAACAAGACCAAACCAAGGATGGTCAGAAAAAAGAAGAATAAAAAATATGGCGAGTGCTTTAGTTGTAGCAAGAAGGGCCACTATGCCAGAGATTATCGGGAAAAGCCTGGGGAAAGGAAGTGTTTCAATTGCGGCCAAGCGGGACATCACTAGGATAAATGTCCGCAACCCCCTAAAGAGAAGCAGATAGTGGAAGCATATGCTATCAACGTTGTTCCTTCTTCGTCGAATGCCCCAACTGTGGCGCAAAAGGGAAAGGGTGCCATTACTCAAGGTATGATTTCTATTTATGATGTTCATGTTTGAGTATTGTTTAAAACCGGGGCTTCCCACTCCCTCATATCTAGTGACCTAGTAGATAGGTTGGGATTGGAACTCGAGAAAGTCGATAATCCTTTAGTTGTGACGAGCCCGATCGGTGGTTCGACTAGCCTTTGCATGATTTTTCGTGATTTGTTCTTATCGAGTCATGGATGTATGTTGCTTATGATTGCATTGTTTTGGACTTTACTGGGTTTGGCATTATTTTGGGAGTCGATTGGCTCCAAGGGTATAGGGTGGTATTGGGTACCTACCTAGTGATGGAAATAATGATGGGAACTGGGGGAACAAAGAGATTCGGGTCCGCCATGACTCGTGAAGGAAGGGCCTTTGGAAGCATTTTTAAATGCTGTGTGAATAACATGAGCGTTGTGGTATTTCGTAGTAAATGAGTGATTGTTATGGATTGTTTAGAACTTTATGTTGATGTTCCCTTTGGTTCAATAATGGTAATAACTTCAAAGTAAATTCAATGGGAAAATCTCGAAGCGATAAGATGTGTTCGTTAATCGTGGGGATGCAACAAAGATTAGGACGATTCAAGTTGAACTTGAAATTGTAGACAATGGTTGTTCGCTAATCTTGGAGATGCAACAAGTAGGGAGACGATTCATGTTGGACATGAATTTGTGGGTAATGGATACTCGAGACTGGGTCTGAGTTTGTGGATAGTCACCGGCGATGCCAATAAGAGTTATAGAGAGATTATCATTGTCGTAAGTTCTAGTAGTCTCTGGGAGGCAAATGCACATTGGATGTGCAGTAGTCTGGCTAGAGCTGGGGTCGCTATTTACCCTTGACATATGGCATGGGCCGTCATGTGATCAACGATAGTTTCGAAGCAGGATTGGTGAGGATAGCCCAAGTTAGTTATGAGTGCTCGAGTGTTTGGTTGTTTTATTCATATCATCTCACGTAGATTGTCTGGATTTGGAGGAGATGTTCCTTGAGTGCTTGTCTGATATTGGTTTAGGCCTTTGGGGCTTGTGCTTGGGGAATGTCGAGTTCGACTGGGATGATTTGTGTGAGATATAAGTAGTTGTTGTGATTTCCATTGAATGATGTCTTGGTTTACTCGAGGAATAATGGACAGCCGTGACATGATAATGTTGTTCGATGATGTGGACTGCCCTGAGTTGAACTCGATAGGGCTATAAGATGACTCAAGTGGGACTCGAGAAGGCTGCAAAATAATGGATTGACTTGGATTGGACTCGAGTTGAAGATAGAGTAGCGGATAGCTCTTCTGATGAGGTGCCAAGGAATCGTCGATAGTTTGGAGTGTTCTAGGTGGACTCGAAGCAGGGGTATCTGGGGACGCCCATTTACCTTGGATCTGTTGGACATGATTTAGTTATCCTTAGAGAATAAACGTACGTTGGACATGCGGTAGTCCTTTTGGGGCCGGGGCTTCCATTAGCCCTTGATATTGGTTGGACCAATCATACAGTTATCGACATATTCATGGCTTTAGCAGATGATAGATAGGAATTGTTTGATGGTTGCTATGGTTGTTCCTATTTTCTTCTCTTGAGTAGACTACCACCTATAGGATTCTGGCGATGGGAAATGAAGAGATGACAGTATACATGGATACCTGTGGTACCACACTAAATGTGGTAGCTGATGCATTGAGTAGGAGACATGCCAATTTAGATGCTGTGTTTCTTGAATGGAAGCAACTGGATTATATCACGGGATATGATTTCAGACTTATGTATGGATTGGGTCCAGAGATGTTAGTAAGCTTGACGACTATACCTACTTTGATTGAGCAGATTGGTTCCAGTCAAAGGGGCGATCCTAACCTAATAGAAACCATCTCTAAAGAAGAGATGAATATTGATGGTGTGATAATGAGAATGATTGTACTTGGGAAACCGAGAAGAACATAAGGAAGTCATATCCAGAGCATTTTGCCTGGCAAGAATTTAATAATGATAGTACTACCTTGTTAGTAAACTGCATGCTAGGATAGGCTTGTTATGTATGTTTGATTGTTTGTAAATGGTTGATAGGCATGCGGGCCACCTTTGTATAATTTGGTTAAGGAATTTCGAGGGCGAAATTTCTTGGGGGGGGGGGGGGGGAGTGTAAACCCGCATTCTACATACAAAGGATCGTAGAATATTTATTTTGTTTTCATAAGAAGTCGTATGGTCGTGTAACTTCGGGGAACGACTATTGGCGTCATTTCCCATGTTCACGATTTTTGCCAATTTTTAAATGACCATTTCACCCCTGGAGAATCTTGTTTTGCCTATAACTTTTGATTGGTAAGGAATTTTGACCTGAAACCACTTCCATTGGAATCAGATGATGGTTTACTTTTTCGTAGAGTGGTCACATTAATCAAAAAGACTTACTGTTTGGGAGATATGGCTGAAATAAGGTTTGGAAGGTGAAACAACTTAACCGGGCTTAATAGGGTTACTAGTGCATGGCCCGTGCTACGCACACGGGACATTGTTAGGTTCAAAAGAATGGGTATATCAAGTTGATACACATCATTAGTATGATATAATACCTCATCTTTATATGCTCATGGTGATTTAATTATTTTTTAAGAATATCGGTGGCATTTTGTCTTAGTGGGTATCCCGTTATAAAACATTATTGTTGGAGTATGTTGGAAAGGTGCTTGGGAAAAATAAGGAAGGTTCATGACATTATACTACTTTGGCCATCAGAATAACAATTTATATTTCCAAATTTCTCACTATTCAATATTGTATTTCTGTTATCCCTGAGGTTTCTTTTTTTCATGTTAACCATTTTTATCATGTTGCAAGCGTAATATGTAATATCATTATCCACTAATAACCATTTCTCGTTTACATTGATAATGAAAAGTGAAGATTGTAAGTAAATATACATGCTATAATATAATAAGAGAAAACGTATGTAGACATGAATTTTAGACATGAATTTTTAACACAATTGGTGACATCATTGATATTCACCATTGGATCTTCCTCTGAATTCTACTGCTCTACATAAGAACAATAAGATCCGACGGTTGATGTCGTATCTTTATATTTGTGTTTAATTCTTTGTCCAAATAGTCGTCCCTATATAATAATGGCTATAATTATATTATGATTTGGAGGAAATTTTTTGTAACAAATGTAAAATATAATGAAGATACGATTCGCTACTAATTTCATGTTTCATTCAAAGTAATTAAACCACTTTAGTGTAATCCAATTTTTGAAAGCTAATTATCAAACAGAAATAGTAGATTATATAACCGTAACTTTTAATGTAAGCCTACAACTGTCACTTCTAATGTAAGCCCATGTTGTTTAATTGGTAAACGACATTTGCATGTTGAACTACTTTGTTTAACATATCTATGGTGTAGTAAGTTTGGATAATGCTTGTAACACCCCGTATTTTCTGTGAATATTAAATTAACAAATTAAAGAATACTTAAATTTTAAGAGACGAATTAAGGGAAACGGGTTACGCCATTGTGTTCGTCTCGGAATTCTGCTTGAGATAGAGTCCGAGTTTACGTGAATCGGGCTCCGTATGAAGAAGTTATGGAGTTCGGAAGATTTCAAGTTTAATCAGAAAATAATAACTAAATAATAAAATCAGTTTAAAATTTGAAATTCGGCCAGAATAGCTGGGCGGGAAATTTCTCGTCCAAGGGTGTTGACCCCCCCCCCCCCAAGGGGGAATCGACATAGGTGTCGACCCCTCATAGTGTGTAGGGAGTCGACCCCTTTCAGATCCACTTCCTGTGGCGAATTCATGTAGCCCTGAGTTGATATGGCCTTCTCTGATTGGCCGACGACTAATTTTTGAGGTATTAGGGCTTATATGTCATGCTATGGTTGGCTGGATGACACATCTCTTTAGTTTGATAGCTCTGATTTCTCCAAGACTAATCTAAAGGCTAGAATTAATCCTGGACTTCTATATAATCACCCCAAACCTCAACCCTAGACCTCATAATTTCATTCTATGAAGTCGTCATGCTGTCCATCCCTAAGCTAGCATAGCCTCCATCTTCTCCAAATTAGAAATCAAGTTAGAAAGCTCCAAACCAAATCCAAACTAGAGAATCAAACATCTACATCCAAGGTAGCTTAACAAATTCAGAAATCAGATCCCAGAATACAAGATCCATCCTTTTTCTGTAAGTTCAGTTATTATTTAGATTTAAACACCTTATAGAAATCATGACTGTAATAATCGAATTTAGAACAATGCCTAATTCTGATCCATACCTATTCTTTTGTCAAATCAGAATTGCCTATGTCTATAAGATATTGTGACAGATGTAATGACACCTATCGTGCTTATGAGACTGTTGTGACTGACATAATGAAACCTATCATGCCGATGAGACCATTGGATTGACATAATGGAACCTATCATGCCTATGAGATTGTTGTGATTGATATGATGGAACTTATCATGTTATACATCCTATGCCTATGAGGCTATTGTGATTGATATAATGGGACTTATCATGTTGTATATCAAAATTAGTGATTCTCTTAAGTCCAATTCTATCTAATATTTATACCTATGGTGTAAATTGCCTAGCTTGTCCACACTTATTGTTAATGTACAACATTAAACATGATCCTTGAATTGGGTACACCTTTGCATGCCTATTTTCCTTATGTCAATTCTTATGCTCCTTCTCTATCTTTCCCATTTTAATTTTCTTTTGTGAATAGTAAGTTCATTCGTAACTTAAATTGAATCTCGTTGTACGTGGGATTATAATACGGGAAAATTGGGTATAATTTGATTTAGTAAATTTTGGGCGTAGCAAGTGAATATTGGCATAAAAAGACCTAAACACGGACACATATGACAAATATGTAGAATTGGCTAAAGATGAGCATGCCTAACCCAAGGTTAGATTGAGTTGCGGTGTAAGACTGCCCGAAACAGCCCGGCACATCCAGCGACCGCAACAATATAGATCTAGTGTGAGAGGTTAGCGCATTAAGCCCAAAAACCCGAGGTTAGATTGAGTTGTGTTGTAAGACTGCCCGGAACCGCCCGGCACATCCAGCGACCGCAACAATATAGATCTAATGTGAGAGGTCGGTGCTTTAATGAATGAATTAAAGCTAAGGAACAGACAGGCTAAGAATGGTAGGGTTAAGTTAATTAAGGCAACACTTAACCAATTCAACATGTTAATTAAACAAATGGGTAGGGTTAGGTTAATTTAAGAACGCTTAACCATTATAACATGTTGATTAGGAAAACTAGTAACGGGGACCCATTTCAGTAGCAACCGACATAGATCTATCATGGTACCCTAAACTAGGCAGGGTGTGGCACAATTACTGGGCTGATTATAAGCGGTCAAAAATAGCGGCGGGTGGTGCAGCAGTGTAGGTTCCGACGGAGTATGGGCGTACACGTACTCCAGAGTGGATAACGCAGGCACTAGGCATCAGTAGTATACACTGTGCATCTAGAATTTGTGTTGGGTTGCTACCATAGGAATTGATATACCCTATGGCGGGACCAGCACAGGTATCTAAAATCAAGCGGGGCCGAATGACACAAGTAATAAATGCATGCGAGTAGAAGCCGATCGAAAAAGGGATCACTTTGTTATGAACACATTATGGTAGTAGAAACACTCGTTAGTAGGTGCAGAGAAATGGAAATGAGTGCGATAGTATATTCAGTTTATCTTATCTTATCTTATGTTATCTTATTGCTATGATATTGTCCTATGTTCAGTTTATTCATGTCATGATCCTTTTACATGTTTACATGTTAAATAGTCACTGGACTTACCAGACTTATGTCTGACCCATTGTTTGTCACCTTCTTTTATTCCGTTCCACCCCCCACCCCCCCGGTCCGCAGGGAGGAAATACTTCAGCTTAGTGTAGACCTTTTCCAGCTTGAAGAGAGTAGATGTATTGCTTGGATTCTCCTTTCTTAGGATATGGCTGTGGTTACACTTTTATTGGGGATTTATGCTGCTTTACTTATGTTTTATGCTTCTTTATTTACTTGGAGTTTTAATCAAGACAGAAGTTATATTGTAATAATTTAGAAGTTGGGTTTTGAGACAATGCTTGTAATGTTTTGACTAAACCACGTTATTTATGAAATGATTTCAGTTTTCCGCTGTTTATATGTCTGTCTTGTAAATTATCTGTGTCTTTTACCTAAAATGCTTGACCAAAGTTAATGCATTCCCTTTGTGAGTGACCTTAACGGGGCTGGGGTGTTTCACTTGGTATCAGAGCGATGATTTACCAGATTAGATAAATGTTTTTGAAAACTATTTTTCAAAAAGTAATTTAAAGAATAATTTTCAAGAAAAGTGTTTTTTTATTTTAAAGGCATAATCCCCAAAGCTGTATGCACTTTCTTTCTATCCTTTGTTTTGAACCTTCTCTTTTCGTTTCAGCATGTCTGGGTATCTTAATCTTCCCGAGGGCGTCCCAATACCTGGCTGGTTCAAAAGGTATCTGGAGGCTAAGGCTAATGGCGCAGGCCCAGCAGACGTTCCTCCTCCCCCAGCCGCAGTCGTTCCTCCTCCTCCTCCGTGTGTGAATGCTTTCTCAAAGATATGTAGAGACTTTCGAGCTACGGGCGGAAAGAACTTTAATGGGACTGAGTCATTTGTGGAAGCAATAAACTGGCTCAAGGAAACAGAAGATTTGTTTGTTATCTTCGTAGTGGACGATAGGCAAAAGATACAATTGGCTGTATGGTTACTTAAGGACGAAGCCTCTTACTGATGGGAAGTTAGTAATGCTGAGAGACCAGTTGAAACTTGGGAGGATTTCAGAAGGAGATTTGAAACGAAGTTCCCCTCGCAAGCTTAACGAAGCCTACAGATGGAGAAGTTCTTAGCACTCTGACAAGGAAGCCTATCGGTTAAGGAATACGTCAACCAACTCAACCAGCTTGCTAGATTCGGACTGGAGTTAGTAAACACTCCACATAAATGGCTCTCCGTTTCGTTAAATTGTTGAATGAGCCATTGCACAGCTTAGCTATTTCCCATATACCTATGGGCGTGACTTTCGAGTGACAGGTGGACATGGCACTGTTACATGAGGAAGACAAGGATGGCATGAAAGAGGCAAAGGTGGAAGAACCTCTAGACAAGAAAGTGAAGGGGTCGCAGAATAAGAAGACGGATTCCAAGAAAGGCAGGAAGAATAACAAACCCCGTGACAAGAGGAATTGTAAATTTTGTACCATACTTGGACATCTAATTAACGACTGTAGGAAGAAGAAGAAGAGGAAGATGGGTGGTTGCTTTCAATGCGGCGAGACAAGACATATGGCTAAGGATTGCCCAAAAAGGCAAGGGCAAGGGCAGAGGACTGGATCTACTTTTGGAGGGTAGATTCACGCTCTCATTGCACCTCCGCAAGAAAGAGGTAGAAATATTTCTGTTGAGAGTTTAGTTTAATTTTCTGATCATCTTGTTCGTACTCTTTTTGATTCTGGCACATCGCACTCTTTTATATCTACTGCTTTAGTTGAATCTCTGCACCTAGATACCAGTATAGTAGATGATCCCATGGTTGTTTCAAATTCAATTGCGGGCTCGGCTTATTTGTCCATGATTTGTTTGGATTTGGAAATTTTTTTACTAAGCGTTGGGTTTAGATGTAATGCTAATGTTTTGGGCTTCACAGGCTATGGGTTGATTCTAGGCACGGATTGTTTATCCAGTAATGGTGCCATCCTTGATTGTGAAAGGAGAGTGGTTAGACTTATGACTCGCCTTGGTAACACTATTTAAATCTCTTGTAATCCCATGAATTAGGTTATGCTTAGCTATCTAGAATCTCTTGATGCGTCTGTTGAAAACTTGCAGTCTGTTAGAGTAGTCCGTGAATACTCGGACGTCTTTGAAGAGGTGAAGGCTTACTTCCAAAGCGAGAGATAGACTTTCGCATATACCTTGTTGATAATGCAAAACCTGTTGCTTTACCCGTTAGACACATGGCTCCAAGGGAAAGGAAAGAGCTAAGCAAGAAAGTTAAAGAGTTGCTTGAAAAGGGGTTCATAAGGCGGAGTATTTCTGAATGGGGTGCTCCAGTGGTGTTTGCAACCAAAGTGGATGGTTCACTTCGCCTGTGCATGGACTATAGGAAGCTAAACAAGTTGACCAAGAAGAATAGGCACCCACTTCCTAGAATAGATGACTTGTTCGACTAGCTCATAGGCGCCTCGGTTTACTCCCAATTGGATCTGGCCACCGTATTTCATCAGCTAAGAGTGGCTGAGGACAACATAGATAAGACTGCGCTCAGGACCCCGGATGGTTTCTTCGAATGGCTTGTCATGCCTTTCGGCTTGACAAACGCACCTACCTACTTCATAGACTTGATGAATAGGGTGTTCAGAGAGTTCCTTAATAAATTTGTATTGGTCTTCGTGAACGACATTTTGATTTTCTCAAAAAGTGAGGAAGAACATGCTTTGCATTTAAAGGAAGTCATGGATACTCTTTGTACACATCAGCTGAAAGCAAAATTCTCCAAATGCCATTTTTGGAGAGATGAAGTAGGGTTTCTTGGACGTATGGTGTCCAAAGAGGGGATAGCTGCGGATCCCGCAAAAATAGTTGCGGTGCAAGATTGGAAAATCCCACGGAATGCAATCGAAGTAAGAAGTTTTCTCGGGCTAGCGGGCTTTTACATAAGGTTCATTAAGGACTTTGTGAAGATCTTAGCCCCACTTACTAGGTTGACAAAGAAAAACCTAACTTTTTCTTGGGATTTGGATTACGATGTTGCTTTCCAATGATTGAAAAGGGCTCTAACATCAGCCCCGGTTCTGACATTGACTGATAGGAGTAAGATGTTTACTGTATACACAAACGCATGTAGTATAGGATTGGGTGCTGTCTTGATGCAAGAGGGCAGAGTAGTTTGTTATGAAGGAAGGCAATTGAAGGTACATGAGAAAAACTACCCAACTCATGATTTAGAACTAGCTGCCATTGTTTTCGCTCTTAAGTCATGGCGTCATTACCTGTTAAGAGAAAGTTTTGAATTGTTTACTGACCATAAATCGTTAAAGTACCTTTTCTCAAAGAAAGATCTTAACTTAAGACAACAAAGGTGGATGGAGTTTCTTGCCTCATACGATTTTGAGATTGCATATACCCCTGCAAGGGCAATGTGATAGCAGATGCCTTAAGTAGGAAAAAGCTGACCTTAAGTCCTCTCTTTGTAGAAAGGCAAAGCTTGGAGTACATAGAAAACTTTGACTTTAGACCCTCCTTTGAATTTGTACCTGGTTTGGTAGCATCGCTAGAGGTGCGACCTACTCTTTTGGACTCAATAAGAACCACGCAACGTGAAGACCCTCATCTAGTTGATGTGATGGATAAGCTGATTAGAGGTGAGACTTGTAGTCACCTAAATAGATACTCTATCGATGACAAGGGTTGGTTGAGACGGGATGGAAGACTATGCATCCCACAAGCAAGGGATTTGGTGAAAACCATTCTCGAAGAAGCACACCATTCTAAGTTGACCATACACCCAGGTGGGGACAAGATGTATAAAGACATAAAAAGGGTTTTCTTCTGGAATGGCATGAAGAAGGATGTAGCCGAGTTTGTCTCTAAATGCTTGATATGCCAATAAGTCAAGGCAGAGCAGAAGAAGTCTGGTGGTCTGCTTCATCCTCAAGAGGTCCCACGGTGGAAATGGGATAGCATTTCGATGGACTTTATTGATGGGTTGCCTAGGTCAAGAAGGGGCAATAACAATATTTGGGTAATAGTGGACAGGCTCACCAACAACGCTCACTTTATACCTGTTAAGAGCAAAAGGACTGCCTCATCGTTAGCATCCATTTATCTTAAAGAGGTAGTTTGACTACATGGAATACCCTCTAGCATAGTAAGTGATCGAGACCCTATTTTTACGAGCGAGTTTTGGAAGAGTTTGCAAGAGGCCGTAGGCACACGGCTGTGCTTAAGCACTGCCTATCACCCTCAAACCGATGGTCAGACGGAAAGGGTGAACAGAGTATTAGAAGATCTCTTGAGATTGTGCATTCTTGATTTTGGAGGAACATGGGAGGATCACCTTCCTTTGGTGGAATTTGTCTACAACAATAGCTACCAAGCCACCATAGGCATGACACCCTTTGAGGGTTTATATGGAAGACCGTGCCGATCACCAACTTGTTGGTGGGAGTCTATAGACAAGCTTGTACATGGGCCTGACATGATCAGAGAAACTTCAGAGAAGGTGGACTTGATACGAAGACAAATGAAGACCACACAAGATAGAAAGAAGTCCTACGCTGATAAAAGAAGGACCGACCTTGAATTTGAGGTTGGAGATAGAGTTTTTCTTAAAGTATCTCTTTTAAAGAATGTCATTTGCTTTGGGTCCGTAGGAAAATTGGCACCAAGATTTGTAGGGCCATTCCCTATCATTAAGAGGATTGGGAAGATGGCTTACAAAATAGAGCTACCCGGAAGATTCGCTGGAGTACATAATGTCTTTCATGTCTCTCAACTACGGAAGTGCTTACATGAGTCGGCGGAAGTTGTGGAGCCAAGCATACTAGAGGAATTAGAAGTGGAATGAGAAGTGATAGTAAGAAGACATCCAACTCATATCTTGGGTACAGAAGTTAAAAAGCTACGCAATCGTGAGGTCAAACTAGTTAAAGTACAGTGGAGTGACGCTGAAGAAGACGCGATGTGGGAGACTGAGGACAAGATACGCGCAACCTACCCTTATCTTTCGAGGGTATATTCTTCATTTCTTTTTCCATAAGTTTATGCATGCTTGTATCTATTTCTTAAGTATATCTCCTTGGTCCTACTCTTAATCCTTAGGTAGAAACCAATGGATGTAAACATGTATTTGAAAACATGTTATGATTGATGGTTGCAAGTGGTTGCTAGTGGTTGCTCGTGGATGCATATACACGCACACTAGGCACTAGATCGGCTTAGTCACTTTCATATTGCATATGCATATATGTATTTTTTTATGGATTTAAACTTGGTGTGTTATCATGTGGACATTGCATTTGTATGAATGATTGTGCATTCATGTAGAAGTTATAAAATATGATTAGTAATAATTGCATACATGATGGACTCATAGCACCGACATGATTCGCATCAAGGAGGTCAACTGAATCAGTAGACTGCCTGATTTTGCATTAGATAAGGATATATACACACACTATGCATATGATCATGAAAGCATTAGAAATCTTTTTAAGGACAATGGATGCCTATGGTTGATGGTTGAGTAGATGGAGGTTGAATGTTAGGAAACATTCTTCTTAACTTAGAGATTTCGGGGACGAAATCCTTTAAGGAGGGGAGAATGTAACACCCCGTATTTTCTGTGGATATTAAATTAACAAATAAAAATTAATTTTTAGAAGAGGAAATAAGGGAAACGGGTTATGCCACTGCGTTTGTCTCGGAATTCTAATTGAGATAGAGTCTGAGTTTGCATGAATCGGGCTCCGTATGAAGAAGTTATGGAGTTCGAAAGATTTCAAGTTTAATCAAAAAATAATAATTAAATAATAAATTCAGTTTAAAATTCGAAATTCGGCCAGAACAGTTGGGCGGGAAATTTCCCGCCTAGGGGTGTCGACCCCTCCCCAAGGGGAGTCAACATAGGTGCCGACCCCCCTATAGGGGTGTCGACATCGGTGTCGACCCCCACTGTAGGGGGTCGACCCCTTTGAGATGCACTTCCTGTGACGAATTTTTGTAGCCTTGAGCTGATGTGGCCTTCTCTGATTGGTCAATTACTAATTTCTGAGGTATTAGGGCTTATGTGCCGTGCTATGGTTGGCTGGATGACACATCTCATTGGTTTGAAGGCTCTGATTTATCCTAGACTAATCTAAATGCTAGAATTAATCCTAGGCTTCTATATAATCACCCCAAACCTCAACCCTAGACCTCACAGTCTCATTCTATGAAGCCGTCATGCTGTCCATCCCTGAGCTAGCAGAGCCTCCATCTTCTCCAAATTAGAAATCAAGTTAGAAAGCTCCAAACCAAATCCAAACTAGAGAATCAAACGTCTACATCAAAGGATAGCTTAACAAATTCTGAAATCAGATCCCAGAATAAAAGATCCGTCCTTTTTCTGTAAGGTCACTTATTATTTAGATTTAAACAAACAATAGAAAACATGACTGTAATAATCGGATCTAGAACGATGCCCAATTCTGATTCATACCTATTCTTTTGTCAAATATGAATTGCCTATGTCTATAAGACTATTGTGACTAATGTAATGACACCTATCGTGCCTATGAGACTATTGTGACTGACATAATGAAACCTATCATGCCTATGAGACTATTGGATTGACATAATGGAACCTATCCTGCCTATGAGATTGTTGTGATTGATATGATGGAACTTATCATGTTGTACATCCTATGCCTATGAGACTATTGTGATTGATATAATGGGACTTATCATGTTGTACATCAAAATTAGTGATTCTCTTAAGTCCAATTCTATCTAATATTTATACCTATGGTGTAAATTGCCTAGCTTGTCCATACTTATTGTTGATGTACAACATTTAAACATGATCCTTGAATTGGGTACACCTTTACATTCCTATTTTCCCTTATGTCAATTCTTATGCTCCTTCTCTATCTTTCCTCGTTTTATTTTCTTTTGTGAATACTAAGTTCATTCGGAACTTAGATTGAATCTCGTTGTACGTAGGATTATAATGCGGCAAAATTGGGTATAATTCGATGTAGTAAATTTTGGGCGTAGCAAGTGAATATTGGCATAAATAGACCTAAACATGGACACATTTGACAAATATGTAAAATTGGCTAAAGACGAACATGCCTGGCCTACATTGAGTTGCAATGTAAGACTGCCCGGAACCGCCCGGTACATCCAATGACTGCAACAATATAGATCTAATGTAAGAGATTAGTGCATTAAGCCCAAAAACCCGAGGTTAGATTGAGTTACAGTGCATGACTGTCCGGAACTGCCCAGCACATCCAGCGACCGCAACAATATAGATCTAATGTGAGAGGTTGGTGCTTTAATGAATGAATTAAAGCTAAGGAACAGACAGGCTAAGAATGGTAGAGTTAAGTTAATTAAGGCAACACTTAACCAATACAACATGTTAATTAAACAGATGGGTGGGGTTATGTTAATTTGAGAACACTTAATTGTTATAACATGTTGATTAGGAAACCCTAGTAATGGGGAGCCATTTCAGCAGTAACCCACATAGATGTATCAAGGTATCCTGAACTAGGCAGGGTGGGGCACTATTACTGGGTTGATTATAAGCGGTCAAAAATAGCAGCGGGTGGTGCAGCAGTGTAGGTTCCGGCGGAGTATGGGTGTGCACGTACTCCGGAGTGGATAAAGCAGGCACTAGGCATCGATAATGTACACTATTCATCTAGAATTTGTGTCGGGTTGCTACCATAGGAATTGATACACCATATGGCGGGACCAGCATAGGTATCTACAATCAAGCGGGGCCGAATGACACAAGTAATAAATGCATGCGAGTAGAAGCCGATCGAAAAAAGGATCACTTTGTTATGAACACATTATGGTAGTATAAAGATTCGTTAGTAGGTGCAGAGAAATGGAAATGAGTGCGATAGTATATTCAGTTTATCTTATCTTATGTTATCTTATTGCTATGGTATTGTCCTATGTTCAGTTTATTCATGTCATGATCCTTTTACCTGTTTACATGCTGAATAGTCACTGGACTTACCAGGCTTATGTATGACCCGTTTTCTTTTGCCTTCTTTTCTTCCGTCCCCCCCCCCCCCCCCAGGTTCGCAGGGAGGAAAAACTTCAGCTTAGTGCAGACCTTTTCTAGCTTGAAGAGAGTAGATGTATTGCTTGGATTCTCTTTTCTTGGGCTATGGCTGTGGTTACACTTTTATTGGGGATTTATGCTGCTTTACTTCTGTTTTATGCTTCTTTATGTACTTGGAGTTTTAAATCAAGACAGATGTTTTATTGTAATAATTGAGAAGTTGGGTTTTGAGACAATGCTTGTAATGTTTTGACTGAACCATGTTATTTATGAAATGATTTCAGTTTTCCGCTGTTTATATGTCTGTCTTGTAAATTATCTGTGTCTTTTACCTAAAATGCTTCACCAAAGTTAATGCATTCCCTTTTTTAGTGACCTTAATGGAGGTGGGGTGTTTCAATGCTTGTATTTTATGTGCAACTGTTGTATATAATAGCTGCTTGAGCATACATTATTCTATTGAAATTATTTTGTACCTACAAAATAACTTGTATGTTAATGCTTTATTATTTTGTTATCAATGGACGATGAAGCATGTTGTTGTTCTTTTTTTCTTTTCTTTTTTGATGTTTCGTTGTATTTACTTTTCCTTGGTTTTCCAAGAATGATTAGTTACAATCTGACCAGTGGTATAAATAACACAGCTGACTTTACTCTATTTGACTGGAAAATATTGCAATAATTTCTAAGACACGTCATGAAATCATCTCTGTGTATTATGCCATCCTATAAACATCAAACATCTTAAATTGTCGATGTACAATTAAATTGCAATCACCTCTGCGTATTATGCCATTATCATCATCATCGAACATTTAAAATAGTCGATGTACAATTAAATTGTATGTATACAACATACCTGATTTAACCATCTCACCGAGCTGAGTTAGTGATACATGATTGGACAAATTGTTGCATTTAGTAAAAGCAATATTGTAAGCATTCCAAAATGATGATGTTATCATCATTTCGTCAAGAAAATTATGTAGTCGCAAGATTATGTCGGTATTGATAAATTATGTAGGTGCTTCCCTTTCGCTCGTGTCTGGAATTGTCATCTTCCTCCCCACGTTATCTTCTTTCAATGGCTACTCATTCATAACCGCATCAACACCAATGATCGTATTTATCGCTTCAACAACAATATCGATCCTATTTATGTCCTCTGTAACAGTCATAATGAATCTCTCACTCACCTCTTTTATGAATGTGATTTCTCCTATGCGGTTTGGGCTGCAATCAGCTTCTTCCTTCTTGGTTTTATCCCCACGATTCACTTATTTTTTGAATATTGGCAGCAAAACCCCCTAGACCCTACATTGAATTCTTTAGTGGCTCTCTTTTCCTGGAGTACCTAGTTGGAACGAAATGCTCATATTTTTGGCAGACCAAAGAAACTTCTATTGGGTATTTGTCATCACATCTTGCATCTTTTCGACTCTTGGACAGGATCGACCAGGCCTGCTCGTTTCAGGCTAACTCTGCTATGCCTCATTCGCCTGGTTCACAAGAAAGTAGCACCCAGATCCTGCTCTAATCGGCACAATGCACTTATGCTACCTACTTTACTTTATTTTGGCTTGTAATCTAATAAGTTATGGTATGCTCTGATCTATCTGATGTATAATTTTGTGTTGTAGTAAGCTGGTACTATATACTTTGGCCTTCTTGGCGGAACTTTATGCCACTGGTTGGGCTTGTCAACTAGATATTTATCTAGCTAATTATATCTATACGTAACCGGCTGTGTAGTGCCACGCTACACACCCGTCTTCCTAAAAAAAAAAGATCATAAATTTGCAATAATTATTGATTCCAACCGAAAGTAAATACCACAGAACTTTAGGATATAAAATTTTGAGATGTTGATCACTTCCACTTCCTATGCATACATAGACGTATGTATAAACATACACACAGGACCCTTACTTCAAATATAAATATCATAAAACAACATATAATTAAAAAAAATGCTGCGGCAAAAATAGGAAAGACGACAGATACACTAAACCATCATAAATAAGTAAAATCTGCAATATAAAGAACATGCGTGTTGCATGTAAACAAAGAATGCATGTATCAGATCCAAAGAACACCTGTGCTGCATGTAAACAAAGAATGCATGGATCAGAACTCATCAACTTATTAAAATTAGATCATATATTCTACAAAGCCTCAATGTACTCATAATAGATTAACAGAAAGACAGGATAAAAAATTGAACAAAAATTCAACTTGCTTGTTGTCCACTTTCAACTTGTATCTCATTTATTGAGACTGACTCAACTGATCTATGCCGGTAGCCCTTAACATCCCTGTTTCGCTAATTTGCATGATCATAAGAACTTGAACAATACTTCGTCAGGCTGTAGCTTTATGTAAATCCCCACTGACCGATGAATGGCTCGAGGATAAACAACAAATAAAAACAGCAATAACCATGTAGAATATGAGGAAATAACTTTTACATTCCTTTAAGCAAGCTAACTAATGCAAACAAAACTGGACCCGTGTTTAAAATCAATAACATACGTTGTTACAAAAACACAGTTGTTTCAAATTTTTTATTTCATTATCTCAATTTGATTTAATGTTTAAATATTCAACATTTTTGTCAAAATCGGATATGTGAAAATCAATACTTTGAAGGCACTTCTACATAGTATTTGACTCAATATTCTATTTACGTCAGATCAGTTCTAGTATTTCCACACCACCAGATCTAGCACATCACCAAAAGACTTAGTAACAAGTAAATTTCTATATTAATGCTTATTTTATGTGTACTATATGCTAAAACTTATGAGAAACATTTCTGTTGTGTTCACTTACAGCTATATAGAATCCGTTGGGGTATTACCATAACTACCTTTTGTAGTTAATCATGCACAATCTGGTAACCTTTATTTCGTGCATGCTTATTTGGAATAAAATGTATTCAATGTCATCACCTAAATCACCTAAAGAAAAGAATAATTTAAATTGAATCAACGTTTAAATACACTATTTCAGGGTTTCAATTGATACTGAACTAAAATACCTCAATTTTATTCAAATAATATATATTTTTCAAAAGGATTATTTACCAAAAAAATATTATAATGTTCATGTTACCACATCAAAAATATATGAAATCCGTATTCCAAGATAAAGATAATACTACTTTCACTTTTACTGAACCTTTTTACTTTATTATTATTATTATTTAAAAAAAGCCTTTATCATATGACTTTTTATATGTTTGGTTATTTTAAACCCTTTTATATATATGTATTATTACCATTATTATTTGATTTAATTTTGGGTTCCATATCTGGCCAACCCCAACTTGTTTGGGATACATGGCTTTGTTGTTGTTGTTTTTGTTGGTTACTATAAAATTTGACACAATCAAATTAAAATTTTCAATCGTGGCAATCAAAACCAGGTCATAAATTTAAAGTTATAATCATTAGTTTAAGAAATATTGCATCATGAAATGGAACTAAAATGAAGAATCGATCACAGTTTGGAAAGTGAATGTGCGTCTCCGCTCGACATGTGTTTCATGAACTCCATAGTGCTTACATTTTATTTGTCCCCAACCTTGAAGCATGCATTCTATATAAAATCCAAAATAACTGAGACATGACAAATGAATTACTCATTGTAAATAAGATAACTTGTTATGCAAACACTGAATCCTTGTTTGATGCGATTGGGTTATAATTTTTAGACAAAGAAAAGTGGACATTTCTGTTAGATTTTTTTTATTGACTTTAGAGAGCTATACAGTTTGTTCACAAAACCAATTGGTTTATGTGAACTATAGCCTCTTAGTATTTATCTAGGATCTTAGTTGATTATTTCCCAGTATGGGACTATTATTTTCATCACTCCCCCTTCACGTGTGGCGTATTTTGAGCCATCTACGTGAACATAGTATTTTGGATGGAGTGGGGAACGTATGGCGATTAAGCACATACGTATTTTTTGCATTGGCTCTAGTCCTGAGCTCTGATACCACTGTTGGCATTTTTTTATAACTTTAGAGAGCTATATGGTCTATTTAACCCTACAAAACACAATGCAGAGACTTCTAAAATAACAGTCAAAAAAGGAAGCTTCATCATTTCTTCTTCTCGCTCACACCAGCAGACCTCATCTTTCAGAGGACATTGGACATCACCTCTCTCTTCCTCTTAGCTCTCTTGTGGGTCCCCAACTTTAGCTTCGCGACTTTCAATGGACGCTTATCTTTGCCAACCTTTAGAAGCTCAGTGATCCTCTTTTCATAAGGTGCAAATCCAGCAACTTCCCTAATCAAATTGCTGATGAAGGTTGTCCTCTTGCTAGACTTCCCTTTTCTGCTGGAAGGTCTAACAGGTAGTTCCCTCTTAGTATTTATCTAGGATCTTAGTTGATTATTTCCCAATGTGGGACTATTATTTTCATCAATTTCTTAAGATATCAATTTTTGTGTCATACTAGAAGTTAACAAAAATATTCATATCATACTACACTAAATGTTTATTAGGTACTTTAATGTTGTAAAATATCACCAACCTTTGCACTGGAATGGCATACAGTCGCATTTGACCTCGTAAGCTTTAAATGGCTTCTCAGTTGCAGCTGTAACTTTAGTTCATGACTGTTGTGCTTTGCATTACTATCTTAGCACTCAACAGGACCCATTAGCAAGATGTAGCCCTTTTCCATTCTATTGCACCTCCCGAACAGCAGTTTTAGATCCTCTTTTCTTTAGACCTCCCAACAACAGTATCTCCCGTAGTCGTTACTTTGAATGACTGCCAAATACCTATGAATTTAATGGTCGGAAGATATTGTCAATAAAAATGTAATAATAATTTCGTTCTCATTACATTTTATATATGTAGTTCACTATTATCAGGTAATCGAACTCATAACCCAACACATGTTATTCTTGAATGGTAGATGAATGAAATGAACCATGATACATGTAATATCTACAAATAACAACAATTTGTACTAAGCAACCTTAGCTGCAATCCAGTCCACACTAATCTAGTAAAGGCCCATTGAACTTGGCCAAGAAAGGATTGAGGATTGATGCTAGAAGAATCGACCACACGATGATAATGGTAGGCATTCTTTTGTTTCTACGAACTTAACCTTTGAGGAAAGGGTATAAATGAACATTCACCCAAAAAAAACCAGACAGATGCCTACATGTTTCATAACTATTGTTTATGGCATTGGAAATGCCAGCGGCCACCCTGGTTAGCTTGAATAACAGTAATGTTGTGGGTTAAGTGAGCAATGTGGTCCATCTGAAAGTATATAGGTCAAAGATGTCTTCATCATCTCCTGGATTTGAAGTAACTATAAAATTGGTGTTTACTCCAGCAAGTACTTTTAGAAGTCCCTAAAAAACTACAAATAAGTGAGAAGAAAATCCTCCTATAACCCAAAATTGCTCGCTTCTCCACCAATCATATATGGTTACTCCACTCGATCTCATTTCTAGGATATCAGCTGCAAAAATGCATATGAAGAGCGTCATAAACCACAAACTTTCCGCATTGCTCAACTCAGGAGTGACGAACTTACTAGTAAGCAGGAAAACAACGGGCAAAGTACAGTAAGCAAGAAAAGGCATAGATGTCAAAAGAATAAACCACTGAATTGATACACGATGGTCTTTCCAGCCATTTCAATCCACCACCATAACCATACCAAAAAGGGCAATGTCGTGATAGCAATATTTCCACAGAACCCAAAGCCCATCGAAGAATTGGACGTAGACGATCTGAAAGATTGAGTGGAGCAAATCCTTTAAAAGCAGGCCATGAAGGAATACAAAATATCTGATATCCATCCATGGTAGTGCATTTTGAAACCAGTTAGGATTAATAGAAATTGAAGAATATCTTGTATTATTGCTTATTGTAATGGAACAGAATGTTATAATACATGGTAACGTTTGCTATATATAGACATATAGTAATAATATTGAGCGGAAATGTAATGGGCTGTAAGCCCAAGCCTATAAAGTAATAAGTGACATAAAACTCTCGTATACAACGTCATCGGTTTTATTACCCACCCTCAATTCTATCTAGGGTTTGCTCTTTCCCTTTTGCGTCGCCACTCCGATCAATCTTTATCTCACTTCTGAATTTAACAAAGTTCTTCACTGAAAGCAGCTTTGTGAGGGCGTCAGCCTTCTGAAATTGAGCTGGAAAATGGTTCACGTCCAATTTACCAAAGGTTGTTTGCTCACGAATGAAATATAGGTCAATTTCGATGTGCTTTGTGCGAGCGTGCTGGATTGGGTTAGCTGAGAGAGATACAGTGCTCAGATTGTCACACCAGACCACCGGTCTTCTGTTGGGAAGAAACCCTAGCTCTCTGAGAAGGGAATTTATCCACATAACTTCTGCGGTGGCGCTTTCTAACGATCAATATTCTGATTTAGTGCTAGAACGAGAGATGGTTGGTTGCTTCTTCGAGCACCAGGAGACGGGATTTGAGCCCATGAACACACAGTATCCAGATGTCGATCTACGGTCATCTGCATCTGATGCCCAGTCTGAATCACTGTAAGCTTGTATGTTTAATTCTTGTTGCTTGTCAGTTTAATCCCATAGTTGATAATGCCACTGAGATAACGTAGAATCCTTTTCATGGCTGTCCAATGTTCATTGAGAGGTGCTTGCATGAACTGACAAACTTTATTCACACTATAACAAATGTCTGATCTAGTTACAGTTAAATATTGCAATGCACCAACTATGCTTCTGTATTCTCTGATATTCTGTATAGCTTCTCCTTTGTTTTTGGATAATTTTAGATTACTAATCATAGGGGTTGGCATAGGTTTGGCTTTGCCCAACTTGGCTTTAACAAGTAATTCTGAAATGTACTTGCTTTGAGATAACATGACCTCATTTTTAGAGTCCTGAATGACTTGAATCCCTAGAAAATAATTTAATCTTCCCAAGTCTTTGATGGAGAAAGTTTGATTTAAGTAATCCACTATGTAACACCCCGCCTCCGCTAGGGTCACTCGCAAAGGAATGCGCTAGCTTTAGAGGGGCATTATTGGTAAACATGCACAGAAATATCACAAGACAGAACATATAAAATAGCGGAAGTAAAATCAAATTTTCATAACATGAATAAATAAGGTCTAAAGCCTTTTACATCAGAGTACAACAAAACCTGTCTTGCAATAGTAAAGAAGCATAAAGACTTTTTAATAAATTATTCCCCAAGTAAAAACAGTAAAGTAGCCATAGCCAAGAGAAGTCCAAGCCATTCATGATGACCTTCAAGCAGAAGAAGTCCGAACTA
Source organism: Allium sativum (assembly GCA_030737875.1). NCBI lineage: Eukaryota > Viridiplantae > Streptophyta > Magnoliopsida > Asparagales > Amaryllidaceae > Allium > Allium sativum. The sequence goes on along the minus strand of CM060922.1, from coordinate 929,230,291 downwards.
AACTGCATTGTTTCCTCCCTGTAACCTGGGGGGGAACGGAAGAAAAGAGGCGAAACAAAACGGGTCAGTCAAAAAGACTGGTAAGTCCTATCTACTTCCAGCATAAAAACAGATAAAGGTGACATGACATGCATAAACTGAAAGTAAACATGGTGATGATGACAAGATAGATGCTAAGCCAGGATAATAGGATGAATTACCGTACCCAGATAAACCTAGGTGTCATGATAAATTACGATGTCAAAGTAAAACAAGGTATTACATCGTCAGGTTTCCATCAAGTATAACATTCCAAGGTATCCCTCAAGTCTAACATCCCCGAGCTCTATCTGTATATACTCTATATCTACCATACTAGTATCTTTCCCCGTACATGTGTTAACCATGAATAACCCTTACTCAACCGTTCGTATAATGGTCCATGTTAACCTAATGTAAGTCTCTAAACTCGTATGTTTCCTTCTATGTATATGTTCAGTCCCTTGCCGTACACTGCACGGGCTTTCCCATGAGATCCCACTTTAACGTAGTTCTATGACCCTTAAGGTCGTTTTGGACTGTCACCCTATCTTTAACTAAGGTCTTTCAACATGGATCATTGTTTGTACAACTAGGACTTACGCCACCTAGGACCGCTAGGGATTATGCTTACCTATCTCACGTTTTCGTATTTCGGTTTGGGTTCAACCACCTGGGGATACTAGGGATTACGCTAACCCTCAACCACGCCCTTTTTCCCACGCATTCATCGTCAATCGTTTTTCTATGACTGTATGCACATGTATCACTATGTGCCACCCGAGTCCTGTCACAGGGCTAATCAAGAAGTACAGGACTCGGTCGGGAGCTTTCAATTTATCTGCCGATGCAGATGCTAAGGTCTGCTTTCTACACGTGGCTATGGTCCCACGAGACCCCTCCCTCAACTAGCGAAAGGCAACACAAGAGAAAATCTTGCCTGAGAACTACACTCCGGCCAGCCCACATCCTACGGCCTACCTCACCCATAATTAGATAGCAATTATGGTCTGTTGGGTGTTCCCTGCCTTTCCGTACGTACATGCTTGACCCAAGATGGTAGATGATCGACGAACTTGCTATCTCGGGCACTACCATGTATTCGTCGACTCACTGCTATCCATCCCAGTCTTTAGGTCGCTCGCATAGCAACCAAGGCATACTCTTGGTTCTTCTAACGCAGACCTTAACCTCTCGTGAGCCTAGTATAATGACCTGGCAGCTCACAGAGGGATACCAAGAATATCCTCACGTTCCCCGAAGCCGCTGCTTCGTTACCCAGTTCGCTGGAGCCTTTATCTAAATCAGATAGCCTGCTCCTACACGTATACTTAAACGATGACCTACCGTATCGGGTTACTCATCTATCTAAGAAGTGGTCCAAATTTCCTTGACTAAGGATTATTACTTAGCTTCCCTTCACTAAGGTTTACCACTTAGCCTTATTTCCATTATCCTTGTTAACTATGGTCGTTTACCCAATCCTCCGAATTGGGGTTTGTCTAATGGGTTAAGTGTCACTTCAGAAAATTTACTTAACCTTATCAAGTTATCGTGTTGGATTGATCAAGTGTTCGTTAACTTAATCCCGTCCATTAGTCGTATAAAAATGGTCAAGTGTCATTAGGCAAATCAAGTTACTTAACCTACCCAACCTTGTCATGTTTTGTTAAGTATCATTAGCCTAACCAATTTACTTAACCCATTTGTCCATGTCATATTTGGTTAAGAGTCATTAATCAAATTAACTTAACCCTATCATGTGGCATTAATTACTTAATGCACCCAACCTCTCACATTAGACTTTGTTGTGGTTACTAGTTAAGCCGGTCGGTTCCGGGTAGCTTTACACCACAACTTGGTCTAACCTCGGGTTCAAGCACAACATGACCAACTTCTCACATTGGGTCCTATTGTTTGCAACTACTAGTTAGGCCGGTCGGTTCCGGGTAGTTTTATGTTGCAAACTCAACCCAACCTCGAGTTGGCCACTTTCATGTTTAGTCTAGTGTCATGTTCATATTCAAGCTTCAAGCAATTGGGTAGACCTAACTTAATAGGTGAATTCCCAATGGGTAGACCTAACTTAATAGGTAAATTCCCAAGCTTATGTTTTTATGTATACTTACATGTCAACTTCCATGTTATAATTCAAGTAATGTTTTCAAGTATAAACACATGTCATATTTAACGTTACACGTTGTCATGTTTATACCCATTTACCCAAATCATGGTTCATGTCAAGTTTAGCTCGCCTATCGTGTTTTCATGTAACTTCAAGTTAAGTTTTTCATGCTATATTCACGCTTGTCTAACCTCAACCCAAATCGTGTTCCAAAGCAAGAATGGACGAGTCACATCGTAGAGATACTATGCTACACAATGACCCCAACCATGCATAGTATCATGAGGGTTTGGTTTTAAACATGCATAAGTTCATAAAGGTTTGGCCACAAGCATGCATAACATGAAAAGAAAAAGGGAATTGGCCATAAGTATGCATAATGTCATAAAGGATTTGGCCACAAACTTGCATGTTATCATTAGGGGTTCGGGTTCATAAACATGCATAAGCCCCAAAATCTAATCTTAGCCAATGTTTCACAAGTAAAAATGGTTCCTAAAGGTTCATGCTAGCATTTCATGCATAAAGATCCAAACTTGCAAGTTAAACTAGGTTATGCATAGCATGAGAGGCATGATTAAGTCACTCACATGGCCTAAAACCATAAACATGAACACAAGAGGCAAGGTAAGGTTCATATAGGTTCGCATAATCGTGTTTAGCCTCATTTTATCCCATGTCATTATCAAAACTACCGTTACCATCTAAAAGTAGCTAGAACTTACATAGTTAGGCCTAGGGAAAGGAGCATGAATCATCTTGGCTAAGAAAGGTGCCTCCTTTGTTGAAGAATCGTCATGGAACTCGCATAGCAACGTTGATCTTCCTTCCATTTGGTGTAGCTAGCTTGCACCACTTGATTTGAACCCGATTTGAGTGCTTAGGCTTTAGGAAAAGGGGATGGAGGCCATGATCACTTGGCATTTGGGCAGCACTTCGTGGAGAGGATGAGTTATGAGGGTTTAGGGTAGCCTTAGGGGTGTTTTTATAGAGATTAGGGTGTGTTTTAGACCATAGGATTAGATCTAGGATAGATTAGGACCATCAGATCTCGGAAGCTTCCAGAACCAGCCCAAGAACAAGGCCAGGTGAGACAAGCAGGTGCGCCAGGCAATTTGCCCCAGCCACCCCCTGTCGATAGGCAAGTCGACAGGGCTGTCGACTTGGTCTGGGCCCAAGTCGACAGGCCTGTCGACAGCCCTGTCGACATGGCCTAGGCGGGGAAACTTCCCGCCTAGCCCCAGATATGGTTTTCAAACCTATTTCCAAATTTCAAATTTTCAGAAATCTTCTTTGGGCCTTTAACGGGTCATACGGACTCCGATTCTCGAAAACTCGGACTCTATTTCGCGTATTTTTCCGAGACGAACGCAATGGCGAATCCCGTTTACCCTAGTTCTAGAAGTATAAACAGAATATCTTTTATCTTCATGCTTCACTGGTTTATATGCTTTGCGTATCATCGTATACGTATGTAAATTTCTTACTTTTAAAATGTAAAAATACGGGGTGTCACATCCTCCCACCCTTAAAGAATTTCGTCCCCGAAATTCAATAGTAGTAGGATTTATGTCCCCATATTAGCATCTAGAAGTGTTCAGCCAATTGTTGCAAACATGTGCAAAAGTGAATCACATTGTAGAAAAATATGTATGCCTAACTTGTGGTACCACCTACATGAATGCAATTTCTTAAAAATTTCTTTTTTAAACCATGATGCTCTCATCCTAAATATACTTGCAGTTCTATATGAATGCAAAAATTTGAAAAAGTAATTTCATCCAAATTTTCCCACACCCTTATAAAATAAGAGTGAAGTTCATCCAATTTGAGCATCCAAAATCCTACCATCCATTATTAATTTAGAAAAATCTAATTTTCTAAAATTTTTTATGTAACGGAGAGATATCCCGTTTTGTTGTTTTCATTGTTCTTCGTTATCAGACATTATCGTTCAATATTTCATAATTACATTAGACACAACAAATTGCGTAAACAAACAACGTACAAACTTTATTAAGATAGTTTCAGTACATCGTTACAACTAGACAACAAAAGAAACAGCTAAACAATACTGAAATAAAATACTATCCTACGGGTAACTGATAGAAGTCAACCCTGATGGAAATAGCTACGGATGAGCTCCTCTAAGCTATCAAGCCTCTCTTCATGTCGTCGGTTCCCTTTCCTAAGTTCTAACTGTAGGTCTTGCATCCCAGCCCCCAGCTGATCATAAGAGGAACTCATATCCTGAAGCATCTGCTGCTGTGTCTGAGCCATGGCTACCTGTGACTCCAGTGTCTGCTGTTGTGACCTCATAATATCCTGGTGGCTCCTCATCAAGCGAGCCTGCTGCTGTGAAACATATCTCAGCTCAGTCCTCCAGTCTGGATCCCTAGTAGCCCATGGATCCCAGGCACCTGTATCCGGAGCCCCCTGTGCCGGGGCCTGATAAGGCCAGGCTCCATCCCCAGCCTGCTCACCCTCGTGCTGTGGTGCCTGATGGGGCCCCTCAAACTGTCCAAATTGACCATTATGCGGCTCCTCCTCTTGCTCCTCCTCCTCGTCACCCTCATCCTCTTCCTCATCTAATCCCTCATGCTCCATAGGTTGTGGCTCCTCTTGCAGCTCATGCATATTTATACTCATTCTCCCTAGTGCAGCTTCAGTGATGATAACAGAGGGATGGTTAGAAAGTGTCACATAATCCTCATCATGCAAATCCACCCCGAACCAGCAGAAAACTATGGTCCATAAGTTCCCAAAACAAATATTGGAGTGCCTTGCTCCCCTAAAGATCTGGTACTGCTGTAAGATGGTTCTTGCCCAGTTTATTTGTATGCCCCCAAAAATAGCATAAGTAGCGGCCTTAACAACTACTGGGACTCTGTCAAACCCATGATTCTGCCCCGCAATATTAAATTGCAATATTCTGATCACAAACCTAGCTAGGGGGCGCAAATGTGTACTATCCCATTGCCTATCAAGTCCATTAAAAAAAATCCTACCCCACACATTCAAATCATCCATCTCCAGATCATTTATATCGAGTCCCGTACCCCGGATATTCAAAATTTCCCCAAATTGGACCTCATTCATAAATATATGGGTACCCTTAACCCATGAACTATAGGTTATCAACCCGTTATCATCCACATCAATTTGCAAACGAGCATCAAAAAGTCTTACCATACGCTTGTAGCCTCTCCTCTCGGCTGTGTGCGTATCCAGAATATGAATAAGAACCGCATTAACAAACAAACTTTCCACGGCGGTTCCCGCAAAGTCCGCAAACCTCACGGGTCGGCCTAAAAGCAAATTCCTAGTGGCAAGCTGCATGTAGTGCTCAACTATCCCTGGTTGCTCGTCACACCACTCGACCTCTTGCGCGGTTAATTGTGGGTAAAGCTCGTAGGGATTGGGTTGATTGGCCATGGTGATTTAAACACGAATTGGAAGAGGGGAACTATAGATCCGGATGGAGAGGGTCTCTAGCTTCGATTTATGATTAATTTTATGAAGAACGGTGGAGAAACGAGGTGATGGGAGGTGGTGGAATTGGTGAATTTTCGGTTTTGGTGGCTGGGAGGGAAGGAGAAAAGGATTGGGTTTATGAGCTGAAGCTATCGGCCTTCGGGCTTATATATTTTTTTGACCTGCAGGCGCCTCGTGTCGACAGCCCTGTCGACAGGGGGGGTAAGTCGACAGGCCTGTCGACTGGCCCTCTTATTATTATATTTTTTTTTTCCTTTTACTTGCCCTGCCATCCTTCCATTACCTTACTTCCTCCTAACTCAACTCCATTTTCTCGAGAACTATTTCCCCCCCATCATAAAGAAAACACTTTTCTAACTCAAAAACTACTTGTAACCAAAGCCAACGTGACTACCGATGGGAGAGAGAAGGGAAAAGAGGATTCAACTAGTAAAACAAGGACATTGCTAATGGCTTTTGGGGAATAACTTTTAAAACAAAGTTTTTCTAAAAAAATGCGTCTTTGTAAATGGTTTTTTTTTTCTTTCAAAAATTTCAGAAGGTTGTTTCTAATCTTTTGCCCAGCCTGGTAACCTTCTGCTCTGATACCAAATGTAACACCCCGCCTCCGCTAGGGTCACTCGCAAAGGAATGCGCTAGCTTTAGAGGGGCATTATTGGTAAACATGCACAGAAATATCACAAGACAGAACATATAAAATAGCGGAAGTAAAATCAAATTTTCATAACATGAATAAATAAGGTCTAAAGCCTTTTACATCAGAGTACAACAAAACCTGTCTTGCAATAGTAAAGAAGCATAAAGACTTTTTAATAAATTATTCCCCAAGTAAAAACAGTAAAGTAGCCATAGCCAAGAGAAGTCCAAGCCATTCATGATGACCTTCAAGCAGAAGAAGTCCGAACTAAACTGCACTGTTTCCTCCCTATAACCTGGGGGGAAACGGAAGAAAAGGGGCGAAACAAAACGGGTCAGTCAAAAAGACTGGTAAGTCCTATCTACTTCCAGCATAAAAACAGATAAAGGTGACATGACATGCATAAACTGAAAGTAAACATGGTGATGATGACAAGATAGATGCTAAGCCAGGATAATAGGATGAATTACCGTACCCAGATAAACCTAGGTGTCATGATAAATTACGATGTCAAAGTAAAACAAGGTATTACATCGTCAGGTTTCCATCAAGTATAACATTCTAAGGTATCCCTCAAGTCTAACATCCCCGAGCTCTATCTGTATATACTCTATATCTACCATACTAGTATCTTTCCCCGTACATGTGTTAACCATGAATAACCCTTACTCAACCGTTCGTATAATGGTCCATGTTAACCTAATGTAAGTCTCTAAACTCGTATGTTTCCTTCTATGTATATGTTCAGTCCCTTGCCGTACACCGCACGGGCTTTCCCATGAGATCCCACTTTAACGTAGTTCTATGACCCTTAAGGTCGTTTTGGACTGTCACCCTATCTTTAACTAAGTTCTTTCAACATGGATCATTGTTTGTACAACTAGGACTTACGCCACCTAGGACCGCTAGGGATTATGCTTACCTATCTCACGTTTTCGTATTTCGGTTTAGGTTCAACCACCTAGGGATACTAGGGATTACGCTAACCCTCAACCACGCCCTTTTTCCCACGCATTCATCGTCAATCGTTTTTCTATGACTGTATGCACATGTATCACTATGTGCCACCCGAGTCCTGTCACAGGGCTAATCAAGAAGTACAGGACTCGGTCGGGAGCTTTCAATTTATCTGCCGATGCAGATGCTAAGGTCTACTTTCTACACGTGGCTATGGTCCCACGAGACCCCTCCCTCAACTAGCGAAAGGCAACACAAGAGAAAATCTTGCCTGAGAACTACACTCCGGCCAGCCCACATCCTACGGCCTACCTCACCCATAATTAGATAGCAATTATGGTCTGTTGGGTGTTCCCTTCCTTTCCGTACGTACACGCTTGACTCAAGATGGTAGATGATCGACGAACTTGCTATCTCGGGCACTACCATGTATTCGTCGACTCACTGCTATCCATCCCAGTCTTTAGGTCGCTCGCATAGCAACCAAGGCATACTCTTGGTTCTTCTAACGCAGACCTTAACCTCTCGTGAGCCTAGTATAATGACCTGGCAGCTCACAGAGGGATACCAAGAATATCCTCACGTTCCCCGAAGCCGCTGCTTCGTTACCCAGTTCGCTGGAGCCTTTATCTAAATCAGATAGCCTGCTCCTACACGTATACTTAAACGATGACCTACCGTATCGGGTTACTCATCTATCTAAGAAGTGGTCCAAATTTCCTTGACTAAGGATTATTACTTAGCTTCCCTTAACTAAGGTTTACCACTTAGCCTTATTTCCATTATCCTTGTTAACTATGGTCGTTTACCCAATCCTCCGAATTGGGGTTTGTCTAATGGGTTAAGTGTCACTTCAGAAAATTTACTTAACCTTATCAAGTTATCGTGTTGGATTGATCAAGTGTTCGTTAACTTAATCCCGTCCATTAGTCGTATAAAAATGGTCAAGTGTCATTAGGCAAATCAAGTTACTTAACCTACCCAACCTTGTCATGTTTTGTTAAGTATCATTAGCCTAACCAATTTACTTAACCCATTTGTCCATGTCATATTTGGTTAAGAGTCATTAATCAAATTAACTTAACCCTATCATGTGGCATTAATTACTTAATGCACCCAACCTCTCACATTAGACTTTGTTGTGGTTACTAGTTAAGCCGGTCGGTTCCGGGTAGCTTTACACCACAACTTGGTCTAACCTCGGGTTCAAGCACAACATGACCAACTTCTCACATTGGGTCCTATTGTTTGCAACTACTAGTTAGGCCGGTCGGTTCCGGGTAGTTTTATGTTGCAAACTCAACCCAACCTCGATTTGGCCACTTTCATGTTTAGTCTAGTGTCATGTTCATATTCAAGCTTCAAGCAATTGGGTAGACCTAACTTAATAGGTGAATTCCCAATGGGTAGACCTAACTTAATAGGTAAATTCCCAAGCTTATGTTTTTATGTATACTTACATGTCAACTTCCATGTTATAATTCAAGTCATGTTTTCAAGTATAAACACATGTCATATTTAACGTTACACGTTGTCATGTTTATACCCATTTACCCAAATCATGGTTCATGTCAAGTTTAGCTCGCCTATCGTGTTTTCATGTAACTTCAAGTTAAGCTTTTCATGCTATATTCACGCTTGTCTAACCTCAACCCAAATCGTGTTCCAACGCAAGAATGGACGAGTCACATCGTAGAGATACTATGCTACACAATGACCCCAACCATGCATAGTATCATGAGGGTTTGGTTTTAAACATGCATAAGTTCATAAAGGTTTGGCCACAAGCATGCATAACATGAAAAGAAAAAGGGAATTGGCCATAAGTATGCATAATGTCATAAAGGATTTGGCCACAAACTTGCATGTTATCATTAGGGGTTTGGGTTCATAAACATGCATAAGCCCCAAAATCTAATCTTAGCCAATGTTTCACAAGTAAAAATGGTTCCTAAAGGTTCATGCTAGCATTTCATGCATAAAGATCCAAACTTGCAAGTTAAACTAGGTTATGCATAGCATGAGAGGCATGATTAAGTCACTCACATGGCCTAAAACCATAAACATGAACACAAGAGGCAAGGTAAGGTTCATATAGGTTCGCATAATCGTGTTTAGCCTCATTTTATCCCATGTCATTATCAAAACTACCGTTACCATCTAAAAGTAGCTAGAACTTACATAGTTAGGCCTAGGGAAAGGAGCATGAATCATCTTGGCTAAGAAAGGTGCCTCCTTTGTTGAAGAATCGTCATGGAACTCGCATAGCAACGTTGATCTTCCTTCCATTTGGTGTAGCTAGCTTGCACCACTTGATTTGAACCCGATTTGAGTGCTTAGGCTTTAGGAAAAGGGGATGGAGGCCATGATCACTTGGCATTTGGGCAGCACTTCGTGGAGAGGGTGAGTTATGAGGGTTTAGGGTATCCTTAGGGGTGTTTTTATAGAGATTAGGGTGTGTTTTAGACCATAGGATTAGATCTAGGATAGATTAGGACCATCAGGTCTCGGAAGCTTCCAGAACCAGCCCAAGAACAAGGCCAGGTGAGACAAGCAAGTGCGCCAGGCAATTTGCCCCGGCCACCCCCTGTCGACAGGCAAGTCGACAGGGCTGTCGACTTGGTCTGGGCCCAAGTCGACAGGCCTGTCGACAGCCCTGTCGACATGGCCTAGGCGGGGAAACTTCCCGCCTAGCCCCAGATCTGGTTTTCAAACCTATTTCCGAATTTCAAATTTTCAGAAATCTTCTTTGGGCCTTTAACGGGTCATACGGACTCCGATTCTCGAAAACTCGGACTCTATTCCGCGTATTTTACCGAGACGAACGCAATGGTGAATCCCGTTTACCCTAATTCTATAAGTATAAACAGAATATATTTTATCTTCATGCTTCACTGGTTTATATGCTTTGCGTATCATCGTATACGTATGTAAATTTCTTACTTTTAAAATGTAAAAATACGGGGTGTCACACACTATCTTGTTGATCTCTGTTTAATTGCTGCCTGTGATTAGAATATCATCCACATAGACTAGTATAAATGTGACATCAGACCCATTTCTTTTGATATGAAGTGAATTGTCTGACTTAGTAGTAGTGAACCCCAACTTCATGACTGTGTCTTTTAAGTTTGTCATACCAGACTCTTAATGCTTGCTTTAACCCATTAATGGCTTTGTTTAGTTTACACACAAGGTTCATGTTATGAGCAGTTATATAACCATCTGGCTGTTCCATATATATATATATCCTCTTGTAGATCTCCATTCGGGAATGCATTGCAAACATCAAATTGTCCTATGCACCAATGTTTATGTAAGGCAATGCATATAATTATTCTTATAGTAGTGTGTTTAACCACTGGGGAAAAAGTCTCTTTGAATTCAAAACCATATTCCTGTGTATACCCCTTTGCCACCAGTCTGTCCTTGTGTTTTTGTATGCTTCCATCTACTGCCTTCTTCAATCTGTAGGTCCACTTGCACCCTATGATATTCTAATGATCTGCTGCAGTGACTAGACTCCATGTTTTATTTTTGATTAGGGCTGCATATTCTTCATCCATAGCATTTTTCCAATGTTGACATGTTATGGCTTCATTGAAGTTGGTAGGTTCTCTGTTACTCATGGTTGTAGTGAATATTTATTGTTTGAAGATCCCATGTTTAGCTCTTGTCATCATGTGGTGCTTGTTTTGGTCATGTTGTTCATCATCACTGCTTGAACTTGTAGTTGTGTTGTTATTCCCATTAATTGCTTCCATGCCAGTGTTTTCATTATTGTCAGTACTGTAGTTGGCATCACCTTCTCCAATTATTGAATTGTCTGGACTGTAGTCAGTTCTGGTGCTGGGTATACTTTTTGTGTCCTTTTCTTCATGAAATTCATGTTGTTTGTTGTTGAACACCCTTTCTTCAACTAACTCTGGTGGTGCTACAATATATCTGTCATTATGAACAATTCTTTTGGTAGTTTTAGTATCCTTTTCTACGAAAGGAAATTTGTGTTCGTCAAACACCACATGTCTAGAGATATATAACTTCCCATCACTGCTCAAGCACTTGTAACCTTTCTGGTTCTCTGCATAACCAAGAAATGTATAGGCACTTGACCTTAAATTTAACTTGTGTTTATTATATGGCCTTAAGCAAGGAAAACATAGGCAACCAAAACCTTTTAATATATGATAATCTGGTTTCACACCATGCATCATTTCATATGGACTTTTGTATTTTAAGATTTTGGTAAGCATTCTATTTATTAAGTAAACTGATGTCATAAAGACTTCTGACCAGAATTTTAATGGTATAGAGGACTGTGACATCAATGTAAACCCAGTTTCAACAATGTGCCTATGTTTTCTACCAACAAGTCCATTTTGTTCTAATGTGTGTGGTTAGGTCATTCTGTGTAATATTCCTTTATTCTTGAAGAATTTCTTTAGTAGCATAAACTCACATCCACCATCAATCTGCATGGTTTTAACAGTGCAGTCCGTTTGCTTCTCAACAAGTGTTACAAACTGTACTATCGTTTCATATGCATCTGATTTATTTTTAAGTAGATATATCCATGTATACCTAGTAAATGCATCAACAAAGGAGAGATGATACCTGTATCCATGATCTGTTTTGACTGGAGAGGGACCCTATAGGTCTACAGCAATGAGCTCAAGTGGCTTGCTATACTTTGTATCTGACCCAATGAAGGGCAATTTATGGCTTTTGCCAATTTTGCCATGTTTGCATATATAATTATCAGGTACATATTTGCAATCAATTTTATTTTCATTCAAAACATGCTTAACAGTTTTAATATTTGGATGTCCCAATTTACAATGTCATTAATCAAAAAATTTATACATTCTTATCAGTAACAGATTCAATATTATAGCACTGGGTTCCAAAATCAGTGGCATGTCTTGACTTCAAGTTCTTGAATTTGTAAAGCCCCTTATCCAAACTACCCTGTAGTAATATATTTTTATTTTGTAAGTCTCTAACAAGGCAGTAGCTTGGGTGAAACTCAAAGTATACCTCATTATCATTAGCAAATTGTGAAACACTGATCAGATTTTTCTTAATCTTAGGTACTCTAAGTAAATTGTTTAAATAGAGTTCCCTTTTTCCTTTGATATAACCACATCCTACATGTCATATACTAACAGTTTCACCATTACCCATTAAAACAGAACACGTACCTGAGTAGCTTTTGTTGCCCAGATTTAGATTATGTAAGTTGTTGGTGACATGATTGGTTGTTCCAAAATCTGGGTACCAGTCATCTAGTTTTATATCATCAAATTTGTTGCAATAATTATTAGTTGAACCTTGTGACTGCATTCGTGACCCTTCAGCATTGGTTCTTTGTTGACCCATTTGAGTGACATTAGGTGTTCTCTGTTTTTGCTGATTTACATTGAACTCTGTGTTAAACCTGAAATAACACTTGCTTGCAACATGTTCAAATTTTTCACAAATTTGGCAATTAACTCTATTATTATTGTTGAATCTACCTCCTCTTCCTCTACCTCTTTGTCCTGCATTACCTCTGAATGCCTGATTTTCTTGTTTGTTGTTTTGACCAGAATTTGCTTTTTGCTAACCTTTGTTTCTTGCTGTGGAGGCATAGTTGACAGTCAACTCTTACTTCATGTGCAAGAAGAGATGAATGCACATATTACAAGTCAGGTACTGTCTTTTGTGAGGCTATAAATGTCACAATTGATTCATAATCTTCATCTAGTCCTCCAGTAATATAAAGAACTTGCTCACTTTCACTAATCATATGTCCAGTTGAATTTAACTTGTCACACAGAGTCTTTACTTTGGATAATTATTCACTCATAGGCATTTCATCTTTTCTGATACACTGTAATTGTCTTCTGTACAGCATTACCCTTGCTGCTGACTGTGCACTGAAAACTTGTTCAACAGTATTGCATACAGCAAAAGATGTGTTGCACCTATTACTCTTAATAACATGTTTGCACTAATAGATGAAATTAACCATGATACAAGAAGGCTATCTTGTTTTTGAAATCTCAGGTAGTCTTCATTACTAACCAAATTTCCATCTTTATCATGGATCATAACAGGTGGGATCAATACTGTCCTTTGAAATCAAGAAGACCATATCCTCTTAACGCAGCCTCAACTTGAAATTTCCAAAGCATGTAATTATCCTCATCTAATAGGATGGTGATTATGTGGCTTTTGGGTTTAATCAGTTGAAAGCTTGGCGTTGAGGGTATGGTTGGTGGTGGATTGGTGCCTGAATTGGCTGAACTGAGCGTTGCTTCATTAGTTCCAGCCATTTGGTGGTCTAGAAAAGCTATTTCTGAAGATAAGAGGATTCTTGAATGGCAAAACCACTATTAAGTGTCGACTGCAACCAGATTTTCTATCAGGAATGCTGTATAACAGACAAGAAAGGGATTCTTGGATGGAAAAATCACTAGAATTGATGATTTATGCAACCAGATCTCACGCCAAATGATGACTTAAAAGTCAGATGGCTGGAATTGCAGCCAAGAACGTAGAAGATGATGAAAATACTCTGATTCTACCTCTTGGAGAGGCAATACTCAATTAGATGCAACTGAAAAGAACAGTTCCTAATCGGAGAGGGCTATAATCTCCAGTGATGAAGATTATCTGAGGAGAACGAATACAATTGCATCTTCTCTCTCGAGTTTGCAATCTGAAAATTAATGCCGTTAGGCTAGTAGCTCTGATACCATAATAGAAATTGAAGAATACCTTGTATTATTGCTTATTGTAATGGAACAGAATGTTATAATACATGGTAACGTTTGCTATATATAGACATATAGCAATAATATTGAGCAGAAATGTAATGGGCTGTAAGCCCAAGCCCATAAAGTAATAAGTGACATAAAACTCTCGTATACAATGTCATCGGTTTTATTAAGGATATCTTCAGTAACTGAACTGTAGATCCATCCAACCTTTTTTCCCCAGTCAGTTTTATCTTCATAGTCACAGCCAATTACGTGAATAGCTACTTTTAGTAGAGATGTTGGTGAAGCACTCTTCAATATTCCATTGTCATCTAGAAGGATATACACAACAAAAAACAGGAGACTGCCAAAATTTATTTTCCAAATTATAGTAAGACATAAATGGTATCTTGTTCTCTTTAAATCCCTCTAAAGATATGGCAGAGGTTTAATCACTGATTCAGCCAAAAAAAAAATCTTTTTGTTCACTTGCTTTCTCTTTGTGTTCTTTTTCTTTGTTCTTGAACAGCAACAGCCACAGTACACCCACTGTGGCAAACAAATGCAAGTTCTTGTTGGGCTATTTTTGACTTTGGGACATCACTACATTTGATTTCCTCTTATTTGATCGTTATATTAATGAATGAATATATATATATCATTATCTAATTACTAATTAGTACGGTACTTATGTATAGACTTACATTTGTAATTACTAAAATATAGTGTTGTCCACTAAAAGGGTCCACTTCTCCATTTAAAAAATAGCTAGCTCACAGAAGGCACATGATTCAGTCTTGAACCTGATGTAAACCAAAGCATAAAAGAACAACATAGGAATACATTAAAAAAAGTGACAATGAAAATGTTGTTTCTTCTTGTAAAATAAGAAACTAAGTAGCCAAGCCTTGATGCTAAAACAGAAGGAAATCAAAAGATTGAACATGAGATTAAGAGAAGCTTCTTACATAATAAACTGTAAAACCGTTTCTTCTTTTTAAATAAAGAAATGATTATGTTAAACTAACTCACTCTGCAAACTAAAATTAAGTTTTAAAATTGATCAGAACCTGGAATTGTATAAAACTATCTAATTTATAACTTAACAATTATCATGATGCTGTTGAGACCTCCAATTCTAAATGGATATCCATGTGTGATTAAGCCAATAAATTGCAAAATACATTATAGAAATAGATAGGCGAGTCATGTTGACTCACCTAGATTTATTATCAAACTGTGTCATGTAAATAACCTCTTTATTGCATTTTTTTATCTTCATTGGCTTGGAGGCTCCGTAGAAACGAAAAAAAATAGTTAGCACAAAAGATCCGATTAAACAATTGAATAGACATTTAAGCAATCTGTTTAAGGCCAAAAAAAATGAATATTAGGTCGACTTTAAGCTGAAAACATACCTTGGTAAACATAGTTATTTCATGATTCTAACATTTTTAATGCTAAAATCAACTTTGTAGTAATTGCACCTCTACAATGTTTCATAGCTTTAATTGGACAATGAGTGCCTTGACACTTAATATTTGAATGTTTAAGCCATGTTACTATCATGTATCAGCAACACTAGTCAGATATAGGACATCTATCAAATGTCATAGAACCACGGTAGTTATTTTAGTAATGCTTAATAGTTATGAAAAATTTGTTTAATTATGAGAACATTGTTATGGTATCCGCTAATAATTATTTAGAATCAAACGGTGTATCTATCATAATCAATCATTTAAACCCTCAGCCTATATTAAATACCCCTGCTTTCTACACGCTTATTTGGAATAAAATGTATTTATTGACACCACCTAAAATTAATGCAACCAATACATAATAATGGTTTAAATTAATCAATATTTAATCACAATACCTAAGAATAGTGCAAGCAAAACATAAGAATGATTTTAATTAAATTAATATTTTAAATCAATGTGTTAGGGGATCTCCACTTGATGCTGAATGAAATATTATAGTTTAATTTACCATACATGTTTTTTAAAAAAGGGGTCTAATGATAAATATCAAACATTCATGTTATCATATCTAAAACATATAGAAGCCTACTCCAAGAAAAAGTAAGACTGTCTACATTACACATCATAAAAAATACAGTCAAAACTAAAGGGAAAAAATAACCTATCATGACAATCAAAGCTAGACGCGGATATTAAAACTTAAATCATTGATTTATGAAAATTTCTGAATCAAATTAAAAAAAATCAACTTACGGTCTAGGAAATCAATACGCTTTTGGAATTTGCCTATTTTTCCTAAACTCCTTGTTGCTTACATTTTATTTCTACCAAATCTTGAAGCATGCAATCCATAAATAATCCAAAACTGCAATTTAATTACCCAATGATTAAAAAAAGGATTGTAAATGAAATGTGTTGTGATTCTCAAATGAAACCTGACATGGTGCCGGTGGCTGGTTGTGAATCTAGGACTAAATAATATATCCTCTTTAAGATATAAATTATCTTCTCATAACTAATGTCAACGCAGTCTTCATATCATAAGTCTATTCCACGTGTTTATTAGATATTCCTAATATTTTGACATACAATTGATTTAGAAATGAGTATAGATGTGCAATTCCATATTTTAAATTAGATTCATATAGTATAAAATTCACACTAAATGATAATGGATTATACTTAATATATTTTAAGAACTTTATAACCGTGTTTTGTTTATTTCAAAATAAATGATGTTATGTAAATATTTCCAATGAAAATAAAATAAATTGTATACAACCTCATTTCGTATTATTTGATACAAACTAATCATCATTCACAAATAATAAAAGGAGAAAATAAATTTAACCGTAAGCTGCTACAATCTAGAAAATGATAAATGATACCCTATCATAAAATGATAAATAATTTTAATTAAAGAGTTTATAGAGAGCAGCATGTGTCAAGTCATGAAGGCAATCCAAAATAAAGATTGGGAAAGAAAAAACATAACTATAATAAAACAACATATGTTGTTAGAGCACGATAAGTAAAACGATAGCGTTTACACCATTAAAATGGTGGTAAGATGTAATATATTTTCTAGGATTTCATGATGAAAATTAGAGGTGGTTGTATCTAACAGGCATGCATCATATTAGAATTTTAAACATACGAAGAAGATTATAAATCTCGAAAAAACATGGAGATGAGGTTTTATGTAAGGTGTGTTAAAGAAATGTAATCCAGAATAACTTCGACTTTGCATTGGTAACAATGTAGCCAATGACCAACTAGAGCATTAAAGAAAATGATAGTATTGAGCATAAGGAAAAAAGAAACTATAAATAATGAAATAATGATATATCTTGTCAAACCGACCATTAGGAAGGTTTCCCTACTGTAAGAGCCAAAAATAAATTGTCTGAGCCAATAAATTTCGGCATAATTTTCGCTCAACAAAAATGTTTTTTTTTTCGTCGTTTCCTTCTTTCTCGATTCTTTCTCCTTTCCTATGACTTATTTCTTCCTCAAATCTATGTTTTCCTTAAATACAAATTGTTTCTACCTATTCTTAAATACGACTTCTTTCATTTTATTTCCTATGACTTCTTTCTACCTATTCTTAAATACAAATTCTGCGTTTTCTTCCTCTGCTAAACAATTCACGATTTTAGATTCCTTCTAAAATTTAAATACGGTGAAAACCCCAAATTTTATACAAGCTACCACCTCAATACCCTAAATCCGAAATCTTTATTGCAGTCTAAATCTGTAGACTCACGTGTTGGGATCAGCATAATGGGTAATTTTTTGATTTTATCCAATAATCGTCTAC
Organism: Allium sativum; assembly: GCA_030737875.1. Lineage (NCBI taxonomy): Eukaryota > Viridiplantae > Streptophyta > Magnoliopsida > Asparagales > Amaryllidaceae > Allium > Allium sativum. The sequence goes on along the minus strand of CM060922.1, from coordinate 929,212,512 downwards.
TGATTTTCTACCTTGCATTTAAAGCTTAGAATTTGTTGTTCATGCGAATAAAATCAAATAGCCAGATCCTATGTTACTGACATATGCAGGTGTGAAAAAAAGGGTTTTGCAGCTTATCTTTTATTGTTTAACAACCTGTGGCCTTTTTTTTTCATGTGAGATTGGGACTGATTTTCATGAATTTCCCCATGTATTACGAGATTAGGGTTATGTGATTTCTTCTTAATAAATGCTTGAAAATCACTATTTTCAAAAGAAAAAAATTGGGTTTTAGCAACGTTGGCTTGAAAAGAGAACAAGAGAGGTAGGAGAACTACCCGAACAATATGCACCATAAATTTTCAAGATTTTCCCATATTTATCATGTATGTTAAAGTTAACTTTTTTTTTAATTCTTTGTTTTAGTTAATCGATGTAAAAAACAATAACCCTTTTTCTATAATATAAAACCTTATCAATCAACTAAATTGATTGCTTAATTTATTGGTGAATTATGGATTTTCAGTTACATTTTGGATTTATTTATTGCAGGTTTTTTGTAGGTGCTTCACTATGATTTTCCTTGTTATAAATTTTTTTGTCAAATTCTTTATAGAGTGGAATTACAATTTATTCGTGAGATGCAACAAAAAGAAGTAGAGAGCCAGAATGCAAATAAATCTCAAGCACTGCCTGTATTTGAAGTTGGTGTTGCCATCATAGATGAGAGTATACTCTCTCCAAACCCAACTCCTGAAATTGACCTGGCACTTGAAGATATACGATGGTATTAGAATTAAATAATTCTTGTAAACAACTGCATGTGACGCCTTTTTAAACTAGTGATGCAATCGTCAAGCACATTTTCTTCAGCATTTACGAATGCGCTCTTTGCAAAGGGTTCTACTTATTTTCATTGTCGAAGAATGCTATTAAATTTAGTTTAGGATATTTACTTTTAACTCTAAAATGATTATGATAATGTTTCTTGGATCTGATGCATAATTAAAAACTAAAAAGCTACCAAATTAGGCATGTGTACACTTCACACTACAGTATTTAGTTTATGGAAGGAGCTATAGAAATAGGCAGTGTAAGCACCCTACATTAGAGCAATTAGTTTATGAGTTCAATGGAAAACATGTTGATGCCATTAATATATTCTGAAGTGTCCTTTCTAGAAAAAACTTCAACCATTTACCATTTCAAAATTGTTCGTTTTGTTTTTCAGGGTAGATTTATTCCTTGCCTTTTGATTTGCAGTATGTAGACTCTGGGAAGCTTTGGTCATGGTTCCTCTTCACTATTGTGATGCTTGAGGGGGATAGATTATCAAACCGACCGTCGGCTTAAATATAGCAGTGACTACCGATAGAACAACTTCTCTTATCATCTCTCACAGTTCAACTCCATGGGAATCTGCATTGTTTGAATTTTTGCCACCATTTATTAAAAAAAAAAGGTTAGTTGTATTTATCTTATTCGAATTCTCATCAGTATCATATATCATATTATGTCTCACATTAATGATCATCATCTGTTTTTAGCTACTTATTCACCCCGAGTTTGATAACTCCGCTCAACTATCACAGGTAAATGTGTGATTTTTTGTTTTTTGGTGATGTCTGATATGGATTAATTATTCCCACTGAGTACATGTTTACTTTCAAACCACCATAACAAGATTTAAACAATAATCACAATGATGAGAAGGAGAAATTGATAGAATTTGGTTGTATTAAGGTGGCACTAAGTTGTGAGGGGACTAGCTGCACTAAGTAAAAGGAGTAAAAAGAACCGCAAACAAGTGAAGGAGAGTATAAATAGTGAAGAAATGCAAGAACAATGCAACATAATCAGAGTAGAAATTTCTCGCTATATGAGAATGTTTCAACTTCGTTTTCTTCATTATCAACCTTGTCAGTAGAAATTTGGTTGTATTATCTTTGTTTTGATGCTTGGCAAGTTATCGAATAATGATCTGACATTCTGAGTTATGATTTCCAAAATTGGAGACTGCTTCTTTCCTTGCTGTTATTTAATCCCTGGTTTCATTCAAGCCATAAATGATATGCAACCGTAGTTAAACCTATGAATGCAACTTTATATTGTTTGGATTTAGATTTGAAGTGTTCCTGAATACAAATGATGGTTTCCCCGAAATTTTGAATGCTTTTGGTCTGGTAGTAACCTATATTCAAAGAGCACTTGATTTTCTTTCGTAGTGAAACTTGGCAGAACATGGATTTAGGGAAAGTTCAACAGCAACTTGACTATATGGAATGTTGGCTAAAAAAACAAAACGGATGGTCCTTTTAAGCCACCCAACCTTAGTTTGTTATGTTAGGACCCTTTATAATGTACACTATGATATTAATATATTACTAGCATCTTATCTTCTACTATGTTTCAACGGATCAATTACTCTCTTTTTTTTTCTTTTTCTTTTGAGTATGCACTTTTGAATATGATACACGTCGTTCCACTCAATTATCCCATACACTACAACATAGCTGAGCATACACAAATAAGTATAACAAGATACAATGTAATTTCTTTATATAACAAAAATCTTCATTTGGTGCCACCTTCAATTTGTTGGTCTTACTTTCAACTAGCACAACATCAAAATTACAAGCTGATTACGCTAGTGAAGTTCCCAAATGAACAGTGTAGTAAACGAGGAGTACTGAACTGAAGACAAGATGCTCAACTCCATAGTGTGAGTGTCATCTATGGCAATGGTCTTCTGTTTATTGGTTTTGTTTTTATATTCTCAACGCAAAGTACTATGTCATCCGTTACATTCTTTTTATATTCTGCTATGTTTGTTTTTGTAACTTGATCAGGTGACTGATTTTGTAATAAATATCAATTCGGAACAAATTAAGTTATAACCTGGCTTCTAAAGGATTTATTAACTAGGTAAAGGTTATTGATTTGAGCATGTTATTATATATGCACAAATAACAATAGTATTTTTATATGACTTATTTAAATAAATAAATTTAATAATTTATGATCTATTTATTACATCCACTGTTGCATTTTTTATTTCAATTAAATATTCACTAATATAATGATATATTATTGGCTTATTTTTGTTTCGTTTTTTCTTTCATGTCTTCAATCAATTAATAGTTTAAAGCTGCAAATTAGCCAAACATCAAGGGTACATTGATCCTACTTATAGTATATAATAAAAACGTAGATATATGAATGTAACTGATTTAAATAAATACATTTAATGTACAATTCGGTTTACTTGGACTTACGCTTTTTCAATTATTTGCCATTTTCTCATAATATGCACTATAATTTTTTTCACTAAATTTAACTTAAAATAAGTTTTAACAAATAATTTTGTATTTTGTATTAAACATCTTAACAGTCGATTTTCCCACTGTTGTGCGGTAATATTAGTTTTAAAAAATTGTAATAACTCACCTATGTTAAGAAAACACATCACACAAAAATTGTAAAGATATCCAATTGGCACTATATACACTAAAATTCTAAATTTGTTAAATATTGTTACATCATTTGTAAGGATAAAAAAGAAAACTATAACCTTAGCATATGAATAAAATAGCAAGTTTGTTAATTTCATTCGTATATGATTTGCTGATGAAGACAGAAAACTAAGTTAATCTTCCAAAAAAAATTAATTTTTTTTTATCAAAACCTCAAATAGTGTATGGCTAACTGAAAATTACTTCAAACAGTTATTAATATTATAATATAGTCTCTCCAGTTCACTCTATGTGTTCATGTATGGTTATGAAAATCTCTTTGAAGACCATGTTAAAGACAGCTAGCTAAATCAATTGCGCCATGTACATATTATTAACAAACCATCCCATTTGAAAGACCTATTTATTAATTGTTCTTTCTCCGCTGGCTGGGATGCTTTGGGGAAAAGGATAAGCATAAACAGTGAGTAAGAATAATATGATAAAATAACTGAGATGGTGTCCTAGGAAACTAGATAAACGAAAAGTAAAGAAAAAGGGTCTTCTTTTAATCTGAAAACACACCCTGTTGTAAACTGATTAATTCAATTTTTAATTCAAATATTCCGGGGTTCAATTTTTTTACTGAAATTGGATTTATAAGAAGTACAATACCTTGAAGGCACTTATACAAATTCTAGTAAGGTTAACTTTCAAGTGCTTTAGCATTGTTGAATCTCTAAATCTACGCAACATTTCAAAACTTTAACTGATCTATTATGCTATGTCAATCGTTGTTTGGATATTATGTGACAATTTCATGTCATAGTTTAGTAATGCCGAATGTAGGACAGTTAACAAACATGGTAATTTCAAATAAATTGGTCTGCCTATGGTAATAAATATGCATTATGTGCTTTAATGTGTAACAAAAGTTGGTATGGTATCCACTTGTAAATAGTTAAACCCAGTAGAGTGTCCATTCTAGCATAATCACCCTTTATAATTAACCAAGCACATCCAACCAACTCTTACTTCATGTATGCTTATTCGGTGTAACTATTATTCAAAGTCCCCATCTATAATTATGTAGTGCAAAAAAACAAAAGGATTTAATTAAAAAAATAAACATTTAAATCATGTCACGAAGCAGTGGTTGATGTTGTGTTGAAATACTATAGTTTAAATCAAATAATTGTTGCATATTGTTTATGTCTCCAACCCTGAAGAATGCATTCCATATAAGAATAAAAATAACAATAAAATTACTTTTAATTGAATCAAAGACTGTAAATAAGATAACTCATAATTTTATAACCAAATTCGTATTTTATAACATTGGGTTATGTTATTAATACTAAAAACAATATATGTTTCATCATGGGAGTAAATTTCCCATACCAAAAGTCAACGAAATCTTCATATCATAACTCCACACTACATGATTATTAGATATTATTTCAATGTTATAGTATTTAAATAATGTATTAAGAATAGTTATGAATTTACAAATCCATATATGGAATTGCTTTCACATACTTATAGCCGCAATACGAAAGAAGATTAGACGAACATAATTTCCAAAACTCATAATCATAGTGTTCAGTTATTTGATGATTTCAACGTATAAAATTCTAAGAGGTGGCAAAGTAAATATAATATTGTTCTGTTTTGTACTATCTAGTATGAAAAAAGTTTTAGCTGCCTATAAAATCATCTAACGTATAATAAACTTAAAAGGTAACTTGTACAATTTAAAAAACAAAAACCAACCAAATATCAGAAGCCCAAATAGCAGATAGTATGCCTAACATTTATAAATAATAGAGGCATCAATTTTTTATGATTAGCAGCACAGATTATGGCAAATTCATGATATTATGTTTTGCTTATTCCATTAACAGAGCAATAACCATTAGAAACAAAGATAACAACAAAGAGGGACTATTAACATGAAACTATTATGAATAGGAATGTTTATAAACTAATCCCATGTTAAAAATGAATTGAAACGAAAAAGTTGGTAATTAGGTTTAAATAATACATTGATACCGTAATCGAAGTTATTCAACGATAGCATCCGCTCCCAAAGATATCGACGAATCCAAATCCAAAACATGGGTCTCGTCCAAAATCGTAGGATTTATAGTAGCTGTGAAGTTTTGATTGGAAAATATGGAAAATAGAAATGAAAAAAAAAATCGTTTTGCGAGATAAGGCTGGATATCGATTATATAGGGGATACGATCAATGAATCAGACCGTTATGTTAATCTGATACCTTAAATCCAAGTTATTCATCCAAAGTATCCGGTCCAAAAGATATCAAGGAATCCAAATCTGAAAAATGGGTCTTCTCCAAATTTAGAAGTATTGTAGTAGTAGAGAAGTTATGAGTGGGAAATCTGCAAAATAGAGACGAAAAATTAATTGCCATTGTGCGAGATAAGGCTGGATATCGATTATACTAAGTCAGACCGTTATCTTCAACTCTCGGAAATCACGATGGAGTTGGGGATAGTGGAAGAGGAAGTTTTAGGAAAGATGACAACTGTTGTCTCGCAGCAGGGAGAGAAAACCAAATGAAAACGTAAAAGAACGGGAGATAGCGTTAGAGGACACGTGTACAATAATAATTTGGATTCTCCTTAATAGAATAGTAGCTAGGCCCATAACCCATTTCGGGATTAGGGTTATGGGAGGGCTGAAATGAGTTAGAGAATGGTTCCTTTTTATTTTCTCAATTTCCATAAACATTTCTTTAAACCTAGCAATGGCCTCCACCTTCTAATTCATCCTAAATCACTTTCTAATCACATATTAGCCAAATCAACATCAAATTAAGGCGGATTAGCATAGAAATGAAGATAGAGCTGATGAAATACATTGAAAACCATGCCAAATCAGTTAGAGTTTCAGATCTGAAATTTATTTGTGGCTAAGGTGAGTGATTTTCACTTTTATTCACTAATTACGGCTAATTAGAGGTGATTAGTGATTATTAGCGAAATAATGCATCATAAAAATCTGAATACGTAGAAATCTTAAATATTATTTTATGCCTCTAGTGAAAATTTGGGTTAATTTGGATTAAGTTTGCTAATCCTGTAGTTAAAACATGATTAAGGGGAAAATCATGTTTTTGGGTATGTTTGATCTAAAATATTTCATGTTATTGATATTTTCGTGTTTTAGTTTATTCTACATGTTGCTACTGTTGTTTGGTATGTTTTGTGACTTCATAGTAAGATTAGAATGGTTGAAAACACCATCGTTTGGCGAAATTAGCTTGCTCGAAAAACTGCAGAAAACCGACTCTTGAAGGGGGTATGCCTCATGAACAGCCCAGGAGAACTTCGATTCCTGAAGGAGGTACGACTCACGAACCACCCCGGAGAACTTCCATTCTTGAAGGGGGTATGTCTCACGAACCGCTCGAAGATGATGGTCATGAACCGCTCCATGATGATGGACACGAACCTCTCCAAGATGGTGGTCACGAACCGCTCCAAGATGATGGTCATGAACCGCTCCAATATGAGGACTCACGAACCGAGGAAGGGTGTCACGAGCCGAGAAGGGGTGGTCACGAGCCAGGAAGTGGTGGTCATGAACCGGGGGGGGTGGTCACGAATCGAGAGCGGGATTCCGAGAGCGGGATTCCGTGAGTGGGATTCCGAAAGCGGGATTTCGAGAGTGGAATTCCGAGAGTGGGATTCCGAGAGCGGGATTCCGAGATCAGGATTCCAAGAGCGGGATTCCGAGAGAGGGATTCCAAGAGTGGGATTTCGAGAGTGTGATTCTGAGAGCGGGAATCCGAGATCGAAATTCTGAGAATGGGATTCCGAGAGTGAGAATCTGAGCTTTCCTATAATTTGTCACTTCATCCAAGACGATGATCCAAACTGAACTGGATTTGTACTTCTACCACGCGACGACAATTGTGAACTCTTCTGAAGATCATAACCAATTCAACCATAACCTGAGATGTAAAGGAGGTCAAGTGAAAAGTTATTATTTAGGATCCTGTTGGGAACCAATGAGTTAACTTTTAGAGTTGGGCTTTGCTGCAGGACATGTGCAAAGGGGTTATCGGTATTCATAATTTTGGTTCATCACTAAGAGATGGATTATGGGTTATGGATCAGTGCAATGGGGTCATTGTGACTCCCAAAGGCAAAGTGATCGTAGCAAAAGATTGGGTGATCGAAGTGGTGGATATCATATGCTTTACGCATTGAGTGAGAGATGTGAGGATGATTGCTATGTTTGATGTTTGCTATCACCATGACATGTGCACTTCCACTTTACACTTTATGTTAGTGTTACCTTAGAGTACTGTACATCTTGTTGTGCTAATTCTTTGGTTGCACGTCCAGGTTCAGGTATGATTATTTATACCTGTTATTGTTTTGTTTTGCTGTTATCGCTCATACCAGACTTTTGTCTGACCCAGAGTTTTATACCTCTACTTATTACTCTAGGTTCTCCTAAACGAGCAGACTAGAGACAGGTTAGGTGGTTATGCATGAGTAGCTGTTCGGAGACAAGCAGGAGGCTTCTACGTACTATTTACATATATTCTCCCTATGTTGTTGCCGGTCACTATTTTGGGCATTAGTAGTGTATCTTTCCTATTTTGCTTTAGAGACAATATTTTGAAGTTGTAATAATGGTTTGATTCATAAGCTGTATCTTAGATTCCACTCTTATGATGGTTTAATTTTCATCTTATGCACTGCCTCGCCTATTTTATGTCAAGTTATGTTATTATTATATTTTATTCCATGCGTTGTGAGATATACTATAGGTTCTTGATGATTCATCGTTTCAAAACCCTTTTTCTTTGACGACCGTCCTGTGCTAATCGGGCACTAGCCGACATTTCCCTGTAAATAATATTATTTAAACATCAGGGTGGAAATAATATTTAAACATGACCTGTAAAGAAAATGAAGGCAAAAGATTCTGTATTACTAAAAAGATAAGCCGACAACTTAGATGAACAAATGATTTTAGGAATAAGAATCGAATGTATGCCATTCGGGTAATTTTATATTATAAAACAATAAATATAATTTCTCGCTCATATTAAAGAAGTTCTCATAAATCTAGATATGAATTATAATTCTTATCTCTGTTCTCTTTTAAATTCAAGAAATATATATTATTTTTTGAAAATTGGTACACCTTTATTCATAAACCAATTAAAGCCTCATCTACATGCCTCATTAAAACTATGAAATCCCCTTATCCTAGATGGTTCCTTACAACGAAAAAGAGTACGCAAAGATTCAACAATACATCAAAAATGAAAGTACTAATAAAGCATAAAATACAACCTGCTAGTGAGTCCACAACCCAAATTACATTAATATTCAAAACACACTGAAAATAAATTAAATAAAGGCGGTCATCCTGCAACATTTAATTCGATTCCCCAACGCTACAAGATCTCTTCTTCACGTCTGCTTCTCTTTGTTCTGCATCCATTGACACGAACCAAAATGGTTATCTCTTTCTTAATCTGTTTGAGTTTAGTCATAGAATGCATGCGTCGATTGTTAAAAATTCGATTATTTCTTTCTGTCCATGTGTGGTAGATTACAGTAGTGAAGCTAGCACAAGCCAGGTCTTTAACTTGGTCCTTAGATGGGAAAGACAGGAGTAATAGAATCATTTCATCAGAAATCTATGGCAGTAAATCAGGGATTAGGGATAACTTAAGTTTGAGAGAACACCAAATAGAAGATGAGTAGTCACATGCAAAGAATAAGCGATGTATCGTTTCCTGTGGTTGTCACAGAGTGCACATGTAGTGTCTGTTGTAATGCCAAAACGGTTCAACTAATCTCCAGTATTTAATCTGCCAAAGACGGTGAGTTAGGTAGCGAAGGGCGTTCGTTTGCTGTTCTTTGGGTGCCATATAATAGAGTAAAGGGGTTATTTTCTGCATGTTGATGGACTGCGTCCTAGGCTGTATGGAAATCAAGTGGACCTCCACCACCCCATTCGTAATGGTCTTGAGGTAGTGATGAGCTGATATGAATTTGATGTATGTCTTCACTTTTCTTCCTAGTTGCAAGGTGGAGCGATGAGCACATTTGGTTATTATGAATGACGACATTAACTCTTTCAGATTCGGAGCTTATCATACGAAATCTGGTGAGACCGATTAGATCTACTAAACATTTACAATTTACCCATGGTTCTAACCGCAACGTGTATCATTTCCCGTAACTATCACCTTGTTAAAGTACTGTGAGGCAGTACAGTGAAGCTGAAGCATATGTTTCCAAGTGGAAGAGGAGTTGTTGTTGATTGTAATATGCCGAAATAACTTATGTGAGTAATATCTTTTCTGCATCTAGGAGCTCCACAAAGATAATTCAACAACAGCTTAAGGGCAGCAACCATTTTCAGATCTGACAGAGTTTTTAGTCCTATTCCTCACTCAGCTTTTGGTTTACACAAAGTGGACCAAGCTATCTTATGGATGAGCCTCCCTAAAAGCAATCTGCGCATGGAGTTTGCAATTTATCTAAAGTTTGTTCTGGTAGTTGTTGGAAAACAATGGCTGAGTCGCGGACTAGGTCGCTTTCTTGAAGACGATTCGGCGATTTGGTCAGAGGTGCAAACCAATTCGTTCCTTCGCCGCCGCCTCTAGGATAAAACAGCCTCTAAAATAGTAACTGATTTGCTTGCACAAACAAATCAGTGCAGATTTGCACTTTCGGGAAAAATACTGCTCGAAATTTCTTAGAAGTTTTAATGGCGGCTGAGAAGAAAAGAATATAAAATTCGGTGTTTTTCTCGTCTCAGATAAAATAGTATATATAGAACGAGAATTAGGTTTTGGGAGAAAATATCGGATCTGCTAAAATTTCGGGGGGGATTAATTATTTTACCGTTGCAAAACTTTTCCGTTGCAGAATAAATATCGGTGCGCAAAATAATTTTTCCGTAAAAAAAACGGTTCGAAAACAACTAAGTTTTATGGTCCAAAAATATAAGTGCCTACACCACAAAGCCCAAGCCCGAACCGGGCCGGGTCGGTCGGTCGGTCGCGCGTGTGTGGTGGTCATGATGCATGGTCTCCCTCCTCACAACAATGCATGTATTGGGAGCCCAAGGCCCCAACATGACTTCTTAGAAACAAGTATAAATCCTTGCCTCTTCCCTATAATCCCATGATGTGGGACTACTCAAACATAGGAGCCAATCATACACTTATTCAATCATTTTTAATAATTCACATAATGTTTGTAAAACATTTCCAACAATCCCCCACTTGAATTTTTAAAAATATTTTCGAGCAGTTTCTTAAAAACATAAGATTGTGCATAAACAAAGGTGTCCAAGGACTTGAACCTTTGCATAGTGAGTAAGATTCAGTTTTTACTAGAGTGACACGTAGTCTTGAAATCTATTCCTGACATCAAACCACACACAACCTTTTCTATAGTGCAATCAGATAAGCCCGTGCATTTATGGCCCTGCACATCTATCCCAGTTTAGTGAATGCTCTAGAAGTTTTGCCCAAACTCCATAGGAAACGGCCACATTTCCACATTCACAAAGGTGAGTCTATCAAGAGCACTCCTGAAGGTAGGTACTCCACTCCAAATAGAGTATAGATCTCATTAAGAGTTTCTATTAACTCATCCTCTAATCACTTCAGGAATACATGCTTCTTGGTTTATTAAATAGCATGTTCAACTCATATCACTACACAACTTGTTATTACCCATTGAACCTAGTTCTTGGGATCTCCAGTCATTTAGGTCGGGTTACCATTGTGCGTGACTCAACAATCTAAGGGCAATAGTCCCATTCTTTTAGAAGAGTTATGGACTTTCTCTCTGGACAGTCCTTTCGTCAAAGGATCTGCCAAATTTTCCTCACTAAGTACGTAATCCACTCTAACGGTACATGTGGAAAGTAGTTCTCTAACAGTGTTGTGCTTACGACGTATTTGTCGTCTCTTACCGTTATAGTAACGGTTCTGAACTTTTGCAATAGCCGCGGTACTATCGCAATGTATCAACACTGCTGGTATCGGTTTTTCCCATAAGGGAATCTCAGCTAGCAGATTTCTCAAATATTCTGCCTCTTCACTAGCTGTAGCTAGTGCTATCATCTCAGACTCCATAGTAGACTGAGCCAAAATAGTCTGTTTCTTGGATTTCCAAGAAACAGCTCCTCCAGCGATGCTAAATATGTAGCCACTGGTCGCTTTAGAATCATCAGATAAGGTATTCCAGTCTGCATCAGAATATCCTTCAAGTACAGCTGGAAACCTTTCATAATGTAATCCAAGGTTCATGGTTCGTTTAAGGTATCTCATTACCCTTTCAATAGCTTGCCAGTGCTCTATACTAGGTCTACTGGTAAACCTGCACAATAATCCCACGACATAGGCAATGTCGGGTCTAGTACAATCAGTGGCATACCGAAGGCTGCCAATGATGCTCGCATAATCAGACTGTCTTACACCTTCACCAGTGTTCTTAAATAACTTTACACTGTGATCATATGGTGTACTTGCAGGTTTACAGTCAAAGTAATTATATTTCTTTAGTATCTTCTCAATGTAATGAGATTGATCCAAAGAAATTCCCTTTTCTGACCTAGTAATCTTAATACCAAGGATTACACTCGCTTCACCTAGATCTTTCATATCAAAATTGACACTTAATAAGGATTTGACTGAGTTCATGGCATGAATATTTGACCCAAAAATGAGTAGGTCATCTACATAAAGGCATATAATAGTGCAAATGTTATTCTCAGATTTGTAATAAATGCATTTGTCACTTTCATTAACTTTAAAACCATTTGAAATGATTAAGTTATCAAATTTTTCATGCCATTGTTTAGGTGCTTGTTTTAAACCATATAATGATTTATCCAATTTACATACTTTATGTTCTTGACCATGTACTACAAATCCTTCAGGCTGGTCCATATAAATTTCTTCGTCTAATTCACCGTTCAAAAAGGCAGTTTTAACATCCATTTGGTGTATTAGTAAATTATGAATGGAAGCAAGTGAGATTAATACCCGAATGGATGTTATTCTAGTTACAGGAGAAAAAGTGTCAAAGAAGTCTATATTTTCCTTTTGTTTAAAACCTTTAGCTACTAGTCGTGCTTTATATTTATCTATAGTGCCATCAGGTTTTAATTTCTTTTTAAGTACCCATTTACAGCCTATAGACTTACAACCAGGGGGTAAATCTACCAAGTACCAAGTCTTATTGGATTCTAAAGAATCCATCTCATCGTTTATAGCCTCTTGCCAGAAATCGGCATCTAAAGAGGATAAGGCTTCTTGGAGGTTTATAGGATCCTCCTCAATAGTAAAAGCACAAAAATCTGAACCAAAGTCTTTTATGGTTCTTGCTCTTTTACTTCTTCTAGGTTCAGCTTCAGAATTTTCATTAAGTTCTGTTCTAATAGGCATATTCGAAGTGCCCCCACTATTCCTTAATTTGAAAGGAAATTTAGTTTCATAAAAATCGGCATCATTTGATTCAATTATATTATGAGCATTAAGGTAATAAAATCTATATGCTTTGCTATTAATAGCATAGCCTATAAATGCACATTCATATGCTCTACTTGCCAATTTTATTCTCTTAGGGTCTGGAATGCGAACATATGCTAAACAACCCCAAGTTCTAAAGTATGAGACATTGGGTTTATGATTCTTTAAAATTTCATAAGGTGAAATTTTATTCTTAGATTTAGGGATTCTATTCAGAACATAGCATACAGTCAATAAAATATCCCCCCACCAATGTTTTGCTGCACCAGAATTTGATAATATGGCAACTACTAGCTCGGTAAAGGTCCTATTTTTCCTTTCTGCTTTACCGTTCATTTCAGGTGAGTAGGGTGCAGTTCTCTCATGTACTATACCATGTTGTTTATAGAAATCCAGAATAGAATTAGATTCATATTCTGTTCCTCTATCACTACGAAATCTCTTAATTTTTCTATTTGCTTGATTCTCAATCTCAGTTTTGAATGTTTTAAACATGTCAAAAGCATCACTTTTATTTTTCATAAGATATACATATGTGAAATCAAAGTAGTCATCAATAAAAGTGATAAAATAACGATGTCCCTGTCTAGTTAAAGTGCCATCAAGTTCACATATGTCAGAATGAATCAAGCCTAAGGGTTCAGAAACTCTATCAACAGATTTGTGAGGTTTCTTTGTGATTTTAGCTTGTGTACAGAATTCACATTTATCAGATTCAGATTCTGTCATTTTAGGTATCATATCTAGGGTGCTCATGTTTTGAATTATTCGTTTATTAACATGACACAATCTAGAATACCAAATATTAAAATCACAAAGCATATAAGCAGAAGAAGTCACTTTATTAGATTCAACATTCAGTTTAAACATACCCTCACAAGCATAACCCTTTCCCACAAAAGTTCCCTTATAAGTAAGAGTGTACAAATCAGCCCCAATAACTTGAGTGAAACCAGCCTTATTAAGGAGGAAGCCAGAGACCAGATTCTTTCTTATCTCTGGAGTGTGCATAACATCTTTCAGAATTACAGTTTTTCCAGAGGTGAACTTGAGTTCCACGTTTCCAATCCCCGCAACTGTAGTGGTGTGAGAGTCTCCCAACAGCACTTTCTGATTTTCAGCAGCCGTGTATGTAGAGAACATGCCACGATCATAGCAGACATGGCGAGAAGCACCAGTGTCTACCCACCAACCCTTTGATCCACCAACAAGGTGAATCTCAGTAATCATAGCCGTAAGAGGCTCCTCAGTCAGGTTAGCCTGCGGTGCAGAGCTTGGCCTGTTCCGGCACTTTCGTGCCATATGCCCTGGTTTTCCAAAGTTGTAACAAAGAAACAACTGTCCAGAGTCATTCTTTTGGGCTGGTTTCTGCTGTCCTTTTGGGTTTCCTTGCGGATTCCCATTTTGTTTGTTGCGCCTGTTCTGATTCTTAAAAGATTTCTGATTTGGTTTCAGAACAGCGGGAGTGGTCTTCTTAGTACTGTTGTTATTCACAATCAGCACCTCTTCTTTCTGGTCTTGCTTGCGTGCTTCCTCCTCAATACGGAGGCGTGTAATCAAGCTCTCTAAGGAAAATTCCTTAGTCTTATGTCGCAAAGTGTTCTTAAAATCTTTCCAGCTAGGGGGTAATTTGTCAATGATAACAACAATTTGAAATTGTTCGTCCAAGACCATACCTTCGGAGATGATCTCATGAGCTATTTTCTGAAGCTCATGAGACTGCATCTCTACCGATCTATCATCAGTCATCTGATACTTTAGGTAGCGACTTACAGCGTATTTCTTTGCCCCTGCCTCCTCTGTGTCATATTTCTTCTTTAGTGCTTCCCAGATCTCCTTTGCCGTCTTTTCATCTGAGTTATAATAATCATACAGATCATCGCTCAGTCCATTCAGTATGAAATTCTTGCATAAGTAATCCTGTTCAATCCAGGTCTGCAGTTGCTTTGACTGTTCAGTCCATGATGCCATCTTTGCTGCATCAGTCTCGTCAGGCTTGTCTGGTAGCTGCGGTTTTTCAGCAGTCAGAGCAGCCACCACCTTCCTGATCGTGAGGAAGAACTCCATCTTCTGACGCCAGCGCTTGAAATGCAAACCTTCGAACTTGAAAGGAGCAGCAGTCACCAGAGGGCCGTGAAAAGCAGAGGGAGGAGCAGAATCGTCCATGGTTGAGTTCGAGGCCATTGTTTCAGTTCGTCTTCAAATTGTTGGAAAACAATGGCTGAGTCGCGGACTAGGTCGCTTTCTTGAAGACGATTCGGCGATTTGGTCAGAGGTGCAAACCAATTCGTTCCTTCGCCGCCGCCGCTAGGATAAAACAGCCTCTAAAATAGTAACTGATTTGCTTGCACAAACAAATCAGTGCAGATTTGCACTTTCGGGAAAAATACTGCTCGAAATTTCTTAGAAGTTTTAATGGCGGCTGAGAAGAAGAGAATATAAAATTCGGTGTTTTTCTCGTCTCAGATAAAATAGTATATATAGAACGAGAATTAGGTTTTGGGAGAAAATATCGGATCTGCTAAAATTTCGGGGGGGATTAATTATTTTACCGTTGCAAAACTTTTCCGTTGCAGAATAAATATCGGTGCGCAAAATAATTTTTCCATAAAAAAAACGGTTCGAAAACAACTAAGTTTTATGGTCCAAAAATATAAGTGCCTACACCACAAAGCCCAAGCCCAAGCCCGAACCGAACCGAACCGGGCCGGGTCGGGTCGAGTCGAGTCGGTCGGTCGCGCGCGCGTGTGTGGTGGTCATGATGCATGGTCTCCCTCCTCACAACAATGCATGTATTGGGAGCCCAAGGCCCCAACATGACTTCTTAGAAACAAGTATAAATCCTTGCCTCTTCCCTATAATCCCATGATGTGGGACTACTCAAACATAGGAGCCATTCATACACTTATTCAATCATTTTTAATAATTCACATAATGTTTGTAAAACATTTCCAACAGTATTTGGTAGACAAAAAGCGAGTACATAATTATGGGGTTAATAACTATATTAATAAGTTCTGCTCGGCTAGCATAACTCAGAAGTTTGACCTCCCACCCCTGCAGTTTATGTTGAACTATGTCTATCAAAGAGAGACGCTCTGAATACTGAAGGTACATTGAGGTGATAGGTACACCTAGATACCGAATTGACGGCGATCCCTGAGCGAAACCGAGTTTATATAGGTTAGCAGTATGATTAGAGGCAGTGGGGCTAAAGTATATCTTGGTCTTGGCAGAGTTAACACTCAATCCTGCAGGGTAACTTAATTTCTGGAATATATTATGTAAAGTATCAGCAAAAGCTACCTTTGATTTGCTAAACATCATGAGATCATCCGCGTATAAAAAGCAAGTAATAATTGGCTGGAATGAAATAATTAGGGAAAATGCGTTTGAATGAGTGGCTTCATCCATCAAGTGCATGAAGTATTGCATGGTGATAGCGAAAAAATATTGGGGGATGGGGTCTCCCTGTCGCAATCCTCTCGTTAAATGTATAAAGCCTTTTGGAATTCCCTGGAAAAGAATAGAAAAAGTAGCAGTTGAAATACACTCATAAATTATATTGATAAAGTGTGTCGGAAATCCCATTTTAGACCTATTGAAGCATACTTAACCATGTCATAACCTTTTAGTGATCAATCTTTGCACAAAATTTGGAAACACCCTGTTTTTGGAAGTCTTATAACAATTCGTGTGCAAGCAAAATATTATCGCCAATATATTTATTAGGAATAAATGCACATTGGTTTTGGGATATAACATATGGTGGAAAAAAATTTAGTCAGTTACATAAAATTTTGGAGAAAATCTTATAGAACATATTGCAACACGAGATAGCTCAGAATGGGAGATAGTTGTTGGTTTGTCTTGCTTAGGGATGAGTGTTAGAAAAGTATGGTTGCCGCCCTTTGGAAGTTTTCCTGAAATGAAGATATCTGAAACAAATGCCAGAAGATCATCTTTAATCAAATTCCAATGTAACTTCATGAACTTAGTGTTTATACCATCAGGCCCAGGATTTGAGTCATCATATACTGAATATGCTACATTTTAAACTTCATTAAGAGTGATATCATGCATAAGGAAAGCTTGACCTTGACAGTTTATGGTTCCTATTGGCTGGAAGAAAGGAAAATCTACACATGTGGATCCATTGAACAAAGACGAGAAGTAAGTTATTTCTTCATTCTCAATATCAACATTATTACATAACAGTTCACCATCTGGTTTGATCAAAGCCTTTATATTATTATAAAACTTCCTGTTAGGCTTTTTTTTGTAGAAAATCTAGAACTGGTGTCTCCTTGCTATAGCCATTTTATTTTTTATTGTTGCCATAGGTAAAGATGATTAGATGATAACTGATTGTAATAATGCTTCGTTGATTGCAGGAAGTCATCATAAAGAAATTCATCTTCAAGATTCATGTCCACAACTTCCTGCATATATAAGAATTGATCCTCCAAAGCCTTTAAGTAAGTATCTCCCTTCTCCCTTATTTCATTCCATAGCTTTAGCTCTCTTTTACATGCACGCAGTTTACAAATTAAATTATAACTGGGAAATCCCCAAGTTTGACCTTGCCACCCTCAATCAATGCACTCAGAATATCCTTCTAATAAGCACCAATAATTTCTATACTTAAAAGGGGGAAGTGTGGGAATTAAGTCAAGTAATATAGGATTATGATCGTTAGATCGTTGTGTAAGAAATAGATTTCATATTAACAAAATGCTAAAGACATAGATTATTCACCAATATTTTATCAATGTGCATGGCAATCCCCTTTCTTCTCTAAGTGAATGAAAAATCCAAAGGATTTATTTCTACTGGACCTGATTTAAGCAAGTAGTTGCTGAACTCTCTGGTATGCTGATATGGAACAGGAAGACCCCCTTTTTTATCTGAAGCACTCAAAACATTGTTGAGATCACCCATGGTTATCCGAGTATTAGAAATAAGAGTTGATTGTTGGACCAAATATTTCCGTAAAAATTTTCTTTCTATAAAATGATTACTGCCATATATAACAGTAAATTTCACATGGCAGCCATCTTTATTGATTGCATTAACAGTTATATATTGAAGGGAGAAGTTGAGTAAATCAACTATCGAAACATCGATGTTCCACATTATCAATAGATGACCTGATACTTGAGGTATATTATTGGATAAATAATTCCACGATGAAGGCAGATTAACTAAGAAAATAGATAGATCAGCAGGGTTTAATTTATTTTCTACTAAACCTATTATAGTTGATTTAGTAAATCTTAGGAGATTGAAGACGTCGGACATATGAGTTGACTTATTCACTCCTCTAACATTCCATGATAACACTGTCATTTTTTTAAGGAGGAACTCCTCATGTTTCTTTTAATAGGAGCCGAAATGGTTTTTTTCTTTCCTTACATGTAATTAGAGTTCACATAAACCAAACCTGAAGCATCCTACGTGTCGTCTTTTGCATGTTGGTCATGAATTGCATCTGCAATATTCTGGAGTGGACCGGGAATGATATTTGTAGGTAAATTTGATTGGTTTGCTTCTTTTTGTACCAGTTCGGCAGATTCATTAGTGGTAGTCTGTGGTTCGTGGGTGGAGGTTGAAGCAACCATAACATTAGTATTGGAAGAAGGAATCCATCGAGGGTTGTTTTCTACGTTATATGCATCATTAGAATGATCAAAAGTACCACATTTTGAGCATTTTGGAGGAACAATTCGTATTTAACTTAAATATCCATCAAATTACCATCATGCAACAACAAAGGAATCGAAGTTCTCAAGTTAGTATTGATATCAATGTCGATCTGAAGCCTTGCAAACTTTGTAAATCTTTTTGAAGCAGTGTTTTCATCCACCGTTATGGGTTTGACAATGAAGCTGGCTATCATCTGTATGGCCCGCTTCGATTACATTTCCATAGGGAGAATCATAAGTCGAACTATAACACCCCGCAATTTTATATAGCACATGAAGATGATAAACTAAAGAATACTTAATAAAATGTTTAGAATTAAGTAAAATAGACAATGCCATTGCGTTTGTCTCAGAATTATGGTCAAAATAAACCCTTGGTTTGCGCAAAATGGACATCGTATGAAGAAGCTATTATGGCTTGAAGTTTGTATACGCATAAGAGAAATATATATGAATAAAACCATACCATAATACAAAATATTACAAAGTCAAAGCGGAAGGGGGGAAAGGGAAAATTCTCGCCTACGGGTGTCGACCCATGGGTCGACCCCATCAAGAGGGTGTCGACCCCTTGGTCGACACACCAAGGGGGGTTGACCCCCATACAGATCTGGGAAGATTCTGCCTCCGTACTTGGACTGATTTCTAGTCTAGATTCTTTGGATGATGACTATAAATAAGACCATATACCCATTGTTTTATTCATTCAAAAACAATGGAGAACTAGATGCTGCCTCTGCCTAGACTGAAATAGCCTATTCTTCTTCTACAACTAGAGTAAGACAAATTCAGATATTTGTGCTTCTACATCTGTTATTATTCTTCTGTTTCTTAGATCCAATCACAGAGAGTCTACATTATTTTTTAGATATTAACACTTCTATTTTTGACATGTCTATGAATTAGTTCTAAGCCTGTGGCTGATTGAATCATATTAGACCTGCCTGTGTATCTAAGTTATTTTGACATGACTATGAATTGGATCTAACCCTATGCCAATTTATCATGCAAGATATACCATTATTTGTAGATCTAATTCACTTTTTAGATCTCATCATGCATGTTTATGATGTCCCTATTATGTTAGAATTAGTTCTATTATCACATGTTCATCAGATCTGTTCCTATATGCATGTCTTGTCATCATGCCCAATTCTGTCACTATATGCTTATTAGTTGCTATGCCTATTTCTGCCATCATATGTCAATCTTGTTAGTATGTTTATTTACTTTCTCTTCCCTTCTTCTTTTCCCTTTTTATTTTATAGCCAGCTTACCTTCGAGTTTAGGCATACTGCTGAAAAATGCGAACGCATGAAATTGGGAATGAGGGGAAAACGTTGAAATTGGGGCATAACTTGTATTAAGAAATTTGGGCATAACTTGAATTGAAAACATGAATGTGGATTTGGGGCATAAACCAAAATTGTTATTAAAGACCTTAATTTGGGCATATGGTTCATTATGAACATGACTTGGGAAAGCGGCATGAAAACCTATAATGAAATAGGGATAATTGGTTAATAGTGAAGATGCCTAGATTTACAGTAATTAGAAACTTTAATCGCGCTTAGACACGTGGTCAGATTACATTTATGGTAGAAGTCTGCTCGGACCCGCCCAGCATATCCAGCGACCACAAGTGGTGAATCTAATGTGTGGGGTTTAAGTGCATAAACACCTACTGTTTTAAGACATGAGGTTAAGTCTGACTTGTGGAGGAAGTCCGCCCGTACCCTCATGGTATATCCAGCATCCACAAGTTGTAGGCTTAATGTAGGAGGTCTAGCGCATTATAACCATAAATGAATATATGGTAATGAAATTGAAATACTTAACCTGATTGAATCCATAGGGATTACATGAACATGTTAACTTGAGAAGGGGTTAAGTAAACTTGCTTGAAATAGTGGGAAGGTTAAGTATATCTTGGGGTGGTCGGTAATATTTATATATATAGCCCCACAAACTTAACCTGTTGGGGTTATGCAACTTTATTACACTGGTATGGCATAACGTGTGGAAATCCTAGTAGTGGGGATGCAAGCGTAGGAGGAAGCTTGTATCATCTTGTGTGTGGGACTCGTTTCAGTTAGTAACCCTGTAACACCCCACCTCCGCTGGGGTCACTCACAAAGGGAATGCACTAGTTTTGGAGGAGCGTTATCGAGGTAAACAATCACAGAATTATTACAAGACAGAACATAAATAAAACAGTGAAAGATTCAAAAGCTAAATTTTATTACTTTCAAAAAGAGTGAAAACCTTTTACATCAAATAGCCAAGGTCATTATTTTCCATTACAATAAATTCTGTCTTGCATAAACAAAGAAGCATAAACTTGAAACAACAAAAGGAGCTTAATTCCCCAAAGGTAGCAGAAATGCAGCCATAGCATAGCTCAAGATCAAACCGTACATGAGCTGAACCAAAAGCAAGCGAAATCCAAGCTAAGTGCTAGAGTTTCCTCCCTGTGAACCAGGAGTGGGGGGAGGGGGGAACGGAAGAAAAAGAGGCAAAAGAAAACGGTTCAGTCATAAAGACTGGTAAGTCCAAGTGACTTTCAGCATAAAAATAGATAAAGGTAACATGACATGTATAAACTGAAAGTAAACACAAGGATGCTGTCAAGATAGGCAAGATAGACTAAGATAACATGATAAATCAAGTATAAATCAAGTATAGCATCGCATATTTAAGGTTCACTGCATCAACTATACTAGAATCTCAAACCCATGTCTTATATTAACCATGAAATGATTCCTTGGCCCAATATCATAAAATGACCCATTACTAGGTCCAACGAAACGATCCACTAGTCGATCGGCTCCCTACAAGTTTTAGCTCGTCATGTGTTTGTCATACGGCCCTATCACGAATGTAGTCACCTATGCTAGGTCCACCATAGGGTGTATCAAGCCCTATGGTGCCCACCACCGACATGAATCAAGCATGCATAGATAAACCTACTAATGCCCAATGCCTGCTTTTTCAACTCCGGACCACGTGCATGACCATAGCCCACCTGAACCTACACTGGCGCAGCAACACTGTCGTTGTTCTGGTCGCTTACAATCCGCCTAGTAATCGTGCCCCACCCTACCTAGTTTCAGGGTACCATGATACATCTATTGGGTTACCACTGAAATGGACCACGTAACTAGGGTTTTCGTCCAATAGGTTAAGTGTTGTCATTTAAATTCGTGACTTAACCCCTATCAGTCTAGCATGTCAAGTTGGTTAAGTGTTGTCGTTCAAGTTCGTGACTTAACCTGCCTACGAATCATGTATCAAGTTGGTTAAGTGTTGTCTTTCATGTTCATGACTTAACCCTATCATGTGGCATTAATTCATTAATGCACCCCAACCTCTCACATCAGACCTGTTGTTGTCGTCACTGGATATGCCGGGTGGTTCCGGGCATAATTACACCACAACTCAGCCTGACCTTGGGTTTTCAAGTGCGATATGACCAACCACCAACATTGGATCCTAGTGTTTGCGGTAACGGGATTTGCCGGGCGGTTCCGAGCAGAATTACACTGCAAACTAACCCAACCTCGAGTTGGTCATTTTCAGGTTCATTCTAGTGTCATGTCCATGTTCAAGTTTCATGTCAAGTTCGTGTCAAGTTTCAAGGCAAGTTTCATGTCAAGTTTCCTATAATACCAATTTTTCCCAACGTTACCCCGTCTGAATATTAGGCTAACAATCTTAGCCTAATTTTCGTCCGCACGATTTATGTTATATAATATTAGGCTATAAACTTAGCCTAATTTAACATACACAAAAATTTGCATAAAGAAATTCATTAACATAAACATGACATATGTGTAAACTTGGTATTTTTGGCATAGTCAATATGATCACCATAGGTGTGTACTTGCAAAACAATCAACATGAATATCATAGGTGTGATCTTGCAACGTAGACTAAATCAACATACATATATGAGAATTTGCAACATGGACATATATGTGAACTTGCAAATCAATCACGAGCATATGAATAAGCGTGAACTTGAAATATGACATAGGTTTAACATATACACATAAACATGTAGATCTAGTCATTTAGTCATATATGTGATAAGATTTTACGACCTAAAACATGATAAACTACACGACTTATCATAACAGGTTATACTTCAAGTTCCTATACATATGAATAGACTTATTCATTAATTCTCAATTCAACATGATAATAAAATAGAACCACAGGCATAGATCAATATCATTCAATAACATAATCAATCTATTTTCAAGGAATGACAAAACTGAGTAAATTGATTAAAACATCGCAGGCATATAGATCTGATAACATTATGAACATGAAAAGGTTTGAATAATAATCTAGATTCAAGAACATGGATAGATCTAACTTAAATAGAAAAATCCCCAAAATCAAGATCCAAGCACAAATATAGAAAATATGTCTAAATAGAAAATCAAGCTTAGATCCAATTTTCATAGTCATAATCCTAGGCAATAACCTCATAGGTGATTAGCCACAATTGTCCTTGTCATAGTTATAGGCAATAGTCTTATATTCACAGTAATAGGCATAGGCATAGTCTTATGTTCACCGTCATAGTCGTAGGCATAGTCTTATGTTCACCGTCATAGTCGTAGGCATATTCTTATGATCACCGTCATAGTCATAGGCATTGGCATAGTCTTATGTTCACAGTGATAGGCATAGTCATGGTCTTATGTTCACAGTCATAGGCGTAGTCATAGTCTTATGTTCACAGTCATAGGCATAGTCATAGTCTTATGTCCACAGTCATAGGCATAGTCATAGTCTTATGTTCACAGTCATAGGCGTAGTCATAGTCTTATGCCATTAACAGTAGTTTCAATGTCGTAGACAATATTCCCAATAGTCAAGATCCAAGAAGAAAACAAGAATAGATATGAATCATACATAAATCAATTCCAATTTAACATGCCCATATTAGATTTATAGTTTTTATCTAAAAGTAACTGGAACTTACAGATCGTAGTCTAATAAATTTAGATCCAGAAGTCAAGTCTAGGAATTTGTCATAGAACTTTGCGGTGTCACTGATCTATTCTCTTGAATTGTTGTAGAAGCATTGAATTTTGATTTGAATCGAGTTTGAATGCTTAAGCTTTAATTTGGAGGCGGCGACCATGGTTCAAAGGGTAAATTAGCAGCATAGCAGTGTAAGAATGATTTGTATGAATTAGGCTTGGTCTTAGGATGTATTTATAGGGGTAGCAACTAGTTTAGTCCCTTAGATTAACCCTAGAATCAATCCGGACCATCAAAACACGTCTCAGGCTTCAAAAATGGGTTCTGGGTCAAGACAGGCCGACCAGGTCGACCTGTAAGGGGGGGGGGGGGGGAGGTCTACCACATGGTCGACCTCGGCGGGTAGGTCGACCCTAAGGTCGACCATATGGTCGACCTGACCCCCAGGTCGACCCCCAGATCGACCTGCCTGGTCCTGTGCTGCCTGAAATTTGTTGAATCTTCTACAGGCCATAGCTTCTTCATCCGGACTCCGATTTTCGAAAACTCGGACTCTGTTTCATGCATAATTCCGAGACGAACGCAATGGAGCAACCCGTTTCCCATAATTCTCATTTTAAAATTAATTCTACTTTGATTTATGGTTTTAACATGTTATAAAAATTCGGGATGTTACATTCTTCCCTCCTTAAAGGATTTCGTCCCCGAAATCTTCAAGTTAAGAAGAATGCATCCTATCATCCAATCAACCATCATCCACAAGCAACCATTGTCCTTAAAAGATTTCTAATGCTATATGAACATATGTAGAAAGTGTGTGTAACACCCCGAATTTCAATTAATACTAGTATTCACTAATTACAGAATAAATAATCTCAGATGTGAGAATTGGGGGAAACGGGCTGCGTCATTTCGTTCGTCTCGGAAAAATACGCAAAATAGAGTCCGAGTTTTCGAAAATCGGAGTCCGTATGGCCCAGTTATGGCCCGATGAAGTTTGCAGAAAATTCAAAACTAAAAACAGATTTAAAAATTTAAATTTCAGATTTTGGAATGGAACAGGCGGGGTCAGGCGGGAAGATTCCCGCCCTACCCATGTCGACAGGGCTGTCGACAGGCCTGTCGACAGGGGTGTCGACTTGCCTGTCGACAGGGGTGCGGCGTCCAGTGAACCTGGGTGCACCAGGTTGGGTTCTAGGTTGGCTTAGAGGGCTGGTTCTAGAGACTTCCTAAATCTAAGGGTCCTAATCTAATCTAGGGTTAATCTAAGGGCCTAAAACACTCACCTAATCTATAAATACACCCTAAACCTACCCTAATTCATTCATAATTAAATCTTGTAATTAAACTATGGCAAAATGAAACTTGATCATGGCCTCCACAAATCAATGAAGAGGGTTGCAAGCTAATCACTCTCTAATCAACCTCTAATCCATTCTTAGCATCTTAATCTTCTTCATTTAAAGTGCAAATTTGCTAGTTGTGAGTTTCTATCACTTTGATGATCTTTTGTTAAACTAAGTAGATGAGATGTGATGAGATTTATGGTTTTGTATGTGGATTAATGAGTCTTGAATCATATGATATGATGTTAGCATTAATCCTATGTTTATGCATGTTGAGTATGAAAGTTTATGCAAGTTTAATATGATGTATGTTATGTTTGCATGATGCTAAATATGTAAGTTGTGGGCTATGTGATCATATGCATGTTATGCAAGTTCATGGTGATATGCTATGCAAGTTACATGTATGTTAATATACAAGATATGCTATGCAAGTTACATGTATGTTAATATGCAAGATATGCTATGCAAGTTACATGTTTGTTAATATGCAAGTTACATGTTTGTTAATATGCAAGTTACATGTATGTTAATATGCAAGATATGTTATGCAAGTTACATGTTTATTTATATGTAAGTTACATGTTTGTTAGTATGCAAGTTACATGTATGTTAATATGCAAGATATGCTATGCAAGTTACATGTTTGTTAATATGCGAGTTCATGATGACATTATGCAAGTTTATGAGTTAATATGCAAGTATGTTATGCAAGTTAACATGTAAGTTATATGACATATTATATGCAAGATATGTGACATGTTATACAAGATTATATGCAAGATATGTGACATGTTATGCAAGTTCACATGCAAGTTATGTGTTTGTTAATATGCAAGATGGCACCTTTGAAACATGTTCATACATATGTAAGTTGACACCTTTTATATGTGTTATGTCATGAGAACGAAATTACGTGGGAACGATGGGGTTAATTCAATGCATAAATTAATAAGATTGTGTGAAATTAACATAATTATGCATAACATAAAATAAATGAACATAGTATGGGAATTTGCCTATTAAGTTAGGTGTACCCATACTATATGATGGGAATTTGCCTATTAAGTTAGGTGTACCCACACTTTGGAGTTGGGAATTTACCTATTTAGTTAGGTCTACCCATATTCTTAAAAATGTGTAATTAATTAGGGATAATTAATATAAATTATGAGGGTGATTAATTAGGTGTAATTAATTGACTAAGACACGAGGTTGGACTCAGTTGTAGCGTAAAACTGCCCGGACCCAACCGGCTTAACCAGTTGCTACAAATGTTAGCCCAATGTGAGAGGTCTTAGGCACAAACTAAATACGTGATTAATGTAAAGACACGAGGTTAGACTCGGTTATGACATAAGGCTGCCCGGACCCAACCGGCTTAACCAGCGGTCATAAAAGACAGTCTAATGTGAGAGGTCTTTACAAAGGTTACGATCTTAATTAATTAATTAAGAAACACTTAACCATATTAGCATGTAGAGAGGCATGAGGGGTTAAGTGGGTGCCTTGGGTGGCATAAGGAACCTAGTGGGTTGCCTTGGGTGGCAATAGAAAATACGATTAGAATACTTAACCAAAGTGGAACATGTAATTAAAACATGATTAAAGGGTTAAGTGGGATACACTAGAAAAAGGGACAAGCTTAGGTGGGTAGCTTGTGGGAGGCCCATTTCAACCAGTAACCCATACGTATCTTTGTGGGCTCGACCCATGTCGAGGACGGGACACGCATACTGGGTTTGACTGTAAGAGGCAAACGGGTTAGCGGTGGCAACGCAAGTCCAACGGGCTTCATATGCGTGAGTGGGCCCGGGCTGGTAGGTAAGCCGTTGTTGCATCGTGTAGATATAAGCCGTGCACCGTTAATTATATCGGGTTGCCACGTTGGGGAATGGTACACCCCATGGTGGGGCCAGCACGGATATCTACGTTAGGAAGCCGATCGAATGGGGAGTAGTGCGTACACCTAGTGGATTGTACGGCCCCGTGGCGTCTACTTGGTCACCTAGGGGTACGCAAGTACTATTAAGTTAATTTTGTAAGTCCATGGGTGGGATCAACCTTTAAGTTAGGAACGACTGGTGTGGTGCAGTTTAGTAATTTACCTTAGGAAGGGTAGTTGCGTCTTTATCTTTTATCTTAGTCTAGTTGACTGCTTAGCATAGCCGTTCATCCCTATATGTTACCGTATATCAATTTATGTCTTCTCTGGTTACTTTAACGATTGTATTGTTACAGTTATAGGACTCGCTCAGACTTATGTCTGACCCCGTTGTTTTTATCTTTTTCCCAACCCTCAGATCCTACGGTGGATCCTAGCAGTAGTGGAGCTTGATCGGATTGCTGTTCCAGTCTTTAGGAGCTTGGATAGATGTAAAGCTCCAGTTATCCAGTTATCTTTTCTTTTGTTTTGGCTATTGTTTGAGAGTGGGATTATGTACTTCTTTATTTGATGGATATTGTACTTGACTTTTATTGTGGGTTTATGAAGTAACCAGACATGTTTTATTTCCGCTGTTATGAGATGATGTTTTAAAATTTCAAGTACTATTTATATCTGTCTTGTTGTAATTTTTCTGTTCTATATTCACTAAAATACTCCACCGATGCTATGGCATTCCCTTAGTGAGTGATCATAGCGGGAGTGGGGTGTTACAGTGTGTGTATATGTTCCTTATCTAATTCAAATGATCAGGCCTGATTGATCTTCTTAATGCAAAATATGTTTAGTGTCATGAATCCAATATGTATGCAAATAATCCTAGTCATATAAACACTATATGTGTGCACAAACATCCATCCATATGAAACATCCACATGATAACACATTCAATTTCATCCATAAACAAGTATAAACACTCATGCATATGCAATATGAAAATGTGTCTGAGTCGATCTAGTGCCTAATGTGTGTTATGCAACCACGAGCAAACACTTGCGACCACTTGCAACCGTTTGCAAACATCAACCATAACATGTTTCAATCACATGTTTTCATCCAAAAGGGTTCTACCTAAGGTTCTCAAGATAGGATTGAGAAGATAAGCAAGATAAAACAAAACATCTAGGAGAAGAAGTTAAAGATGTACCCCCAGAAGGTCCTACTTGCGGGGCTTGCCCTTGCTTCTTAGGGCAGTTCTTGCTGATATGTCCAATATCACCACACTGAAAGCATGCTCCCATCTTCATCTTCTTCTTTCTACAATCCTGGACTATATGCCCCTCAATACCACAGAAGTGGCGTTTTCTTTTTTCACGTATCTTGTTATCATTATTGTTGTTGTTGTTCTTGCCTCCCTTCTTGGGGTCTACCTTCTTGTTTGGAGACTCATTCGCCTTGACCTCCTTCTTGCCAATCTTGTCTTCTTCGTTTAAGAGCGCCATGTCTACTAGCATTTCGTAAGTAGCCCCCATAGGTACGTGGGTCATAGCCAAGCTGTGAAGTGGCTCATTCAATCCTTTGACAAAGCGGAGAGCCTTCTTATGAGGGGTATTCACTAAGCCCAGTCCAAACCGAGCCAGCTGATTGAATTGATTGACGTACTCCTTGACCATCATACTTACTTGCTTAAGTGATAAGAATTTTTCCAGTTGTAAACTTCGTTCATCTTGTATGAGGAATTTCATCTCAAACCTTGTCCGGAAGTCCATCCATGTGTCAACAGGTCTTTTAACGTTTGTGACTTCCCACCAATAGGAAGCTTCGTCTTTGAGCAACCATACAGCCAACTGTACCTCCGGCCTATCATCCACATCGAAGATGACGAATAGATCCTCAGTTTCTTTGAGCCAGTTCCTCGCTTCTACGAATGATTCAGTTCCCTTGAAATCCTTTCCACCCATGGCCCTTAAATCTTTACAGATCTTTGAGAAAGAAATTGCACGAGGAGGGGGAGGAGGAATATCTGCTGGGCCAACATCGTTGGCCCTAGCCTCTAAGTACCTCCTGAACCAGTCAGGTATTAGCACGCCCTCTGGAAAGTTAAGATTCCCAGACATGCTAAAAAGAAAAGTCGGGATTCAAACGAGGAAACAAAGGATAGTGCTAATGGCTTTTGGGGAATAGCCTTTAAATAAAACAAGACTTTTCTTGAAAAATGCTTCTTTGCAAACGGTTTTGAAAATAGTTTTAGAAGGTTTTTAAAAAAAAATTCCGAGTTCAGTAACCTTCTGCTCTGATACCAAATGTAACACCCCACCTCTGCAAGGGTCACTCACAAAGGGAACGCACTAGTTTGGGAGGAGCGTTATTGAGGTAAACAGTCACAGAATTATTACAAGACAGAACATAAATAAAACAGCGGAAGATTCAAAAGCTAAATTACATTACTTTTAAAAAGAGTCAAAACCTTTTACATCAAATAGCCGAGATCATTATTTTCCATTACAATAAATTCTGTGTAACACCCCACACCCGCTAAGGTCACTCACTAAGGGAATGCCTTAACTTCGGTGGAGTATTTTAAGTGAATATAGAACAGAAAAATTACAACAAGACAGATATAAGTACTACTTGAAATTTAAAACATCATTTCATTGCAGCAGAAGGTAAACATGTTTGGTTACATATCAAAAACCAACAAGAGTCAAGTACAAAATATCCATCTCGTTTAAAAACATAAGTACATAATCCCACTACATAACTAATAGCCATAATAGAAAAGATAACCGAGCTTTACATCAAGAGTCCAAGCTCCAAGATAGATAAAGCAGTCTGGATCAAACTCCACTAGAACTAGGCCCAACCTGAGGACCTGAGGGGGAAAAAGATAAAAACAACGGGGTCAGACATAAGTCTGAGTGAGCCCTATAACTTTAACAATACAATCATTAAAGTAATTAGGGTATGATATAAACTTGGCACGGTAACGACTGGGGATAAATGACTACACTAAGCAGCCAACTAGACATAGGAAGAACTAAGATATCAGTAAAGACGCATCTACCCACCCAAGGGTAATTACTACACTGCACCACACCAGTCATTCCTACTTAAAGGTTGATCCCACCCATGGACTTAGAAAATATAACTAGTAGTTTCGTGTACCCCTAGCTGACCACATAGGTGTCGTCTGCCCCTATCTCCACTAGGTGCACCCACTACTCCCCAAGCGATCGGCTCCCTAACGTAGATACCCGTGCTGGTCCCACAGCGGGGTGTATCATTCCCCAAAGTGGCAACCCGATACCAACACCGATGCACGGCTTATACCTACACGATGCAACAACGTCTTACCTACCAGCCCGGGCCCACACACGCATATGAAACCCGTTGGACTTGCGTTGCCACCGCTAACCCGTTTTGGCCTCTTATAGTCAAGCCCAGTACGTGTGTCACGTCCTCGACATGGGTCGAGCCCAATAAGATACATATGGGTTACTGGTTGAAATGGGCCCCCACAAGCTACCCACCTAAGCTTGTCCCTTTTTCTAGTGTATCCCACTTAACCCTTTAATCATGTTTAATTACATGTTTCCACTTGGTTAAATATTCTAATCGTATTTTCTATTGCCACCCAAGGCAACCCACTAGATTTCCACATGCCACCCAAGGCACTTACTTGATTTCCACATGCCACCCAAGGCACCCACTTAAACCCTCATGACCCACTACATGCTTATCTGGTTAAGTATTTCTTAATTGATTAAGAACGTAACCTTTGTAAAGACCTCTCACATTAGACTATCTTTTATGGCAGCTGGATTTGCCGGTTGGGTCCAGGCAGACTTACGCCATAACAGAGTTTAACCTCGTGTCTATACACTTGTCACGTATTTAGTTCATGCCTAAGGCCTCTCACATTAGGCCAACCATTTGTAGCCGCTGGATTTGCCGGTCGGTTCCGGGCAGTCTTATGCTACAAAAGGGTCCAACCTCGTGTCTTAGTCGATTAATTACACCTAATTAATCACCCCCATATTTTGAATTAATTTTCCCTAATTAATTCCAATTTAATGATGTACATAATTGACACAATTATGTCCATCCACTCATGGTATGCAACATCATACCAATTTCACCACAATTTTTGTTAACACGAATATTAACCCCATCGTTCCCCACGTAATACGCTAACATGACATACTTAAAAGGGAAGATTCATCACGAATACAATGGGTTCAACTTAGCATAACATTAGCATCACATGGGTTTTAAAGGTGTCAACTTGCATATATGACGATAGCATCAAACCCAACTAGCATAAATAATCAATCCAAACTTGCATGAATCACATATGTCATAAAGAGGGTAACCTGCATAAGTTACTTATGTCATATAAAGGGGTAAACTTGCATATGTATGTATGACATACAAAGGGTTAACTTGCACATGTATGCATATCATACAAAGGTGTAAACTTGCACATGTTACTTGCATATAATCAAACACCAAACTTGCATAACATGTCATATATGAACTTGCATATAATCAAACACCAAACTTGCATAACATGTCATATATGAACTTGCATATAATCAAACACCAAACTTGCATAACATGTCATATATGAACTTGCATAAAATCAAACACCAAACTTGCATAACATGTCATATATGAACTTGCATATAATCAAACACCAAACTTGCATAACATGGTGTCATAATGGATCAATGTTTATCATAGTGATTTGCATAACTAGCATCATGAACATATAGCATAAATTACACCCAACTTGCATAACTAGCTTCATGGGCACATAGCATCAAACTTGAATAACTTGCATCATGAACATATAACATACAACTTGCATAACTAGTATCATGAACATATAGCATAAAACTTGCATACCTAACATCATGAACACATAGCATATGATAACATAACTTGCATTGATCCACATACATAACCATAACCTCATTATATCCTATCATAATTAGTTTAGCAATTGCTTGCTAAAGGCATAGAAACTCACAACTCTTTGATTAGCACTCCTATGAAGAGGATTAAGTTGCTAGAGTTGATTAGAAGTTGATTTGAGAAGCTATCTTCCTCTTTAATTTGTTGGTGGCTCCTTCTAGTTGCATTTTGACGGCATAACGACATTGTCTCCAATTTTAGTATGAATTAGGGTAGTCTTAGGGTGTATTTATAGATTAGTTAAGTGTTTTAGGCC
This sequence comes from Allium sativum, assembly GCA_030737875.1. Classification (NCBI taxonomy): domain Eukaryota; kingdom Viridiplantae; phylum Streptophyta; class Magnoliopsida; order Asparagales; family Amaryllidaceae; genus Allium; species Allium sativum. The sequence continues at coordinate 929,180,365 of CM060922.1, read as the reverse complement.
ATTAGATTATCCCTAAATCAGATTAGAGCCGTCAGATCTCATCACTAGCCACCAAAACACAGCCCAGATCCCAAATCAGTGCACCCAGGTCACCTAGGCTCGACCAGGGAGGTCGACCCCCAGGTCGACACTAGGGTTGACACCCATGTCGACCTGGTGGGCAGGTCGACCCCCAGGTCGACTCCCAGGTCGACCTGGTCTGGGTGGGAATTTTCCCGCCTAGCCCATATTCTGCATTTTTGAAATCTGTTTCGTTTTCTGATTTTTCGTGAAACTTCTAAAGGCCATATCTCAGTCATACGGACTCCGATTCACAAAATTTCGGACTCTATTTCGCGTATTTTTCCGAGATGAACGCAACCGCGAAACCCGTTTCCCTTAATTCTCACGTCTGAGATTAATTATTCATTAATTTATGAACATCACTGTTGTTAGAACTACCGGGTGTTACATTCTGTCTTGCATAAACAAAGAAGCTTAAACTTGAAACAACAAAAGGAGCTTAATTCCCCAAAGGTAGCAGAAATGCAGCCATAGCATAGCTCAAGATCAAACAGTACATGAGCTGAACCGAAAGCAAGCGAAATCCAAGCTAAGTGCTAGAGTTTCCTCCCTGAGAACCTGGGGGGAATGGAAGAAAAAGAGGCAAAAGAAAACGGGTCAGTCATAAAGACTGGTAAGTCCAAGTGACTTTCAGCATAAAAACAGATAAAGGTAACATGACATGTATAAACTGAAAGTAAACATAAGGATGCTGTCAAGATGGGCAAGATAGACTACGATAACATGATAAATCAAGTATAGCATCGCATATTCAAGGTTCGCTGCATCAACTGTACTAGAATCCCAAACCGATGTCTTATATTAATCATGAAATGATTCCTTGGCCCAATATCATGAAATGACCCATTACTAGGTCCAACGAAATAATTCACTAGTCGATCGACTCCCTACAAGTTCTAGCTCGTCATGTGTCTGTGTCATACGACCCTATCATGAATGTAGTCACTTGTGCTAGGTCCACCATAGGGTGTATCAAGCCCAATGGTGCCAACCATCGACACGAATCAAGCATTCACAGATAAACCTATTGATGCCCAATGCCTGCTTTTTCAACTCCGGACCACTTGCACGACCATAGCCCACCTGAACCTACACTGCCGCACCAACATAGCCGTCGTTCTGGTCGCTTACAATCAGCCCAATAATTGTGCCCCACCCTGCCTAGTTCTAGGGTACCATGATACATCTATTGGGTTACTACTGAAATGGACCACGTAACTAGAGTTTTCGTCCAATAGGTTAAGTGTTGTCATTTAAATTCGTGACTTAACCCCTATCAGTCTAGCATGTCAAGTTGGTTAAGTGTGGTCATTCAAATTCGTGACTTAACCCGCCTACGAATCATGTATCAAGTTGGTTAAGTGTTATCTTTCATGTTCATGACTTAACCCGATCTTGTGGCATTAATTCATTAATGCACCCCAACCTCTCACATCAGACCTATTGTTGTGGTCACTGGAGATGCTGGGCGGTTCCGAGAAGAATTACACCACAACTCAGTCTGACCTCGGGTTTTCAAGTGCGATATGACCAACTACCCACATTGGATCCTATTATTTGCAGTAACTAGATTTGTCGAGCGGTTCTGGGCAGAATTACACTGCAAACTCAACCCAAACTCGAGTTGGCCATTTTCAGGTTCATTCTAGTGTCATGTCCATGTTCATGTTTAATGTCAAGTCCGTGTCAAGTTTCATGTCAAGTTTCCAATAATACCAATTTTTTCCAACGTTACCCCGTCTGAATAATAGGCTAACAATCTTAGCCTAATTTTCGTCCGCACGATTTTTGTCATATAATATTAGGCTATAAACTTAGCCTAATTTAACATACACAAAAATTTGCATAAAGAAATTCATTAACATAAACATGACATAGATGTAAACTTGGCATTTTTGGCATAGTCAATATGAACACCATAGGTGTGCACTTGCAAAGCAATCAACATGAATATCATAGGTGTGATCTTGCAACGTAGACTAAATCAACATACATATATGAGAATTTGCAACATGGACATATATGTGAACTTGCAAATCAATCACGAGCATATGAATAAGTGTGAACTTGAAATATGACATAGGTTTAACATATACACAAACATGTCGATCTAGTCACTTAGTCACATATGAGATATGATTTTACGACCTAAAACATGATAAACTACACAACTTATCATAACAGGTTATACTTCAAGTTCCTATACATATGAATAGACTTATTCATTAATTCCCAATTCAACATGATAATAAAATAGAACCACAGGCATAGATCAACATCATTCAATAACATAATCAATCTATTTTCAAGGAATGGCATAACTGAGTAAATTGATTAAAACATCGCAGGCATATAGATCTGATAACATTATGAACATGAAAAGGTTTGAATAATAATATAGATTCAAGAACATGGATAGATCTAACTTAAATAGAAAAATCCCCAAAATCAAGATCCAAGGAAAAATATAGAAAATAGGTCGTAATAGTAAATCAAACTTAGATCCAATTTTTATAGTCATAATCCTAGGCAATAACCTCATAGGTGATTAGCCACAATTGTCCTTGTCATAGTTATAGGCAATAGTCTTATATTCACAGTCATAGGCATAGGCATAGTCTTATGTTCACCATCATAGTCATAGGCATAGTCTTATGTTCACCGTCATAGTCATAGGCATAGGCATAGTCTTATGTTCATAGTCATAGGAATAGTCATGGTCTTATGTTCACAGTCATAGGCGTAGTCATAGTCTTATGTTCACAGTCATAGGCATAGTCATAGTCTTATGTCCACAGTTATAGGCATACTCATAGTCTTATGTTCACAGTCATAGGCGTAGTCATAGTCTTATGCCATTAACAATAGTTTCAACGTCGTAGATAATATTCCCAATAGTCAAGATCTAAGAAGAAAACAAGAATAGATATGAATCATACACAAATCAGTTCCAATTTAACATGCCCATATTAGATTTATAGTTTTTATCTATAAGTAACTGGAACTTACAGATCGTAGTCTAAGAAATTTAGATGTAGAAGTCAAGTCTAGAAATTTGTCGTAGAACGTTGCGGTGTCGCTGATCTATTCTCTTGAATTGTTGTAGAAGCGTTGATCTTTGATCTGAATCGAGTTTGAATGCTTAAGCTTTAATTTGGAGGCGGCAATCATGGTTCAATGAGTAAATTAGCAGCATAGCAGTGTAAGAATGATTTTTATGAATTAGGCTTGGTCTTAGGAAGTATTTATAGGAGTAGCAACTAGTTTAGGCCCTTAGATTAACCCTAGAATCAATCTGGACCATCAAAACACGTCTCAAGATTCAAAAATGGGTTCTGGGTCAAAACAAACTGATCAGGTCAACCTGTAAGGGGGGAGGTCGACCACATGGTCGACCTGGGGGGTAGGTTGACCTGACCCCCAGGTCGACCCTCGGGTCGACTTGCCTGGTCCTGTGCTGCCTGAAATTTGCTGGATCTTCTACAGGCCATAACTTCTTCATCCGGACTCCAATATTCGAAAACTTGGATTTATTTCATGCAGAATTCCGAGACAAACGCAATGGTGCAACCCATTTCCCATAATTCTCATTTTAAAAATTAATTCTGCCTTAACTTATGGTTTTAACATGTTATAAAAATTCGGGTTGTTACAAACCCATATATATGTATCAACCGAGTACTCCGAACTAGGTCGGGGGCGGGACACGCATACTGGACAAATTGTAAGATATCCAAAAGAGGGGACGATGTTTGATGATGCGTTCCATCGGGCTCATGTGCGTGCATGGGTCCGCCTGCTCGGGAAGATAAGACACTATGACATATGTAGATATGGTTGTGCATATCCTGGAAATGAAGGGTTGCCACTTTAGGAAGTGATGCATCCTACTGTGGGGCCAGCACAAGGAATCTACGGAGTAGGGAGCCGATCGATTAGGGTACGTCTTGTAACACACCGTAATTTTTACAACACTAAAGACGATAGATTAAAGAATAATTAATTTAATATTTAGAATAAAGAGAAACGGACTTTACCATTGCGTTCATCTCGAAATTCTGGTCAAAACAGACACCTGGTTTGCATAAAACGGACACTGTATGAAGGAGTTATTAAGGTTTGAAGTTTGTATACACGCAAGAAGAATATATATATATATATAAATATATACATACAAAAAGTCTAGAAATTCAAAATCAGGTCCAGAAATTCAAAATCACGCAGAATTGGGGAGGCGGGAATTTTCCCGCTCGGGAGTATTGACCCGTTAAGGGGGTGTCGACCCATGGGTCGACCCCTTGCGACAGATCTGGGTAGTATTCTATTTTCTTAATGTGGACTCCTTTCTTGACCCGGTTCGTTGGTTCTAGGCTATAAGACCCCATTCCTGTTGTTTCTGCACACCTAAAACAATGGAGAACTAGATGCTACCTCTGCCCAGATTGAGCTAAACATTTCTTCTTCAGCCATAAATTGGAGTTGCCCAAGTTAGAGATCCATGATTCAACATCTATAATTCTTCTCCTATTTTCTAGATCCAAACGATGTGAGTCTATGTTATTTTTAGATAAAAATAATTAAAATGCAATCTTGACATGCCTATGAATTAGATCTAAGCCTGTAACTATTGAATCATATCAGATCTGCTATATTTGTATATCTAATTCGCTGATTAGATCTTACCATGCCTGTTTATGGTCATGACACTATGCATAATCAGTCATGTTATTACGTGTTCATCAAATATGTTCTTATATGCCTATTTATGTTCATTAGATCTGTTCTTATATGCCTATATCTGTTCATCGGATCTGTTATTATATGCCTATTTATGTTCATCAAATATGTTCTTATATGCCTATTTTTATTCATCAGATCTCCTCTTATATGCCTATTTCTATTATCATATGCCCATTTCTGTTACTATTGGTTTTATGCCTATTCTGTCCTTCTCTCTCTCTCATTCCTTTTTTATTTTTATAGCCAGGTTATTTTCGAGCCTAAGCCAATATCCCTGCAATATGCCTATGAACGAAATTGTGTTAAATTGGGAATGATTGAAAATGGTAATTTTTTGTATCATGATTGGGATCTGCGGGCATAAACTATATTATGAAATTGGACTAAAAATTGGGGCATTATTTATATGGTAAATTATGACTTGTGGTTTGGGACACAAAAATCTGTAGGCTTAATTTAAGATTAAGCGAAACATGTTATTAGAACTGTAAAGAATATGTGAATCTTGTTTAATCCATTAAAATTGGGGCATAACTTGTATTGGGAAATTTGGGGCAAAACTTGAATTAAAAGCATGAATATGGATTTGAGGGCATAAACCAAACTATGATTAAAGATCTTAATTTAGGCATATAACACATGATGAATATGACTTGGGATATGGGCATGAAAACCTAAAATGAAATAGGAATACTTGTTAATGAATGAAGATGCCTAGAATTACAGTAATTAAGAAACTGTAACCGCGCTTATACATTAGGTTAGATTAGACTTGTAGTGGAAGTCTGCCTGGACCCGACCGTCATATCTAGCAACCACAAGTGGTGAATCTTATGTGAGGGGTCTAAGTGCATAAACACGTGACGGTGCTAAGACACTAGGTTAAATCCGACTTGTGGAAGAAGTTGTCCCGGACCCGACCGGCATATCCAGCATCCACAAGTGGTAGACTTAATGTGGGAGGTCTAGCGCATTATAACCATAAATGAATGTATGGTAATGAACTTGTAATACTTAACCTGTTTAATCCATAAGGACTGTATGAGCCAGTTAAATCTGTGGGGTTAAGTAAACCTATTAAGTATGTAGGGTTAAATAAGCCTGTTAAATCGGTGGGGTTAAGTAAGCAGGCTAAATCTATGGGGTTAAGTAAACCTGTTAAATCAATGCGGTTAAGTAAACCTGTTAAATCTATGGGGTTAAGTAAACATGTTAAATCTGTGGGGGTTATACGAACTTGTTAATTTAAAAAACTTAACCTGTTAAATTTGTTGGGGTTATATGGACCCGTAAACTTGCAAAGTTTAACCCGTAAATCTGTAGGGGTTATATGAATTTGTTAAATCTGTTAGGCATAACCTATCAAAATCTTAGTTAGTTGGGGACACAAGATATGTAAGGGTTTGTGTCATCTGTTGTGTGGAACCCATATTGGTTAGTAACCCATTCTGGTATTAAAGGTGGACCCTGCACTAGGTAGGGGTCAGGGGATGCTTACTGAACTGATTGTAAGAGGTTCATATTTGTACTGGCACGTTCCAATGGACTCATATGCTTGTATGAGTAAGGCTGCATCTGGGAAAATAAGCCGTTGTACAGTAAATAGGTCTGTGTACTTCTGTAGATTGCCACTTTAGGAAGTAATACACCCTACCGTAGGGCCGATACAGGGTGTTTACGGGATAGGGAGCCGATTAATTGGGGGTAGTAAATAGGGTACATCTAGTCCTATCTGTTTGTGTGGGGTACCTATATTTCTGTCTGGGCTAACACCCGTTATTTCCGTTTAGGTACCGTTTAATTCTGTCTGGGTTAAAACCCATTACTAGAATACACCTAAAACAACCATTATATTTCAGTTGGGATCATCCTATTTCTGTTAAGTAATTAGGGAGTATGTAATCCTGTTACATATCCATTGTACTAGTATTGGTGTAGAGAAAGTAAAGTGTTAGGGAAGCGCTATTTATTCTATTATGTTTATCCTGTTTACCTTGTCATACCTGTCTTATATGTTGTTATCTCTTTTATCCAGTTTATATACCTGTCATGATGTAGTTACTTATTTATATGCTAAAAGTAACTGGACTCGCCAGACTTTATGTCTGACCCATTTTGTTTCCTCTTCTCTCTCTTCTGTTCCCCCTCCCCCCAGGTTCTTAGGGTAGGAATACTCGGGCTTGATTTGGAATCTCTGCTTTCATCTTGCTTGGAACTACTAAGATGTATTACTTTATTTCTTGTCTCTCTACTATGGCTATGTTTTGGGGATTATGCTTCTTTTATTAATATACTGATATTTTAAGTAAAAGACAGAAGTTTTAATGATGTACTTGGTTTTATGCATTTCAGACATATGATGTAACCATGTTTTGAACTATGGTGCTTTATGATTAACAAAGTTTTTAATTCCGCTACTATTTTATATGTCTTGTAATGTTTATGTTTACCTTTAACGCTTCACGAAACTTAATGCATTCTCTTAGTTAGTGACATTAATGGACGTAGGGTGTCACACTTAGTATTAGAGCTGAAGGTTACCAGATTAAATCAAAGATTTTGAAAATTATTTTCAAAAAGGTTTTAAAAGGAAGTATTTTCAAAAGAAAAGTATATTTTGAAAAACATATTCCCTAAAGCCATATGTAATATCTTTCGATCCTTTGTCTGAATCCCCTACCTTTTCTTTTCAGCATGTCTGCGGAACCTAATATTCCTGAGGCCGTTAGATATCAGGCTGGTTCTGTAGGAATCTAGAGGCCACAACACCTGTCGATGGTCAAGCTGACGTTCCTTCCCCAGCTGCACCCGTCCTTCCTCCTCCTCCTCCCCATGCTGATAATTTCTCCAAGATCTGCAAAGATTTTTGTGCTATGGAAGGAAAGCCATTTCGTGGAACCGAGACATTCGGAGAGGCAAGAAATTGGCTCAAGGATACAGAGGACTTGTTTGGAATTTTCGAAGTGGACGATCGTAAGAAGATTCAGTTAGTCGCCTGGCTACTAAAAGATGAAGCTTTGTTCTAATGGGAAGTGACACAAGCAGGGCATCAGGTGGATACTTGGGATGATTTAGACAGAGGCTTGAAATGAAGTTTCTTTCTCAAGCTAAGAAAAGCATGCAAATGGAAAGGTTCTTGGCGCTCAAGCAAGGAGGCATGACTGTTGAAGAGTATGTTAATAAATTCAACCAACCAGTAAGGTTTGGAATGGAGCTAGTAGATACCCCGCATAAGAAAGCTTTGCAATTTGATAGAGGACTGAATGAACCCCTTCGTGGGTTAGCCATATCTCATATTCCAATGGGAGCAACTTTTGAGAGGCTCATTGATATGGATTTAATGCACGAGGAAGATAAAGCTGAAAAGAAGGAAGTTGAGGTCGAGGAAACACAAAACAAGATAGTATGGCCCAAGAAAGAACAACAATAAGAGGGTGGAAAGCACGATAAAACTCAAGGCAAAAAGAAATGTCATGGTTGTGGGAATGTGGGTCATTTGGTCAAAGACTGCAGAAAAAGGAAGAATGCTTACTTCAACTGTGGTGAAGTCGGACACTATACTAGGGAGTGCCAGAAGAAGCAAGGGAAGAGCCAAAGGGCGGGATCTTTTGGAGGGCAAGTACATGCTCTCATGGATGATGTACCGGATAGAGGTAGGAAAATTTCTGTTGAAGGTTTGATTTCTCTTTCCCAACATCGTGTTAGAACTATTTTTGATTCTGGTGCTTCTCACTCTTTTATATCTGATTCTGTAGTTGGGTCTCTGCACCTTAGTACTAGTATGGTTTTGTATCTCGTTGTTGTCTCAAATCCCATTAGAGGTACGACACTTCTGTCTATGATTTGTCGAGGTTTGAGAATATATGTGTTAGGCGTCGAGTTTGAATGTGACGCATATGTGCTTGGTTTTATGGGATAATGTTTGATTCTAGGGATGAATTGGCTAGCCATGCATGGTGCCATTCTAGATTGTTAGAGGAAGGTCATTAAATTTATGACTTGCTGTAGGTGGACTCTCGAGATTTGAAGTGACTCAAGAGGGTCTAGCATGCTTAGTATCCTAGAGTCTTTCGATGCATCTATCGATGATCTGCGGTCTGTACCAATAGTCCGTGGCTATGTTGATGTGTTTGATGAGGTACGGGGCATACCTCCGAAGCGCGAGATTGGTTTTCATATATATTTGGTGGACAATGCAAAGCCAGTTGCATTACCTGTGCGCCATATGACTACTAAGGAAAGGAGGTAGCTCATCAAACAAGTAGAGGAGCAACATGAAAAGGTGTTGGTTAGGTGAAGCATATCAGAAGGCGGTGCTCCAGTCGTCTTTGCAACTAAGGCATACAACTCGCTTTGCTTATGTGTGGATATTCATGATGCTTTCCACATTTCGTGTTTATGGAAGTGTCTACATGATACAGTAGAGGTAGTTGAGCTGAAGATGCTTGAGGAAGTAGAGGTAGAACAGGAGGCGCAAATTAGATGAGTTCCTACCCATATACATTGATCAGAGGTAAAAAAACTACGCAACAAAGAGGTTAAGTTAATAAAAGTACAACGGGGAGAAGACAGCGAGGATGTGAGTTAGGAGACTAAAGACAAGGATCGTGCATCATACCCTTGCCTTTTAGGGGCTATGTTCTTAATTTCTTTTTCCAAGCTTTTATTCGTATTTATTTCTATCATTTAAAGTATATCCTATCAATTGAATCATCGACCTTTAGGTAGAAATCCCATGGATGTAAACATTTGTTTGGGACATGTTATGTTTGATGGATGCAAGTGTTTGTTAGTGGTTGCTCAAGGATGCATATACACACACATTAGGCACTAGATCGGCTCAATCACTCTCATACTTCATATGGACGTATGTGCATTTTTCTTCTTTTAATGGATGAAAGTGAGTGTATCATCATATGGATGTTGCATTTGGACGGATGATTGTGCACACATATAGAACTTACATGTTATAATAGAATTATTTGCGTACATGTTGGATTCATGGCACTAACATATATTGCATTAAGGAGGTCGACTGAATCAGTATACCGCCTGATCTTCGCATTAGTATTGGGACATATACACACACCTTTGTATATGTTCATATAAGCATAATAAATCTTTTAAGGACAATGGATTCCTGTGATTGGTGGATGAATAGATGGATGTGGATGTTAGGATAGACATTCTTCTTAACTTGGAGATTTCAGGGACGAAATCCTTTGAATATGGGAGAATGTAACACCCCATAATTTTAACAACACTAAAAACCATAAGTTAAAGAATAATTAATTTAGTATTCCGAATGAGGGGAAACGGACTATGCCATTGCGTTTGTCTCGGAATTTTGGTCAAAATAGACACCTAGTTTGTGTAAAGTGGACGCCGTATGAAGAAGTTATTAAGGTTTGAAGTTTGCATAAGAGCAAAAAGAATATATATATATATATATATTAAGTCTAGAAATTCAAAATCAGGTCCAGAAATTCAAAATCGCGCAGAATTGGAGAGACGAGAATTTTCCCACTCAGGGGTGTTGACCCGTTAAGGGGGGTGTCGACCCGTGGGTCGATCCCTCAAAGGGGTGTTAACCCATAGGTCGACCCAATAAGAGGGGGTCGACCCCCTTGCGATAGATCTGGGTAGTTGTAACACTCCGTATTTTCTGTAAACATTAAAGTAATGAATTAAAGAATACTTAATTTTAAAAGTGGAAATTAGGGGAAACGGGTTTTGCTATTGCGTTCGTCTCAGAATTCTGCTTTAGATAGAGTCCGAGTTTGCATGAGTCGGACTCCGTATGAAGAATTTATGGAGTTCAGAAGATTTCAAGTTTAAACATAAATTAAATATAAATAATAATTAAATCAAAAAAGTAGTTCGAATTTTAAAATTCCGAGAATCAGCTGGGCGGGAAAATTCCCGCCCATAGGGGTCGACTCCCCCGGGGGGTCGACATAAGTGTTGACCCCCGAAGGGGGTGTCGACCCCCCTGTAGGGGTCGACTGGGGTGTCGAACCCCCCTGTAGGGGTCGACCCCCTCGGCCTGATCTAGGTTGTTTTGTGTAGTGACGTTTTTCTGAGTCATTATGGCATATGTGGCGACTTCCGGTTGGCTCCGTTTGGTCTGGATGGCTCTGATTACTCCCAGGTTGATCTAACGCCTCTCATTAATCTAAAATTCTATATAAACAACCCCAACCCTAAAACCACATAACTTTGCTCTCTGATGCCGTCATGCTGTCCATGTACAAACTAGCGTAGCCTCCATTTTTCTTCAAGTTAGGAAGTTCCAAATCAAAATCAAAACTAGAGAATCAGTAGTCTACATCAAAGGATAGCATTTCAGTTTCAGAAATCAGATACCAGAAAACAAGATTTGCTCTTTTGTTTGTTAGTTCAGTTATTCTTTAGATTTGAACAAATAAAAGTCATTACTTGTAATGAAGCAAAACGAGAACTGTGCCTAGTTGTAAGATAACTGTATTCTGATTCATGTAGCAACTCTGAAATTACCTATGCCTACGTGATTTTTGTGATTGATATAACTTATCATGTTGTATATTGATTTGGTTATGAACCTATCATGTTGTATATTAATTTGGCTATGAACCTATCATGTTGTATATTAATTTGGTGATGAACCTATCATGTTGTATATTAATTTGGAAATGAACCTATCATGTTGTATATTAACTTGGCGATGAACCTATCATGTTGAATAATATTTTGGTGATGAACCTATCATGTTGTATATAAATTTGGTGATTCTTTTATGATATGTTGTATGGAAGTTCATAAGCAAAGTCATGTTCATATATGCTTATATGACTAGATCTACATGCTTATATGTTTAGATCTATGTTAATTTGATCCAACTCAAATGCAAGTTCACATTTACATGCTTAATTAAGTTTGTGTAGTACTATGCCAAATTTATATCACACATGCTTGATCTATACTTTTTATGTCGTTGGAATGTTACATGTCCCTTTTGCTTTTCCCTTTTGTGCATGAGTTTGGCTAATTTGCGAGCCTAACGTTCTATGTAATTTATGCGAACGAGTAACGGGGGATACTTTGGGGAAAATATTAAATTACATGCTATTGACATAGGTTGGCTCATAATCATGAAAATGATTAATGGCATGAAATGGTATAATTTGTATACCTAAGAATTTTGGACATAATGTAGAGGGTAAATGGGACATGACTTGAGTTGACAACATTGGTGGATAATTTACATATAAACAAAAACGGTAAATATGTAAATTAATTAAAAGATGAATATGCCTAACCCGAGGTTAGATTGAGTTACGGTGTAAGACTGCCCGGAACCACCCGGCATATCCAACAACTGTAACGATACAGATCTAATGGGAGAGGTTAGCGCATTAAGCCCAAAAACCCGAGGTTAGATTGAGTTGTGGTGTAAGACTGCCCGAAACCACCCGGCAGATCTAGCGACTGCTACAATATAGATCTAATGTGAGAGATTGGTGCTTCAATGAATGAACTAAAGCTAAGAAACAGGCAGGCTAAGAATAGTAGGGTTAAGTAAATTAAGGCAACTCTTAACCAATACAACATGTTAACTAAACCGATGGGTGGGTGTTAGGTTAATTTGAGAACACTTAACCATTTTAACATGTTGATTAGGAAACCTTAGTAACGGGGACCCATTTCAGCAGTAACACACATAGATGTATCATGTTACCCTGAACTAGGCAGGGTGGGGCACGATTACTGGGCTGATTATAAGTGGTCAAAATAATGGCGGGTGGTGCAGCGTGTAGGTTCCGACAGAGTATGTGCGTGCATGAACTCCGGCGTGGACAAATCAGGCATTGGGCATCAGTAGTATACACTGTGCATCTTAAATTTGCATCGGGTTGCCACCAGAGGAACTGATACACCCCATGGTGGGACCAGCACAGGTATCTACAATCAAGCGGGGTCGAATGACACAAGTCATAAATGCATGCGAGTAGAAGCCGATCGATAAAAGGGGATCATTTTATCATGAACACATGGTGCTAGTTGAAACACTTGCTAGTAAGTGCAGAGAAATAGAAATGAATGCGATAGTATATTTAGTTTATCTTGCCTCATTTATTGTTATCTTAATTCTAGGGTATTGTCCTAGGTTCAGTTTATTCATGTCATGATCCTTTTTCTAGTTTACATGCTAAATAATCACTGGACTTACCAGCCTTATGTCTGACCCGTTTTCTTTCGCCTTCTTTTCTTCTGTCCCCCCCCAGTCCACAGGGAGGGAATATTTCATCTTAGTGCAGACCTTTTCAAGCTTAAAGAGAGTAGATGTATTGCTTGGATTCTCTTTTCTTGGGATATGGTTGTGGTTATGGGGATTTATGCTGCTTTACTTCTTTTTTATGCTTCTTTATGTACTTGGAGAATTAAATCAAGATAGATGTTTTGTTGTAATAATTTAGAAGTTGGGTTTTGAAACAATGCTTGTAATGTTTTGACTGAACCATGTTATTTAATAAATAATTTCAGTTTTCCGCTATTTATATGTCTATCTTGTAAATTATCTGTGTCTTTTACCTAAAATGCTTCACCAAAGTTAATGCATTCCCTTTGTGAGTGACCTTAACGGAGTTGGGGTGTTTACACTTGATATCAGAGCAAAAGGTTTACCATATCAGATAAAAGTTTTTGAAAACTATTTTTCAAAATGGAGTTTAAAGAAGCATTTTTAAGAAAAATGTTGTTTGATTTTAAAAAGGCATAATCCCCAAAGCCATATGCACTATCTTTCTATCCTTTGTTTTAAACTTTTTTTTTCATTTCAGCATGATTGGGGATCTTAATCTTCCTGAGGGCGTACGGGTACCTGGTTGGTTCAGAAGGTACCTGGAAGCTAGGGCTAATGACGCAGGCTCAGCAGATATTCCTCCTCCCCCAGTTGCAGCTGTTCCTCCTCCTCCTACTCGTGTGAATGCTTTCTCGAAGATATGTAGGGACTTTCGAGCCAAGGGTGGGAAGAACTTTAATGTGACTGAGTCATTTTTGGAAGCAAGAAACTAGCTCAAGGAAACAGAAGATTTGTTTGTTATCTTTGAAGTGGATGATAGGCAGAAGATACAATTGGCTATGTGGTTTCTTAACGACGAAGCCTCTTATTGGTGGGAAGTTACTAATGCTGAGAGACCAGCTGAAACTTGGGAGAATTTTAGAATGTGGTTTGAAATGAAGTTCCTCTCGCAAGCTGAACGAAGCATACAGGTGGAAAAGTTCTTAGCTCTCAAACAGTGAAGCCTATCGGTCAAGGAATACATCAACCAATTCAACCAGCTGGCTAGATTCGGATTGGAGTTAGTGAACACTCTACAAAAGAAGGCTCTACATTTCGTTAAAGGGTTGAACGAGCCACTGCACAGCCTAGCTATGTCCCATATACCTATGGGTGCGACTTATGAGAGACTAGTGGACATGGCACTGTTACAGGAGGAAGACAAGAACGGCATGAAAGAGACAAAGGTGGAAGTACCTCAAAACAAGAAAGTGGTGGGATCACAGAACAAGAAGATGGATTCCAAGAAGGGCGGGAAGAATAACAAACCGCATGAAAGAGGAAGTGTAATTTTTGTGGCATACCTGGACATCTGATTAAGGACTGCAGGAAGAAGAAGAGGAAGATGGGTGGTTGTTTTCAGTGCGGCAAGACATGACACATGGCTAAGGGCTGCCCAAGAAAGCAAGGGAAAGGGCAGAGGATTGGATCTACTTCTGGAGGGAAGGTTCACGCTCTCATGGCACCTCTGCAAGAACAAGGTAGAAATATTTCTGTTGAGAGTTTAGTTTATCTTTTTTATCACCCTGTTCGTAGTCTCTTTGATTCTGGCGCATCATACTCTTTTATATCTACTGCTTTAGTTGAATCTCTACACCTAGACACCAGTATAGTGGAGGATCCCTTGGTTGTTTCAAATCCAATTGGGGGTTCGACTTATTTATCAATGATTTGTTTGGATATGGAAATTTATATACTAAGCGTTGGGTTTAGATGTAATGCCTATGTTTTGGGCTTTACGGGCTATGGGTTGATTCTAGGCATGGATTGGCTATCCAGTAATGGTGTCGTCCTCGATTATGAAAAGAGAGTAGTTAGACTTATGACTCGCCTCGGTAACACTCTCAAAATCTCATGTAATCCATGAACTCTGTTATGCTTAGCTACCTACAATATCTTGATGCATCTGTTGAAAACCTGAAATCTGTTAGAGTGGTATGCGAATACTCGGATGTCTTTGAAGAGTTGAAGGGTTTACCTTCGAAGCGGAAGATAGACTTCCGCATATACCTTGTTGATAATGCAAAACCCGTTGCTTTACCCGTTAGACACATGGCTCCAAGGGAAAGGAAGGAGCTCAGCAAGCAAGTTAAAGAGTTGCTTGAAAAGGGGTTTATAAGGCAGAGTATTTCTGAATGGGGTGCTCCAGTGGTGTTTGCAACCAAAGCAGATGGTTCACTTCGCCTATGCGTTGACTATAGGGAGCTAAACAAGTTGACCAAGAATAATAGGCACCCACTTCCAAGAATAGACGACTTGTTCGATCAGCTTGTAGGTGCATCTGTTTTCTCCCAACTAGATCTGGCTATGGGTTTCATCAGCTAAGAGTGGCTAAGGACAGCATTGATAAGACCGCATTCAGGATCCCAGATGGTTTCTTTGAATGGCTTGTCATGCCTTTCGGCTTGACAAACACACCTGCTTATTTTGTTGACTTGCTGAGTCGGGTGTTTAAGGAGTTTTTTTAATAAATTTGTAGTGGTCTTCGTGGACGACATTTTGATCTTCTCGAAAAATGAGGAAGGGCATGCTTTGCATTTAAGGGAAGTCATGGATACTCTTCGTCCATACCAGCTGAAAGCAAAATTCTCCAAATGCCATTTCTGGAGAGAAGAAGTAAGGTTTCCTGGACATGTGGTGTCCAAAGAGAGGATAGCTGTGGATCCCGCAAAAGTAGTTGCGGTGCAAGATTGGAAGGTTCCCCGGAATGCAACCGAAGTACGAAGTTTTCTTGGGCTAGCCTTCTTTTACAGAAAGTTCGTTAAAGACTTTGCGAAGATCTCGGCACCACTTACAAGGTTGAGGAAGAAGAACCTAACTTTTACTTGGGATCTGGATTGCGATGTTGCTTTCCAATGACTGAAAAGAGCTCTAACAACAGCCTTGGTTCTGACATTGCCTGATGGGAGTAAAATGTTTACTGTATATACAGACGCATGCAAGACAGGATTGGGCACTGTCTTGATGCAATAGGGCAAAGTAGTTATGGGGGAAGGCAGTTGAAGGTACATGAGAAGAACTACCCAACTCATGATTTGGAGCCACCTGCCATTGTTTTCGCTCTAAAGTCATGGCATCATTACCTGTTAGGAGAAAGGTTTGAATTGTTTACTAACCATAAATCGTTAAAGTACCTTTTCTCACATAAAGATCTTAACTTAAGACAACAAAGGTGGATGGAGTTTCATGCCTCATACGATTTTGAGATTGCTTATACACCTGGCAAGGGCAATGTGGTAGCAGATGCCTTGAGTAGGAAAAAGCTGACCCTAAGTCCTCTCCTTGTAGAAAGGCAAAGCTTGGAGTACATATCAAACATTGAATTTAGACCCTCCTTCGAATTTGTACCTGGTTTGTTAGCATCGCTAGAGGTGCGACCTACGCTTTTGGACTCAATAAGTTCCGCGCAACGTGAAGACCCTTAGCTAGTTGATGTGATGGATAAGCTAATGAGAGGTGAGACTTCTAGTCACCTCAATAGATACTCCATCGATGACAAGGGTTGGTGGAGACAGGATAGAAGACTATGTGTCCCACAAGTAAGGGATTTGGTGAAAACCGTTCTCAAAGAAGCACACCATTCTAAATTGATCATACATCCAGGTGGGGAAAAGATGTATAAAGACATAAAAAGGGTTTTCTTCTATAATGGCATGAAGAAGGATGTAGCTAAGTTTGTCTCTAAATGCTTGATATGCTAGCAAGTCAAAGCGGAGCAAAAGAAGCATAGTGGTCTGCTTCATCCTCTAGAAGTCCCATAGTGGAAATTGGATAGCATTTCGATGGACTTTATTGATGGGTTTCCCAAGTCAAGAAGGGGCAATTCCAGTATTTGGGTAATAGTGGACAGGCTCACCAAAAGCGCTCACTTTATACCTACTAAGAGTTGGTGGACTGCCTCATCGTTAGCATCCATTTATCTTAAAGACGTGGTTCAACTGCATGGAATACCCTCTAGCATAGTAAGTGATCGAGATCCTATTTTTGCAAGCGATTTTTGGAAGAGTTTGCAAGAGGTCATAGGCACACAACTATGCTTAAGCATGGCCTATAACCCTCAAACCGTTGGTCAGACAGAAAGGGTAAATAGAGTATTAGAAGATCTTTTGAGGTTGTGCATTCTTGATTTTGGAGGGACATGGGAGGATTATCTTCCTTTGGTGGAATTCGCCTACAACAATACCTACCATGCCACCATAGGCATGGCACCCTTCGAGGCTTTATATGGAAGACCATGCCGATCACCAACTTATTGGTCGGAGTCTACAGACAAGCTCGTACTTGGGTCGGACATGATTAGAGAAACTTCAGAGAAGGTGGATTTGATACGAAGACAAATGAAGACTACACAAGATAGACAGAAGTCCTACGCTGATAAAAGAAGGACTGACCTTGAGTTTGAGGTTGGGGATAAGGTTTTCATTGAGGAATGTCGTTCACTTTGGGTCTACTGGAAAATTGGCACCAAGATTTGTAGGGCCATTTCATATCATTGAGAGGATTGGGAAGATGGCTTATAGAGTAAAGCTGCCCAAAAGGTTGGTTGGAGTTCATAATGCTTTCCATGTCTCTCATCTATGAAAGTGCTTACATGATTCTACGGAAGTTGTGGAGCCAAGCATACTAGAAGAATTAGAAGTGGAACGAGAAGCAATGGTGAGGAGAGTTCCAACTCGTATCTTTGGGACAGAAGTCAAAAAGCTACGCAACCGTGAAGTCAAGTTTATTAAAGTTCAATGGAGTGACACTGAGGAAGACGCGACTTGGGAGACTGAGGACAAGATACGCACAACCTACCCTTTTCTTTTTGAGGGTACATCTTTGATCGCTTGTTTTCCATAAAGATTATGCATGCTTATATCTATCCTTTTAAGTATATCTCCTCGGTCCTATTCTTGATCCTTAGGTAGAAACCAATGGATGCAAACATGTATTTGAAACATGTTATGATCGATGGTTGCAAGTGGTTGCTCGTGGATGCATATATACACACTTTAGGTACTAGATCGGCTCAGCCACTTTCATATTGCAGATGCATATATGTATTTGTATATGATTTGATGGTCGATGTGTTGTCATATGGATATTGCACTTGTACGAATGATTTTGCACTCATGTAGAAGTTATAAAGTACGATTAGGAATAATTGCATACATAATGGATTCATGGCACTATCATAATTTGCATTAAGGAGGTCAACTGAATCAGTAGAACGCCTGATTTTTCATTAGATAAGGACATATACACAAACTATGCATATGTTCAGGAAAAGCATTAGATACCTTTTAAGGACAATGGAGGCCTGTGATTGAACGGTTGAGTAGATGGATGTTGGATGGTAGGATATACATTCTTCTTGACTTGAAGATTTCGAAGACGAAATCCTTTAAGGAGGGGAGAATGTAACATCCTATATTTTCTGTAAACATTAAAGTAACGAATTAAAGAATACTTAATTTTAAAAGTGGAAATTAGGGTAACGGGTTTTGCCATTGCGCTCGTCTCGGAATTCTACTTTAGATAGAGTCCAAGTTTGCGTGAATCGGACTCCGTATGAAGAAGTTATGGAGTTCAGAAGATTTCAAGTTTAAACGGAAATTAAATATAAATAATAATTAAATCAAAAAAGCAATTCAAATTTTAAAATTCCGAGAATCAGCGGGGCGGGAAAATTCCCTCCCATAGGGATCGACTCTCCCCGGGGTGTCGATATAGGTGTCGACCCCCCAAGAGGGGTGTCGACCCCCCTCTATAGGGGTTGACCCCTCAGCCAGATCTAGGCTGTTTTATCCAATGACGTTTTCTAAGTCATTAGGGCATATGTGGCGACTTCAGGTTGGCTCTATTTTGTCTGGATGGCTCTGATTACTCCTAGGTTGATCTAACGGCTCTCATTAATCTAAACTTCTATATAAACAACCCCAACCCTTAACCCTAAAATCACATAATTTTGCTCTCTGAAGCCGTCATGTTGTCCATGGCCAAACTAGTGTAGCCTCCATTTTTCTTCAAGTTAGGAAGTTCCAAATCAAATCAAAACTAGAGAATCAGTAGTCTATATCAAAGAATAGCTTTTCAGTTTCAGAAATCAGATCCCAGAAAACAAGATTTGTTCTTTTGTTTGTAAGTTCAGTTATTCTTTAGATTTGAACAAATAAAAGTCATGACTTGTAATGAAGCGAAACTAGAACTATGCCTAGTTGTAAGATAATCATATTCTGATTCATGTAGCAATTCTGAAATTACCTATGCCTACGTGATTATTGTGATTGATACAACTTATCATGTTGTATATTGATTTGGTGATGAACCTATCATGTTGTATATTAGTTTGGTGATGAAACTATCATGTTGTATATTAATTTGGCGATGAACCTATCATGTTGTATATTAATTTGGTGATGAACCTATCATATTGTATATTAATTTGGCGATGAACCTATCATGTTGTAAATTAATTTGGCGAAGAACCTATCATGTTGAATAATAATTTGGTGATGAACCTATCATGTTGTATATAAATTTGGTGATTCTTTTATGATATGTTATATGCTAGTTCATAAGCTAAGTCATGTTCAAATATGCTTATATGACTAGATCTATGTGCTTATACGTTTAGATCTATGTTAATTTGATCCAACTCAAATGCAAGTTCACATTTACTTGCTTAATTAAATTTTTGTAGTACTATGCCAAATTTATTCCACACATGCTTGATCTATACTGTTTTATGCCATTGGAATGTTACATTACCCTTTTGCTTTTCCCTCTTGTGTATGAGTTAGGCTAATTTGCGAGCATAACGTTCTATGTAATTTATGCAAATGAGTAATGGGGGATATGTTGGGAAAAATATTAAATTACATGTTATTGACGTAGGTTGGCACATAATCATGAAAATGATTAATGGCATGAAATGGTATAATTTTTATACCTAAGAATTTTGGACATAATTTAGAGGGTAAATGGGATATCACTTGAGTTGACAACAGTGGTGGATAATTTACATATAAACATAAACGGTAAATATGTAAATTAATTAAAAGGTGAATATGCCTAACCCGAGGTTAGATTGAGTTACGGTGTAAGACTGCCCAGAACCGCTCGGCATATCCAGCAACCGTAACAGTACAAATCTAATGTGAGAGGTTAGCGCATTAAGCCCAAAAACCCGAGGTTAGATTGAGTTGTGGTGTAAGACTGCCCGAAACCACCCGGCAGATCTAGTGACTGCTACAATATAGATCTAATGTGAGAGGTTGGTGCTTCAATGAATGAACTAAAGCTAAGAAACAGGCAGGCTAAGAATAGTAGGGTTAAGTAAATTAAGGCAACACTTAACCAATACAACATGTTAACTAAACTGATGGGTAGGGGTTAGGTTAATTTGAGAACACTTAACCATTTTAACATGTTGATTGGGAAACCCTAGTAACGGGGACCCATTTCAGCAGTAACCCACATAGATGTATCATGGTACCCTGAACTAGGCAGGGTGGGGCACGATTACTGGGCTAATTATAAGCGGTCAAAATAACGGTTGGTGGTGCAACAGTGTAGGTTCCGACGGAGTATGGGGTGCACGTACTCCGGCGTGGACAAATCATGCATTGGGCATCAGTAGTATACACTGTGCATCTTGAATTTGTGTCGGGTTGCCACCATAGGAACTGATACACCCCATGGTGGGACCAGCACAGGTATCTACAATCAAGCGGGGCCGAATGACACAAGTCATAAATGCATATGAGTAGATGCTGATTGATAAAAGGGGATATTTTATCATGAACATATGGTGCTAGTTGAAACACTTGCTAGTAGGTGCAGAGAAATAGAAATGAGTGCAATAATATATCCAGTTTACCTTGCCTTATTTATTGTTAACTTATTACTAGGGTATTGTCCCAGGTTCAGTTTATTCATGTCATGATCCTTTTTCCTGTTTACATGCTTAATAATCACTGGACTTACCAGACTTATGTCTGACCCGTTTTTTATTCACCTTCTTTTCTTCCGTTCTCCCCCACCCCCGGGTCCGCAGGGAGGGAATACTTCAGCTTAGTGCAGACCTTTTCAAGCTTGAAGAGAGTAGATGTATTGCTTGGATTCTCTTTTCTTGGGTTGTGGTTGTGGTTACACTTTTATAGGGGATTTATTCTGCTTTACTTCTGGTTTATGCTTCTTTATGTACTTGGAGAATTAAACCAAGAAAGATGTTTTATTGTAATAATTTACAAGTTGGGTTTTGAGACAATGCTTGTAATGTTTTGACTGAACCACGCTATTTAATAAATAATTTCAGTTTTCCGCTGTTTATATGTCTGTCTTGTAAATTATCTGTGTCTTTCACCTAAAATGCTTCACCAAAGTTAATGCATTCCTTTTGTGAGTGACCTTAACGAAGGTGGGGTGTTTGAAGTAGTATTCTATTTTCTTAATGTGGACTCATTTCTTGACCCGGTCCATTGGTTCTCGGCTATAAATAAGACCCCATTCCTGTTGTTTCTCCACACCTAAAACAATGGAGAACTATATGCTACCTCTGCCCAGATTGAGCCAAAGCTTTTCTTCTTTAGCAATCAATTAGAGTTGTCCAAGTTAGAAATTTTTGATTCAACATCCACAATTCTTCTCCTATTTTCTAGATCCAAAAATTGTGAGTCTACGTTATTTTTAAATAAAAATAATTAAAATGCAATCTTGACATGCCTATGAATTAGATCTAAGCCTATGACTATTGGAATCATATCAGTTTTGCTATATTTGCATATCTAATTCATGGATTAAATCTCGTCATGCCTGTTTATGATTATGACACTATTCGTAATCAGTTATGTTATTACATGTTCATCAGATCTGCTCTTATATGCCTATTTCTATTCATCAAATCTGTTCTTATATGCTTATATCTGTTCATCGGATCAATTCTTGTGTGCTTATTTCTGTTCATCAGATCTATTCTTATATGCCTATATTTGTTCATCGGATCTGTTACTATATGTCTATTTATACTATCATATGCTCATTTCTGTAACTATTGTTTGCCTATTTGTCCTTCTCTCTCTCTCAATCCCTTTTTATTTTTATAACCAAGCTACTCTCTAGCCTAGGCCTATATCAGTGAAATATGCGTACGAACGAAATTGGGTTAAATTAGGAATGATTGGAAATGGTAATTTGAGGGCATAACTTGTACTTTGAGTCACGATTGGGATTTGAGGCCATAAACAATATTGTGAAATAGGACAAAGAATTGGGGCATGATTTATACGGTAAATTATGACTTGTGGTTTAGGACATAAAAATCTGTAGGCTTAATTTAAGATTAAGTGAAACACGTTATTGGAACCATAAAGAATCTGTGAAGCTTGTTTAATCCATTAAAATTGGGGCATAATTTGTATTGGGAAATTTGGGGTAGAACTTGAATTGAAAGAATGATTGTGTATTTGGGGGCATAAGACAAACTATGATTAAGGATCTTAATTTGGGCATATAACACATGATGAATTTGACTTAGGAAAGGGGAATGAAAACCTATAATGAAATAGGAATACTTGTTAATGAATGAAGATGCCTAGAATTAGAGTAATTAAAAAACTGTAATCGCGCTTGGACACAAGGTTATATTACACTTGTGGTGGAAGTCTGCTCGGATCCGGCCGACATATCCAGCGATCACAAGTGGTAAATCTAATGTGATATGCCTAAGTGCATAACACGTGACGGTGCTAAGACACGAGGTTAAGTCCGATTTGTGGAAGAAGTCTGCCTAGACCCGACCAGCATATCCAACATCCACAAGTGGTGGACTTAATATGGAAGGTCTGGCACATTATAACCGTAAACGAATGTATGGTAATGAACTTGTAGTACTTAACCTGTTTAAATCCACAAGGATTGTATGAGCCTGTTAAATCTGCGGGGTTAAGTAAACCTATTAAGTATGTGGGGTTAAATAATCCTGTTAAATTGGTGGGGTTAAGTAAGCCTGTTAAATCTGTTGGGTTAAGTAAACCTATTAAATCTGTGGGTTAATTAAAACTGTTAAATATGTGGGAGTTATATGAACCTGTTAATTTAGAAAACTTAACCTGTTAAATCTGTTGGGGTTATATTGACCAGTTAACTTGTAAAGTTGAACCCGTAAATCTGTAGGGGTTATGTGAATTTGTTAAATCGGTTAGGCATAAACTATCAAAATCCTAGTTAGTTGGGGACACTAGATATGTAAGGGTTGGCTTGTGTCATCTGTTGTGTGGGACCCATATTGGTCAGTAACCCATTCTGGTATTAAAGAGGGACCCTGCACTAAGTAAGGGTCAGGGGACGCTTACTAAACTGATTGTAAGAGGTTCATCTGAGAAGAGGTATGTACTGGCACGTTCCAACGGACTTATATGCGTGCATGAGTAAGGCCTTCATTTGGGAAAATAAGCTGTTGTAGCACCAGTAAATTGGTTTGTGTCCTTTTGTAGGTTGCCACTTTAGGAAGTAATACACCCTACTATGGTGCCAACACAGGGTGTTTACGGGATAGAGAGCCGATCAACTAGGGGTAGTAAATAGGGTACATCTAGTCCTATTTATTTTCGTGGGGTACCTATGTTTCTGTCTGGGCTAACACCCGTTATTTCTGTTTAGGTACCATTTAATTCTGTCTGGGTTAAAACCCGTTACTAGAGTACACCTAAAACAACCATTATATTTCAGTTGGGATCATCCTATTTCTGTTAAGTAATTAGGAAGTATGTAATAGGAATCCTATTACATATCTGTTGTACTAGTATTGGTGTAGAGAAAGTAAAGTGTTAGGGAAGCACTATTTATTCTATCATGTTTATCCTATTTACCTTGTCATACCTATCTTATATGTTGTTATCTCTCTTATCCAGTTTATATACCTGTCATAATGCAGTTACTTATTTATGTGCTAAAAGTACTAGACTCTCCAAACTTCATGTATGACTCATTTTGTTTCCTCTTCTCTCTCTTCTGCCCCCTCCCCCCGGGTTCTCAGGATGGGAATACTCGGGCTTGATTTGGATTCTCTACTTTCATCTTGCTTGGAGCTTCTTAGATATATTACTTGATTTCTTGTCTCTCTACTATGACTATGTTTTGGGGATTATGCTTCTTTTATTGTTGTACTCTGATATTTTAAGTACAAGACAGAAGTTTTAATGATGTACTGGGTTTTTTTTGCATTTCAGCCATATGATGTAACCATGTTTTGAACTACGATGCTTTACGATTGATAAAGTTTTTAATTCTGCTGCTATTTTATATTTGTCTTGTAATATTTCTGTTTCTGTTTACCTATAACGCTCCACAAAACTTAATGTATTTTCTTAATGAGTGGCATTAACGGATGTGGGGTGTTACACATCTAAACTCTGGTATGCTTAGCAGCCTATTATTATCCTTTGGGTAACTCCAGTATGTTCAGTTGGGTTGCTTGTTGTTGTATGAGGTTAAACCTCTCCCTAGAAGTATACCTATGTCTACCATCTTATACTTATTGGGGATCATTTTGTTCATATGACATTAGTATTGGTGTGGAGAAAGAGAAATTACCACAGAAGCGCAATATATTCTATCATGTTTATCCCATTTACCTTGTCATACCTGCCTTATATGTTGTTATCTACCTCTTATCTAGTTTATATGCCTGTCATGATAATTTTTGTAACAACCCGCATTCTACGCATCGAAGGATCGTAGAATATTTCTTTCTTTCTCATACGAAGTCGTATGGTCATGTAGAGTTGGGGGACGACTACTGGGGTTATTTCTCATGTTCATGATTTTTGTCGATTTTTAAAAGACCATTTTACCCCTAGCTGATCTTGTTTCGTCCATAACTTTTGATTGGAAAGGAGTTTTGACCTAAAACCACTTCCATTGGCCTGGGATTGGTTGGACCAGTCAAGTAGGCATCGGTGTATGTATAGAGGCTGGGCATCCATTAGTTATTGATGTTGGTTGGACCAGACGCACTAGAATCGACATATTGGGATTGGTTAGACCAGTCATGTAGGTGTCGATGTGTTTATGAATTTAGCAGGTGATAGGTAGGACTTGTTTGATGGATGTTATGGTTGCTATGTTGTTCCTATTTTTCTTCCCTTGAGTAGACTATCACCTGTAGTGTTCCAGCGATGGGGAACAAAGTGATTGTAGTAGGACTATGAGCCAGTGTAGTAGAGTCGTCATGACTCGAGGGGCAAAGTGGACATGTGTACAGCACACTTTTGGAGTAAATGTCGGTTGGTGCGGGGCGGCCCGTCACACTTTTACTTATTTATATGATAAAATTAACTAGACTCGCCAGACTTTATGTTTGACCTGTTTTGTTTCCTATTCTTTCTCTTTCGTTCCCCCTAGGTTTTAATGGTGGGAATACTCTAGCTTGATCAGGATTCTTCTTTCATCCTGCTTGGAGCTGCATAGATGTACTGCTTGATTTCAAATCTTCTCTACTATGGTTATATTTCTGGAGATTATGCTCTTTTCATGCTTACTGTACTATGATGATTTTAGTACAAGACAGAAGTTTAAAATTGATGTACTGGGTTTTATGCATTTCAGACTTATGAGGTAACTATGTTTTGAACCATGATGTTTTCTGCATAATAAAAGTTTCAAATTCCGCTGCTATTATATATCTATCTTATAATATTTCTGTTTCCGTTTACCCATAATGCTTCATGGAAGTTAATGCATTCTCATAACGAGTGACGTTAACGGACGTGGGGTGTCACATTTGGCATCAGAGTTGAAGGTTACCAGATCGGATACAAGATTTTGAAAAATGTTTTCAAAATTTTTTAAAACAAAGCATTTCAAAAGAAAAGTCAATTTTGAAAAACATATTCCCCAATGCCATATATAATATCTTTCGATTTTCTATTTGAATCCCTTTTTCCTTTTCTTTTCAGCATGTTTGGGGAACCAAATATTCCTGAGGGCGTTACAATACCGGGCTGGTTCCGTAGGTATCTAGAGGCCATGGCGCTTGCCGGTGGTTAAGCAGACCTTCCTCCCCCAGCTGCACCCATTGCTACTCATCCTCCTCCGCCGCGTCCAAATAATTTCTCTACGATCTGTAAAGATTTATGTGCTATGGGTGGAAAGCCATTCCGATGAACCGAAACTTTCGTAGAAGCAAGGAATTGGCTTAAAGAGACGGAGGATTTGTTTGAATTTTTGAAATTGATGATCGCAGGAAGATTCAGTTAGCCGCTTGGCTGCTGAAAGATGAGGCTTCATTTTGGTGGGAAGTGACGCAAGCAGGGCGTCAAGTGGAGACTTGGGATGATTTTCGCCAAAGGTTTGAGGTGAAATTTCTTTCTCAAGCTAAGAAAAGTATGCAAATGGAAAGGTTATTGGCACTCAAGCAAAGAGGCATGACTATCAAAGAGTATGTTAACAAATTCAATCAACTGGCGAGGTTTGGGTTAGAGCTTATGGATACCCCGCATAAGAAAGATTTGTGGTTTGCTAAATGACTAAATGAACCCCTCCATGGGTTAGCTATGTCTCATATTCCGAAGGGAGCAACTTTTGAAAGGCTCGTTGATATGGCATTTATGCGTGAGGAAGATAAAGCTGAAAAGAAAGAAGCTAAGGTTGAGGAAACACAAAACAAGAAAGTATGGCCCAAGAAGGTACAACAACAACAACAACAATAACAACTAAAGAAAGGTGGAAAGAACGACAAGGCTAAAGATAGGAGGAAGTGCCATAATTGCGGACGCGAGGGTCACTTGATCATGGACTGCAAAGGATGGAAGAATGCTTGTTTCAATTGTAGAGAGGTCGGACATTTTCCTTAGGAGTGCCCCAAGAAGCTGGGACAAGGTCAAAGGGGAGGATCTTCGAGAGGGTAGGTGCATGCTCTCGTGGCCAGTGCGCTAGACAGAGGTGGGAAAGTTTCCACTGAATGTTTGATTTCTCTTTTTAATCATCCTTTTAGAACTCTTTTTGATTCGGGTGCTTCACATTCTTTTACATCTGATTCTATGGTTGAGTTTCTACACCTTAGTACTGGTATGGTTTTGGATCTCGTTGTTGTCTCAAACCCCATTGGGGGTACGGCTCATTTGTCTATGATTTTTCGGGTTTGAGAATATCTGTGTTAGGCATTGAATTTGAGTGTGATGCATATCTGCTTGGTTTCATGGGCTATGGATTGATTCTAGGGATAGATTGGCTAGCCATGTATGGTGCCATTCTGGATTGTGAGAGGAGGGTTGTTAGACTTTTGACTTACCATGGGAGGACCCTCGAGATTTCTTGTGACCCAAATGGGTATGTCATGCTTAGTTTTCTAGAGTCAGTTGATGCATCTATCGATGATCTGCGATCGAAACCAGTAGTCCATGAGTATCCTGATGTTTTTGATAAGGATCGGGGCTTAGCTCTAAGGCGCGAGATCGATTTCTGTATATACTTAGTGGATAATGCAAAGCCAGTTGCATCGCATGTGTGCCATATAGCTCCAAGAGAGAGGATGGAGCTTAGCTAGCAAGTAGGGGATCTACTTAAGAAAGGGTTTATTAGGTGAAGCATATCTGAATGGGGTGCTACGGTGGTATTCGAAACTAAGGCGGATGGTTCGCTTCGCTTATGTGTAGACTGTAGAGAGTTGAATAAACTCACCAAGAAAAACAGGCACCCACTTCCAAGGATAGATGATTTATTTGACCAGCTTGTTGGTGCATCTATTTTCTCTCAGTTAGACTTAGCCATGGGGTTTCATCGGTTGAGGGTGGCTGAGGACAGTATAGACAAGACTGCTTTTAGGAATCCATATGGTTTTTCGAGTGGCTTATTATGCCTTTTGGGTTGACGAATGCACCCGCCTATTTCATCGATCTGATGATAGGGTGTTTTGGGAGTTTCTTAATAAGTTTGTCATGGTCTTTCTTGATGACATCTTGATTTTATCGAAGACCGAGGAAGAGAATGCCTTACATATAAGGGAGGTTTTGAAAACTCTCTGTGCACACCAACTTAAGGCGAAGTTCTCTGAATGTCATTTTTGGAGAAAAGAGGTGAGATTTCTTGGGAATGTGGTTTCTATAGATGGGATAGCAGTAGATCCCGGAAAGGTAATTGTAGTTCAAGATTGGCATATCCCATAGAATGCAACGGAGGTGAGAAGTTTTCTGGGGTTATCAGGCTATTATATGAAGTTCATTAAGGACTTCGCAAAGATATCAGCCTCACTCACTAGGCTGAAGAAGAAGAATAAGACATTTTCTTGGGATGTAGACTTTGATGATGCTTTCTAGCGATTGAAGAGGGCTCTAACAATAGCCTCAATCTTGACCTTTCCCAATGGGAATAAAGTTTTCACAGTATATACTGATGCATGTGGTATAGGGCTTGGTGCGGTTCTGATGCAAGAGTGAAGGGTAGTATGTCATGAAGGTAGAAAACTAAGAGTTCACGAGAAGAACTACCCTACCCATGACTTAGAGTTGGCTGCCATAGTATTCGCACTTAAGACGTGGCGCCACTATCTACTAGGAGAGAAGTTCGACTTGTATACCGACCATAAATCTCTAAAGTACTTGTTCTTGCAAAAGGATCTTAATTTAAGGCAACAAAGATGGAAGGATTTCCTAGCGTCCTATGACTTCGAGATTGCTTATACCCCTGGCAGGAATAATGTGGTGGCACACGCATTGAGTAGGCAGCGGTTGCCTTAAGTCCTCTGTTTGTGGAGAGAAAAAGCTTGGAGTTTATATCGACTTTTGATTTTAGACCCTACACCGAGTTTATACCTAGTTTATTGGCATCACTGGAGGTGCGACCTACTCTTTTGGATCAGATAGGAACTTCACAGCGAGATGATCAACATATTTTAGACATCTTGGATAGGCTCGGTATGGGGAGTCTTCTAGTCACCTCAGTAGATATTCCACAGACGATAGAGGGTGGTTGCGACGGGATGCAAGGCTTTATGTTCCCTGAGTTGGGAGTTTTTTGAAGACAGACCTTGAGGAAGCTCATCATTCTAAGATGACTATTCATCCAGGTGGTGAAAAGATGTATAGAGATATGAAGAGGGATTTCTTTTTGGCTGGGATGAAGAAAGATGTGGCGGAGTTTGTTTCTCAGTGTTTGGTTTGTGTAACACCCCACCTCCGTTAAGGTCACTCACAAAGGGAATTCCTTAACTTTGGTGGAGCATTTTAGTAAACAGAACAGAAACTTACAAGACAGATAAAATAGTACTTGAAAAATTTATAACTTTATTACAACAGAAACCGAAATAAGCTTGGTTACATCCTTTCAAATCACAATATCAGAATTCAAGTACAAAATATCAGTCTTTTACAGAAGCCTTTAGAATGCATAGTTTAAAATCATAATCCCCACAGAAGAAGACAAGCCTTACTTTAAGCACTTCAAGCGGAAGAAATCTGGATCAAGCTAGAGTACTCCCTTCTAAAAAACCTGGGGGGGAACGGAAGAAAGGAGGCAAAACAACAAGGGTCAGACAAAAAGTCTGGCAAGTCCAGTAATTTTCAGTTATGAACAGATAATAATAACATGACATGAAAATAAAACTGGATGAGAGATAACAGTAACAGGTGTAGTGGATATTACAGAAGAACAGAATGACATAAGCTATTTCTTTACACTTCTCTGCACTAATACTAGTATAACAGAATTAGGTGTCACCCTGATGTCTAAACTGAAACAGAAACGGGTACAGAATAATTTCCACAGAAGAGAGTGCCAGTAATGGGCCTTTACCACTCGAACAGAAACAGACAGAAGAAGAAAACAGTTTAATCCCTACGGAAACAGAATGTAGAATTAGGTGTACACTAGTACTGGGCCTTTACCACCCCAACAGATGGTACCACGCAGAAACAGACAGGTGTTACCACCCAACAGAAACAGACGGTACCAACAGAAACAGACAGAACTAAGTGTACCCTAAAACCCTACCCCAAGCGATTGGGTCCCTAATACATAAATACCCTGTGTCGGCCCCACAGTAGGGTGTATCACTCCCTAAAGTGACAACCAATTGGCACAGACCTATTTACAGATGTTACGGCATCTTACATCCTCAGAGGCAGACCGGCATCCATGCACGCACATGACCCGGTTGGAACGCACCATCAACACCCCTCGCCATTATCAGAATGAACCGCTTATAATTAGTTCAGTAAACGTGCCCAGACCCTACCTACTGTTGGGTCAAAGTTTTGATACCAGAAAAGGGTTACTGACTAATATGGGTCCCAAACAACATATGACACAAGTAATTCCCTTCCTATCCTTGTGTCCCCAGACTAACAGATTTCATATTAACTTGTTTACAAGTTCAGACATACAGAATTCAGATCAACTAGTTCACAGACAAGTTTTCAGACTAACGGATCAGATATACAGATTTAACAGACTTACCGATTAACCAGTTACAGATTAACAGACTTATAGATTTGTCTAACTTCGTAATTGGGCCTACAGATTCACGGAACAGAATTATTAAATTCTTCAGTCTAGTGGGTTTAACCATATCCGCCCAACACGTTTTAGACATCACATTTATCTCAGATTTTCATTAATTAAATATTAATGCCCAGACCTCTCACATTAGACTGACAATTTGCGGCTACTGGTTAGGCCGGTTGGTTCCGGGCAGGTTTCTGCCGCAAACTGAGTCTAACCTCGGGTTTCAAGCACGTTATGACTAACTTCTCATATTAGAACCTATTGTTTGCGGCCACTGGAATGTGCCGGGCGGTTCCGGGCAGAATTACACCGCTAACTCATTCTAACCTCGAGTTAGCCATGTTTATCTTTGCGGCGAATTAATAATTTACCATTTATGCCCACGCCTAATATACATGTCAATTATTCATAGCTAATTCAGATTATGTCAATAACAGACTGAATATATCAACTTAACAGATATAGCAGATAACAGATTTTCGCAGATTAGGCGACTTAACGGATTCAGCAGATTAAGTAATTTAGCAGATTTAGCATATAATAGATTTGGCATTTTCAGCAGACTTAGCAGATGACATATTTGGCAGATGAACAAATCTAGCAGACTAGGCAGTAGAGCAGAACTAGCAGATTAAACAATATGACAGAACTAGCAGATTAGGCAATATAACAGAACTAGCAGATTAGGAAAATATAGCAGAACTAGCAAATTAGGCAAATATAACAGATTTAATCATTCCTTAAAGTTTCACAAACATATCTTGCCTAATTATAAATTTGGCCTAAGTTTGCATGCCTAAATAGTTGTCATGATTCACACTATGATCATATACCCCACGTTTGCATTGAATTTACATGTCATAGATTATGGTCATAATTTACATGTCCCAATTTAGTTCAACTTGCCTAGTACAAAAGATTCACATATAAATTATACCAAATATAGCCATCGATTTCAATGCATGTCATATATTCAAAAATCTCCTACTTAGGTGTTATTCACATTTGATAGTTATCAAATCTTAATATAGGTCTTCACACCTAAGTCATATTCTCTTTCAAATCATGAATTGTGATATAAACAATATGCCCAACAATCTAGTTATAATAGGTCTTAATTCAAAATATGCGTTATGTCCAATGTCTCAAGTCACATGTTAACATACCATGGTTCCTCTTCTTCCAATTCACAGAATATGCATAGATCTAAATCTAGTTTACACCCTATGTACTTTTTCTTAAATCAGTCACAGATTAGCCATGTCCAATTATGCCACATTCATTATTTGTCCCAAACATTTTAGCGTTCGTGCGTTAATCTCTTAGGAGATTGGCGCAGGCTCGTAGTAGCCGGGCTATAGAACAGAAAGAAGAAGAGATACAAAATAAAATAGTTCAGAACAGAACATACACCATATCAAATTCAGATTTACAATCATGTCACAATTATGATTAAAGTTTATATCGGAAGATAACTGCACTTGCCTTGGTTGGATTAAAGAAAGAACTTTAATTGTTGTAGAATCGTTGCAGAAGCTTTAATCTCTAGTTTGAATTGAGTTGCTTAGGTTGATGTTGATTAGCTTCTAGTTTTGATTCCAGCAGAGTAGCGACGCCATTTTTATTTTTATATAGAACAGAGGTAGAGCAGAAGCAGAACAAAATTATGTGTAGAGAAGGCTAGGTTCATGGCGGTTTAAATAGGTGTAGGTAGATGAATCTGGACAGAAATCGGACTGGAAACATCAGAACGAACACTGGCCCAAAATGGGCTCGGGGACCAGGTCGACACCCAGGTCGACTGCCCAGTCGACCTGGTCTGGGGGGTCGACTGCCCAGTCGACTCCCCAGTCGACCTGGGTCTGGGCGGGAAATTTCCCGCCCAGTCTGTTCTGCGTTTGAAATTCAATTTTGAATTCAAATTCGAGCTGTTTTCGATTTTGAAAATTCCTGAAACTTCGGAGGGTCATATCTCCCTCATACGGACTCCGATTCTTGCAAACTCGAACTCGTTTCCAAGTAGAATTTCGAGACGAACGCAGTGGCGCAACCCGTTTCCCTTGATTCTTATTTTGTATTTTAATTACACTCAGATTTGTACTTCTTAAATTCACAGAAAATATGGGGTGTTACATTCTCCCCTCCTTAAAGGATTTCATCCCCGAAATCTTCAAGTTAAGAAGAATGTGTCCTACCATCCAACATCCATCTACTCAGTCATCAATCACTGGCGTCCATTGTCCTTTGAAACTTCTAATGTTGTATGAACATATGCAAAATTGTGTGTATATGTTCCTTATCTAATGCAAAGATCAGGCGGTCTACTGATTCAGTTGACCTCCTTAATGCGAATTATGCCAGTGCCATGAGTCCAACATGTATGCAATTTTCCTACTCGATACATATCATTTCTATATGAGTGCACAACCATTCAGTCATATGCAACATCCATGTGCTGAGTCAATCATTTTGCATCCACAAAAATTGAAAATGCTCACACATCCATATGCAGTATGAGAGTGTATTTGAGCCGATCTAGTGCCTAGTGTGTGTATATGCATCCACGAGCAACCACTAGCAACCACTTGCATCCACTTGCAACCATCAAACATAACATGTCTCAAACACATGTTTACACCCACTAGTTTCTACCTAAAGTTCGAAGATTCGATTGATAGGATACAGTCGAATGATGGAAGCGAGTACAGATAAAACAAAAACTTGGTTCCCATTAGACATGGGTCCTAAGTATCGGCCCCGAAGACCGAAACCAATATCAGATTTGACACCCAGAGGATTACCCTCTTTAGATAATGTCAAAACTGGAAATCTTAACCTTATCAGAAATATTCAGATATTTACAGATTACTGGTATAAATCAGATTACCGAATGATTCTTAGGAAACTAAGCATGATAAATCCCAGAATGTATGCGTCCTACTTGACGCCTAACATGAATATCTCTCAAACCCCAATCACAAACAGATGAGTCATAACCCTTATGGATTTGGGTCTACAGCGGAATCAGAAACAATACTAGTATTAAAGTGCAGAGTATCGATTACAGAATCAAAATGCCAGAATCAGAAAGAGTTTTAACTCAACAATCAGATAAGAAAATTAAACCTTCTACTTAAATTTTCTTATTTCTACCCTATCTACCAGTCCCTTGAGCATTCGCCTGTCCTCCAGAAGTGGGTTCTGCCCTCTGCCCTTGCCCTCGTTTCTTCGGGCAGTCCCTGGTGAAGAGTCCCATCTCACCACAGTTGAAGCAAGTGCCCTTCCTTTTTCTGCAATCCTTCTTCAGATGAGTCGAGCTTCCACAAGTAAAGCACCTTTTCCCCTTCTTATCTTCAGACTTCTCATCCTTCTTTTGTGTTTCCTTTTTGGGCCATGCTTTCTTATTTTGTGGTTCTTCCTTCTTTGTCTCTTTCGGGCCCTTGTCTTCCTCGTGCAGTAGTGCCATGTCCACCAATTTCTCGTAAGTTGCTCCCATGGGTACATGGGTCATGGCTAGGCTATGCAGTGGCTCGTTCAATCCTTTAACAAAGCAGAGAGCCTTTTTATACTGAGTGTTGACTAAATCCAATCCAAACCTAGCCAGTTGGTTGAACTGGTTGAGGTATTCCTTGACCATCATACTTCCTTGCTTAAGAGATAAGAACTTTTCTAGTTGTAGACTTTGTTCAGCTTGCGAAAGGAATTTTGTATCAAACCTTGTTCTGAAATCCATCCATGTTTCAACTGGCCTCTCGGCGTTAGCGACTTCCCACCAATAGGAAGCTTCGTCTTTGAGCAGCCATACCGCCAACTGTACCTTCTGCCTATCGTCTACCTCGAAGATAACGAACAGATCCTTAGTTTCTTTGAGCCAGTTCCTCGCTTCTAAGAATGATTCAGTTCCCTTGAAATCCTTCCCACCCATGGCCCTAAAATCTCTACAGATCTTTGAGAAAGAAATTGCACGAGAAGGGGGTGGAGGAGGGGGATTATTTGCTGGACCTGCGGCGGCGGTCCCAGCCTCAAGACATTGACGAAACCAACCGGGTACATGAACACCCTCTGGTATCTCAGATGCTTTAGACATGCCGAAACGAAAAAGGAAAGATTCAATTACAAAAAGGACTGAAGGAAAGGTATATGGCTCTTGGGGATTATGTTTTTCAAAATAAGCATTATTTTTGAAAATAGTTCCTTTCAAAACCTTTTTGAAAATATTTTTCAAAAACTTTACCCAATCTGGTAACCTTCGGCTCTGATACCAAGTGTAACACCCCACCTCCGTTAAGGTCACTCACAAAGGGAATGCCTTAACTTTGGTGGAGCATTTTAGTAAACAGAACAGAAACTTACAAGATAGATAAAACAGTACTTGAATAATTTATAACTTTATTACAAAAGAAACCGAAATAAGCTTGGTTACATCCTTTCAAATCACAATATCAGAATTCAAGTACAAAATATCAGTTTTGTACAAAAGCCTTCAGAATGCATAGTTTAAAATCATAATCCCCACAGAAGAAGACGAGCCATACTTTAAGCACTTCAAGCGGAAGAAATCTGGATCAAGCTAGAGTACTCCCTTCTACAAAACCTGGGGGGAAACGGAAGAAAGGAGGCGAAACAACAAGGGTCAGAAAAAAGTCTGGCAAGTCCAGTGATTTTCAGTTATGAACAGATAATAATAACATGACATGAAAATAAAACTGGATGAGAGATAACGGTAACAGGTGTAGCGGATATTACAGAAGAACAGAATGACATAAGTTATTTCTTTACACTTCTCTGCACTAATACTAGTATAACAGAATTAGGTGTCACCCTGATGTCTAAACTGAAACAGAAACGGGTACAGAATAATTTCCCCAGAAGAGAGTGCCAGTAATGGGCCTTTACCACCCGAACAGAAACCGACAGAAGCAGAAAACAGATTAATCCCTACGGAAACAGAATGTAGAATTAGGTGTACACTAGTAATGGGACTTTACCACCCCAACAGATGGTACCACACAAAAACAGACAAGTGTTACCACCCAACAGAAACAGACGGTACCAACAAAAACAGACAGAACTAAGTGTACCCTAAAACCCTCCCCCAAACGATCGACTCCCTAATACATAAATACCCTGTGTTGGCCCCACAGTAGGGTGTATCACTCCCTAAAGTGACAACCAATTGGCATAGACCTATTTACAGATGTTACGGCATCTTACATCCTCAGAGGCAGACCGGGATCCATGCACGCACATGACCCAGTTGGAACGCACCATCAACACCCCTCGCCGTTATCAGAATGAACCGCTTATAATTAGTTCAGTAAGCGTGCCCGGACCCTACCTACTGTTGGGTCAAAGTTTTGATACCAGAAAAGGGTTACTGACTAATATGGGTCCCAAACAACAGATGACACAAGTAATTCCCTTCCTATCCTTGTGTCCCCAGACTAACATATTTCATATTAACTTGTTTACAAGTTCAGACATACAGAATTCAGATCAACTAGTTCACAGACAAGTTTTCAGACTAACAGATCAGATATACAGATTTAACAGACTTATCGATTAACCAGTTACAGATTAACAGACTTATAGATTTGTCTAACTTTGTAATTAGGCCTACAGATTCACGGAACGGTTTTATTAAATTCATCAATCTAGTGGGTTTAACCCTATCCGCCCAACACGTTTTAGACATCATATTTATCTTAGATTTTCATTAATTAAATACTAATGCCCAGACCTCTCACATTAGACTGACAATTTGCGGCTACTGGTTAGGCCGGTTGGTTCCAGGCAGGTTTCTGCCGCAAACTGAGTCTAATCTCGGGTTTCAAGCACATTATGTCTAACTTCTCACATTAGAACCTATTGTTTGCGGCCAGTGGAATGTGTCGGGCGGTTCCGGGCAGAATTAGGCCACAAACTCATTCTAACCTCGAGTTAGCCATGTTTATCTTTGCGGCCAATTAATTAATAATTTACCAGTTATGCCCACGCCTAATATACATGTCAATTATTCATAGCTAATTCAGATTATGTCAATAACATACTGAATATATCAACTTAACAGATATAGCAGATAACGGATTTTCGCAGATTAGGTGACTTAACGGATTCAGCAGATTAAGTAATTTAGCAGATTTAGCATATAACAGATTTGGCATTTTCAGCAGACTTAGCAGATGACAGATTTGACAGATGAACAGATCTAGCAGACTAGGCAGTAGAGCAGAACTAGCAGATTAAACAATATGACAGAACTAGCAGATTAGGCAATATAACAGAACTAGTAGATTAGGCAAATATAGAAGAACTAGCAAATTAGGCAAATATAACAGATTTAATCATTCCTTAAAGTTTCACAAACATATCTTGCCTAATTATAAATTTGGCCTAAGTTTACATGCCTAATTAGTTGTCATGATTCACACTATGATCATATACCCCACGTTTGCATTGAATTTACATGTCACGGATTATGGTCATAATTTACATGTCCCAATTTAGTTCAACTTGCCTAGTACAAAAGATTCACATATAAATTATACCAAATATAGCCATCGATTTCAATGCATATCATATATTCAAAAATCTCCTACTTAGGTGTTATTCACATTTGATAGTTATCAAATCTTAATATAGATCTTCACACCTAAGTCATATTCTCTTTCAAATCATGAATTGTCATATAAACAATATGCCCAACAATCTAGTTATAACAGATCTTAATTCAAAATATGTGTTATGTCCAATGTCTCAAGTCACATGTTAACATACCATGGTTCCTCTTCTTCCAATTCACAGAATATGCATAGATCTAAATCTAGTTTACACCCTATGTCCTTCTTCTTAAATCAGTCACAGATTAGCCATGTCCAATTATGCCACATTCATTATTTGTCCCAAACATTTTAGCGTTCGTGCATTTATCTCTTAGGAGATTGGCGCAGGCTCGTAGTAGCCTGGCTATAGAACAGAAAGAAGAAGAGATACAAAATAAAATAGATCAGAACAGAACATACACCATCTCAAATTCAGATTTACAATCATGTCACAATTATGATTAAAGTTTATATCGGAAAATAACTGCACTTGCCTTGGTTGGATTAAAGAAAGAACTTTAATTGTTGTAGAATCGTTGCAGAAGCTTTAATATCTAGTTTGAATTGAGTTGCTTAGGTTGATGTTGATTAGCTTCTAGTTTTGATTCCAGCAGAGTATCACGCCATTTTTATTTTTATATAGAACAGAGGCAGAGCAGAAGCAGAACAGAATTATGTGTAGAGAAGGCTAGGTTTGGGGCTATTTAAATAGGTTTAGGCAGATGAATCTGGACAGAAATCGGACTGGAAACATCAGAACGAACACTGGCCCAAAAATGGGCTCGGGGACCAGGTCGACACCCAGGTCGACTGCCCAGTCGACCTGGTCTGGGGGGTCGACTGCCCAGTCGACTCCCCAGTCGACCTGGGTCTGGGCGGGAACTTTCCCGCCCAGTCTGTTCTACGTTTGAAATTCGAATTTTGAATTCGAATTCGAGCTGCTTTCGATTCTGAAAATTCCTGAAACTTCGGAGGGTCATATCTCCCTCATACGGACTCCGATGCAAACTCAGACTCGTTTCCAAGTAGAATTTCGAGACGAATGCAATGGCGCAACCCATTTCCCTTGATTCTTATTTTATATTTCAATTACACTCAGATTTGTAGTTCTTAAATTCACAGAAAATACGGGGTGTTACAGTTTGTCAGTAGGTCAAGGATGAGCAAAAGAAGCCCGGTGGTTTACTTCATCCTTTGGATGTCCCACAGTGGAAGTGGGAGAGCATCTCTGTGGATTCATTGATGGTTTGACTAGTTCGAGCAAAGGCAACACCAATATTTTGGTTATAGTAGACAGACTTACTAAGAGCGCTCATTTCCTTCCAGTTAAGAGCAAGAGGACGGCAACATGGTTGGCAGCAATTTACGTTCGTGAGATAGTCTGTCTTCACAGAGTACCTTCCAGTATTGCAGGTGATTGTGACCCCATTTTTACCCGTGAATTTTGGATGAGCTTGCAAGAAGCATTAGGCATATAGTTGTGTTTGAGCACGGCTTATCACCCTCAGACTGATGGACTGACGGAAAGGGTGAATTGAGTTATTGAGGATATTTTAAGGCTGTGTATCCTAGACTTTGGAGGGACTTGGGAAGAGCATCTTCCTTTAGTATAATTCGCCTACACAACAGTTATCAAGCTAGTATTTCCATGGCACCCTTCGAAGCATTGTACGGACGACCCTGTAGGTCGCTGACTTGTTGGTGGGAATCTACAGAAAGACTTCTACGTGGACATTGGACATGGTTAGAGAAACTTCCAAAAAGGTTGATCTTATTAGACGGCGAATGAAGACAGCTCAAGATAGGCAAAAGTCCTACGCAGACAAGAGAAGGGCTGACATTGAGTTTGAGGCAGGAGACTTGTTTTTCATTAAGGTATCACCATTAAGGAATGTGGTTCTCTTTGGATCTGTAGGGAAATTGGCACCAAGATTAGTAGCCATTTCCCATAATATAAAGGATTGGCTAAATGGCCTACAAAGTAAAGCTACCAGATAGATTATCTAGCATTCATGATGTTTTCCATGTTCCCCATTTACAAAAGTGCTTGCATGATACTGCAGAAGTGGTTGAGCTGAGTATACTGGAGGAAGTAGAGTGTAACGAGTGGCGATAGTTAGACGAGTTCCTACCTGTATTCTCGGATCATAGGTTAAGAAGCTACGCAACAGAGAATTCAAGTTGATGAAAATTCAGTGGGGAGATAACCAAGAGGAGGCAACTTGGGAGATCGAAGACAAGATTCGTGCTTCGTACCCTTTTCTTTTTAAGGGTATGTTCTTAACTTCTTTTTCCAAACCTTTTATTCATGCTTGTTTCTATCATTTACGTATATCCTATCAATCGAATGTTCGACCTTTAGGTAGTAATCCTATGGATGTAAACATGTGTTTGAGACATGTTATGTTTGATGGATGCAAGTAGATGCAAGTGGCTGCTCGTGGATGCGTACTCACACATTAGGCACTAGATCGGCTCAATTACTCTCATACTGCATATGGATGTATGTGCATTTTTCTTTTTTTAATGGATGAAAGTGGGTGTATCATCATATGGATGTTGCATTTGGATGAATGACTGTGCACACATATATAACTTACATGATATAATAGGATTATTTGCATACATGTTGGATTCATGGCACTAACATAAACTGCATTAAGGAGGTCGATTGAATCCGTAGACCACCTGATCTTTCGCATTAGTATAGGGATGTGAACACACACATTTGCATATGTTCATATAAGCATTAGAAATCTTTTAAGGACAATGGATGCCTGTGATTGGTGGATGAGTTGATGGATGATGGACGTTAGGATATACATTCTTCTTAACATGAATATTTCGGGGACGAGATCCTTTGAGTAGGTGAGAATATAACACCCAGCAATTTTATATAGCACATTAAGATGATAAACTAAAGAATACTTAATTAAATATTCAGAATTTACTAAAACGGATGGTGCCATTGCATTCGTTTAGGAAATATGGTCAAAATAGACACTTGGTTTGCGTAAAATGGACATTGTATGAAGAAGTTATTAAGGCTCAAAGTTTGTATACGCATAAGAGAAATATATATGAATAAAACCGTAACATAATTCAAAATATTTCAAAGTCGAAGCGATAGGGGGAGCGGGAAAATTCCGCCCATGTGTAACACACCGCATATTTTAACTCAAGGTAATTAAATATGGATACCTTAATTAAATATTTAGAATTAAGTGAAACAGACTGCGCTATTGCATTCACTTCAGAATTCTGGTCAAAATAGACACATGGTTTGCATAAAACGGACATTGTATGAAGAAGTTATTAAGGTTTGAAGTTTGTATATGCATAAGAAGAAT
This sequence comes from Allium sativum, assembly GCA_030737875.1. NCBI lineage: Eukaryota > Viridiplantae > Streptophyta > Magnoliopsida > Asparagales > Amaryllidaceae > Allium > Allium sativum. Next base: position 929,139,806 of record CM060922.1, on the reverse strand, counting down.
ATATGTGAATAAAACAAGGCCAGGATTCAAAACATTTCAAAATTCAAGAAGAAAAGTTGAGCGGGAAAATTCCCGCCTAGGGGTGTCGACCGCCTAAGGGGTGGATCGACCCACCTGCGGAAGATTTGGGCAGATTTTCTGTTGCGAATGTGGGCTCGTTTCTTGACCAAATACGTTGCTGAACACCTATAAATAAGCCTGTAGAGCCAACCTTAAGTCTCATATTTCTGAGACAACGCCGAACCTCTGCCGTTCCTCTCCCTCCTCAAATCTATTTAGAAAATTAAGATTATTTGTTTTGGAAAAATTCTAAATCCAAATCTGAAGGAAAGTAACGTATGCTTGTAAATGGGCGTTCAGATCTCTTATCAAAGTGAGGTAATTTTCTAAATATGGTATATTTCAATTCCCTTTTCTTTCTTCCTTTTTTCTTCCAGTAAAAACTATAAATCCATGGTTGTTAGGTTCTGAATCCAATTTGGGGAAAAACCATGGACTGATAGACTTGACCAAATCCAGAATTTGGAACGCGAATTGAAGTGAGTGGATATAAGCTATAGCATTTTATATAATAATATGTTATCATTTAAAACATTCCCCGTTATTATATGTGAATTTGTCAGAATAATTGAGAACTACTATTGTAACAAGTTGAGATATTAATATGAATGTTTAAGAAAATTCATATGTTGAATCAGTTAAAGCGTTGAAATGTTTACATGATTAGAATATGGTTAATGATTACTATTGTTATGATTACATGAAACCTCACTTGTATGAATTGGAATGGTTATATGATTAAATGGTTTAATGTTAGCATAAAATTGAATACGTGAATATGGGTTTGGGACATAAATTAAATAATGACTAAAGATCTTAATTTGTGCATATGGTGCATAATAAATATGACTTGGGAAAGTGGCATGAAAACCTATAATGAAATAGGAACAATTGTTAAAGAATGAACATGCCTCGATTCACAGTAATTTGACAACTGTAACGCGCTTAGACACGAGGATAAATTACACTTGTGATAGAAGTCTGCCCAGAACCGCCCGACATATCCAGCATTCACAATTGGTAAATCTAATGTGAGGGGTCTAAGTGCATGAATAAAACGTGTAATCGTGCTAAGACACGAGGTTAAATCAACTTATGGTAGAAGTATGCCTGGACCCGTCCGACAAATCCAGCGTCCACAAGGGTAGGCTTAATGTAAGAGGTATGTGCATATATATATATATATATATATATATATATATATATATAACAAGATATGAATAAAAGCCAATTATAGCAATTAAATGTCTAACTTAGAAAATAAGAAAGGAAGGGATGTAACAGACTTAGTTAGTGCGATGAGAAGGAAGAGCGATGTATTTCCCTAAATGACCTATTTATGAGAATGTGGTTGTAAGTAAGCCATAGTAAATAAAGTAAGAAAAAGGAAATAAATTACTTTCCACCACGAATTTAGATGGGAATACATTATGAAAATAAATCACTGATTCCTTCTATAAATTAAACTAATAAGATGCATGAAGTGTTTTCCTTAACAAAATAAGGAACATATATTACAATGAATGAAGAATAATGGGTTACAATAATAAATGGTTTAAATAAGGAATGATAATAACCTATTTGAAATAAATTACATTAATGAGAATGTTGTATAATTGGTAAACTTGTCCTAGGGACAAGTGAATATTATAACTTAGGTTATAATAAACTAGTAAGGAAATGGGATAACTGGTGAAATGAAATAAGGGATATTAATTGTAAATTAAATAATCAGTAAATGGGGAAAACCTAAAATCAATTGAGAAAAGGGGGGATATTTATGAAATATAAGAGGTTGTACTTAATTATAAATTAAGTAATCTGTAAACTTGGAAGTCAAAAACCCGCAGATAAGAATAACATGTTTAGACTTGTCCTGAGGAAATTATAACATAGGTTATAATAAATGGGTAGAGAAACTTATTAACGGGCCTTAGTTAAGAGAACTAAGTTAATAAGTAAACAACGATAAGTTGTAGTAATACTGTAAAATAGAATTATGATAAATGAGAAAAAATGAGGAAAACTTATGAAATAAGCTATATTTAATCATAAATAATGACTGACATGTTAAACAAGAAAACATGTGAATTGAGATATACTTAATTGCATATTAAGAAGAACATGTTATTGTAATGATAGAATCAAACAAGAATATAAAGGGACTGTGGATTACAGACCTTGGGCCACAATTTAGAGAATAACATGTTGTGGGCTTATTAATTAACTTAAATAGGTTAAGTAATATAATTGAAATTAATAAGAAAGAGGAACTTGGTAACTTGATTAAGAATTCAATATGAATGGGAACAACCAAGTTAAATGGAAAATGGATGAGGTAAGGCAAGCACGTAAAAGAATGTTTAGACATAGGGACTAACATCATATTACATTGAGGCGCTTGGATAAGTCCGCACGTTTATGGGTGAATAACCCAATAGGGTAGATCATCGGGGTGTTATAAGGTATGTAACACCCCGAATTTTCTATTGACAATAAATTAATAAATTAAAGTATAATTAATTATAAATGAAAGAATTAAGGGAAACGGGTTACGCCATTGCGTTCGTCTCGGAATTCTGCTTGAGATGGAGTCTGAGTTTGCGTAAATCGGACTACATATGAAGAAGTTATGGTCTTTGGAAGTTTCAGAATTCGATTTAAAATTTCAAACAGCTCGAAACAAGTTCAAAATTTGAAAACTGGACCAGAATTGGGCTGGGCGGGAAAATTGCCACCTAGGATCCAGGTCGACCAGGGGGTCGACCTACCTAGTTGACCTGGTCAGGTCTCGGCTGGCCTGGTCGGGTTCTGAGCGATTTTCTGAGTTCTGGTGTGTCACTAGGGCTATTTTGTCACTTTCTATTTGGCTCTTCTCGATGTGAATGGTCTAGATTCATCTATGATCATCTGACGGCTTTAATTAGTTTGAAATTCTATATAAACAACTCAAGTCTCCAACCTAAATTCACACAAAAATTAGGACCAAAGCCGCCATGCTATCGTGAGAAAACTGAGAGTAGCCTCCACTTGAAGAAAGCTAAGAGACGAACAAATCTAATTCAAAATTAAAATCAAAACAACATTTATCTACCCGAAGGAAAGCATCTCAATTCCAGAACTCAGAATCCAGAACTCAAGTTCGTTGTTCGTTGTAAGTTTAGTTATGTTTTGGGATGCGAATCAAAATTATTGTCATGCCTTGGAAATAAATTGATAATAGAACAATGTTTATTATGTTATATGTGGAATTTAATGATATTGATCTATGTCTGTGGTTCTATTTTATTATCATGTTGAATTAGGAATTGATGCATAAGTCTATTCATATGTATATGAACTTGGAGTATAACCTGTTGCGTAATTTATCATGTTATGCAAGTTTCAGGTTGTAAAATCATATCACATATGTGACCAAATGTTAGATCTACATGTTTATGTGTACATGTTAAACCTATGTCATATTTCAAGTTCACACTTATTCATATGTTCGTGACTGATTTGGAAACTCACATATATGTAAGTTGATTTAGTCTATGTTGCAAATCCATATATATGTATGTTGATTTAGTCTACGTTGCAAGTTCACACCTATGATAATCATGTTGACTATTTTGCAAGTTCACACCTATGATGTTCATATTGACTATGCCGAAAATGCCAAGTTTACACATGTGTCAAGTTTATGTTAATGATTTTCTTTATGCCAATTTTGTGTACGCTAAATTAGGCTAAGTTTTTAGCCTAATATTATATGTTAAAAATCATGCGGACGAAAAATTAGGCTAAGATTGTTAGCGTAATATTTAGACGGGTAACGTTGGGAAAATTGGTAATTATAGGAAACTTGACATAAATTGGTGAAAAATCATATAGGTAATTTATGGCATGAAACGGCTTAAATCATATGCCTAAAAATGATGAACTTGGAAAGTGGGTCATAACATTTAATTGTTAACAAATTTACATGTAAGAAGAAAAAAAAGAACAAATATGTAAATTTAGAAAATACGAGTATGTTTAACCCGAGGTTGGATTGAGTTGTGATGTAAACCTGCCCGGACCCGCCCGGCTGTCCAGTAATCACAATAATACCCATCCAATGAGGGAGGTTGAGGCATTGAGCCCAATAAGGACCCAAGGTTAGACAGAGTTACGGTGTAAACCTGCCTAGAACCGACCGGCACATCCAGTAACCGTAACAATACCTGTCTAATGTGAGTAGTTGGTGCTTTAACTAATTAAAGCTAAGGACAGACAAGTCAGGATGGTAGGGTTAAGTTAACTAAAACACTTTGGGTGGGGTTAGGTTAATACAGACACTTAATCACTTAACATGTTTGACTAGAAAACCCTAATAACGGGGACCCATTTCAGCAGTAACCCAATTAGGTATCATGGTACAGTGAAACTAGGCAAGGTGGGCACGATTACTGGGCTGATTGTAAGAGGTCAAAAGAGACGGCAGTTGGTGCAGCAGTGTAGGTTCTAACGGAGTGCGGGCGTGCACACACTTCGGAGCAGACAAACAGGGCACTGGGCATCAGTAGTATAACCTATGCATTCTAGAATTGTGTCGGGCCGCCACCATGGGACTTGATACACCCCATGATGGGACCAGCATAGGTATCTACAATCATGTCGGGCCGTATGACACAGGAAGAAAACGTTGTGAGTAAGAGCCGATCGAATAAGGGATCACCTTATCATGAACACGTGGTGCTAGTTAGGCTAGTTAATAGGTGCAGAGAAGTAATAGTGAGTGCGTTTAGTATAGCTAGTATCTCCTGCCATATCTTGTCTTATATTCTAGTATTGTCCTCTTCTCAGTTTATGCAAGTCATGATCTTTTTATTGTTCTCATGCTAGAAATATAACTAGACTTACCAGACTTATTTCTGACCCATTTTCCTTTCGCTTTCTTTTCTTTCGCCCCCCTAGGTCCACAGGGAGGAAACACCTCAGCTTAGCCAGATTTTCCATCCATCTTGAAGAGAGAGAATGTATTGCTTGGATCTCTTTTGTTTGGGCTGTGGCTTTGGACATTCTATGGGGATTTATGCAGTTTTAATTATGTTCCATGCTTCTTTAAGTTTTAAATCAAGATAGTATTATGGTTGTAATAATTGGAAGTTTGTTTTGAGGCAATTATGGAAGTGTTTTGTATGAACACGTATTTATGATATGAAAGTCTGTTTGTTTTTCTGCTGTTTATATATATGTGTTTATATCTATCTTGTGTTTTATCTGTGACTTTTACTTATAAACCTCAACCGAAGTTAAGGTATTCCCTTTGTGAGTGACCTTAACGGAGGTGTGGTGTTTCACTTGGTATCAGAGCGCATGTTTACCAGATTAGAAAATGGTTTTTGAAACTATTTTCAAAAAGAAGTTTAAAGAAGCATTTTTTTTCAAGAAAAAGCATTGTTTTTAAAAGGCATAATTCCTCAAAGCCATATGCATTATCTCTCTATCCTTTTGTCTTGAATATTTCCTTTTTGTTTTAGCATGTCTGGAGATCTTAACCTTCCAGAAGGAGTACCGATACATGGCTGGTTCCGAAGGTACCAAGAGGCTAGGGCCAATGATTACGGCCCAACAGACATTCCTCCTCCCGCAGTGGCAGCGTTTTGTCCTCCTCCTCCTCCTCGTGGAAATGCTTTCGCTAAGACGTGTAGAGAATTCAAGGCTATGGGTGGAAAGGACTTTTTGTAACGAGTCGGATTTTGCCCGGCCTTAATCGATCGCAAAATCGATCAAAACCGTTCAAATCCCGCCTACGTTAACTTTGGGAATACAACAACATCAGAACAACAACAGCAGACTTTTATAACATCAATAATAAATGTTACATCAGAGTACAGAATATCAGAGTATATCGACTAATAATTACAGTGGAAGATAATTTTACATGATTTTAATACATTGCAGCGGAAACAAAATAACAATGGCAGCGGAAGACTTCCAATGTTCTGGACACAGCTTTAAGCTTCAATCCAGGATCCTGCTAAAGAGATAAACCTGTAGACAAACTGCTCGACTGCCCGTGTGGAAAGAGGGCACCCGAGTTTGCAAAGGTGGAAACAAACAACGGGTCAGTCATGGGTCTGGTGTGAGAATTCTTAACTAATTTAACTAATAGTAATAAGGCAAATCCAAGGACCACGCCACTAACGCGGAACGGGTTTACTCCAATGGGTTGCCGTGCATAAATGTGTCTGAACAAATAATAAGTAAATCGTACAACAACGTCATGCTTTTGAGAAAAATGGAATCACCATAAGACCCAGGTCCCATCACACAATGCAACACAAACCAGAGGATTGGGTTTTACCTTATAGTGATTAAACATGCTAAATACGGCAAATACGAGTTTAATATTATTATTAGTATATATCAAAACAATTCAAAGTAAATGTATAAATCCTAGGAAGAATGGTATCCCATACTACTATGCCTCCATACTAGTAATACAATCAAATCCGAATGGGGTCGTATTGGAATTTGATTTCCATCATGAGTCAAGGCTAGGGAGGAGCTCCTTACCGATTCGAGACACTCTAGCTAATGTCTCAGAATCCCCCGCAGTGAACCCTTGGAAAGCTGCAGGGCCGGTGTAACAACCCGTATTTTCAATAATCTGTTATAACATAAATTGAGGCAGAATTAAATTATAAAATGGGAATCAAGGGAAACGGGCTAAGCCATTGCGTTCGTCTCGGAAAAATACGCGAAATAGAGTCTGAGTTTTCAAAAATCGGAGTCCGTATGACCCAGTTAAGGCCCATTGAAGTTTACAGAAAATTTCTAAGTAAAAACAGATTTAAATTTGAAATTAAAAAACATGGGCTAGGGCAAACTGGGCAGGCGGGAAAAATTCCCGCCCAGGACCCCATGTCGACAGGCCTGTCGACAGGGGTCTTGGCATGTCGACTGCCCTGTCGACAGCCCTGTCGACAGGGGGTAGCCAGGCGGATTAGCCTGGCGCACCACCTTGGTTTGGGCTTGGTTGGGTGGTCTGGTTCTAGAGAATTCTGAAATCTGACGGGCCAAAACTATCCTAGGGTTAATCCTAGGGCTAAAAACACTCTAATCTTCTATAAATATACCCCTAATCCTACCCTAAAGCCTCATTAATCATTCTTGCAACTAAACTATGCCAAAATCCAAACTCTCATGGCCTCCACCCTCTTCATACAATTCCTAATTTAATTCCTAAGTGATTTTCCATGCATACAAGCGTATTTAGGCTTGTATGATCCTCCTTAGCTTGCATTAAAGGCTTGTTTTTCAATTGGCATCATAAAGGAGGAGTCTTGATCAAGTTTGCTTGCATTTGGGGGTTTTAATTAGTTGCATAAGGGGTTTCTTGCATTTGTTATACTCATTTGAGTCCGCATAAACATTGTAAGCCCTCTTACCTTCACTTTACAAACTCTAAAGTTAAGATGTGGTGAAAGTTGAGATTTATGTGAGTTTAGTTGATTATGCATGCTTATGCGAACTCACTATACCATGTTTTATATGTTTCATAAGTTATGCATGCATATGCGAGTTTATTATGCCATGTTCTACATGTTTAATGGATTATGCATGTTTATGCAAGTGTACTAAGCCATGATTTGCAAGTTAATTGAGTTATGCATGTATACTAAGCCATGATTTGCAAGTTTAATAAGTTATGCATGCTTATGCAAGTTTAAAATGACAAGTTGTGCATGTTTTGACAAGTTGTGCATGTTTTGACAAGTTGTGCATGTTTATGCAAGTTTAAAATGACAAGTTGTGCATGTTTTGACAAGTTGTGCATGTTTTGACAAGTTGTGCATGTTTATGCAAGTTTAAAATGACAAGTTGTGCATGTTTTGGCAAGTTGTGCATGTTTTGACAAGTTGTGCATGCTTATGCAAGTTTACAATGGCTAGTTGTGCATGTTTAATAAGTTATGCATGCTTATGCAAGTTTAAAATGACAAGTTGTGCATGTTTGACAAGTTATGCATGTTTATGGTAATATGCAAGTTCACTATGCTAAGTTACGCAAGTTTAACATGCTATGCATGTTTATGGTAATATGCAAGTTCACTATGCTAAGTTACGCAAGTTTAACATGCTATGCATGTTTATGGTAATATGCAAGTTCACTATGCTAAGTTACGCAAGTTTAACATGTTATGCATGTTTATGGTAATATGCAAGTTCACTATGCTAAGTTGTGCAAGTCTAACATGTTATGCATGATTGTTGTGCAAGTTTATCAGGTATGTTGTGCCAAGTTCCCTCTTCCTATCCTTTATGCGTTACTACGAATATGTAAGCGATAGAATGACGTTGGGGGTTTTGGGGTAAACTTAAAATACATGAAAATATAAGATTGGGAATTTACCTATTAAGTTAGGTCTACCCCTTGGGAATTTACCTATTAAGTTAGGTCTACCCAAGTAATTGTTGACTTGTAATTATGTTTTGAAATAAAGTGGACATGACACTTAGAAAACATAAGTGTGGCCAACTCGAGGTTGGGTTGAGTTTGTGGCGTAATTCTACCCGGAACCGACCGGCTTAACTAGTGGCTACAAACAATAGGACCCAATGTGAGAAGTTGGTCATGTGGTGCCAAAACCCGAGGTTAGACTAAGTTGTGGTGTAAACCTACCCGGATCCGCCCGGCCTAACTAGTAACCACAACAAGGTCTAATGTGAGAGGTTAAGGTGCATTAAGTTAATTAATGCCTCATGATTAGGGTTAAGTCAGGGTCCACTAATACTTAACCAATTTGGGGATTCGAGGGATTAGAATGTGGTTAAGTGGTGAACCGTTGGTTACACTTAACTAGTTTAATCCATTTGGGAGTTAAAGGGATTAGAATGGGGTTAAGCCACACTTAACCAGTTTAATCCAGGATTAGTGAAGGGTTAAATCACACTTAACCCTCATGGGGAAACCCTAGCAACGTGGTCTGTTCTAACAGTAATCCCAGTTTGGTATCATTCACAACCCTAGAAGCTAGGCTAGGGCGGGGCACGATTACTGGAGGATGTAAGCGACCAAAGGGCGATGGCCGAGTGGTACAGCGGTGCGGGTCCGGCGGGCTACGGACGTGCACGTAGTCCGATGTTGGACAAACTCGAGGCACGGGTACCAGTAGATTAGAGCTGTGCATTATTGCTTAAGTGTCTGGGGTTAACACCCGAGGGCTTGATACACCCAAAGGTGGACCCAGCACAGTCTAACTACAACCATACGTGGGCCATATGGACACCAACACTTGACGTGTTAGGTTTATAGGGAGCCGATCGACTAGACCATTGGGCTGGACCTTGTATTAAGGTCACCTCATGTTATTGGGCCAAAGCTTGGGCCAAGGGATCAATATCTGTTATGTTGAGTTGCTAGTACACCGTGGTGCAAAACTTAACCTTGTTTTATGCGATGACACCTCTATCTATCTTGTAGTTAATTTACCATGCCAGTATGTTGTTATCTATGATCATCTCAGTTTCCATCATGATGTTAACTTTATTAGTTTATAGACTGATCGTAGCAGGGCTTACTCAGTCTTTTTGACTGACCCGTTTTGTTTCGCCTCTTTTCTTCCGTTTCCCCCCCCCCCAAGGTTCTCAGGGAGGGAATACAGGAGCCTAGCTTGGATCTTAGCTGCTTTCTTGGATAGCTCATGTATGCTTTGGACTTAGGCTCGCTATGGTTTCTTCCACTTTGGGGATAGCTACTATTATGTTTTCTTCTTCAGTTTCAGATGATGTTATTTCATGTACTAGACTTGTTTATTTGGGAAATTGACATTTTGATGTACCAGACTTGTTTTTGAAATGGTTTAAAAATCTTCCGCTGTTTTATTTACTTACTCTGTTTATTTACATACGTATATATGTCATGTCCTGCCTTGCTATATCATTACGCATGTTTACCAATAATGCCCCTCCAAAGCTAGTGCATTCCTTTGCGAGTGACCCTGGCGGAGGCGGGGTGTTACATTTGGTATCAGAGCATATGGTTTACGAGAAGGGATAAAAAGGTTTTTTAAAACTTTTGAAAAACTACTTTCAAAACCAAGTATTAAGTATTTTCCAAAGAAAAGTCTAGTTGTTTTTAAAGGCTATTCCCCAAAAGCCATTAGCACTATCCTTTGACTCCTTGTTTGAACTCTTTTCCTTTCGTTTCCAGCATGTCTAATAATCTCATCTTGCCCGGAGGAGTAACGATACCCGATTGGTTTCGTCGGTACTTGGAAGTCACGGCACCGGTCCCGGGTGTCCCTAATGTGGTCCCCCCCAGTCGAGGCCGCTGTTCCTCCTCCTCCTCCCGTAGTTGATGTTCCTCTTCCCCCTCAGCCTCCACAGGCGGATTTTGCGGAAACTTGCAAGAACTTTAAGAGGATGGGTGGAAAGAATTTTAATGGAACAAAGACTTTTATAGAAGCAGGGAATTGGTTGAAAGAGACCGAAGATCTTTTAGCCTCCTTTGATATAGGTGACCGCAGGAAAGTTTTATTAGCAGTATGGTTGCTAAAGGAAGAAGCTGCACGTTGGTGGGTAGTCACCACCGCTACTAGGCCAATTGAGACTTGGGATGACTTTAGAGGAAGGTTTGGACTGAGATTCTTATCACTGAAGCACGGGGACATGACTGTTAGGGAGTACATAGATAAGTTTAATCAACTGGCTCGTGTCGATTTAGACTTGGTTAATACAGCTCAGAAGAAGGCCCTACATTTTGCTCTAGGATTAAACGAGCCATTACGTGATTTGGCCCAGTCTCATATACCCTTGGGGGCGACTTTCGAGAGTTTAGTGAATTTGGCCCTACTTCAAGAAGAAGATAACAATGACAAGAAAGAGGTCAAGGCAAATGAGTCTCAAGGCAAGAGAGTAAATTTCGGGAAACGGGGCAAGGATAACAACAACCGCAAGGACAAGCCAAGAGGGAATATGAAATGCAACTTCTGTGGTAAAGTTGGACATATAGCCAGGGAATGTAGGAAAAAGGAGAAGAGAAAGCGGGGCGAATGCTTTGATTGTGGTGAGTTTGGACATTTCAGCAAGGATTGCCCAAGGAAGCAAGGGCAAGGTCAGACTCAGTGTGCAGGACTATCTGGAGGGCGAATTCATCCCCTCTACCCCGTTCTTCCAGCTCATGATAGAGGTAGTGTTTCTGTTGAAAATCTTGTTTACATTTTCTGATTTTCCCTGTTCAAACTTTGTTTGATTCTGGCACATCGCATAGTTTTATTTCATCTAATCCAGTTGGAAGTTTTGCACCTAAGTACTAGTGTAGTTGATGATCCCGTATGTGTTTCAAATCCAATTGGGGGGTTCTGCCCGTTTGTCTGTGGTCTGAGTGGATTTGAAAATTTCTATCTTGAGTATAGAATTCTCGTGGGATGTTTTATTTTCAGGGGATATGGGTTGGTGTTGGGCATGGAATGGTTGTCCAGTTTTGGAGCCATTCTTGGTTTTTGTATATAGGGGTGTGAGGCTCATGACTCGCCTCGGTAATACCCTAGAAATTTCTAGCAACCCTAGGGGTCCCGTCATGTTATGATATCTTGAATCCCTCAACTCGTCTATCGATAGTTTGCAATCTGTGAGGGTGGTCCGAGAATATCCTGATATCTTGGGGAAGAAAAAGGGGTTACCCCTGGACGTGGGATAGATTTCCGCATTATCTGGTTGGTAGTACCAAGCCAGTTTCATGGCCGGTTAGGCACATGACCTCACGAGGTGAGGGTTAAGAAAGCAAGTCAAGAAGTTGCTTGAGAAGAACTTCCTGAGACGAGGCATTTTCGAGTAGGGTGCTCCAGTAGCATTCGTTACTGAGGTGGACAGTTTGCTTCGCTTATGTGTTAATTATCGTGAGAGGAATAGATAACCGTTACCAAGGATCGATGATTTGTTCGATCAGCTTGTAGGAGCATCCGTTTTCTTTTAATCTAGCTACCAGATTCCATCAGCTTAGGATGGCTGAGGATGGAATTGACAAGACTGCGTTTAGGACTCTAGATGGATTTTTGCAATAGTTAGTCATGCTATTTGGTTTGACTAAGGCACCCGCATATTACGCGAACTCGATGGGTAGGGTGTTTAGGGAGTCCTTGAACAAGTTTGTCATGGTCGTCATAGACGATATTTTGATCTCCTCAAAAGAACGAGGAAGAACATGATATACATCTCAAGGAGGAGATGGATATGCTTAGAGCCACCAGTGGAAGGTCAAGTCTCCAAATGTCACTTTGGAGGAAAGAAGTTGGATTTCTTGGGCACATAGTTCTTAAGTAAGGCTTAGCGGTGGATTCCGCTAAAGTGGCTGCGGTTTAAGACCGGAAAACTCTGAGGAGGGCAATTGAAGTAAGAAGCTTCCTCCGTTTGGCTAGTTAGTTAGCAATACCTGAGCTTAGACTTACTCTTCTGGATCAAGAAGGGAGTTTCACGGGAAGAAGACCCGCAGTTGGTCAAGAGCATGGACCAGTCGACTCGAGGCGAGATGTTAAGTCACTTCGCTAGATATATCATGGATGACAAAGGAAGACTAAGGCGCGATGAGAGAGTATGTGTTCCTCGAGTGAAAGACTTGGTAAAGAAGGTTCTTGAAGACGCGCATCACTCGAGGAGGTGGCCGAGTTGGTTTCAGGATACATGTTGTGCCACCAAGGTAAGGCCAAGTCATAGAAGCCCAGTGGGCCATTACCTCCATTAGAAGTTTCGCAAGGGAAGTGTGAAAACATCTCGATAGATTATGTGGATAGACTACCTAGATCAAAGAAAGGGAATACGGGTATGTGGGTCATAATAGGTAGACTCACGAAGAGTGCTCATTTCAGTCCGGTGAAGAGCGAGAGGACTGCATCATGGTTAGCAACGGTTTACCCTCAAGAAGTTGGCCAGTTTTGAAATAGCCTACAGGAAGCCATGGGTAGGCAACTGAATCTAGGTATGACCTATCACTCATAGGCAGATGGTTCATTTCGATTAAGCATGAGTTATAGAAAATCACGTTTAGAAGAGCAACCAGCAACGTGGATTGGTATTTTCAAGAAAAGTTCTGCTGCGTGGAATACTTTATAGTAAGTGGACGAGATCCAGGATTCACTAGTGAATTTTGGAGAGCTTGCATGAAATCATGAGGTTATAGTATGTTTAAGCTAAGTATACAGAAGGAAGAATAAGTAGAAAAGAAAGACGAGAGGCGATAATGAAATGAGTTCCAACTCGAATTTGGGAAATAGGAGTTAGGAAGCCAAGAAAGCATGAAGTAAAAGGCAGTCAAAGCACAGTGGAGTTAAGCTCAAGGAAACGTGACTAAGAAGAGTAGATACACGCATCATATCTTTGTAGGAGTGCATCCTTGATCCTTGTTTTCCTGTGGAGCTTGCTTGCAAGTTATCTTTTGTATATATCCTCTCGGTCCCATTCTCGATTTTATTTCTGTTGTGAACTCCATAAGGGGGTTAAGACTCATCGGTTAGTGCTATATGTCAAAGTTTGAATGGATTTCTTGTAATCCAAAAAGGAGTTTATCTAGTTTATCTAGTTTATCGTGTCTATCTTGTCATGAGAACCTTAGGTAGAAACCCTTTTGGTTGAAACATGTGTTTGAAACATGTTATGCTTGATGGTTGCAAGTGGCTGCAAGTGTTTGCAAGTGGTTGCTCGTGGATGCATTATACACGATTAGGCACTAGATCGGCTCACACACTCTTCATATTGCATAGGCATGAGTGTTTATGCTTATTCATGGATGGAAATTGTGTGTTATCACATGGATGTTGCATATGGATGTATGTTATGTGCACTCATATAGATACCATAAATTATGTTAGGAATTTGCATACATATGGATTCATTTCACTGACATACATATGCATTAAGGAGGTTTACTGTATCAGTAACCGCCTGATTTTCACTGACATACATATGCATTAAGGAGGTTTACTGTATCAGTAACCGCCTGATCTTTGCATTAGATAAATACATATACACACACTTTTGCATATGTTCATACCACATTTAGAATCTTTTAAGGACAATGATTGCTCGTGGATGATGCTTTGAGTAGATGGATGATTGGATGGTAGGATACGTTCTTCCTAACTTGAAGATTTCGGGGACGAAATCCTGTAAGGAGGGGAGAATGTAACAACCCGTATTTTCAATAATCTGTTATAACATAAATTGAGGCAGAATTAAATTATAAAATGGGAATCAAGGGAAACGGGCTATGCCATTGCGTTCGTCTCGGAAAAATACGCGAAATAGAGTCCGAGTTTTCGAAAATCGGAGTCCGTATGACCCAGTTAAGGCCCATTGAAGTTTACAGAAAATTTCTAAGTAAAAACAGATTTAAATTTGAAATTAAAAAACATGGGCTAGGGCAAACTGGGCAGGCGGGAAAAATTCCCGCCCAGGACCCCATGTCGACAGGCCTGTCGACAGGGGTCTTGGCATGTCGACTGCCCTGTCGACAGCCCTGTCGACAGGGGGTAGCCAGGCGGATTAGCCTGGCGCACCACCTTGGTTTGGGCTTGGTTGGGTGGTCTGGTTCTAGAGAATTCTGAAATCTGACGGGCCAAAACTATCCTAGGGTTAATCCTAGGGCTAAAAACACTCTAATCTTCTATAAATATACCCCTAATCCTACCCTAAAGCCTCATTAATCATTCTTGCAACTAAACTATGCCAAAATCCAAACTCTCATGGCCTCCACCCTCTTCATACAATTCCTAATTTAATTCCTAAGTGATTTTCCATGCATACAAGCGTATTTAGGCTTGTATGATCCTCCTTAGCTTGCATTAAAGGCTTGTTTTTCAATTGGCATCATAAAGGAGGAGTCTTGATCAAGTTTGCTTGCATTTGGGGGTTTTAATTAGTTGCATAAGGGGTTTCTTGCATTTGTTATACTCATTTGAGTCCGCATAAACATTGTAAGCCCTCTTACCTTCACTTTACAAACTCTAAAGTTAAGATGTGGTGAAAGTTGAGATTTATGTGAGTTTAGTTGATTATGCATGCTTATGCAAACTCACTATACCATGTTTTATATGTTTCATAAGTTATGCATGCATATGCGAGTTTATTATGCCATGTTCTACATGTTTAATGGATTATGCATGTTTATGCAAGTGTACTAAGCCATGATTTGCAAGTTAATTGAGTTATGCATGTATACTAAGCCATGATTTGCAAGTTTAATAAGTTATGCATGCTTATGCAAGTTTAAAATGACAAGTTGTGCATGTTTTGACAAGTTGTGCATGTTTTGACAAGTTGTGCATGTTTATGCAAGTTTAAAATGACAAGTTGTGCATGTTTTGACAAGTTGTGCATGTTTTGACAAGTTGTGCATGTTTATGCAAGTTTAAAATGACAAGTTGTGCATGTTTTGGCAAGTTGTGCATGTTTTGACAAGTTGTGCATGCTTATGCAAGTTTACAATGGCTAGTTGTGCATGTTTAATAAGTTATGCATGCTTATGCAAGTTTAAAATGACAAGTTGTGCATGTTTGACAAGTTATGCATGTTTATGGTAATATGCAAGTTCACTATGCTAAGTTACGCAAGTTTAACATGCTATGCATGTTTATGGTAATATGCAAGTTCACTATGCTAAGTTACGCAAGTTTAACATGTTATGCATGTTTATGGTAATATGCAAGTTCACTATGCTAAGTTGTGCAAGTCTAACATGTTATGCATGATTGTTGTGCAAGTTTATCAGGTATGTTGTGCCAAGTTCCCTCTTCCTATCCTTTATGCGTTACTACGAATATGTAAGCGATAGAATGACGTTGGGGGTTTTGGGGTAAACTTAAAATACATGAAAATATAAGATTGGGAATTTACCTATTAAGTTAGGTCTACCCCTTGGGAATTTACCTATTAAGTTAGGTCTACCCAAGTAATTGTTGACTTGTAATTATGTTTTGAAATAAAGTGGACATGACACTTAGAAAACATAAGTGTGGCCAACTCGAGGTTGGGTTGAGTTTGTGGCGTAATTCTACCCGGAACCGACCGGCTTAACTAGTGGCTACAAACAATAGGACCCAATGTGAGAAGTTGGTCATGTGGTGCCAAAACCCGAGGTTAGACTAAGTTGTGGTGTAAACCTACCCGGATCCGCCCGGCCTAACTAGTAACCACAACAAGGTCTAATGTGAGAGGTTAAGGTGCATTAAGTTAATTAATGCCTCATGATTAGGGTTAAGTCAGGGTCCACTAATACTTAACCAATTTGGGGATTCGAGGGATTAGAATGTGGTTAAGTGGTGAACCGTTGGTTACACTTAACTAGTTTAATCCATTTGGGAGTTAAAGGGATTAGAATGGGGTTAAGCCACACTTAACCAGTTTAATCCAGGATTAGTGAAGGGTTAAATCACACTTAACCCTCATGGGGAAACCCTAGCAACGTGGTCTGTTCTAACAGTAATCCCAGTTTGGTATCATTCACAACCCTAGAAGCTAGGCTAGGGCGGGGCACGATTACTGGAGGATGTAAGCGACCAAAGGGCGATGGCCGAGTGGTACAGCGGTGCGGGTCCGGCGGGCTACGGACGTGCACGTAGTCCGATGTTGGACAAACTCGAGGCACGGGTACCAGTAGATTAGAGCTGTGCATTATTGCTTAAGTGTCTGGGGTTAACACCCGAGGGCTTGATACACCCAAAGGTGGACCCAGCACAGTCTAACTACAACCATACGTGGGCCATATGGACCCCAACACTTGACGTGTTAGGTTTATAGGGAGCCGATCGACTAGACCATTGGGCTGGACCTTGTATTAAGGTCACCTCATGTTATTGGGCCAAAGCTTGGGCCAAGGGATCAATATCTGTTATGTTGAGTTGCTAGTACACCGTGGTGCAAAACTTAACCTTGTTTTATGCGATGACACCTCTATCTATCTTGTAGTTAATTTACCATGCCAGTATGTTGTTATCTATGATCATCTCAGTTTCCATCATGATGTTAACTTTATTAGTTTATAGACTGATCGTAGCACGGCTTACTCAGTCTGTTTGACTGACCCGTTTTGTTTCGCCTCTTTTCTTCCGTTTCCCCCCCCCCCCAGGTTCTCAGGGAGGGAATACAGGAGCCTAGCTTGGATCTTAGCTGCTTTCTTGGATAGCTCATGTATGCTTTGGACTTAGGCTCGCTATGGTTTCTTCCACTTTGGGGATAGCTACTATTATGTTTTCTTCTTCAGTTTCAGATGATGTTATTTCATGTACTAGACTTGTTTATTTGGGAAATTGACATTTTGATGTACCAGACTTGTTTTTGAAATGGTTTAAAAATCTTCCGCTGTTTTATTTACTTACTCTGTTTATTTACATACGTATATATGTCATGTCCTGCCTTGCTATATCATTACGCATGTTTACCAATAATGCCCCTCCAAAGCTAGTGCATTCCTTTGCGAGTGACCCTGGCGGAGGCGGGGTGTTACAGCCGGTCCACCATACGAGTTGCGGATTTGTTATTCCTGAACACACGTTTCCCGGTCCTATAGGACCTATCATCCGAGGCGCCTCATTCCATCATCCACATAAGTAAAATGTCGGGCCGTGTTAAAGCCCAATCACCACTTCTAGCTAGAAAGAAACGTGCTACTCTCCCTGCGTTCCCTTCTCCCGTTTTAGACTCCGCCGGTGTGTGAGGCTCGCGAAGTCACGCTATACACAAAGCTATGCCTAAACAGGCAATGCTTTGATCATCCCACAAGGCCTGCTTTTCAACAAAGCCTTGATCATATGCATCTTAGCATGCCACATCGCCACTCCATATCACACTACCAATCCTTTGCCGAAATATATGAAAGGGTGTTAAGCAAGAGAAAAATTCTCCGCCACCAAACATTCATACATTCAACAGAAAATCAATAAATACAATATAAAGGAGTACAATGTCAGACACACAACCCATTTATAAGCTTATGCTCTAGGTCTGAGCGAAAGCCAAATCCGTACAAATCAGCACTTCGTCCGGATAACTACCATTTTAGCCCCGTCTTGGGAGAAAATCAATCAAGGGCCTCAACACTAGTTACCCATTCGATGTGAAGATCGTCGGTCTTCAATCGCTGTCTTCAATTATTCGAACGTCGTATCATTATTTGGAATGAGAGTAAACTCGGACTTTCCAAATAATTCTCGCATATATAAATTTGAAAACAATTTCATATCGTTGTTAATAATAACAATCTATCGCTATTTTTACTTTACATACACATCCTAAACATAACAATGTATATTTTACTCCTCCATTCTTCAATTTACACAAAATGTGTATTTGGTTTCATTATTTTTCTAATGAAAATCCACTCCTTAGAAATGTAAATTTCTAATCTTATTATTTACATTGAAAAATGTAAATTCCTATTCCTATTTTATTTACATTGAGAAATGTAAACTTATACTTCAATATATTATTATATTGAAAATGTAACTTTTATTTCATATTCTATTTACATTGGAAAATATAAATTCCTAATCATTCTTTTGTTTACATTGAAAAATGTAAACTCTTTTATTTCCATATAAAATATAATTTCTATTTCATCCTTATTTACATTGAAAAATGTCGGTTTCTATAGTACACCAATTACATATAAAAATGTAACTTCCTATTTTCCTTTTATTTACATTAAGAAAAAATGTAACTTTTATAATATTTACATTAAGAAAAATGTAAAACTTTTAGAATCCTTAACTTATTTTATTAAAAATGTAACTTTCTTTTATAACAAACTTGGAGGTGAAAATATTCATTTCATTATTAACGCATAACGGTGTGAAAATAACGTCCATTTCTAAGTTATCCATTTATATTTTAATATGGGTCAGACCTCTCACATTAGGCCTACAACTTGTGGATGCTGGAAAGGCCAGTCGGTTCCGGGCAGACTTCTCCCACAAGTTGGGCTTAACCTCGTGTCTTGGCCCAATTCGTATTTGTGCACTTGGACCTCTCACATTAGGCCCAACATTTGTGGCTGCTGGATATGCCGGTCGGGTCCGAGCAGACTTCCACCACAAATGTAACCTAACCTCGTGTCCAAGTACAATTGTAATTTTTAATTATAATTGTAAATATTTAATGAAAATTATTTTAAACGTTCTTTATTAAAATAATTCTCATACTAAAAATGCTCTTTATATATTCCAATCTTTCTATTGTAACAGTAAAGCCCAGTATTTTAATGTAACCTATTTATACATAAAAAGGTACTTTTACATAAATATGTACTTTTACATAAACATATTTCTTTTATATAGATATTTTTCTATTTCACATAGAGATGTACCCTTACACAAAATGATTATTTTATTTTCATAACATATTAAAGGTGGCATTTTAAATGTACAAGTATTGAATTCAATAAATGATTATCTTGTTTTCATTAGCATATAAAAGGTTATATTGTTGGTGTACAAAAGTATAATCCAAGAAATGAAAACTTTTTATAATAACATAAATATTTGCTTTACTTTCTGACATGAACGGCTACTTTTATTCAATTTCAACATTTTATGACAAAAATGTACTTTAAACTCTTCTATTCTTTTTGCATATAAAATGACAACAATAATGATACTTTAAGACCCATTCTTTTCACTACCACTAGACTGACGGTGAAATCCATTTTGTTTTCTTTCAAAAATGAGAGTGAAATCATCTTTTTAATTTGACAAAAAAAAAATTGGCAGTGAAAATATCACTTTTGTAATTTGACAAAAGTGACGGTGGAAATTCCTTCTTTGTAATTTGACAAAAATGACTGTGTAAATAATGTGCTTTCCTTTTAATCAAAATAAATGTATATTTTCATGTTACCACACTTAAGATAAACATAAGTTTATTCTCATATTTTAACTACGACGCTAAAAATATGTTTATTTTTCTGATTTCATGAATACGTTAAAAATATGATAATTTTTCTATCTTCATGAACGCGCTAAAGATTTTATAAATTTTCCTACTTTCATTAATGCGCTAGAAATATGATAATTTTCCTTATTTTCATTAACGCGCTAGAGATATGATATTTTTCTCTACTTTCACCTACATATGAGGACGACTTATAATTTTGGTGTCAATTTCATAACAACATATTAGAACAACATATAATTTGGTGTCAAATGTCAAACCACTACTCATGAGAACATTATATAATTTGGTGGCAACATAAGGTATAAATTTTCGCATCGTGATTCAAAACGTGAAACAAAAATTATGTTATGGTGTCACATTCATTTCATGAACTAACCTAAAACATGTAACCATAATTATATCTTTGGTGCCAAATCTATCATGATTCAAATCCAAACATAATACTTCATCAATAATTGATTCCTTTTATTGTAAAACAATTCTATGTAAACTAACAAATTTAATTCTCTAACACAAATGGTATTTTTTAATTTATATGTCATGATTCTATCAAAGTGATGTTTTTAATCTACATATAATGATTCTATCAAAGTGTTGTTTTTGTCCACACAACATATTTCTAATCAGAATGGCTTTTGAAATCTAATATAACATTTCTATAAAATAAATGTTATTTTTAATCGAATAAACATCTAACTAAAATGTTTTTTTTCTATTAACATTAAAATGTGAATAAAATTGCTGGCAAAATCTAGTCTTTTATTTAACATTAAATTCTATGCCACAATTCCATTTTTTTAATTTAACAAAATTTATGTCAAAAATTCCATATTTTATATTCAACAAAAATTATGTCAAAATTCCACCTTTTATATTCAACAAAAATTATGTCAAAAATCCTATCTTTTATATTGCGACAAAAACATGACAAAAATCTTATCTTTTATATTACAACAAAAACATGACAAAAAACCTATCTTTTATATTGCAACAAAAACATGACAAAAATCCTATCTTTTATATTGCAACAAAAACATTACAAAAATCCTATCTTTTATATTGCAACAAAAACATGACAAAAATCCTATCTTTTATATTGCAACAAAAATATGACAAAAATCCTATCTTTTATATTGCAACAAATTTCATATAAAAATTCCATCCCTTTAATTCCATCTAAAATCATGTCAAGATTACGTCCCTTCAATTACATCAAAAATCATGTCAAGATTACATCCCTTTAATTGCATCAAAAATCATGTCAAAAATCCTATCACTTAGCTTGAACAAAAATTATGTTACACAAGCAATTCAATTATCATTGAATCAAATGAATCAATAAAATAGCATCGCATATATGGATCCAAATAATAGATCCGAACAAATCAGCAAGGTGGGAGCGTGTACATAGATCTAAGATTATAGATCTAGCAAAAAAAAATATGTATATATATATATATATAGATCTAAAATTATAGATCTAGAAGAAATATCAAAATTTCATTGCGGATTTGAGACAATAGCATTCATTCCATGAATTCATAAGCTAGAAAATCAATAAATTAATTTAATTCGGTAAATAAGAAATTCTCACCTTGCTAATTCATTAGATCTATGGAGGTGAAGGAGGGCTGCCATGATCCTATGAAGAAGGAGGCTAGGTTTCATTAGGGTTAGGGGGTTAGGTCTAAGAGATATTATATAGATATTTGCAAATTGTTGTTTAGTCCTTATGTATCCTACTATGTTTTAATTCTATTAATTTAACCCCCCTTATGTAAGTTATTTAATACAATTTGGTCCTTTTATTATAAACAAATCATACTTTTCTTTCAATCTTTCAATATAATAAAAAGGGTACATTTAAATGCAACTTTTTATTTGGATGCATAGTAGGTTAAGAAAAAGATACCATGTCTAATCACAGCAGGGATAAATTAATATCTTGTTTCTTAATATATTCGGAATATTTTTGCTTTTCTTTTCATTTAAATCAACATTTATTGATCATAAAGCCTGCAAATGTAGCATTATCAATTTTGTTCAAATTCCAAAAGTAAATATAAATGGGAGAGAGAGACTTGTAGGTGCATGCATTAAAATGTAGCATATGTTTTGTTAATTTGACTTAAAAGGTTGGAGAACAAAGAGGTTAAAAGAGGCAACCATGTTTTAAAATGTGGAAGAGATAAATGAATGCATGCACATTTATGTAAAATTAAAGAATGGATCTAAATTTGAATAATAATATAAATCATGTTAATACACAATTAAGACTTACAATAACAACCATTTAGTTCTCATTGCTAAATTTTCCTTACGCATGTGTATATACGATTTTAATTCATTTGTTTCATTATTAAACAATTGCATATTTTAGATTCCAAATAAATACATTCTAATTTAGATTTATTGTTTAATTCTCAATTGTGGTATTGTGTCAAACTAATTTCACAAAAATGTAAACTTTGTGTGTCACGAATATTTTGTTTTGTAAACTCTAAATGCAACAAAAATAATACATTTTATTTTTCCCACTACATATAATAATTTACCTTACATAACTGATACTACTTAAATCTTTTTATAATACAAAGGAAAACGTAATCCTTTTATTTAAAATGAATTATTTTAAATATCAAAACTCATTAAAATAACTTAAAATAAATTTTTAAATTTTACCCCAAAATTCAGGGTTGTTACAGTCTCCCCCACTTAAAAACTTTTCGTCCTCGAAAAGGAACGAAGCTAAAAGTTGATTAATCAACTAACTAATTTACATATATATTTTCCATTGGTTTAAATAATTTTATTAGTTGATTAACTTTCAAATATATAACTTTTATATATTCAAAAATCATATTTTCTAAAATAGATTATAATTACAAATACGTATAATATAAGCTTGTCACTCTCAACTCATTCTAGGGCATTACTAACCCCATCTCTAATGAGTTTTCTCATTCTAGGATACTGCTGATCCTATCTCTAATGAGTATTCTTATTGGATATTACTAATCCAATCTCTGATGAGTATTTTGTTCTGTTCTAACGAATTGTACCCCAAAGATTTGAGCTAACCAAGCTCTGATACCAACTGTAACGAGTCGGATTTTGCCCGGCCTTAATCGATCGCAAAATCGATCAAAACCGTTCAAATCCCGCCTACGTTAATTTTGGGAATACAACAACATCAGAACAACAACAACAGACTTTTATAACATAAATAATAAATGTTACATCAGAGTACATAATATCAGAGTATATCGACTAATAATTACAGCGGAAGATAATTTTACATGATTTTAATACATTGCAGCGGAAACAAAATAACTAAGGCAGCGGAAGATTTCCAATGTTCTGGACACAGCTATAAGCTTCAATCCAGGATCCTGCTAAAGAGATAAACCTGTAGACAAACTGCTCGACTGCCCGTGTGGAAAGAGGGCACCCGAGTTTGCAAAGGTGGAAACAAACAACGGGTCAGTCATGGGACTGGTGTGAGAATTCTTAACTAATTTAACTAATAGTAATAAGGCAAATCCAAGGACCACGCCGCTATCGCGGAACGGGTTTACTCTAATGGGCTACCGTGCATAAATGTGTCAGAACAAATAATAGGTAAATTGTACAACAACGTCATGCTTTTGAGAAAAATGGAATCACCATAAGACCCAGGTCCCATCACACAATGCAACACAAACCAGAAGATAGGGTTTTACCTTATAGTGATTAAACATGCTAAATACGGCAAATACGAGTTTGGTATTATTATTAATATATATCAAAACATTTCAAAGTAAATGTATAAATCTTAGGAAGAATAATATCCCATACTACTATGCCTCCATACTAGTAAAACAATCAAATCCGAATGGGGTCGTATTGGAAATTGGTTTCCATCATGAGTCAAGGCTAGGGAGGAGCTCCTTACCGATTCGAGACATTCTAGCTAATGTCTCAGGATCCCCCGTAGTGAACCCTTGGAAAGCTGCAGGGCCGGTCCACCATACGAGTTGCAGATTAGTTATTCCTGAACACACGTTTCCCGGTCCTATAGGACCTATCATCCGAGGCGCCTCATTCCATCATCCACATAAGTAAAATGCCGGGCCGTGTTAAAGCCCAATCACCACTTCTAGCTAGAAAGAAACGTGCTACTCTCCCTGCGTTCCCTTCTCCCGTTTTAGACTCCGCCGGTGTGTGAGGCTCGCGAAGTCACGCTATACACAAAGCTATGCCTAAACAGGCTATGCTTTGATTATCCCACAAGGCCTGTTTTCAACAAAGCCTTGATCATATGCATCTTAGCATGCCACATCGTCACTCCATATCACACTACCAATCCTTTGCCGAAATATATGAAAGGGTGCTAAGCAAGAGAATAAATTCTCCGCCACCAAACATTCATAAATTCGACAGAAAATCAATAAATACAATATAAAGGAGTACAATGTCAAACACACATTCCATTTATAAGCTTATGCTCTGGGTCTGAGCGAAAGCCAAATCCGTACAAATCAGCACTACGTCCGGATAACTACCATTTTAGCCCAGTATCGGGAGCAAATCAATCAAGGGCCTCAACACTAGTTACCCATTCGATGTGAAGACCGTCGGTCTTCAATCGTTGTCTTCAATTCTTCGAACGTCGTATCATTATTTGGAATGAGAGTAAACTCGGACTTTCCAAATAATTCTCGCATATATAAATTTGAAAACAATTTCATATCGTTGTTAATAATTTGTAACAATCTATCGCTATTTTTACTTTACATACACATCCTAAACATAACAATGTATATTTTACTCCTCCATTCTTCAATTTACACAAAATGTGTATTTGGTTTCATTATTTTTCTAATGAAAATCCACTCCTTAGAAATGTAAATTTCTAATCTTATTATTTACATTGAAAAATGTAAATTTCTATTCCTATTTTATTTACATTGAGAAATGTAAACTTATACTTCAATATATTATTATATTGAAAATGTAACTTTTATTTCATATTCTATTTACATTGGAAAATATAAATTCCTAATCATTCTTTTGTTTACATTGAAAAATGTAAACTCTTTTATTTCCATATAAAATATAATTTCTATTTCATCCTTATTTACATTGAAAAATGTCGGTTTCTATAGTACACCAATTACATATAAAAATGTAACTTCCTATTCTCCTTTTATTTACATTAAGAATGAAATGTAACTTTTCTAATATTTACATTAAGAAAAATGTAAAACTTTTAGAATCCTTAACTTATTTTATTAAAAATGTAACTTTCTTTTATAACAAACTTGGAGGTGAAAATATTCATTTCATTATTAACGCATAACGGTGTGAAAATAACGTCCATTTCTAAGTTATCCATTTATATTTTAATATGGGCCAGAACTCTCACATTAGGCCTGCAACTTGTGGATGCTGGAAAGGCCGGTCAGTTCCAGGTAGACTTCTCCCACAAGTTGGTATTAACCTCGTGTCTTGGCCCAATTCGTATTTGTGCACTTGGAACTCTCACATTAGGCCCAACATTTGTGGCTGCTGGATATGCCGGTCGGGTCCGGACAGACTTCCACCATAAATGTAACCTAACCTCGTGTCCAAGTACAATTGTAATTTTTAATTATAATTATAAATATTTAATGAAAATTATTTTAAACGTTCTTTATTAAAATAATCCTCATACTAAAAATGCTCTTTATACATTCTAATCTTTCTATTGTAACAGTAAAGCCCAGACTTTTAATGTAACCTATTTATACATAAAAAGGTACTTTTACATAAATATGAACTTTTACATAAACATACTTCTTTTATATAAATATGTTTCTATTTCATATAGAGATGTACCCTTACATAAAATGATTATTTTATTTTCATAACATATTAAAGGTGGCATTTTTAATGTACAAGTATTGAATTCAATAAATGATTATCTTGTTTTCATTAGCATATAAAAGGTTATATTGTTGGTGTATAAAAGTATAATCCAAGAAATGACAACTTTTTATAATAACATAAATGTTTGCTTTACTTTCTAACATGAACGACTACTTTTATTCTATTTCAATATTTTATGATAAAAATGTACTTTAAACTCTTCTATTCTTTTTGCATATAAAATGACAACAATAATGATACTTTAAGACCCATTCTTTTCACTACCACTAGACTGACGGTGAAATCCATTTTTTTCTTTCAAAAATGATCGTGAAATCATCTTTTTAATTTGACAAAAAAAAATTGGCGGTGAAAATATCACTTTTGTAATTTGACAAAAGTGACGGTCGCAATTCCTTCTTTGTAATTTGACAAAAATGACTGTGTAAATAATGTGCTTTCCTTTTAATCAAAATAAATGAATATTTTCATGTTACTACACTTAAGGTAAACATAAGTTTATTCTCATATTTTAACTACGACGCTAAAAATATGTTTATTTTTCTGATTTCATGAATACGTTAAAAATATGATAATTTTTCTATCTTCATGAACGCGCTAAAGATTTTATAAATTTTCCTACTTTCATTAATGCGCTAGAAATATGATAATTTTCCTTATTTTCATTAACGCGCTAGAGATATGATATTTTTCTCTACTTTCACCTACATATGAGGACGACTTATAATTTTGGTGTCAATTTCATAACAAAATATTAGAACAACATATAATTTGGTGTCAAATGTCAAACCACTACTCATGAGAACATTATATAATTTGGTGGCAACATAAGGTATAAATTTTCGCATCGTGATTCAAAACGTGAAACAAAAATTATGTTGTGGTGTCACATTCATTTCATGAACTAACCTAAAACATGTAACCAAAATTATATCTTTGGAGCCAAATCTATCATGATTCAAATCCATACATAATACTTCATCAATAATTGATTCCTTTTAATGAAAAACAATTCTATGTAAACTAACAAATTTAATTCTCTAACACAAATGGTATTTTTTAATTTATATGTCATGATTCTATCAAAGTGATGTTTTTAATCTACATATAATGATTCTATCAAAGTGTTGTTTTTGTCCACACAACATATTTCTAATCAGAATGGCTTTTGAAATCTAATATAACATTTCTATAAAATAAATGTTTTGATTAATCGAATAAACATCTAACTAAAATGTTTTTTTTTCTATTAACATTAAAATGTGAATAAAATTGCTGGCAAAATCTAGTCTTTTATTTAACATTAAATTCTATGTCACAATTCCATCTTTTTAATTCAACAAAATTTATGTCAAAAATTCCATATTTTATATTCAAAAAAAATTATGTCAAAAATACTACCTTTTATATTCAACAAAAATTTTGTCAAAAATCCTATCTTTTATATTGCGACAAAAATCTTATCTTTTATATTACAACAAAAACATGGCAAAAAAACCTATCTTTTATATTGCAACAAAAATATGAAAAAAATCATATCTTTTATACTGCAACAAAAATATGACAAAAATCCTATCTTTTATATTGCAACAAAAACATAACAAAAAACCTATCTTTTATATTGCAACAAAAATATGACAAAAATCCTATCTTTTATATTGCAACAAAAACATGACAAAAATCCTATCTTTTATATTGCAACAAAAACATGACAAAAATCCTATCTTTTATATTGCAACAAAAACATGACAAAATCCTATCTTTTATATTGCAACAAAAATATGACAAAAATCCTATCTTTTATACTGCAACAAATTTCATATAAAAATTCCATCCCTTTAATTCCATCTAAAATCATGTCAAGATTACGTCCCTTTAATTACATCAAAAATCATGTCAAGATTACATCCCTTTAATTGCATCAAAAATCGTGTCAAAAATCCTATCACTTAACTTGGACAAAAATTATGTTACACAAGCAATTCAATTATCATTGAATCAAATGAATCAATAAAATAGCATCGCATATATGGATCCAAATAATAGATCCGAACAAATCAGCAAGGTGGAAGCGTGTACATAGTTCTAAGATTATAGATCTAGCAAAAAAAATGTATATACATATATATAGATCTAAAATTATAGATCTAGAAGAAATATCAAAATTTCATTGCGGATTTGAGACAATAGCATTCATTCCATGAATTCATAAGCTAGAAAATCAATAAATTAATTTAATCCGGTAAATAAGAAATTCTCACCTTGCTAATTCATTAGATCTATGGAGGTGAAGGAGGGTCGCCATGATCCTATGAAGAAGGAGGCTAGGTTTCATTAGGGTTAGGGGGTTGGGTCTAAGAGATATTATATAGATATTTGCAAATTGTTGTTTAGTCCTTATGTATCCTACTTTGTTTTAATTCTATTAATTTAACCCCCCTTATGTAAGTTATTTAATACAATTTGGTCCTTTTATTATAAACAAATCATACTTTTCTTTCAATCTTTCAATGTAATAAAAAGGGTACATTTAAATGCAACTTTTTATTTGGATGCATAGTAGGTTAAGAAAAAGATACCATGTCTAATCACAGTAGGGATAAATTAATATCTTGTTTCTTAATATATTCGGAATATTTTTGCATTTCTTTTCATTAAAATCAACATTTATTGATCATAAAGCCTGCAAATGTAGCATTATCAATTTTGTTCAAATTCCAAAAGTAAATATAAATGGGAGAGAGAGACTTGTAGGTGCATGCATTAAAATATAGCATATGTTTTGTTAATTTGACTTAAAAGGTTGGAGAACAAAGAGGTTAAAAGAGGCAACCATGTTTTAAAATGTGGAAGAGATAAATGAATGCATGCACATTTATGTAAAATTAAAGAATGGATCTAAATTTGAATAATAATATAAATCATGTTAATACACAATTAAGACTTACAATAAAAACCATTTAGTTCTCATTGCTAAATTTTCCTTACGCATGTGTATATACGATTTTAATTCATTTGTTTCATTATTAAACAATTGCATAATTTAGATTCCAAATAAATACATTCTAATTTAGATTTATTGTTTAATTCTCAATTGTGGTATTGTGTCAAACTAATTTCACAAAAATGTAAACTTTGTGTGTCATGAATATTTTGTTTTGTAAACTCTTAATGCAACAAAAATAATACATTTTATTT
The DNA here is from genome assembly GCA_030737875.1 of Allium sativum. Lineage (NCBI taxonomy): Eukaryota > Viridiplantae > Streptophyta > Magnoliopsida > Asparagales > Amaryllidaceae > Allium > Allium sativum. The sequence continues at coordinate 929,110,725 of CM060922.1, read as the reverse complement.
TTCCCACTACATATAGTAATTTACCTTACATAATTGATACTACTTAAATCTTTTTATAATACAAAGGAAAACGTAATCCTTTTATTTAAAATGAATTATTTTAAATATCAAAACTCATTAAAATAACTTAAAATAAAATTTTAAATTTTACCCCAAAATTCAGGGTTGTTACACTTTTATGGAACTAAATCCTTTGTGGTAGCAAGGATCTGGCTGAAGGAGACCGAAGATTTGTTCGTCTTCTTCGAAGTTGATGACAGGCAAAAGATACAGCTAGCAGTGTGGTTGCTTAAAGACGATGCTTCTTATTGGTGGGAGGTAACCCATGCTGAGAGGCTAGTGGAAACTTGGGAAGATTTCCGGATGAGGTTTGAGATGAAATTCCTCTCCCAAGCTGAAAGAAACCTGCAGATGGAGAAGTTCCTAACTCTTAAACAAGGAAGTATGATGATCAAGGAGTACGTCAATCAGTTTAATCAACTAGCCAGATTTGGGCGGGATTTAGTTAACACCCAACACAAGAAGGCCCTTCACTTCGTCAAAGGTCTGAATGAGCCTCTACACAGCCTTTCTATGACCTATATACCCATGGGAGCGACTTATGAAAGCTTGGTGGACATGGCGTTGCTACACGAGGAAGACAAAGGCAAGAAAAAGGCAAAGGTGGAAGTGCCTCAAGAAAAGAAAGAGGGTTCACATGCTAATAAAACAGACTTCAAGAAGGGCGGGAAGAACAACAAATCCCGTGAAAAGAGAAAGTGTACTTTCTGTGGCATTGTTGGGCATATAGTGAAAGACTGCAGAAAGAAGAAGTCGAAGATGAATGGTGGTTGTTTCCATTGCGGCAAGACTGGACACATGGCTAAGGACTGCCCGAAGAAGCGGGGGCAGGGACGAAGGACTAGATCCACTTCAGGGGGACAGGTTCATGCGCTGGTGGCACCTCCACAGGAACGAGGTACAAATATTTCTGTAGAAAGCTTAGTTCATCTCTATGATCATCCAGTTCACACTCTCTTTGATTCTAGCACATCACAATCCTTTGTTTCATCTGCTTTAGTAGAATCTCTACACCTAGACACAAGTATGGTAGAATATCCCTTGGTTGTTTTAAATCCAATTGGGGGCTCAGCTTATTTGTCGATGGTTTGTTTGGATTTGAAAATCTCTATTCTAAGTGCTGAGTTTAGATGTAGTGCCTTTGTTTTGGGTTTCTCGGGATATGGATTGATCTTAGGCATGGACTGGTTATCCAGTAATGGTGCCATTCTTGATTGTGAGGAGAGAGTGGTTAGACTCTTGACTCGGCTTGGTAACAGTCTAGAAATTTCTTGTAATCCCTTGAATTCTATTATGCTTAGTTATCTAGAGTCGCTTGATGCTTCTGTTGAGAATTTGCAGCCGGTCAGAGTGGTCTGTGAATACCCAGATGTCTTTAAAGAGGTGAAGGGCTTACCTCCGAGGCGGGAAATCCACATATATCTTGTTGATAATGCAAAGCCCATAGCTTTACCTGTTAGACACGTGGCTTCAAAGGAGAGAAAGGAGCTCTGTAAGAAAGTTAAGGAGCTTCTCGAGAAGGGTTTATAAGGCGGAGTATCTCGGAATAGGGTGCTCCAGTGGTGTTCACCACCAAAGCAGATGGCTCACTACGTCTTTGTGTGGACTATAGGGAGCTAAATAAGCTGACTAAGAAGAATAGACACCCGCTTCCCAGAATAGACGATTTGTTTGATCAGCTTATAGGTGCGTCGATTTTCTCCCAACGTGATCTGGCTACTGGGTTCCATCAGCTAAGGGTAGTTGAAGATAGCATTGATAAGACGATGTTTAGAACCCCAGATGGTTTCTTCGAGTGGGTTTTCATGCCTTTCGGCTTGACAAACACACCCGCTTATTTCGTAGACCTAATGAGCAGGGTGTTCAGAGAATTCCTCAACAAGTTAGTGGTTGTCTTCATAGACGATATTTTGATCCTCTCAAAGGATGAGGAAGAGCATGCTCAGCATTTAAAGGAAATCATGGATACTCTCCGTGCATATCAGCTAAAAGCAAAATTCTCCAAGTGCCACTTCTGGGGAGCAGAAGAAAGGTTTCTTGGACATGTAGTGTCCAAAGAGGGGTTAGATGTGGACCCCACGAAAGTTGTGGCGGTGCAAGATTGGAAGGCACTAAGAAATGCAACCGAAGTCCAAAGCTTTCTCGGGCTAGCAGGTTTTTACCGAAAGTTCATTAGAGATTTCGCGAAAATCTCAGCTCCACTCACAAGGCTAACAAAGAAGAATTTAACGTTCGCTTGGGATTTGGATTGTGATGTTGCTTTCCAACGCTTGAAAAGGGCTCTTACAACAGCCCCAGTTCCGACTTTGCCTGATGGAAGCAAGATGTTCACAGTATACACAGATGCTTGTGGTACGGGACTAGGCACTGTTCAGATGCAAGAAGGGAAGGTAGTAGCTTATGGTGGAAGATAACTGAAAGTTCATGAAAAGAACTACCCAACCCATGATCTTGAGTTGGCCGCCATCGTCTTTGCGCTTAAGTCTTGGCACCCTTATCTCCTAGGTGAGAAGTTTGAATTATATACTGACCATAAATTGTTGAAGTATCTTTTCTTGCAGAAAGATCTTAACTTAAGACAACAAAGACGGATGGAGTTTCTTGCCTCGTATGATTTTGAGATTTCCTATACTCCTGGCAAGGGCAACGTAGTAGCAGACGCCTTGAGTAGAAAGAAGCTGACCTTAAGCCCTCTCCTTGTAGAAAGGCAAAGCTTGGAGTATATAGCCAGTTTTGACTTTAGGCCCTCCTCTGATTTTGTACTTGGTTTGTTGGCATCACTAGAAGTATGGCCCACTCTTTTAGACTCAATATGGGCCGCACAACGCGAAGACCCTCAGCTTATTGATGTTATTGATAAGCTAATTAGGGGTGAAACTTCCAGTCACCTCAATAGGTACTCCATCAATGATAAGGGTTGGCTGAGGCGAGATGGAAGATTATGCGTCCCACAAGCAAGGGATTTAGTAAAGATGGTTCTCGAGGAAGCACACCATTCCAAGATGACAATACACCCAGGTGGAGACAAGATGTACAAGGACGTAAAGAGAGTTTTCTTTTGGAGCGGCATGAAGAAGGATGTGGTAGACTTCATTTCTAAGTGTATGATATGCCAACAGGTCAAGGAAGAACAAAAGAAGCCTGGAGGACTGCTTCATCCTCTAGAAGTTCCGCAATGGAAGTGGGATAGCATTTCAATGGACTTCATTGATGGGTTGCCTAGGTCAAGAAAGGGCAATACTAGCATTTGGGTAATAGTGGACAGGCTCACAAAAAGCGCCCACTTTATACCTGTCAAGAGTAGAAGGACTGCCTCATCTCTAGCATCTCTTTATCTCAAGGAGATAGTTCGACTCCATGGAATACCCTCCAGCATAGTGAGTGACCGAGATCCTATCTTTACAAGCGAGTTTTGACGAAGTCTGCAAGAAGCTGTAGGGACACAGTTATGCTTGAGCACGGCCTATCACCTCCAAACTGATGGTCAGACGGAAAAGGTGAATAGAGTATTAGAAGATCTTTTGAGACTATGCGTTCTTGACTTTGGAGGGACATGGGAGGATCATCTTCCTTTAGTGGAATTCGCCTACAACAATAGCTACCAAGCCATCATCGACATGGCGCCCTTCGAAGCTTTGTATGGAAGACCGTGCCGATCACCAACTTATTGGTGGGAGTCTACAGACAAGCTTATACTTGGGCCAGACATGATTAAAGAGACAGAAAAAGTGGACTTGATACGAAGGAGAATGAAGACTGCACAAGATAGACAGAAATCCTACGCAGACAAAAGAAGGACTGACCTTGAGTTTGAGGTTAGGGATAGAGTTTTTCTTAAGGTATCTCCTTTAAGGAACGTAGTTCGCTTTGGATCTGCAGGAAAGCTAGCACCACGATTTGTAGGACCGTTCCCTATCATCGAGAAGATTGGGAAGATGGCTTATAGAGTAGAGCTGTCCGAAAGGTTGGCTGGAATTCACAATATTTTTCACGTTTCTCATCTCCGGAAATGTTTACATGAGTCTGCGGAAGTGGTGGAGCCAAGCATTCTAGAAGAAGTTGAAATAGAATGGGAAACGACTGTGAGGAGAGTTCCAACTTGAATCGTAGGAACTGAAATCAAAAAGCTACACAACCGCGAAGTCAAGCTTGTTAAAGTTCAATGGACCGATGCCGAGGAAGACGCGACTTGGGAAACTGAGGACAGAATACGCGCTTCCTACCCTTTTCTTTTTGAGGGTACATTTTTGATCTCTCTTTTCCCATAAGTTTATGCTTGTATCTACCTTTTAGTGCATCTTCTCAGTCCTTTTTCTCCTAACTCCTTAGGTAGAAACTAATGGATGTAAACATGTATTCGAAACATGTTATGATTGATTGCTGCAAGTGGTTGCAAGCGGTTGCTAGTGGTTGCTCGTGAATGCATATATACACACCCTAGGTATTAGATCGGCTCAGTCACTTCCATATTTCATATGAATATATGTATTCATATTTGTATGTGGTTGAAACTTGATATGTTGTCATAATGGATGTCACATTTGTATGAATGGTTGCGCACTCATGTAGAATTATGAGTAGGGAAAAATTTGCGTACATAATGGATTCATGACACTTACATGATTCGCATTAAGGAGGTCAACTGAATCAGTAGACCGCCTAATTTTGCATTAGATAAGGACATATACACACACTATGCATATGATCATGAAGCATTAGAAGTCTTTTAAGGACAATGGACGCCTATGTTTGTTGGTTGAGTAGATGGACGATTGGATGTTAGGATATACGTTCTACTAGACTTGAAGATTTCGGGGACGAAATCCTTTAAGCAGGGGAGAATGTAACACCCCGAGTTTTCAGTTAACAATAAATTAATAAATTAATAAATTAAAGTATAATTAATTCTAAATGAAAGAATTAAGGGAAACGGGTTACGCCATTGCGTTCGTCTAGGAATTATGCTTGAGATAGAGTCCGAGTTTGCATAAATCAGACTCCGTATGAAGAAGTTGTGGTCTTCAGAAGTTTCAGAATTCGATTTAAAATTTCAAACAGCCCGAAACAAGTTCAAAATTTGAAAACTGGACCAGAATTGGGCTGGGTGGGAAAATTCCCACCCAGGACCCAGGTCGACCAGGGGGTCGACCTGGGTACCCAGGTCGACCTGGTTAGGTCTTGGCCAGCCTGGTCGGGTTCTAAGCGATTTTCTGATTTATGGTGTGTCACTAGGACTAATTTGACACTTTTTGGTTGGCTCTTCCCGATGTGAACGGTCTAGATTCATCTATGATCATCTGACGGCTCTAATCAGATTGAAATTCTATATAAACAACTCAAGTCTCCAACCTAAATTCACAAAAAAAATTAGGACCAGAGCCGCCATGATCTTGGGAGAAAACTGAGAGTAGCCTCCACTTGAAGAAAGCTAAGAGACAAACAAATCTAATTCAAAACTAAAATCAAAACAACGTTTATCTACCTAAAGGAAAGCATCTCAATTCCAGAACTCAGAATCCAGAACTCAAGATCGTCGTTCGTTGTAAGTTTTGTTATGTTTTGGGATGCGAATCAAAATTAATGTCATGCCTTGGAAATAAATTGATAATAGAACAATGTTTATTATGTTATATGTGGAATTGAATGATATTGATCTATGTCTATGGTTCTATTTTATTATCATGTTGAATTGGGAATTGATGGATAAGTCTATTCATATGTATATGAACTTGGAGTATAACCTGTAATGACAAGTTGTATAATTTATCATGTTATGCAAGTTTTAGGTTGTAAAATCATATCACATATGTGACCAAATGTTAGATCTACATGTTTATGTGTATATGTTAATCTTATGTCATATATCAAGTTCACACTTATTCATATGTTCGTGATTGATTTGGAAATTCACATATATTTAAGTTGATTTAGTCTATATTGCAAATCCACATATATGTATGTTGATTTAGTCTACGTTGCAAGTTCACACCTATGATATTCATGTTGACTATTTTGCAAGTTCACACCTATGATGTTCATATCGACTATGCCGAAAATGCCAAGTTTACACCTATTTCATGTTTATGTTAATGAATTTCTTTATGCCAATTTTATGTACGTTAAATTAGGCTAAGTTTTTAGCATAATATTATATGTTAAAAATCATGCGGTCGAAAAATTAGGCTAAGATTGTTAGCTTAATATTTAGACGGGGTAACGTTGGGGAAAATTGGTAATTATAGGAAACTTGACATAAATTGATGAAAAATCACATAGGTAATTTCAGGCATGAAACGGTATAAATCATATACCTAAAAATGATGAACTTGGAAAGTGGTCCATAACATTTAATTGTTAACAAATTTATATATAAGAAAAAAAGAACAAATATGTAAATTTAGAAAATACGAGTATTGTTAACCCGAGGTTCGATTGAGTTGTGATGTAAACCTGCCTGGCTGTCCAGTAATCACAACAATACCTATTCAATGTGGGAGGTTAAGGCATTGAGCCCAATAAGGACCCGAGGTTAGACTGAGTTACGGTGTAAACCTGCCCGGAATCGACCGGCACATCCAGTAACCGTAACAATACCTGTCTAATGGAGTGGTTCGTGCTTTAACTAATTAAAGCTAAGGATAGACAAGTCAGGATGGTTGGGTTAAGTTAACTAAAACACTTAACCAATTCAACTTGTTAATTAAACTGATGGGTGGGGTTAGGTTAATACAGACACTTAACCACTTAACATGTTTGACGAGAAAACCCTAGTAACGGGGACCCATTTCAGTAGTAACCCAATTAGGTATCATGGTACCCTGAAACTAGGCAGGGTGGGGCACGATTACTGGGCTGATTGTAAGCGGTCAAAAGCGACGGTGGTTGGTGCAGTAGTGTAGGTTCTAACGGAGTGCAGACGTGCACACACTTCGGAGCAGACAAATATGGCACTGGGCATCAGTAGTATAACCTATGCATTCTAGAATTGTGTCGGGCCGCCACCATGGGACTTGATACACCCCATGATGGGACCAGCATAGGTATCTACAATCATGTGGGGTCGTATGACACATGAAGAAAACGTTGCGAGTAAGAGCCGATCGAATAAGGGATCACCTTGTCATGAACACGTGGTGCTAGTTAGTAGGTGCAGAGAAGTAATAGTGAGCGCGTTTAGTATAGTTAGTATCTCCTGCCATATCTTGTATTATATTCTGGTATTGTCCTGTTCTCAGTTTATGCAAGTCATGATCTTTTTTTTGTTCTCATGCTAGAAATATAACTAGACTTACCAGACTTATGTCTGACCCATTTTCCTTTCGCTTTCTTTTCTTCCGGTCCCCCCCCCCCAGGTCCACAGGGAGGAAACACCTCAGATTAGTCAGATTTTCCATCCAGCTTGAAGAGAGAGAATATATTGCTTGGATCTCTTTCGTTTGGGCTATGGCTTTGGACATTCTATGGGGATTTATGCAGTTTTAATTATGTTTCATGCTTCTTTAAGTTTTAAATCAAGACAGTGTTATGGTTGTAATAATTGGAATTTTGTTTTGAGGCAATTATGGAAGTGTTTTGTATGAACACGTATTTATGATATGAAAGTCTGTTTGTTTTTATGCTGTTTATATATATGTTTTTATATCTATCTTGTGTTTTATCTGTGACTTTTACTTATAAACCTCCATCGAAGTTGAGGTATTCCCTTTGTGAGTGACCTTAACGAAGGTGGGGTGTTTCAAGGTACGAGGGGAGCGCACATTCATTTGATTATTCTTTCGGCTCCGAAGGACTGGAAGGGGAAGCACACGGCTTCCTGCCTTGCCTAAGGTGCTCCTGGTAGTCCTCTATGTGGTGGCAGATGTTTAGGCTGCTCTCTAAGAGGTTGGGTCCCCGCGTAACTACAAGTTAGGTGGGCCTTGACTGCAAAATTAGCTTTGCAGTTAGAATGCTGTGACGCGGTGATACCAGGGTGATTTGACGGTCGCCTCAACAGGGAGGTGAAGGGTCATGACCAACAAGGATAGTAGATCATTGGATACTCGTCATCGGCAGCCAGTGGGATGCGAAAAGACTAGAGCTAAAACCAATAGACCATTCACCTTTCACAATCGGGGTATGATGGTTGTGGGAAAACGCCAACTGGATGTTTAGATTGTTGATTAGGAGCCAGTGGTTTAGCTCTTGTAGTATTTAATGGTTGAAGGTGAGGCCAAGGCGTGGCCATAGCCACCATGAAAACATATCCTAGGAATATTTGTGTATAAAGGCCCTTAAAGACGGGTCTGTACAGATATGGAAAAGCTCCCGACCAAGTTCCGTGTTTCCTGTATAGCCCTGCCACGGAACTCTGTGCACATTAAAGGACATGTGATTAAGACATCGAGCTACAATTGACGACATGTATGTGGGACAATCTGGATACATGCATGTCAGCTCTAGGTAGTGTATCGTAGACTTGATGGCATTACTCCGATATGAAATCTGATTCGATCGACGATGGCAGTCCATACTCTTACGAAGCGTATTAGTGATAGATATATGCGGAATGTAATATTGCTATCTAGAGGTCTGTACATCACTCCGGCGTAGGATGAGGGACTGCATTCATTTCTGTGGCATTACGGTAGAGACCGTGTGATTGGGGTACCGAGGGGTGTACCTCAGTATTGTGGGGTAGCTACATATATACTATATTAGGTTAATCCTCTAGGAAGTAAATGGGTACGACGTGTGTGTAAGCCTTGAGTGTTGTTAACCCAGAGTAACCTAATAAATTAAAAATGTGATTGAACGGTATATGTAGGATTACCCAAAGTGTATAATTTAAATCCAGTCACCAGAGCTTGTGTTCTGACCCCATCCTCATCACATACTTGCAGGTTAGGTTTGTAGCAGAGACATGTTGGCTTTGGATACTGGTTAGGCAGTATTATTAAGACGATAAGGCTATACTTTGAGTATATTATATTTTATCCATTCCGCTGTAAGATACTTTCTGAGCTCTGACATATTTTATGTCTCTATCTTTTTTGCAGGATATCAGAGCACAACAACTTGAGTTTCGATAGATTGGAATTTTGAAAAAAAATCGGTTTGTCGTAATTCGAGTTGTTACATCTGGTATCAAAGCTTAGGTTTAGGAATCCTAAATAAATAATGAGTGAACATATTTGTATTTTTTTTAAAATATAAACATATTATATATATATACCTAGATCCATAGAGGAACCCTCTAAAAAGAAAGAGTATAATATGATAAGAAATGGGATGTCTGTTTTATACACTAAAGGAATGAATATGGAAATCTGAGACCCTTAGGTAATTTGGGTGGAGAGTGTACAGTGTACTTTGTATGGAAGGAAAGGGAAGCCCATATGATTAGTATTTCGGGTTAGTGGGCTTGAAAAGCCTTATAAATTGGAAAAGGTAGAAAAGAGGAAAATGGATTAGGAATATATATAGTTTAGAAAATTGACTTAGGAGTGTCTAGGAAAGCCTAGAAAAATTGGAAACCCGCTTTGAGTCTAACCCCATTGTTAACTTTTAAGAACATGAAATTGTAAAAGTTTTGAGAAAATGGTTTATGGTGTTTCATGTTTTAATCTTAAAAGTTATAGTTTTAAAATATGTAAAGAAGTACATATAGGGTTTTGAAGTAAAATGGGGTATATTTTGTAAATAGTGATTTCTTTCGAAAACTTTGTCTAAAGTAAAATTCTCTTAGTAAAAGGTTCATATTATAGAGCATGTATAACTCGCTAGTTTTCTTATTATATTTCATACAAGAATTTTTAGTAAAGAATGTTTTGAAGTCTCTATACTTTTGACAATCATTTTTGATAAATTGTTTTACAAGATAAATTTGTTGGGTGGACAAAATAAGTTGTACAAAATGAGCATAGAGTAGATGGTTGCACCTTGTAGTAAGATACTGAACCGGCCTTATAGGTAAAGTCGTAAACCCGATTGAGAAATAGTTGTCCTTATCTACTCCAGTTTTCGTGATTTGAAAAAAAAATGGTTTACATTTTTAACATATAACATGTTCTATGGTTTGGCAAAAGTAAGTTTTCATCAGGAAAGTAAGGTTTTTGGCATTTTTAAATTTTTGGAAGAAAGTTTAAATGAAAAGGCCAAACCATGTTTTAAAGTATGAAGTAGGTGAGGATGAGAGCCTAGGGAAGACGGAAAAATATTTGAGGCTATGAAGTAAATAGCAAGAATTATCTTGGAATAATGGTAAGCTCCCGTAGAATGCGTAAGCATTGAAAAGCCTAGTGCGTTGCTTAAAATAATTGTAGGTATATGGCTTGGACTAGTGGTGTCTACTAGATAGTAAAAAAGGGAAAGTAAGTGATTAGATCCTGTTGCTAATTTTCATGTTAAGGGTAAAACCTGTTATTCCATTATTGTTGGGATCGTTCCGTTATTTTTGTTCTTGTTGGGTAGTTAGGGTAACACCTAAACCTGTCGTGGATCCCACGGTTTTACTTTTCTGTCTTAGGGGGACATAGTCTCAAGATTCTTGGCCTTAAATAGTAGCAGTGTAGGGTGTCCGTTCTCCTGTTTTAGCTGAAAGACTAGAAGGCTTATTTGAAATTTAAACTAAGACCAAATGATTAAATCAGCTAAGGAAAGAGAAATGGTACAACTAAAAAGGAAACAGAAAATTCAGTAAAGCAACAAACATGATAAGTTATGAGAAAAGATGGATAAAGATAAAAATTTCCAAGATAAGATGAAAAAGAAAATCAGTAACAAAAGAAAATTTTCTTATGTGGGTTGTGCTTGGATAGGAAAATAGGGAATCATTATAAATAGTTACGTAAAATCCAAGTACAGTTGAAAAATGGTACATAAAAGAAAAATGGAAGATGTGAAATTTTCCTTTTTCCACCTTTTTGTAACATAAGAAATTGAATTTAGGAAATTAGATTTTTATGAAATTCGAAAAATAAAGTTGGTTGGTAAGATTATGGATGCAACAATTGGATGAACTACACTCTTACTCTGTAAGAGTGTGGGAAAATTTGGATGAAAATGTATTTTGGATTTCAAAATATTGCATTCATGTAGAACTGCAAGTATATTTAGGATGTGAGCATCATGTTTTAAAAGGATTATTGAAAAATTGAATAAACATAGGAGGTACCGCTTAGGCATACATGCATTATTCTATTGTATTTCACTTCGCACAAGTGCACAATGTTTGCAAAAACTGGATGCACACATGATGGATGTATATTATGTAAAGGGTTAATTGATTTTTACCCTTATCAAATATCGGGGACGAAATTTCCTAAGGGTGGGAGAATGTAACACCCCGCATTTTTTAATTCAAGATAATAAAATATATATAACTTAATTAAATATTTATAACTAAGCCAAACGGACTGCGCCATTGCGTTCCTCTCGGAATTCTGGTCAAAATAGACACCTGGTTTGCGTAAAACGGACACCGTATGAAGAAGTTAATAAGGTTTGAAGTTTGTATACACATAAGAACAATATACATGAATAAAATAAGGCCAGAATTCAAAACATTTCAAAATTCAGGCGGAAAAATTGAGCGGGAAAATTCCCTCCAAGGGATGTCGACCCTCTAAAGGGGGTGTTGACCCCTGGATCGACCACCTAAGGGGTGGGTCGACCCACCTACGACAGATTTGGGCAGATTTTTCTACAGTGACATGGACTCGTTTTTTGACCAAATACGTTGCTGAACACCTATAATTAAGCCTGTAGAGCCTACTCTATGTCTCATATTTCTGAGACAATGCCGAAGCGCTGCCATTCCTCTCCCTCCTCAAATCTATTCAAAAATTAATATTATTAATTTAGGGGAAAAAAAACCTGAATCCAGATCTAAAGGAGAGGAACGTTTATTTGTAATTGGGTATTCAGATCTGTTATCGAAGCGAGTTAATTTTCTAGATCTTGTCTATTTCAATTCTCTTTTCTTTCTTCCTTTTTTTCTTCTAGTAAAAACTTTAAATACATGGTTGTTAGGTTCTGAATCCAATTAGGGAAAAAACCAAGGAATGATAGATAAGACCAGATCCAGGATTTGGAAAGTGAACTGAGATGAGTGGATTTAAGCTACAACATTTTAGATAATAATATGTTATTGTTTAAAACATTCCCTATTATTATATGCGAATTTTTCCTAATAATTGAGAATTACTGTTGTAACAAGTGTAACGCTCTTAGTCACGAGGTTACATTACACTTATGATAGAAGTCTGCCCCGAACCGCCTGGCATATCCAGCATTCACAAGTGGTAAATTTAATGTGAGGGGTCTAAGTGCATAAATAAAACATGTAACGGTGCTAAGACATGAGGTTAAGTCAACTTATGGTATAAGTATGCCTGGCCCTGCCCAGCAAATCCAGCGTCCACAAGTGTAGGCTTAATGTGAGATGTCTAGTGCATATATATATATATATATATATATATATATATATATATATATATATATAACAAGATATGAATAAATGGCAATGATGGTAATTAGATGTCTAACTCAAAAAATAAGAAAGGAAGGGATGTAATAGACTGAGTTAGTGCGATGCTAAGGACAAGTGATGTATTTCCCTAAATGACCTATTTCTGAGAACATGGTTGCAAGTAAGCCACAGTAAATAAAGTAAAAGAAATCCATGAATTTAGATGGGAATACGTTGTGAAAATAAATCACTGATTCCTTTTATAAATCAAACTGATAAGGTGCATGAAGTGTTTTCCTTAATAAAATAAGGAACATATATTAAAGTGAATGAAGAATAATGGGTTACAACAGTTGTTGACGGCAAAAAATGTCGTAAACACCAAAGATTCCCAATTACTAGGAATTATAAATATTTTCGCATAGACAAGAACATAAAATAGAACATAAGCAGTAAATAACATAAGAGAATTATAGTGGTTCGGCCTCAGTGAGGGCCCACGTCCACTTTGAAGAGTTGTTGGAATTTTATTGATCACTTGAAAGAATACAAGGTTGAGACCGTCTCATTACACTTGTTGACTACGATACATGAAGTTACATTAGTCATATTTGCAAGAAACAGAAAAATGGACAATTTTGCCCTGCTTCTTCCTTAAAGAGGAGATGCCATTAATGAAGCTCTATGGAGGTCTCAAAGCTCAAGAATCTCTCCCTTTTGAAGTCTGAGGCCATGGGGTATTTATAGGAAGTGGTTAGGTAGGGGTTAGGTAGGAGTAGGAAGAAACTGGGACCATCTACAGAAAATTTGCGCCTCCAGCCTTCAGCCTTGGAAAATTCGCACCTCGGTCGAGGTGTGAAATTTCGCACCTTTGCAGGTGCGAAATTTCGCATCTACCTGGTGCGAGATTTCGCACCTGTCAGGTGCGAGATTTCGCACCTACCGGCTTGGTGCGAGATGTGCTAAGTGAGGGTCGTTGGTCGAGGCTTGTTGGCTCTTCTGGGGCATTGACATGATGACATGATGGTGACGTGGCGAGGTCCATGTTGGCATGATCCCTCTTTAGCCTTCTTCCTTCGCTCCCCTAGTTTCGTCCTTGGCTCTGACTTCATGCGATGAGTTGAGTCGAGCATGTCTTTCAGTACTTTTGGGAACCAGACCAAAAGGCCGGTTAACATTTGTTCCCCAAAGTACGTCTTGTCTTGACGTGGGGTGCTTTGGATTGGATTGAGGTGATAGCAGGGTTGCGGATTTATCCTGCAAGTTATAGGAAAAAAACATGTTAGTTAACGGACTCGCTCGCCATGGAACTACGAGTGAGCCGTTGTTGGTTTGGTGTCGCGCTCGCATTGCTAAATATTTGTATGGTGCCGCCGTCGTGCGTTTTCGGCGATTGGTACTTGTGGAATATACACGTGTGCGAGCACAAGGCATGATGGTCGGGAGGATTTTTTTTTTGAGACACGAAATTCCGAACCACTGGGGTTTGAAATTTCGAACCGTATAGGTTTGAATTTTCGAACCTTGGTGGCTCGAGATTTCTAGTCATGATGCTCGAGATTTCGAGTCGTGATGCTCAAAATTTCGAACCTTGTTGGTTCGAAATTTCAGGCTCGTAGGTTCGAAATTTCGAGCCTGGGTTCGGAATACGAAGGGAGTTTTTCCTTTTTATTTTAAATAGGCCCCTCTCCCCTCATTTTCTTCCTTCTATTTTCTCCTTATGCTGCCACTATTCTAAAGACTTCGTTACTCGACTTTTTTCAACCAAATTATTAGGTAACGGACTTGGTCGCACGAAGGAAGGAAGGATGGGGGTCGAAGTACGATGGTCAGAGGAGGCTCGAGACTTCGAAAATTCGAACCTGATAGGGCTCGAATTTTCGAACCCTTTAGGGTTCGAAATTTCGAGCCTTGGGCTCGAATTCCGATCTCCCATGCCCAAGATTTCTCGAACACAAGGGAATGAGATTTGGAACCCTAGGCTTCGAAATTCCTAACCCTTAGGACTCGAAAGTTCGAACCTGAGGGGTTCGAATTTTCAAGCCACCGTGGTTCGGATTTCCGATCCTCGAGGGGTTCGAATTTTTGGGCCATCTAGGCTCGAATTTTCGAACCTAAGTAGTTCGCATTTTCGAACCTTAGGGGGTTCGAATTTTCGAGCCACCTAGGTTCGAATTTTTGAACTATGTGGTTCGAATCTTCATGCCCTGGGATGGATTTGATTGTGTTGCCATGACTGGGTGTCGGTCTTTTGCCGCTTCGAGCTTCGATTTCTAGACTGCCTATCCTTGGACTTATATATTGCCTGTTTGACTGTATAAATGTGCCAAGGTGTATATTGATAACTGTTCAGACCGGGACTCAAATCTTTCACATAAGATATAGCATATGTTTGGACTGTGACCGAACTTTTAACATCTTTATAGTTTCTATGTACATTCTGATTTTTGCATGACACCGCACACACTCGTTAATTTTCATCAACGTGAAGGATACAGGCTATTTCACTATGATATCTAATACTGGTGTATTAAAGTATAGCGACCATGCAAACAAGATCAAGGACTGGGACATTTCTGGAAGCCAGGGCTTCCTCGCCATCGTCTCACACATCTGACTCTACGGACAAAGACAGCTCAGGCGGCAGCGACCTTGAGACTACTGAAGAATCGGTTCCCTCCCAATCAAGCAGCTCGCCTGAAGTGTCTGAACACGGGGAGCAGATTGAGAGAATACATTCTCCCGTTATACATGCGGAAATGGAAAACGTGGACATCATTGGGGGTAGTGAGCGCCTGCCCCAGTAGCTCCGGACATGCTGCCTGACGTAGTTATTTTAGACAATCCACCGGACTCGGTGCCATCGCACTTGGATGCCACGATAGTTAGAAAGTTGGCACGACAGTTTGGCATCCCGAAGGGAGATTCTCATGCCCCTAGAACGAATGGAACGGCCCATGCACCGCCGGAGGGTTTCATTTCTTGGAATCGACATACTTGCTTTGCGGTGTTTGTGCCCCCGGCCAATGACTTTATTTGGGAAATGTTACTCTACTTCCGCCTCGCACCTTCACAGCTGCACCCGAATGCTTATTCTTCGCTCTTGGGTACTTGCATTCTTTATCGGGAATTTCTACATTGGGAGCCTACTGGGGAGGATATTCAGTATCTCTTTCATTTTAGGCGATCGGCTGGTGGATCGTCTTCCCAATGGTTCTTGGAAGCATCTCCCACCACTAGATTCTTCGTTGGAAAGTGGCCTAGGCCATCTGTGATCAAGTACGATTAGTTCTTCGTTCGCTGTCCTCCTGGGTTTGTGAGGAGGTGGATAGAAGGGAGTGAGTCTTTCCGAACTTTATTTCTTCTTATAACGTTATCGGCTTCCGTGTCTCATTATTTCTTGATTGTGGCAGGAAATCCTGAGGCGCCCACTGGTGATGAGTATCGACAACGTCTCGATGCTTTGCGAGCTATTCCTGAAGCCTCTCACAAGACGGATACTGTGGTAGACAAGGACCGCCTTCGGTGTGTTGGGTTGCTTCCGGTCGATCGAGCAATAATCAGGCCTGCTGTGGCGGGTGGTGCATTAAAAGGGAAAACGACGGAAGGCCCTGCGATTTCTGGTTTGAAGAGAAAAATAACTTCTACTGGGCTTGGACCAAAAAGGCCGTTAAGTTCCAAGAAGATGTCGGTGGTATCAAAGTTGGTAGCGCGGAGACGGCTGCTTAGGACGAAGGGCTTTCTGAGCTTCTGTCCCGCCCCGATGGGAGGAACGAGAGAAGAAACGTAGGCTAGTTCTCACTCTCCTGTGGTTGCTTCCGGTCGATCGAGCCATAATCAGGCCCGCTGTGGCGGGTGGTGCATTAAAAGGGAAAACGACGGAAGGCCCTGCGGTTTCTGGTTTGAAGAGAAAAATAGCTTCTACTGGGCTCGGACCAAAAAAGGCCGTTAAGTTCCAAGAAGATGTCGGTGGTAGCAAAGCTGGTAGCGCGGAGATGGCTACTCAGGATGAAGGGCTTTCTGACGCTTCTGTCCCGCCCCGATGAGAGGAATAAGAGAAGAAACGTAGGCTAGTCCTCACTCTCCTGTGACCTCTCTAGAAGACACCACTTCCCTTGAAAAAGTGGATCAATTTACTGGTCTGCATATAGTTCCCATGGATTTGTCTCTATGGCCGAGCACAGCTGGTATGGAGGATCTTGCTCGTGCCACGGAGGGGCTAACTCCCTCGATTGGGGAACAATCTAGTCTATTGAGAGAGCACTTAGGGCATACACTTATACACATCTCATCGCATAGAAGAGTGCCTACGTGCGTTGCTTGACTGATTTCGCTTCGTTTCTTTGACAGGTGACATGGCCAGAGGAAGTGGAGGACGAGGTCGTGGAGACCGCCATCGCCCCAAGAGTGCTTTTATCAGCTCCTTTAGGAGGGGGCCAGCTTATATGGTAATGTTCTGTCCCCACGTGGTCGCGGCAGCGGGAGTCATCACCCGGATAGGCCTCAATCTTTCGCTACTCCTCCCCCTCCTCCTTCGATTCGGGTGCCTAGAGGAGATTCATGGCTTGATCTAGGAGGGTTGAGTCGTGCATCGTCAACAACTCCGCTCATCACTGCTCCGTTGGCTCCCGTTCAGACTTCAAAGGGGAGAGAGCCATCGCTTGCCCAACTGAGGTCAGATAGGGTGACTATGATAGAAACGCAATATTTGATGGAGCCCCAAGTTCAAGAGCTTTCCCTAGAGGAGAAGAAAGCATTCTTGAAGCATCATTTCCCTCGACTTTACTTTGGCGAGCTGCCGTCTCTCCCTGACCTTCATCCAGCTCCTAATAGGGCATCCAGAAAGATATGGATGCATGTGGAGGCTGCGTATCACCAGGTCAATGAGCTTACCAAATACTCTCACCACCTATCGGACTTGATTAGGCACCTCTTGAACCATCAACTAACCATCGATGCTGAGAAGACTTCTGTTGCTAACTTGAACACAAAAATTGGTAGATCTTCCCCCCTCATGTTTATTAGGTGTCATTTTCTCTTGTATCTTTAAACACCGACTTATGGATCTCGTGGTCTTTCAACTGAGCTGAATTAGGTGTACGAGACACTCAAAAAGGAGGCCGATGATTCTCGATCTGTGTTCACAAAGATTATAGTCGACTTAACCACCCAGAACACGAATTTGAAGAAGGAAAAGGCTGCGGTGGACCAGGCTTGCATTGACTTGGAGAGAGAAAATGCCAAAGTCTTCCAGCTTCAGGAACATAATAAAGCTTTACAAGCGGAGAACGACCGCTTAAAGAGGGAGCTTGAAGAGGTGGAGAAGGAGAAGGAGGATGCGAAAGCCAGCAATCAAGATGTGTTAGGCACCGTACAGGGATCAAAAGCCGAGTTCTAGAGAGAGGTGGAGCAATTAAGAGACGATCTAGCGGATGCAGAGTACCGGGCGTAGTCATTTGTGGAGGAAGATATTAAGGACATGCTTGTTAAGGTCCTAAAATTCCATGGGATTTCTTGGATGGATGACTACTCCCGTGAGCTAGCTCGAACTTGGAATAGGCCGGTTACGTACGAGGCCTTCTTGCGCCAAGTGGATGTTGGGACCTTGGACGAGCGACAACTTATGATTGACCTTTTGACCATGAAGGAGCACAATAAGTTGGAGGAGGGTAGGAAGTTGCTGCTCGAGGATGCGGAGAGAGAGAGAGAAAGAAAGGTTGGAGAGGCTTGCTGCTAAGAAGGGGAAATCTATCATGCCTTGTAGCATTGTGGTAATGGAGGATCCTGCAGAGGGAAGTTCTTATCGGCCATCCGCTCCTGGGTCGGTCACAGCGATTAACCCGACAGCTCTGACTCGGGTTTCAACCGAGCATGATCCTGAGCATATGGATTCGGGGGAGACTGGATTTACATTCCCTGTTGCGTCAGGTGCCCTTTCTGCTCTTCCTACACCATCCTTGGCCGGAGGTAAATTCCCTTTACAACGCATCTCCGAAGATGACGTGATTACCGAGTTTGCGGACTAAAACATTGTGCTTTCATTATGTAGTCCCTTCTGGATTGACTACGGCATTGGACCCTGTCCCCGCGATTTCTCAAGTGACTGAGTCTGGGCTAGGACTCAAGGGGATATAGTTCGGAGAGAGCGGAGATCGTTTTGATACCTTCTTGGGGATAAGGATAACTACCAACCTCTATGAAGGCCTTATTGACGAAGGAGAAGAGGTAGATGGGCAAAGTGCGACTGCCTGAGGTCTGGTGGAGGAAAAGTTGTGGCAAGATGAAGCTACAAGGTAGGAGGTCGTAACACAGACCAGGGAGGATACTGTGGAGAGGGCTGCTATGACTGTTGCCCAGGGACATACTGATGAGGAAATAGAGAGGAAGACGCAGCTGAAAAGGCTCAGAAGAGACGAGATGATGAGGAGGCTCAGTGGAGGGCCATCGAGACTTGGGAGAAAACCAGGGCCAATGATCCAGAGCACAAGTCCCAAAAACTTATTGAGCGACGATTTGTTAAGGAAGCTAGGGAGAAAGCTAGACAGGAAGGGAAAACTATCCCAGAGACGAGTGCCGCAGTGATAGGTCTTACTGCCGGGGGGTGCCTCCAGGCCTTTGCCGCCGATTGCCCCTATTGATGTCACCGAGATTTCCAGCGGCGATGGGGCGGACGAGAGGCGTCTTCCAGCCTCTCACGAGTCGACCACTTCCCAAAGGAGCCGAAGCAGAAAAGGCGGGTCTAGCAAGTAAAGGCCCAGCTCAAAGGATGAACCATCGAGTGCTGAATCTGCAAAGAAGAAACACGAAGACAAAAGGAAGAAGCGTGATTAGTGTTACTTGCTTAATTGTAAGTTTAGCGATCATTTTAGTTGTGTAGGCCGATAGTTTACGCGAGTTCGGCCCTCGCTTTTGGTTTTTCAAGACATGATGTGGTTCTCATGTACTCCCTGTCATCAGAAAAAAAGATATTAGCTATGTAGTTGGTTGTAATGTGTGTGTGTGTTGTAATGATATATAAATTAGTAAAGATCACATTTTATGTTAAATGCTCGGATCTTCTTCCTATGTTTTTGGGCGTCCCGTACTTGCATAGGCCTACTTATCGTTACACTTAACAATAAAGCGACTATGAGTGTTGTTCCCTGAATCGACAATTCCAGGGAGGAGTGATAGTGCGCAGGCTTCTAGTAAGTTTCCCTCAGCTCAGGAAACTCGTAGTTTGCGAATCCAAGCTAAGTGCCCTGCTGTATTTAGGTTGCCCGGGGTTAGTCCCAAGTGTAGCGAAGGCGTATGACGTCTCGTTGTGTGGTCCGTCCGGCATAGGCTCCCCCGTCATTCATCAGGTTGAGGCGAGCCTATAGGCATCGTTGTTTGCCTGGGAAGAGAAGCCTGGATCATCAGCCCATAGGGTCTGATCGTGGCCGTGGGCTACCCCTTAGCCTTGAGAGCTTCGGGGAAGTAATGATTTAAGGGTTGGTCTCGGTGCTGCACCAAGATTCGACCATCGCCCATAGTTCAGGGGGAGTTTGTATCGCCCCGTCTGGCTGTTTGGTGGCCCCAAGTCTCATGGGACTTGGGAAAATGATTTATCCTCAGCCTCGGACTTTGGCCTAGGTTCGAGTTACAGGTTATTTATACTCGGCCGCGCCGCGGGCCGGCGACTCAAGAAGCATTGCCAGCTCCCGTGCTCTGGGTGCCATTCGGTGCCAATGGGGTTAGACTACGAGGTTGGCTCGTGGTCCGGACGGCGGTGTCGGCCCCCATACTAAAGGTTGACACAGCGGTCGGTAGTTCACATGAAAGCTAGCTATCAGGATTAATCAAACATGTCACGCGAGGAGTAGACACATAATAACGAGATAGAAAGATGAACATCATTTCCACTAGTAACTTTTGGCATGAATAGCCTTTACAACGCCTTAAATTATTACAAAACATCGCTGGAAAGCGTAAACAACCATGTATTAAGTAATGTGAAGTAGCGGCGGAGATGTTCACTGTTCCAAGCCCTTTGTAGTTCAGCTCCGTCCACGGTCATCATCTTGAAAGTTCCATCACTGAGCCTTCGTATTATAGAGTACGAGCCTTCCCAACGAGGAGCAAGGCTTGTTGGTGGAGGGAACACCTGTTTTAGGACAAGCTCGCCGATGTTGAGGTCCTTGTGGCGGACTAGAGAGTCAAAGTACCGTGCGACTCGTTGTCGTTAGGCAGCGGCTCGGAGATCGGCTTCGTTCGGTTTTCTTCAAGCAGATCGAGCGATCCGAAAAGTAAATCTTAGTTCGTCTTTGGATCAAAATAGGTGAGTCGGTGAGATAGAAGCTCGAAATCGATGGGGATGACGGCTTCGGACCGGTAGGCGAGGGCGAAGGGAGTGTGCCCGGTCGCTGCCTTGTTGGTTGTTCGGTAGGCCTATAGGGCTAAAGGAAGTTCATCTTCCCACATGCCCCCGGCCTTCTCGAGGCGCTTCTTGATAATGGACATGATAACTTTGTTAACTGCCTCAACTTGTCCGTTAGCCTGGGGGTGTGCTACGACCGAGAACCTTTTTTCGATGTCGTGCCGCTGACAAAAGGATTTGAACTTTACGCTCTCAAACTGAGTGCCATTGTCTGAAATGATGGCCTGGGGGACCCCGTATCAGGTGATGATGTTGCGTACCACGAAGTTGATCATTTTATTGGTAGTGATTGTGGCGAGGGCTTCATCCTATTCCCGTTTGTAAAAATAATCGACAGCGACGACAATGTATCGTGCCCCGCCTCTGGCCATGGGAAGAGTCCCAATGATGTCGATTCCCCACATGGCGAATGGACATGAGCTGGTCATTTGCGTCAATTCTATTGGCGGGGCTCTCGGGATTTTTGAGAAGCATTGGCACTTGTTGCGTTTGCGAGCATAGTCTGTGGCATCATGGTCGAGTGTGGGCTAGTAGTAGCCATGTCGGAGTATCTTCTTGGCCAGGGTTTTCCCCCTGGTGTGGTCACCGCATTCTCCTTCATGTACACTGACTAGAATCTTGATGGCGTCATCATGGGCCACACATCTAAGTAAGGGGACAGTGAAGCCTCTTCGATAGAGTACCCCATCCATAAGGAGATAACGGGTTGACTAGTGGGTGAGTGCTCGCCTATCTTTGCGGCTTTCCAGGAGGATCCCCTGCTGCAAGTAGCTTTTAATCGGCGTCATCCACGATTCCGGCTCGGGTTCGGCTCTCATAGCCGTACTGGTTTGTGTTGGCTTGGTACTGGGGGTGTTGAGCACCTCGACGGGGGCGAACCCCAAAAGCTGCGGATCTTCGGAACTTGCTAATCTGGCCAGTGAGTCAGCCCTTCTATTTTTCTCTCGCGGAATGTGAGTGATAATGCAGTGGTCAAAGTGAGTGAGTGGTTCCTATACTTGAGCTAGGTATAGAGCAAGTCGTTCCCCCTTAGTTTGGAATTCTTCCTTCACCTGGTGCACGATGAGCTGTGAATCGGAGAAAATCTGAATAATCTTTAGATTGAGTTCGATCGCAATCCTAAGTCCGGCTATCGACGCCTCATATTCTGCATCATTGTTGGTAGCGGGGAAATTTAGCTTTAGTGCGTCATGTATCGAGCGTCCCTCTGGAGCGATGAGTATGATTCCGGCTCCCGAACACTTGTTGTTGGAGGACACGTCCACAAACAACTTCCATCTACTATCGAGAGCCTCAGCATTCTCTGTTGAAGTTTCTTCGGGAGCCATGAATTCTACTATAAAGTCGGCGAGGGCTTGTCCTAGGATGGCTCAACGAGGAACGAATGTTATCCCGAACTGGCTTAGTTCCATACTCCACTTTATCAGTTGACCTGATGCCTTGGGTCATTGTAGAACCAGATAAAGCAGCTGATCGGTGAAGACCTTTATGGGATGAGCCTGGAAATATGGCCGAATCTTACGAGAGGAGACCAGTAAGCAGAACACCAGCTTTTTGAGCTTCAGGTAGTTCTTTTCTGCCCCCGTGATCAATCGTTTGCTTATGTAGTAGATAGGTCATTAGATGTGGTCTTCAAGCCATATTAACGCCGAGTTGATTGCCTGTGCGGAAACAGCCAAGTGAATATAAAAGTTGTCATGGTCTATAGGCTTAGATAAGACGGGGGGTCGCTTTAAGTAAACCAGGAGTTCCTTGAATGTGGAAACGCACTCATGGGTCCGCTTGAAGTTGCGTTTCCCTTTTCGAAGTAAATCGAAGAAAGGAATGCACTAGTCGGTGGCCTTTGAGATGAATTGACTTAAAACAGTGACCTTTCCATTTGAACATCCTTGATATTTTCAAGGACTTGGACATCCCGAATGGCTTGGATTTTCTCGGGATTAGCTTCGATGCCCGGGGCGTTGACGATGGAAGCCAGAAACTTTCCAGAAGCGACGCCAAAGGAGCATTTCAGAGGGTTGAGTTTCATGTCGTATCGACGGAGGTTATTGAACATTTCAGAGAGGTCGTGGACGTGGTCGCTAGACAATTTTGATTTATCTAGCATGTCGTCCACGTACACCTCCATGGATTTCCCGATTTGATTTTTGAAGAGTCGATTGACCATCCGTTGATATGTAGCGCTGGCATTCTTGAGGCCGAAGGGAATGATGCGATAGCAGTAAAGACCAAGGTCGGTTATGAAGGAGGTATGGTCCCAGTCGTGGAGATTCATTCGGATCAAGTTATAACTGGAGTAGGCGTCCATGAAGGATAGCAATTGGTATCCGGCGGTTGAATCAACTAGCCAATCGATCTTTGGGAGCGGGAAGCTGTCCTTACTACATGCCTTGTTTAGATCAGAGAAAACGACACACGCCCGCCATTTACCATTCCTTTTTGACCAGAACTGGATTGGAGACCCACTCAGCTAGTCGGCCTCTCGGATGAAGTTGTTGTCTAGCAGGCGATCTACCTCTTCTCCGAGGGACTTGGTTCTGTTGGGTCACAGGAAGCGGCGCTTTTGTTTGACTGGAGGCATTGTAGGGTCCGTGCATAAAGAATGGCAGGCGATTGCTAGGTTTATGCCTTTCATGTCGAAATGAGTCCATGCAAATACGTCCAGATTAGCCTTTAAAAAAATCCACAAGATCGTCTTTGACCGCTGGGTGAAGGTGTGATCCTATCTTTAATACTCGCGGTGGATCGTCGAGACCGACAGGAACATCTACTGTGGGCTCGACGGAGTAGGTCTCTCGCACTCGGGCTCTTCGTCTTTCCTTGGATCGAGGTCATCGGAAAGATGGGAGTAACGCCTGAGCCAAGGCCCAGACGCCGCTGATTGCTATGCGGAGGTGGTCTTGGCGCAAAAGGCTATGGCTGCTGCTTTGCACTTATCCCTATTGCGTGCGTTCTTCCATTCTATTGCATAACACTCTCTAGCATTGACTTGGTCACCTCTGACTGTTCCGATCCCGTTCTCTGTTGGAAATGTCATTAGGAGGGACCATGGTGACATACAAACACGAAATTCTATAAGGAAAGGACGTCCAAGGAAGACGTTACATAGCGAGATGATGTCGATAACCACGAAGGCGAGGACTCAGACTCGGCTCCGATCCCCCGTACTGAGCTCGACGGGTAGGTCGATGACTCCTATCGGACAGCTGGATGCCCCATTAAAGCCGTGGATCGTGGAATGGCATGGTTTGAGATCTCTTGCTTCTAACTTCATCTGGTCAAAGGCAGCTTTGAAAATGATGTTGACCGAGCTTCCCGAATCGACCAATACTTTTCGAACAGTTGCAGCGCCAATTTGTTCCGTGATAACCAAGGGATCAGTGGTTGGGATTTCAATTCCTGTGGACTCCCTTCCATTGAAGATGATGTCGTCCCGCATGGTTTTCCGGATCTTGCTGGGATGGATTCATCGGGAGTAGAGCAAGCCTCGTGGGTTGCATGTTTAATGGACCCCACATATTTCTCCATCTTTTGGAAGCTGTCATGCATGGGGCCAGGCCCGCCGCATATAGTGTTGATCACGATTCCTCGCCTCGCGTTAGATGGTTCAGTGGCTGTCTTGGTGTCCATCTAAGGAGTTGACGCTGGAGGTTTTGGATTAGTTTTGGGGGGAAAGGGCTCTTGGACGTATTGTTCAAGCCTCTTTTCGTGGATGAGCTTCTCAATTGTGTCCCTAAGCTAGCGACATTCATTCGTGTCATGTCCATACACATCGTGATATCGGTAGTATCCCCCCGAGTTCTTCTCGAAATCGGTTAACTCCCTAATACGGGGTTTCTTGTATGCAAAGTGTAACATGTATCCAGGTAGATAGTTTCCAGATCTTCGTTTAGTGGAGTGTGTGTATCGTAAGCTTGGTAAGGGTCGGGTTTCCTTGGCTCTATCTGGACCTGATTGTTGCCCCGACCACCTTACCCCCCATTGTTTGGTCTTTATGTGGGGGGTCCTGCCCCCGTGTTCGGATCGGAGGGTCCTCCCACTTCTCATCCCCTAGGATGGTTATTAGCGGTGTCCGTTCGAGGGATATTGGGGCGACTGGTCTCAGAGATGCAGTTCCGTCTTGCTTTTTCTTGGCATAAGAACTGCCCCACTTTCTCATAGAAAGCATCGAGGCTCTTTGGTTTCTTTCGGTCGATCCATACCCCAAATTCAAAAGTAGGAAGGACACCTTTAGCTAGCTGAAAGAGTATGGTGCGTGGATCCTGATCCTCAACCTCGGCGAGGGCGATGTTGAACATGGAAAGGTAGCTTTTGAGCGACTCTGCGGGCCTTGATATAGGTTGGAAAGGGTGAGGGCATTCTTCGGAGTCGAGATATGCATCCTGAATTGCTTAACTAACTGTGTCGCTAATTGGCCGAAGTTGTTGATGGAATTAAGAGGAAGGCGAGAGAACCATAATAGAGAAGTTCCTAATAAGAAGACTGGAAAGCATTTGCAGTTGACTGGATCGTCTCCACTTCTCGAGTCCATTTGCCATTCATAACGGTTTAGGAAAGCACAAGGGTCAGTGGTGCCATCGTAGAGCGGCATCTGCGTCATGCTGAATCATCACGGCCATTCAGCTTCATTAAATCTTCGAGTGAAAGGGTTGCACCTAGTTTGTGCTTCCCATAAATCATGCACATTCCCTCGCATCTCCCTCATGATCCTTCGGACCATGTAGGGAAGGTAGGTCGGATGGGGGTTCACCATTGGGACCCATGGGTTTTGGCGAGGTTCCGGAGTTCTGGCGCAAGGGCGTCTTCTAGGGTGGATGTCTGGATCGTCTTCTTCCATGTCCTAGACATCTATAAAGGGATCCTGGTGTGCATGATGATGTGGAGCAGGGTCACACCGATCCGGTTCAGAAAAGGCACGGGCCGCCTAAAATAGGTTCATTGTCTCGACGGGCGGCCGTTGAGTCTCGTCGAGGAGGAGGTTGGTTAGTAGGAGTGGGTCCTTCATTGATGACTAAGCGAGAATGGTCCCGATATTGGGTGCCCTCGCTATAGGTAACCGTGGTCCGGTCACCGTTGGCATTGGCATACCCATTGCCATTGGCATACCCATTGCCATTGCCGTTGTCGAGGGAGTTTGTTCGGACGACGACGTTGTTGATGAGACTAAACCTCCTTCTTTGGTGCGGGCCCCTCAACTCGAAAGAGGAAGTTTACGATGTTGGTGGTCGGGGTCGAGCATTGTTCCGTGCTAATTGCAGTCAAGCGACGACGCGCTGACTTTCTTGAAGTTGCCGCATAAGTTCGATGTTATTCCTTAGCACTTGGTTAAGCTCGAAAGCTATATTTTCATATTTTTCGTTAAGCGTGCAGATTTGCGCTTGGGTTGCGGGCGCTTCGAGGTCCGCAATTGGAGATTCACTTTCATTAGTGGTCGGGATGTCCGCCGGTTGAGGTTGCTGAGATGTACCGGCCTCGGCTGATGCTGAAGAGCCGATCATTGCGTTCTTTGACATTTTTACCATCATAGGCGGACTTGATGGCAGGTTAAGCAAGGAACCTTAAGCTCGATGAAGTCGAGATGGTAATGTATGAGAAAGACGCAATATCCGAGTTTTCTTAGTGGAAGCACCAAATGTTGAAGGCAGAAAATGTCGTAAACACCAAAGATTCCCAATTACTAGGAATTATAAATATGGTCGCATAGACAAGAACATAAAATAGAACATAAGCAGTAAATAACAAAAGAGATTTATAGTGGTTCAGCCTTAGTGAGGGTCTATGCCCACTTTGAAGAGTTGTTGGAATTTTATTGATCACTTGAAAGATTACAAGGTTGAGACTCTCTCATTACATTTGTTGACTACAATACATGAAGTTACAATAGTCATATTTGCAAGAAATAGTAAAATGGACAATTTTTCCCTTCTTCTTTCTCAAAGAGGAGATTCCATTAATGAAGCTTTATGGAGGTCTCAAAGCTCAAGAATCTCTCCCTTTTGAAGTGTAAGGCCATGGGGTATTTATAGTATGTGACGACCCCAAAACCCCCATAGGACGGTGGCAAGGGTAATCTTTGGAATATAACACATAAACTGATAACAGCAGAACAGAAATAATTAAATATACCAGATAAGGTACAAATAATACATTGGATAAACATAATCATCAGAGTTACACAGTATACAGGATCATACTTAGTACAATATACAGTTCAGCTATACATAAATGTCTACAGCGGAAAACAAAACATAATATGTACAATAGGAGCTGAACGGCATAAAAAGAGATAAATGATAGAATCCATCTTCAGCTCAAGCTAACCAGAAAGAGCCTGCTAAAACCTGAATACAAGGCTTCCCATGTAGAAATAGGGGCACCCGAGTTTGTAAGTGAAACAAACTACGAGTCAGTCATGGGACTGGTATGAGAAATCTACTTAACATATTTTATAATATGGCCAATCATAGAACCATGCCACTTTCGCGGAACGGGTTTTGTAACAACCCGGGTTCCGACAGACCGATTTTTTTTCTTCAAAATCTAGTCCGCCGAGACCCGAGTTGAGTGCTCTGGTATCCTGCAGAAAAAGACAGAGATAAAGAAACATGTCAGAACTTGCAAAGCATCTCACAACAGAAGGATTTAAATATAACATATTCAAAAGTGGCTTTTCCTTATAATATTACTGCTACACCAGTATTCATAGCTATGCCATCCCTGTCAAGAGCCTAACCCGTGCATGTTGTGAGGAGGGGATCAGAACATGGGTTCTGTGTGACTGGATTATAATAAACTCCTGTGTAACCTTACATATACCGTTCAGTTATAATTTCTTGTTTATTAGGTTATTCACAATATTAGCTTTTAAGGCTAAACCCGCGTCATTCTCATTCACTTACTAGTATATTAACCTAATACATAGTATATGTAGATTTTCCCCAACTCGTACAATCATTTTCATGTATGTGTACAGTCCCTCGCCGTGTATCGTAAGGGCTTCATCACGTAATTCTATACTACTTCAACGTAGTGCCACCATTCTTAAAATCGTTTGGACTGTCACTCTTGATCTTGCTAGGTTTCCTTACCATGAACTACCGAGTGTTCAACTAGGTTTTATACCACCTAGGACCACTAGGGATTATGCTACCTATTGAACGTTTTTGAGATTCGATTAGGGTTTATGCCACCTAGGACCACTAGGGATTATGCTACCTATCAAACAACGCCTTTTTCCCACGTATGTATCGCGAATCATTTTCGATATCTAAATGCACATGTACACTATATGTGCGGCCCGAGTCCCGTAACAGGGCTTAATCAAGAGACACGAAACTCGGTCGGGAGCTTTAAGTTATCTGCTGATGCAGATGCTAAGGTCTATTTTTCTACCAGTGGATATGGTCCCACGTGACCCCTCCCTCAACTAATGAAAGGCAATCCAAGAAAATCAAGCACGAGAACTATACTCCTACCACCTATGCCCCCACATTCCTATTGGCCAGCCTCACCCATAACTAGATAGCAAGTATATGGTCTGTTGGGAGTTCTCTGCCTTTTCGCATGCGTACTACGATTGAATGAAGATGGTAGGTAGTCGACGACGTGCTATCACAGGGCTAAACTAAGTATCACCGACCCACGTTGATCCACCCTAGCCTTTAGGTTGCTCATACTGCAACTAAGGCATACCCTTGGTTCTTCTACCGCAGACCTTAACCTCTGTGAGCCCAGGCGGATCATCTGCAACCTCACAGAGGGATACCAAGAGTACCCTCACGTCCCCCGAAGCTACGTGCTTCTAAACCTAGTCCGCTGGAGCCTTTTTCGAAATCAGATAAACGTTTGCTCCTCCTCATGTACTTGGTAAGCAATGATCTACCATATCGGGTTATTCATCTTTTATGGACCGACTCAGTTTTCTTGACTAAGAATTATTACTTAGTTGTTCTCAACTAAGGTTTACCACTTAGTTTCTTTTCCCATAAATCTTGTTAACTAAGGTTTATCACTTAGTTTCTTTAACTAGGGATTTCAACTTAGCTCCCGTTCTCAATTGTTTCTTTTTTTCTTAACTAAGGTTTATTGCTTAGTTACCATTAACTGAGGCTTATTACTTAGTTATCATTCTCATTTGTTTTACTTAACCAATTCTCGTTACCTTAGTCATCAGACCGCGCATTCTCACTTTATGATTCAACTTTTTTGTCTAAGGTTTTCCCATGAATACAAGCATGACTTAAGTTCCCTTTCATTTGGTGGTAACAAATGGGTGTTATCCCTCCTTTCTAGTTTCACTTATCCATATTATAGTTTATTCCACCTTTACAGGTCTTACCTCAAGTCTTAGTTTTTCCCCGCCCCTAGGATAGGTTTACACGATATTTAATCCTTCGATTACCCCACCTTTGGTTTATAATATGAAGTTAACATTCCCTATGTCTGTTTCGGTTAAGTATTGCTTCCCAAGTTTATGACTTAACCCTAACCTGTGGCATTAAATAAATTAATGCACCCCTACCTCTCACATTAGACTTTGTTGTGGTTACGGGACAAGCCGGGCGGGTCCGGGCAGATTTACACCACAACCTAGTCTAACCTCGGGTTTCAAGCGCGATATGACCAACTACTCACATTGGTTCCTATTGTTTGCAGTTCCTGGATTCGCCCCCGGTTCCGGGCAGGCTTATACTGCAAACTCAACCCAACCTCGAGTTGGCCATGTTAAGTTTATCTACGTGTCATATCCATGTTCGAGTTTTAGGTGCCAAGTTTCATGTCAAGTTCTAGATGTAAATCCCATGCTCTTATTCATGTCCAAGTTACAATTTATGTCTTATTCAAGCGTCACGTACCCATGAACAATTTTATAAGCAAACTCATGTTTAAGCCGTTTCAGTGATGTCAAGTATATGACATATCCTAAATCATGTTCATGCTTATAGTTTTCCAACTTGGTCCACCCATTCAAATCTTACTTAAGATTATATTATACTCAAAACCCATTGTAATTTATTACTAAGCCTTCCAATTCATGTCATGACCCAAAATCAAGCGTTCCTCTTTTTAGTTCGCAATAATCATTCCGTGGTATTCATTTCATAATAAAGCTAGGCTCGTGATAGCCTAGTCATAAAAAGATAAAAGAGGGAGAATAAAAGAGGACATAATCGTAGGCATAATAATTAAAAGCGAACACATGACAATATTAAACATTACAGATCCAATTCCCACAATAATTTCATTTCGCGTTAACATAGGGAATGCTTGAACGATAGATCATAATTTTACACAAAAAGTGTATTATAACTCCACTCACCTTGTTTGTCGTTTTTAGAATAGGGACTAGATAATTCTTGGACTGTTTTTCCCTCTTTCATTTAGCTTGAATTAATGTTTTGAATCATATTCGACTCCTCCTTGCGGCGCAAATCTGCGAATCTGAATCCATTATCTTTTCTCTCTAGATTTCTTTTCTATTTCATTCGTTGTTCCAGATCTCATTCTTTTAATTTTTAAGAACAGATGCTGTAGAGGGAAGAATAGATCCAAGATCTTTTGAAGAAGAAAATGAGAGAAAAGAGAGGCATGGCTTCGCCATGAATTGCTGTGGAGTCTAAAGAGCTTAGGGGGTTTATTTATAGGTGCCAAGCTACGAATCTCACCCAGAAAATGGCCCAAATACATCAAAAATGTACCCAGAACTGATTCTAGGAAAGTGACCAGGTCGACCCCTAGGTCGACTACCAAGTCGACCCCTAGGTCGACTACATGGTCGACCTAGTCAGGGGTAGGTCGACTACCCAGTCGACTCCCAGGTCGACCTGGGTGTTGGGCGGGAAAAATCCCGCCCTTCCTTTCTGAGTTTGAATTTCGAAGTATTACTTTCGTTTTGAGCTGTTTTTGATTATTTTAATATACCACAACTTCGGAAGGTCATAATTTCTTCGTACGGAGCCCGATTTTTGAAAACTCGGACTCGATTTCATGTAGAATTCCGAGATGAACGTAATGGTGGAATCCGTTTTACTTAATTCTCAGTTTTTAAATTAATTATTCTTTATTTCCCATCGTTCTTAATTAATTCATTTCGCGTATCACCATTATATTTTTAATATCTTGGAATATATATATATATTGTAAATTTCTTATTTTTAAATCATAAAAATGCGAGGTGTTACAGGTTTACTCCATTGGATTGCCAGTGCTTTAAAACAAGCAAACCTTTTAAACATCGCAATACTTTTTATAAAAATGAAGCCATTGTAAGACTCGGTACCCATAACACAATGCAACACAAACCGGATGATAGAGTTTTACCTTATAATGGCTAAAATATGCTTGATACGAATAAAACAAAAGCATTTGATATTATTACTAGTGTTTATATGTTTCAAAAACAATTTCAATCATAGACGGCATGGGTACCATATGTCATGTTGCCATATATAGGTATACAATCAAAACCGCATGGTGTCGTATTTGGAAACTGGATTTCCGTCATGAACCAAGGCAAAAGATAGTTCTTACTGACTTCGAGACTCTCTAGCCCAAGCCTCAGGGTCAGAGCGCATCGACCCTTGGATCGTCAGGGCCGGTGATTATAATGCCTGAACACTGTGTTTCCCCGCCCTTTGGGGCGTAAATGAGTCCTATGACTCCATCGTCTCCACATAGTCACCGATATATCCAAGGCGCCTCGCAACAGCAACAACCAAACAGGTGAAAATAATATAAATGTCAGGGCTGGTAGGTCACTGACACTACCCTAGCTAGAAGGAAACGCATGCCCCCCTGATGTCCTCTCCCGTTTCTGGTTCATACCGGGGTGTGAGGCTCGCGAATCAACGACATACACAAAGCTATGCCACATAGGCGGTGCTTTGATCATCAACCACAAGACTTTGCTTTTTAAAAAAAGCCTTGATCATTTGCCACTTGGGCATGCCACATAGGCAATTCACTCCATGCGACTGATTTCTACCGATATATAACCTCTGAGCTCGTACGTCTCAGAGAAGGGCGTTAAGCAAGAGAATAAATTCTCCGCCGTCAAACAGATATATATTTAATAGAGATCAATCCGCACAGAACAAAATCCAATGTCAGACACACAGTCCATTTACAAGTTCGTTTTGGGTCTGAACGAAACTGGAGGCACCTTATACCTCGCATATCAATCGATCTCCAAGTACGTCTGGACGATCACCACTTATTATCTATATTTGGGATGCCTCCCAATCAAGACATCAGTAATCACCCAACCGATGTGAAGATCTCTGGTCTTCAACCACCGTCTTCATCATTGACTTCTTATCGCCGATCAATTATTTGAAATGAGATTTAACTCGGCCTTTCCAAAAAATTCATGTATTTTTAGAATTTAAATCAATTCATTTCAATGGTTAAATTATTCAACATCAATAATTCTGTTATCAAATGTAATTTTCACGCCAAACACATTCAACCATCAAATATACAATAAACTGGGTAAATTCGGTTTATTTCCATTCCATATCGTTTATAATATTTTATGACGATTTATCGCTATTTTTATTCACTTCAAAATAGCCAATTCATTTAAACTACACTTCTGGTCACAACGCGGCCGTGGCGCTGTTTTTCTTCAGATTTGAATTACATATATCTAAAAATCTAACAGTTGGATCTTCACAAATTTTATATCATTAGAAAGATCTTTTCAAAACGAATCCAACGGTTTCAGTTTTGGGAAAATCCGACGGTCGGATCTCCCGGTACAATCGTTTGAAGTCACGATTTCAAAATACGAACTGCAGCGTCGTTATTCGATTTAATTTAATTATATTTATATATTTTTTAATATAATCGATTCTAGCACTATTTTTCTTCAGATTTGAATTAAACATTCCAGACAATCCAACCATTGGACTTTACAAAGTTGGTGTCATTGGAAAGATATTTCCAAAGCAAACCCAACGGTTTCGGTTTCGGGAAAATCCGATGGTCGGATCTCCCGCACTAATCGTTTGAAATCATGGTTTCAAAACACCAACTGCAGCTTCGTTATTCGATTTATTTCAATTATATATATATATATATATAAATATAATACATTCTTCGATTCTAAAACCATATTCATTTCACACATTTGATAAAAACGATGTTTTTATCCAACTCTCTATTTATTTCAACACATCACTTTTTTTAACAGTTCATATATATCATAAAAATGTGATTTTTTTATTGTAAAACAATTTATTTCAAAACACGAATATTTTATATAGTTCATATATATATATATCATGAAAATGTGATTTTTTTTAATTGTAAAACAATTTATTTCAAAACACGATTATTTTATATAGTTCATACATAAGGTAAAAATGTTATTTTTGGTGTTAAAACAATTTATTTAAAACACTAATATTTTATATAGTCTATATATATAATAAAAATGTTATTTTTGTTTTTCAAAGGATTTATTCAATACATGAACTTCATTCAACACATGAATTTTATTACAACACATGAATTTTATTCAACACATGAATTTTATTCAACACATGAATTTTATTTCAACACATGAATTTTATTCAACACATGAATATAAATCAAACACAGGAATATTTCAGAAAATTTCGACAGCATAACGGCATGGTAGTTAAAACTGGCACCGTCTCTAGTACGGCTCCTCACTCTACCTTAAAGCCTCGCAGCTTTTGACAATGGGGATTTTCAATATCTAGTTCGTACACAGACGAATTTTCCCATACACTAATCCTATTGGGATTTCAACCACAATCAATCATTTCAAATCAACCATTCATGATATTCACCAAATTTTCACATTAACCAATAGTCTAAACAATATCACAACCAATATATATCGTCCATGGTCTGTGGACGAGGGGAGTACATATATATATATATATATATATATATATAAACGTATATAACTATATTTCGATTTCATTTCAATTTATTTCAACGCATATATCATTTTTACAACGCATATATAACTTACACATCGAACATACAACTTATACAACGCTTATACATGAGGTGTACAACGCTTATATAACTCATACATTGACTATATAATTTATACAATGTTTTTTCCATATCGTTTATAATTTAGAAATCTCACATTGGGTTCCACTCCTCCAAAAATTGTAGAAGGCTCAGAAAAATATCCGGTCCCTTCTAGAACGTAGAAGACGTCCTCTCGAGTCCACTGTCTCTTGTTTCACTAGATTTCGTCAACATAGCAAAAAGATGTGATTTTTACAGTGAAATCATAAACCGTAGCGCTTTAAAAAGCTATAAGCTATTTTAAATAAAATAAACCGTATACCTTCAAAATCTGTTCAAAACTAGGTCATCGATTTTCGTCGAATCCGTGAAGCGATGCGTCGATCAGCATGCACCACGCCCTAGCGCTCCGATAGGCGCACCCAACGCCACCACTGGTGGTCAACTCGATGCAGCAGGGAAGGAGGATCAGGGCCCAACGCCGGCGCACTTCAGGAGGGCGGATCTCTCAAACGACGCGACGAGAAAGGTTTAGACTACTATGGATTTGAAGAGGAAGGGATTCTCTACAGAATTCCCAATTGGGTCGAGGTGTTTCGTGGAGCGGATTGGAAGAAATCGGACTGGGAAGTGGTGAACAATTTCCGCCGTCGTGACATGCTATCGGAGAGAGAGAAGATGGGGGTGTCAATTTATGATTGGCCAAAGGGTTTTTTTATTTATATATTTTTAAAATTTCAAAAATACCCCTCTTCATGTACTAACTCCCATCCAAATCCATCGACTGGCGCCCCTAGCTAAATACCCCCATTCCGAACACAATGGGATATGTTTCGTAGGCCCATTCGATTGTCTCAGTTAGTTTTTCTTCAAATTAAAATATAAAACATTCAATATTTAATTTGAACGTAAATTTCAATTTGTCGAGGCCACATATAGATTCTAAAAATTCCCGAAAAATTTATCCAACTATGTTTTGACGATACGGTCACAAAAAAACTAGTTTCGTCAAATTCTGAGGCCGTTTGAAAAATAGCCATTTTCTAGTCGATCCAATTTAACAAAAATCGACCAAACGCATTTTCCTTCGCCACGCTCACATATTAACTTCAAAAATTATGAAATTTGAAACGTAGCAATAATTTGACATCCAGGATCCAACAAAAGTCGTTTCGTCGAATTTTCAGGTCGTTTACTAAATGTCTATTTTCAAGGGCTATATAAATTCTATAGCGACCTTTCTGAAAATTCATTTGGCCATAACTTTTGATTCCCGCTATAAAACTTCGATTTTTCAGATTCATTAGAAAGATATTCATAAACGGATTTAAATATTTTTGGTTTCACTAAAATCCGTTTTAATTTGCACCCGGTACAGTCAGTCAAAGTTTGAATTCCAATTTTGAAACTGCCGCGCCATTTCAGGCCTTGTTTATAATTAAAAATAATTATATTTATTTTCAAACATACTTTTCGTCGTTATTATTTAAAATAATTTATTTTAAATATCTAAAATCCACTAAAATAGCCAAATTAAAATTTTTAAATTGGCTCAGATTTTCCGGGTTGTTACAATCTCCTCCACTTAAAACTTTTCGTTCCCGAAAAGGAACGAAGTCGAAAGTTATTTAATTAACCACTCAACTTTCCTTCTTCAACTTTTCAGTTTCTAAGAATTTTCTAATTCTTCAAAAATTTGGCTAACACTCTAAATTTTCAAAAAAATTCGCCATAGCCTCCTTTGTACGGGGAGAGGTTTTGAAATTTATTGGGCCGTATTAGGTACCCAATAAATCCTAATAAGCATGCACATATTTATAGTGATATATTCCGGTGTCCACAGGGGAGTGTGTATAGATCATAACTCCAGAGAATAAATTCTCGTTACCCTATAAATGATTTTTGTGCCTTAATGACCAGAGAGATGTGTTTATTGTCATCTCCAGACCCGTGTGGGTTTTTTTATTAATCTTGCAATTTTACCGTTACATTTTATATGGTCCGTATCAGTCATCAGTTCAACATGTAAAATATAGTCATCGCGATACAAGCCTCTCGCTCGTATGTTAAATTTTCAACCTCGTCACACAAGCTCCAAATGCTTATGTGGTATATGATGAAGTATGCCTATCTTCAAGAAGTATGTCATGCAGTGTAGTTCAAAATTAATTGTTACTATCCTATGGTGACATTTATCATTACACACAGAACAACAAGCACTCCGCATCCAATGGCATTCATAGGATTTGATATAATAATAAAATTGCGCATCCAGCTCATTAAGGTTTACCTATTTATCAACCATGCAAATAAAATCTTTACTCAACAGCTAATCCATTTACCTGTTCAAACATATATAATGCACATGTATATATTTCTATCTATTTTCAAATTAGTTTAATACTTGATTTAATTGCATAGATTTACCCTTTTTCATTGATTAAATTAACTATCATTCTAATAATTTAATTAATCAAATCCACAATCACACAACACAAGGAACAATCAATTTGTTTTTAACTTTTCAAAAATATACTAATTAATTCATATACTCTTTTAAAATAATCAGACTATATAATTAAAAAGTTTACATCCAAGCAAAGAAAACAACAACATAGTAGAGAACAAAACGATAATGCAAAATATGGTCAATGTACCTTGCACCAGAGTCAATCAGAGATATCCACCATGCACTTAGGATAGGCTTTCTTAATGCTCTCTTTTGTTTCCCAAGTACAATCTCGGGGATCTCCACTCTATTGCACTTTGACTAAGTGAACCTTCTTGTTCCTCAGTTCTTTGGTTTCTTTGCCAACAATCTTGATCGGCTCTCTTCTCACAGCCAGTTCTGGAGTATTTTCTATATCGCATTGCGCTGCTTCTTCCACGATCAAGTCTGGATCATGTACATGCTTTCAAAGTTGAGATACGTGAAACACATTATGTACTCCAGGCAACCCATCTGGTAATTGAACCCTATAAGCTAGAGTTCCAACCCATTCCAGAATAGGAAACGGACCAATAAATTTGGGCGCCAACTTCCTAGTTTTGCCAAATCGAATTACTGCTTTCATCGGAGAAACCCTTAGATACACATAGTCACCAACAGCAAATGCTAAATCCCTCCTTCTCGAGTCTGCATAGCTATTCTATCGGCTTTGAGTTGCTAGCAATCGTTTCTTAATGAAATCGACCTTATCCGCAGCTTCACGAATCATATCTGGTACCAATACAACTCGATTGCTAGGTTCTGCCCAACAAGCAGGAGATCGGCACGGTCTACCATACAATGCTTCGAATGGTGACATTGTCAAGCTCGCATGGTAGCTGTTGTTATATGAGAACTCGGCCAAATGCAAATGGTCTTCCCATGGTCCACCAAAATCAAGAACACAAGCCCGCAATAAATCTTCTAGTATACGATTCACCTTCTCAGTCTGACCATCTGTTTGAGGAAGATAGGCGGTGCTTAGATTCAGCTTCGTTCCCAGTTCTGCTTGAGATGCCTCCCAGAAATTGCTAGTAAATATTGGATCTCTATCACTAGCTATACTGATCCGTACTCCATGTAGCCTAACAATTTCTTTGAAATAAACTTGTGCCAGACTTTGAGCAGTTCTACTGGGTCTGACAGGTATGAAATAGGCGGTCTTTGTGAAGCGATCTACGATCACCCAAATACTGTCATTTCCTTTCTTGGTTCTGGGAAAACCATCTATGAAATCCATGGAAATATGTTCCCACTTCCAACCTGAAATGTACAATGGTTGCAACAGTCCAGCAAGTTTCTGTTGGTCGCTTTTGACTAGTTGGCAAGTAGAGCACCTGCTAACATATAAAGAAATGTCTCTCTTCGTAGATCACCAGCAGAATGTACGCTTAATATCCCTATACATTTTGCTCACTCCTGGATGGATACTAAGCTTTGACTTGTGGCATTCATCTAGTACTTCCCTCCGGAGCTCAAAAATGTTAGGAACACATATTCGACCCTTGAGCCTTAGAACCGCTTGGTTATCAATCTGGAAACTCAAGGGTTCGCCTTTCTGTATTCTTTCTCTGATCCTTGAATAAAGTGATCATCCTTCTGAAGAGCAGATATTTTATCAATCAATGAACTCGTAATGATAAAACTGGCGATCATTACATTCTTTCTACTTAGCGCATCGGCCACAACATTGGCTTTCCCCGGAGTGTACAAAATCTCAAAATCGTATGCTACAAGAAATTCTAGCCAATGTTTCTGCCTCAGATTCAAGTCTTTCTGGGTGAACAGATACTTCAATGACTGATGGTCTGTATATAGTTCGAATTTCTCACCCAAAAGATAATGCCTCCATATTTTCAAAGCAAATACGATGGCTAACAACTCAAGATCATGAGTAACATAATTTTTCTAATGCGGTTTCAGCTGCCAGCTAGCATAAGCAACCACTTGACCTCTTTGCATTAATACTGCACCAAGGCGTTCTCTAGAGGCATCTGTCCAGACCTTCAAGTCTTGATTGCCATCGATAATCATTAACACTGGAGGAATTGTTAATCTTAATTTTAGCTTCTGAAAAACTCCTCACATTCGGGAATCCACTTGAATCTTGCGTGCTTCTTTGTAAGCTTTGTTAAAAAACTAGATATCTTTGAAAAATCTTTAACGAACTTCCAATAATAACTAGCCAATCTAATAAAACTTCGAACTTCTGTGGGAGTACTAGGCTGCTTCCAATTTTGAATAGCGGTGATTTTACCGGGATCCACAGAAATTCCCTCTTTTGATAAAACGTGGCCAAGAAACTTGACTTTTTCTTGCTAGAATATACATTTGGAATGTTTGGCTTTCAAGACATTCTTTCTGAAAATTTCTAACACTTGTTCCAAATGTTTCGCGCACTCACTCTCTAACTTAGAGAAGATCAATATGTCATCAATGAAAACCATAACAAATTTATTCAAGACTTCTCTGAATACCCGGTTCATCAGATCGACAAAATACGCTGGTGCGTTACATAAGTCGAACGACATTACTAACCACTCATAGAATAAATCAGGACCTCTGAATGTTATCATAGGAACACACTCTTCGGCAATACGAAGCTGATGGAAGCCTGTAGCTAGGTCCATCCTTGAAAATACTTGTGCACCATTCAATCGATCCAACAAATCATCAATCCGCGGCAATGGATATTTATTATTTAATGTCTGCTTGTTCAAGTCACGATAATCCACGCATAATCGAAGGGTACCGTCTGACTTTGGGACAAACACCACTGCTGCTCCCTAATCAGAGAAACTGTGACGGGCCGCCCCGCACCAACCGACATTTACTCCAAAGGTGCGCTGTACACATGTCCAGTTAGCACGGAACGGGTCGTCAGAAGGAAAGGGAAGAAGGAAATGAGCATACAAAGAACCTGTAGAATGTCTCACAGCGCATAGAACAAAATATAATAATAATATACTTGACATAGAACAGGAGAGACAATGCATAAGCTAAAAACCAGAACTAAGCATCATAGCAGCGGAAATCCATAATATAGCTTATTACAACTTTTCAAACTATCTCAAAGCAAAAGCAAGATAATGAAGG
The DNA here is from genome assembly GCA_030737875.1 of Allium sativum. Classification (NCBI taxonomy): domain Eukaryota; kingdom Viridiplantae; phylum Streptophyta; class Magnoliopsida; order Asparagales; family Amaryllidaceae; genus Allium; species Allium sativum. The sequence continues at coordinate 929,071,221 of CM060922.1, read as the reverse complement.
TACACTACTAATGCCCAAGTAGCGACCACCAACGACACAGGGAGAATGTGTATATATATATATCATACGTGGAAGCCTCCTGCACGCCTCCAAATCAGCTACTCGCGCACCACCAGTTAACCTGTCTCTAGTCTGCTCGTGTGAGCACCCAGAGTAATAAGAGGAGACATAAAACTCTGGGTCAGACATAAAGCCTGGTATGAGCGATAAGCATCTAAAGTGAACAATAACAGGTAGACTAAAACATACCTGAACCTGGACCTGCAACCAAAGAGTTAGCACTACATATTGTACAACACTCTAAGGTGCCATATCAAACAGTGTAAAGATACGGAGGTGGGGGAGGTGTGCATGTCATAGTGATGGCAACAATCAAACATAGCATCCATCCTCAAATCTCTCACTCAGTGCGTAAAGCATACGATATTCACCACTTCGATCACCCATCCTTGCTACGATCACTTTGCCCCATGAAGTCATAAAATGGCTTCACTGCACTGATAACGTAGCCACTAATCCTTCGCTATGTCCACTTGCCCCATGGAGTTATACACCCCATCTGCGCTGGCTCATAGCCTTACTAATCCTTACTATGTCCACTTGCCCCATGGAGTTATTCACCCCATCTGCGCTGGCTCATAGTCTTACCAATCCTTTACTATGTCCACTTGCCCCATGGAGTTATTCACCCCATCTGCACTGGCTCATAGTCTTATTACGCATCACCTTGCCCCTCGAGTCGTAATGACTCTACTGCACTGATAACGTAGTCTTGCTACCATCACCTTGCCCCTCGAGTCGCAATGACTCCACTGCACTGATAAGTAGCTCATCATTCATTTTTAGTGGTGAATCGAAGTTATGAACATCGACAACTCCTTAGCACATGTCCCGCAGCAAAGCCCAACCATGAAGTGAACTCATCGGTTCCCAACTGGATCTTGAGCTCTAACTTCCCATATTGGACTACCTTTGCATCTCGGGTTATTGGTTAATACTGGGTCAGGTCGGGTTCTTTTCAAACTATCGGTTCGGGTCGGGTCCACTACATCGCGTCAGTTCGGGTCTTCTTCTGGTACGGGTCGGGTCGGGTGTTTCTCCTCGAGTCGGGTCGGGTGCCTCACTTCGGGTCGGGTCAGGTGTTTCTCCTCGGGTCGGGTCCACTGTCATCTCCCCTCCAGTTCGTGCTTCCGCTCCGATCCGCCTCCTCATCCTTCACGTGCTCTGATCCGATCCATCCTCCTCTATCTGCTCCGATCCCTCCTCCTTAATCCGATCCCAGTTCAGTTAGCGTGGCCTTCCTTTTTTCCAATTTTCTCAAGTGTCAGGTTCCGATCCGATCGAATCCCTTGCCCAGTTCAACATATCCAATCTAAGCCCCCATATTCGACCCGATCCGAAACCTGCACTTCTTTCTGAAATTGTTCCAGCAAGTGTTTACGCCACACGACGACGTTTTCGACCATTCTAACTATTGAAATCAATCACAAAGCCTTTCATACAGTCATAGCAACATGCATAATCAACCACAAACATCAAAACATCAATATGATAGGTTAAAATGGATCAAACATACCCCAAAACCCCATATTTTCCTTAAGCATGTTTAGGTGAAACTAATGATAGGAATAGCAAAACTTAACCAAATTAACCCAAATTCATATCAGAGGTCTATAACATCATTTATAAATTTATGAACATTTTTCCCGAATTTTATCATGCTTAAATTCGCTAATTAACACTAATTACCCTTAACTAGCCATAATTAGTGTAAAACTATGCAAATCACTCACCTTAGCCACAAATAAACAAAGATCTGAAATAAATCTCTGATTTGATATGAATCCCAATGCTAAACAGCAGCTCCAATGTTGCTTTGGTGTAGATCTTCCTTGATTAGAGGTTGATAAGCCAAATCCTTGACCAAAAGGTGATTTGGAGGTGATTTAGAGGTTGGAGGCCATTTTTAGGGTTCCTTTGTGATAAGTGGAGGCTAGAAAACTGAAATGGAATGATTCTCCATCTCATTTCAGCCTTCCCATAACCCCAATCCCGAAATGGGTTATGGGCATACTCACTAATCACCCGATTTGGCCCAGTTAAGCAGTTTTTCACCCTCCAAACCTTATTTCAGCCATATCTCTCAAACGGTAAGTCCGTTTGGCTATTATGACCACTCTACGGAAAGGTAAACCATCAAACGAATCTAATGGAAGTGGTTTCAAGTCAAAATTCCTTTCCAATCAAAAGTTATGGCCAAAACAAGATCAAAAAGGGGTAAAATGGTCATTTAAAAATCGACAAAAATCATAAGCATGGGAAATGACTCTAATGGATGTTTCCCAAAGTTACATGACCATACGACTTCATACGGGAAATAAATAAATATTCTACGATCCCGCGATGCATAGAATGCGGGTCGTTACAGAAACTAGGCCTAATCAGACCATTTCATACAAGCTGTCGAGTTTGGCTGTCTAATTCTTCTTTCTCTTTTTGAGTCATTCTCCGAATAGCGTGCACTACTGGCCTTGCATTCGGTATTAAAGCGATCTTGAAATCAATTTCTCTCTTCGGAGGTAAGCTAACAACTTCTTCGAACACATCCGCATAATTCTTGATGACAGGAATATCCTTTATGATGTCCGGAATATTCTCTGTGAATACAGGGATATTTTCTATTTGAGCAGAAGAAACATCAAGAACTGACCAAAAGCCTTTTCTATCTGAATTCGGACCTTCGCATGGTATGGTTATATAATTCCCTGATTTAATCTTTGCCCTAACCACTCTCTCGGCGCATTTAACCTCTGCTTCATATTTCGTTAACCAATCCAATCCCAAAATAAGATCGAGTTCAGTAAAATTCATGACGATAGAGATGGTAGGGAACTTATAACAGGAAAAAGAGACCGGCACCCCACAAACCCAACTAAGATTGAGGGAACACCCAACCGGATTATGGACAGTGATGGGTTCTTTGAGCCTTTTCAATTTCAAATCCAACTTCTTGACTGCATTCTTTGTGATAAAGCTTCGTGACGCGCCTGTATCAAATAGTACTTTAACTGGAATGTTTTTGACAGTAAGCGTGCTGTCCAAAACATCAGACCTTCCCTGACTAGCTGAGGGTGTTGAAGTTTCTGCCACTTCGTTTACATGTATTATTCCAGGCTCCTTTAAGAGCTGGCAATCCTTTGCAAGATGACCAGTCTTATGGCATTGTTTACACTTTCTAATCTCTTGAAACTTCTCATCGGTTCTAAATCTCTTCTTCTTTTGCTTTTGATTGGCTCTAAATCCATCCTTTCTTTGTTTCTTTAAAGCTCTGCAATTTATCGACAAATGTCCCTACTTATTACAGTTATTGCATACGGCAATCGTTATTGGTTCTTTCTTAGATTTAACCCTTTTCCTCTTGGCTTTGGGCTTCTTACGGACCTCAGGCATCGTACTGGCCTCAGGACTATCAGTCTTAGACTACCCTTTGTTACTAGAGCTGACTTCCTCTTCGTCGTTCAAAAGACCTCGCTTATCTAGATCTTCATACTGATAAGCTATGTATATCATTTCAGGAAAAGAAAGCTTCACATGCCCCATTACACTACTCTGGTACTTCCTTTGAAGCCCGTTAATAAACCTCAGATTCTTCCTCTTCGGATTTTGAATTAGATGCGGGGAAAAATGAGAAAGTTCATCGAACTTCTTATGATATTATGGAATGGTCATATCTCCTTGTATCAGATAATAGAATTCATCACCTAACCGCTCAGTTGCTTCTAAAGGAATAAATCTTTCACTGAAAATCTCTTTAAATCTATCCCAGATAATATTACCTTCTGGATTATCCTTAATAATCGAATCCCACCAGAACAAAGTTTCTTCTTTGAGTGCCCAAGATGCCAGTAATCTTTTCTTGTCATCTCTCAGCTTTAAACCTTCAAATATTTTCTCAGCAGAACGAATCCAAGCTTGTGTTTCCATAATGGATTCTTTGCCCAAGAATGGTGATCCACCAAGATTTCGATACCTCTTTACTAGAGCCTCAATATCTGCTTCGGTGTTCCTTCTTCTGTTTCTGCCACTCATTTTCTAGTGCGTCTGCAAATAGCAGACAAAGTGTTAGGTCAACAGAAAAGGTATTTCTAAAGCATAGAGACATATACTTGAATGTAAATGTGTCTACTACGGTGTATTTCATTCTGCTTCACTCAGTCTAGGATATTACTAATCCTATATGAAATGAGCGATCCACCTTAGAACACTACTGGTTCTATTTCTGACGAGTTCGATAATATGTTATATTCCAGAACTAAGCTTAACCAAGGCTCTGATACCATGTGTGACGACCCCAAAACCCCCATAGGACGGTGCCAAGGGTAATCTTTGGAATATAACACATAAACAGATAACAACAGAACAGAAATAATTAAATACACCAGATAAGGTACAAATAATACACTGGGTAAACATAATCATCAGAGTTACACAGTATACAGGATCATACTTAGTACAATATACAGTTCAGCTATACATAAATGTCTACAGCGGAAAACAAAACATAATATGTACAATAGGAGCTGAACAGCATAAAAAGATATAAATGATAGAATCCATCTTCAGCTCCAGCTAACCATAAAGAGCCTGCTAAAACCTGAATACAAGGCTGCTCGTGTAGAAATAGGGGCACCCGAGTCTGCAAGTGCAACAAATTACGAGTCAGTCATGGGACTGGTATGAGAAATCTACTTAACATATTTTATAATATGGCCAATCACAGGACCACGCCACTTTCGTAGAACGGGTTTACTCTATTGCATTGCCAGTGCTTTAAAACAAGTAAACTTTTTAAACATCGCTATGTTTTTATAAAAATGAAGCCATTATAAGACTCAGTTCCCATCACACAATGCAACGCAAACCAGAGGATAGAGTTTTACCTTATAATGGCCAAAATATGCTTGATACGAATAAAACAAAAGCATTTGATATTAATACTAGTGTTTATATGTTTCAAAAACAATTTCAATCATAACTATCAATCATAGACGGCATAGGTACCATATATCATGTCGCCATATATAGGTATACAATCAAAACCGCATGGTGTCGTATTTGGGAATTGGATTTCCGTCATGAACCAAGGCAAAAGATAGTCCTTACCGACTTCGAGACTCTCTATCCCGAGCCTCAAGGTCAGAGCGCATCGACCCTTGGATCATCAAGGCCGGTCCACTAATGTTGATTAAAATGCCAGAACACTGCGTTTCTCCGCCCTTTGGGGCGCAAATGAGTCCTATGACTCCATCGGCTCCACATAGTCACCGATATATCCAAGGCGCCTCGCAGCAGCAACAACCACACAGGTGAAAATAATATAAATGTCAGGGTTGGTAGGTCACTGACACCACCCTAGATATAAAGAAACGCATGCCCTCCCTGATGTCCTCTCCCTTTTCTGGTTCATACCGGGGTGTGAGGCTCGCGAATCAACATCATACACAAAGCAATGCCACCCAGGCGGTGCTTTGATCATCAACCACAAGACTTTACTTTTTAACAAAAGCCTTAATCATTTGCCACTTAGGCATGCCACATAGACAATTCACTCCATGCGACTGATTTCAATCGATATATAACCTCTGAGCTCATACGTCTCAAAGAAAGGCGTTAAGCAAGAGAATAAATTCTCCGCCGCCAAACAGATATATATTTAATAGAGATCAATCCACATATAACAAAATCCAATATCAGACACACAGTCCATTTACAAGTCCGTTCTGGGTCTGAACGAAACTGGAGGCACCTTATACCTCGCATATCAATCGATCTCCAAGTACGTCTGGACGATCACCACTTATTATCTATATTTTGGGATGCCTCCCAATCAAGACATCAGTAATCACCCAACTGATGTGAAGATCTTCGGTCTTCAACCACCGTCTTCATCATTGACTTCTTATCGCCGATAAATTATTTGAAATGAGATTTAACTCGGCCTTTTCAAATAATTCACATATATTTAGAATTTAAATCAATTCATTTCAATGGTTAAATTATTCGACATCAATAATTCTGTTCTTAAATGTAATTTTCATGCCAAACACATTCAACCATCAAATATCCAATAAACCAGGTAAATTCGGTTTATTTCCATTCCATATCGTTTATAATATTTTATGATGATTTATCGCTATTTTTATTCACTCCAAAATAGCCAATTCATTCAAACGAAGCTTCTGGCCATAAAGCGGCCGTGGCGCTATTTTTCTTCAGATTTGAATTACGTATATCTAAAAATCTATCCGTTGGATCTTTACAAATTTTATATCATTGGAAAGATCTTTTCAAAACGAATCCAACGGTTTTAGTTTTGGGAAAATCCGACGGTCGGATCTCCCGGTACAATCGTTTGAAGTTACGATTTCAAAATACGAACTGCAGCATCGTTATTCGATTTAATTATATTTATATATATATATATAATCGATTCTGGCACTGTTTTTCTTTAGATTTGAATTAAACATTCCATACAATCCAACCGTTGGATCTTTACAAAGTTGGTGTCATTGGAAAGATATTTCCAAAGTGGACCCAATGGTTTCTGTTTCGGGAAAATCCGATGGTTGGATCTCCCGCACTAATCGTTTGAAATCACGGTTTCAAAACACGAACTACAGCTTCGTTATTCGATTTATTTTAATTATATATATATAATTCATTCTTCGATTCTAAAACCATATTCATTTCATACATTTGATAAAAACGATATTTTTATCCAACTCTCTATTTATTTCAACACATCACTATTTTTAACACTTCATATATATCATAAAAATGTGATTTTTTTTATTGTAAAACAATTTATTTCAAAAAACGAATATTTTATATAGTTCATATATATCATGAAAATGTGATTTTTTTTATTGTAAAACGATTTATTTCAAATCACGATTATTTTATATAGTTCATACATAAGGTAAAAATGTTATTGTTGGTGTTAAAACAATTTATTTAAAACACTAATATTTTATATAGTCTATATATATGATAAAAATGTTATTTTTATCTTTTAAAGGATTTATTCAATACATGAACTTCATTCAACACATGAATTTTATTTCAACACATGAATTTTATTCAACGCATGAATTTTATTCAACACATGAATTTTATTTCAACACATGAATTTTATTCAACACATGAATATAAATCATACACAGGAATATTTCAGAAAATTTCGGCAGCATAACGGCAGGGTAGTTAAAACCGGCACCGTCCCTAGTACGGCTCCTCGCTCTACCTTAAAGCCTCGCAGCTTTTGACAATGGAGATATTCAATATCTAGTTCGTACGCAGACGAATTTTCCCATATACTAATCCTATTGGGATTTCAACCACAATCAATCATTTCAAATCAACCATTCATGATATTCACCAAATTTTCACATTAACCAATAATCCAAACAATATCACAACCAATATATATCGTCCGTGGTCTGTGGATGAGGGGAGTATATATATATATATACATAGATATATGCATATAACTATATTTCGATTTCATTTCAATATCATTTCAATTTATTTCAGCGCATATATCATTTTTACAACGCATATATAACTTATACATCGAACATACAACTTATACAACGCTTATACATGAGGTGTACAACGCTTATATAACTCATACATCAACTATATAATTTATACATCGTTGTTTCCATATCGTTTATAATTTAGAAATCTCACATTGGGTTCCACTTCTCCAAAAATTGTAGAAGGCTTAGAAAAATATTCGGTCCCTTCTAGAATGTAGAAGACGTCCTCATGAGTCCATTGTCTCTTGCTTCACTGGATTTTGTCAACATAGCAAAAAGATATGATTTTTACAGTGAAATCATAAACCATATTGCTTTATAGTGCTATAAACTATTTTAAATAAAATAAACTGTATACCTTCAAAATTTGTTCAAAACTAGGTCATCGATTTTCGTCGAATCCGTGAAGCGATGCATCAATCAGCCTGCACCACGCCCCAGCGCTCCGAGAGGCGCACCCGATGCCACCACTGGTGGTCAACTCGATGTAGCAGGGTAGGAGGAACAGGGCTCGATGCCGATGCACTTCATGAGGGCGGATCTCTCGAACGGCGCGACGAGAAAGGTTGAGGCTACTATGGATTTAAAGAGGAAGGGATTCTCTATAGAATTCTCAATTGGGTCGAGGTGTTTCGTGGAGCGGATTGGAAGAAATCAAGCTGGGAAGTGGTGAACAATTTCCTCCGTTGTGACCTGCTATCGGGGAGAGAGAAGATGGGGGTGTCGATTTATGATTGGCCAAAGGGTTTTTTTATTTATATATTTTTAAAATTTCAAAAATACCCCTCTTCATGTACTAATTCTCATCCAAACCCAACGACTGTCGCCCCTAGCTAAATACCCCCATTCCGAACACAATGGGATATGTTTCGTAGGCCCATTCGACTGTTTCAATCAGTTTTTCTTCAAATTAAAATATAAAACCTTCAATATTTAATTTGAATGTACATTTCAATTTGCCGGGGCCACATACAGATTCTAAAAATTCCCGAAAAATTTATCTAGCTATGTTTTAACGATACGGTCCTAACATAACTAGTTTCGTCGAATTCTGATACTGTTTGAAAAATGGCCATTTTCTGGTCGATCCAATTTAACAAAAATCGACCAAACACATTTTCCTTTGCCATGCTCACATATTAACTTCAAAAATTATGAAATTTGAAACTTTGCAATAATTTGACATCCTGAATCCAACAAAAGTGGTTTCGTCGAATTCTGAGGTCGTTTGCAAAATGTCTACTTTCAAGGGCTATATAAATTCTATAGCGACCTTTCTGAAAATTCATTTGGCCATAACTTTTGATTCCCGCTATAAAACTTCGATTTTTCAGATTGGTTAGAAAGATATTTATAAACAAATTTAAATATTTTTGGTTTCACTAAAATCCGTTTTAATTTGCACCCGGTACAGTTAGTCAAAGTTTGAATTCCAATTTTGAAACTGTCGCGCCATTTCAGGCCTTGTTTATAATTAAAAACAATTATATTTAATTTCAAACGTCGATTCTAACATACTTTTCGTCGTTATTATTTAAAATAATTTTAAATATCTAAAATCCACTAAAATAGCCAAATTAAAATTTTTAAATTGGCTCAGATTTTCCGGGTTGTTACATAGTAAGTGGTTAGGAAGGGGTTAGGTTGGAGTAGGTTGAAATGTGGACCATCTACAATAAATTCGTGCCTCCAGCCTTTGGCCTTGTAAAATTTGCACCTGGCTCGAGGTACGAAATTTCGCACCTGCAGGGTGCGAGATTTCGCACCTGCAGGGTGCGAAATTTCGCACCTACCAAGTACGAAATTTCGCACCCGACTATGTGCGAGATGTGCTTAGTGAGGGTCGTTGGTCAAGGCTTGTTGGCTCTTCTGGGGCGTTGACATGATGACATGATGGTGATATGGCAAGGTCCTTGTTGGCGTGATCCCTCTTCAGCCTTCCTCCTGCGCTCCCCAAGTTTCACCTTTGGCCCTGACTTCATGCGATGAGTTGAGTCGAGCATGTCTTTGAGTTCTTTTGGGAACCGGACCAAAAGGCCAGTTAACAACAATAAATGGTTTAAATGGGAATGATAATAACCTATTATAAAAAAATTACATTAATTAGAATGTTGTATAATAGGTAGACTTGTCCTAGGGACATGTGAATATTATAGCTTAGGTTATAATAAACTAGTAAGGAAATGGGATAACTGGTGAAACAAAATAAGGGACACTTGATTGTAAATTAAGTAATCAGTAAATGGGGAAAACCTGAAACCAGTTGAGAAAAGGGGAAAATTTTATGAAATATAAGAGGTTGTACTTAATTATAAATTAAGTATTCTATAGACTTGGAAGTCTGAAACCCGCTAATAAGAATAACATGTTTAGACTTGTCCTAGGGACAAGAGGAAATTATAACATAGGTTATAATAAATGGATAGAGAAACTTATAAATAGGTCTTAGTTAAGGGAATTAAGTTAATAAGTAAACAACAATAAGTTGTAGTAATGGTGTAAAATGGAATTATGATTAAATGAGAAAGAATGAGGAAAACTTATGAAAAGTTATATTTAATCATAAACCATGACTGACATGTTAAACAAGAAAACATGTGAATTGAGATATACTTAATTGCATATTAAGTAAAACATGTCATTGTAACGATAAAATTAAACAATAATATAAAAGGATTGTGGATTACAAACCTTGGGCCACAATCTAGAGAATAACATGTCGTGGGCTTTTTAATAAACTTAAATGAATTAAGTTACATAACCGAAATTAATGAGCAAGAGGAACTTTGTAACTTGATTAAAAATTCAATATGAATGGGAATAACCAAGATAAATGGAAAACGGGTGAGGTGAGGCAAGCGCGTAAAAGAATGTTTGGACATACGGTCTAACAACATATCGAAGTGAGGCGCTTGGACCAATCCGCGCATTTATGGGTGAATAACCCAACGGGGTAGGTCATCAGGGTGTTATAAGGCAAGAGGGGAGCACACATTCATTTGATTATTCTGTCAGCTCCGAAGGATTGGAAGGGGAAGCACGTGGCTTCCTGAGGTGCTTAAGGTGCTCCTGGTAGTCCTCTGTGTGGTGGCAGATGTTTAGGTTGTGCTCTCAGAGGTTGGGTCAGCGCGTAATTACCAGGTAGGTGGGCCTTGACTGCAAAAGTTGCTTTGTAGTCAAAATGTTGTGATGTGGTGACACCAGGGTGATTCGACGGTCGCCTCAACGGGGAGGCAAAGGGTCACAACCAACAATGATAGTAGATCGTCGGATGCCCGTCATCGGCAGCCAGTGGGATGCAAAAAGACTAGAGCTTAAACCAATAGACCATTCACCTTTCACCATCGAGGTATGGTGGTTGAGGGAATACGCCAACTTGATGCTTAGATTATTTGTTAGGGGCCAGTCATTTAGCTCTTGTAGTCCTTAAAGTTGAGGGAGGGATCGAGGTAGGGCCATAGCCACCATGAAAACAGACCCTAGGAATATATGTATATAGAGGCTCCTAAAGACATGCCTGTACAGATATGGAAAAGCTCTCTACTAAGTTCAGTGTTTATTGTATAGCCCTACCATGGAACTCGGTGCACATTAAAGGACGTGCAATTAAGGCATTGAGCTAAAATTGACGATACGTATCTGGGACAGTCTAGATACATGCATGTTGGCTCTGGGTGGTGTATCGTAGCCTTGAGGGCATTACTCCGGTATGAAATCTGATTCGATCAAAGATGGAAGTCTGTACGCTTATGAAGCGTAGTAATGACAGATATATGTGGAACGTAATATTGTTATGTAGAGGTCCGTACATCACTCCAGCTAGGATGAGGGACTGCGTTCATTTTTGTGGCATTACGGCGGTGACCGTGCGAGTGGCGTACCATGGGGTGTACCTCAGTATTAATGGGTGGCTACATATATACTATATTAGTTTAGTCCACTAGGAAGTAAATGGGTATGGGGTGTGTGTAAGATTTGAGTGTTGTTAGCCCAGAGTAACCTAATAAATTAGAAAATGTGATTGAACGGTATATGTAGGATTAGCCAAAGTGTATAATTTAAATCCAGTCGCCATAACTTGTATTATGACCCCTTCCTCATCACATACTCGCAGGTTAGGTATGTGGCAGAGACATGATAGCTTTGGATATTGGTTAGGAAGTATTATTAAGACGATATGGCTATATTTTAAGTATATTATACTTTTTCCATTCTGCTGTGAGATATTTTCTGAGCTCTAACATATTTTATGTCTCTGTCTTTTCTGCAGGATACTAGAGCACAACAACTTGAGTTTCGATAGATTGGAATTTTGAAAAAAAAATCGGTCTGTCGGAATTCGGGTTGTTACACCATGGGTGTCAACCCGTGGGTCGACCCCATCATGGGAGTGTCGACCCCTGTGTCAACTCTAGGTTGACATACCAAGGGGGATCGACACCCATACGGATCTGGGCAGATTCTGCCTCCCGAACTTGGACTGATTTCTGGTCTAGATTCTTTGGTTTATGACTATAAATATGATCCTATGCTTTATTTATTCAAAAACAATGGAGAACTAGATGCTGCCTTTTCCTAGACTGAAATAGCCTATTCTTCTTCTATAATTAGAGTTAGACAAATTCTGAGATCTATGCTTCTACATCTGCTATTGTTCCTCTGTTTCTTGGATCCAATCACAGTGAGTCTACGTTATTTTTAGATATAGACACTTAAAAGATATTTTTGACATGTCTATGAATTAGATCTAAACTTGTAGTTAATTGAATCAAATTAGATCTGCCATAGCCTGTGTATCTAAGTTATTTTGACATGACTATGAATTGAATCAAAGTCTATGCCTATTTATCATGTCAGATCTGCCATTATCTGAAGATCCAATTCACTGTTTAGATCTCATCGTGCCTGCTTATGAGGTCCCTATTATGTTATAATCAGTTCTAGTATCACATGTTCATCAGATCTGTTCCTATATGCATATCTTGTCATTATGCCCAACTCTGTCCCTATATGCTTATTAGTTGTGTTGAATACTTTTTGATCAAAGCCATCACACGTGAAATCTCCAGTTAACAATAATCTCAAGTATTGGGAACATCGTCAGGAGACAAGCAACGATTTGGTGGAAATCGTATCGCAGACACAAGATGTCCCGAGAGTCCTAACAGATAACCTCTTTTGGGCTAGAAAACATTAATTATGGGGCTTTACCCAGTAATTTTTGTAGCCCTCTGAATTAGCTTTAGGTAGAGCTTTCGTTTGGTTAAAACAGACTTACGGTTTGGAAGTTACACCTGTTTCTGTGAACGCGTAGAATTGGAATAACCGGGAAACCTGGATTTTTGAATTGTGTTGACCCAACTGGGTCGGATCGGACAAAGCGGTTCTAATCGGTGAGGAGGACCCAATCCCACCACGAAAATTCACCTTGTACGGCTTGGCAAGTATCTCTGGCAATCTCCGATTCGGTTCGGAATGAAGGGGATTCGAACCGACTTGGTTCACAGAAGATGAGGCAGCGCCTTCGATTCATCGGAACCGGCACGGATCTGAAGAGAGAGAAACTGATCTGATCTGCCTGTTACATTCCTGCACTACTTCTTTTAACCTATTCTTAAGGAGTAACTGCCTCCTACTTGCATGTATAGACTTCCACTTGGCATAGCACGATTTTGAGAGCATTCTCCACTATTTTCCGAGATCGTCTCTGGTCGTGACACGTTGCATCCGACCCGTAGCCCATCTATGGCTGTAAATACACCACCTGAAGGCAAATGAAAGGATCTTCGGTCACTCTCACTCTCGGCCTCCACTACAACAACGCAAGGACATTGCACTTCATTCAAAAACTAAATTAACATGTTGACTACGTGTATAAACTCTTGTAATCTCATTCAACACACGGATTGTGTGTCTTCATGTAATATATTCTTGTAATATATCAGTATAAAAACAAGATTATAAAGTAGACGTAGGTTATGTCTACAACATAACCACTATAAAAACCTTGTGTGTCTCCTGTTATTTACGTTTTCTGCACTTTGTGATATGTGATCTGTGATTGTGAGGACTTCACACTACATTTGGGTGTTTGTACCAAATTCTGGTCTAACATTTTGGCACGCCAAAAAGAGGGCACATGTTATAACTTCAATTTCTAGCTTGAAAGGAATCAGATTATTTGGCTATTGGATCGATGGCTAAATGAAAACTTCCCCATGTTGAGGATGAAGGTACAAGAAATGAGCGAAGCCATGAGGCTTCCTCTCATGGAGATCCGTTAGCATACCTAACCAGAGATGAAATGGATGAAGTTCTCGCTGAATTGAGAGCTCAGATGGCAAGGCAAGATGATATCCTCTGGAAACAATAAGAGATGATGGATGAATTATTTGCCCGGATGAATGGAAACATGAGCAACAACAATCAACTTGATGGAAATAATGCAACAAACTCAACTCCAGCAGGTGCACCAAATCAGATCGGATCGGACCAGATCCGAACCACAGGAGCTGGGGGAAATCTGCCTCCCATCGGAAATATGAAGTAAGCATCGCTCAATGTTATGGATGAGAAATCTAGAATCGCGAGGGACTTAGGCCAAGCTCGACCAAATAATGCTCCGGTTCGGGTAGGAAATGCAACAACACGACCCCAGGATGGAGCACATCATGTCGGTGACCACAGACCCGTTCAGGTCGATCACGACGAGCCGAATCAGTTCAGGACCTCCAATCCGAACCGGATATCCGACCTGAATCGGTTGGTTTCCCTGGCACCCCACACACCTCCAGTCTCTTCTGGACTTAACACTAGAGCCACCTACTATGATTTAGGCAATTTGCAACAAATTTTCAATGGTAGTCGAGTGGGAGATCTGATTCAAAGCCTCTTGAGAGGTCGTACTTATCATAATGACGTCAATCACACTCTGTTCACCCAAGAAATCAGGAATTCTCGTGATACCCCAGATTTTAAACTTCCAATTCTGGAGCTTTATAGCGGTAGGACAGATCCTACCGTGCACCTGATGTGATACAAACAACATATGGAAGTTCAATCAGCATTGGAAAATGTTATGGAAAAATGTTTTCCACTCTTTGTAACAGATATAGCTGCTATGTGGTTCGGTAACTAGCACCAGAATCAATCAACACCTGGAACATGTTGGTTGCTGGGTTTATTAAACAGTTTCGGGTCCACATATCTCGACCCAAGAATGTCATGTCCCTCACCTCAATCAAGAAGAGATCTGGCGAAACTCTACGCTTATTCCTTGAGAGATTCAATGCTGCAGTAGCGTCTATTGATAGACCTGAACCATCTATGGTATTGATAGCAGTAGTATCTGGTGTTATGGACACATCGGAGTTCAAAACCACTTTGTATCGGGACCCACCGCGAGATCTCAGCAAATTCTACTTTGAAGCCGGTAGATGTCTGCGTGAGGAAGACGCAAAATCCGAGAAGGCTATTCTCGATGTCAACATGCTTAAGGCGGAGCACCGTCTGTTTCTGCAAAAGAAGGGCAAAGGAACAGTCACTGCAAAGAATGATCGCAACACTCATCCCCGAAGAGGGCCCAGATATGAAAAGTGCACTAAATTCAATTCAACGCTGACTGACATCTACATGGATACAGGGGGTGCCACCTCTTATCTAAGGCCTCCCAAGAGGGAACCAACGCTAGCACAACGCAACTCCGAAAGGAATTTCATATTTCATGACATAGATGGTCATAACACAAATGACTGCAGGCATTTGCGAGATTTTATTGAAGATCGGGTCAGACGAGGAGAGATACCCGAGTACATCACACGACCAACAACGCCCACATCTGGCTCGGTACTGCTACCACCAATTCCCCAGAGAGGAAACGGTACCGGATTGAGAAATCGTAGGATTGCCATAAACTTATCCCACTCTGCGAATCTCTTCAGTTTGCCAGACTCCGGTCCATAGTTTATGTTTTTAGGTTTTTAGGCGACTCCCCCCCCCCCCCCCGGCTTTGTTTTCCTTGCATGTAAAAAAAGCGGTCACATCGACCCACATGCACAGAGCCGGCTTGCCGTGTCTAGCCGTGTTAGGCCAACGACCGTTGCACTTTCCTGAATTAGTGATAAGCATTGAGCTCCGGCTCCGAACTAGATCTGTCTAGTGTAAACAAACCGCATTAGAATTTCCTTGTTCGTCTTACCCTGGTAAGGTCGTGTTGGAACCTCATTAGCATTTTCCTAGTCGTCTTACCCCGGTAAGGCCGTCTTAAGACTTCATAGTATTTCCTTGGTCGTCTTACCCCGGTAAGCTCGTCTCGGAACCTCATTAGCATTTCCATGGTCGTCTTACCCTGGTAAGGCCGTCTTGAAACCCCATTGCACTTCCTTGGTCGTTTTAGTCTGAAAGGGCCATCTTGGAGCCATTTTTGCACTATTTGTCTTATCTCCTTACAGGTATAGACTTTTGGATTCCTCAAGATTATTCAGAACATGTCTTTCTTTACCCAGCAAGATATGTTCTGAGGGGCAAACATGTTTACACACTTTTTGATCAAAGCCGTCACACGTGAAATCTCCGGTTAACAATAAGCTCATGCATAAGAAACATTGTCAGGAGACAAGCAGCGATTTGGTTGAAATCGTATCGCAAACACAGAATGGCCGAAAGTCCTAACAGACGACCACTTCTGAGCTCAAAAACATCAATTACAGGGCTTTTCCCAGTAATTTTTGTAGCCCTTAAAATAAGCTTTAGGTAGAGCTTTTGTTTGGTCAAAACGAACTTATGATTTGGGAGTTACGCCCATTTCCATGAACGCATGTAAAATTGGAATAAACGGGAAACCTGGATTTTGGAATTGAGTTGACCCAACCGGGCCGGATCGGACGAAGCGGTTCAGATCGGTGAGGAGGACCCAATCACACCACGGAAATCCACCATGCACTGCTTGGCAAGTATCTCTAGAAATCTTTGGTTCGGTTCGGAATGAAGGGGAGCCAAATCGACTGGATTCACTGAAGAGGTGGCAGCGCCTTCGATTCATCGGAACCGACTTGGATCGGGGGAGAAAGAATCCGATCCAATCGTCCTAGCACATTCCTGCACAACTTATTTTGACATATTCTTAAGGAGTAACCACCTCCTACTAGCATGGATCGACTTCCACTTGTCCTAGCACGATTTTTAGAGCATTCTCCACTATTTTCCGAGATCGTCTCAGGTCCTGACATGTGGTATCCGACACGGATCCCTTCTATGGCTATAAATACACCACTTGGAAAAAATGAAAGGATCTTCGGCCACCCTCACTCTTGGCCTCCATTACAACGTAAGGACATTGCACTTCATTCAAAAATTAAATTAACACGTCGACTACGTGTATAAACTCTTGTAATCTCATTCAACACACGCATTGTGTGTCTTCATGTAACTGATTCTTGTAATCTGTCAGTATAACAATAAGATTATAAAGTGGACGTAGGCTTCATTTACAGCTGAACCACTATAAAAACCTCATGTGTCTCCTGTTATTTACCGTTTTCTGCATTCTGTGATCTTTGATTGTGAGGACTTCACACTACATTTGGGTGTTAGTACCAAATTCTGGTCTAACATTTTGGCGTGCTAGGAAGGGGGCACACATTATAACTTCAATGTCTAGCTTGAAAGGAATCAGATTATTTGGCTATTGGATCGATGGCCAAACGAAAACTTCCCCGTGTTGAGGATGAAGGCACAAGAAATGGGGCAAGCCAGGAGGCTTCCTCTCATGGAGATCCATCAGCCTTCCAGACTTGAAATGAAATGGATGGAGTTCTCGCTGAACTGAGAGCTCAGATGGTAAGGCAAGATGATCTCCTCTGGAAACAACGAGAGATGACGGATGAATTCTTCGCTCGGATGAATGGAAACCCGAGCAACCGCACTCAACTCGATGGAAATTATGCAACAAACTCAACACTTGTAGGTGCACCGATCCAGTTTGGATCGGACCAGATCCGAACTGCAGTTGCTGGGGACAATCTACCTCCCATTGGAAATATGCAGCAAGCGTCGCTCAATGTTCTGGATGTGAACGCTAGAATCGTGAGGGACACAGGCCAGGCTCGACCAAACTATGCTTCAGTTCGTGTAGGAAATGCAACAACACGACTCCAAGATGGAGCACATCATGCCGGTGACCATAGACCCGTTCGGGTCGAGCACGACGAGCCGGATCAGTTCATGACCTCCAATCCGAACCGGATATCCGACCCAAACCGATTGGATTCCCTGGCACCCCACACATTTCAGCTTGTGGTCTCCAGTCGTGTTCGGCCAACGAACGTTGCACATTCATGAATTAATGATAAGCATTGAGCTCCGGCTCCGAACTGGATCCGTCCAGTATAAACAAACCGCATTAGCATTTTCTTGGTCGTCTTACCCCGGTAAGGCCGTCTTGGAACCTCATTAGCATAGGTCATCCTACCCCAGTAAGGCCTTCTTGGAACTTCATAGCATTTCCTTGGTCTTCTTACCCAAGTAAGGTTGTCTTGGAACCTCATTAGCATTTCCTTGGAAATCTTACCCCGGTAAGGCCGTCTTGGAACCTCATAGCACTTCCTTGGTCGTCTTACTCCGGAAGGGCTCTCTCGGAGCCATTTTTGCACTATTTGTCTTATCTCCTTATACGTATAGACTTTTGGATTCCTTAAGATTATTCAGAACACATCTTCCTGTACCCAACATGATATGTTCTGAGAGGCAAACATGTTGGCACAATTTTTGATCAAAGCCGTTAAACCTCCGGTTAACAATAAGCTCAAGTATTGGGAACATCGTCCGGAGACAAGTAGCGATTTGGTTGAAATCGTATCGCAAAGATAGAATGGCCCGAAAATCCTAACATATGACCTCTTTTGGGTTCGAAACCATCAATTATAGGGCCTTTTTCCTGTAACTTTTGTAGCCCTCTGAATTGATTCAGGTAGATATTTCGTTTGGTCAAAATGGACTTACGGTTTGGTAGTTAAACCTGTTTCCATGAACGAACGCAAAATTGGAATAACCGGGAAACTTGGATTTTGGAATTGAGTCTAACCAACCGGGTCGAATCGGATGAAGCGGTTTAGATCAGTGAGGAGGACCCGATCCCACCACATAAATTCTCCTCGCACGGGTTGGAAAGTATCTCTAGCAATCTTCAGTTAGGTTCGTAATGAAGGGGACCCGAACCGACTGGGTTCACTGAAGAAGACACAACTCCTTCGATTCATCGGAACCGGCTCAGATCGGAGGAGAGAGAAACTGATCCGATCCGCCGGGCACATTCCTACACTACTTGTTTTGACCTATTCTTAAGAAGTAACCGCATCCTACTTGCATAGATTGACTTCCACTTGACATATAACGATTTCCAAAGCATTCTCTACTATTTTTCGAGATTGGCTCTGGTCATGACATGTTGCATCCGACCCGGAGCCCTTCTACGGCTATAAATACACAACTTGAAGGAAAATGAAAGGTTCTTCGGCCACTCTCACTCTTAGCCTCCATTACAACAACACAAGAACATTACACTTCATTCAAAAACTAAATTAACATGTCGACTATGTGTATAAATTCTGGTAATCTCATTCGACACACAGATTGTGTGTCTTCATGTAACTGATTTTTGTAATCTTTCGGTATAACAATAAGATTATAAAGTGGACGTAGGCTACGTCTACAGCTAAACCACTATAAAAACCTCATGTGTCTCTTGTTATTTACCGTATTCTGCATTATGAGATCATTGATTGTGAGGACTTCAAACTACATTTCGGTGTTAGTACCAAATTCTGGTCTAACATTTTTGCATGCTAGGAAGGGGGCACATGTTATAACTTCAATTCCAACTTGAAAGGAATTGCATTATTTGGCTATTGGATCGATGGCCAAACGAAATTTCCCCATGTTGATGATGAAGGCACAAGAAACGAGGCAAGCTAGGAGGCTTCCTCTCATGGAGATCCGTCAGCATACCTGACCAAAGATGAAATGGATGGAGTTCTCGCTGGACTAAGGGCTCAGATGGCAAGGCATGATGATCTCCTCCGAAAACAACGGGAGATGATGGATGAATTCTTCACTCGGATGAATGGAAATTTGAGCAACAACACTCAAGTCGATGGAAATGATGCAACGAACTCAACACCTGCAGGTGCACCGAACCAGATTGGATCGACCGGATCCAAACCGTAGGAGTTTGGGGAAATCTGCCTCCTATTAGAAATGTGCAGCAAGCGTCGCTCAACTTTCTAGATGAGAATGCTAGAATAGCAAGGGACTCAGGCAAGGCTCAACCAAACTCTGCTCCGGTTTGGGTAGGAAATGAAACAACATGACCCTAGTGTGGATCATATCATGTCGGTGACCATAGACCCGTTCGGGTCAAGTACGACGAGCCGGATCAGTTCAGGGCCTCCAATCTGAACGAGATCTGACTCGAACCGATTAGTTTCCCTGGCACCCCACGCACTTCCAGTCTTATCTAGACTTAACGGTGGAGGCACCAGCTATGATTTAGGAAATCTGCAACAACTTTTCGATGGTGGTCGATTGTAAGATCTGATTCAACGCCTCTCAAGAGGCCGTACTTAAGAATGATGTGAGTGACATCGATCGCACTTCCTTTACCCAGGTAATCAGGAATTCATGCAATCCCCCAGATTTCAATCTTCAAGTTCTGCAGCCTTATAACAGTAGGACAGATACTACTGTGCACTTAATGCGATAGAAACGTCATATGGAAGTTCAATCAGCATCGGAAAACATTATGGCAAAATGTTTTCCTCTCTTTCTGACAAATATAACTGCTATGTGGATTTGGCAGCTGGCACCGGAATCAATCAACAGTTGGAACATGTAGGTTGCTCGCTTTATTATATAGTTTCGAGTCCATATATCTGACACCAGTATGTGTTGTCCCTCAACTTAGTCAAGCAGATGTCTGGAGAAACTCTGCGCTCATTCTTTAAGAGATTTAACACTGCAGTAGCGTCTGCTGATAGATCTGATCCATCTGTGGTATTGATGGTGGTAGTATCTGGTGTTCTGGATACATCGGAGTTCAAAATCACTTTGTACAGGGACCCATCGCGAGGTCTCAGTGAATTCTACTTTGAAGTAGATAGATTTCTGCGTGAGGAAGACACAAAATCCGAGAAGGCTATTCTCGATGTCGAATGCTTAAAGGTGGAGCACCATCTGATTCTGGAAAAGGCAATGACAAGGGCAAAGGAACAGCTGCTGCAATGAAAGACTGCAACACTTAGCCCCGAAGAGGGCCCAAATATGAAAAGTACACTAAACTCAATTCAACGCTGATTGACATCTACATGGATACGTGGTTGCCACCTCTTATCCAAGGTTACCCAAGAGGGAATCAACACTAACACAGCGTAACTTCGGAAGGCATTCGTAACACCTCGAATTTCTAACAATGTTAAAGAGAATAAATTAAATAATAATTAATTTTATATTCAGAATTAGAGGAAACAGACTGCACCATTGCGTCCGTCTCGAAATTTTGGTCAAGATAGTTATTTGGTTTGCGTAAAACGGACACTGTATGAGCAAGTTATGAGGTTTTAAGTTTGTATATGTGTAGAAAAATTATATACATACGCATGAGTCAGAGATGAGTCCACTGAGTCAGAATTCTATCCAGAATAGTTCGAATTTGAAAATTTTGTCAGAGTGGCAAAAATTCCCGCTCTAGCTGGTTGAACCCCCAAGAGGGGTGTCGACCTAGGGGTCAACCCACCCACAGGGGTGTCGACGCCCCTTGGGTTGAGGTGGCAGTGGGTTTCAGAGGGCTCTATTGATATAAATATGTGGCTATGTCTCATATTTTTTTCATTGGAGGTTATGGTGGCCAAACTCTGCCGGAGCCTAAATTGAACTAGGGTCTCTTAACTTATTCTATCAACTAAACCATATCAAATTATGAGATTCAAGCACAGACTCAACACCAACCTCTTTTCCATCATCTTAGCAATCAAATCACAGGGAGTTCTAGTTGCTTTTAGGTTTAGATAAATAAAAGTAAATTATGAAAGACTGTGATTTGGATATGTGTAAACCACAAATCTATGCTATTATCATATCTGATGCTATGTCATGATAGAGCTATTTCTTTAGATCCAATTCAATTGTAATTATTCTATTATGTCATGATAGATCTATTTCTCTAGATCCACTTTAATTGTTATTGTTCTACTATTTTATTATTGTGAATCTTGGATTGTAACTACATTGTGGTTAATATAGATTTGTCAATTTGGACAATTATATCATTGGATAGATCTAATCATTTAGGCAAATCGTGAACATACGCCACTTTGAATAGGTTAGGATTGGATCTAAATCTTTATCTAAATTGTAACTTCTACAACATGCTATGATGTGGATTTGTGTAGATCTGTTTCTAAACTAGTAGATCTAATTTATGTGGACATTGAAATTGTTGGCCAGATCTAGATTATCACCATGTGTTATCATATTAGATCTAGTTTATGTGATCTAATTTATCACCTTGTGTTATCATGTTAGATCTATTTTAAACTCTAGATCTGAATCATGTGATCTAATCTAACAACCATGTGTTATCATGTTAGATCTAAACAAATTGGACATCTAAACTGCTGATTTAGATATTACTATGCTTATTGAGACATCATGTTATATTCACTAGTTTTATATTCATCTTGGTATGATGATAATTACATGTCCATGCCAGTATGTATGTTCACATTATCTTGCTAAGTTTATGTTTATGCCAAGATGGCCACTTTTGTTACATTCCCATTATTTTCCTATTATCCTTTATGACTTGGCTATTGTCTAGCCTAGGCATGTTGCCAATTTTGTGAGGGCGCTAGCTAAGGAACAGGGGAAAAAGGGTTAAAATGACATAATTTGAATATGAACATTTTTGGACATGTAATTCAAATTATTGGGTAAAATAGGTATTGACACCTATAAAAGGAAAGGACTAATTAATTAGTAAATTAATTAAAAATGGAATGTCTAGTAGTTATAATTAGGAATTGTAATTGTACTTATGACACGAGGTTAGGTTGCATTAGTGGTGGAAGTCTGCCCGGACCCGACCGGCATATCCAACAACCACTATTGTTGAACCTAATGTGGGAGGTCTAAGTACGCAAATACGAATAGGTCTAAGACACGAGGTCAGGCCAAACGATGGAATAAGACTGCCCAGACCCAACTGACATATCCAGCATCCACACGTTATAGGCCTAATGTGGGAGGTCTAGCCCATTATAAACCATAAATGGACATGGTAATGAATTGGACTACTTAACCAAATCTAATCCATAGGGAATTTATGATATAGAACTGAAGTAAGGGTTAAGTAAAATTGATTGGATCAGTGGGAGGTTAAGTAAATCTTAGGCAGGTGGGTAATATTAGTATATATAGGCCCATAACTTAACCATTACACAACCCTGCTTGGATCAGTGGGAGGTTAAGTAAATCTTGGGTAGGTGGGTAATATTAGTATATATAGGCCCACTACTTAACCATTAAACGAACATGCTTGGATCAGTGGGAGGTTTAAAGGAATCTTGGGTAAGTGGGTAATATTAGTATATATAGGCCCACAAACTTGACCTGATAAGGTTATTTGATTAAAGACACCTAGTGGTATGCATAATCGGTGGAAATAATAAAGTTATGTAATTAAAAGACACCTTTTAGGTTTAACATAACTTGTAGAAATGATAAGGTTATGTATTAAAGACATTTATAGGTAAGCATAACCGGTTGGAAGATTTGGGATTATGTATTAAAGACACCTATAAGTAAGCATAACTGGTAGAAAGATTAGAGTTATGTAATTAAAGACACCTCTTTAGGGTAAGCATAACTGGCATAGGGCTATGTAATTAAAGACACCTAAGGTTATACATAGTTAATGGGAAACCTAGTGGGGATACAAGACAAGGGGAAGAGCTTGTATCATATTGTGTCGGATCCATTTCAGTTAGTAACCCGGAGTTGGTATAAAGTAAAGAACTCCATGCTAGGCGGAGAAGGGGCACGCTTACTGATTGATTGTAAGAGATCCAAACAAGATGAAGGGTGTAGGCGGCACAAACCGACCGGGGACATGTGCGTGCATGAGCCCAGCAGGGGGGCTAAGACAACCATGACACCAGTAGATATGGTTGTGCACATCTTTGGTTGCCACTTTAGGAAGTGATACCTCCTACTGTGGGGCTAGCACAGGATATCTACGGAGTAGGGAGCCAATCAATTAGGGTAGTGGTTAGGGTATACTTGGACGTATGACCTAAGCCTACCAACTCATAGTGGAAGGGATCATCTCATTTCAGTTATGCTAGTAATAGTGCCGAGTAATCATTAGTGAGGCACATACACCTTATCTTGCTTACCTTGTCACACCTACCATTTATGTAGTAATCTCTCTTATCCACTTAATATGCCTATCATGTTGCTTTTATTTATCTACTAGCTAAAAGTAACTAGACTTGCTAGACTTTTTGTCTGACCCTATTGTTTCTCCTTCTTTCTTTTGTTCCCCCCTCCCCCCCAAGGTTCTCAAAGGAGGGAATTCTCTAGCTTAGTCAGGATTCTGCTATCGTCCTGCTTGGAGCTTCTAGATGTATTGCTCAAGCTTCTATCTTAGCAATTATGGCTTATGATCAAAGGATTATGCTTTCTTTGTTATTGCACTATGATATTTAAAGTACAAGATAGAA
Organism: Allium sativum; assembly: GCA_030737875.1. Classification (NCBI taxonomy): domain Eukaryota; kingdom Viridiplantae; phylum Streptophyta; class Magnoliopsida; order Asparagales; family Amaryllidaceae; genus Allium; species Allium sativum. The sequence continues at coordinate 929,046,848 of CM060922.1, read as the reverse complement.
GTTTTACGATCAAAGTATTGAGAACATCGTCAGGAGACAAGCAGCGATTTGGCTGAAATCGTATCGCAAACATAGAATGGCCCGAAAGTTCTAACAAATGACCTCCTTTGGGCTTGAAATCATCAATTACAAGGAGATGCCCAGTAAATTTTGTAGCTCTCTGAATTATCTTTAGGTGGAGCTTTCGTTTGGTCAAAACTACTTACAGTTTGGAAGTTACGCCCGTTTTCGTGAACGCCCACAGAATTCGAATAACCTAGAAACTTGGATTTTGGAATTAAGTTGACCTAAACGGGTCAGATCGAATGAAGAGGTTCGGATCGGTGAGAAGGACCCGATCCTACCATGGCAATCCACCTCGCATGGCTTGGCAAGTATATCTGGAAATCTCCAGTTCAGTTCGGAATGAAGGGGACCTGAGCCGAGTGGGTACACTAAAGATGAGGCAGCGCCTTCGATTCATCGGAACTGGCTTGGATCTGTGGAGAGAGAAATCGATCTAATCCACCTGGAACATTCCTACACTACTTTTTTTGACCTATTCTTAAGGAGTGATCGCGTCCTACTTGCATGGATCGACTTCCACTTGGCATAACACGATTTTGAGAGCATTCTCCACTACTTTCCTAGATCGTCTCCGGTCGTAACACATAGCATCTGACCCGGAGTCCTTCTACAGCTATAAATACACCACTTGAAGGCAAAATGAAAAGATTTTCGGCCACTCTCACTCTCGGCCTCCATTACAACAATGCAAGAATATTGCACTTCTTTAAAAACTAAATTAACACGTCAACTATGTGTATAAGTTCTGGTAATCTCATTCAACACACGGATTGTGTGTCTTCATGTAACTGAGTCTTGTAATCTGCCGGTATAATAATAAGATTGTAAAGTGGACACCTACAGCCAAACCACTATAAAAACTTCGTATGTCTCTTGTTATTTACCATTTTTTGCATTCTGTGATCTTTAATTATGAGGAATTCACACTACATTTGGGTGTTAGTACCAAATTCTGGTCTACCATTTTTGCGTGCTAGGAAGGAGGCACACGTTATAACTTCAATTCTAGCTTGAAAGGAATCGGATTATTTGGCTATTTGATCGATGGCCAAACAAAAACTTCCCTGCGTTGAGGATGAAGGCACAAGAAATGAGGCGGGCCAGGAGGCTTCCTCTCATGGAGTTCCATCAGCATACCTGACCAAAGATGAAATGGATGGAGTTCTCGCTGAACTGAGAGCTCAGATGGAAAAGCAAGATGATCTCCTCTGGAAATAACGGAAGATGATGGATGAATTCTTCACTCGGATGAATGGAAATTCGAGCAACAATACTAAACTCGATGGAAATAATGCAACGAACTCAACAACTGCAGGTGCACTGAACTGGATCGGACCAGATTCGAACTACAGGAGTTGAGGGCAATCTACCTCCCATTAAAAGTGTGTAGCAAGCGTCGCTCAATGTTTTGGATGAGAACGCTAGAATAGCGAGGGACTCAGGCCAGGATCAACCAAACTCTACTCCGGTTCGGATAGGAAATGCAACAACATGACCCTAGGATGGAGCACATCATGCCCGTGACCACAGACCCATTCGAGTCGAGTATGACGAGCCAGATCGATTCACAACTCCAATCTATACCAGATATCTGACCTGAACCGATTGGTTTCCCTAGCACCCCACACACTTTCAGTCTCATCTGGACTTAACGCTGGAGGCACCAGCTATATTTTAGGAAATCTACAACAACTTTTCGAAGGTAGTTGACTAGAAGATCTGATTCCACGCCTCTCGAGAGGCCATACTTATCAAAATGATGTGAATTCGCACTACCTTTACCTAGGAAATCAGGAATTCTTGCAATCCCCCAGATTTCAAACTTCCAGTTTTGGAGCCTTATAACGGCAGGACAGATCCTACCGTGCACCTAATGCGATACAAGCGACATATGGAAGTTTAATCAGCATTGGAATATGTTTTGGAAAAATGTTTTCCTCTCTTTCTAACAGATGTAGCTGCTACGTGGATTAGACAGCTGACAACGGAATCAATCAACAGTTGGAACATGTTTGTTGCTCGTTTTATTGAATAGTTTCGGGTCCACATATCTCGACCCAAGAATGTCATGTCCCTCAACTCAGTCAAGCAGAGGTCTGGCGAAACTCAACGCTAATTCCTTGAGAGATTCAACGTTGCAGTATCGTTTGTTGATAGACCTGAACCATCTATGGTATTGATGGCGGCAGTATCTGGTGTTCTGGATACATTGGAGTTCAAAATCCCTTTGTACCGGGACCCACCATGAGATCTTGGTGAATTCTACTTTGAAACAGATAGATTTCTACGTGAGGAAGACGCAAAATCCGAGAAGGCTATTCTCGATGTCAACATGCTTAAAGGCGGAGCACCATCTGATTTTGGAAAAGGCAATGACAAGGGCAAAGGAATAGCCGCTGCAAAGAATGATTGCAACACTCAGCCCCAAAGAGGGCCCAGAAACGAAAAATACACTGAACTCAATTCAACGCTGATTGACATCTACATGGATATAGGGGGTGCCACCTCTTATCCAAGACCTCCCAAGAGGGAACCAATGCTAGCACAATGCAACTCCGAAAGGCATTGCATATTTCATGACATAGACGGTCATAAAAAAATGACTGCAGGCATTTGCAAGATTTGATTGTAGATTAGGTCACGAGAGCTGCTCGAGTACGTCACACAAACAACAACGCATGCATCTGCCCCGGCTCTGCCACCACTTATTCCCCGAATAATTAACGATCCTGGATCGAGCAATCGCTGGATTATAATTAACTAATCCCACTCAGCGGATCTCTTCAGTTTGTCGGACTTCGGTCCACAGTTTATGTTTTTAGGTTTTAAGGCTACTTCTTGCCCCTCTTTGTTTTATCTACCTGTAATAAAAGCGGTCACATCCGCCCACATCCACGGACCCGGCTTGTGGTCTCTAGTCGTGTTTGACCAACGACAGTTGCACTTTCATGAATTAGCGATAAGCATTGAGCTCTAGCTCCGAACTGGATCCGTCCAGTATAAACAAACTGCATTAGCATTTCCTTGGTCGTCTTACCCCGTTAAGGCCGTCTTGGAACCTCATTAGCATTTGCCTGGTCGTCTTACCCCGGTAAGGCCATCTCGTAACTTCATAGCATTTCCTTGGTCGTCTTACCCCGGTAAGGCCGTCTTGGAACCTCATTAGCATTTCCCTGGTTGTCTTACCTCGTAAGGCTGCCTTGGAACCTCATAGCAATTCCTTGGTCGTATTACTCTAAAGGGGCCGTCTCAGAGCCATTTTTACACTGTTTGTCTTATCTCCTTATAGGTATAGACTTTTGTATTCCTCAAGATTATTCGGAACACATCTTCCTTTACCTAGCAAGATATGTTCTGAGGGGCAAAAATGATGATGCACTTTTTGATCAAAGCCGTCACACGTGAAATCTCCGGTTAACAATAAGCTCAATTATTGGGAACATCGTCAGGAGAAAAGCAGTGATTTAGTTGAAATCGTATCGCAAACACATAATGGTCCAAAAGTCCTTTCAAATGACCTCTTTTGGGATCGAAATCATTAATTATTAGGCTATGCCTAGTTAATTTTGTAGCCCTCTGAATTAGCTTCAGGTAAAGCTTTTGTTTGGTCAAAACGAACTTACGGTTTGGAAGTTACGCCCGTTTCCATGAACAAGCGCAGAATTGGAATAACCGAGAAACTTGGATTTTTGAATTAAGTTGACCCAAACGGGTCGGATCGGACGAAGAGGTTCGGATCGGTGAGGAGGACTCGATCCCACCATGGAAATCCACCTCGCACAGCTTGACAAGTATCTATGGAAATCTCCGGTTCGGTTCAAAATAAAGGGGACCCAAACCGAGTGGGTTCACTGAAGATGAGGTAGCGCCTTAGATTCGTCGGAACCGGCTCGGATCAAAGGAGAGAGAAACCGATCCGATCCGCCTAGCACATTCCTACACTACTTGTTTTGACTATTCTTAAGGAGTGACCACCTTCTATTTACATGGATCGACTTCCACTTGGCATAGCACGATTTTGAGAGCATTCTCCACTATTTTCCGAGATCGTCTCCGGTCGTGACACGTGGAATCCGACCCAGAGCCCTTCTATGGCTATAAATACACCACTTGAAGGAAAATGAAAGGATTTTCGGCCACTCTCACTCTTGGCTTCTATTACAACAATGCAAGGACACTGTACTTCATTCAAAAATTAAATTAACACGTCGACTACGTGTATAAACTCTTGTGAACTCATTCAACACACTCATTGTGTGTCTTCATGTAACTGATTTTTGTAATCTATCATATAACAATAAGATTATAAAGTGAATGTAGGCTATATCTACAGCTGAACCATTATACAAGCCTCGTGTGTCTTTTATTATTTACCGTTTTCTTTATTTTGTGATATGTGATTGTGAGGTCTTCACGCTACATTTGGGTGTTAGTACCAAATTCTGGTATAACATTTTGGCAAGCCAGGAAGGGGGCAAATGTTATAACTTCAATTTCTAGCTTGAAAGGAATCAGATTATTTGGCTATTGGATTGATGGTTAAACGAAAACTTCCCCGTGTAGAAGATGAAGGCAAAAGAAATGAGGCGAGCCAAGATGCTTCCTCTCATGGAGATCCATCAGCATACCTGACCAGAGATGAAATGGATGAATTTATCGTTGAATTGATAGCTCAGATGGCAAGGCAAGATGATCTCCTCCAGAAACAATGGGAGATAATGGATGAATTCTCCGCTCGGATGAATGGAAACCCGAGCAATAACACACAAATCAATGGAAATAACACAATAAACTCAATACCTGCAGGTGCAACAAACCGATCGAACCAGATACAAACTGTAGGAGATGGGAGAAATCTGCCTCCCATTGGAAATGTTCAGCAAGCGTTGCTGAGTGTTCTAGATGAGAACGCTAGAATCACGAGGTAATCAGACCGGGCTCGACCAAACTCTATTCCGGTTCGGGTAGGAAATGCAACAACACGACCCCAGGAGGGAGCACATCATGCCGGTGACCACAGACCCGTTCAGGTCGAGCACAAAGAGTCGTATCGGATTCGGACCTTCGATCTGAATCGGATATCCGACCCGAACCTGTTGGTTTCCTTGGCACCCCGCACACTTCCAGTCTCTTCTAGACTTAACACTGGAGGAACCAGCTATGATTTAGGCAATCTGCAACAACTTTTCGATTGTAGTCACTTGGAAGATCTGATTCAACGCCTATCGAGTGGCCGTACTTATCAAAATGACGTGAATGACGTCAATCACACTCCGTTCACCCAGGAAATCAGAAATTCTCGTAATCCCCCGAATTTCAAACTTCTAGTTCTGGAGCCTTATAACAGTAGGACAGATCCTATTGTGCACTTGATGCTATACAAACGGCATATGGAAGTTCAATCAGCATCGAAAAACGTTATGGAAAAATGTTTTTCACTCTTTCTAACAGAAATAACTGCTATGTGGATTCGGCAGTTGGCACCGGAATTAATCAACAGCTAGAACATGTTGGTTGCTCGCTTTATTGAACAGTTTTGGGTCCACATATCTTGATCAAGAATTTCATATCACTTGCCTCAATCAACCTGAGGTCTGGTGAAACTCTGCGCTCATTCCTTGAGAGATTCAATGCTGCAGTAGTGTCTGTTAATAGACCTGAACCATCTATGGTATTGATGGCGGCAGTATCGGGTGTTCTGGATACATTGGAGTTCAAAACCTCTTCGTACCAGGACCCATCGCGAGATCTCAGCGAATTCTACTTTGAAGTAGATAGATTTCTTCGTGAGGAAGACACAAAATCTGATAAATCTATTCTTGATATCAACATGCTTAAAGGAGGAGCACCGTCTGATTTTGGAAAAGGCAATGATAAGGGCAAAGGAACAACCGCTGTAAAGAATGATCGAGCTCAGCCCCAAAGAGGGCTCAAATATGAAAAGTACACCAAACTCAATTCAACTCTGACTGACATCTACATGGATACAGGGGGTGCCACCTCTTATTCAAGGCCTCTCAAGAGGGAACCAATGCTAGCACAGCGCAACCCCAGAAGGCATTGCATATTTCATGACATAGATGGTCATTACACAAATGACTGCAAGCATTTGCGATATTTGATTGAAGATCGGGTCAGACGAGGAGAGTTGCCCGAGTATGTCACACAACCAACAGAACCTGCATCTGCCTCGGCACTACGACCACCTATTCTCCGGAGAGGAAACGATCCTGGATCGAGCAACCGTGGGATTATCATTAACTGATCCAACTCAGGGGATCTCTTCAGTTTGTTGGACTTCGGTCCATAGTTTATTTTTTTAGGTTTTTGGGCGACTTCTCTCCCCTCATTGTTTTCTCTTCACGTAATAAAAGCTGTCACATCGGCTCACATGCACGGAACCGGCTTGTGGTCTCTAGTCGTGTTCGGCCAATGACCATTGCACTTTCATGAATTAGTGATAAGCATTGAGCTGCGGCTCCGAACTGAGTCCGTCCAGTATAAACAAACCGCATTAGCATTTCCTTGGTCATCTTACCCCAGCAAGGTCGTCTTGGAACCTCATTAGCATTTCCCTATTCGTCTTACCCCGTTAAGGCCGTCTCGGAACTTCATAGCATTTCCTTGGTCGTCTTACCCCAGTAAGGCCATCTTGGAACCTCATTAGCATTTCCCTGGTCGTCTTACCCCGATAAGGCCGTTTTGGAACCTCACAGCATTTCCTTGGTCGTCTTACTCCGGAATGGCCATTTCAGAACCATTTTTATACTGTTTGTCTTATCTCCTTACAGGTATAGAATTTTGGATTCTTTAAGATTATTCAGAATGCATCTTCCTTTACCCAGTAAGATTTGTTCTAAGGGGAAAACATGTTGACACACTTTTTAATAAAATCCATCACATGTGAAATCTCCGGTTAATAATAAGCTCAAGTATTGGGAACATCGTCAGCAGACAAGCAACGATTTGGTTGAAATCGTATCAGGAATATCGAATGGCCCAAAAGTCTTAACAGATGACCTCTTTTGGGATTGAAAACATCAATTATGGGGTTTTGACCAGTAAATTTTGTATCCCTTTGAATTAGCTTTGGGTAGAGCTTTCGTTTGGTCAAAACAAACTTATGGTTTGTAAGTTACTCCCGTTTTTGTGAACGTGCATAGAATTGGAATAACTGGGAAACTTGGATTTTGGAATTGAGTTAACCTAACCGGGTCAGATCGGACGAAGCGGTTGGATCGGTGAGGAGAACCAGATCCCACTATGGCAATCCACCTCGCACGGCTTAGCTAGTATCTTTGGCAATCTTCGGTTCAGTACGGAATGAAGGGACCGAACCGACTGAGTTCACTGAAGATGAGGCAGCGCCTTCGATTCATCGGAACCGGCTCAGATCGAAGGAGAGCGAAACCGAAACAATTCGCCTAGCACATTCCTGCACTACTTGTTTTGACCTATTAGTAATCGCCTCCTACTTGCATGGATCGACTTCGGCATAGCACGATTTTGAGAGCATTCTCCGCTATTTTCCGAGATCATCTCCGGTCGTGACACGTGGCATCCGACCCGGAGCCCTTCTATGGCTACAAATACACGACTTGAAGGAAAATGAAAGGATCTTCAGTCACTCTCACTCTCGGCCTCCATTACAACAACACAAGGACATTGCACTTCATTCAAAAACGAAATTAACATGTCGACTATGTGTATAAAGTCTTGTAATCTCATTTAGTACATGGATCGTGTGTCTTCATGTAACTAATTCTTGTAATCTGTTAGTATAACAATAAGATTATAAAGTGGATGTAGGCTACATCTGTAGTTGAACCACTATAAAAACCTCGTGTGTCCCTTGTTATTTATGCATTTTGTGATCTGTGACTATGAGGACTTCACACTACATTTGGGTGTTAGTGCCAAATTCTGTTCTAACATTTCACGCGCCAGGAATGGGGCAAACATTATAACTTCAATTTATAGCTTGAAAGGAATCAAATTATTTGGCTATTAGATCGATGGCCAAACAAAAACTTCCCCTTGTTAAGGATGAAGGCACAAGAAACGAGGCGAGTCAGGAGGCTTCCTCTCATGTAGATCCATCAGCATACCTGACCAAAGATTAAATGGATGGAGTTCTCGCTGAATGAGAGCTTAGATGGCAAGGCAAGATGATCTCCTCCGGAAACAACGGGAGATGATGGATGAATTCTTCACTCGATTGAGTGGAAACCTGAGCAACAACAATCAACTCGATGTAAATAATGCAACGAACTCAAACCTGCAGGTGTAGTGAACCGAATCAAATAGGACTCAGGACAGCAGGAGCTTGGGGAAATTTGCCTCCCATTCGAAACGTGCAGCAAGCACTGCTCAATATTCAAGATGAGAAATCTAGAATCGCGAGGGACTCAGGACAAGCTCGACCAAACTCTGCTCCGGTTCGGGTAGGAATTGCAACAACATGACCCTAGGATGAGCACGTCATGCCCGTGACCACAGACCTGTTCGGATCGAGCACGACGAGCCGACTCGGTTCAGGACCTCCGATCCGAACCGGATATCTGGCCCGAATTGGTTAGTTTCCCTGGCACCCCACATACTTCCCGTCTCTTCTGGACTTAACGCTGGAGGCACCAGCTATGATATGGGCAATCTGCAACATGTTTTCAATGGTAGTCGACTAGAAGATCTGATTCAATGCCTCTCGAGAGGCCGTACTTATCAGAATGACATGAATGACGTCAATCACACTCCGTTCACCTAGGAAATCAGGAATTCTCGCAATTCCCCTGATTTCAAACTTCCAGTTTTGGAGCCTTATAAAGGAAGGACAGATCCAACCATGCACTTAATGCGATGCAAACAACATTTGGAAGTTCAATCAGCATCGGAAAACGTTATGGAAACATGTTTTCCTCTCTTTCTGACAGATATAGCTGCTATATGGGTTCGGAAGCTTGCACCAAAATCAATCAACAGCTGGAACATGTCAGTTGCTCGCTTTATTGAACAATTTCGTGTCCACATATTTTGACCCAAGAATGTCATGTCCCATACCTCAACCAAGCAGAGGTCTGGCGAAGCTTTGCGCTCATTCCTTGAGAGATTCAATGCTGCAGTAGCATCTGTTGATAGACGTGAACCCATCTATGGTATTGATGGAAGTAGTATCTAGTGTTCTGGATACATTGGAGTTCAAAACCTCTTTGTACCGGGACCCACTGCGAGATCTCGGCGAATTCTACTTTGAAGCAGATAGAATTTCTGCATGAGGAAGACGCAAAATCCAAGATGGCTATTCTTGATGTCAACATACTTAAAGGAGGAGCACTGTCTGATTCTGGAAATGGCAATGATAAGGTCAAAGGAACAGCCGCTGCAAAGAATGAGCGCAACTCTCAGCTCCGAAGAGGGCCCAGATATGAAAAGTACATTAAACTCAATTCAACGCTGACTGACATCTACATGGATACAGAGGGTGCCACCTCATATCCAAGGCCTCCCAAGCGGGAACCAATGCCTACATGATGCAACTTCGAAAGGCATTGCATATTTCATGACATAGAAAGTCATAACACAAATGACTATAGGCATTTGTGAGATTTGATTGAAGATCAAGTCATATGAGGAGAGCTACCCTAGTACGTCACACAACCAACAACACCTACATCTTCCCCGGCTCGGCCACCACCTATTCCACAAAGAGGGAATGGTCCTGGATCGAGAAATTGCGGGATTATCATTAACTGATCCCACTTGGAGGATCTCTTTAGTTTGTCGGACTCTCGTCCATAATTTATGTTTTTAGGTTTTTAGGCGACTTCTCGCCCCTCTTTGTTTTCTTTTCATGTAATAAAAGCAGTCACATCAGCGCACATGCACGGAACCAGCTCGTGGTCTCTAGTCGTGTTCATCCAATGATCGTTGCACTTTCATGAATTAGTGATAAGCATTGAGCTCCATCTGCGGATTGGATTTGTCCAGTATAAACAAACGAACTGGATTCGTCCAGTATAAGCAAACCGCATTAGCATTTCCTTGGTTGTCTTACCCTGGTAAGGCCGTCTTGCAACCTTATTAGCATTTGCCTGGTCGTCTTACCCCGGTAAGGCCGTCTCGGAATTTCATAGCATTTTCTTGGTCGTCTTATCCCTGTAAGGCCGTCTTGGAACCTCATTAGCATTTCCCTGGTCATCTTACCCTGGTAAGGCCGTCTTGTAACCTTGTAGCACTCCTTGGTCGTCTTACTCCGGAAAGGCCGTCTCGGAGCCATTTTGCACTATTTGTCTTATCTCCTTACAGGTACGGACTTTTGGATTCCTCAAGATTATTCAGAACACATCTTTCTTTACCCAGCAAGATATGTTCTGAGGCACAAACATGTTGATGCACTTTTTGATCAAACCCATCACACGTGAATATCTCCGGTTAAAAATAAGCTTAAGTATTAGGAACATCGTCAGGAGACAAGCAGCGATTTGGTTGAAATCGTATCGCAAACACAGAATGGGCCGAAATCCTAATAGATGACCTCTTTTGGGCTTGAAAACATCAATTACAGGGCTTTGCCCAATAACTTTTGTAGCCCTCTGAATTAGCTTCAGGTAGAGCTTTCGTTTGGTCAAAACGGGCTTACGGTTTGGAAGTTACGCCTGTGTCCATGAACGCGTGTAGAATTGGAATAACCTGGAAACTTGGATTTTGGTATTGAGTTGACCCAACTGGGTCGGATTGGACAAAGCGGTTCAGATCGGTAAGGAGGACCCGATCCCACCACGGTAATCTACCTCACACGGTTTGGCAAGTATCTTTGGAAATCTCCGTTTCAGTTCAGAATGAAGGGGACCCGAACTGACTGGGTTCAATAAAGATGAGGCAACGCCTTCGACACATTGGAACTGGCTTAGATCGGAGGAGAGAGAAATTGATCCGATCTGCCTGGAACATTCCTACACCACTTTTTTGACCTATTCTTAAGGAGTAAGCGCCTCCTACTTGCTTGGATCGACTTCCATTTTGCATAGCACCATTTTGAGAGCATTCTCCACTATTTTCCGAGATCGCGGTCGTGACATGTGGCATCCGACCCGGAGCCCTTCTACGCCTATAAATACATCACTTAAAGGCAAACAAAAGGATCTTTAGCCACTCTCATTCTCGGCCTCCATTACAACAATGAAAGGAAGTTGCACTTCGTTCAAAAACTAAATTAACACGTCGACTACGTGTATAAACTCTTGTAGTCTCATTCAACACACGGATTGTGTGTCTTCATGTAACTGATTCTTGTAATCTGTCAGTATAATAATAAGATTATAAAGTGGACGTAGGCTACATCTACAGCCGAAACACTATAAAAACCTCGTGTGTCTCCTGTTATTTAACCTTTTTGCATTCGGTGATATGTGATTGTAAAGACTTCACACTACATTTAGGTGTTAGTACCAAATTCTAGTCTAACAAGTTGCTATGCCTATTTTTGACATCATATGTAAATCCTATTATTATGTTTATTTCCGTTCTCTTCCCTATTTCTTTTCCCTTTTTCTTTTATAGCCAGGCTACCTTCGAGCCTAGGCATACCGCTGAAATATGTGAACGAGTGAAATTGGGAACGAGGGGGTAACATGTATTGGGAAATTGGGGCATAACATGTACTGGGAAATTTGGGCATTACTTGAATTGAAAACATGAATGTGGATTTAGGGCATAAACAAAATTGTGGTTAAAGACCTTAATTCGGGGCATATGGTACATTATGAACATGACTTGGGAAAGGGGCATGAAAACCTATAATGAAATAAGGATAATTGGTTAATAGTGAAGATGCCTAGATTTACAGTAATTAGAAACTGTAACCGCGCTTAGACATGAGGTTAGATTACACTTGTGGTAGAAGTCTTCCCAGAACCACCCGGCATATCAGCTACCGCAAGTGGTGAATCTAATGTGAGGGGTCTAAGTGCATAAACATGTAACGTGCTAAGACACAAGGTTAAGTCCGACTTGTGAAAGAAGTCTGCTCGGACCCGCTTGGCATATCCAGCATCCACAAGTTGTAGGCTTAATGTGGGAGGTCAAGCGCATTATACCCATAAATGAATATATGGTAATGAAATTGAAATACTCAACCTGATTGAATCCATAGGGATTACATGAACGTGTTAACATGAGTAAGGGTTAAGAAAAATTGCTTGAAACAGTGGGAGGGTTAAGTATATCTTGGGGTGGTGGGTAATATTTATATATATGCCCACAAACTTAACCTGTTGGGGTTATGCAATTTTATTACACTAGTATGGCATAACCTATGGAAATCCTAGTAGTGGGGATGCAAGCACGGGGGAATCTTGTATCATCTTGTGTGTGGGACCCATTTTAGTCAATAACCCATATATAGGTATCAAACGTGTACTTCGAACTAGGTCGGGGTCATGACACGCTTACTGGGATGATTGTAAGAGATCCAAAAGAGGGGACGGTGTCTGATGGCGCGCTCCATCAGGATCGTGTGTGCACGCATGGGTCCGCCTGCTCGGGAAGATAAGACGCTGGGACATTGGTAGATATGGTTGTGCACATCCTAGAAATGAAGGGTTGCCACTTTAGGAAGTGATACATCCTACTGTGGGGCCAGCACAGGGTATCTATGGAGTAGGGAGCCGATCAGTTGGTGTAGTAATTAGGGTACATCTAGGCTCTATTATGCTTAGGAGCCCGTTATTATCCTTGAGGTAACTCCGGTATGTTAAGTTGGCTGACTGTTATTGTATGAGGTTAAACCTCTCCCTAGAAGTATGCCTAAGTCTACTATCTTGTACTTGTTGGGGATCATCTTGTTCATATGACACTAATATTGGTGCAGAGAAAGAGAAAGTACTAGAGAAGTGCAATATATTCTATCATGTTTATGCTACTTACCTTGTCATACCTGCCTTATATGTTGTTATCTATCTCTTATCCAGTTTACATGCATGTCATGATATGTTTACTTATTTATATGCTAAAAGTAACTGGACTCGCCAGACTTTATGTCTGAGCTATTTTGTTTCCTGTAACACCTCGCATTTTTAATAAAATTAAAAATGTACATAAATGTATATATACATAGCTAGGTAAACAATGGTGATGTACAACGAAAATTTATTAATATATGGAAGAGAAGGAAAAATTAATTCGTTAATAGTGTACGTAACAGAGAAGATAATAAAATAAGGATACTTAATTTAAATATCAGAAATTAAGTAAAATGGACATCACCATTGCATTCGTCTCAGAATTCTTCTTGGAATAGAGCCCAAGTTTTTGAAAATTGGACTCCGTATGAAAGAGTTATGGCCTTTGGAAGATTCAACAAAAATTCATAATTTACATAGGAAAAATAACCAGGCAGGTCGACCTGGGGGTCGACCTACCCAGGGAGGTCGACTTGGGGGTCGACCTACCCAGGGAGGTTGACCTAGGGGTCGATCTACCCTAGATTCGAGCAGAATTCACTTTTTCGCACCTGGATGCGATTTCTAACTAGACTCGTTGGTTCCTACCTATATAAACACCCCTGGACCAAGTGCTTTCTCTACACAACTCCATTACGCCTCCACTCTGACTTAATCTAAAGAGAATTTTCTTCTTCTTCCTCCTCAATGGATCTAAACAATTATTTCTCTACCAAATCTTAGATCCATCTTCTCTCTTCACAAATCTATTCCTAAATTAAAAAGAATGAGATTTAGGATTTCAACTACCGCAAATAAAACAAAAGAGAGATTCAGATCTAAAATACCGCACAAGAAAAGAGGAGGGATTCAGATCCGCAACCTACGCCACGAAAGGAAATCAAAGAATGATCATATCTGTAAATTGGGGCATGAAATCAGTCAATGTCAAATCAAATTCAGGAATTGAAGAAGAAAATCAAAGATCTATGAATTGGAGAGCAAAAACACTGTGAATGGGACAACAATAAACTTGTTGCATAATAGTATTATTATTGTTCATCATTCCCCAGTTATAAATTCAATTCAAGATTAATGTTATAATAATTGGTCTTTTATTCTCCTTTCCCTTTTTAATTTTGGATCTAGGTTATCTCGAACCTAGACGAAAAACTTATTATACATACGTACGGTTGGAATAGGGGAATATTGGGCATAATCTATTTTATGCAGTCGAGGAATATAATCTGAAATTTGGGGAATTGTGGCATAACAATTATTATTGCAAATATTGGGACAATTGCCGGAAATTGTTAGTGACTTGAAATTAAGCCTAAAAGGTGAAATAGATTATATGTATAAACATGGGAAATATATTGGGAAAACATTGATTTTATGAAATTGAGTATAATGGGATTTTGGAAATTGGCATGTTTGGATATGAATAACATGGAATTGGTGAATTTGGCTATTATTGATTAATTTGGGTAAAAAAAATTATTTCACGAATGGTTGTATAACTAAAGTAGAAAAGGGTTAAGTAGCACTAGACATATGAATAAACTTAACTAACCTATGAGGAATGATAGTAACCTGTTAGGAACACATGTACGGAAAAATTGGAATAATAGGTATAGCCTATTAATGGGATTATAAGCATGAATTTGGGTTTTTGGGTAAAGCTTGAATTTGAGACTTGAAAATTGGATAGGCCGTTAAGATCCTAGAAACATAATTAAAAAATGGAATATGTTGGACAAACCATGTTTATAAGTAATTATGGAACTCGACACATAACATGAAATTGACAATATGGCATAACTTGAACATGAACACGCTTGTGAATTGATAATTGACATTTGATATCTAGAATGAATATGAACATGCTTGTGAATTGATAATTGACATTTGATATCAAGAATGAACATGAACATGCTTGTAAATTTATAATTGGACTATGACACCTAGAATAGACATGAATTGTCAATTGGCTGAACAAGAAACATGGCTAACTCAAGATTAGAATGAGTTTGCGGTGTAATCCTACCCAGAACCGCCCGGCACATCCAGTGACCGCAAACAATAAGTTCTAATGTGAGAAGTTAGTCATAATGTGCTTGAAACCCGAGATTAGATTGAGTTGTGGTGTAATCTTGCCCGGAACCAACCGGCACATCCAGTGACCACAACAATAGGTCTAATGTGAGATGTTGGGCATTAATAATTAACTAATGCTAATGATACATGCTATTACAGTAAGGTTAAGTCAACGTGAACCGCTAGACAACACTTAACCAATTTGACATGATATATGGGTGGATTAAGCGAACGTGAACCGCTAAACAACACTTAACCAATTTGACATGATATATGGGTGGGTTAAGTCAACGTGAACCGCTGGATAACACTTAACCAATTTGACATGATATATGGGTGGGTTAAGTCAACATGAACTGATAGAGAACACTTAACTAATTTGGCATGGTACGTGGGTTGAATTGAATACGTGATTAGGGGTTAAGTCAACTTGGACACAGGGGCAAACTTAACCAATACCAAAGCAAGGAAAAGTGGGGAATGATAATATTAAATAATCCTAGGGATAAGAAATGAATACGACTTAAGATGTAATACAAGACTCGAAGGGTGAGACGACTTATACCATGAAATAAGTTAATCTAAGCGGTAAATGTGGAAAAACACCTGTACGCTATCATTTGATAAAGAGAACTTAAGTCATGCTTGAATTCATTGGTAAACCTCAGTTAAAAGGAACTAAGTATCAAACCTTAGTTAAAGAGAACTAAGTAACAGAAACTAAGTATCAAACTTTGGTTAAGAGAACCAAGTAATAAACCTTAGTTAAGAAAACTAGGTAAATAACGAGAAAGAGAACTAAGTAGCATACCTTAGTTAAGAGGACTAAGTTGTAAACCTTTGATAAAAAATCTAACGATGCAGGAAACTAAGTAGTAAACCTTAGTTAAGAGAACTAATCAGTAAACCTTAGTCAAGAAAGCTAAGTAGAACAGAGGAGGAGCGAACATCCATCTGATCATGAAGAAGGCTCCAACGAACTGGGTTATGAAGCACGCGGCTTCGAGGGGACGTGAGGGTACTCTTGGTATCCCTCTGTGAGGTTGCAGATGATCCTCCTAGGCTCACAGAGGTTAAGGTCTGCATTAGAAGAGCCAAGGGTATGCCTTGGTTGCAATATAAGCAACCTAAAGACTAGGATGGGTCAGTGTGACGCGGCAATATCTCGTTTAGCCCTATGATAGCACGTCGTCGTCTACCTACCATCTTGAGTCAATCGAGCACGTGAAGTGGAAAGGCGCAGAACTCCAAAAGACCATATAATTGCTATCTAGTTATGGGTGAGGTTAGCCAATTGATTTGCGGGGCATAGAGGTCCTGCTTATAGTTCTCATTCTTGATTTTCTTGGGTGCGTTTCATTAGTTGAGGGAGGGGTCATGTAGGACCATAGCCACACACAGATAAAAACGGACCTTAGCATCTGCGTCGGTAGATAACTCAAAGCTCCCAACCGAATTCCGTGTTTCTTGATTAGCCCTGCCACGGGACTTGGGCCGCACATATAGAGGACATGTGCAACAAGACATCGATAACGATTCACGGCACATACGTGGGGAAAGTCTAGGAATATACATCGCTCTGGGTAGTGTGTCCTAGACTAGGGGGCATCGTTTGATAGGTAGCATAATCCCAATTCGGACCTAGGTCGCATAAACCCTGAATCCGAGAAGCACTCAATAGGTAGCATAAACCCCAATGGCCCCGGCTAGCGTAAACCCTGGTTGAGTCTAGGAAGCGCTCGATAGTAAACCTTAGATTAGATCTAGATGATACACAGAATCTTGCAAGATCAAGAGTGGCAGTCCAAACGATTTCTAGAATGGTGGCACTACACTAAAGTAGTATAGATTTACATGATGAGGTCCGTACGACATACGGTAAGGGACTGTATATATACATGGAAAGGATTAGACGAGTTGGGGGTATCTACATATACATTGTATTAGGTTAACCTACTAGTAGGACATGAGTATAGCCTAGAGAGATAATATTGCGAATAACCTAATAAGCAAGAAAATATAACTGAACGGTATATGTAGGATTATACAGAAGTTTATTCTAAGCCCACTCACACAGAACTTATGTTCTGACCCCCTCCTCATTACATACTTCTAGGTTAGGTTCATGACAGAGATGGTATAGCTTTGGATACTGATTTAGCATTATTGTTAATAAGGTAAAGCAATATTTGAATATTATACTTTATTTCCTTTTGCTGTGAGATGCTTTACGAATTCTGACATGTTTCTTTATCTCTGTCTCTTTCTGCAGGATACCAGAGCACCCAACTCGGGTTTCGATAAATAGAATTTGAAAAATTCGGTCTGTCGGAATCCATGTTGTCACATCTGGTATCAGAGCTTCGGTTTAGTGATCTTAGGGAGATAATGAGTGAACGTATTTGTATTTTCTAAAATATAAATATATTATATATATATAAACCTAAATCCATATAGTAGCCCATTAGACATGAAAAGAGTTGGGATATCTGGTTTGTACACTCAAGGAATGAACATAGGGATTTGGAGGCCATTAGGTGGTTGGGTAAGTGTAAAATATGACTTGAAGCTAGAGAAAGAAAAGTATCCCATAGGATGGAAACTGAAATATTAGTATTTCAGATTAGTGGGTTTAGAAGTGTAACCTTAGAAACTAGACAAGGTTGAAAATTGAAAAATGGATTAGGAATATATACAGTCGAGAGAATTGAATTCGCGAAAATGCCTAGGAAAGCCTAGTGAGTTGAAGACCCGCTTTGAGTCTAACACAATGATAAGCTTCTAAGAACTTGAATCTATAAAAGAGTTTGTGGTATTTTTCCAAGATTTAATCTTAAAAGTATTTTGATAAATGCATGTTAGGTTTTTAAAGTAAAGTGGTGTATATTTTGGTAAAACAATGATTTCTTGTTTTAAAAGAATTCTCTCATGAAAAGGTGCATATTATAGAGCATGTATAGCTCACTAGTTTTCAATTATGAAAGGATTGAAAAGAAGTTTTGCAATTTCAATTCTGTTAACAATAAATTTTGATTTCTGTTAGGTGAACAAAAAAAGTGGTAGAGTGTATGAATAGAGTATATGCTTGCACCTTAGCAGCCAAAGTTAACATTGTAAATAGGAACAATGTAAGCTCGATAGTTGTCCTTGTCTACTCCAGTTTCGTGATTTGAAGAAAATGTTTTGCATTTTATTTTATGACATGTTTTTTAATGGTTTGTTAAAAGCAAGTTTTTGAGAAAAAATAAAAGTTTTACCACTTTTAGCTTTTGGAAGAAGAATGTAATAAAAAAGAAAGAAGGCCAAACCAAGTTTTAAAAAAAATTGAATAGTTAAGGATTAAGGCCTAGAAAGAACGAGATAAAGTTAAAGCTATTAGAACCAATTGGTGATTGGTTGACTTGAGTAATTCTCTGAGTGTCAATCTGATGTTGATTTCGGTCTTCAAGGTTAATACTTAGGGAGCTACTCTCTTGCCAATTTATAGTCAGGGATTAGCTAATATTAAACTAATGGAAAATTTCCCGTCGAATGCATAAGCGTTGAGAAACCTAGGTTGGTTGCTGGAGAAAAAAAAGAAAAAGGATAGGCTAGTAATACACAGCAAGGACTAGAAGTGACTATTAAGTAGTAAAGGGCAAGTTAGTGGGTAGATCCTGTTGCGTGGACTCGCAATTGTCTGAGATGACAAAGTCCTAAGATTCTTGGCCCATAGTAGCAGCTGTGTAGGTTGTTGTTTGAGTTGAAATCAGAAAA
Organism: Allium sativum; assembly: GCA_030737875.1. Lineage (NCBI taxonomy): Eukaryota > Viridiplantae > Streptophyta > Magnoliopsida > Asparagales > Amaryllidaceae > Allium > Allium sativum. Next base: position 929,027,994 of record CM060922.1, on the reverse strand, counting down.
ATCTTATTTGAAATAATAAACTTAAGTAATTGGATTAAGTCAAATAAGCTAAGAAAAAGGATAGCCTAACTAACAAGAAACAATAAATTTAGTAAGGCAACAAATATGATGGGAAAAGAAAATGAAATCTTAAGAAAAAGATGAATAAATATAAAAAAAATTCAAGATAAGTTGAAAAAGAGAATAAATTTTTCTTATGTGATTGTGCTTGGATAGGAAAATAGGAAATCTTCGTAGGATAGTCATATAAAAATCCAAGTACGATTAGGAAAGAAAAACGGAGGATGTGAATTTTTCGATTTTATACCTTTTCGTAACATAAGAAATCGAGTTTGGAAAATTAGATTTTTCTAAATTTTGAATTTAATGATGGATGGTAGGGTTTTAGGGGCGACAATTGGGTGAACTATGCTCTTATTCTATAAAAGTAAGGGGAAGCTTGGATGAAAAATATTTTGATTTTTCAAGAATATTACATTCATATAGAACTGCAAGTATATTTAGGACGTGAGCATCATGTTTTCAAAAAGTTTCTAAAATTTGCATACATATAGGTTGATCCAAATTAGGCATACATACTTTACTATGATGTATCTCACTTTGCACATGTGCACAATATTTGCAACAATTAGATGCAAACTTGATGAATGGATATTGCGAGGGATTATCTATTTTACTCTTATCGAATTTCGGGGACGAAATTCTTTAAGGTTGGGAGAATGTAACACCCCACATTTTTAATAGAATTAAAAATGTACATAAATGTATATATACATAGCTAGGTAAATAATGGTGATGTACAATGAAAATTTATTAATATATAGAAGAGAAGGAAAAATTAATTCGATAACAGTGTACGTAACAGAGAAGATAATAAAATACGGATACTTAATTTAAATACCATAAATTAAGTAAAATGGACATCACCATTGCGTTCATCTCGGAATTTTGCTTGGAATCGAGTCCAAGTTTTCGAGAATTGGACTCCGTATGAAAGAGTTATGGCCTTCGGAAGATTCAACAAAAATTCAGAATTTACATAGGAAAATACCCAGGCAAGTCGACCTGTGGGTCGACCTACCCAGGGAGGTCGACCTAGAGGTCGACCTAGGGGTCGACCTACACCCAGATTCGGGCAGAATTCATTTTTTGCACCTGGACGCGATTTCTGACTAGATTCGTTGGTTCCTACATATATTAACACCCCTAGACCTAATGATTTCTGTACAAAACTCCATTACGCCTCCACTCTGACCTAATCTAAAGAGAAATTTCTTCTTCTTCCTCCTCAATGGATCTAAACAATTCTTCTTCTCCACCAAATCATAGATCCATCTTCTCTATTCACGAATCTATTCCTAAACTAAAAAGAATGTGATTTAGGATTTCAACTACCGCAAATAAAACAAAAGAGAGATTCAGATCTAAAATATCGCATAAGAAAAGAGGAGGGATTCAGATCTGCAACCTACGCCGCGAAAGGAAATCAAAGGAAGATCAGATCTGTAAATTGGGGCATGAAATCAATCAAAGTCAAATCAAATTCATGAATTGAAGAAGAAAATCAAAGATCTACGAATTGGAGCACAAAAACACTGTGAGTGGGATTACAATAAACTTGTTGCATAATAGTATTATTATCGTTCATCATTGCCCAGTTACAAATTCAATTCAAGATTAATGTTATAATAATTGTTCTTTTATTCTCCTTTCCCTTTTTAATTTTGGATCTAGGTTATCTCGAACCTAGACGAAAATCTTATTATATATACGTACGGTTGAAATAAGGGAATATTGGGCATAATCTATTTTATGCAGCCGAGGAATATAATATGAAATTTGGGGAATTGTGGCATAACAATTATTATTGCAAATATTGGGACAATTGGCGGAAATTGTTTGTGACTTGAAATTAAGCCTAAAAGGTAAATTAGATTATACGTATAAACGTGGGGAATATATTGGGAAAATATTGATTTTATGAAATTGGGTATAATGGGATTTTGGAAATTGGCATGTTTGGATACGAATAACATGGAATTGGTGAATTTGGCTATAATTGAGTAATTTTGGTAAGAAGATTATTTCACGAATGGTTGTATAACCAAAGTAGAAATGGGTTAAGTAGCACTTGACATATGAATAAACTTAACCAACCTATGAGGAATGATAGTAACCTGTTAGGAACACATGTATGGAAAAAATGGAATAATAGGTATTGCCTATTAATGGGATTATAAGCATGAACATAAATTGGGTTTTTTGGGTAAAGCTTTAATTTGAGACTTGAAAATTGGATATGCCGTTAAGATCGTAGAAACATAATTAAAAAATGGAATACGTTGGACAAACCATGTTTTTAAGTAATTATGGAACACGACACATAACATGAAATTGACAATATGGCATAACTTGAACATGAACTCAATTGTGAATTGATAATTGACATTTGATATCTAGAATGAACATGAACATGCTTGAAATTGGTAATTGACATTTGATATCAAGAATGAACACGAACATGCTTGTAAAATTAATTGGCCTATGACAACTAGAATAGACATGAATTGTTAATTGGCTAAACATGAAACATGGCTAACTCGAGGTTAGAATGAGTTTGCGGTGTAATCCTGCCCGGAATCGCCCGACACCGCAAACAATAGGTTCTCATGTGAGAAGTTAGTCATAATGCGCTTGAAACCCGAGGTTAGATTGAGTTGTGGTGTAATCCTGCCCGGAACCAACCGGCACATCCAGTGACTGCAACAATAGGTCTAATGTGAGAGGTTGGGCATTAATAATTAATTAATGCTAATGACACATGCTAGTATGGTAAGGTTAAGTCAACGCGAACCGCTAGACAACACTTAACCAATTTGACATGATATATGGGTGGGTTAAGCGAACGTGAACCGCTAGACAACACTTAACCAATTTGAAATGATATATGGGTGGGTTAAGTCAACGTGAACCGCTAGATAACACTTAACCAATTTGACATAATATATAGGTGGGTTAAGTAAACATGAACTGATAGAGAACACTTAACCAATTTGGCATTGTGCGTGGGTTGAATTGAATACGTGATTGGGGGTAAAGTCAACTTGGACACATGGGCAAACTTAACCAATATCAAAGCACGGAAAAATGGGGAATGATAAGATTAAATAATCCTAGGGATAAGAAATGAATATGACTTAAAACGTAATACAAGACTCGAAGGGTGGGACGACTTATACTATGAAATAAGTTAATCTAAGCGGGAAATGTGGAAAAACAACCGTACGCTATCATTTGATAAAGAGAACTTAAGTCATGCTTGAATTCATTGGTAAACCTTAGTTAAAAGGAACTAAGTATCAAACCTTAGTTAAAGAGAACTAAGTAACAAAAACTAATATCAAACCTTGGTTAAGAGAACCAAGTAATAAATCTCAGTTAAGAGAACTAAGTAAATAATGAGAAAGAGAATTAAGTAGTAAACCTTAGTTAAGAGGACTAAGTTGTAAACCTTAGTTAAGAAAGCTAACGATTCAGGAAACTAAGTATTAAACCTTAGTTAAGAGAACTAAGCAGCAAACCTTAGTCAAGAAAGCCAAGTAGAACACGAGGAGGAGCGAACATCCATCTGATCATGAAGAAGGCTCCAACGAACTGGGTTATGAAGCACACGGCTTCGAGGGGACGTGAGGGTACTCTTGGTATCCCTCTGTGAGGTTGCTAATGATCCTCCTGGTCTCACAGAGGTTAAGGTCTGCGTTAGAAGAGCCAAGGGTATGCCTTGGTTGCAATATAAGCAACCTAAAGCCTAGGATGGATCAGCGTGAGGCGGCGATATCTTGTTCAGCCCTGTGATAGAACGTCGTCATTTACCTACCATCTTGAGTCAATCGAGCACGTGAAGCGGAAAGGCGGAGAACTCCAAAAGACCATTTACTTGCTGTCTAGTTATGGTTGAGGTTGGCCAATAGGTTTGTAGGGCTAGAGGGCCTGCGTACATTTCTCATTCTTGATTTTCTTGGGTGCCTTTCATTAGTTGAGGGAGGGGTCAAGTAGGACCATAGCCACACACAGATAAAAACAGAACTTAGCATCTGCGTCGGTAGATAACTTAAAGCTCCCAACCGAGTTCCGTGTTTCTTGATTAGCCCTGCCACGGGACTCGGGCCGCACATATAGAGGACATGTGCAACTAGACATCGATAACAATTCACGACACGTATGTGGGGAAAGTCTAGGAACATACATCGCTCTGGTAGTGTGTCCTAGACTAGGGGGCATCGTTCGATAGGTAGCATAATCCCAATTTGGACCTAGGTCACGTAAACCCTGAATCCGAGAAGCGCTCAATAGGTAGCATAAACCCCAATGGCCCCGGGTAACGTAAACCCTGGTTGAATCTAGGAAGCTCTCGATAGTAAACCTTAGATTAGATCTAGATGATACACGGAATCTAGCAAGATCAAGAGTGGCAGTCCAAACGATTTCGAGAATGGTGGCACTACACTAAAGTAGTATAGATTTACATGATGAGGTACGTACGACATACGGTAAGGGACTGTATATATACATGGAAAGGATTAGACAGTTGGGGGTATCTACATATACGTTGTATTAGGTTAACCTACTAGTAGGACATGAGTATAGCCTAGAGAGATAATATTGCGAATAACCTAATAAGCAAGAAAATATAAATGAATGGTATATGTAGGATTATACAGAAGTTTATTCTAAGCCCACTCACACAGAACTTTTGTTCTAACCCCCTCCTCATTACGAACTTCCAGGTTAGGTTCATGACAGAGGCGGTATAGCTTTGGATATTGGTTTAGCAGTATTATTAATAAGGTAAAGCAATATTTGAATATTATACTTTATTTCCTTCCGCTGTGAGATGCCTTACGAATTCTAACATGTTTCTTTATCTCTGTCTTTTTCTGCAGGATACCAGAGCACCCAACTCAGGTTTCGATAGATAGAATTTGAAAAATTCTGTCTTTCGGAATCCGAGTTGACACATTTCCTCTTCTTTCTCTTTCGTTCTGCCCCCCTCCCCCCCCCCCCCCAAAGGTTCTCATGGTGGGAATACTCGAGCTTGATCAGGATTTTGCTTTCATCCTGCTTGAAGCTGCATAGATGTACTGCTTTATTTCGTATCTTCTCTACTATGGCCATCTTTTTGGCGATTATGCTCTTTTCATGCTTATTGTACCCTGATGATTTTAGTACAAGACAGAAGTTTAAAATTGATGTACTGGGTTTTATGCATTTTAGGCTTATGATGTAACTATGTTTTGAACCACGATGTTTTCTTCTTAATATAAGTTTTAAATTCCGCTGCTATTTTATATATGTCTTGTAATGTTTCCATTTCTGTTTGCCTATAATGCTTCACGAAACTTAATGCATTCTCTTAACGAGTGACATTAGTGGACGTGGGGTGTCCTAGAACCCATATCTAAACAGCAGAATTATCCAGTTTGCTGAAATTGTATCCCGGTAACCTAGCATCAATTTTGAGAAGCCTTCTGAAATACGAATTGCTTTTACATTCCAGAATTCGAGAGTAATCTTCTTTGTTTTCGAACTGAACGTAAAATTGTACTCAAATGAAATATGGATATGAAATCTTCCAGTTGGTTTCCAGACACGAGATATGTATTCTTTGAGTTTAATGACTGAAAGTCGGAATTCAACTGGTAGGAGCACGATAGTGTTGATCCACAATTCGCTGGACTGGTTGAAAATGCTTTCTGGGATGAAGATATACTCAACAGATGGTTGAATGAATTCTAAATGTCGGTCAGAGATGGGGATGGATGTGTGGCTGGGTATAGCATCATCGTATGAAAGCGGAGGTTGGTTGGAAGAGGTGGTGGTGGAGGAGTTGCGAGGTGGAGAATCAGTTGAATCAGAACGTGGGTTACGTCATGGAGTCGGTTGAAACGCCCTTCACCCTATAATATCCCGAAAACAGAAATACGAAAAGGTATGTTGCATTTGTAGGTATAACTGAACAACATCACAAAGACTAAAGTATACAAGACATGTAAAATAGGTACAACGCAAAAATAAAGAAAATACTGCTTAGTTATTTGTTTCATAAAATAACCACCATCTCAAAAAGTGAACATCATATTACTATAATAATACCATGTCGTGAACCATATGTCTCAATCATCCTCATTAAAAATATCAGAGTACATATAATGAAAGTCCACACTCAAGTCACAGTACAAACCAACCAGCTGAAAATGGTAAAAGAAAAAGTGATACATCTAAAATCCAGAATGAACTCCAGAAAACCGCTCTTCTAAGAAATCCAGAATAATCAAAGCCAACAATCTAATCATGAAAGAAGAAAAAGGGAAGGAAAAGGAGTAGATTAGACATAAGGCCTGGTGAATAAAGTAGCTACTGGCATGATAAGTAACTGAAATGTTAGATTTGACAACAGTTCTGTGTCTGTGCACAAAAGAGATGACTACCAACAATAAGTTGAATTTCTTATTTAATTGTTTGTATATTTCCTATTTTGAATACTTTTGTTTTTAGTTACCTGATCGACTCTTACCCTCTTTTTTTGCCATCCGTATAACCTTTTAACGTGCCACTAGTAGGACCTGCCTACTAGCAAAAATACACGTAAACTAGCGCATGTACTAGTGATCTCCAATTGAAATATACATGATTAGAAAACACAAGATGCCCTACTAATAAACTCAGTTATTCCGTCTTATACCGTTGTTCCACCTAAGCATGCCTAGTTTTCCTAAACCATCAGATCATATCTGAGAAGGGAAGGTGGTCGGACAGGTCCCGTATAACAAACAAACTAAGGTTTTGTGCCTCAACCCAATTTTATTCTATTGACCTTTTATAACCTTTGTTCCACCTAACCTTGCCCTGTCATTCTGAGACCATCAGATCCTATCTGAAATGGGAGGTGGTCGAAATGAGTCCTAGCTTATTAATATGTATTCTCTTTTATTCTTACCTCAATCCTAAATCTGATCCCAACCTATTGTACTAGTTCGTGACTAAGTAATAATACAATATATTTTGTTTTTTTTCTTTTTATTATGATTTTTCTCCTCTTTTATCATCATAATAATTAACTTATTTTTTTTCTTGTCTTATGAATTATAATACTAGTTGCAATTCATTACAAGTTTTTGTACATATGCATAACTTACCCCGATTCCTTTTTATTGTAAATTTGAAATTTCATAATATATCACTATAAATTTAGTCACTTTTTATTTCAGTTCATATTCACACATCCTATGTGATTATTCTAATTCAAGCGCAAAGAAAAATATTAGAAATTGTGCCTGTAAACTAACATCTACAACTGTTGAAAAAGGTATAAAAGATTGTAGAAAGGCTGAAAAAACTAATAGAAAAAATTGTTTAATGAAAAAGAATGGAAATAAAGAAACTTATAGGAGAAAACTGAAGGAAAAAACAATTTACAAAACTTAAAAAACTGGAAGAAAAACAGTAAATTATTTATCGAAAAAGACTACTAAAAATTACTGGAAAAACTACAAGTAAAACTATAAATAGAACTATCAAAAAACCTAAACTTATAAGGTACATATATTCTAAATAATTATTGTGCTCACTTATGGTCCTAAGCTCTTTTTGCGTGGTAGTTGTATATTCTACCTCTAATAGGATTATATAAATATAAACCCTTTTCCCAGAAATATTTAGGCTAGGTCCGTCTCAAAAAGAGGGAACCGGAAGGGAAAAGATTGTGTTATGAAGGAATAGCTAAGTTTAGGGGTTTATGTATAGTGTAGCCTAAAGATCTCAGAATATTGGATTTCTACATTAAATCCAGGTCACCCATGACACTCAACCAATTAGAAGGGCCACTTTAGCTCAAATTGCGAAAACAACCAATCCGGTGAAGCCATGAATTCACATCCTGGCTAGAGAATTGGTAGACCTGTGGGTCGACCTGGTTATGGGTCGGGTCGATCTGGCCCATGTTGTTTTTTGCTCGTTCTCTTATTTTTTGATTTATTATCCTATCTTTTTTTTTCTTTAATGACTTTGTCATATATGATAATCGATCAAAAAATCGCTAAGGACACAACCGAAAAGGTTCTGACACAAAATTCAGACATCTATAAAACTTAACTTTTCAACCTCTTTCTATATTTATAGTTAATCTCTTTTTATAAGCATATAACTTATTTCCCTTTATTTATATTATATAACTTCAAATGATACCTGACTTATAATCTTTGATTATGGGCATTTCGTTTTCAAATTCAAATGCGCATGTTAACACTCATGATTTAATTCTCTTTATTAACTTCTAATGTTATGGTAATAAACCTGGTTTTTTAATTCCACTTTTATTCTTTTACACGTTATCATGTACATTTCCATTAATTCTATTTACTAACGTTAATATTTTACCTTTATAAAATTAACTTTTAATATTCAAATTTCCTAAAAAAAATTGGTTTGTCGCATTCTTCCCTTCTGAAAGGATTTAATCCCTTAAATCTCCAAGGTAAAAGAATGAGATAAGTATTTTCATCCAAATACCTACCACCATCTATTTCATCCAAATGACTACAACCATTTATTAAAACATCATCCACTACATCTATAGTCCTTAAGTTTTCTAATGAAATTCATGTAATTATGCAATAGTGTAGTGTTTATGTCCCTAACTAATGCAAAAAATTAGCGGTCTACTGATTCGGTTGACCTCTTTTTATGCAAACATGCCTGTACCACGTATCCAAATGAAACGAGTTTTCAAGTGATAACTGATAGTTCTACATGTATGTTGCAATCATCATTCATAAGCAAAAATTATATGCTAGTCATCCAATTTTATAACCATGGAATTGAAGTAAAGTTTGCGCATATATCCATATGCAATATGTTTTGGTCATAGCTAGTCGATCTTTAATAGTGCCTAGTGTGTATTATGCGTCCATTACATCCACTCGCAAACACTTGCAACCACTTGCACGTATATCTATGTCATGTTCTAGAGACATGTTTGCAATCAATCTTATGATCCAAAGGCTTACTCTTAAGATTTAACATTCCCAAGGGTAATCAAAAGAAAGATCGTAATCTAAGGAAAGAACTAATGATAGAATGTCTAAAGAATGTAGATAAGAAACTTGGATCCTCCAAGGATACCTAAGTTGCCATATCTGAAATTTCTCCCTAAGAGATGAAAGATCTTATTTCAGAATTGGCAGAAAGTCCTAACTCACTATAACTGACCGGTGACTCGTATTTCTTCTCCAAATTACCAGTAAAAATGGATTCTATGATAACTACGGAGCTATCCTAACCAAATTCATTAGAGAGCTTTATCGCCTCATCCATTTTAATACTTTTTTAGAAAGAATACTTTTGAGAAAGTTAACAAAATTTCCATTAGAAATCTTCTATCTTTACCTTCACTATCTTTCATTCCTTTATCTATTCCACTTATATTGTCAACCTTGTAAGAACATACTTTGTTTTGAATTCTATATACATATACATATACATATACATATATATATATTGAAAATTGGTAAACTTTATTGAATATACCAATTAATACATCTCGACTATAACACGAGAAACAAAAACAAATTTATAACAAGATCAACACAAACATATCAAAACCATGTCTCTAATCAACCAGTATCTACCAACTCCACTCCCCACCTGTTCAGCAAATCTACCTTCGACTGACATTGCTGCGTTTTACTTCCATTCCTATTAACCAAACACCATACTTCTATAATAATCGTTTGCTGCCGAATTTATTTAGTAATGCTTCTATTATTATAAACACCCTCGTATTTCTCTCCATCCAAACTTAATACACCTCCATTGCGAAGGCTGCACAAGCTACATCCCTGGTTTGATCCTTCTCCTTAAAAACATTCATAATTTTCACTGCTTCATTCTCTAACACCCCATTTGAATTATCCACCTCAAGACCGAGCTGCAAAGCAATATTCCTCCATATATAACCAAAATATGCACACTCAAAAAAATAAATGATGAACCAATTCCTCACATTCCCCACATAAACAACAAACATTTTCATCAATCTTCAAAAATCTAACCATTCTATCTTTCGTATATAACCTGTTATAGACTGCTAAAAAGGATACAAAAGACATTCTCTTTGAATTTTTAGCATGCCATATAACTTTATAATAAAAGCTACCTGCATTTCTTCTTCTGACCTTCTCCCATGCCTTTTTGAATGTAAATGTACCCCCTTCATTCCACTCATAGTAATCTTCATGTGCTGAAATATTGATATGTGTAACACCACACCTCCGTCAAGGTCACTCACAAAGGGAATGCATTAACTTCAATGGAGCGTCATAAGTGTATAGAACAGAAAATTACAAAACAGACAATTTAAACAGCGGAAAATGAACAAAACTTTACTTTATTGATAAAACAGCAGCTTGGTAAAACAGCTTGTACAAAGATTGTTTTCCAACACCAAAACACCCTTACCCGTTACTACAAAGCATCTGTCTTGTTTAACAAAATAAAGAAGCATAAAATGACAATGATATTCCCCAATAAAGCATGAGCCAACCATAGCAATGAAAAGAGAGTCCAAAGCAATACATCAACTATCCTCGAGCTTGGAAAGAAAACTGAGCTAAGTGGTAATACTTCCTCCCTATGAATCTTAGGGGAGGGGGACGGAAGAAAAGAAGGCGAAAGAAAACGGGTCATACATAAGTCTGGTAAGTCAAGTGATTATTTAGCATGTAAACAAGTAAAAGGATCATGACATGAATAAACTGAGTACCAGACATAACCATGATGATAAGCATAACAAGATAACAAATGATGATCGTTAGATATGACAAGGTACCCAAGATGAACAGGATATGATGATTGCGCTCCCGATTATTAAGATATTTCCTACACTGCACTGTCTACTAAGACACCTTGGTTAAGAGAATAAATCCCTGAGTATCAACCCCGAAGACCGAAATCAACATCAGATTGACCCCCAAGGAATTACCCAATTCAACCAACCTTATGTTACCGCGCTATTACAAGATTACACTGCCCCATTTGATATGACAATGCAAGATACACTGAATGCGCTTAGGTTCTTTCTCTGTTTTCTTTTCTTTGCACAACCCAACTAGCATTCTGACTAGCGCCTTTTATGGAACGATCTGTATCCCCTACTAGCGTACCAACTGGTATCCTGTGAAAAGGATCTGTATCCCCTACTATTGTCCCAACAAGTATCCTATGTTATATAATAAGGTGATCCCAACCTCACAATTGTGGCAGCCTTCAGGTGTACATCTAGTATGAGGATCTTACCTCAATCAGCCCAATTGCCATGAAGATGTTAGATGTACCCTTACTACCCTATCGATTCGGCTCCCTACTTGTATTAATTTTTCTTATGTCTGTGTCAATTGGCCCTTTCTTGCGTGTAGATACACTGTGCTGGTCCCACCATAAGATGTATCAATCCCTATGATAGCGATCTGACACGATTCAAGATGCGCAGTGTACACTACTATTGCCCAGTGCCTGCTTTTCCACTTCGGAGCATGTGTACACCCATACTCCGTCAGAACTACACTGCTGCACCCCCTACTGCTATTTTGACCGCTTATAATCAGCCCAGTAATCGTGCCCCACCATGCCTAGTTTTAGGGTACCGTGATACATCTATATGAGTTACTGCTGAAATGGGTACCCATTACTAGGGTTTCCTAGGTTCTATTCGTGAACCCCCCAAATTGGTTAAGTGTTATCCATCCATTCAAGTTAACTTACCCATCCACACATTATGCCAAGTTGGTTAAGTGTTTCTTATTAACTTAACCCTCCTCATTCATCATGTTGTAATTGGTTAAGTGTTTCCCCTTAGCTTAACCCCATTCGTTCATCATGTTATATTGGTTAAGTGTTTCCCATTTACTTAACCCCACTCGTTCAACATGTTATATTGGTTAAGTGTCATCAATCCAGTCGAGTTAACTTAACCCACCCACTTTTCATGTTACATTAGTTAAGTGTTGCCCACTTGTGTTAACTTAACCCTTCCATTCTTAGCATGTCTATTTCTTAGCTTTAATTCATTCATTAAAGCACCAATCTCTCACATTATATCAATACTGTTGCGGTCGCTGGATGTGTCGGGCGGTTCCGGGCAGTCTCACACCGCAACTAAATCTAACCTCGGGTTTTTGGGCTTAATGCGCTAACCTATCACATTAGATCTATATTGTTATGGTTGCTGGATGTGCTAGGCGGTTCTGGGCAGTCTTACACCGTAACTCAATCTAACCTCGGGTTTTTGGGCTTAATGCGCTAACCTCTCGCATTTTTCGGCATATTCATTTTTTAATTAATTTACATATTTACAATTTATGTTCGTATGTAAATTATCCACAAGTGTTGTCAAATCAAGTCATGCCCCATTTACCCTCTAAATTATGTCCATAATTCTAGGTATACAAATTCTACCATTTCATGCTACTAATCATTTACATGATTATGAGCCAATCTATGCTAATAGCATGTAGTTTAATATTTTTCCCTAACGTCTCCCCCGTTATTCGTTCACATAATTCACATAGAACGTTAGGCTCGCAAATTAGCCTAACTTATAAACAAAAGGGAAAAGAAAAGGGACATGTAACATTCCAACAGGCCTAAACAGTATAGATCAACATGTGTGGCATAAATTTGGGATACAATGACATAAACTTAATTAAGCACTTGAACGTGATATTACATTTAAATTATATCCAATTAACATGCAAACTAGCATAGATCTAATTGTATAAGCATGAAATTATATTGATCTTAAATAAGGGTACTAGCTTGGATCTAAACATGTAAGCATGTATGAACATAACTTATCATGAAATTTGCATATACAGCATGGTAGGTTCAATTGTGTCAGTCCAATAGTTTCATAAGCATAGGATGTACAACGTGATAAATCAACCTCGCAACAGTTCCATAGGCATGATAGGTTCCATTTTGTCAATCCAACAGTCTTATAGGCATGTTAGGTTTCATCATGTCAATCACAATTGTCTCATAGCACGATAGGTGTCATTACATCAATCACAATAGTCTCATAGGCGTAGGCAATTCAGAATTGACAAAAGGATGGGCACGAATAGTATTAGGCATAGTTCTAGATCTAGTTACTACAGTCATGGTTTCTTATTAGATGTTCACATCTAAATAATAACTGTACTTACAGAAAAAGGACGGATCTTGATTTTTGGGATCTGATTTCTGAATTTGAAAAGCTATTCTTTGATGTAGACGTTTGATTCTCGAGTTCTTCTAATTGATTCCTAGTTTGAATTTGATTTTCTAGTTTGGGGTAGATGGATGGAGGCTAGGCCAGTTTGTAGACGCATAGCATGACGGCTTCATATAATGAGTTCTAGGCTTGAGATTTGAGGTGGTTATATAGAAGTCTAGGTTTAATTCCAGGCTTTAGATTAGTCTAGGGGAATCAGAGCCATCAAATCAAAGAAATGTGTCATCCAGCCAACCAGAGCATGGCACATATGCCCTGATACCTCAGAAATCAGTCATTGGCCAATCAGAGGAGGCCACATCATCTCAGTGGTGTAAAAATTCGTCAAGGGAGCTGGATCTGGGAGGGGTCGACACCTATGTCGACTCCCCTATAGGGGGGTCGACACCTATGTCGACTCCCCTTGGGGGGGGTCGACACCCTTGAGCGGGATATTTCCCGCTCAGGAAGCTCTTACCAGATTTTGAAATCTGAACTGTTTTCTGATTTGATTTATTATTATATTTAATTATTGTTTAAACTTGAAAACTTCTGAACTCCATAACTTCTTTATATGGAGTACGATTCACGCAAACTCAGACTCTATCTTACGCAAAATTCCGAGACAAACGCAATGGCACAACCAGTTTCACTTAATTCTTCTTCTAAAAATTAATTGTTCTTAAATTTGTTAATTTTAATATTCAAAATTACGAGGTGCTAAATTCTCCCCTCCTTAAAGGATTTCGTCCCCGAAATCTCAAAGTCAAGAAGAATGTGTATCCTACTATCCAACATCCATCTAATCAACCATTCAATCACAGGCATCCATTGTCCTTAAAAAGATTCCTAATGCTTTATGAACATATGCAAGTGTGTGTATATGTCCTTATCTAATGCAAAATCAGGCGGTCTACTGATTCAGTTGACCTCCTTAATGCGAATTATGTCAGTGCCATGAGTCCATTATGTATGCAATTATTCCTAATCGTACCTTATAACCTCTACATGAGTGCACAATCATTCATACAAATGCAACATCCATATGATAACACATCAAGTTTCAATCCATATACAAATACATATATGCATATGCAATATGAAAGTGACTGAGCCGATCTAGTGCCTAATGTGTGTGTATATGCATCCACGAACAACCACTAGCAAACTCTTACATCCACTTGCATCCACCAAACATAACATGTCTCAAACACATGTTTACATCCATTGGCTTCTACCTAAGGATCGAGGATAGGACCGAGAGGATATACTTAAAAGATAAAGACTAGCATGCAAATAAGCTTTACAGAAAAGGAGAGATCAAGGATACACCATCAATAAGGTTATGATGCACGTATCTAGTCTTCAGCCTTTTAAGTCGCATCTTCCTGAGCTTCACCCCCATTGTGCTCTGACTGTCTTAACTCCACGATTATGTAGCTTCTTAATTTCTGTTTCCAAAGTTTGAGTTGGAACCCATTACACTATCGTCTCTCATTCCACCTCTTCTCCTTCTAGTATACTCGGGACTACAACTTCTGCTGTGTTATGCTAACTTTTCCTCAAAGGGTTTTCAAAATTCGTTAGAGGGTATTCCATGTGGAAGAACTATCTCTTGAAAATAAACAGATGTTAACCATGTTTCTAAGGTGATTAGAGGTCTCTTCTCTACTTAACTTATTTATTACGTCAACTATCTGAGAGCCTTTTCTTTGTGAAGTCCCTATTTGATCCAAAAGCATGGGTCTTACTCCTAGCGATGCCAACTACTAACTTTACCGAAGGTTTTAAAAACAAAGGTTGATGTGTATTCTGAACTTTTACTTTTCACATAAAGAGGATTTGAAGTCAACCTTTTTCATCTTAAGGCATCCGCTACGACCTTACCCTTCCTTTTCACATCAAAATGGCGCCTAGTCCCGTGCCGCATGCATCTGTGTATACCGCAAACCTTTTGCTACCGTAAGGTAAAATTAAAAACTAGGGCCATTGTAAGAGCCCTCTTCGATCGTTGGAAAGAGACATCACAATCAATATCCCGAGTAAAGGTTAGATTCTTCTTTTCTAATCCAGCAAGTGGGGCTAATACCTTCGCAAAGTTCTCAATGAACATCCTATATTAACCTGATAGTCCAAGAAAGCTTCTTACTTCTGTTGTATTCCTTGGCACCTTTCAGTCTTGCACTGCAACTACTTTTGTGGGATCTACTGCTATCCCTTCTTTGGATGCCACATGTCCTAGAAACCTTACTTCTTCTCTCCAAAAATGACATTTTGGAGAACTTCACCTTAAGTTGGTGAGCTCGAAGTGTATCCATGACTTCTCTTAAATGGAAAGCATGTTTTCCCTCATTCTTTGAGAAAGGCAAGATATCGTACACGAAGACTATTACAAACTTATTAAGGAACTCCCTAAACACCCTACTCATCAAGTCAACAAAATAAGCGGGTGCATTCGTCAAACTGAAAGGCATGACGAGCTACTCAAAGAAACCGTCAGGGGTCCTGAAAGCTGTCTTTTCTATATTGCCCTCAGCTTTTCTTAGCTGATGAAACCCTGTAGCCAAGTCTAGTTGGGAGAAAATAGAAGCACCTACAAGCTGGTCAAACAAATCATCAATTCTTGGAAATAGGTGCCTATTTTTCTTAGTCAGCTCGTTTAATTCTCTAAAATCCATGCACAAGCAAAGTGAACCATCCACTTTGGTTGCAAACATCACATGAGCACCCCATTTAAAAATACTTCACCAAATAAACCCCTTCTCAAGCAACTCTTTAACTTGCTTGCTGAGCCCTTCCTTTCCCTTGAATTCATGTGTCGTACAGGTAATGCAACTGGCTTTTCATTTTCAACTAGATATATGCAGAAGTCTATCTCGCGTTGTAGGGGACAAACCCCTAATCTAATCAAAAACATCTGCGTACTCTTGGACTACTCCAGTGGATCGCAAATCGTCGATAGATGCATTGAGTGATTCTAGGCAGCTAAGCCGAACCGATCCCTTAGGATCACACGAAATCTCGAGGGTATTCCCGCAGCAAGTCAAAATTCTAACTATCCTCCTTTCACAATTACTAGCTAACCAATCCATGCCTAGAATCAACCCATAGCCGATGAAACCAAAAACTCAATACTTGATATAGCTATTCTCAAATCATTGCAAGCCAAAGATAAATGAGCCGAACCACCAATTGGATTTGAGAGAATAATGGGATCTTCTACTATACAAGTTCTAAGGTGCATAGACTCAACTATGGAAGCAGATAGAAAAGAATGAGAAGCTCCAGAACCAAACAAAGTTCTAACAGGATGACTGAAAAGAAAAACTAATCTTTCAACAGAAACTTTCCTACCTCTCTTAGGTACACTAGCGGTGAGAGCATGCAATTGCCCTCTAGAAGATTATGTCCTTTGCCCCTTGACCTTGTCCTTCAGGCAATCCTTGATAAGATGCCCTGCTTCACCATACTGAAAACAACCACCTGTCTACTTCTTCTTCCTACAATTAAATGACCCACTATACCAATGAAAAAACACTTCTCCTTGTTGTGGGATCTATTATTTCTTCCACTCTTCTTGTATTCCAATCCCTTGTTTGCGATTCTTTCACTATGGCCTCTTTCTTTTCACCTTTCTCCTTCTGTGTGGATTAAGCCATATCAACAAGCTTCTTTTCCTTGGGCTTGTGCTCCTTAGCACAAACTCCCTTATTCTAATTCTTACCATCCTTGTGTAGCTTGTAGACTAGTTTCTCGAAACTACCTCCATCGCATGGCTACCTACAAAGCTTGAAAGAAGATTAGCTGCAGGTGAAACTACTACGGCTACAGATGGAGGTTGGGCACTACTTCACCCTCGTCATGTGTCGTATGCCTACTAAACTATGGCGAAAAGAAAGGAAGAAGAGATTCAAATATAAAATCAAAAGATAATGCTCATGGCTTTGGGTAATATGCCCTTTAAAAACAATACTTTTCTCTTGGAAAACGCCTCTTTAAAATATGCTTTTGAAAAATCTTTTATCTGTTCTGGTAACCTTCAGCTCTGATACCACGTGTAACACCACACCTTCGTTAAGGTCACTCACAAAGGGAATGCATTAACTTCAGTGGAGCGTCATAAGTGTATAGAACAGATAAATTACAGAATAGACAATTCAAACAGCGGAAAATGAACAATACTTTACTTTATTGATAAAACAGCAGCTTGGTAAAACAAATTGTGCAAAGATTGTGTTCCAAACCAAAACACCCTTACCCATTACTACAAAGCATCTGTCTTGTTCAACAAAATAAAGAAGCACAAAATGACAATGATATTCCCCAATAAAGCATGAGCCAGCCATAGCAGTGGAAAAGAGAGTCCAAAGCAATACATCGACTATCCTCGAGCTTGGAAAGAAAACTGAGCTAAGTGGTAATATTTCCTCCCTGTCAAACTGAGGGGGTGGGGGACGGAAGAAAAGAAGGCAAAAGAAAACGGGTCAGACATAAGTCTGGTAAGTCCAGTGATTATTTACATGTAAACAAGTAAAAGGATCATGACATAAATAAACTGAATACCAGACATAACCCTGATGATAAGCATAACATGACAACAAATGATGATTGTTAGATATGAAAAGGTACACAAGATGAACAGGATATGATGATTGCGCTCCTGTATTAAGATATTTCCTACACTGTTTACTATGACACCTTGGTTAAGAGAGTAACTCCCTAAGTATCAACCCCGAAGACCGAAATCAACAGCATATTGACCCCCAAGGAATTACCCAACTCATCCAACCTTATGTTACCGCAATATTACAAGATTACACCGCACCATTTGATATGACAAGGCAAGATACACTGAATGCGCTTTGGTTCTTTCTCTGATTTCTTTTCTCTAAACCAACCAACTAGAATTTTGACTAGCATCTTTTATGAAATGATCTATATCCCCCACTAGTGTCGCAACTAGTATCATGTGAAAAGGATATGTATCCCCTACTATTGTCCCAACTAGTATCCTACGTTATATAATAGGGTGATCTGAACCCTGCAATTGTGGTAGCCTTCAAGTGTACATCTAGTATGCGGATCTTACCTCAATCAGCCCAATTTCCATGAAGATGTTAGATGTACCCTTACTACCCTATCGATTCGGCTCCCTACTTGTATTAATTTTTCTTGTGTCTGTGTCAATCGGCCCTCTCTTGCATGTAGACACCCTGTGCTAGTCCCACCATAAGGTGTATCAATCCCTATGATAGTGACCCGACACGATTCAAGATGCATAGTGTACACTACTGATGCCCAGTGCCTGCTTTACCACTTCGGAATATGTGCATGCTCATACTCCGTCGGAACTACACTGTTGCACCCTTTACCGCTATTTTGACCGCTTATAATCAGCCCAGTAATCGAGCCCCACCCTTCCTAGTTTCAGGATACCATGATACATCTATGTGGGTTACTGCTGAAATGGGTCCCCATTACTAGGGTTTCCTAGGGTCTATTCGTGAGCCCCCCAAATTCGTTAAGTGTTATCCATCCATTCAAGTTAACTTAACCCATCCACATGTTACACCAAGTTGGTTAAGTGTTTCTTATTAACTTAACCCTTCTCATTCATCATGATGTAATTGGTTAAGTGTTTCCCCTTAGCTTAACCCCATTCGTTCATCATGTTATATTGGTCAAGTGTTTCCCATTTACTTAACCCCACTCGTTCATCATGTTATATTGGTTAAGTGTCATCAATCCAGTCGAGTTAACTTAACCCACCCACTTTTCATGTTACATTGGTTAAGTGTTGCCCTCTTGTGTTAACTTAACCCAACCATTCTTAGCCTGTCTATTTCTTAGCTTTAATTCATTCATTAAAGCACCAACCTCTCATATTAGATCTACATTGTTGTGGTCGCTGGATGTGCCAGGCGGCACATCGTAACTCAATCTAACATCGGGTTTTTGGGCTTAATGCGCTAACCTTTCACATTAGATCTATATTGTTACAGTTGCTGGATGTGTCGAGCGGTTGCGGGCAGTCTTACACCGTAAATCAATCTAACCTCAGGTTTTGGGGCTTAATGCGCTAACCTCTCACATTTTTAGGCATATTCATTTTTTAATAAATTTACATGTTTACAATTTATGTTCATATGTAAATTATCCACAAGTGTTATCAAATCAAGTCATGCCCCATTTACCCTCTAAATTATGTCCATAATTCTAGGTATACAAATTCTACCATTTCATGCTACTAATCATTTACATGATTATGAGCCAATCTATGCCAATAGCATGTAGTTTAATATTTTTCCCCAACGTCTCCCCCGTTATTCGTTCGCATAATTCACGTAGAACATTAGGCTCGTAAATTAGCATAACTTATAAACAAAAGGGAAAAGAAAAGGGACATGTAACATTCCAACAGGCCTAAACAATATAGATCAACATGCGTAGTATAAATTTGGGATAGAATGATATAAACTTAATTAAGCACATGAACATGATCTTACATTTAAATTAGATCCAATTAACAAGCGAACTAGCGTAGATCTAATTGTATAAGCATGAACTTATATAGATATTAAACATGGGTACTAGCTTGGATCTAAACATGTAAGCATGTATGAACATAACTTATCATGAAATTTGCATACACAACATGGTAGATTCAATTGTGTTAGTCCAATAGTCTCATAGGCATAGGATGTACAACATGATAAATCAATCACAACTATTCCATAGGCATGATAGGTTTCATTTTGTCAATCCAACAGTCTTATAGGCATGTTAGGTTTCATTATGTCAATCACAATAGTCTCATAGGCACGATATGTGTCATTACATCAATCACAATAGTCTCATAGGTGTAGGCAACTCAGAATTGACAAAAGGGTAGGCACGAATAGAATTAGGCATAGTTATAGATCCATTTATTACAGTTGTGATTTCTTATTAGGTCTTCACATCTAAACAATAACTGTACTTACAGAAAAAGGATGAATCTTGAATTCTGGGATCTGATTTCTAAGTTTGAAAAGCTATCCTTTGATGTAAACGTTTGATTCTCTAGTTCTTCTAATTGATTCCTAGTTTGAATTTGATTCTCTAGTTCGGGGTAGATGGATGGAGGCTAGGACAGTTTGTAGATGAACAGCATGACGGCTTCATAGAATGAGTTCTAGGCTTGGGGTGATTATATAGAAGTCTGGGTTTAATACTAGCCTTTAGTTTAGTCTAGGGAAATCAGAGCCATCAAATCAAAGAGATGTGTCATCCCGCCAACCGTAGCATGACACATATGCCCTAATACCTCAAAAATCAGTCATTGGCCAACCAGAGAAGGCCAAATCATCTCAGAGCTGTAAAAATTTGTCATAGGAGCTGGATCTGGAGGGGTCGACTCCCTACAAGGGGTCGACACCTATGTCGACTCCCCTTGGGGGGTCGATACCCTTGAGCGGGAAATTTCTCACTTAGGCTGCTCTTGCTAGATTTTGAAATTTGAACTGTTTTCTAATTTGATTTATTATTATATTTAATTACTGTTTAAACTTGAAAACTTATGAACTCGATACAGAGTCCGATTCACGCAAACTCGGACTCTATCTCACGTAGAATTCTGAGATGAACGCAATGGCGCAACCCATTTCACTTAATTCTTCTTCTAAAAATTAAGTGTTCTTAAATTTGTTAATTTTAATATTCAAAATTACGGGGTGTTACAATATGCACATTATTGATATGCTGTTGGATCTCTCGAGTAGTCGGATGCTTCACTCTATTTATTCTATCATCTTCAACAATACATGAAACAAGTTCATCAACATTTCCCAAAGCTTTATTTCTAGAAAAACCAATCAAATCTACAAGCATTTAGAATTGATCCAAGTGTTGAACCAAAGAGGTGTCGAAGCACCTAAATGTAAAATTTTGTTAAACATTTGCTTACCAGAAGTTCTCAACCTCAAAATTGCCTTCTATGTACTTGATGCATTATTGGCAATATCATGCTCCAAAACTTTTTCCAGTGCAATACTTCGAATCCATCAATTTACTCCATAAGGAAGATGAAGCTAAAAACCTCCACATAAGCTTAATATATGCATATTTTTTCAAATTAGAAAATAACTTTAACCCAATTCCTCCTTCATTTGCAGGCAAGCACATGTTCCTCTAACTAATCTTATGAGGTGATCCTCCCCAAAAAAATTAGCACACATACTATTAATTTTGTCAAGTACATGCTCAGGCAATTGGTGCACAAATAACCAGTATAAGATAGTGGAAGTAACCACAGATAAGATAAGCGCAGCTCTACCCGCAAAACTGAGGAATTTAACATCCCATGACTGTAATTTACTCTACACTCTATGAAGAAGGCTTTGACAATCATGATAATGGATATAATTTGAAGACATTGGAACACAAAGATACTTAACAGGCAATTGATATAACTGAAAACCAAGAATCTCCAATATTTCACCAGTATTTCTCGCAATGAATTGAAATATACTTTAGTTTTCATTTCATTCACAGTTAATCCACTATACTTCTCAAGCTTGTTTAAAGAAGACTTCAAAGTATTTTCACAAATAGTGTAATTTCTCCCAAACACCATGAGATCATCCACGTACAAAAGGTGTGTCACAACTGGCTCATTCTTATGCACAAGAAAAAATATCTATGTTGCAAAGTCTCCACATTCATGCGATAAGAAAAATATTCCATGGCCAAAGAAAACAAATAAGGGGATAAAGGATCTCCTTGACGTATACCCTAATTTGATGATATAAATCCTCTCGGCACTCCTTGAATTATAATTGAAAATGTAGGTGTGGTAATACATTCATAAATCATGTTTAGAAAATGCATAGGAAAGCCCATTTTCCTCATTATATGACATATAAATTGTCTAGAAATCTTGTCATAAGCCTTATGGAGATCCACTTTAACACACATTTTATTTACCCCTGGTTTCAAGAAATCCCTCAACAACTCATGAGCCATCAAAATATTGTCACCAATATAACGAGATGGAATAAATGCACATTGGTTTGGGGAAATCAAATATGGTAAATACTACTTCATTCTATTAGACAAAATTTTACTAAATTTTTTATAGTATAGATTGCAACATGAAATTAGCATGTAATGTGATATTTCAGAGGGTATTTCTATTTTAGGTATTAAAGTCACAAAAGTATGATTTATACCTTTTGGAAGTTTTCCAGATTCAAATATGTCTTGCATTGCAGCTACCGAATCTGCTTTACTATCCTCCCAATGCACTTTAAAAAAAATTGAATTAAAACAACATCTGGCCCAGGGCTTGTATCTTCATGAATAGCTTCAACTTCCTTTTTAACCTCTTCCGCGGAAATAGGTTGGAGCAACGACTGTTTACCATGATCATTTATAATGGATACAGATTGGAAATCAGGAAATTCAGTAATTACTTCACCATTAAATAACTCATTATAGTATGACATTGCTTCATTTGATACTTCCTCTGGTTTAAAAAGCAATTCCCCTTTAGCATTTAACAAATCCTTCAAATGATTTGTGTACTTCCTTGCTTATATCGTCGAATGAAAAAAACTAGAGTTGGTATCCCCATCTTGTAGCCTGTAACAACCCGGAATTTCTGAACCAATTTAAATTTTTTAATTTAGCTATTTTAACAAATTTTGAATATTTAAAATGATTTATTTTAAATAATAATGATTTAAAAATTTATTTAAATAAAGATTGAACATATAAATTTATTTTAATAATAAAAAGAGTTTGAAATGGCGCAATAGTTTGAAAATTTGATTTAAAATTTCAAATGAATGTACATAATTCAAAATAAATCGGATTTCAGTAAAACCAGAAACATTTGAATATATTTAATTATATCTTTCTAACGAATGTGAAAGATCCAAATTTCATAACGAGAATTGAATGTAATGTCCAATTTAAAATTTAAAATAGTCGCTACGGAATTTAATGTAATATATAACCCTTAAAAATAGCTATTTTGCAAACGCCCTCCATTTTCGACGAAACCACTTTTTTGGATCCGGAATGTCAAATTATTACTAGGTTTTAAACTCCATAATTTTTGGAATCAAGATGTGAGCGTAGTAAATTTAAACGTGTTTTGATAGTTTCAGTTCGAATTGGATCGACCAGAAAATGGCCATTTTTCAAATGGTCTCCAAATTCGACGAAATTAGTTATGTTAGGACTGTATCATCAAAACATAGCTAGATTTATTTTTCTGGAATTTTTGGAGTCAGTATGTGGCCATGATAAATTAAAATGTACATTTAAATTCAATATATACTATAATTTTAATAGAAACTAATTAAAACAGCCGAATTAGCTCACGAAACATGTCCCATTGTGTTCGGAATGGGGATATTTAGCTAGTGGCGACAGTCATTGGGTTTAATTTGGAGTTCGGATGAAAAAGAACCAATTAGTGAACTAAATATTATTAAAAATATTATATATAAATAAGCATTTTCTCTAAACCTAGGTCATAACGTGAAACCCGTCGCCATACCCATTTCGTTGGCCAATCCCAATCAAGATTTCGCAGCTAATTCTCCCTTAATCCACACAATGTTTTCGAAAGCTCCTTCGGCAAAATGAAGAGCATCACAAGTTCTATTATATCAACGGTCAAGATTTGGATTAACGATGTATAATTCAAGAATTTTGGGCTTGAAGCACTTATTGTCGCACTCGATTTGTGGCCAACTGGGAGTTGTGAGCTTCCCTAGACAACGGGCGGTGGTGGGCGAGCTTGCGCCGCTTCAGATGACACCTGGCGATCGTACTCTCGTGGTGCGATTCTCAGTGCACGTGAGGGATTTGAGGATGACAGGGTGCGGATTTTGGACCTAGAGTATATGATTGGGGAAGACGATGTTAATCGACCAATTAGGATTAGACTAAGTGATATAAGTAATTAATTATATTAGTGATCATTTATTTTGTAACAAACTTGTATGGTTAATAACTTTTGCTAACGACAACAGAATTCGCTGATTCAAAATGCGTTGGACTCGCATTAACGAGAGCTACGACATGAAACTGACCAGAACAAAAATGAGGCCAGTTAGAATTTGAAGCAAGTTCAAATCAAAACAGTACTGAATTCAAAAATAAAAGAATGGCAGAGTGGAAACCAATGTGAGAACTCTCTCACTCAAATTACTTTACAGTTACTATATAATAGGTTGTAGATGGGGCTTAATAGCTCTTGATACTATTTTTAGTACAAAACATGGATGATTTTTGTGATATGTGTGTTGAACAAAAATACATATATGCGTTATGAAATTATATATATACGTTTTGAAAGAAATATATATGCGTTGTAAAATAAAATATGCATTGTATGAAATATATATGCATCGTATAAAATATTGGATTGTTAAAAATATTATTTTTGACATATAAATGAAGTGATAAAATGGTCATGTGAAGAAATAAATTATTGTTCGCTAAAAATATTATTTTTAGCTTAAATATGAAATATATAAAATGGTCATGCTATAAAATAATTTTGGATCGTTAAAAATATAATTTTTAAATGTATATGTGTGATATATAAAATTATACTATATTGAAATAAATATTAATTAGTTAAAAATATGATTTTTACGTTTATATGGAATGTATGAAATTGTCATATAATCGAATAACAACTGGATTGTTAAAAATATAATTTTTAACATATACATGTATTATATAAAATTGTCACGTTATGAAATATTCAATTTTGATTTAAAATTAAAATGGAAGTTCGAATCATTTTAAAACGAATTCATAAATGATTTATAAAATACGTTTTAAATGGAAATCGACCTATATATATTATATATATAATGGCTTGAATAGAATGCGCCGCACAGCGATCGTTCGCGAATTTCGACCATTAACTTCAAACGGACGTAATGGGAGATTCGATCGTCTGACTCTGCTAAAACCGAAACCGTTGGGTTCATATTGGAATGATCTTTCCAATGAATATAAGAGATTTAAATTTGAATAGTTTGATTTCGAATTATGTTCAAATTATTTTTGGAAAAGGTCGCTATGGATGTAGTTCGATGACTATATATGAAAATCGACTGAAAAGGACTTAATAAAATTATTAAAAATATGGAAAAAGTGTGTAAAATCATAATAAATGATTTGAAAAGATTTTGGATGAAAAATTGCAAGTTTTGAGAAGATAAAAATATATTTTTATCGAAATGGACTAGTTATTAACTAGAATAATAATCCAATGTTTTTAAATAAATAAATTGGATTTGAAATGGTTTTAATATAACCAAAAATTTACAACGTATGAATTGGAATGGAAATAATCTTTGGAATATTTCGATATTGGATTCCGTGATTATATGGATATTGTTGAGGAATTTGGAAGACACAGATATCGTTATTCCCAATACGATATCCAATGGTTTCAGAATTTGATACTGAATATAAGCCAATATAATTTCTATTTAGAGCCTTGTATTTAATATCGAATTGGATTTTGGGCTTGTCGTGAACTATGTTTTAAATAACATGAGTTATTTAACCCGATTAACAGTGAAGTTAAGATTCGGAATTTATAATTTTTTTAATTAAGATTAATGCAGAATTATCCAAAGTAAAGTTTTCTAATTTAAAATATTAAATTGGAATCGAATGGAATTCGATTTGGTAATAATCGATAAGAGCTTCTATCAAGGAAGACCGTTACTATATATGGAATTTAAAAGGCCTTGCCATTATTCCATTTATAGTAGTGATTTGGTATGGAAATTTAAATCGATTATATACTGTTATGTTTTCCATGAAGATTCCAATTTGAATGGAAGATGATTTTGGGTTTATCGTGGACTTTGTTTTAAAGGACATTGATTCTTTAACCCGAGGTAAAGAGAAGATTAATTTCTTAAAGTTGAACAATCATTAAGTAATGATTTTAGAGAATAAAATGAAGAAGAGTTTTAATAAATCTTTAATTAGATTTGGAATGAATGAACGGTTATTAAATTTACCAAAACATGAGATGTGATATAAACCAAATATACTTAGTTGTTGATATTCATTGTTATGATTGATTGATTGTTTGGATTGTGCTTAACCAGTTTATGAGCAAATATGCCTTTACATTTAGCATTGAGTTCGGTAGAGATATTTGTATGCTAACATCTTGTGAAACACTTCATGATTTGAAAATGAGATATGTAGCGATGTCGTTGAGTTCATTTCAAATTTAATGAATGATTTTGAAATGATATTTTTCTTAAGTGAAAAGAAATGTCTTCCTGATTTTGGATAGCGAATATTTTATAAAATGTTTTATAAAACAGAAAGGATTTCAAGGGCTAAACCCGATGATTTTGAAATGATTTAAAGTGTATTATGGTTCATAACGTATCCGATTAGTTGCTATTGATAACGTATCTGTTTGGTGGCGGAGAATTTATTCTCTTGTTTAACACCCTTCTTTGAGACGTACGAGCTCAAAGGTTATGTGATTAATATTGACTGATCATATGTGTGAATTGTTGATGTGAAGTACTATAATTTGGAAGTACTTGTGATTATTATGTTGTGAAATGATTTTCCTTGATCCGGGATATGAAATAATTTAGTATGTGGCTAAAGATTCGGGTAACCCATGTGACTAAAAGTATGGGTGTTATAGCTTTAAATGGCTTCGGGCAGTGTATGCTTTCATGCATGGGAGATGCATCATCAGTGTAGCCTGCTCCATTGTGGGAGGTGCACATTTATATATGAGTCTCTTAGGCGCTGTAACGTCCCTCCATTTTTGACTGCTTCAAATTGGCAATTAAACCCATTTAAATTGATCAAATCGACGGTTCGTTATTCAGTTTACCGAGTTTAAAACAGAATCAACAAAGACAAATCACAGAATAAATAAATAACATAGTATTGAACAGCAAAAATAACCTTTATATAAAATCAGAAATTTTGATACAAGAATTTTACACATAGCAAAAAATAAATTACAGTTTGAATACAGAAAAATATTTACTGTTTAAGAATTCAGAGTGCGCCGTCTTTGGAATCCACAACTTCATCAATCTTCGAATCCTAAGTTGTAGTCTTTAAATCTGAATTGCTCGGGTCTGACCCGAGCATTCCATGCAAAAACATAGAACACTCGAGTCAGGATTAATCATAGTTCAAGTAAACGATTTCAACAAAGCTCTAAATATAATAATTAACGCTCATATTAGTCATACACCTAAATACAGTTGTGCAGTAGTCGTAATATATCAATTTATATAAGTCCGGACAGTGATCACAGGAGCCTGAATATACATACATGCACAAGTACATGTGTGCACTGCCTCGACATCCCAGAAATCAGCAATAACAAATGCAACCCAAGGTTTTGCGGTAAGGTAGAATACATATGGCCAGTAACACGTCGAGATTATAGAAACAAAACATGCATTATTGCACCAAACCAGCAACAAGTCAGGAAAAGGTTTATGGTAAGCTTAAAAAAAATCAAGGCACCAGAGAAGTGTATATATATTAGTTCGGCCTAGATGAGCATGACAAAAAGGGCAACCATACTGAGACTAAAAATTCCATTTAAAATATTATGAGTCATACTGCACTGTCATATTGTGACACAACTACATATCCATACTTAAAACGGGGCTGCATGCTTCCAGGGTACAAATAATATCCATGATTATATATATAGTTATTTCAAAAATCCGCAGTTAGCTAGAAACCAAACTATGATTAGTGCAAAAACGGTGTACAATATACAGTTCCTTCTTTTATATTTTTTTTTTCTTCTTTTGGTTTATAAAACACATACAAATATCATGGGAACACAAGCATGCCCAAGAAGCATCATGTGAATATAAGCAGGGTGCAATCTAAATAATCTTGTGTATGGACAGTCAAGATAGTGCATATATATACTGACATAATAGTAATATTTGATTCCCTAGCATCATACGTTGAATGTCCTCAATATTGCAATTTCACTTTCTTTTTCTTTCTTTCAGGTCTTACAAGGGAGAACAAGTAAGAAATGAGGTGTAACATATTTTTATTCCAAAACACATATTCCATTTTGTTACCACATATGTTCAGACTTTAGAAATTTTCAAATAAGGTGCATGCCAATCATACATGTTCTCCATTTTTACATTACACAATAGTGCTAAGTTGGCTAGCATGCATGCAAGTGTATACATGTATCAGGTAAAGGAAATCAAGGTAGCACCAAGCCAACCCTCCTAGTCTTGTATTTAAAAGTTAATATAAGTTTTGGTTAAACAAGGTAGAGTGACATATGTGGACATAAATGAGGACAAACCCCATTACTACACTGCAACAGATTGTGATTCAATGCAAGAGAACACCAGTGTGTAGACGGCATACGTATGACAACAAATGCATGACACAGGATAAAAAAATTACTGAGCATATAACTAATTGTTCTTTGGTTTTCGAAACAGAGAAAACAGTGTAGGTATCCAAGGCAATTCAGTGTTCCTTTTTCAAAACTTGACATGGAAGACACACAGGTAGAACGTAAGTTTAAATAACCAAGGATGTATTGAAGTATACCACAACGGGTCATGACAATATCAAGAACTTGATAACAACTGTGTCAATACTTAACAGTGCTCATGGGACTCGATAACAGATGTGTTAATACTTAACAGTGTACACGAAAACTGGCTTCTTTATAAAGTCTACGAAGTTATCTTTGTTGTATCTTTACAATATTAGATACATACACTATAGCACAACAGTATATGCATTTTATAAAGTAGTATATACAACATACAAAACAATATATATATATCAAAATTTTATTATAACTTTTAAAACTTTATACATAACATGAATACCATGACTTTTAAAATTTTATCTATATAGTAACCATATGAACCATTTCTTTTTAATGCTTGAACCAGCACGCCATGGGTCCGTATCATCAACGAATCAACGATCCCATGTATCGACTTGGTATTACAGTGGTATTCAGTCCAATGGTATATGAATTCTAGGTCTCAAAATGTAACAAGGTCATGTTCCAAATTTAAATCAGGTTATGGAAAATTTGGTGTCCAAATTTATGAGAATCCAGGTTCAGTAATAAGGGTACCATGACATGATTCCATGCCAATAGTTCAGATAGTAATCACACACTCGTAGCTATTTTATAAAATGAGATAAAGGACCCTGGACTAAAAAGTGCAGTGTTCTTAGTTGTAAGTAAGTCTTTAACATTTAAATTGAGATTTCAACTTACCGATAGTCCCATTTAAAAATAAGCTCTCTCATAAAACCAATATTTTTGTTCATTTTATACTAGTTTTACAAGGCATAACACGAATTTATGCTCGTAGAAGTGCTAGGCATAGAGTTTCAATGCAGATAAAATACCATTGTTTTGGTTGCCGAATACATAAAGTACACAGAATTTTAGATTGTGTTAGAAATATCAAATTACACTAGTGTCGATAGGTTACAGTTCCTGGCATATCAGAAAGCATCATGATATATCAACTACCTCACTTGTCTATATGCATCAATCAACGCAACTATATCTTATATCCAAAATTCCATGCATGCCTATACAGTTCATGTTTCCAAGGTGGTTATATAAGCTAGAATGTTGTCCAGTTTGCAAGACAAACAAGATCAGGTAAATTTATGTTTTACAGTGCATATATCATTCAAGTTAGATAAACTATGTAAACGAGTGACAAGACTGGTGTATATTAAGCGTGTTCTCGGTCTAGAGTCCATTCGTTGACCATATATATTTGTATATGTATGTACTAGTAAACACACACATGTATATATATGAATATATGTACATCTCCAGTCCTAGGTATATGTATATTTAGTTTGTTGTTCAGTATTGGGCAATTGCTAGATCCCAGTGCATACGAAAATCATGGTGTGCTGTGTGTAAATTTATACGGAAAACCAGGTTAGGGCAACGCATATCCATTTCAGCAGTGAGAGGAAAAGCCAACAATCACACAAGAAAATTCAAATCCAGGTTATAATTTTTTATTAAATCCTTATTGAAATCAAATTACTTGAAACTATATTTAATCGTGCGTGAATACTCACTTTAAAACTGCACAGCAGGGTGCGAGCTTCGGATTCGGTGTTGGAGTCCATCAAAAAGGTAGTGACTTGCGGTGTCCAACGATGGCGTAAATAGCGAACTTAAATGGTGTAGATGGAGTTGGACCAGCTGAGATTCGAAGAGGCCGCTCGATTGATGGCGACGGCGCGTTGGTGTTGGGATGAGCACCGATCGATGTTGGTGGGGAGAACTGCAGAACATGGTGGTGGATTTCTACTTCAATTTGCCAGAGGAAGGAGCAACGACCGATTTGATGGTCTTGATTTGGGATGGACGACGTTTAAAATTGAAAATCTGGAAATAGGAATGAATTTTATTTTGGAGAAGGCCATGATTTGAGGAGCAAACTCTTTTTTTTGGAATTGGGGAAAACTGATTTCTGCTGAAGGAAAGGAGACAATGCATGTGATTTATAGAAGGAAAATTTTAGGATAAGAACAACGTCGCTTTAATAGCTTATAGAATAGCCACGATTACCAAAAAGTAGGTTGGTGGAAAATTATATGGGGAAGGTAATTTTTACGCTTAATTAAATATTAAATTCCACCCCGAATACACTAGAACACTCCAAATTCGTACCGCCACCACGATTTCCAAACGTGACAAAAATGTACGCACTGTCATAATTCAACATTCTGATTTCAATAAAATTAATTTAATTGTGATCCGACTCTATTTGTGTACCATGATATTTTATTTTTATATTATTTGTTATTTGTTCCTACAAAAATTCCGTTCGATTCCAAATTTGAACGTTAACTTTTTTTATTTCTCTACACATTTCCAAGCCAATCTCCATATATACCGACGAATAAAATATCTAATTTATTTATTGCTAATAACATTAAGTATTATTTTTAATTCAACCATTTTTATTTTTCAATTGAATTTCAAATCCAAATCAAATACCCAACCAAATTAGATTCAAATAAATTTGATCTTCACAAACCATTTTGAATTAAATCCAATTCGTACACAAAAAATGTATTTGATTTTAAATTTCTAATCCATACATCAATATGAAATTGAATATTCAAAATTAATCTTTAGTTGATTAAATTTTCTAATTGTCGAAATTCTGGGACGTTACAATCTTCCCCCCTTTAAAACTTTTCGTCCCCGAGAAGGATCGATCGTTAGAGTTATGCCACTGTATATTTCAATATTCGTATTTGTGTGAAGTTTTCCCCCAACTAATCTTAAATATAGATATTTAAGTTATCCATTATATCTAGACAACTCGAAAATCAGATTTTTCTTCTTATAGTCAAAGATCAATTTTGATCAAACACGATTTTCTTCATTTTCTAAATCGGGTTTTATTTATTTTCCTGCTTTTAAAACAATTTTCAATTTCCTTATACCAATATTTCTATCTCAAATTGTTTTAAGATATTCCCCAATCTCTGATTATCTCTAGTATTCTACGAAATTTAAATCGTATAATTTCTTCCAAAAACAACCTCTTTCTAAATTTCAATTTCTGCATAAATTTAATTTATGCATCCCAAACCATTGCAAATTTATTAATAACCCCCATCTGTCAATGTTATACTCATCCATCATTTCATTTATTCCATGTTCAACCCAGTCTTCTTACATTCAATCCATTCCGTTTTTCCCAACACTCATCGAAGAGTGTAAATAACATCCCCTCTTCAAGTTATAAATTGTGGACTTGAAATTTTCCAAATCTAAAATCCTTTAAAAAAACGTATGCAGAAAATATTTGTATTGTTACTTCAAAGCTATGAAATTGAAAATACTTCGAAATTCTTCTTCTTAATTTATTATGTTTGATACATTTTAATTTCAAAATATTGATTTGAAAATATTTTGATAACTCGAAGTTTGACAAGTTTATTGTCGTTCTCATAGATGTAAGGCATACGCTGGCCAGACGCATGACTAGAACCTGCAAGTACTAAATATCCTTGCTTCAACTCCAAGTAAAAAATATTTCAAAAATTCTTTTAAAAACAGATACGGAAAGTACCAATGTGATATTGATATGTTGATTGTTCATGAATCACAGATACACAATGGTTTCGTCTGGATCCCCCAGAAAACATCTATATTCGTAGGAAATCACTTCCGTGTGAATTTCGTCATGGATAGATCAACGGAAGATATTTTAGAATCAAAGAAAATATGAGGTTATTGAGTGTTAACAGCTCTATCTCAGGGTCACGAAATAAAATTATCAAATTACGAAGATAAATCAAGTCATGAGGATCAATCAAGTCACAAGGACATATCCAATCACGAAGACAAATCCATTCACGAAGACCAGTGATGCATCAAACAGGTGGCTCCACATCACTAAGATATCTCAACATCGCATGGCTCCATTCTACCTTTAGTAACTCTAATGGTTACATCTCTTTCACTTGTAGATATACCATGGGGACTGCAGGTATACAATGGTTACTCTTGATTCCCTCAGGAAACATCCATACCCGTAAGCTATCACAGCTCTGCGGATTACGCCCTTATCACAACTGTAGATCACACCAGATACAATGGTTACGCTTGGTTCTCCCAAGAAACATCTGTCCACCGTAGGCCATCTACAGCCCTGCGAATTACGCTACACGGTCGTGTTCTTTCTGACAACTCGAGTTTTATGTCCGGACAACCTACTACCACCAGCAGAAAATCTCATTAAGCTCGAAATTAAGAGGAGAAGGAAGGTATTTTCCTTATTTTTCTTTGAAAACGTATAACACTATATACATAAAGTACTTTATTTCATACACCTCATAAATTATGCGCACGATTTTTCCAATCATATTTTCAAATATCTCATTCATATAATTCCATTAACTTCCCATCAGTAGTTTCAAATTCACTTTATTCTTATATAATTTTCCATATAAATTCCGGAAACTTCTATACCCACTATCCAGAATCAATTATTCTCAAATTCCATTCCAATTTCAAAATTTTGGATTTGATCTCTTAATTAATTCAGATATTCAACACTTTTCCAAACTCGATTCTATCGGTTATAAACAAATTTCCTTCCCAATTTCCAATCATTAAGTTCATCACTTTATTCAAATATTTATATTCTCAAAATTTCGGCATTTTTCTTCATATCGCAAATTTCTTTTTCACGCTCCTCCACATTCACATCTTTCGACCGTAAATTAGCTAGCGAACAACTTCCTAAGTATCAATCCCGAAGGACGAAACCAACATCAGATCAACACTTAGAAATTATGCAATGAAAGTAAACTCTAGTCAACTTCTAATTTCCTTACCTCTATTTTTAATTTCTGTAACACCCCACACCCGCTAAGGTCACTCACAAAGGGAATGCCTTAGCTTCGGTGGAGTATTTAAGTGAATATAGAACTGAAAAATTACAACAAGACAGATATAAGTAATACTTGAAATTTAAAACATCATTTCATTGCAGCAGAAGGTAAACATGTTTGGTTACATCTCAAAAACCAACAAGAGTCAAGTACAAAATATCCATCTCGTTAAAACATAAGTACATAATCCCACTACATACTAATAGCCATAATAGAAAAGATAACCGAGCTTTTCTTCAAGAGTCCAAGCTCCAAAAGATAGATAAAGCAATCTGATCAAAGCCCACTAGTGCTAGGCCCACTCTGAGAACCTGAGGGTTGGGGAAAAAGATAAAAACAACGGGGTCAGACATAAGTCTGAGTGAGCCCTATAACCTTAACAATACAATCATTAAAGTAATTAGGGTATGATATAAACCTGGTACGGTACGACTGGGGATAAATGACTACACTAAGTAGTCAACTAGACTTAGGATAAACTAAGATAACGGTAAAGACACGCCTATCCACCCAAGGATAAATACTACACTGCACCACACTAGATCTACCCACCCAAGGGTAATTCCTACACTGCACCACACTAGATCTACCCACCCAAGGGTAATTCCTACTTAAAGGTTGATCCCACTAAGTGTACTTAGTAATTTTTAATAATAGTTTCGTGTACCCCTAGCTGACTACATAGGTGTCGTCTGCCCCTATCTCCACTAGGTGTACCCACAACTTAGTAATTTTAATAATAGTCTCGTGTACCCCTAGCTGACTACATAGGTGCCGTCTGCCCCTATCTCCACTAGGTGTACCCACTACTCCCATTCGATCGGCTCCCTAACGTAGATACCCGTGCTGGCCCCACAGTGGGGTGTATCACTCCCCAAAGTGGCAACCCGGTAATCAACGGTGCACGGCTTATACCTACACGATGCAACAACGTCTTACCTACCAGCCCGGGTCCACACACGCATATGAAACCCATTGGACTTGCGTTGCCACCGCTAACCCGTTTTGGCCTCTTATAGTCAAGCCCAGTACGCGTGTCCCGTCCTCGACATGGGTCGAGCCCAATAAGATACATATGGGTTACTGGTTGAAATGGGCCTCCACAAGCTACCACCTAAGCTTGTCATTTGTTTCTAGTGCATCCCACTTAACTCTTTTTAATAATCATGTCCACTTACATGTTTAAAGTTTGGTTAAGTCATCTAATCATATATCAATTGCCACTCAAGGCACCCACTAGATTTCCCCATGGCACCCAAGGCACTTACTTGATTTCCACATGCCACCCAAGGCACTTACTTAACCCTTTAATCATGTTTAATTACATGTTCCCCTTTGGTTAAGTATTTTAATCTTATCTTCCATTGCCACCCAAGGCAACCACTAGACTTTCCCCATGCCACCCAAGGCACTTACTTAACCGTTTAATCATGTTTAATTACATGTTCCACTTTGATTAAGTATTTTAATCTTATCTTCCATTGCCACCCAAGGCAACCACTAGATTTTCCCGATGCCACCCAAGGCACTTACTTAACCCTTTAATCATGTTTAATTACATGTTCCACTTTGGTTAAGTATTCTAATCGTATTTTCTATTGCCACCCAAGGCAA
The DNA here is from genome assembly GCA_030737875.1 of Allium sativum. Classification (NCBI taxonomy): domain Eukaryota; kingdom Viridiplantae; phylum Streptophyta; class Magnoliopsida; order Asparagales; family Amaryllidaceae; genus Allium; species Allium sativum. The sequence goes on along the minus strand of CM060922.1, from coordinate 928,992,590 downwards.
CCACTAGATTTTTCCACATGCCACCCAAGGCACCCACTTAACCCCTCATGTCCCTCTACATGCTAATATGGTTAAGTGTTTCTTAATTGATTATGAACGTAACCGTTGTAAAGACCTCTCACATTAGACTATCTTTTATGGCAGCTGGATTTGCCGGTCGGGTCCGGGCAGCCTTACGCCATAACCGAGTCTAACCTCGTGTCTATACACTTGTCACGTATTTAGTTTGTGCCTAAGACCTCTCACATTGGGCCAATCATTTGTAGCCGTTGGATTTGCCGGTCGGTTCCGGGCAGTCTTACGCTACAAAAGGGTCCAACCTCGTGTCTTAGTCGATTAATTACACCTAATTAATCACCCCCATATTTCGAATTAATTTTCCCTAATTAATTCCAATTTTGACGATGTACATAATTGACTCAATTATGTCCATCCTCTTTATGGTATGCATAATCATACCAACTTCACACCATTTCATTAACATGTATATTAACCCCATCGTTCCCCACGTAATTCGCCAACATGACATAAAAGGGAAGATTCATCACAAATACAATGGGTTCAACTTGCATAACATTAACATCAACATGGGTTTAAAGGTGTCAACATGCATATAGCGTCAACCCAACTAGCATAAATAATCAACCCAAACTTGCATGAATCACATATGTCATAAAGAGGTTAACTTGCATAAGTTTCTTATGTCATTCAAAGGGGTAAACTTGCATATGTATGTATGACATACAAAGGGGTTAACTTGCATATGTATGCATATCATACTATGGTGTAAACTTGCACATGTTACTTGCATATAATCAAACGCCATACTTGCATAACATGTCATATGTGAACTTGCATATAATCATACACCAATCTTGAATACAAATCATATATGAACTTGCATATAATCATACACCAAACTTGCATAATCATGGTGTCATAATGGATCAATGTTTATCATAGCAACTAGCATCATGAACATATAGCCTAACACTTGCATAACTTGCATAACATCGTGATCATGTAGCATATAACTTGCATAACTTGCATAACATCATGAACATGTAGCATATGACTTGCATAACTTGCATAACATCATGATCTCATAGCATTTGATTTGCATAACTTGCATAACATCATGATCATGTAGCATATAACTTGCATAACTTGCATAACATCATGAACATGTAGCATATGACTTGCATAACTTGCATAACATCATGATCACATAGCATTTGACTTGCATAACATCATGAACACATAACACATAACTTGCATAACATCACAAACACATAGCATATGATAACATAATCTTGCATTGATCCACATTCATAGCCATAACCTCATTATATCCTATCATAATCATTTCAACAATTGGTCATTAAGGCTATAGAAAACTCACAACTTGTTGATTAGCACTTTAATGAAGAAGATTAAGTTGCTAGAGTTGATTAGAAGTTGATTTGAGAAGCTTTCCTCCTCTTTAATTTGTTGGTGGCTCCTCCTAGTTGCATTTTGACGGCATAACGACGTTGCCTCCAATTTTAGTATGAATTAGGGTAGTCTTAGGGTGTATTTATAGATTAGTTAGGTGCTTTAGGCCCTTAGATTAACCCTAAATCAGATTAGAGCCGTCAGATCACGTCTTAGCCACCAAAACGCAGCCCAAAAGCCAAACTGATGCACCCAGGTCACCTGGGCTCGACCAGGGAGGTCGACCCCCAGGTCGACACTAGGGTCGACACCCTAGTCGACCTGGTGGGCAGGTCGACTCCCCAGTCGACCCCCAGGTCGACTCCCTGGGTCTGGCGGGAATTTTCCCGCCACTTCTGAAATTTGAAATTTTCATATTTATAATCTGTTTTAAATTTTCTGAAACTTCTTCGGGCCTTAACTGGGTCATACGGACTCCGATTTTCGAAAACTCGGACTCTATTTCGCGTATTTTTCCGAGACGAACGCAATGGCATAGCCCGTTTCCCCTGATTCAGATTTTAAAATTTAATTCTGCCCTTTTTATATTATAGCAAGTTATTCAACTTACAGGGTGTTACAATTTCTTATCAAATTATCATTTATGAAATTTTCGAATTCAAATTACAATTCCATTTCTCTTATGTTCGGCCGCCCTTCAATTTCGACGTGCGGTTCTTTGTTCTTCTGTTGTCACCATTCTGATTTGTCAAAACCCGTTAACTTCTCGTAATCCTTAAATAAACAATTCATATTCATTTTCTGTAATTATAGAAAATCCCCTATTACCAAAAACATCCCATGTGTTTGCAAATCTTTAATTTCAATAGAAAATATACTTTATTCTCAGGGGGAAATATTTCTAAATTTGTTATTTGAACTAAAACAGATTAAATACACACCGTTATTTTCACTTAACCACTAACACTCATTTCTTACTCCATATAACCACTTTGCCTATCGAACCTTAACCATTTCTTAGTCAACAATAAAGTCAATCAAGTTGGGTAAATTTACCTCTTAGACCTTAACTGAACAACATCATTAACTTTGAAATAGATAAAATTCAAAACCTTGAACAACGACAAAACATTTATTCTTGTTAACTTTCGAACTCGAGTTATGAATATACTTCTTTCCTGAAAATCATCGATTATAACAATAATTCATGCTTTCAAAATATATAACTTTAAAATTATGCTTTATTCATAAATCTGAATACATGAACAATTAATTAATATTAAATTTTTAATTAAAACGGAAAGTAAATAGTATTTTCCTGAAATTCAACATAATCGACTCCCATGAAAAACTTCCTCCCGAATAATCTCATTTCCAACAATATACGCAAAACTTCGGAAAAATCCCATTTGATTTATATTCTGAACTCCAGAATAATTTCGTCGTACGAGTCAACTTCATTTCCTTTATCCTCGGTTTTTATTTGCAATATATTTGCTTCTAATCGTTATTTACTTCTAAAAGTAAATATTATTCCTTTAATCGAAATCTGAATTCGTCACATCAAATTAATTTTGATTCCATTTAAATATCGATTCAAATCTCTTCACAATCTTCATTCATATAGCGCTTTATTTATAATTTTCATTTACAGTTCACTTCTTATTAATTAATTAACAAGTTATACTTCCCTATCGAATTCTTGTATTCGATTATTATTGATTTAAACCCGATTATAAATCATGTGGCAAAATTCTGAATAATCTAAATAAATTTGTAATATAATTTGACACAATCAAATTTCAATTATAACCTTTTCGGATTTTATTTTCATTTATTTCTATTTCGAATTTCAAAATAAAATTTCATTGTCTTATTTTTGAAATGATTTCAATTTTCTTTTTTCCATTTACATTTCTATTTGAATTCTCATCTTCAATAAATTTTAGTCGCCTTTTATTGCTAAATCACACAATTGTTTCATTGATTCTTTTATACTTATCTTCCTTAGATACCATTCAATGATGGATTCTAGATTCAAATCTAAGGGGATCTTATCGAAGTACAATTCTCGCAAGACCTGGATTCGAAGACTTCTGAAGACTGGGGATTCCGAACAGAATTTCAATTTTCAAAAATAAATTTTTGCTTCCGCTGTATTAATTTTAAAATAATTTTTCCAAAATAATTTTCTTTTCAAAATATTCTAAAATTATTTACACTTTCCAAAATTATATTTTGAAATCTTTTTATTTTTCAAAATCTGTTTTTCTAGTGTCGATTCTTCTTATCTTAAACCCGATAAGTTATGCATTGAATAAACCAAAGCTCAGATACCACTGTAACGTCCCGCCATTTTTGACAGCTTGAAATTGGCAATTAAACCCATTTAAATTGATCAAATCAACAGTTCGTTATTCAGTTTACCGAGCTTAAAAAAGAATCAACGCAGACAAAACACAGAATAAATAAATAACATGGTATTGAACAGTAAAAATAACCTTTATATAAAATCAGAAATTTTGACAAGAATTTTACACATGCAAAAAATAAATTTCAGTTTGAATACAGAAAAATATTTACTATTTAAGACTTCAGAGTGCATCGTCTTTGGAATCCCCAGCTTCATCAATCTTCGAATCCTAAGTTGTAATCTTTAAATCTAAATTGCTCGAGTCTGACCCGAGCGTTCCATGCAAAAACATAAAACACTCGAGTCAGGATTAATCCTAGTTCAAGTAAACGATTTCAACAAAGCAATAAATATAATAGTTAACCCTCATATTAGTCATACGCCTAAATACTGTTGTGCAGTAGTCGTAATATATCAATTTATATAAGTCCGGACATTGATCACAGGAGCCTGCATATACATACATGCACAGGTACATGTGTGCACTGCCTCGACATCCCAGAAATCAGCAATAACAAATGCAACCCAATGTCTCGCGGTAAGGTAGAATACATATGGCCAGTAACACGTCGAGATTATATAAACAAAACATGCATTATTGCACCGAACCAGCAACAAGTCAGGAAAAGGTTTATGGTAAGCTTAAAAAAAATCAAGGCACCAGAGAAGTGTATATATATTAGTTCGGCCTAGATGAGCATGACAAAAAGGGCAACCATACTGAGACTAAAAATGCCATTTAAAATATTAGGAGTCATACTACACTGTCATATTGTGACACAACTACATATCCATACTTAAAAAGGGGCTGCATGCTTCCAGGATACAAATAATATCCATGATTATATATATATAGTTATTTCAAAAATCCGCAGATAGCTAGAAACCAACCATGATTAGTGCAAAAACAGTGTACAATATACAGTTCCTTCTTTTATATTTTTTTCTTTTGGTTTATAAAACACATACAAATATCGTGGGAACAGAAGCATGCCTAAGAAGCATCATGTGAATATAAGCAGGGTGCAATCTAAATACTCTTGTGTATGGACAGTCAAGATAGTGCACATATATGCTGACATAATAGTAATATTTGATTCCCTAGCATCATACGTTGAATGGCCTCACTATTGCAATTTCACTTTCTTTTTCTTTCTTTCAGGTCTTACAAGGGAGAACAAGAAAGAAATGAGGTGTAACATATTTTTACTCCAAAACACATATTCCATTTTGTTACCACATATGTTCAGACTTTAGAAATTTTCAAATAAGGTGCATTCCAATCATACATGTTCTCCATTTTTACATTACACAATAGTGCTAAGTTGGCTAGCATGCATGCAAGTGTATACATGTATCAGGGTAAAGGAAATCAAGGTAGCACCAAGCCAACCCTCCTAGTCTTGTATTTACAAGTTAATATAAGTTTTGGTTAAACATGGCAGAGTGACATATGTGGACATAAATTACGACAAACCCCATTACTACACTGCAACAGATTGTGATTAAATGCAAGAGAACACTGGTGTGTAGACGGCATACGTATGACAGCAAATGCATGACACAGACTAAAAATATTACCGAGCATACAACTAATTGTTCTTTGGTTTTCGAAACAGAGAAAACAGTGTAGGTATCCAAGGCAATTCAATATTCCTTTTTCAAAACTTGACATGCAAGACACACCGGTAGAAGGTAAGTTTGATAACCAAGGATGTATTGAAGTACAGCACAACGGGTCATGACAATATCAAGAACTCGATAACAACTGTGTCAATACTTAACAGTGCTCATGGGACTCGATAACAGATGTGTTAATACTTAACAGTGTTCACGAAAATTGGCTTCATTATAAATTCTATGAAGCTATCTTTGTAGTATCTTTACAATATTAGATACATACACTATAGCACAACAGTATATGCATTTTATAAAGTAGTATATACAACATACAAAACAATATATATACATATATCAAAATTTTATTATAACTTTTAAAACTTTATATATAACATGAATACCATGCCCATACCATGACTTTAAAAAAAAATTCTATATAGTAACCATATGAACCATTTCTTTTTAATGCTTGAACAAACACGCCATGGGTCCGCATCATCAACAAATCAGCGATCCCATGTATCGACTTGGTATTACAGTGGTACTCAGTCTATTGGTATATGAATTCCAGGTCTCAAAATGTAACAAGGTCATGTTCCAAATTTAAATCAGGTTATGGAAAATTTGGTGTCCAAATTTATGAGAATCCAGGTTCAGTAATAAGGGTACCATGACATGATTCCATACCAATAGTTCAGATAGTAATCACACACTCGTAGCTATTTTATAAAATTAGATAAAGGACCCTGGACTAAAAAGTGCAGTGTTCTTAGCTGCAAGTAAATCTTTAACATTTAAATTGAGATTTCAACTTACTGACAGTACCATTTAAAAACAAGCTCTCTCATAAAACCATTATTTTTGCTCATTTTATACTAGTTTACAAGGAATAATGCGAATTTATGCTCGTGGAAGAGCTAGGCATAGAGTTTCAATGCAGATAAAATACCATTGTTTTGGTTGCCGAATACATAAAGTACACAGAATTTTAGAGTGTGTAAGAAATATCAAATTACACTAGTGTCGATAGGTTACAGTTCCTGGCATATCAGAAAGCATCATGATATATCAACTACCTAACTTGTCTATATGCATCAATCAACGCAACTATATCTTATGTAACACCCCACCTCCGCTAGGGTCACACACAAAAGGGATGCACTAGTTTTGGTGGAGTATTATCTAGGTAAACATACACAGAGATATCACAAGGCAGAACATAAATAAAGCAGCGGTAGAAATTAAAAACCAAATTTCATTACTTTCAAGAAAAGAGTCAAAACCTCATATATCCAAAGTACGAATTATTCCATTACATCAAGTTCTAAATAAAGAAGCATAAACTTAAGATAACAAAAGTAAATTATTCCCCAAAAATAGCAAAAGTGCAGCCATAGCATAGCTCAAGACCAAACCGTACATGAGCTGAATGAAAGCAAGCTAAATCCAAGCTAAGAGCTAGTGTTCCCCCCTGAGAACCTGGGGGGAAAACGAAAGAAAAAGGGGCGAAAGAAAAAGGGTCAGTCATAAAGACTGGTAATGTAACGACCCAGAAAATCTGAACCAATTTAAAAATTTTAAATTGGCTAAAATAATGGATTTTAAATATTTAAAATAAATATTTTAAATAATGGCGATGAAAACTGAGTTAAAATCGACATTTGAAAACCAATATAATTAATTATAATTATATATAGAATTGAAAAGGGCGCGGTAGTTCGATAATTCGATTTCAAACTTCAATTGAATATACCGGGTGCAAAACAATCCGGATTTTAGTGAAACCAAAAATAATGGAATCTAATTTATAATATCTTTCTAACGAATCCGACCCATCGAAATTTGATAGCGGGAATCAAAAGATATGTCCAGTTGAAAATTCTGAATAGTCGCTATGGAATTCAGACCCTTAAAAATGGATATTTTGCAAATGACCTCGGATTTCGATGAAACCACTTTTGTTAGATCCGCAGTGTCAAGTTATTGCTAGGTTTCAAATTTCATAATTTTTCGAATCAATATGTGAGCGTGGCAAAGGAAAACGCGTTTGACCAGTTTCAGTTGATTTTAATCGACTGGAAATTGGCCATTTTTCAAACGGTCTCAGAATTTGACGAAACTAGTTTTATTAGGACCGTATCGTCAATACGAAGCTAGAAAATATTTTTCTGGAATTTTTCTAGTTAGTATATGACCCCGGTAATTTGAAATGTACGTTTAAAATTCAATATAGTGATTTAAATGAAAATTCAAAAGGAAACTGATTGTAACGAGCAAATCAGCTTGCGATACATATCCCATTGTGTTCAGAATGGGGGTAAAACGCTATGGGCGACAGGCGGTGGGCCTCGTTTCGAGGTCGTATGTAAAAGTCAACCTTTTTACAAAAATTAAATAATTAAATAATAAAAAAAAAATTATTTTAATTTCCCCCCCCCCCCCTTTTTTCTTCTGCTTGCCCCCCCCCCCCCCCCCGTTTCATTATACAGAAACGAAATAAAAAAAGATAAAAAAAAACCTAAATCGAATCGAAGCCGCCGCCCCCCTCAAGACCCGACGCCGACGAACCCATCGCCGCCGCCCTTACCCTCCGTCAGACCTCCTCCTTCCAGCGAGGACCTCGAACCCTCGCGACGCCCCCCGTAGAACCACCGAGCACCGCCACCCTCGAACCCTGCCGCCGACACCGTCGAGCCACCAGCGAACGCCACCCTCGAAGCCGCCGACGCTCCTTCTTCTTCCCTCCACTTCGCATCCTGTGGTGAGCAATTTTATTTTATTTTTATTTTTATTTTCGAATTTAAAAACTGTTTTTTTTAAAGTTGCATAAAACTGATTGTTTAAGAATTAAAAACTGAATTTTTAAAGATTTAAAAACTGTATTTAAAAGAATATAAAAACTGTTTTTTTAAGATATACAAACTGATTTTTTTTAGAATTTAAAAACTGTTTTTTTTTTAAGTTGCATAAAACTGATTTTTAAAGAAATAAAAAAAAACTGATTTTAAAAAGTATTAAAAACTGATTTTTAAAATGATTTATAAACTAATTTATTTTAAGATTTAAAATAGAAGGAGATTAGAAATTTAAAAAGAAAGAAAAATCAGATTTTTTATATATTGAAAGTCGAAAGAAAAATCAGATTTTTATATATTGAAAGTCGAAAGAAAAATCAGATTTTTATATATTGAATAGCAAAGTCAAAAACTCGATTTTTATATATTGAATAGCGAAGTCAAAATTCGATTTTTATATATTGAATAGCGACGTCAAAATTCGATTTTTTATATATTGAATAACATAGTAAAAATTCGATTTTTACATATGTAGAGAATAAAGGCAACGAAGCGACAGAGTCGTAAAGGCGAAGATTTCTCTAAGTGAAGTTGGATAGCTATTGGTGAGATTTCTGATTTAAAAATATATATATGTGGTTGAAATAAAAGTGAATTGCTATATATAATATATATATATATACGCCCCTCGTCCACAAACCATGGACGATATTTATTGGTTGAAATTGTTGTGAAAATTGATTGATAGCGAATGATTGTTTGGGATTGTTTGTGATTGATATTGGTTGATTGTGGTTGAAAAATACCCATTTGTGGTTGTGAAATATTTGGTTGAAACCACATAGGATTAGTTTGTGGAAATGAAATAAATATATACATGCCGCCTGCGTGCGAATTAGATGCATGAACCCCATTGTCAAAAACCGCGAGGTTTTAAGGTAGAGCGAGGAGCCGTACTAGGGACGGTCCCGGTTTAACTACCCTGCCGTTATGCTGCCGAAATTTTGAATAATATTTGTGTGTTTGAATTATTTTCATATGCTTAAACTATATTTATTCATTGTATAGAAAACATTCATGTGTTGAATTGATATTCATTCGTTGTTTAGAAATTTATGTGTTGAATGGTATTCATATTTTGAAATAAATTGTTCGATAATAAAAATCACATTTTTATCTATATATAAAAACCATAGAAAACATTCATGTGTTGAATTGATATTCATTCGTTGTTTAGAAATTCATGTGTTGAATGGTATTCATATTTTGAAATAAATTGTTCGATAATAAAAATCACATTTTTATCTATATATAAAAACCATAGAAAACATTCATGTGTTGAATTGATATTCATTCGTTGTTTAGAAATTCATGTGTTGAATGGTATTCATATTTTGAAATAAATTGTTTGATAATAAAAATCACCTTTTATCGACTATATGAACTATATAGAAAAATAGTGTTTTGAAATGAATCGTTTTACAATAAAAATCACATTTTTATTGTATGCATAAATCGTTGAAATGTGAAGTGTTAAAAATAGCCACTTGTTCAAAATAAACATATATGAGTTGAAATATTCATTAATTAGCTAATGAAATGATTTGCACCTATTTATGTAACATTAGAATGAATGGAGTTTTTAAACCAAATAGAAATCAAATATGAAGTCGAATAGAAATTGATAAATGATAAGAACTGTATATATATGTACATGCAATATTTATTGAACAGGTTATAGCAAAGGGGCTAGAGAAGAGGAATAAAATTTTGTGCCCGACAAATAGGTACACATTTACTGCTTTGTTTGGGTGATGATTTTATGAGCCTGTTGGCTAGCCGCTTGGCTTTTTCTTTTTCTTTTTGAGATTAGAAGGACCGGGACGCTATTTGCGATTTCCCGATGCTCCCGGTGCAGGGGAGGTTATGGCGAAATTTTCCAAAATTTTAAGGTGTTAGAAAATTTTTTGAAGTGAAAACGATATTGAAATTGTTGTATGAACTATATTTATATAAATATATAAATATAAATAAAATTAAAACGAAACGAGGCCGTGCAGTTCGTATTTTGAAACCGTGATTTCAAACGACTAGTGCGGGAAATCCGACCATTGGATTTTCCCAAAACCTCAACCGTCGGGTTCGCCTTGGAAATATCTTCCCAACGGCACCAACTTTGTAGAAATCCAACAGTTGGATTGTCTGGAATGTTTAATTCAAATCTGAAGAAAAACAGCGCCAGAAACGATTATATTTATTTATATATATAAATATAATTATATTTAATCGAATAACGACGCTGCAGTTCGTATTTTGAAATCGAAATTTCGAACGATTGTACCGGGAGATCCGACCGTCGGATTTTCCCGAAACTGGAACCGTTGGATTCGTTTTGAAAAGACCTTTCTAATGATGTAAATTTTGTAAAGATCCAACGGTTAGATTTTCAGATATGTGTAAATCAAATCTGAAGAAAAACAGCGCCACGGCCGCCTTATGGCCCGAAGCGTCGTTTTGAATAAAATGGCTATTTTAAAATAAATAAAAATAGCGATAAATAGTTATAAAATATCATAAGCGATATGGAATGGAAATAAACTGAATTTGCTTGATTTATGTGATGTTTGATGGTTGAATGTGTTTGGTGTGAAAATTACATTAAAGGACAAAATTGGTGTTGTCGAATAATTTAACCATTGAAATAAATTGAATTGAAATTCTAAATATACGTGAATTATTTGAGAAGGCCGAGTTAATTCTCATTTCAAATAATTGACCGACGATTGAAAGTCGAAGATAAAGACGGTGGTCGAAGACCGGAGATCTTCACCTCGTTTGGATGGTAACCGAGGTCCTGATTGGGAGGCATCCCGAAATATGGGTAATGAGTGGTGATCGTCCAGACGTACGTGGTGATCGATGGGTTTGCGAGGTATTTAGTGCCTCCGGTTTCGTTCAGACCCAGAACGGACTTGTAAATGGACTGTGTGTCCGACATTGGAATTTGTTCTGTGTGATTGATAGCCATCAGTTGCACGGTGTGAATTGACTGTGTGGCATGCTAAGATGCAGTGATCAGGACTTCTGTTGAAAAGCAAAGTCTTGTGGTGATGATCAAAGCACCGCCTGTGTGGCGTAGCTTTGTGTATAACGTGAATTCGCGAGCCTCACACCTCGGTATGAACCTAAAACGGGAGAGGACATCAGGGAGGGCCTGCGTTTCTTTCTAGCTAGGGTGGTGTCAGTGACCTACCAGCCCTGACATTTATATACTTTTCACCTATGTGGTTGTTGCTGTTGCGAGGCGCCTCGGTTTGATCAGACGATCCGGGTCCGATGGAGTCATTCGTTGGCTCGTTTACGCCCCAAAGGGCGGAGAAACGCAGTGTTCAGGAATTTTAATCCACATCGGTGGACCGGCCCTGACGATCCAAGGGCCCACCTGTGTCTGGGTCCTGGGACACGGGCTAGAGCGTCTCGAATTAGGTAAGGACTATCTTTTGCCTTGGTTCATGACGGAAAACCAATTTCCAAATACGTGACTGGGCGGTTCTGATTGTATACCTATATATGGCGACATAGTGGTATGGGGCATTAATGCCGTCTATGATTGATAGTTATGATTTGAAATTGCTTTCAAAACATATAGACACTAGCAATAATATCAAATGCCTTTGTTTTATTCGTATCAAGCATATTTTGGTCGTTATAAGGTAAAACTCTATCCTCCGGTTTGCGTTGCATTGTGTGATGGGAACTGAGTCTTATAACGGCTTCATTTTTATAAAAAGCATAGCGATGTTTAAAAGAAAGATTTGTTTTAAAGCACTGGCAATCCAATGGAGTAAACCCGTTCCACGAAAGTGGCGTGGTCCTGTGATTAGCCAATTATATATGTGTTGAGTGGATTTCTCATACCAGTCCCATGACTGACTCGTAGTTTGTTTCACTTTCAAACTCGGGTGCCCCTTTTTCCACACGGGCAGCCTTGTATTCAGGTTTAGCTGGTTCTTTCTGGATAGCTGGAGCTGAAGATGGATTCTATCATTTATTTCTTTTTATGCTGTTCAGCTCCTATTGTACATATTTTGTTTATTTCCGCTGTAGACATTTATGTATAGCTGAACTGTATTTGTACTAAGTAAGATCCTGTATATTGTGTAACTCTGATGATTACTTTTATCCAGTATATTCTATTGTTCATTATCTGGTGTATTTATTTAATTCTGTTCTGCTATTATCTGTTTCTGTGTTATATTCCAAAGATAACCTTGTTTCCGTGAGAACGGGAATTCGGGTCTTCTCATCGTGGTATCAGAGCTTTGGTTAAGCTTAGTTCTGGAATATAACATTTGAAAGAACTCGTCAGAAATAGAACCAGTAGTGTTCTAGGACGGGTAAACTCCATACAGATAGGATCAGTAATATCCTAGTATGAGTATAGCAGAATCAGAACAACTCGTTAGAGATGGGGTCAGAAGTGCCTCAGAACGAGTCGAGAGTAATATGTTTTTAAATAATGTATTTGTGATTATATATATATAGTCTGGTTTTAGAAATATAATTTTTGAATATAAAATAGATTAGTATATATTTTTTAAGGTTAAAAACAATTGGATTGGTTGTTGTGTTGTGTGATTGTAGATTTATCAAACCACTTTCGACTTTATTCCTTTTCGGGGACGAAAAGTTTTAAGTGGGGGAGATTGTAACGACCCAGAAAATCTGAACCAATTTAAAATTTTTAAATTGGCTAAAATAATGGATTTTAAATATTTAAAATAAATATTTTAAATAATGGCGATGAAAACTGAGTTAAAATCGACATTTGAAAACCAATATAATTAATTATAATTATATATAGAATTGAAAAGGGCGCGGTAGTTCGATAATTCGATTTCAAACTTCAATTGAATATACCGGGTGTAAAACAATCCGGATTTTAGTGAAACCAAAAATAATGGAATCTAATTTATAATATCTTTCTAACGAATCCGACCCATCGAAATTTGATAGCGGGAATCAAAAGATATGTCCAGTTGAAAATTCTGAATAGTCGCTATGGAATTCAGGCCCTTAAAAATGGATATTTTGCAAATGACCTCGGATTTCGATGAAACCACTTTTGTTAGATCCGCAGTGTCAAGTTATTGCTAGGTTTCAAATTTCATAATTTTTCGAATCAATATGTGAGCGTGGCAAAGGAAAACGCGTTTGACCAATTTCAGTTGATTTTAATCGACTGGAAATTGGCCATTTTTCAAACGGTCTTAGAATTTGACGAAACTAGTTTTATTAGGACCGTATCGTCAATACGAAGCTAGAAAATATTTTTCTGGAATTTTTCTAGTTAGTATGTGACCCCGGTAATTTGAAATGTACGTTTAAAATTCAATATAGTGATTTAAATGAAAATTCAAAAGGAAACTGATTGTAACGAGCAAATCAGCTTGCGATACATATCCCATTGTGTTCAGAATGGGGGTAAAACGCTATGGGCGACAGGCGGTGGGCCTCGTTTCGAGGTCGTATGTAAAAGTCAACCTTTTTACAAAAATTAAATAATTAAATAAAAAAAAAATATTATTTTAATTTCCCCCCCCCCCCCCCATTTTCTTCTGCTTGCCCCCCCCCCGTTTCATTATACAGAAACGAAATAAAAAAAGAGAAAGAAAAAACCTAAATCGAATCGAAGCCGCCGCCCCCCTCAAGACCCGACGCCGACGAACCAATCGCCGCCGCCCTTACCCTCCGTCAGACCTCCTCCTTCCAGCGAGGACCTCGAACCCTCGCGACGCCCCCCGTAGAACCACCGAGCACCGCCACCCTCGAACCCTGCCGCCGACACCGTCGAGCCACCAGCGAACGCCACCCTCGAAGCCGCCGACGCTCCTTCTTCTTCCCTCCACTTCGCATCCTGTGGTGAGCAATTTTATTTTATTTTTATTTTTATTTTCGAATTTAAAAACTGTTTTTTTTAAAGTTGCATAAAACTGATTGTTTAAGAATTAAAAACTGAATTTTTAAAGATTTAAAAACTGTATTTAAAAGAATATAAAAACTGTTTTTTTAAGATATATAAACTGATTTTTTTTAGAATTTAAAAACTGTTTTTTTTTAAGTTGCATAAAACTGATTTTTAAAGAAATAAAAAAAACTGATTTTAAAAAGTATTAAAAACTGATTTTTAAAATGATTTATAAACTAATTTATTTTAAGATTTAAAATAGAAGGAGATTAGAAATTTAAAAAGAAAGAAAAATCAGATTTTTTATATATTGAAAGTCGAAAGAAAAATCAGATTTTTATATATTGAAAGTCGAAAGAAAAATCAGATTTTTATATATTGAATAGCAAAGTCAAAAACTCGATTTTTATATAATGAATAGCGAAGTCAAAATTCGATTTTTATATATTGAATAGCGACGTCAAAATTCGATTTTTTATATATTGAATAACATAGTAAAAATTCGATTTTTACATATGTAGAGAATAAAGGCAACGAAGCGACAGAGTCGTAAAGGCGAAGATTTCTCTAAGTGAAGTTGGATAGCTATTGGTGAGATTTCTGATTTAAAAATATATATATGTGGTTGAAATAAAAGTGAATTGCTATATAATATATATATATATATATATATATATATATACGCCCCTCGTCCACAAACCATGGACGATATTTATTGGTTGAAATTGTTGTGAAAATTGATTGATAGCGAATGATTGTTTGGGATTGTTTGTGATTGATATTGGTTGATTGTGGTTGAAAAATACCCATTTGTGGTTGTGAAATATTTGGTTGAAACCACATAGGATTAGTTTGCGGAAATGAAATAAATATATACATGCCGCCTGCGTGCGAATTAGATGCATGAACCCCATTGTCAAAAACCGCGAGGTTTTAAGGTAGAGCGAGGAGCCGTACTAGGGACGGTCCCGGTTTAACTACCCTGCCGTTATGCTGCCGAAATTTTGAATAATATTTGTGTGTTTGAATTATTTTCATATGCTTAAACTATATTTATTCATTGTATAGAAAACATTCATGTGTTGAATTGATATTCATTCGTTGTTTAGAAATTCATGTGTTGAATGGTATTCATATTTTGAAATAAATTGTTCGATAATAAAAATCACATTTTTATCTATATATAAAAACCATAGAAAACATTCATGTGTTGAATTGATATTCATTCGTTGTTTAGAAATTTATGTGTTGAATGGTATTCATATTTTGAAATAAATTGTTCGATAATAAAAATCACATTTTTATCTATATATAAAAACCATAGAAAACATTCATGTGTTGAATTGATATTCATTCGTTGTTTAGAAATTCATGTGTTGAATGGTATTCATATTTTGAAATAAATTGTTTGATAATAAAAATCACCTTTTATCGACTATATGAACTATATAGAAAAATAGTGTTTTGAAATGAATCGTTTTACAATAAAAATCACATTTTTATTGTATGCATAAATCGTTGAAATGTGAAGTGTTAAAAATAGCCACTTGTTCAAAATAAACATATATGAGTTGAAATATTCATTAATTAGCTAATGAAATGATTTTCACCTATTTATGTAACATTAGAATGAATGGAGTTTTTAAACCAAATAGAAATCAAATATGAAGTCGAATAGAAATTGATAAATGATAAGAACTGTATATATATGTACATGCAATATTCATTGAACAGGTTATAGTAAAGGGGCTAGAGAAGAGGAATAAAATTTTGTGCCCGACAAATAGGTACACATTTACTGCTTTGTTTGGGTGATGATTTTATGAGCCTGTTGGCTAGCCGCTTGGCTTTTTCTTTTTCTTTTTGAGATTAGAAGGACCGGGACGCTATTTGCGATTTCCCGATGCTCCCGGTGCAGGGGAGGTTATGGCGAAATTTTCCAAAATTTTAAGGTGTTAGAAAATTTTTTGAAGTGAAAACGATATTGAAATTGTTGAATGAACTATATTTATATAAATATATAAATATAAATAAAATTAAAACGAAACGAGGCCGTGCAGTTCGTATTTTGAAACCGTGATTTCAAACGACTAGTGCGGGAAATCCGACCATTGGATTTTCCCGAAACCTCAACCGTCGGGTTCGCCTTGGAAATATCTTCCCAACGGCACCAACTTTGTAGAAATCCAACAGTTGGATTGTCTGGAATGTTTAATTCAAATCTGAAGAAAAACAGCGCCAGAAACGATTATATTTATTTATATATATAAATATAATTATATTTAATCGAATAACGACGCTGCAGTTCGTATTTTGAAATCGAAATTTCGAACGATTGTACCGGGAGATCCGACCGTCGGATTTTCCCGAAACTGGAACCGTTGGATTCGTTTTGAAAAGACCTTTCTAATGATGTAAATTTTGTAAAGATCCAACGGTTAGATTTTCAGATATGTGTAAATCAAATCTGAAGAAAAACAGCGCCACGGCCGCCTTATGGCCCGAAGCGTCGTTTTGAATAAAATGGCTATTTTAAAATAAATAAAAATAGCGATAAATAGTTATAAAATATCATAAGCGATATGGAATGGAAATAAACTGAATTTGCTTGATTTATGTGATGTTTGATGGTTGAATGTGTTTGGTGTGAAAATTACATTAAAGGACAAAATTGGTGTTGTCGAATAATTTAACCATTGAAATAAATTGAATTGAAATTCTAAATATACGTGAATTATTTGAGAAGGCCGAGTTAATTCTCATTTCAAATAATTGACCGACGATTGAAAGTCGAAGATAAAGACGGTGGTCGAAGACCGGAGATCTTCACCTCGTTTGGATGGTAACCGAGGTCCTGATTGGGAGGCATCCCGAAATATGGATAATGAGTGGTGATCGTCCAGACGTACGTGGTGATCGATGGGTTTGCGAGGTATTTAGTGCCTCCGGTTTCGTTCAGACCCAGAACGAACTTGTAAATGGACTGTGTGTCCGACATTGGAATTTGTTCTGTGTGATTGATAGCCATCAGTTTCACGGTGTGAATTGCCTGTGTGGCATGCTAAGATGCAGTGATCAGGACTTCTGTTGAAAAGCAAAGTCTTGTGGTGATGATCAAAGCACCGCCTGTGTGGCGTAGCTTTGTGTATAACGTGAATTCGCGAGCCTCACACCTCGGTATGAACCTAAAACGGGAGAGGACATCAGGGAGGGCCTGCGTTTCTTTCTAGCTAGGGTGGTGTCAGTGACCTACCAGCCCTGACATTTATATACTTTTCACCTATGTGGTTGTTGCTGTTGCGAGGCGCCTCGGTTTGATCGGACGATCCGGGTCCGATGGAGTCATTCGTTGGCTCGTTTACGCCCCAAAGGGCGGAGAAACGCAGTGTTCAGGAATTTTAATCCACATCGGTGGACCGGCCCTGACGATCCAAGGGCCCACCTGTGTCTGGGTCCTGGGACACGGGCTAGAGCGTCTCGAATTCGGTAAGGACTATCTTTTGCCTTGGTTCATGACGGAAAACCAATTTCCAAATACGTGACTGTGCGGTTCTGATTGTATACCTATATATGGCGACATAGTGGTATGGGGCATTAATGCCGTCTATGATTGATAGTTATGATTTGAAATTGCTTTCAAAACATATAGACACTAGCAATAATATCAAATGCCTTTGTTTTATTCGTATCAAGCATATTTTGGCCGTTATAAGGTAAAACTCTATCCTCCGGTTTGCGTTGCATTGTGTGATGGGAACTGAGTCTTATAACGGCTTCATTTTTATAAAAAGCATAGCGATGTTTAAAAGAAAGATTTGTTTTAAAGCACTGGCAATCCAATGGAGTAAACCCGTTCCACGAAAGTGGCGTGGTCCTGTGATTAGCCAATTATATATGTGTTGAGTGGATTTCTCATACCAGTCCCATGACTGACTCGTAGTTTGTTTCACTTTCAAACTCAGGTTCCCCTTTTTCCACACGGGCAGCCTTGTATTCAGGTTTAGCTGGTTCTTTCTGGATAGCTGGAGCTGAAGATGGATTCTATCATTTATTTCTTTTTATGCTGTTCAGCTCCTATTGTACATATTTTGTTTATTTCCGCTGTAGACATTTATGTATAACTGAACTGTATTTGTACTAAGTAAGATCCTGTATATTGTGTAACTCTGATGATTACTTTTATCCAGTATATTCTATTGTTCATTATCTGGTGTATTTATTTAATTCTGTTCTGCTATTATCTGTTTCTGTGTTATATTCCAAAGATAACCTTGTTTCCGTGAGAACGGGAATTCGGGTCGTCTCAGGTAAGCCCTAGTGACTTTCAGCATAAAAACTAGTAAAAGTAACATGAAATGTGAAAACTGGAATTAAACATAAGGATGATAACAGGACTGGTATGATAACAAAGATAACAAGATAAGTCAAGTCTGGCATCGCATATTCAAGATACGTTGCACCAACAGTACTAGTATTTTAACCCATGTTAATTATTAACCATGAAATGATCCCTTGGCCCAATATCATGAAATGACCCATTACAGGGTCCTACAGTACGATCTATTAATCGATCGCTCCCTACAAATTCTAGCTCGTTACGTGTCTGTGTCATACGACCCAATCACGAAATGTAGTCACCTGTGCTAGGTCCACCATAGGGTGTATCAAGCCCTAGGGTGCCAACCATCGACACGAATCAAGCACGCATAGTGTAAACCTACTGGTGCCCAATGCTTGCTTTTTCAACTCCGGACTACGTGCACGACCATAGTCCGCCTGAACCTACAATGGCGCACCAACTCAGCCGTCGTTCTGGTCGCTTACAATCAGCCCAGTAATCGTGCCCCACCCTGCCTAGTCCCAGGGTTCGTGATACATCTAAGTGGGTTACTGTTGAAAAGGACCGCGTAACTAGGGTTTCTAATGGGTTAAGTGTTGTCATTCAAATTCATGACTTAACCCTATCCAATCATGTATCAAGTTGGTTAAGTGTTGTCTTTCATGTTCATGACTTAACCCTATCATGTAGCATAAATTCATTAATGCACCCCAACCTCTCACATTAGACTAGTTGTTGTGATCACTTGATTTGCCTGGCGGTTTCGGGCAGATTTACACCACAACATAGTCTAACCTCGGGTTTTAGGTGCGATATGACCAACTACCCACATTGGATCCTACTGTTTGCAGTCACTGGATTCGCCAGGCGGTTCCGGGCAGATTTACACTGCAAACTCAACCCAACCTCGAGTTGGCCATTTTCAAGTTCGTT
Organism: Allium sativum; assembly: GCA_030737875.1. Lineage (NCBI taxonomy): Eukaryota > Viridiplantae > Streptophyta > Magnoliopsida > Asparagales > Amaryllidaceae > Allium > Allium sativum. Next base: position 928,973,088 of record CM060922.1, on the reverse strand, counting down.
CTAGAGTCATGACCATGTTCAAGTCTCATATCAAGTTCGTGACAAGTTTCAAGGTAAGTTTCATGTCCATATCCAGATTCAAGTTATAACAATGTTCATGTTCCAAGTTCATGGTAAATTCAGGTTTGCCTAAACTACCCAAATCGTATTCCCATCACATGTGAATTCGAATTGATACAAACAAATCTAATTAGGGAATAATATAGAAAGAACAGGAATAAGGTGGCAAAAGTGATTACAAGTCAAGCATGGTATAACTTGAGATAAACGATTACAACAATACTAGCATATGGACTAGTGGTCTCAAATATCAAATCTAGCAAAATAGGGCGATAGTCATGGTAACAGTTGACATAAGATAATAACCCCAAACTTGTGAATAACAACTAATTCAACATCATAGGCATGAATATTATGGACATTATGGGTTTTAGATATACAACATATATAGGTCCCAAATCAATTTCATATAAATATTACCACAAGTCAAGATTCAAGATGAATAGATCCAAGGTGAACAAATAGTAGATCCAAAATACTAGATCCAAAATGAACAATGATAGATCCAAGATATACAATGATAGATCCAAGATAATTGTCATACTTATGTTCAATTTCAATTTACAACATGTCCATATTAAGTTTAAAGTTTAGATCTAAAAGTAACCGGGGCTTACAGATCGTGGTTTTAGAATTAGAAAACAAAGAGGCGATGTTGAATCTCGAGTCTAACAGAAATCCCCCAAACAGCAATACACTACACGTAGCCTTGTTGGAGAAGAAGCAATCCCTTTTCTCTAACTTTTCAACCAGAGTTTTAGCAGCATAAGGCCAGAGAGAATTTGTGTAGAGAGACTATAGTTAGGGGCTGTTTATATAGGGTCAAGCCAACTAATTTAGACAGAAATTGGACTAGAAACATCAGAGTGAACTCTGACTCAAAAATGGGCTCGGCAACCAGGTCGACACCCAGGTCGACTCTATGGTCGACCTGGTCCTGGGCAGGTCGACACTATGGTCGACCTGGTCCTGGGCGGGAAATTTCCCGCCCAGTCCGTTCTGGGGTTTGAATTCGAATTCTGAGCTGTTTTTGAACTTGAAATTTCTGAAACTTTGAAGGGTCATAACTTGGTCATACGGACTCCGATTTTCGAAAACTCGGACTCATTTCCAAGCAGAATTTCGAGACGAATGTAATGGCGTAACCCATTGCCCTTGATCCTTATTTTAGAAATTAATCCTGCCTTGGTTTATGGTTATAACACGTTATTAACATACGGGTTGTTACATTCTCCCCTCCTTAAAGGATTTCGTCCCCGAAATCTCTAAGTTAGAAAGAATATATCCTACCATCCAATCATCCATCTACTCAAAACATCATCCATAGGCAACCATTGTCCTTAAATGATTTCTAGTGCTGTATGAACATATGCAGTAAGTGTGTATATATCTAATGCAAAATATCAGGCGGTTACTGATTCAGTAAATCTCCTTAATGCAAAATATGTTAGTGTAATGAGTCCAACATGTATGCAAATTCCTAACATAATTTATAATCTCTACATGAGTGCACATAACATTCATTCATATGCAACATCCAAGTGATAGCATAACAAGTTCCATCCATGTACAAGTATAAGCACTCATGCATATGCAACATGAAAATGTGACTGAGCCGATCTAGTGCCTAATGTGTGTCATGCATCCACTAGAAATCACTTGCAAACACTTGCAACCATTTGCAAACATCAACCATAACATGTTTCAATCACATGTTTACATCCATATGGTTCTACCTAAGGTTCTCAAGATAAGATCGAGAAGATAACAAGGCAAACATAGGTAGTAAAAGCATGATACGAAAGGTTTTCAAGTTTATAGGAAAAGAGATCGAGAATGTACCCTCAAAAAGAAATGGGTAAAGCGCGCGTATCTTCTCTTCGGTTTCCCAAGTTGCATCTTCTTAGGCTTCACTCCACTGTACTTCAACTAGCTTGACTTCTCGATTACTTAGCTTCTTGATCTCCGTTCCTAAGATACGAATCGGAACTCGACTCAATGTTGCTTCTTTTTCCACTTCTACGCCTTCAAGGATGCTTGGCACAACCTCTTCGGCCGACTCATGTAAGCACTTTCTGAGATGCGAGACGTGAAAGACATTGTGTACTCTGGTCAGCTTCTCGAGTAAGTCTACCTTATAGGTCATCTGCCCAATCCTCTCAATGATAGGGAACGGTCCTACAAACCTTGGTGCTAGCTTTCCAACCGCTCCAAAACGAACCACAATGCGTAAAGGAGAAACTTTTATAAAGACCATATCTCCGACTTCGGACTCTAGGTCTGTCCTTCTCTTATCCGCATAAGATTTCTGTCTATCTTGGGCCGTTTTCATCCATCTTCGTATCAACTCAACCTTCTCAGAAGTGTCCCTTATCATGTCGGGCCCAAGTATAAGCCTGTATTTCGTCTCCCACCAACCAGTTGGCGACTTGCACGGTCTTCCATACAGGGCTTCGAACGGTGCCATTCTGATGCAAGCTTAGTAACTATTATTATATGCAAACTCCACGAGAGGAAGATGGTATTCCCAAGTACCACCAAAGTCAAGAATGCATAGCCTCAAAAGATCCTCTAGTACCCTATTTACCCTTTCGGTTTGTCCATCCGTCTGTGGGTGATTGGCCGTGCTTAAACTTAGTCATGCACCCATTGCTTCTTGTAGACTATTCCAAAATTGGCTAGTGAAAATCAAGTCACAAACACTAACTATACTAGAAGGAACCCCGTATAACCTTACTATCTCTAGAAGGTAAATAGACGCTAGCCATGATGCGGTCCTCTTGCTTTTCACCAGAATGAAGTGAGCACTTTTCGTGAGTCTATCAACTATGAACCATATGCTAGTATTTCCCTTCCTTGACCTAGGCAGTCCATCCACGAAATCCATCGAGATACTCTCCCATTTCCATTGCGGAACCTCCAAAGGATGTATTAGCCCACCGGGCTTCTTTGACTCGGCCTTTACTTGTTGGCACACTATGCACTTCGAAACGAACTCTGCCACGTCCTTTTTCATTCTAGGCCAAAAGAAAATGTGTTTCATATCCCTGTACATCTTATCCCCTCCAAGATGTATGGTCATCTTCAAGTGATGCGCCTCCTCGAGGACTTTCCTTACTAAGTCTCCCACTTGTGGGACACATAGCCTTCCATCACGCCTTAGCCATCCCTTGTCATCTATGGCATACCTACCGAGGTGACTTGACGTCTCACCACTAATCAGCTTGTCCATGATTTTGACTATCTTTGGGCCTTACTTCTGTGAAGTCCCTACTTGATCTAGAATTGTAGGTCTTAACTCAAGAGATGCTAACGTAACAGTCAATGACTCTACAGCAGGTGTAAAATCAAAGGTTGTTATAAACTCTAGACTTTTCCTTTCAACAAACAAGGGGCCCAAGGTCAACCTTTTCCTACTTAGGGCATCCGCCAACACGTTACCCTTGCCATGGGTATAAGCTATATCGAAGTCATATGATGCCAAGAATTCCATCCACCGTTGTTGTCTCAGATTCAAATCTTTCTGTGAGAAGAGGTACTTAAGCAATTTGTGGTCGGTATACAGCTCGAACCTCTCCCCTAGAAGATAATGGTGCCAAGATTTAAGTGCAAAAACGATCGCCACCAACTCCAAGTCATGTGCGGGATAGTTCTTCTCATGAACTTTAAGTTGTCTACCCCCATAGCATATCACTTTACCTTCTTGCATTAGGACAACACCTAATCCTATGCCACATGCATCTGTATACACCGTAAACATCTTACTTCCGTCGGGTAATGCCAGAACTGAAGCTGTGGTGAGGGCTCTCGTGAGTCTCTAAAAAGCAATCTCACATTCTATGTCATATGCAAACGCTAGGTTTTTCGTCGTTAACCTAGTAAGAGGGGCTGAAATCTTAGCGAAGTCCTTAATGGACTTCCTATAATTGCCTGCCAAACCGAGAAAGCTTCTCACCTCCGTTGCGTTCTTAGGAATTTTCCAGTCTTGCACCGCAACTACCTTTACGGGGTCCACGGCTATGCCTTGCTTAGAAACTACATGTCTAAGAAACCGAACTTCCTTCCTCCAAAAATGGCATTTGGAGAACTTTGCCTTTAACTGGTGTGCTCTAAGCGTATCCATGACTTCCTTGAGATGTCTAGCATGCTCTTCTTCATCCTTCGAGAAGATCAAAATATCATCCACGAAAACCACTACAAACTTGTTATGGAACTCCCGAAATACCCTACTCATCAAATCTACAAAGTACGCGGGTGCATACGTTAACCCAAACGGCATGCCGATCCATTCGAAGAACCCATCTGCAGTCCTAAACGCAGTTTTGTCAATGCTATCCTCAGCCACTCTAACTGATGGAATCATGTGGCTAGATCGAGTTGAGAGAAAACATATGCTCCCACAAGCTAGTAAAAAAAATCGTCGATTCTTAGTAGTGGGTGTCTATTTTTCTTAATTAGCTTGTTTAACTCACGATAATTTACGCATAGACGAAGCGAACCATCCGCCTTAGTAGCGAATACCACTGGAGCACCCCATTCGGAAATGCTTCATCTTATGAAAATTTTCTCAAGCAACTCCTTAACTTGTTTACTGAGCTCTCTTCTTTCTCGCGGCCTAACGGGCAATGAAACTGGCTTGGTATTATCAACAAGATAAATTCGGAAGTCTGTCTCGGTTTAGGAGGTAATCCCTTCACCTCATCAAAGACATCTGGATATTCTCGGACCACTCTTACAGATTGCAAATTGTCGATGGACAAGTCAAGAGATTCAAGATAACACAACATGACTGGACCCTTAGGGTTACAAGAAATTTCAAGGGTATTACCAAGGCGAGTCATGAGCCTCACTACCCTTCGTTCACAATCAAGAATGGCTCCATAATTGGACAGCCAATCCATACCTAGGATCAAACCGTATCCCATAAATCCGAGAACATAAGCATTACACGTGAATTCTGCGCTTAAGATAGAAATCCTCAAATCCACACACATCATAGATAAATGAGCGGAGCCCCCAATTGGATTTGAAACTATAACGGGATCCTTAACCAGACTAGTACTTAGGTGCATATTTTTAACAACATCAGAAGAAATAAAAGTATGCGATGCGCCAGAGTCAAATAAGGTTCGAGCAGGAAATTCAGAAATGTAAACAAGGCTTTCTACGGAAATATTACTACCTCGGTCAAGTGCTGGAGTGGTGTTGAGAGCATGCAACTGCCCTCCAGAAGGTCCTGCTCGCTGGGCCTGCCCTTGCCCCTGCCCTTGCTTCTTAGGGCAATCTTTGCTGATGTGTCCAGTATCTCCACAATGAAAGAATTCACCCAACTTTCTCTTCTTCCTTCTACAGTCTTTAGCTAGATGTCCCGTAATACAACAAAAGTTGCACTTCCTTGTCTCACGTGGTTTGTTAGTATTGTTGTTGTTATTCTTGTTGCCTCCCTTCTTGAAGTCAACCTTCTTATTCTGAGTCTCATTAGGCTTATCCTCCTTCTTGCTATTCTTGTCTTCCTCATGAAGTAGGGCCGTATCCACCAAGCTTTCAAAGGTCGCCCCCATGGGTATATGAGTTATGGCCAAACTGTGAAGTGGCTCGTTCAATCCTCGAGCAAAGCGTACAGCCTTCTTCTGAGTTGTGTTAACCAAGTCCAATCCAAACCTAGCAAGCTAATTAAACTTATTCACGTACTACCTAACGGTCATGTCCCCTTGCTTAAGTGCTAGGAACCTCTCCATCTGAAGGTTCTCTTCTGCTGACGATAATAATTTAAGCCCAAACCTCTCTCTAAAGTCTGCCCAAGTCTCAACTGGCCTGGTAGCGTTGGTGACTTCCCACCAAAATGCAGCTTCCTCTTTCAACAACCATGCTGCCAACTGAACTTTCCTATGATCCTCCACATCGAAGATAATAAACAAGTCTTCAGTCTCCTTTAGCCAGTTTCGTGCCTCAACGAAGGTTTCAGTTCCAACGAAGTTCTTGCCGCCCATTGCTTTAAAGTCTTTGCATATTTTGGCAAAGGCGGTACCAGGAGGAGGAGGAGGAACCGCGACCACTGGGGGAGGAGGAGGAGGGATGTCTGCCGGGCCCACGCCGTTGGCCCTAGCTTCCAAGTACCTTTGGAACCATCCAGGTATGGGTACTGCCTCAGGAAGGTTAAGATCAGACATGCGGAAAAATGAAAAAGAAAAAGATTCAAACGAGGAAACAAACGAAAGTGTTAATGGCTTTTGGGGAATAGCCTTTTTAAACATAAAACTTCTATTGAAAAATGCTTCTTTATAAACGGTTTTGGAAAATAGTTTTAGAAGGTTTATTAAAACTTCTGCCCCGTCTGGTAACCTTCTGCTCTGATACCAAATGTAACGCCCCACCTCCGCTAGGGTCACTCACAAAGGGAATGCACTAGTTTTGGTGGAGTATTATCTAGGTAAACATACACAGAGATATCACAAGGCAGAACATAAATTAAGCAGCGGTAGAAATTAAAAACCAAATTTCATTGCTTCCAAGAAAAGAGTCAAAACCTCATATATCCAAAGTACAAATTATTCCATTACATCAAGTTCTAAATAAAGAAGCATAAACTTAAGATAAAAAAAGTAAATTATTCCCCAAAAATAACAGAAGTGCAGCCATAGCATAGCTCAAGACCAAACTGTACATGAGCTGACAGAAAGCAAGCTAAATTCAATTTAAGAGCTAGCGTTTCCTCCCTGAGAACCTGGGGGGAAAACGAAAGAAAAAGGGTCAGCCATAAAGACTGGTAAGCCTTAGTGACTTTCAGAATAAAAATTAGTAAAAGTAACATGACATGTGAAAACTGGAATTAAACATAAGGATGATAACAGAACTGGTATGATAACTAAGATAACAAGATAAGTCAAGTCTAGCATCGCATATTCAAGATTCGCTGCACCAACTTTACTAGTATTCTAACCCATGTCAAGTATTAACCATGAAATGATCCCTTGGCCCAATATCATGAAATGACCCATTATGGGGTCCTTCAGTACGATCTACTAATCGATCGGCTCCCTACAAGTTCTAGCTCGTCATGTGTCTGTGTCATACGGCCCAATCACGAAATGTAGTCACCTGTGCTAGGTCCACCATAGGGTGTATCAAGCCCTAGGGTGCCAACCATCGACACGAATCAAGCACGCACAGTGTAAATCTACTGGTGCCCAATGCTTGCTTTTTCAACTCTGGACTACGTGCACGACCATAGTCCGCCTGAACCTACAATGGCGCACCAACTTAGCCGTCATTCTGGTCGCTTACAATCAGCCCAGTAATCGTGCCCCACCCTGCCTAGTCCCAGGGTTCGTGATACATCTAAGTGGGTTAATGCTGAAAAGGACCGCGTAACTAGGGTTTCTAATGGGTTAAGTGTTGTCATTCAAATTCGTGACTTAACCTAATCCAATCATGTATCAAGTTGGTTAAGTGTTGCCTTTCATGTTCATGACTTAACCCTATCATGTAGCATAAATTCATTAATGCACCCCAACCTCTCACATTAGACTAGTTGTTGTGGTCACTGGATTTGCCGGGCGGTTCCGGGCAGATTTACACCACAACATAGTCTAACCTCGGGTTTTAGGTGCGATATGACCAACTACCCACATTGGATCCTATTGTTTGCAGTCACTGGATTCGCCAGGCGGTTCCGGGCAGATTTACACTACAAACTCAACACAACCTCGAGTTGGCCATTTTCAAGTTCGTTCTAGAGTCATGACCATGTTCATGTCTCATATCAAGTTCGTGACAAGTTTCAAGGTAAGTTTCATATCCATATTCAGATTCAAGTTATAACAATGTTCATGTTCCAAGTTCATGGTAAATTCAGGTTTGCCTAAACTACCCAAATCGTATTCCCACCGCATGTGAATTCGAATTGATACAAACAAATCTAATTAGGGAATAACATAGAAAGAACGGGCATAAGGTGGAAAAAGTGATTACAAGTCAAGCATGGTATAACTTGAGATAAACGATTACAACAATACTGGCATATGGAGTAGTGGTCTCAAATATCAAATCTAGCAAAATAGGGTGATAGTCATGGTAACAGTTGACATAAGATAATAACCCCAAACTTGTGAATAACAACTAATTCAACATCACAGGCATGAATATTGTGGACATTAGGGGTTTTAGATATACAACATATATAGGTCCCAAATCAATTTCATATAAATATTACCACAAGTCAAGATTCAAGATGAATAGATCCAAGGTGAACAAATAGTAGATCCAAAATGAATAATGATAGATCCAAGATATACAATGATAGATCCAAGATAATTGTCATACTTAGGTTCAATTTAAATTTACAACATGTCCATATTAAGTTTAAAGTTTAGATCTAAAAGTAAATAGGGCTTACAGATCGTGGTTTGAGAATTAGAAAACAAAGACGAGATGTTGAATCTCGAGTCTAACAGAAATCCCCCAAACAGCAATACTCTACACGTAGCCTTGTTGGAGAAGAAGCAATCCCTTTTCTCTAACTTTTTAACCAGAGTTTTAGCAGCATAAGGCCAGAGAGAATTTGTGTAGAGAGACTAGAGTTAGGGGCTGTTTATATAGGGTCAGGCCAACTAATTTTGACAGAAATTGGACTAGAAACATCAGAGTGAACTCTGACTCAAAAATGGGCTCGGCAACCAGGTCGACACCCAGGTCGACTCTATGGTCGACCTGGTCCTGGGCAGGTCGACACTATGGTCGACCTGGTCCTGGGCGGGAAATTTCCCGCCCAGTCCGTTCTGGGGTTTGAATTCGAATTCTGAGCTGTTTTGAACTTGAAATTTATGAAACTTTGAAGGGTCATAACTTGGTCATACGGACTCCGATTTTCGAAAACTCGGATTAATTTCCAAGCAGAATTTCGAGACAAACGAAATGGCATAACTCGTTGCCCTTGATCCTTAATTTAAAAATTAATTCTTCCTTGATTTATGGTTATAACACGTTATTAAAATACGGGTTGTTACATCTTATATCCAAAATTGCTTGCATGCCTATACATTTCATGTTTCTAAGGTGGTTATATAAGCAAGAATGTTGTCCAGTTTGCAAGACAAACATGATCAGGTAAATTTATGTTTTACAGTGCATATATCATTCAAGTTAGATAAACTATGTAAACGAGTGACAATACTGTTGTATATAAAGTGTGTTCTCGGTCTAGAGTCCATTCGTTGACCATATATATTTGTATATGTATGTACCGGTAAACACACACATGTATATATATATATGAATATATGTACATCTCCAGTCCTATGTATATGTATATTTAGTTTGTTGTTTAGTATTTGGCAATTGCTAGATCCCAGTGCATATGAAAATCATGGTGCGCTGTGTGTAAAGTTATACGGCAAAACCAGGTTAGGGCAACGCATATCCATTTTAGTAGTGAGAGGAAAAGCCAACAATCACACGAGAACATTCAAATCCAGGTTATACTATTATATTAAATCCTTATTGAAATCAAATTACTTGAAACTATAATTAATCGTGCGTGAATACTCACTTTAAAACTGCACAACAGGGTGCCAACGTCGGATTCAGTATTGGAGTCCATCAAAAAGGCAGTGACTTGCGGTATCCAACGATGGCGTAAATAGCGAACTTAAATGGTGTAGATGGAGATGGACTAGCTGAGATTCGAAGAGGATGCTCGATCGATGGTGGCGGCGCGCTGGAGTTGGGGTGAGCACCGATCGATGTTGGTGGGGAGAACTGCAGAACACGGTGGTGGATTTCCACTTCGATTTGCCAAAGGAAGGAGCAACGACCGATTTGATGGTCTTGATTTAGAATGGACGACATTTAAAATTGAAAATCTGGAAATAGGGATGATTTTTATTTTGGAGAAGGCCATGATTTGAGGAGCAAACTCTTTTTTTGGAATTGGGGAAAACTGATTTCTGATGAAGGAAAGGAGACAATGCATTTGATTTATAGAAGGAAAATTTTAGGATAAGAGCAACGTCACTTTAGTAGCTTAGAGGATAGCCACTATTACCAAAATGTAGATCGGTGGAAAATTATATGAGGAAGGTAATATTTACGCTTAATTAAATACTAAATTCTACCCCGAATACACCAGAACTGTAACGACCCAGCAGATTTTCGGTCTCGAAAATCGACATAAATACCTTTACTGTAACTCATGCTGACCTTCCAAACATCGAAAACACTGGAACGTTATTAGAAAGAAGTTAGAGGGTGAGATAAGAAAGAATAGAATAGAAGAAGAAGAAGAAACAACACAACACAGAGTCTTACATCGCAGCGGATCAAAATATAATACAGAAATAAACTTTATTGAGAGCTTTCAAAATACTTACAATATCAGAGTACATCACACACTGGGACTGTAATAATAACCTGTTCCCACATACAACACACAACGGAATAGCAGCTATATAATATCATACGTCTGGACTCTTCTAGCTCGTCTCTTCACATCATTCGATAACCTGAGCATTTACAAAACACCGGGATAACCCGAGCATTTACAAAACACCGGGTCAGTCTGGTGAACCAAATTGAGAAAAACTCGCATAGTATTAAGGGTAAATCATCCAACATGATTTTAAAGTTCAAAATCTTTTCAAAAGAAAAGGATAATCGTAAGACCAAATCCACACATAAACACGAACGGTTTTTACCTTACGATAACCCAAACCATTTTTGAAATTAATATCTTGTCTTATATTATAATAATGTCTAAATACAAGTAAATAGCAATCTAGTGGAACGCTTGCATCTCACCCTCCACATATATAGTATACAATCAAAACCGCGAGCGCTTATTGGAGATTGGATTCCGACCTTGACAAGGTATGGGACCACCTGTCGTATCTCTAGAGGTGAATACACTGGGTTCAACAAGAACGTCTTGCAACCCGGCCCTCACATGACCGAACACTCATTTCGCTTGAGTGTATCGAATGTATATCACCAACGGTTGGACTCAAACCACTGTTTCCTGAAAAGGGACAACATCGATAGATTAAAGAAGCAAAAGGAATTTCTCTAGATAGGTGATTATACACCCTAATGGGAGCGACCCACATAGCCATGCTGCCTGCCCAATTTTTGTTATCTTCCCAGTTGATGAGGCCTGAGGCTAGAATTCCCTTTTTGGGATATCTGGTCACCATTCACTTTGAATGTCACATTGTCAGATCCGTCAAGTCACTAATTGACATCCACAAATATACTCTGGGTATGAAAGAAGTGCCCCTCTTCGTCCCCACTCGGTATATTTGTAAAAATCAACGTACGTGGTTTCGGGAAATACTCTGTCAGACATTCGTCCATACAAGTCATCCAGGAATAGGATGAACCTAAGGTACTCTTCTACTGCATCCAATATAGGAATCAACCCATGGATCCATAGCGAGAAGTCATTGCAACCCGCAGATTCCAACCACGACAAAACCACAGCTTATCTCTGGTTGCTATCCCAGAGATTATTAGCGGTTCCTCTGTTTAATGAAGATCCATGGTCTTCAATGCTCCATCCCGATCATCTCTTGATATCTTCACGTATTTGTTGGTCGGAATGGTTTCTGAATATAAATTCGATCCCGGTCTTTCCGTACCAACCATCGTATTGGACAGATTTGATAGTCGGTGATTTAACTATCAAAATAATCAGTGTTTCAATCGTGACAATCCAATGAGTTCGTTGGTTCAGTATTCAGCACCACTTGGCCTTTTTAATTAAAAACAATTAACAAATAGTTAATTTAAAACTTCTAACCCTTTCAATATTTGAATACGACATTTACTTCTTATTTTAATACACTATTGTTCTCAAAACGATTTCATTACAAATGTTTGAAAAACATCTTACTACTATATTCAAATTTCCATTGAACTTTCTTTTCAAACATTGGCTCTACTATTATTCGCTATCTTTAATTGGAAAAATCAATTTAACTCATCACTCGTAGAACAACGTTATGAAATTCCTTTTGTTCATTTCTTGTAACAATGCCAAATGCTTATTTTTATCACATTTCAAACTTAACATTTCATTTCCACTAATCTCGAAAACATTATTATATTTTCAGGTAACCCTCTTTTATTTTCCTTTACTTTGGATCATCACTTCATATATATTCTCAAATCTCTTTCATTTCCTTTAATTTGGAACCCTCGTTCTATATTCTTTTACATTATCACCAATCTTATTGCACTATTCTTTCTCTAATCAAGATAATAAATTATCACCCCTCTTCTTTACCATTACAACTAACATCATCTCAGATAATCTTGAAGTCGTTCTAGTTGGGGTATTTTAATTACCTCTCAGACCTAGATCAACAACGTTCATATCTAAAAATAAATATAAGTTGTAATCCAAAACCAGTATTTCATTCCAATCTCCCACTTGTATTTAATCACATTCTTAAATAACATTAATTTACAATTAACGATATAACGCCTCAAACCTCTTTCATATAACTCTGGTTTATTATAAAACCTTTTTCTCTAAATTTTCCTTTACTTAATTCAAATAATTAAGTGGCATTTATTTAAGCTATAATATTTACTTAAAAATCCATTTTTATAACTCTGTTATAAAACTCAGGTTTGAAAAAAACCTGTTGATAAACTTCTTTCATCGATCAACTGGATTTCTTTTCACTTAGATTACTTTTAAATGAATTCCCATGAAAAAGTAATTTTCTAAATTATTATTAAAAATAATAATTTAATCAAATCATTAACTATATTAATAGTTAATTCCTTTATTAACTAAAATAATTAATAAATCCCTTTTTAAAATCTTATTAAAATCTAAACAATATTCATTTAATCTATTTTATTCAAAACATACTAATTTACTAATCAACCCCAATTAACACGGTCGATTTATCCAACTCAAAACACGGTTACCTCGTTAACCGATCCCAATTCATTCTTACTTTAAATTAATTAATAGTATAATTAATTTAAATAATTACATTTAATTGTTTAAACAAATTATCCAACTTAATCATTAGGTAAATTTGCTTATCCTCACATTTACAAATCTTATTAACATCAGAATTGACTTTATAAAATCAATTTATGATAAATTATAAATATAAGTATTTATTTCCTTTTAATAAACCTTTATTCAAGTAATATATTTCAAAATCTATCTTTAGTTATAAAATAAATTTTATAACTTCAGTTCGATCGATTTACCTGACGGTAAATTGATATAAATAAAATAATTTACTTTTAGGCCATTTACTGCCGATTACTCAACCAATATAGCCCATTGGTTAAACACAACACATGTTGATTTTTCAATCAATGGTCACTACCAAAATCAATTACCTAATCATGACAGTTCATTTATGATAAATAATATGTTTGAAAAATACGGTTGGATCCCTCCAACCCATTCTTCCCTGTTTACAAATGGTTGTCACCAAACAGATCTTTTAATAAATAATGACCATTTAATCCTAACCATAAGCAATTCAACCAATTAAACACGTTTATTTTATAAACGTGACCAACAAGGTAAGTTACCTTTATTGGAACCAACCGTTAGAATAACGGTTTGGTATTTCACTGAAATTAAACAACAATTTAATTTCATCAGTTAAAGCAACAATAACTAGCAAGCAGTCAATCATTGGCAAACAGGACACACAAAATAAAAACCCAATTTATATAAATTATAAATGGGAAAACTGAGTGAGTTTAACTCACCTTGGTTTGATTCCATTGTCAATGGCTTGGTTTAACAATCGTTTAATTTAATTAAAAATTCCAGTTGATTTCATTTGCATCCACTCTATTCCGATCAGTTCGTAGATGTAAATCCTTAACCACGGTTCCAGAGCAATTTGTGTTGTTCAGTACTGTCAACATATGTGTAAATATAAATTATTAACATACGGTTTAACTTAATGACTTAATTTCTTAATTAAGCAATAACCAATTGCTAATTACGTTTTAATTATTTTTGCTACAAAAGAATCTGGCTGACTCCTCAGTAGACTTTCCCCTCGTTTCTCTCCTGATTACATGACCTTCATCGTTCCAAAAGGGCCGATATTAGTATATTTTTATATAAAACCAAATAGATTTCCTAACCTAACTTAATCAGCTTAAGTATTTAGATCAATTATTTTTACATTCCCAGTTCTGAATGTTTTTCCTTCATACTTCCACAACTGTTCCGTCCTTGGTTGCTCCTCTCGCAACAAGTGCTTTAGTGATGACATCTTCTGTTGTTTCGTTCTAATGCTTTAGCATCCCGAACCATAACGTCTGAGTGGATCTACGTGTTTATTGTATACGATTTCAGTTAGAAAAATAGTTCCTTAGTAACTCTTAATTAGTTATAAATTACTGTTGCTAAAATCGTTAGTTTGCAAACCGACAGTCCATTTGAGCAAGAGGTCCTATCTCCATTATACTGTTTCCTGTACATGTTCCGCGTTCTCTATTTGAACTGATGCTCAATCCCAAAACTCACGCTGGAATCAAGTTTTCCCAACGCTGCATGTTTTAATATATGAGTTTTAAGTTAGTGACCAATAATTAAAAATACTTTAACCCTAATTGCTTTAACAAACCGATTTTATTGATGGTTTAATTACGAACCATAGTATTTTGAAAACATCAGGACCAATCCCTTACTTCACCCGTAGGTTCTTCCCTAGGCCAAGTAAAACAACGGCCCCTCCATCGTTTGCAATTACCCAGAAAACCATGCTTCCCTTGATGTTACGCCTACCGTCGGTCATCGGAGGCCGATCTAGTGGTATCAGGAAGGGAGGTTGGCCTTGCTCGTCTTCGCCCCAACCCATGTCGTCTCCGGTCAGCCCAGTCTCCGGCGAAACCTCTCGAACGCTGCATCACCTCGTGCTCGAATCCGACAGCTGTGCTGCGATGATGTTCATCACAGACCATTCAACTTTAAAGGCTAAGTGAGCTCGATAGTTTCCAGTAGGAAGGTTTGTGGATTGATAAAAGAATTGCAAATAAACATAGAGGAATGAACAAGTGTTTATGACCGTTTGTTTCAGTAGATGGCGGCGCTCGAGAATGAAGCCTTTAGGGTTTATGTGAAATGAGTATTTATAGGGTGTCTCAATTTACAAAATATTATTATACGAAACTTCGTCCTAAAGTAACGCGGTAAAATTACTACAAACGATTTCTGTCTTCTGATAAAAAGGCTAATCTCAATATAAAAAGGTATTCCGGACCCAATGGGACAAGTTTCGTCGAATTCCGAGGTCGTTTGAATTTTTTTCCCTTATAAAACCAGAAATAAACACGCGTTTAATTTTTCCACGATTACCAGATAAATCAAATCAACTTGAAACCTTGCAATCTTATAATAATTTGTTGATACGAACCCAACGGCACCAGTTTCATCTCATTCTGAGACTGTTTCCCCAGTAGGCTATTTTTATCGTGCACCGCAATGCCATTTTTAACGCCAAATTACCCGGTCTCTAAAAATAACAAACTATATACCTATCCTGACTCTAATCGACGATACGAACTCAACGGGACTAGTTTCGTGGCCTAATTCGATCGTCTGCTCAAGTTACACTCAAAATCATTTTATTAAATAAATTTAATTATGCGTTATAGAAAATAACTGGGCGTTTACGGCTACCGTGATCACATACGACATCGGTTTGCGACGCCATTTAACACCGTGCAATAATTTAATGTTACGGTCCTAATGAAACTGATTTCGTCGAAATCGAAGACAATTTGCAAAATTGCCATTTTAAGGGCCTATATTTTAATAACGATTTTTCCACCGCGATTATTTCAAAATTTGATTTGGCCATAACTTACAATTTATAATAC
Source organism: Allium sativum (assembly GCA_030737875.1). NCBI lineage: Eukaryota > Viridiplantae > Streptophyta > Magnoliopsida > Asparagales > Amaryllidaceae > Allium > Allium sativum. The sequence goes on along the minus strand of CM060922.1, from coordinate 928,957,158 downwards.
GAAATCTGAATTTTCTCTTTCATATGAAAATTATCGTCAATACGGTTCCAACGTTTCTCGTTTCACAGAAATCCGACTTATATCAGATCCTGTATTCTCAATTGAAGTTCAAAACCAAATATTACGAACTGTCGCGCCATTTCGAGCTCGTTTTATAATTATATATAAAACTAACAATCAACCTTCATTTTTAATAACGAAATCAATATTAAAATCTATTAATATTCCAAATATAATATTTAAAATAATAGATAAAATAAAATACTTGACGGCCAAAAACACGGGTCATTACATTCTTCCCCCCTTAAAATAATTTCATCCTCGAAATTGCTAAGGTAAGAAAGAACATTACAAACCCATTAATTTCCAAATCCAATTTATTTTGAAATAAAAAACGATTCAATACCATATATCAATATTTTCAAAAATATCGAAAATTTTCTAATACCTTAAATTCCCTGAAAAATTCGGCAGAGTCTCCCCTGCACGGTGTGACATCTGCGATATCGCAGGAACAAATAATATATATACATCGACCAACGGTCGGGAAACAAAAATCAAAACCCCAAAATTTCATATTTTCGCGTAAGCGTACCTTTTACGAGCACTATTGGGCATTTTTGCTCAATGTATACACGATTTTCTCAACCAACATCTGTCTACCTATTCCTCTGGCTCTTGTGCTTAACTCAGTTCACATATCTGTAATAAATATGTGAAATTCTGAAATAATATTTCAGTAATCAACTGGCATAACTATACCAATTCTATAATCAAACATACCACATCAATTCATTATCAACACAGGTTTAAATTATAAATTCCAATTCATATTCACTTTGATTCCAGTTAAGTTATACCAGGAATTATTCTTCAGTTTATAATTCATTCAGTTCCAGTTTATTGTTGATTATTTCTGCCCAATAACAACCAATTCACAATCAACAACCAATACACAACCAAATAAATTGAATTCATATTCAATATTAATATTTTATTTTGGTTTTACAGATTTGATTATTATTTATTCCTCAAATTTTTAATTTCCAACTCTGTTTCATTTTATTTTGATATTATTTTCTATTTAATTACACTTAACAAAGTTAAGTTTCAATTCAATCTCCAATCAAATTTGAATATCATTCAAATCAACAAAACACACTAATATCTCAATAATTTGATAAAATTATTCTTTTCTATACAAAAATATAATTTGGGTAAAATTATTTCATTTACCCTCTTTTTAAAATAATATTGTATCCATTGACAGTTCAACGCTTCTCAACACTTGACCCAATCAACCAACACAATACAAAACATTTGTATACAAAATTTACAATTACGCTCTCATATATATACACTCAATCTCGATCTAGGGTATTACTAACCCCATCTCTATCGAGTTACTCCCCAGAGCCAAGGTTATTACTAAACCAATAGCTCTGATACCACTGTAACGACCCAGCAGATTTTCGGTCCTGAAAATCGACATAAATACCTTTACTATAACTCATGCCGACCTTCCAAACACTGAAAACACTGGAATGTTATTAGAAAGAAGTTAGAGGGTGAGATAAGAAAGAAAGAAATATTAGAATAGAAGAAGAAGAAGAAGAAACAACACAACACAGAGTCTCACATCGCAGCGGATTAAAATATAATACAGAAATAAACTTTATTAAGAGCTTTCAAAATACTTACAATATCAGAGTACATCGCACACTGGGATAGTTATAATAACCTATTCCCATATACAACACACAGCAGAATAGCAGCTATATAATATCATACGTTTGAACTCTTCTAGCTCGTCTCTTCACAACATTCGATAACCTAAACCTGTACACCCCGAGATAACCCGAGCATTTACAAAACACCGGGTCAGTCTGGTGAACCAGAGTGAGAAAAACTCACACAGTATTAAGGGTAAATCATCCAACATGATTTTAAAGTTCAAAATCTTTTCAAAAGAAAAGGATAATTGTAAGACCAAATCCACACATAAACACGGACGGTTTTTACCTTACGATAACCCAAACCATTTTTGAAATTAATATCTTGTCTGATATTATAATAATGTCTACATACAAGTAAATAGCAATCTAGTGGAACGCTTGCATCTCACCCTCCACATATATAGTATACAATCAAAACCGCGGGCGCTTATTGAAGATTGGATTCCGACCTTGACAAGGTATGGGACCACCTGCCGATAGTGTATCTCTAGAGGCGAATACACTGGGTTCAACAAGAACGTCTTGCAACCCGACCCTCACATGACCGACCACTCTTTTCGCTTGAGTGTATCGAATGTATGTCACCAACAGTTGGACTCAAACCACCGTTTCCCGAAAAGGGACAGCATCGATAGATTAAAGAAGCAAAAGGAATTTCTCTAGATAGGTGATTATACACCCTAATGGGAGCTGAAACACCCCACCTCCGTTAGGGTCACTCTCAAAGGGAATGCCCTAATTTTGGTGGAGGTTTATAAGTATGAGTCACAGATACACAAGACAGATATAAGAACACATATTTTTGAATAGCGGAAAGCAAAATCAACTTTTATTTCATCAAAATACGTGTTACACAAACCATGCCATAATTGTCTTACAATACTTCCAAAAACATTAAATTTTCATAACTGTCTTGATTTCATAACTTAAAGAAGCATAAAAACATAATTAAACTGCATAAGTCCCATAAATGTTGTCCAAAGCCATAGTCCAAAATGAAAGAGATCCAAGAAGTACATTCTTTCTCTTTAAGCTGGATATAAAAACTGGTCAAGCTGCGGTATTCCCTCCCTGTGGACCTGGGAGGGGGGGACGAAAGAAAAGAAGACGAAAGAAAAGTAGAGTCAGACATAAAGCCTGAGTAAGTCTAGGACTATTCAGTCTATGAATAAAGAATTGGGCATGATAAGTATAAACTGGAAATGGGAAAGCACCATAAACTAAGTTAAGTTGTCTAGAGTCGAATATACTATCGTACCCCATATTAATCTCTGCACCCCTATAAACTAGTTCCCAACAGGCACCCCATAATCAGGGTGAAGTGATCCATTTCTAATGATCGGCTCCTACTCGCATAGTTACCTGTGTCTTATGGCCCTCGATGTTGTAGTTACCTATGCTGGTCCCACCATGGGGTGTATCAAGTCCCATGGTGGCGGCCCGACACAATTCTAGAATGCACAGGTATACTACTGGTGCCCAGTGCCTTATTTTTCTACGCCGGAGTGTGTGCACGCCCGCACCCCGTTAGAACCTACACTGCTGCACCACCGCCGTCGATTTGACCTCTTATAGTCAGCCCAGTAATCGTGCCCCACTCTGCCTAGTTCAGGGTATCCTGATACACCTTGTAGGGTTACTACTGAAAAGGGTCCCCCGCTACTAGGTTTTCTATTTCTAGCCAACATGCTAAGTTGGTTAAGTGTTTTGTAAACCTAACCCCCAATCAGTCTGTATAGTTTAGCATGTTCCATTTTGATTAAGTATTAATTCAATTTACTTAATCCTATCAATCCTGACTCAGCCTTAATTGTCTTATTAAAGCCTCGACCTCTCACATTAGACAGGTATTGTTGTGACAGCCTGTTGCCGGTTGGTTCCGGGCAGTCTTACGTCACAACTCAGTCTAACCTCGGGTCTTTATTGGGCTCAATGTTTAACCACCCACATTGGATAGGTATTGTTGTGACTACTGGATAGCCAGGCGGTTCCGGGCAAGTTTACATCACAACTCAATCCAACCTCGGGTTAAACACATCGTATTTTCTAAATTTACATATTTTGTCTCTTTTCTTTTTATATGTAAATATTTGCGGCCCATTATTCAAATTCATCTTTATTGGGTAAAATTAATTTATACCACTTAATTGTTTTCAAGGTCGTTGGCATGCGTCAAACATGCCAACACATGTGTTTATATTTTAACCCAAACGTCATTACCCCCGTTTTATACGTTCGCTACAATATAACATATGTTGGGTTTAACATTTAAATCCAACTTAGCCACATGAAAAAGGGGAGGCTTAGAACACGGTGTTTATATATTCTAAGTAACATCAAAAGGGGAGTGTGAACGCATGAACTTGCAACATAACGATCTAATTAACATGAATTAGGCACTTGTAACTTGCATTGTAATAGCATATAATCATGACATAAAACATACCTAAACATGAATCATGGTTTTTTAATCTATTCATGTGAACTTGCAATTGAAATGTAAATCTAACTTAATTATGTGTCGCATATATTATCATATGATTTTGATAACAGAATAGGCCTAAAACATATTATGTTTGGGCATAAAGTCAAACATAAACTAGCCATGTTCATAAAGTCAACACAAGTTCACAAAGGTGCTTACTTTTGTCACTAACACAAAAGTATGGTTTTACACTTGAATCATGATGCCAATTCCAACATAAATTCATATGAATCATAATACTCAAATGGATCCAATTTCACTAAAAATGATCATAAAAATATACATCATGTTGGCATAATAATGAGTCATATACTTGCATGAATCTCAACTTTGTTGTACCAACATATAGTCGTTAATTTTCAACATGAATCACATACTTGCAAATATCCAATAGGTGTTGTACTAAACTACCACAAACATATAGTCGTTAACTTTCAACATGAGTCACATACTTGCAAATATCCAATAGGCCTAACATCGTTATACCACAATATCCCAAATTGATTCGTAATTAGAATCATAGCAACGTACAATTATGAATTATTATCACCACAAATTAAGTACAATTCCATTTCTCATTTTACACAAATCAAAACACAATTATTCATTCACATCGGAATAACACTCTACTTACAACGTATGACGAATCTTCAATTCAGGAATCTGAATTTTGAATTTGGAGATGCTATCCTTTGTTGTAGGCGTTGTTTTGTTTTAGTTGTCGTTGCTTTAAGCTTTTGAATTGTCTCCTAATCATCTCTCAATTTTGACGGCTATTCCTAGTCTTTCCTCAGCAGCATGACGGTCTCATTCTCATTTTTATTCATATGAATTAGGTGGAGTCTTAGGTCCTTTTTATAGAGTTTGTGAATTGATTAGAACCGTCGATGGAGCTTGGATTAATATTAGCCGTTCGTTTGAAGGAGAGATCAATCAGGAGCTGACACCTAGCCCTAGTGACAAGGCAAGGCTCAGAAATTCGGCCAAGCACAGACCAGGCCAGCCAGGGGGGGCTGGGTTCGACCTGGCTCAGGGGCCAGGTCGACTCCCCAGTCGACCCCCATGTCGACTTGGTAGTCGACCTGGGTGCCCCAGGTCGACTACCCAGTCGATCTGGGTAGCCCAGGTCGACTACCCAGTCGACCTGTGTGCCTTGGGCGGGAAAATTCCCGCCCTGGCCAATCTGGCCCGATTTTTGAAATTCGAATTTGATTTCTGAGCTGTTTCTGTCTGTTTGGATTTTAAACTGAATTCTGAAACTTCCGGAGGGCATATCTTCTTCATACGAAGTCCATTTTACGCTAACTCGGACTCTATCCCAAGCAGAATTCCGAGACGAACGCAATGGCGTATCCCGTTTCCCTTAATTCTTTGATTTGAAATTAATTATACTTTAATTTGAGAATTTAACTGTTATAGAATACACGGGGTGTTACATTCTCCCCCACTTAAAAGGATTTCGTCCCTGAAATCTTCAAGTTCAGGAAGAATGTATATCCTAACATCCAAACGTCCATCTACTCATCCATCAAACACGAGCATCCATTGTCCTAAAAAGACTTCTAATGCTTCATGATCATATGCGAAGTGTGTGTACATGTACTTATCTAATGCAAAATCTGGCGGCCTACTGATTCAGTTGACCTCCTTAATGCAAATTATGTAAGTGTCATGAATCCATTATGTATGCAAATTTTCCTATTCATGATTCTACATGAGTGCACAATCATTCATATATAAATGCAACATCCATATGACAATACATTAAACTTCAACCATATACGAATATAAATACATATATGCATATGCAGTATGAAGTGACTGAGCCGATCTAAAACCTAAATTGTGTGTGTATATGCAACCACGAGCAACCACTAGCAATCGCTTGCAACCACTTGCAACCATCATCCATAACATGTTTCAATTACATGTTTTCATCCAAAGGTTTCTACCTAAAAGATAAGGTCGAGGAGATATACCTAAAAAGATAGATAAAAGCATAACTTAGGGAAAAAGAAAGATCAAAGATGTACCCTCGAAAAGAAAAGGGTAGGCTGCGCGTATTCTAGCTTCAGTTTCCCAAGTTGCATCTTCCTCGGCGTCGCTCCACTGAACTTTGACGAGCTTGACTTCGCGGTTGCGTAACCTTTTCACTTCCGTTCCTAATATGCGGGTTGGAACTTTCCTCATGGTTGCTTCGCATTCCACTTCAGTTTCTTCTAGGATATTTGGCTCTACCACTTCAGCAGATTCATGTAGACATCTTCGGAGGTGTGAAACATGAAAAACGTTGTGAACTCCAGCTAGTTTTTCAGGTAGGTCTAATCTATAGGCCATTTTCCCAATTTTCCCAATAATAGGAAATGGCCCTACGAATCTTGGTGCTAGCTTCCCTGTGGATCCAAAACGAACAACGTTCCTTATCGGAGATACCATAAGAAAAACTCTGTCCCCAACCTCAAATTCAAGGTCGGTCCTCCTCTTGTCGGCGTAGGATTTTTGTCTGTCTTGGGCTGTCTTCATTCTTCTCCGTATTAATTCTACTTTCTCTGAAGTCTCTCGGATCATATCCGGTCCAAGTATGAGATTGTCAGTAGACTCCCACCAACAAGTGGGCGATCGGCACGGTCTTCCATATAAAGCTTCCAAGGGCGCCATTCCGATGGTGGCTTGGTAGCTGTTGTTGTAGGGAAATTCCACCAAAGGAAGATGGTCTTCCCACGTCCCTCCGAAGTCAAGGATGCACAGTCTTAAAAGGTCCTCCAAAACTCTGTTCATTCTTTCCGTCTGGCCGTCGGTTTGGGGATGATAAGCTGTGCTCAAGCATAACTGTGTGCCTACCGCTTCTTGCAGACTCCGTCAAAACTCACTTGTGAAGATAGGGGTCACTAACAATGCTGGAGGGTATTCCATGGAGTCGAACAATTTCCTTGAGATAAAGAGATGCTAGGGATGAGGCAGTTCTTTTACTCTTGACAGGTAAAAAGTGGGCGCTTTTAGTAAGCCTATCAACTATTACCCAAATGCTAGTGTTGCATCTTCTAGACCTAGGCAGCCCATCAATGAAGTCCATTGAGATGCTATCCCACTTCCACTGTGGGACCTCTAGAGGATGGAGCAAACCGCCAGGCTTTTTCTGTTCCGCCTTAACCTGTTGGCACACCATACACTTAGAAACGAAATCTGCCACGCCCTTCTTCATGCCGTTCCAAAAGAAAGTTCTCTTTATGTCCTTGTACATTTTATCTCTGCCTGGATGTATCGTCATCTTGGAGTGATGTGCTTCCTCGAGGACCTTCTTTACTAAATCCCCTGTCTGTGGGACGCATAGTCTTCCGTCTCGCCTTAGCCAACCCTTATCGTCGATGGAGTATCTGTTGAGGTGACTTGAAGTCTAACCCCTAATTAGCCTATCAATCGTCTCCACAAGCTGAGGGTCTTCGCGTTGTGCTATCCCTATTGAGTCCACTAAAGCCGTGCGTACTTCGAGAGATGCTAGCAAGCCCAGTACAAAATCGGAGGAGGGCCTAAAGTCAAAGCTGGCTATAAACTCTCGGCTTTGTCTTTCAACAAACAGCGGGCTTAGGGTCAGTTTCTTTCGGCTCAACGCGTCTGCCACTACGTTGCCTTTGCCCGGAGTGTAGGAGATCTCGAAATCGTACGAGGCAAGAAACTCCATCCATCTCTATTGCCTCAAGTTAAGATCTTTCTGCGAGAAAAGATATTTCAACGATTTATGGTCAGTGTAAAGTTCGAACTTCTCACCTAGGAGATAGTGTCGCCAAGACTTGAGTGCAAAGACGATGGCAGCTACTCAAGATCGTGGGTCGGGTAGTTCTTTTCATGCACTTTCAACTGCCTTCCACCATAAGCTACTACCCTTCCTTCTTGCATTAAGACAGCGCCTAGCCCTATCCCACATGCATCTGTATAAACTGTGAACATCTTGCTTCCATCTGACAACATAAAAACTGGGGCTGTTGTAAGAGCCCTTTTTAGTAGTTGGAAAGCAAACTCACAATCCAAGTCTCAATTGAACAATAGATTCTTCTTTGTCAGCCTTGTGAGTGGAGCTGATATTTTTGCAAAGTCTTTGATGAATTTCCGATAGAAGTCTGCTAGCCCGAGGAAGTTTCGGACTTCTGTTGCATTCCTTGGTGTCTTCCAATCCTGTACTGCTACTACCTTAGCAGGGTCCACAGTTAACCCTTCTTTGGATACTATGTGCCCAAGGAACCTCACTTCCTCTCTCCAAAAGTGGCATTCGGAGAATTTGGCTTTTAGCTAATGGACTCGCAGAGTTTCCATGATTGCCCTTAGGTGCTGAGCATGTTCCTCTTCACTCTTTAAGAAGATAAGGATATCGTCTACGAAGACCACTACGAACTTGTTGAGGAATTCTCTGAACACCCTACTCATCAGGTCCACGAAGTAAGCGGGTGCGTTTGTCAAGCCAAAATGCATGACAAGCCATTCAAAGAAGCCTTTTGGGGTTCTGAATGCTGTCTTATCGATACTATCTTCAGCCACCCTTAGCTGATGAAATCCGATCGCTAAATCGAGTTGGGAGAAAACAGACGCTCCTACAAGCTGATCAAAAAGATCGTCAATTCTGGGGAGAGGGTGCCTATTCTTTTTCGTTAGCTTGTTGAGCTCCCTATAGTCAACACATAGACGGAGTGAACCATCCGCCTTTGTGGCGAACACCACTGGAGCACCCCATTCCGAAATACTCCTCCTAATGAACCCCTTCTCTAGAAGCTCTTTAATTTGTTTATTGAGCTCTTTCGTTTCCCGTGGAGCCATGTGTCTAATGGGCAACGCAACGGGCTTTGCATTATCTACAAGATATATGCGGAAGTCTATCTCCCGCTTCGGAGGTAAGCCCTTCACCTCTTCGAAGACATCTGGATATTCCCGGACCACTCTAACCGATTGCAAACTTTCAACAGAAGCATCTAGCGATTCAAGATAACTAAGCATAACCGCATACGAGGGATTAAAAGTAATTTCCAGAGTGTTACCGAGTTGGGTCAGAAGCCTAACCACCCTTTTCTCACAATCAAGGATGGCACCATTACTGGATAGCCAATCCATGCCCAAAATCAAACCATATCCCGAGAAGCCCAAAAAAAAGGCACTACATCTAAATTCTATGCTTAGAATAGAAATTTTCAATCCCACACAGATCATAGACAAATGAGCCGGGCCCCCGATTGGATTTGAAACAATTAAGGGGTCCTCTACCATACTAGTTTCTAGGTGCAGAGATTCTACTAAAGCAGATGAGATAAAGGAGTGTGATGCGCCAGAATCAAATAAAGTGCGAACTGGGTGATCATAAAAATAAACTACACTTTCTACAGAAGTATTTATACCTCGTTGTTGTAGAGGTGGAGCTTCTAGCACACGAACCTGTGCCCCTGAGGTGGATCCAGCCCTCTGCCCCTGCCCTCGTTTTTTTGGGCAATCCTTAGCCATGTGGCCTGTCTCACCGCAAGAAAAGCACCCACCATTCATCTTGGCCTTCTTTTTCAAGCAATCTTTCACTAAGTGCCCCACTTTGCCACAGAAATTACACTTTCTCTTCTCTTTGTTATCTTTCCCGCCCTTCTTAAAGTCTGTCTTCTTAGGCTATAAACCCTCTTTCTTCCCTTGAGAGCTTTCTGCCTTTGTCTCCTTCTTGCCCTTATCCTCTTCGTTCAGCAACGCCATCTGCACCAACCTTTCATACGTAGCTCCCATGGGTATATGGGTCATGGCCAAACTGTGTAATGGCTCATTCAATCCTTTGACAAAGCGGAGAGCCTTCTTGTGCGGAGTGTTGACTAGGTCCAGTCCGAACCTAGCCAGCTGATCGAACTGATTAACATACTCTTTGACTGTCATATTCCCTTGCTTAAGAAATAAGAATTTTTCCAACTGAAGACTCCTTTCAGCTTCTGAGAGAAATTTAGCCTCAAACCTTGCCCTAAAGTCCTCCCATGTTTCCACTGGTCTTTCTGCATTGGTAACTTCCCACCAGTAGGAAGCCTCACCTTTAAGTAGCCATACTGCCAATTGTACCTTCTGCCTATCTTCTACCTCAAAGATGACGAATAAGTCCTCGATTTCCTTTAGCCAATTCCTGGCTGCCACGAAGGACTCGGTTCCATGAAAGTCCTTTCCTCCCATAGCTTTAAAATCTTTACATATCTTAGCAAAAGTATTACCCCGCGGAGGAGGTGGAGGAAGAGGTGCTGCTGCAGCTGGATGATTTCCTGCAGCTGGGGGAGGAGGAACAGGACCTGGCTGAGTGGCTCTTGCTTCTAAGAATCGTCTAAACCAACCAGGTACTGGTATACCCTCTGGAAAGTTAAGTTCTTCGGACATTATGAAACAAAAAGGATAGATTCAAAACGAAGAATAAAAGATAGTACCTATGGCTTTGGGAGACTATGCCTTTTTAAAATAAAATAATATTTTATCTTTAAAAATGCTTCTTTAAGGTTTTCTTTTGTAAATAAATTTTCAAAACTTTTTATCTTATCTGGTAAACCTATGCTCTGATACCAAGTGAAACACCCCACCTCCATTAGGGTCACTCTCAAAGGGAATGCCCTAATTTTGGTGGAGGTTTATAAGTATGAGTCACAGATACACAAGAAAGATATAAGAACACATATTTTTGAACAGCGGAAAGCAACAACAACGTTTATTTCATCAAAATACGTGTTACACAAACCATGCCATAATTGTCTTACAATACTTCCAAAAACATTACATTTTCATAACTGTCTTGATTTCATAACTTAAAGAAGCATAAAAACATAAGTAAACTGCATAAGTCCCATAATTGTTGTCCAAAGCCATAGTCCAAAACGAAAGAGATCCAAGCAATACAATCTTTCTCTTCAAGCTGGATGTAAAAACTGGTCAAGCTGCGGTATTCCCTCCCTGTGGACCTGGGGGGGGGGGGGACGAAAGAAAAGTAGAGTCAGACATAAAGCCTGAGTAAGTCTAGGACTATTCAGTCTATGAATAAAGAATTGGGCATGATAAGTATAAAATGGAAATGGGAAAGCACCATAAACTAAGTTAAGTTGTCTAGAGTCGAATATACTATCGTACCCCATATTAATCTCTGCACCCCTATAAACTAGTTCCCAACAGGCACCCTATAATCAGGGTGAAGTGATCCATTTCTAATGATCGGCTCCTACTCGCATAGTTACCTGTGTCTTACGGCCCCCGATGTTGTAGTTACCTATGCTGGTCCCACCATGGGGTGTATCAAGTCCCATGGTGGCGGCCCGACACAATTCTAGAATGCACAGGTATACTACTGGTGCCCAGTGCCTTATTTTTCTGCGCCGGAGTGTGTGCACGCCCGCACCCCGTTAGAACCTACACTGCTGCACCACCGCCGTCGATTTGACCTCTTACAGTCAGCCCAGTAATTGTGCCCAACCCTGCCTAGTTCAGGGTATCCTGATACACCTTGTAGGGTTACTGCTGAAAAGGGTCCCCCGCTACTAGGTTTTCTATTTCTAGCCAACATGCTAAGTTGGTTAAGTGTTTTGTAAACCTAACCCCCAATCAGTCTGTATAGTTTAGCATGTTCCATTTTGATTAAGTATTAATTCAATTTACTTAATCCTATCAATCCTGACTCAGCCTTAATTGTCTTATTAAAGCCTCGACCTCTCATATTAGACAGGTATTGTTGTGACTGCCTGTTACCGGTTGGTTCCGGGCAGTCTTACGTCATAACTCGGTCTAACCTCGGGTCTTTATTGGGCTCAATGTTTAACCACCCACATTGGATAGGTGTTGTTGTGACTACTGGACAGCCGGGCGGTTCCGGGCAGGTTTACATCACAACTCAATCCAACCTCGGGTTAAACACATCGTATTTTCTAAATTTACATATTTTGTCTCTTTTCTTTTTATATGTAAATATTTGCGGCCCATTATTCAAATTCATCTTTATTGGGTAAAATTAATTTATACCACTTAATTGTTTTCAAGGTCTTTGGCATGCATCAAACATGCCAACACATGTATTTATATTTTAACCCAAACGTCATTACCCCCGTTTTATACGTTCGCTACAATATAACATATGTTGGGTTTAACATTTAAACCCAACTTAGCCACATGAAAAAGGGGAGGCTTAGAACATGGTGTTTATATATTCTAAGTAACATCAAAAGGGGAGTGTGAACGCATGAACTTGGAACATAACGATCTAATTAACATGAATTAGGCACTTGTGAACTTGCATTGTAATAGCATATAATCATGACATAAAACATACCTAAACATGAATCATGGTTTTTAATCTATTCATGTGAACTTGCAATTGAAATGTAAATCTAACTTAATTATGTGTTGCATATATTATCATATGATTTTGATAACAGCATAGGCCTAAAACATATTTTGTTTGGGCATAAAGTCAAACATAAACTAGCCATGTTCATAAAGTCAACACAAGTTCACAAGGGTGCTTACTTTTGTCACTAACACAAAAGTATGGTTTTACACTTGAATCATGATGCCAATTCCAACATAAATTCATATGAATCATAATACTCAAATGGATCCAATTTCACTAAAAATGATCATAAAAATATACATCATGTTGGCATAATAATGAGTCATATACTTGCATGAATCTCAACTTTGTTGTACCAACATATAGTCGTTAATTTTCAACATGAATCACATACTTGCAAATATCCAATAGGTGTTGTAATAAACTACCACAAACATATAGTCGTTAACTTTCAACATGAGTCACATACTTGCAAATATCCAATAGGCCTAACATCGTTATACCACAATATCCCAAATCGATTCGTAATTAGAATCATAGCAACGTACAATTATGAATTATTATCACCACAAATTAAGTACAATTCCATTTCTCATTTTACACAAATCAAAACACAATTATTCATTCACATCGGAATAGCACTCTACTTACAACGTATGACGAATCTTCAATTCAGGAATCTGAATTCTGAGTTGGAGATGCTATCCTTTGTTGTAGGCGTTGTTTTGATTTAGTTGTCATTGCTTTAAGCTTTTGAATTGTCTCCTAATCGTCTCTCAATTTTGACGGCTATTCCTAGTCTTTCCTCAGCAGCATGACGGTCTCATTCTCATTTTTATTTATATGAATTAGGTGGTGTCTTAGGTCCTTTTTATAGAGTTTGTGAATTGATTAGAACCGTCGATGGAGCTTGGATTAATATTAGCCGTTCGTTTGAAGGAGAGACCAATCAGGAGCTGACACCTAGCCCGAGTGATAAGGCAAGGCTCAGAAATTCGGCCAAGCACAGACCAGGCCAGCCATGGGGGGCTGGGTTCGACCTGGCTCAGGGGCCAGGTCGACTCCCCAGTCGACCCCCATGTCGACTTGGTAGTCGACCTGGGTGCCCCAGGTCGACTACCTAGTCGACCTGGGTAGCCCAGGTCGACTACCCAGTCGACCTGGGTGCCTTGGGCGGGAAAATTCCCTCCTTGGCCAATCTGGCCCGATTTTTGAAATTCGAATTTGATTTCTGAGTTGTTTCTGTCTGTTTGGATTTTAAACTGAATTCTGAAACTTTCGAAGGCCATATCTTCTTCACACGGAGTCCGTTTTACGCAAACTCGGACTCTATCCCAAGCGGAATTCCGAGACGAACGCAATGGCGTATCCCGTTTGCCTTAATTCTTTGATTTGAAATTAATTATACTTTAATTTGTGAATTTCGCTGTTATAGAATACCCGGGGTATTACAGGAGCGACCCACATAGCCATGCTACCTGCCCGATTTTTGTCATCTTCCCAGTTGATGAGGCCTGAGGCTAGAATTCCCTTTTTTGGATATCTGGTCACCATTCACTTTGAATGTCACATTGTCAGATCCGTCAAGTCACTAATAATTGACGTCCACGAATATACTCTGGGTATAAAAGAAGTGCCCCTCTTTGCCACCACTCGGTATATTTGTAAAAATCAAGGTACGTCGTTTCGGGAAATACTCTGTCAGACATTCGTCCATACAAGTCATCCAGGAACAGGATGAACCGAAGTTACTCTCCTACTGCATCCAATATAGGAATCACCCCATGGGTCAGTAGCGAGAAGTCCTTGTAACCCGCAGATTCCAACCACGAAAAAACCACAGCTTATCTCTGGTTGCAATCCCAGAGATTATTAGCGGTTCCTCCATTTAATGAAGATCCACGGTCTTGAATGCTCAATCCCGATCATCTCTTGATATCTTCACGTATTTGTTGGTCGGAATGGTTTCCGAATATAAATTCGATCCCGGTCTTTCCATACCAACCATCGTATTGGACAGATTTGATAGTCAATGATTTAACTATCAAAATAATCAATGTTTCAATCATGACAATCCAATGAGTTCATTGGTTCAGTATTCAACACCACTTGGACATTTTAATTAAAAATAATTAACAAACAGTTAACTTAAAACTTCTAACCCTTTCAATATTTGAATACGACATTTACTTTTTATTTTGATACACTATTGTTCTCAAAACGATTTCATTATAAATGTTTGAAAAACATCTTACTACTATATTCAAATTTCCATTGAACTTTCTTTTCAAACATTGGCTCTACTATTATTCGCTATCTTTAATTGGAAAAATCAATTTAACTCATCATTCATAAAACAACGTTATGAATTTCCTTTTGTTCATTTCTTGTAACAATGCCAAATGCTTATTTTTATCACATTTCAAACTTAACATTTCATTTCCACTAATCTTGAAAACATTATTATATTTTCAGGTAATCCTCTTTTATTTTCCTTTACTTTGGATCATCATTTCATATATATTCCCAAATCTCTTTCATTTCCTTTAGTTTGGAAACCTCATTCTATATTCTTTTACATTATCACCAATCTTATTGCACTATCCTTTCTCTAATCAAGATAATAAATTATCACCCCTCTTCTTTACCATTACAACTAACATCATCTCAGATAATCTTGAAGTCGTTCTAGTTGGGGTATTTTAATTACCTCTCAGACCTAGATCAACAACGTTCATATCTAAAGATAAATATAAGTTGTAATCCAAAACCAATATTTCATTCCAATCTCCCACTTGTATTTAATCACATTCTTAAATATCGTTAATTTACAATTAACGATATAACGCCTCAAACCTCTTTCATATAACTCTGGTTTGTTATAAAACCTTTTTCTCTAAATTTTCCTTTACTTAATTCAAAAATTTAAGCTATAATATTTACTTAAAAATCCCTTATTATAAATCTGTTATAAAACTCAGTTTTGAACAAAACCTGTTGATAAACTTCTTTCACCAATCAACTGGATTTCTTTCCACTTAGATTACTTTTAAATGAATTCCCATGAAAAAATAATTTTCTAAATTATTTTTAAAAATAATAATTTAATCAAATCATTAACTATATTAATAGTTAATTCCTTTATTAACTAAAATAAATAATAAATCCATTTTAAAATCTTATTAAAATCTAAACAATATTCATTTAATCTATTTTATTCAAAACATACTAATTTACTAATCAACCCCAATTAACATGGTCGATTTATCCAACTCAAAACACGGTTACCTCATTAACTGGTCCCGAATCGTTCTCACTTTAAATTAATTAATAGTTTAATTAATTTAAATAATTACATTTAATTGTTTAAACAAATTATCCAACTTAATCGTTAGGTAAATTTGCTTATCCTCACATTTAAAATCTGATTAACATCAGAATTGACTTTATAAAATCAATTTATAATAAATTAAAATATAAATATTTATTTCCTTTTAATAAACCTTCATTCAAGTAATATATTTCAAAATCTATCTTTAGTTATAAAATAATTTTATAACTTCAGTTCGATCGATTTACCTGACGGTAAATTGATATAAATAAAATAATTTACTTTTAGGCCATTTACTGCCGATTACTCAACCAATATAACCCATTCGTTAAACACAACACATGTTGATTTTTCAGTCAATGGTCACTACCAAAATCAATTACCCAATCATGACAGTTCATTTATGATAAATAATATGTTTGAGGAATCCAGTTGGATCCCGCCAACCCGTTCTTCCCTGTATACAAATGGTTGTCACCAAACAGATCTTTCAATAAATAATGACCATTTAATCCTAACCACAAGCAATTCAAACAATTCAACCAATTAAACACGTTTATTTTATAAACGTGACCAACAAGGTAAGTTACCTTTATTGGAACCAATCGTCAGAATAACGGTTTGGTATTAAACAACAGCTTAATTTCATCAGTTAAAGCAACAATAACAAGCAAACAGTCAATCATTGGAAAACAGAATACACAAAACAAAAACCCAATTTATATAAAATATAAATGGGAAAACTGAGTTAGTTTAACTCACCTTGGTTTGATTCGATTATCAATGGCTTGGTTTAATTAAATTAAACAATCGTTTAATTTAATTAAAAATTCCAGTTGATTTCATTTGCATCCACTCTATTCCGATCAGTTCGCAGATGTAAATCCTTAACCACGGTTCCAGAGCAATTTGTGTTGTTCAGTACTGTCAACATATGTGTAATATAAATTATTAACATACGGTTTAACTTAATGACTTAATTTCTTAATTAAGCAATAATTAATTGCTAATTACGTTTTAATTATTTTTGCTACAAAAGAATCTGGCCGACTCCTCAGTAGACTTTCCCCTCGTTTCTCTACTGTTTACATGACCTGCACCGTTCCAAAAGGGCCGATATTAGTATATTTTTATATCAAAAAAAATAGATTTCCTAACTTAATCAGCTTAAGTATTTAGATCAATTATTTTTACATTCCCGGTTCTGAATGTTTTTCCTTCATACTTCCACAACCGTTCCGTCCTTGGTTGCTCCTCTCGCAACAAGTGCTTTAGTGATGACATCTTCTGTTGTTTCATTCTAATGCTTTAGCATCCCCAACCATAACGTCTGAGTGGATCTACGTGTTTATTGTATACGATTTCAGTTAGAAAAATAGTTCCTTAGTAACTCTTAATTAGTTATAAATTACTGTTGCTAAAATCGTTAGTTTGCAAACCGACAGTGCATTTGAGCTAGAGGTCCTATCTCCTTTATACTGTTTCCTGTACATGTTCCGTGTTCTCTATTTGAACTGATGCCAATCCCAAAACTCACGCTGAAATCAAGTTTTCCCAACGCTGCATGTTTTAATATATGAGTTTTAAGTTAGTGGCCAATAATTAAAAATACTTTAACCCTATTTTCTTTAACAAACCGATTTTATTGATGGTTTAATTACGAACCAAAGTATTTGAAAACATCAGGACCAATCCCTTACTTCACCCCATCGGTTCTTCCCCAGGCCAAGTAAAACAACGGCCCCTCCATCGTTCGCAATTACCCAGAAACCCAAGCTTCCCTTGATGTTGCGCCTACCGTCGGTCATCGTAGGCCGATCTAGTGGTACAAGGAAGGGCGGTCGGCCTTGCATCGTCTTCTCCCCAACCCACGTCGTCTTCGGTCAGCCCAGTCTCTGGCGAAACCTCTCGAACGCTGCATCACCTTGTGCTCGAATCCGACAGTTGTGCTGCGATGATGTTCACCACAGACCATTCAACTTTAAAGGCTAAGTGAGCTCGATAGTTTCCAGTAGGAAGGTTTGTGGATTGATAAAAGAATTGCAAATAAACGTAGAGGAATGAACAAGTGTTTTTGATCGTTTGTTTCAGTAGACGGCGGCGCTCGAGAATGAAGCCTTTAGGGTTTATGTAAAATGAGTATTTATAGGATGTCCCGATTTACAAAATATTATTATACGAAACTTCGTCCTAAAGTAACGCGGTAAAATTACTACAAACGATTTTTGTCTTCTGATAAACACGCGTTTAATTTTTCCCTTATAAAACAAGAAATAAACACGCGTTTAATTTTTCCACGATCACCAGATAAATCAAATCAACTTTAAACCTTGCAATCCTATAATAATTTGTTGATACGAACCCAACGGCACCAGTTTCGTCGCATTCTGAGACTGTTTCCCCGGTAGGCTATTTTTATTGCGCACCGCAATGCCATTTTTAACGCCAAATTACCCAGTCTCTAAAAATAACAAACTATATACCTATCTTGACTCTAATCGACGAAACGAACTCAACGGGACTAGTTTCGTGGCCTAATTCGATCGTCTGCTCAAGTTACACTCAAAATCTCTTTATTAAATAAATTTAATTACGCGTTATAAAAAATAACTGGGCGTTTATGGTTACCGTGGTCAAATACGACATCGGTTTGATATGCCATTTAACACAGTGCAATAATTTAACGTTACGGTCCCAATGAAACTGATTTCGTCAAAATCGAAGACCATTTGCAAAATGGCCATTTTAAAGGCCTATATTTTAGTAACGATTTTTCCATAGCGATTATTTCAAAATTTGATTTGGCCATAACTTACAATTTATAATACGAAATCTGAATTTTCTCTTTCATATGAAAATTATCGTCAATACGGTTCTAACGTTTCTCGTTTCGCAGAAATCCGACTTATATCGGATCCTGTGTTCTCAATTGAAGTTCAAAACCAAATATTACGAACTGCGGCGCAATTTCGAGCTCGTTTTATAATTATATATAAAACTAACGTTCAACCTTCGTTTTTAATAATGAATTCAATATTAAAATCTATTAATATTCCAAATATAATATTTAAAATAAAAAATAAAATAAAATACTTGATGGCCAAAAACAAGGGTCGTTACAAGAACACTCCAAATTCGTACCGCCACCAAGATTTCCAAATGTGAAAAAAATATACGCACTGTCATAATTCAACGTTCTGATTTCAATAAAATTAATTTAATTGTGATCCGACTCTGTTTGTGTACCATGATATTTTATTTTTATATTATTTATTACACTGATTTAATTTCGTTTGTTCCTACAATAATTCCATTCGATTCCAAATTTGAACGTTAACTTTTTTTATTTCTCTACACATTTCCAAGCCAATCTTCATATATATCGACGAATAAAATATCTAATTTATTGAGACGACCCGAACTTCCCCGTTAAGGAAAGCCCGGATCGAATTGAGGACAAGACA
Organism: Allium sativum; assembly: GCA_030737875.1. NCBI lineage: Eukaryota > Viridiplantae > Streptophyta > Magnoliopsida > Asparagales > Amaryllidaceae > Allium > Allium sativum. Next base: position 928,937,822 of record CM060922.1, on the reverse strand, counting down.
GATCAGAACGCAAACAGAAGAACATTTCATTGTTAATTACAACAATTTCATCAGATAACAAGAATATATAGAGTATGAATAAATATTACACAGAAAATATTAGAGACTTAAATTACATAGCAGCGTAAAATAATATAAAACGTAACTGAAAGTAATACACGGATACAGAGCTTTCCGAGTATCGTTCCAGCTATAAACCAGGATCCTGTGAATATAAATTTGCAAAACCAAAACTACTAGCTGCCCGTGTCAAAATAAGGGCACCCAGAGTTTAGGTTAAAACAATAAACTCCACGTCAGTCATGTGACTGGTGTGAGAACTAAAACAGTTATTAATCTTTATTTTAAAGTTAGGTAAATCAAGGAACCACGCCGTATAACACGGAACGGGTTTCCTCCCAAGAATACCAGTGCATAAAACAACAGCACAATGCTAAATAAAGAACAATGAAGCTATTATAAAACCCAGGTCCCATCACACAGTGTAACACAAGCCGCTGGATAGGGTTTTTACCTTATAATAGACAAAGAATGCTTGATACGCTAAATTTCATGTTTTATTATTACTTTATAGTGTTAAAAACAATTTCAATCATAAGTATCAATCATAGACGACATAAGTGCCTCATCCCACTATGTCGCCATACTAGGCTCTACAATCAAAACCGCAAAATCACGTATTGGAAGTTGGATTTCCATCTGTGAACCAAGGCAAGGGATCGTCCTTACCGAGTTCGAGACAATCTAGCCAATGTCTCAGGGACAGAACGCATCGACCCTTGGAGCGTCAGGGTCGGTCCACCGATGTGGATTAAAATACCTGAACACTACGTTTCCCCGCCCTTTGGGGCGTAAATGAGTCAATTGACTCCATCGACTCTACACTGTCATCGATATATCCGAGGTGCCTCGCAACAGCAACAACCACATAAGTCAAACTCGTCAGGGCATGTAAAACCACTGATGCCACTTCTAGCTAGAAGGAAACGCATGTACTCCCTGAGGTCCTTCTCCCATTTCTGGTTCATAACCAGGGTGTGAGGCTCGCGAATCAACGTTACAAAAAGCTATGCCACAAAGGCGGTGCTTTGATCATCAACCACATGACTTTGCTTTTCAACAGAAACCTTGATCAATTGCCACTTAGGCATGCCACACAGGCTATTCACTCCATGCGATTGATATCCATCAATATATAACCCCTGAGCTCGTACGTCTCAGAGAAGGGCATTAAGCAAGAGAATAAATTCTCCACCGCCAAACAGATATATATTTAATATAAATCAATCAAACATAATAAAATCCAATGTCAGACACACAGTCCATTTGCAAGTTCGTTCCAGGTCTGAACAAAACCTGAGGCACCTTGTATCTCGCATATCCATCGATCTCCAAGTATGTCTGGACGATCACCAACTGATTCCCTCCTATTAGGTGTACAGCCCAATAAAGATCATCAGTAATCACCCAAACGATGTGAAGACCTCCGGTCTTCGACCACCGTCTTCATCCTCGACACCACGTCGAATCAGTTATTCAGAATGGGATAAACCCGGTCTTTCTGAATAACTCGCGTATATAATAAACAAGTGTTACACAAACACAACATATGCCTCATTCCAATTCAGAATATTGTTTTATTCAAATATTCTTACACTTTGGGAAAGGTTTCCATTAATTTTATCAAAGATAAATTCTTTAAATTTATTCTTTAATCTCCTTTTGAATATCAATTCAAATTAGTCGGGATTAGCGAACCACACCGAAGTAATCATTTATTTTATTTCCCAATCCCAACCTATTCATCCCATGAAGTAAAACTGGTCATACATCATATCTAAGACCACGGTGTTAATGGTAAATTCAATTACCATTTCACGTTCAAATCTAGTTACTATCGCCTGGAGCAAAACTAGTGATATTCCATTCCCGATCATTTCAATCTAATTAAAGATTCAATAAAACTCCACTTAGTTTTAATATCCCCAAAAATCAATATCAATGATTGTTTAACTTGGGAAATCTTATCCTGTCTTTAACTGGGTTAAAGAACCAATGTCATTTAAAACACGGTTCACTATAAACCCAAAATCACATTCCATTCCAATTCAATTATTGTAACTTCTGGTTACTTTTAAAACCCTTTCAAATCCAATTTATTTATTTAAAAATAAATTATTATTCTAGTTTCAAACTAGTTAATTTCGATAAAAATCTATTTTTATCTTTTCAGATATGGAGTTTTTCATCCCAATTCTTTCCAAATCATTTCTTATGATTTTACACAAATTATTACTATTTTTAATAATTTTACCAAGGCCCGTACAGTCGATTTCCATCAACGGCCATCGAACTGCACTTACAGCGACCTTTTCCAAATTTGATTTGGACATAATTCCAAATCCAACTATTAGATTTCAAATCTCTAATATTCGTTAGAAAGCACTTTTCGATACGAACCCAACGGTTCCGGTTTTAGGAGAATCCGACGGTCGGATCTCCCGTAATATCCATTCGAAGACAATGGTCGAAATTCACGAACTGCCACGGCGCGGCGCGTTCTATTCAGGCCATTATATATATAATTATATATATTATATATATTTCGTCGATTTCCTTTCAAAGCGTATTTTATAAATCGTATAAATTCGTTTTCGAAATGATTTCAACTTCATATTCAATTTCGAATAAAAATTGAATATTCCACATCATCGATATACAAATGATAATATTTTCAAAACGTTATATTTTGAAATTACTTTCTTTTCTATGCTCATTATAAAAATGAATAAAATCGATATAAATATCGTTCACGTCAAAATGGCGTCAATCTAATCAACACGGCTTTTATTCAACACATGAATGTTTATTCTATTCAACACATGAATATTTATTCTATTCAACACCTGAATATTTTTTTTTTCAACACATGAATATATTTTCTATTCAACACATGAATTTATTTTCTATTCAACACATGAATTTATTTTCTATTCAATACATGAATTTATTTTCTATTTAACACATGAACTTATTTCCATTCAACACATGAATTTATTTTCTATTCAACACATGAATTTATTTTCTATTCAACACATGAATTTATTACCATTCAACACATGAATATATTTCTATTCAACACTTTAATATATTTTCTATTCAACACATGAATTTAATTTCTAATATTCCTTATTTTCCAAATTGGAATGAGACCCAATCAATTACCATATAATGTTAATTATATAGATTCTATACAACACACGTATATAACAACAACGATAAATAATCAATCATCATCCAGAGTGCACCACACAACTGCATAACCATTAAATATAAATAATTAATGCTTACACAGTCTGTCAACCCATCGATTGACATACAACTAAACAATCAGGATTAGTGTACGTCAAATGTCATCCCAATACCCGTGTGGGGATTCAAATCAACAAACACAGATTCTATTTGTGTCGTTGGGCGATGTGTAAAAATTATCGCCCCAATCAATATCAGTCAAATCGGTGTACATAAACAAATCGTTTGATTTGTAAATGAATATTTATTTTATTTCAACGCATGAATATATATATTTTACTTCAACACATGAATATATTTTTTATTTCAACACATGAATATATATTTTATTTCAACACATGAATATATATTTTCATTCATTCCACATCACAATCAATTTTCACAACACAACAATATCAAACAAGTCGTCCATGGTCTGTGGACGATGGGTGTCAGGTGCTACTAAGCACCGTCTACAACCTAGTATATATTTCAAACTAGAAATAGAAATAAAAGTGAGGAGTTCTCACCTTGGGGATCCACTCCATCATTCTTTAGTTCTGAACGGTTCGAATTTGTTCGAAATTCCAACGCCTCCTTCTCACGTATTCATATTAAAAATCACATTTTTATTATCACTACATGTACATAGAAATCATATTTTTATTTCCACTTCATATATATAAAAATCGAATTTTTATCGCTACTTCATATATAAAAATAGAATTTTTATCCTATCGTTACATATATAAAGATTAAACTTGGACTATCTATATAATATAAAAACCGTATTTTTATTATCTCTATAATATAAAAATCATATTTTTATTCTCTCTATAATATAAAAATCATATTTTTATTCTCTACATCATATAAAAATTATATTTTTATTCTCTACATCATATAAAAATTATATTTTTATACCGCCACTTCGTATACTTAAAAAATCTAATCTTATACATTAAAAATCGTGTCTTTAAAGTGTTAGAAATCTTAACTTCATATGAATAAGATCTAAACTTTATATTGATAAAATCTAATCTTTAACCCGATGTTTATATTATAAAGATAAAATTTTTATCTCGATGCTCATACAATAAAAAACAAGTTTTTATGCTTGCTTTACAAATATAAAAATCTAATTTTTATGACGTTCCACATACAAGAAAAACCCAATCTTCTCTATGTTAAAAATCTATATTTTTTCTATGTAAACAAATAAAAATCGAATTTTTTTCCTAGAAAACAAATAAAAATCAAATTAAAACTTACCGGCTGTTTTGGGGGTGGAGATGGCGGTCTGAGGTGGGTGCTGGGCTTGTAGTCACGGCGGAGGGTGGTTGGCGTTCCTCTGGTGCGGTGGTGGCTCGATTTGGGTCACGAAGCATTAGGCGATTCAGCTTTTTTTTTAGGAAGGGAGAAGGAGGAGCGAGGGTAGAGAGGAGGGGAGAGGCACGAGGGGGGTGTTGGCTGAGGTGGTGCGGTGGATGTGGAGGCTCGCGGTTGAAGTCGAGATGGAAGGGGGGTCTCGGTCACGAAGTGGAGAAGGGGGAGGCCGGGGAGGGGGAGGCGCCGTCGATCGGAGGGCTGGGGTGTCGGGCAGCCTGGCGGCGGCCTGGTGGGGTGGCGCGCGAGGTTCTCTCTCTCTCTTTTTATTTTGAAATGTCGGCTGAATTGGGAAGAGGGAATTAGGTTAGGATATATTTATATTAATATAATTAATATTATTTTAATTTCTAGAAAAAGTGAAATTTTCCCACAAACTCAAAATGAATCCCAAGGATTGTCACCCTTAGCTAATTACCCCCATTACGAACACAATGGGATAAGTTTCACAAGCCAGTTAGATCGTTACGATCAGTTTTCGTCAGATTTAAAATATAAATCAATATATATTTAATTTGAATGCACATTTCAATTTACCGGGGCCACATACTGACTCAATAAATTCGAGAAAAATATTTTCTAGCTTCGTATTAATGATACGGTCCTAACAAAACTAATTTCATTGAATTGTGAGACTGTTTGAAAAATGGCCATTTCCCAGTCAATTAAAATCAACTAAAACTGTTCAAACGCATTTTCCTTTGCCACGCTCACATGTTGATTCAGAAAATTATGAATTTTGAAACCTAGGAATAACTTGACATCACGGATCCAACAAAAGTGGTTTCGTCGAAAACTAAGGTTGTTTGCAAAATTTTCATTTTTAAGGGCCAGAATTCCATAGCGACTCTTCTGAATTTTCAACTGGAAATATCTTTTGATTCCCGCTATGAAATTTTGATTTTAAGGGTTTGCTGGAAAGATATTTTCAAATAGATCCAAATATTTTTGGTTTCGCTAAAATCCGGTTTATTTTGAATCCTGCACATTCATTTGAAATTTTGAAATCGAATTTTCGAACTACCGCGCCAATTTAAATTCCTTTTATAATTAAAATTAATTAATTAATTATATTCTAACGACGATATATATAAATATATACGTTCTAATTCTATTCAAAATAAATTTCACGCCGTTATTATTTAAAATTTATCATTTTAATTCAAAATTCGCTAAAATTGCCAAAATAAAAAATTTAAATTGGCTCGGATTTCCAGGTTATTACGATCTCCCCCACTTAAAAATTTCCATCCTCGAAAAGGAACGATGCCGAAAGTTGTTTTACAAATCAACTCAACTTTCATTATTTTCATTACGGCTTAAGTTCTTCAACTTTTCAGTTTCTAAGAACTTTTCAAATTTTTAAAAAAATTGGCTAACACCCTAAATTTTCGAAAAATTTCGCCATAACCTCCCCTGCACCGGGGACTTCGGGATATTTCAAATAGCCTCCCATGGCCCTCACCATTCCAAAAAGAAAAGGAAACAGCCAAGCGACTAGCCAATCGGCTTTTAAAATCATCAAAAACCCAAGAAATACAATAAACATGTACCTATTTGTCGGGCAAACAATTTTATTCCTCTTCTCTAGCCTCCTTGCTATGACCTGTTCAATGTAACTACATGTATATGCATGCAAATGCGACAAATTTTCAATATAATTCTATATTTGGTCAAATTTGGCTAAAGGGTTCAAATTTTAATTACTTAAACAATGATCGAACAACACAACCAGCAATCAATTAGTTGATTAGCTTTTCAAATTCATAACTTTGATACATAGTCCAAAAATCAGATTTTTGATGCCAAATCACAACAATAAGCCCTATTTAATTTTGGTTCTCACACCAGTCAATTGGAAATATATAAATATTGCACCTTCGAAACACGAACATAAATACTGATGATGTCATGACAATCATCAGTACCATCTCCGGGCGACTAGAGTGTGATACTATATCTATCCAGTATATTAAAACTTCGAATACACGTGGATCAGACGTATATGCAAAATCTTTATATACTGAACTGTCCAAATCAATACAAATAAACAATCAAATACGAATAATTGATTTAAATTCTCAAAACAAAAATTGTTTTCATTTTAAAAATATAATCTTCACACTCATTCAAGGATACTACTGATCCCATCTCTAACGAGTCATTCCCATTGGATATTACTAATCCAATCTTTGATGAATTCTTTCGTATGGTTCTAATGTGTCTTGTTCTCTGAGCTTTGCAAACCAAAGCTCTGATACCAGCTGAGACGACCCGAACTTCCCCGGTAAGGAAAGCCCGGATCGAATTGAGGGCAAGACAGATCAGAACGCGAACATAAGAACATTTCATTGTTAATTACAACAATTTCATTAGATTACAAGAATATACAGAGTATGAATAAAACACAAATGAATGTAATTCACGGATATAAAGCTTTCCGAGTATCGTTCCAGCTATAAACCAGGATCCTGTGAATATAAATCTGCAAAACCAAAACTACTAGCTGCCCGTGTCAAAATAAGGGCACCTAGAGTTTAGGTTAAAACAATAAACTCCAGGTCAGTCATGTGACTGGTGTGAGAACTAAAATAGTTATTAATCTTTATTTTAAAGTTAGGTAAATCAAGGAACCACGCCGTATAACACGGAATGGGTTTCCTCCCAAGGATACTAGTGCATAAACAACAGCGCAATGCTAAATAAAGAACAATGAAGCTATTATAAGACCCAGGTCCCATCACACAATGTAACACAAGCCGGAGGATAGGGTTTTTACCTTATAATAGCCAAAGAATGCTTGATACGTTAAATATCATGTTTTATTATTACTATAAGTGTATATTGTCAAAAACAATTTCAATCATAAGTATCAATCATAGGCGGCATAAGTGCCCCATCCCACTATGTCGCCATATTAGGCTCTACAATCAAAACCGCAAAATCACGTATTGGAAGTTGGATTTCCATCTGTGAACCAAGGCAAAGGATCGTCCTTACCGAATTCAAGAAAATCTAGCCCATGTCTCAGGGACAGAACGCATCGACCCTTGGAGCGTTAGGGTCGGTCCACCGATGTGGATTAAAATGCCCGAACACTACGTTTCCCCGCCCATTAGGGCGAAAATGAGTCCAATGACTCCATCGGCTCCACACAGTCACCGATATATCTGAGGCGCCTCGCAACAGCAACAACCACATAAGTCAAACTCGTCAGGGCGTGTAAAACCACTGACGCCACTTCTAGCTAGATGGAAACGCATGTCCTCCCTAAGGTCCTTCTCCTATTTCTGGTTCACAACCAGGGTGTGAGGCTCGCGAATCAACGTAACACAAAGCTATGCCACACAGGCGGTGCTTTGATCATCAACCACATGACTTTGCTTTTTAACAGAAGCCTTGATCAATTGCCACTTAGGCATGCCACACAGGCAATTCACTCCATGCGATTGATATCCATCAATATAAAACCCCTGAGCTCGTACGTCTCAGAGAAGGGCATTAAGCAAGAGAATAAATTCTCCGCTGCCAAACAGATATATATTTAAAAGAAATCTATCACATAGAATAAAATCCAATGTCAGACACACGGTCCATTTACAAGTTCATTCCAGGTCTGAACGAAACCGGAGGCACCTTGTACCTCGCATATCCATCGATCTCCAAGTACGTCCGGACGATAACCAACTGATTCCCTCCTCTTGGGTGTACAGCCCAATCAAGATCATCAGTAATCCCCCAAACGATGTGAAGACCTCTGGTCTTCGACCACCGTCTTCATCCTTGACACCACGTCGAATCAGTTATTCAGAATGGGATAAATCCGGTCTTTCTTATTAACTCGCGTATATAATAAACAAGTGTTACACAAACACAACATACGCCTCATTCCAATTCAGGATATTGTTTTATTCAAATATTCTTGCACTTTGGGAAAGGTTTCCATTAATTTTATCAAAGATAAATTCTTTAAATTTATTCTTTAATCTCCTTTTGAATATCAATTCAAATTAGTCGGGATTAGCGAACCACACCGAAGTAATCATTTATTTTATTTCCCAATCCCAACCTATTCATCCCATGAAGTAAAACTGGTCATACTTCATATCTAACACCACGGTGTTATCGGTAAATTCAATTACCATTTCACATTCAAATCTAGTTAAAGATTTAACTATCGTCTGGAGCAAAACTGGTGATACTCCATTCCCGATCATTTCAATCTAATTAAAGATTCATTAAAACTCCACTTAGTTTTAATCTTCCCAAAAATCAATATCAATGATTGTTTAACTTGGGAAATCATATCCTGTCTTTAACTGGGTTAAAGAACCAATGTCATTTAAAACACGGTTCACTATAAACCCAAAATCACATTCCATTCCAATTCAATTATTGAAACTTCTGATGACTATTAAAACTCTTTCAAATCCAATTTATTTATTTAAAAATAAATAAATTATTATCTAGTTCAAAACTAGTTAATTTCAACAAAAATCTATTTTTATCTTTTCAAATATGGAGTTTTTCATCCCAATTCTTTCCAAATCATTTCTTATGATTTTACACAAATTATTTCTATTTTTAATAATTTTATCAAGGCCCGTACAGTCGATTTCCATCAACGGCCATCGAACTGCACTTGCAGTGACCTTTTCCAAATTTGATTTGGACATAATTCCAAATCAAACCGTTAGATTTCAAATCTTTAATATTCGTTAGTAAGCTCTTTTCGATACGAACCCAACGGTTCCGGTTTTAGGAGAATCCGACGGTCGGATCTCCCGTAATATCCATTCGAAGACAATGGTCGAAATTCACGAACTGCCGCGGCGCGGCGCGTTCTATTCAACTTCATATTTAATTTCGAATCGAAATTGAATATTCCACATAATCGATATACAAATGATAGAATTTTCAAAACGTTATATTTTGAAATCAGTTTCTTTTCTATATTCATTATAAAAATGAATAAAATCGATATAAATATCGTTTATGTAACAACCCGCAAATTCTGAACCAATTTAAAAATTTTATTTTAGAAAATTTTAATGAATTTTGAGGATATAATATAACTTATTATTAATAATAATGGCTAGAATTTATTTTTGTCGAAGTTAGAAAGAACAAATTATATTCAAATATAAAAGGAGTTAGAAATGGCGCGGTAGTTTGAAAATTTGATTTTGAACTTTAACTGAATGTACAGGATTCAAAATAAATCAGAATTGAGTGAAACCAGAAATATTTAAATGTATTTAATCATATCTTTCTAACGAATCTGAAAAATTAAAATTTCATAGCGGAAATCAAAAGTTATGGCCAATTCAATTTTTAGAAAGGTCGATGTAGAATTTATATATATAATATATATGGCTCAAATGGCTACTTTTCACATATGCAGGAATTTGGACTCGAAACCACTTCCATTGAGTTCGGAATGACGTTTCTGCATTGAAAAAGTATAAACACTTACATATTTTGAGTTTCGGAAATTATTTGTTTAAAAATGTATTTTTAATATTAAATATATTGGCCTTAAAAATAGTCATTTTTCAAACGACCTCCGTTTTCGACGAAACCACTTTTGTTGGAACCAGAATGTCAAATTATAGCTAGGTTTCAATTTTCAAATTTTTTCGAATTAATATGTGAGCGTGGCAAAAGAAAATGTGTTTTGACTATTTTAGTTAAATTTAAACGCCTTAAAAATAGCCATTTTTTAAAACAGTCTCAGAATTCGATGAAAATAATTTTGTTGGATTCGTATCGTCATAAGAAAGCTAAAAATATTTTTTTTTTAGAATTTTCTGAGGTCATATGTGGCCCGGACATATTTAAATGTACGATCAATATTTAATTAATTAATTTATAATGCAATTTTAAATAAAAATGGTATAGATTTCGAAATTGGGCCACGGGACTTATCCCATTGCGTTCAGAAGGTGTCAAAACCTTAAGAACGACAGTAAGCAGGCCCAAATCAGAGAAAGTCCGAAAATCCACCTTTTAAGCACAATTTTCGAGATTTAATATTAAAATATTATTAAAATATTCAGGCCGAAAACCTAACCCTAATTTCAGCCGCCACCTAAACCGAAGGCCAGAATTTCTCCAATTTCAAACGCTCATAACTTTTGATCCGCTCAACGAAAATCGACAAACTTGGTACCAAATCGAAGCTCTCGGAGAAATCTTTCAATCCATACGGTCAAGATCGGGTTTTGGTTCACGGATTTCATGAATTCTGGGCTGAAACGTGGCGGGTTCGGGTTCGATTTTCGAGGCAAGGTGGAGGCCGAGTTGGGTGGCTTTCTGGGTGGTGGTGGCTCGCGAGCGGGGCGTCGGAGGGGCGGTGTATGATCGGCGCCTGGGTGGCTGAGGTTGCGCAGGCAGGGGGGTTGCGCGGTTGAGAAGGGTGCGGCTTTGTTTCAGCGACGAGGACGAAGAGGGTAATATTATATTATTATTTAGTGAATATTAGGCACACATCCCTAAAACGAAACTTAATTAGGCTCACCCCCTGTCATAAACTTATTGTAAATTTAGTCCCTATTTTTTGAAAATTCATCAAAAAAATACAAAAATAAAAAATAAAAAACCATGTAAATTCGTATTTAATTAAAACAATTAATCGTGAAAAAAATCAGATCAAAAAAACATTAAAAACAATGTCAAAATCATGAAATACAGAAAATCAACGAAATGCAGTAAATTGCATCAAAACATGCATATAAATCGATTAGTTGCATACATGTATGCATTTATTTCAAATCTGCGTCAAAACTGCAGTATAAATGCATACATGTATGCACATATTGTTAAAACATGCATCTGCTGATGCATTTATTTAAAAACTGCATACCTACGTACAACTTATTCACGTTTGCATATATTTTGACATATATGCACACATGTATGCAGTTATATAGAAAAACTGCAGACATGTATGCAATTTTTCAAACAGGCGTGCATAAATATATGCATGTGTATTCGAATAGTTGCATAAATGTATGCAACTATTCGTAAAAGTTGCATACATTTATGCAACTAATTTTTTTAATTTCTGTGGACTTCCGAGAATACTTATAGATTTTAGAATTTTTTTTTTTTTTAAGTGATAGCGCCTGAAAATTTGGACAGAAAACGAAAGAGGCGGAGGTATGGAAAGTGGCAAGCGGAAGATTCCAGGCGGCAGCTAAAATAGGGGGCGGGTTTACAGAGAAAACATTACAGGGATGTGGTGTGAATTTAAAACTTGCAAATAGTTGCATACATGTATGCAACTTTTGCCAATAGTTGCATACATGTATGCAAGTATTTCTGAAGCTGTTTTAGTTGAAAATGTATGCAGAAACTTGCATACATGTGTGCAACTATTTGAAATACTTACACACATGTATGCAAGTATTTACATGTGAAAATAAAATGTGTGCAGAAACTTGCATACATGTATTCAACTATTTGAAATACTTGCACACATGTATGCAAGTATTGCATGTAAAAATATAACAGAGAAATACTTGCACAGATGAATGCAAGTATTCCAAATATGTGCATGATTTGATGCAAATTACTGCATTTTTCGTTGTTTTCTGTATTTTTTTGATTTTGATGCATGTTTTGATTTTATTATGATCTGAATTTTTGGGCAAGTACATGTTTAATTTAAATACGAATTATCGTGATTTTTTTATATTTTTTTATGAATTTTCGAAAAATAGGGACTAAATTTACAATAAGTTTATGACCGGATGTGAGCCTAATTTTGAAACTTAATAAGGACCTGTGCCAAAAGTACCCTATTATTTATTTATTTAATTATTTAATTTATCCGATCTTTAAAAATCAATATCTCTTTCATACGAGGTCCGATTGACGAACCGTCAATTGCGTTGGACTCGTCTTTCCGAGACTTCGCGATAGCGCAGACCAGAGCTGATTCCAAGACAGTCGAATTTTCAGCAAAAATCAATGTGAGAATTCTAATTTTATTTATGTAATTAATTATTAATTATTTTCTCGTGTTAAAATGATTGTATTATCATGTTAATTCAAATCTGAAATGTCTGTGTTGTTTGAATTGTTAATTGCTGCTTGTTGTATGTTTTGTTGTTCATAATATGCTAAATCCGCATTGGAATTGTACATATTGTTGAATTTATTTGCAGTTAGAAATTAGATCTAAAATTTGATCTAAATCATATTATATTCATATTTAAATCATACTTATTTCAGATCCAGTTGTAAAAGGTTATTTTATGTTATTAAAACATAATTCTTATTTTTCTGAAATGAACAATAGAACTGAAACAACAAATAAAAGCTCATTTTTATTTGTTGATATAACAAAAGAAATTGAGCGCCAAATAAAACATTATTTTTATTTGTTTATATTACAACGGAGGCTAGTTAACAAATAAAATCTTATTTTATTTGTTTATTTTTCAACAAAATTGGGATGTCGAATAAAATATTATTTTTGTTGTTTATTTACAATAGAATTTGAACAATGAAAGAAAAAAAGGATACATTTTTAATGTGAATTTGTTTACATTAAAAAGAATGAATAAAAAGAATTCATTTTTAATGTGAATTTGTTTATATTAAAAAGAATGAATAAAAAAAGAATATATTTTTAATGAGAATTTGTTTACATTAAAAAGAAGGATTAAAAGAACATATTTTTAATGTGAGTTTGTTACCTTAAGAAGAGTGGATTAAAAAGTATATATTTTTAATATGGAATAGTTTCATTTAAAAAAAGAATAAAATTAAAAGATTACATTTTTATGTAATCTTAGAATTGAAATTAAAGATTAGATTTTTATCGCCATTTTAGATGCGATAAAAGAATAGAAATAAAGATTACATTTTTATTGACATTTTACATGCGATAAAAAGAATAGAAATAAAAGAGGCATTTTTATCGTCGTGTGATATATTGTGTATTACACTGCCATAGACAAGTTACCCAACTTGTTTATGTGATTGGGTCGATAATTTTTACACATCGCCCAAGTACACAAATAAATTTGTTATTTGTTTGTTGGATGAAACCCCATACGGGTGTTGGGATGAAAGTTAACAAACACTAATCCCAATATTTAGTTGTATGTTGATCGTTAGATCGAAAGGCTGCGATGAGCGTTATTATTTAATTTTAACGCTTACACAGTGGAATTTACACTCTGGATGTAAATGGATGACTTGATGATTATATTGTTATTGTTATATACATGATATGTGTGAAATCCATATAATCCGAATTATATGGTAAATGATTGGGTCGCATTTCGATTCAGGTGTTCTCTTAAATAAGAATATTTTTACCTTAGAAATTCTTTTTATATAAAAATATTTTTAATTAAGTATATGTTAAGATAAAGAATATTTGTAAAAGATAAAGATCTGTAATATAAAGAATACTTCCCATTTAAAGATCTTTTATATAAAGAATATTTTTAATGATTATTTTCAAATAATGTTTTCATTATAATAATTAATATTTAAAGAGAAATCCTTTAATTAAGATTATTAGAACTTGCCATTATACTTTGTGATATGAAATAAATTGAGATGTGAAGTGGATTTATCGTGGACGATGTTTTAAACGACATTTGTCCTTTAATCCAATTTACATTGAAATTATTATTTGGAATTTATAAATCTATTTTACAGATTTAAAAAGGCATTTTCTAAAAATCAAGTTTTTCCAATTTAATATATTAAATTGGAAATAAGTGGAAATTCGATTGATAATAATCGAAATGGGCTTCTGTAAAAGAAGACCAATATTATCTATGGAATTTAAGAGGTTTTGCCGTTATTCCATTTATATTGTTAGTCCGATACAGAAATTTATATTGATTATGTATTGATTTGATTTCTGTGAAATTCCATATTTTGGAAATTGATTTATAGATTTTATTTTCAGTGATTATCTTTGATAAAATTAATGAGAATCTTTTAAAACGAATATCTTATTAAAAGAATACTCGGAGTTGGAATGTGGCGTAATGTGTGATTTTCCAATATTTGCTTTTTAATCCCAAAATACGCGAGTTATTCAGAAAGACCGGGTTTAATCCATTCTGAATAATCATCATGACGATCAAGAGTCGAAGATGAAGACTATGATTGAAGACCGAAGGTTTTCACATCGTTGGGATGATGATGACTGGTATCTTGAATTGGGATTGGCCGTCCAATAGCAAGGTATTTGGTAATGATCGTCCAAACGCATTTGGAGATCGACGGACACGTTGTTTCGCTCAGACCCAGAGCGGACTTGTAAATGGATTGTGTGTCTGACATTGTATTCTTCACTTATCACCCTTCTCTAAGACGAATGAGCTTAGAGGTTATATATATATATTGGTAGATGGTCAATAATATGGTACGGTCTGACAATGTGACATGCTAAGATGCAAATGATCAAGGCTTTGTTGAAAAGCAGGCCTTGTGGCTGATGATCAAAGCACAGTCTCTGTAATAACCCAGAAAATCTGGGCCAGTTTAAAATTTTTATTTTGGCAATTTTGGCGAATTTTGAATATTTAAAATAGATTATTTTAAATAATAACAACGAGAAATTTATTTTGAATATAATTCGAGCATATATATTATACGCGTCGTCGTTAGAATATAAATATTTATATATAATTATAAATAGAAATGAAAATGGCGCGGTAGTTCGATAATTCGATTTCAAACTCCAATTGAATGTACCGGGTGCAAAACAATCCGGATTTTAGTGAAACCAAAAACATTAGGATCTAATTGATAATATCTTTCCAACGAATCCGAAAAATCAAAATTTCATAGCGGGAATCAAAAGATATGTCCAGTTGAAAATTCTGAATAGTCGTTATGGAATTCAGGCCCTTAAAAATGGGAATTTTGCAAACGACCTCGGAATTCGACGAAACCACTTTTGTTGGGTCCGTGATGTCAAATTATTGCTAGATTCCAAATTTCATAATTTTTTGAATCAATATGTGAGCGTGGCAAAGGAAAACGCGTTTGACCAGTTTAAGTTGATTTTAATCGACTGGAAATTGGCCATTTTTCCATATGGTCTCAGAATTTGACGAAACTAGTTTTGTTAGGACCGTATCGTCAATAGGAAGCTAGAAAATATTTTTCGAGAATTTTTAGAGTTCGTACGTGACCCCGGTAAATTGAAATGCGCGTTTAAATTCAATATATAGGGTTATATGTCGATTTTGACGAAAACTGATCGAAAGGATTGAATCAGCTTACGATACATATCCCATTGTGTTCGGAATGGGGGTGAAACGCTATGGACGACAGGCAGTGGGCCTCGTTTAGAGGTCATATGAAAAAGTGGCTTTTTGAAATTAAATAATAAAATAAAAGGAGAAAGTCAAACCATCCCTCTCTCTTCCTTTTATCAGCCGACCCCCACCCTCCCCCCCCCCCCCCCCCCGCCCCCCGTTTATTCTCAGAAATCGATTTATAAAAATAAAAAAATAAAAAAAACTTGCTAATCCCTTGAAGGGCGCCGCCCTCTGCCTGACCACCATCGCCGGAGGGGGTGGGCCCCTCCTCCCTCAAGCAGCGCACCGCTCCGTTCTCCCTCCCCTCCCTTTTCTCTGGCACCAGCTCCGACGCCCGAACCCCCACATAGAGCCCAACGCCTGATGCCAAGCCCAGCCGCGCCACGCCCCATCGCCTGTCCCTCCCCTCCTCCGTTCGACGACCGCCGTACCCTCTCCCCTCCTGATGTCAACCGACGCAAGAAACCCCCCCTTTCGAAGTTCAACAGCAAAACCACCCCCTCCTTTCAAAAAAAATGTAAGTTTTATGTATTTGTTTTTATTCGTTTATTATGTAGGTGTTATTATGAATTTAAAAATTGTTTTTAGCATAAAATAAAATCATTTTTTGTATATATTATGGCATTTAGAAGAAATGATATTTAATTAAAGTAAGATTGGATTTTTATGCATGATATTACCGAAGGAAGAATAGATTTTTATCATGTAAAAGAATAGATTTTTGGTTAGAAGAAAAAGATTTGATTTTGTTTGAGAAGAATATGATTTTTATATTTTTAAAGAATTAAAAATATGATTTTTATATTTTTAAAGTATTAAAAATATAATCTTTACTATATAGAAGATGTAAAATTATGATTTTTGTTTATGTAGAGAAGTAAAAATATAATTTTTACATGATAGAAATATTAAAAATAGCATCTTTATATGTGTAGCAAAATAAAAATGTGATTTTTAGAATCTTTATTTTTGAAAAGGCGAATCTTTATTTTTGAAAAGGCGAATCTTTATTTTTGAAAAGGCGAATCTTTATTTTTGAAAAAAATATAATCTTTATATTTGAAAAGGCGAAATCTTTATATTTGAAAAAATATAATATTTATATTTGAAAAGGTGAAATCTTTATATTTGAAAAAATATAATCTTTATATTTGAAAAGGCGAAATCTTTATATTTGAAAAAATATAATCTTTATATTTGAAAAGGCGAAATCTTTATATTTGAAAAGGCGAAATCTTTATATTTGAAAAGGCGAAATCTTTATAGTTGAAAAGGCGAGATCTTTATATAGAGAATAGCGAGGTAAAAATAGAATTTTTATCTATATAGTAGCGGTGTGAAAAATGGAATTTTGATCCATATAGCGAAATAAAAATTCGATTTTTATATATTGAATAGCAAAGTAAAAATTCGATTTTTATATATATTGAATAGCGAAGTAAAAATTCGATTTTTATATATTGAATAGCGAATTAAAAATTCGATTTTTATATATTGAATAGCGAAGTAAAAATTTAATTTTACATATGTAGTGAATACGGGCGACGAAAGTGACGAAAGGCGAGAACGATGAAGATTTCTATCAAAGAAGAGTCAAGATGATTGGATAGCTATCGGTGAGAATTTCTCACCTTTCAATTTCTTTTTCTAGTTATATATATACTAGGATGCAGACGGTGCTTAGTAGCACCCGACACAATCGTCCACAGACCATGGACTTGTTTGTTTGATTGCAAAAGTTGGTTAGATGATTTGGTTTGAATTGAATTGTTTGGTGAAATGAAATTGAAAAGATTGATGTGTGAATGGCGTGGGCCTTCACTAGACCGGGGATAAGGCTAGGCCTTGTCCCGTTTCTAGTATCGTGTCGTTATGCCGCCGAAATTTTCTAAAATAAGTTAGAAAAATAAAAATATCATTTTATTGAATAAATGAACTGAATAGAAATTCATATGTTAAAATAAAATGTTTTATCGTTAAAAATATAATTTTTAACGTGAATATGAATATAGTGAATGTGAATAAATAAATATTCATTTACAAACCGGACGGTTTGTTTATGTACACAGATTTGACTGACATTGATTGGGACGATAAATTTTACACATCGCCCAACTGCACAAATAAAAATCTATGTTTGATTGTTTGAAACCCCACACGGGTATTGGGATAAAATACGGTCCCAATAATTAGTTGTATGTCGATCGATTGATTGACAGGCTGTTATAAGCGTTAGATATCTATATTTGATGCTTATACAGTGTAGTGCACTTTGGATGATGGTTGATTATTTATCATTGTTATTATATACATTTATGGTATGGAATCCATATAATTAACTTTATATGGTAATTGATTGGGCCTCATTCCAATCGGAAAAATAAAGAATATTATAAAATAAAGGTTCATGTGTTGACAGTACTCATCCGTTGAGATTAATCATGTGTTGAACGAAATATTTTAATAATAAAATTTACTTCTTTATCAATATAAAATAAAGGTTCATGTGTTGACCGTACTCATCCGTTGAGATTAGTCATGTGTTGAACGAAATATTTTAATAATAAAATTTACTTCTTTATCAATATAAAATAAAGGTTCATGTGTTGACAGTACTCATCCGTTGAGATTAGTCATGTGTTGAACGAAATATTTTAAAATAGAAATATTTGAAATAACAATAAACAACAGGTTATAATTCACATCATATATCAAAATATATGAAAAACAATAAAATAACTGTTGAGGAATCCAGTCGGATTCCTCCAACCTGTTCCCCTGCATCACAGATGTTAGACAATACAGATAACATCACTTTCAGTTCCATATGATATATTCTGTTAAACAGAATCAATATAGAATTTAACTAACTGACTAGCAGTTCAATCAAACAATCAACACACAGTAAATCAGACAAATTTCTAACAGTTCTAAAGATACAACATGAAATTATAAACCATTTAGAGTTGGTGAGATTTACTCACATTTGCAGTTCATCGCTAAAGAACGATAAACTGTTGTTTGATTTAAATCAAACAGTTTAATTCGCCGTAAATTCAAACGAGCTCCAATCCACTTCCAGTCAGTTCCATTTGTGGAGCTCTCATCCATACGATCCCAATGGATCTTGTTTTTCTGAATTTGTTATGATTTATACAAGTTATACACTATTTAAATTAAAATAAAAACCAAATTCCTACTTTATAATTGGGCTTACCACTTCTATTTGGCCCAACCCCAAGGTAAATACCCAACCCGACCTCGTGTTCTTCTCCAAACCACCGAAAATCCCACTGCTCATACCAAACCATCAACGCTACTTTCAAATCCAATAACCTCCCTAACTACTCCATGAAATCTTCAAATCAATAAGACCACTAAACTTCTCATTTCCAACTCTTCACTTCGGCACCCTCTCGTTCATCTCGTATCAGTGGTAGGACTCGCGACAGCAGCTGCTTTCGAGCATGTACAGTAGACCACCGAACAAAAGAGTCACGGAATTCTTCCATACTCTGCAAATTTGTGTGGTTTCCTCTGACAAACCCCAATCCACTATTTACAGTTTGCAACGATGCCTCAAATTCCAGTATTGTTCAACCCTAATCCCTACGGTAGAACGACGAGCTCCCAGACAGGCAGTCGCACCCTTAGAGATCCACAACAGATGAAGATAAATGCTTCTACAACTCAAAAGAATCATCCTTTGATTTTTTTAGCATTTTTATTTGATCCCTTTTGATTTTTCTTTGATCTAAACTTTTACTGGAGGAATGAATAATTTGTGGCGGCTCAACATTCTTGCGTTGACTAGAAAATGAAAGTAATCTAGGGTTTAGGGTGAGATGATGTATTTATAGAAAAATATTAATATTTTTATATATTCATTTTTATTCAGTCGTTGCTTGTATATCTCTTCAAAAATTCACACAGTCACACATAATACCCAAAAATCACCAAACTGGACAAGCACCTACAGTTCGACATTACGGTCCCAACGAAACTGGTTTCGTCGAATTCCGACTCTGTTTGCTCACACAGCGTATTTTTAACTGTCGAAATACTGACTGTTTTTCACTCTAAAAATCCGTACGGCCACACAGTGACTCTAAAAATCACGAAACTGGAAATCTAACAACTATTTGAAATTACGGATCCAACAAAATTAGTTTCGTCGAAATCCGACTTCGTTTGCAAAACCGGCTATTTTTAGCTCTGAATGACCCATTTAAATATATAAATATATTTAAATATTATTAAATTAAATATAAATAATTTTATATTATCGTATATCTTCACATATGATATCGTCCAGATCCAGAATATCATATCAGAACTTACTGCTTGGTATTTCAGATTTTAGATTTATCGATATTCAGTTTATATCGAAAACCCTTTTATAACGTATATAAAGCATCGCAAATTATAAAGGAATTCCACAGCGACTTTTCTGAATTTTGATTTGGACGTAACTCAAAATCTACACGACGAAATCCCGATTTTTCTCTTCCACTAGAAAGATATACTCCACCAGCTCCACACGTTTCTTGTTTCATAGAAATCCAGCTTAAAACGAATCCTGTACATTCAGCTGAAGTTCGAATCGCCAATTTACGAACTGCAGCGCCATTTCAAGCTCGATTTTAATTACAATATAATTATACGTTCAAACTGTCGTCGAATGAATATATTCGTCAATATAATTCAATTCTAAGCTGAATTACATCTTAGGAATGACCCCGCTCACAGAATATTGTGATTTCCAATATTTTTTATTATTTCAACATTATAATATATTTTATTATATTATAATTATTAATTAAATATTCAATATTATTTAATTCACGTTCTCGGTATCGATAAATCAATATTTAATAATTAAATAAATTAATTATTCAACAACTAAAATGCGGGTTACTACAATCTTCCCCCTTAATAAAATTTCGTCCTCGAAATTGCTAAGCTAGGGGATGACCCTATCTTCTGGGTAAAAATTTATCTGTTTACCTCTTGTCTCCGGTTTCAATTGAACCAATTAATATCGACTAAAATATTAATTTATTCCGACTAACTAAATTTTCAAAAATTCTGAAAATTTTCTAACACCTTAACTTTTCGAAAATTTTTGCCAGCACCTCCTTTGTACTGGTCAATATCTCAAACTCCAACTCGCCTCTCTGGGCCTTCTTTAACCCAAAAGAAAATCAAACAGCCAAGCGGCTTGCCAATTCGGCTCATAAATCTCATATCCATATATAATATAAACTGGTACCTTTTTGTCGGGAATATCAACTCTATCACTTCCATATGCTATCAACTCAGCATATACCAGTGTTATTTCCATCAAATTCCAATCAGTTCATATCCTCAAAACCAAATCGAATTTCATTCGAACCCGAATATCAAATTTCAAATTCTTAACTCATCAACCCAATTCCATAACAGATTATTCTCTAATCCAATTCAATTCTATTTAACTCAGTTCAAGTTAATATTTCAATTTACTTATTCACATTTGTCATCTCAGTCTATTTAACTTCATACATTAAATTTTAATTCCAGAACTTAAATCCCTGGGTTTCTTTCAAATCAAATTTGAAATCATAATACCAATTCAAAACCTTTGAATTTCTTGAACACCTTGTTTTCTCAAAACAATTCAAATCAAAATCTTTTGTAGTAATCCACCACTTAGAACTCGAAAATCACACCGATGATACTGCGCAGTCATCATCGGAATTGTTTTCCAGCGACCCAAGTGATTTCAATACTATATCATTTTCAATATCATTACTAAATACTTCCATTTTGAAAACATTTCAAAATCTCCCAGGAACTTAAAATTTCCTTATTTTAATTCCAATTCTGATTTAATTCAGATTTAATTCATCTTATTTCATATACTTTACTTATATGATTCTGATTGGTTATATACTTAACCATTTAATTTATAATCTTACTCGATTATAATAGCAACAAATATATCCTATATATGATAATATATCACATATCCATACTGTGTCGGTCCATCGTATTCAAGTGTTTATTTACTCCTACCGATACAGTGGATCAAACTGATCGACCAGAACTCATAAACAACTCAGCCAATGAATCTCCACAATATAAAACCATTTTTATATCAAATACAAATACGCACTCGTATATATACACTCAAACTCAATCTAGGGTATTACTAACCCTATCTCTACCGAGTCACGCCACAGAGCCAAGTAATTCTTAACTTAAGCTCTGATACCAACTGTAGTAACCCGGATTTTTGAGCGGCTTTGGTTATCGACGTAAGCTCGACGTCGATAACCAAAACATCGAAAAATCCCGGTAATTAATGAAAGAAATTAGAAGGTGAGAATAGATAAGATAGAAACTTAGAATAGAAGAAGAAGAACACAACATCAGAGTAACACGAACCTCACAGCGGAACGAATAACATATAATAGATAACATAACTTTGAAATATAACAGTTATGTATACAATAGCACTTATCAGAGTACAACACTTACACACACAACGGAAATAATAATAGCTATAGAATCCTGAAGCCTCTTGCTCCAAGCTCTTCAAGTATACCTGTAAATCCCGACTACTTGACTACCCGTACAAATTTAGGCACCCAAGAGTTTAGGGAAAACAACAAAGTAAACTCCGGGTCAGTCATGGGACTGGTGTGAGTAAAACAGTTTAAACAGGCACATGAACAAGTAAACGATATCTCATAAGACCACGCCGCAGAACGAAACGGGTTTTTCCCTTATGAGAATCCAAAATATCTTTATATCAAAAACCTTTTGATATTATAATAATGTCTATGTACAAATAGATATCAACTAGCAGAAACGCTTTCATCTCACGTTCTACATATATAGTATACAATCAAAATCGCAAGTACGTATTGGATAATGGATTTCCAACTATGACAAGGTATGGAAACACCTTCCGATCAGTGTACTCTAGGAACAATACACTTGAGTTCAACAAGAACATCTTGTAACTCAGCCACACATGACCGACCACTCATTTCGCTTGAGTGTATCGAATGTACATCACCAACGGTTGGGATCAGCAACCGTTCCCGTATATATATGGGACAGCATTGATAGATTTAAGAAACAAATGAATATTCTCTAGACAGGTGATTATACACCCTACTTCGGTGCGACCGACTTAGCCATGCTGCCTGCCCGATTTCTGTCATTTACCGGTTGATGAGGCTAGAAGCTACGCTTTATCATTACATCAGATTCACTTCGAATGCTACATTGTCAAATCCATCAGAATCACTAATTTGCGTCTACAACCATACATTACGTGTCAGCTAAAAGAATTTTCCTTCTCCTCTTCCACTCTTGGTACGGTTGAAGAAATCAATGTACGTGATCGTCTGGAAATACTCTGTCAGACATCCATCTTCATTCACTTAGAAATGTCACATCGTCATACCCGCCAAATCACAAATTGATTTATCCAAAAGTAACATGGGTATACAGCTTAGAGAAATGAATTCCTCCGCCACCAAACGTGAATACGTTTGAACAGATCAACTTACGCGATCCATTGGATATACTCTGTCAGACCTTCGTCCATACAAGTTGTCCTGGGACTGGACAAACCGAAGGCACTATTCTGTAAACAGGATAGCCTTGCATTTTACTTCGTCTTCAATTATCTTTGGCATATATGATTCGCGACGCTTATGCCAATACAGAGTGGTTCTATGGATAATAATCCAACTGGTCTCTCCATATTAACAACGTTAAAATGGTCAAAACTTCGATAGTCGGTGATTTAACCATCAAAGAAAAACAAGTGTGCAAACAACGATATTATTTCCAAATGGAAATTATATCGAACAAACATCATTTAACATGAATCTCTTTAGTTCATTTATTTACTTATCTCCTATTTCCCTATATTCTAAATTCTTATTTTTCTTTTATCAGAAAACATTTCTGATTCTCGTTTGGAAAACATTTCCAAAACTCCTTTACGATCAAACCTTACCATTTCTTAGTTAAGAAGGAAGTCACTCAAGTTGGGGTATAATTACCTCTCAGACCTTAACTGAACAACGTTATAACTTCGAAATGGTCAAAGTTTATCTTTTTAATTTTTAACAACTTCTTTACGCCTTTCTCGGATTCAATTTTACTAATCCACTTCTATATTTAAAACATTGGTTATAACGATAACGTTATAATCCCTACTTTCGAATTATCTAACCTTAATTATAACTTCTATTCTTATTAGTGAATAATTAACCTAATACTTATTTATTTATAAATAAATAAATCTCTATTTAAACACTGGAAAATATAAGTACTTTCCCGAATTCGATATAATCGAATTTGCCGATTAACTCTCTTCGAGAAATCTCTATTTGATTAACTCTTCTTCGAATAACCTATATTCGATTAACTCCTTCTCGAATAAACGATATTCGATAATCTCTCTTTGAATAACTAATATTCGATAACTCTTCCTTTTCAAATATCTCATATTTGAAAATCTCACTTCGATGAAACTAACATCGATAACTCCTTTCGATGAAACTAACATCGATAACTCCTTTCGATGAAACTAACATCGATAACTCCTTTCGATGAAACTAACATCGATAACTCCTTTCGATGAAACTAACATCGATAACTCCTTTCGAATAACTAATATTCGATTAAACTCCATTCGCATAACTAATATTCGATTAAACTCCATTCGCTTGACTCTAGATCGCAGCGATCACAATGGTTACGCCTGACTCCCTCAGGAAACATCCGACCGCCGTAGACTATTTACAGCCCTGCGAATTTCGCTAGCAATTGTACAAGATGGCAACTTACCTTGAATACTATGTTTGACTAACTCTGTTTCAAATAACTATATTTGATTAACTCTAGTTCGTTTTAACTCTAATCGATTTACTCTAACTAATTAACTCCAACTGGTTAACTCTAACTGATTAACTCTAACTGGTTAACTCTATTTGACTAACTCGACTTGACTAACCCCTTTCGAATAACATATTCGATTAACTAACTTTCGAATACCATATTCGATTAACTAACTTCGAATACCATATTCGATTAACTAACTTTCGAATACCATATTCGATTACTAACTTTCGAATACCATATTCGATTTCTCCTTTTTAACAACGTTCTATTCATTTGAAAAGATTTACTTTTAAATAACGGTTCTACACTTTAAAAATGATTTCCTTTTTATAACGTTTCCTTTTCAATTCTATTTGTAAATGGTTTACAAATATTTCCTTTTCAAATTTATTCTTGAAATATTCTAACTCCTTAAATTCCCGGGAAAATTCGCCATAACCTCCTTTGTATCGGGAGCATCGGGAAAATCCCCAAACTCGCCACACAGGCCTTTCCATTCAAAAAGAAATGTTTTGAATTTATTTCCTTTTCAAATATCTCCTATTTATAAATATTCCAATTTATAAATATCACTTTGAAAATCCCCTTATCAATATTTCGGTATGTTATGGTATTCAATCACATCAAATCACGATGTTCAATATCGTCCATACACACACAATCAACAACAGGTTATAATTCACATCATATATCAAAATATATGAAAAACAATAAAATAACTGTTGAGGAATCCAGTCGGATTCCTCCAACCTGTTCCCCTGCATCACAGATGTTAGACAATACAGATAACATCACTTTCAGTTCCATATGATATATTCTGTTAAACAGAATCAATATAGAAATTTAACTAACTGACTAGCAGTTCAATCAAACAATCAACACACAGTAAATCAGACAAATTTCTAACAGTTCTAAAGATACAACATGAAATTATAAACCGTTTAGAGTTGGTGAGATTTACTCACATTTGCAGTTCATCGCTAAAGAACGATAAACTGTTGTTTGATTTAAATCAAACAGTTTAATTCGCTGTAAATTCAAACGAGCTCCAATCCACTTCCAGTCAGTTCCATTTGTGGAGCTCTCATCCATACGATCCCAATGGATCTTGTTTTTCTGAATTTCGTTCACATATGAATTTGTTATGATTTATACAAGTTATACACTATTTAAATTAAAATAAAAACCAAATTCCTACTTTATAATTGGGCTTACCACTTCTATTTGGCCCAACCCCAACGTAAATACCCAACCCGACCTCGTGTTCTTCTCCAAACCACCGAAAATCCCATTGCTCATACCAAACCATCAACGCTACTTTCAAATCCAATAACCTCCCTAACTACTCCATGAAATCTTCAAATCAATAAGACCACTAAACTTCTCATTTCCAACTCTTCACTTCGGCACCCTCTCGTTCATCTCGTATCAGTGGTAGGACTCGCGACAGCAGCTGCTTTCGAGCATGTACAGTAGACCACCGAACAAAAGAGTCACGGAATTCTTCCATACTCTGCAAATTTGTGCGGTTTCCTCTGACAAACCCAAATCCACTATTTACAGTTTGCAACGATGCCTCAAATTCCAGTATTGTTCAACCCTAATCCCTACGGTAGAACGACGAGCTCCCAGACAGGCAGTCGCACCTTTAGAGATCCACAATAGATGAAGATAAATGCTTCTACAACTCAAAAGAATCATCCTTTGATTTTTTAGCATTTTTATTTGATCCCTTTTGATTTTTCTTTGATCTAAACATTTACTGGAGGAATGAATAATTTGTGGCGGCTCAACATTCTTGCGTTGACTAGAAAATGAAAGTAATCTAGGGTTTAGGGTGAGATGATGTATTTATAGAAAAATATTAATATTTTTATATATTCATTTTTATTCAGTCGTTGCTTGTATATCTCTTCAAAAATTGACACAGTCACACATAATACCCAAAAATCACCAAACTGGACAAGCACCTACAGTTCGACATTACGGTCCCAACGAAACTGGTTTCGTCGAATTCCGACTCCGTTTGCTCACACAGCGTATTTTTAATTGTCGAAATACTGACTGTTTTTCACTCTAAAAATCCGTACGGCCACACAGTGACTCTAAAAATCACGAAACTGGAAATCTAACAACTATTTGAAATTGCGGATCCAACAAAATTAGTTTCGTCGAAATCCGACTTCGTTTGCAAAACCGGCTATTTTTAAAGCTCTGAATGACCCATTTAAATATATAAATATATTAAATATTATTAAATTAAATATAAATAATTTTATATTATCGTATATCTTCACATATGATATCGTCCAGCTCCAGAATATCATATCAGTACTTACAGCTTGGTATTTCATATTTTAGATTTATCGATATTCAGTTTATATCGAAAACCCTTTTATAACATATATAAAGCGTCGTAAATTATAAAGGAATTCCACAGTGACTTTTCTGAATTTTGATTTGGACGTAACTCAAAATCTACATGACGAAATCCCGATTTTTCTCTTCCACTAGAAAGATATACTCCACCAGCTCCACACGTTTCTTGTTTCACAGAAATCCAGCTTAAAACGAATCCTGTACATTCAGCTGAAGTTCGAATCGCCAATTTACGAACTGCAGCGTCATTTCAAGCTCGATTTTAATTATAATATAATTATACGTTCAAACTGTCGTCGACTGAATATATTCGTCAATATAATTCGATTCTAAGCTGAATTACATCTTAGGAATGACCCCGCTCACAGAATATTGTGATTTCCAATATTTTTTATTATTTCGACATTATAATATATTTTATTATATTATAATTATTAATTAAATATTCAATATTATTTAATTCACGTTCTCGGTATCGATAAATCAATATTTAATAATTAAATAAATTAATTATTCAACAACTAAAATGTGGGTTACTACATCCCGTTTCTAGTATCGTGCCGTTATGCCGCCGAAATTTTCTAAAATAAGTTAGAAAAATAAAAATATCATTTTATTGAATAAATGAACTGAATAGAAATTCATATGTTAAAATAAAATGTTTTATCGTTAAAAATATAATTTTTAACGCGAATATGAATATAGTGAATGTGAATAAATAAATATTCATTTACAAACCGGACGGTTTGTTTATGTACACTGATTTGACTGACATTGATTGGGACGATAAATTTTACACATCGCCCAACTGCACAAATAAAAATCTGTGTTTGATTGTTTGAAACCCCACACGGGTATTGGGATAAAATATGGTATACACTAATCCCAATAATTAGTTGTATGTCGATCGATTGATTGACAGGCTGTTATAAGCGTTAGATATCTATATTTGATGCTTATACAGTGTAGTGCACTTTGGATGATGGTTGATTATTTATCGTTGCAATTATATACATTTATGGTATGGAATCCATATAATTAACTTTATATGGTAATTGATTGGGCCTCATTCCAATCGGAAAAATAAAGAATATTATAAAATAAAGGTTCATGTGTTGACAGTACTCATCCGTTGAGATTAGTCATGTGTTGAACGAAATATTTTAATAATAAAATTTACTTCTTTATCAATATAAAATAAAGGTTCATGTATTGACCGTACTCATCCGTTGAGATTAGTCATGTGTTGAACAAAATATTTTAATAATAAAATTTACTTCTTTATCAATATAAAATAAAGGTTCATGTGTTGACAGTACTCATCCGTTGAGATTAGCCATGTGTTGAACGAAATATTTTAAAATAGAAATATTTGAAATAACAAATATTTGAATAGGAAATATTTGAAAAGGAAATATTTGAAATAGAATATTTGGAAATAGAATTATATGAAGCCGTGTTGATTAGATTGACGCCATTTTGACGTGAACGATATTTATATCGATTTTATTCACTTTAAAATGAATATTGAAAAGTGATTTTGAAATCGAATATTTTGAAATGAAACTCGAAATGAATTGAATATGAAACGATTTCGAAATGAATTGAATATGAAACGATTTCGAATTGAATTGAATAGAAAACAAATTTGATTTGAATTGAATATATAACGAATTGAATTCGAATTGAATTCGAATTGAATATATAACGGATTTTATTCAAATAGGATATATAACGAATTTGATTTAAATAGAAAACGAATTGAATTTGATTCGAATAGAAAACCAATTTGAATTGAACTGAATAGAAAACCAATTTGAATTGAATCGATTTGAATTGAAATAGAAGTTGAAATTGTTTTTGAAACGAATTCAAAACTATTCATATAATTCGTTTTAAATAGAAATCGACGAAATATTTATTATATATATTATAAATATATATAATATAATGGCCTGAATAGAACGCGCCGCGCCGCGGCAGTTTGTGAATTTCGACCATTTATTTCAAATGGACATCACGGGAGATCCGACCGTCGGATTCTCCTAAAACCGGAACCGTTGGGTTCGTATCGAAAAGAGCTTTCTAACAAATATTAGAAATTTGAAATCTAACAGTTGGATTTGGAGATATGTCCAAATCAAATTTGGAAAAGGTCGCTGTAAGTGCAGTTCGATGGCCGTTGATGGAAATCGATTGTACAGGCCTTGATAAAATTATTAAAAATATCAATAATTTGTGTAAAATCATAAGAAATGATTTGGGAAAAATTGGGATGAAAAACCCCATATTTGAAAAGATAAAAATGGATTTTTATCGAAATGAACTAGTTTTGAACTAAATTTAAAACCCAATTATTTTTAAATAAATAAATTTGATTTAAAAAGGGGTTTTAAATAATCCGAATTTCTAATATATTTGATTGGATTTGAAATGGGTTTGTCGTGAACTGTGTTTTAAATAACACTAGTTCTTTAACCCGATAATAAATAGAATGTGATTTGGGTTTGTCGTGAACTGTGTTTTATATAACACTAGTTCTTTAACCCAGTAAAAGGAGTTTTAACGAATCTGCAATTAGGTTGAAATGTTAATCTATAATCTAAATTATCAAATTTAGAAATGAGCGAGAATGGAGTATCGCCAGTTTTGCTCCAAAGCGATAGTTAAATCTTTAATTAGATTTGAACGTGAAATGGTAATTAATTTTACCGATAACACCATAGTATTAGATATGGAGTATTACCAGTTTTGCTTCATGGGATGAATAGGTTGGGATTGGGAAATAGTATAAATAATTACTTCGGTGTGGTTCGTTAATCCCGACTAGTTTGGAAAACCATAATTTGGTTTGAAATGACATCCAAAGGAAGATTAAAGGATAAATTTTAAAGAATTAATCTTGGATAAAATTAGTGGGAACCTTTCCCTAAGAATGTGGAATTGGAATGAGGCGTATGTTGGGTTTGTGTAACATTTGTTTTTAATATACGCGGGTTGTTCGGAAAGGCCGGGTATATACCCATTCTGAATAACCGATTCGACGATATGTCGAAGATGAAGACAGTGGTTGAAGACCGGAAGTCTTCACATCGTTTGGGTGATTACTGATGATCTTGATTGGGCTGTACACCCAAGATGAGGGAATCAGTTGGTTGTCGTCCAGGCGTACTTGGAGATGGATGGATATGCGAGGAAAGTGCCTCCGGTTTCGTTCAGACCCAGAATGAACTTGTAAATGGATTGTGTGTCTGACATTGGATTTTATTATGTGTTGATTGATTTCTGTTAAATATATATCTGCTTGGCGGAGGAGAATTTATTCTCTTGCTTAACGCCCATCTCTGAGACGTACGAGCTTAGAGGTTATATATTGATAGATATCAATCGCATGACATGAATTGCCTGTGTGGCACGCTGAGTTGCATGGATCAAGGCTTCTGTTGAAAAGCAAAGCCTTGTGGTTGATGATCAAAGCACGGCCTACGTGGCAGCTTTGTGTATAACATGAATTCGCGAGCCTCACACCTCGGTATGAGTTAAAAACGGGATACGGGCCGTTGGGAGAACACGACGTTTCTTTCTAGCTTTGGTGGTGTCAGTGACTTACCAGCCCTGACATTTACATACTTTTCACCTTTGTGGTTGTTGGAATGAGGTGCCTCGATTATAGGTCTGTAAGGACCGGGAAACGTGTGTTCAGGAATTGCCAATCCTCTAACGTAAGTGAGGACCGGCCCAACCGATCCAAGTGGCTGCCCAGAGTGTGTAGTCCTGAGCATTTGCTAGAGTGTCTCGAAGCGGAGAGGAGCTTGCCCCTTGCCTCGACTCATGACGGAAATCCAATTTCCAATACGTGTATTGCGGTTTTAATTGTAGAACGAGTATGGCGACATGATATATGGTACCCATGCCGTCTATGATTTATATTTATGATTGAAATTGTTTTGACACTATACACTTATTATAGTAACAAATGATTTGTTTTAAACGTACCAAGCATGTCTGGCTATTATAAGGGAAAACCCTATCCTCCGGCTTGCGTTGCATTGTGTGATGGGACCTGGGTCTTATAATAGCTTCATTTTTCGAAAAATCATTGCGCTGTTTATTCTATGCACTGGTATTCTTGGGAGGAAACCCGTTCCGTGATATACGGCGTGGTCCTTTGATTTACCTAACTTTAAAACCAATATAAATAACTGTTTTAGTTCTCACACCAGTCACATGACTGACCTGGAGTTTATTATTTTAACCTAAACTCTGGGTGCCCCTATTTTCCGCACGGGCAGCTAGTAGTTTTGGTTTTGCAGATTTATATTCACAGGATCCTGGTTTACAGCTGGAATGATATCCGCAAAGCTCTGTATCCGTATATCACCTTCAGTTGTGCTTTGTATTATTTTTTCCGCTGCTATGTAATTTATTGTAATCTCTGATATTTATCGAATGTAATTTATTCATTATACTCTGTATATTCTTGTATCTGATGGAATTGTTGTGATAAGAAATGAAATGTTCTCCCGTCTGTGTTCTATTTTGTCTTGTCCTCACAGTAATTCGTTCTTTCTCATCTCTTCGGAGACCGGGGTAGTTCGGGTCGCTATAGTCTCTTTAGGCATAGCTTTGTGTATATCGTGACTTCGCGAGCCTCACACCTCGGTATGAGTCAAAAACGGGATATGGACCGTAGGGAGTGCATACGTTTCTTTCTAGCTAGAAGTGGTGTTTGGGCTTTAACATGGACCGGCATTTTACTATGTGGATTATGGATTGAGGTACCTCTTTTTTTTATAGGCCGGAAGTGGTCACATTATAGGTCCAAAAGGGTCGGGAAACGTATGTTCAGGAATTGCCAATCCACTACCGTTAGGTGGGGACCGCCCCCAACCGTTCCAAGGGTTTCCCTTAGGTGTGATCCTGAGGCATTTGCTAGAGTGTCTCGAATCGGAAGAGGACGATCCCTAGCCTCGATTTCATGACAGAAAACCAATTTCCAATACGACATCTCGTTTTCGATTGTATAACTAGTATGGCGACATAGTTGGATGGGGTACTATGCCGTCTAAGATTAATACATTTATATTGAAATATTTTAAATATATATATATATACACACTAATAATAATATCGTTTTTACGTATCAAGCATCTTTTGACCATTATAAGGTAAAACCCTATCCTCTGGTGTGCGTTGCATTATGTGATGGGACCTGGGTCTTATAATGGTTTCATTTTTTTCTAAAAAGCATATCGTTATTTAACAATTTACTTTATTTATGCACTGGCAATCCAATGGAGTAAACCCGTTCCGCGTTAGCGGCGTGGTCCTGTGATTAGCCTATTTATTAGATAGGTTAAGTTAAGAATTCTCACACCATTCCCACGACTAACCTGTAGTTTGTTTCACTTTGTAAACTCGGGTGCCCTCTTTCCACACGGGCAGTCGAGTAGCTTTTTGCAGATATAGTTAAGCAGGATCCAGGATTGAAGTCTGAAGCTGGATCCAGAATATTGATGGCCTTCCGCTAAGATTAGTTCCGCTGCAATGTATTTAATTTATTGTAAATGTATCTTCCGCTGTATTATTATTGATGTACTCTGATATATTCTGTACTCTGATGTAACATTTATTATTGATGTTATAAAAGTCTGTGTTGTTGTTCTGATGTGTTGTATGCCCAAAGTAAACGTACGCGGGTTTTGAACGGTCTTATTCGATCTTGTGATCGATTGGGGTCGGGCGAAATCCAGGTCGTTACAGTTTACGTCAAAATGGCGTCAATCTAGTCAACACGGCTTTTATTCAACACATGAATGTTTATTCTATTCAACACATGAAAATTTATTCTATTCAACACCTAAATATATTTTCTATTCAACACATGAATATATTTTCTATTCAACAGATGAATTTATTTTCTATTCAACACATGAATTTGTTTCCTATTCAACACATGAATTTATTTTCTATTCAACACATGAATTTATTTCTATTCAACACATGAATTTATTTTCTATTCAACACATGAATTTATTTTCTATTCAACACATGAATTTGTTTCCATTCAACACATGAATATATTTCTATTCAACACATGAATATATTTTCTATTCAACACATGAATTTATTTTCTAATATTCCTAATTTTCCAAATTGGAATGAGGCCCAATCAATTACCATATAATGTTAATTATATAGATTATATACAACACACGTATATAACATCAACGATAAATAATCAACCATCATCCAGAGTGCACCACACAACTGCATAAGCATTACATATAAATAATTAATGCTTACACAGTCTGTTAACCCATCGATTGACATACAACTAAACAATCGGGATTAGTGTACGTCAAATGTCATTCCAATACCTGTGTGGGGTTTCAAATCAACAAACAAGATTTTATTTGTGCAGTTGGGCAATGTGTAAAATTTATCGTCCCAATCAATATCAGTCAAATCGGTGTACATAAACAAATCATTCGATTTGTAAATGAATATTTTTTTTATTTCAACACATGAATATATATTTTACTTCAACACATGAATATATATTTTATTTCAACACATGAATATATATTTTATTTCAACACATGAATATATATTTTCATTCATTCCACATCACAATCAATTTTCACAACACAACAAAATCAAACAAGTCGTCCATGGTCTGTGGACGACGAGTGTCGGGTGCTGCTAAGCATCGTCTACATCCTAGTATATATTTCAAAATAGAAATAGAAATAAAAGTGAGGAGTTCTCACCTTGGGGATTCACTCCATCATTCTTTAATTCTGAACGGTTCGAATTTGTTCGAAATTCCAACGCATCCTTCTCACGTTGTTCATATTAAAAATCACATTTTTATTATCACTACATGTACATCGAAATCATATTTTTATTTCCACTTCATACATATAAAAATCGAATTTTTATCGCTACTTTACATATAAAAATCGAATTTTTATCCTATCGCTACATATATAAAGATTAAACTTGGACTATCTATGTAATATAAAAACCGTATTTTTATTATCTCTATAATATAAAAGTCATATTTTTATTCTCTCTATAATATAAAAATCATATTTTTATTCTCTACATCATATAAAAATTATATTTTTATTCTCTACATCATATAAAAATTATATTTCTATTCCGCTAAAAATTATATTTTTATACCGCTACTTCATATACTTAAAAAAAAAATCTAATCTTATACATTAAAAATCATGTCTTTAAAGTGTTAGAAATCTTAACTTCATATGAATAAGATCTAAACTTTATATTGATAAAATCTATACTTTAACCCGATGTTTATATTATAAAGATAATATTTTTATCTCGATGCTCATACAATAAAAATCAAGTTTTTATGCTTGCTTTACAAATATAAAAATCTAATTTTTATGACGTTCCTCATACAAGAAAAACCTTATCGTCTCTATGTTAAAAATCTATATTTTTTTTCTATGTAAACAAATAAAAATCGAATTTTTTTTCCTATAAAACAAATAAAAATCAAATTAAAACTTACTGGATGTTTTGGGGTGGAGAAGGCGGTCTGAGGTGGGTGCTGGGCTTGCAGTCGTGGCGGAGGGTGGTTGGTGGTCCTTCGGTGCGGTGGTGGCTCGATTTGGGTTACTAAGCATTAGGGGGTTTGGCTTTTTTTTAGGAAGGGGGAAGGACGAGCGAGGGTAAAGAGGAGGGGAGAGGCATGAGGAGGTGTTGGATGAGGTGGTGCAATGGATGTGGAGGCTCGTGGTTGAACTCGAGATGGACGGGGAGAAGGGGGTCTCGGTCACGAAGTGGAGAAGGGGGAGGCGCCGTCGATCGGAGGGCTGGGGTATCGCGTAGCCTGGCGGCGGCCTGGTGGGGTGGCGCACGAGCTTCTCTCTCTTTTTTTTTATTTTGAAATGTCGGCTGAATTGGGAAGAGGGAATTAGGTTAGGATATATTTATATTAATATAATTAATATTATTTTAATTTCCAGAAAAAGTGAAATTTTCCCACAAACTCAAAAGAATCCCAACGACTGTCGCCCCTAGCTAATTACCCCCATTCCGAACACAATGGGATAAGTTTCACAAGCCAATTCGATTGTTATGATCTGTTTTCATCAGATTTAAAATATAAATCAATATATATTTAATTTGAACGCACATTTCAATTTACCGGGGCCACATACTGACTCAATAAATTCCAGAAAAATATTTTCTAGCTTCGTATTGACGATACGGTCCTAACAAAACTAATTTCATCGAATTCTGAGACCGTTTGAAAAATGGCCATTTTCCAGTCGATTAAAATTAACTGAAACTGGTCAAACGCATTTTCCTTTGCCACGCTCACAAATTGATTCAGAAAATTACGAATTTTGAAACCTTGCAATAACTTGACATCACGGATCCAACAAAAGAGGTTTCGTCAAAAACCGAGGTTGTTTGCAAAATTTTCATTTTTTAGGGCCAGAATTCCATAGCGATTATTCTGAATTTGCAACTGGACATATCTTTTGATTCCCGCTATAAAATTTTGATTTTTCGGATTCGCTAGAAAGATATTTTCAAATAGATCCAAATATTTTTGGTTTCGCTAAAATCCGGTTTATTTTGAATCCTGTACATTCATTTGAAATTTTGAAATCGAATTTTCGAACTACCGCTCCATTTTCAATTCCTTTTATAATTAAAATTAATTAATTACATTCTAACGACGATCTATATAAATATATATGTTCTAATTCTATTCAAAATAAATTTCTCGTCGTTATTATTTAAAATATATCATTTTAAATATTCAAAATTCACTAAAATTTCCAAAATAAAATTTTTAAATTGGCTCGGATTTCCAGGTTATTACATTTATTTAATGCTAATAACATTAAGTATTATTTTTAATTCAACCATTTTTATTTTTCAATTGAATTTCAAATCCAAATCAAATACCCAACCAAATTCAATTCAAATAAATTTGATCTTCACAAACCATTTTGAATTAAGTCCAATTCGCACACAAAAAATGTATTTGATTTTAAATTTCTAATCCATACATCAATATGAAATTGATTATTCAAAATAAATCTTTAATTGATTACATTTTCCAATTGTCGAAATTCTGGGACGTTACAGGTGCGTCCCCTTTGCCTTATCTATGGAGAGCCCGATATTTGGTTGCATACTTGTTTGTATGCATTGTGATGTTTTGGAATTCATATTTCCAAAAAATTTGGTTTGAGATCCCGAAGTGTATCTACTTTGATATAAAGCTAGATATGTATTTCAAATGATTTAAAATAAGAAATCAGGAAATAAAGTCCAATGGAATAATTTCTGTAAAGTGAATTGGATTTGGAAAATCTGAATTTGGGGTTAAGCCTAAATGGGTAGATTGGAAAATTGCATGTTGTATGATGCATTGTAGATCCATATGTCTATTATTGGTTGTTGTTTATGCACTAGAAATCTTAAGAAGGAAACCCATTCCGTGTTATACGGCATGGTCCCGTGATATGCCATATTTTTAAACAAGTTTAATAACTATTTCTAGTTCTCGCACAGTCCTATGACTGACTCGGAGTTTATTGTTTCTACCTAAACTCTGGGTGCCCATATTTTCCACACGGGCAGTCAGTAGTTTTGGTTTTACATATTATTTCACTTAGCAGGATTCTGGATCGAAGCTTAAAGTTGTGTCCAGAGCATTGATAGTCTTCCGCTATGTTAGTTTATTTGTTTCCGCTGCATTGTATTACATTTATTGTAAATTAAAATTAATCTTTCGCTATATTATATTTTGATATACTTTGATATATTATGTACTCTGATGTAACATTATTATGATGTTTATAAAAGTCTTTTGTTGTTTGTTCTGATGTGTTGTGCGCCCAAGCGTATCCCCCTTTTTGGTTCGATTTAAGTTGGTTTAACAATCGATTTGGATCGACCGGGAGGGAGGGTCGTTACATATGGTATTAGAGCTTTGGTTAACTTAAATATTTAGGGTGCAACTCGTTAGAAGAGAAAAAAAAGACTCATCAGAGATTGGATTAGTAATATTCTATGAAAGAAAACTCATTAGAGATAGGATCAGTAGAATCCTAGAATGAGAAACTCGTTAGAGATTGGGGTTAGAAATGCCCTAGAATGAGTTCAGAGTGATATATTTATAACTGACGTATTTGTGATTATACATATAATACGATTTTAGAAAATATGATTTTTGAGTATATAAAAGTTATGAATTTGAAAATTTAATCAACTAATTGATTGTTGGTTGTGTTGTATGATAATTAGTTTGACTAATTAAACTATTAGATAGATAAAACCAATAAGAGAATGTAAGGTAAATTTAGCCAAATTGAATCAAATATTGAACTAAAATTAAAAATTTGTTCAAATTGCATACATGTACATGCATATACATACATATATATATATATGTGTGTGTGTGTGTGTGTGTGTGTGTGAACAGGTCATAGCATGGAAGCTAAGAAGAGGAATAAAATTGTATGCCCGACAAATAGGTACTTGTTTACTGTATTTCTTGGGTTTT
This sequence comes from Allium sativum, assembly GCA_030737875.1. Classification (NCBI taxonomy): domain Eukaryota; kingdom Viridiplantae; phylum Streptophyta; class Magnoliopsida; order Asparagales; family Amaryllidaceae; genus Allium; species Allium sativum. Next base: position 928,899,989 of record CM060922.1, on the reverse strand, counting down.
GATGATTTTATGAGCCGATTGGCTTTTTCTTTTTTTTTTGGATTGATGAGGGCCCTGTGACACAAGTTGCAGTTTTAAATATCAACCCATACAAAGGAGGCCATGGCGAAATTTTTCGAAAATTTAGGGTGTTAGCCAAATTTTTGAGAAATTACAAAATTCTTAGAAACTGAAAAGTTGAGGGATGAAGGTTGAGTTGGTTAGTTAAACAACTTTCAGGTTTGTTCCTTTTCGAGGATGAAAAGATTTAAAGTAGGGGAGATTGTAACAACCCGGAATTTCTGAACCAATTTAAAAATTTTATTTTAGCTATTTTAACGAATTTTGAATATTTAAAATGATTTATTTTAAATAATAACGATTTAAAATTTTATTTAAATGAAGTTAGAACGTATAAATTTATTTTAATTATAAAAAGAGTTTGAAATGGCATGGTAGTTTGAAAATTCGATTTTAAATGAATGTATAGAATTAAAAATAAATCGGATTTCAGTAAAACAATTGCACCTATCAAAGAAACTAAAAGAATTATAGAAATTAGTTCAAACGGAAGATAAAAATCTATTGATAAATGAATTCCAATAAATATTTGAATCTATTTAATTATATCTTTCTAACGAATGTGAAAAATCCAGATTTCATAACGAGAATTGAAAGTTATGTCCAGTTTAAAATTTAAAATAGTCGCTATGGAATTTAATATAATATATAGCCCTTCGACGAAACCACTTTTGTGGGATTCAGAATATCAAATTATTGCTAGGATTCAAATTTCATAATTTTTGGAATCAATATATGAGCATAGTAAATTTAAACGTGTTTTGACAGTTTCAGTTTGAATTAGATCGACCAGAAAATGGTCATTTTACAAACGGTCTCCAAAATCAACGAAATTAGTTTTGTTAGGACCGTATCGGCAAAACATAACTAGATTGATTTTCTTTAGAATTTTTGGAGTCAGTATGTGGTCCCGCTAAATTAAAATGTACGTTTAAAATTCAATATATATTGATTTATATTTTAATTTTTGACGGAAACAGTTTAAAACAGTCGAATTGGCTAACGAAACATGTCCCATTGTGTTCGGCATGGGGATATTTAGCTAGGGGCGATAGTCGTTGGGTTTAATTTGGAGTTTGGATGAAAAAGAACCAATTAGTGTATTAAATATTATTAAAAATATTATATATAAATAAGCATTTTCTCTAAACCTAGGTCATAACATGAAACCTTCCGCCTTATCCATTTCGATGGCCAATTTCAGTCGATATTTCGTAGCTAATTCTCCTTCAAATCCTCACAATGTTTTCGAAAATCTCCTTCAACAAAATGAAGAGCATCGCAAGTTATATTATATCAACGGTCAAGATCTAGATTAACGATGTGTAACTCACGAATTTCGGGAACGAAGTGCTTATAGTTGCACTCGATTTGTGGCCACCTGGGAGGTGCGAGCTTCCCTAAATAATGTGCGGTGGTGGGCAAGCTTGCGCCACTTCGGATGACACCTGGCGATCGAACTCTGGTGGCGCGATTCTCGGTGCGGCATGAGGGATTTGAGGATGACAGGGTGCAGTTTTTGGACCTGGTGTATACGATTGGGGAAGACGATGTTAATCGGCCAATTAGGATTAGGCTAAGTGATTTAAGTAATTAATTATATTGGTGATCATTTATTTTGTAACAAACTTGTATGGTTAATAGCTTCTGCAAACGATAACAGAATTCGCTGATTCAAAATGCATTGGACTCGCATTGACAAGATCTACGACATGAAACTGACCAGAATAAAATCGGATCCAGTTAGACTTTGAAGCACGTTCAAATCCAAACAGTACTGAATTCAAAAATAAAGATTGGCGGTGTGGAAACCAATGTGTGAACTCTCTCTCACTCAAATTACTTTACAATTATTATATAATAGGTTGCAGATGTGGTTTAGTAGCTCATGACACTACTTTTTGTACAAACCATGGATGATTTGTGTGATATGCGTGTTGAATAAAAATATATACATGCGTTGTGAAATTATATATATACGTTGTGAAAGAAAAATATATGCGTTGTAAAAAAATATATGCGTTGTATAAAATATTGTATTGTTAAAATTATTATTTTTAACATATAAATGAAGTGATAAAATGGTCATGTAAAGAAATAAATATTTGTTCGCTAAGAACATTACTTTTAGCTTATACATGAGATATACAAAATGGTCATCCTATAAAATAATTTTCGATCGTTATATATATAATTTTTAATGTATATATGTGATATATAAAATTTTAATGTATTGATATAAATACTGATTAGTTAAAAATATGATTTTTAACGTATATATGGAATGTATAAAATTGTCATGTAATCGAATAATTATTGGATTGTTGAAAATATAATTTTTAACATATACATGCACTATATAAAATTGTCATGTAATGGAATATTCGATTTTGATTTAAAATTGAAACGGATGTTGCAGTCGTTTTAAAACGAATTTATAAACGATTTATAAAATACGTTTTAAATGGAAATCAACGATATATATATATATATATATATATGTATGTATGTATGTATGTATGTATGTATGTATGTATAACCAATTAAAGAACTTGTCCATGGCGACAGGCTATTTCGCCTGCTTTCATTCATGCGTGAGTTTCTTCTTTGTTTTTGTTTCTATCAGATTTCTAAATGTCTTCTGTTTGATTTCTATCAGAGTTCTATTGATTTCCACTAGTTTTTTATTCGGTTTCCACACGTATAATTAGATCCGCAAAATTTTTCTCCCTTTTTAAACCCTAATTTGGGTTTCGATTAAAACCTAAATCGCTCGCGATTTTAATTCACTTTCTCACAAATTTCAATGGATTATTATCTCCGTTGATAAGCCAGTCAAAATTTCTATCTAATACTATATTTTCAAGTCCAGATCTAATAATCGTGAAGATTCACAAATATTGAAGTCGGTATTGCCTCGAGAATTATCCAAATTCAACTTCAGATTCCTACCTCCTTCAGATCTATGCATCGCCAATCCTAGATCTACATCTTCTTCAATTTCAGATCATTCCAGACCTTTGCATCACATCCTCAACTGCGATTCTTGAGACTCACCCAAACCTAATTCTAGATCCATTCAGTAGATTATGCGAATATTTGCTTGGAAATCAGGAGTTCAAGCCACCGGGGTGTTGGGTTCTGGTACCACCAGCATAAGCGATTTTTTTCACTTACGACTCCTCAAACCAATTTGCTGGTTTGTTTTTCAAGTATTCTCATCTCTCATGGTATGAGCATTCTTATTATTTGGGTTGATTTTGGGGGTTTAGATTTGAAAATTGCGTACGGATTGGGGTTGCTGATATTTGATTTGTGGTTGATTATTACTTAAGGGAACCAGTTTAATAGATCATAGATAATCAAATCTATAACTAGGGCATCACTACAGAGGTTTTGTTTGGCTTGCATTGATGGGTTTGGCTATAAGTAAGTTAGCAGATTCTATTGAGTACAGTTGTTTTTCCTAGTACTCCAGATCATATCCTGTTTCCAGTTCGCATTTTAAGTCCAGCATGCATAGCATGGCAGGGGTTGTTTAGATACATTCGAAATCTAGTTCATACTGCCGTTTCTAGCATTAAGACTGATTTACAGGTGTCTGTGGGTCGTCAACCAGATTTGATGCTTGAAACTAAAGAATTTTTGGGATTCCATGTATTAAGAGACAGTCTTTGGTTATTTTGCTACCTGCTGGGATGTTTTTGCTGCTTTGGACCATGGATTGGTTTGGAATAGTAAGAATTTGGAGTTACTTGGTTTTGTATCAATGAATTGTAGCTCATATTCTTTAAAATATTCGGCTACTGAAAGAAGGCCCTACTCAGTCTGTTCTAAAGGAATATTGGAAGCATCACATTTCCAGCTTGACTAGTTTTAACTACATTCTTATTGCTAGATGAAGGTCAGGTTTAATGGGATTTAAACTGAAGTAATACGCTGTATTGTCTTAGATAGGAGACATTTGGATGATGAAGTGGAGCCTTGGGCTCGGGTGAAGGGCAGCGAGATGCACGCTAGTGGGATTATGGCCTCATTATAGGCCGTTATATTTTTAGGCTAGGATTATAGTTTCTTGTATTTTCATGTTTTTTTTTTTGCTTATGTAATGTTTGTTAACCTTTCTCTTGTACGGCTTTTTAGTAGATAATAAAGTAACCAATTTTCAAAAAATAAATATACATAATGGCTTGAATAGAACGCGCTGCGCAGCGATCGTTCACGAATTTCGACCAATAACTTCAAATGGACGTAATGGGAGATCCGACCGTCGGATTATCCTAAAACCAAAACCATTGGGTTTGTATCGGAAAGAGCTTTCTAACGAATATAAGGGATTTAAATTTGAACGGTTGGGTTTCAAATGATGTTCAAATCAGTTTGGAAATGGTCGCTATTGATGCAGTTCGATGACCGTATATGGAAATCGACTAAAAGGGCCTTAATAAAATTATTAAAAATATGGAAAAATTGTGTAAAATCATAATAAATGATTTGGAAAGATTTTGGATGAAAAATTCCAAGTTTTGAAAAGATAAAAATATATTTTTATCGAAATGAACTAGTTATTAACTAGAATAATAATCCAATGTTTTTAAATAAATAAATTGGATTTGAAATGGTTTTAATATAACCATAAATTTCCAACGTATGAATTGGAATGGATTGGAATGGAAATAATCTTTGGAATATTTCGATATTGGATTCCGTGATTAGACGAATATTGTTGAGGAATTTGGAAGATACAGATATCTTTATTCCCAATATGATATCCGTTGGTTTCAGAATTTGATATTAAATATAAGCCGATATAATTTCTTTTTAGAGCCTTGTATTTAATATCGAATTTGATTTTGGGTTTGTTGTGAACTATGTTTTAAATAACATGAGTTATTTATCCCGATTAATAGTGAAGTTAAGATTTGGAATTTATAAATCTTTTAATTAAGATTAATGGAGAATTTTCCAAAGTAAAGTTTTCCAATTTAAAATATTAAATTGGACTTGAATGGAATTCGATTTGGTAATAATCAAGATGCGCTTCTGTCAAGAAGGACCGTTAGTATATATCGAATTTAAAAGGCCTTGCCATTATTCCATTTATAGTATTGATTTGATACGGAAATTTATATCGATTATATACTGCTATGTTTTCTGTGAAGATTCCAATTTGAATGGAAGATGATTTTGGGTTTATCGTGGACTTTGTTTTAAAGGACATTGATTCTTTAACCCGAGGTAAAGACAAGATTAATTTCTTGAAGTTGAGCAATCATTAAGTAATGATTTTAGAGATTTAAACAAAGAAGAGTTTTAATAAATCTTTAATTATATTTGGAATGAATGAATGGTGATTAAATTTACCAAAACATGAGATGTGATATAAACCAAATATACTTGGTTGTTGATATTCATTGTTGTGATTATTTGATTGTTTGGATTGTGCTCGACCAGTTTATGAGCAAATATGCTTTTACATTTAGCATTGGGTTAGGTAGAGATATTTGTATGCTAACATCATGTAAAACACTTCACGATTTGACTATGAGATGTGTAGCGATGTTGTTGAGTTCATTTCAAATTTAATGAAAGATTTTTAAATGATATTTTTCTTAAGTGAAAAGAAATGTATTCCCGATTTTGGACAGGGAATGTTTTGTAAAATGTTTTATAAAACAGAAAGGATTTCGAGGGCTAAACCCGATGATCTCAAAATGATTTGGAAGTGTATTATGGTTTTACATTGTGGTTCATCGCATATCCGATTAGTTGTTATTGATAATGTATCTGTTTGGTGGAGAAAAATTTATTCTCTTGCTTAACACCTTTCTTTGAGACGTACGAGCTCAAAGGTTATGTGATCAATAGTGACTGATCATATGTGCGAATTGCTGATGTGAAGCACTATAGTTTGGAAGTACTTATGATTATTATGTTATGAAATGATTTTCCCTACTTCGAGATATGAGATAATTTAGTATGTGGCTAAAGATTCGGGTAACCCATGTGACTATTAGCATTGGTGTTATAGCCTTAAATGGCTTTGGGCGGCGTATGCTTCCATGCGTGGGAGGTGCATCGTCAGTGTAGCCTGCTCCATTGTGGGAGGTGCGCATTTATATATCGATTTGCTTAGGTGCGTGCCCTTTGCCTTATCTACGGAGAGCCCGATATTTGGTTGCATACTTTTTTGTATGCATTGTGATGTTTTGGAATTCATATTTCCCAAGATTTTGGTTTGAGATCCTGAGATGAATCTAATTTGATATAAAGCTAGATATGTAATTCAAATGATTTGAAATAAGAAATCAGGAAATAAAGTCCAAACGAATAATTTCTGTAAAGTGAATTGGATTTGGAAAATCTACATTTGGGGTTAAGCCTAAATGGGTTGATCGGAAAATCACATGTTGTATGATGCATTGTAGATCCATATGTCCATTATTGGTTATTGTTTATGCACTGGCAATCTAGAGGGTGAAACCCATTCCGTGTTATATAGCATGGTCCCGTGATATGCATTATTTTTAAATAAGTTTAATAATTGTTTTTAATTCTCACACCAGTCCCATGACTGATCGGAGTTTATTGTTTCTACCTAAACTCTGGGTGCCCATATTTTCCACACGGGCAGTCAGTACTTTTGGTTTTGCAGATTATTTCATTTAGCAGGATTCTAGGTCGGAGCTTAAAGCTGTGTCCAGAGCATTGATAGTCTTCCACTGTGTTAGTTTATTTGTTTCCGTTGCATTGAGTTACATTTATTGTAAATTAATCTTCCGCTGTATTATATTTCGATATACACTGATATATTCCGTACTCTGATGTAACATTCTTTTGATGTTTATAAAAGTCTTTTGTTGTTTGTACTAATGTGTTGTGCTCCCAAAGTTAGCATATCCGCTTTTTTGGTTCGATTTAAGTCGGTTTAATGATCGATTTGGATCGACCGGGAGGGATGCTCTTACATAGCCAAGAAATTTATGCCTTCTTCTTATAGCTCAAAGTTTGAATATGTATCTGCACATAAAAAAAATTCTTGGCTTCTAACATGCTTTCATACAACTCTAAATTTTTAGGGTTTGCATCAGATGCTGCTTCCTTTTCTTTGAAAATGGTTTCTGCTTCTATAAGAGTATCATTATGTTTTGGTCTCACATTATTCCAGTTTTCAGCTCCACCTTGCAAAAACTCAATTTCATCATGAAATTATAACTAGCCAAGCCTTCCACAATTATACTTAAACCTCGCTAAATGCATTCAGCACACCAGATTTCGGATGCCATTCATTACACTATCTGAAAGGTAGACCCTATTCGCAAATGTAGGAACCAATTCCAACAATAATGGATTGTGATCACTTGATAGTTGTGATACAGACAAGGCTTTAGGCTCGGAGAAATTATGCAGACACAAATGATTAATGAAAATTTTATCAATATTGAAAGCCATACCTATTCTCCTCCAAGTATAATTAAAACCCCACAACTTTTACTTCAAATAATCCAGATTGTGATATGCAGATACTAATTGCTCAAATATGCTGGAATGGAACAGGTAATCCTCCTTTTTTATCTAAATGAGAAGTTGCATTATTAAAATCTCCCATCAACACCAACTCTTCATTAATCAAATCTGTCTCTTGGGTCTAAATGAGAAGTTGCATTATTAAAATCTCCCATCAACACCCACTCTTCATTAATCAAATCTGCCTCTTGGATTATGTGCTGCCATAACACTAGTCCCTCATGAATAAAATTGCTTGGATATACTATCGACAAATATAGAGCAAAACCTCCATCATTTGTAGCATAAACAGTAACATGCTGATTTGAAGAGGATACTATATTAATAACCCATACATTAGAATTCCAAATTATTAAAATTCTTCAAAAATAACTCTCATCATTATGTGGTAAAATCTCCCAAGCTCTTGGTAATAACCTATTAAACCTCCTTAGACTGACATTATTTAATTTATTCTCTACCAAACGAACAAAGTTGGCTTGAACTTAGTCAGCAGAGATAGAACATCACCCATACGCTGAGGTGAGTTCATCCCTCTGACATTCCATGACATGAATGTTACTTAACTACCGCATTACTCCTTAGAGGCCTTTTAGGAGGAGGAATAGTAACAATCCCTTTGTTTTTACCTTTTAGCTGAGCCAGATATTCTTTATTAGCAGTGATACAATCTGAAACATCCACATTAGCTTCTTCTGTAACAATCTGGTTCAAACTATCAGCCATGTGATTTAAACCACCAGGTATAATGTCTTCTAGAAGTTCTGAGTCTAGGAAACCTAAATTCACATTTCCACCCTCTTTCTCAATACTGTCCACATCTGAATGATCATTGTTTCCTACCTGACCTTCAACATTCGAAGTACTGGCTTCATCCTGATTTGAAGTCCATGAAGGTACAGAAGGAGCCTAATGAATAATTGATCGATGACCATAACGTTTGCATCTTTCACAACGAAAAGGAACAAACTCATACTCCACCACAACTTCTCTCAAAACCCCATTATGCATTCGTAGAGGAATTTTATCAACCAACTTGGATTCCATATTTATTTCATCAAGAATTCTGGCATACCTAGTGACTTTCTTGATTGCAGTATTATCATCAGTTCGAATAAAGTTACCAATAAAACTGCCAATCGTAGAAAAAGCCCTATTCGACCATAATTCCATATCCAAATTTCACAATTTAACCCATATCCGGACCTTATCAACAATGAAATTATCAAATTCGTACCCCAAGAACCACTTAAAAACCATTAACAATTGACCAAAATATGAATACGTTGATGTTTTAAGCACTCGTAAGCAATCAGCTACATCCTCAAATTGACTATATACCAGGTGATATATGGATTAAAAAATTACATCCAGGCTTCCAAACTTTACCAATATATTCCTTCAATCTGGCTATAGTAAGATTGCAATCCACAGGATGGAGTGCAATCGTATTTTGCCATGAATCCTCCGAGAATTTAAATTTTTCTTCAGAAATGAAAACAAAATCATCTGCGGGTTTGACAAACTATAGAGAAGATAGATCTGATTCGATCGACTCATGTAGATCAACATTATCTTTATTAATCGGTACCTGAGGTACTTGGTTATTAGGCAGACTGGAATTTGGATTAGGCGGGATTGATACCGCCATTTTTAGAAGAGTAAAGTTTTTTATATAATACAACCCAATTTGAAAAGCCAAATGTATGCATGTGTGTGTGTGTGCGTATATATATATATATATATATGTATATATATGTGTGTGTGTGTGTGTGTATAGGGAGCGGCTATTGAAACACAAAATTATACACAAAATAAGACACACAAATTGTGAACCGTTTGATTTGTTTGTCTTTATGTGGAGAATGGAATTCATGGGAGGATCTAGTGGTTGAGATTCATTGTGTGCAATTTTGTGTCCAAATAGAATTTCCCATATATATATATATATATATATATATATATATATATATATATATATTAATACACAGTTGAGTACACAAGCCAGGGTCCTTCCGATTCTTTCAATCCAGACCTTCCATCCTCTCATCACGTCATTTCTTCCCTTCATTTTCTCTCCCACGCGTCCTTCTTCTCCCTTGCTTGAAAAATTCGCTTCGCTGATAATAAGTTCTTCCTGACAGAAATTCACGCACACCAGATCGCACAGACCAGATCAAATGAAAGCTTAATGCCCTCAAAAATGTTATTCTCATTGAATTCACAAGTATCCTACATCTGATTATTTTCCAGCAAGAAAAAACGAAATGTGAAAATTGGAAATTCATCATTAGAGCACAACCAACAATGGCTTGTTTAGTAACTAAACAAGCCACAGAGCAACCAGGTGTGGCTTGTTCAGTCATCCGTGGCTAGTCTGTGGCTAGTTTTGAGCTCGTTCGTGGCTAGTTGACTGAACATGGATTGGTGCTTATAACGGCAAAGTGTTTGTCGTTATAAGCTTATAACAGCAAACTCTTTTCCGTTATAATCTTATAAGCTTATACACACCTTATAACGGCAAACATTTTGCCGTTGTAACCCCCCTATCTGACCCGTGGCTGGTTCTTTCTTCTGGTTGCTCCGCTCGTTAGACCAGTTTCAAAACAAGAGAGAGAATAACTGAACAGAACGGATGGTTGGTTATGGTCTTACAATTCTGTACGCCCCTTGTTATCTCAACTTCAGTTGTGTATGCTTGCAATTTTATGGTGGAAAGGAAGGAATTACTGATGATATGGGTGGATATTTTAATGGCAAAGATTACGAAACTGGCTACTTATTATTAAAGTGCAATGTAATGCAACTTGCAAAACAATAAAATCAAACAAAATGTTTGAATAAGTATTTTCTCCTAAACAAAACTGAATGAATCACAACACAATAGAGAGGGATAAAATTGAGAAGGGCAAAACATGGCCGCATTCTAAAAATGAACAGATGAACGGATGAACCCATATTCCCTGCCACCATTCATATGCCTGTTCCTTCTCTCATACGTGCGCACAAATACTATCATCATCAAACATAGAATGCATGTAAGAAAATATGAGGCCATGCAGTAAAACCTGAAATGATAATTGAGAAAAATATTGCACATACAAAACCAATATATATTCAGTGAAACATTGATTGAATTAGCACCAACAATTGCAATACAAATGCAAGACTAAGCCTGAAGCTGGACAAGCGCGCCATATCATTTGAATTCAAGCCATTCATGGATTGACGTACGTTAAAAGCGGAGTACTCAAATGGTCGAATATTACAGTAAACTCAACTACAGGTGCACGTATCAAGTCAAGTGAGAATGTCAAGTGCACATTCTCACGGTTTCACCAACGACAACTCAAAATAAGATCAAAATGGTCAAGTGCACAATAAGGTAATGGTATAGCAATTCAGCATGTAATTCAATTTGCATACACATGAACAGAATTGGCTCTGCCTCAATAGGAGAATAAACAGGGCTGTATTCATAGTTTGAGCCTCAAAATCAAAGCAGTAAAAATTCAGGCGTAAGAACGAACAAACCTTATACCCATAGATCACACGAAACTCAAAATACAAAATAAGTAACAGGGAAGATATTGATGCATGAAAACTAGATACAAAGTTTTAGATTGTTAACAGCACAAGCTTCGGTTATGGTACCAACAAGCAGTCAAAAATAATAGTAATTAATAAACAGTATGTGACAATGGGAAAGCAAACAGTAAACTAAAAGTTGCAAAAAAACATGGAGTTCTAATATGGTAGGAAACAATGTATGAAGTAATAAAATTCGGGCAAGTAAATATTTAATGGTTAATAACAAAGGAATTGCTATGTATCATTTTTGTACAACCAGCATGCATACAGCATTAAAAAAAAGAACAAAGATAAAGAACTTGAAAACATCTACCAGATTAAACTTTTATTTCATTACTCTACAAACTTAACCAACCAAGCTAGTGAAACTGAGGATCTACTTCAACAATTCTTTCAGTCTTTTTTCTTGTAAACAAGCATCAAATGTCCACCTACACACCATAACACACATTTAACAATGTATATGTTCGATGAAATCACGATATATATGTATATATATATATATATATATATATATGTGTATATATATATATATATGTATATATATATATATATATGTATAAATATATATGCAGATAGCATATGATATATTTCATTGGTAGACAATTGCAATAAAACAATATCTACTTCTTATTATACCTAACTATGCGGAGTTAAGAGGACAGTTTCTGCTATCATGACTCTCTCCTCCACATGTTTTACATTTACGCTTTTTCTTTGTTGTAGATAACTCGATTGAGCTTTTAATTCTATCACCACCACCACTTTGGATAACCCGTTTATCGGTCATTAGTCATCCCTTCGATTGTAAAATATGAGGATCTTGGATTATCAATGGAATTTGATCATTATGTGAACAAGTTTTTGGATCATCATCTTCCATCGTCCACTCAACAATCTTATTTTTTTCATCATATACTCTCGTGAAAAGTTCTTCTGTACCATCTATCACTATTTTGTATAATACTTCAGATTTTGATGCAATACAAGAAAGTTATGTTGCTCGTCGACATATATGACTAAGTCGAAACACTTTACTTGAATTAGACTGATCTTCATATGTTAAATCATCTGTAACCCTAAAAGAGTTTTCTCCTTTTGTCCAACTTTTTAAAATGAAATGAGAAGGTATCTAATGCACTTCTAGTTTGCTGAAATTTTTTTAATATATGCCTACATGGTATTCCTTTAAACTCAAATAGTCGACACTGACAGTAGCCTTTGAGATTGCGTGCATTCATTTCGATGACAAAACTTTCACATTCACCAACTTTAGAAGACACAGTATATGATGTCATTTCTTCATTAATTTCAGTTTCAATAGATTTAAAACGAATGGATTCCTTTAGTTGTTCACAAAACTTATCAAACATATTTCTTGTGTATATGTTTGAAGCATGTTTCAAAATCAAATTGTTTTCATCAATGCATCTTTTTTATGCTCAGAAACAAAATCCTCGTCAACTTCTCTTTGGATAATTTTTTGGAATGCTTGATCATATCTAGAAACAAAGTCCTTCAAATTTGTTGTGGAAGAGACAAATGCATTAAAAAAACTATTAACCCCTTCACTACAACCTGTTGTGTTCATTCCGGCATAAAAGGTTGAGCGATGAAATACAGGTACCCAAGATTGACGTTATTCAAATTTTTTTGAAACCAATGATTATTTTGCAATTCATATTTCTCGACTAATGCTTTCCACTTATCTTCGAAATCTGGTATCGTGTATGTCAAATTCAAACATTGTTTAAGATCTTTCTTAAAAGGTGAATTTTTACGATATAAATGAGGTAAGTTTTCACCAAATTTTTTCTTGATGTGCCAAAGACATATATGATGACAAGTGTTAGGAAATACCTTTTGAATAGCTAAACCCATTGCAATATCTTGATTGGTAATTATGGAGTTAGGATGTGACCTCCCATTGCTTCAAGCCAGATCGAAAATAACCAAGAAAACGTAGGTTCGGTCTCATCACATAAAAGTGCACATCCAAACTGTATTGTTTGATAGTGATGGTTTACACTAGTGAATGGGGCAAAAGGCATTGAATACTTATTTGTTCTAAATGTAGTATCAAAAGTGACCATATCTCCAAAATGTTGGTAAGACATACATGATCGTGCATCTACCCAGAAAAAATTTGTAGCACGCCCTTGCTCGTCAAGTTGAATTGCGTTAAAAAATTGAGGATTCTCTCTTTGCCTCAATTGAAAATAACTTAACACATATTGTGCATCATCTGTTTCTAAATCCTTGAGTCTAGCTGCCTTTAAATGGTTATAACAGACCTTTTGGTTGAATCCCGCATTCACACCACCAAAAATTGCAGGAACTTTAGCAATAGGTAAAATTTGTTGTCGGAACAATTCAGTTAAGTCTTTTGCAGCAGCAGACATATTTCTGTTAACTTGTAGTCAGACTCTTTTTATAGGAGATACAAATGAATGGTTATGATCATTAGTAAACTTCGTTACAGACCATTTACTTGTCAACTCACTATATAAAAATCTTATCTTCGCTTGACATCCACATTTGATAGTGTTCGTGCTTCTAGATATATGATCTACTCCAATTACATTATCATTTTTTTTGAAGTTTCCTTGAACGTGAACAAACCAAACAAACCGAAGTTATCTTATCAACGTGATAACTAGTCTTACCTGATGACCTAACATGTACAGCAAAACCTTTTTGTCGTCCGTATTCAATATAATAGTTTTTTGCCTCTTCTAGGGTATCAAAATTCATCCCAACATACGGCTCAATTAAATTATCAGTATCTTTGTTTGGGGAGGAAGATGAACCAATGTTATCATGGGTTAAGTCCTCTGAGGCAGTAGGAATGATCACATTATCCTTTTTCGGCACTGGAAAGAAATAAAAAAAAATATTTTATTATACATAAGAAACTTAGAATTTCTGGCAATGAAGAGTTGTAAACATTTGATAAAGGAGGAATGATGATTCTAACGCACTAGATTTAACTACTTTTGATGATATATGTACTGAAAAATCACAAAGAACATTTGATTACACTTATATTACATACTCAATGTAAATATGAGAAAAAACATATACAAAAGTTTCAAATAGTGGTACTGGCTTCCTACAAGTATTGATGCAGATCATACACCAGGTACCAATGGTCATAACTTTAATCATACTGCATGCCTATTATATTGGTTAAGATAATTTATTATGAAATTACAGATCACATGAAGCAATATAACAAAATTTGAAACTAAAAGTTTACCGAATCTTGCGCTGAGAATGAATAGATATCTTCGGATACCAAGTTCCAAATTGTATATTCCACAAACAATGAAAATATGTCTAACTGCGGTGTTAAGAGGGAAGTTGGAAGATGTGCGAGTTTAGAGAAAAGAGTGCCAGTTTTTTGAGGGATAGAAAGATGACTACGTCAGTGAATAAAATAAATGGAACACGTCAGTGTATTTCATAAATTCGTGGAATGAGATCTCAAATTTGCGTTAATTACTCATTCATTTCCTGTTAATTTTCCAGTCCAATCCAGTACCCTTTTTGTCATTGAAATATTCTTGTTAATTTTCCGATAGTTTATCAACTCCTGTGATTTCAGTTGTCCAATAAGCAAACAAAGATGAATTTTGTACATGTCATTCTCTTCTTACCTCTGTGTTATGATTTTCAGTGTACCCTGAATCTACAAAATGAGGAAATTCACGTCTGTTTTACATTTTCTCTTCAACTTCTGTCTTTATATGGTGTTAACTGGTAAACAATTAACACGGATGGGGCAAAAATATCGATTTCCTCCCTGCACTTTCCATTGAATACTCCACTCATCCCCTTGAATAACAAGCCGTCAATTCGTAATCTTTGCTGTCAAAATATCCACCTTGAAGAACATTTTTGAACGTATGATACAAGTGAATTTACTTAGAAGAACACTTTTGAGGGCGTTAAGCTGTCGTTGGATCGGATGTGTGCATGAATTGCTTTGACCAGAGTAATTTTTTTCATGGACGTAGTTTGTTCCAGCGAGGGAGAAGAAGGCGCGTGGGAGAGAAAATGAAGGGAAGAATGATGTGGCGAGTGGATGGAAGGTCTGTGCGTGAATTTCTGTCAGGAAGAACTTATTATCAGCGAAGCAAATTGTTCCAACGAGGGAGAAGAATGACGCGTGGGAGATAAAAATAAAGGGAAGAAATGACGTGGCGAGAGGATGGAAGGTCTGGATTGAAAGAATAGGACGGACCCTGGCTTATGTACTCAACTGTCTATTAATTTGTGTATATGTAGACAATTTATTATTCATATGGTTATAAAAGTTTCTTTTTCGAAATATATATAGCCATTTTCATAAAATCCCCAAAAATACGAATTTCATATTAAAGCATACTAGCCTTTTAAATTTTCTATTTCAAAAACTCTGTGTGTGTATGTTTATGTTTTAGACCTGAAATGGACCAATAAACTTTCTTCTTCCTTAATAAATTACACTTTTTCAATATTCTTTTCTTGAAACACTATTTTTCACCATATTATTAATCTGTTTGGAATTAGTGTATCTGCACGACCTGCCTTTTCAACCGCTTCAAATCGATAATTAAACCAATTCAAACAATTTGAAACATTAGATTGTTATTGCTATGAGGTAAAAAAATCATCATAGAAACATAAAATATCTCACAAGGAGGTAAAATTTATCCAATAACACAAAATTTTCATTTATACATACCAGAGTATAGAAATAATACAGACTCGGCGAAAGACTAAATACAGATGCCTATCAACACATGAAGAGATAAAATAAACTGAGTACACATGGACAGATGACTAGACTCCAGACATACTCGAGCTCTAACAGGTGAATCTCAAAAGCTGGAATATTTAGGCTTACCTGAGCATTATGTAAAAACAAAACATTCGAGTCTGGACTAACATTCTCGTGTAAGTGAATCGACTCAAGTGAAATATCTAAATGAAATGCATCAATATTTAAAGGATGTTTTGAATTTCATCCTTTAAGAATCCGTGAAACTAATACATATAATTATACACTATTATAATAGCATCTACGATAAATATACTATAGATAATAGCAAAATCTAGATTACCATATTACCCTTACACATTTAAAAGACTTGTAGTCTATAAAGTACCATAAATTCACTGTATTGGTATTATCAGAGAGCACTTCATAGAAAACAAAGCAAAATCAAAATCATAGGAGGCTCAATCAGGATAAATATGACAAAGCACACGAGACAATAACCAAAGTATGATTCTATCACTTGTACTTCTGGCTACAGCTACCAGTCATGGAACACACTCCAATATTCAAAGTTTAAGCGTATTGTACCTATGATTGAAGAGTGCTTCTATCCATTCACCTTTTATAAAATAATATTAATAGCCCGGAGCTCCGTTAGATTTAAAATAATATTAATAGCCCGGAGCTCCAATGGACACTGAACTGTTACTACCATCTGATCCATCTAGATGTGGCTGTGGAAAAATCTCGCTCTTGCTTGTAGCATTCATCGTTGCCATTATCTTATGTCTCTCCAAGTTAACTGATAACCCAACATTCGCCTGTGGAGTAGGAATTGCTTTGCTACCACATCATGGACTCTAGATTTCTTTTTGTTCCTGCCATTTTTTTCTATAACCTCTTTTTTGCCTTCGATCTTTTTCATCCCACAACTTGGCATCTATCTCTTTGCTTGGAGGATACTGAGGCAGACTTGAAGGATCACATGCAAGAGGCGACGTAGTGAAAACCTGCTATTTAGAGCAGCGGTTGAGGTGCCATGTTCATCTGAATCGATTGATAGTAAAGTTTCAATGAGCTGAATTGAATATGGAGGGAATTCCTTAAAAGTTTCACCTATGCAGAGCTTGTATGACTGCTGGGGCTTGAACATGGTTGCATTAGGCAACTTCGATTTCTTTCGGTACTTCTCTGGAGGAGACCCGCACAGCTTTAATTTTTTATGTAATTGTTCCACCTCCGTTCTTCCAGGAAGTATCAGCTTGCATGCAAGAAGCTCTGCCAAAATGCAACCAGCGCTCCACTGACTCCATAATAAGTGGCTCCTAAAAGAAGTACAAGAGGTCTATACCACAAAGTGACAACTCTGCTAGTCATGGGTTGCTTTTTATTAGGATCAAAAGCAAAAGCTATCCCGAAATCGGCAATTTTGAGAATCCCCTTATCATCAATGAGCAAATTCGAACCTTTAATACCTCGATGTAATACTCCTTTATCATGACAATGTCCAAGGCTTCTAGCCCCTAGAGTGGTTGGGTCATATAACATTTTACCTGGGCCTCAGTGAACTGGACACCAGAAAGTGCGGCTAGGCCACTAAAAAAAGGGTCATTTTCCAACTCGAATTTCCCCACGCCATACCTACGCAGCATAGGCGCGACGTAGTGAAAATGTAAAAATACGTGAATGGCGTAGGGACTGTGTAGGGAATTCCTTACCCATTCCCTACACCTTTTATATAGGTTGGAATTTATTTAATTGGTTCTGAAATTATGGTTCAAATATCCGCAACCCGTTCAAAACAAACATGTTGGCCCTTCATTCCTCTCATTCGATTAAAACCAACGCGTCTATTATAATTAAAAAAATCCGTCAGTTATCATTCTCATTCGATTAAATGAAAAAACCTAATTTGTCTTCGAGCTCGCGCTGCCAAGCCAAATTCAGGTCGCCGCTCTCTCTTCCTCCGTCGCGCCGTCCCTGGGCGCTGCCGCTCTTTCTCCCTTTCTCCTTCGCGCAACGCGGTGTCTGTTCCTCCATCACGCCGCCTGTCTCTCTTCCATAGCATCAGAAAATCACAGGTACTTTTCAATTACTTAATTGCCTACACAAACAAAATTGAGGTCAGTAAGTTGCTGAAATTGTATTTCAATACATATGTTAAATGCAGTAATTGAGTTAACACTTAAAATTGTGCTAAGACATCTACTTATGAATGTAAAGCCAGTGTAATTGAGGCTTTAATATTTAATTCCGAGTTTAGATTGAACTAAATGAACATAGATGTATTGATAAGTACTATTGGGTTGATATGTATTGCATGTGATTGCTTAGGGAATTCACTTGCTAATGAACTAAGTATAACTAAGTCTGAATTTCAAAGGAGTAAGTAATAATTCCCTAACTATAAATAAAAATATACATGGGATGGTGACAATGCAAGTTGCTGGTGTATGAAAAAATACATCGCTGAATTCATGAATTTATTTTTAAAGAAAATAGCACATATATGACAGGCCTAGCTATTCATATAAATAGGATAGGTGCACTAAGAAAAGAGTACAAATCCTATTTTAATACTAAAAACTCTGTAATATGCCTCGAACCTAGATTGGTTTACATAGAAAATGTTTTGAATAAAATGAGCCCTGTTTCTGGAGTATGATCTATTTGGAGGAGAAATGGTAGGATCTGTACAGAAGATGTTAAGAAAGTAGAAGAGAGTTGGGATAATTTTGTGTTGATTTATTTGGTAGGTCATAGACTGTGTTATATAATTTCTTTAGGTTTTGCGAGGAGGGTTTGAAACAATAAACCTTGTTTTGATGTGCATTCAAAAGAAAATGATTGTTTTTACAAGTAGGTTTGGTAGTGATTTTGATTGTCTGAAAATTCAAGTTTGTTATTACAAGTAGGTTAGGTAGTGGTCATAGTACTAATGTGTACTTGATAGATTTATAGTGAATTCAATCAAAATGAAAGCTTCCAGTTGAATTCATTTTGTTACTTTTACTTTATTTAGCTCACAGATAATCTAAAACACAAAACTTGTGCTCATCATTGCTATTATTTTGTTGTATAATAACACACAAAATAAATAAATAAAACCTTAATAATATGGTATTTTTTGAGATAGCATAACATTTATTGCTTACCAAATATTGAGAGACAATGAAGTTATTACTCATATCGATAAAAATTAATTTGCAGTCTATTTGTATGGACAAAAACTAGAAATAAATCTGTGGCAAACGGCCTAGCTGTGACATTAAGCAACTCTGGTTTATAAGAAATGTTAAAATAAAGATGAATTATTTACAAATTATTAGGTTTTCGAGTACGCAACGATGGAAAAAATGCTAATACGTCAAATATTTAAATGTTCAAAGTTGTGTGTTGTAAGTCTTCCAATATTATGATCATTATTCAAATGTTAAGACATATTTCTTTGCAGTGAGAAATCCTAAAGCGCAAAAAATCCCAAAGCGCAAAAAGCGCATATTTTCATTCGAAATGTTTTTTTTTTGGTGTTAAACTTAGGTTGAATGTTTTTTTGACTACTTATGTGAACCCCTTAGACGAATTTGGCCCCGTCCGACAAGTGTTGTATACAATCGTAATATGGATATTCGTTTTTACACAAAACGGAAATCTATATTCATCTGATACAATATTCGTTGGATTTGTCCTAGTATTGGACAAGTTACAAATATAATAACGTAAGCATATTTTATAAATCATTTCAGTTTAAACGGATAACAAAATTTCGATGGCACTTCCTTTTTGTCCCTTGTGTACACGCATTTGTGCACGATACAGGGACCAAAGGAAAGTGCTGCCGAAATTTTGTTGAACCGTTTAATTTGAAATGATTTATAAAATATGCTTATGTTATTATATTTGTAATGGAAAGTAGGTAGACCGACCGTCAAAGTAAAAAAGAAATAAACAAAAAAAAAAACTGAAAACATGTAGTAGTTTACAAGTATAGTAACGTAAGCATACATCTAATTTGCATAAATTGAAGAATTTGAACATTTAAAAGAATAAGAATTTAAGTTAAAATAGCATACATCTAATATTGCATTTGTATGTGTACGAATTTGAAATTATATCCATCTAAATAAAATAATACAATAATTAGGTAAGTATTAAAATAATGAAATTACTATAGTTCTATATAATAATAATAAAAGTACTCATCTTATAATATAACATGTCTTAATTATGCAGTATAAGATGGAAAAATTGAAAGTTCGTCGTGCATGGATGTACAAAGATGTTGGACATAAACGAACAATTCCATTTCAATTTTTAAGAGGTTTAAATAAGTTCATGCTAGTGGCATCTTCGAATGAAACAAATATGACGAAAATCTGTTGTCCTTGTAAGAAATGCAAAGCTACAAAACATCATCGTCATGAAAATGTTCAAACACATTTGACTAGAAATGGTTTTATGGATGATTACTATGTGTGGATACATCACGATGAAGATGCGGTGAACGTTATTAATACATCGGTTGATGTTGAGGATGATAACGTAAATTTTGGTGTTGATTTTGATGAATCTAGTGCTACAGAAAATAGAATGACTGAAATGGCTATTGATGCCGCTGGTCCGAGCATGTTTTCTAATTCATTGGATGTAGAGGAAGAGCCAAATCCAAAATCTAAATCTTTTTTTGATTTGTTAGAAGCATAAAAAAACCGCTTTTTGATGGATGTCCTATGACGGAGTTGGCAGTGACTGCTAGGCTAGTTGTAATAAAATCCTCAAACAACGGTATCTAAAAATCAATGAATGATATTCTTGATTTAATTCGAGATGTGGTCCCATCCAGTTTGCAAACTAGATTGGCTGAAAATTGGTATCAACTAAGAAAACAAGTGTCTGCATTCGGATTGTTGTAGGAAAAGATAGATACATGTTGAAGTGGTTGTATGCTATATTGGAAAGAAGACATAGACCGTTCATTATGTAAATTTTATGGCTTAGGAAGATACGAAAAGAAAAAAAGCAATGGTAAAGGTGTGCCTTTTACTCGTTTACATTATCTTCCGATTATTCCCAGATTGCAAAGATTGTATTCGTCTTATGCCACTGCGGAGCATATGAGATGGCATAGTGAGCGGGTTCGAGAGGAAGAAGTTTTATGTCATCCTGCAGATGGAGAAGCATGAAAACATTTCAATGACAAATATCCTGATTTTGCCAATGAATCACGAAATATTAGGCTTGGTTTATGCACTGACGGTTTCCAACCTTTTAGCCAGTATAGTAAAAAATACTCCACTTGGCCATTTATTTTGACCCCTTACAATTTACCTCCTTGGATGTGTATGCAAAATCCATACATGTATTTAACCCTAGTTGTCCCTGGACCCAAAAATCCAAAAAACGGAATAGATGTTTATTTGCAACCTTTAATCGAGAACTTGAGGAAAATGTGGGTAGAGCGTGTTGACACATATGACTTATCAAAAAGGAAAATTTTCAAACTATTTACTTGTTTGTTATGGACGCTAAGCGATTTTCCCGCGTACGGGATGCTTTCAGGCTGGAGTACGGGAGGTAAATTATCTTCTCCTGTGTGCATGGATTCAACCAAATCATTTACACTGAAGCATGGTGGTAAGCAGTGTTGGTGGGATTGCCACCGTCGATTTTTACATACAAATGACACATTCAGACGTGATAAGAAAAACTTTGAAAGAAATAAAACTGTAAATTTGCAACCACCAACTTTTTTGAATGGAAAAGAGATATTTGATATTGTACAAGATTATGCGAAATTACATGAGATAGGAAACAAAGAGCCCAAAATTCCTGGCAAAGGTGATTATCACAATTGGTGCAAAAAGAGTATATTTTGGGAATTTCCATACTGGACGTGGTGATTATTACAGTTGGTGGTGGCGGTCATGGTGATCATAGTGGTCATAGTGATGATCATCACAATTGGTGGTCGTAGTGGTGATTATCACAATTGGCCAAGGTGATTATCACAATTGCTGGTCGTGGTGATCATAGTGGTAGTGGTGGTCGTAGTGGTAGTGGACGTGGTGGTCATAGTGATAGTGGTCGTGGTGGTCGTAGTGGTAGTGGACGTGGTGGTCGTAGTGATAGTGGTCATGGTGGTCGTAGTGGCAATGGACGTGGTTTAGGTTTGATCGAACCAGCACCACCCTCTATCGATCAAAAATCCACCCCTTCGGATGAATGTGATCGTGATGAAGACACCCCTGGGCTATCTGGACAAGTGTCACAGACTAGCTCGACTTCTTCAGTCGGTACCATGTACATCTATTGTAGGAATAGTGGCGAGTAAGTAAAAATTATAAAATTTTGAATTATTGTGTATTTCAATAATGCATTACATAATTTACTCTAATTTCTGCATTAACAGGTGGGAATTTGCGAAAAGTGACTCGACATCTCGTACTTTATCTAATATGCTTAAGGCCTGTTTGACATCATTTTGGCCTTGTTTCAGTACGATTCCTGCTAATATTAAGGAACATTGGTTTGACGAGTTTAAGGTAGAATAATTTTGAAATTCAGGTTCTTGCAATATTTATTTCATTCATGATTAAGTTTTCCAGTTTATTTGATCCTAAAATCTTGTGTAGGCATTGTACACTTGGAATACCACTACTTCTTTTGCTGATGTCAGACTGTTATGGAATCAAAAGTGCTATTTGAAGTATAGGTGGATTGTTGGAGACATGAAAAGAAATAAAAAGAAGAATGCTTGCATAACAGATGAGGTATGGCAATAATTTTTAGCATATTTGGAGAGGGAGGATGTGAAGGAGCTTTCTAAAAAAAACTCAACTGCTCGCAAAAAAATCCAAGGCCACATAGATGTGGTTCTAAGTCAATGGAACAATGGACGAACGATATGGTAATTGTTTAAATTATTAATTAATAATAGTATACAATCCAAATAAAGATATGATAAATTGTTTTTATTTTTTAGGAGAAAGAACAAGGCTGAACACCAACTTTCATGCAGGTTTATATTCAAACACATTATGTTGAGAAACCGGACGGTTCTATAGACGGGGATGGGTTGATGAGTACTCGAAACAGTTTGTTGTATGTAATCAACAAAAAATTTAAATTATAGTTTACAATTTTCTAATTCTGTTAAATAATACAATATCTAACTTTTATGTAAATTACAGGCCAAATAAAATGAGCGGGTTGCTCAAATGACCGAGAGTCAAGGTGGTGAGCTCTCTCACGATGAGCTAAACTATCTTTACATGCAGCTTATTGGAGAAGGTGAGACGTGTGCTTCTTCAAGAAGCAAATGAGGGCCGGGTTGTAACACCCTGTATTTCTGTTAACACTAAAGTGACAAATTAAAGAATAACTAATCTCAGATGTGAGAATTAAGGGAAACGGTTTATGCCATTATGTTCGTCTCGGAATTCTGGTTGAGATAGAGTCCGAGTTTGCATGAATTGGACTTCGTATGAAGAAGTTATGGTGATCGAAAGTTTCAAAAAAATTTAAACAGATTTCAAAAATTCGAATTTCAGAGTTAGATTGGGCTAGGTGGGAAATTTCCTGCCATGGCCAGGTCGACCAGAGGGTCAACCTGGGGGTCGACCTACCCACACAGGTCGACCAAGGGGTCGACTTGGGGGTCGACTTGGGGTCGACCTGCCCCCACTGGCAGATTTGTTTAATGACGATTTAATGACTGTATGCTGAGTCATTAGGGTTTCTGATCTGGTCGGAATGGCTGGGATTAATTCTGGGTTGATCGGATGGCCTAAATTAATCCTAAACTCTATAAAAACACATGTAGACTCAAACCCTAAAATCAAATAAAAATTAGAATCATGGCCTCCATGCCGTCACCATGCAACCTAGAATAGCCGCCACCAATTAGAGAGGAAGAAAAGCTAATCAAATTCAATTCTAATCTAAACCGCAACAAATTGTCTTCTTCAAAGGAAAGCTAAATCAATTTTAGAACTCAGATTTCAGAACTCAAGACCTTCTTTGAGTTGTGAGTTCGATTTCTTTAATAAGATAATTAACAATTTAATTGGATTGAGCTATGATTTGGATTATGTAACAACCCACTTTTCTTAGGGATATTGAATTGGGAATCAACTAATTGATTTGGTAATTTAGAGGAAAAATATATATATAATAATGAATAAATAAATAAATAGAAGCGAAACATATATTTTTGGGATGAGAGGAAAATACATGTTTTATGAATTATTGGACGTATGTAGTTGATGTAAAATGTTGCATGTTTTGTTGTAACAATGTTAAAGTTTATTGTTTTAGGTTAAATAACAATTTTTAAAAAAAAGAAAAAAATAAAATAATTTTTTTTTTTATGATTACATAAAGAAGTTTTAATTTTATGTATGAGAAGTTTAAACAACACACTATTTTTGTGTGTGTGTTAGTTTTCAAGAGTGCATTTGAAAAAAAAAGAGAAAGAACTTTTATATTAAAGAAAAAAAATGTAAACAAAAATAAAATAAAAATAAGTATGCATTTTAAAGATATTTTGTAGGAATACTCTAGAAACTAAATTTAAAAAGGGGGAAAACAAAAATATCTCATAAAGAGACAAATAGTAATCACTATGTACATAAGAAGAGAAGGGGTAAAAAACAAAAGAAAATATAAAAAGAAAGGGGGAAAAGGTAGATTTTTCTTGAGAAGAATCTAGAGAAGGGGCTAAGGATAAAAATCCTTACCATCCTCATTCCTCGACTACTTACAGTACGTATCTTTCTATCTCATTCAGAAACCACTGAGAAAGAATACCAGAAACATAAAGGAAAAAAATTAGATCCTCTCATCTCAATCAAAATAAAAATCAAAAAAAATTGCAATCAATATTGAAGTAAGATTCCCAATTCTTCAAGTAAATATTCCCTCAACCTATTCAATCTTCTAGCATTCTTTCAATCCTTGTAAATTGAGATCTTAGGCTTGTTTTCCTATTCAAATCCTTTTTGTAGAGGGCTTCAATCGAGAGATTAATCGATTTCAGAGCTGAAAGATTGCATTTTGGAGTTGTAGGTGAGTGAAATTTCGCCCTTTTTAATATTTTGGGTTTGCATGTAATCAATGGGGTGAGATCTATGCATATGATTGTTGCATAGCTTCTCCCCTATGTCATAATTCACTGTTTGGAGTATTGGCACCCTAAATTGAATAAGAAATAGCTATTGCTATTTTCAATATGTTGGATATGATATAGGAAAGATAAAGGTTGAACAAATTTGTTTGATATGGGTAAAATATATGTAGGCATAAAGATACAATCTTTACGTAATTGATTGAAAGTTGGCTCCCTCCCTCTAAAGCTTTTGATTTATTCTATGAACATCTAGACATTAAAATTGAATATGAAAAGATGTTCTTGTTATAGTTTAAATTGGAGAAATTATACTTTCAAAATTTGTTGCATGTAAGATAAATGTATGTTTGCCTCATACATGTTGCATGCATACAATTTTGATGCATGTAAGGTGTATGTAAAATTGTCTCAGAGGTAGACAATATATTGATTATTTTTTTAAAAAAAAACTTAAATTTTATTTTAGTTTAAAATAATATTTTCTTTAAAGCAATTATATGTTTTATATTAGAAAACTATTATTTTCTTTAAAAATTTTGAAAACACAGTTTTTTTCCTACGAGCAAAAATAATAGTATTATGTACAAATTAAATGGTCAAATAAATTTGTTAATCTCAAACAAGTTTAACATGCTAAACAATGCTTATGTTTCGTTATAATACATAAGTATTATGGGGTACTTGTGTATTAGAGCGAAACGGTAGTGTAACCATCTATGGACATGCGTTGTTAAGCTTTTTGCAAAATATACTGGGTTTATAAAACTTAGTTTTATGAATATTGCCATGATTTGTTTTATATAGTGTTTTGGTGTTATAAACGCTATGAATTGTTAAGGCATAATTTTACAAAATAATATTTTAAAAATACTTTTAATTTTGGGATTGGGATAGATTGGACTCTGTTGTACCAATGGGCCAAAACTCCATCTTGGTCGACCTAATTCAGGTTCGCTACCTGAATCACGGTGATTTTAAATTTCACCCACCTACCACCAAAGGTCAAACGGTCTGCTACATTGGGCAATTTTGTTGTTTGATCGGGATTCCCGATCGGCGGGTCACAGACTACATCAGATGGAGGCATGGGTGTGCCACGTGTAGTGCCGTGAACGGGTAGTATACGGCCTTCGCCTTAGACCGTCTTGGTTATCCTGGGTTGATCGCCAGGTGTCATTATGGCGTTATGAGTAGATTACGGTGCTGATGTCTCCGCGCGCGCTAGAGCTCTACCACTGTGATTTTACAATACTAGCGTCTGTTTATTTGGTATCTGTTATGAGTCATATTATATTTATCCCGTAGTTCCCATAATTCTTTATTACCCTCTTATTTATTTGAATAAGGTTGGCATATTACCCAAGTTAATTTGGGAACCCAGTATTATATTATCATATTGTTTTATATATGATAATTGTTTTTGGTATTGTATTGCTTTACATACAATACCTGTGCCTTTTTATCTTACTTTTTATATTATCATATTGCTTTACATATGATAATTGCTTGGTATTGTATTGCTTTACATACAATACCCGTGCCTTTTAATCTTACTCTTTTATATATTATCATATTGCTTTACATATGATAATTGTTTGGTATTGTATTGCTTTACATACAATACCGATGCCTGAGATTATGGCATATTAATGCGATGACTATGCTAAATTGTTCATGTATTGTAACATTCATACGCCTCATGTTGACTTATACATGTGGCACCTTTACTTCTTTGTTAAATTATTTGATGTCCATAGATACTTACTTCACTCACACTAGACATAGTCTGACCCGTGTGATTTGTTTTGTTAAAACAATCCTCGGGTCAGGCTGAGGATTGTTGGCAGGTTAGGTTTGCGTGGACTGCAGCGTCACTTTTATCCTTTTCTACGTTTTGCAGTTTTGGACTATGCAGCTTCAGACTATCAGTAGCGTGTGTTATTATGGTATGTACACTATTATGTATTTTGGAAAGTGATATTATGTATGATGGACTAATTATTTGGACATCTCTCTTATGATATGGATTATGTATTCTGCTGTTGTTATTGTGCGGCGCTTGATGCTATTATATTTTGTACTATGTAACTGGGGAAATCTCCTTGTACCATTGCTTTGAACTTATACCGAGCACGAATGGTAAGTTGTGAAATTTTAAAAAAAATCTCGTGCCAGTGTTCGTTCAAGGGAATGAGTACAACTTTTAGCCCTATCGAGTCTCATTCTCCGTGCTTTCTGACAGTAATACTTAGTGTTGCTCTTGGTTAGCATGGGTCTAGGGGCCGGGCGTTACATTGTTGGTATCAGAGCCCAGGTTTGACATAGTACAAAGTATATTTAGAACATGGGTTGGCACAAGACAGTATAAACATCATACATGTCTGTTTATTTTACAGTATCACTCCCATCATATAATAATAGTTGTACGTACCTGAACCGAAACCCCAATCTTTTAGCGTTTTAGTGTGAGTATTGTTTCAATTCCATTAATGATATATCTCACTATATGCAGATTAGTGGGAAAGATGGCTGGAAGACCTCCCCGTTTGACGATGGAGTAGTGGTTGGAGTTGATGCGGAACATGCCTCAAGCCGCACCCGCTCCTAATGCTGCTCCTAGAGCTGATTTCGCTCGTATGTGTAAGGACTTTACGAGCCTTAGAGGGAAGCCTTTCCTTGGAAAAGATGGTGTTGTTGACGTTCAGGCCTGGCTTAAGACCTGTGAGCGTGTTTTTGGGCATATGGGTGTGACTGACTGTCAAAAGGTCGTGATTGCTTCTAGCTTCCTCCAAGGCAATGCCGCTGATTGGTTTGACATTATGGATGCTGAGAGGGGAGAGGAAGAGCTTATATGGGAAAGATTTAGGGAACGATTTGAGTTGAGGTTCGTTCCAGAGGCAGAGAAAGCCATCCTTACTCGTAGATTTATTAAGCTTAAGCAGAGGGATATGTCAGTTCAGGAGTACGTCAATACCTTCAATTCCCTCTCTAAGTATAGTGCAGATTTGATCAACACCCAGTTCAAAAAGAATCAGAAATTTGTAGATGGTCTTCGTAGGAAGCTGAGGGAACAGCTCTTGACTCAGCTTCGTTCTACTTTTGATGAGATTGTTGATCTGGCTTTGAGATATGAGGATTTGTATCGTGAACGAGATGATGATGCACCTAAGAGGAAAGCTCCATTTTTCCCTAAGAAGAAGCAGAATTCCCAAAAGAAGCAAAAGAAGGGTCAAGCTTCAGGCTCACAAAAGCAAGCTAAAGGTGGAGTAGAGTGCTATAAGTGTGGAGCAAAGGGGCATTTTGCTAATGTCTGTCCTCAAAGGGAGTGCTATGAGTGTCACCAGATTGCTCATCTAAGGAATGAGTGTCCGCAACTCACAAAGAAAAAGCAAGCAGCTAAGTTTCATGCCATGGAGGGAGATCCGGGTCCAAGCCAAAGGAAAGGAAAGCAAGTAACGGAAGGTACAATTCCATTTAGAGATACTTTTATTTGCATACTTTTTGACACCGGTGCATCACATTCCTTTATATCTAAAGATTTAGTTGATAGATATGCTTTGGATGTAGTTTATCTTGTCACATCTCTAAGGGTTGCAAATCCCATTGGTGGGTCCGCAACGCTTGGAATGTTGTGCAAGAACCTTGAGCTATTCTTAGGAGGACTTCCTTTCTCATGTGACTTGCATGTATTTGAGTGTCTTGGCTTTGATATTATTTTGGGGATGGATTGGTTGGAACGATATGAGGCTCATCTTTCTTGCTTAGACAGAGTTGTTACTTTGAAACACCCCTCTTTCAAAGGGCTTGTTAATATAACACTTGATATGCAAGGCCCTAATGCTCATGGTTCTCTCTATTCCATCGAGTCGCGAGAAGATGAGGAGATAGCTAGAGTTCCTATTGTCAGGGATTTTGGTGATGTTTTTGAGCCTGTTACCGGCTTGCCGCCTAAGAAGGCTGTGGAGTTTCGCATAGATCTTATCCCTGGAGCCCAACCAGTCAGTAAACCTCGTAATCGTATGCCTTGTGTTGAGATGGAGGAGCTTCGGAAGCAGTTGACTGAGTTGGAAGGGAAGCAGTTCATCCGATCGAGTAGCTCTCCTTGGGGAGCCGCTGCAATCTTTGTAAAGAAGGCTGATGGCTCTCTCCGCTTATGCATTGATTATAGAAAGCTTAATGAGCTGACAGTAAAGAATAAGTATCCACTCCCTCGTATTGATGATCTTTTTGATCAGTTAAGTGGAGCAAAAGTCTTTTCCCAGCTTGACTTAGCCACTGGATTCCATCAGTTGCGAGTAGCGGAAGACAACATCCCTCTCACTGCTTTTCGCACTCGATATGGCTCTTATGAATGGTTGGTAATGCCGTTTGGGCTTACGAATGCTCCTGGATACTTCGTAGACCTGATGAATAGAGTGTTCAGAAGCTATCTTGATAGATTCGTTTTGGTCTTCATTGATGATATATTATTATATTCCAAGTCTGAGCAAGAGCATAATGGTCATTTGAGGATTGTTTTGGAGACTTTGAGGGAACATAAGCTGAAAGTAAAGTTTTCCAAGTGCCACTTTTGGCAGAAGGAGGTAAAGTTCTTGGGCCATATTATATCCGAAGCTGGTCTAGCTGTGGATCCTTCGAAGATAGAAGCAATTCAGAATTGGAAAAGGCCTGAGACTGTCACAGAGATTCGAAGCTTCCTCGGTTTAGCAGGGTATTATCGTCGCTTTGTTAAGGATTTTTCGAAGATTGTCACTCCTTTGACAAGGCTAACGAAGAAGGGTGTAAAGTTTGAGTGGACAGATAAGTGTGAAGAAGCTTTCTCTAAGTTGAAGGAGATGCTCACTAATGCACCAGTTTTGGTGATTCCAGAAGGTAATCAAGATCTTGTGGTGTATACTGATGCTTGTGGGTCTGGATTGGGTGTTGCGCTTATGCAGAAAGGACGAGTCGTGGCTTATGCATCTAGACAATTAAGACCCAACGAGGTTAGATATGCTATTCATGATTTAGAGCTGGCAGCTATAGTTTTTGCTTTGAAGCTATGGCGACATTATCTTATGGATGAGAGGTTTGTCCTTTATACTGACCATAAGTCTTTGAAATACCTCTTTACTCAAAAAGAGCTGAATATGCGCCAGCAAAGATGGTTGGAGTTTTTGGTAGCATATGACTTTGATATTCAGTATACACCTGGGAAAGGTAATCGTGTAGCAGATGCTCTTAGCCGTAAGCATCAAGCAGTTGTATCAATGATGATAGCTGAGTGGCGAGACTTTGGAGGTGTTGGCTTCTAGTGGAATCTATTGTAATATGCCCACTCATAGCTCTGGAAGGATGTTGGCCAATATGGTTATGAGACCGAGCCTAATGGATAGGATTTCTCATGCTCAGACGGAAGATCCTACTGCTTTAGAGCGTATTCATCGGCTGAAGAATGGAGATGATGTTGATGATTTGAAAGGATTTGAGTTGGATGCTCAGGGTTGTTTAAGGAAGAAGGGCAGGATCTTTGTACCTAATGTTGCAGGTCTTAGGCATGAGGTGATGAGCGATTGCCATAGTTCGCAATATACCATTCACCCAGGTGGCAGTAAGATGTATATGGACATGAAACGTCTATATTATTGGGAAGGAATGAAGCGCGACATAGGCGAGTATGTGAAGAAGTGTATTACCTGCCAATTGGTGAAGCGCGAGCACCAAAAGTCTAGCGGTCTTCTTCAGCCATTGGAGATTCCTCTATGGAAATGGGATCAGGTATAAGTGAATTAAAATTCTAAATTGTTTATTTATACTTAGATCCTTCGGCGTAATGTTGTAAATGTAAATGCTTTGTTTATGTATCCAAGGACTTCATTGATGGATTGCTGAGATCAAAGCAAGGGCATGATAGCATATGGGTAGTAGTGGATCGTTTGACTAAATCTGCCCATCTTATCCCAGTCAAGTCAAAAAGAACCGCTCCTTATTTGGAAAAGCTATATGTGAAGGAATTTGTTCGTCTCCATGGTGTACCTAGTGATATAGTTTGTGATAGGGATCCACTATTTACTAGTGGATTTTGGAGAAGCTTGCAGTCTGCTTTGGGGACGAAGTTGAATATCAGCTCAGCATATCATCCTCAGTCCGATGGGCAAACTGAGCGGGTTAACAAGATATTGGAGGATTTGTTGCGTTCTTGCATCCTTGATTTTGGCGGGTCTTGGGAGGACCACCTATACTTGGTCGAGTTTGCATATAACAATAGCTTTCAGTCCAGTATAGGCATGGCTCCTTTTGAAGCATTGTATGGAAGACCCTATAGATCTCCTTCATGCTGGCTTGGGACTGGGGATAGGTTGGTGCTTGGTCCTGACACTGTGCGTGAAGCTTCTGAGAAGGTGGACCTAATTAGAAGAAGGACGAAAGAGGCGCAGGATAGACAAAAGTCCTATGCAGATCGTCGAAGAAAGGACTTGGAGTTTAGTATTGGAGATCATGTATTCGTGAAGGCTACTCCTTTAAAAGGAGTAATGAGGTTCAGTAAGACTGGTAAGCTTGCTCCGAGATTTATTGACCCTTATCCTATCATGGAGCGAATTGGAAAACTTGCCTATAGAGTTGCCTTACCCAAACACTTATCGAGTGTGCACAATGTCTTCTATGTGTCTCACTTGAGGAAGTGTTTAAGGGACTCCGAAGAGGTCATAGAGCCGAAGCAGTTGCATCAGACTGAGATCGCTCCTAACATGACGTTTACTCGAGAGCCTATTCGTATTATTGCCTCTTAGACGAAGAAGCTTCGTAGTAAAGTGGTTCCTTTAGTCAAGGTGCAGTGGTCAAGTAATCCAAAGGACTGCACTTGGGAAACACAAGAGTCGATGCAGAGGCATTATCCTAAATTGTTTGGCGCTTGAGTAAGGTATGTCCTATTATTTTGAGTTGAATCTATAATTTTGTTACAGATGTATCCCTTATGTAGAAATTAAGAGGACGCAATTTCTGTAAGGGGGGAAGTCTGTAACAACCCACTTTTCTTAGGGATATTGAATTGGGAATCAACTAATTGATTTGGTAATTTAGAGGAAAAATATGTATAATAATGAATAAATAAATAAATAGAAGCGAAACATATATTTTTGGGATGAGAGGAAAATACATGTTTTATGAATTATTGGACGTATGTAGTTGATGTAAAATGTTGCACGTTTTGTTGTAACAATGTTAAAGTTTATTGTTTTAGGTTAAATAACAATTTTAAAAAAAAAGAAAAAAAAATATTTTTTATGATTATATAAAGAAGTTTTAATTTTATGTATGAGAAGTTTAAACAACACACTATTTTTGTGTGTGTGTTAGTTTTCAAGAGTGCATTTGAAAATAAAAAAAGAACTTTTATATTAA
Organism: Allium sativum; assembly: GCA_030737875.1. Taxonomy (NCBI): domain Eukaryota; kingdom Viridiplantae; phylum Streptophyta; class Magnoliopsida; order Asparagales; family Amaryllidaceae; genus Allium; species Allium sativum. Next base: position 928,867,536 of record CM060922.1, on the reverse strand, counting down.
AGAGAAAAAAATGTAAACAAAAATAAAATAAAAATAAGTATGCATTTTAAAGATATTTTGTAGGAATACTCTAGAAACTAAATTTAAAAAGGGGGAAAACAAAAATATCTCATAAAGAGACAAATAGTAATCATTATGTACATAAGAAGAGAAGGGGTAAAAAAACAAAAGAAAATATAAAAAGAAAGGGGGAAAAGGTAGATTTTTCTTGAGAAGAATCTAGAGAAGGGGCTAAGGATAAAAATCCTTCCCATCCTCATTCCCCGATTACTTACAGTACGTATCTTTCTTTATCATTCAGAAACCACCGAGAACGAATACCAGAAACATAAAGGAAAAAAAAATTAGATCCTCTCATCTCAATCAAAATAAAAATCAAAAAAATTTGCAATCAAGATTGAAGTAAGATTCCCAATTCTTCAAGTAAGTATTCCCTAAACCTATTCAATCTTCTAGCGTTCTTTCAATCCTTGTAAATTGAGATCTTATGTTTGTTTTCCTATTCAAATCCTTTTTGTAGAGGGCTTCAATCGAGAGATTAGTTGATTTCAGAGCTGAAAGATTGCATTTTGGAGTTGTAGGTGTGTGAAGTTTTGCCCTTTTTAATATTTTGGGTTTGCATGTAATCAAAGGGGTGAGATCTATGCATATGATTGTGGCATAGCTTCTCCCCTATGTCATAATTCACTGTTTAGAGTATTGGCACCCTGAATTGAATAAGAAATTACTATTGCTATTTTCAATATGTTGGATATGATATAGGAATGATAAAGGTTGAACAAATTTGTTTGATATGGGTAAAATATATGTAGGCGTAATTGATTGAAAGTTGGCTCCCTCCCCCTAAAGCTTTTGATTTATTCTATGAACATCTAGACATTAAAATTGAATATGAAAAGATGTTCTTGTTATAGTTTAATTGGAGAAATTGTACTTTCAAAATTTGTTGCATGTAAGACAAATGTATGTTTGTCTCATACATGTTGCATGCATACAATTTTGATGCATGTAAGGTGTATGTAAAATTGTCTCATAGGGAGACAATATATTGATTATTTAAAAAAAAACTTAAATTTTATTTTAGTTTAAAATAAGATTTTCTTTAAAGCAATTATATGTTTTATATTAGAAAACTATTATTTTCTTTAAAAAATTTGAAAACAAAGTTTTTTTCCTACGAGCAAAAATAATAGTATTATGTACAAATTAAATGGTCAAATAAATTTGTTAATCTCAAACAAGTTTAACATGCTAAATAATGCTTATGTTTCGTTATAATACATAAGTATTATGGGGTACTTGTGTATTAGAGCGAAACGGTATTGTAACCATCCATGGACATGCGTTGTTAAGCTTTTTGCAAAATATACTGGGTTTATAAAACTTAGTTTTATGAATATTGCCATGATTGGTTTAATATAGTGTTTTGGTGTTATAAACACTATGAATTGTTAAGGCATAATTTTACAAAATAATATTTTAAAAATACTTTTAATTTTGGGATTGGGATAGATTGGACTCTGTTGTACCAATGGGCCAAAACTCCATCTTGGTCGACCTGATTCAGGTTCGCTACCTGAATCACGGTGGTTTTAAATTTCGCCCACCTACCACCAAAGGTCAAACGGACTGCTACATTGGGCAATTTTGTTGTTTGATCGGGATTCCCGATCGGCGGGTCACGGACTACATCAGATGGAGGCGTGGGTGTGCCACGTGTAGTGCCGTGAACGGGTAGCATACGGCCTTCGCCTTAGACCGTCTTGGTTATCCTGGGTTGATCGCCAGGTGTCGTTATGGCATGATGAGTAAGTTACGGTGCTGATGTCTCCGCGCACGCTAGAGCTATACCACTGTGATTTTACAATACTAACGTCTGTTTATTTGGTATCTGTTATGAGTCATATTATATTTATCTCGTAGTTCCCATAATTCTTTATTACCCTCTTATTTATTTGAATAAGGTTGGCATATTACCCAAGTTAATTTGGGAACCCAGTATTATATTATCATATTGTTTTATATATGATAATTGTTTTTGGTATTGTATCGCTTTACATACAATACCTGTGCCTTTTTATCTTACTTTTTATATTATCATATTGCTTTACATATGATAATTGCTTGGTATTGTATTGCTTTACATACAATACCCGTGCCTTTTAATCTTACTCTTTTATATATTATCATATTGCTTTACATATGATAATTGTTTGGTATTGTATTGCTTTACATACAATACCGATGCCTGAGATTATGGCATATTAATGCGATGACTATGCTAAATTGTTCATGTATTGTAACATTCATACGCCTCATGTTGACTTATACATGTGGCACCTTTACTTCTTTGTTAAATTATTTGATGTCCATAGATACTTACTTCACTCACACTAGACATAGTCTGACCCGTGTGATTTGTTTTGTTAAAACAATCCTCGGGTCAGGCTGAGGATTGTTGGCAGTTTAGGTTTGCGTGGACTACATCATCACTTTTATCCTTTTCCACGTTTTGGGGTTTTGGACTATGCAGCTTCGGACTATCAGTAGCGTGTAGTATTATGGTATGTACACTATTATGTATTTTGGGAAGTGATATTATGTATGATGGACTATGTATTTGGACATCTCTCTTTTGATATGTATCATGTATTCTGCTGTTGTTATTGTGCGGCGCTTGATGCTATTATATTTTGTACTATGTTACGGGGGAAATCTCCTTGTACCATTGCTTTGAACTTATACCGAGCACAAATGGTAAGTTGAGAAATTTTAAAAAAATTCTCGTGCCAGTGTTCGTTCAAGGGAATGAGTACAACTTTTAGCCCTATCGAGTCTCATTCTCCGTGCTTTCCGACAGTAATACTTAGTGTTGCTCTTGGTTAGCATGGGTCTAAGGGCCGGGCGTTACAGATTATATGGTTATGTTGTGAATCATTGACCGTATGTTATTATCTATGTTGTAAGTTCTATGATGTTATCATCTATGTTGTAAAGTTGTGATGTTATCATCTATGTTGTAATTCTATGATTGGCTTATGTATAATCAATTCATAATGATGTTTCATATGCTAGTTTGGTTATGTTGTTGGAACTAATTCATATGATAAATCATATGTATGTATGCAAGTTTAGATGTTAATTTAGATTTGAATCATATGCAAGTTAGTGAGAATCATATACAACCTTACATGTTTCATGACATCTATTTTTTGTGTAAATTGGATCTAAAATTAGGCTATGACATGTGTGAGTTATATGCTAGTATACAAAAATTCTATATGTTAGTTTACATGTTTAGATGTAAGTTTACACCATCGTTTATGTTGCATAAATCACCTATGCAAGTATATATATATATATATATATATATATATGTTTGGAGTATGAATCATGTAATGTAAGTTTGTGGTTATTGCCTATGCAAGTTTACACCTTATGATTAGATCTATGACATACATGGTTTATGCAAGTTTGTGACTATTACCTAAACAAGTTTACACCTTTAGATTTAGATCTATGACATATGTAGTTTTATGCAAGTTTGTGACTTTGGCCTATGTAAGTTTTAGATGAAGAACCTCATTCACACATGCAAGTTCAACCCTTATGTTTAGATCTAGTTTTTATTCTATGCATATTGTGATGTTTTCTCTTTATTCCATAGTTAGACTATTCGAGTCTAACGTATATTTTACGTTAAATGAACGAACGTACCACGTGGGGCAATGGGATAATATTAAAAGATTTAATATTGAGAATTGGCATAAGTGCCTTAAATGGCATAAAATAAATTTATGATGATAATTGGTATAATTCTGCATACCATAAATAGATAGACATAATTGGGTCAATTATGGACATAGTTAAATTTGGAATTGATTGATAATTTGAATAGGGAAATTAATTCAAATTGGGGGATAATCAATTTTGTGTAATTAATCGCCTAAGACACGAGGTTAGGCTCTTTTGTGGTGTAAGACTGCCCGGACCCGCCCGGCAAATCCAGCTGCCACAAATGCCAGTCTAATGTGAGAGGTCTTAGGCATAAATTAAATGCGTAACGGTTGTAAAGACACGAGGTTAGGCTCGTTTGTGCTGTAAGACTGCCCGGACCCGCCTGGCAAATCCAGCTGCCACAAAGGCCAGTCTAATGTGGGAGGTCTTTACAAGGTTACGGTGTTAATGAATTAAGAAACACTTAACCAGATAAACATGTAATGGGACATGTGGTTTAAGTGGGTGTCTTGGGTGGCTTGTGAAATACGATTTAAAACACTTAACCAAAAATAAGACATGTAAGTGGACATGAATAAGAAGAGGGTTAAGTGGGATGTACTAGAGGGGACCAAGCTTAGGTGGATAGCTAGTGTCAAGTAATGGGGGCCCGTTACAACCAGTAACCCATAAGTATCTTTGTAGGCTCGACCCAAGTCGAGGACGGGACACACATACTGGGCTTGACTATAAGAGGCCAAAACAGGTTAGCGGTGGCAACGCAAGTCCAATGGGTTCATGTGCGTGTGTAGGCCCGGACTAGTAGGTAAGACGTTGTTGCATCGTGTAGGTATAAGCCGTGCATTGTTGGTGGTATCGGGTTGCCACTTTGGGGAGTGATACACCCCACTGTGGGGCCAGCACGGGTATCTACGAGTTAGGGAGCCGATCGCATAGGGGTAGTGGGTACACCTAGTGGAAATAGGGGCAGGCGGCACCTATGAAGGCAACTAGGGTACACGAAACTACCATTATCATTAGTAAAGTCTTGAAGGCGGGATCAACTTTTAGGGTGTTTGGTGTGGTGCAGCGTAGTAATTATCCTATAGTGATTAGGGGCGCCTTTAACGTTATCTTTTTTCATCTTATTTCCTTTAGTTTGCTCTGCCATACCCAATTGTTCACAGTCATTTCCTTATTTTCTAACTTATGTCTTAGCCTAATTATTTTGGTAATTATATTGTTAAAGTTATCGCACTCTCCAGACTTTATGTCTGACCCCCTTTGTTTCCACCTCTTTTCTTCCTTTTCCCCCCAGGTGCTCAGGGTGGAACTAGCACCAGTGGAGCTTGATTTTGGACAGCTGCATCTCTTGCTTTTAGAAGTTGCTTGGATCGCTAAAGTAGAAATTCAGCCTATCTTATTTATGGCTACTTTGTTTTGGGGTTATGTCTTTCTATTTATGTACTCTGATTTAGTCAAGATGGATATTATGTACTTTGACTCTGGTTTTTGATGATGTAATCAAACCTATGTGTTTACTGCTGCAATGAATAAAATTTTAAATTTTTAAGTATTGTTTATGTCTGTCTTGTTGTTAAGTTTCTGTTCTATACACGCTTAAAACGCTCCATAGAAGTTAATGCATTCCCTTTGTGAGTGACATTAATGGACGTGGGGTGTTACATGGGTACCGGCAATATTCCTCGGGTACTGACTGAAAACTTAATTTATTTATTTACTAGTTATGCTCATGATCTATATTGTAGACTTTTAGTTGATAACGCTTCTACTTAATATAAATTGTGTTGAATCAATGCCACATAGAAAGAACTAGTCCTATGGTGATCATGTAGATCCATAAGTGGATCCCACATGTTCTCTCTTTGTGGCTCTTCGCTGAGCCTTAAAGCACAGCTGAAACTGAGCCGTAAGGCTCAGGTGAAACTGAGCTTAAGGCTCAGCATCGCTGAGCATAAGGCTCAGTTAAGGTTGAGCAGGGCTCACCGAAACTGAGCTTAAGGCTCAGCCGAAACTGAGCCTTAAGCTCAGTTTCGGCTCAGCTGAGTTGCTGTTGCACAGCAACTTGAAGTTGCTGAGTGAAGTTGCTGTGCAACTTTGCTGTGCAACTTCAAAGTTGCACAACAACTTGTGCAACTTAAGTTGCTGTCAGCAACTTGTGCAACTTAAGTTGCTGTGCACTAGCTACTTCAGTTGCTGTGCACCAGCAACTTCAGTTGCTGGCACAACAACTTCAGTTGCTGGCACAGCAACTTCAGTTTTCCAACTTCCTTTTTGGCATAGGGATGGCGTAGGGAATTTCGATTCCCTTTGCCATACCTACGCCAGATAGATCTGATTCGATCAATTCTTGTAAATCAACATTATCTTCATTAATCGGTACCTGAGGAACTTGATTATTACGTAGACTGGAATTTGGATTAGGCGGGATTGATACCACCATTTTTAGAAGAGTAAAGTTTTTTATATAATACAACCTAATTTGAAAAGCCAAATGTATGTGTGTGTATATGTATACATCTGTGTGTGTATATATATATATTATATACATATATATATATATACATATATATAGACACACACACGTTTTTTTTTAAAACTCATTTTATCCTTTAAAACCATATTTCGAAAATATTAGTGAGACAATTTATTATTCATATGGTTACAAAAGTTTCTTTTTCTAAATATATATAGCTATTTTCATGAAATTCCCAAAAATACGAATTTCACATTAAAGCATACTAGCCTTTTAAATTTTCTATTTCTAAAACTCTGTGTGTGTGTATCTATGTGTGTGTTTTAGACCTGAAATGGACCAATAAACTTTCTTCTTCCTTTATAAATTACACTTTTTCAATATTCTTTTCTTGAAACACTATTTTTCACCATATTATTAATCTGTTTGGAATTAGTGTATCTGCACGACCTGCCTTTTCAACCGCTTCAAAGCGATAATTAAACCAATTCAAACAATTTGAAACATTAGATTGTTATTGCTATGAGGTAAAAAAAATCATCACAGAAACATAAAATATCTCACAAGGAGGTAAAATTTATCCAATAACACAAAATTTTCATTTATACATATCAAAGTATAGAAATAATACAGACACGACAAAAGACTAAATACAGATGCTTACTAACACATGAAGAGATAAAAAAAAACTGAGTACACATGGATAGATGACTAGACCCCAGACATACTCGAGCTCTAACAGGTGAATCTCCAAAGCTGAAATATTTAGGCTGACCGGAGCATTATGTAAAAACAAAACATTCGAGTCTGGGCTAACATTCTCGTGTAAGTGAATCGACTCAAGTGAAATATCTAAATCAAATGCATCAATATTTGAAGGATGTTTTGAATTCCATCCTTTAAGAATCTGCGAAACTATTGCATATAATTATACACATTTACGATAAATATACTATTGATAATAGGGAAATCTAGATTACCTTTTACCCTTACACATTTAAAAGACTTGTAATCTATACAGTACCATAAATTCACCATACTGGTATTATCAGAGCGCACTTCATAGAAAACAAAACCAAATCAAAATCATAGGAGGCTCAATCAGGATAAATATGACAAAGCACATAGACAATAACCAAAGTATGATTCTATCACTTGTACTTCTGGCTACAGCTACCAGCCACGAAACACACTCCAATATTCCAAGGTTAAGCGTATTGTACCTATGATTGAAGAGCGCTTCTGTCCATTCACCTTTTATAAAATAATATTAATAGCCCGGAGCTCCGTTAGATTTAAAATAATATTAATAGCCCGAGCTCCAAAGGACACTAGACTGTTACTACCATCTGATCCATCTAGATGTGGCGGTGGAAATTTCTCGCTCTCGCTTGTAGCGTTCATCGTCGCCATTATCTTACGTCTCACCATGTTAACTGATAGCCCAACATTCGCCTATGGAGCAGGAATTGCTTTGCCACCACATCATGGACTCTAGGTTTCTTTTTGTTCCCGCCATTTTTTTTCTATCACCTCTTTTTTGCCTTCGATCTTTTTCATCCCACAACTTGGCATCTATCTATTTGCTTGGAGGATTGTGAGGCAGGCTTGAAGGATCACAAGCAAGAGGAGACGTAGTGAAAACCTGCTATTTAGAGCAGCGGTTGCGGTGCCACGTTCATCTGGATCGATTGATAGTAAAGTTTCAATGAGTTGAATTGAATATGGAGGGAATTCCTTAAAAGTTTTACCTATGCAGCGCTTGTATGGCTGCTGGGGCTTGAACATGGTTACATAAGGCAACTTCGATTTCTTTTAGTACTTCTCTGAAGGAGACCCGCACAGCTTGAATATTTTATGTGATTATCCCACCTCTGTTCTTCCAGGAAGTATCAGCTTGCATGCAAGAGGCTCTGCCAAAATGCAACCAGCGCTGATAAACACCGACTCCATGATAAGTGGCTCCTAAAAGAAGTACAGGAGGTCTATACCACAAAGTGACAACTCTGCTAGTCATGGGTTGCTTTTTATTAGGATCAAAAGCAAAAGCTATCCCGAAGTCGACAATTTTGAGAATCCCCTTATCATTAATGAGCAAATTCGAACCTTTAATACCTCGATGTAATACTCCTTTATCATGACAATGTTCTAGGCTTCTAGCCCCAGGAGTAGTTGGGTCATATAACATTTTACCCAGGCCTTAGTGAACTTCACACCAGAAAGTGCGGCTAGGCCTGAAAGATCATGTTCCATATACTCAAAGACTAAATATATAGAATGTGAAACTCAGGAAATGACTAGTCCTTCCAATTTGATAATGTTTGGATGGTTTAGTTTACTTAAAATGGAAATTTCGCTTGCCTTGAACCTTACGCTTTACTGTTCCATGATATCTAACCTTACTTTCTATAGTGTTGCATATGGTAATTTAACATGTTATACTATTATTTCATGAACATTTATATTTGGTTTCATATTGATCATTAGTTAAGTTCATGTTCCCTATTAATGAATTAATCAATAGTTATACTCTAATATATAATCAATCGACTATATATACTCAATTGGTGGAAGTGCATTGAATATTTAAATGTATGGATAGGTGCATTTACAAATATAACATTTTCTTCTGCTGCCATCTGTAATGTATACTCAACATTTAATTAGGCATGAATTGGACTGATTTACTACCTTTTTGCTTCAAATAGAAAATGAAATATTTTTGTTCAAAGATGGCTTCCGTAGAGATTTAATAAGATAAACAAGGGCGTGACTCGTGATTTGTACTCAAAGAAACAGCTCCTTGATTGAAAACACTTAAAATAAAACCTCTACATGCACATTAACCCAACGTTTGGATCTGAAAACTGTTGAACGCCATTATCAGACACGGAACAAGTATCAAAGGTAAAACCACTTCATGCATGAGCTATGCTAGAATACCCAAAAAAGTTTTTATCAAAAAGTAAGAAATAGGGATAAATCCGAAATTCAAGGGGGTAAACATTGAATTCAAAGGAAGTATTTGTGTAATTCAAGGGGTGGGCCTTTTATTTTTTTGTCTTTGGTATATTTTTTAACAAAAACTTTTTTTTGTTAAAGTAGCATTTTTGCTTCATGCATATTGACAAAGTATCATCATCATCATCAGACATGGCACCAACAAGAACATCCTCTTCAATGTTATTAGACCGATCCAGTGAAATGACATTATAATTCAAAGCTACTATCAACAAAGAGTCATCTAAAACCAATTGTTTAGAGTTGTTGAATTACTCAATATCAGACCTATATTTGACAGCTACCAAATTAAGATCATCCCCTTCATCGAAGAACAAAGAAACCAAACCACAACCTTAACACTTTCAAGAAAGAATCCAATTTCATTGCATTATTCCAATCACCAAACAAATTAAGTAAATCAAATTCTAGCAGGACATAAACAGTTCCACTTACAACATATATAAGGATGTGAATATCATCTAGAATCTAACAACCATCTATTTTTCAGTTCCTATTGCATTTTTTTAAAATGTTTTTTAATATAATATAATATAGCAAAAAGAGAGAATCTAGCCATTTTCCTATGGCTCACAAAAACGGTTCCTACATAATGCATAACCATGCACACGCAAGTACAAAGATACAAAATATACAAAAAAACCAACAACTATATTAGAAAATCGGCAAAACCCAAGAGCTAGCACAGCAGCGGACATGGCCATAGAGTCTTTAACAGACAATTGGCGAATCGAAAGGCGGCGCGGCAATACCGAGCTCCTCAAAGGACGTACAAAGAGCAAGAGCAGCTGACGAGCCATCCAAGTAAAACCGTAGACAAAGGGAGGGAAAACCACACCATCGGCCCTGATCCTCTGAATCCACCAGGTCCTCATGCTCCAACGAATCCAACGCAGCATCCGAAGACTGAGTAATCATCCAAACTCTTGCTACTCAAATCACTCCAGCTTCACCTGCTCCAGAGATGGAATATAGAAAGCACCAACCAGCTCTTATTTGGCCAATCTGAGAACCTTTACTCCAACCCTGCACAACTAGCAAATGGCATAAGATCAATTGGGGGGACGGGTTGATCGTGTGGGAAAGAGATAAGCAGTTTAAAATATAAATAAAGCCAAATGAAAACACAAATTAAAAATCAACCGATAGCTACCCTGAGAGTGGCCGATACTAATGTAACAGCAAAAGTCGTAGCCAAACTCCTAGAGCGGGAACCTAAGGTTCCCCTGTAGGATCTACCACAAAACGCAAGGAACACTTCGTTCCTTACTTTCCTGATAATGGTAGGAGGGTCCATATCCACTTCGTCAAATATTGCCTTATTCCGCGAGCACCAGATGTGCCAGCAAATAAAACAAGGAATCAACCGATGAAGGATCAACCTCAAGGATTTTCCTGAGATCCCTGACCACCAAAAACTCAGTAAACCTTCAATTGAGGTAGCATTACCTCGGTTTCCCACCAGATTCTCGAAGTAATTCCAGACAGACCTGGCACAGGTTCCGAAGAGCAACAAGTGAGAAGAGGATTTGGCATTTCCAGAACTGCAGCACATGCACCTGGACAATAGAGGAATGCCGATTCTCAGAAGATTCCCAAGTAAGCCATTATATAAGGATTTCCACATAAATAAAGAGACCTTCGGTGGAATACGAACATTCCAAACGAGGGACTAAAGGTGGAGACTAGGACCTAGAGTTCGAACGGAGTTCCAGACTGCCTGAAGCGAGAAGGGACTACCGTCCCACCATGAGCATCCGACAAGGCCTTCACGGATTGCATCTGTTTCCACATCTCACTAGCATATGACGGGACATAAGTGAAACTTATACCTTCCAACCTATGGTACTTGTCATGGAGGAACATTGCCCATAGGGAGTTGTTCTCTCCAAACCTCGCTTTTGGGACGAGATAAATGGTGTTCCGAGAAGTCCAGTGGTGGTGAGAAACATTGTCCTTATTACCCCAAAAGAAGGACAAAGCCAAGGAACGGAAAGAGCGGAAGTACGAATCATTGGGAATCATAGCTGCGAAGATATGAGATCCCATAGAGTCAAGAACAGATTTAATGAGAACCAGTCTACAAGCCTCGGAGAGGAGAGTAGCATTCCATCGAACTGTCTTTCCCCTCACTTTGTCCGTTAGGGGATTGAATATGGCGTTGAGCTTCCTACCTCGGCATAACACAATGCCGAGGTAAGGGAGAGGAAGGGAGGCCGCTTTGAAACCAGACGAAGTCTCGATCCAGGACGATCTAACCAAGGAAAGATCTTTCGTCGCCACGAAGCAGAATTTAGATGAGTTAACGAGTTGCCCCGAGAATCTCTCGTTCTGTCGAATAAGACCCAGCAGGCTTCGGATAGACCGACGACTTACATTAGTGAAAATGATGATGTCGTCAGCAAAGGACAAGGAAGAGATTATAGGACAGCCCTAGGAATGCCGAACCTATGAATCTGCCTAGCAATCGTAAGAGAGTGCAGCCCTCGAATGAAAACCTCATCCGCAATGACCAACAAAGAAGGGGAGAGGGGATCACCTTGACGAATGTCCTTCCGGACCTAAAGTAATCGATGGCCGATCCGTTGACGAAAGCAGAAAACCAACAGTTAGAGATAAGCCTCCAAATAACATCGTTTAGGAGTTCCGGAAACCTAAAGGCCGCAGAACCTTTATGATGAAATACCAGGACATGTGGTCGTAAGCCTCAGCCATGTCTAACTTAACGACTATATTAGATCCTCACACCTTCTTATCAATCTGAGAAATCAGCTCATGGGCTAAAATGACATAATCAGTGATCAAACGTCCTTATACAAAACCATCTTGCGAAGAAGAAATCAGGTGCTCGAGAAACAGTGCTAGGATAGTGGTTAGGACCTTGGAAATGACCTTGTTAGAGAAATTACAAAAGTTGATTGGTCGGAAATCCAAACAAGATATAAGTTGGTCGCACTTAGGAATAAGGGCCAAATTGGTGGAGGACCAACTCATAGGTAGCTCGCCACCGGAAAAGAAGGGTTGAACGGAAAGGAAGAAGTCTGCTTGGATAACTGGCCACACACTCTAGTAAAAGATCCCGTTAAAACCATCTGTCCCATTCGCACTGTCCTTACTCAAAGAAAAAGCACATGCACGAATTTATTTTGAGGAGGGGGGTGCAGCAAGGTCAAAACTGTCCGAGGGGAGAACAAGCTAAGGGATGAACCCAAGTAGTGACGGATCAGAGACAGAAACAGAGGGAGAGCTCAGGAAAGACTGAAAATGGGCCAGAATAGTATCTCTGACGTTAGCCAGAGACGAAGCCAACGAAAGATCAGGACACTGGATTTGGAGAATCGAGAGAATTCTATTCTTCTTACGAATGGACGAATGAAAAAACTTGGAGTTCGTATCTCCATCGACAATCCATTTAATCCTCGCCTTTTGGCGAAGATGGTCATGTTCAATTCAATGCTCCGAAGAAAAGGCATTTTGGGCCAAAACCCAAGCTTCCTTGTTAGCAGTAGAGGGATCTTCATCAAAAGCCGATTCTGCTAACACAAGAATTTCTTCGGCTATTCGAACACGATCAAAAATAATCTTAAAAACCAGCTTATTCCATACCTTAAGACATGCCTTAAGCTGCTTCAACTTACGAGAGAAAATAACACAAGGGGAGCCACTAACAGTGGAGTTCTAAGAGTCTTCCACTACTCCATAGAAGGAATGGTGAGATCTCCACATACTCTGAAATCTAAAGGAAGATGGCCCATACAAGGAAATGGTGGAGCAGCTAAGAAGCAATGGGGCATGGTCAGAGAAGGTATGGTGAGGATAGGAAACCGAAAAAGAAAAAGGGAGGCTGAGCCACTCTTCAGAAGCAAAGACTCTATCAAGCCTGGAGAGAATATGGTTTGGCCCGTCTTGGTTGTTACACAAAGTAAAAGTCGATCCGATGAAAGACACCTTAGAAAGACTTGAGCTAAGGATAAAAGCATTGAAATCAGCTATAGCCAAGCGGTTAAAGGCAACACCTCCCCTCTTTTCTACTTGGCTGGCGATAACATTGAAGTCACCTCCCAACAATGAAACAGAAAAGCCCAATGCGGACAGAGATATAATATCAGTCCAAAGGGTCAATCTTTCTAACTTATCGCATTTACTAGACTGCAGAGAAAAGAAAAGAAGAGCTGAGAGAAGAACACGAACAATCAACCGAAAATAGCTGATCCGAATTGAAAACAGGGCGGATTACAACATCTTTTGACCACAGAATCCAAATCTTGTCAGAAACATTAGCAAAGGCACCACCAAAGCCAATAGATAAGGAAGCATTGGTGACCGCCTCCGGACCCACTAACGGTTCTAGAAGCGCCACTAGGCAAACAGAGTGCTTCTTAACAATGAGCTTGAGTCCGGATAACGAGGCGTCATTACTGATTGCACGCACGTTCCAGATTAGAAAGTTTGACATCTCAAACAAAACCAAGAAATAAAGGAATGCAGAAAAAGACAGACTTAAAAAATTCCACCTCTCAGATCAAATACGATATAGGGTGTGACGAGTAGATCTAATGATCTTCTCATATGCCGCCATAGAGCGTGTGCGAATGGTGCGGGGAGTCGTACGAACCGACCGCACCCTACAACAGGAGGCCCTAGCAGCAGGCGTACCTGGAGACTCGAAAGAATCAAAAAACTCAAGATAGTAACTATCTTCTCTTCCTGAAGAAGAGATCGATACGCCTGCCTTAGCCAGACAAGAATTCTTAGTAAGGCGAGATAGGTGATCATTAATGATCGCTATCTCATCCTTACTAAGGAGAGAAAAGGAAACAGAGGCAACCGATGACACACAAGGATAAACAAGAGAAAACAACGCAACCTTAGACAAAGACTCAGACTCAGAAAGGAATGTGGGTTTGCTCAATGGATAAAACACCAATCACTGTATGAACTCTACCAATGCGGGGCTGTCATCAGAATGACAAGCCCGCAATATAGGTAAAGTTCGCAGGAAAGAGTGCCCTGAATCAATAGAAGGAGAAGCCAAAGATAGGAGGCCACCTCTCTGGTACACCGTATAGTGAGCCATATCAGTGTCCACTATACATCTACGACAGAGAAGCCACCCATCCCTTCAGGACACATACCTGAGAGCCCGCCACCAGCACCCACCCAATCCCAACTAGTCTCTGACGACACAAAAAAAGCCTTGTCGAGACAACAAAAGACCCGCACTCTAGAATCTAACCAAGAAACACCATCTACCCAATCAAAAACCAAAAATAAAAAAACCAAGCATGGCCATTTAGAGATGGCCACCTAATAATAAACACAACAAGGGAACGACCAAACCCGGATAAAACCCATAAAGGCTAGAAATACCAATAACTAGACCATCTGAACACAAGCAGCTAAAAAAGGAGAAATAACCTGGAGCTAAAGGAGCAATGATTATTAATAAATGAGCTGAAGTAAAATAGCAGAAAGGTTACCACTCCATAAGAGACAATTGTCTTACCCACGCAATTTGGATTACACAAACCCCACAATACAGCCGAACCAAACATAAACCCAGAGTTCCTCGAATGCAACAGAAATCTAAGAGAAGGAAAAGAGGAAAAACACACTCCGACCGACATATGCACCCGTTACCCATCTTTGCCACTTCCAAGGAAGGGTTTGCGATGATGGGGAGCTCACACCCACGTGTGACATAGCTCAAGCAAACACATTCGACCCCGTATAACCGCCACACAAAATAGGAAAAGTCCGCATTAAAAGAAATAAAGCAAGAAGTTAGAGAGGAAATCCGAACCTTACTGCAAGGCAAGTCCATATTAATACCTGTTGAGAGCACTCCGAACTTATCTTGACCAAACTGTTCAGGCCTTTTCATAGGTTGCTGCAAGTACAATTGTGCCTGCACCCTTGCCTCCTCATCGACTAGATATTGCCGAAGTGTACAATCTCCTAGAGAGGAAGGAGCTTCAAGACCATATGCCACCAACAAGTCAGCATCCCCTAGCAAGCAAAAATTGTTGCTCATATTAAGTGGAGGAAGAGCCATTTTCTCCATAGTATGAGGATTGGCTGCTGACTCGGCTTGCCGGCAAGAACTAATATAACCAAGCTCAAAAGCAGCAGCACCAGACATCTTCGAGTGGCGAAACTTGCGTCTAGGACGCCGAGGTCTTGCCTATTGATTCACTGAGACCGGCTCTAACTTCTCAACAGGAATAGCAACTCGAGAAAGCTTGTTTGGAGTGATCAAATCCCCTTGAACAAGCGGCTTTAGCAAGATGAGATGACCGAATCCCGGCCCAAAAACATCGCCGCAAGCTAGCGAAAAACACCACCGCAAGCTAGCGATCCCACCATAAACTCATGAACGGCCGCAGTAGGGGAGTCAGATGATGTCTTGAGGCTTAGCCGAGGATGAAAGGGGATGATGAAATCCTCCATTTTTCAGGTGACCGCAGGACGACCAGCCAAAACCTCTGCATTTTGCAATTTAAAACGGCCAAAACATTCACAAGGTGGTAATTTAGTCACCAAGCCCGACCTATAGGAAGGTGAATGCTGAAGAAAAGCTCCCTCGACATCCAAAAACTTGAAGCGAAGAAGCCCTACAAACGCTGACAATGAAAAGAGGCAAACTTCAATTGAGGAAATCCCCGTCACAACCACTGAAACCGGAGCCTATACGACAACCAAGATCGAAATTGCAATATCGGCGAAGGGGGGGGCAAGGCTAAAAAAAGGATCCAGAAATCAAAAATTCATTTAATAGCGGATCTGAAGCCATGCCCTAGAAATTGGGGCACTATCCAGCAAGAATCTGTAGATATAAAGCGAAGGGAATTAGTATAGAGCCTCGAAGTCACTGAGTAATATAACAGTAAAATCACAAATTCTCTTGTAACACCCCGAATTTTCTATTAACAGTAAATTAACAAATTAAAGTATAATTAATTCTAAATTATAAAATTAAGGGAAACAGGTTATGCCATTGCGTTCGTCTTGGAATTCTGCTTGAGATAGAATCCAAGTTTACGTAAATCGGACTCCGTATGAAGGAGTTATGACCTCTAGAAGTTTCAGAATTCGATTTAAAATTCAAACAGCCCGAAAACAAGTTCAAAATTCAAAACTGGACCAGAACTGGGCTGGGCGGGAATTTTCCCACCCAGGACCCAGGTCAACCAGGGGTCGACCTGGGAGTCAACCTGGGTACCCAGGTCGACCATGTAGTCGACCTAGGGGTTGACCTACAGGTCGACCTGCTTGGTCGATCTGACCTGCTTGGTCTGGTCCTGGCTCGGTTTCTGGGGCTTGGCTGTGTCACTAGGGCTGATTTGTCACTTTCTGATTGGCTTCTCTTGAGACGGATGGCCTTGATTAACTCTAGCTTTATCGACAGCTCTAATTAGTTTGAAATTCTGTATAAACAACCTTAGTCTCCAACCTAAATTCACACAAATAAAATAGAGCTAGAGTCGTCATGCTGCTGGAAGGAAGCCAAGAGTAGCCTCCACTTGAAGAAGGCTTAGAGACGAGCAAAACTAAAGTAAAGCCAAGATTCAAACAACGTTTATCTACCCAAAGGAAACCATTGCAAATTCAGAACTCAGAATCTAGAATTCAAGTTCGTCATTTGTTGTAAGTATAGTGATTTTTCCGATGGGAATAAAATTGAGACTTGATTCGATGTAAAATGGAAATGGAATTTTACTATTGTATAACGACGATGCTAATTCATATCTGTGTATTGCAACGATTGTATTGTGAATGGTTGGGATGTTTGTGGTACAATTGATTTGATGTTGATCCCATTGTACATTTAGAATGAAAGCAACATCACATACAAGTATATGGTTAATGTTAGAATTTACAACTATATGTTTATATGTTTAATATAGGTTGTATGTGTTATGTCAAAGTTAAGATCTCATGTATATACTTTATGCTAAGACCTCTATGCCTAAATGATTAAGTTCATACACATGCTCATATGTTTATACAAAAGCTGCAAGTTCATAATTGGATCCATGCCAAGATCCATTTTAATACAAGTTTCATGTTATGGTGGTAAACATGATTGGAACTAGTTCACACATGTGATAAAATTGTACATACTTTATGGACATGTCATATTCTTGTCAAATGCTAGTGATGTTCGATGTTATGCCTAGATCTAAACATGTTAGGCTTATGTTGTCTAAATCATATGCTAATTCATGTGACACCTATTTAGTTAGATCCCTATTTCAATGCAAGTTCACATATATGTAAGTTGATTTAGTCTATGTTTCAAATTCACATATATATATGTTCATGTTGACTATTTTGCAAGTTCACACCTATGATGTTCATATTGACTATGCCGAAAATGCCAAGTTTACACCTATGTAATGTTTACGTTAATGAATTTCTTTATGCCAATTTTGTGTACGCTAAATTAGGCTAAGTTTTTAGCCTAATATTATATATTAAAAATCATGCAGACAAAAAATTAGGCTAAGATTGTTAGCCTAATATTTAGACGAGGTAACGTTGGGAAAAATTGGTAATTATAGGAAACTTGACATAAATTGGTGAAAAATATATGTATTGGCATGTTTGGCACATGCCAATAATTGGTGGCACTTAAATGGTATAAAATTCTTATACCTAAAATGATGAACTTGAAAAGTAGGCCACAACATTTAATTGTTAACATATTTACATATATCAAGTAATAGAGACAAATATGTAAATTTAGAAAATACGAGTATGCTTAACCCGAGGTTGGATTGAGTGGTGATGTAAACCTGCCCGGACCCGCCGGGCTGTCCAGTAATCACAACAATACCTATCCAATGTGAGAGGTTAAGCATTGAGCCCAATAAGGACCCGAGGTTAGACTGAGTTACGGTGTAAACCTTCCCGGAACCGACCGGCACATCCAGTAACCGTAACATACCTGTCTAATGTGAGTGGTTGGTGCTTTAAAAAGCTAAGGACAGAAAAGTCAGGATGGTAGGGTTAAGTTAACTAAAACACTTAACCAATTCAACATGTTAATTAAACTGATGGGTGGGGTTAGGTAAATACAGACACTTAACCACTTAACATGTTTGACTAGAAAACCCTAGTAACGGGGACCCATTTCAGTAGTAACCCAATTAGGTATCATGGAACCATGAAACTAGGCAGGGTGGGCCACGATTACTGGGCTGATTGTAAGCGGTCAAAAGCGACGGCGGTTGGTGCAGCAGTGTGGGTTCTAACGGAGTGCGGGTGTGCACACACTTCGGAGCAGACAAACAGGGCACTGGGAACCAGCAGTATAACCTATGCATTCTAGGATTGTGTCGGGAAACCACCATGGGACTTGATACACCCCATGGTGGGACCGACATTGGTATCTACAATCATTGGGGGCCGTATGACACATATGATTTTGCGAGTAGGAGCCGATCTTTAGAAAGGGGATCACTTCACCCCGATCATGGGGTGCCTGTTGAGACAATGCAAGTAGGTGCAGAGATATAGTGTGTGGTGCGATAGTATATTCGGTTCAAACTACTTTATCTTAGTTTATGATACTTTCCTATTTCCAGTTTATACCTATCTTGCCCTTTTTCTTATTCTCACACTGAAGAGTCACTAGACTTACCAGGCTTTATGTCTGACTCTATTTTTCTTTCATCTTCTTTTCTTCCGTTTCCCCCCAGGTCCACAGGGAGGAAACAACCCAGCTTAGTCAGACTCTTTGCAAGCTTCAAGTTAGTAGATGTATGGTTTGGACCCTCTTTCCTTGACTATGGCTTTTGGACATGTTCTATGAGGATTTATGCAGCTTTAATTATGTTTTATGCTTCTTTATTTAATAATCAAGACAAAAATGATGATGTAATGTTTTGAAAGTATTGTGAGACAATTATGGAAATGTTTTATATGAACACGTATTTATGAAATGAAAGTCTATTTGTTTTCCGCTGCTTATATTTATATGTGTTTATATCTGTCATGTGTTTTATCTGTGACTTTTACTTATAAACCTCCACCGAAGTTAAGGCATTCCCTTTGTGAGTGACCTTAACGGAGGTGGGGTGTTTCATCTCTCTTTTAATGTTGTTCGACAGTTTGACAGCCCAACAAAGCAAGTGAATTAAGCGATGCGAAAAGCCTGAACCTAAGAATTAATGAGAATTACAATTACATCATATATACGTGGACAACTATTAAAATGAAGCTCAATCTAATTACAAGCAGTGGCACTTTCATCAACATTGAAGATGAGACAACCATCATCAAATGTGGCTTTATGATTATATAAATATCATTTCGGATATCCTACATAGCACATTATAGCACAATACCATTATTATTCATAACCCCTTCCACCGCATAGCTAAGACCATACAATAAACACTGCAAAAATTAAGAGAAAGGATGAGGAGGGGAAGAACAAAGACATCTACCATATATAGGTAGAAATAAAAGTAAACATTCTTACTAAAAAACGATCATTTGAAAACGTGCACATTACCTCAGCGGAAAGTAGAGGCCACATCTCACATGATAACCACAAATGTTCTCAAACACCCGAATACTTATTTTAGATTTACCAAATTAATGTTATAAACTTATGATGTCAGTATACAGTTCTAAAAGGATGCGGCAGCGTAAAAGTTCTTCCTTTTCAGAAAAATAAATATATGCCCACCTTACCTAAATTAAAACCATATCTATAATCATGCATACCCAAATAGAAAGATTAATAAAAATAAAAATGTATAGAAAAACTCATTTGTGCTAGAATCTACCAATATGTCATGATCGGAACTTCTATTAAGTTGCTTTATGTTGTTAGAATCAACCGATTCGTAATGAGCGGAGGTTCCATTAATTGTCTTCTACTTCTAGGGAATCATCCAGCTTGTTACAATCAGAAGGTAAACTAAGAGACGACCTTGTTACTTTTACAAGTCGCCTTTCTTTGCCACCTCAGATCCAGTCGCCTTTCCTCTCCTTACCAGTACAATGTTTTCTGAAACTTTACAAACGATGCTTTGAATATCACAAGCATATTGAAAAAAGGAGATTGGTCCTCTAAATTCTCTTCAATGACATCATCCAAAAATTACTCTGCTTTATTGTCTTCCTCGCACTCGATTAGATATATATCATCACCTTTTTTACATCGCTTAACAATGAAAAATCTTCATTGATTTTTTTCCATTAACAAAAACGATAATAATTCAAACTGATATCGAAGACAAAATTACAGATGGGCTTTTCGGTAAAATAGGGAGGGTATTGAGGAAATAAATACAGCTTCCAAAAGGAATTTTAATGAATAATGTGACCATTACGATTTTTGATTTGGGTAATTAGGAAATTAGGGGTACGAGCTAAAGTTGCGTTGGAATGGGTTCATGGTGACCAATTTTTTTTTGATTTTGAATTGAGATGCGGTCTCACTGTGAAAATCATACAATCGAAAAATTGGGGACGGACTCCAAAATATCAGAGCCAAATTATTATAAGAGCCATAAAGGGAAATATCTACATGTACATCACATGAAAGTAATTGTTTAGACACGTTAGCATGTATAAACTTACAAGTTCATATCTAAATGGTTGTTTATTGTTAAAACCAAATATGGTTCTAACACCCAAATTGTCTTAAATTATAGAGAAATATAACTAGAAATAAAATGAAATGCAGCAAACACACCAAATTTATAGTGGTTCAGCGTTAAAGAGCCTACGTCCACTTTACATGATTCCGATTATACGATTGAATACAAGTACAATCACAGTCTCCTTACAATTTCGCTCTTACAATGATAATTCACTAAACAATATAGAGTTAATTCTGATTGAAAATAGAAGAAATATGATAATGGTGGAATAAGAGCTCTCAATTGCCAAAAGATCCCAAAAAATGCCAAGTGTTGGGCTATTTATAGGCATTTTCTGCAGGCGGTTCGTGAAGACACATGGCGCCCATCCCAAAAATCTCGGAGCCGCTCGTGAGCGAGTGGGTGAAATAGTCAGAGTAGTCATTATCAATACGTGTCATCAGATCAGTAGAATTTTGTTCATGAGAGACGTGGAGCTTGACCAAGTTTTGGCCAATATGTCTTGATGGCAAGGTCGGTTTGTAACCCTATACCACGAGTGGGTCAGAGTCAAGAGTCATGAGCCGATGGTAGGAAAGGAGTGGATCATGAACTGGTTGTGTTGCCTGGACAATGAGCTATTTTTGTGAACCAAAATATTTATTCTTGAACTTGTGAGTGTGCGAGCCTCTTTGTATCTAATTATAAATGCTTAATTTGTTGGTGGCTTGGTCAGAAAAATAGCCAACATTTTTCCCCCTTGAGTATGTTTCATCAAGGATGGAACATGCTTCGAAATGGTCAATGTGTCTATTCCTGAACTGGTGAGCGCTAATAGTCGTGTCTTTTTGTATCATCACGCCACTTCATGAAATCGTGTCTTCCGATGTTTTGAGACGAGTGTAAGTATTAGACTGAATTTCTAATTATTTCTCCATATTTTCCATTCTTCCATTCTTGAGTTCTTAAAGCAAACAACAAGTAATCTCCCAGGTAAATTCTCCGAAGCTCTACTAATTATTAGATGTCACCAAGTTTCAATTGCTCGAGTCGCCACTTCGTCAATTTTATCTATGCATATGTATAGGGGTCTCCACCTATTGAGTTCTACCTGGTTCATCATTGCTTAGCTTTGAGGTGCTCCAATTGGGTCAGATGGTGATTTTGCAGGAGATCCATGGGGCTTGTTTCTGTACGAGCCATCACATGCGTGGGCCAAGGAATGAAAGCCCATTGACTCGTCCACACAATAGCGGGCCGTACAAGAGGTTTGAAGGGCCCATTTCCCTTTCGTGCTATAAAATATCTTAACTTGAATTCATATGTATCAAGAGATCAATTAATTTCTAATTCAATTTACATCTTTAATTCATATGTTTTGTGAGTCATCACCCATAATTTCCGCGTCGATTTTCTCTATTCTTCCCTAATGACCTCGACGTCGCGATTTCTAGAGCACATGCTGACGTTGGTGGCTTTGGCCATGTTTAGGGGACGGTTCCAAAAAGTTGAGTCTCCTGACCGTTAGGCGAGTCAACAGGAGTTTCAAGAGATGGAAAGTAGATCGTGAGGTCAGGGATGGATTGTGGGGGATGATGAGATTGAATGAGGAACTGCAATTGGTAGTTAGGAAGATGAACAAGTCGTTTGAGTGGGATAGGAAATCGGAGGAAATGAGGTGATCATTGGATTGAGAGGCTCACTGGAGGTAGTCACCGGTTCGGGTCATAGTCCAAAGATCCGACCCCTTTACATCTAGTCCAGATCCATGAGCCAGCCCGATCATGGAGACTTGTCTCTATTCGCGAGCTAGTAGTTACTGTAAGTGGGTCATGGAACATGAGTCGTCGTTGTAGGCAATCCAAATCACAACAGTGAGGCCAACCAATGTGCGAGCCGAAGTGTAGATGCGTGCAGGCCATTGAGCATGAGTCGATCTTCATATACAAATTGATCCACATGATGAACCTAATTGTTGTTGGAATCAAGACTCCCTTACGAACGCGTTTGAGAGTTTTAGGTATACAAACCTGTTGAACGGCGTGAGCCGATCCCTTGTCACGATCCCTTGACCACGAACGGAGACTTCGTGCAAGCCTAGCTATATATATGTTAGATAAAGATTGATACACAATCCGACTTATACTTACAATTCTATCCTCCTTTTTACAGCATACATCAACAAATTGTAACTTGAACGGATTGATGGACAGTTAGGTTAGAGTCTTTCGAACAAGTTGGACTAGACTGGATGAGAACACAACTTATTAACATAAAACTGCCGGTTACACTCTTATCTGTTTTATTCCCTTCTTTTCTTTTTAGTGCTGCACACACTGGTACACACTAGCACTTGCACACATGGGGGCCACGGGCAACTATACTCTAATCCTTTATGTTTGTTCATCAACAAAGTAAATATGTCTGATAGACGTTTAGCAAGATTGTCAGATAAGAGCACAACTCCCAAAGCTTCAAGCTATTATAATCCCGATTTACTCCCATCAGACCCAGATTGGGATATCTCCGGGTCAGAGTATGAAATAGGTATGGATACTAGATTGGCATCATCTGAGAGTACAATACTCGAGGAAGAAGTAAAGGAAGGTGGAATTGGGGATAACCGTGCTTCTGATCAACTCGAGAGTGCCATAGAAATAGACGATCCGAGTGATTCCATAGCCTCCACACATGATGATATAAAGTTAAAGAAAATATGCTTAAAGCATGGGATTCCATGGGACAACGTTAAATTTGTGGAGGAAACAGAAAGACCCCATTTTGCTCCGGAAGGGTATACGACCATCAGCAAGGTCATGTGTTCAGTAGGCGCTATTCCTCCATTTCCTCCTATTGTCATCGATTTTCTGAGACGACTGTGTATTGCTTCCATGCAACTTCATCCCAATGCCTATGACGCTCTGTATACCTTGTACATCGCATACGCGGAAATTCTGGGCACCGAGCTTTTTTATGAAGATTTGAACTTCTACTTCCACTTCAAACATCATTCCACAGGGACCCCGAATTTTGTTTTTTTCGAGTCTATCCCCACTAAGGAAGTCCTGACTGATTGACATAGCAACTTAGGTGATGCTAAATCTGAGTGGTTCTATATGAAGCACCAGACTGGGTGTGCGAGGAGGTGGCTGAAGTCAAGTAATTTTCAGGTCCTTAAGTATCTTCTCCAACTGCACGAATCAACGCACTAATTTTTCTTTTCGTTTTTAAGTTCCCAATCCTAAGAAGCAAGAGGGCGAAATATACGAAGATCATTTGATCCATCTTAAGAAAAGAGAGTCCTAATTTTCTAAAAATCAAGAAATGTATAACCAACAAGAATCTCCACAAACATCATCTTCTCGATATAAGACGGGGGCTTGGTCAGGGTGGAAAGCCTTAGAAATATGTGCCCCCAGCTCAAGCTCTTGGGGAGTCTAGCAGCATGCCCCCGATCGAGAGACAGGTAACTGCAGGGATCAAAACATCAACTGGTCTTCTCAAAAGTCCTTCGCCGATGAGCGTCCAAGATGTTGAGGTTCTGAACGTGTATACTTGAAGCTATGTAGTTAAAGTGCTTAGCGGTTCTATAGTGGTAGAGGTGTAAAAAGCTATAGCGGGGATATAGTGGAGGTACAAAAATGTTATTTAGACGTAAAACTATATAACTAGAATTAAATAATCATCATTGTCGCATCATTTGTGTAGAAGAAATGAATAATGATTAATATTATGTAACAAAATTAATTAATATCATGGTTATGCACATTAGATTCGAGGATTATTATAGATTTCTATCTTATATATGGCACTTATGACTTAAAATTAGCTCTTTAGTTAACTTTTTTGTTTAGTTTTAAAAGAGAATTGGTCAAATCAACCTTTATATATTAATATTGCTAAAGCAGGTGCTAAATAGCGTTGATTTAGCGGATGAAGCGGAAAATAGCGGGGATTTGAGCAGGGCTATTGTTCATCAGCGCTAAATTGAAATAGCGCAGCGGTCGGAGAACGCTGCAGGCTATAGAGGGGATTTTGCGGGGTTTTAGCGGGGCTTTAACTGCACAGACTGGAAGTGAAGTTCGAGGCGATGGGACGAAGGGTGTTTCCAATCCCGAAAGGCAACCCTCTCCAAAGACACCGCCACCGACTAAGCCTCTATCTCATGATTTACAAACAGAAGAACAAATATATGGGGAATTAGCCTAGCTTCCTTTGCCAGATGATATTTACACTTTTGAGGATTTTGGAATATGGTCATCTTTTCATACTTCCGAGGAGGAACCTACTCCTATTAAAGACGGAGATATTGCACAAACAAGCCCGGCTACGGGCCCTGATCCGTTGGGGGGGATCACATAAGAGACAAACACCAGATGCACTGCATGTCACGACACTTATGTGATGTGTTGTCCCATGATTCAAATACTTGTTTGTTATTTTTTCAGTAAAAATGAATCGTCTCGCTATTCTCATCGGAATCTTCGTGAGTACACTCCCAGATTCAATCCTATAACCGAGCATGAACGCGGTGACCGTCACGGGAGAGATAGTAGGAAGCACTACGATTCCCATCAACATCATTCTTCGTGCTCTAGTTCTCCCCCAAGGCACGATATCGAGAAGTACCATAGTCGTCAAACTCAGCATGCGGGAGCTAAAAAGCCAACCAAGACTCTGATCCGTCCAAGGAGTGTTCCCCCTCAGGATAACTCCTCCAAAAGAATTATTAGGCAAAGGACAAGCGTAAGGACCCAAGCAAAGAGCTGGAAAAGGGAAAGAAAGCTCTTGTCCCTTCCAAACAACGTAACATCGACATTACCACTACGCAGCTGGTGGTTCTTACTACTGGAAATCAGGCAAAGCTAGAACATTCGCGGGAGCAGTTCCCCAAAATCTACTTCGGAAGTATGCATTTTGTTCCAGATCTTGAACCGGTCCCGATGGTTAGGACATAAAGGTCAAGGATCGGGTAAGCTTTGTGGCTAAACAGTACAAAGGAATGAAGAAGCGTGGCAAGAAGCTCTCCAAGATTATTCGCCATCTTGTAGTGAATGTAAAGGATGCACGGGAGAAGGAAGAATATGACGTTAAGTCCAAAGATGAGGCCGAGAAAAAAAATTAGAAGAAGCACAAGTCCAACTTGCCCTTGCCCAGCGAGCAACATAGAATTACAAGAAGCAATAGGAGACGGAAAGCATTTCCACACCGAACTCAATTCAAATAGCAAGGAGTGTACGACCATGAGGAAAGAGATAGAGGACCTCAGATCAGCCAACACCGAGCTAAAACTATCGCACAACCGCTTTGCTGAGGAGAAAGCTGCTTGGGAGAAGGAAATGGCAAGTTTGAAGGACAAGTTATCGCATGCTGAGGAAAGAGTAGTTCTAGCTAAAGGACACGCTAATAAGGCCGTCGTGTCTGCTTCCGATGCTACCATTAAACTTGCCATGGCCGAATATGAGATACAAAAGTTCGATGAGTTACTGATAGACTTTTTTGCTCAGGTCATTCGAACCCGAGATATTTCATGGATCAAGAACTGTCCTACCACTCTGGTTGACGTATGGGACCAAATTGTTGAAATTGAGAAGAAACATTTATAGGTTGAGGCTATTAACGAGAATCAGCTCATTCAGACTTACCTCAAAGGTGAGAAACCTGAGAGACTAGCAGATGGGAGGCATCTAATTAAAGAATCTAAGGAGGAGGAGAGGCGTAAGCTTAAAGGCAAAAATAAGGTTGAGGAAGGTTCTAGCTCAGCGGCAGAATTCAAGGCTGCTGGGGTCGAGGAGTACAATCCTGATGACCTACTAATTTTTGGAATTCCTGTTCCTCCACCTCCTGAGGTTTTTATTACAGCTCCAAACAAGCAATCGGCGGAAGGTATCTCCATATTCTCTCCATAATTTGTCAAAACCGTTATAACTTGTCATCGCATTATGGAGCAAACAGTTGAAAGGATCATGTTCTCTCCCAAATTAATAATTGTTACTTCTCGTGATGTTGGTGCCAAGGTTGCTGAAGGTGTTGGATAGGAGCAAATAGAGACTGAGGTGGTTGAGAAGGCCATTATACTACCAAGCACGGATATCACTAAAGGTGCTAAGATAATCGGAGCTCTGAAGGACACTGATGGTGGCGACGGAGATGGAGAGGAGGATGTCATCATCACGGAAGAGACTAAGGAGGGTTATAGCATAACCTTGGCTGATATGAAGGCTAAGAATGATGAACTTTTGATAGTTAAAGCCGAGGAAGAGCCTTTAAATATACCGCCTCTCGCTACAGCTGCCCCCGGTTCTGGGCTGGTTATAAAATTCTCTAAGTCGATAACTGCACAGCTTGCATCCTAGTCCTCTAGCACTCCACAAGATCCTCCTTTAGAGAAGAAGAAAAGGAAAAAGCATGGTATGTCTGATGCTAGCAAGGAGGATCCAGAGAAACAAGAGAAGGAGAAGAAGCCAAAGTCATCCCCGAAGCCCAAATATAGTTGCTTCTTTTTTGTTTGTTTTAGGTTTCCACTAGCCTTTTGTTGTAGTTGCGAGAGTGCCCCTCGCGTTTTAACCAGTTTTATTTTGTAGTCCTGCACTTAGTGAATGAAAGTTATGTTTCTTTTGCATTGTTGCATACCTGCAAATTTGTCATACTTAGTTGTGTACATAAACATTCAAACCATAACTAAGTTAAAACCACATCGATCATTAAAATTTTAAAATTTATGCATTCACCGGGACGTGTATATATATGTATGTCCCAAATCAATCATTAACATGGTGCCTGACCAGGGCTTGTTGAGGATTGATTAGGATCAACTACGTATTGCCCTTCATGTCTGGGAATGAAGGGTTCGGGCTCATCTTTCACTCTTGGTCCCGATCCCGCTGCGGGGTAGGATCCCTTTCAGGGCCTTAAATAAAAATGCCATTATACTCTCCTATCGTATGCTCAGGGTGGAGTTCGAACTTAGCTTTCTGTCTACCCTCCAATCTTTTAGTGTGGTATGACTTCATTTGTGGCGCTCAGTCCCTGGCGCCTTTATACTCTTCCGTCGGATGCCAAGGGTAGAGCGGAGTCAAGGCGGTCTTTTAATCGTGGTGCACCTTTACGCCTCATGGACATTCTGTTCTCTTGTCCTTTATACTCTCTCTCTAATCGTGAGAGTTAGAGTG
This sequence comes from Allium sativum, assembly GCA_030737875.1. NCBI lineage: Eukaryota > Viridiplantae > Streptophyta > Magnoliopsida > Asparagales > Amaryllidaceae > Allium > Allium sativum. Next base: position 928,839,529 of record CM060922.1, on the reverse strand, counting down.
CTGGTGGTTGTGTCATTTACTTTATTGCCCCATCTACACTCTGTTTTTCAAGAGCAGGAGTGCATTAATATTAATTTTTTTAGACTCTATGTCAAAATTCCTTAGGATCAATATATGAATTGCGATGAAAATCATGAGTATAATAGCATATATGAATAGAAAAAGAATAAGCATGAAACAGTGCGGTAAAAGTAAATGACACACGATATCTTTTATAGTGGTTCGGTCAAATCATGACCTACGTCCATTTCATAATCTTTTGCTTGTGCAACTAGACTGTTCTAGGCATGTCGTGCATTTTTACATGGTCCTAAAAGCAAAAGAGTTAAAAAGATAATTCATGTCAAGTAATGCCGCAAATGCTGGGCGTTCCACACTCTGGGGATTTCATTACCGTCCATGGTCTCTAGCTTGAAGGATCCATTATCAAGCTTCCGTCGGATGGTATATAGTCCTTCCCATTTAGACCTAAGAAGATGGGGTCTGGGAAGAAACATTTTAGAACCAGGTCACCAGGTTCAAAAGTTCGAGCCCGAACTTTCCTGTTATAATATCGGGCAACTTTTTGCTTATGCCTCGAGTCACGTAGATCCACTTCATCCCTCTTTACCTCAATTATGTCCAAAGACTCGAGGAGTAGCTCGTTGTCAGTCATTGGGTCGTAATAAGTTGGGACGGTACTTCCAATTCCAATGGAATAACCGCCTCTGATCCGAATGCGAAGGAGAAGGGGGTGTGACCCGTCGTTGATTTGTAGGTCGTTCTGTAAACCAATAATGCTAAGGGTAACTCGTCAACCCACGTGGCTTTAGCTTGCTTCAGTCGCTTCTTTAGAATGGACTTAATTATTTTGTTTATCGCTTCTACTTGCCCATTCGACTATGGATGTGCTACGGTGGTGTATCTTTTCTCAATATGATACTTCTGGCAGAAGTCTCGGAACTCAGTGCTATCAAATTGGGTCTCTTTGTCTGTTATAATGATTTTCGGGATTACAAATCGACATATGATATTTTTGACAATGAAGTATATCACTGCTTCATCGTGATTGTGGTTGGTGGCACTGCTTCGACCCATTCGTAAAGTAATCCACAGCTACAATTTTGAATTTTGCTCCGTCTTTGGCGATTGGTAGGCTTTCAATAATATCAATTCCCCAGACAGCGAATGACCATGGGCTCACCATTGTCTTTAGCGGGCTAGGAGATATTCTGGGAATTTTTGCAAACTTTTGGCATCTATTGCAATGTAATGCGTAGCTGGCGGCATCTTTGTTCACGGTAGGCCAAAAGTAGTTGTACCATAATAATTTCTTAGCCAATGTCTGGCCCCAAGTGTGGTCGCCACATTCACCTTCGTGTATCTCCTTTAGTACCCGCTTGATGTCACCATGGGCCTTGCACCGAAGGAGTGGCATTGAAAATCCTTGTTGATAAAGGACTTCTCCTTGCATAATATATCTAGAGGATTTACGAATAATAGCATGCCTTTTTCTTTTCTTGGTCAGGAGCATTCTATTCATCAGGAAGTTTTTTATGGGTGTCATCCATGATTCCTTTTCCGGTTCAGTTTCTAGTATCAGATCTACTTCCATCTGATCAATACTTGGAGTCTCCAATGTTTCAATCAAGATCATTTTCATGTCCTTAGGGTTGTTCGAGCTAGCCAGTTTGGCCAATCTATCTGCCTTCTGATTCTCTAACCAAGGAATATGGGAGATATTTTAGTTTCCAAAACAAACTAGAAGCTTTCCTACCTCCCTTAAATATGAGACAAGTCTTGGCCCCTTGGCTCGAAACACCTTTCAAACTTGGTTCACGACTATCTTGGAGTCACAGTAAATGTCCAACCTTGTTATTCTCAACTCTCTTGCGAGTTTTAGCCCGGCAATTAGGGCCTCATACTTGGAGTCATTGTTTGTTGCACGGAACTCTAATCTTAGAGCATAGTAGATCGACTGTTCTTCAGGATTGACCAGGACAACTCCGGCACCGGACCGTCTATCATTCTTAGCACCGTCGGTATATATCTTTCAGGTGCTGGATTCGAACTGTTGTTTTTATGGACTAGCTTCTTCACTTGGTATGTCCTCATCGGGAATGGTGAACTCTGCTATGAAGTCAGCTAATGGTTGCCCCTTATTGATCTTTAGGGCTGGAAGTTTAAATCGAATTGACTTAACTCGATATTCCATTTGAGCAGCCTTCCAGACGCTTCTAGTTTTTGCAAGACTTGTCAGAGAAGATGGTCGGTGTATATGGTGATAGGATGAGCTTGAAATTAGTGGCGAACTTTTCTAGCTGTGATTGGTGGGTTGTACGCAAGTTTTTCTATCTTTAGGTAATTGTGTTCTTCTGCCGCTTACTTCTTACTCACATAATACACCGGCCTTTGAACTTTATCTTCCTCCCTTACTAAGACTGAGCTTATTGCATGAGATGATACCGCCAAGTATACGAATAAATCCTTGTGGTCAAACAGGTTGGACAGTATTGGGGGTTTTTCCAAATGAGTCAGGAGATTCTAAAAGGCCTCAATGCAATGAAGGGTCCATTGGAAGTTGCATTTACCCACTTTATCAGATCAAAGAACAGAATGCACTTATTTGTAGCTTACTTAATGCATCCACTTTTCCAGTGAGGCTCTGCACATCCTTAATCTGCCTTGGTTCTTGGATATTTCTGGTTGCTGCGATCTGATCAGGGTTAATTTCGATTCCACATGAACTAACGATAAAACCAAGAAATATTCCGAAAGCGACTCCAAATGAGCATTTCAAGGGGTTGAGCTTAATTCCATACTACCGTAGAATATCGAACATCTCAGCTAAGTCAGCTGTATGGATGGATGGTCGCCTGGATTTCACAAGCATGTCATCGACATATACTTCCATCGTTTTCCCGATCTGATTATAGAACATCCGATTCAATAAGCGTTGGTATGATGCTCCGGTGTTCTTTAGGCCGAATGGCATCCCCATATAACAATACAGTCCCAAATCAGTGATAAAGCTGGTATGCTCCTAATCCGGAATATGCATGGGAATCTAGTTATACCCTGAGCATGCATCCATGAAGGAGAGAAGTTTATGACCCACCGTCGAGTCCACCAGCTGGTCAATTCTAGAGAGTGGAAAGCTTTCCTTCGAGCAAGCTTTACTCAAATTCAAGAAATTAATGCACATGCGCCATTTTCTGTTAGCCTTCTTGACCGGGACGAGATTGAAAATCCATTCGGAATAAGTCGAATATCCAATGAATCCGTTGGTCATTAACTTCTCAACTTCCTCTTTCAAGGCAGCCGACTTCTCTGGGTCAAGCATTCGCCTTTTTTGCTTAACAGGTGGATGCTTCGGGTTAATGCTAAATGAGTGGCTCATGATTGAGGGAGATATCTCACACATGTCGGCGTGAGTCCAAGTAAACACATCCAGGTTTGCCTTTAAAAATTCAGTTAGTTCCTTTGCTCGGAGAGGTTCCAACTGGGATCCAATCTTTAAGACATTCACTGGGTCATTGCCATCGATCGAAATATCCATGGTTGTTTCAATAGGTGTTGCCATTCTGCCCTGAGGCTCCTTATCCTCTCTGGGATCTATGTCCTTGGGAAGGTCTCTGGCTGACCCCTTCGATAATGTCCACTTTAGTTGCTATGTTGAATCTTCCTTTGCGGAGGGAGGGAGGGAGAGCATCCTTGGTCTCGACATTCTTTCCATTGCAGAGCATTTTAAGTTCTACCATATAGCAGGCTCGTCCGGTAACTTGGTCACCCCTAATCACTCCCACTCCCGCTTCAATTGGGAATCTCAATAGTAAGCACAAAGGTGCAATACAGGCCCTGAACTCTACAAGGGTTGGTCGGACTAAAAAGGCATTATAGGGTGAATCAACATCAATAACTACGAATGGGAGAATTCTCACTCTCCGGCGGTCACCTTCACCAAAAGTTATCGACAATTCGACAAATCCCATCGAAGCTGTTGAGTTTCCGTTGAAACCGCGTATCCAACCTTCACAGGGCTTCAAGTCCTTTGCTTTGAGCTTCATCTGGTCGAATGCTTTCTTAAATAAAATGTTAACAAAACTCCCATTATCTATTAGGACCTTGTGAACTAGGGCAGGACTGATGGTGGTAGTGATCACCAAAGGGTCTTCAATAGGGGCTTGAACTCCGATACTTTCTCTAGCATGGAATATGACGACATCTGACATCGTTTTTTGCTATTTTACCGGAGCAATATCTTTAGGATTGTTGCATTCTCCTTCCTCAGGGTGCTTAGCTATATTGACATATTGATCCGTTGCTCGATTGTTTTTCCCAGCTGGATAGGGTCCTACAACTATAGTATTGATGATGATACCTTTACCATTTTGTTGAGCGGTAGCCCTTTGAGGTTGTTCCTTTATTTTGATCTGGACTACCTTTCCCCTAGTTTCTCGGGGATGCCTTATATTCATCTAATTTTCCTTCCCTAAGAAGTTTCTCTACCATGTCTCTTAAATGCCAACACTCATTCGTCGAATGCACGTAGTTTTGGTGGAAAAGGCAAAATTTTCCTGTTTCATGCTCCTTTTCGTTGAATCCCGTGGTGGAGGCTTCTTGTATTGGAGAATGTTATAATGTCCAGGTAAATTTTCTCTAACGTATCGTCCAATGGGGTGAGGTTTTCAATGGTTCTGAACCGAGGCCTCTTCTGTGAGTCGTTTCCCCGATTCTTTTTCCTGTTGTCGCTCCCAGATTGGCAGCCATTCCCCTGGTTCTGATTTTCAACATTGACCTTTATTTCCCAGTGCTATCGCCGGACTGTTTAATGGCCGCATTACTCTATATATCATCATTATCAATGGCTTTTCTCTTTCTATTAGCATATATCTTTTCCTGACGCAGGCGGATATTGGCTTTCTCATAGAATATCTCCATTGTTAGTGGTGGTTTCCCAACTAAGTATTTACCAAACTCAGTATCTTTATCTACTTTGTCAATTAATGCCGTCAAGACGGACTGCTCGTGAGGATCTCTTACCTCCATTATTTCTAAATTAAAGTGATCCAAGTATGACCTCAAAGTTTCATCAGGGCATTGCTTAATGAGGGATAATTCAATAATGTTCTTGGATCTCGAAGCATGAAGTCGGAATTGATATATAAACCTTTCGCTCAATTCCTTGAAGTTGGAGATTGGTTGTGGCGGTAGATGAGTAAACCACATTAACGCTACATCCTTTAGAAAGAACGGGAATGCTTTGCATTTTATTGCATCTGGAGTGGCGACGATGTTCATATACCATGAATATCTCATCAAGTGTTGAACAAGATCTGTCCTGCTTGCATAACGGTTCATAGTTGACATATTAAATCGTCTCGGGAATCGGATATCTAGTATGTTATTAGTGAAAAGCGTATGACTGCGATCTATACCCCAATCCTCATTTCTTTGTCCTCGAATGCCTGCCATGATTTAACTCACCATCGCCTTAACGTCAGCATTAGTCAAGGGGGACTCAGGGTCAGCGCTTCTTGCTCTACGGGAGCCTTAAGCATCTCTTCGGTGCATCGTCGCCCAGTCCGGGACCTGAACAGAGCTTCCATGCCCCTTATGACCTTGGTCAGTCATGTGGAGGGGGTTGTATTGTTTGATTCTGAGTAGGATTAATAGTTCTCTGACCCCTGATAACATTCGGGATCTCTCCATTGGTAACAAAGCGGGATTATTCAAATTACGATTGTTAGGTCCCAGATAAGTATCGTTTCTTTTCTAGAAGGAAGTGACCCAAGCCGAAGCTGTTCCACGTTTTCAGGCCTTTCTAATGGCTATCATTGGGTTCTTGGAGGCTCCTCTGATGAAGATGAATAATCTGGAGTAAAGCAATGAGTTGGTGAAGGCGTTCTCTGCCTTCATACTTCATCTATTTGCCTACTCATTGCAGTCATATTTTCCTATATCATGGAACTCTCGTGCCTTTGAGCCTCCAAAGCATCGTTTGTCCTTTCCAAAAAGTCGACTACATGAGAGAAACCTCTTTCCATTACTGGGACAGAGGCAAGTACTTGGTCATTAACATTCACAGTTGGATTTGGAGCACTTGAGCCAGGTCGAGCAGAAACACCAACATAGGTGGAGCGGGTCATAATCTCCTTTCTGGTCCTGGTCGCCGTCTCTTGCTGGGACTGGTTCGTGACCCATTCTTGGGACCTGTTTGTGACCCCCTCCTAGGGTCGGGTTGCCACCAAGAGTCGTGAGCCGGGGAAACCACCTTGGCCTGCTCCTGGACATTCTCTTCGTTAGCTTCATTCGCTCGAGAGGCTCGAAAATCCTTGGATTTATTTGCGGCCATAATGTTCTTACTTTACCGAAACCTTCAAAAACATAATAGTAGGAATACGGACTATCTTCTTCGGATTCAAAAATCCAAATAGTAGAATAACAATCTGTTATTCTGAGAATTCGTTTCTCAGCGAAAGCACCAAAATGTTAGACCAAAATATGGTTCTAACAACCAAATTGTCTTGGACTGTAGAGAACTATAACTAAAAATAAAATGAAATGTAGCAAACACACCAAATTTATGGTGGTCTAGTGTTAAAAAGCCTACGTCCACTTTCTATGATTCCTATTATACAATTGAATATAAGTACAATCACAATCTCCTCACAATTTCGCTCTTACAATGATACTTCACTCAACAATATAGAGTTAATTCTGACTGGAAATGAAAGAAATATGACAATGGTGGAATAAGAGCTCTCAATTGCCAAAAGATCCACAAAAATGACAAGTGTTGGACTATTTATAGTCATTTTCTGTATGCGGTTCGTGAAGACACGTGGCATCCACCCCGAAAATCTCGTAGCCATTCGTGAGCGAGCGGGGAAGTGGTCAGAGTAGCTGTTATCAATACGTGTCATCCGATCCGTAGAATCCGATTCGTGAGAGACGTGGAGCTTGACCAATCCTGGCCATTATTTCCTTATGGCAAGGTCAGTTCGTGACCCTATATCACGAGTGGGTTGGAGTCCTGAGTCACGAGCCGATGGTGGGAAAGGGATGGATCACGAATCGGTTGTGTTGCCTGGACAATGAGCCATTTTCGTGAACCAGAATATTCATTCTTGAACTTATGAGTGTGCAAGCCTCTTTCTATCTAATTGCAAATGCTTAATTCTTTGGTGGCTTGGTCAGAAAACTAGCCAACTTTTGTTATAATTATTTATTAATAAGCATTAGTACCGTTCCATTGACTAAGAATTTTCAGCGGATTTTATTAAATTTTAATTATTACTTATTAAAAACTAATTACTAATTTTTTGATATTGTCTATTAATTATTAAGTATTAATTCTTAGTTTTTTGATATTAAAGATTAGTTATATTTAATACAAATTATTTGATATTATTAAATAATTAATATTAACTACTAATTATTAATTATTATTAGTAGTAACTATCAATATTATTGATAAATAATTATTAATTCATAAATTATTATATAATTACTAGTAGTTAATATTTTAATAGTAACTGTTTAAAATTAATTATCAAAAGTTAATCATTAAAAACTGCAACAGTCATGTGTTGCTAATTGCGAATAACCAGTTGTAATAGGGTATTTTTCTTGTAGTGAATTTACAAAACTGGTTCACAACAAAGACTCAAACTACTGACCTATCAATTTTATAACTCATAACCTACCACTTAGCCAAGCAAGTTTCTTGATAATGATAGAAAGGGATAATCCTATAATTTCTAACATATTACTGAAATCATCACAATAGAAGGCCATAAAGACCTGCATGTGTATTACTGAGTTTAAGTGGTACCCAAAGCTGAATCTCTTAACAGAAACGGAAAATGAACTAAAATAGAGGCTTGCCCCTTTTTGTACACACTACCACGTTAAAACTTCTATCTAAGACACACTTCCATTCCTAGCGGCATAAAACCTTACATACTGCCAAAATTCACTCAAAGTGAGACACATGCATTATACAACAAGGATGTTAGGACCACCTGCACTTATGTGAATCAATCTAGTCCAACTTAATCATACAATGCCAAAGCATGTCTGGATTTCAAAACTATGCATCACTCTATTGCTATATGTTGTAGAAACAAATCACAGCAGGTTTCCTAACTAAAGCCCCAACACTGATATACATACATAAACATATATACTTATATATCACTTACCTAACTCCAATTTTAAACAAGGAGGATAGGGGACCGTTACAGCAATCAGCTGGTTCAGCTAGTTCGACTTCGTCAGTGTTTCGGAGGTGCGGAGGTGGCCTACAACGCTGCTATTTTTCCTTTTTCTCACAAACTTGACTGGCTCGATCAAAATTGGAAGAGGGTTGAGGTGAGCATCGAAATGGAAGCCGGAGGGATTGACTGGAGGAATAACAAAAGCTGTGGCGGTCGCTGGTAGCTTGGGCGAATTCCGTTGATTGTTAGGTTTTTTACATGGGTTTCAGGTTCAAGATGAAGAGAGGAGGAGGTGGGGCCGTAGGCTGGCGGTCGGAGCGAGGAGGTGATGCGTTCGGACTTATAGGTGGTAAAAGAAGTGGTGGGAGAAGGAGTGAACTTGAGGAGGCTATGGCCAATTCGTTTGGTTTTTTTTTTTTTTTTGATTTGCTTGTTGAGGAAAAACGAGAAATGAAGAAAAGGGGAAAGAAGAGAAAAAGTGGAAGATGGGTGAACGCGTGGACTAATTTTACTGAGGTTTCTAAAACGTGTTAACACATTTTTTGTTCACTTATACTAGGGGTGAGCAAAACACCGAAATAAAACCAAAACCGAACTAAAACAGATAAGACCGAACCAAAAAACGAAACCGAAAAAAACCAAAATCGAAACCAAAAATCAAAAAACCGAACCACACTAATATTTCGATTTCGATTTTAGGTCCAAACCGAATCGAACCGAATTATAAAATGTTGCACATTGTCTCTTGTTGCATATTGTTTCATATTATATAGTATATACACACTAGCTACTACTTCACTAATTTGATTTAGCTGAATATAGGATTAGGGGTAGACTAACAAAAAATGTCCATTTCTTGTTTTTGTAAATTCTTGGATGTTTTGAATTGAAGATGAAAGTTAATATACCAGTAGACTATTTTCTAGAATTTTAAGTTGTTGCTGGTCTGCTGTAGTGTGGTTCACTGAAGTGCTACTGCACATTTACTTTTTTTCTTGTCTTCGGCTTAGCGCTAGCTAGCTTAGCTTTTACTTCTTTGAATGACTTATACTCTACTAGTTTGTACTCTGTACCATGTATCTCAATACACTCATTTAAAACAATTTATTTTAATTTCTTTTATGCTGGTTTGAATTTATAATATTTTTTGTTCAAATCGGTTTCAAAACCAAAACCGAACCGATAAAAACCGAAACCGAGGTTTTGAAAGAGAAATCATAACCGAAACCGATGCCTCAGTTACGGTTTCGGTTATTGATTTAAAACTGAGGTCTTTCTATTCTTGTTTCGGTTCTAACCCAAAACTGAACCGAACCGAGATTTGCTCACCCCTAACTTATACTAGTGTGTTATGCGTGCGTTTCATACGATAATATTATAAATTATAGTATTTAAAATTTCAATGTTAAAATTGGAACATCATTGTACAACATATGATAAATCTAGCAAAATAAATATACTATAAATTGTTATTGCTACATATATATGGTATAAGTCTTGTAACTTACATTTTTTTGATATAAAACAATAATCTTAGTATTCTTACTATATGAGAAAGTATTCATGTTGAAACCGGGATATTTGAATTATTTTCGATGAATTAACAAATTTTATTAATTATGATAAATTTGGAATTATGTAGAAAATATATTGATTTAAGAATAAAATAATATGAATATGTCAAGAAGGATTTGTTAAAAAAAGTATAAATTTTTTAATGCGAAGTTATACAATGTTAAAATAGAATTTTTTAATGTAGTGCATGATAAATTTATTGTTTATATGCTTAAATGATTATAGTTAATTTACAAAATTAACTTTGTTGTTATCGTTTATGTGTATAAATTTACGTATAAGACCTATGTAGTTAAACATAAATTTTTGTTGTGATTTTTATTACTATGTTTGTATATACATATTCGACTAATATATAAATTATTAAAATACTTTAAATTTTAGATTTCATAAAGCAATTAAATACATGGATCCAAACATGAACGATTAGGAAACAACCGACGAAGCTGTACATAATTGAATAGTAAATTAGTTTTGTTAATGTTATTCACGTGTTTTATTTGTGATATTTGGATTATATATTGTGATACCCCACGCCCATTAATGTCACTCACTAAGGGAATGAATTAACTTTCATGAAGCGTTATAAGAGTATAGAACAAAACGTCACAAGACAGATATATAAAATGGTACTTAAAAATTCAAAATTTATTCATTGCAGCGGAAAAGCAAAACATGTCTGGTTACAACATCAAAATCACATACTAAAGCCAAGTACTCAAATATCCATCTTGAACAAAATTATTATCAGTGTACATAAAAGCAAAACCATAATCCCATTCCAAAATGCCATATGAAAGAGAAACAAAGCTGAGCATTACTTTCAACACTTCAAAGCACTTCCTGTAGAGAGAGAGAAATCCAAATCAAGCCTCTCTAGTCCCACCCTGAGAACCTGGGGGGGGAGGAAAGAAAAGAGGCAAAACAAAAAGGGTTAGACATAAAGTCTGGCGAGTCTAATGACTTTAACAGTATAATTAGTAAAGTTACAGGTTAAAAACATAAACTGGATATTAGAAATGACTGTAACATAAGCAAGTACGGCAAGGTAAACAAGATGAACAAGGTATACATCGATTGGGCTTCTAACCACTATAAGATATTTCATGCACCGTACCAATACTGGTCTCATACTAAAAGGTGATCCCTCCCTACTAATCATAATAATGGTAGCTTCATGTACTCCTAGCTGGTCTCGTAGGTGCCCACTTGCTCCTACCTCCCCTAGTTGTACCCACTACCCTCCCCATTCGATCGGCTCCCTAACTCGCAGATACCCGTGCTGGCCCCACAGTAAGGTGTATCACTCCCTAAAGTGGCAACCCGATACTACTAAAATGCACGGCTTATACCTACATGATGCAGCAACTTCTTACCTACAAGCCCAGACCCACTCACGCACATACTCCGTTGGACTTGCGTTGCCATCGCTTTTTACTCTTTTGACCTCTTACAATCAACCCCAGTAAGCGTGCCTGTCCTCGACCTAGTTTGAGCTCATATAGATACTAAAAATGGGTTACTGGTTGAAAAGGGTCCCCATACTTGACACAAGCTTCCCTCCTGCGTTGGTCCCCACTAGGATTTCCCACTTAACCCCCTTATTATTATTCCCATGTTTTCCCACATGTCTCATCTTGGTTAAGTGATTTAATTATGTTTCACATGTCACTTGTGTCACCCACTTAACCCTTTTATTATACCCATGTCTTACCACATGTCTTATCTTGGTTAAGTGTTCATTAATTAATTATATCTGTAATTGTGCAAGACCTCCCACATTAGATTACCGTTTGTGGTTGCTGGATATGTCGGGTGGTTCTGGGCAGACTTCTGCCGCCATCTGAATGTAACCTCATGTCTTAGCACTATTACGCAACTAATTTCTGCCTTCGACCTCTCACATTAGATTGACGTTTTGCGGTTGCTGGATACGCCGGGTGGTTATGGGCAGACTTCTACCGCAGTCCAAATTTAACCTCATGTCTTAGGCATTCATTATCTCTTCTTTCATTCAAGCCCAATTTCAAGTTCTTAATTATAGCATATATTCCAATTACCCATAAACTCTAATTCAAGTTATGTTTATAAATCTAATCCAAGTTATGTCTATAATTCCATATGTACAAGTTGTACCGAATTATGCCCAAACCAATTTCATAATTATTAACAGTTCTATGCCAATTACTTTATTTTACATATTTCCCAAACCTTTTCCAATCGATCAAACGTTATTCGTATGCAAATCTCAACTTAGGCTTGAAGTTAGCCTAGTTTCAAAAATAAATAGGAAGAAAGGTAGTGAAGAGAATCAAAACATCAAGACTTGCATAAACATAAGAATAGGCACATGAAATGTAAATAGGCATATAACGATAAAATGGGTCAGAAAGGCATATGACAGATTTATGGGTATAAACCTGAAAGATAATGATTTACAAACTTGATAAGATTCATCTTACGTACAGGCATGTTAATTAAATCCAATATACAATCCTATCACAATTACTTTTTAATTTAATTATATGTGAAAGTAACATAAATTCATAGCGGTAGGATTCTTAGAAAAGAGAATTAGTCGTTGTTGTAGCAATTCTGATCTTGAATAATCTCTACTTTGATTGTTGAAGAAGAAAAGCTAAATTTAATTGGAGTTCGAGCAAAAGCATGGAGGCGCCATGGATTAGGGTTAAAGAGATTAGGGTTAGGTTTAGGTGTTTATTTATAGATGAATTAGGTGAATTAGGACCTTTAGATTTGATTAGGAACCATCTGAATCACTCAAATTTGAAAAACACATCATCGGGAAACTACTTGTAATTAATCAGTCGACTGGCCATGTAACGACCCAGAAAATCTGAACCAATTTAAAATTTTTAAATTGGCTAAAATAATGGATTTTAAATATTTAAAATAAATATTTTAAACAATGGCAATGGAAACTGAGTTGAATCGACATTTGAAAACGAATATAATTAATTATAATTATATATAGAATTGAAAATAGTGCGGTAGTTCGATAATTCGATTTCAAACTTCAATTGAATATACCGGTGCAAAACAATCCGGATCTTAGTGAAACCAAAAATATTAGAGTCTAATTGGTAATATCTTTCTAACGAATCCGACCAATCGAAATTTGATAGCGGGAATCAAAAGGTATGTCCAATTGAAAATTCTGAATAGTCGCTATGGAATTCAGGCCCTTAAAAATGGACATTTTGCAAATGACCTCGGATTTCGACGAAACCACTTTTGTTAGATCCGTAGTGTCAAGATATTGTTAGGTTTCAAATTTCATAATTTTTCGAATCAATATGTGAGCGTGGCAAAAGAAAACGCGTTTGACCAGTTTCTGTTGAATTTAATCGACTGGAAATTGACCATTTTTCAAACGGTCTCAGAATTCGACGAAACTAGTTTTGTTAGGACCGTATCGTTGGTACGAAGCTAGAAAATATTTTTCTAGAATTTTTCTAGTTAGTATGTGACCCCGGTAATTTGAAATGTGCGTTTAAAATTCAATATAGTGATTTAAATGTAAATTCAAAAGGAAACTGATTGTAACGATCAAATCAGCTTGCGATACATATCCCATTGTGTTCAGAATGGGGGTAAAACGCTATGGACGACAGGCGGTGGGCCTCGTTTCGAGGTCGTGGATGAAAGTCAACCTTTTTGCGAAGTTTAATAATTAAATAAGAAAATAATTAAATAATTTTAAATTCCCTCCCTCCCCTTTATCTCCTTCTTGGCCCCCCCCCCCGATTCACAATCCAGAAAACAGAAAAAGGAAAAAAAAAACCTAAGCCGATCGACAGACCGCCCCCCCCCCCCCCCGGAGCGCCGCCGCCCCCCTCAAGACCAGTCGCCGACGAAGCAGCCCCCCCTCAAGCGAACGACGCAGCCGCTTCCCCCCCCTCCGACGATCGAAGACGACGAAGTACCCCCCCCTGAAGTGCCGCCGACGCCTTCTTCGATTTCCCCCCCCCTTTTTTTCGCAGCTACCTCGGTGAGCATCCCCTATTTTTTATTTATTTAATTTATTTTCTTTTTTATTTTATTCTGTTAAAACTGTTTTATGTTTTAAAGTTAAAACTGTTTTATGTTTTTAAGAAAAACTAAATTTTATAAAAATTAAAAACTGATTTTAATTTTAGGTAATTAAAACTGATTTGGGTTTTAAAAATTTAAAACTGATTTTATTTTAGATAAGTAAAACTGATCTAGGTTTTAAAAAAAATTAAAAAACTGATTTGGTTTTTAAAAATTAAAAACTGAAATTTTTAAAAAAATTAAAACTGGTTTCTTTAAAGAAAGTAGAAATAAAAATCATATTTTTATATGTTGAAAAATCATATTTTTATATGTTGAAAGCAAAAGTAAAAATCATATTTTTATATGTTGAAAAATCATATTTTTATATGTTGAAGGCAAAAGTAAAAATCATATTTTTATATGTTGAAAGAAAAAGTAAAAATCATATTTTTATATGTTGAAAAATCATATTTTTATGTGTTGAAAGCAAAAGTAAAAATCATATTTTTATATGTTGAAAGTCGAAGTAAAAATTTGATTTTTATATATTGAATAGCATAGTAAAAATTCTATTTTTACATATGTAGAGAATACGGGCGAAAGCGACAAAGGGCGAAGATTTCTATAAGGAAGTATCGTGCAGTTGGATAGCTATTGGTGAGATTTCTGATTTAAAATTTATATATATACGTGTGAAATGAAAGTGAATAGCTATATATAAATTGCTATATATAAATATATATATATATATATACGCCCCCTCGTCCACAAACCATGGACGATATTTATTGGTTGAAATTGTTGTGAAAATTGAATGATTGTTTGGGATTGTTTGTGATGGATATTGGTTGATTGTGGTTGAAAAATACCCGTTTGTGGTTGTGAAATATTTGGTTGAAACCACTTAGGATTAGTTTGTGGAAATGAAATAAATATATACATGCCGCCTGCGTGCGAACTAGATGCATGATTCCCATTGTCAAAAACCGCGAGGTTTTAAGGTAGAGCGAGGAGCCGTACTAGGGACGGTGCCGGTGTAACTACCCTGCCGTTATGCTGCCGAAATTTTGAATAATATTTGTGTGTTTGAATTATTTTCATATGCTTAAACTATATTTATTCCTTATATAGAAAACATTCATGTGTTGAATTGATATTCATTCGTTGTTTAGAAATTCATGTATTGAATGGTATTCATATTTTGAAATAAATTGTTCGATAATAAAAATCACATTTTTATCTATATATAGAAACTATAGAAAACATTCATGTGTTGAATTGATATTCATTCGTTGTTTAGAAATTCATGTGTTGAATGGTATTCATATTTTGAAATAAATTGTTCGATAATAAAAATCACATTTTTATCTATATATAAAAACTATAGAAAACATTCATGTGTTGAATTGATATTCATTCGTTGTTTAGAAATTCATGTGTTGAATGGTATTCATATTTTGAAATAAACTGTTTGATAATAAAAATCACCTTTTATCGACTATATGAACTATATAGAAAAATAGTGTTTTGAAATGAATTGTTTTACAATAAAAATCACATTTTTATTGTATGCATAAAACGTTGAAATGTGAAGTGTTAAAAATAGCCACTTGTTCAAAATAAACATAGATGAGTTGAAATATTCATTAATTAGCTAATGAAATGATTTGCACCTATTTATGTAACATTAGAATGAATGGAGTTTTTAAACCAAATAGAAATCAAATATGAAGTTGAATAGAAAATGAAAAATGATATGAACTGTATATATATGTACATGCATATTCATTGAACAGGTTATAGCAAAGGGGCTAGAGAAGAGGAATAAAATTTTGTGCCCGACAAATAGGTACACATTTACTGATTTGTTTGGGTGATGATTTTGAGCCTGATTGGCTAGCCGCTTGGCTTTTTCTTTTTCTTTTTGAGATTAGAAGGACCGGGACGCTATTTGCGATTTCCCGACGCTCCCGGTGCAGGGGAGGTTATGGCGAAATTTTTCCAAAATTTAAGGTGTTAGAAATTTTTTTGAAGTGAAAACGATATAGAAATCCTTGAATGAACTATATTTATATAACTATATAAATATAAATAAAATTAAAACGAAACGAGGCCGTGCAGTTCGTATTTCGAAACCGTGATTTCAAACGACTAGTACGGGAAATCCGACCATTGGATTTTCCCGAAACCTCAACCGTCGGGTTCGCCTTGGAATAATCTTTCCAACGGCATCAACCTTGTAAAAATCCAACGGTTGGATTGTCTGGAATGTTTAATTCAAATCTGAAGAAAAACAGCGCCAGAAACGATTATATTTATTTATATATATAAATAGAATTATATTTAATCGAATAACGACGCTGCAGTTCGTATTTTGAAATCGAAAATTCAAACGATTGTACCGGGAGATCCGACCGTCGGATTTTCCCGAAACTGGAACCGTTGGGTTTGTTTTGAAAAGACCTTTCTAATGATGTAAATTTTGTGAAGATCCAACGGTTAGATTTTCAGATATGTGTAAATCAAATCTGAAGAAAAACAGCGCCACGGCCGCCTTATGGCCCGAAGCGTCGTTTTGAATAAAATAGCTATTTTAAAATAAATAAAAATAGCGATAAATAGTTATAAAATATCATAAGCGATATGGAATGGAAATAAACTGAATTTGCTTGATTTATGTGATGTTTGATGGTTGAATGTGTTTGGTGTGAAAATTACATTAAAGGACAAAACCAGTGTTGTCGAATAATTTAACCATTGAAATAAATCGATTTGAAATTCTAAATATACGTGAATTATTTGGAAAGGCCGAGTTAATTCTCATTTCGAATAATCGACCGACGATTGAAATTCGAAGATGAAGACGATGGTCGAAGACCGGAGATCTTCACCTCGTTTGGATGGTAACCGAGGTCCTGATTGGGAGGCATCCCGAAATATGGATAATGAGTGGTGATCGTTCAGACGTACGTGTTGATCGAAGGGTTTGCGAGGTATTTAGTGCCTCTGGTTTCGTTCAGACCCAGAACGGACTTGTAAATGGACTGTGTGTCTGACATAGGATTTATTCTGTGTGGCATGCTAAGATGCAGTGATCAGGGCTTCTGTTGAAAAGCAAAGTCTTATGGTGATGATCAAAGCACCGCCTGTGTGGCGTAGCTTTGTGTATAACGTGAATTCGCGAGCCTCACACCCCGGTATGAACCTAAAACGGGAGAAGGACCTCAGGGAGGGCATGCGTTTCTTCCTAGCTAGGGTGGTGTCAGTGACCTACCAGCCCTGACATTTATATACTTTTCACCTATGTGGTTGTTGCTGTTGCGAGGCGCCTCGGTTTGATCGGACGATCCGGGTCCGATGGAGTCATTCGTTGGCTCGTTTACGCCCCAAAGGGCGGGGAAACGTATTGTTCAGGCATAATAATCCACATCGGTGGACCGGCCCTGACGATCCAAGGGGCAGTTGCGGTTGTTCCTGAGGCTCGGGCTAGGCAGTCTCGAATTCGGTAAGGACTATCTTTTGCCTTGGTTCATGACGGAAATCCAATTTCCAAATACGACATCGTGCGGTTTTGATTGTATATATATATGGCGACATGATATATGGTACCCATGCCGTCTATGATTGATAGTTATGATTTGAAAGTGTTTTCAAAACATATAGACACTAGCAATAATATCAATTGCCTTTGTTTTATTCGTATCAATCATATTTTGGCCGTTATAAGGTAAAAACTCTATCCTCCGGTTTGCGTTGCATTGTGTGATGGGAACTGAGTCTTATAACGGCTTCATTTTTATAAAAAGCATAGCGATGTTTAAAAGAAAGATTTGTTTTAAAGCACTGGCAATCCAATGGAGTAAACCCGTTCCACGAAAGTGGCGTGGTCCTGTGATTAGCCAATTATATATGTGTTGAGTGGATTTCTCATACCAGTCCCATGACTGACTCGTAGTTTGTTTCACTCTCAAACTCGGGTGCCCTTTTTCTACACGGGCAGCCTTGTATTCAGGTTAGCTGGTTCTTCTTTCTGGATAGCTGGAGCTGAAGATGGATTCTATCATTTATTTCTTTTTATGCTGTTCAGCTCCTATTGTACATATTTTGTTTATTTCCGCTGTAGACATTTATGTATAGCTGAACTGTATTTGTACTAAGTAAGATCCTGTATACTGTGTAACTCTGATGATTACTTTTATCCAGTATATTTTGTTGTTCATTCTGGTGTATTTATTTAATTCTGTTCTGCTATTATAAGTTTCTGTGTTATATTCCAAAAGATAACCTTGTTTCCGTGAGAACGGGAAATCGGGTCGTCTCATCGTGGTATCAGAGCTTTGGTTAAGCTTAGTTCTGGAATATAACATTTGAACGAACTCGTCAGAAATAGAACCAGTAGTGTTCTAGGACGGGCAACTCAATACAGATAGGATCAGCCATATCCTAGTATGAGTAAAGCAGAATGATTACACCTCGATAGACACATTTACATTTGAAGTATATGTTTCTATGTTTGAAAATTATCTTTTCTGTGACCTGACACTTGATCTGCTAATTGCAGAAGTACTAGAAAAATGAGTGCCAGAAACAGAAGAAATACAGAACCCGATCTAGAGGCTCTATTAAAGAAATATCGAAATCTGAACGGAGCGCAATTCTCGGGCAATGAATCTATTATTCAAACTCAAGCTTGGTTGAGTTCTGTCGAAAGAATCTTTGAGCATATCCAGCTGAGAGATGACCAGAAACGGTTAGTAGCATCTTGGGCGCTCAAAGAAGAAGCTTTAATCTGGTGGGAAACAATCATCAAAGATAATCCAGAAGGTGATATCACCTGTGACAGATTCAAAGTGATTTTCCTAGAGAGATTTACTCCTCCCGAAGTAACCGAGAGATTATGTGATGAATTTTCTTATCTAATACAAGGTGATATGACCATTCCCGAATATCATAAGAAATTCAATGAACTTGCTCACTTCGCTCCTCATCTAATTCAAAATCCGAAGAGGAAAAATATGAGATTTATTCACGGGCTTCAAAGGAAATACCAGAATAAAGTATTGGGGCATGTGAAGCTTCCTTTTTCGGAAATGATTTATATGGCTTATCAATATGAAGATCTCCATAAGAAAGGAATGTTATGCGATGAAGAAGAAGTCAGTTCTAGTGATAAAACAGAGTCAGAAACTGATCGTCCGGAGGCCATAACAATGTTAGAGGTCAGTAAGAAGCCCAAAGTAAGTCGGAAAAGGGCCAGACCTGAGAAAGAATCAGCAATGACCGCTATGTGCTTAAACTGCAATCGAAAAGGTCATTTGTCCCGGAAATGTAAGTCCTTGAAATTGCAAAAGAAGGAGGGATCTAAATCAAAGAGCAAGGTTAAAGGAAATAGTAAATGCAATCTCTGCCATCAGGTTGGTCACGTAAAGCAAGATTGCTGGCAGTTGAAAAAGACTGAAATAGTTCAAGTGAATGAAGTGGAAGAAATTTCTGAGCCCGCAGCTATTCAGGAAAGGCCAGATGTTTTAGAAGGCACGCTAACTGTCAAAGACATCCCAGTTAAAGTACTGTTTGACACAGGCGCGTCAAGAAGCTTCATTGCCAAAGATGCAGCTAAGAAACTGGATTTGAATTTGAAGAAGCTCAAGGAACCAATGACTGTCCAGAATCCAGTTGGGGGTTCCATTGATCTCAGTTGGATTTGTGGAGTGCCGGTTTCCTTTTCTCGTTATCGGTTTCCTACCATCGCTGTCGTCATGAATTTTAAAGAGTTTGATCTTATCTTGGGGTTAGACTGGTTGACCAAATATGAAGCTGAAGTTAAATGCGCCGACAGAGTCGTAAAGGCGAGGATTAAATCAGGTGATTATATAACCATTCCCTGTGAAGGTCAGAATGCTAATAGAAAAGACTTCTGGGCAGCTTTGAATGTTTCTCCAGCCCAAATAGAAAATATCCCTGAGATCATTGAGAATATTCCTGACCTCATTAAAGATATTCCTGTCGTCAAGAACTATGCGGATGTGTTCGAAGAAGTTGTTCGCTTACCTCCGCAGAGAGAAATAGATTTCAAGATTGCTTTAATCCCCAATGCAAGGCCGGTAGTTCACGCTATTCGAAGAATGTCCTTGAAAGAGAAGGAGGAATTAGACAATCAAACAAGACAGCTAGTATGGAAAGGTCTGATCAGGCCTAGTTTCTCTGATTGGGGTGCAGCAGTGGTTTTTGTCCCAAAATCTGACGGTACTCTACGTCTATGCGTGGACTATCGTGATTTGAACAAGCAGACTATAAAGAACAAATATCCATTGCCGCGGATTGATGATCTGTTGGATCGATTAAATGGAGCACAAGTATTTTCAAGAATGGACCTAGCTACGGGCTTCCATCAACTTCGAATTGCCGAAGAGTGTGTTCCAATGACAGCGTTCAGAGGCCCCGACTTATTCTACGAGTGGTTAGTAATGCCGTTCGGCTTATGTAACGCTCCAGCTTATTTCGTCGATCTGATGAATAGAGTATTCAGAGGAGTACTGAACAAATTTGTTTTGGTTTTTATTGATGATATTCTAATCTTCTCTAAATCAAAGGCCGAACATGAAAAACATCTGGAACAGGTTCTAGAAATCCTCAGAAGGAATGTATTAAAGGCCAAATTTTCCAAATGTATATTCTGGCAAAATGAAGTGAAATTTCTGGGCCATGTCGTATCGAAAGATGGAATCGCTGTGGATCCAAGCAAAATCACAGCTATTCAGAATTGGAAACAGCCCAGTACTCCCACTGAAGTCCGCAGTTTTCTTGGATTGGCTAGCTATTACCGAAAGTTCGTTAAAGACTTTTCGAAGATATCTGGTCATTTAACAAAGCTTACGAAGAAGCATTCTAAATTCAAATGGACTCAAGAAAATGATGAGGCTTTCGAAGAGCTAAAGTTAAGATTAACGACAGCTCCAGTGTTAACCATCATCGATGGCAACCAAGATCTGAAAGTCTGGACTGATGCTTCTAGAGAAGGCCTTGGCGCAGTGTTAATGCAAAGAGGCCAAGTAATTGCTTATGCTAGCCGTCAACTGAAGCTGCACGAGAAAAACTATGTAACTCATGATCTTGAGTTATTGGCTATCATATTCTCTTTGAAAATCTGGAGACACTATCTTCTGGGCGAAAGATTTGAACTGTTTACAGATCACCAGTCGTTAAAGTATCTGTTCACTCAGAAGGACTTGAATTTGAGGCAGCAACGTTGGCTGGAGTTTCTTGCAGCATATGACTTCGAAATTATATATACTCCAGGAAAAGCCAATGTCGTGGCCGATGCGTTAAGCAGAAAGAATGTAATGATCGCCAGTTTTATTATCACGACTTCATTGCTAGATAAGATATCTGCTCTTCAGGAGGATGATCACTTCATTCAGAAGATCAGAGGGATAATTCAACAAGGCGAACCCTCGAGTTTTCAAGTAGATAATGAGGGGATTCTAAGGCTCAAGGGTCGAATATGCGTTCTTAACATTCCTGAACTTCGAAAGGAAGTACTGGATGAATGCCACAAGTCAAAACTCAGTATCCATCCGGGAGTAAGCAAAATGTATAATGACATCAAACGCACTTTCTGGTGGAAGTCGATGAAAAGGGACATTTCTTTATATGTAAGCCGATGCCCCACCTGCCAGCTAGTCAAGAGTGACCAACAGAAATTGGCTGGATTATTACAACCGCTAGAAGTTCCTGGCTGGAAGTGGGAACATATTTCTATGGATTTCATTGATGGTTTGCCCAGGACCAGGAAAGGAAATGACAGTATTTGGGTGATCGTAGATCGTTTCACGAAGACCGCCCATTTTATACCTGTCAAATCAAATAGAACCGCTCAGAGTCTGGCGCAGATATACTTCAGAGAAATAGTTAGACTACATGGAGTGCCACTCAGTATAGTAAGTGATAGAGATACAATATTCACTTGCAAATTCTGGGAAGCATTTCAAGTCGAGCTAGGAACGAAGTTAAACTTGAGCACCGCTTATCATCCTCAGACAGACGGTCAGACTGAGAGGGTGAATCGCATTTTAGAAGATCTATTGCGGGCTTGTGTTATTGATTTCGGTGGATCATGGGAAGACAATCTGCATTTGGCTGAATTCTCTTATAACAACAGCTACCAGGCGAGTCTGACAATGTCGCCATTCGAAGCATTGTATGGTAGACCTTGCCGATCTCCTTCTTGTTGGGTCGAGCCTGGAAATAGACTTGTGTTGGGTCCCGATATGATTCAAGAAGCGGCCGACAAATTCGATTTTATTAAGAAGCGATTACTCGCCGCCCAAAGCCGACAAAAGAGCTATGCCGATAAAAGAAGAAGAGATATATCCTTCGAAGTTGGCGACTATGTATATCTGAAAGTATCGCCGATGAGAGGAGTTATCCGGTTCGGTAAAACTGGAAAGTTAGCGCCTAAATTTATTGGTCCGTTTCCTATTCTGGAACGGATTGGAACTCTCGCTTATAGGGTCAAACTGCCTGACTGGTTTCTTGGAGTGCATGATGTATTTCATATATCTCAACTTCGAAAGCACGTTCATGATCCAGACTTGATCGTAGAAGAAGCAGCTCAGCAGGATATTGAAATTACTCCAGAATTAGCTGTGAGGCGAGAGCCGCTAAAGATTATCGGCAAAGAAACCAAAGAGCTGAGGAACAAGAAGGTTCACTTAGTCAAAGTGCAATGGAGTGGAGATCCGCGAGATTGTACTTGGGAAACTGAGGAGAGCATTCAGAAAGCTTATCCTAGATGCCGAGTAGATATCTCTGATTGACTCTGGTGCAAGGTACATTTACCATACTTCGCATTACCATTTGATTCTCTATTCTGTTGCTATTTTCTTCCCATGGATGTGCATTGTTTATTCTATACTCTGAATATTAGAAACAAATTGGTTGTTGTATTGTGGGGTTGTAGATTTATCAGACCACTTTCGACTTTATTCCTTTTCGGGGACGAAAAGTTTTAAGTGGGGGAGATTGTAACGACCCAGAAAATCTGAACCAATTTAAAATTTTTAAATTGGCTAAAATAATGGATTTTAAATATTTAAAATAAATATTTTAAACAATGGCAATGGAAACTGAGTTGAATCGACATTTGAAAACGAATATAATTAATTATAATTATATATAGAATTGAAAATAGTGCGATAGTTCGATAATTCGATTTCAAACTTCAATTGAATATACCGGGTGCAAAACAATCCGGATCTTAGTGAAACCAAAAATATTAGAGTCTAATTGGTAATATCTTTCTAACGAATCCGACCAATCAAAATTTGATAGCGGGAATCAAAAGGTATGTCCAATTGAAAATTCTGAATAGTCGCTATGGAATTCAGGCCCTTAAAAATGGACATTTTGCAAATGACCTCGGATTTCGACGAAACCACTTTTGTTAGATCCGTAGTGTCAAGATATTGTTAGGTTTCAAATTTCATAATTTTTCGAATCAATATGTGAGCGTGGCAAAAGAAAACGCGTTTGACCAGTTTCTGTTGAATTTAATCGACTGGAAATTGACCATTTTTCAAACGGTCTCAGAATTCGACGAAACTAGTTTTGTTAGGACCGTATCGTTGATACGAAGCTAGAAAATATTTTTCTAGAATTTTTCTAGTTAGTATGTGACCCCGGTAATTTGAAATGTGCGTTTAAAATTCAATATAGTGATTTAAATGTAAATTCAAAAGGAAACTGATTGTAACGATCAAATCAGCTTGCGATACATATCCCATTGTGTTCAGAATGGGGGTAAAACGCTATGGACGACAGGCGGTGGGCCTCGTTTCGAGGTCGTGGATGAAAGTCAACCTTTTTGCGAAGTTTAATAATTAAATAAGAAAATAATTAAATAATTTTAAATTCCCTCCCTCCCCTTTATCTCCTTCTTGCCCCCCCCCCCCCGATTCACAATCCAGAAAACAGAAAAAGGAAAAAAAAAAAAACCTAAGCCGATCGACAGACCGCCCCCCCCCCCCCCCCCCGGAGCGCCGCCGCCCCCCTCAAGACCAGTCGCCGACGAAGCAGCCCCCCCTCAAGCGAACGACGCAGCCGCTTCCCCCCCCTCCGACGATCGAAGACGACGAAGTACCCCCCCCTGAAGTGCCGCCGACGCCTTCTTCGATTTCCCCCCCCCCCTTTTTTTCGCAGCTACCTCGGTGAGCATCCCCTATTTTTTATTTATTTAATTTATTTTCTTTTTTATTTTATTCTGTTAAAACTGTTTTATGTTTTAAAGTTAAAACTGTTTTATGTTTTTAAAGAAAAACTAAATTTTATAAAAATTAAAAACTGATTTTAATTTTAGGTAATTAAAACTGATTTGGGTTTTAAAAATTTAAAACTGATTTTATTTTAGATAAGTAAAACTGATCTAGGTTTTAAAAAAAATTAAAAAACTGATTTGGTTTTTAAAAATTAAAAACTGAAATTTTTAAAAAAATTAAAACTGGTTTCTTTAAAGAAAGTAGAAATAAAAATCATATTTTTATATGTTGAAAAATCATATTTTTATATGTTGAAAGCAAAAGTAAAAATCATATTTTTATATGTTGAAAAATCATATTTTTATATGTTGAAGGCAAAAGTAAAAATCATATTTTTATATGTTGAAAGCAAAAGTAAAAATCATATTTTTATATGTTGAAAAATCATATTTTTATGTGTTGAAAGCAAAAGTAAAAATCATATTTTTATATGTTGAAAGTCGAAGTAAAAATTCGATTTTTATATATTGAATAGCATAGTAAAAATTCTATTTTTACATATGTAGAGAATACGGGCGAAAGCGACAAAGGGCGAAGATTTCTATAAGGAAGTATCGTGCAGTTGGATAGCTATTGGTGAGATTTCTGATTTAAAATTTATATATATACGTGTGAAATGAAAGTGAATAGCTATATATAAATTGCTATATATAAATATATATATATATATATATATATATATATATATACGCCCCCTCGTCCACAAACCATGGACGATATTTATTGGTTGAAATTGTTGTGAAAATTGAATGATTGTTTGGGATTGTTTGTGATGGATATTGGTTGATTGTGGTTGAAAAATACCCGTTTGTGGTTGTGAAATATTTGGTTGAAACCACTTAGGATTAGTTTGTGGAAATGAAATAAATATATACATGCCGCCTGCGTGCGAACTAGATGCATGATTCCCATTGTCAAAAACCGCGAGGTTTTAAGGTAGAGCGAGGAGCCGTACTAGGGACGGTGCCGGTGTAACTACCCTGCCGTTATGCTGCCGAAATTTTGAATAATATTTGTGTGTTTGAATTATTTTCATATGCTTAAACTATATTTATTCCTTATATAGAAAACATTCATGTGTTGAATTGATATTCATTCGTTGTTTAGAAATTCATGTGTTGAATGGTATTCATATTTTGAAATAAATTGTTCGATAATAAAAATCACATTTTTATCTATATATAGAAACTATAGAAAACATTCATGTGTTGAATTGATATTCATTCGTTGTTTAGAAATTCATGTGTTGAATGGTATTCATATTTTGAAATAAATTGTTCGATAATAAAAATCACATTTTTGTCTATATATAAAAACTATAGAAAACATTCATGTGTTGAATTGATATTCATTCGTTGTTTAGAAATTCATGTGTTGAATGGTATTCATATTTTGAAATAAACTGTTTGATAATAAAAATCACCTTTTATCGACTATATGAACTATATAGAAAAATAGTGTTTTGAAATGAATTGTTTTACAATAAAAATCACATTTTTATTGTATGCATAAAACGTTGAAATGTGAAGTGTTAAAAATAGCCACTTGTTCAAAATAAACATAGATGAGTTGAAATATTCATTAATTAGCTAATGAAATGATTTGCACCTATTTATGTAACATTAGAATGAATGGAGTTTTTAAACCAAATAGAAATCAAATATGAAGTTGAATAGAAAATGAAAAATGATATGAACTGTATATATATGTACATGCATATTCATTGAACAGGTTATAGCAAAGGGGCTAGAGAAGAGGAATAAAATTTTGTGCCCGACAAATAGGTACACATTTACTGATTTGTTTGGGTGATGATTTTGAGCCTGATTGGCTAGCCGCTTGGCTTTTTCTTTTTCTTTTTGAGATTAGAAGGACCGGGACGCTATTTTTGATTTCCCGACGCTCCCGGTGCAGGGGAGGTTATGGCGAAATTTTTCCAAAATTTAAGGTGTTAGAAAATTTTTCCTTGAATGAACTATATTTATATAACTATATAAATATAAATAAAATTAAAACGAAACGAGGCCGTGCAGTTCGTATTTCGAAACCGTGATTTCAAACGACTAGTACGGGAAATCCGACCATTGGATTTTCCCGAAACCTCAACCGTCGGGTTTGCCTTGGAATAATCTTTCCAACGGCATCAACCTTGTAAAAATCCAACGGTTGGATTGTCTGGAATGTTTAATTCAAATCTGAAGAAAAACAGCGCCAGAAACGATTATATTTATTTATATATATAAATAGAATTATATTTAATCGAATAACGACGCTGCAGTTCGTATTTTGAAATCGAAAATTCAAACGATTGTACCGGGAGATCCGACCGTCGGATTTTTCCCGAAACTGGAACCGTTGGGTTCGTTTTGAAAAGACCTTTCTAATGATGTAAATTTTGTGAAGATCCAACGGTTAGATTTTCAGATATGTGTAAATCAAATCTGAAGAAAAACAGCGCCACGGCCGCCTTATGGCCCGAAGCGTCGTTTTGAATAAAATAGCTATTTTAAAATAAATAAAAATAGCGATAAATAGTTATAAAATATCATAAGCGATATGGAATGGAAATAAACTGAATTTGCTTGATTTATGTGATGTTTGATGGTTGAATGTGTTTGGTGTGAAAATTACATTAAAGGACAAAACCAGTGTTGTCAAATAATTTAACCATTGAAATAAATCGATTTGAAATTCTAAATATACGTGAATTATTTGGAAAGGCCGAGTTAATTCTCATTTCGAATAATCGACCGACGATTGAAATTCGAAGATGAAGACGATGGTCGAAGACCGGAGATCTTCACCTCGTTTGGATGGTAACCGAGGTCCTGATTGGGAGGCATCCCGAAATATGGATAATGAGTGGTGATCGTTCAGACGTACGTGTTGATCGAAGGGTTTGCGAGGTATTTAGTGCCTCCGGTTTCGTTCAGACCCAGAACGGACTTGTAAATGGACTGTGTGTCTGACATAGGATTTATTCTGTGTGGCATGCTAAGATGCAGTGATCAGGGCTTCTGTTGAAAAGCAAAGTCTTGTGGTGATGATCAAAGCACCGCCTGTGTGGCGTAGCTTTGTGTATAACGTGAATTCGCGAGCCTCACACCCCGGTATGAACCTAAAACGGGAGAAGGACCTCAGGGAGGGCATGCGTTTCTTCCTAGCTAGGGTGGTGTCAGTGACCTACCAGCCCTGACATTTATATACTTTTCACCTATGTGGTTGTTGCTGTTGCGCTGCGCCTCGGTTTGATCGGACGATCCAGGTCCGATGGAGTCATTCGTTGGCTCGTTTACGCCCCAAAGGGCGGGGAAACGTATTGTTCAGGCATAATAATCCACATCGGTGGACCGGCCCTGACGATCCAAGGGGCAGTTGCGGCTGTTCCTGAGGCTCGGGCTAGGCAGTCTCGAATTCGGTAAGGACTATCTTTTGCCTTGGTTCATGACGGAAATCCAATTTCCAAATACGACATCGTGCGGTTTTGATTGTATATATATATGGCGACATGATATATGGTACCCATGCCGTCTATGATTGATAGTTATGATTTGAAAGTGTTTTCAAAACATATAGACACTAGCAATAATATCAATTGCCTTTGTTTTATTCGTATCAATCATATTTTGGCCGTTATAAGGTAAAAACTCTATCCTCCGGTTTGCGTTGCATTGTGTGATGGGAACTGAGTCTTATAACGGCTTCATTTTTATAAAAAGCATAGCGATGTTTAAAAGAAAGATTTGTTTTAAAGCACTGGCAATCCAATGGAGTAAACCCGTTCCACGAAAGTGGCGTGGTCCTGTGATTAGCCAATTATATATGTGTTGAGTGGATTTCTCATACCAGTCCCATGACTGACTCGTAGTTTGTTTCACTCTCAAACTCGGGTGCCCTTTTTCTACACGGGCAGCCTTGTATTCAGGTTAGCTGGTTCTTCTTTCTGGATAGCTGGAGCTGAAGATGGATTCTATCATTTATTTCTTTTTATGCTGTTCAGCTCCTATTGTACATATTTTGTTTATTTCCGCTGTAGACATTTATGTATAGCTGAACTGTATTTGTACTAAGTAAGATCCTGTATACTGTGTAACTCTGATGATTACTTTTATCCAGTATATTTTGTTGTTCATTCTGGTGTATTTATTTAATTCTTTTCTGCTATTATAAGTTTCTGTGTTATATTCCAAAAGATAACCTTGTTTCCGTGAGAACGGGAAATCGGGTCGTCTCAGGCCAATTTCAACCGATCGACTGTTTTCACTTCTATCTAAAAACGGTCGAATGGTGAAAAGTAAGTGGTCAACTATTTTCACTTCTGTCTAAAAACGGTCGAATGGTGAAAAATGGGTGGTCGACTTGCTTTACAGCTTTAAACTTTAAATCTTCCAAGCTTCATAACTTCTTCATACGATGTCCATTTTACGCAAACTCGGACTCTGTCTCACGAAGAATTCCGAGATGAACTCAATGGCATAACCCGTTTCACTTAATTCTTCTTCTAAAAATTAACTAATTTTAAAATTTTCAGTTTTAATATTTTATAAAATTACGGGGTGTTACATTCTCCCTTACTTAAAGGATTTCGTCCCCGAAATCTCCAAGTTAAGAAGAATGTATGTCCTACTATCCATCATCCATCTACTCATCCATCAATCACAGGCATCCATTGTCGTTAAAAGATTTCTAATGCTTTCATAAACATATGCAAAGTGTGTGTATATGTCCTTATCTTAGGCAGTCTACTGATTTAGTTCACCTCCTTAATGCAAATCATGATAGTGCCATGCATCCATTATGTTTGGAAAAGAATCCTAATGATACATATCATTTCTATATGAGTGCACAACCCTTCATCAAATTAAACATCCATATAATAACACATTCAATATATATCCATTAATTTATATATACACACACATCCATATGCAATGTGAAAGTGATTGAGCCGATCTAGTGCCTAATGTGTGTGTAATTGAATCCACGAGCAACCACTAGCAAACACTTACATCCACTTGCATCCACCAAACATAACATGTCCCAAACACATGTTTACAACCATAGGATTTTCTACCTAAAGATCGAAGATATAATCGAGAGGATACAATAAACGATAGAACAAGTATAAACAAAGTGGTAGAAAAAGGAGAAGTTAAGAAAATACCCTCAAAAAGGAAAGGGTACGACGCACGTATCTTATCTTTTGTTTCCCAAGTCGCGTCTCCTTGATCATCTCCCCATTGGACTTTAACCAACTTGACCACTCGGTTGCGTAACTTCTTGACCTCCGATCCGAGGATGCATGTAGGAACTCGCGTAATCATGGCATCTCGCTCTACTTCCACTTCCCTAAGCATGCTCGGCTCCACTACTTCAGCGGTATCATGTAAACACTTCTGCAAATACGACACGTGGAACACGTCATGAACATTACTAAGCTTCTCAGGCAACTTTACTCTATTGGCCATCAGCCTGATTCTTTCTGTAATGTGGAATGGCCCTACGAACCTTGGTGCTAATTTACCTACAGATCCAAAGCGAACTACGTTCCTTAATGGTGGCACTTTAATAAAAACTGTGTCCCTAACTTCGAACTCAAGATCGGTTCGTCTCTTATCAGCGTATGACTTTTGTCGGTCTTGTTCCGTCTTCATGCGTCTTCAAATCAGGTCTATCTTCTCCGAGGTTTCCCTAACCATCTCGAGCCCAAGAAAAATATTATCCGTAGATTCCCACCAACAAGTCGGTGATTGACAAGGTCGTCCATATAGAGCTTCAAAAGGTGTCATGCCAATACTAGTCTAATAGCTGTTGTTGTAGGCGAACTCTACTAATGGAAGGTGTTCCTCCCATGTCCCTCCAAAGTCCAATATGCAAAACCTCAAAAGATCTTCTAGAATCCTATTCACTCTTTCTGTTTGGCCGTCCATCTGAGGGTGATAAGCGGTGCTCAAACACAATTGCATTCCTACCGCCTCTTGCAAGCTCTTCCAAAACTCACTAGTGAAAATCGGATCTCGGTCGCTTAAGATACTAGAAGGTATGCTGCGTAGACGAACTATCTCTTGGAGATAAACAGATGCTAACCATGCCGCTATTCTTTTACTCTTAACGGGAATGAAATGGGCACTCTTGGTAAGTCTATCTACTACTACTCAGATCCCCACATTACCCTTCCTTGACCTCGGAAACCCGTCAGCGAAATCCATGGAAACACTCTCTTATTTCCACAGCGGAACTTCTAAATGGTGAAACAAACCACCGGGCTTCTTTTGCTCATCCTTAACTTGCTGGCACATTAAGCATCTAGAAATGAACTCAGCCACATCCTTCTTCATTCCGGCCCAAAAGAAAATTCGCTTCGTGTCCCAATAAATCTTGTCACCATCGGGATGTATGGTCATCTTAGAACGATGTGCGTCTTCAAGGATCGTCCTCCTCAAGCTTTCGTCTCGTGATACACAAAGTCTCCCATCCCTACGCAACCAACCTTTTTCATCTATAGTATACCTACTAAGATGGCTCGAAGACTCCCCATTTATGAGCTTGTCTACTATCTCTATTAGCTGTGGGTCATCTCGCCATGCCGCTCCTATCTGTCCCAAAAGCGTAGGTCGCACCTCTAACGATGCCAATAATCTGGGTACATAATCGATAGAGGGTCTAAAGTTAAAGGTAGATAAGTACTCTAAACTCTGTCGCTTGACAAAAAAAGGACTCAAGTCAACCTCTTTCTACTCAAAGCGTCAGCTACAATGTTACCCTTGCCAGGGGTATATGCAATCTCAAAATCGTAGAATGCAAGAACTCCATCCACCTCTGTTGCCTTAAGTTTAGATCTTTATGAGAGAACAAGCATTTTAGTGACTTATGGTCTGTATACAACTCAAACCTCTCTCCAAACAAATAGTGACGCCAAGACTTAAGCGCAAAAATTACGGCAGCAAACTCTAAGTCGTGGCAGGGTAATTCTTCTCATGAAACTTTAACTGCCTTCCACCGTAGCATATTACCCTTCCCTTTTGCATCAAAACTGCGCCAAGCCCTATCCCGCAAGCATCGGTATAAATGGTGAATGGTTTACTCCCATTCGGCAAAACTAAATCTGGAGCTATTGTCAATGCCCTATTCAATCATTGAAAAACATCATCACAGTCAACATCCCAAGAAAATGTCAAGTTCTTCTTCGTCAACCGTGTAAGTGGGGCTGATATCTTTGCAAAGTCCTTAATGAACTTCTTATAATAGCCCGCCAACCCTAGAAAACATCTTACTTTCGTTGCATTTATAGGAACCTTCCAATCTTGGATTTCTACCACCTTCGCAGGATCCACTGCTATCCCCTCCTTAGGGACCACGTGTCCTAAGAACCCCACTTCCTCCAAAAATGACATTTGGAGAACTTGGCTTTAAGTTGATGTGCTTGAAGGGTCTCTAAGACTTCCCTAAGATGTAAGGCATGTTCTTCCTCATTTCTAGAGAATATCAAGATATCATCCACAAAGACTATTACGAACTTGTTTAGAAACTACCTAGACACCCTACTCAACAAGTCTATAAAATATGTGGGTGCATTCGTCAAACCAAAAGGCATGACGAGCCACTCGAAGAAACCATTGGGAGTCCTAAAAGCAGTCTTATCTATACTATCCTCAACTACCCTCAGCTGATGAAATCCTGTAGCTAAGTCCAACTGCTAGAAAACTGAGGCACCAACCAACTGATCAAACAAATCATTTATCCTCGGCAATGGGTGTCCATTTTTCTTCGTGAGTTTATTTAGCTCCCTATAGTCCATGCATAATTTAACCGAACCGCCCACTTTCGTAGCAAAAACAACTGGAGCACCCCATTCCGAAATACTTATTCTTATGAACCCTTTCTCAAGTAGCTCCCCTACTTGTTTACTGAGTTCCTTCCTCTCTCTCGGAGCCATGTGGTGCACTAGCAATGTAACTGGCTTTGCATTATCTACTAACTATATACGGAAGTCTATCTCGCGCCTCGGGGGGTAAACCCTAAACCTCATCAAAGGCGTCATCATACTCATGGACTACTCGAACAGATTGCAAATAATTGATGGATGTGTCAAGTCATTCTCGGTAGCTTAGCATCACTAAACCCCTAGGGTCACAAGAAATATCAAGGGTCCTTCCACAACGATTCAACAATCTAACTACCCTCCTTTCATAGTTGAGGATGCCACCATACTGGCTAGCCAATCCATTCCTAGAATCAAGCCATAGCCCATGAAACCAAGAACGTAGGCGTTGCATACAAACTTAATGCCCAAGATAGACACTCTCAAATCCCGACAAATCATAGATAAATAAGCCGAACCACCAATAGGATTTGAGACTACAATGGGATCCATAACTAAACTAGTATTTAGGTGCAGTGTTTCAATTAACGAAGCAGATATAAACGAATGTGAAGTTCTAGAATCAAACAATGTTCAAATAGGATGATCAAAAAGGAAAATCAAACTTTCGACAGAAATGTTTCTACCTCCTTCTTACCCCGCTGCCATGAGAGCATGAACCTGCTCTCCAGAAGTAGATCCTGCCCTCTGCCTTTACCCTTGTCCTTGCCTCCTTGGGAAATTTTAAATCATATTTCCTGCCTTACCGCAATGGTAATAGCCAGGCTTCTTCTTCTTTCCACAGTCTTTCTTTAAGTGTCCAGGTATTCCACAGTTATGACACTTCCATTTCTCTTGGCCCTTGTTATCCTTACTGCCTTTCTTTTGTTGTTGTTGTGCCTTCTTTGGATCCACTTTCTTATCCTGTGTCCTATCCATTTTAGCACCTTTCTCCTCCTCATTCATCAACGTCATATAAACAAGTTACTCGAAAGTAGCCCCCATAGGAATATGGGACATAGCCAACCCATGAAACGGTTCGTTCAAGCCCTTAACAAATCTCAAGGCTTTCTTATGCGGCGTGTTCACCAACTCTAGACCAAATCTCGCCAACTGATTAAACTTGTTAACATACTCCTTAACAGACAAGTTTCCTTGCTTCAAAGCCAAGAACCTCTCTGTGTATAAACTTTCTTCTGCTTATGAAAGAAATTTCAACTCGAACCTCTGTCTGAAATCCATACATGTCTCCGCTGCACGTTCTCCATTCGTGACCTCCCACCAAAATGATGCTTCATCCTTCATTAACCAAACAGCTAGTTGAACCTTCCTTCCATCATCTACCTCAAAGATACCAAACAAGTCCTCCACTTCGTTGAGCCAATTTCTAGCCTCGACAAACGTCTCAGTCCCATGAAATGGTTTTCTGCCCATCGCACGAAAATCCTTACATATCTTAGAAAAAGCATATACACGGGGAGGAAGAGGTGGAACAACGGCTGCAGATGGGGGAAGATGAACGTTTGCTGGGCCTGCGGCAGTAGCCCTAGCCTCCAGATACCTTATGAACCAGCCTGGTATCTGTACGCCCTAGGGTATTACGGGTTCCCCAGACATGATGAAAAGAAAAAGGAAGAGATTCAAAACAAAGAATCGAAAGAAAGATATATGGCTTTTGGGGATTAGGTTTTTCATAATAAACTTTCTCTTGAAAATACCTTCTTTAAAACATGTTTTTGAAAATACTTCTTTTTAAAAATGCTTTTGAAAGTGGTTTTCAAAATCTATTATCAGTTCTAATAACCTTCAGCTCTGATACCACGTGTGACACTCTATGTCCATCAATGTCACTCACTAAGGGAATTAATTAACTTTCATGGAGCGTTATAAGAGTATAGAACAGAACATCACAAGACAGATATATAAAATGGTACTTAAAAATTCAAAATTTATTCATTGCAGCAGAAAAGCAAAACATGTCTGGTTACAACATCAAAACCACATACTAAAGCCCAGTACACAAATATCCATCTTGAACAAAATTATTATCAGAGTATATAAAAGAAAACCGTAATCCCATTCCAAAATGCCATATGAAAGGGAAACAAAGCTGAGCATTACTTTCAGCACTTCCAAGCACTTCTAGTAGAGAGAGAGAAATCCAAATCAAGCCTCGCTAGTCCTACCTAGAAAACACCGTGGGAGGGGGGAAGGAAAGAAAAGAGGCAAAACAAAAAGGGTCAGACATAAAGTCTGGCGAGTCCAGTGACTTTTACAATATAATTAGTAAAGTAACAGGATAAGAACATAAACTGAATATAAGAAATGACTGTAACATAAGCAAGTATAACAAGGTAAACAAGATGAACAAGGTATAACAACGATTGCGCTTCTAACCACTATAAGATATTTCCTGCACCGCACCAATACTAGTCTAATACTAAAGGGTGATCCCTCCCTACTAATCATAGTAATGGTAGCTTCATGTACTCCTAGCTGCTCTCATAGGTGCCCACTTGCTCCTACCCCCACTAGTTGTACCCACTACCCTCCCCATTCGATCGGCTCCCTAATTTATAGATACACGTGCTGGCCCACAGTAAGGTGTATCACTCCCTAAAGTGGCAACCCGATACTACTAACATGCACGACTTATACCTACATGATGCAACAATGTCATACCAACCAGCCCGAACCCACACACGCACATGACTCAGTTAGACTTGCGTTGTCATCGCTCTTTACTCTTTTGACCACTTAAAATCAACCCCAGTAAGCGTATCCCGTCCTCGACCTAGTTCGAGCTCATATAGATACTAAAAATTGGTTACTGGTTGAAAAGGGTCCCCACACTTGACACAAGCTTCCCTCCTACGCTTGGTCCCCCTTAGGATTTCCCACTTAACCCCCTTATTATTATTCCCCTGTTTTCCCACATGTCTCATCTTTGTTAAGTGCTTTAATTATGTTTCGCGTGTCACCTATGTCACTAACTTAACCGTTTTATTATATCCATGTCTTACCACATGTCTTATCTTGGTTAAGTGTTCATTAATTCATTATATCCGTAATTGTGCAAGACCTCCCACATTAGATTACTGTTTGCGGTTGCTGGATATACCGGGTAATTCCGGGCAGACTTTTACCACCATCCGAATCCATCCTTGTGTCTTAGCACTATTACGCTTCTTGTTTCTTCCTTCAACCTCTCACATTAGATTGTCGTTTTGCGGTTGCTGGATACGCTGGGCGGTTCCGGGCAGACTTCTACTGCAATCTGAATCTAACCTCGTGTCTTAGGCATTCATTATCTCTTCTTTTATTTGAAGCCCAATTTCAATTTCTAAATTATAGCATATATTCCAATTATCCATTATTTCTAATTAAAGTAATGTTTATAATTCTAATCCAAGTTATGTCTATAATTCCATATGTACAAGTTGTACCAAATTATGCCCAAACCGATTTCATAATTATTAACAGTTCTATGCCAATTACTTTATTTTACATATTTCCCAAACCTTTCCCAATCGATCAAACATTTTTCGTTTGCAAATCTCAACTTAAGCTTGAAGTTATCCTAGTTTCAAAAATAAAATGGAAGAGAGGTAGGGAGGAGAATCAAAACATCAAGACTGGCATAAACATAAGAACAGGCATATGAAATGTAAACAGGCATATAATGATAAAATGGATCATAAAGGCATATGACATATTTATGGGTATGAAACTGAAAGATAATGATTTACAAACTTGATAAGATTCATCTTACATATAGGCATGTTCATTAAATCCAATTTACAATCCTATCACAGTTACTTCTTAATTTATTTATATGTGAAAGTAACATAAACTCACAGCGACAGGATTCTTAGAAAAGAGAATTAGTCGTTGTTGTAACAAATCTGATCTTGAATAATCTCTACTTTGATTGTTGAAGAAGAAAAGCTAAAATTAATTGGAGTTGGAGCAGCAGCATGGAGGCGCCATGGATTAGGGTTGAAGAGATTAGGGTTAGGTTTATGTGTTTATTTACAAATGTATTAGGTGAATCAGGACCTTTAGATTTCATTAGGAACCATCTGAACCACTCAAATTAGAAAAAAAACGTCATTAGGAAACTGCCTGGAATCGACTAGTCGACTGGCTAAATTCAACCGGTCGACTGTTTTCACTTGTGTCTAAAAACAGTCGAATGGTGAAAAATGGGCAGTTGACTACTTTCACTTCTGTCTAAAAACGGTCGAATGGTGAAAAATGGATGGTCGACTTGTTTTACAGCTTTAAACCTTAAATCTTCTGAGATTCATAATTTCTTCATACGGTGTCTGTTTTATGCAAACTCGGACTCTATCTCAAGCAGAATTCCGAGACAAACGCAATGGCACAACCCGTTTCACTTAACTCTTCTTCTAAATGTTAAGTATTCTTAAATTTGTCAATTTTAATACTTTAAAATTATGGGGTGTTACATATATCTTATTTTAAATGAAAATTTTATTTGAATACTATTTTTAATATTAATATGTATACATATCAAAGCTATCTCATTTAAGGATTTATTGGATGAAGTAATGAATACTTATAATTAAACTTATTCAAATAAATAAAAATAAAAATTACATGATTAATTAAAAATATATTGATGTAAATATATAAATTATGTGATATTGAGGTGAGTTTTGTAAGCAACTGTAGAAGTTTCAAAATGTAGGCACTTAAATAAAATCACCATTTTAAAATATAATGTATTAATGTATCGATATAGATTAATCATAAATTAAATTTATAATTATTTATCACGTATATAATTATGTTATATCATTAATTTATTTGTATATCCAAATGAATTCTATATCCTTCGTTGTTAATATGAATATTATGTAAATATTTAATTTTTCATGTTATATGATTTATTAGGCATATCAACAACTAATAGCTTACTAAAATTTCATTATGGTTCTAAGATTCTTGATTAACTCTAATATAATAAGTCAAATATACAATATCAAAAGGGAACTGGGATGGTTCGATAAAAGGTAGTAGGAATATAAAAAATAAAGTTTTTGCAACTAAAAAAATCATATATTTGTACTTCATGCCAAATTTATTAATACATTTTATGATTTTATTTTGCTAAAATTAAATTTGTATTTAATATCACGTTTCTGTATACAATCTTTTTTGCAAAAGTGCAATATTTTTTTTGCAAAAACGAAAAGATTTTCTGTTTTTACTACAATTATTTAGGTTGGATGGACTTAAAAGTATTAGTGTATTTTAAACTTTTTTTGAGAAAGAACATATCTATGTTTCTTAAAGAGTGTATATTACAAAAGTTTCTTATTAATGTTATATTATATATGCCTTGTGACTTATGTATTTTAGTTTAATGAAAACACAATTTCACCATATTTTATATATATATATGGGCATGATGTATATTATTGAAATTTTCTTATTATCATTAGTGATTGAACTAGAATATTGCTCAATTACATTTATCTTATTATTTGAACTTAAGATTGCATGATTAATTTAAACATGTAGACAGAAACGTAAAACAAAGAAGAAAATGAGGTGGCTTTTGTAAATAATTATGGTAATTTTAAATATATGTATTTTAAGTCAAATGTAGAGTTTTATAATGCAATCCATGATAAGTACATTTTAAATATAGGTATTTTGAGTTAAACAATAAGAGAATAAAAAATCTAAACTTGTTGTTGTTGTTCTATGAGATTTACATATCGTAATTGAATAAAAAAATTATCATTTTTATTAGGACAATAGTCGTATAAAAATTGAATTATGGTTCTTAAAAATCTATTAAAAGATATTAATAAATACTAGTCAACTAAATTCATTTATACAGTTTAATTTTATTTATTATGTGATTAATATAAATATATGAGCCTAAATATAAAAGTTAGAGGTTAATTGATGAATCATTTGTAAATAACGATACAAGTTTTAAATCTATATATCATACTATAAAATAATGAGAGCTTCTATTAAATAATCTAACTGATAAATTATAATATTCAAATATTAAATATCAAGAGAGAATTAAGAAGAAAGGTGATAACTCCTAGAATCAAGTTGAGAGCATGAAATTCTTTTGCTTTACTATTATTTAGTAGACATATAGATTAGTAGTTTATATGAATGTAACAAACCGCATTTTACATATTGGGAGATTATAAAATATTTTTATTTTATTCCTTGAGGGTTGGATAATTCTCATCTTTTAATATGTTGCTTATTGGGATGTGAGACATGTCAATAATTTTTACCAAGTTTTTATGTGACCATTTTGCTTCTGTTAGTCTTGCACAGGGGATAACTTTTGACACAGTGCAAATCAGAGGGTGAGACCTGTGCCATTAGAGATGAATTGATGTTTTCCTTTCCGTAGAGTGGTTACATTAAGGATTTGACTCAGCAGTTTGGGAGAAATCGCTGTTTTAATGTCTTTCAGTTGGCTGTCCATGTTTTGGGAACATAATGGGTTGATTTAGGGGAGGCCCATTAGTGGGCTGGTGGAAATTTTAAATAGGGGGTAAGGATATGGGAAATGGTTTTAGATTTCCATTCTCTCATTTGGTGTCTTGTACTCCTCCTTCCTCTAACACCTTTCCACCATTAAAAATCCAAATCCAAGGAGGGAAATTGAAGACCTACACCACTGGAGGATAGATCTATGTCAATTGAAGAAAGGATTCATCGGATCAAGTTGTTTGGTGCGAGGTGCTTGCTGTCCGGATTCCTATTTCATGGATTTTTGCTTGTTTGGGAGAATCAACGAGTGGTTTTAATCTCTCACATAGATTCAATGAGGTGTATGGGTAGTTGATCATGTTTTTCATTAATCAAGTGTTTTTTCCATAGATCTATGCATTGGTAAGTCCATTTTCATATGTATCACCCTATAATCTGATTTACCAAGTTTAGACAAATAATTTCTTTGATATTTCATGTGAATGTGCCAGTTAGATCCATGATCTTGTTCATATGTACACTTATGGTGATTTTGGTGAATTTTACATTATTATTGATGGAATTGACACATTGGTGTTATTATTTATTTCATATCATGCTTGTGGTCATATTGGATGAATCAGATGAGTTGGTTTCGTCAAATGTGTTGATTTGGCGAAGTTTTGGTCGAAATTGGGTTTGCATTGAAGGATGCAGGTTTTGGGTCGAGCAAGGCCTGGTCGGTCATGGTGGGTCGATCAAAAAATGGGGAGGTTTCCTTGGAGGAAAAGAAATGGATTGGGTCGGTCAAGCTTCGTAATGGGTCGGCCGAGCAAGCGAGTGAGTATGAGGTTGGGCATTTTAGGGTCGAGCACTTCAGGGTCGGTCCTCCATGAAGCAATTGGGTCGGTCGTGCAGGGTTGAGAGGGTCGGTCATCATGCCTAGAATGGTGGAAAAGTGGGTTGGTCGACCCCCACGTTGAAGGTGGGTCGGTCGAACAAGTTGGTGGATCCGGTCTGGATGTGTCAGATCGAGCAGTATCTGGGATCGGGCAAACCAAGTACAAGGCTAGGTTGGTTGGTCCCGTGAGGGTTCAGGGTCGATCGGTTGGGAAATGGAAGGGGTTGTTAACAGTGCTTTTAAATGCTAAGGTGAATGGCCAAAGTGCTGTGGATTATTTCCTTTAGCAAATTGATGTGATGCTATGGATTGTTTTGAACCTTATGATTGATGGTTTCTTTGGTTCGAAAGTGGTGATAACTTAAAAGTGAATTCCATGGAGGAATGACGAAGTGAGGTGAATTGTTCGTCGGATGTGACGAATGTGGAAACGACTCAAGGATGTATTGAGTTCATGTGAAGTAATTGCTCTAAAGTGTTCTGAGCTAATAAATAGTCGTAATTGATAACGACTAAAGGTGTGAAGGCCGAGGAATTGTCATTTTCGTAGGTTCTAGCAGACTCAAAGCAGGGGTACAATTGAAGGCCAATTGTAGGTCGAGTGCCCTGTGCGTCGTGTATGGCATAGACACGTGTTGTGTATAGCGTGTAGTGCTTTGCTAGAGCCGGGGCATCGTGTGTTGTGATGGTCTGCCCAGCACCATCAGACATTTCCCCGAAATTCGCTGTGCTAATGTCCAACTAGGATGGTCATCAAAGGAAAGGAATTGAAACGATGAATCATCAAGAACCTACAGTATATTTCACAGCACATGGAATAAAATATAATAATAACATAATTTGACAAACAATAGGGGAGATAGTGCATAAAATGAAAACTAAACCATCATAGCAGCGGAATCAAAAATACAGCCTATGATCCAAACCATCATTATTACAACTTCAAAATAATGTCTCTAAAGAAAAATAGAAAAGGTACACTACTAATGCCCAAAGCAGTGACCAACAACAACACAAGGAGAATATATGTATATAGTACGTGGAAGCCTCCTGCTCTTCTCTGGACAGCTACTCGTGCATAACCACCTAACCTTTCCCTAGTCTGCTCGTTTAGGAGCACCCAAAGGATATGTGGAGACATAAAACTCTGTGTTAGACAAAAGTCTGGTATGAGTGATAACAGTAAAAAAAGCAATAACAGGCATAAATGATCATACCTGAACCTGGACCTGCAACCAAAGAGTTAGCACAACAAGATGTACAGTACTCTAAGGTAGCACTAACATAAAGTGTAAGGTGGAAGTGTGCATGTCATGGTGATGGAAAATATCAACATAGTAATCAACTTCATATCTCTCACTCAGTGCGTAAAGCATATAATATCCACTACTTTGATCACCATATTCTTTGCTACGACCACTTGCCCTTGGGAGTCTTAAAGCCCTCATTGCGCTGATCCATAGCCACTAATTCTTTGCTACGATCACTTTTCCCTTGGAAGCCCTAATGGTCCCATTGCACTGATCCATAGCCATGCTACGATCACTTTGCCCTTGGGAGTCTTAATGACCCAATTGCGCTGATCCATAGCCACTAGTACTTCTCCCCGTGGTGAACCAAAGCTATAGATATCGATAACCCCTTTGCACATGTCCCGCAGCAAAGCCCAACTCTTGAAGTTAACTCATTGGTTCCCATCTGGATCCTGAGTAATAACTTCCCATTTGGACTTCCTTTGCATCTCGGGTTTTGGTTGGATTGGAGTTGATCTTCAGAAGAGTCGTCGCGTAGTAGTAGCTTTAAATCCGGTTCGGTTCGGCCTCCATACATGGTTCGGTTCGATGCTCATTAGTTCGGTTCGATCCTCCTTTCCTTGCTCACATTTCCGTTCGGTTCGGCCATCCCTATCCGGTTCGGTTCGGTGCTTGCAATCCTGATTCGGTTCGTGCTCCCCTCCGATCCTGAGGCGATTCGGTTTGTGCTCCCCTCCGATCTAATCCCGCTTCCCCAGCTAACCCGATCTAACTCCAACCCCCCTTAAATGGCCTTCCTTTTCACCATGCTTTCTCTTGCTCCAAGCCTCGGTTTGGTCCTCTACCTCTGATCCGATCCGAAACCCTGCAATTTTCCAACAAGCTGTTTTTCGTTCATTCTCGCCATACGACGGCGTTTTCAACCATTATAACTTTCCTATGCAATCGTGAAACATACCAAACAGCAATAACAACAAATGGGTTCAATCAAAAACATCAATCACATGAGTTATTTTGGATCAAACATACCCAAAAAACATGATTTTCCCCTTAATCCCCTTAATCATGTTTAACTATAGGATTAGCAAACTTAATCCAAATTAACTAAAATTTATATCAGTAATATAAAATAATATTTTACAATTTGTATATATTTTTCCATATTTTACTAAGTTGTAATTTCGCTAATTATCACTAATCACCCCTAATTAGCCGTAATTGGTGAATAAAAGTGCAAATCACTCACCTTAGCCACAAATAAATTTCAGATCTGAAACTCCAACTGATTTGGGTCGAATTCCTATGTGTTCCAGCAGCCCTGTCTCGATTTTGATGCTAATCTGCCTTAATTTGATGGTTTTACTTAATTTGTGATTGGGAAGTGATTAGGGATGAATTTAGAAGGTGGAGGCCATTACTAGGGTTAGAAGAAGGTAAGTGGCAGCTCGAAAAATGAAAATGAATCATCCTCTAACTCTTTTCAACCCTCCCATAACCCTAATCCCGAAATGGGTTATGAGCCTAGCCACTAATCACCTAATTAAGCCAGGTTAGGCTGTTTTTCCATCTCCAAACCTTATTTCAGCCATATCTCCAAAACGATAAGTCCGTTTGATTAGTTGACCACTCTACGGAAAGGTAAACCATCATCCATACCCAATGGAAGTGGTTTCAGGTCAAAACTCCTTACTGATCAAAAGTTATAGCCAAACATGATTCCCCAGGGGCAAAACGGTCATTTAAAATTTGACAAAAATCATGAACATGGGAAATGACCATACGCCTTCGTATGTAAATGAAATAAATATACTACGATCTTCTGATGCGTAGAATGCGGGTTGTTACACTCTCCTTACAAACAATCAAACATACATACATAATAACACAATAAACCTATCCTAGCATGTAGTTTATTAACAAGGGAATAACTACCTCGCGATTAAAACCTTACCAAGCAAAGAGTTTTGGATATGAATTCCTTATGCCTTCCTCGGTTTCCCAAGTATAGTCATTCTCATTATCGCCCCACTGGACCTGGACCAGTTCCACCCTCTTTCTTCGAATTTGTTTCATATTTTGTCCGATAATACGAATCATCCTGCAGCTCCCAACTGCCTCGGATTCTACCTCGATATCATCCAACTGATCAGGTGAAATAGTCATATCAGAACCATGCACGAACTTCCTTAACTGAGAAACATGAAATACGTTGTGAACTCCCGCCACCTTGTCAGGCAATCCAACTTTATACGCTAAATTCCCAACTTGGTCGAGGATTGGAAATGGACCAACAAATCTTGGTGCTAATTTACCTCTCCTGCCAAATCAAATTACATTCTTCAATGGAGAAATCTTGACGAATACCAAATCGCCAACGGAGAATTTCAGATCTCTTCGCCTTTTACCAGCATAACTCTTCTGCCTACCTTGGGCAGCCTTCATTCGCTATTGAATAAACTTGATTTTATTTGATGTCTCTCATATTACATCTGGCCCAAGCACAAACTTCTTACCGGTTTCTAACCAACATGATGGAGAGTTGTACGGTCTTACATACAAAGCTTCAAATGCAGCCATACCAATACTGGATTGATAACTATTATTATATGCGAACTCGACCAGATGCAAATGGTCATCCCATGATCCACCAAAATCCAATATACAAGCCCTGAAGAGATCCTCTAATACACGATTCACCCTTTCTGTTTAACTATCGGTTTGAGGATGGTATGCGGTTCTGAGATATAATTCTTACCCCAAAGCCTCTTGTAAGCTCTTCCAAACCCCACTAGAAAATGATGGATCTCGGTCACTCACAATACATTTAGGTACTCCATGAAATCTTACTACCCACGTCATATACGGTTCTGCTAAATTAGTTGCCATTCTATTCGACTTGATCGGTATAAATCTTGCACTTTTAGTCAGTCGATCCACTATCACCCAAATACTACCATGACCTGATCTAGTCCTTAGTAAACCATCAATGAAATCCATTGAGACTTGTTCCCATTTCCATTCGGGAACTTCTAGCGGTTGTAACAAACCACTAGGCTTCTTTTGCCCGGCTTTAACTAACTGACGATTCATGCACTTGGTTATAAACTTCCCAATGTCTCTCTTTATCCCTTCCCAATAGTAGGTCTGCTTCATGTCTCGATACATCTTGTTACCACCGGGATGTATAGTCAGTTTCGAGTGATGACTCTCTCTGAGCACTTCATCTCTTAACCCATTTACATTGGGTACAACCAAGCTCTCATTCTTTCGAAGCCATCCTTCTCGATCAAGACCATACTTGTTCATTCTCTCGCCGTTGATACCCATCCCCACCTTGGAGATGATTTCCAATAGATTAGGATTGCCCCTTTGACTGGAACCAATCCTCTTAATCAAAGTCAGTCTGATCGTCAAACTTGTTAACATCTCTAGATCCAATTCGCACTGAGGTCTAAAATCATATCCCGCAATA
Organism: Allium sativum; assembly: GCA_030737875.1. NCBI lineage: Eukaryota > Viridiplantae > Streptophyta > Magnoliopsida > Asparagales > Amaryllidaceae > Allium > Allium sativum. The sequence goes on along the minus strand of CM060922.1, from coordinate 928,795,435 downwards.
TGCTCCAGTTGCTTCTATTCTAGAAACATAGCTCCCAAAATGGCATGCCTCCTACTCAATGCACCGGCCACTGCATTGCCTTTCCCGGGTGTATATCCGATATTGAAATCATATGATGCCAAGAACTCCAACTATCTTTGTTGAAGAAGATTTAAGTCCTTTTGAGAGAAAAGGTACTTTAATGACTTATGATCGATAAACAACACGAATCTTTCTCCCAAGAGATAATGTCTCCGTGTCTTTAACGCAAACACGATCGCGGCCAATTCCAAATCGTGGGTAGGATATATTTTCTCTTGTGGTTTCAGTTGTCGACTAGCATAAGCTACAACCCTACCTTCTTGCATCAGTACATCACCTAGACCGGTACCACGGGCATCCATGTATACCATCATCTCTTCATTACCTTTAGGAATAACTAACACTGGTGCGCATGTTAGCTTTTCCTTTAGGCACTTAAATGCATTCTCACACCTTTCGTCCCAACGAAAACTTGATTCTTCTTGGTCAACTGAGTTAACGGTGCTGCTATCTTGGAGAAGTCTTGGATAAACTTACGATAATATCCAGCTTACCCCAAGAAACTCCTCACATCCGTTGCATTCTTGGGCGTCGACCAATCTTGCACCATAGCCACCTTCGGTGGATCCATGGCAATGCCATTCTTTGAAGCGACATGGCCCAAGAATCTCACTTCTCTCCTCTAGAAGTGACACTTAGAAAATTTCACTTTCAATTGGTGTTTCCTTAACACCTCCATCACTGTCTTCAAATGTTCCTTGTGTACTTCCTCCGTTCTCGAATAAACTAAGAAATCGTCCACGAACACAAGAACAAACTTTCTCAATTGATCCATGAATACCCTATTCATAAGGTCCACAAAATATGCTGGTGCATTAGTCAAGCCGAATGGCATGACCAACCACTCATAAAATCCAGACGGCATCTGAAATGTCGTTTTAGGTATACTCTCAGCTGCTACTCGGAGCTGATGAAAACCTGCCGCGAGATCTAATTGGGTGAACACTCTCGCTCCATTCAACTGATCAAACAAACCGTCTATTCGCGGAAGAGGATAATTATTCTTCCTCGTCACCTTATTCAATTTGTGGTAGTCTATGCACAATCGAAGGGAATCACCGTCCTTGGTAGAAAATACAACTGGTGCTCCCTACTCAGAAACACTTCTTTGGGTAAATCCCTTCTTCAAAGATCTCTTACTTGCACCTCGAGGTCTCGCCGCTCTCTTGGCGCCATACGACGAAGTAGCATCACTATAGGCTTGGCATCTTTCACTAAATTAATACGGAACTCGATCTCTTAGTGTAGTGGAAGTCCGGTCACTTCCCTGAAGATGTCCGAATACTCACCAGCAATAGGCACATCTGACAACTCATCATACGGGATGTCGAGGGAATTTAGAAAACTAGCCAACATCCCATCACTAGGTAGGAAACCAAACAGTACCCTCCGCCATCTTCCGCTCTAATGGTCACCGAAGACCCCTCACAGTCTACCACCAACCCGTACCTTTGGAGCCAATCGACTCCCAAAAAAATGCCAAACCCAGTAAAGCCTAAAACAAAGCAATCACAAACAAACATGCATCCATGACTCGATAAGACCAAATTTCGGAAAATCATGCTAAGGCTAGTCGAACCACCGATCGGGTTCGTCACAACTAAAGGTCTATCGACAATCTCGGATTCCAATCCCAACCTATCTACTAGGTCACTAGATATGAAGGAATGGGAAGCCCCGGTATCAAACAATACTCAAACAGGAACATCATAAATAGAAAGTATCCTTCTTGCCACAGCTATAACACTCAACATCTTTCTTATTCTTCTTCTGACCATCCTTAGATTGGTTCTGTTTCCTCTTATTCTGCGAATTATTTCAGCCTCCACCACTTGCATGCGGCTTTGGCTCCCCTGCAGATGTAATAGCAACCTCGGCCTTTGACTTAGGGTAAAGGCTCTCTGACCTCAATGCCTTTCCCACTATAGATTCGAAGGTCTCATCGATGTAGTTTACAAGTCTTTCCCACAAGTACTCATCTAAGTCGGTTATGAACTTCTCGTTCTTCTTCTTGGCAGTATCGATAAGAGATAATCCATAATTCGATAAAGTGTTGAACTCAGCAGTATATTCCGAGACTGCCTTACCATTCTGCTTAAGCTCCAAGAATTTCCTAAATAGTTCTGATTTCTGAGCAACTAGGATAAACTTATCACTAAAGTGAGTCTTACACTGATTCCAAATAACTTGATCCCCAGGAGTAGCTGCTTTAATAGCATTCCACCAATTCATAGCGCATCCTTGAAGTTAATGCGTTGCTAAATTTCTCTTCATGCATTATCGATCCCCAAATCCTCGAAGATGCGCTCACAACTATAAAGCCAATCATGAACCTCCGTAGCCGATTCCGTTCCGTGGAACAGCTTCCCACAAAGACTAGTATAATCCTTGAAGAGCTTGGCGAAATCTGCTCTAGGCGTCTACACTACCGCACCACCATCATTAGCAGCATTAGGAATTGCTCCCTGATCATCCCTAAGTATCTTTCACATGAAGGTAGTAAACATCATCCTCATATCGGGGACATTCCTATCATTGGCCCCTGAACCCGTACTCCTCGTATATCAGCTCATCGTTCAGTCTATAAAGAGGAAATGATTTACCATCTTCTTAGTAGCACTAGTGCAGTGCGACTTCATCCTTAGATATACTAATAGTATATATATATATAGTTTTTGAAACCGAAATATCACAAATACGTGCTCTCATATATGTACACTATCTCTCCCAGAAGTCTTCCCCTAGGTTAACTAAGCAATCTAGGCTCCGATACCAAGTGTGACGGCCCGCCCCGCACCATCAGACATTTCCTCGAAATGTGTTGTGCCAATGTCCAACTAGCACGGGACGGTCATCAAACTAAAGGGATTTGAAACGATGAATCATCAAGAACCTGTAGTATATCTCACAGCGCATGGAATAAAATATATTATTAACATAACTTGACATACAATAGGTGAGTCAGTGCATAAGCTGAAAATTAAACCATCATAGCAGTAGAATCAAAAATACGGCCTAAGATCCAAATCATCATTATTGTAACTTCAAAATACTATCTCTAAAGCAAAATATAAAAGGTACACTACTATTGCCCAAAGCAGTGACCAGCAACAACAAAGGGAAAATATATGTATATAGTAAGTGGAAGCCACATGCTCGTCTCCGGATAGCTATTCGTGCATAACCACCTAACATGTCTCTAGTCTGCTCGTTTAGGAGCACCCAGAGTAATAAGAGGAGACATAAAACGCTAGGTCAGACAAAAGTATGATATGAGCGATAGTAGTAAAATAAAGCAATAACAGGTATAAATGATCATACCTGAACCGAGACCTACAACCAAAGAGTTAGCACAACAAGATGTACAGTACTCTAATGTAACACTAACATAAAGTGTAAGGTAGAAGTGTGCATGTCATGGTTGTAATGACCCGCATATCCGTAATATCAGAGTTGACTATATACATCATACGTCCAACCCAAATATCACGAAAATACGAAACATTTTTTTTAGAAGAAAAAGATAGAAGAAGAACAGCAATAACAACACAGAATCTCACATCGCAGCGGAACAAAATATAATATATCATATCTTTGAAATACAAAATATTAACTGTATAACATACACTTATCAGAGTACAACACTTACAACACAGCGGAACAAAACTCTATATAACTAACGCTGAAGCCTCCTGCTCCAAGCTCCTTTAGATAGATCTGTAAAATTCTGAGCTACTTGACTGCCCGTACAAATTTAGACACCCAAGAGTTTAGGTAGAACAAAACAAAATAAACTCCGGGTCGGTCATGGGACTGGTATGAGTAAACAGTTTAAAATAGTTTCAGAAAACTAAATGATATCTCATAAGACCACGCCGTATAACACGGAACGGGTTTTTCACTTATGAGAATCCAAACACTTGACTTATCTTTCAAAATCCCTTTGAAAGGAATGATGATCTTTATATCAAACTCTTTTGATATTATAATAATGTCTAAATCAAGTAAATAACAATCTAGTGGAACGTTTGCATCTCACGTTCCACATAAATAATATACAATCAAAACCGCAAGCACGTATTGGGTAATGGATTTCCAACTATGACAAGGTATGGAACGACCTTCCGCTGGTATATCTCTAGAGGATAATACACCGAGTTCAATAAGAACATCTTGCAACCCGGTCACACATGACCGACCACTCATTTCGCTTGAGTGTATCGAATGTATATCACCATCGGTTGGGATCAGCAACCGTTTCCCGAATGGGACAGCAACAATAGATTTTTAGAAATAAATGAAACTCTAGATCAGGTGATTATACACCCTGATAGGTGAGACCTACATAGCCATGCTACCTGCCCGATTTATGTCATTTACCGGCTGACGATGCTTGAGGTTATGCTTTATCATCACATCAGATTCACTTTGAATGCCACATTGTCAGATCCATCGATAATCACTAATTGACGTCTACAACAGTACATTACGTGTTAGCTAAAGAAGTTTCCTTCTCCGCTTCCACTCTTTGTACGGTTGAAGAAATCAATGTACGTGACCTTTCTGGAAATACTCTGTCAGACATTCATCCATTTACGTTCGTTTTGGGATTAAACGAAACCGAAGCACAATTTCCATAAATGGAAAAAGTCCTTGCACTCTACTCTGCCTTCGATTATCTTCATATAATCTGATTCGCAATGCTACTGCCGATACGGAGTGGTTCTCGGATAATAATCCAACCGGTCTCTCCATATTGACAACGGTGGTCAAAACTTCGATAGTCTGTGATTTAACTATCGAATAAAAACAAGTGTTTCGATAGTCGATGATTTAACTATCGAAGAAAACAAGTGTTCATCCAATTATCAAACAATCACCGAGCCCTTAATTAATATTCCATTAATTAAATCACTTCTCTATTTCTTTATCAATATTTGTTAACCAAATATTTTCAATAACTATATTGGCCTTTTACGTTATTTGGAAAAACATTTCTGAATATCGCCTTCCTTTATTTTCTAAACTTTAGAAAATATATGCTATTTATAATTGGAAAATATTCCAATTACTTGTCTCTTTTCCGATCTCGTTTATTTTTATACTTAGGAAATATTTATTATTCTATTTCCAAGTTTACACTTATTTGGGTTAAAACGGATGTTGTGTAAAACATCGTTACGACAACCCAAATACTATATTCAACTAACTCTTATCCAACATTGATCTTCGAGCCTGGAATCTTACTATTTATTTGTTAATATTGAAATCAATCAAGTTGGGGTATAACTACCTATCAACCTCGACTGAATAACATTTATAACGTCAAAACAGATATGACTACTTACTCGAATAATCAATACCATACAACTACTTATTCACTTTTAAACATGTATACACTTTCTCTTTCTATTCTTACGAGATTTGATTCTTATATGTAACACCCCGTAATTCTGTAACACTAAGATCCGCAAATCAAGGAAGAATTAAAAAGTTAAAATCAAAATCAAGGGAAACAGGCTGTGCCATTGCGTTCGTCTCGGAAAAATACGTGAAATAGAGTCCGAGTTTTCGAAAATCGGAGTCCGTATGACCAAGATATGGCCCGTCAAAGTTTTCAGAAAATTCCAAGTTCAAAACAGTTTAAAATAGAGTTAAATTCGAAATTCAAACGTGCAGGGGGCAGGTCGGGAAAATTCCCGCCTAGGTCAAGTCGACAAGGGTGTCGACTGCGCAGTCGACACCACCCCCCGTGTCGACTGCCCAGTCGACACGGGTGTCGACCTGCCCGCTTTTTCCAGCTTTCTGTAGCTGGTTCGTTCTGCTGTATTTGGTCACATTTTCTGACCAGGTTCGTCCGCCTAGCACTATATAAACAGCCCTGGTCTTCTTCTCTATTCACAATTCTTTTTCTACCCTTATGCTGCGAAGATTCTAGTTAGGCATGGCTTCTTCTCCTCCTCTAATATATATATAAAATAAAACAAGACGAGGAGATGCTGCTCAAAAGACTTTCAAGAAGAAGAGATTCAAGCTAGGATTCAAAAGGAGGTTCAAACGACTTCAACGAATGATTTTCTACGAATCGTAGCAACGCCATCTTTCTTTTCTAATCTAAATCTCTGTAAGTCAGTTTTTTCTAGATTTGAACGTTTTTCTTTGTTCATGACATGAAAATTAAAGGAATAAAAGAATATGCCAATTCTCTTTCTTTCTATTCGAATCTGTGCCTATCTCTTTGGACCTAATTAAGAACTGTCATGATTCAAAGACAAATAAGACCATGACTATGAAACTATAGAACCATATGCCTTGGAACTATGAACATAAGCCTTTGATTTTGGGACATAAAACATTGCCTATGACTATGAATATTTCCTATGACTATGAACGTTGCCTATTACTATGGACATCGCCTAAGACTGTGATTCATTGAAATGTGAGGACTATTGCATATGACTATGAACGTTTCCTATGACTATGAACGTTGCCTATGACTATGAACATCGCCTATGACTGTGATTCATTGAACTGTGAGGATTGTTGCCTATGACTATGGATATAAGATTATTATTTATGCCCTTGACATTGTAGTTATAAAACCATGTTGTTTATTTTGGATCTAGGCCTGACTTTCTATTCAGTTTATTCTTAGTTATCTTTGGTTTTAGACCTTGGGAATTTACCTATTAAGTTAGGTCTACCCATGTTCTTGAACCTCTGTCTCTATTCTGTCTATTCTTGGTTTTAGACCTTGGGAATTTACCTATTTAGTTAGGTCTACCCATGTTCTTGAACCGACGTCGTTATTCAACCCTTTTTATGCCAGTTATTATGTCTATCTTTTGCATAGCATCTTTGGTTCATTCCCTATTTTTTGCGAATCTAGATTTACCTATAATCTAGATTGAATCACGATTATACGGACGGTGGGAATGCGATTTGGGGCAAAATAAGAAATTTACTAAAACATAGTTACAAACTTGGAAATTGGCATAAAATTGGGAACATGTATTATAGCATGTTCATAGAAATGCAAATGGGATAAATTTGACAGGAATTACAGGATTGTGTAATTTGAATCTAGTATTGACATGTAAATCTAGCATTTACATGAATTGTGAACTAGAGTAATAAGTCTAGTTTGACGTAAATTAGAATGTTAAATCAGAATTGGATTAGCTAATTTGGCTCGATAAGTATACTGGCATAAACTTGAAATTGGCCATAATTGGGAGTAATTGTCAGGATTAGCAAAATCATGGTTAGTGACACTTCATTTGGTATGGTTTACATACCAAAAAGCATAAACATGATATAGAGGGGAAAATGGGCCGTAAGAATAAATGTTGACAATTTACATTAAAAGAGTAATTTGGAAATAAGTAAATTAGGATTAATTTACTTATAAAATTTGTCCTAAATGAGGAAATGTTAATTTAGACAAATTAAAGGTTTGTTAACGACATCTCTTTTAATAAATACACCAGAAAGTTCTAGGGTAACAGAGAGGATAGTGTCTAGGCTTGGGTTTGGAAAATACAAGTTTCCTGCTCTCCCTGGATATCCCTAACTGATCTGAAGGACGGGATGGTTACTTTCAAAACCGGATTTGGAAATTAATCAAAACCCTTTTGAACTTAGAAAACACGAATACACCTAACCCGAGGTTAAACTGAGTTGCGATGTAAACCTGCCCGGAACCAACCGGCACATCCAGTAATCGCAACACTACACCAAAACAGGCGATTGCCAACGAGTATAACCGTCACAAACAATTTCCGCAACACTTATTAGCGTTGCTACGGGGGCGTGGCAATGTAGTAGCAACGCTTATAAGCGTTGGTAGATTTTCTATGCCAACGCTTATAAGCGTTGGTATATTTTCTGTCCCAACGCTTATAAGCGTTGGTATATTTTCTGTCCCAACGCTTATAAGCGTTGGTATATTTTAAGTCGCAACGCTTATAAGCGTTGGTAGATTTTCTCTACCAACGCTTATTAGCGTTGGTAGATTTATGTTTGCGACGCTTATACATGTTGCAATATATTTGTTTGCAACGCCTATACATGTTACAAAATTGTAATTCACAACAAATATAAATTTCAATAAAAACAGAAATATGTATTAACAACTTGCATATTCTAACATTAATAGTCAATTAATAACCAACATAACGATAATATAGACGATATTTAATATGAACCAAAAACTAATATTAAACTCAATGCATACTAATGGATAACATTCATAATCACATAGTGATATAGAATATCAGTTAACAATAAACAAGCACAATACATAATTAAGATGTCAAACTCAATACATAATTAGTTTGCTTTATTCAATACATAAATTAGATCCTACAAATACCGAATACGAAACTCTGGCCATATAACGAAGCCTCCATCTGAAAATTCGCATAACTTGTACATTCCATTTTGAGGACCATCCTAAATTGGTGCATCCGGTTCAAGAACTTCAACAACCCAAATTACTTTCTCTATATTCGGCACCACTTTCCTAAAATGACAAATTGTTTGTGTTCCAAGATAACCTCTTGCTACCTCCTTCTCTAGATCATTGGACAATAGCATTACGTATTTCTTTTCCATTGTAGAAGAATGAAGATCGTTAAGTGACACATTTGGAGTAACGGTTACATTATTGATTATAGGAGGATCCCTTAAATTAGAAGCACCTTCTGTATGAGGAGTAGTACTTGAAGGACTTGCAATAATTTTTTCTTGCAAATTAGGTATAAATTTCATAAAAGTTGAAGTAATTGAATTGATGGCCTTATCAACTTGAGTAGCTACTTGCCTTTCTATCTCCAATTTCCAAACGGACAAATCCACGGCTTGTTTTTTATCAGCTAAAGCTTTTACAGCTCGAGCCACCTTTACTTGTTTTAAAGAAGAAGTAGAACTAATTGCTCGACAATAATTTTTCTTCATGTCGGAACCAAAAACTTCTGCAATTGGATCATTATTAAGATCATCTACTGCGCCACTAGAACTACCATCCAATTTTCTCTTTTCTTCCGCTGCCTCTAGAAGTGCCTGCATTAATTGAATATCACATTAAATTGAAAATTTCAGTTTATTGTTAAAAACAGAAAAACATGAGTTTACATCTCGCACAAAATAATATAAACTTGCAGGCATGGAGTGATCAATAATACGGCTCAGAAAAACTGAGCCACAGGCTCAGCAAAACTGAGCCATAGGCTCAGTTTTTGTTGAGCAACGGGCTCAGAAAATCTGAGTCGTAAGGCTCAGTTTTGCTGAGCCCCAGGCTCAGCAAAACTGAGCCTAATGGCTCAGATTTGCTGAGCCGCAGGCTCAGCAAAACTGAGCCTTGTGGCTCAGCAAAACTGAGCCTTGTGGCTCAGCAAAACTGAGCCTTGTGGCTCAGCAAAACTGAGCCTAATGGCTCAGAATCGCTGAGCCTGTGGCTCAGCAAAACTGAGCCACACAGGCTCGGTTTCCGCTGAGCCACAGGCTCAGCAAAGCTGAGCCTAATGGCTCAGAAAAAACAGAGCCACAGGCTCAGTTTTCGCTGAGCCATGGCTCAGATTTGCAGAGCCACAGGCTCAGCAAAACTGAGCCTAATGGCTCAGAGTCGCTGAGCCGTGGCTCAGAATCGCTGAGCCATGGCTCGGAATCGCTGAGCCTGTGGCTCAGCAAAACTGAGCCACACAGGCTCGGTTTTCACTGAGCCACAGGCTCAGCAAAACTGAGCCTAATGGCTCAGAAAAAACAGAGCCACAGGCTCAGTTTTCGCTGAGCCGTGGCTCAGATTTGCAGAGCCACAGGCTCAGCAAAACTGAGCCTAATAGCTCAGAAAAACTGAGCCACAGGCTCAGTTTTTGCTGAGCCACAGGCTCAGCAAAACTGAGCCTTGTGGCTCAGCAAAACTGAGCCTAATGGCTCAGAAAAAACTGAGCCACAGGCTCAGTTTTCGCTGAGCCGTGGCTCAGATTTGCTGAGCCACAGGCTCGGTTTTCGCTGAGCCGTGGCTCAGTTTTCGCTGAGCCGTGGCTCTGTTTGGCTCAGCTCAGTTTTGCTGAAAGCACGTACCAAAAGCACATACGTTTAACTATGAATTACAGTTGACAACACATGGTAGTAATTTAAAAGCTGAATGGCATATAAATATGAATAAAATGGGATATATGCTCAAACCGATGTACTAACTTAACTATGAAGTAGTGTAACACTGGAAAAAATAGTGCTTGTGAAAAAATAATATATATGCAAACCTACATATGTTTCCGCAGCACATGGTAGTACTTCTCCCGATTTTCTTTTATGTCCAGCCTTCCAAATCGTCGTTCGTGAAATATTTGCTTCTGGATTGGCTACGACCTACAATAAATATCAAAGTTGACAACACATAGTTAATATAACATTCTACAAACAACATTTACGAAAGATAATTTTATTACCATTTCATGGTGCACTCTATGGTAAGGTTTCCTTCCTAGAGTATGAGTGATTTCATGGTGTATTTATGATGTAAAATACTTGACTTGCTTCAGACGCGAGAATAGCAGGCTCATCATATTCTCCATCGGTATTCTTGAGCTTCTTTAAGTTTACCATTAACAAATTTGTATCCGGGCAAACTTTACAACCATTTGTCTTATCTGCAACATTCACCCAATCACAATAGAATACCACATGTTGAAATCATAGTAATCAACTTCCATGATCTCTCTAATAACACCATACCAAGTAGTATCATCATCCATAGGATTTAAATCTTTTGAACTTGCAACAAACGTAGTGATCGCATACATACAGACACCACTATCTTGCGTTGAAATGCTATCATCATATTGTTGAGGAGAGAATGTATAGCCGTTCACTCTATACTTAAGAAAAGTTTTGACTTCCCACTTTGGACCATTGACATACAACCATAACATTGTGTTCATGCATTTTTCGTCCACTAACTGTTAAGAATTAACAAAATTAATAGAATAACATTAGCTAAGAAGAAATACATTTCTATCAAGTAAGTATAGCACACCTTATTGTATGGCCAATCAACAAATTCAGATTGGGCTACTACTTCTGCTTTTGTGATAGTTTTCCTTTTACCACGAAGACCGTCTTCTAAAGATAAGCGGTATGAACTGCAAATTCAATATTGTGGTAAATATATATTTGTATATTGTTGACTAAATTTGATATACGTATTGAAAAAGGTGAAAATGTATGACCTGTAGTATTCATCTCGTTCCGGTATATCAATTCTAAATAGTAACCATCGTCGAATCTATGATCGTTGCACTCTAGATAATTTTAACGGTTTACCTTCAACGATGGAACGCTCATATATATCATCACTATTCTCATCTAAAAAGGATGCTTGTTTAGAGCTATGATTTCCATCACGTGGATTTGGCATATATTCCATTGCGTATCGAACTGATTCTGAAACAAGGTATGCTTCAGAAATTGATCCTTCTATATACCTTTTGTTACTAGGTATATTTTTGCAATATTTGAATCAAATTAAAGATTCGGGACATCAAACTACCGAAATTTGTGAAAGGAAAAAATATTAAAATGTTTACTAAATTAACACGAATCGAAACGAATTCACTTATTTTATTACAAAATTTATTCCTTCGCTATATCTAGCTAGACATATCTCAAATATTAAATTGCATAGCTTAATTCAACTTTACTATTTTTAACGTGAAAATAATACATCGGCTATCACCACCGTATCGATCACGTAAATCAATTTAAACCAAGCGACGATTTTAGACGTTTACGTTACAAAATTGTTTAGATTACTTTTATGTAACGTATTCAAATTTCAAACTTAGTATTTTTTATTTTTCTAATTTATCAATTTGTGTTTATCTCAAAGAATAAATATTAAATGTTACTTACCGTTTTACGTTATATATTTTTCAAACAACACATAAGTTCAATTATTCATTAGAATTCAAATGCACACTTTCAACGTAAATCGAAGTTTCAAGTTTCAAATTCAAATTAAGATTATAAACATTCACTTATGACATCAAATCATTTATAAATTTTATATTTTAATACATTGAAATTACTGGTTTGTTACAAATCCGCTAGTGAGGAGTGCTCCATAAAATAACACATTTTATTTCCAAACCAAAGCTTCCATCTATGTTTAAGTAAAATCTTTTTAGCAAAAAATAGCATCTCGATTTCACAAAACTCACTTTTTAAATTAGTTTCAAACCCCAAAAAACGTAGATTATGGAAGCTGGTAATGTTTGAAAAATGTATAATCAGACATATATGTGTTTTAAACCGCTCCAACTGTCATTTTGATTCCTCAAAGGTAAACATTAATTCTTTAATCACAAAAAATTGTCCAATTAATACCCTCAAGTTAATGGAACATCTTTGAATCCTTTAGTCATATGGAATACATGTAATCTTAGCTTAGGAAATTATCTTATCACACTACGAATAAATCAGTATGTCCCCTATCATTCCTCTTATTTCCATTGTAAATTTAATTAAAAGTCTGTAACAGATATAGATCTGATCATAAAATTAACGAACGTAGTAAACAAACAAACAACAAACAAGCTAAATATATTGAATAAACAATTAACAACGACCAATTTAACTAAAAGGGACTAATTCCAACAACCAGGATATGAATTAATAGGTAAACATCAAATCAGCTAGTTGACAACAAACAATCAAGTTAATCATAATTCTAACATAAGGAAATAATTCAAATAAGCATGACGCGAAATTAATAAGTAGTCCTTGGCAAACAAGCAACTACATTTTGCAAATAATTTATCAAACAACAATGTAATATAATAAGATCTAGAAATAATTAAACTAATGTGATAAATTCAACAAAATGGACAAACATAATAAAAAGGTTAACCCAAAAATCAAAATAGAGGGTTCCCTCATCGTATCCCAACCTTCTAAATGGAAGGGAACAGCTAGACATCCCTGAACTTTTAAGGGATTGATAGATACAATAATCATAAGATAGCATCATACTAAGGGTGTTAAATAAACTAAAAACTTGTTCAACCCATCATCCTACGCCATATGTACAAGATCTAGTTTTACAGTTTTCAATTACGTAAATAGAGCACAACATTGAAATTTTTACCTGAATAGAGCACAACATCTAATAAATACATGAACATAGCACAACACACATCATCTAATAAGTACAAGAAAATCGAAATTTTTACCTGAATCGCGAGATCCCTAATTGAATTCGATTTGCATATTTCGATCCGATTGGAGAGCGGATTTCAATCAGAGCCGATTGGAGAGCGGATTTCAATACGATTGGACATTTAGTTCGATTGGAGAAAGATCTCGATTCGATTTTTCTTTTCTTTTCGTCAGTTCGATGAGAAAGAGAATGTGATATATGCGGCCGACATCCAAGAAAGCGTTGGCCAAATCAAAACAAAAGGAAAATAGGGTTATAAGATGTAAGTTTACTTTTTTACCCCAACAAATCAACCTTGCCAACACTTATATGGGTTGGCAATAAAAAAATTGAATTAATGTATTTTTGGCAACACTTTTTGAACATTGCAACGCTTATTTTGGTTATTACACGGCAACAGAAATAAGTGTTGACAATTGAAAAAAAAAGGGTTACCAAATGGCTATTATGGTGTAGTGCAACAATATCTGTCTAATGTGAGTGGTAGCGGCTTTAATTTATTTAATTAAAGCTATAACAAGAATGGTAGGGTTAAGTTAACTAAAATACTTAACCAATTCAACATGATAACTAAACCGATGGGTGGGGTTAGGTTCATACAGACACTTAACACAGTTAAGCTAGAATAGGAGGGTTAAGTCCATAGGAACACTTAACCAACTTAACACAGTTAAGCTAGAATGGGAGGGTTAAGTCCATAGGAACACTTAACCAAATTTAACATGTTAACTAGACTAGAGGTTGGGGTTAAGTAAAGTTAATACACTTAGCCAATTTAACATGTTAACTAGACTAGAGGTTGAGGTTATGTAAATTTAATACACTTAGCCAATTTGATGTGTTAGCTGAACTAAACCGTAGGGTTAAGTAAACTTGAACACTTAACCATCAGAGTGTGATAAATGAATAAGGTTAAGTTTAAAACATGAAGGGATAATACTTTACCATTAATATCATGTTAGTTAAAACAGATGGGCAAGGTTAAGTTAAAAAGGAACACTTAACCAATACAGGATGAATGGGTAGGGTTAAGTAATAAGAATTACTTAACCAATATAACTTGGTTTGTGGTGGGGTTAAGTCAACATGAATTACTGATAACACTTAACCAGTTTAACAGGATAAATAAAGAGGGTTAAGTTAGCTTGACTAATGACACTGAACCAATCCAACTTGACGAAAAAGAGAACTAAGTAGTAATTCTTAGTATAACACGAGAAGGAGCGAACGTCCATCTAATTTTAAAAAGAAGGCTCCAACGAATTGGGTTACGAAGCCCGAGGCTTCGAGGGGACGTGAGGGTACTCTTGGTATCCCTCTGTGAGGCTGCAGATGATCCGCCTGGGCCCACAGAGGTTAAGGTCTACGCAGAAGAACCAGGGGTATGCCTTGGTTGCAATACATGGCAACCTAAAGACTAGGATGGACCGGCGTGATTCGGCGAGCAAACGGTAGCCCTGTGATAGCGACTCGTCGTCTACCATCCATCTTGAGTCAGTCGAGATACGTGAAGCGGAAAGGCGGAGAACTCCAAAAGACCATATACTTGCTATCTAGTTATGGTTGGGATGGCCATAGGATAGTGGGGCACCGGGGGCCGGCGTATAGTTCTCATTTTACAAGGTGTGCCTTTCATTAGTTGAGGGAGGGGTCAAGTGGGACCATAGCCACTGGAATAAAAACAGACCTTAGCATCTGCATCGGCAGATATCTGAAAGCTCCCGACCGAGTTCTGTATTCCTTGATTTGCCCTGTCACAGGACTCGGACCGCACAATACATGACATGTGCATCTAGACAAGCGATAACGGTTCGCGATACATGCGTGGGGAAGTATAGGAACATATACCACTCTAGGTAGTGTGTCCTAGACTTGGGGGCATCGATTGGACTAGGGGGCATAAACCCTGAATCCGAGAAGCGTTCAACAGACAGCGCAAACTCTAGTTGAATCTAGAAGGCACTTGGTAGAAAACCATAGATTAAATCTAGGTAACAAATAAATAAATGGATACCTGAAGGCGATGGAAAATACAGGAATTGGGATCACGTTATCGTTACTAGTTGGGACACTAGTTAGGTGGTGCAGAGATATAGAAACCAGTATAACAAGGAAATAGCAAAGCAGCGAAAGTATCAGAGCATATTCAGTTTATCTTAGCTTAGCTTATCTTGTGTTAGTCTTGTCGAATCTTGCCAACCCTATCATCATGGTGTTATCTTGTATTCAGTTAATTCATGTCATTCTATTTTTCCATGTTCACATGCTAGAAGTTACTGAACTTACTCAGGCTTTATGTCTGACTCTGTTTTTCTTTCGTCTTCTTTTCTTCCGTTCCCCCCCCCCAGGTAGTAGAAGAGGGAATAGTATAGCTCAGGTTAAGTTGGAATGTCACTCTTTCCCAGCTTGAAGATTTGTCGATGTTTGCTTGGATTCTCTTTTCAGATGCTATGGCTGGTTCTTGCTACATTGGGGAATATAAATGTATTTTTATGCTTCTTTATTTTGTAAGACAGATGACACTCTGATATTGTAAAGAAATCTTTGTACAAACTATTTTATCAATAAAGCAAAGTTTTATTTTCCGCTGTTTAATTTCTGTCTGTCTTGTAATTTATCTGCATCTTTTACCCTAAATGCTCCACAAAACTTAGTGCATTCCCTTTGTGAGTGACACTAAAGGATGTGGGGTGTTACACGTGGTATCAGAGCGAGGTTACCGGATCAGATAAAAGATTTGAAAAATTATTTTCAAAACGGTTTTAAAAGAAGCATTTTCAAGAGAAAAGATTTGTTTTAAAGGCATATTCCCCAAAGCCATACGCATTGTCTTCTCTTCCTCTGTTTGAATTCTTGTCCCCTTCTTTCTTGAGTCTCTGGGGCTCCTGGCTTTCTGGGAGGTGACCTCATCGATGGGAGAAGTAGTGCACGACTTCCATCTATAACCGTAGTAGTTTCACCAGCGGTTAGTTTTCTTCCAAGCTCAGTAGGATTTTCCGTACGATGGAGGCAGCTTTCGAGGGATTTGTCAACATGACTACACACAGAAGGGGATGAGGAGTTTGGCTAAGGAGCACAACCCGAGGATGATGAATTCATGGATAAAACCTAAGACAAGAGGAAGTATCTTTGCTAGGGTATGATAGGGCATATAATTAGGGACAAGGGCAAGAATGAGGAACAAGATTTTCAGAAGGGCAAGTACATACTTTCACCACCAAGCGTACCTAAGAAAAAGGTAGTAAAGTTCTGCTGGAAGAGTCTAGTTTTCTGTTCATACTATTTCCTTAGGTTCTAGCGCTTCTCAGTTGTTCATATCCACTTCCATAGTTGGGTCTCTGCACCATAGTACTTAGAAAAATCCACTAGATTCTCAAATCCAATTGGTGGTCCGACCAGTTTATTTATGGTTAATAGGATTTGAGAATAGCTATCGAGTTTGCTTATATCACCTCACGTAGGTCGTCTAAATTCGAAGGAGATATTCCTTGGATGCTTGTCTGATAATTGTTTAGGCCTTTGGGGCTTGTACTTGAGGAATGTCGAGTTCGACTAGGGTGGTTTGCGTGAGAGATGAATAGTTGTGGCAGGCACTCCAAAAAGCACGTAGCGACCTTTTGACCCTTATAGTTATGGCGTGATGGATAAGCTAGGAGGAGAGACCTCTAATCATCTTGGTACATACACTTGGTATCATAGTTGACGTCTGTTTACTTTAGAGATGGAGGCCAGAAACTTCACAATCGTGAAGTGAAATTAGTTAAGTGGAGTAAAGCTCAAGAAGGCTAGATGCAAGCATCATACCCTTTTTCCTTGGGTGCATCCTTGATTTCTTTTGTTTGTAGGAGCTTTACGCATAATTGTTTCTCTCTTTCCAAAGTATATCCTCTAGGACGTATCATCGATCCTTAGGTAGAAGCCAATGGATGTAAACATGTATTTGGAACATGTTATGGTTGAATGGTTGCAAGTGGTTGAAAATGGTTGCTCGTGAATGCATATGCATACGTATTAGGCACTAGATCAAGTTCGGACGCTTTCATATTGCATTTACAGATATGTATTTGTTTGTAAGTTGAACTTGATATGTTATCATATGTACGTTGCATATGGATGAATGGCTGTGCACACATGTAGTATTTACATCACTAGGGATGCTTGCATACATGATTGGACGCATGGCACTGACATGATTCGCATTAAGGAGGTCAACTGAATCAGTAGACCGCCTGATTTTGCATTAGATAAAGACATATACACACACTATGCATATGAACATGTAGGCATTAAGAAATCTTTTAAGGACAATGGATGCCTGTGACTGAATGGTTGAGTAGATGGATGATTGGATGGTAGGGCACATTCTTCCTAACTTAGAGATTTCGGGGACGAAATCCTTTTAAGTGGGGGAGAATGTAACACCCCGTAATTTTGTAACACTAAGATCCGCAAATCAAGGAAGAATTAAAAAGGTAAAATCAAAATCAAGGGAAATGGGCTGAGCCATTGCGTTCGTCTCGAAAAAATACGCGAAATAGAGTCCGAGTTTTCGAAAATCGGAGTCCGTATGACCAAGATATGGCCCGTCAAAGTTTTCAGAAAATTCCAAGTTCAAAACAGTTTAAAATAGAGTTAAATTCGAAATTCAAACGCGCAGGGGGCAGGGCGGGAAAATTCCCGCCCAGGTCAAGTCGACAGGGGTGTCGACTGCGCAGTCGACACTACCCCCCTGTGTCGACTGCCCAGTCGACACGGGTGTCGACCTGCCCGCTTTTTCCAGCTTTCTATAGCTGGTTCGTTCTGCTATATTTGGTCACGTTTTCTGACCAGGTTCGTCCGCCTAGCACTATATAAACAGCACTGGTCTTCTTCTCTATTCACAATTCTTTTTCTACCCTTATACTGCGAAGATTCTAGTTAGGCATGGCTTCTTCTCCTCCTCTAATATATATATAAAATAAAACAAGATGAGGATATGCTGCTCAAAAGACTTTCAAGAAGAAGAGATTCAAGCTTGGATTCAAAAGGAGGTTCAAACGACTTCAACGAATGATTTTCTACGAATCGTAGCAACGCCATCTTTCTTTTC
This sequence comes from Allium sativum, assembly GCA_030737875.1. Taxonomy (NCBI): domain Eukaryota; kingdom Viridiplantae; phylum Streptophyta; class Magnoliopsida; order Asparagales; family Amaryllidaceae; genus Allium; species Allium sativum. The sequence goes on along the minus strand of CM060922.1, from coordinate 928,777,046 downwards.
TAATCTAAATCTCTGTAAGTCAGTTATTTCTAGATTTGAACGTTTTTCTTTGTTCATGACATGAAAATTAAAGGAATAAAAGAATATGCCAATTCTCTTTCTTTCTATTTGAATCTGTGCCTATCTCTTTGGACCTAATTAAGAACTGTCATGATTCAAAGACAAATAAGACCGTGACTATGAAACTATGGAACCATATGCCTTGGAACTATGAACATAAGCCTTTGATTTTGGGACATAAAACATTGCCTATGACTATGAATATTTCCTATGACTATGAACGTTGCCTATGACTATGGACATCGCCTAAGACTGTGATTCATTGAACTGTGAGGACTATTGCATATGACTATGAACGTTGCCTATGACTATGAACATCGCCTATGACTGTGATTCATTGAACTGTGAGGATTATTGCCTATGACTATGGATATAAGATTATTATTTATGCCCATGACATTGAAGTTATAAAACCATGATGTTTATTTTGGATCTAGGCCTGACTTTCTATTCAGTTTATTCTTAGTTATCTTTAGTTTTAGACCTTGGGAATTTACCTATTAAGTTAGGTCTACCCATGTTCTTGAACCTCTGTCTCTATTCTGTCTATTCTTGGTTTTAGACCTTGGGAATTTACCTATTTAGTTAGGTCTACCCATGTTCTTGAACCGACGTCATTATTCAACCCTTTTTATGCCAGTTATTATGTCTATCTTTTGCATAGCATCTTTGATTCATTCCCTATTTTCTGCGAATCCAGATTTATCTATAATCTAGATTGAATCACGATTATACGGACGGTGGGAATGCGATTTGGGGCAAAATATGAAATTTACTAAAACATAGTTACAAACTTGGAAATTGGCATAAAATTGGGAACATGTATTATAGCATGTTCATAGAAATGCAAATGGGATAAATTTGATAGGAATTACAGGATTGTGTAATTTGAATCTAGTATTGACATGTAAATCTAGCATTTACATGAATTGTGAACTAGAGTAATAAGTCTAGTTTGACGTAAATTAGAATGTTAAATCAGAATTGGATTAGCTAATTTGGCTCGATAAGTATATTGGCATAAACTTGAAATTGGCCATAATTGGGAGTAATTGTCAGCATTAGCAAAATCATGGTTAGTGACACTTCATTTGGTATGGTTTACATACCAAAAAGCATAAACATGATATAGAGGGGAAAATGGGCCGTAAGAATAAATGTTGACAATTTACATTAAAAGAGTAATTGGGAAATAAGTATATTAGGATTAATTTACTTATAGAATTTGTCCTAAATGAGGAAATGTTAATTTAGACAAATTAAAGGTTTGCTAACGACATCTCTTTTAATAAATACACCAGAAAGTTCTAGGGTGACAGAGAGGATAGTGTCTAGGCTTGGGTTTGGAAAATACAAGTTTCCTGCTCTCCCTGGCTATCCCTAACTGATCCGACGGACGGGATGGTTACTTTCAAAACCGGATTTGGAAATTAATCAAAACCCTTTTGAACTTAGAAAACACGAATACACCTAACCCGAGGTTAGACTGAGTTGCGATGTAAACCTGCCCGGAACCAACCGGCACATCCAGTAATCGCAACAATATCTGTCTAATGTGAGTGGTAGCGGCTTTAATTTATTTAATTAAAGCTAGAACAAGAATGGTAGGGTTAAGTTAACTAAAACACTTAACCAATTCAACATGATAACTAAACCGATGGGTGGGGTTAGGTTCATACAAACACTTAACACAGTTAAGCTAGAATGGGAGGGTTAAGTCCATAGGAACACTTAACCAACTTAACACAGTTAAGCTAGAATGGGAGGGTTAAGTCCATAGGAACACTTAACCAAATTTAACATGTTAACTAGACTAGAGGTTGGGGTTAAGTAAAGTTAATACACTTAGCCAATTTAACATGTTAACTAGACTAGAGGTTGGGGTTATGTAAATTTAATACACTTAGCCAATTTGATGTGTTAGCTGAACTAGACCGTAGGGTTAAGTAAACTTGAACACTTAACCATCAGAGTGTGATAAATGAATAAGGTTAAGTTTAAAACATGAAGGGATAATACTTAACCATTAATATCATGTTAGTTAAAACAGATGGGCAAGGTTAAGTTAAAAAGGAACACTTAACCAATACAGGATGAATGGGTAGGGTTAAGTAATAAGAATTACTTAACCAATATAACTTGGTTTGTGGTGGGGTTAAGTCAACATGAATTACTGATAACACTTAACCAGTTTAATAGGAAAAATAAAGAGGGTTAAGTTAGCTTGACTAATGACACTGAACCAATCCAACTTGACGAAAAAGAGAACTAATTAGTAATTCTTAGTATTACACGAGAAGGAGCGAACGTCCATCTAATTTTAAAAATAAGGCTCCAACGGATTGGGTTACGAAGCCCGAGGCTTCGAGGGGACGTGAGGGTACTCTTGGTATCCCTCTGTAAGGCTGCAGATGATCCGCCTGGGCCCACAGAGGTTAAGGTCTGCGCAGAAGAACCAGGGGTATGCCTTGGTTGCAATACATGGCAACCTAAAGACTAGGATGGACCGGCGTGATTCGGCGAGCAAACGGTAGCCTTGTGATAGCGGCTCGTCGTCTACCATCCATCTTGAGTCAGTCGAGATACGTGAAGCGGAAAGGCGGAGAACTCCAAAAGACCATATACTTGCTATCTAGTTATGGTTGCAGATGGCCATAGGATAGTGGGGCACCGGGGGCCGGTGTATAGTTCTAATTTTACAAGGTGTGCCTTTCATTAGTTGAGGGAGGGGTCAAGTGGGACCATAGCCACTGGAATAAAAATAGACCTTAGCATCTGCATCGACAGATATCTGAAAGCTCCCGACCGAGTTCTGTATTACTTGATTTGCCCTGTCACAGGACTCGGACCGCACATTACAGGACATGTGCATCTAGACAAGCGATAACGGTTCGCGATACATGCGTGGGGAAGTATAGGAACATATACCACTCTAGGTAGTGTGTCCTAGACTTGGGGGCATCGATTGGACTAGGGGGCATAAACCCTGAATCCGAGAAATGTTCAACAGACAGCGTAAACTCTAGTTGAATCTAGAAGGCACTTGGTAGAAAACCCTAGATTAAATCTAGGTAACAAATAAATAAATGGATACCTGAAGGCGATGGAAAATACAGGGATTGGGATCACGTTATCGTTACTAGTTGGGACACTAGTTAGGTGGTGCAGAGATATAGAAACCAGTATAACAAGGAAATAGCGAAGCAGCGAAAGTATCAGAGCATATCCAGTTTATCTTAGCTTAGCATATCTTGTGTTAGTCTTGTCGAATCTTGCCAACCCTATCATCATGGTGTTATCTTGTATTCAGTTAATTCATGTCGTTCTGTTTTTCCATGTTCACATGCGTGAAGTTACTGAACTTACTCAGGCTTTATGTCTGACTCTGTTTTTCTTTCGTCTTCTTTTCTTCCGATCCCCCCCCCCCAGGTAGTAGAGGAGGGAATAGTATAGCTCAGGTTAAGTTGGAATGTCACTCTTTCCCAGCTTGAAGATTTGTCGATGTTTGCTTGAATTCTCTTTTCAGATGCTATGGTTGGTTCTTGCTACATTGGGGAATATAAATGTATTTTTATGTTTGTTTATTTTGTAAGACAGATGACACTCTGATATTGTAAAGAAATCTTTGTACAAACTATTTTATCAATAAAGCAAAGTTTTATTTTCCGCTGTTTAATTTCTGTCTGTCTCGTAATTTATCTGCATCTTTTACCCTAAATGCTCCACAGAACTTAGTGCATTCCCTTTGTGAGTGACACTAAAGGATGTGGGGTGTTACACGTGGTATCAAAGCGAGGTTACCGGATCAGATAAAAGATTTGAAAAATTATTTTCAAAATGGTTTTAAAAGAAGCATTTTCAAGAGAAAAGATTTGTTTTAAAGGCATATTCCCCAAAGCCATACGCATTGTCTTCTCTTCCTCTGTTTGAATTCTTGTCCCCTTCTTTCTTGAGTCTCTGGGGCTCCTGGCTTTCTGGGAGGTGACCTCATCGATGGGCGAAGTAGTGCCCGACTTCCATCTATAACCATAGTAGTTTCACCTGCGGTTAGTTTTCTTCCAAGCTTAGTAGGATTTTCCGTACGATGGAGGCAGCTTTCGAGGGATTTGTCAACATGACTACACACAGAAGGGGATGCGGAGTTTGGCTAAGGAGCACAACCCGAGGGTGAGGAATTCATGGATAAAATCTAAGACAAGAGGAAGTATCTTTGCTAGGGTATGATAGGGCATATAATTAGGGACAAGGGCAAGAATGAGGAACAAGATTTTCAGAAGGGCAAGTACATACTTTCACCACCAAGCGTACCTAAGAAAAAGGTAGTAAAGTTCTGTTGGAAGAGTCTAGTTTTCTGTTCATACTATTTCCTTAGGTTCTAGCGCTTCTCAGTTGTTCATAACCACTTCCATAGTTGGGTCTCTGCACCATAGTACTTAGAAAGATCCCACTAGAGTCTCAAATCCAATTGGTGGTCCGACCAGTTTATTTATGGTTAATAGGATTTGAGAATAGCTATCGAGTTTGCTTATATCACCTCACGTAGGTCGTCTAAATTCGAAGGAGATATTCCTTGGATGCTTGTCTGATATTGGTTTAGGCCTTTGGGGCTTGTACTTGAGGAATGTCGAGTTCGACTAGGGTGGTTTGCGTGAGAGATGAATAGTTGTGGCAGGCACTCCAAAAAGCACGTAGCGACCTTTTGACCCTTATAGTTATGGTGTGATGGATAAGCTAGGAGGAGAGACCTCTAATCATCTTGGTACATACACTTGGTATCTTAGTTGACGTCTGTTTACTTTAGAGATGGAGGCCAGAAACTTCACAATCGTGAAGTGAAATTAGTTAAGTGGAGTAAAGATCAAGAAGGCTAGATGCAAGCATCATACCCTTTTTCCTTGGGTGCATCCTTGATTTCTTTTGTTTGTAGGAGCTTTACGCATAATTGTTTCTCTCTTTCCAAAGTATATCCTCTAGGACGTATCATCGATCCTTAGGTAGAAGCCAAAGGATGTAAACATGTATTTGGAACATGTTATGGTTGAATGGTTGCAAGTGGTTGCAAATGGTTGCTCGTGAATGCATATGCATACGTATTAGGCACTAGATCAAGTTCGGACGCTTTCATATTGCATTTACAGATATGTATTTGTTTGTAAGTTGAACTTGATATGTTATCATATGGACGTTGCATATGGATGAATGGCTGTGCACACATGTAGTATTTACATCACTAGGGATGCTTGCATACATGATTGGACGCATGGCACTGACATGATTCGCATTAAGGAGGTCAACTGAATCAGTAGACCGCCTGATTTTGCATTAGATAAAGACATATACACACACTATGCATATGAACATGTAGGCATTAAGAAATCTTTTAAGGACAATGGATGCCTGTGATTGAATGGTTGAGTAGATGGATGATTGGATGGTAGGGCACATTCTTCCTAACTTAGAGATTTCGGGGACGAAATCCTTTTAAGTGGGGGAGAATGTAACACCCCGTAATTTTGTAACACTAAGATCCGCAAATCAAGGAAGAATTAAAAAGGTAAAATCAAAATCAAGGGAAATGGGCTGCGCCATTGCGTTCGTCTCGGAAAAATACGCGAAATAGAGTCCGAGTTTTCGAAAATCGGAGTCCGTATGACCAAGATATGGCCCGTCAAAGTTTTCAGAAAATTCCAAGTTCAAAACAGTTTAAAATAGAGTTAAATTCGAAATTCAAACGCGCAGGGGGCAGGGCGGGAAAATTCCCGCCCAGGTCAAGTCGACAGGGGTGTCGACTGCGCAGTCGACACTACCCCCCTGTGTCGACTGCCCAGTCGACACGGGTGTCGACCTGCCCGCTTTTTCCAGCTTTCTATAGCTGGTTCGTTCTGCTGTATTTGGTCACGTTTTCTGACCAGGTTCGTCCGCCTAGCACTATATAAACAGCCCTGGTCTTCTTCTCTATTCACAATTCTTTTTCTACCCTTATGCTGCGAAGATTCTAGTTAGGCATGGCTTCTTCTCCTCCTCTAATATATATATATATATAAAATAAAATAAGACGAGGAGATGCTGCTCAAAAGACTTTCAAGAAGAAGAGATTCAAGCTAGGATTCAAAAGGAGGTTCAAACGACTTCAACGAATGATTTTCTACGAATCGTAGCAACGCCATCTTTCTTTTCTAATCTAAATCTCTGTAAGTTAGTTATTTCTAGATTTGAACGTTTTTCTTTGTTCATGACATGAAAATTAAAGGAATAAAAGAATATGCCAATTCTCTTTCTTTCTGTTCGAATCTGTGCCTATCTCTTTGGACCTAATTAAGAACTGTCATGATTCAAAGACAAATAAGACCGTGACTATGAAACTATGGAACCATATGCCTTGGAACTATGAACATAAGCCTTTGATTTTGGGACATAAAACATTGCCTATGACTATGAATATTTCCTATGACTATGAACGTTGCCTATGACTATGGACATCGCCTAAGACTGTGATTCATTGGACTGTGAGGACTATTGCATATGACTATGAACGTTTCCTATGACTATGAACGTTGCCTATGACTATGAACATCGCCTATGACTGTGATTCATTGAACTGTGAGGATTATTGCCTATGACTATGGATATAAGATTATTATTTATGCCCATGACATTGTAGTTATAAAACCATGTTGTTTATTTTGGATCTAGGCCTGACTTTCTATTCAGTTTATTCTTAGTTATCTTTGGTTTTAGACCTTGGGAATTTACCTATTAAGTTAGGTCTACCCATGTTCTTGAACCTCTGTCTCTACTCTGTCTATTCTTGGTTTTAGACCTTGGGAATTTACCTATTTAGTTAGGTCTACCCATGTTCTTGAACCGACGTCGTTATTCAACCGTTTTTATGCCAGTTATTATGTCTATCTTTTGCATAGCATCTTTGGTTCATTCCCTATTTTATGCGAATCTATATTTATCTATAATCTAGATTGAATCACGATTATACGGACGGTGGGAATGCGATTTGGGGCAAAATATGAAATTTACTAAAACATAGTTACAAACTTGGAAATTGGCATAAAATTGGGAACATGTATTATAGCATGTTCATAGAAATGCAAATGGCATAAATTTGACAGGAATTACAGGATTGTGTAATTTGAATCTAGTATTGACATGTAAATCTAGCATTTACATTAATTGTTAACTAGAGTAATAAGTCTAGTTTGACGTAAATTAGAATGTTAAATCAAAATTGGATTAGCTAATTTGGCTCGATAAGTATATTGGCATAAACTTGAAATTGGCCATAATTGGGAGTAATTGTCAGGATTAGCAAAATCATGGTTAGTGACACTTCATTTGGTATGGTTTACATACCAAAAAGCATAAACATGATATAGAGGGGAAAATGGGCCGTAAGAATAAATGTTGACAATTTACATTAAAAGAGTAATTGGGAAATAAGTAAATTAGGATTAATTTACTTATAGAATTTGTCCTAAATGAGGAAATGTTAATTTAGACAAATTAAAGGTTTGTTAACGACATCTCTTTTAATAAATACACCAGAAAGTTCTAGGGTGACAGAGAGGATAGTGTCTAGGCTTGGGTTTGGAAAATACAAGTTTCCTGCTCTCCCTGGCTATCCCTAACTGATCCGACGGACGGGATGGTTACTTTCAAAACCGGATTTGGAAATTAATCAAAACCCTTTTGAACTTAGAAAACACGAATACACCTAACCCGAGGTTAGACTGAGTTACGATGTAAACCTGCCCGGAACCAACCGGCACATCCAGTAATCGCAACAATATCTGTCTAATGTGAGTGGTAGCGGCTTTAATTTATTTAATTAAAGCTAGAACAAGAATGGTAGGGTTAAGTTAACTAAAACACTTAACCAATTCAACATGATAACTAAACCGATGGGTGGGGTTAGGTTCATACAGACACTAAACACAGTTAAGCTAGAATGGGAGGGTTAAGTCCATAGGAACACTTAACCAACTTAACACAGTTAAGCTAGAATGGGAGGGTTAAGTCCATAGGAACACTTAACCAAATTTAACATGTTAACTAGACTAGAGGTTGGGGTTAAGTAAAGTTAATACACTTAGCCAATTTAACATGTTAACTAGACTAGAGGTTGGGGTTATGTAAATTTAATACACTTAGCCAATTTGATGTGTTAGCTGAACTAGACCGTAGGGTTAAGTAAACTTGAACACTTAACCATCAGAGTGTGATAAATGAATAAGGTTAAGTTTAAAACATGAAGGGATAATACTTAACCATTAATATCATGTTGGTTAAAACAGATGGGCAAGGTTAAGTTAAAAAGGAACACTTAACCAATACAGGATGAATGGGTAGGGTTAAGTAATAAGAATTACTTAACCAATATAACATGGTTTGTGGTGGGGTTAAGTCAACATGAATTACTGATAACACTTAACCAGTTTAACAGGATAAATAAAGAGGGTTAAGTTAGCTTGACTAATGACACTGAACCAATCCAACTTGACGAAAAAGAGAACTAAGTAGTAATTCTTAGTATAACACGAGAAGGAGCGAACGTCCATCTAATTTTAAAAAGAAGGCTCCAACGAATTGGGTTACGAAGCCCGGGGCTTCGAGGGGACGTGAGGGTACTCTTGGTATCCCTCTGTGAGGCTGCAGATGATCCGCCTGGGCCCACAGAGGTTAAGGTCTGCGCAGAAGAACCAGGGCTATGCCTTGGTTGCAATACATGGCAACCTAAAGACTAGGATGGACCGACGTGATTCGGCGAGCAAACGGTAGCCCTTTGATAGCGACTCGTCGTCTACCATCCATCTTGAGTCAGTCGAGATACGTGAAGCGGTAAGGCGGAGAACTCCAAAAGACCATATACTTGCTATCTAGTTATGGTTGCGGATGGCCATATGATAGTGGGGCACCGGGGGCCGGCGTATAGTTCTCATTTTACAAGGTGTGCCTTTCATTAGTTGAGGGAGAGGTCAAGTGGGACCATAGCCACTGGAATAAAAACAGACCTTAGCATCTGCATCGGCAGATATCTGAAAGCTCCCGACCGAGTTCTGTATTCCTTGATTTGCCCTGTCACATGACTCGGAACGCACATTACAGGACAGGTGCATCTAGACAAGCGATAATGGTTCGCGATACATGCGTGGGGAAGTATAGGAACATATACCACTCTAGGTAGTGTGTCCTAGACTTGGGGGCATCGATTGGACTAGGGGGCATAAACCCTGAATCCGAGAAGCGTTCAACAGACAGTGTAAACTCTAGTTGAATCTAGAAGGCACTTGGTAGAAAATCCTAGATTAAATCTAGGTAACAAATAAATAAATGGATACCTGAAGGCGATGGAAAATACAGGGATTGGGATCACGTTATCGTTACTAGTTGGGACACTAGTTAGGTGGTGCAGAGGTATAGAAACCAGTATAACAAGGAAATAGCGAAGCAGCGAAAGTATCAGAGCATATCCAGTTTATCTTAGCTTAGCATATCTTGTGTTAGTCTTGTCGAATCTTGCCAACCCTATCATCATGGTGTTATCTTGTATTCAATTAATTCATGTCGTTCGGTTTTTCCATGTTCACATGCTAGAAGTTACTGAACTTACTCAGGCTTTTTGTCTGACTCTGTTTTTCTTTCGTCTTCTTTTCTTCTGTTCCCCCCTCCCCCCAGGTAGTAGAGGAGGGAATAGTATAGCTCAGGTTAAGTTGGAATGTCACTCTTTCCCAGCTTGAAGATTTATCGATGTTTGCTTGGATTCTCTTTTCAGATGTTATGGCTGGTTCTTGCTACATTGGGGAATATAAATGTATTTTTATGCTTCTTTATTTTGTAAGATAGATGACACTCTGATATTGTAACGAAATCTTTGTACAAACTATTTTATCAATAAAGCAAAGTTTTATTTTCCGCTGTTTAATTTCTGTCTGTATTGTAATTTATCTGCATCTTTTACCCTAAATGCTCCACAGAACTTAGTGCATTCCCTTTGTGAGTGACACTAAAGGATGTGGGGTGTTACATTATACTTCTTTTTTTATTATACAATTCTATACCTAAATTTGTTTCCTTATCGACTTCTATATATATTGATATATAGATTTCTAGTTATCAAACTTCTTAAAAATATTCTAACTCCTTAAATTTCCAGAAAAATTCGCCATAACCTCTTTTGTACCGGGAGCATCGAGATATTTCAAATAGCCTCCCATGGCCCTCACCAATTCAAAAGAAAAAGAAAAAGCCAAGCGGCTTGCTGATACGGTGCATAAAATCTCATATATGAATTAAATACATACCTTTTGTCGGGCATTCTAATATATACCTCTTCTAACATTTTATTCCAAACATGTCTCCTATATATCTATACCTGTCCAATTTAATTCAACTATACCCGATCATTTAACTCAATTCGTTAATTAGTTTGTTACTTAACTCTTTTGTCTATTTCACTTTTATATTTGAACATGACATGTTCAAATATATTTTATTGCTTACTAACTAATTTGAATTCAAATTTCAAACTTAAGTTCTATATTTGATTTCGAATATACATTTACAAATCCAATTTACCTTTCAAAGTTCAACTTAAAATTAGAAACTCGATTAACTAATTCCTCTTCGACTTAGTTAATTCTATTCAAATTTTATTCACTTCTATTATTCAAATTCTATATATCAAATTGTATTCAAATTATATATATTCAAATTCTATAGTTTAAATTCCATTTGAATTCTTTATTCAAATTCTATATATTCGAATCCTATATTTGAATTCCATTTGAATTCTATATTCAAATTCCATTTGAATTTCTACATTCAAATTCCATTTCACTTTCTATATTCAAATCCTATATTTGAATTCCTTTATATTTTCTATATTCAAATTCTATATTTGAATTCCATTTGAATTTCTATATTCAAACCCCATTTGAATTTCTATATTCAAACTCTATTTCAATTCCATTGAATTTCATATATTCAAACTCCTTTTGAATTTCTATATTCAAAATCTATTTCAATTCTATTTGAATCTCCTATATTCAAATTTCATATTCAAATCTATTTGAATTCTCTTTATTCAAATTCTATTTCAATTCTATTTGAATCTTCTATATTCAAATTTCAAATTCAATTCTATGCATTATTTATAAACAACGTTTATACCTTCACTTAAAATCCCCCATTATATATTTATAAACAAAGTTTATAAATTCAATTCAAATCCCACATTTTAATTTATAAACAAAGTTTATAAATTCAATTTGAATCCAACATTATAAATTTATAAACGAAGTTTATAAATTCAATACTCGTTATATATATATATATATATTCTAAACAAGTTAATATTTTCCATAATTCATTAAAAATTCAAATTCTATTTATAAAAATAGAATTCCCTTTTTAAATCTCAAATACCCTTTATCGATATTTTTATAAATCAATATTCAAGCCCCAGTGATATTTAAACACCAAACAACCAATTATTTATTTCAGGTTTTCTATACATCATATATGACAGTATATATGCAAACAAATAACAAAACAGATAATTTTTTTTTTTTTTGAGGAATCCAGTTGGATTCTTCCAACCCGTTTTCCTGCATCCACAGACGTTAGTCAACATAGTAATACCCATCCTGCTTCAAGGCAGGATATTGCGGTATGAAGGTCATCCACTAATATATATTTATGGGGCGCATAGGGAAATCATCCGCTATGAAACTGCGGGCATCCGCTAATGATACTGCGGGAATCAATCCAACCAATCTCAACCCAATATATATATATATAATAGTCAACCAATCCTAGATAACTAATTTATTTAAAATAATCAGACAACATTCAAACCAGCACAACAATTATTTTTAACAACTAGAAATAATTCTAATTAAATGGTGAATGAGGTTTACTCACCAAATTTTCCTTTGCTGATATTCTGTAAATTTCCATTTCGTCTCAGTTACGAATCGTCTCGAATTTCTTGAATACATTATCCACCTACGATTTATTTATTTTTAACTAACGATTAAATGATTGTTAATTAAATAAATAAATTTATCGATATGCCACTATTTAATTTAAATTAACTAGTTAAATTATTCTATGAAATTAAAATTATGAATTACCTTATCACCTTGCTGATTACTTGATTAATTTACGCAGAAAATCCCCGGACAATTCGGACTAGTGAAAACAGCGCTAAAACTGAAACTGTCCAATATGGCATTTCATCGAACAATTTCCGGGCGACTCTACCCCCTTTGATTCCACCACCTACCCTTCACCTTTAAACTGCTGCACCATCTATACTCACTACATCGTCACTGCAGTCATGCAACACTCCAACAGTCCCATCATCGACTTTGGAACAAGATCGCACTTTCAAACCCAGTATCGCACCCTTCACAACTGCGCACAACTCTACATCGGAACCCTCCCCAAAGCCATGTATCCTCCGCCTGAATCTAAACCTCGAGTCTTATACCGTTCGAACCACTATCGAGCTCAAGTAAACAAATTGTGTCCCTCAAGTGGATCGAGTTTTAGGGCTCTACAAAAACCCAAATTGTGATTTTATTCATCCATCGGTGATGTCTCCTCGTCGCTCCACCCTCCTGTCTTCGAATTTGAAATCGAATTCCATTGTCGTTGTTGTTTTTAATCTTCTTTTCGAGATGCCGAAGTCTTTGATTTAGGGATTCCATTGTGAATTGATTCGAATATCACTAAGGAAGCCATCGGTTTTCCTTAGCTCCTGAAGGGAATGAATAGGAAAACAGAAAATAGAAAGAATATAGGGAGTGTAGTCGCGATTATATAAGGGAAAGGTGTGGTTCTAATTTTAACTGCATAGCCATTTATTTACCAAGGAAATTGCTTGAGCATCTGAATAGATGAAAGAAGGCCATGCCTTTTTTATTTTGTGGTGAAGAAAAGGCCAACAAGCATATCTTTATTTATTTAATTTAATTTGATTTTTAAACAGATATCAAATTTAAATTATCACGTTTATTCCGAACTCCTATTTGAGTCCAACAAAAAGCATTTCTAGGGTTATACCCCTATTTTGGACACACTGGGATAGGTCACGAAGTCCAATTCGATCATCTGTAGTTGATATAAATTTAAGTTGATATAAATTAATTTCAAACTAATAAATTCTTCAATAATAATATCATTATTATTATCGTTTATATTCGAATTAGAATTTCCACAGATCATCTGAATTATCTTGATTAAGCTCTAACTTCGAATTTATTTATTGTTTTCATATTCTTCAATTTAATATATTCGATATTAAATCGAAATCGATTATTAAATCAATAATTTAATATAAAAATCCATTTATATTATCAACACAATATTTAAATCTGTATTAAATATTTAAAATCAACCCATAAGAATCCGGGTCATTACAATGGTGATAGCAAATATCAACATAGCAATAACCTCAAATCTCTCACTCAGTGCGTAAAGCATACGATGTCCAGTATTTTGATAACCAAATCTTTTGCTACGACCAATTGCTTTTGGGAGTCTTAATGACCACATTGCGCTGATCCATAGCCACTAATACGTCTCTCCGTGGTGAACCAAAGCTATAGATATTGATACCCCTTTGCACACGTCCTGCAGCAAAGCCTAACTCTGGAAGTTAACTTGTTGGTTCCTATCTGGATCATGAGTAATAGCTTCCATTTGGACTTCCTTTGCATCTCGGGTATTGATTAGTTGGAGTTGGTCTTCAAAAGAGTCGTCGCGTAGTAGTAGCTTCAAATCCAGTTCGGTTTGGCCTCCATACGCAATTTGGTGCTCATTGGTTCAGTATGGTCCACCTTTCCTTGCTCACGTTTCTGTTCGGTTCGGCCATACCCATTCGGTTTAATTCAGTGCTTGCAGTCCAGATCCAGTTCTGCTCGTACTTCCTAAGGCGATTCGGTTTGTGCTCCCCTTCGATCTGATCCCACCACCCTAGCTAACCCGATCCGACTCCAACCCTACTTAAATTGTAACACCCCGAATTTCAGTTAATGCTAAAATTCACTAATTGCAGAATAAATAATCTCAGATGTGAGAATTGGGGGAAACGGGCTGCGTCATTTCGTTCGCTCGGAAAAATACGCAAAATAGAGTCCGAAATTTTGTAAATCGGAGTCCGTATGGCCCAGTTATGGCCCAATGAAGTTTGCTGAAAATTCAAAGTTCAAAACAGATTTAAAATTCAGGTTTAAAATTCGAAATTGGGGCCATTGGGCGCAGGAGGGAAAAACTCCCGCATAGCTACCCGAGTCGACAGTCCTGTCGACTGGGTGGGACCAAGTCGACAGCCCTGTCGACTTGGGTATCGACAGGGGGTGCTCGGCCAGTTAAACCTGGTGCACCATTTTAGGGTTTGGCTGTGTTTTGGGCTATTCTCTAGAAACTTCCTAAATCTGACGGACCTAATCTAACCTAGGGCTAATCCTATGGTCTAAAACACACCCTAATCTTATAAATACACCCTAATGCAAGCCTAATCCATACTAAAAATAGAATTGATACCATCATGCCGCCAAAATCAAACTTAGGAGGAGCCTCCACTAGTTTATGAAGAAAGTTGCAAGCTAATCAACCTCTAATCATCATCTTCTTCATATATAGCAACTAGTTCTACTTCATAAGTTTGCTAATCTTGGTTTTGGTGAGTTTCTATCACTTTAATAACCAATTGCTAAATTAAGTAGATGAGGTATGATGAGATCTATGGTCTTGCTTGTGGATAAATGGGTTTTAAGTCATATGATATGATGTTAGTTTGCTAATCTATGTGTAATGTTAACCCTATGTTTATGCAAGTTAAGTATATGGGTTTATGCAAGTTAAGTATGTGATTTTATACATGCTAAGTATTGGGTTTTATGCAAGTTAAGTATGTGATTTTATGCATGCTAAGTATTGGGTTTTATGCATGCTAAGTATTTGATTTTATGCATGCTAAGTATTGGGTTTTATGCATGCTAAGTATTTGATTTTATGCATGCCAAGTATTGGGTTTTATGCATGCTAAGTATTTGATTTTATGCATGCTAAGTGTTGGGTTTTATGCATGCTAAGTATTTGATTTTATGCATGCTAAGTGTTGGGTTTTATGCATGCTAAGTATTTGATTTTATGCTTGCTAAGTATTGGGTTTTATGCATGCTAAGTATTTGACTTTATGCATGCTAAGTGTTTGGTTTTATGCATACATCATGACATGCAAGTTTACCCTTTTTAAATAAGATGCATACATATGCAAGATGACACCTTTGTATGCTATGCATACATATGCATGTTTACCCTATTTATGATGCAAGTCATATATGCAAGTTCACCCTTTGTATAACCTATGAACACTTATGCAAGTTACCTTTATATGACATATGTGTATTCATGCAAGTTGGGTTATTTAATGATGCTAGTTGGGTTTAATATCATGATGCAAGTTGACACCCCTTAAACCCATGTTAACGCTAAAGTATGTTAAGTGAAACCCATGATATTTGTGATGAATCTTCCCTTATGAAATATGTCATGTTAGCATAGTACGTGGGGAACGATGGGGTTAATATACACTTAATAAAATTGTGTAAAAATACCATTAAGTGGATTAACATAATTGGGAATTTACCTATTAAGTTAGGTCTACCCATATTATGGAATTGGGAATTTACCTATTGAGTTAGGTCTACCCATACTATGGAATTGGGAATTTACCTATTGAGTTAGGTCTACCCATATTCTTGAAAACTTGAATATTAATTAGGGATAATTAATATAAATTATGAGGGTGATTAATTAGGTGTAATTAACCGACTAAGACACGAGGTTGGACTCAGTTGTAGCGTAAAACTGCCCGGACCCAACCGGCTTAACCAGTTGCTACAAATGTTAGCCCAATGTGAGAGGTCTTAGGCTCAAACTAAATACGTGATTAATGTAAAGACATGAGGTTAGACTCGGTTATGACATAAGGCTGCCCGGACCCAACCGGCTTAACCAGCGGTCATAAAAGATAGTCTAATGTGAGAGGTCTTTATGAGGATCACGGTCTTAATTAATTAAGAAACACTTAACCATATTAGCATGTAGATGGACATGAGGGGTTAAGTGGGTGCCTTGGGGGGGCATGAGGAAATCTAGTGGGTGCCTTGTGTGGCAATTGAAATACGATTAGATGACTTAACCAAATTTTAAACATGTAAGTGGACATGATAACTAAATGGGTTAAGTGGGATACACTAGATAGAGAGACAAGCTTAGGTGGGTAGCTTGTGGGGGCCCATTACAACCAGTATCCCATACGTATCTTTGTGAGCTCGGCCCATGCCGAGGACGGGACATGCGTTTTGGGTTTGTCTATAAGAGGCCAAAACGGGTTAGCGACGGCAACGCAAGTCCAACGGGTTTCATATGCGTGTGTGGGCCCGGGCTGGTAGATAAGACGTTGTTGCATCGTGTAGGTATAAACCGTGCATCAGTGTTGTTATCAGGTTGCCACTTTGGGGAATGATACACCCCACGGTGGGACCAGCACGGATATCTACGTTAGGGAGCCGATCAAATGGGAGTAGTGGGTACACCTAGTGGAGATAGGGGCAGACGGCACCTATGTAGTCAGCTAGGGGTACACGGGACTACTGTTAAAGATTACTAAGTACACTTAGTGGGATCAACCTTTAATTAGGAATGACTGGTGTGGTGCAGTGTAGTAATTATCTTTGGGTGGGTAGATGCGTCTTTACGGTTATCTTAGTTTATCCTAAGCCTACCAAGCTGCTTAGTGTAGCCATTCATCCCCAGACATTACCGTATATCAAGCTTATGTCTTCTCTGGTTACTTTAATGATTGTATTGTTAAAGTTATAGGACTCGCTCAGACTTATGTCTGACCCCGTTGTTTTTATCTTTTTCCCAACCCTCAGGTTCTCAGAGTGGGCCCAGTACGAGTGGGCTTTGATCAGGCTGCTTTATTCTCTTTTGGAGCTTGGACCGTAGGAGTAAAGCTCAGCTTATCCTTTTCTTTTATGGCTATCAGTTCATGTATTGGGATTATGTATTTTTATTTATCAGGATGGATATTTTGTACTTGACTCTTGTTATGGTTTTTGTGATGTAACCAAACATGTTTTACTTTCCGCTGCAATGAAATGATGTTTTACATTTTCAAGTATTACTTATATCTGTCTTGTTGTAATTTTTATGTTCTATATTCACTTAAAATACTCCACCGATGTTATGGCATTCCCTTAGAGAGTGACCATAGCGGGTGTGGGGTGTTACACATGGTATCAGAGCAAAGGTTACCGGAACAGATAAAATTTTTGGAAAACTATTTTTCTAAAAACATTTTTGGAAGAGATATTTTCAAAAACATGTCTTTAAAGAGAAAAGTTTTTGAAAGAAAAGCATAATCCCCAATAGCCATATCTTTATCTTTCGAATTCTCCGTTTTGAATCTTTCCTTTTTCGTTTCAGCATGGCTGAGGATCTTAACTTTCCGGAGGATGTGACGGTACCAGTATGGTATAGGAGATTGATGGAGGCTAGGGCCACCACTGCGGGTCCAGCAAATGTTCCTCCACCAACCGTAGCACCCGATCTTCCTCCTCCCCCTCCTCCTCGCATGGATACTTTTGCTAAGACTTGCAAGGAATTTAAAGCTATGGGAGGGAAACCTTTTCATGGATCTGAAACTTTTGTGGAGGCTAGAGATTGGCTTAAGGAGGTGGAAGAGTTGATAGATATCTTTGAGATGGAAGAAGGAAAGAAAGTCAAGTTAGCTGCTTGGTTAATGAAGGGAGAGGCCTCATTCTGGTGGGAGGTCACTAATGGAGAACGCCCCGTTGACTCTTGGGCGGATTTTAGGCAAAGATTTGTGGCAAAGTTTCTCTCAAGGGCGGAGGAAAACTTGTATATGGAAAGATTCTTGACTCTAAAGCAAGGAAATCTCTCAGTGAAGGAATATGTCAACAAGTTTAATCAATTGGCAAGGTTTGGCCTAGACATGGTGAATACACCGGAGAAGAAGGCTTTGAGGTTCGTGAAAGGCTTGAATGAACCGATGCATGGGTTGGCTATGACTCATATCCCTATGGGGGCCACCTTCGAGAAGCTAGTTGACATGGCACTCATGCATGAAGAAGAGAAGGGTCCCAATTCTAATAAGGCACCCGAGAAGAAGGGAGATCAAAAGAGACCTCAGCAACAACAAAACAAAGGTGGGAAAGGCAACGGCGGCAAGGGCAAGAAGAAGTGTTTCAATTGTGGGACACCTGGCCACCTAAGCAAGGATTGTCGCAAGAAGAAGAAGACTGGCTGCTTCCACTGTGGCGAAGCAGGACATGTAGTGAAAGACTGTCCTAAGAAAGGGCAAAGGACGGGGTCTACCTCAGGAGGACAGGTGCAAGCTCTTGTGGCACCAGCTCAGGCAAGGGGGCAAGTTCAGGCTCTCGCAGCTCCACCGATTCGAGAAAGAGGTAGAACTATTTCCGTGGAAAGTCTGGTTTTTCTATTTGATCATCCTGTCCGTACATTGTTTGATTCTGGCGCATCGCATTCGTTTATCTCATCATCATTAGTTGAGTCACTGCACTTAGACACCAGTCTAGTAGATGATCCCATGGTTGTTTCAAACCCAATTGGGGGCTCCACTTATTTGTCCATGATATGTTTGGGTTTGAAGATTTCTATACTTAGCATTGAGTTTAGATGTGATGCTTTTGTTTTGGGCTTCACGGGCTATGGGTTGATTTTGGGCATGGACTGGTTATCCAGTAATGGTGCCGTTCTTGATTGCGAAAGGAGAGTTGTTAGGTTCATGACCCGCTTGGGTAACACTCTTGAGATCTCTTGTAATCCCATGGATTCGGTTATGCTAAGTTATCTTGAATCGCTTGACGCTTCGGTCGAGAGTTTGCAATCTGTTAGAGTGGTCCGGGAATACTCGGATGTGTTTGAGGAAGTGAAGGGCTTACCTCCGAAGCGGGAGATTGACTTCCGAATATATCTGGTGGATAATGCTAAACCTGTATCTTTACCAGTGCGCCACATGGCTCCTCGTGAGAGGAGGGAACTCAATAAGCAAGTAGGGGAGTTGCTTGAGAAGGGGTTCATAAGACGAAGTATATCGGAGTGGGGTGCTCCAGTAGTTTTTTCTACGAAGGCGGATGGGTCCCTCAGACTTTGTGTAGACTATAGAGAACTCAACAAGCTCACAAAGAAGAATAGACACCCATTGCCGAGGATTGATGATCTTTTCGATCAGTTGGTTGGCGCTTCAGTATTTTCTCAGTTGGACTTAGCCACGGGGTTTCATCAGTTGAGGGTGGCTGAGGATAGCATAGACAAGACTGCCTTTAGGACTCCGGATGGTTTCTATGAGTGGCTGGTGATGCCATTTGGGTTGACGAACGCCCCTGCATACTTTGTTGATTTGATGAGTAGGGTGTTCAGGGAGTTCCTTAATAAGTTCGTGGTGGTCTTTGTGGATGATATCTTAGTATTTTCTAAGAGTGAAGAAGAGCATGCCCTACATCTTGGGGAGGTGTTGGAGACTCTTCGAGCACATAGCCTTAAGGCTAAATTCTCTAAATGCCACTTCTGGAGGAAGGAAGTGCGGTTCTTGGGGCACGTGGTCTCCAAGGAAGGGATAGCTGTGGATCCCGCGAAGGTAGTATCAATTCAAGATTGGAAGGTTCCGAAGAATGCTACCGAGGTGAGAAGTTTCTTGGGGTTGGCTGGCTACTATAGGAAGTTTATCAAGGACTTCGCGAAGATATTAGCCCCATTAACCCGTATGACGAAGAAGAATCTTGTTTTCACATGGGACGTAGATTGTGATGATGCGTTCCGACGGTTAAAGAGAGCTTTAACCACTGCTCCAGTTTTAGTGTTGCCAGATGGGAGTAAGCCATTTGTTGTCTATACCGATGCTTGTGGGACAGGACTGGGCGCAGTCTTAATGCAAGAGGGAAGGGTAATAGCCTATGGTGGGAGGCAGTTGAGGGCACATGAGAAAAATTACCCTACCCATGATTTGGAGTTGGCCGCTATTGTTTTTGCGCTTAAGATTTGGCGCCATTATCTTCTTGGTGAGAGATTCGAATTGTTCACTGACCACAAATCATTGAAGTACTTGTTTTCTCAAAAGGATTTGAATTTGAGACAGCAAAGGTGGATGGAGTTCTTAGCATCCTATGATTTCGAGATAGCGTATACCCCTGGCAAGGGTAACGTGGTGGCGGACGCCTTGAGCAGAAAAAGGTTGTCCTTGAGCCCATTGTTCGTGGAACAACGAAGCTTGGAATTCATCTCGATGTTTGATTTCAGACCTTCCATTGACTATATACCCGGTTTGCTAGCATCCTTGGAGGTCAGACCTACTCTTTTGGGGCGGATTGAAGAAGCACAGAGGGACGACCCACAGTTGGTTGAGTTGGTAGAGAAGCTCATAAGGGGGGAGTCGTCCAGCCATTTGAGTAGGTACACCCTAGACGATAGGGGGTGCTTGCGTAGAGACGGTAGACTTTGTGTACCGCAAGACGAGGGTCTGAGGAAGGCTATTCTTGATGATGCACACCGTTCTAGGATGACCATTCATCCCGGTGGGGACAAGATGTACCAAGACATGAAGCGGGTTTTCTTCTGGGCCGGTATGAAGAAAGATGTGGCCGAGTATGTCGCTCGATGCTTGGTGTGCCAACAGGTGAAAGCGGAGCAAAAGAAACCAGGTGGGTTGCTTTACCCATTGGAAGTTCCGCAATGGAAGTGGGATAGCGTCTCGATGGATTTCATTGACGGGTTACCCAGATCGAGAAAGGGTAATACGGGAATTTGGGTTGTGGTAGACAGACTTACTAAAAGCGCCCATTTCATACCTGTGAAGAGCAAGAGGACTGCTCCATGGCTAGCTTCAGTATATCTTCGAGAGATAGTTCGATTGCATGGGGTACCCTCTAGCATAGTGAGTGATCGAGATCCTATCTTCACTAGCGAGTTCTGGAAAAGTTTGCAAGAAGCAGTGGGGACTCAATTATGTCTGAGCACCGCATATCATCCTCAGACGGACGGCCAGACTGAGAGGGTGAATCGTGTCCTAGAAGACCTTTTGAGGCTTTGTATCTTAGATTTTGGAGGTACATGGGAAGAGCATCTTCCATTGGTGGAGTTCGCATATAATAACAGCTTTCAGTCCAGTATTGGTATGGCTCCTTTCGAAGCTCTTTATGGAAGGCCTTGTCGATCACCTACATGTTGGTGGGAATCTACGGATAAGATTTTACTTGGGCCTGATATGGTTAGGGAGACTTCTGAGAAGATTGACTTGATTCGAAGAAGGATGAAAGCAGCGCAGGATAGGCAAAAATCTTATGCGGACAAGAGGAGGACGGATCTTGAGTTTGAAGTTGGGGACATGGTCTTTGTCAAAGTGTCTCCGTTACGAAATGTGGTTCGCTTTGGATCTGTTGGGAAGTTAGCACCAAGGTTCGTAGGGCCGTTTCATATTAAGGAAAGGATTGGACGGATGGCATATAGAGTGGAGTTGCCCGACAGACTTAGTGGGGTACATGATGTATTCCATGTGTCACATTTGAGGAAGTGCCTACATGAGACTGCAGAGGTGGTAGAGCCGAGCTTGCTTAGAGAAGTGGAGGTAGAGCGTGATGCAACGATTCGACGAGCTCCTACTCGCATCCTTGGGTCAGAGACTAGGAAGTTGAGAAACAGAGAGGTTCAACTAGTCAAAGTGCAATGGGGAGAAGATGAGAGCAACGCAACTTGGGAGACGGAAGCAAAGATGCGTTCACTATACCCATTCCTTTTTGAGGGTATGTCTTTTAATTTCTCCTCTATCGTTTGTCTAGTACTTATCTTATCTTTAGTATGTCCTCTCGTTAGTACCTTTGACCTTTAGATAGGGTAAACCTATGGTTGAAACATGTGTTTGAGACATGTTATGATTGATGGATGCAAGTGTTTGCTAGTGGTTGCTCGTGGATGCATATACACACACTTTAGACACTAGATCGGCTCAGTCACTTCATATTGCATATAATTGTGTGTAGGCAGCTATATTTATGGATGTATAATGGTTGTGTTATCATATGGATGATGCATTTTGGTGAATGATTGTGCACTCATGTAGATGTTGTATGTGTCGATAGGGTTCTCTCGCATACATAATGGATGCATGGCACTATCATGGTTTGCATATGTTCATACATTAGATAGGGAACATATACACACACTTTTTGCATATGCTCATACATCATTAGAAATTGTTTTAAGGACAATGGATGCCCGTGTTTGATGGATTGAGTAGATGGTTATTTGGATGGTAGGATATGCATTCTCCTTAGCTTAGAGATTTCGGGGACGAAATCCTTTAAGGAGGGGAGAATGTAACACCCCGAATTTCAGTTAATGCTAAAATTCACTAATTGCAGAATAAATAATCTCAGATGTGAGAATTGGGGGAAACGGGCTGCGTCATTTCGTTCGTCTCGGAAAAATACGCAAAATAGAGTCCGAAATTTTGTAAATCGGAGTCTGTATGGCCCAGTTATGGCCCAATGAAGTTTGCTGAAAATTCAAAGTTCAAAACAGATTTAAAATTCAGGTTTAAAATTCGAAATTGGGGCCATTGGGCGCAGGAGGGAAAAACTCCCGCCTAGCTACCCGAGTCGACAGCCCTGTCGACTGGGCCGTCGACTGGGTGGGACCAAGTCGACAGCCCTGTCGACTTGGGTGTCGACAGGGGGTGCTCGGCCAGTTAAACCTGGTGCACCATTTTAGGGTTTGGCTGTGTTTTGGGCTATTCTCTAGAAACTTCCTAAATCTGACGGACCTAATCTAACCTAGGGCTAATCCTATGGTCTAAAACACACCCTAATCCTATAAATACACCCTAATGCAAGCCTAATCCATACTAAAAATAGAATTGATACCATCATGCCGCCAAAATCAAACTTAGGAGGAGCCTCCACTAGTTTATGAAGAAAGTTGCAAGCTAATCAATCTCTAATCATCATCTTCTTCATATATAGCAACTAGTTCTACTTCATAAGTTTGCTAATCTTGGTTTTGGTGAGTTTCTATCACTTTAATAACCAATTGCTAAATTAAGTAGATGAGGTATGATGAGATCTATGGTCTTGCTTGTGGATAAATGGGTTTTAAGTCATATGATATGATGTTAGTTTGCTAATCTATGTGTAATGTTAACCCTATGTTTATGCAAGTTAAGTATATGGGTTTATGCAAGTTAAGTATGTGATTTTATGCATGCTAAGTATTGGGTTTTATGCAAGTTAAGTATGTGATTTTATGCATGCTAAGTATTGGGTTTTATGCATGCTAAGTATTTGATTTTATGCATGCTAAGTATTGGGTTTTATGCATGCTAAGTATTTGATTTTATGCATGCCAAGTATTGGGTTTTATGCATGCTAAGTATTTGATTTTATGCATGCTAAGTGTTGGGTTTTATGCATGCTAAGTATTTGATTTTATGCATGCTAAGTGTTGGGTTTTATGCATGCTAAGTATTTGATTTTATGCATGCTAAGTATTGGGTTTTATGCATGCTAAGTATTTGACTTTATGCATGCTAAGTGTTTGGTTTTATGCATACATCATGACATGCAAGTTTACCCTTTTTAAATAAGATGCATACATATGCAAGATGACACCTTTGTATGCTATGCATACATATGCATGTTTACCCTATTTATGATGCAAGTCATATATGCAAGTTCACCCTTTGTATAACCTATGAACACTTATGCAAGTTACCTTTATATGACATATGTGTATTCATGCAAGTTGGGTTATTTAATGATGCTAGTTGGGTTTAATATCATGATGCAAGTTGACACCCCTTAAACCCATGTTAACGCTAAAGTATGTTAAGTGAAACCCATGATATTTGTGATGAATCTTCCCTTATGAAATATGTCATGTTAGCATAGTACGTGGGGAACGATGGGGTTAATATACACTTAATAAAATTGTGTAAAAATACCATTAAGTGGATTAACATAATTGGGAATTTACCTATTAAGTTAGGTCTACCCATATTATGGAATTGGGAATTTACCTATTGAGTTAGGTCTACCCATACTATGGAATTGGGAATTTACCTATTGAGTTAGGTCTACCCATATTCTTGAAAACTTGAATATTAATTAGGGATAATTAATATAAATTATGAGGGTGATTAATTAGGTGTAATTAATCGACTAAGACACGAGGTTGGACTCAGTTGTAGCGTAAAACTGCCCGGACCCAACCGGCTTAACCAGTTGCTACAAATGTTAGCCCAATGTGAGAGGTCTTAGGCTCAAACTAAATACGTGATTAATGTAAAGACACGAGGTTAGACTCGGTTATGACATAAGGCTGCCCGGACCCAACCGGCTTAACCAGCGGTCATAAAAGATAGTCTAATGTGAGAGGTCTTTATGAGGATCACGGTCTTAATTAATTAAGAAACACTTAACCATATTAGCATGTAGAAGGACATGAGGGGTTAAGTGGGTGCCTTGGGGGGGCATGAGGAAATCTAGTGGGTGCCTTGTGTGGCAATTGAAATACGATTAGATGACTTAACCAAATTTTAAACATGTAAGTGGACATGATAACTAAATGGGTTAAGTGGGATACACTAGATAGAGAGACAAGCTTAGGTGGGTAGCTTGTGGGGGCCCATTACAACCAGTATCCCATACGTATCTTTGTGAGCTCGGCCCATGCCGAGGACGGGACACGCGTACTGGGTTTGTCTATAAGAGGCCAAAACGGGTTAGCGGTGGCAACGCAAGTCCAACGGGTTTCATATGCGTGTGTGGGCCCGGGCTGGTTGCTAAGACGTTTTTGCATCGTGTAGGTATAAACCGTGCATCAGTGTTGTTATCAGGTTGCCACTTTGGGGAATGATACACCCCACGGTGGGACCAGCACAAATATCTACGTTAGGGAGCCGATCAAATGGGAGTAGTGGGTACACCTAGTGGAGATAGGGGCAGACGGCACCTATTTAGTCAGCTAGGGGTACACGGGACTACTGTTAAAGATTACTAAGTACACTTAGTGGGATCAACCTTTAATTAGGAATGACTGGTGTGGTGTAGTGTAGTAATTATCCTTGGGTGGGTAGATGCGTCTTTACGGTTATCTTAGTTTATCCTAAGCCTACCAAGCTGCTTAGTGTAGCCATTCATCCCCAGACATTACCGTATATCAAGCTTATGTCTTCTCTGGTTACTTTAATGATTGTATTGTTAAAGTTATAGGACTCGCTCAGACTTACGTCTGACCCCGTTGTTTTTATCTTTTTCCCAACCCTCAGGTTCTCAGAGTGGGCCCAGTACGAGTGGGCTTTGATCAGGTTGCTTTATTCTCTTTTGGAGCTTGGACCGTAGGAGTAAAGCTCAGCTTATCCTTTTCTTTTATGGCTATCAGTTCATGTATTGGGATTATGTATTTTTATTTATCAGGATGGATATTTTGTACTTGACTCTTGTTATGGTTTTTGTGATGTAACCAAACATGTTTTACTTTCCGCTGCAATGAAATGATGTTTTACATTTTCAAGTATTACTTATATCTGTCTTGTTGTAATTTTTCTGTTCTATATTCACTTAAAATACTCCACCGATGTTATGGCATTCCCTTAGAGAGTGACCATAGCGGGTGTGGGGTGTTACATAAATGGCCTTCCTTTTCACCATGCTTTGTCTTGCTCCAAGCCTCGGTTCGGTTTGGTCCTGTACCTCCGATCCGATCCGAAACCCTACAATTTTCCAACAAGCTGTTTTCCATCCGTTCTCGCCATACGACGGCGTTTTTAGTCATTCTAACTTTCCTATGCAATCGTGAAACATCCAAAACAGTAATAAAAACATATGGGCTCAATAAAAACATCAAAACATCAATCAAATGAGTTATTTTGGATCAAACATACCCAAAAAACATGATTTTCCCCTTAATCCCCATGACCATGTTTAACTATAGGATTAGCAAACTTAATCCAAATGAACCCAAATTTATATCAATGGCATAAAATAATATTTTAGAATTTTTACATATTTTTCCACATTTTTCTGAGTCATATTTCGCTAATTACCACTAATCACCCCTAATTAGCCGTAATTAGTGAATAAAAGTGCAAATCACTCACCTTAGCCATAAATAAGTTTCAGATCTGAAACTCCAACTGATTTAGGTTGAATTCCTATGTGTTCCAGTAGCTCTATCTCGATTTTGATGCTAATCCACCTTAATTTGATGTAGTTTTGCTTAATTTGTGATTAGGAAGGGATTAGAGATGAATTTAGAAGGTGGAGGCCATTACTAGGGTTAAGGAAGGTAAGTGGCAGCTGGTAAATTGAAAATGGATCATCCTCTAACTCTTTTCAGCCCTCCCATAACCCTAATCCCGAAATGGGTTATCGGACTAACCATTAATCACATAATTAAGCCCGGTTGGCTGTTTTTCCATCTCCAAACATTATTTTAGTCATATCTCCTAAACGGTAAGTCCGTTTGATTAATGTGATCACTCTACGAAAAGGAAAACCATCATCTGAATCCAATGGAAGTGGTTTTATGTCAAAACTCCTTACCAATAAAAAGTTATAGGATAAACAAGATTTGTTAAGGGAAAAACGATCATTTAATGACAATACGACTTTGTATGTAAATGAAAAAAATATCCTATGATCCTCCAATGCGTAGAATGCGGGTCATTACATGTGTGGTCCTTAACAACTGATGGCAAGTTGTTATCCAATCATACGATAACGAGGATTCCAAAGCAAGGTTGGCGGTGATAGCCAGAGTCAGTCATGGAGGTCTGAATGCTTGTTATGATCATGATTGATTTGCTAATGCTATATATGAATGGTTGTTCTGATTACCATGGCTTGATTTGTAACACCCCGTAATTCTGTTAATATTAATATTCATAAATTAAAAAATAACTAATCTCAGACGTGAGAATTGTGGGAAACGGGTTACGCCATTGTGTTCGTCTCGGAATTCTGGTTGAAATAGAGTCCGAGTTTGCGTGATTTGGACTTCGTATGAAGGAGATATGGCCATCGGAAATTTCATCAAAATTCAAAATTCGAAGTCAAACAGGCCAAGCGGGAAATTTCCCGCCCAGCACCCCCGGTCGACTGGGGAGTCAACTGGGCAGTCGACAACCCAAGGACCAGGTCGACTGCGCAGTCGACTTGGGTGTCGACCTGGTCCAGTCGGCCAGGTTTTGGCAGAGCCCAATCTTGAGCTGCTGATGTGTCTTTAGTGCTGAGTTGGCTAATTTAATGGTTTAGGTTAGTTCTGAGTTGATCTGACGGTCTAAATAAATCCTAAACTCTATATATACCTAGGTAGTCTCTCACTCTAAATTCACACGAAAAATAGAATAGCCGCCGTCATGCCGTCGCCATGGAACTCAGTGTAGCCGCCGCCAAATAAGAAGGAAGAAAGCTAATCAAAACTCTAATTCTACTCAACTCTAAAGCAAATCAAGACTCTCTTTCTTTTCTAATTGTGAGTATGATGATTTTAATAAGATTATTAGCAAACTAATTAGATTAAGTTGTGATATGGATCATAAGAAAATGATGTGAATTGTCATATATGTTGTTGTAAATCTTATGCTATCATGTATGTTGTAAATCCTATGTTACGTAATGATGATATCATATATATGTTGTAATTTTCTATGCTAAGTTGCGATGCTAAAAAGTCATGATGTTATTATCTATGCTGTAGTTAGCTTATGCTTGATCAAATCATGATGTTGATTATATATATTTGGGCTATGATGATTCACATGATAAATCACATGTACCTATGCCAGTTTAGATTGAGTAGTATGTATAATCTCACATATTCTATGACATCAATTTAGATCTAGAATTATGCTATGACATGTGTGAATTCTATGTGTTAGGTGCTAGTTCACACCATCATTATGTTGCATAAACCACATATGCAAGTTTATACATGAACTTGGGTTATGATCATATTATGTAAGTTGTGACATTTAACCAAACAAGTTGACACATTTAGATCCATGACATGTGTAGTTTTATGCAAGTTTCACCCCTATTATGATTAGATCTATTTTATTTGTCTATATGTTGTGATAATTTATCTTTGTGCTATGAGTTAGACTATTCGAGTCTAACGTATATTTTGCGTTGAATAAGCGAACGTATAACGTGGGGTAGGGGTAATATTAAGGTTTAATATTAAGAAATTGGGGTGCAATTGATACGATTTTGCATACCGTAAGTGGATGGCCATAATTGAGTCAATTATGGACATCATTAAAATTGGAATTAATTAATGATTTGAATAGGGGTATATTTAAAACTGGGGTAAAAGATTATAAGTGTTATTCAATGCTTAGGACACGAGGTTGGACTCGTTTGTGACGTAAAACTGCCCGGACCCGCCCGGCGAATCCAGTAGTCACAAATGTCAGCCTAATGTGAGAGGTCATAGGCCCAAATTAAAGCATAACAGTTGTAAAGACACGAGGTTAGACTCGTTTATGGTGTAAGACTGCCCGGACCCGCCCGGCGAATCCAGCTGCCATAAATGCCAGTCTAATGTTAGAGGTCTTTATGAGGTTATGACCTGAATGAATTAAGAAATACTTAACCAGATAAACATGTGAAGTGGGACATGGGGGTTAAGTAGGTGCCTTGGGTGGCATGAGGAATCTAGTGGGTGCCTTTAGTGGCATTTGAAATACGATTAGTAAGACTTAACCAAACACACATGTAAAGGAACATGACTAAGAGGGTTAAGTGGGATGTACTAGTGGGGACAAGCATAGGTGGATAGCTTGTGGTAAGTAAAGGGGGCCCATTTCAACCAGTAAGCCAAACGTATCTTTGTGGGCTCGACCCAAGTCGAGGACGGGACACGCATATTGGGCTTGACTATAAGAGGCCAAACGGGTTAGCGGTGGCAACGCAAGTCCAACGGGTTTCATATGCGTGTGTGGACCCGGGCTAGTAGGTAAGACGTTGTTGCATCGTGTAGGTATAAGCCGTGCATCCTTATGCTGTATCGGGTTGCCACTTTAGGGGAGTGATACACCCCACTGTGGGACCAGCACGGGTATCTACGAGTAGGGAGCCGATCGAAAGTGGGTAGTGGGGTACACCTAGCGGAGATAGGGGCAGGCGGCACCTATGTAGTCAGTTAGGGGTACACAAAGCTATTTATATAATTTCTAAGTTCGGTGAGTGGGATCAACCTTTAGGGTGACTGGTGTGGTGAAGTGTAGTAATTATTCGTTAGTATTAGGTGTGCCTTTAACGTTATCTTTATCTGCTCTTCCATAACCAATAGTTCATAGACATTTCCTTATTTTCCAGCTTATTCCTTAGTCTAGTTATTTTGATAATAGTATTGTTAGAATTATCATACTCGCCAGACTTTATGTCTGACCCCCTCTATTTCTATCTTTTTCCCCCTCCAGGTCCTCAGGGTGGACCCAGCTCTAGTGGAGTCTGATTGAATTGCTTATTCTCTCTGTTGGAAAGCTTGGACCGCTGAAGTAAAGTCCAGCTTGTTATCTTCTTTAATGGCTATTTATGTAATGGGATTATGTATTTTGTTTTATCAAGATGGATATTGTACTTGACTCTGATTTATGGTTTTATGATATAACAAACATGTTTAATTTCCGCTGCAATGAAATAAAATTTTAGATTTCCAAGTACTACTTATTATCTGTCTTGTTGTAATTTTTCTGTTCTATATTCACTTAAAACCTCAATGGAAGTTAATGCATTCCCTTTGTGAGTGACATTAATGGACGTGGGGTGTTACACGTGGTATCAGAGCTTAAGGTTACCAGAACAGATAATTTTTTTAGAAAAACTATTTTTCTAAAGTATTTTTGGAAGAAGTGTTTTCAAAAACATGTCTTGATGAGTAATTTAAAGAGGAAAGTTTTTATGAAAAACATAATCCCCAATAGCCATATATCTTTATCTTTCGAATTCTCCATTTTGAATCTTTCCTTTTTCATTTCAGCATGGCTGAAGATCTTAACCTTCCGGAGGATGTAACGATACCAGGATGGTATAGGAGGTTATTAGAGGCTAGGGCCGCTACAGGTCCAGCCAATGTTCCTCCACCACCAGTTGCACCCGCTCCTCCTCCTCCTCCCCCTCCTCGCGCTGATACTTTTGCAAAGACATGTAAGGAATTTAAGGCTATGGGTGGAAAACCTTTTCAAGGGTCAGAAACGTTTGTGGAAGCTAGAGATTGGCTCAAGGAGGTGGAAGAATTTCTTGAAATCTTTGAAGTAGAAGAAGAAAGGAAAGTAAAATTAGCTGCTTGGTTAATGAAGGGAGAGGCCTCGTTTTGGTGGGAGGTCACTAATGGGGAGCGTCCTGTTGACTCTTGGGCGGATTTCAGGCGTAGGTTTGAGGTGAAGTTTCTCTCAAGGGCAGAAGATAATCTATATATGGAAAGGTTCTTGACATTAAAGCAAGGAAGCTCATCAGTGAAAGAATATGTCAACAAATTTAATCAGTTAGCAAGGTTTGGCTTGGACTTAGTGAACACGCCGGAGAAGAAGGCTCTGAGGTTCGTTAAAGGCTTGAATGAGCCATTGAGGGGTTGGCTATGACCCACATCCCTATGGGGGCCACCTTTGAGAAGCTAGTAGACATGGCACTCATGCACGAGGAGAAAGGCGCTAATGCTAATAAGGCACCCGAGAAGTAAGGGGATCAGAAGAAACCACAACAGCAAAACAAGAAGGGTGGTAAAGACAATAATGGCAAAGGAAAGAAAAGATGCTTTAACTGTGGGACACCAGGCCATCTCAGTAAGGATTGCAGAAAGAAAAAGAAGACTGGCTATTTTCACTGTGGTGAAGCGGGACATCTAGTGAAGGACTGCCCAAAGAAGGGGCAGAGGGCAGGGTCTACCTCGGGAGGACAGGTGCAGGCTCTTATGGCACCAGGGCAGGCAAGGGGACAAGTTCAGGCTCTCGCGGTCCCACAGCTGCAAGAACGAGGTAGAACCATTTCTGTTGAAAGCTTAGTTTTTCTGTTTGATCATCCTGTCCGTACCTTATTCGATTCGGGCGCATCGCATTCGTTTATCTCTACATCATTAGTTGAATCACTGCACTTAAACACCAGTTTAGTAGAGGATCCCTTAGTTGTTTCGAATCCAATTGGGGGCTCAGCTTATTTGTCCATGATATGTTTGGATTTGAAAATTTCTATACTTAGCGTTGAGTTTAGATGTGATGCTTATGTTTTGGGCTTCACGGGCTATGGGCTAATTTTAGGAATGGATTGGTTATCCAGAAATGAGGTTGTTCTTGATTGTGAAAGGAGAGTAGTTAGGCTCATGACTCGCATTGGTAACGCTCTCGAAATCTTTTGTAATCCCATAAATTCCGTTATGCTAAGTTATCTAGAATCGCTTGACGCGTCGGTGGAAAATCTACGATCTGTTAAAGTAGTCCAAGAATATTCGGATGTGTTTGAGGAGGTGAAGGGCTTGCCTCCGAAGCGGTAGATATATTTTCGAATATATCTTGTGGATAATGCAAAACCAGTATCATTACCAGTGCGCCACATGACTCCTCGTGAAAGGAGGGAACTCAATAAGCAAGTGAAGGAGTTGCTTGAGAAGGGTTTTATAAGACGAAGTATATCGGAGTGGGGTGCTCCAGTAGTATTTGCCACGAAGGCGGATGGGTCCCTTAGACTTTGTGTGGACTATAGAGAATTTAATAAGCTTACTAAGAAGAATAGACACCTACTGCCGAGGATTGACGATCTCTTCGATCAGTTAGTTGGCGCCTCAGTGTTTTCGCAGTTGGACTTAGCCACTGGTTTCCATCAGTTGAGAGTGGCTGAGGATAGCATTGACAAGACTGCCTTTAGGACTCCGGACGGTTTCTATGAATGGCTAGTGATGCCCTTAGGTTTTACAAATGCCCCCGCATACTTTGTTGATTTGATGAGTAGGGTGTTTAGGAAGTACCTTAATAAATTCGTGGTGGTCTTTGTAGACGACATCTGGATCTTTTCTAAGAATGAAGAAGAGCTTGCCCTACATCTTAGGGAAGTGTTGGAGACTCTACGAGCACATAACCTTAAAACTAATTTTACTAAGTGTCACTTCTGGAGAGAGGAAGTGCGATTCTTAGGGCACGTGGTTTCCAAAGAAGGGATAGCTATGGATCCCGCGAAGGTGGTGGCCATCGAAGATTGGAAGGTCCCTAAAAATGCTACCAAAGTAAGGAGTTTCTTGGGGTTGGCTGGCTACTATAGGAAGTTTATCAAAGACTTCGCAAAGATATCAGCTCCATTAACACGTTTGACGAAGAAGAACCTAGTTTTCACATGGGACGTAGATTGTGATGATGCGTTCCAACGTTTGAAGAGAGCTTTGACTTCAGCCTCAATCTTAGTGCTGCCAGATGGGAGTAAGCCGTTTACTGTTTATACCGATGCTTGTGGGACAGGACTAGGCGCAGTCTTAATGCAGGAGGGAAGGGTAATAGCCTATGGTGGAAGGCAGTTAAGGGTGCATGAGAAGAATTACCCCACGCATGACCTAGAGTTGGCCGCTATTGTTTTCGCGCTTAAGTCCTGGCGCCATTATCTTCTTGGCGAGAAATTCGAATTATTCACTGACCACAAATCTTTAAAATACTTATTCTCTCAGAAGGACTTGAATTTAAGATAGCAAAGGTGGATGGAATTCTTAGTGTCCTACGACTTCGAAATAGCATATACCCCTGGCAAGGGTAACGTGGTGGCAGACGCCTTAAGTAGGAAAAGGTTGTCCTTGAGTCCGTTGTTTGTTGAATGGTGAAACTTAGAATTCATTTCTAGGTTTGATTTTAGAACTTCCGTTGACTTTGTACCCGGTTTGCTAGCATCCTTGGAGGTCAGACCTACGCTTTTAGGACGGATTGGTGAGGCACAGCTAGACGACCCACAGTTGGTTGAGTTAGTGGAGATGCTCAAAAGAGGGGAGTCATCAAGCCAACTCCGTAGGTATACCCTAGATGATAAGGATTGGTTACGTAGGGATAGTAGACTTTGTGTACCACGAGACGAGGACTTGAGGAAGACTATTCTTGATGATGCACATCGTTCGAAGATGACCATTCATCCCGGCGGGGACAAGATGTACAAAGACATGAAGCGAGTTTTATTTTGGGCCGGTATGAAGAGGGATGTGGCCGAGCATGTCGCTAGATGCTTGGTGTGCCAACAAGTAAAAGCGGAGCAAAAGAAACCCGGTGGGTTGCTTCACCCATTGGAGGTTCCACTATGGAAATGGGAAAGTGTCTCGATGGACTTTGTGGATGGATTACCAAGATCAAGGAAGGGTAATACAGGAATTTGGGTTACAGTAGATAGACTTACTAAAAGCGCCCATTTTATTCCCGTGAAGAGAAAGAGGACTGCTCCATGGTTAGCTTCTGTATACGTCTGAGAGATAGTTCGTTTGCATGGTGTTCCTTCTAGCATAGTAAGCGACCGCGATCCTATCTTCACTAGCGAATTTTGGAGGAGCTTACAAGAAGCGGTAAGGACTCAGTTATGTTTGAGCATCGCGTATCATCCTCAGACGGACGGCCAGACTGAGAGGGTGAATCGCATTCTAGAGGATCTTTTGAGGCTATGTATCCTAGAATTTGG
Source organism: Allium sativum (assembly GCA_030737875.1). NCBI lineage: Eukaryota > Viridiplantae > Streptophyta > Magnoliopsida > Asparagales > Amaryllidaceae > Allium > Allium sativum. The sequence continues at coordinate 928,743,228 of CM060922.1, read as the reverse complement.
GGGTACATGGGAAGAGCATCTTCCGTCGGTAGAGTTCGCATATAATAACATCTTTCAATCTAGCATTGGCATGGCACCTTTCGAAGCTCTTCACGGACGACCTTGTCGTTCACCTACATGTTAGTGGGAATCTACGGATAAGATCTTACTTGGGCCCGATATGATTAGAGAGACTTCGGAAAAGATCGACTTGATTCGAAGGAGGATGAAGACAGCGCAAGATAGGCAGAAATCTTATGCGGATAAGAGGAGGACAGATCTTGAGTCTGATGTTGGGGACATGGTCTTTATCAAAGTGTCTCCATTACGGAACGTTGTTCGCTTTGGGTCCGTTGGGAAATTAGCACCAAGGTTCGTAGGACTGTTCCTATTAAGGAGAAGATTGGGCAGATGGCGTATAGAGTGGATTTGCCTGAGAGACTTAGTGGTGTACACGACGTATTCCATGTGTCACATTTGAATAAGTGCTTGCACGAGACCGCGGAAGTGGTAGAGCCGAGCCTGCTTAGAGAGGTAAAGATAGAGCGTGATGCGACGATTCGACGAGCTTCTACATGCATTCTTGGGTCGGAGATCAAGAAGTTGAGGAATCGAGAGGTCATACTAGTCAAAGTGCAATGGGGAGATGATGAGAGAAACGCTACTTGGGAGACAGAAGCGAAGATGTGTTCGTTGTACCCTTTTCTTTTTTAGGGTATGTCTTTTAATTTCTCCTTTATCGCTTAGCTTGTACTTATCTTACCTTTAGAGTATCCTCTTGCTAGTATCCTTGACCTTTAGATAGGGTAATCCTATGATTGAAACATGTGTTTGAGACATGTTATGTATGATGGATGCCTATGGATGCAAGTGTTTGCTAGTGGTTGCTTGGGGATGCATATACACACACTTTAGGCACTAGATCGGCTCAGCCACTTCATATTGCATATTGCATATAAATGTGTGTACATAGTTAAGTTAATGGATGTATAATGGTTGTGCTATAATATGGATACCTCATTTTGGTGAATGGTTGTGCACACATGTAGAAATAATATGTATCGATAGGGTTCTTTCGCATACATAATGGACGCATGGCACTATCATGGTTTGCATTAAGGAGGTCAACTGAATCAGTGGACCGCCTGATTTTGCATTAGATATGGACATATACACACACTGTTCATTTAATCATGAAAGCATTAGAAGTCTATAAGGACAATGGATGCCTGTGTTTGATGGTTGAGTAAATGGACGATTGGATGTTAGGATATACATTCTTCTTGACTTGAAGATTTCGGGGTCGAAATCCTTTAAGGAGGGGAGAATGTAACACCCCATAATTCTATTAATATTAATATTCACAAATTAAAGAATAACTAATCTCAGACGTAAGAATTGTGGGAAACGGGTTGTGCCATTGTGTTCGTCTCGGAATTCAGGTTGAAATAGAGTCCGAATTTGCGTGATTTGGACTTCGTATGAAGGAGATATGGCCATCGGAAGTTTTAGAAAATTCAAAATTCGAAGTCAAACAGGCCAGGCGGGAAATTTCCCGCCCAGCACCCCAGGTCGACTGGGGAGTCGACTGGGCAGTCGACACCCCCAGGATCAGGTCGACTGCGCAGTCGACTTGGGTGTCGACCTGGTCCAGTCGGCCAGGTTTTGGCAGAGCCCAATCTTGAGCTGCTGATGTGTCTTTAGGGCTAAGTTGGCTAATTTAACAGTTCAGGTTAGTTCTGAGTTGATCTGACGGTCTAAATAAATCCTAAACTCTATATATACCTAGGTAGTCTCTCACTCTAAATTCACATGAAAAATAGAATAGCCACCGTCATGCCATCGCCATGGAACTCAGTGTAGCCGCCGCCAACTAAGAAGGAAGAAAGCTAATCAAAACTCTAATTCTACTCAACTCTAAAGCAAATCAAGACTCTCTTTCTTTTCTAATTGTGAGTATGATGATTTTAATAAGATTATTAGCAAACTAATTAGATTAAGTTGTGATATGGATCATAAGAAAATGATGTGAATTGTCATATATGTTGTTGTAAATCTTATGCTATCATGTATGTTGTAAATCCTATGTTATGTAATGATGATATCATATATATGTTGTAATTTTCTATGCTAAGTTGCGATGCTACAAAGTCATGATGTTATTATCTATGTTGTAGTTAGCTTATGCTTGATCAAATCATGATGTTGATTATATATATTTGGGCTATAATGATTCACATGATAAATCACATGTACCTATGCCAGTTTAGATTGATTAGTATGTATAATCTCACATATTCTATGACATCTATTTAGATCTAGAATTATGCTATGACATGTGTGAATTCTATGTGTTAGGTGCTAGTTCACACCATCATTATGTTGCATAAACCACATATGCAAGTTTATACATGAACTTGGGTTATGATCATATTATGTAAGTTGTGACATTTAACCAAACAAGTTGACACCTTTAGATCCATGACATGAGTAGTTTTATGCAAGTTTTACCCCTATTATGATTAGATCTATTTTATTTGTCTATATGTTGTGATAATTTATCTTTATGCTATGAGTTAGACTATTCGAGTCTAACGTATATTTTGCGTTGAATAAGCAAACGTATAACGAGGGGTAGGGGTAATATTAAGGATTTAATATTAAGAAATTGGGGTGCAATTGATATGATTTTGCATACCGTAAGTGGATGGCCATAATTAAGTCAATTATGGACATCATTAAAATTGGAATTAATTAATGATTAGAATAGGGATATATTTAAAACTGGGGTAAAAGATTATAAGTGTTAATCAATGCTTAGGACATGAGGTTGGACTCGTTTGTGACGTAAAACTGCCCGGACCCGCCCGGCGAATCCAGTAGTCACAAACGTCAGCCCAATGTGAGAGGTCCTAGGCCCAAATTAAAGCATAACAGTTGTAAAGACAAGAGGTTAGACTCTTTTATGGTGTAAGACTGCCCGGACCCGCCCGGCGAATCCAGCTGCCATAAATGCCAGTCTAATGTTAGAGGTCTTTATGAGGTTATGGCCTGAATGAATTAAGAAATACTTAACCAGATAAACATGTGAAGTGGGACATGGGGGTTAAGTAGGTGCCTTGGGTGGCATGAGGAATCTAGTGGGTTCCTTTAGTGGCATTTGAAATACGATTAGTAAGACTTAACCAAACACACATGTAAATGAACATGACTAAGAGGGTTAAGTGGGATGTACTAGTGGGGACAAGCTTAGGTGGATAGCTTGTTGTAAGTAAAAGGGGCCCATTTCAACCAGTAACCCAAACGTATCTTTGTGGGCTCGACCCAAGTCGAGGACGGGACACGCATACTGGGCTTGACTATAAGAGGCCAAACGGGTTAGCGGTGGCAACGCAAGTCCAACGGGTTTCATATGCGTGTGTGGACCCGGGCTGGTAGGTAAGACGTTGTTGCATCGTGTAGGTATAAGCCGTGCATCCTTAGGCTGTATCGGGTTGCCACTTTAGGGGAGTGATACACCCCACTGTGGGACCAGCACGGGTATCTACGAGTAGGGAACCGATCGAAAGTGGGTAGTGGGGTACACCTAGCGGAGATAGGGGCAGGCAGCACCTATGTAGTCAGCTAGGGGTACACAAAGCTATTTATATAATTTTAAGTTCGGTGAGTGGGATCAACCTTTAGGGTGACTGGTGTGGTTCAGTGTAGTAATTATTCGTTAGTATTAGGTGTGCCTTTAACGTTATCTTTATCTGCTCTTCCATACCCAATAGTTCATAGACATTTCCTTATTTTCCAGCTTATGCCTTAGTCTAGTTATTTTGATAATAGTATTGTTAGAATTATCATACTCGCCAGACTTTATGTCTGACCCCCTCTATTTCTATCTTCTTCCCCCTCCAGGTCCTCAGGGTGGACCCAACTCTAGTAGAGTCTGATTGAATTGCTTATTTTCTCTTTTGGAAAGGTTGGACCGCTGAAGTAAAGTCCAGCTTGTTATCTTCTTTAATGGCTATTTATGTAATGGGATTATGTATTTTGTTTTATCAAGATGGATATTGTACTTGACTCTGATTTATGGTTTTATGATGTAACAAACATGTTTAATTTCCGCTGCAATGAAATAAAGTTTTAGATTTCCAAGTACTACTTATTATCTGTCTTGTTGTAATTTTTCTGTTTTATTCACTTAAAACCTCCATGGAAGTTAACGCATTCCCTTTGTGAGTGACATTAATGGACGTGGGGTGTTACATGATTATTATTCCTTTGGATGTATGGATCGTAAAGGCTATCACTGTCATGTGTATGGAAGACAGGTGTAAGCTCTTATCTGGAGCTGGGTAGATTAGTTGTTTATTTACCCATCCTCATATACTTTATTGATGAAGTTTGTTAGTTGTTTTATTGCTCACTAAGACTGTTGTCTGACTCAAGGTTATGTTTCCTCTTATTACCTTGGGTTGTTCATCCGATTGTGGATGGGAATAATGAGTAGCAGGTGACAGATGAAGCTTTAGTGAGGACGATGATGCTGATCGTTGGCGAGTAGGAGGCTCACGTACCAGTTTTACTACTATATAGTATTTGTTCCCACTGTTTGATAATTCTCTGAGTGTTGTAGTAAGGCAAATTGTACAAACACTATTGTTGTTGTCCACGTGTATGGGAAAAACTTTCTAGTTGTTATGAAAGTTTAGTGTTTTCTGCTTCACTATCACTATCTATTGTATATGTTCTATTATATTTTATCCTTGCATTGTGAGTTTATGATAGGTTCCGCTTATGTATCATACTTTGATGATCGTCCATAGGTGCCTAGTACACCTTTCAGTGCATTTTTCCTCTTTTTTAGTACAGGGGTTATGGGTGGTCTTCGCATTTGCTATCAAAGCTCTGGTTAACGATTTCTAGCCAAAGTTCAAGGACATTATTACGTATGAGAGACGCACTTGTAGATTTTAGTTGAATGCTTACTATGTATAATAGCATATATAGTAGTAGCGGTTGTATTCTTTAGCAGTTTTTCTTGGAAGTGTCTAATTATTCAAAATTGCATATTTAGAATTAGTCGACGCTATACGAGACATTCTGATGGGGAAGAAGCTATAAAAGGAGGGGGTAATGGTAGGGTACCCAACTACCTGGCCATGTTTGAAGCTATGATAGAAGCATGCCTTCGAAGGAACCCCGCTCCAGTGGCAGCAACGATTGATGTTGGAGTTTAAGTGCCTAGAGTTGTAGAATTTGCAAAGTTATGCAAAGACATTACATCTTTGGCAGGGAAACAGTTCAAGGGCATTGAACCAATTGAAGAGGTTCAAAGATGGTTGGATTCTTGTATTCGAATCTTCAAGGATTCGGGTATTGATGATGCAACAAAGAAGAAACTTGCATCAAGGCAGTTAGTGGGCAGAATAATGGACTGGTGGAACTCTGTCACACTTGAGACCCCTAAAGAGGACATTTCATGGGAACAATTCCAAACTATGTTTGAACCAAAATTTATCTCCACCATGCAGAAGTCAATTCTGTTTAAGAAACTCGTGGAGCTTAAACAGTATGATCGCCCAGTACTTGATTATATTTCTCACTTCGAGGCTTTTTCGAACTATGCTCGTTCATATGTGGATACCCCTTATCAAAAAAACGAGAAGTTTGTCTTAGGGTTGGATGAATATCTTGGGAATTTGCTTGTGGATCACCTCGATGATAGCTTTGAGAAGATCATCGAGAATGATTTGAGGCATGAAAGTCTGTTTCCTAAGACGATATCTGTTGTTGCAGCTAAAGAGGAGCAGATACCACTATAGGGTGGTGAAAACAAGAAGAGGAAGCAACAACAGAAAGGGAAGGATGGCCAAAAGAAGCAAAAGGGAGAAGTGACTTGCTTCAATTGTTGGCAGAAGGGCCATTTTGCTAGTGAATGCAAGAATCCTAAAACTGAAAACAAGTGCTTCAAGTGTTAGAAGCCGGGACATGAGAAGAAGGATTGTCCAGAATCAGCTCAAGGGAAGCAAGTGGTTAAGGCTTATGCTTTAGGGGCAGTGTCGTCTTCTTCGAAAGCTCCTACTGTAGAGGAGAAGGGAAAGGGTGTCGTGGTGCAAGGTACTCCTTCTATTCATGGTGTTTCAGTTCGAGTTTTGTTTGATACTGGAGCATCACATTCATTCATTTGCAATGAGCTTGTGTGTCTCTTGGGTTTGGCGCCCGAGATTTGTGATCGACCAGTGATTTTGAATAATCCAGTTGGGGGTTCGTCCGGTCTGTGCATGTTGTGTCCTGGTTTAGTGTTATCGAGTCATGGTTTCTCTTTTGTGTGTGATTTCTTTGTTCTTAACTTCGCTGGGTTTGGGATCATCTTGGGCATGGATTGGCTCAAGATATATATGGCAAGGGTGAATTGTGAGAAGCTAAAGGTGAGAGTTGGGGATGTGGAAGGGTGAAAGGTGTTGATAAAGTGTAAGCGCGAAGATATGGTCTTTGTTATCTATGTATATTCGCTTGTGATTCCACAAGAAGACTTGTCATCTGTACTTATCACTTATGAGTACGTAGATGTCTTTGACGAGGTCTAAGGGTTACCACTGCATCGTGAGATCGAGTTTAGGATCGATTTGGTCGAAAGTGTTAGACCAATCGTTATGCCTCTTAAGCAAATGGCGCCTAAGGAATAGCAAAAGTGGGAGGTGCAAGTTCGTGAGACCTTTTAGGGAAGGGATTCATTCGGAGAAGTGTATCCAAATGGAGGGCACCGATCGTGTTTGCAACCAAGGTAGATGGCTCATTAAGATTGTGTGGACTATCGTAAGCTAAATAAGGTGACTAAAAAGAACAAGTATCCATTGTCAAGGATAGATGACTTGTTCGATCAGCTTCACGAAGCCAAATTGTTTTCTCAAATGGATTTGGCTACGGGATTTCACAAGTTGACGGTGGCAAAGGATATTGTGCCAATGACTGCTTTTAGGACACCATCTGGTTTCTTTGAATGGTTATGATGCCATTTGGGTTGACTAACGTGCCAGCGTATTTCATGGATCCTATGAATAGAGTGTTCAGAGACCAGTTGAACAAGTTCGTGCTTGTGTTCGTGGATATATTCTGGTTTACTACAGAAATGAGGAAGAACATAAGACGCACTTGAGAGTTGTGTTAGAGATCTTGCGAAAGCACCAGCTGAGAGCTAAGTTTTCGAAGTGTCACTTCGAGAAGAATGAAGTGAGGTTCTTAGGCCATGTTGTCTCTGGAAATGGTATAACGGTTGACCCCGTTAAAGTGGCAGCAATCCAGGACTGGGATCGACCTAAGAATGTGAAGGATGTATGGAGTTTCCTTGGGTTGGCTGGTTATTACCGACGGTTTATCAAGGATTTCTCCAAGATAGCTGCACCGTTGATTAGGTTGACGAAGAAGAATCAAGTGTTCACATAGGATGCAAAGTGTGAACAAGCATTTGGAATCCTGAAGGAGAGATTGACGAGTGCTCCTATGTTGACCATTCCAAGTGGGAATGAAGGGGTGGTTGTGTACAGTGATGCATGTGGTACTGGACTTGGAGCGGTACTGATGCAAAATGATAAGGTTGTAGCCTATGCGAGTCGACAGATAAAGTTGCATGAGAAAAATTATCCAACTCATGATTTAGAGTTAGCGGCAATTGTGTGTGCTCTGAAGATGTGCAAATACTACCTATTGGGAGTTCGATTCGAGTTGTTTATGGATAACAAGTCGTTTAGGTATCTTTTCTCCCAAAAGAATTTGAATCTTCGGCAAGAACGATGGTTAGAGTTTCTGGCGTCATATGATTTTGGTATAGCCTATACTCCAGTCAAGGGCAATGCAGTTGCAGATTCATTGAGTCGAAGACATGCAAGTTTGGGAGCGATGTTTTCGGAATGGAAGAGACTCGAGTACTTGGAAAGGTTTGATTTCAGAGGTGCGAGTTGGAACCTGAAATGTTGGCAAGCTTATCGAGAAGACCCACACTCATCGAAAGGATTGGCAAAAGCCAAAACGAGATGCTAATCTTGTTGATTTGCCAAAAATCTGGAATCAGAGGATAAAGAGTTCGAAGTCGATCGAGAAACTTGGCTTTGAAAGCAAGGGCGATTAGTTACTCCTAATATTGATGGATTGAGAGATGAGGTTCTGAGGGAATTTCATCACTCAAATTTGACGATTCATCCTGGTGGCAATAAGATGTATCAGGATATGAAGCGAGTCTACTACTGGGAGGAGATGAAGCGAGATATTGGAAAATTCATTTCCAAGTGCATGAACTGTCAGTTGGTGAGAGCTGAACAGAAGAAGCCGAGTGGTTTGCTTCAGCCATTGGAAGTTTCTACGTAAAAGTGCGAGCAAGTATCAATGGTCTACCTAAAACCAGGGCAAGAAATAAAGCAATTTTAGTTATCGTGGATCGCTTGACCAAAAGTGCGAGGTTCATTCCTATCAAGTCAACTAGGAAGACATCGAAACTGGCTGAACTTTATGTGAAATGGATAGTTCAATTCCATGGTCTCCCAAAGAGAATAGTTAGTGACTAAGATCCATTATTCACGAGTAGATTTTGGAATAGTTTGCAAGAAGGTTTGGGAACCGAGCAGTGCTTGAGTACGGCATATCATCCCCAAACCGATGGTCAGACCGAGAGAGTCAATCGAGTTTTGGAAGATCTCCTAAGGGCTTGTGTGTTAAACTTCGGTGGGTCATGGGAAGACCATCTACATCTGGATGAGCTTGCTTATAACATCAGCCACCAGTCGAGCATTAGGATGGCACCATACGAGGCGTTGTATGGGAGACTGTGCAATTCTGTGGCATGTTTGTTAGAAACCGAAGATAAGTTGGTACTTGGCCCTGAGATGATCAGAGAGACCTCGGATTGTATCGAGATCATTCGGCAATGGATGAAGGCAGCCCCAGATCGTCAGAAGAGTTACGCCAATAATCGTCGTAAGGACTTGGAATTCGACATAGGCGATATGGTTTTCGTGAAGATTTCATCGTTGAAGCATGTGGTTCGATTCGGAAGTAAAGGAAAGTTAGCTTCAAGGTTCGTTGGACCATTTCCGATAGTGAAGCGAGTAGGAAAGCTTGCATATAGATTGGAGTTACCCGAGAAGATGTCGAGTGCGCATAATGTGTTCATGTGTCATTTCTACGGAAGTTTGTGCATGGTTTGAATGTGGTGGTACCTCCAGAGCCGTATGAAGACCTTGAAGTGGAGACTGTGGTTGCGAAACCTCGTAAGCCGCTTCGTGTTGTGGAGAAAGACACGAGACAACTTAGGAGGAAGATGGTTAAGCTAATCAAGGTACAATGGAGTGAAGATGGTGATAGTTGTACATGGGAAACGAAAGAGAGCATGAGAGCGACTCATCCAGAACTCTTCATCAGTAGGACTCTTTGATGTATCATCGTTATATCGTTGTATCTTGTTGTTATTGATAAAATTTCGCGTGCTAGGATAAGGCTATGGATGCATGGCATGATGCTTGCTAGTTTGGATGATAGAATTGACTTCTCATGGATGATAGGCATGCAAAATTGTTGTAGTTGCTTATGTTTACTTGGAATTTCGGGGGCGAAATTCTTAAAGGGGGGAGCGGAGAATGTAACAACACGCATTTTATGTATCAGAAGATCGTAAAATATTTTTATTTTATTCCCTGAGGGTTGGATCATTCTCATCTTTTAATATGTTCTTACGGGGATGTGAGACATGTCCATAATATTTACCAACTTTGTTTGTGACCATTTTGCCCCTGTCAGTCTTGCACAGGAGATAACTTTTGACTTAGGTGGAATCAAAAGGTGAGACCTGTGCCATTGGAAATGAATTGATGTTTGTCTTTCCGTAGATTGGTTACAATAAGGATTTGGATCAACGGTTTGGGAGAAATCGTTGTTTTAAGGTCTTTCAGTTGGCTGTCCAAGTTTTGGGAGCATAATGGGTTGATTTGTGGGAGGCCCATTAGTGGGCTGGTGGAAACTATAAATAGGGGGTAAAGGATATGGGAAATGGTTTTAGTTTTCCATTCTCTCATTTGGTGCCTTGAGCTCCTTCCTCTAACACCTTTCCACCATTAAAAATCCAAATCCTAGGAGGGAAATTGAAGATCTACACCATTGGAGGATAGATCAACGTCAGCTGAAGCAAGGATTCATCAGATCAAGGTGTTTGGTGTGAGGTGCTTGCTGTTCGAAATCTTATTTCATTGATTTTTTCTTGTTTGGGAGAAATGGTGAGTGGTTTAAATCTCATACATGGATTCAATGAGGTGTATGGGTAGTTGATCATGTTTTTCATTAAATTCAAATGTTTTTCCCATAGATCTATGCATTGGTAAGTCCATTTTCTTATAAATCACCCTACAATCTGATTTACCAAGTTTAGATAAATAATTTCTATGATATTTCATGTGAATGTGCAAGTTAGATCCATGGTCTTGTTCATATATACATTTACGGTGATTTTGGTGAATTTTACATTATTATTGATGGAATTGATATTAGTGTTATTATTGATTTCATATCATGCTTGTAGTCATATTGGATGAATCAGATGAGTTAGTTTTGTCGAATGTGTTGATTTGGTGAAGTTTTGATCAAAATTGGAGTTGCATTAAAGGATGCAGGTTTTGGGTCGAGCAACGCCTAGTCGGTAATGGTGGGTCGGTCCAACCATGGGGAGGTTTTCTTGGAGGAAAAGAAATGGATTAGGTCAGTCGAGCTTTGCCACAGTCGGTCGAGCTTTGTACTGGGTCAGTCGAGCGAGCAAGTGATTATGAAGTTGGGCATTTCAGGGTCAAGCACTTCAGGGTTGGTCCTTTATGAAGCAACTGGGTCGGTCTCATTTTGGGTCGGTCATGCAAGGTTGAGAGGGTCGGTCATGATGCCTTGAACGGTGGAATAGTGGGTCAGTCGGCCTCCACGTTGAAGGTGGGTCGGTCGAACAGGTTAGTGGATCTGGTATGGATGTGGTCGAGTAGTATATGGGGTCGGGCAAACCAGGTACAAGGCTGGGTCGATCGGTCCTGTGAGTGTTCAGGGTCGGTCGGTTGGAAAATAGAAGGGGTTGTTAGCAGTGCTTTTAAATGCCTAGGTGAATGGCCTAAGTGTTGTGGATTGTTTCCTTTAGAAAATTGATGTGATGTTATGAATTGTTTTGAACCTTATGATTGATGCTTTCTTTGGTTCGAAAGTGGTAAGATCTTCAAAGTGAATTCCATGGAGGAATGATGAAGTGAGGTGAATTGTTCGTCGGATGTGACGAATGTGGAAACAACTTAAGGATGTATTGAGTTCGTGTGATGTAATTGCTCTAAAGCGTTCTGAGCTAATAAATAGTTGTAATTGATAATGACTAGAGATGTGAAGGCCGAGGAATTGTCGTTGTCATAGGTTCTAGCAGACTCAAAGCAGGGGTACAATTGAAGGCCAATTGTAGGTCGAGTGCCCTGGGCGTTGTGTATGGCCTAAATACGTGTTGGGTATAGCATGTGGTGTTTTGCTAGAGCCAGGACATCGTGTGTGGTCTTTGACAATTGACGGTAAGTTGTTAGCCAATCATACGATAATGAGGATTCTAAAGAAAGGTTGGCGGTGATAGCCAAAGTCAGTCATGGACGTCTGGATGCTTCAATGATAATGATTGAGTTGCTAGTGCTATATATGAATGGTTGTTCTGATTGCCATGGCTTAAATGTTATTCCATTGGATGTATGGATCATAAAGGCTATCACTGTCAGATGTGAGGAAGACAGATGTAAGCTCTTCTCTGGAACTGGGTAGATTAGTTATTTATTTACCCATCCTCGTATACTTTATTGATAAAGTTTGTTAGCTGTTTTATCGCTCACTAAGACTGTTGTCTGACTCAAGGTTTTATGTTTCCTCTTATTACCTTGGGCTGTTCATCCGATTGTGGATGGGCAGACTGAGTAGTAGTTGACAGGTGATGCTTTAGTGAGGACGATGATGTTGATCGGTGGCGAGTAGAAGGCTCACGTACCAGTTTTACTACTATCTAGTATTTGTTTCCGCTGTTTGATAATTCTTAGAGTGTTGTAGTGAGGAAAATTGTACAAACACTATTGTTGTTGTCCACGTGTATGGGAAATATTTTCTAGTTGTTATGAAAGTTCGGTGTTTTCTGCTTCACTATCACTACCTGTTGTATATGTTCTATTATATTTTATCCATGCGTTGTGAGTTTACGATAGGTTCCGCTTATGTATCATACCTTGATGATCGTCCGTAGTTGCCTGGTACACCTTTCAGCGCATCATTCCTCTTGTTTAGTGCAGGGGTTATGGGCGGTCGTCACAATGAATTAGCAAATATCATTTAATAGAGTTTGTTTAAATAAGTGAAATGTAAAATTACGAAGTTAGCTTAACTATATAGCTATCATATCACGAAGAATTGAAACAAAATTTGCAAAATAACGTATAAATTTATTTTGAAGGTATTGATGTTCAAAAAGAATTTTATGATAATATAATGTAAATTTTTGATATAAATGAATCATAACTAATTTACTAATTACCTTTGTCATTATTGTTGACATACATAGTTCATTAATGTGATTTATACATCTTTATAGTTGCATAGTAAACTACTTTTCTTAATATGAATATACATAGTATTTTTTTTTTTGAGGAAATATACATTGTAAAATTGGTAGATATTTTTAATATCTATTAGAAAAATGGACTAAATGCTCTCTAAAATTATTTAAATAATTAGAATTTAAGGTTTCATGAGTAGTTTAAACATATGGACTGAAATATAAAATATTACGAAAGAGTTAAGGAGGTTCAACAAATAATTATAAAAATGTTAAAATGCAGGTATTTAAAGCAAAAAATATTTTCTTCAATTTATGTTAAATTTATTGAGATAATTGTATAACATATTAAATTTATATTATTTTTTACATATATTATTTACATTGTTTGATTATCTAACTTAATATTTGAAAGAAATATTAATTTTGCCATTTTTACTGATATGTACATGATTTACAATTTAAAACATCACACTTAGCATTAATTAAATGAATTAACAACAATTTATTAACTAAATTCAAAATCACATAATTAATTTAAGCATATTTATTTAAATGTACAATGTTAATTGATATTGTGCATCACTTTGTAAACGACTAAATAAATTTTAAAATGCAGATGTTTGAAATCAATATCACAATGCAATATACGATAAATATATTGACGTAAATGAGTTCAACTTTAATTTTGTTATAATTAATTATTGTATAATTTATGCTTTGTGATTGACGCGTTTATATATTTGATTTTTTTAATTTTTGTCGATATGAATATGGTTGATCTTGAGGTGATTTATTGGATGAATCAATGAATAATAGTTTGCTAAAATTATTTATATAGTTTTATTAGTATGTAATTAATTATAAAATATCGTACTAAATATAAAATGTTAAGAAAGAATTGAATGAGACTTAAATGATTATAGGAATTTTAAAGTATAGGTATTTGGAGCCAAAAAACATAATTTTGTTATTTTTAGTATTTAAAAATATATATTAGATAATTAGATTTATTTAAATTGCGTAAACTTTGGGTTTTGTAATTAATTTAAATATCTAGACTTAAATTTAAATTGTTAGGAGCTAAGTGTCAATAAATAATTGTGTATACTTTGAAATGTCTATGTCAAAGTGTAAAATGACAGAAAAAGTTAAAATAATGTGAGAGAAATTGTAAATAAGCATAAAATGATAATTTAATTTAAAAATAAAATATCCAGAGAGATTTAAGGAGAAGAGAGAAAACTCCTAGAAGTAAGGAGAGAGCTTTAAACGTTTATGCTTTACTATTATTTAATAGATTAGTTTTAACTAATTATTTTAGTTCTATTTATTTAGAGATGGAAACAAATTAATCTAGGCAAACAGAGACACATGAACAAACGAAGGGCAAAGATAAACAAACAAATGTTGTCTAATTTGCACGCTTCTGACCGAAAATTAAAAATTCGAAGCAATAAACATTCGAATTTTGCGAAACGAAAAATAACGTTATCCTTAGTTTCATATAATATTTTTAGTTCAAATTCGCCTGAATTCTAACAATGTTAAATTCTTAATGTTTTATTAAATTGCTTAACTAATTTAATGCAAACGAACCAAGTTTATTTATTTTATTATGAAATTATTTCCTCCATTATGTCTAATTATACGCCTCCTAAATATCAAATTTCGCATAATTCAATTTTGAAAATTTAACGTTAATTCTGATATCGTTTGTCACTATCACAAATCAATCGTCCAATCAATTTAAATGAAGCGAACGAACATAAACGTTATTGTTATATAATTATTTGCTTTGCTACAAGCAATATATTAATCTTTTTTAAGAATCAATGTTATTATTTATTGTCGGTTTCATTTTGTTTTTAATTACTAAATTTCAAATTTAACTTATCGCTCAATTTTCATTTTAAAATCAAACATTCATATGAAATGGATCATATTCTAAAGTCAAATTTATTCTAAAGTCAAATTTATACATTGAAAAATAAATTATATTTTTAAATTTATAAATCAAACAAGTTATACATTAATTCAAGATTTTAACTTTCATTAACTTTGTTTATTTAAAACATTAAAATCGCCAAGTCGTTACATTTTCCCCTACTCAGCGAATTTCATCCTCAAAAAGGAAACATCATCAAAATTATACCTATATACATATCTAGTATGTTGCTTAGCTTATCAAATATTTTCTAATATTATAAATTAAAAAAATGGTTTTAGAATTTTAGAACCCAAATTTTTTCTAATGCGCAAATTTAGGGGAACTTTCGATAGCTTCTCCTTTATAGGGCTTGATCACATTTTTTTTACGATTATATATATATATATATATATATACATATATATATATACATATATATATATGTTGTATACATCTCATCCGTACGATGAGGCAAACTTATTTAGAGAAACGATATACATAAAACCCAAACACACTATTTAATCCGAGATACGTACTTTATTTATCGTTAAAGCAGATTTGCTTATAATTTTAGCATTTTGCACAAAGCAACCTCCAAAGCGAAGCATGCACCGTTTCTATCTAATAAAAATGTCGACAAACCAAATGAGAGTCAAAGAAATATATAATATACATAACAATAGACAACATATAAGACAAACTCGCATGGCACAACAATAACAAGGAAAACGAAACTGACCAATTATTTCATAATTAATTGTTTACAATCTAGTACATACATTATTTTCAATTTATTTACATTCCATTAATTGTAATTAACGTTATTTTTGTTAAAATTACTATGTTAACTCTCATTTCAATTCCACAAAAGCTATTACTAATATCCAAATGCATGTTTTACTTTTGTTACATTCAGTTTGTTCATCATTCACGATATATAATTTCAATTTACTAGAAAGTTTTTTATTTGATTCACATGCACATTATAAAATTTTCACATTTATTTGACTTACTTGCAAGTTATTTACTTTTAAGTCACTTATTTTACTTTCATCAATTCCTTTCAATTCATCTCTTTAATTTTCATTCAACATTTTTTTCAATCCATGTTGATTTTATTTTAATTGGTAAAATACACACACACACACACAACACACACACACACACATATATATATATTGCATTAAATTGTTCATTAATATTTTCTTCCAAAAAATATTTTCTTTCATGCAACATTCATTTTCGTTAACCCTTACACACTTTAGTCATTTCAATTCATGTCCTAATTTAATGTACTTAATTCATTTTATTTTAGTTTCACTAGATTCACACCACTTACTCCTCTCAAGTAAAATTTTGGATCCAACATTCATTTTATTACTTTACTGCACTGGTGACAATTTATTAACAGTTGGATTTACATTCAATTTGTTTATTTATAAAATTTCGAATAGGGAAAAAATTTGTTGTCTCCCTCACTCGAAGTTTTGTTAAAATTTTACTTGCATCACTTATTCAATGTAGCTTACTCAAAATAATTTCAAAAGGAGGTTACACCATCACTATGTCCAAGTCTTTGTTACTAAAGCTTTCAAATATTATTTTCTTTTAATTTTGAGCTAAAGTTTCCAATTTTTGATCCATATTTTTTCAATCCTTTCAAAACCCATATAGTCATTTATAAAACTAGCTTATAAAATGGGCATATGTCTCAAATTCATCTATATTTGATATAGTAAACATCACTCAAGATCATCAAAAATTAATGAATCCAAAGTAGGATCGAAGGTAATATAGGCGTGCATATGACGACCGCCCAAAACCCTGCACTAAACAAGAGGAATGATGCGCTGAAAGACGTGCCAGGCAGTTATGGACGTTCATCAAGGTATGATAACACCATCGGAACCTGTCATGGAACTCTCAGCGCAAGGATAAAATATAATAGAACATATACAACAGGTAGAAATAGTGGAGCATCATATAACAAACTTTTGAAAACTTTCACAACATCCTACAAGTAATCCATACATCATAGGAATACCAAAGTCTGTACATGAAGCCTCACTACAACACTCAGAGAGAAACTCAAATAGTGGAAATTGAAATACTAGATAGTAAGTAAGATAATACTCCAACCTCCAAATTGCAACATCGTCCTCACTAAGCTATCACATGTCACCTACCACCTAGTCTTCCCATCCACAACTGGATGAATAGCCCAAGGTAATAAGAGGGAAGCATAAAACCTTAAATCAGACAACAGTCTTAGTGAGCAATAAAAATAGCTAACAAACATCAACAATAAAGTATGTGAGAATGGATAGATAAACATACTAATCTACCCACAACACCAGGGAAGAACTCAACCCTATCTTCCCCACATCGGACAGTGATAGCCTTTACAATAACGTTTCAACCATACATTTATGGACACCAGAACGCCCATTTAATCATGGCAAAGCACTTATTGTTGGATCTAGATTAACCCTAGAGGGGGGGTGAATAGGGTTTATCACAGTTTTTAAACTGAATTGAAAAACTGACAGGATATTAAAATAATAAACAGATCACAGAATGCAGCAGAAATAAAAGTGCAGAAAATAAATCACACACAGATATACCCAGCTTCGGAAAACCCTGCCTACTGCTGCATTCCTAAGGTTTCTACTAGGTATTATAAACAGATCCCGCATACAAGACCATGTACACTCGCAGCGCCTTCTCCTGTCCTAACCCTACGCTCAAAACCCTAGACTGACTGATATCCACTCGATCAGATTCCCCTGTTTACGACCTCGTAACCAGTAACCCAGATTTTACAGACTCTGTCAACTGTCAATCAACACCCTGACTGAATTCACTCTAGTTTATACAAACACTAGAAAATTGTTTTGACGGTTTTACAACTCAAAATTAAAAACAATAAAATGAAAAGCAACTAAAAGAAAACCCTAGACAATAAAGCAAAAGGAGATTAGAGAATAAAGGGTTATCCCCTTTGTTAAAAACATGGCCGGCCACTTCACAATTGTGTTGCACCCCTACTTCATTTTATTGGCCCGATCTCTTTTGCTTTTGCTCTGGATATTAAAAATGGCGGCGGTGGTATCCAAAAAAACTAGGGTTTCAGATTTGAATCCCAAATCGAATGAGATTGTAACACCCCACCTCCGCTAGGGTCACTCACAAAGGGAATGCACTAGGTTTGGTGAAGCATTATCGAGTTAGACATACACAGAAATATTACAAGACAGAACATATATAAAACAGCGGAAGTAAAACAAATTTCATTACCTTATAAAATAAGGTCTAAAGCCTTTTACATCAGAATACATCAAAACCTGTCTTGCAATAATAAAGAAGCATAAAACCTTTTCATAAATTATTTCCCCAAGTGAAATAGTAAAGTAGCCATAGCCCAGAAAAGTCCAAGCCATACAAGATGACCCTCAATAGAAGAAGTCCGAACTAACAACAGCATTTCCTCCCTGAAACCTGGGGGGAAACGGAAGACAAAGAGGCGAAAGAAAACGGGGTCAGTCATAAAGACTGGTAAGTCCTATCTACTTCCAGTATAAAAACAGGTAAAGGTAACATGACATGCATAAACTGAAAGTAAACATAAGGATGACGACAAGATAGATAAACTAAACCAGGGTAACAGGCTGAACTGCTGCAGCAAGGTAAACTAAGATATCATGATAAACTACGGTGTCATGATAAATCAAGGTATCACATCGTCAGGTTTCTATCAAGTATACTATCCCAAGGTATCTATCCTGTATAACATCCCACGGTATCTATCATGTATATTTCTCATGGTTCTAACATGCATATTTGCTCTGCACCTCTCGTACTAGTATCCCAACCCGCGTCATGTGTTAACTATGAATGTCCCTTACCCAATGTCATGTAATGGTCCATGTCAACCTAATATATAGCATATGTAGGTTTTCATACCTCGTATGTTTCTTCCCATGTATA
Organism: Allium sativum; assembly: GCA_030737875.1. Classification (NCBI taxonomy): domain Eukaryota; kingdom Viridiplantae; phylum Streptophyta; class Magnoliopsida; order Asparagales; family Amaryllidaceae; genus Allium; species Allium sativum. The sequence goes on along the minus strand of CM060922.1, from coordinate 928,724,755 downwards.
AGTTCAGTCCTTTGCCGTAGGCCGTACGGGCTTTCTCATGTAAATCTATACCACTTCAACGTAGTACCATTTTATCCTTGAGGTTATTTTGGACTGCTACCCTTGATCTGGTTATGTTTTCTTACCATGAACTATCGCGTGTTCACTTAGGATTTACGCCACCTAGGACCACTAGGGATTATGCTACCTAATGAACGTTTCCGTGTCTCGGTTTGGGTTCAAGCCACCTAGGAGCACTAGGGATTATGCCACCCGTCAACCGCGCCCTTTATCCCGCGTATGTATCGTGAACCGTTTTCCATGTCTAGACGCACATGTTCCTCAATGTGCCATCTGAGTTCCGTGCCAGGGCAAATCAAGAAATACGGAACTCGGTTGGGAGCTTTAAGTCGTCTGCTGATGCAGATATCAAGTTCTGTTTTTGTACTCGTGGCTATGGTCCCACGTGACCCCTCGCTCAACTACTGAAAGGCAATCCAAGAAAAATCATGTATGAGAACTACACTACGGCCCATCGATGCCCACTTCCAGATAGCCAACCTCACCCATAACTCGATAGCAAGTATATGGTCTGTTGGGAGTTCCTTGCCTTTCCGTACGTACACGATTGACTAAAGATGGTAGGTAGTCGGCGACATGCTATCCAGGGCAAAATCAAGTATCGTCGACTCCACGCTAATCCATCCCAGTCTTTAGGTCGCTCGCATAGCAACCAAGGCATACTCTTGGCTCTTCTACCGCAGACCTTAACCCCTGTGAGGCCGGGTTTCATGGACCGTCTGCCACCTCACAGAGGGATACCAAGAGTACCCTCACGTCCCCCGAAGCTACCGCTTCGTCACCCAGTTCGTTGGAGCCTTTATCTAAGTCAGATAATTTGCTCCCCCTCATGTTTTAAGCGATGACCTACCGTATCGGGTTACTCATCTATTCATGAACTAGTCCCATGTCCTTGGCTAAGAATTATTACTTAGTTATACTTAACTAAGGTTTACCACTTAGCTTCATTTCTCCGGTACCCTTGATTAACTACGATTTTCTACCTAGTTCCTCTAACTAGGGTATTGCCTATTGGGTTAAGTGTTGTTATTCATGTTCATGGCTTAGCCCGCCTATGAATCATGTCAAGATTGGCTAAGTATTCAAGTCCAAGACCTAGCCCTACAAGTTGGTTAAGTATACCAAGAAGCTCATGACTTAACCCTATTCAATCATCAAGTCAATTTGGTTAAGTATTGGTTTGTCTTAACCCTATCAGATTATCGTGTTAGATTGATCAAGCTTAGATTATCATAATCGCATAAGGTCATCGAGTCGGATTGGTTAAGTATGGGTTAGCTTAACCCCATCCACTAATCGTATTATTATGGTTAAGCCCAATGTTAGAAGGTCTTGTGACTTAACCCTATCAGGTCCACCCATTAGATTGGTTAAGTATAGGTTACTTAACCTCATCAAATCATCATGTAAAATTGGTTAAGTATAAGTTACTTACCCCATTAAATTATCATGTTAAATTGGTTAAGTATTGATTACTTAACCTCATTGAATTACCAAGTTTAGATTGGTTAAGTGTTTAACTTAACCCCATCGAATTACCGTGTTTAGATTAGTTAAGTATAGGTTACTTAACCCCATCTAATTACCGTGTTTAGATTAGTTAAGTCTAAATTACTTAACCCCATCTAATTACCAAGTCGGATTAGTTAAGCGTAAATTACTTAACCCCATCTAATTACCAAGTCGGATTAGTTAAGCGTAAATTACTTAACCCCATCTAATTACCAAGTCGGATTAGTTAAGCGTAAATTACTTAACCCCATCCCCTAATTGTCTTGTATGGTTAAGTGTCATTAAGAAATCAAGCCCGATCCCACTTAACCTACCCATTCGTGTCATATCGGTTAAGTGTCATTAGTCAAATTTACTTAAGCTTATCATGTGGCATTAATTTAATTAATGCACTCTCAACCTCTCACATTAGACCTTGTTGTGGTTACTAGTTAAGCCGGGCGGGTCCGGGTAGTTTTACACCACAACCTAGTCTAACCTCGGGTCTTAAGCGCGACATGACCAACTTCTCACATTGGATCCTATTGTTTGTAGCCACTAGTTAAGCCGGGCGGGTCCGGGTAGATTTATGCTACAAACTCAACCCAACCTCGAGTTGGCCACTTTCATGTTTGGTCTAGTGTCTTATTACACTTACAACCCACCCATGTCTAGTTCAAGTTCCATGTTTTCCCACGTGTCATGACCATGAATGTCATGTTCTCATGTAAACCCCATGTCAAGTTTTCCGCGTCATTCTCATGTTTGTCTATCCTACCCCAAATCGTGTTTTCACTTGAGTAAAAGCGAGTCAACATAGTAGGTATACTATGGCTACATGAAGACCCCAAAACATGCACGATGCCACAAAAGGGATTGGCTCCAAACATGCATGGTATCATAAGGGGGTTTGGCCTTAAAACATGAACGATAGTGTCATATAGGGATTGGCCATAAGCATGCATAACATAAAAGGGGATTGGCCACAAGCTTGCACAATGTCATAAAGGATTTGGCCACAAACTTGCATATTATCATAGGAAATTTGGCCACAAACATGCATAGCATTCTAAGGTAATTTGGCCACAGACATGCATAACATTCTAAGGTAATTTGGCCACAAATATGCATAAGCCCCAAAGTCAAGTTTTTGCCCATGTTTCACAAGTCAAGTGGTTCCCAAAGGTTCATGCTAACATTTCATAGATAAAGATTCAAACTTGCAAGATATACTAGGTTAAACATAACATGAATGGCATGATTAAGTCGCTACAACTTAGCCCAAGGTCATAGATCATAGAAAAGGGGCAAACTTAGGTTCACATAAGCTAGCATACTTATGTTTCATCGCATTTTATCCCATGTCACATTAGAACCACCGTTAGAATCTACAAGTAGCTAGAACTTACATAGCGAGGCTTAGGGAAGGTTTATGCATCGTCGTGACGAAGAAAGGTGGCTCCTTTGATGAAGAACCGTCATGAAATCGCCGTAGCAACGTTGATCGAGCCTCGATTAGTTGTAGCAAGCTTGCACCTTTCGATTCGGATCCGATTTGCATGCATAGTCTCTTGGAGTTGGAAATGGAGGCCATGATCACTTGGCATTTGGGCAGCACTTCGTGGCATGAGTGAATTATGAGGGGTTTAGGGTAGGCTTAGGGTCTTTTTATAGAGATTAGGAGTAGTTTAGGCCATTAGATTAACCCTAGGATAGATCCAAGCCCTCAAAAATCGTCACAAGCCTCCAAAACCGAGCCAAACAGCAAAACAGGTGCACCAGGCTGTCTGGGTCCGACCAGGCAGGTCGACCCCCAGGTCGACCCTGGGGTCGACTCCCCAGTCGACCTGGTCCCACCCAGGTCGACACCCAGGTCGACCCCCTGGTCGACCTGGTCTGGGCGGGATTTTTCCCGCCTACCCTGATTTTCTGAAATTTTGAATCTGTTTTGAATTTGAATTTTTCGTGAAACTTCGCGAGGCCATATCTTGGTCATACAGACTCCGATTTACGAAATTTCGGACTCTATTTCGCGTATTTTTCCGAGACGAACGCAATGGCGCAACCTGTTTCTCCTGATTCAGATTTTATTATTTAATTCTGCCTTGATTCTTGTCTTAACACGTTATTCAAATTCGGGTTGTTACATTCTCCCCTCCTTTAAGGATTTCGTCCCCGAAATCTCCAAGTTAGGAAGAACGTATCCTACCATCCATCATCCATCTACTCAAAACATCATCCACAGGCAACCGTTGTCCTTAGACGATTCCTAATGCCATATGAACATATGCAAAACGTGTGTGTATATGCTCCTTAGCTAATGCTAACGATCAGGCCTGAGTAATCTTTCTAATGCAAAATATGTTTGGTGCCATGAGTCCAACATGTATGCAAATAGTCCTAGTCATATAAGTACTATATGCGTGCACAAACATTCATTCATATGCAACATGCGCATGATAACACATTCAATTTCATCCATAAACAAGTATAAATACTCGTGCATATGCAACATGAATCGTGACCGCGTCAATCTAGTATCTAATGTGTATTCGCACATCCACGAGCAACCACTTGCAACCATTTGCAACCATATCAATCATAACATGTTTCAAATACATGTTTACATTCATAGAGTTCTATCTAAGGTTCCCAAGATAAGATCGAGGAGACAAACAAGACAAACTCCTTACGGGGTTTGCAACAGAAACAGGACCGAGAGGATATCCACCAAGCGATAGCATGCAAGCAAGCTCTACAGGAGAACCAGGGATCAACGATATACTCTTACAAAGAGACACGATGCGCGCGTCTAAGCCGCATTTCCTTGAGCTTAATTCCAGTGTGCCTTGACTGCCTTTGACTTCATGATTTCGTAGCTCCTTGATTCCTATTTCCAAGGTATGAGTCGGAACTCTTTTCACTGTCGCCTCTCGTTTCACTTTCATTTATTCTTTCCCTAGTATACTTGGCTCAACCATATATACGCACTCGTGCAAGCTCTCCAAAATTCACTAGTGAATTCTGGATCTCGTTTACCAATGCCAATCCATGTTACCACGTGCACTTACTAGGGTGATTCCCATAACTCATGCATAAGCGAAACGAACCATCCGCCTTAACGGCGAATTCTATTCGAACGGATTACCAACAACTGCATCTCGAGATTCTAGGCAACTAACCATGACAGAACCCAAAAGGTTACACGAGACTTCGAGGGTATCACCACGGTGAGTCGAGAGTCTAACTACCCTCTTTCCAAAACCGAGAATGGTACCCCTTATTGGGTGGCCACTTTATCCCTAGAATCCATCCGTAGCTGAGACATGTCATTCTCAAATCCAAACAAGTCATGAAGAAATGGACGAACTCTCCAACCAGATTTTGGGACAAAAGTGGGATCTTTTACCATGCTAGTACTAAGGTGCAGAGACTTAACTATCGAAGCAGACTTAAATGATGCGATGATCAAAACAAAGTCTGGACGGGATGATAGAAAAGAACGACTAAACCTTTACCAGAAACGGTACAATTCTTTTAGGTACCCTAGAAATGGGAGCGTACAATTGCCCTCTCTGATGATCTTGTCCTTGTCCTCCTTGATGGACCAAGCCATACCAACAAGTTGCTTATCCTTAAGCTCGCGTCCTTTTTCCTTACTCTTATTATCCTTCCTTGTACCACGACAACAGGCCTCTCGAGAACCACCTCCATCGTACGGAAAACACCTACGTGGCTAGACAAAGATTAGTCACAGTTAGAACTACTGTGACTACAGATGGAGGAAAGAAAGGAAAAGAGATTCAATCAAGGAATCAAAGGATATGCTAATGGCTTTTGGGGAATAGCCTTAAAAAAACTTTTCTTGAAAAATGCTTCTTTGTAAACGGTTTCTCAAATACTTTTCAGAAGGTTTTAAAAACTTTTGCCCAGTCTGGTAACCTTCTGCTCTGATACCAATGTAACAGCCCACCTCCGCTAGGGTCACTCACAAAGGGAATGCACTAGGTTTGGTGAAGCATTATCGAGGTAGACATACATAGAAATATTACAAGACAGAACATATATAAAACAGCGGAAGTAAAACAAATTTCATTACCTTATAAAATAAGGTCTAAAGCCTTTTACATCAGAATACATCAAAACCTGTCTTGCAATAATAAAGAAGCATAAAACCTTTTCATAAATTTTTTCCCCAAGTGAAATAGTAAAGTAGCCATAGCCCAGAAAAGTCCAAGCCATACAAGATGACCCTCAACAGAAGAAGTCCGAACTAACAACAGCATTTCCTCCCTGAAACCTGGGGGGAAACGGAAGACAAAGAGGCGAAAGAAAACGGGGTCAGTCATAAAGACTGGTAAGTCCTATCTACTTCCAGTATAAAAACAGGTAAAGGTAACATGACATGCATAAACTGAAAGTAAACATAAGGATGACGACAAGATAGATAAACTAAACCAGGGTAACAGGCTGAAATACTGCAGCAAGGTAAACTAAGATATCATGATAAACTACGGTGTCATGATAAATCAAGGTATCACATCGTCAGGTTTCTATCAAGTATACTATCCCAAGGTATCTATCCTGTATAACATCCCACGGTATCTATCATGTATATTTCTCATGGTTCTAACATGCATATTTGCTCTGCACCTCTCGTACTAGTATCCCAACCCGCGTCATGTGTTAACTATGAATGTCCCTTACCCAATGTCATGTAATGGTCCATGTCAACCTAATATATAGCATATGTAGGTTTTCATACCTCGTATGTTTCTTCCCATGTATAAGTTCAGTCCTTTGCCGTAGGCCGTACGGGCTTTCTCATGTAAATCTATACCACTTCAACGTAGTACCGTTTTATCCTTGAGGTTATTTTGGACTGCTACCCTTGATCTGGTTATGTTTTCTTACCATGAACTATCGCGTGTTCACTTAGGATTTACGCCACCTAGGACCACTAGGGATTATGCTACCTAATGAACGTTTCCGTGTCTCGGTTTGGGTTCAAGCCACCTAGGACCACTAGGGATTATGCCACCCGTCAACCGCGCCCTTTATCCCGCGTATGTATCGTGAACCGTTTTCCATGTCTAGACGCACATGTTCCTCAATGTGCCATCCGAGTTCCGTGCAAGGGCAAATCAAGAAATACGGAACACGGTCGGGAGCTTTAAGTCGTCTGCTGATGCAGATATCAAGGTCTGTTTTTGTACCCGTGGCTATGGTCCCACGTGACCCCTCCCTCAACTACTGAAAGGCAATCCAAGAAAAATCATGTATGAGAACTACACTACGGCCCATCGATGCCCACTTCCAGATAGCCAACCTCACCCATAACTCGATAGCAAGTATATGGTCTGTTGGGAGTTCCCTGCCTTTCCGTACGTACACGATTGACTAAAGATGGTAGGTAGTCGGCGACATGCTATCCAGGGCAAAATCAAGTATCGTCAACTCCACGCTAATCCATCCCAGTCTTTAGGTCGCTCGCATAGCAACCAAGGCACACTCTTGGCTCTTCTACCGCAAACCTTAACCCCTGTGAGGCCGGGTTTCATGGACCATCTGCCACCTCACAGAGGGATACCAAGAGTACCCTCACGTCCCCCGAAGCTACCGCTTCGTCACCCAGTTCGTTGGAGCCTTTATCTAAGTCAGATAATTTGCTCCCCCTCGTGTTTTAAGCGATGACCTACCGTACCGGGTTACTCATCTATTTATGAATTAGTCCCATGTCCTTGGCTAAGAATTATTACTTAGTTATACTTAACTAAGGTTTACCACTTAGCTTCATTTCTCCGGTACCCTTGATTAACTACGATTTTCTACCTAGTTCCTCTAACTAGGGTTTTGCCTATTGGGTTAAGTGTTGTTATTCAAGTTCATGGCTTAGCCCGCCTATGAATCATGTCAAGATTGGCTAAGTATTCAAGTCCAAGACCTAGCCCTACAAGTTGGTTAAGTATACCAAGAAGCTCATGACTTAACCCTATTCAATCATCAAGTCAATTTGGTTAAGTATTGGTTTGTCTTAACCCTATCAGATTATCGTGTTAGATTGATTAAGCATAGATTATCTTAATCGCATCAGGTCATCGAGTCGGATTGGATAAGTATGGGTTAGCTTAACCCCATCCACTAATCGTATTACTATGGTTAAGCCCAATGTTAAAAGGTCTTGTGACTTAACCCTATCAGGTCCACCCATTAGATTGGTTAAGTATAGGTTACTTAACCTCATCAAATCATCATGTAAAATTGGTTAAGTATAAGTTACTTACCCCATTAAATTATCATGTTAAATTGGTTAAGTATTGATTACTTAACCTCATTGAATTACCAAGTTTAGATTGGTTAAGTGTTTAACTTAACCCCATCGAATTACCGTGTTTAGATTAGTTAAGTATAGGTTACTTAACCCCATCTAATTACCGTGTTTAGATTAGTTAAGTCTAAATTACTTAACCCCATCTAATTACCAAGTCGGATTAGTTAAGCGTAAATTACTTAACCCCATCTAATTACCAAGTCGGATTAGTTAAGCGTAAATTACTTAACCCCATCTAATTACCAAGTCGGATTAGTTAAGCGTAAATTACTTAACCCCATCCCCTAATTGTCTTGTATGGTTAAGTGTCATTAAGAAATCAAGCCTGGTCCCACTTAACCTACCCATTCGTGTCATATCGGTTAAGTGTCATTAGTCAAATTTACTTAACCTTATCATGTGGCATTAATTTAATTAATGCACTCTCAACCTCTCACATTAGACCTTGTTGTGGTTACTAGTTAAGCCGGGCGGGTCCGGGTAGTTTTACACCACAACCTAGTCTAACCTCGGGTCTTAAGCGCGACATGACCAACTTCTCACATTGGATCCTATTGTTTGTAGCCACTAGTTAAGCCGGGTAGGTCCGGGTAGATTTATGCTACAAACTCAACCCAACCTCGAGTTGGCCACTTTCATGTTTGGTCTAGTGTCTTATTACACTTACAACCCACCCATGTCTAGTTCAAGTTCCATGTTTTCCCACGTGTCATGACCATGAATGTCATGTTCTCATGTAAACCCCATGTCAAGTTTTCCGCGTCATTCTCATGTTTGTCTATCCTACCCCAAATCGTGTTTTCACTTGAGTAAAAGCGAGTCAACATAGTAGGTATACTATGGCTACATGAAGACCCCAAAACATGCACGATGCCACAAAAGGGATTGGCTCCAAACATGCATGGTATCATAAGGGGGTTTGGCCTTAAAACATGAACGATAGTGTCATATAGGGATTGGCCATAAGCATGCATAACATAAAAGGGGATTGGCCACAAGCATGCACAATGTCATAAAGGATTTGGCCACAAACTTGCATATTATCATAGGAAATTTGGCCACAAACATGCATAGCATTCTAAGGTAATTTGGCCACAGACATGCATAACATTCTAAGGTAATTTGGCCACAAACATGCATAAGCCCCAAAGTCAAGTTTTTGCCCATGTTTCACAAGTCAAGTGGTTCCCAAAGGTTCATGCTAACATTTCATAGATAAAGATTCAAACTTGCAAGATATACTTGGTTAAACATAACATGAATGGCATGATTAAGTCGCTACAACTTAGCCCAAGGTCATAGATCATAGAAAAGGGGCAAACTTAGGTTCACATAAGCTAGCATACTTATGTTTCATCGCATTTTATCCCATGTCACATTAGAACCACCGTTAGAATCTACAAGTAGCTAGAACTTACATAGCGAGGCTTAGGGAAGGTTTATGCATCGTCGTGACGAAGAAAGGTGGCTCCTTTGATGAAGAACCGTCATGAAATCGCCGTAGCAACGTTGATCGAGCCTCGATTTGGTGTAGCAAACTTGCACCTTTCGATTCGGATCCGATTTGCATGCATAGTCTCTTGGAGTTGGAAATGGAGGCCATGATCACTTGGCATTTGGGCAGCACTTCGTGGCATGAGTGAATTATGAGGGGTTTAGGGTAGGCTTAGGGTCTTTTTATAGAGATTAGGAGTAGTTTAGGCCGTTAGATTAACCCTAGGATAGATCCAAGCCCTCAAAAATCGTCACAAGCCTCCAAAACCGAGCCAAACAGCAAAACAGGTGCACCAGGCTGCCTGGGTCCGACCAGGCAGGTCGACCCCAAGGTCGACCCTGGGGTCGACTCCCCAATCGACCTGGTCCCACCCAGGTTGACACCCAGATCGACCCCCTGGTCGACCAGGTCTGGGCGGGATTTTTCCCGCCTACCCTGATTTTCTGAAATTTTGAATCTGTTTTGAATTTGAATTTTTCGTGAAACTTCGCGAGGCCATATCTCGGTCATACGGACTCCAATTTACGAAATTTCGGACTCTATTTCGCGTATTTTTCCGAGACGAACGCAATGGCGCAACCCGTTTCTCCTGATTCAGATTTTATGATTTAATTCTGCCTTGATTCTTGTCTTAACACGTTATTAAAATTCTGGTTGTTACATAGATTGCTTGAGTTGTTGGAACGATGTATTCTTGGATGAGCTTCAAGTGATGTTGTCCTCTGATGCTTCGATTTGGGGGTTCCTCTTTCTCTCGATCGAAACAGTGAGCTTTCTAAAATTTCTTGCTTTGAAATACTTGAATTTTTTTTTTTTGGTTTTCGATCGATTTTACCAATGATGTAATAGGTGTTTATAGGGTTAACATAAAACCCTAATTGCTCTGATTTCTTGAATGAAATTGACTGATTTGCATGTTTCCTTTTGTTGATATTCTCAGCTATATGAAGAATTGCGTGATTTGTTGAGGTGAACTTGGATATGATTTTGGCCTTCATTTAATTTGGAAAAAATTGTTTGCCCCCTTGATTAATTTTCTGAGATGTTGCCTTCCTGGAAAAAATATTGCTTGCCAAAAATATTCATCTCCATTGATTTCGAATATTTGATTTCACCTCACTTTTATGACTGTAATGAAACATTGCCATATAAACATATGGAAATCTGGAAACAGAATTATGTTACCCAAAATTGATTGAGCAATATTGTACTGTCTTGAATTTCTTGTGTAGTAGGCATGATTTATTGCCGAGAAAAGGATGAATGATTTTGAGGAAAGAAATGATTTGAATTTCTTGCTTAAAAAAAAATTGTTGCCTTCTTATAAAAAACATTGTGTGATTGATTTTCTGAAAACAAACTCCCTGATTTCATGCTAGAAATGAGTTGTGTACTTTTAAAACAGGGAGCATGAATTCTTGCCTTGCACCCTAACTTGTGCACATTAAAAACAACAGATTCTACAAAGGAAACCTTTCCCAAAAACGATCACAGAATTTCTGGAATCTTTTTGCTAATTTCCTGAACCAAATGAGATCTCTTGCCAAAAATGAAATACTTATTTCAAAAAAAAACTTCTTGCTGCTTGTAAAAACAAACTTGCCACATAAACTTTAACATGCTGCTTCATTGACATTTGTAGTTGTCATGCTTCTTGAGTTCCTTGACCTGAAAACAGAACATTGTATCTTTATTTATGTACTTGCAGTCCACTTGTAATTTTGTACCTGAGTTGCACCATGTACATATGCTGCGCCAAAATTGATGCACCTGTACATTTTACCATTGACTTGCTGATCCATTTGTAGACCTTGCATGGGCACACTTGGTTGATGTCATACTTGACCAGCTTCACTTATACTCATAACACTTGTACCATATATCCATGTAGACATTGTTCCATTTTCAGAGCTGTTTGATAAGTGTTGAACCATTTTATAAAAATGTCACCATATTGTGATGCTGCACTTTAGTATTGATCACTTTGGCATGTCATTTCCTTATTTGGCTAAACCTTGAGCACTTGGCCTTGATCATGCATCCTTGCCGAACTTTGTTGCCATGTTCTTGTATACACCATAACTTGGTGACCATCTTCATGCACACATAATTTAACATGCTTTGACCATTTAACTTGTGTATGCTAATTGCCACAATACATGTACACCGACCTTGTACACTCGTGCTTGCTTTTGATGTTGCATTCACCACACCATACATGCTTGTATCATCCATGAACATTGCAGTTGCATTTTTACTGATTTGTGCACTTGAAATTCTGTACACATGCTGGTTTTGTTGCTCCATATTCATTTGCGTTTTTCACCTTGTTCTGTCAAGTTTGTGACACTGGCTCGACCACATTGAAACTGCTTTTGTTGACTTTTCATTGAGTTGTTTTCATGTATGCACTGAGTCAAGATGGTCCACGTGGCTACTCCTTAGTTGCACACTGAATTGGTGTGGCAGTGCACATGTGTATATATATATACACGTGTGTATATGCAGCCATTCAGAAAATTTCCTGTCCCTGTACATATACAAGTTGTCTACCTAGACACAGATGAATCAGATTGAGTCAGAAAAATGATGAGAAACACACCGAAATTCTGAGGCAAATAATTTTTCAAAAATAAAAATTATATTTGCATGTATTCTATTTCATTTCTATTGCAGTGTACTGTGTGTGTGTTTCTATATATGACATGTATGAAGACTGGACTGACTGTGAAGCTTATAGAAGACAGAAGACAATGAAACTGAAGAATAGAGAGACAGTGTATATGAGTGACTGTGTGACTGTAACTGAGTGTGAGAGTTGTAGTGAAGAGCAGTGTATGAATATGTGAATTGTACTGAATATTGTAATAAACCAGTTTGATCGAAATAAAATATTATTTTATTGTGTTCAAATAAACTTGTCTATTAAATTCTGTTTATTTACAAGTACAATGTTCTGTGAATGTATATCAGTGATGTATTCAAATAGTGGAGTTATAAAAGATTGTATTGTTTGAAAGTTGAAATAGAATATTTAATTTAAATAAAATACTGTATAAATATATGAATGTGTATACAGTCGTATTCTATTTAAATATAAATATTATATAACAGTCTGTGTTGTAATGAACGGTACAATAACAAACACATTTATATAAATATATATTTGGTTGTTATCATCAAACAAAAATCATATAATTGTGTATACAACACCGTTACATACAACAATCTCCCCCTTTTGATGATGCCAAACAAATAAAAGATTTTGAATATAATAAATGTGTTTATTCGTGAATATTTGAACTCCCCCTATTTAAAAGCTCCCCCTAAAACAGAAACTCCCCCTATAACTGGGCATGAGTGAAATGTATGAATAAATTTTCAAAATTAAAAATATTTATAAAATATTCACTCATAAATCAAAATCTAATCCATTCTCCCCCTTTTGTTATCATCAAAAGAATTCAGAGTTTAAAATACAGATGAAAAATGACTAAAGATATAATTTCAGCTTAGGAGAAGGAACGGTCATCATAAATCATAATCAGTCAAACAAAAATCATAATATTCTAAGAACAGGTGGCATATTTCACATTGTAGAGAATGACGGATTTACGATGAATTTTATATAAAATGGAGGGAATTTTAAAAACAATTCATTTCCAATTATTTTCAAAGGATTTTTATAAAAATAAAGCACAAAAACAGTGATGGATTTGGACTATAATCAATAATTTAACTTAAGTGAGAAAATCGAATAATCTCAAATCCCAATACCTATCAATCAACAAATCATAATACGTCATAAGATTTCAACATATTTCACAGATTAGAAGATGGATTGACAGGCTGGTTTTTATACTCAGAGGAGAATTTCATATTTTTAAATCCCAATTTTCAAACTTATTTCTATTTTTAGCACTTTATGTCCCTTTTTTTTTAAGAGCACACTGACCACGCATAACCAGAGCTTGGATTTCTAAATGAGATCAGTCGCAGCTTAAATTATAAGATGTCCCATAACCATGCATAACCAGAGCTTGGATTTTTAAATGTGATTAGAGACACTCCTATATATTAATCATATTTTTATTATTTTCAGCTATATAAAGAAAAAAAAACTCCTCGGTATATGAAACCAATATGGATGATAGAACTGTGGTAGGTACAGAAATGGACTGTGAAATAAATTTCTAAATTAATTATATTATGAGAAAAGCTCGACTGTACTGGGATTATTGATAATTTTCAATTATCCCTATTTCTGAATACTAATATAGTCCCATTTCTATCACAAATAATTTTCACTGTTTTAAAACAAGATGATTTAAAAAAAATAAACTCTCTACATTAATATAAAATCATGATGGATGGCAGACAGGTGATAGGTAAAGAAGATGGTCGTGAAATAATTGCCAGTTCAGAGATATTATAACACATGTTCAACTATCATGAAAATATAAATATAAATAAAAATCTCCTCTTGTTGTGAAATATACTGCAGTCACAATTCATCACAATTTCAAAATCTGATAATTATTTTGATGAATTACAAATACAGTTCAATTTTGATATTGATTTCAATTTCTGAATGAATAATTAATAAATAATTCTAAAATTGAAAATCAAATACAAGAGAAATATGCTGATCTATACACGACAAGAGGGAAAAATGTGTACAAGACAAAAGGAGTGTGTGGATTTATACATGGTGAAGATTTGAATCTAAGTACAGATAGGTGAGACAATTATAAGGCACTTCTGATACCACTTGGTGTCTCTATTTACGAGGAATTTTAACATGATACTGAACAAGAATGTCATAGACAAAAGAACTGTTAAGTACCAAGCCTAAACAGACGAGATAATAGATTATGCACATGTATCAGAGCAGCAAGCATGTGATTCCAGAACAACCATTTTTCAAAATAGTATCAGAGCAACACAGAACATAGTTTCAAATCATACTTGTCAAGATGATGGCCATATATGATGATTTATGATCTAATGATTAAAATACTGTTTGCTTAAAATCATTTGAGGAATATGAAAATATCAGAATTTAATGAATCGATCACACCGGATTATAAATTTTTGATTCGAGATATGTGTGAGATTCAATAAATCAATAATTTCAAATGATTTTAAACAAACAAATATTTAAATCAAATAATCATGAAATAAGAGTGAATTTCAAGACCAGATTTTCAAAGGAATTTTTCACAACAATTTCTAAGGATAATTTCAGATCATTTACATCAAATAATTAAGAGATATTCATGATTTATAAATAAATAATTTATCTGAAATCACTTGAATCAATGTCAAGTTTGAGATATAATGAATTATTCACACAAGATTGATAATTTCAATTTTAGGAGGTGTGTGATATTCAAAATATCAGGGATTTCAAATGATTTCTAACAAATAATTTTCAACAAAAAATGATCATGAATAAAAGATGGATTTCTAGATGTATCACTGATTCAAGATGAATCAAAAATATTCAAACCAATCTGAACAATTCTGAAATTATCACAACTGACAAATAATAGAGTGCTATAATGAGTATAAATTTTCAAGTCCATTCTAAACTGAATTAGAAGAAACTCAGAATAGCAGAGATGTGTGATATTTCAATAATATTTCAGATCTTAAAAAAAATTCATATTAACAGTGTTCAAGATATAAGAAGAATACATTAACACTGTTAGGAATTCAGAAAACGGAAGGTGAGCTTCAAAAAAACAATTGCAGATATATGCAAGTTTAAATTTAAGATCTGGAAAAGATTAATAATATCATACTTTCAGTAAAGCAAATTTCCAGACAGTCAAGAGTTCTGCAACTGGACGTTAAGGAATCCCAAGAGAAAGGATATATGGCAGTGACAAGTTGAACCAAAAAAATAAACAGAAGAGACAAAAGGAGATAGAAGAAGAAATAAACAAGAAAATTAAAAAGATATTTACAAAGATGAGTTCAGAGATCATACCTGAGATCAGTGTAAACCAGAATCTCTGACTCAACTAGTTTGGCTAAAGGAACTAAAAGTGATTCAATGATATGAAGCAGTTTGAAGCCAGTTTCACTTTCTGCACAGCAGTTCCTCAGCCTCCTTCGGTACCTAACAGTTTATAGGATCGAGTGGTCTAACAAAGTTTGTAAAACCACTTACAGTTGTATTCATATGTTTTGGTACCCAGACTTGTTTATATAACAAACCATTAGAATTAACTTTCGTACCCTTAGGAACCAAAATCTGTTTGAACTTGACAAAGCCTTTTTATTTTTTGGGATCCAAGAATGTTTAAATGGTTTATTATAAAACGATTTCTCATTACAATTTTGATTCAAATAACCTTTGAAATTATCAAAGTTAAAATTATCAAAACAATTATTTCCAAAGCAGTTTGTGGGATTGTTCAAATCATTTGAATTTTGTTTTCTAGAAACATCATTTTTCCTGAAGCCAAGACCAGATTTATTTCCACTAGAAACTTGGTTTTGTAACAGCATATTCAACGATTTTTCCCCATTAGAAAATTTATCCAATGTTGATTCCAATCGTTGAATTTTGGATTTTAGATCGCCATTTTCTTTTAATAAATTTGAGCAATTATTTATTGCGATCATCTGTTCAGCATTGGTCTGTTTTAAAACCAAATTCTCATTTTCAAGCAATCTAATTTTGGCTTGAGATTCAAATTCAAATCGTTTTTGTTTTTCAGACTCTAAATTCTTGGATTTTTCAATCTCATTTTCAAGTTCTTTCAAAATCAAATCACTTCTCACCAAATTTTCATTTTCAGCAATCTCAAATTTGGAACTTATATCAGTCTTAAAAACTTCAAATTCTTTTTGTAGAAGATTGTTCAAATTTGATAACTCAATCTTGTTTTGTTTTAAGATCAGAATTTCCTTTTCAAACTTTTGAATATTTTTATTGAGATGAACAAGATTGGTTTTCAATTTAAAACAATTTTTGCAATCTGAATTTGAAGAATTTTTAAAATATTCAAGCTGTGATTTCGAATCATCAATTTTGCTGGTCAACTCAGAATTCCTAGATTTTAGAGATTTGTTTTTAGATTTGAGTTTATCAACAGATTTAGTTAAATCAACACACATATAAACCAAATCTTCGTATGAGAAATTTTCAACTTCAGCATCCGTTGATTCTCCATCATCTGATCCTTCTGAATTTTCATTTGTAAATCCTGTTAAACAGAATTCTGAACCTGAGTTGACATTCTGGGGTTTTGAGTTGTTGTCAGATTTCCCATACTTCGTATCGAGAGTATCCCAGATTTCCTGTGCAGATAAACAATGGCAGATAAGATTAAACTGTTCAGTACTAAGATAATCAAATAAAATTTTCATAGCACGGGTATTGAAAGTAATATCTACACTATCAAATCCATGGATAACAACATTCCAACATTTAATATTAACAGACTTTAAATAAAATTCCATTTTGGATTTCCAGTTTAAAAAATCTGTTCCATCGAAAATAGTTGGAAATGAACGGGACTGACTTTCTATCGACTGACAATTAGGAATCACCATTGCTCTAGAGTTAATGGAAAACCTGCTCTGATAACAAATGTTGGATCTAGATTAACCCTAGAGGGGGGTGAATAGGGTTTATCACAGTTTTTAAACTGAATTGAAAAACTGACAGGATATTAAAATAATAAACAGATCACAGAATGCAGCAGAAATAAAAGTGCAGAAAATAAATCACACACAGATATACCGAGCTTCGGCAAAACCCTGCCTACTGCTGCATTCCTAAGGTTTCTACTAGGTATTATAAACAGATCCCGCATACAAGACCATGTACACTCGCAGCGCCTGCTCCTGTCCTAACCCTACGCTCAAAACCCTAGACTGAATGATATCCACTCGATCAGATTCCCCTATTTACGACCCCGTAACCAGTAACCCAGATTTTACAGACTCTGTCAACTGTCAATCAACACCCTAACTGAATTCACTCTAGTTTATACAGACACTAGAAAACTATTTTGACGGTTTTACAACTCAAAATGAAAAACAATAAAATGAAAAGCAACTAAAAGAAAACCCTAGACAATAAAGCAAAAGGAGATTAGAGAATAAAGGGTTATCCCCTTTGTTAAAAACATGGCCGGCCACTTCACAATTGTGTTGCACCCCTACTTCATTTTATTGGCCCGATCTCTTTTGCTTTTGCTCTGGATATTAAAAATGGCGGCGGTGGTATCCAAAAAAACTAGGGTTTCAGATTTGAATCCCAAATCGAATGAGATTGCTTGAGTTGCTGGAACGATGTATTCTTGGATGAGCTTCAAGTGATGTTGTCCTCTGGTGCTTCGATTTGGGGATTCCTCTTTCTCTCGATCGAAACAGTGAGCTTTCTAAAATTTCTTGCTTTGAAATACTTGAATTTATTTTTTTTGGTTTTCGATCGATTTTGCCAATGATGTAATAGGTGTTTATAGGGTTAACATAAAACCCTAATTGCTCTGATTTCTTGAATGAAATTGAATGATTTGCGTGTTTCCTTTTGTTGATATTCTCGGCTATATGAAGAATTGCGTGATTTGTTGAGGTGAACTTGGATATGATTTTGGCCTTCGTTTAATTTGGAAAAAAATGTTTGCCCCCTTGATTAATTTTCTGAGATGTTGCCTTCCTGGAAAAAATATTGCTTGCCAAAAATATTCATCTCCATTGATTTCGAATATTTTATTTCACCTCACTTTTATGACTGTAATGAAACATTGCCATATAAACATATGGAAATCTGGAAATAGAATTATGTTACCCAAAATTGATTGAGCAATATTGTACTGTCTTGAATTTCTTGTGTAGTAGGCATGATTTATTGCCGAGAAAAGGATGAATGATTTTCAGGAAAGAAATGATTTGAATTTCTTGCTTAAAAAAAAAATCTTTTTGTTGCCTTCTTATAAAAAACATTGTGTGATTGAGTTTCTGAAAACAAACTCCCTGATTTCATGCTAGAAATGAGTTGTGTACTTTTAAAACGGGGAGCATGAATTCTTGCCTTGCACCCTAGCTTGTGCACATTAAAAACAACAGATTTTACAAAGGAAACCTTTCCCAAAAACGATCACAGAATTTCTGGAATCTTTTTGCTAATTTCCTGAACAAAATGAGATCTCTTGCTAAAAATGAAATACTAATTTCAAAAAAAAACTTCTTGCTGTTTGTAAAAACAAACTTGCCACATAAACTTTAACATGCTGCTTCATTGACATTTGTAACTGTCATGCTTCTTGAGTTCCTCGACCTGAAAACAGAACATTGTATCTTTATTTATGTACTTGCAGTCCACTTGTAATTTTGTACCTGAGTTGCACCATGTACATATGCTGCGCCAAAACTGATGCACCTGTACATTTTACCATTGACTTGCTGATCCATTTGTAGACCTTGCATGGGCACACTTGGTTGATGTCATACTTGACCAGCTTCACTTATACTCATAACACTTGTACCATATAGCCATGTAGACATTGTTCCATTTTCAGAGCTGTTTGATAAGTGTTGAACCATTTTGTAAAAATGTCACCATATTGCGATGCTGCACTTTAGTATTGATCACTTTGGCATGTCATTTCCTTATTTGGCTACACCATGAGCACTTGGCCTTGATCATGCATCCTTGCCGAACTTTGTTGCCATGTTCTTGTATACACCATAACTGGGTGACCATCTTCATGCACACATAATTGAACATGCTTTGACCATTTAACTTGTGTATGCTGATTACCACAATACATGTACACCGACCTTGTACACTCGTGCTTGCTTTTGATGTTGCATTCACCACACCATACATGCTTGTATCATCCATGAACATTGCAGTTGCATTTTTACTGATTTGTGCACTTGAAATTCTGTACACATGCAGGTTTTGTTGCTCCATATTCATTTGCATTTTTCACCTTGTTCTGTCAAGTTTGTGACACTGGCTCGACCACTTTAAAACTGCTTTTGTTGACTTTTCATTGAGTTGTTTTCATGTATGCACTGAGTCGAGATGGTCCACGTGGCTACTCCTCAGTTGCACACTGAATTGGCGTGGCAGTGCATACGTGTATATTTACATATACACGTGTGTATATGCAGCCATTCAGAAAATTTCCTGTCCCTGTACATATACAAGCTGTCTGTCTAGACACAGATGAATCAGATTGAGTCAGAAAAATGATGAGAAACACACCGAAATTCTGAGGCAAATAATTTTTCAAAAATAAAAATTATATTTGCATGTATTCTATTTCATTTCTATTGCAGTGTACTGTGTGTGTGTTTCTATATATGACAGGTATGAAGACTGGACTGACTGTGAAGCTTATAGAAGACAGAAGACAATGAAACTGAAGAATAGAGAGACAGTGTATATGAGTGACTGTGTGACTGTAACTGAGTGTGAGAGTTGTAGTGAAGAGCAGTGTATGAATATGTGAATTGTACCGAATATTGTAATAAACCAGTTTGATCAAAATAAAATATTATTTTGTTGTGTTCAAATAAACTTGTCTATTAAATTCTGTTTATTTATAAGTACAATGTTCTGTGAATGTGTATCAGTGATGTATTCAAATAGTGGAGTTATAAAAGATTGTATTGTTTGAAAGTTGAAATAGAATATTTAATTTAAATAAAATACTGTATAAATATATGAATGTGTATACAGTCGTATTCTATTTAAATATAAATATTATATAACATTCTGTGTTGTAATGAACAGTACAATAATAAACACATTTATATAAATATATATTTGGTTGTTATCATCAAACAAAAATCATATAATTGTGTATACAACACCGTTACATACAACACTTATGACATCCAAATTATATGCATCTCATGTAAATCAACCTAATCGAACTCAACATCCCTCAAGCACAATCCCCAGAGGCCTGAACCAATATCAGACAAGCACCCAAGGAACATCTCCTTCGACGTTGGACAATCTTCATGAGACGATCCAAACTTAGCAACCAATCATCCATGACTGGCTCTGGCTATCACAGCAATCCGGCTTTGAAACCACCATTAATCGTATGATGACCAACCTTGTCATATGTCAGGGGCTAATGGTAACCCCAGTTCTAGCATAAAATCCATACACCTTTTAAAGATACATATGTATGTCCAACCTTGATAACTAGGCCTTTCAACGATACCCAGGGTACTCGACCAGCGACCTTCCATTCTTTTAGGTCGCCCCATTGTACCCCTGCTTTGAGTCTGCTAAAAACTTACGACAATGATATTCTCTCGGCATTCACAACTCTAGTCATCCAAACCAATGACTTTTCATGGCTCAAGCAACCCTCTCGAGCAACCATTTTCCACTAACTCATGACCTTTGAGTTGTCATCACATTTATTGTTCTACACCAATCAACGAACACATTCAGCACTTCGAATATTTCCACTTGAACTTACTTCGAAGTCACAACATCACTGAGCCAAATTACGTCACTACATTGCGGCTAGGGTTTGGGGCGTTTCCCCAAAAAATATCTTTTTTAGGCCCTTTTTATTCAAATCTGAGTCGTACTCGAACAATAAAAAAATTCAGAAATGACCCTATGACTTCTTAGTGCGACCGACTCGAACCTCTCCTTGGATGTCGTCCGACTCGATCCCACTGTTTACCGATCGACCCATTGATGAACGACCGACTCCATACTTCACAAATGATCACGAATGACCCACTTCACAAACGATCACCACTGACCTGCTTTCTCCCTTTAGACCGACCGACGTGCCTTCTCACTTCAGGACTGATCGACCCGCCTTCTCCCTTCAGGACCGACCCAAACCACCTGGGTACGACCGACCAACCCGATGAAGATCGACCGACCACTTCGAACCAACCCAAACCTTGACTTGTTCCCTAAGCCTCATCATTGACCGACCGTGCAGCTCCATGCCGACCAACCCAAAAACATGACCGATCAGAAACCTGGACAGACCCTATTCACTCCCGAATTCAACCAAAACTTCGCCAAATGACCAATACGACGAAACCAACTCATCTGATTCATCCAATACAGTCACCAACATATTATGAAATCAATAACAACATGAATATGATGATTTCCACCAAAATTATGAAAAATTCACCAAAATCATGATAAATGAACATATGAACTAAATTATGGATCTAACTTGCATGATCATACGAAATAGCCTAGAAATTGTCGGTTTTAAACTTGCTAAATTAGATCCTATGGCGATTCATATGAAATAAAACTTACCATGATGTAGATCTATGAGAAAACACTTGAATTTGATGAAAATCAAGATCAAACACTCATATACTTGATTGAACCTGTGTGAGAGATGCATATCACTCACCAATTCTCCAAATCAAAGAAAAAACGGCGAAATTAGATTCTGGACAGCGAAGAGCTTTATCCAACTCCTTCGATTCGATGAATTCTCACTTCAAATGATGTAGATCTAGCTTCAAATGGTGTAGATCTTGGATTCCCTTCCTTAAATCTCGATTTTAATGGTGGAAATGTGTTATAGGAAGGAGGAACACAAGGCCACCAAATGAGAGAATGGAGAAAGTAAACTATTCTCCATACCTCTCACCCCCTATTTACAGCTTTCCACCAGCCCACTAATGGGCCTCTACAAATCAGCCCATTAAAGCTCCCAAATGTGGACAACCAACTATAAAACCTTAAAACAACGATTCCTACCAAATCGCTGAGCCAAATCTTTAATTTAACCACTCTACGGAAAGGGAATCATCATTTCCTTTCCAATGCCGCAGGTCTCAACACCAGATTCGACTTGAGTCAAAAGTTATGCCATGTACAAGACTGATAGGGGCAAAATGGTCACGAACAAAGTTGGTATAAATTATGGACATGTCTCACATCCCCATAAGCAACATATTAAAATATGAGAATGATCCAACCCTTAGGGAATAATAAATATATTTTACGATCTTTCAATACGTAAAATGCGGGTTGTTGCAGTACATCAATTTGATTGAAGTTGTTGATGAATCAACATCAAGAAAAGTTCAGGAATTCCTCAAGAAAGCAAGCAACATTAACTGGAAATCACAAAGGCAACAACATAACAAGCACTCGAAGATTCTTGCATAAGTCAGAGGCCTACTGTAGATTAGTAGTTTGGCCCACGGTCGACCTAGCGGTCGACTTGGGTGTTGTGGCACTGCACATTAAACTCTTCTTACTTGGATTCATTTTCAAGCACAATTTTTGATTTGAAAAATGGTCGGATCGACCTTAAACTTGGCATGATCAAAGACTAGAAAATCTACTTCAATTCAAATAAATAAATGGCACCAATCATCAAGAGATGAGAAAGATATTATAGTCCAAAGATAGACTCAGGGTTGTTTTTGCATAGTTAAGATGAAACTTGACAATAGCTTGCTGATTCCAATGAATATTCCAGAGTCAACCCAGATAGGTAAACAAAAATCAATGTAAGGTATAAAGCTTGAGTTACAATCACCTTAGATGCAGATTTTAGAAAATTATTCAACAAATTGAGATGATTGAGATGATTTGAAGACACTTAGCTTGAAGATTTAACACTTGTAGAAGAAGCTACAACAAGATGCAAGTATATATTTTAAACATACGGTACAAGTTCTTCAAAATAAAGAAAGGTATGGAACAAAATTAAGATTTTGAGATGATTACCTGCTGCAAACTGTTATAGTAACCCAATTTCACTAATTTGAGAAACTTGGAGGCTTGAATGTTGGTTAGCACTAGTTTTACTTTTTTTTCTATGTTTATAGCTTGCAAAATGGAGGATAGGAAGTTTTCCAGAGAAAACATACATACAGGAAAATGTTTTCTCTAGATCTTTCTCCCTTAATCCAAAGTCAAATGGCCCAACTAACTTAATTAATACCATTAGTGAACAATTCGGCCTATTGACAAAGTTTTAAACCATATTCTCGCCTATAAGCACTTATATACACCATTTCCTCTTAATACTAGCAACTTCTATGATGCAACATTAGTAAAGGCACAAAAAATATTTTTAAAGCACTTTCAAGCTCTTTAATCCTATTTTAGAGATTTACAATTATATTAACAAATTTACAAATTTACAAAATGCTGACATTTTTACTTTCAATTTGGGTAACGCTTACAAGTTAAGAATTAAAAGTATATAAATGGCATTGTTTTATATGTGTAACTTTTACAAACTTCCTAAAATGGTTTCCAACACCCATAGATATTTTAGAAGCAAAACTTTACACTTATATATTTTATTTTCACTTAATTTTTACCCAGAAACTTTGTTTTTCTAAAATTCACCATTTTCTTGTATATTGTAATCTGCTATAACAAATTGAACACAAATCTCGTAAACATTTGTTTTTGTCAAAGATTTACATAATATAATGTTGCAAACTCTTATTTTCTATTTTAAATTAATTACAACCCAATATTCATTTATGAAGTCAAATTTTCATCTCAATCTTTATACTAGGAACAAAATTTAACTTTAAGTGTAATACACACACACACACACACACCACACACACACACACACACACACACACACATATATATATATATATATATATATATATATATATGTTTGTGTGTGTATTCTGTAAACCCATCACTTAAGCTCGACTTAAATTCCACCATTTTTCCCAAAATCCTTATAACAATTACAATTTTATCACCAACAAGCCTTTTATTTAATCACCTAAAATGATTAAATACCCTTTTTCCATAATAAAATTCCAAAACTCAAATTTATACCTTAACTGAACTAATTAAATTCAATTATCTATTTAAATGACATTTATACCTTGATTATCACATTATGATCCATGTTACAAACTATTAATTGTTATAGTAGGCAATCGTTAAAACTAGTGTTGTTACAGACTCCCTACCTTACAAAAATTGCATCCCCTCAATTTCTTTAGAGATAAGTCATGTTTAACCTTATTTATTCCATCAACACAGGATATAAATAAAGAAACATATAAGGTTGAGTTTAAATTTTCTCACCCCCACCATGAGAAAATGGAAACCCAGATATGAACACTCAATGAATTCTCTGGTTTCTGAGGTACAACCGTTAGGATTATTAGACTATTGGACTCTCATGAGTGACTCATTCTTGTTCTGAAGGCTTTAACCTCTAAAGAAATGATACGCACGGGATGTTGCACAATGTGAAGATCGGGTGAGGAATGCACAAGAATCAAGCATAAAATCAGAATCACCTAAACACTTTAGCAATCGTGAGACATGAAACACGCCGTGGACTCCATAGAATCAATCGAGAATTACTACCCTATAGGATACGCGACCAGTTTGCTCAATAATAAGAAATAGGCCAATGTACCATAGTGCCAATTTCCCAGTCTATTTGAAGCGTACTACTCCTATTAACAGAGATGCACAAATATATATCCCATCACCAACTGAGAATTCAAGAGGCTTCCTACAGTTGTCCACATAGAACTTTTGATGACTCTGAGCCTCTTTCTTTCTAGAACGAATAAAAGGAATTTTTCAAGAAGCTTCTTGAATGGAATCTGGGGCTATTTTCAAATTTTCCCCATATTCATGCCAACATAAGGGAGAATGACATGGTCTGCCATATAAAGCCTTAAATGGAGCCATGCCGATAGAAGATTGATAGCAAATGGATATGATCCTTCCAACTACCTCCAAAATCAAGAATACAAGCACTAAGTAAGTCTTCTAATCTATGATTCACTCGCTTAGTCTGTCCATCAAGCAATAGGAGGTAATTAGATGAAGATTAAACTTTATACCCATAGCTTGCTAAAGACTCTACCAAAAGTGACATGTGAAAATCGGGTTTCGATCGCATAAAATAGAACTAGGAATGTCATATAATCACACAACTTTCTTAATATAAAGTCTCAATAGGAAAGGAGCTGTCTTATTCGAATTAGTAGGAATAAAGTGTGAAAATTTAGTGAGATGATCAATAATAACCCTAATGCTAACCTAGTCCCACTTCCGCATTGGGACTTTTAATGGATGAAGAAGACCGTTAGGTTGCTGATCCTCGACTTTCACAAGTTGATAGGTCATGCAATTTCTTACATAAATTGCCACAACTTATTCCATTTTGTTCCAACAATACAAGCGACGCATATTGCATACATCTTACTACAACTCAAATGAATAGTATACTTAGCGCGATGGAATTCAGCTAGAATATCTCACTTAAGCTTAAGAATAGATGACATGGTGAATCAGCCTTTCCTACGAAGGCATCCTCGGGTAACAACACTGAAATCTCTTAACTCTATATCATCACGTAATTCAGACTCACATTTCTGAGTAAGAGATGAAATGTTGGAATCTTGCCGTTGGGCCTCCGTAATTTGGTCCCATAAAGAATGACGAGCATCCATGCTATACAACAAGATAAGAGAGTTTGAAGTGGTAGCACGAACTCTAATTTCACATAAAGATAAAAGCTCTAAATCTTTCCATTCTACAAGCATTATGGAAACTACATCCGATTGCTAGCGACTCAAAGCATCGACAACACGATTGCCCTTCCCCAAAGTATACTGAATATAGAAATCGTAGGCTATAAGGAATTCGAGCGAATATTGTTTTCGCATGTTGAGCTATTTTTGTGTGAATAAGTACTTAAGGAATTATGATCAGTATGGAGAAAAAAATGCTAAACTAATTAATAATGGCGCCAAATCTTTAAAGCGAAGATGATAGCTGCAAGCTCAAGATCATGAGTAGCATATTGATCCTCATCCGACTGTAACTACCTTGAAGCATAGGCCATAAATTTATTACGCTGCATATCCACACTGCTAAGAAAACTATGTCTTGTGTCATTGTATACAACAAGATCCTGGTTTCCTTTAGTATCCACCAATATATGTTCATGAGTGACAAGCTCTTTTAATTGCCGGAAGAGGCTTCACACTAATCAGATCAAATGAAATGAACACCTTTGCGAGTAAGATGTGTGAGAGGAAGCACGATGCAAGAGGAATCTCTAGTGAATCGATGGTAATAACTCGCTGATCCTAAGAAGGTACGAATCTCAAAAATATTCTGGGCCCTCTTCCAATTTTGAATGGCCTCGATCTTAGAAGGATCGACTGAGATGCCATCAGATGATACTATGTGACCTAAAAATTTAAGTTGCTTCTCCCAGAAATGGCGTTTGGATCATCTGGCCTTAAGTTGATGATGTCGACGGGGACTCAAAACAACCCTCAAATGATTAGCATGCTCAATTTTATATTTGGAAAATTTAAGGATATAATCAATGGACACGAGGACAAATTTATCGAGATATTTCCAGAATACTCGGTTCATAAGATCAATGTAAAATGCAGGGTTTTGGTCAAACCAAATGGCATGATGAGCCACTCATAGGAAACATATCGACCCCGAAAAGATGTAAAATATGCTATTCTCTACGACTCGAAGCTGGTGAAAACAGATGGAAAGGTTTAATAGAGAAAAGGCCCTTGATCCGTTTAACCAATTGAACATATCATCGATCCCATGCAACATGTAATGATTCTTTATGATTAACTCATTAAGCTTCCAGTAATCGATGCATAGCCTAAAAGTCTCATCAGATTTCCCCATGAATACCATGACACCACAAGGTGAAGAAATAGACTGAATTAACTGCTTCGTCTCGAGCTCAAGAAGCCGCTTTTTAAGCTCCTTGTTTTCTTTAGTCGACATCCAATTTTGGGGCCCATTAATCGACTAGGCATTATGGACTAAATCAATGCGGAACCCACTAACCCGTTTGGGCAACGAAACCGATGTTGGCTCAAATATATCGGCAGAGTAGCATAATATGAAAATATGAGCCAAATCATCATCATCATTATCTTGCGACTCAAGAGAGAATGAGGATGCTTTTCTGTTATGGTCGACATTCTAAAGGATATGAGAAAACTGCACTAAGGAATCAGGGTGTTAGAGATATAGAACTCTCTCAACACAAGGAATCTTGGCCTCGTATCTCACGAGCCAATCCATACCAATTACAATATCAAATCCAAAAGAATAGATCACATGTAGATTAGCATGAAACGTAAATCCACAAATATACATTTTTACATCCTCATATATGATGCTAAGGGATGCGGATTCCCCAATAGGATTTGTAATCCTTAAAGAAGTCATCTAGAAAGACACATCCAAAGAAAGGGCATCGATGAGTTCCTTCAATACAAATGAACGCAATACACCTATATCAAATAAAACTTGAATAGCACGATCATGAAATAATATGGAACTCTCAAGGATAGAACAAGTACCTTAAGGATGAGACGAACCACCAACTACTTCCACAACATTAAGCTTTCCTGATTACCTAAACTTGAGGGTTGAAGGACGCTAAATGGAGTAATATCCTTCCTACTTGCAATAACGACAATCTGAAGCTTAGGACGATCCTAAATAAGATTTTCATTGGTACCACAATTAGGGAGAGGCTATTTAGACACAAATTAAAGGACACACAATCTTAACTGCTAGGTCATTGTTTCTTTATGTGGAGGAGTGGAACTCATAGGGTGATTCAATGATGTAAATTCACTGTGTCACCAATTGTGTCTAAATCTCATGTCCAAATAGACTTTCCCCCACAATTATAACATCCCCTCTTAGCAGCACGTGCTACACTAGGCCGGGAATTGGAATTGACTTCTTTTTTCTATGGAACGACTTAGACTTATGGAAAGGAAATATCTTTTTACTTGAGTTCTTACAAACCTCAGCACCACTCTTGCTTTCATTCTCGACTTCCTCAAGATGAAGGGATGCATAAATAATCTTTTCAAAGGATAATTTATGTTGCATCACAAGGGATTTCATATTTCTTAAGACTAGAGACAATCTTGAGATTCTTCTTGTATGAAGTGATAATGTGTTCGAAACCATACCTAGATAATTATGCAACATACTCAGAAAATGTCGACTTCCCTTACTTCAGATCAAGTAAGCACGATCCAAAGCCATCTCAGATTTAGGGATGATTTGAGATCAATACGCTCTTTGTATTGCTTCCGCTCTTAAGAAGCCTCATTAACCTCCACTATGTCAAACTCGTACCAATCCAACATATGTTTTTGCAACATACTAGATGTGACAAGAACACGGTGATGGTCGGAGATCTCCATGTGGTTAAATTGCGCTCGCACGTGAGGATCCAAGATTGGACCTCTAAAACAGACTTCAAGTCTTTGAATGACTTTCCTTTAAGGTGGGTAAAATTGTTGCACAGGCATGTAAATACCATTTGGGTTGTTGAGAAGAATGAGACAGAACAGGGGCTAGATGCTCCTGATAAGTTTTAAGATCTAGTCGATCAACATGTGCACCCCTTTAAGGCGAGAACCACTAGACGACTCAACTCTCTCTTCAGGATTAAAGCCATTGGACTGCCCTGCTCCCGATGCTTGACCTCTGCCTCTCCCAGACTTCAACTGAAAGTTAAGTTATGGTAGGACTATTCAGGGGTAAGATATTATTACTTACATTCGGCTTATAAGGAATACTATGGAACTTCTTAAAAACTTACATCCTAGATGTATTCCACTTTTTTAAATCTACCCTAAGAAAAAGACAAGGTTAAAGGAACACGATTTGGCATGATCACAGTTTATAGTAAGGACACAAAGGATTCATGCCAACACATAATATTGCATGTCGATGTACTGTACATACTCATGTAACATGCTATATTAGTCACATTTTATTCTGAACCCAGCTCCGATACTAAGCCATCAAACCCCACCCTGAGACCCACTATAGCAAAGAATATTAGCGAGTAATGTCGTCTACTAATGCGGAGAACAGGGTTGGTTAGGAGCAACCAACCGTAAGTCTAATATTAAATAAGCATCAAGAGTGTTAATAATTGTGCTTTTTTTCAAGTGGTTCAACACTCTTAATCCCTACTCAATACAATACTACAGTGGCTATACACATAACCCATAGCAAAAATCAGTTAAATAAACTATGGTAGATCTCACAACAAACAACCCAACAATATACATAAATATATCTGTCATATAAAACATAGCGTCTCAAAATAGTGGTATATAACCACAATATGCGCATGAAATCGAAATAATAAGATACAAATATCAGATGTCTTGGACTAACCTAAAATATCTACACAAAAAAGCACTAGCTACGATGCCTAAAAAGACGATGATAAATCCAAATCAGAAGCTGGAACATAGATGTCTGCAACATAGGCAACGTAAAAAGCTTGGTTTGATCCGAGCATTAATACACATGGGCCAGTATCATTTAAAACTGAGTATATCAACATAACATAAGGTATTTGAAAGGGGAAAACTCTTCATAAACAGGAAGAGTTAGTATGCCACAAAGGTAAGTTAAAGTTACAAATCCAATCAAAAAAATGATTAAGTTTTCATTTAAAGTGTGAACTAAGCTATTAGCTAAGTACGACATATCACCATCAAATAATTTCCAAAGGCTAATTCATCCAAAGACGACGCATATAAAACACAAGAGAGTTTGAATAGTTCAATAATGATCACAATCATTGAACACCATAAAATCATCATAATATATTGATGGAAATCCAATGTCAACAAATCACCGAAATATGTTCTAAATATCAAAATCATAAAAGCAACAAATTGGATCCAAATCATCATAATATTGCACATGTATAAACAATTAAGCTCTCCTTGAGTTTGGCCAAGTACTATATTGTTAACGATATTTTTCTTCAACACTCAGAGTATAGTATGTAATTTATGCGTTCATGAAATTTTTCATGGTTATGGATAAGAGCTCTCAAGATATAATCCTGAATCTTGAATTGGTTGACCTAAAAGCCATGACAACGACATCTTGTATTCCATTGAGAAGAAAACAGGCTAACACTTCCCTTAAGTTCATGGATGAGGGCGTCGTAACATTCATTAACTCCAATGATCCTCTTGTGTTAGATCTTCCCAAGAGAGGGGTCTGGATCACAATAGGGATCAGGTTAGGAATTAGTATACGATTTCGTCACATCAATATTCAGGAAGCGTTAGTCTCAGCATGAGAGTATGGACCAATCATGGCACTCCCTTTTAGGCGAAGAGACGGGGACTTCATGTTTCCGCAAAGCCCTCTTCTTCCGTTGCCGGAGTGCCCTGGTTGATCTCCTCATCAGAAAGGTTAGTGTTAACTCCCTGTTTCATCACTATGATACTACAAGATTAACAAATCACAAGATGTATGGGACTTGGAATTCTCCATTCATAGATTGTAGACATATTACAAGAATTGATGATTTGCTCCCCTTAAGAGGGAAGGAACTAAATTGAGAAATGAAAAGATTGTCCTCCTTTATGGAGTTTCTAGGGTCCTATTTATAAAGAATTCAGGGTCTTCCTATCAGTAGGGTGTTGGGTCGGAATGATTCCTATCGGCCGTTATTTCTCTTGGTCTTGTGCATCTGCTGTCGATCCTCCACATGGTGCCAGATACAGTCTTTGAATCGAGAGTTCCAGGTTAATTCAGGCCTCCCCTTGATGGAATGGAGTTTGTTGCTAAGACAGATTGTGGAGGCGTTTCGATTTTCTCAGTGGATGCCTCCAAGTGTCAGTTCTTAGTCGTAGGCTTTCGGATGTAGGCTTTCAGCTTTATCACGGATACTTGGAAGGGCTTGCCTTTATGATGTACATGTATGTTTGCTGATTTATAACCGTTGATGGTTCAGGTACTATGAGGATTAGTACCGGTAGCCTGTATCCTTCCTTGAGTCTCGGTTTAGCCTCCCGGTTGGGCTTTCTGGAAGATAGCTTTTGGTGATACAAAGGTAACTTCCTTTTGTCACTTGTGGAGCCGTTCTTTAGGGGTTGGTTTCAGACTACCTTTAGGCTCTGATTTGATACTTTTCCTTTTTTTAATGTGTTAGTGTCCATCAGTTGACTCTTGATGTGTAGACCCTGTCGGATGGACCTTTGCTGATGCCCGGTAGGTTTCAGGTCCCTTTTCTCCAGATGGGGTATTGGCCTAAGTTGCTGTCAAATTCTTCATTCCTCATTAATTTGACATCCCTTCACTATCGTCTTGTGCTAAGATCATTTTGGTAGTAACATTTTCCCCTTACTGAAGGTGTGTCTTTAACTTTCCAAGTCAAGCTTCTTTTTCTAGGCTTTCTCCTATTTGTTTGCCAATTTCTTTCCAATGTTAAGTTACGCCATAGGTCCCGCTGAAGAGATTCGCTTTCGACGCCTTGTGGAGGAATGAAGTGACCTAGATTCAGGCCTTGATGGAAGATTGAAAACTCTTTCCAACAGTGATGTTGAGTTAAATACTATCCAGACTTGGATATATCAAGATTAAGGAGCCGAATTTACCTAAATTAGGGGACTTAAAGGTTAAAGGCCAGGAATCTTCTCGGTATTACTGAAGAGCTGAATCCACCCAGATTCGGGAATTTTTAGATTAAGGACCGAAGACCATTCCGGCATTAATGAAGAGTCGAATCCATCCATTGGGTATCTTTGTGCTAAGGGACGGAAACCCTTCCGTCATTAATGAAGAGCCGAATCCACCCAGATTTAGGTATTTTTAGATTAAGGACTGGAAACCCTTCTGGCATTAATAAAGAGCCGAATCCACCCAGATTCAGGTATTTTTAGATTAGGGACCACAAAACTCTTCTGACATTAATGAAGAGCCGAATCCACCCAGATTCGGGTATTTTTAGATTAAGGACCGGAAACCCTTCTGGCATTAATGAAGAGCCGAATCCACCTAGATTCTAGTATTTTTAGATGAGGGACCGGAAACCCTTCCGGCATTAATGAAGAGTCGAATCCACCCAAATTCAGGTGTTTTTACAATAAGGACTGGGAACCCTTCCGGCATTAGTAAAGCGCCGAATTGACCCAGATTCGGGTATAAGTGTAAAGAACTGGAACTCCCTACGGTATTAGTAAAGTGAGTGTCCCCTTCGGATTTGTTTTGGGAAGCAGAGGTTGTATGTGCTTCTTGAGCCTCCCCTTAGGGTTTTTGTTGTCAAAGCAGAGTATGTACATGCTTTGTCGGCCACTCTCTGGGCCTGTGCATCCAGAGCCCTTGGCTAGCTTATCCACAAGCAGGGCCCAAGGACTTACCCGACCTCCCTTTAGGAGGTGCCTTATCCTGACCATCGTAGGCGATGATAAGGGCTTAGAAACTTAAATGGTGCCATCGTAGGCATAAAACTAAGGTTTATTATTTTGACGCTCTACACGGGCCATCGTAGGCACTGATAGAGGCTTATACACCACCTCCTCCAAGAGGTGAACTATCCTGACCATCGTAGGCGATGATAGGGGTTTGCACTCCCTTCTACGGGTAACGCGAAACATAAGCAGAGGTAGGACGTGCTTTTCTACGAGCAGAGGTAGGATGTGCTTAGTTCGAGCAAAGGCAGGGCATACTCTTCTACGAGCAGGGGCAGGGCGTGCTAATTTTTAGATGCACCGCCACGACCATCTCTATTGTGAAACAACGGCTTACGTTTTCGGTGCTTTAACCCTGCCCCCTATGGTTTGGGCAAGGAGAAACACTAACACAATCATCCCCCTCTGGGGGATGCCTTGCCCCGTCCAATTTGGCGATGACGAGGGATTCAATCCTTTTTCCAGCTCGGCCTCTTTTGGGTTTCTCACGAGCTACTGGGAGGGTGTCCATGCCCCTAGTTGTATGACGATTTCTCGGGGAAAGATCTTGCCATCTATTCATTTATGGTTGAGAAATATGGTCTCAAATGTTCTGAGTTCCATGTCCTTGGAACTAGATCGCCATTGGGTCTACATAGCCGATATGTGCTGGGTATGACTTCTTAATATACAATCAGGGGTCCTTCCCAATTTGGACTGAGAGGACCATCAGCCGGATTCTTGGTGTTAGCCATTACTCTTCGCAGTACTAATTCACCCTTAGTGCAGGTTCTAGCTTTGACCTTCGAATTGTAATATCTGGTGATCCTTCTTTGGTATTCGGTGGTTCTGATTGCAGCCTCATCTCTTAGTCCCCGTATCAAGTCTAGTGACTCTTTTCTTAACTCCTGATTGGGGTCAAATGGGTAAGATACCCTTCTATGTGATGGAATTTCGATTTCAACTGAAAGCATAGCTTCGCATCCATATGTCAGGGAAAAGGGGTATGTCTCGTAGCTGTTTTTGTAGAAGTTCTGTATGCCCACAGTACTAGAGGTAACTCTTCTGCCCAATTTCCTTTAGCCTGATTTAGGTGTTTCTTAAGGATTGTCTTCATGGTCTTATTTGTGGCTTTCACAGCTCCGTTAGCTTTCGGGTGTGCTACTAAGGAGAAAAACTTTTGATGATTCCATTTTTCTCACAAAATAAGGTGAACTCTTCGCTTTCGAATTGTGTTCCATTGTTCTATATGATCTTATGTGGGATTCTGAAGCGGGTAATGATATTCTTTATTACTAATCTTAATACCTTTTTGGATGTGATTACCGGAAGGGGTTCCACTTCCACCCACTTGATGAAGTAGTTGATAGTTACTACGACATATTTAGCTCCTCCCTTGGCGAGTGGTAAGGGCCCAATTAAATCTATTCCCCATATATCGAAAGGCCAAGGGCTCGATATAATTGTCAGGTCGCTGGGAGGAAGTCGTGGCACCTTAGAGTACTTCTCACATTTATCGCATCTTATGATGTATTCAACTGCCTGCCGAACCATCTACGCCAATAATAACCTTGTCGCATGACCCTTTTAGCTAGCTTAACTCCACTGGAATGGTCCCCACACCATCCTTCATGAGCTTCCCTTAATAGGCTAAGTCCATCTTCGAAACCTACAAACCTTAGATAAGGAAGTGAATATCCCTTTTTATAAAGTACGTTGTATATGATCACGAATGTGGGTGCTTGGTGTTTTATCTTTCTTGCATCTTGCTTACTAAGGGACTACGTCCCTTTTAGGAGATAGTCCTCTATGGGAGTCATCCACGTAGTTTTTTGTTGATGGCATGTTTCTATTATGGAGGATTCCCTCCCAGAGTTCACTTCTTAGTTTTCTCTATCTCCCCTTCTTAAGGCTTGGGCTCTGGTCAAAACTAGTAACTTTTTCTTGTTTCTGTTTCTTCCTGTTCGATGCTGGGCATCTCCTGATATCCCACCGGCACTATACAGGTTTCAGGAGCTCCCCGAGAGCTGGCTAATTTGGCTAGTGAATCTGCCTGGGTATTCTCCTCACTGGGTATTTGATGAACTGAGAAGTCCTCAAATAGGGAAAGCATCTTTACCACCTTATTCATGTATAAGACAAGCCGCTTGTCCTTGGTTTTATATGTCTGTTTTATTTTAGTTTACCATTAACTGCGAGTCGCAGAAGATTTCTATCCTCGGTATCTTCAACTATAATGCCAGATTCAAACCAGTTATCATGGATTCATATTCATTCATAATGTTAGTTGCCGGGAATCCTAACTTCATGGCGTAGTGCAAGCGATGTCCGTCAGGGGTGATTATAACGTATAATGCCTTTGCTCCATGCTTGTTGGAAGCTCCATCTACGAAGAGTTGCCATTTGTTCTTTGAGTCATTTTCTTTAATCGACTGTTCCGAAATGAAATTTTTGCACTCATTCACGAAATCTGCGAGATTGCCCTTTGATTGTTGCTCGACGATGGAACTCAATTTCGTATTGGCTAAACTTGATATCCCATTTTACTAGCCTCCCTGAGGTTTTCGTTTGCTGAACACTTGTTTAAGCGGGAAGCTAGCTAAAACTTTAATAGTGTGTGCCTGGAAATACCCTCTGAGCTTTCATGCAGCAAGGATTAAACAATACGCTAGTTTCTCTATGATGGGTTATCGGGTTTCTGCGTACTTTAGCCTTTGGCTAACATAATAGATAGGGTATTGAATACCCTTGTCCTTTCTTATCAGGAATGAGCTCACCGCATATTCGGAGACAGCCATGTATAGGTATAGAGTTTCTCCCTTCTTGGGGCTAGACAAAACCGGAGGTGTTCCCATATAAACTTTCAATTCTTGGAATGCCTTCCTACACTCTTCGTTCCATTCGAAATTCTTCTTTTTCTTTACAACATCGAAGAAATGGACGCATTTATCAGTGGCCTTAGAAATGAACCGGTTGAGTGCCGCTACCTTCTCGTTTAGGCTCATAACTTCCTTACTGGTTTTAGGTTCCTCCATGTCCCTAATGGCTTGTATTTGGTCAGGGCTAGCTTCAATTCCTTACTCGCTTACCACATATCCTAGAAACTTCCCTGATTGAACTCCGAAGGAACACTTTTGAGGGTTTAGTTTCATCTGTTAACTTCTCAAGACATCAAACATTTCTTCTAGATCCTTTAGGTGATCCTTTGTTTTGGTGGATTTCACTACCATGTCATCCATATATACCTCCATATTACGCCCTATCTGCTCTTGGAACATCCGATTTACTAGCCTTTGGTGTGTTTCCCCTGCATTTCAAACCAAAGGGAATTACTTTATAACAAAACGTTCCCTAATCGGTGATGAAGCTTGTGTGTTCCTCGTTGGGTCTGTGCATTGGGATTTGGTTGTACCCCGAATAAGCGTCCATAAGGGATAGTATCTTGTGTCCACTCGTGGAATCAACCAATTGATCGATCCGCGGGAGAGGGTAACAATCTTTCAGACAATCTTTGTTTAAGTCCGTGTAATCAACACACCTCCTCTACTTTCTGTTGGACTTCTTCACGAGCACGGGATTGGCTAACCATTTCGGGTAACGGACCTCTCAGATAAACCCGTTAGTTTCTAACCTTTTGACTTCCAACATCAAGGCCTCTACCCGGTCTCGATTATATTGTCTCTTCTATTGTCGGAACGGGGTTATCGAAGGGCCGATGCTTAAGGCGTGGCTCATAATTGAAGGATCGATACCAACCGTGTCGGAATGGGTCCAGTCAAAAACACCTTTGTTGAGCTGAAGGAAGTGGATTAAGTCGCTTTGAAAAGGTTTTGTTAGCCTCTTCCTTATGTTGACGACCTTCAATTTATCTTTCGTGTCGACATTTACTTTCTACTTCTTCTATTGGTTTTATCCTTTCGATATCTCATCTAGAGTCTAAATCTATGATAATTTCTCCTTCTTCAGTTGAGTTCACCTCAATGGACCTATTCCTCTTCCTTCTCAAAGAAGCGAACCTACGATTAGTGTGTATGTTAGTCTTATTTATTTTTATCTTGGCTTTAAATGAGGGATGTAAGAATCCCTTATTTGAAGGCATAAAAACAGTAGAAGAATCAAAATATGAAGAATACCCCCTTTTGTATTTTTCGCCTGTTGCGAAATACAACACTCGGGAGCTAAACTGTTCTCCCCGGATGGTACCCCATCCCTGTTTGGTCAGAAATTTTAACACAAGATATTTGGAAGAAATGAAGGCATCCATTTCCTCTAAAGCTGGTCGTCCGAAAAAGGCGTTGTAATAGGACGGCTGATCAATCACGACGAAGAGAGTTTCGAAAGTCCTGTGAAGAGGGGACAACCCTGCTTGAACCAAAAGGTTGATTTGACCTACTGGGGTTGACCCTTAATTGTTGAACCCGAAAATTGGTTCGTTGCCAGGCTCCAGCTACTTTTCGGAAATTCCCATTTGGTTGTTGGCATGCTTGAAAATGACATTGACAGCGCTTTCGGTATCCACCAATATTTTAGAAACGACCGAAAGCCCTATCTGCATTGTTATCATAAGGGGGTCGTTATAGGGTTGACAGACCCCTTTCTTTATTTCATCCATTGAGACCACGACGTTATGCATTTTGAGGGCATAATGTGCGCTCTTCAATGATGGTTCCTCTTGGATGGAGAAGATTTCCTCCAAGGCTTCCTTCACGTATTGGTTCCTGGCCTTCGGACAGCTTCTGGCAGGGGGTGGTTCCCCATGGATCACATTGATTCGATTTACGGGAGGCCCCAAATCCTAGCTATTCTCCCCCGTAGCGACTCCTATTTTGTTTACCAAAACCTTTTGTTGTCCTCCTACACGTTGAGCTGGCCTGCTTTATTTGAAACAAACACCTTCAAGTGTCCCTCTCGGATTAATTTTTAGATAATCCCGTCCAATACCTTGCATTCGTCTGTCTTGTGCCCGTTGGTTTTACGGAACTCACAAAACTTACTGCCGGCATGTGGTTCAGGGCAATTTTTGGCTTTGAACAAGACGGGAAAGTTATTCACCCTTTCTTTTAATACAACATACACAAACGAGATGGGCTTGTGCAAGGTAACGGAGTTGGTGTTAAAGTCTTCCCACCTCGACCTCCTCTGATTCCCTTTCGGGAGCTTTCGTCCGAAGTTCGGTTGTAACACCCCATATTTTTTAGATAATAAAATAATGATAACTTCATTAAATATTCTAGATTAAGTAAAAAGGACTATGCCACTGCGTCCGTCTCGAAATTCTGGTCAAGATAGACACCTGGTTTGCGAAAAAAGGACACCGTATGAAGAAGTTATGAGCACTAGAAGTTTGTATACATATAAGGAGCTTATATGTATACATATATATTAAATAAATATATCCCGAAAATTCGAAAAATAGTTCAAAAATCAAAATGGCGGGCGGAAAAGTTCGAAGGGAAAATGGAGCATTGGGGGTCGACCTAGTGGTCAACCCACCAGAGGATCCCGAAAGTTCTTCTGAGTTGTTCGATTCTGATATCTTAAATTTTGATCTGAGGGTCCTG
This sequence comes from Allium sativum, assembly GCA_030737875.1. Lineage (NCBI taxonomy): Eukaryota > Viridiplantae > Streptophyta > Magnoliopsida > Asparagales > Amaryllidaceae > Allium > Allium sativum. The sequence goes on along the minus strand of CM060922.1, from coordinate 928,686,588 downwards.
GTTCATCCACTACTCGTATAAAAAAGACCCTAGACCTAACCCTAAACATCATAATTCGGCGGCTACGCTGGAGCTCTGTCATGACTCTCTCTCTCTCTTCTCAAATCTATTCTGAAATTAAAATGTTAGCCTAGGAGAATTATGAATTCAGATCTGGAAGAGAGAATCAACATCAATAAAAAAAGATTATTGAATCATGAAAGCGAGGTAAATTCTTGATCCAATCTATTCAATTCTTCCTATTTCTTTCCCTTCTTTTTTAATGAAAACAATCGATCCACGTTATTAGATTTCAAATCAAATTAAAGCAAAAAGGGAAACCATGGATGATTGAACGGATCAGATCCAAAATTGGGGAAAAGTATGAAAGGTGAGTGGGTTTAAACTATAGCCTTTAAATAATACTATGATTATCGTTTAGCATTCCCCTTGTTATATATTGTGAAATTTCCAAGTTAATTATAAATTATTGTTATAACAAGTTGAGATGTTAACATGAATAATTCGTACGATGAATCAGTTCAAGTATTGGAATGATTATATGATGTATAAACTTGTTAGAATGTGGGCAATGATTACTATTGTTGTAATTATATAATTCGCTTGAGGCATATTATTGAGTAAACGACATGTGAAACTTGTTGGAAAAAAATAATTCAGATTTTGGGTAAATGATACAGTATTGGATAATTACACTTTATTTTAAATAAAGTTAATTGCAGGTAGAAAGACATGCGACACATATTGGGATTTAGGGCATAATTTGTAATGGGATTTTGGAACATAACATATTTTATGTTTTGAGACTTTAACATGGGAGTGCAATTTGATATGAACATAAATGGTTGAATGAAGATGAATATGCCTAGGATTACAATTAGAAATTGTAACTGCACTTATGGCACGAGGTTAGGTTGTATTAGTGGCGGAAGTCTCCCCGGACCCGACCGACATATCCAGCAGCCACTAGTGTTGAACCTAATGTCAGAGGCCTAAGTGAAAAATCAAAAACATGTAATGGTGCTAAGACACGAGGTTAAGTCAACTTGTGGTAGAAGTCTTCCCGAAACCGCCCGACAAATCCAGCGTCCACAAGTGTAGGCTTAATGTGAGAGGTCTAGTGCTTATATATATGTATGTATGTATATATATATATGTATATAACAAGATATGAATAAATGGAAATGATGGTAATTAAGTGCCTAACTCAGAAAATAAGAAAGGAAGGGATGTAGTGGATTGAGTTAGTGTAATGTGAAGGAAAAGTGATGTATTTCCCTAAATGACCTATTTCTGAGAACGTGATTGCAAGTAATCCACAGTAAATAAAGTAAGAAAAGTAAAGAAATTACTTGCTACCACGAATTTAGATGGGAAAACGTTATGAAAATGAATCATTGATTCCTTCTATCAAATTGATAAGGTGCATGAAGTGTTTTCCTTAATTAAAATAAGGAACATATATTATTGTGGATGAAGAAAACTGGCATATAACAGTAAAACAAAATGGTTTAAAAGGGGAATGATAATCACCTATTATAAGTAAATAACATTAGTTAAAATGTTGTATAATAGTTAGCCTTGTCCTAGGGACAAGTGGGGATTATAACTTCAGTTATAATAAACTAATAGGGAAATTGGATAACTGGTGAAAAGAGTTAAGGGACACTTAGTTGTAAATAAAGTAAGTAGTAAATGGGGAAAACCGGAAACCAGTTGAGAAAAGGGGGAAAATATATGAAATATAAGAAGTTGTACTTAATTATAATCTGTAAGCTTGGAAGTCTAAAACCCATTGATAAGAATGTTTAGGCTTGTCCTAGGGATAAGAGGAAATTATAACATACGTTATAACAAACAGGTTGGGGAAACTTATTAATGGACCTTAGTTAATAGAACTAAGTTAATAAGTAAAGAGAAGTTGTATTGACAATGTAAAATGGAATTATGATTAAATGAGAAAGTATAAGGAAAACTTATGAAATGAAATAAGTTATATTTCATCATAAATGGCAAGTGACATGTTAATTAGAAAACATGTGAATTGGATATACTTAATTACATATCAAGTAAAACATGTTATTGTAATCAACAAGAAGATAAAAAGGGGTTGTGGATTACAGACCTTGGGCCACAATCTAGAGAATAACATGTTGTGGGCTTATTAATAAACTTTAATGGATTAAGTTGTATGACTGAAATTAATAAGCAAGAGAAACTTGGTACTTTGAATAAGAATTCAATATGAATTGGAATAACCAAGTTAACTGGAAACCTGATGAGGCGAGACAAGCGCATAAAAGAATGTCTAGACATAGGGTCTAACAACATGCTAAATTATAGCCCTTAGACCAGTCCTACGGTTGAGGATGAATAACCCAACGGGGTCGATCATCGAGGTGTTATAAGGCACGAGGGGAGCGCACATACATCTGATTTTTCTAAAGGCTCCAAAGGAATGGAAGGGGAAGCACTCGGCTTCCTGAGGTACGTAAGGTGCTCCTATTAGTCCTCTGTGCAGCTACAGACGTCTTGGGTTGTTCTTGCAGAGGTTGGGTCTGCGCGTAACTACTATGTGGGTAGGACTTGACTGCAGATGTAGCTATGCAGTCAGAATGCTGTGACAAGGTGACACTAGGGTGATTCGGCGGTTGCCTCACGGGGAGGCGGAGGGTCCCAACCAACAAGGATAGTAGATCGTCGGATACCCATCGTCGGCAGCCAGTGGGATGCGCAAAGACTTGACCTAAACCCAAGATACCATTTCACCCTTCACTATCGGGGTAAGGAGCCGAGGGGAGACGCCACATGGATGTTTAGATTGTTTGTGTAGGGGCAGTCGCTTAGCTCTTGTAGTCTTTACTATTGAGGGAGGGGCCGAGGTGGGGCCATAGACACCATGAAAGCGGACCCTAGGGATATCTGTATTTGGAGGTTCTTAAAGGCGGGCCTGTACAGATATGGAAAAGCTCCCGACCGAGTTCCGTGCTTCTTGTATCGCCCTGCCATGGAACTCGGTGCACTGCGATTGAGGCATCGAGCTACAATTGAAAATATGTATGGTGGACAGTCTAGATACATGCATGTTGGCTCTGGGTGGTGTATCGTAGACTTGAGGTCATTACTCTGGTATGGAGTTTGATTCGAACAAAGGTGGCAGTTAGTATGTTTATGTAGCATAGTAATGATAGATATATGCGGAACGTAATATTGTTATCTGTACGTCACTACGGCATAGTAATGATTGGATGTCTGCAACTTGTAGTAAGAGACTAAACCGACCTTATAGGTAAGAACAAGTCATAAACCGATGGAGAAAATAGCTGTTCGTACGTACTCCAGTTTTGTGATTTGGAAAAAAAAAAGATTGACGATTTACATTTTAAGATGACATGTTTTTTGTGGTTTGGCAAAAGAAAGTATTCATGAGGAAAATAAAGTTTTGACACTTTTAATTTTTGGAAAAAAAAGGGCCAAACCTTGTTTTAAAAAGTATGGAGTAGGTAAGGATTAGTGCCTAGGGAAGACGGGAAAAGTTTTGGGGCTATAAAGTAAATAGCAAAAAATTTCTTGGAATAATAGTGAGTTCCCGTTAATGAGTAAGCATTGAATAGCCTAAGGTGTTGCTTGGAATAATTATGGGTACACAACTAGGACTCGTAGCGACTACTAGGTAGAAAAGGGAAAGTAAGTGTTCAGATTTAGTTGCTAATTTTCATGTTAGGGGAAAAACCCGTTATTGCATTTCTGTTGGGATCGTTCGGTCATTTTGTTGGGTAGTTAGGGTAACACTGAAACCTGTCTTGGATCCCATAGTTTGGACTTTTCTGTCTAAGGAGGGACATAGTCCCGAAATTCGTGGCCCTTAGTACTAGCTGTGTAGGGTGTCTGTTCTCTTGTTTTAGTTGAAAGACTAGAGGCTTATTTAAATTTAAACTAAGATTAGATGATTAAATAAGTTAAGAAAAGAAAAATAGTAAACTAAAAAGGAAACTGGAAATTTAGTAAAGCAACAAAAATGGAAAATTTTGAGAAAAGATGGATAAAGATAAAACTTTCCAAGATAAGATTAAAAAAAGGAAATTAGTAACAAAGAAAATTTTCTTATGTGGACTGTGCTTGGATAAAAAAATAGGGATTTTTTTATAAATAGCTACATAAAAATTAAGTACAGTTAGAAAAAGGTTGGAAAAAGAAAAGCGGGAGATGCAGAGTTTTCCGTTTTCCACCTTTTTGTAACATAAGAAATCGAATTTAGAAAATTAGATTTTTCTGAAATTCAAAAAATAAAGTTGGTTGGTAGGATTATTTATGCAACAATTGCACGAACTATGCTCTTACTCAGTAAGAGTGTGGGAAAATTTGGATGAAAAAGCTCTTTGATTTTCAAAATATTACATTCATATAGAACTGCCAGTATATTTAAGATGTGAGCATCATATTTTAAATTTGCATACACATAGGTGGTACCGCTTAGGCATACATGCATTATTATGTTGTACTTCACCTTGCAGAAGTGCACAATGTTTGCAAGAATTGGATGCACACATGATGGATGTATATTATGCGAGGGGTTAATTGATTTTACCCTTATCAAATTTCTGGGACGAAATTTCCTAAGGATGGGAGAATGTAACACCCTGTATTTTTAAGATAATAAGATAAGGATAACTTAATTAAATATTCAGGATTAAGTAAAGCGGACTGTGCCATTGCGTCCGTCTCAAAATTCTGGTCAAGATAGACACCTGGTTTGCGTAGAACGGACACCATATGAAGAAGTTATGAGCATTAGAAGTTTGTATACATATAAGGAGCTTATATGTATATATATTAAATAAATATATCCAGAAAATTCGAAAATTAGTTAAAAATCAAAATGGCGGGCAGGAAAGTTCGGATGGAAAATGCACCGCTGGGGGTCCACCTAGGGGTCGACCCACCAACAGGGGGGTTGACCCACCAACAGGGGTGTCAACCTAGCGGTCGACCCACCTGAGGATCCAGAAAGTTCTTCTGATGTGTTAGGTTCTGATAACTTAAATTTTGATATGAGGTTCCAGGTTTCTCTACTACTCCTATAAATACGACCCTAGACCTAACACAAAACATCAGAATTCGGCGGCTACGGTGGAGCTCTTCCATGACTCTCTCTCTCTCTTCTCAGATCTATTCTGAAATTAAAATGTTAGCCTAGGAGAATTATGAATTCAGATCTGGAAGAGAGAATCAACATCAATAAAAAAGGTTATTGAATCATGAAAGCGAGGTAAACTTCTTGATCCAATCTATTCAATTCTTCCTATTTCTTTCCCTTCTCTTTTAATAAAAATAATCGATCCACGTTATTAGGTTTCAAATCAAATTAAAGGGGAAAGGGAAACCATGGATGATAGAATGAATCAGATCCAAAATTCGGGAAAAGCATGAAAGGTGAGTGGGCTTAAACTATAGCCTTTAGATAATAATATGATTATTGTTTAGCATTCCCCTTGTTATAAATTGTGAAATTTCCAAGTTAATTATAAATTATTGTTATAACAAGTTGAGATGTTAACATGAATAAGTCGTACGATGAATCAGTTCAAGTATTGGAATGATTATATGATGTATAAACTTGTTAGAGTGTGGGCAATGATTACTATTGTTGTAATTATATGATTCGCTTGAGGCATATTATTGAGTAAATGACATTTGAAACTTGTTGGATTAAAGTAACTGAGATTTTGGGTAAATGATACACTATTGGAGAATCACTCTTTATTTCAAATAAAGTTAATTACATGTAGAAAGACATGCGACACATATTGGAATTCAGGGCAAAATTTGTAATGGGATTTTGGAACATAACATATATTATGTTTTGAGACTTTAACATGGGAGCGCAATTTGATATTAACATAAACGATTGAATGAAGATGAATATGCCTAGGATTACAATTAGAAATTGTAACTGCACTTATGGCACGAGGTTAGGTTGCATTAGTGGCGGAAGTCTGCCCGGACCCGACCGGCATATCCAGCATCCACTAATGCTGAACTTAATGTGAGAGGCCTAAGTGAAAAATTAAAAACTTGTAATGGTGCTAAGACACGAGGTTAAGTCAACTTGTGGTAGAAGTCTTCCCGGACCCGCCCGGTAAATCCAGCGTCCACAAGTGTAGGCTTAATGTGAGAGGTCTAGTGCTTATATATATATATGTATGTATGTATGTATGTATGTATGTATGTATATAACAAGATATGAATAAATGGCAATAGTGGTAATTAAATGTCTAACTCGGAAAATTAGAAAGGAAGGGATGTAGTGGACTGAGTTAGCGTGACGCAAAGGAAAAGTGATGTATTTCCCTAAATGACCTATTTCTGAGAACGCGGTTGCAAGTAAGCCACAGTAAATAAAGTAAGAAAAGTAAAGAAACTACTTGCTACCACGAATTTAGAGGGGAATACGTTATGAAAATGAATCACTGATTCCTTCTATCAAACTGATATGGTGCATGAAGTGTTTTTCTTTATTAAAATAAGGAATATATGTTACGGTGGATGAAGAATACTGGAATACAACAGTAAAAGAAAATGGTTTAAAAGGGGAATGATAATCATCTATTATAAGTAAATAACATTAATTTAAATGTTGTAATAGGTAGACTTGTCATAGGAACAAGTGGGGATTATAACTTCAGTTATAATAAACTAATAGGGAAATTGGATAACTTGTGAAATGAGTTAAGGGACACTTAGTTGTAAATTAAGTAAGTAGTAAATAGGGAAAACCAGAAATCAGTTGAGAAAAGGGGGAAAATATATGAAATACAAGAAGTTGAACTTAATTATAATCTGTAAGCTTGGAAGTCTGAAACCCATTGATAAGAATGTTTAGGCTTATCCTAGGGACAAGAGGAAATTATAACATAGGTTATAACAAACGGGTAGGGGAAACTTATTAATGGACCTTAATTAATAGAACTAAATTAATAAGTAAATAGCGACAAGTTGTATTGACAGTGTAAAATGGAATTATGATTAAATGAGAAAGGATAAAGAAAACTTATGAAATGAAATAAATTATATTTAATCATAAATGGTAAGTGACATGTTAATTAGAAAACATGCGAATAAGATATACTTAATTACATATTAAGTAAAACATGTTATTGTAATCAACAAGAAGATAAAAAGGGGTTGCGGATTACAGACCTTGGTCCACAATCTAGAGAATAACATGTTGTGGGCTTATTAATAAATTTAAATGGATTAAGTTGCATGACTAAAATTAATAAGCAAGAGAAACTTGGTAATTTGAATAAGAATTCAATATGAATTGGAATAACCAAGTTAACTGGAAACCTGATGAGGTGAGGCAAGCGCATAAAAGAATGTTTAAACGTATGGTCTAACAACATGCTAAAGTAAGGCGCTTAGACCAGTCCGTACAGTTGAGGATGAATAACTCAACGGGGTAGATCATCGAGGTGTTATAAGGCATGAGGGGAGCGCACATTCATCTAATTTTTCTAACAGCTCCAAATGATTGGAAGGGGAAGTACTCGGCTTCCTGAGGTACATAGGTGCACCTAGTAGTCCTCTGTGCGGTGACAGATGTCTTCGGTTGTGCTCGCAGAGGTTGGGTCTACACGTAACTACTAGGTGGGTGGGCCTTGACTCAGAAGTAGCTATGCAGTCCATCTGTTGTGACGCGGCAACACCAGGGTGATTCGGCGGTTGCCTCAACTGGGGGGCGAAGGGTCACGACCAACAAGGACAGTAGATCGTCGGATACCCGTCATTGACAGCCAGTGGGATGCGAAAAGACTAGAGCTAAACCCAAGATATTACTCATCCTTCACTATCGGGGTAAGGGGTTGAAGGAAGACGCCATATGAATGTTTAGATTGTTTGTTATTAGGGCAGTCACTTAGCTCTTATAGTCTTTACTAGTTGAGGGAGGGGCCGAGGTGGGGCCATATCCACCATGAAAACAGACCCTAGGGATATTTGTACTTGGAGGCTCTTAAAGGCAGGCCTGTACAGATATGGAAAAGCTCCCGACCGAGTTTCGTGCTTCTTGTATCGCCCTGCCACATAACTCGGTGCACATTAGAGGACGTGTGATTAAGGCATTGAGCTACAATCGAAGATACGTATGGTGGACAGTCTAGATACATGCATGTCGTCTCTGGGTGGTGTATCGTAGACTTGAGGGCATTACTCTGGTACGGAGTCGGATTCGAACAAAGGTAGCAGTCAGTGCGTTTATGCAGCATAGTAATGACAGATATATATGGAACGTAATATTGTTATCCGTACGTCACTACGGCATAGGATGAGGGACTGCGTATATTTCGATGGTGTCACGGTGGCGACCATGCGAATAGGGTACCGTGGGGTGTACCTCAATATTGGGGGTAGCTACATATACACTATATTAGGTTAATCCATTGGGAAGTAAATGGGTACGACGTGTGTGTAAGCCTTGAGTGCCGATAACCCAAGTAACCTAATAAATAAGGTAATATGATTGAACGGCATGTGTAGGATTATCCAAAGTGTATAGTTTAAATCCAATCACCAGAACTTCTGTTCTGGCCCCCTCCTCATAACATACTCGCAGGTTAGATTTGTGGAAGGGACATGATAGCCTTGGATACTGGTTAGGCAGTATTATTTATATGGTAAGGCTATATTTTGATTACATTATATTTTATCCATTCCGCTGTGAGATATTTTCTAAGCTCTGACATATTTTATGTCTCTGTCCTTTCTAAAGGATACTATAGAAAACCAATCCGAGTTTCGATAGATTGAAATTTTGGAAAAAAAATTGGTCTGTCGGAAATTGGGGTTGTCACATCGGCCTTCCTCCTTTCCCTCAAGGCCTGAACTTCCTCTTTGTGAAGTACAGTTCATCCATGCAGATAAACTTGTTGTCTCGGAAGTGGAAATTTTACAAGTCTTTACAGCCATGGATATATAGCTCCTTCCAGAAGGGGGTGTTCTCAATCAACCCTGAGTTTACGGCGATCAGTTTGTCGTAGTCATTCATATCTTTGGACTTTAAGGCTTCGATGCTGAGCCTTTTCAGATAGTCCCCTAGAGACTCCCCTAGTCTCTGTTTGATGTTGGCGATGACCATATAGTCTACGGTTGGATCTTTGAAAATGCAGAATTGCGCGGAGTATTCGTAGGAGAATTGTTTCCACGAGTAAATGGTGTTTTCCTTGTACTGGCGATACCACTTCGCCATAGCCCCTTGGAAGGTTACCGGAAAGAGGCGGCAGCTGACGGCTTTAGAAGCATTGTAAAGACCCATCTGGCTGTCGAAAGCCATTAGATGATTGTCAGAGTCAGTTGTTCCCAGATATTTTATGGTGGGAACTTTAACATGTGACGGTATTATGGTATTCATAATCTCATCGATAAACGGTGCCACTCTTTCATTGTCATTAACCTTGTCATCCCGGGTTCTCTTCCCCTTTCTTCCCACAAGTCCTTGACGGTCTTTTGAGTGACATCTCTGATATAAGCTTCCATGTTGTCATAGTTTTCTATTTGGGATCATAGCCTTTGGAGGTGGATCTCCCAGACAGTTCCTACTCGCACTAATTCCCTTGGTGATCTACTCCCATCAGACGGGATTCTTTTTCTTGGTAGAAGTTGCCTGAGGCTTCCCTTTTTCTTTTGATTGTTGAACGGGAGCTTCCTTTTTGGAGGTTCATTCGTCTCTCTCTCTGACTAGATCTAGTGATCCTTGAGGATTTTTGTGCCTGGACAGCGTTGACTTGAGCCTGCATTTCTTGAAGTTGCTTTTCAAAGTCCGAGATTCTTACGACATTATCTTCCATGGGGTTTTAGTCTGGTGGTTGTTATGGATTGGGCGCAGCTCCTTTCTCATTATTATTCGGGTTGAGCGTTGGGCCCTCATCTCCTTCGAGGGTGACGTTGGGATCTGGCTCCTTGTTTTGTTCTTTCAATTTCTTCAACTTCATTGTTTCCTGCCATGGAACGATAAATTCACCCAGTTAGCTTGAATAAATTAACCACAGGGTCGAAGGTTTAGGCCCTCCTTCTAGTGCCAAAATTTTAACGATATTTTTCGTCAAGACCCGGAGTATAGTACGTAATGTATGTGTTCATGAAATTTTCCGTGGTAATGGCTCAAAGCTCTAAAGATATAATCCTGAATCTGGAATTAGTAGACCTCTAAGCCATGACAATGACATCGTGTATTCCATTGAGAAGAAAATAGGCTAACGCTTCCCTTGAGTTCATGGATGAGGGTGTTGTAACATTCATTAACTCTGATGATCCTCTCGTGTCAGATCTTCCCAAGAGAGGGGTCTGGATCACAATAGGGATCGGGCTAGGAATTCGTATACAATTTCGTCACAACAATGTTCAGGGAGCGTTAGGCTCAGCATGAGAGTATGGATCAATCATGGCGTCTCCTTTTAGGCGAAGATAAGGGGACTTCATGTTTCCGTAGAGCCCTCTTCTTCCACTGCCGGAGCACCCTGGTTGATCTCTACATCAGAGAAGTTAGTGGTAACTCCCTGTTTCATCATTATGATACTATAAGATTAACAAATCGCAAGATGTATGGGACTCGGAATTCTCCACTCATAGATTGTAGATATATTACAAGAATTGATGATTTACTCTCCTCAAGAAGGAAGGAACTAAATTGAGAAATGAAAAGATCGTCCTCCTTTACGGAGTTTCTGGGCTCCTATTTATAGAGAATTCGGGGTCAGTAGGGTGTTTGGGCCGGAACGATTCCTGTCGGCCGCTATTTCTCGTGGTCTTAGGCATATACTGTCGGCCCTCCTCATGGAGCCGGTTATAGTCTTAGAAGCGAGAGTTCCAGGTGGGGCCTCCCCTTGATGGAATGGAGTTTGTTGCCGGAACAAATTGGGAAGGCGTTTCGAGTTTCTTAGTGGATGCCTCCAAGTGTCGGTCCTTAGTCGTAGGCTTTCGGATGTGGGCTTTCAGCTTTACCACAGGTACTTGGAGGGGCTTTCCCTTACGATGTACATGTATGTCAGCCGATTTAGAATCGTTGATGGTTCAGGTACTAAGGGGATTAGTATTGGTAGCCTGTATCCTTGCTTGAGTCACAGTTTAGCCTTCTGGTTTGGGTTTCTGGAAGATAGCTTTCAGTGATACTAAGGTAACCTATTTTGTCACTTGTAGAGCCATTCTTCAGGGTTGATTTCAGACTACCTTTATGCTCTTATCTAATACTTTTCCTTTTTTTTAATGCGCTGGTGTCCATCGGTTGACTCTTGACGTGTAGACCCTATCAGATGGACCTTTGCTAATGCCCAGTAGGTTTTTGGTACCTTTTCTCCAGAGGGGGTATCGACCTGAGTTGCTCTTGAATTCTTCATTCCCCATTCATTTGCAATCCCTTCACTGTCATCTCGTGTTAATATCATTTTGGTAGTAACATATATATGATTCAGGAGCCCATCACTACGACCCCCGGTCGAGTGTAACTTGATCCCCCGGCCCAGTGTATACGTATATAAGACCTCCGCCTAGTCTGTCTTCCCCCCGAAGCAAGTACTGGCTCAACTACAAACAATAAATAATGCGTTACCGACTTTACTTGGTAACACAAGAAGTGAATGAAATATGTCCTATACCGCACGTTTTACTAATCGTTTTACTACCAGTTAGCCTACTTCACTTTAGAGAATAACTTCAATCAACGTGTCTAAAATTAACCGATATAATTAATTTATGTGTCGCATACCACATGATTGATTATATCATTTAAATCACGTCCTCGTGTCTCAAAGGTGAAAAAATGTGTATTTTAATGTATGGAAAATACTTGGATTTGCGAAAACGAGATTATGAAACAATTTCAAGAACATGTGAACTATTTGTCTAAATTCCTTTATAATTCTGTACATATATAATATTGCCACTACGCCATAGATGGCATACGGCAACCCAAAGAAGTGATGCAGTAGGTGCCAAAATTTGTTGCTATAGGTCTGTGGCAACACTTTTTTGGGGTTGCCTTTTGCCGCGTTGCCTTAGAGTCAAAGGCAACGCCTTTGTGACTCTATGGTAATATCGGTATAGGTGTTGCCACAGGTATCAATACAACAAAAAATACCCTTTTGCAACTACCAAAAACAGTTGTAATATGTCCAGTACAGCTAGCAATTGTAATAAAGTCAACCTTTTTTACAACTGTTTCTAGCAGTTGTTAAAAATTATTTTACAATTGCTAAAAGTAATTACACCTCAACTGTTATTAATCAAAAATTCCATAATATTATAATAAATATTATTATAATGCAGTATTTTATTCGAATAAATATTTTATTTCAACATTTCAAATGGTACAAATTTTTTCCACTATTGTACATTCACTCGTATATTACACAATCATTCATATTTACATACATTCCTCACTACATTGTCACTCGATTCACTCATATACAGACTCACACATACAACCATAAGCAAGAAAAATACACAAAAATGATTTATATAAACTAGTACCTTTATTTTATTATTCCTTCTGATGATTCGCTCGCAAAGATGGCTATGGTTTTCCTCTACAAAAGTTAGATAAAGTCCAGGTAACATTTCTCAACATAGACAATTTGGCATGCTCATTCAACTGGGCTAACTAGGGAATCAATGCACCACTAGCAAGAACAAGATTCGTCAACGAACCGTTACCACAAAATCACCCCAATTGAAAGCAGACTTGCTTTGAACTGCAAAATTCGGTTCTACATTAGTTGCACTTGGGTGATAATGATTCTTCGGCGAACTCTAACTGCTAAAGCTCCGAACTTTGCCGGAACCACCGTACGTGGATGTCCCACTGATTCAACAAGGTAAAATTTTAAATCCAGTAGTCGCATTTTGTTTTGATTCCATGTTAGAAGAGCCAAAGCTTAAAATCCAGTTATAACTGCATATAATGAACACAGGGCTACAACGAGCCAGTGATGATTAAATCCAGTTAGAAGAGCCAAAGCTTAAAATGCGATTAGCTCAAATTTGTCCATCATGGAATAAATAATAGTGATGATCATACAACACCAGAACATGTTTGTGCGTTGCCAGATTATCAGTACATGCCAATTGTCATGCTACAACCACAATACTTATAGTAGGCTTATAATGCCAGAACATGTATGTACTTTATCAGCAATTGAACAAATATATTTGTTCACTTCTGTCATTGAAAATATTTACTTATTTTCTAAAGCAAATGATGTGGATTCCACTCTAGGCACTATAAGCCAACTGGAATATAATTTGATAATTAAATTAAATAAAGAATTTTCAAACATACCTGATGCATTAATATGTCCAAGTGCAGTTCAATTACATTAGCAATAAATGAATTTGGAGACCCTTTCCTCTGAACTAATTTTGGTCACCCACTGTGTGATGATTGAACTGCTATTGACATTTTCCAAGCTATCAGCTTGAGGAAATCCCGTAGTATGTGGATGGGGAGGGTGAGAAGAGTGATGAAGGATGCCACCCTAGAGGCATCGTACGGCTCAGACGCTACACGCCTGCAGAAATATTCTGATATTTCTGTGATTTCTGATTGGGTTAGTTCTTCTTGAGGTTAGTTTGGGATTGCTGCTGCTGCTGCTGAGGTGAGTATTTTTTCACACTTAGAACTTGCAAAAGAAGTTGGACCCTATGAACACTTACAGCAAATATGTAGCTCCTGATCATACAAAAGTAATTTCATGAGGCTTAACAGTTAATACTGAAAACAGCTTCTCAACGTATTTGTCTGTATTTGTCTTTGGAAAACATACACAAAAATGCTAAAACATAAAACAGTCCGGTAAAACTTAATATGCTTTGCATTTACCAAAATTATCTGTCTATAAAGACTAAGGCATTAGAGGTTCTAATAAAAACTTGAGTTCAACATCCAAGTATTAGACTGAAATTAGTTCAGAAGAAACATTGATTATTATTATTTTGGTCGCTAGCATAATTATAAGCAAAGACCGAAAGTTCAAAGAGAAATAATAGTGTTGTATGAATAGCTTTTCACAAAATTATCATACTTTTACCTAAAAATCGGTAAAGTAAAGAAGTCAATTGAATCAGTGTTAACCTTTAACATCAATTTAACAGTTAACTTGGAGTTCAACATCCACATCAGTTGTGAAGTCGATCAGAAGAAACATAGATTTTTTTGTTGGTTGCTAGCATAATTCTGTGTTAGTTATCCATGATAAGGGAAAGTGGGTGATAAGCATGCTTAAGCACTATTTATTTTCAAATACTATAGAATTTTACAGTTTCATTGCCATTTGAAATCAAATCTCTCTTGTCTAATGGCCTATGTGCCAATTTCCTATCAATTCTGCTAATGCCCTGCATGTCGTCGACATGCTAAGCTATCCTGCATTGTCCGACATGAAAAGTATTTGGTTGGTTACCATTTTTGTAACTCCCCATGTTCACTAAACCTAATACAACAAGCCTTTAATCTTCCTTATCTAAGAAGGCCTTCATCAACTTCTATCATCTTCCTTATCTAAGAAGGCCTTTAATCTGGCTTTGAGATGTGTTGCTAGCAGGGACTATGGCATTCTGTAAGGTAATATTCACTAAAGAGAAGGTTGATTCTATAATAGGCATTAATGTAGATAGCATTGGACTAAAGTGAAGGTAATATTCACTAAACTTCCTGGTAACTACAAGAAAAACCAACTACCAAAAAATCCACTCACAAGTCCAGATACCAAGAACAACACCCCCAAAATCGGATTTGACCAAATCTGGCAGAGAAACCAACAGATTCCATTAAAACAAACAATAGAAACAGAGACATACCCAATCGCCTGCATGGTAAAATAAGGACCACCAAGCATGTCAAGCCATGCTCATACCACTGCCAAATCCATCAAGCGACGTAGCTCGCGGTGGTTAGAGATTAAGTACAAGAGAAAGCGGCTTAGATGGATTCTCAGATTCGAAGAACAGCAGCTGAGCCACGACTATCGCAGATCTATCGTCGTCGATGGATCCATTAAGGCAGATGACGCATTAGACGAAGCTTTGTCTGTGTTAGGGTTTGGAATTGGGCCTTTGGGTGAATTGGGGATTGTGGAGGACGAGAAGAATCGAGTGTGAATTAAGGGTTCACTTTGCTTAGATCGAATTTATCTTTGGAATGCATTCAGCAGCACTAAATCAACGAGCTAAGAAAACGAAAGAGATTTTCAGCTTGATTTGGAGGATCCAAATGATTTTGAAAATTTTGGGGAATGAAATGTAAAGAAAGGCGGGAGAATGAAAATAAGAGAGAAAATAAAAATAGCTAAGGTGCAGATTGCTAATGGGAATTAACGGTTGAGACTGTGTTTTAAATGAGGTGCAGATCGCTGAGGTGTCATTATTATTTTTAATTTTTTAATTTCAATATATTTATAGCTACTGCAACATATTGCTAGCATCTATGCTAACACGTCGAAGCGTGCGTTGCAATAGACAAAAAACAGTATAGCAATGGCAACATTGTAGCTAGCAACACCATGGATTTTCGTTGCGATAGCCCATCTATGGCGTAGTGTGCCTTGAGACTATTTATATTTTAAAAACTAAAATGGTGAAATTAGTTTTTCTTAAAGTTATATATATAGTTATTTACAAAACTAGCTTATCAAATGTGTATGTGTCTCAAATTCATCAAAATTCGACATAGAAAACATCACTCGAAATCATCACAACTTAATGAATCCAAATTAATACAGGCGTACATCAATATCACTGAAGCAATTGATGAATCAACATCAATAAAATTTCATAAATTCCTCAAGAAAGAAAGAAACATTCACTGGAAATCACAAAGAAAACAAATTAGCAGGCAAAAGAAGTTACCTGCGCAAGCCACATGCCTACATTCGACTATGCCGTCGACCCACTGTCGACTTGGGCATCGTGACATATCCCAGGAAACACTACTTGCCTAAGTTCATTTTCAAGCATAGGTTTCAATTAGCAAAAGTTGTTGGATTAACCTGAAACTTGGCATGATAATAGACAACAAATATACTTCAATTCAAAAAAGAAATGGCACCAAATCATCAACAGATGAGCAAAATATTACATCCTAAAGTTAGAATTAGGGCTATTTTTGCATAGCTAAGATAAAACTTGATAATATCTTGTTGATTTAACCGAAGTTTCCTAGATTCAACCCAGATAGTAAACAAAAATCAGTGTAAACCGCGGATTTTAGCAAATTATTCGGCAAATTGAGATGATCTGGAGTCTCTTTGCTTAAAGATTGAAGCTTGTACACTTATCGAAAAAGCTATCGTAATGTGCAAGTATAGATTTTAAACAAACAATAAAAAAATCAAAATAGAGAAATATATGGAAAAAAATATGTTTTTGAGATGATTAGCTACTGCAAACTATTGTTAGTGACCTAATTTCACTAACTCGAGAAACTTGGAGGCTTTGCTTTTGGTTAGCAGTAATTTTTTCTTTTGTTTTCTATGTATGTACCTTGCAAAATGGAGGAAGATGAGTTTTCTAGAGAAAACATACGTACAAGAGAATGCTTTCTCCATATTTTCTCTCTTAATCCAAAGCTAAATAGCCAAATTACCTTAATTAAAACCATTAGTAAGCAATTAAGCATATTAACAAAGTTTCAAAAATAAATTCCCATCTACTAACACTTATATAGACCATTTCCTCTTAATACTAGAAATTTTTCATCATACAACATTAATAAAGACACAAACAATAATTTTTAAAGCAATTTTAATCTTATTTTAGCTATTTTAAAATAAGAAATGTTGACAATTTTTTACTTTTAAGTAGGGTAGCGCTTGCAACTTAAGAATTAAAAGCATTTAAATGAGATTGTTTTCGATACGTAACATTTACAAAAAAATTAAAATAGTTTTCGACACCCATAGATATTTTACAAGCAATACCTTACACACACATATATATATATGCATATATATATATATATATATCATTTTCACTTAAATTTTATCTGCAAACTCGGTTTGTTCTAAAATTAATCATTTGCTTACATATTTTATTTTGTGATAACATTTTAAACATAAATATTATATCAAAGATTTATGTAATATAATATTTCAATCTTACATTTTATATTTTAAAATTTGTTACTATCCAATATTCATTTATGAAGTCAAATTTTTATTCCAATCTTTTATATTAGGAACAAAATTAAGCTTCAAGTGTGTGTGTGTGTGTGTGTATTCTCTAACCCCAACAATTAAGCTCGGCTTACTTTCCACCATTTTTACCAGAATCTTTCTAAACATAATTTTTTATACCCAATTACAATTTATCATCAACATGCCCCTTATTTATTCACTTAAAATGATTAAGTACCCCTTTCTCACAATAAAATTGCAAAACTCATACTTAAACCTCAACTGAACTAATTAAGTTCAATTATCAATTTAGAAGACATTTATATCTTAATTAGCATATTATGATTCATATTATAAGCTATTAATTGTTATAGCATGTGATCGTTAAAACTACGGTTGTTGCATATTTCGCTTCATACGTTTAGAGTAAAACACTATTTTGTTCTTGCTAAACCAAGATACTAAAGATTTTCCAATAATGTGACATGTTCCACTCTTACTTTTTCGATCCATCTGATATCCTCCAAAGTAAGCATCACTATATGATACTAGCTCGAAAGAACATTCTTTCGGATAGTAAATTCTAAAATCTTTGATTTTTCTATGATAACGTAATATACATTTCACAGCTCATAGATGTGATTCTTTTGCATCTGCTTGAAATCGAGCATACAAGAACACTCATCATTTTATCAGGACAACTAGCAGTTAGGTATAATAATGATCCAATCGTGCTTCTATATGTCATTCGGTTGACACTTTATCCACTTTCATCTCTTTCAAGGTGTGTTGATACATTTATTGGAGTTAATTTGGCTGATGTATTTTCCATACCGAAATGATCAATCGATCTATTATAGTATTTTTCTTGAATGGTAAATTTTTCATTTTCTAATTGTTTAATTTGTAAGCTAAGAAAATAAGATAATTCACCTATATGCGAGACTTCTAATTCATTGGTCGTTAATTAGAGAATTCTTGACATAAAGGCTATGGTCCCACCTGACCCCTCCCTCAACTAATGAAAGGCAATCCAAGAAAATCAAGCACGAGAACTATACTCCTGCCACCTATGCCCCCACTTTCCTATTGGCCAGCCTCACCCATAACTAGATAGCAAGTATATGGTCTGTTGGGAGTTCTCTGCCTTTCTGCATGCGTATCTCGACTGACTCAAGATGGTAGGTAGATGACGGGTCGCTATCACAGGGCCATTTGTCCCGCCGAATCACGTTGGTCCATCCTAGTCTTTAGGTTGCCTTATATTGCAACCAAGGCATACCCTTGGTTCTTCTAACGCAGATCTTAACCTCTGTGAGCCCAGGCGGATCATCTGCATTCTCACAGAGGGATACCAAGAGTACCCTCACGTCCCCTCGAAGCCTGGGGCTTCGTAACCCAATTCGTTGGAGCCTTCTTTAAGATCAGATGGACGTTCACTCCTCCTCATGTTATACTAAGGATTACTACTTAGTTTTCCTAACTAAGGTTTACCACTTAGTTTCCTGAATCGTCGTTTTCTTAACTAAGGTTTACTACTTAGCCCCTTTCAACTAAGGTTTACAACTTAGTTCTCTTTCTCGTCAAGTTGGATTGGTTAAGTGTCATTAATCGATACAAGTTAACTTAACCCATTCATTTGTCATGTTAAACTGGTTAAGTGTTATCAGTAGTTCATGTTGACTTAACCCTATCACAAACCAAGTTATTTTGGTTAAGTATTTCTTATTACTTAACCCTACCCATTCATCTTGTATTGGTTAAGTGTCCCTTTTAACCTAACCTTGCCCACCTGTTTTAACTAACATGTTATAACGGTTAAGTGTTCCATTAGTTAACTTAACCCTAACATCTGTTTAATTAACATGTTCTAATGGTTAAGTATTGTCCCTTCATGTTTCAACTTAACCCTGTTCAATTTATCACATTATGATGGTTAAGTGTTCTAAATTTACTTAACCCTACCCTCTAGTCCAGCTAACATATTAAATTGGCTAAGTGTATTTACTAAACCTTACCCACTTATCTAGCTAACGTGTTATAATGGTTAAGTATTCTAAACTTACTTAACCTCACCCACTTATCTAATTATCAGGTTATAACGGTTAAGTGTCCTGAATTTACTTAAGCTCACCCACTTATCTAGTTAATATGTTAAATTGGTTAAGTGTATTAACTTTACTTAACCTCACCTTCTAGTCTAGTTAACATACTGAGTTGGCTAAGTGTTTAACTTAACCCTACCAATCCTAACTTAGCTTTAATTGTCTTATTAAAGCACCAACCACTCACATTAGACAGGTATTGTTGTGGCTGCCTGTATGCCGGTCGGTTTCGGGCAGTCTTACGCCACAACTCAGTCTAACCTCGGGTCTTTATTGGGCTCAATGCCTTAACCTCTCACATTGGATAGGTATTGTTGTGATTACTGGACAGCCGGGCGGATCCGGGCAGGTTTACATCACAACTCAATCCAAGCTCGGGTTAAGCATATTCGTATTGTCTAAATTTACATTTTAATTATGTAAATTATTCAAATTCAAGTTACTGCCAAATTTGTTTCCAATCAATCTCATTAGTTTAGGTATATAATTAATACCATTTTATGCCATAAATCACTTATGTGATTTTTAACCAATTAGTGTCAAGTTTCCTATAATTACCAATTTTACCCAACGTTACCCCATCTAAATATTAGGCTAACAATCTTAGCCTAATTTTCCATTCGCATGATTTTGACATATAATATTAGGCTAAAAACTTAGCCTAATTTAGCGTACACAAAATTGGCATAAAAATAATTCATTAACATAAACATGTCATAGGTGTAAACTTGACATTCTCGACATAGTCAATATGAACATCATAGGTGTGAACTTGCAAAATAATCGACATGAATATCGTAACATTGCATAACATGCCACAAACTTGCATATAAATATTGGGCCTAGTTAAATAGGTGTCACATGAATCATATAGTTTTAGCCTAACATATAGGTATAACATAGTATAACCTAATAGGTGTCATATGAATCCACTACAACATGGTATAACATGTTAATGCATAGGTCTAGGCATAACCTCAAACATAAAACTGGCGTAAGACAAAACTATATGTATAACTTTGACAACCACTTAAGGTGTGAACTTGCAACACATATGTATAAACATAGATCTAACAATAAACTTTCATATCAATCCTAAACGGATCTTGACATGGATCCGATTATAAGTTTTCACTTGCATAAGAACATGTGAATATAGATCTATTCTAGTCATGTAGGCACAATTGGTTTAAAACATATATACATTGAGCCTACATGAATGATATAAATATTTATGTAAATCTAACTTGCAACCTATAACTTGCATAAACATATATTTAGATCTAACTGTATACATACAATTCGCATAAGGTGTTGATTGTTTAATTTACAATACATAAAAGATTCAATCACCACAATCATTCAAATTATCACAAATAACAAATATAAAACAGCATCGTTAATACTGATATAATTCCATATTACAATTTACAACAAATCATGTCTTAATCACATTCCCATCTAAAGAGCCACTATACTTACAACGCAAGACGGTCTTGTTTTTATGAGATCTGAGGTTCTGAAATTGAGATGCGTTCCTTTGGGTAGACGTTGTTTTGATTCTTAGTTTTGAATTAGATTTGTTCTAGCTTTGTTTGTCTTTAAGCTTAAGGCGGCGGCCATTCCAAGCTATCTTACAGCAGCTTGACGGCTCTAAGTTTAATTGTGTGAATTAGGTTAAGAGCTAGGTTGTATACATAGAATTTTAGGATCAATTTAGGCCGTTTGATTAACCCTAGAAATGACCACAACCGTTCAGTCAAGATAAAATTATCCTATTGACTCAGCAATGAGTCAGAAATGACTCAACATATTAAATGTTTATTTTTTTCCATAAATGACACATTGGTTCTTTCCTAACATATCATAACCAAAAGGACATTTTTTTTATTTTTAACAAAACATTAGCTAAATGAACATTTCTTAACTGAAATGTCAATTTAATCTGAATAAACATTTTAATCTAAATATACATTTCTTAACGAAATGTTATTCTAATGTTAACATAACAAAAGTGATATTCTAATGTTCATCTTTTCTTTTTATTATTTGTCATAAATCCAATTGGGGAAGGCCATTTAAAAAAAACAATCCTTGATAACCAAAAATGCGCAACGTACGCTACATGATGCGTACACGTCATATATATACATATATGCATATATATATATATATATATATATATATATATATATATATATTCATCATTTTTTTTCTATCTTCCCAATTACCCATTTTCACACTAAACCACTTTTTGAACTGCATTCACACTAGGCTATTTTAAGCCATTCCCCTAAAACAAAAATAAGGCGCTGGCGGGAATCGAACTCTGTACCTCTTGTATGCAAGTCATGTGTTCCAACCAAATAAGCTACTAAGTCTTTTGCTTACAAAAGTTAGAACAATGCTAAACATTATTCTTTTCTCATTCCTCTTTTTCATGTTTTGCTGCAATATTTAATTTAAGGATATCTTTTTCATACGGAGTCCAATTTACGCAAACTCGGACTCTATCTCAAGCAGAATTTCGAGACAAACGCAATGGCATAACCCGTTTCCCTTAATTCTCACATTTAGAATTAACTATACTTTAATTTGTGAAACTTAGTGTTATAGAATTACGGGGTGTTACAAATATAGTAAATGCTTGGCAATTATTTAAGTAATCAAAGCCATATATATAGAGTGTAGCATACTAAAAGAATGAAATATAAAATACTATAACATAAATACCCCATTCTCTCTCTTCCTTTCATATGAAAATATTCCATTTTAGAACGTAATCAAAGGGGATTTGAGGGAAAAAAAGGGAGAAATAAATTCACCACCTCAGCTATAATATTATAATATTATAAACTCTCCCCTACATACTATCTTTTCCTCTCCACAAATTCTCATTTCTTTTTTCCTCAAAATTTAACAGCCTACCTCTTTCTCTCTCCCTCTCTCTCTCAAAACTCTGCATGAAAGCCCCTCAAAATTAAATAATTTATATCTCCCAAACCATAAGGAGTTAGGCCATGAAATTTTTTGAGTACCTAGAGAATGAAGAGTGCTACTCACGCCTAAAATTAGGTGAAGAATTGGAAAGCATAACTGGTGAGATTCTTATTTTAATAATTAATTTAATTTAACTATTTTTCTCGTGATGTGAAATCAATGTTGGTTTGGAAATAAAGTTAGGTCTATGATGATTGAGTGTTATGCTTGTGTTTTTAGATTTTGTTGTTTTGTGAATTGTAATGTTTTGTGATATTCAAGTTTGTTAGATCTATAAATTTTGATGAAATCTTCATGTGAGTTCCCATCTTTATTTTTGTTTCTTGAAAGTTTAGATCTTTATTTTTATATAAATAAAAACTAGATCTTTTATTTTGAAATAAATTAAATAAATTTGGATCTTTATTTTTAAATAAAAGAAAGAAGGAAAATGTGGATCTTTTATCTTAAATGAAGGAAAGAATGAAAGTTTGGATCTGTATTTCTTAATTAAGGAAATAATAAAGTTGAAATTAAAGAATTATTCTTTTATTTAGATTTACAAAATAAATAAAGATTTATTTTGCTTATTTTGATTTACTGAATAAATAAAGATTTACTCTTTTATTTTGATTTATTAAGTAAATAAAGTTTAGATCTTTGTTTTGAAATAAAAGAAGATAACAAAGTTAGATCTCTATTTTGAAATGAATAAAATTAATAAAAGTTTAGATTTTTTTAATTTACAAAACTAATAAAAGTTTACATCTTTTTGATTTACAAAACAAATAAAGTTTAGATTTTAATTTTTGGAATAAAAGAATGAAATAAAGTTTGACTTTTATTTTGAAATAAAAGAAATGAAGTAAAGATTGGATCTTCATTTTGATTCACAAAATATAATCAAGTGGGACCTTTTATTTTGATTCATGAAAACTATACACCATTTAACATGTTGTTATTGTATTGTGTTGATATGAAAACTATACACCATTTAACATGTTGTTATTGTATTGCGTTGACATGAAAAATATACACCATTTAATATGTTGTTATTGTATTGCGTTGACATGGAAACTATACATCCTTTAATATGTTGTTATTGTATTGCGTTGACATGAAAACTATACACCCTTTAATATGTTGTTATCGTATTGCGTTGACATGTTAGTAAATAAAGGTTGGGTTATTTCATGTGTTATAAAATGACATGTTGGTAACAAAAGTTGGGCTATTTCATGTATTATAAATTTACATGTTAATTAAAACAATAGTTAGCGTCATCTACTTTTATAAAAAAAATGAAAATAAAATTAACATTAATGAAAAATATGTAATAAAATTAGCATTAATGAAAAATATGTAATGTAGTTATAAAATTGGCATCAATGAAAAATATGCAATGTAGTTATAAAACTAGTGTTAATGGAAAAAGTGAATTATTAAGATTATTTTCACTGTTTATGCTAAACTATGAAATTAAGATTATTTTCACTGTCTATGTTAAAATATGAAATTAAGATTATTTTCACTGTTTATGTTAAAAAAACGAAATTAAGATTATTTTCACTGTTTATGTTAAAAAACGAAATTAAGATTATTTTCATTGTTTGTGTTAATTTAGAAATTGACATTATTTTCACACCATTATGTGATAATTTAGAAATGAACATTTTGCACCGTCATGTGCTAATTAGAAAATGAATACTTACACCGTCATGTGTAAATTAGAAAATGAATATTTGCATCGTTATGTATTAAATTAGAAATGACATTATTTACACCGTTATGTATTAAAATAGAAATGACGTTATGTGTTAAATTAGAAATGAACATGACTGACACCGTAATTAAAAATTACATTTTTATGTAATTAAAAAGATAAGATTTTGTCATTGAAATTAAAATTACATTTTTATGTAATTAAAAGGTTAGACTTTGACGCTGCAAAATTATTTACATTTTAATGTAATAAGAAGAAATAGAATTTACATGGTAATCTTAATTACATCTTTAATGTAATAAAAAGGAAATATTTTGACATTGTAAAAGAAAAGTTACATTTTTAATGTAAAAAGAAAAGTTTACATTTTTAATGTAAATTAGATTAAAAAGAAAAGTTACATTTTTAATGTAAAAAGAAAAGTTTACATTTTAATGTAAATTAGATTAAAAAGAAAAGTAACATTTTTAATGTAAAAAGAAAAGTTTAAATTTTTAATGTGAATAAGATTAAAGAAATAAAAATTACATTTTTAATGTAAAAAGAAAAGTTTACATTTTTAATGTGAATAAGATTAAGGAGAAAATTTACATTTTAATGTAATTAAGATTTAAAGAAAAGAAAATTACATTTTTATGTAATTAGAATTTAAAGAAGAAAAATTACATTTTCATGTAAATGGAACTTAAGGAAGTAAATTTACATTTTAATGAATTGAATTTTCATTAAAAAAGGACAATGGTATGAAATTTACATATTTATGTAAAAAGATCTTCAGTAAAGATTATAACGATGAAATTTACATTTTAATGAATTGGATTTTCATTAAAAAGATAAAGATAGAAATTTACATTTTTTTATGTAGATAGATTAACACACAAAATTATTATTATTTTTGTAATGAAAAGATTAACAAAGGTATTACTTTTGTAGAGTTGAAGTTGACACCAAAGATATTGCATTTTTGTCAGAAATTGAAATGACAAAAAAATACTCATTTTTTTTAAATTATAAATGAGACAAAAAAATATTCATGTTTGTTGTAATGGAAGTGAAACACAAAAATACCTATTTTTGTTGTAATGGGAATGATACACGAAATATACAATTTTTGTGTAAATTGAAAGATGAAAGAAAATATACATTTTGTGTATAGGATATGTATGGAATTTGAAAAAAAAAACATTGTTGTGTGTGATGATATATATCAATATTGGATATAAATAATAATATTTGTTGTTAGCAAGATATAGTGTAATAAAATACATTTCATTACACATTATAAACATATCTATATGTTGTGAAACAAAACATTCATTACTTGTCGTGTTAATCACGATAATGAAATGGACAAAGGAATTATATTTATATATAATATAAATTAAAAGTAAACGAATCGAGCGTGGTATTTCGCGTTTTGGAATTGTACTTTTAATTGATTATACCGAAATATCCGACTGTCGGATTTTCCCAAAACTGGAACCATTAGATTCGCCTTGGGAATATCTTTCCAATGATATGAATTGTGTTAAATCCCAACGGTTGGGTTTAGAGAAATGTGTAAATCAAATTTAGTTGAAAACAGTGCCAGGGTCGCCATTTACCCGAAGCGTCGTTAAATTGATTGGAGCTATTTTTATATAAATTAAAATAGCGATAGATCATTATTAAATATTAATAACGATATGAAATGATTTTTAATTATATACATATGCGAGGAACATTTGAAAAGTCCGAGTTCAATCTCATTTCAAATGATTATACGTAGATCTAAGTCGAAGAGTTGAAGACGGTAATTGAAGACCGGTGATCTTCACATCGAATGGACGACGACTACTGATGCCCGTGATTGGAGTAGCTACCTTGAAGGGGCTACAATGGTGGTCGTCCAGACGTATATGTTGATCGCACGGATATGCGGGTACCTCCTTCTCGTATTGGACATACGGGACGAGGGTATCTCCAGTTTCGTTCAGACCCAGAATGGGCTTATAAATGGAATGTGTGTCCGACATTGTTCTCCTTTATATTGTATTTATTGATTTTCTGCCAAATGTACGAATGATTGGTGGCGGAGAATTTATTCTCTTGCTTTACACCCTTTTGTATATTTTTGGCAAAGGGTTAATAGTATGATATGGATTGACAGTGTGGCATACCAAGATGCAATGATCAAAGTTTCTTGTTGAAAAGCAGAACCTTGTGGTGACGATCAAAGAACAGCTTGAATAAGCATAACTTTGTGTATTACGTAGCTTCACGAGCCTCACAACCCGGTTGGAGTCTAAAACGGGAGAATGGAACGCAGGGAGAGCAACACGTTTCTTTCTAGCTAGAAGTGGTGTTTTGGTTTTACACGACCCGGCATTTTACTTATGTGGATGATGGAATGAGGCGCTTCAGATGTTAGGTCATATAGGACCACAAAACGTGTGTTCAGGAATAACTAATCCACAAACTTCAAGTGTAGACCGGCCCTGCAACTTTCCGAGGGTTCTCTGCGGGGAATCCTGAGACATTTGCTAGAGTGTCTCGAATCGGTAAGGAGCTCCTCCCTAGCCTTGACTCATGATGGAAACCCAATTTCCAATACGACCTCATGCGGTTTTGATTGTAGAACTAGTCTGGCGACATAGTAGGATGGGGTACTATGTCGTCTATGATTGATACATTATGATTGAAATGTTTTTCTAAAAACCCTATACACCCAAATATTAAACCCGTTCTATCGTATCAAGCATCTTTTGACCATTATAAGATAAAACCCTATCCTCCGGTTTGCGTTGCATTGTGTGATGGGATTTGGGTCTTATAATGGTTTCAATTTTCTAAAAAGCATTGCGTTGTTTAATGATTTACTTTATTTTTATGCACTGGCAATCCAATGGAGTAAACCCGTTCCACGTTAGCGGCGTGGTCCTGAGATTAGCCTTATTATTAGGTTTGTTAAGTAAGATTTCTTATACCAGTCCCATGACTGACCTGTAGTTTGTTTCACTTGCAAACTCGGGTGCCCACTTTTCCACACGGGCATTCGAGTAGCTTTTTTGCATATATTTATCTTTTGAGCAGGATTCTGGATCGAAGCTTAAAGCTGTGTCCAGAGTATTGATAGACTTCGGCAGTATCTATTTTATTGTTTCCGCTGCAATGTATTAAAATATTGTAATTTGTCCTCCGCTGGAATTTTATTCAATGTACTTTGATATTCTGTACGATGATGTAACATTATTATGATGTTTATAAAAGTCTGCTGTTGTTGTTCTAATTTTTTGTATACCCAAAGTTAATGTATTCGGGTTTTGAACGGTCTTGGTCGATTTTGCGATCGATTAGGTCCGGGCAAAATCCGGGCTGTTACAGTTGGTATCAGAGCTCTGGTTAGCTCAAAATCTTTGGGGTACAACTCGTTAGAACTAAATAAAAGACTCATCAGAGATTGGATTAGTAATATCCAATAAGAATATTCATTAGAGATAGGATCGACAATTAGAATGAGAAAACTCATTAGAGATGGGGTTAGTAATGCCCTAGAATGAGTTGAGAGTGACAAGCTTATAATTAACATATTTGTGATTATATATAATCTATTTCAGAAAATATGATTTTTGTATATATAAAAGTTATATATTTTAAAAGCTAATCAACTAATTGATTGATGGTTGTGTAGTGCAATTATTAGTTCAACTAATAAAATTATAGAAACGAACTAAAGAATGAAAGATGAGTTAATTAATTAAATAACTTTTAGCTTCGTTCCTTTTCGAGAACGAAAAGTTCTTAAGTGGGGGAGACTGTAACAACCCTGAATTTTGGGGCAAAATTTAAAATTGATTTTAATAATTTTTGATGAAAAATTGCATGAATAGATAATTAATTATTATTAGTGTGTAATGGTTGCCAAGATAAATGCATTTAAGGCGCGTTAGTGTATAACGCGAATTTGAAATTTATTGGTTGATTACATGTATGAATTGTTAGTGTGTGAGGGTTAACAAAAAAACGCATTTGACGCACGTTAGTATATAATGCGTATTCGTTTATTAATTGTTGTGCGCAATAAAAAGAAGGCAATAAAATGATGTAATTGATAATTAAAATTAAACCTTATTTATTAAGTTCTATTTTGATATAAATAAAGTTGATTAGTTTTTGGAATTTAATTAAGGATAATGATATAAATAGGGGATTTATGGTGAATTGTTAATGAATTTTAAAAAATTTAATTTAAATCATTTAAAAAGATTTTTTTTGTAGTTTTGTTTATATGAGTAAACGTGGAAAGTTAGAATTCAGTATTGGTATATTTAATAAAATTTAATGGTGCATTTATTTAATTAACCTTTGAAATCCTTTCCTAAAACTCTTGCTTAAATCAACCCTTCATCTATTCACTTTCTTGGCCAAAAAAATCTATCAATTTATTAATTTTCCCTAA
Organism: Allium sativum; assembly: GCA_030737875.1. Classification (NCBI taxonomy): domain Eukaryota; kingdom Viridiplantae; phylum Streptophyta; class Magnoliopsida; order Asparagales; family Amaryllidaceae; genus Allium; species Allium sativum. Next base: position 928,658,184 of record CM060922.1, on the reverse strand, counting down.
CTCATGGACATAATTAAATCAAACCAAATTCAGTGGAATTATATATATATATATATACACACACACACACACATATATATATATATATACTTGATAAAATTTAATTACAATTGAAACCAAACACTGAAAATCATTGTAATAACAAACTTGAATTTTTATATGTGAATTTGTTTTTAAAAATATAGTAAATGCTTGGCAATTATTTAAGTAATCAAAGCCATATATATAGAGTGTAGCATACTAAAAGAATGAAACATAAAATACTATAACATAAATACCTCATTCTCTCTCTTCCTTTCATATGCAAATATTCCATTTTAGAACGTAATCAAAGGGGGTTTGAGGGAAAAAAAGGGAGAAATAAATTTGCCATCTCAGCCATAATATTATAATATTCTAAACTCTCCACTACATACTATCTTTTCCTCTCCACAAATTCTCTTTTCTTTTTTCCTCAAAGTTTAACAGCCGGCCTCTTTCACTCTCTCCCTCTCTCTCTCTCAAAACTCTGCATGAAAGCCCCTCAAAATTAAATAATTTATATCTTCCAAACCATAAGGAGTTAGGCCATGAAATTTTGTGAGTACCTAGAGAATGAAGAGTGCTACTCACGCCTAAAATTAGGTGAAGAATTGGAAAGCATAACTGGTGAGATTCTTATTTTAATAATTAATTTAATTTAAATATTTTTCTCGTGATGTGAAATCGATGTTGGTTTGGAAATAAAGTTAGGTCTGTGATGATTGAGTGTTATGCTTGTGTTTTTAGATTTTGTTGTTTTGTGAATTGTAATGTTTTGTGATATTCAAGTTTGTTAGATCCATAAATTTTGGTGAAATCTTCATGCAAGTTCCCATCTTTATTTTTGTTTCTTGAAAGTTTAGATCTTTATTTTTATATAAATAAAAACTAGATCTTTTATTTTGAAATAAATTATATAAATTTGGATCTTTATTTTTAAATAAAAGAAAGAAGGAAAATGTGGATCTTTTATCTTAAATGAAGGAAAGAATGAAAGTTTGGATCTGTATTTCTTAATGAAGGAAATAATAAAGTTGAAATTAAAGAATTATTATTTTATTTGATTACAAAATAAATAAAGATTTATTTTGCTTATTTTGATTTACTGAATAAATAAAGATTTACTCTTTTATTTTGATTTATCAAGTAAATAAAGTTTAGATCTTTGTTTTGAACTAAAAGAAGATAAAAAAGTTAGATCTCTATTTTGAAATGAATAAAATTAATAAAAGTTTAGATCTTTTTAATTTACAAAATTAATAAAAGTTTACATCTTTTTGATTTACAAAACAAATAAAGTTCAGATTTTTATTTTTGGAATAAAAGAATGAAATAAAGTTTGACTTTTATTTTGAAATAAAAGAAATGAAGTAAAGATTGGATCTTTATTTTGATTCACAAAATATAATCAAGTTGGACCTTTTATTTTGATTCATGAAAACTATACACCATCTAACATGTTGTTATTGTATTGCGTTGACATGAAAACTATACACCATTTAACATGTTGTTACTGTATTGCGTTGACATGAAAACTATACACCATTTAATATGTTGTTATTGTATTGCGTTGACATGAAAACTATACACCCTTTAATATGTTGTTATTGTATTGAGTTGACATGAAAATTATATACCCTTTAATATGTTGTTATTGTATTGCGTTGACATGTTAGTAAATAAAGGTTGGGTTATTTCATGTGTTATAAGTTGGCATGTTGGTAACAAAAGTTGGGCTATATCATGTATTATAAATTTATATGTTAATTAAAACAATAGTTAACGTCATCTACTTTTATAAAAAAAAATGAAAATAAAATTAGCATTAATGAAAAATATGTAATGTAGTTATAAAATTGGCATTAATGAAAAATATGCAATGTAGATATAAAATTAGCGTTAATGGAAAAAGTGAATTATTGAGATTATTTTCACTGTTTATGTTAAACTACGAAATTAAGATTATTTTCACTGTTTATGTTAAAATATGAAATTAAGATTATTTTCACTGTTTATGTTAAAATATGAAATTAAGATTATTTTCACTGTTTGTGTTAATTTAGAAATTGATATTATTTTCACACCGTTATGTGATAATGTAAAAATGAACATTTTGCACCGTCATGTGTTAATTAGAAAATGAATACTTACACCATCATGTGTAAATTAGAAAATGAATATTTGCACCGTTATGTATTAAATTAGAAATGACATTATTTACACCGTTATGTATTAAAATAGAAATGACGTTATGTGCTAAATTAGAAATGAACATGACTGATACCGCAATTAAAAATTACATTTTTATGTAGTTAAAAAGATAAGATTTTGTCATTGAAATTAAAATTACATTTTTATGTAATTAAAAGGTTAGATTTTGACGCTGCAAAATTATTTAGATTTTAATGTAATAAGAAGAAATAGAAATTACATGGTAATCTTAATTACATCTTTAATGTAATAAAAAGGAAATATTTTGACATTGTAAAAGAAAAGTTTACATTTTTAATGTAAATTAGATTAAAAAGAAAAGTTACATTTTTAATGTAAAAAGAAAAGTTTACATTTTTAATGTAAATTAGATTAAAAAGAAAAGTTACATTTTTAATGTAAAAAGAAAAGTTTACATTTTTAATGTAAATACATTAAAAAGAAAAGTTACATTTTTAATGTAAAAAGAAAAGTTTACATTTTTAATGTGAATAAGATTAAAGAAATAAAAGTTACACTTTTAATGTAAAAAGAAAAGTTTACATTTTCAATGTGAATAAGATTAAGGAGAAAATTTACATTTTAATGTAATTAAGATTTAAAGAAAAGAAAATTACATTTTTGTGTAATTAGAATTTAAAGAAGAAAAATTACATTTTCATGTAAATTGAACTTAAGGAAGTAAATTTACATTTTAATGAATTGAATTTTCATTAAAAAAGGACAATGGTATGAAATTTACATATTTATGTAAAAAGATCTTCAGTAAAGATTATAACGATGAAATTTACATTTTAATGAATTGGATTTTCATTAAAAAGACAAAGATAGAAATTTACATTTTTTTATGTTGATAGATTAACACACAAAATTATTATTTTGTTTGTAATGAAAGATTAACAAAGGTATTATTTTTGTAGAATTGAAGTTGACACCAAAAATATTGCATTCTTGTCAGAAATTGAAATAACACAAAAATACTCATTTTTGTTAAATTATAAATGAGACACAAAAATATTCATGTTTGTTGTAATGGAAGTGAAACACAAAAATACCTATTTTTGTTGTAATTGGAATAATACACGAAATATACAATTTTTGTGTAAATTGAAAGCTGAAAGAAAAACATACATCTTGTGTATAGGATATGTTGTTGTGTATGATGATATATATCAATATTGGATATAAATAAGAATATTTGTTGTTAGCAAGATATAGTGTAATAAAATACATTTCATTACACCTTATAAACATATCGATATGTTGTGAAACAAAACATTCATTACTTGTTGTGTTAATCATGATAATGAAATAGACGAAGGAATTATATTTATATATAATATAAATTAAAAGTAAACGAATCGAGCGTGGTAGTTCGCGTTTTGGAATTGTACTTTTAATTGATTATACCGAAATATCCGACCGTTGTAGTTTCCCAAAACTGGAACCGTTAGGTTGGCCTTGGGAAGATCTTTCCAACGATATGAATTGTGTTAAATCTCGACGGTTGGGTTTAGAGAAATGTGTAAATCAAATTTAGTTGAAAACAGCGCCAGGGTTGCCATTTAACCGAAGCGTCGTTAAATTGATTGGAGCTATTTTTATATAAATTAAAATAGATATAGATCGTTATTAAATATTAATAACGATATGAAATGATTTTTAATTATATACATATGCGAGGATCATTTGAAAAGTCCAAGTTCAATCTCATTTCAAATGATTATACGTCGATCTAAGTAGAAGAGTTGAAGACGGTAATCGAAGACCAGCGATCTTCACATCGAATGGACGACGACTACTGATGCCCATGATTGGAGTAGCTACCTTGAAGGGGCTACAGTGGTGGTCGTCCAGACGTATTAGTTGATCGCACGGATATGCGGGTACCTCCTTCTCGTACTGGACAAACGAGACGAGGGTATCTCCTATTTTGTTCAGACCCAGAACAGGCTTATAAATGGAATGTGTGTCCGACATTGTACTCCTTTATATTGTATTTATTGATTTTCTACCGATTGTATGAATGATTGGTGGCGGAGAATTTATTCTCTTGCTTTACACCCTTTTGTATATTTTGGCAAAGGGTTAATAGTATGACATGGATTGACAATGTGGCATACCAAGATGCAATGATCAAGGTTTCTTGTTGAAAAGCAGAATCTTGTGGTGACAATCAAAGCACAGCTTGAATAAGCATAGCTTTGTGTATTACGTAGCTTCACGAACCTCACATCTCGGTTGGATTCTAAAACGGGAGAAGGGAACGCATGGAGAGCAGCACGTTTCTTTCTAGCTAGAAGTGGTGTTTGGGTTTTACATGGCCCGGCATTTTACTTATGTGGATGATGGAATGAGGCGCCTCGGATGTTAGGTCCTATAGGACCGCGAAACGTGTGTTCAGGAATAACTAATCCACAAACCGCAAGTGTGGACCGGCTCTGCAGCTTTCCAAGGGTTCTCTGCGGGGAATCCTGAGACATTAGCTAGAGTGTCTCGAATCGGTAAGGAGCTCCTCCCTAGCCTTGACTCATGATGGAAACCCAATTTCCAATACGACCTCATGCGGATTTGATTGTAGAACTAGTATGGCGACATAGTAGGATGGGGTACTATGCCGTCTATGATTGATACATTATGATTGAAATGTTTTTGTAAAAAACCTATACACCTAAATATTAAACCTGTTCTATCATATCAAGCATCTTTTGACCATTATAAGGTAAAACCCTATCCTCTGGTTTGCGTTGCATTGTGTGATGGGACTTGGGTCTTATAATGGTTTCATTTTTCTAAAAAGCATTGCGCTATTTAACGATTTACTTTATTTTTATGCACTGGCAATCCAATAGAGTAAACCCGTTCCGCTATAGCGGCGTGGTCTTGAGATTAGCGTTATTATTAGGTTTGTTAAGTAAGATTTCTCATACCCGTCCCATGACTGACCTATAATTTTTTTCACTTGTAAACTCGGGTGCCCTCTTTTCCACACGGGCAGTCGAGTAGCTTTTTTGCAGATATTTATCTTTTGAGTAGGATTCTGGATCGAAGCTTAAAGTTGTGTCTAGAGTATTGATAGACTTCCGCTGTATCTATTTTATTGTTTCCGCTGCAATGTATTAAAATATTGTAATTTGTCTTCCGCTGTATTTTTATTCAATGTACTGATATTCTGTACTCTGATGTAACATTTTTATGATGTTTATAAAAGTCTGTTGTTGTTGTTCTAATGTATTGTATACCCAAAGTTAACGTATTCGGGTTTTGAACGGTCTTGGTCGATTTTGCGATCGATTAGGTCCGGGCAAAATTCGGGCCGTTACATTTTAGCTTGAGTCTCGCTCGAGTCACTCCATTATCTTGCAGCAACATCCCACATTGAACTACCAATTACTTTCGCCACCGACCACTCTTGACTTAGTTCACAATCGAAGGATAAACACCATTTTGATGATAACTTCCACCCATAGATGCTATCGACTATAGACAACGATCTATATGCTCCTCAAGACCACAACCTATCACCCTAGAACCCTCGATCCCAAACCGTCAAATGTAATGGATCAGTACTGGTCTATCCTCTGTGGATTGGCACCAGTCCATGCACTTAGTTGATTTTTGGTTAAGTGTTGTACCTCTTCATTAGACACCTTGAATATATCTGTATGGTCCATTTACATCTCTAATCAACTTTCTGAAGCTTCACATACCAGTCCATCGACGAGTATTCGAGCGTTTATACTTCAACATATCTAATCATCACCAAACTTTAAGAAAGACCCGATATTGATCCCAATAATCCATGCACTAAGTTTCATCGCCACTCGACCAACCGTAATGGATCAGTACCGATCCATAGCCTATGGATCAGTATCGATTCGTACACTTTGTGTGTTTTCTGATGAAATTTTTCGAGCACCATCCCAATGCCCTCTAGAGATCCTTTACCAAGTTTCGTCTAAATCTGATCATTTGAACCTTCGATTTGCCCTGTTCTTCGATTCTAAGCCCTACGACACACAATTCTAAACAAGCAAAGCATAACATATAATTCAACCAATCAAAAAACAATTCATCCAATTTTGAACATGAACAATCATAGGAACGCACACAAAATGATTCATATCATAGTAATAAAAAATATGGCATAACTCAACATTAAAAACATAAGGGATCTAGCAAATTACATAATACGTGATCAATTAGGTTATCCTAAGGCCTTTAGATCTGAATTATACATGTATGATCCGGTTTTAAGTGAAATTAGCATATGAAGTGTTTTTAATCAACACATATAATCAGTAGTAAGCATGTGAGAGATCTCTATCACTCACCAAAACCTCGATCTGATGCAATATTGATGAAAACAAATCTAGAGAGCGAAAAGACAATGAAGAAAACACTTGGATTCAATGCAAAACAACACGATCCGATCTTTGTTGATGTAGATCTTGCTTCTAGATGCAGTATACAATGATTTGAGAGAGAAATTAGGGTCGGGGAAATTAGGTTGAACCGGAGATTCACATATGCTTAACCTAATGTGTGGAATGAGGATAAGAACCCTAATTATCTCATCAAACCCCCTATTTATAATCTTATGTCATTAGACTAATGGGCTCATTAATGATCCTATTAGCTGCTAGTTAACCTGACCAGTAGAAACAAATACTTGAAACGACGATTTCTCTTAAAGCGTTGAGCCAAATCTTTAATGTGACCACTCAATGGATTGACCAACCATCATCCTGATCCAGTAAGACCAATTATATCACCTGATTTGGTTCCAAACAAAAAGATATAGCTAAAACAGTAAGTTGTAAGGGTAAAATGATCACAAAATGATTCAGTAAAAATCGAGGACATGTCTTCACCTCCATAAACAACATATTAAAATATAATAATGATTCAACCACTAGGAAATTAAATGGAATTATTTTATGATCCTCTGATACGTAAAATACGGGTGATTACAAATATAGTAAGGGTCTACCTAGGGATAGACAATTGAAGAGTTCGCCTGATATATAAGGGGGACCGCCTATCCATAGGAAGTATTAAGTGGCTAGGGGTTATCCTTTGTAACAACTAGATAGTTATGAAGGAGTCCGCTATTAACAAGGTATTAAATGTTAGAGGAGTCACCTACCTTCCTGATATAGTGTTTGCATATTATCTCTCGTACTATTTTGTGAGCATTTATGTATTTGTTGTGTCTAATAAGAGTTAGTTCTTAAGTGACTAGGTCCACCATTAGGTATTACGTTATGATCGTGATCCACCCTTAGGTATTTAGTGATCGTTGAAGCCGCCCTTATTTTTAAATGGTATTAAATGGCTTTATGGTCCACCTTTTTCCATATTAGTAAACAAATATTCATATATGCATATTATCACTTAGACATGCCCTTGATAGTTTTATACTGCCTAAGTGTAGGTAAATGAATATAAACTAAAAGATTTTATTCACGAGACCTTGTTGTTCTTACCCTCTTCTCTTAACAACATTGGTTAGGTAGGATGTTCACATGGTTTAAGCTGGATGGTGGAAGATATAACCATTATAGTTTAGCTCTGTTAAATTTAATTCTTATGGAAACCACTGACCTATTTAGAATGACATTATGTTCAGATGGTACTTTTCAGGATCAGGACTTTTTGCTAGTTCCAGGTGGGTTGTCACATTTTTTTTAGATCTTATGATTTACTAGGATATAAAGCATTAATTATTACATTAAAGTAATAAAATATTTATTAGTTTGCAAATTATTTTGCGAATGATAAATATGATTTGTGATGGTTTTTTTAAAATGAATTTGATAAAGTAATTTATTATCCAATAGCAATTTGATAAGGGATAGGATTTGATGAAGAAAAAGATACTTCATATAAAAATAACAATTTTCTTGTTAATTATGAGTTTGCCATTTTGTTGATAATTGATATTGTAGTCCAATCATGTCGCAGTCATCCACATCGCCATCAATTTGAGGGAATGAATATGATATCAATCATGTTCGTATCGGATGCATCAACTTAAGTTGAAGCATAGTTTATATGGGTTCTTGGCATCAAAGAAATATTGACATAGATGAACTCATAGTTAGACTTTCAATGTTACTTTGTTTGGACCCGTATTCCCGTATTGATGTTGTATTCCATCACCTTCCTTACTTTCAAAACTTAAAGTAAGTCGTATTGATGCTGAAACAACATACTTTTGGTATCAACTATGTATATGAACTTCAACATTAATGTTTTAAGTAAGTGATGCCACTTACCTAAGTTTCCAATATAAATCATGTTATGACATTGTCACAACAAGTATAAATTTCGATATCAACACAAGATGACAATGATGCCATTGGTTTTCCTTATATTATGATTTTGATATCATTATTTTTTATTTTTAATATCGAATATATTATGGTAGTGATATCGTTGTTTTCTATTTCGATCATGTGATGGTACAAGCTATCAATTTCTACATTTTCATATTTAACGTTAAAACTTTTTAGACTTTGCTAACTAAAATACTATGTTCCAAGTTCGACAACCTATAGATTATATTATATGACTATAATTATTTTGGCCTTATGCCCTTGTGCTTTATATAATTAAACGTAAATTTTATTCTAATACACATTTCTAGTCAGTTAATCCACCCTAAAAAATAGGATCTTTGATTTTTAATAACATTTAAATTTTAATTATTTATCCACCTAAAACATCAAATTTCTTTCTTCTTACAAACCCGACCATGCCTTCGCTGCTCTTAAACTTCATCACTAAATTAATCTAGATTGCTCCACGTTTTCAAAATAAGAAGAGGATGATATTCAGTCATTGTGATGAAATGCAAGAATTGATGGATTATGAGAAGTTTGCAAAATTGTTTGCTGAATTGATCTGAAAATGATGATGTAAACCATGCAAATGTATTAGAGAATAACACCAAGGTGTATTCAAATTCAAGAAGCCTTTATGGGTACAATTGCATGAATACAACATGCAATTCATAAGTCTAAGATATAGATAAAGTGGGATTACTGGGTAATGCAAGAAACTGTTAAACAAGCTCAAGAATTAAGAACAAAAATTGCTGAGTTCCAGAGATAAATTTAATTGATTTACGTAAAAAGTTATGATAGTTTGTGATATATTGAAACTGAAATGAATGAAACAATCTACAATAGAAGTGCTGCTGGAATTATGATCAAAACAATGCAAGGAGAAATACTGGAATAATGCATAGAGAGATCATTGATGAAAATATGAAATCTTTTATGTTAATCCACTTGTGGATTAACTTACAAAATAATTATGGATTAACTTATTAAAGTAAAATTGTGGATTAAATAACTAAATGGGTGGATGAAAATAAAAATTACCTATAATCAAAACACTTCTGTATGCTTTCAGCATCAAGGGACATGACATCCCATATCTGCCATAATGATGCCTCAATTAATTAATGTCCAAGATTATATCGAAAAGGTTATATTGTTTATTATTTTAAAAGGCGCAACTTCCATGTTTTAGTTTCAAAATTAATGAAGATAATTTCGAAGAAGAGTATAAATTCTGGGATAATTTTTTGGTTAATGATGAGCTATTTGTTTCTAATGTAAGTGCGATTTTAAGGATTATATCATTTACAAAGGTTTATGTTTTAACGAAGTATAAGGGTAATTTAGCCTAGGATTTTATAAGAGATAATTTTTTATCACCTTTGGATAAATATAATATGTTAAAGTGAATCGAAGAATAATAAAATCAGATGTGACGGGGTGTAGACTGTTGGGAAATTTTGTGGTTTGAGACGTTAATGGAGGAGAATAAAAGCCGTACTTCTGACTTCAAGGATTTGCGAAGAAAATTCTTTCAGACAATAGTTCAACCCACCAGGTACAAACGGGTTAACGAATTATTTACCTGAGGATTCAATGAAGCCTTGAAACAGCGTTATCTGATTCAAAGTTTGTACGACTTTGATCCGACCAAGAACACTCTGAGATTTGATTGCTGATGATGCAATTTAGATTATAGAATTGAAGAGAAAGAAGAAGACAGCAAGTCTGCAACACTTTCAAAATTGAAACACTATAAAAGCGTTTCTAACAGAACTGTTTTGCAACAGTACAATGGCGTTGCAGAATATCTTAGTGCGAAGAAGATCGGAAATTGATTGATTTCAAATGATTTTGCGCAGTTGTTTATATAGGTGATGAGAAGAGGCATCAAGTAGCCAAGCGTTGCAATTGTTTAATTGCAACAGTCACTTCTGTTCGATATTGAACATATGCATCCGTACAGTTTTGCAACGCTTCTGAAGCGTCGCATAGTCGACCGCCCAAAGTGTCACCGGTCGACCGTTTTCAAACAGAGAACAAAACGGTCGACTGGTTGAGTTTTGGCCTGTCGACTGATTTGTTTCCGCAGCCTAATGGATCACGAGACCCCAAGATCCCCAAGGCCCATCTTTTGACATTTTAAATATTACTATCTATGCCAAGCTCATGCTTAAGGCCCATTTCCTTATCTCTCCTTCTCTTCTTTCTTTTGATATCATGTATCAAGCTTTTACCTATATAGAGACAAACTCCTTTATATTCTACAATGTGGGACTAATCCCAACACCTTATCTTCTTCCATTCTTGCTTCCCTCTTCAAAAACAAACCCATATCCCAAACTAATATTGAAAATTTACAACAATCTCCCCCAATTTTCAAAACAAATTAAAGTGGATGGCTGAATCACTAGTGTGACTTCCTACATACCCAAGTGGGATCAAGCCTATGTAGTTCTAAGATCAAGATTTGCATCATCGTGGAAACAACACATAAATAAAAGTATCTTTTGGATTTGAACTTTTACTTAGTGTAAACTATTCAAAGTTCTATCGAGATTCAATGGTGAACGAATCTTGAACCAAGTATCCCTTAATGATAAAACCGGAACAATCACACATATTGTATTCCTTAGTTAGAGTGTTCTATATTGCTCAGCACGTTAATGGCCATGTGCTTAAATCCTGGTTCATAAGTCTACTTAGAAAGCGGTCTTACTTTTCTAGGAAACGGCCTGATTTCCATACTCATATAGGTAAGTCACTTAAGGTGTTTCAGCGAGACACCTTTTAGGGTTTCTAGACTTATTAAGGATATTTATCCATCCTTTGTTCATGCGGAATCCAACACTAAACATAATGGGATTATTGATTTAGTGTTCCATAATCATTTCCATAACTTGTTGGTACCCATTGAACTTTGTCTATCCTTTTCATGACACAAGTTGGGTTTCTGTTAAGGATGATCAATCTTCATTCACAGACCTTAGTCCCATTTCTTTAGACTTTATAGAAACCATAGCCTTTGGAAGACTCTTAGTAAGTGGGTCAGCTAAGTTTTTCTTTGTTTCTATGTAGTCAACAGTTATAACTCCACTTTTGAGTAACTGTCTCACCATGTGATGTCTTAGACTTACAGGTCTAGACTTTCCATTATATGTTTTATTAGAAACATTATATATCGTTGCTTGATTATCATAGTTAATCAAGACTGCTAGAGATGGCTTCTTCCACAATGGGATTTCTACTAACAAATTTCTAAGCCATTCCGCTTCTTTACATGTGTCTGCTAATGCAATCAATTCTGACAACATAGTTGAATCAGATATACAAGTCTGCTTCTTGGAAGCCCAAGACACAGCAGCGCCTCCTAATGTAAATATTCATCCAGTCGTAGACTTGGATTTCGATTCTACATTGTTCCAGGTTGCATCACTATATCCTTCAATTACAGCAGGATATCCTTTATAAGATAAACCATAGTTTATGGTTCCCTTCAAATAAGCTAAAACTCTGGAAATAGCTTTCCAGTGTTCAAAACCTGGATTACTCGTAAATCGACACAATACACTTATAGCATGTGCGATATCTGGTCTAGTGCAATGCATAGCATACATAAGACTCCCAATAATACTGGAATATTCCAATTGAGAAATGGTACGTCCAGTGTTCTTTTCTAACTTTATACTTGGATTTAAAGGAGTTGGTGCTGGTTTGACATTATAATTATTAAACTTCTTTAGGAACTTCTCAATGTAATGAGATTGAGTTAGTAATAACTCCCCTGTTTTTCTAATGATTTTAATTCCTAAAATTACATCAGCCTCTCCCAGATCTTTCATATCAAATTTAGAAGATAGAAACTTCTTAGTTTCATTTACACAGGATATGTTGGAACCAAATATCAGCATGTCATCAACGTATAAACATATTATAACATAACCGTTGTTATCCGATTTGCTATAGATACATTTATCTGCATCATTAACAATGAATCCAAATGATAGTGCAACTTTATCAAACTTCTCATGCCATTGCATGGGAGCTTGCTTCAGCCCATAAAGAGATTTAACTAATTTACAAACTTTCTTTTCTTGGCCTGGGGTTATGAAACCTTCGGGTTGTTCCATGTATATCTCTTCTTCTAAATCTCCATTTAGAAAGCTGTCTTTACATCCATTTGATGTATGACCAAGTTATGAATTGATGCAAGTGCTATTAAACAGCGTATCGAAGATATGCGAGCCACTGGAGCATATGTATCAAAATAATCTACTCCTTGTCTTTGTTTATATCCCTTAGCAACTAATCTGGCTTTGAACTTATCAATGGATCCATTTGTATTCAACTTTTTCTTGAATATCCATTTACATCCTATAGGTTTAGCACCAGGAGGTAAATCGCTTAATACCCAAGTTTGGTTTAACATTATGGAATTCATTTCATCATTGATAGCTTCTTTCCAGAAATTAGAATCTCTAGAACTCATAGCCTCAGAATAAGTTTTGGGATCATCATCGACGTTCATTACATATCTTGTCGTGTAACACCCCACGTCCATTAATGTCACTCACAAAGGGAATGCATTAACTTCCATGGAGGTTTTAAGTGAATATAGAACAGAAAAATTACAACCTCCTATACCATCCTGGTATCGCTACACCGTCAGGTAGGTTAAGATCTTCAGCCATGCTGAAACGAAAAAGGAAAGATTCAAAATGGAGAATTCGAAAGATAAGGATATATAGCTATTTGGGGATTATGTTTTTCATAAAAACTTCCTCTTTAAATTTCTCATTAAAACATGTTTTTGAAAACATTTCTTCCAAAAATAACTATTTTTCTAAAGCATTTTTATCTGTACTGGTAACCTTAAGCTATGATACCACGTGTAACACCCCACGTCCATTAATGTCACTCACAAATGGAATGCATTAACTTCCATGGAGGTTTTAAGTGAATATAGAACAGAAAAATTACAACAAGACAGATAATAAGTGGTACTTGAAAAATCTAAAACTTCATTTTATTGCAGCGGAAATTAAACATGTTTATTACATCACAAAACCATTAATCAGAGTCAAGTACATTATCAATCTTCATAAAAACAAAATACATAATCCCATTACACAAATAGCCATTAAAGAAGATAACAAGCTGGACTTTACTTCAAGGGTCCAAGCTTTCCAAAGAGATGAAGCAATCCAATCAACCTCCACTAGAGCTGGGCCCAACCTGAGGACCTGGAGGGGGAAAAAGGATAGAAATGGAGGGGGTCAGACATAAAGTCTGGCGAGTATGACAATTCTAACAATACGATTATCAAAATAACTAGACTAAGACATAAGCTGGAAGACAAGTAAATGTCTATGAACTATTAGTTATGGAATGAACAGATAAAGATAACGTGAAGGATAACGTTAAAGGCATACCTAATTACTATCGAATAATTACTACACTGCACCGCACATTACTACACTGCACCGCACCAGTCACCTTAAAGGTTGATCCCACTTGCTTCACACAGAAACTATAGCCTTGCGTACCCCTAGCTGACTACATAGGTGTCCTCTGTCCCTATCTCCACTAGGTGTACCCCAATACCCACTTTCGATCGGCTCCCTGCTCGTAGATAACCGTGCTGGCTCCACAGTGGGGTGTATCACTCCCCTAAAGTGGCAACCTAATACAACTTGAGAATGCACGGCTTATACCTACATGATGCAACAACGTCTTACCTACCAGCCCAGGTCCACACACGCATATGAAACCCGTTGGACTTGCGTTGCCACCGCTCCCCGTTTTGGCCTCTTACAGTCAAACCCAGTATGCGTGTCCCATCCTCGACTAGGGTCGATCCCACAAAGATACGTTTGGGATACTGGTTGAAATGGGCCCCCACAAGCTACCCACCTAAGCTTGTCACCACTAGTATATCCCACTTAACCCTCTTAGTCATGTTCATTTACATGTGTGTTTGGTTAAGTCTTACTAATCGTATTTCACATGCCACTAAGGGCACCCACTAGATTCATCATGCCACCCAAGGCACCTACTTAACCCTCATGTCCCACTTTACATGTTTATCTGGTTAAGTGTTTCTTAATTCATTCAGGCCATAACCTCATAAAGACCTCTCACATTAGACTGGCATTTATGGCAGCTGGATTTGCCGGGCGGGTCCGGGTAGTCTTACACCATAAAAGAGTCTAACCTCGTGTCTTTACAACTGTTATGCTTTAGTTTAGGCCTAGGACCTCTCACATTGGGCTGACATTTGTGACCACTGGATTTGTCGGGCGGGTCCGGGCAGGTTTACGTCACAAACGAGTCCAACCTCGTGTCCTAAGCATTGATTATCACTTATAATCTTTTACCCCAGTTTTAATAATTCTCTATTCAAATTATTGATTACTTCCAATTTTAATGATGTCCATAATTGACTCAATTATGGCCATCCATTCATGGCATGCAAAATCATATCAATTGCACCCCAACATCTTAGTATTAAATCCTTAATATTACCCCTACCCCACGTTTATACGTTCGCTTATACAACGCATAATATAGGCTAGACTTGAATAGTCTAACACATAGCACAAAGATAAATTATCACAACATATAGACAATTAAAATAAATCTAATCATAATAGGGGTGAAACTTGCATAAACTACACATGTTAAGGATCAAAAGGTGTCAACTTGTTAAATGTCACAATTTACATGATATGATCATAGCCCAAATCTATACATAAACTTGCATATGGGGTTTTAGGCAACATAATGATGGTGTGAACTAGCATAGAATATTACATATGTCATAGCATGATTCTAGGTGTCATAATAGATGTCATGGCATATGTTCATAACTTTTCTAATCAATCTAACTTGCATATGTAACTTGTCATATAGATCAACATAGCCCAAACATGATGATTTAATTAATATGAACTAACTAGCATAGATGGCTTTTTAACATGTATGATTCATCACAACTTAGCCTAGAAACTTTCAACATAATTTCATCATCATAGCATGATTTACAACATATAGGATATCATCACCACATAGCATAGGATTAATAACATACATGATAACATATACGACAATTCACATCATCTACTCATAATCCATTCATGACTTAACCTAATTAAAATGATAATAATCTTGTTAAGACTATCATACTCACAATTTAGAGAAGAAAAGAGAGTTTTGCTTTGCTTTAGGGTTGAGAGAATTAGAATTGAATTAGCTTTTCTTCCTTCTTAGTTGGCGGCGGCTCCATTGATTTCCATGGCGACGGTGTGACGGTAACTATTCTATTTTTCTTATGAATTAGGGTGAGAGACTACCTAGGTATTTATAGAGTTAGAATTTATTTTAGATTGTCAGATCATCTCAGAACTAATCCCAGCCAACCAGATTAGGTCAGAAACCCTAATGGGTCATTACTCAATTAAAAACAGGTCAGTCAGAAACCCTAGCCGCCAGACCCAGGTCGACACTACAGTCGACCTGGGGGGGAAGTCGACATGGCAGTCGACTTGGGGGGGAGGTCGAAACTAGTGTCGACTCCCCAGTCGACCTGCTTGGGCGGGAATCTTCCCGCCCAGCCCGTTTCCGCACTTTCTGTTTGAATTTTAAATTTTCTGCGAGTTGTTTTGAATTTTCTGAAACTTCCGATGGCCATAACTTCTTCCTACGAAGTCCAATTCACGCAAACTCGGACTCTATTTCAACCAGAATTCCGAGACGAACACAATGGCGCAACCCGTTTCCCACAATTCTTACGTCTGAGATTAGTTATTCTTTAATTTGTGATTATTAATATTAATAGAATTACGGGGTGTTACATTCTCCCCTCCTTAAAGGATTTCGTCCCCGAAATCTTCAAGTCAAGAAGAATGTATATCCTAACATCCAAACAACCATCTACTCAACCATCAAACACAGGCATCCATTGTCCTTATAGACTTCTAATGCTTTCATTTTTAAATGCACAGTGTGTGTATATGTCCATATCTAATGCAAAAATCAGGCGGTCCACTGATTCAGTTGACCTCCTTAATGCAAACCATGATAGTGCCATGCATCCATTATGTATGCAAAAGTTCCCTAATGCTACATATTATCTCTATATGCGTGCACAATCATCATCTGAATGCAGTATCCATCTGATTATACAATCATCATACATCCATTTTACTAAATACAGCCATTTATATGCAATATGCAGTATGAAGTGACTGAGCCGATCTAGTGCCTAATAGTGTGTGTATATGCATCCACGAGCAACCACTAGCAAACACTTGCATCCACTTTGCATCCATCATACATAACATGTCTCAAACACATGTTTCAACCATAGGATTATCTAACTAAAGGTCAAAGATACTAGCGAGAGGATATACTAAAGATAAGATAAGTACAAGATAAGCGATAAAGGAGAAATTAAAAGACATACCCTAAAAAAGAAAAGGGTATCGTAAACGCATCTTCTCTTTTGTCTCCCAAGTAGCGTTGCTCTCGTCATCTCCCCATTGTACAGTCTGACCTCTCGATTCCTCAACTTCTTGATCTCTGACACAAGAATGCGCGTAGGAGCTCGTCGAATCATCGCATCACGCTCTATCTCCACCTCTCTAAGCAAGCTCGGCTCTACCACTTCCGCGGTCTCGTGCAAGCACTTCCTTAAATGTGACACATGAAATACGTCGTGTACACCACTAAGTCTCTCAGGCAACTCCACTCTATACGCCATCTGTCCAATCTTCTCCTTAATAGGAAACGGTCCTACGAACCTTGGTGCTAATTTCCCAACGGACCCAAATCGAACAATGTTTCATAATGGAGACACTTTGACAAAGACCATGTCCCCAACTTCAAACTCGAGATCTGTCATTCTCTTATCTGCATAAGATTTTTGCCTATCTTGCGCTGCTTTCATCCTCCTTCGAATCAAATCGATCTTCTCCGAAGTCTCTCTAATCATATCGGGCCCAAGTAAGATCTTATCCGTAGATTCCCACCAACATGTAGGTGAACGACAAGGTCGTCCATAAAGAGCTTCGAAAGGTTCCATGCCAATGCTGGACTGAAAGCTGTTATTATATGCGAACTCCACTAACGGAAGATGCTCTTCCCACGTACCCCCAAAGTCTAGGATACATAGCCTTAATAGGTCCTCTAGAATACGATTCACCCTCTCGGTCTGGCCGTCCGTCTGAGGATGATATGTGGTGCTCAAACATAACTGAGTCCCTACCGCCTCTTGTAAGCTTCTCCAAAATTCGCTAGTGAAAATAGGATCGCGGTCGCTCACTATGCTAGAAGGAACACCGTGCAAACGAACTATCTTTCGAACGTATACAGAAGCTAACCATGGAGCGGTCCTCTTACTCTTCACGGGAATGAAATGGGCGCTCTTAGTAAGTCTATCTACTATAACCCAAATCCCCGTATTACCCTTCCGCGATCTCGGTAATCCGTCAATAAAGTCCATCGAGACGCTTTCCCACTTCCATAGTGGAACCTCCAATGGGTGAAGCAACCCACCGGGTTTCTTTTGCTCTGCTTTTACTTGTTTGCACACCAAGCATCTAGCGACATACTCGGCCACATCTTTCTTCATGCCAGCCCAAAAGTAAACTCTCTTCATGTCTTTGTACATCTTGTCCCCACCGGGATGAATGGTTATCTTCGAACGATGTGCTTCGTCAAGAATAGTCTTCCTTAGGTCATCGTCTTTTGGTACACAAAGTCTATCGTCCCTACGTAACGAACCCTTATCATCTAGGGTATACCTACGGAGATGGCTTGATGGCTCTCCTCCTTTGAGCTTTTCTACTAACTCAACCAACTGCGGGTCGTCTCGCTGTGCCTCGCCAATCCGTCCCAAAAGCGTAGGTCTGACCTCCAAGGATGCTAGAAAACCGGGTACGAAGTCAACGGAAGGTCTAAAGTCAAACATCGAAATGAATTCTAAACTTTGTCGCTCAACAAACAAAGGACTTAAGCATAATCTTTTTCTACTTAAGGCATCGGCTACCACATTACCCTTGCCAGGGGTATATGCTATCTCAAAGTCGTAGGAAGCCAAGAACTCCATCCACCTTTGCTTCCTTAAGTTCAAGTCCTTCTGAGAGAATAAGTATTTTAAAGATTTGTGGTCAGTGAATAATTCGAATTTCTCGCCAAGAAGATAATGACGCCAAGACTTAAGCGCGAAAACAATAGCGGCCAACTCTATGTCATGCGTGGGGTAATTCTTCTCATGCGCTCTCAACTGCCTTCCACCATAGGCTATTACCCTGCCCTCTTGCATTAAGACTGCACCTAGTCCAGTCCTACAAGCGTCAGTATATACGGTAAATGGCTTACTCCCGTCTGGCAGCACTAAGACTGGGGCTGAGGTCAAAGCTCTCCTCAAACGTTGGAACGCATCATCACAATCTACGTCCCATGTGAAAACTAGGTTCTTCTTCGTCAGGCGTGTTAATGGAGCTGATATCTTTGCGAAGTCTTTGATAAACTTCCTATAGTAGCCAGCCAACCCCAAGAAACTTCTTACTTCGGTAGCATTTTTAGGAACCTTCCAATCTTGGATGGCCACCACCTTCGCGGGATCCACAGCTATCCCCTCCTTGGAAACCACGTGCCCTAAGAATCGTACTTCCTTCCTCCAGAAGTGACACTTAGAAAATTTTGCTTTAAGGCTGTGCACTCGAAGAGACTCCAACACTTCCCTAAGATGTAGGGCATGCTCTTCTTCATCCTTAGAAAAGATCAAGATGTCGTCTACAAAGACTACCACGAATTTGTTAAGGTACTCCCTAAATACCCTACTCATCAAATCAACAAAGTATGTGGGGGCATTTGTCAAACCGAAGGGCATCACTAGCCATTCATAGAAACCCTCCGGAGTCCTAAAGGCAGTCTTGTCAATGCTATCCTCAGCGACTCTCAACTGATGGAAACCAATGGCTAAGTCCAACTGCGAAAATACTGAGGTGCCAACTAACTGATCGAAGAGATCGTCAATCCTCGGCAGTGGGTATCTGTTCTTCTTAGTAAGCTTATTAAGTTCTCTATAGTCCACACAAAGTCTAAGGAACCCATCCTCCTTCGTGGAAAATACCACTGGAGCACCCCACTCCGATATACTTCCTCTTATGAACCCCTTCTCAAGCAACTCCTTCACTTGCTTATCGAGTTCCCTCCTTTCACGAGGAGCCATGTGGCGTACTGGCAAAGATACTGGTTTCGCATTATCCACAAGATATATTCGAAAATCTATCTCCCGCTTCGGAGGTAAGCCCTTCACCTCCTCAAACACATCCGAATATTCTCGGACCACTCTAACAAATCATAGATTTTCCTCAGACGCGTCAAGCGATTCTAAATAACTTAGCATAACATAATTTATGGGATTACAAAAGATTTCGAGAGTGTTGCCAAGGCGAGTCACGATCCTAACTACTCTCCTTTCACAATCAAGAACGGCCTCATTTCTGGATAGCCAATCCATTCCTAAAATTAACCCATAGCCCGTGAAGCCCAACACATAAGCATCACATCGAAACTCAACGCTAAGTATAGCAATTTTCAAATCCAAACACATCATGGACAAATGAGCTGAGCCCCCAATTGGATTCGAAACAACTAAGGGATCCTCTACTAAACTGGTGTTTAAGTGCAGTGATTCAACTAATGATGTGGAGATAAACGAGTGCGATGCGCCCGAATCAAATAAGGTACGGACAGGATGATCAAACAGAAAAACTAAGCTTTTAAAAGAAATGGTTCTACCTCTTTCTTGCAGCGGTGGGACCGCGAGAGCCTGAACTTGTCCCCTTGCCTGCCCTGGTGCCATAAGAGCCTGCACCTGTCCTCCCGAGGTAGCCCCTGCCCTCTGCCCCTTCCTTGGGCAGTCCTTCACTAAATGTCCCGCATCACCACAATGAAAACAGCCAGTCTTCTTTTTCTTTCGGCAGTCCTTGCTGAGATGGCCTGGGGTCCCACGGTTAAAACATTTCTTCTTTCCCTTGCCATTATTGTCTTTACCACCCTTCTTGTTTTGCTGTTGGGGTTTCTTCTGATCCCCTTTCTTCTCGGGTGCCTTATCAGCTTTAGCACTTTTCTCCTCGTGTATGAGCGCCATTTCTACTAGCTTCTTAAAGGTGGACCCCATAGGGATGTGGGTCATGGCCAACCCTTGCAACGGTTCATTCAAGCCATTCACGAACCTTAGAGCCTTCTTCTCTGGCGTGTTCACTAAGTCCAAACCAAACCTTGCTAGCTGATTAAATTTGTTGACATATTCTTTCACTGATGAGCTTCCTTGCTTCAATGTCAAGAACCTTTCCATATATAGATTTTCTTCCGCCCTAGAGAGAAACTTCGCCTCGAACCTACGTCTAAAATCCGCCCAAGAGTCAACAGGACGCTCCCCATTAGTGACCTCCCACCAAAACGAGGCCTCTCCCTTCATTAGCCAAGCTGCTAATCTAACTCTCCTCCCTTCTTCCACTTCAAAGATTTCTAGCAATTCTTCCACCTCCTTAAGCCAATCTCTAGCTTCCACAAATGTTTCTGACCCTTGAAAGGGTTTTCCACCCATAGCTTTAAATTCCTTGCACGTCTTTGCAAAAGTATCTACGCGAGGAGGAGGAGGAGGAGGAACGGGTGCAACTGGTGGTGGAGGAACATTGGCTGGACCCGCAGCGGCCCTAGCCTCTAACAACCTCCTATACCATCCTGGTATCGCTACACCGTCGGGTAGGTTAAGATCTTCAGCCATGCTGAAACGAAAAAGGAAAGATTCAAAATGGAGAATTCGAAAGATAAGGATATATAGCTATTTGGGGATTATGTTTTTCATAAAAACTTCCTCTTTAAATTTCTCATTAAAACATGTTTTTGAAAACATTTCTTCCAAAAATAACTATTTTTCTAAAGCATTTTTATCTGTACTGGTAACCTTAAGCTATGATACCACGTGTAACACCCCACGTCCATTAATGTCACTCACAAATGGAATGCATTAACTTCCATGGAGGTTTTAAGTGAATATAGAACAGAAAAATTACAACAAGACAGATAATAAGTGGTACTTGAAAAATCTAAAACTTCATTTTATTGCAGCGGAAATTAAACATGTTTATTACATCACAAAACCATTAATCAGAGTCAAGTACATTAACCATCTTCATAAAAACAAAATACATAATCCCATTACACAAATAGCCATTAAAGAAGATAACAAGCTGGACTTTACTTCAAGGGTCCAAGCTTTCCAAAGAGATGAAGCAATCCAATCAACCTCCACTAGAGCTGGGCCCAACCCGAGGACCTGGAGGGGGAAAAAGGATAGAAATGGAGGGGGTCAGACATAAAGTCTGGCGAGTATGACAATTCTAACAATACTATTATCAAAATAACTAGACTAAGACATAAGTTGGAAGACAAGTAAATGTCTATGAACTATTAGGTATGGAACGAACAGACAAAGATACCATGAAGGATAACGTTAAAGGCATACCTAATTACTATCGAATAATTACTACACTGCACCGCAAATTACTACACTGCACCGTACCAGTCACCCTAAAGGTTGATCCCACTTGCTTCACACAGAAACTATAGCCTTGCGTACCCCTAGATGACTAAATAGGTGTCGTCTACCCCTATCTCCACTAGGTGTACCCCACTACCCACTTTCGATCGGCTCCCTCCTCGTAGATACCCGTGCTGGCCCCACAGTGGGGTGTATCACTCCCCTAAAGTGGCAACCTGATACAACTTGAGAATGCACGGCTTATACCTACACGATGCAACAACGTCTTACCTACCAGCCCGGGTCCACACATGCATATGAAACCCGTTGGACTTGCGTTGCCACCGCTCCCCGTTTTGGCCTCTTACAGTCAAACCCAGTATGCATGTCCCGTCCTCGACTTGGGTCGAGCCCACAAAGATACGTTTGGGATACTGGTTGAAATGGGCCCCCACAAGCTACCCACCTAAGCTTGTCACCACTAGTATATCCCACTTAACCCTCTTAGTCATGTTCATTTACATGTGTGTTTGGTTAAGTCTTACTAATCGTATTTCACATGCCACTAAGGGCACCCACTAGATTCCTCATGCCACCCAAGGCACCTACTTAACCCCCATGTCCCACTTTACATGTTTATCTGGTTAAGTATTTCTTAATTCATTCAGGCCATAACCTCATAAAGACCTCTCACATTAGACTGGCATTTATGGCAGTTGGATTTGTCGGGCGGGTCCGGGCAGTCTTACACCATAAAAGAGTCTAACCTCGTGTCTTTACAACTGTTATGCTTTAGTTTAGGCCTAGGACCTCTCACATTGGGCTGACATTTGTGACCACTGGATTTGCCGGGCGGGTCCGGGCAGGTTTACGTCACAAACGAGTCCAACCTCGTGTCTTAAGCATTGATTATCACTTATAATCTTTTACCCCAGTTTTAATAATTCTCTATTCAAATTATTAATTACTTCCAATTTTAATGATGTCCATAATTGACTCAATTATGGCCATCCATTCATGGCATGCAAAATCATATCAATTGCACCCCAACATCTTAGTATTAAATCCTTAATATTACCCCTACCCCACGTTTATACGTTCGCTTATTCAACGCATAATATAGGCTAGACTTGAATAGTCTAACACATAGCCTAAAGATAAATTATCACAACATATAGACAATTAAAATAAATCTAATCATAATAGGGGTGAAACTTGCATAAACTACACATGTTAAGGATCAAAAGGTGTCAACTTGTTAAATGTCACAATTTACATGATATGATCATAGCCCAAATCTATACATAAACTTGCATATGGGGTTTTAGGCAACATAATGATGGTGTGAACTAGCATAGAATATTACATATGTCATAGCATGATTCTAGGTGTCATAATAGATGTCATGGCATATGTTCATAACTTTTCTAATCAATCTAACTTGCATATGTAACTTGTTATATAGATCAACATAGCCCAAACATGATGATTTAATTAATATGAACTAACTAGCATAGATGGCTTTTTAACATGTATGATTCATCACAACTTAGCCTAGAAACTTTCAACATACATTTCATCATCATAGCATGATTTACAACATATAGGATATCATCACCACATAGCATAGGATTAATAACATACATGATAACATATACGACAATTCACATCATCTACTCATAATCCATTCATGACTTAACCTAATTAAAATGATAATAATCTTATTAAGACTATCATACTCACAATTTAGAGAAGAAAAGAGAGTTTTGCTTTGCTTTAGGGTTGAGAGAATTAGAATTGAATTAGCTTTTCTTCCTTCTTAGTTGGCAGCGGCTCCATTGATTTCCATGGCGACGGTATGACGGTAACTATTCTATTTTTCTTATGAATTAGGGTGAGTGACTACCTAGGTATTTATAGAGTTAGGATTTATTTTAGACCGTCAGATCATCTCAGAACTAATCCCAGCCAACCAGATTAGGTTAGAAACCCTAATGGGTCATTACTCAATTAAAAACAGGTCAGTTAGAAACCCTAGCCGCCAGACCCAGGTTGACATCCAGGTCGACACTACAGTCGACCTGGGGGGGGGGGGGAAGTCGACATGGCAGTCGACTTGGGGGGGAGGTCGACACTAGTGTCGACTCCCTAGTCGACCTGCCTGGGTGGGAATCTTCCCGCCCAGCCCGCTTCTACACTTTCTGTTTGAATTTTAAATTTTCTACGAGCTGTTTTGAATTTTCTAAAACTTCCGATGGCCATAACTTCTTCATACGAAGCCCAATTCACGCAAACTCGGACTCTATTTCAACCAGAATTCCGAGACAAACACAAAGGCGCAACCCGTTTCCCATAATTCTCACGCCTGAGATTAGTTATTCTTTAATTTGTGAATATTAATATTAACAGAATTATGGGGTGTTACATGTCACATTAAGGACTTTGTCCTTATTTCCTTCTACGAGATATGTTATGTAGTCAGGACCATAGTCCTTCTCTATTCT
Organism: Allium sativum; assembly: GCA_030737875.1. Classification (NCBI taxonomy): domain Eukaryota; kingdom Viridiplantae; phylum Streptophyta; class Magnoliopsida; order Asparagales; family Amaryllidaceae; genus Allium; species Allium sativum. Next base: position 928,633,543 of record CM060922.1, on the reverse strand, counting down.
CGCTCTTTTACTTCTCCTGTGTTCAGTACTATTATCTGGTACTGTCACTACCTTGCTGTTTTGAGCAGGAGCATATTCATCATCATTTATATCATTAGTCTCAGTTGGTTCTGGACTAGATGATCTTAATGGATTCTCAACAGTTTGATTTTCAAAAAATTCTACATCTATAGATTCTATGACTTCTAAGGTATTAAGAATCATAAATCTATAAGTTATACTATTAAGAGAATACCCAATGAAAACACATTTAAAACCTCTATTACCTAACTTTGGTCGTTTAGGGTCTGGTTTTCTAACATAAGCTAAGCAACCCCAAACTTTGAGTCTATTAAGATCAGGTTTTCTATTAAACCATAACTCATAAGGAGAAATATTATTCTTCTTAAGTGGTACTCTATTTAAAATGTTACATGCAGATAATATAGCATCTCCCCATAAGTTATAAGGTAAATTAGAACTTATGATCATGGCGTTAACCATTTCTACTAAAGTTCTATTTTTCCTTTCAGCAACACCATTTTTTTGTGGTGTATAAGGGGCAGTTCATTGGTGAATAATACCATTTTGTTTGCAAAAAAAAGTAAACTCATTTGAAAAATATTCACCATCACGATCTAAATGTAACACTTTAATTTTGATTCCTAATTGTGTTTCGACTTCTGCTTTGTAAATTTTGAATTTATCAAAGGCTTCATCTTTTGATTTCATTAGATATACATAAGCATATCTAGAACAATCATCAATAAATGTTATATAGTATTGGTTACCATCATAGGTGATATGACTTTTCAAGTCACCCACGTCACTATATACCTTATCAAGCAAACCAGTTTTCCTTTCAACAGATTTAAAGGATTTTCGATGTATTTTTGCTTGAACACATATTTCACATTTAGAAATGGATTCGAAATCACAATCAGAAATTAATCCTAATTTATTCATATTTCTAAGTGACTTATAATTAACATGTCCTAATCTACCATGCCATAAATTAACGAAGTCAACAATATAAGCAGAAGATTTCTTCATTAGATTCAACTTAATCATGTCGTTACAAGAATATCCCTGTTCAATAAATTTGCTATTCTTGGACAACACTAATTTATCAGACTCATACACCGTCTTGAATCCTCCTTTGTTAAGAAGGTTTACAGAAATCAAATTCTTACACATATCAGTTACATAAAATACATTGACGAAAGTAAGAACTTTCCCAGAGGTGAATGTCAATTCAATAGTGCCTTTTCCCATAACTTTGCTTGCAACTTTGTTTGCGCCAGTTACTTCGCTGGATTCTCCATTATTCTTTCGTAACTCTTGAACAGATTACGGTCTTTGCAAATATGAATAGTCGCTCCAGTATCGTGCCACCAATCATTGTCAATGCCACTAACGGAGTTCGCCTCTTGTACGACAGCCACAAGCTTTTCTTCGACCATATTCACGTTTTGTTGTTTCTTCCGAAGACGACAGTCTCGGGCATAGTGGTCGGGTTTGTGACAATAGAAACAGTCACCCTTTTTCTTATTCTTGGAATTAGTACCTTTCATTTTGAACTGTGTCTCATTCTTAGGCTTCAACTTATCGTTAATTTCAACATTATTAGCCTTAGATTGAGACTCAGTTTGCGGATTATCATCTAGTTCACATTTACGAGAATCCTCTTCAATATGAAGATGACGCTGTAAACCGTCTAAATCATAATATGTTTCCTCATGCTTTAATTTTTTCTTATAATCATTCCAATAATTCGGGAGTCTCGAAATAATAACTCCAATAACAAATGATTCAGGGAGATCAATACCGGCATCCTTAAGTTGATTTACTAACAACAGTATTTCACTTACTTGTCCAATTATGGACTTGTTAGTGACCATTTTGAAATCCATAAAATTACATATAAGAAATTTCTTATTACTTGCCTCAGGGATGCGATATTTGCTTTCTAGCACTGTCCAGAGTGCCTTCGCGGTGTCCAAGATCCTATGAGCATTGTATATCGGAGTAGACAGTGCATTCAGAATGTGGCCTCTGCATAGAAAATCTTCCTCTTTGCCCTTTTAGCTTTTAGTTCCGCACTATCCTTATCGGTTTCCTCCGGTATTTTCTCCAATCCATCTTCGAGAATATGAAATAATTTGAACGTGATCAGAAAGAATTTCATAGTCTCTTGCCAACGAGTGAAATTCTCTCAATCAAATCGCTCTAACTTCGTCAAATGCTGATTCATCACTTGCAATGCGCTCAAACCTTCCATGGGTTGAACTATTGTCTGAAAATTTATTGGGGAATTTTGTGGTTTGAGACGTTAATGGAGGAGAATAAAAGCCGTACTTCTGACTTCAAGGATTTGCGTAGCAAATTCTTTCAGACAATAGTTCAACCCACCAGATACAAACGGGTTAACGAACTATTGACCTCAGGATTCAATGAAGCCTTGAAACAGCGTTATCGGATTCAAAGTTTGTATGACTTTGATCCGACCAAGAACACTCTGAGATTTGATTGCTGATGATGCAATTTAGATTATAGAATTGAAGAGCAAGAAGAAGACAGCAATTCTGCAACACTTTCAGAATTGAAACACTATAAAAGCTTTTCTAAAAGAACTGTTTTACAATAGTACAACGGCGTTGTAGAATATCTTAGTGAGAAGAAGATCAGAAATTGATTGATTTCAAATGATTTTGCGCAGTTGTTTATATAGGTGATGAGAAGAGGCATCCAGTAGCCAAGCGTTGCAATTGTTTAATTGCAACAGTAACTTCTGTTCGATATTGAACATATGCATCCGTACAGTTTTGCAATGCTTCTGAAGCGTCGCATCCGTTTGGCTTGAAACCAGTCGACCGCCCAAAGTGTCACCGGTCGACCGTTTTCTAACAGAGAACAAAACGGTCGACTGGCTGAGTTTTGGCCTGTCGACTGATTTGTTTCCGCAGCCTAATGGATCACGAGACCCCAAGAGCCCCAAGGCCCAAGGCCCATCTTTTGACATTTTAAATATTGTTATCTATGCCAAGCTCATGCTTAAGGCCCATTGCCTTATCTATCCTTCTCTTCTTTCTTTTGATATCATGTATCAAGCTTTTACCTATATAGAGACAAACTCCTTTATATTCTACAATGTGGGACTAATCCCAACACCTTATCTTCTTCCATTCTTGCTTCCCTCTTCAAAAACAAAGCCATATCCCAAACTAATATTGAAAATTTAAAAAAATCTCCCCCAATTTTCAAAATAAATTAAAGTGGATGGCTGAATCACTAGTGTGACTTCCTACATACTCAAGTGGGATCAAGCCTATGTAGTTCTAAGATCAAGATTTGCATCATCGTGGAAACAATACATAAATAAAAGTATCTTTTGGATTTGAACTTTTACTTAGTGTAAACTATTCAAAGTTCTATCGAGATTCAATGGTGAACGAATCTTGAACCAAGTATCCCTTAATGATAAAACCGGAACAATCACACATATTGTATTCCTTAGTTAGAGTGTTCTGTATTGTTCAACACGTTAATGGCCATGTGCTTAAATCCTGGTTCATGAGTCTACTTAGAAAGCGGTCTTACTTTCCTAGGAAACGGCTTGATTTCCATACTCATATAGGTTAGTCACTTAAGTTGTTTCTGCGAGACACCTTTTAGGGTTTCTGGACTTATTAAGGATATTTATCCATCCTTTGTTCATGCAGAATCCAACACTAAACATTATGGGATTATTGATTTAGCGTTCCATAATCATTTCCATAACATGTTGGTACCCATTGAACTTTGTCTATCCTTTTCAAGACACAAGTTGGGTTTCTGTTAAGGATGATCAATCTTTATTCACAGACCTTAGTCCCATTTCTTTAGACTTTATAGAAACCATATCCTTTGGAAGACTCTTAGTAAGTGGGTCAGCCAAGTTTTTCTTTGTTTCTATGTAGTCAACAGTTATAACTCCACTTTTGAGTAACTGTCTCACCATGTGATGTCTTAGACTTACATGTCTAGACTTTCCATTATATGTTTTATTAGAAACATTATATATCGTTGCTTGGTTATCACAGTTAATCAAGACTGCTGGAGATGGCTTCTTCCACAATGGGATTTCTACTAACAAATTTCTAAGCCATTCCGCTTCTTTACATGCATCTGCTAATGCAATCAATTATGACAACATAGTTGAATCAGATATACAGGTCTGCTTCTTGGAAGCCCAAGACACAGCAGCGCCTCCAAATGTAAATATCCATCCAGTCGTAGACTTGGATTTCGATTCTATAGTGTTCCAGGTTGCATCACTATATCCCTCAATTACAGCAGGATATCCTTTACAAGATAAACCATAGTTTACGGTTCCCTTTAAATAAGCTAAAACTCTGAAATAGCTTTCCAGTGTTCAAAACCTGGATTACTCGTAAATCGACACAATACACTTATAGCATGTGCGATATCTGGTCTAGTGCAATGCATAGCATACATAAGACTCCCAATAATACTGGAATATTCCAATTGAGAAATGGTACGTCCAGTGTTCTTTTCTAACTTTATACTTGGATCTAAAGGAGTTGGTGCTGGTTTGACATTATAATGATTATACTTCTTTAGGAACTTCTCAATGTAATGAGATTGAGTTAGTAATAACTCCCCTGTTTTTCTAATGATTTTAATTCCTAAAATTACATCAGCCTCTCCCAGATGTTTCATATCAAATTTAGAAGATAGAAACTTCTTAGTTTCATTTACATAGGATATGTTGGAACCAAATATCAGCATGTCATCAATGTATAAACATATTATAACATAACAGTTGTTATCCGACTTGCTATAGATACATTTATCTGCAACTTCAACAATGAATCCAAATGACAGTGCAACTTTATCAAACTTCTCATGCCATTGCATGGGAGCTTGCTTCAGCCCATAAAGAGATTTAACTAATTTACAAACTTTCTTTTCTTGGCCTGGGGTTATGAAACCTTCGGGTTGTTCCATGTATATCTCTTCTTCTAAATCTCCATTTAGAAAAGCTGTCTTTACATCCATTTGATGTATGACCAAGTTATTAATTGATGCAAGTGCTATTAAACAGCGTATCGAAGATATGCGAGCCACTGGAGCATATGTATCAAAATAATCTACTCTTTGTCTTTGTTTATATCACTTAGCAACTAATCTGGCTTTGAACTTATCAATGGATCCATTTGTATTCAACTTTTTCTTGAATATCCATTTAAATCCTATAGGTTTAGCACCAGGAGGTAAATCGCTCAATACCCAAGTTTGGTTTAAGATTATGGAATTCATTTCACCATTGATAGCTTCTTTCCAGAAATTAGAATCTCTAGAACTCATAGCCTCAGAATAAGTTTTGGGATCATCATCGACGTTCATTACATATCTTGTCACATTAAGAACTTCGTCCTTATTGCCTTCTACGAGATATGTTATGAAGTCAGGACCATAGTCCTTTTCTATTCTCGCTCTTTTACATCTCCTATGTTCAGTACTATTATCTGGTACTGTCACTTCCTTGCTTTTTTGAGCAGGGGCATATTCATCATCATTTATATCATTAGTCTCAGTTGGTTCTGGACTAGATGATCTTAATGGATTCTCAACAGTTTGATTTTCAAAAAATTCTACATCTACAGATTCTTTGACTTCTAAGGTATCAAGAATCATAAATCTATAAGTTATACTATTAAGAGAATACCCAATGAAAACACATTTATAAGCTCTATTACCTAACTTTGGTCGTTTAGGATCTGGTTTTCTAACATAAGCTAAGCAACCCCAAACTTTGAGTCTAGTAAGATTAGGTTTTCTATTAAACCATAATTCATAAGGAGAAATATTATTCTTCTTAAGTGGTACTCTACTTAAAATGTAACATGCAGATAATATAGCATCTCCCCATAAGTTATAAGGTAAATTAGAACTTATGATCATGGCGTTAACCATTTCTACTAAAGTTCTATTTTTCCTTTCAGCAACATCATTTTGTTGTGGTGTATAAGGGGCAGTACATTGGTGAATAATACCATTTTGTTTGCAAAACAAAGTAAACTCATTTGAAAAATATTCACCACCACGATCTAAATGTAAAACTTTAATTTTGATTCCTAATTGTGTTTCGACTTCTGCTTTGTAAATTTTGAATTTATCAAAGGCTTCATCTTTAGATTTCATTAGATATACATAAGCATATATAGAACAATCATCAATAAATGTTATATAGTATTGGTTACCACCATAGGTGAAATGACTTTTCAAGTCACCCACATCACTATATACCAAATCAAGCAAACCAGTTTTCCTTTCAACAGATTGAAAGGATTTTCGATGTATTTTTGCTTGAACACATATTTCACATTTAGAAATGGATTCGAAATCACAATCAGAAATTAATCCTAATTTATGCATATTTCTAAGTGACTTATAATTAACATGTCCTAATCTACCATGCCATAAATTAACAGAGTCAACAATATAAGCAGTAGATTTCTTCATTAGATTCAACTTAATCATGCCGTTACAAGAATATCCCTGTCTAATAAATTTGTTGTTCTTGGACAACACTAATTTATCAAACTAATACACCATCTTGAATCCTCCTTTGTTAATAAGGTATCCAGAAATAAAATTCTTACACATATCAGGTACATAAAATAAATTGACTAAAGTAAGAACTTTCCCAGAGGTGAATGTCAATTCAATAGTGCCTTTTCCCATAACTTTGCTTGCAACTTTGTTTCCACCAGTTACTTCGCTGGATTCTCCATTATTCTCATCGTAAGTCTTGAACAGATTACGGTCTTTGCAAATATGAATAGTCGCTCCAGTATCGAGAAACCAATCATTGTCAATACCACTAACGGAATTCGCCTCTTGTACGACAGCCACAAGCTTTTCTTCGACCATATTCACTTTTTGTTGTTTCTTCCGAAGACGACAGTCTCGGGCATGGTTGCCGGGTTTGTGACAATAGAAACAGTCACCCTTTTTCTTATTCTTGGAATTAGTACCTTTCCTTTTGAACTGTGTCTCATTCTTAGGCTTCAACTTATCATTAATTTCAACATTATTAGCCTTAGATTGAGACTCAGTTTGCGGATTATCATCTAGTTCGCGTTTACGAGAATCCTCTTCAATACGAAGATGACGCTTTAAACCGTCTAAATCATAATCTGTTTCCGCATGCTTTAATTTTTTCTTATAATCATTCTAAGAATTCGGGAGTCTCGAAATAATAACTCCAACAACAAATGATTCAGGGAGATCAATACCGGCATCCTTAAGTTGATTTACTAACAGCAGTATTTCACTTACTTGTCCAATTATGGACTTGTTAGTGACCATTTTGAAATCCATAAAATTGCATATAAGAAATTTCATACTACTTGCCTCAGAGATGCAATATTTGCTTTCCAGCGCAGTCCAGAGTGCCTTCGCGGTGTCCAAGGTCCTATGAGCATTGTATATCGGAGTAGACAGTGCATTCAGAATGTGGCCTCTGCATAGAAAATCTTCCTCTTTGCGCTTTGCCCTTTTAGCTTTTAGTTCCGCACTATCCTTATCGGTTTCCTCCGGTATTTTCTCCAATCCATCTTCGAGAATATGAAATAATTTGATCGTGATCAGAAAGAATTTCATAGTCTCTTGCCAACGAGTGAAATTCTCTCTATCAAATCGCTCTAACTTCGTCAAATGCTGATTCATCACTTGCAACGCGCTCAAACCTTCCATGGGTTGAACTATTGTCTGAAAATTTGTTGGGGAATTTTGTGGTTTGAGACGTTAATGGAGGAGAATAAAAGCCGTACTTCTGACTTCAAGGATTTGCGTAGCAAATTCTTTCAGACAATAGTTCAACCCACCAGGTACAAACGGGTTAACGAACTATTGACCTCAGGATTCAATGAAGCCTTGAAACAGCGTTATCGGATTCAAAGTTTGTACGACTTTGATCCGACCAAGAACACTCTGAGATTTGATTGCTGATGATGCAATTTAGATTATAGAATTGAAGAGCAAGAAGAAGACAACAATTCTGCAACGCTTTCAGAATTGAAACACTATAAAAGCGTTTCTGACAGATCTATTTTGCAATAGTACAATGGCGTTGCATAATATCTTAGTGAGAAGAAGATCGGAAATTGATTGATTTCAAATGATTTTGCGCAGTTGTTTATATAGGTGATGAGAAGAGGCATCCAGTAGCCAAGCGTTGCAATTGTTTAATTGCAACAGTCACTTCTGTTCGATATTGAACATATGCATCCGTATAGTTTTGCAACGCTTCTGAAGCGTCGCATCCGTTTGGCTTGAAACCAGTCGACCGCCCAAAGTGTCACCGATCGACCGTTTTCAAACAGAGAACAAAAAACGGTCGACTGGTTGAGTTTTGGACTGTCGACTGATTTGTTTCCACAGCCTAATGGATCACGAGACCCCAAGAGCCCCAAGGCCCAAGGCCCATCTTTTGACATTTTAAATATTATTATTTGTGCCAAGCTCATGCTTAAGGCCCATTGCCTTATCTCTCCCTCTCTTCTTTCTTTTGATATCATATATCAAGCTTTTACCTATATAGAGACAAACTCCTTTATATTCTACAATGTGGGACTAATCCCAACACCTTATCTTCTTCCATTCTTGCTTCCCTCTTCAAAAACAAAGCCATATAACATACTAATATTGAAAATTTACAACAATCTCCCCCAATTTTCAAAATAAATTAAAGTGGATGGCTGAATCACTAGTGTGATTTCCTACATACCCAAGTGGGATCAAGCCTATGTAGTTCTAAGATCAAGATTTGCATCATCGTGGAAACAACACATAAATAAAAGTATCTTTTGGATTTGAAATTTTACTTAGTGTAAACTATTCAAAGTTCTATCGAGATTCAATGGTGAACGAATCTTGAACCAAGTATCCCTTAATGATAAAACCGGAACAATCACACATATTGTATTCCTTAGTTAGAGTGTTCTGTATTGCTCAGCACGTTAATGGCTATGTGCTTAAATCCTGGTTCATGAGTCTACATAGAAAGCGGTCTTACTTTCCTAGGAAACAGCCTGATTTCCATACTCATATAGGTAAGTCACTTAAGGTGTTTCTGCGTGACACATTTTAGGGTTTCTAGACTTATTAAGGATATTTATCCATCCTTTGTTCATGCAGAATCCAACCCTAAACATTATGGGATTATTGATTTAGTGTTCCATAATCATTTCCATAACTTGTTGGTACCCGTTGAACTTTGTCTATCCTTTTCAAGACACAAGTTGGGTTTCCGTTAAGGATGATCAATCTTCATTCACAGACCTTAGTCCCATTTCTTTAGACTTTATAGAAACCTTAGCCTTTCGAAGACTCTTAGTAAGTGGGTCAGCCAAGTTTTTCTTTGTTTCTGTGTAGTCAACAGTTATAACTCCACTTTTGAGTAACTGTCTCACCATGTGATGTCTTAGACTTACATGTCTAGACTTTCCATTATATGTTTTATTAGAAACATTATATATCGTTGCTTGATTATCACAGTTAATCAAGACTGCTGGAGATGGCTTCTTCCACAATGGGATTTCTACTAACAAATTTCTAAGCCATTCCACTTCTTTACATGCGTCTGCTAATGCAATCAATTCTGACAACATAGTTGAATCAGATATACAGGTCTGCTTCTTGGAAGCCCAAGACACAGCAGCGCCTCCTAATGTAAATATTCGTCCAGTCGTAGACTTGGATTTCGATTCTGCATTGTTCCAGGTTGCATCACTATATCCCTCAATTACAGCAGGATATCCTTTATAAGATAAACCATAGTTTATGGTTCCCTTTAAATAAGCTAAAACTCTGGAAATAGCTTTCCAGTGTTCAAAACCTGGATTACTCGTAAATCGACACAATACACTTATAGCATGTGCGATATCTGGTCTAGTGCAATGCATAGCATACATAAGACTCCCAATAATACTGGAATATTCCAATTGAGAAATGGTACGTCAAGTGTTCTTTTCTAACTTTATACTTGGATCTAAAGGAGTTGGTGCTGGTTTGACATTATAATGATTATACTTCTTTAGGAACTTCTCAATGTAATGAGATTGAGTTAGTAATAACTCCCCCGTTTTTTGAATGATTTTAATTTCCTAAAATTACATCAGCCTCTCCCAGATGTTTCATATAAAATTTAGAAGATAAAAACTTCTTAGTTTCATTTACACAGGATATGTTGGAACCAAATATCAGCATGTCATCAACGTATAAACATATTATAACATAACCGTTGTTATCTTATTTGCTATAGATACATTTATCTGCATCATTGACAATGAATCCAAATGACAGTGCAACTTTATCAAACTTCTCATGCCATTGCATGGGAGCTTGCTTCAGCCCATAAAGAGATTTAACTAATTTACAAACTTTCTTTTCTTGGCCTGGGGTTATGAAACCTTCGGGTTGTTCCATGTATATCTCTTCTTCTAAATCTCCATTTAGAAAAGTTGTCTTTACATCCATTTGATGCATGACCAAGTTATGAATTGATGCAAGTGCTATTAAACAACGTATCGAAGATATGCGAGCCACTGGAGCATATGTATCAAAATAATCTACTCCTTGTCTTTGTTTGTATCCCTTAGCAACTAATCTGGCTTTGAACTTATCAATGGATCCATTTGTATTCAACTTTTTCTTGAATATCCATTTACATCCTATAGGTTTAGCACCAGGAGGTAAATCGCTTAATACCCAAGTTTGGTTTAACATTATGGAATTCATTTCATCATTGATCGCTTCTTTCGAGAAATTAGAATCTCTAGAACTCATAGCCTCAAAATAAGTTTTGGGATCATCATCGACGTTCATTACATATCTTGTCACATTAAGGACTTCGTCCTTATTGCCTTCTCTTAGATATGTTATGAAGTCAGGACCATAGTCCTTCTCTATTCTCGCTCTTTTACTTCTCTTGTGTTCAGTAATATTATTTGGTTATGTCACTACCTTGCTGTTTTGAGCAGGAGCATATTCATCATCATTTATATCATTAGTCTCAGTTGGTTCTGGACTAGATGATCTTAATGGATTCTCAACAGTTTGATTTTCAAAAAATTCTACATCTACAGACTCTATGACTTCTAAGGTATCAAGAATCGTAAATCTATAAGTTATACTATTAAGAGAATACCCAATGAAAACACATTTAAAAGCTCTATAACCTAACTTTGGTCGTTTAGGGTCCGGTTTTCTAACATAAGCTAAACAACCCCAAACTTTGAGTCTAGTAAGATTAGGTTTTCTATTAAACCATAATTCATAAGGAGAAATATTATTCTTCTTAAGTGGTACTCTATTTAAAATGTAACATGCAGATAATATAGCATCTCCCCATAAGTTATAAGGTAAATTAGAACTTATGATCATGGCGTTAACCATTTCTACTAAAGTTCTATTTTTCCTTTCAGAAACACCATTTTGTTGTGGTGTATAAGGGGCAGTAAATTGGTGAATAATGCCATTTTGTTTGCAAAACAAAGTAGACTCATTTTAAAAATATTCACCACCATGATCAAAATGTAACACTTTAATTTTGATTCCTAATTGTGTTTCGACTTCTACTTTGTAAATTTTGAATTTATCGAAGGCTTCATCTTTAGATTTCATTAGATATACATAAGCATATCTAGAACAATCATCAATAAATGTTATATAGTATTGGTTACCACCATAGGTGATATGACTTTTCAAGTCACCCACATCACTATATACCAAATCAAGCAAACCAGTTTTCCTTTCAACAGATTTAAAGGATTTTCGATGTATTTTTGCTTGAACACATATTTCACATTTAGAAATGGATTCGAAATCACAATCAGAAATTAATCTTAATTTATGCATATTTCTAAGTGACTTATAATTAACATGTCCTAATCTACCATGCCATAAATTAACAGAGTCAACAATATAAGCAGAAGATTTCTTCATTAGATTCAACTTAATCATGCCTTTACAAGAATATCCCTGTCCAATAAATTTGTTGTTCTTGGACAACACTAATTTATCAGACTCATACACCATCTTGAATCCTCCTTTGTTAAGAAGGTATCCAGAAATCAAATTCTTACACATATCAGGTACATAAAATACATTGACTAAAGTAAGAACTTTCCCAGAGGTGAATGTCAATTCAATAGTGCCTTTTCCCAGAACTTTGCTTGCAACTTTGTTTGCGCCAGTTACTTCGCTGGATTCTCCATTATTCTCATCGTAAGTCTTGAACAGATTACGGTCTTTGCAAATATGAATAGTCGCTCCAGTATCGAGCCACCAATCATTATAAATGCCACTAACGGAGTTCGCCTCTTGTACGACAGCCACAAGCTTTTCTTCGACCATATTCACTTTTTGTTGTTTCTTCCGAAGACGACAGTCTCAGGCATAGTGGCTGGGTTTGTGACAATAGAAACAGTCACCCTTTTTCTTATTCTTGGAATTTGTACCTTTCTTTTTGAACTGTGTCTCATTCTTAGGCTTCAACTTATCATTAATTTCAACATTATTAGCCTCAGATTGAGACTCGGTTTGCGGATTATCATCTAGTTCGCGTTTACGAGAATCCTCTTCAATACGAAGATGACGCTGTAAACCGTCTAAATCATAATCTGTTTCCGCATGCTTTAATTTTTTCTTATAATCATTCCAAGAATTCGGGAGTCTCAAAATAATAACTCCAACAACAAATGATTCAGGGAGATCAATACCGGCATCCTTAAGTTGATTTACTAACAGCAGTATTTCACTTACTTGTCCAATTATGGACTTGTTAGTGACCATTCTGAAATCCATAAAATTGCATATAAGAAATTTCTTATTATTTCCTCAGAGATGCGATATTTTCTTTCTAGCGCAGTCCAGAGTGCCTTCGCGGTGTCCAAGGTCCTATGAGCATTGTATATCGGAGTAGACAGTGCATTCAGAATGTGGCCTCTGCATAGAAAATCTTCCTCTTTGCGCTTTGCCCTTTTAGCTTTTAGTTCTGCACTATCCTTATCGGTTTCCTCCGGTATTTTCTCCAATCCATCTTCGAGAATATGAAATAATTTGACCGTGACCAGAAAGAATTTCATAGCCTCTTGCCAATGAGTGAAATTCTCTCAATCAAATCGCTCTAACTTCGTCAAATGCCGATTCATCACTTGCAACGCGCTCAAACCTTCCATGGGTTGAACTATTATCTGAAAATTTGTTGTGGAATTTTGTGGTTTGAGACGTTAATGGAGGATAATAAAAGCCGTACTTCTGACTTCAAGGATTTGTGTAGCAAATTCTTTCAGACAATAGTTCAACCCATCAGGTACAAACGGGTTAACGAACTATTGACATCAGGATTCAATGAAGCCTTGAAACACGTTATCGGATTCAAAGTTTGTACGACTTTGATCCGACCAAGAACACTCTGAGATTTGATTGCTGATGATGCAATTTAGATTATAGAATTGAAGAGCAAGAAGAAGACAACAATTCTGCAACACTTTCAGAATTGAAACACTACAAAAGCGTTTCCGACAGAACTGTTTTGCAACAGTACAATGGCGTTGCAGAATATCTTAGTGAGAAGAAGATCGGAAATTGATTGATTTCAAATGATTTTGCGCAGTTGTTTATATAGGTGATGAGAAGAGGCATCCAGTAGCCAAGCGTTGCAATTGTTTCATTGCAACAGTCACTTCTGTTCGATATTGATCATATGCATCCGTACAGTTTTGCAATGCTTCTGAAGCGTCGCATCCGTTTGGCTTGAAACCAGTCGATCGCCGAAAGTGTCACCAGTCGACCGTTTTCAAACAGAGAACAAAACGGTCAACTAGTTGAGTTTTGGCCTGTCGACTGATTTGTTTCCGCAGCCTAATGGATCACGAGATCCAAAGAGGTCCAAGGCCCGAGGCCCATCTTTTGACATTTTAAATATTATTACCTATGCCAAGCTCATGCTTAAGGCCCATTGCCTTATCTCTCCTTCTCTTCTTTCTTTTGATATCATGTATCAAACTTTTACCTATATAGAGACAAACTCCTTTATATTCTACAATGTGGGACTAATCCCAACACCTTATCTTCTTCCATTCTTGCTTCCCTCTTCAAAAACAAACCCATATCCCAAACTAATATTGAAAATTTACAACAGACTAGCGCCATACACTTCAACGGTTAGCCCATAGTTGATGTTGGTCCAGTATTCCAATGTGCAAAGCATTATTGAGGGTAAAACTAAAAGTTAGTTTGCACACAGAAGGCAATCTACAACTTAGGTCAATCGTTGGCAAACAAAACTGGTAGATTAATAGCAAGCCTAGCAAAACTATGAGATTAATGAATAGTTATGCTTACATTTAGAAGACTCTGTTTCAACTAATAGTTCGGTTTCCTCCTCACCGCAGCTTGCAGAATTTTGTATATTTGATAGGCTCGGATTAACCTATTAATAATCTGAGGACAAATATAATGCGAGGATAGATAATCCAATTATTGAGTAGATTGGTCTGGTATACCTACGTTGCATGCGTATGTATGACTAATTACTATTTTCAAAACTATAGTAGTTGTATGTGCTTGATCCATGAATCCATGATTAACACGTTTTTAGAAGATATCAGTGAATGGAATCTCGTTTTTCTCAGTAGTGTTGTCTCACTAGATATATCTATTTCCGTGCTGACATATTATTATTTACAACAGACTTTTGTTTGAGCAGATTCTTTTTTTCCCACTTTAACTTTCGAGTGCTGATCACTTGAATATTTTGAAAGTAAGGTTTTTAGTTTTTAGATTAGGGAATGACGCTTCCAATGACATGCAGGAGGCAGGGCTAGCTAAGCAGGAGTTATTTATGTCTGTTGTGATCTGTTAACACTTTTTTTATATAAAAACAGTTATTACATGAGACAAACAGATTATATATCTAGTACATTCGATTTTTAAGTTGGACCGTCCACCGTATCATTTTTAAAGTGAACCGACCACTATAATAAAACCACGCAGGGTGTACTATTACAAAAAAGATTTTCAATGAAGACTTAAGGGAAACAAGTAATAATCATTTCCAAGCCAATCACAAGTTTCTCCATATAGGGAGAAAATCACTCATACACTAACCTACAGACTCACTAAATAAATTGCTGATAAAAGATTTCTAAAACAATAACATAATTCATTACATGCAGTAACAAACTGTACAGAAATGAAAAACACAAAAGTCACAACAAGGCAGCATCACCATAGCACAAAAGGCACAAAACCATGACATCCAGAGACAAAAACACGATGCCTCCATAGTATGACTATGACAAGAACACCATAGAAAAGCGATGAAAAAGGTAAGACATAGCATTCAAGAAAAACTCTGTAGCAAATACATCCAGTATTTTGTTGAATGCAGTCACCACACTGAAAATCGCGACCAACACAACCAACTTAACGCCACCGAAACAATAGAGAGCGGAAAAAAAAGCAAACCGGTCAAAACCCAAGCCTATGGGAGATGCAAATCACAAGAGGCAGTACCACACATGCGACCTAGAAACAAACCAGATGTTCAGATCTAAAAAACCACATGAAACGTACCTTGCTAGCTTATGAAGTCTAAATCACGACAGAGATTCATGAATTTCATGTCTGTCGTTCACATATATATAAATCTCATGTATGCACAAGCAAAAATACAAATATACATATACATATACATTTATATGTATATACAAATATATGCTTAAAATCGACAAATGCATGTGCACTAAAGAGGAAGGCAGCAAAATAGGTGCAAGTATAAATTGGTTCATAACAAACATGCATGTAAAAGTCGAGCAGCAAGTAAGAGAATAAGGTGCAACAAACTCCAACTGCTCAAAGTACCAAATTTGTCAGAATCGGGTTTAAGTAAACCAGTAAATGCAACAAGGACAAAGCAGTTGTTTATCCCTTAAAAACCGTACACATATTGGTATATTAAATCTGTATGAAAATCATGGGACAAACGTTGTTAAGGTCGGTCATATCTAGTTCTACCCAGTACATTTGGACAGTTGCGAAGGGTAAGGGACGATTGCATAGAACAAGGTTCAAGCGCCAGCTCCAAGATTAGACATGAACGAGTTGGGTCGTCCGCTCAGCACGGTCAGGATCAGTCACACGTTCCATTCTGCAGTTGTTCGTTCATAATAAACAGATCGATTATGCATAGCAGGAAATGCAAAGAAATCAAAGCTCGCATATGTATTCCATGTCCGCTCATAGAATGCAAGTCCAGTTGATCACTCGATACTCGATCAGCTGCTAAAATCATACGCTGCTTGCCGGTCGGTTGGATATCAGTTCTCAAAGGGTCGTACTTACATTTCAGACTACGGTGCAGGTTGCCCGTTCATGATCAAACAAGCTGCATCAACCAAATGTCATCTATCGGTCGATCATTCTTATACAAATTAGGAAGCTTTGATAGGTCGCATGTACACTCATCGCTTGCCTGCCCATTCAATATGCCCAGACCTATGCGGTCGCTCACTCCTGTAAAGCCGCCCGCTCCCGTGAAGTCGTTCTGGAAATACAGCTGTTGCCAGTTGGCTACAGCTAAGCGGTGACATATTTGTAATTAATGAGAAAGGCAACCCGTGGTTTAAAAATATGATTTTCAGATCATTTCTTCAGGGAGGTACACCTATAAATAGGTCATGACCCCCGTCTTAAAGGAGGGACAGATTCCTAACCACCTCGAAGTGCTGTCAAACTCTTTCCTCCACCATTCCTTAAGTATTTCAACCATCATCGCCATCTACACTTGAATTATCTTCGTTCATCTGGACATGACATCCATTGAGATCTTATAAGTAAAAGAAATCGAAGATATCCTCCTCCTTCTTCGTTCATCCGTCCTTCTTTTCCGCAAATTCCACTATTCCTCCATCAAATTCCGTGAATATCAAGCGAGATTTTATGTAAGAATGAGAATATGTTGAGAGAGCAAGAAGATGTATGAGGGAAGAGAGTTTATATGCTTTGTAATCATTGTCATGATAATGCAAACCATCTTCATAGTGGACGTAGGCCTAGCTTAGGGCTGAACCACTCTAAATTCTTATCTACATTTAAATTTCATCACATTTTTACTATAAACTTTTAATTGATCACGGCTCCATTTACTTTCTAACCGCATTGGTGAAGTACAATTCTTGTACCCTTAGTGTTTGAGCCATTTTTGGTGAAAACATTTGGCGCCCACCATAGGGTCATGTTTGTATTTCCTTCCTTCACACTCTCCTCCAATCCCAACAACCTAGCCTTGAAATCCTAAACCGCCTCCTTCCTTGAAGCCATGTCCAGTTCGAATAAAAATAGAAAATCCATTAGAGCTACCACAATTGTGGAGGATATTCATGGTGATGAAGCTACACCGCAAACTTTGAATCAAGAAGTTGAGGAGACCTCAAGGACATCTGTAACACGAGATGAATTGAATGTGGCTGTGACCGACTTGAATGAAAAAATGGATGGTACAATAAAAATGATGATGGAAAGGCTTGATGCCCTGATTAATGCTCGAGCCAATCTTCCACAACCAAATACTATAAATAATGTTGACGAAAAAGAGGACTCTTCAGCCTCAGACCCTAGTCGATTCCACTTCTTAGTCGAAGAGAAGGAGGAGACAGGCGTTGAGGACTCTAAATTCAAATCTCCAAAGCACGAGGAGAAACGTGCAGTTCAGAGTGTCGCGAGTCCCACTAAAAGGACACCTCCCAATAGAGGTGCAAGGCATCGGAACTCGAACCGCGGTCGAACCAATAAAAGCACTGATGCCAATTCTGTGGAATGAGGGAGCGATGAGAAGCGCATCACAGATATGATCCCGTGGATAATGAAAGAAAAGATGATCCGAGAGGATGAAGAGAAAGAATGGGAGTTTTCACCCAGTAAAAAACTGTTCACAGAAAGAATCCGTCAAACAAAGTTTCCTAAGAAATTCATACCTTCCACAGTAGCACCCTATGGTATGGCTGGAGATTTCAACTGTTGGCACACTTTTTGGTCAAAGCTGGCGTACATGGAATCTCTAAATACCAACACGTTCAGGCACTGAGAGCACCATCAGAAAACAGGAAGCGATTTGGTTGAAGTCGCATCACAAACAAAGAATGGTCCGAAACTCCTATCAAACGACCTATTTTGGCCCCGAAAACATTAATTACGGAGCTTTGCTCGGTAACTCTCATAGCCCTCTAAATTAGCTTCAGATGGAGCTTTCGTTTGGCTCAATCGGACTCACGGTTTAAAAGTTTTGCTTGTTTCGTGAATGGGCGTAAACTAGCATCAAAAACTCTGACCATGGCATCGGCTCGCCCCCCTTGGGCTCGCCCCTCCTCGGCGCGTGGCGCACCCTCATGTCACGAACCAACCCAACTCGTGGACCACTATCTCCATCCACGACCTGACGGTGGACACCAAATTCACAACTCCAACTCGCGACCAGACCTCGGCTCGTGAAGCCCACATCACGATCCACCACCACCATGAACTGCCTGCAGCTGCACACACAATTGTGACTTATTCTCAAGGCTATTCGCACTCCTACTTTCCCGGATCGGGTGCCATGTGCTTCGTTACGAACCGGTCATCACAAGGGCTCTTCTACAGCTATAAACACTCCTTTGCATGGAATTTTGGGAGGACTTTTGGCCATTCTTCTCCGCGGCTTCCACCATTACTAAAGTGCAAGGACTTTGCACCTTTCTACATGTAAATTCTTCTCTTGTAATCTCAATTAACACACGGATTGTGTGTCTGCATGCAACTGATTCTTGTAATCTGTCAGTATAACAATAAGATTATAAAGTGGACGTAGGCTACATCTACAGCCGAATCACTATAAAAACATCGTGTGTTTCCTCTGATTTTATTATTTTCTGCATTTTATGATCTGTGATCTGCGTTTGGGTGTTAGTGCCTTTATTGGTCTAACATTTTGGCGCGCCAGGAAGGGAGGCACACGATACTACTTCAAATTCTAGCTCGGAAGGAATCGGATTACTTGGCTATTGGATCAATGGAAATCAAATGAAAGAAAACTAGAACTTCCTCTCATGCTGAGGATGCTGATGTTGAAGGCATTAGAAACGAGGCAAGCCAAGGGGTATCCTCTCATGGAGATCCTTCTGAATACTAGACCATAGAAGAGATGGACGGGGTTCTCGCTGAATCAAGGACCCAGATGGCAAGGCAAGATGACCTCCTCTGGAAACAATAGGAGATGATCGATGGATTCTTCGCTCAGATAGATGGAAGGCTGAGAAATGATCAACGCATTGGAAATGAGGCCCTAGAAGCGGCTCGTGCATCACATGGACTCGGGGACAACCCCCTCACTCTTGGAAATGTTCAGAATCGACCGACTTTAGCCCCAGTTCAGACGAATACTAGATCGCAAGCTCCCTCTCAGCAGCAGCAGAGAGCGGCTCATAATAGGGACCCACGACCGAGTCGGGTCGCCCCCTCGAACCGTGAGCCGACCTGCGCGACCCTAGTTCACGAGCCGACCTTCATGCTCTTGGCTTACGAACCGACATCCTCGAACCGCGAGCCACGAACTGTGACCCGCTCCCAGCATCTCACTAACAGCTTCCTCACTCTCCTGCACTCGACACTGGGGGCACCAGCTCTGATATCGGCAATTTGCAACAGTTTTTTTAAGGAAACCGGCTAGAAGATTTGATTGAGCGCCTCTCGAGAGGCCGCACTTATCAGAATGACGTGGATGACGTCAATCACAACCCGTCCACACAGGAAATCAGGAATTCCCGCAATCCCCCAGATTTCAAACTTCCACAACTGGAGCCCTACAACGGTAGGACAGATCCTACCATACACTTGATGCGCTACAAACGACATATGGAAGTTCAATCAGCATTGGAAAACGTCATGGCAAAATGTTTTTCCCTCTTTCTGACTGATATAGCCGCTATGTGGATTCGGCAACTAGAAACAGAATTAATCAACAGTTGGAACATGTTGGTCGCACGCTTCATTGAACAATTTTAGGTTCACATTGCACGTCCCAGGAACGTCTTGTCCCTCACCACAATCAAGAAGAGGTCCAGAGAAACTCTACGTTCGTTCCTAGAAAGATTCAACGTTGCAACGACATCAGTTGATCGCCCCGAACCATCCATGGTATTGATGGCAGCAGTATCCGGCGTTCTAGATAACTCAGAGTTCAAAAAATCCTTGTACCGAGATCCACCATGAAATCTCAGTGGATTCTACCTTTAAGCAGATAGATTTCTGCGGGAAGAAGATGCAACTTCCGAGAAGCACATTCTCGATGTCAACATGCTCAAAGACGGAGAACCGTCTGATTCTGGAAAAGGAAAAGCCGATGTCAAGAATGACCGCAACACTCAGCCGCGGAGAGGGCCCAAATATGAAAGATACACTAAACTGAACGACACTCTGAGCAACATCTACATGGATACAGGGGGTGTTGCCTCTTATCCGAGGCCTCCTAAGAGGGAGACAACGCTAGCACAGCGTAACTCCGGAAGACATTGCATATTTCATGATATAAATGGTCATAACACTGATGACTACAGACATTCGCGAGTCCTTATTGAGGACCGGGTCAGACGAGGAGAGCTCCCCGAGTATGTAACTCAACCAACAGCGCCTGCACCTGCGCTGCCACCACCTATTCCCCGGAGAGGAATGATCCTGGATCGAGCAATCGCGGGATTACCAATAACTGATTCCACTTAGTGGATCTCTTCAGTTTGTCAGACTTTGGTCTGCATTTCATGTTTTTAGGCTTTCAGGCGACTTCTCGCCCTTCTTTGTTTTCTCTGCATATAATAAAAGTGGCTGCATCAGCCTACACGCATGGAACCGGCTTGTGGTCTCCAGTCGTGTTCGGCTAACGACCACTGCATTTTCATAAATTAGAAATAAGCGTTGGGCTCCGACTCCCAACTGGATCCGTCCAGTATAAACAGACATGAGCTCCGGCTCCAAACTGGATCCATCCAGTATAAACAAACCGCATTAGCATTTCCTTGGTCGTCTTACCCCAGTAAGGCTGTCTTGGAACCTCATTAGCTTTTCCTTGGTCGTCTTACTCCGGTAAGGCCGTCTTAGAACCTCATGGCATCTGCTTGGTCGTCTTACCCCGGTAAGGCCATCATGGACCTTCCTTTAGAATTTCCTTAGTCGTCTTACTCCGGTAAGACCGCCTCGAAACTATTCTTGCATTGTTTGTCTTATCTTTTTATAGGTATAGATTATGGATTTCACAGATTATCCAGAGCACATCATCTTCCTATTCAAATATGATCAACATATAAACGGGGCTAGGGAAAATGATGAGATAAAATGCCTGTACTTCCCCGTATGCCTAGAGGGTGTGGCCTCACTATGGTCCACTAGACTCCCACCTAGATGCGTTGATCAATTTGCTGATTTGGCAAGAAGACTTCAAGACCAGTTTCATCTCCAAATAACCAAAGCAAGGGATGTGATGTCACTTAGCGAGATGGAACAAATGCCCGGAGAAATAATTAAAACTTTTCTTACACAATCCCATGTTGCGGTGGCTGAAGTCATAGAACCGGAGCCTTGGAACTTACTGGCAGCCCTGAAGGGTGCTATTGATAAGAAATCAGAATTTGGGAAGTGGCTCAAGATGAAGAAGCCCAAAACTCTAAAGAAATTCTATAAGAAGGCCGAGGAGTATATGAGCATGGAGGATGATGCACCAATGTTCAGAAGGTCATAGAACGTAGCACTATCAAAGAAGGGAATGGCAACGAATCCCAAACTGAGCAAAAGAATGACTCTGGGCAGGCAAGGGGGAGTGATGAGAAGGATAACAAAGCCTATACGAAAACGTGGCTTTACAAGCATTCAGAATTAACTCTCTTAAATGAAACCCTAGAGAGGATCTACTCCGCCACAAAGGATTCAGGCATTTCTCCACAAATGAAGGCTCAAAAGATTACTGAATAACAAGCCAACTCCAGTAAATTTTGCCGGTTCCATAATTAACCAGGGCGTAGCACTAATGAATGTCGACACCTGAAAAGTTTGATCGAAGAGCTCATCAGAAAAAACCAACTTCAACAGTATGTGAAGAATCCTCAAAAATCTCCGACTACCCAAGGACAGAACAATACCACCAATCAATCTAGTTCGGGAGAGAAAGCTCAGGCACATGTTGCTTCGAGGCCATTGATCAACATGATTTTCGGCGGGCCCCACCCGGTTGGAAGTAGCTGGGCAGATATGGAAAGGTACGCTAACGAGCTGAAGGGTGTCTTGAAAGAAGAAAGGTGCATGATCTTAAGCAATGAGATTCCAATGAAGATACTTAGAACTTCAGCCGATGACGTGGTATCCAAAGATAGAGATGTTGACGTACTACTTGCACTAACTGTCGATGTCATGGTAATCACAATTGGTCTCGACCCTGCGATTGTGAAGAGAATCCCAGTTTACACGGTGGCATCCGTTAATGTGATCTTCATAAATACATTCCATAAAACAAACCTCTCGATGACATAAGTGCAAGCCTATCTGAATAAAATCCATGGATTTACTGGGCAACCCACGCAACCCATTGGTACGATTGACTTGCTTGTTGAACTGAAGATGGGGAACGCAAGGTTTCTATGATGCAAACCTTCGTCTTGGTAGATGAGCTCTCCTCTTACAATGCGTTCCTCGGGGGACCGACCCTTGCAGGCTTTAAGGTCGCGCTAGCTCCGTGGTGTTTAACTATGAAGTTTCCAACTGAGAATGGAGTTGGCGTAATCAAGGACAATCAGGCCACTGCGAGAAATTGCTATGTGACAGAGCTGCGCGAGGCAAGGAAGAAAGACTTGGGAAAGAATGCCGGGACTCCACCCCGCATTTGCAAGCTCCATTTATAGCAATTAAGAAGCGGTCCCTGCACTGGCGAACATAGTGGCGCACAGAAGGAAATCGACCCTAGAAAAGCGAGTGTAGAGGACGAAAGAGTGGTCCCGGCTGAGATCACAATTCCTGTAGTCGTTAATTCGAAAGATCCAAACCATGTGCTGAATATAGAATCTCTGTTGATCCCCAAATTGAAGATCAATTGATTGTCTATTTAAAAGCTAATTTGGACGTGTTTGCGTGGAACCATTCTGACCTGAGCGGCATATCTCCAGACATTGCGGTCCATAAACTTAATATTAATCCACATATTCTGCCTATCAAGCAGAAAAGGAGGATCCATGGACCAGAGAGGTCAAAGGCCTTGAAGGAAGAGGTCGGCAGGCTAATGGAAAAAAACTTCATTAGGGAATCTACCTATCCAAATTGGGTCTCCAATCTTGTACTTGTGAAGAAATCAAACGGCAAATGGCGGGTCTGCGTGGACTACTCGGATCTTAATAAAGCTTGTCCAAAGGACAGTTTCTGTAACACCCCACCTCCGCCAGTGCCACTCTTGCAAGGACACTAGCTTTGGAGGGGCGTTAAACGAGGTAAACATGCATGCAGATATCACAAGACAGAACATATAAGTAAAAAAGAGTAGATAAAGCAGCGGATAAAACTAGCATTTCAAAACCATAGTCAAGTTACAACAAAGTACTTGGTCATTATTTTCCAACAAACAAAGTCTAGAGAAAAGCATAAACTGAAAAATTGAAATACATAAAGTACTATCCCCAAAGTGAAGTGATAAACCATAGCTAGCTCAATGTCCAAAACCGTACATGAGCAAATCCAGTAAGCAAGCTATCAAGATCCAAGCTAAGCTCCAATGTTCCCACCCTGAGGACCTGGGGGGGGGGGGGGGAACAGAAGAAAAGAGGCGAAAGAAAACAAGTCAGTCAAAAAGACTGGTAAGCCCTAACTACTATCAGTCCATGAACTAGTAAAGTTAACTGGCATGAGAAGCTGAGATGAACATAAGGATAACAACATACTGGCATGATGATTAACTAACAAGATAGATAAAGGTGTCATCGCATAATCAAGGTTAAGTTTTGCACCACGGGTGTACTAGCATTCTAACATGTCAAGTAAAAACAAGGATTGATCCCTTGGCCCAAGCTTGGCCCAATATCATGAGGTGACTTAAATCAAGGTCCAACTACACTGTCTAGTTGATCGGCTCCCTATAAGCCTAACTCGTCAAGTGTCGGTGTCATACGGCCCAAACATGAAATGTAGTTAAACTGCGCTAGGTCCACCCTAGGGTGTATCAAGTCCTAGGGTGTCAACCTCGGACACAAATCAAGCATGCACAGTCTAGATCTACTGGTACCCATGCCTGATTTTCCAACTCCGGACTATGTGCACGACCATAGTCCGCCTGGACCCACACCGGCGTACCCACTCAGCCGTCGTTTTGGTCGCTTACATGTCAGCCCAGTAATTGTGCCCCACCCTAGCCTAGTCCCTAGGGTATCATGATACTATCAAGAGGGTTACTGCTGAAAAGGACCACGCAACTAGGGTTTCTTAACGGGTTAAATGTGGTTAACCCGATCCAAACGTGGATTAAATTGGTTAAGTGTACCCAAGGTTCATGACTTAACCCCGATTAACCCATCAAGCCCAAATTGGTTAAGTATTAAGTGGACCATGACTTAACCCTAATCAGGAGGCATTAATTAACTTAATGTGCTTTAACCTCTCACATTAGACCTTGTTGTGGTTACTAGTTAAGCCGGGCGGGTCCGGGTAGCTTTACACCACAACTTGGTCTAACCTCGGGTTCGAGCACAACATGACCAACTTCTCACATTGGGTCCTATTGTTTGTAGCCACTAGTTAAGCCGGGCGGGTCCGGGTAGATTTATGCTACAAACTCAACCCAACCTTGAGTTGGCCACACTCATATTTTCTAAGTGTCATGTCCATCATTAATCACAAGTCAATGTTCATGTCATATTTTCAAACCATGTTTCATGTCATTAATATTACCCCAAACCCAACGCATTCCCATCGCATGTACGTTTCGCATAACATAACATAGATCAAAAGAGGGAACTTGGCAAAAGCATGACAAAAGGGCATAAGGTAATAAGGTTGGCCACAAGTTAAACATGGTGGCATATGAGGCATAAATATGTTCATAAGCTTGCATATCACATCATGGGCCTCAAAACATGCATAATATCAACTTAAGCAAATAGGTGAAACATGATCATAAATGACATAGGATGGTGGCTAGAAGTTCGCATATAACATTATATGCAAGTTATCATGAAGGTTATGAGAGTTCTCATGTTGCATAATGCAACATTCCAAATCAAAGGTCATAGCTTTCTATGCACATAGTCAAGGTGATGGCTTTACAAACTTGCATAGGGTAAATCAATGCATAACATGATAGAATCAAAGCACAAAGTTTTCTATGTACAAGGTCAAGGTGATAGCTTTACAAACTTGCATATGTGCATAGCATGATAGGATCAAAGCTCATAGTTTTCTATGCACAAATCATACTTAGGCCCAAACTCAAACTTGCAACATGTCATATTAACTTCATAGTTAGAATCTAAGAGTAGTATAGGGCTTACAATGCTATGAAGACTATAATTAATATATAATAAGATTGAGACGAAGCCACTAGCAACTCTAAACGCTCCCAAATAACAAGCTCCAATGGAAACCCTTGAGAAACAAGCCAAAGATCCTTGCTTTGATGAAGAAAGATTGAATTTTGGCCTTAAATCAAGCTTAGAAACTCTCAAACAAGCTTAGGAACTCTCATATGAATGAAGATGGAGGCTATGACAAGAGGGTGGAGGCCATGATTAAACATTTTGGCAGCACTTAGTTACTAGAATTGATTTATGATGATTTAGGCTAGGTATTAGGGTCTATTTATAGAGTTTAGGATTAGTTTTAGCCATAGGATTAACCCTAAAACACATCAGGTCCGTCAAGTCCCGTCAGAAGCTTCCAGAACAAGACTCGGCATGTCACAAATGGTGCACCAGAAAATTTGGTCCGACAGGGGGGGTCGACCCCTGGGTCGACATGGGTGTCGACCCATTGGGGGGGTCGACATGGGTGTCGACCCCTGTGTCGACCCTGCCTGGGGCGGGAAAGATTCCCGCCCTTTCTGCTTTGGTTGCAATTCGAATCTGAATTTGAATTTGAACTGTTTTCGGGCTTGGAATTTTCTGAAAACTTCATTGGGCCATAACTTGGTCATACGGACTCCGTTTTTCGAAAACTCGGACTCTATTTCGCGTATTTTTCCGAGACGAACGCAATGGCATAGCCCGTTCCCCTTGATTCAGATTTTAGAATTTAATTCTGCCTTGATTTACATTATAACATGTTATTAAAAATACGGGTTGTTACATTCTCCCCACCTTAAAGGATTTCGTCCCCGAAATCTCCAAGTTAGGAAGAACGTATCCGACCATCCATCATCCATCTACTCAAAACATCATCCACAAGTAACCATTTTCCTTAAAGGATTCTAAATGATGTATGATCATATGCAAAGGTGTGTGTGTATGTACTTATCTAATGCGAAAATCAGGCGGTTACTGATTCAGTAAACCTCCTTAATGCAAAGTATGTTAGTGCAATGAGTCCATATGTATGCAAATCCCTAACATAATTTATAATCTCTACATGAGTGCACATAACATTCATTCATATGCAACATCCACGTGATAGCACAACAAGTTTCATCCATGAATAAGCATAAACACTCAAGCATATGCAACATGAAAGTGTGTGAGCCGATCTTAGTGCCTAATGTGTATCATGCATCCACGAGTATCCACTTGCAAACACTTGCAACCACTTGCAAACATCAAGCATAACATGTTTCAAATACACGTTTCATCCAAAGGGTTTCTACCTAAGGTTCTCATGACACGATTAACGAGATAACAAGATAAACAGGATAAACATGGATAGCAAAAAGAAAGATATGCTAATTAGGAAAGGAGGTTGAGAATGTACCCTCAAAAAGGAATGGATAAAGCCCACGCATCTTCTCCTCGGTTTCCCAAGTTGCATCTTCATCGGCTTCACTCCACTGAACTTTCACCAATTTTACTTCCCGATTCCTTAACTTCTTGATCTCTGTTCCCAAGATACGAATCGGAGCTCTCCTCAAGGTTGCCTCTTTCTCTACCTCCACGTCTTCAAGAATGCTTGGTTCAACCACCTCAGCGGACTCATGAAGGCATTTTCGGAGATGCGAGACATGAAAGACATTATGCACTCCGGCTAGCTTCTCGGGCAATTCCACCTTTTAGGCCATCTTTCCAATTCTCTCTATGATAGGGAAGGGTCCTACGAACCTTGGTGCCAACTTCCCAAATGATCCAAAACGTACCACATTGCGCAAAGGAGAAACCTTCACGAAAACCATGTCTCCTACTTCGAATTCCAAATCTTCCCTTCGCTTGTCAGCATAGGATTTCTGTCTATCTTGGGCCGCTTTCATCCGTCTTCTCACCAATTCAACTTTCTCGAATGTGTCCCGTATCATATCGGGCCCAAGTATAAGCCTATCTGTTGTCTCCCACCAACAAGATGGTGACCTACACGGCCTCCCATACAAAGCTTCAAATGGTGCCATCCCTATGCTGGCTTGATAGCTATTATTATAAGCAAACTCTACAAGAGGAAGGTGGTCTTCCCAAGTACCACCAAAGTCAAGAACACAAAGCCTCAAAAGATCTTCTAGCACTCTATTCACCCTTTCGGTTTGGCCATCCGTCTGAGGGTGATAGGCTGTACTCAGACTCAATCGCGTACCCATTGCTTCTTGCAAACTGTTCCAGAACTGGCTAGTGAAAATTGGGTCACGATCGCTAACTATGCTAGAAGGAACTCCAAGCAACCGCACTATCTCTCGAAGATAAATAGATGCTAGCCATGATGCGGTCCTCTTGCTCTTTACTGGAATGAAATGAGCACTCTTCGTAAGTCTATCAACTATGACCCATATGCTCGTGTTCCCTTTTCTTGACCTAGGCAATCCATCCACAAAATTCATAGAAATACTCTCCCACTTCCATTGCGGGACCTCCAATGGATGTAATAGCCCACCGGGTTTCTTTGACTCGGCTTTCACTTGTTGGCACACCATGCACTTTGAAACATACTCTGCCACATCTTTCTTCATTCCATCCCAAAAGAAAATGCGCTTCATATCCCTATACATCTTGTCCCCTCCAGGATATATAGTCATCTTCGAGTGATGTGCTTCTTCGAGAACTTTATGCACCAAGTCTCCTACTTGTGGAACGCATAGCCTTCAATCACGCCTTAGCCAACCCTTATCATCAATAATATATCTAGCAAGGTGACTAGACGTCTCACCACGAATCAACTTGTCCATGACCTCGACTATCTGCGGGTCTCCTTTCTGGGAAGCCCCAACTTGATCAAGAAGTGTGGGTCTAATCTCAAGGGATGCTAATGAACCCGTCATCGACTCAACGTTCGTCGTGAAATCAAAAGTTGCCAAGAACTCTAAGTTCTTCATCTCAATAAACAAGGGGCTCAAAGTCAACCTCCTTCTGCTTAGTGCGTCTGCCACAACATTACCCTTGCCAGGGGTATAAGCTATCTCGAAGTCATATGATGCCAAGAATTCCATCCACCTTTGCTGCCTTAGATTCAGATCTTTATGTGAGAAGAGGTGCTTGAGTGACTTGTGATCAGTATACAACTCAAACCTTTCGCCTAGAAGATAGTGGCGCCAGGATTTGAGTGCAAAGACAATCGCCGCCAACTCCAAATCATGAGTGGGATAGTTCTTCTCATGAACTTTAAGTTTCCTACCCCCATAACATATCACTCTTCCCTCTTGCATTAGAACAACACCTAACCCCGTGCCGCATGCATCTGTGTACACGGTAAACATCTTACCACTATCGGGTAATGCCAAAACTGGAGCTGTGGTAAGGGTCCTCTTGAGCCTTTGAAAAGCAAGCTCACACTCCAAGTCCCATGCAAAGACTAAGTTCTTCTTCGTCAACTTAGTAAGAGGGGCCGAAATCTTAGCGAAGTCCCTGATGAACTTCCTATAGTAGCCCGCCAGACCGAGAAAACTTCTTACTTCAGTTGCATTCCTAGGAGTCTTCCAGTCTTGAACCACAACCACTTTCGCGGGATCCACCGCTATGCCTTGCTCAGAAACTATATGTCCAAGAAACCGAACTTCCCTTCTCCAAAAATGATATTTGGAGAACTTGGCTTTCAACTGATGCGCTCTAAGCGTATCCATCACTTCCTTGAGGTGTCTGGCATGCTCTTCCTCGTCTTTTGAGAAGATCAGAATATCATCCACGAAAACGACTACAAACTTGTTAAGGAACTCCCGAAACACCCTACTCATCAAGTCCACGAAGTATGCGGGTGCATTAGTCAACCCAAATGGCATAACAAGCCCTTCCAAGAATCCATCTGGAGTCCTAAACGCAGTCTTATCAATACTATCCTCAGCCACTCTAAGCTGATGGAATCCGGTGGCTAGATCGAGTTGAGAGAAAACAGAAGCACCTACAAGCTGGTCAAAGAGATCATCAATCCTCGGTAACGGGTGCCTATTCTTCCTTGTCAGCTTGTTCAACTCTCGATAATCAACACATAGACGAAGCGAACCATCCGCCTTAGTAG
Organism: Allium sativum; assembly: GCA_030737875.1. Lineage (NCBI taxonomy): Eukaryota > Viridiplantae > Streptophyta > Magnoliopsida > Asparagales > Amaryllidaceae > Allium > Allium sativum. The sequence continues at coordinate 928,603,861 of CM060922.1, read as the reverse complement.
CGAATACCACAGGCGCACCCCATTCAGAAAATGCTTCGCCTAATAAAAAATTTCTCAAGCAACTCCTTGATTTGCTTACCGAGCTCCCTTCTTTCACGTGGGGCCATGTGCCTAACGGGCAATGATACTGGCTTGGCATTATCGACTAGATAAATGCGGAAATCTATCTCTCGCTTAGGGGTAACCCCTTAACTTCTTCAAAGACATCAGGATAGTCTCGGACCACCCTTACAAATTGCAGATCATCGATGGACGAGTCAAGAGATTCAAGATAACATAACATGACGGGACCTCTAGGGTTACAAGAAATTTCTAGGGTATTACCGAGGCGAGTCATGAGCCTCACCACCCTATGCTCATAATCGAGAATGGCTCCATAACTGGACAACCAATCCATGCCCAAGATCAACCCGTATCCCGTGAACCCGATAACATAAGCATTACACGTGAATTCTACGGTCAAGATAGAAATCTTCAAATCCACACAAATCATAGATAGATGGGCGGAACCCCCAATTGGATTTGAAACACTGACGGGATCCTCAACTAGACTAGTACTTAGGTGCAAACTTTCAACAATGTCAGAAGAAATAAAACTATGTGATGCGCCAGAATCAAATAAGGTGCGAACAGGATAATCATAAATATAAACAAGGCTTTCTACAGAAATACTACCTCAGTCCTGAACTGGAGCAGTGTTGAGGGCATGCACTTGCCCTCCAGAAGGTCCTGCACGCTGATTCTGCCCTTGCCCTTGTCCTTGCTTCTTGGGGCAATCCTTGCTAAGATGTCCAGGCTCTCCACAGTGAAAGAATTCGCCCAACTTCCTCTTCTTCTTTCTGCAATCTTTGGCTATGTGCCCAACAATCCCACAGAAGTTGCATTTTCTTGGGTCCTTTGCCTTGGCCTTGTTGCCCTTGTTGTTCTTGTTGTTCTTGTTGTTCTGATTGCTCTGATTTCCTCCCCACTTGGAGTCTGTCTTCTTGGCTTGAGTCTCATTTGGCTTGACCTCTTTCTTGCCATTCTTATCGTCTCCTTGAAGCAATGCCATGTCCACTAGGCCTTCAAAAGTGGCCCCCATGGGTATATGAGATAGGGCTAAACCTTGTAATGGCTCATTCAGCCCTCGTGCAAAGCGTAAAGCCTTCTTCTGGGGAGTATTAACCATGTCCAAACCGAATCGAGCGAGCTGGTTAAACTTATTCACATACTCCCTCACTGTCATGTCCCCTTGCTTCAAAGATATAAAATTCTCCAATTGCAGATTCGCCTCAGCTGATGATAGAAACTTAAGCCCAAATCTTGTCCTAAAGTCATCCCAAGTCTCAACTGGCCTAGTAGCGGTGGTGACTTCCCACCAATAAGTAGCTTCCTCCTTCAAAAGCCATACTGCCAACAGAATCTTCCTATTATCCTCAATACCAAAGATAGCGAAAAGGTCTTCAGTCTCCTTCAACCAATTTCTGGCCTCTACAAAAGTCTCCGTCCCAACAAAGTTCTTGCCACCCATCGACTTAAAGTCCTTGCAAATCTTCGCGAAGTCCACTGGTGGATTCTGAGGAGGAGGAGGAGGAACCTCAGTTACGGTGGGGGTATTTGCTGGGCCCACATCGTTGGCCCTAGCTTCCAAGTACCTCCGGAACCATCCGGGAATGGTCACTCCCTCGGGAAGGTTAAGATCAGCCATACTAAAACGAAGAAAAAGATAGATAGATTCAGAACGAAGAAACGAAGGATAGTGCTAATGGATTTTGGGGAATAGCCTTTTAAAATAACTAGACTTTTCTTGGAAGATACTTAATTGGTTTTGAAAATAGTTTTTCAAAAGGTAAGTTTTTAAAAACCTTTTGCTCAAATCTTGTAAACCTTATGCTCTGATACTAAATGTAACACCCCACCTCCGCCAGTGCCACTCTTGCAAGGACACTAGCTTTGGAGGGGCGTTAAACGAGGTAAACATGCATGCAGATATCACAAGACAGAACATATAAGTAAAACAGAGTAGATAAAGCAGCGGATAAAACTAGCATTTCAAAACCATAGTCAAGTTACAACAAAGTACTTGGTCATTATTTTCCAACAAACAAAGTCTAGAGAAAAGCATAAACTGAAAAACTGAAATACATAAAGTACTATCCCTAAAGTGAAGTGATAAACCATAGCTAGCTCAATGTCCAAAATCGTACATGAGCAAATCCAGTAAGCAAGCTATCAAGATCCAAGCTAAGCTCCAATGTTCCCACCCTGAGGACCTGAGGGGGGGGGAAACGGAAGAAAAGAGGCGAAAGAAAACAAGTCAGTCAAAAAGACTGGTAAGCCCTAACTACTATCAGTCCATGAACTAGTAAAGTTAACTGGCATGAGAAGCTGAGATGAACATAAGGATAACAACATACTGGCATGATGATTAACTAACAAGATAGATAAAGGTGTCATCGCATAATCAAGGTTAAGTTTTGCACCACGGGTGTACTAGCATTCTAACATGTCAAGTAAAAACAAGGATTGATCCCTTGGCCCAAGCTTGGCCCAATATCATGAGGTGACCTAAATCAAGGTCCAACTACACGGTCTAGTTGATCGGCTCCCTATAAGCCTAACTCGTCAAGTGTCGGTGTCATACGGCCCAAACATGAAATGTAGTTAAACTGCGCTAGGTCCACCCTAGGGTGTATCAAGTCCTAGGGTGTCAACCTCGGACACAAATCAAGCATGCACATTCTAGATCTATTGGTACATGTGCCTGATTTTCCAACTCCGGACTATGTGCACGACCATAGTCCGCCTGGACCCACACCGGCGTACCCACTCAGCCGTTGTTTTGGTCGCTTACATGTCAGCCCAGTAATCGTGCCCCACCCTAGCCTAGTCCCTAGGGTATCATGATACTATCAAGAGGGTTACTGCTGAAAAGGACCACGCAACTAGGGTTTCTTAACGGGTTAAATGTGGTTAACCCGATCCAAACGTGGATTAAATTGGTTAAGTGTACCCAAGGTTCATGACTTAACCCCGATTAACCCATCAAGCCCAAATTGGTTAAGTATTAAGTGGACCATGACTTAACCTTAATCAGGAGGCATTAATTAACTTAATGTGCTTTAACCTCTCACATTAGACCTTGTTGTGGTTACTAGTTAAGCCGGGCGGGTCCGGGTAGCTTTACACCACAACTTGGTCTAACCTCGGGTTCGAGCACAACATGACCAACTTCTCACATTGGGTCCTATTGTTTGTAGCCACTAGTTAAGCCGGGCGGGTCCGGGTAGATTTATGCTACAAACTCAACCCAACCTCGAGTTGGCCACACTCATATTTTCTAAGTGTCATGTCCATCATTAATCACAAGTCAATGTTCATGTCATATTTTCAAACCATGTTTCATGTCATTAATATTACCCCAAACCCAACGCATTCCCATCGCATGTACGTTTCGCATAACATAACATAGATCAAAAGAGGGAACTTGGCAAAAGCATGACAAAAGGGCATAAGGTAATAAGGTTGGCCACAAGTTAAACATGGTGGCATATGAGGCATAAATATGTTCATAAGCTTGCATATCACATCATGGGCCTCAAAACATGCATAATATCAACTTAAGCAAATAGGTGAAACATGATCATAAATGACATAGGATGGTGGCTAGAAGTTCGCATATAACATTATATGCAAGTTATCATGAAGGTTATGAGAGTTCTCATGTTGCATAATGCAACATTCCAAATCAAAGGTCATAGCTTTCTATGCACATAGTCAAGGTGATGGCTTTACAAACTTGCATAGGGTAAATCAATGCATAACATGATAGAATCAAAGCACAAAGTTTTCTATGCACAAGGTCAAGGTGATAGCTTTACAAACATGCATCTATGCATAGCATGATAGGATCAAAGCTCATAGTTTTCTATGCACAAATCATACTTAGGCCCAAACTCAAACTTGCAACATGTCATATTAACTTCATAGTTAGAATCTAAGAGTAGTATAGGGCTTACAATGCTATGAAGACTATAATTAATATATAATAAGATTGAGACGAAGCAACTAGCAACTGTAAACGCTCCGAAATGACAAGCTCCAATGGAAACCCTTGAGAAACAAGCCAAAGATCCTTGCTATGATGAAGAAAGATTGAACTTTGGCCTTAAATCAAGCTTAGAAACTCTCAAACAAGCTTAGGAACTCTCATATGAATGAAGATGGAGGCTATGACAAGAGCGTGGAGGCCATGATTAAACATTTTGGCAGCACTTAGTTACTAGAATTGATTAATGATGATTTAGGCTAGGTATTAGGGTCTATTTATAGAGTTTAGGATTAGTTTTAGCCATAGGATTAACCCTAAAACACATCAGGTCCGTCAAGTCCCGTCAGAAGCTTCCAGAACAAGACTCAGCATGTCACAAATGGTGCACCAGAAAATTTGGTCCGACAGGGGGGTCGACCCCTGGGTCGACATAGGTGTCGACCCATGGGTCGACATGGGTGTCGACCCATTGGGGGGGTCGACCCCTGTGTCGACCCTGCCTGGGGCGGGAAAGATTCCCGCCCTTTCTGCTTTGGTTGCAATTCGAATCTGAATTTGAACTGTTTTCGGGCTTGGAATTTTCTGAAAACTTCATTGGGCCATAACTTGGTCATACGGACTCCGTTTTTCGAAAACTCGGACTCTATTTCGCGTATTTTTCCGAGACGAACGCAATGGCATAGCCCGTTTCCCTTGATTCAGATTTTAGAATTTAATTCTGCCTTGATTTACATTATAACATGTTATTAAAAATACGGGTTGTTACAGTTTCCCTCTTCCCAGAATAGATCAATTGGTGGATTCCACAACTAGGCATGAGTTGCTGTCTTTTATGGATGCGTATTCTAGTTACAATCAAATCATGATGTACAGACAAGATCAAGAGAACATGAGTTTTATCACTGATCTTGGCCTATATTGCTACAAAGTGATACCATTTGGCTTAAAGAACACATGGGCAACTTACTAGCGATTGGTAAACGCCATGTTCAAAAAACAAATTGGCAAGACAATTGAGGCTTATGTCGATGATATGTTGGTAAAATCCAAAAAGGCAGTTGATCATTTGGAAGATTTAGCCCAGATGTTTGATATTCTACGCTGAGTTGGTATGAAATTAAATCCTTTGAAATGTTCCTTCGGGGTCGGTTCGGGCAAGTTCCTTGGGTTTTTGGTCAACGCTAGGGGCGTAGAAGCCAATCCAGCAAAAATAACAGCCTTAAGGGAAATGCACACCCCAAGAACCAAGAAAGAGCTCCAGCGTTTGAATGGGAAGATTACAGCTTTGAATCGTTTCATATTCAGAGCAATGGACAGGTGTCTTCCCTTCTTCGCTGCCCTCAGGAAAGGGAAGAAAGAGATACAACGGACTCCTGAATACCAACGATCTTCCTAAGAACTAATCCAGCACATGACGACACCTTAATGCTGTCAAAACCAAATGATGGAGAAGATTTTATTGTATATCTGGCAGTATCTACCCATGCTCTAAGTGTGGCGTTAGTGAGGGAGGATTCGAAGGTTCAGAGACCGGTTTATTACATCAGTAAGAGGTTATCTGGGGCAGAACTGAATTACCCAAAACTTAAAAAACTCGCTTATTGTTTACTTATCGCGTCAAAGAAGCTTCGACCCTACTTTCAAGCTCACCCTATCAAGTTCCTCACGGATCAACCGCTGAGGCAATTTTTGTTCCGGCTAGGGACTTCTGAGAGGTTGTTAAAGTGGAACATTGAGCTTAGACAATATGACATTACGTACCATCCCCAAAAGGCAATTAACGGATAAGCACTTGCAGATTTCATTTCATAATTCACCGACCGAGGAGAGATAAAAGAGGAGCCTGATATTGAAACCAACGTCCGATGGAAATTATTTGTTGATCGAGCATCGAACGATTACTGCTATGGGGCAAGAGTAGTCTTGGAAACCCCCGAAGGAAGATCTATAGGCTATGCACTAAGACTAAAGTTTCCATCAATAAATAACGAAGCTGAATATGAAGCCCTCATCGCAGGAATAAAACTAATAAGAGAATTTCAACTAAAAACCATACAAATCTTCAGTAACTCCCAACTAGTGGTGTGTCAGATCCGAGACGAATTCCAAGCCAAAATGGGTAACTTGCCGGCTTACCTATCTAAGGATCTGGAATTACTAGAGAGCTTCGAGCATTATACCATATCTCACATTTCGCGAGAAGAAAACACCAAAGCAGATTCGTTGGCAAAGTATGCAAGCACTAGAGATGCACAACTTATAGGGTTGGGTCCCAGTGGAGGTCCTTTCCAGCCCCAGCACGGAACAAAATGAGATGGATTAGGTCCTGGGGGTGGATGACGAGCCAGAATCGTGGATAGCACCAATCGAGGAGTATCTCATGACCGGTGCACTCCCGGTAGAGGTTAAGAAGCAAAGGAAAATACTGCGAAAAGCTCCCATGTATCTCATCTAGGATGGACGACTATACAGACGAGGATTCTCTGCGCCCCTACTCCATTGCGCTACAATAAAGGAATCAAAAGCAATCATGACAGAATTACATGAGGGTGAATGCGAAGGTCATACTGGTGGCCAGACATTAGCCAAGAAAATTCTGCGGTATGGTTATTTCTAGCCAGACATAAATAAGGACTCTGTGGCATATACTAAAAGATGCGATAAATGTCAGAGGTTTGCGAAAATTCCAAGAATTTCATCAACAGTTATAACCCAAATGGTCAGCCCATAGCCATTCGCCATCTGGGGCATCGACCTTATAGGAGCACTCCCCAATGCAAAATCTGGTTTTAAATATGCTATTGTTGCTGTTGATTATTTTACAAAATGGGTGTAACCAGAACCACTGGCAACTATAACCTCAAACAAAGTTATTAACTTTGTCTTGAAAAACATCATTTGTAGGTTCGGAGTCCCACAAAAAATAATCACAGACAACGACACCCATTTTGAGAGCGAAGAATTCCAAAATTTCTGTGCCAAGTATAAACAAATTTTTTCCGTAGTCACCCATTCGCAAGCAAACGGGCAAGTGGAAGCGGTAACCAAGATAATTAAATCGACCATCAAGAAGCGTTTAGAGAAATCCAAAGGTGGTTGGGCAGATGAGCTTCCACTAGCACTATAGGCATACCGTACCACTCATAAAACTACGGCTGGGCACACTCCTTTTTCCTTAGCTTTCGGCTCTGAAGCCATGATCCCTGTGGAACTGGAGGTTCCCACCTATAGGAGGATTCACTTCAACTGGGAGGAAAATGAAAGGCTACAACTTGAGGCCCTCGACCAGCTCGAGGAAAAAAAGAAAGGAAGCAGAACTCAGGGTGGTCGTGCATCAGAGAAGGGTGGCTAGGCATTTCAAGTCAAAAGTCAGACACAGAACTTTCGAAATCGGAGACCTTGTGTTAAAGAAAATAATAACTAGAACCGTGGTTTTTGGACCAAATTGGAAAGGGCCTTATGTTATAAACCAAAAACTTTGGGATGGTACTTTCAAATTGACCACCACAGATGGAGTCTAGATTCCTTGGGCTTGGAATAGCGAGCACATTCACCGTTATTTTCTATAATGCATTGTTCAAATCTACTGTAAAGCAGTGAATATTTGCGATAAACTCCACATTCAAGCTATGTACATAAAAAAACAACTATATGAGTGAGAAACTCCATTTTCTTACACAGATCGTATATTTACAAACTTCTGCTAAAAGTTGACTTCTTTTGTGTAGGCAAGCGAGAACAGTAACTCTCTCAAAATCCAACCATAGTTGGAGACTTCCCAAGCATATCCTGGTCAGAACAATTCAAAAAACATTGAGTGCCAGAGCATCATCTAAACTAAACAACGAGTGGGCGACAAATCAGAAAGCCCCACCTTTCATCATAAAAACATCAAATCCTCGGTAAGCATCTAGCTAAAAATTTGGTGCCAAACTGCGAAAAAAATGCAAAGGTGGAAACAGCTAAATTTGTCCCATAGATAAAAGATGGCCAATCCCAAAAGAAGAACTTTGTTAGGTGCAGGATGCGAGTCTTTCAAATCAAGCCAAAGCTTGATAAGATGAACTATGTCAACCTCCCAGGATTGGAAGCACCAATTCTAGTGCCGGAAGGACCGACAGCAAAAAAAAGCAAAAAAAAGTTAGAAGGACGAGCAGTCGAAAGGACCGACAAACCTAGGATTAGAATCACCAATTCTAGTGCTGGAAGGACCAACAACAAAAAAAGCTGGAAGGACCAGCAGTTCGGAAGGACCGACAAACCTAGGATTGGAAGCACCAATTCTAGTGTCGGAAGGACGGACAAACATACTGGAAGGACCAACACCAAATTAACAGAAATCCTAGCCGAAAGGGGGTAACAGAAATCCTAGCCGAAAGGGGGTATCTAATTTAGGCCTTTTTTGATTCCAGAGTAACCAAATCAATCAGGGCCAAAAATGGATCGAAAACTAAAACCCAAGTCCTCCCCTAGGGGCATGTGTTCAAGACCAGTCTCCGAAGGGCTTGGGTCACCAAGTCAGTGAGATATGGGATTGAATACATTTTAATTAAAAAAACAAAAAACACGTGTATATATATATATATATGAATGCGTACTTAATTGTAAAATCTATAACCCTCTTTAAAGGGCATGCGTTCAAATCCGAATTCCGAAGGGCATGGGTCACCGGGTCAGTGAACGTACGAATGAATGCGAGAATAACAACATAAAATCAGTCAACTAAATTGAAACTTCAAAGAATCTAATTGCTTCCAATCTAGTAAACTAAAGCAAAATTATTATAATATCAAAAAGCAAGTAAATAGCATTAAAATCGTACAACGTAAAACACTATATTAACGCACGATCGACTAAGAAAATTATAATACAAGGTACTAGTAAGAAGTGCTACCAAGCAGGGTGAAAGACTACGGTATAACAAGCAAGAGCCTAGTCTTGTACTAGCAAAACAGAGCACAGAGGCATCACAACAAACTGTTCACAAGGCCACCAAAACACCAAAACAAGCACAAAGTCGCGACACAGACCAGCGTAAAGATAAATGTGAGGATCGACACTCGCTAATACAACCGATCTAAAAGCATAGTTTGAAGAAGAAACAAATAAAAGCAGAATAGAGAAGCTACAAATCCCTGTTCATCCTGGGCCTACCAACTTTCCTCTTAATCTAGGTAGAGCAGGATGGAAGTTCATTAGCACACTTTGAAACTGCCAACTCAACATCTCCCAGCGCAAAAGAAGCAATCATGTTATCTTTGGATCTAAGGGCCTGAATCAACTTTTCTTTATCTTCCTCCAAGATGGAAATACGCTCGAGATTGTCCCTATGAAGCTTTTGAAGATCACAAGCCAGTGTGTGTCGACCACTCATTTGTTTAGCAGAATGGTTTTTCAGCAAATCCATCCGTTTTCCGAACTGATACATAGAGATTTTGAAACGGGCTAACATTTAAGATTTTGCGGCAATCATGTCACAAGAAAATATTTGGTGGTCAAATGGATGTATATCTACATCAGAGGATACTCGCCGTAAGCTGCAGCATTTAAGCCACTTAGCAAGCCTGGGGTTGCACGGCTCAGGGGAATAATGTGGCCTGCTAATAATGGATTGGAGCTCTATGTGAGAGGGACCGAGGGCAGAGTTCACGGATGGCTGACCGGTTGACTGAATATCAGTTATCTGAACTTCCAAGTCAAAAAACCTTTCTATCCGGCGTCGCTCCGGAGACGAATCACATCTAATGATCATAAGAGTTTCGGAAAGCATAAAAGAGATTATTTCCTAATGAAACATATGTTATCGATTTAGAAGAGGAACATGCATAAGCAAGAATGACAAATCTACGCTTCACAGATTGATGATGGGAAGGAGTACAGGGTTTTTGACTTAAAGAATCTAACCGAGAAGAAATCGAAATAGAAGGCAGAGTTTCTTTTTTTCTTTTTTCTTTTTTGAGAATGAAGTAGCTGTTACCAATATGTTTTACCTAGGAAGTAAAAGTGAAATAAAGGGGGGAGTAAGAAAACGACAGGGAAGATTAAAGGACATGCATCCAGACCATTCTCGCCACATCAGCTCAATTCTCAATTGCGCAAGTATGAGTGGCCCATCAAGTCCAGCTGTTCTATCTGCATCCCCATGATTTGATCGATCATGATGATACTTCGGCTTAAAGGAAATAGTGTGGGTAGCTTAGACCTCTCGCTCACAAGAAAGTACAATCCTATATACCTTTACCCAAACGACCCTGAGCTCTGCGCAATCATTCCTTGATAAGCCAAACTTGATCTACCAAACTGTGCCGAGGTCAGATATTTCAAAACCCATAATTTCTACAAAAATTACAAACTTCGAGGGGCAAATGTTTATCCCTTAAAAACCGTAAACATATTGGTATATTAAATCTGTATGAAAATCGCGGGACAAACGTCGTTAAGGTCGATCATATCTAGTTCTACCCAGTACACTTGGATAGTTGCAAAGGGTAAGGGACGATCGCACAGAACAAGGTTCAAGCGCCAGCACCAGAGTTAAACATGAACAAGTTGGGTCATCCGCTCAGCACAGTCAGGATCGATCAACGTTCTGTTCTGCAATCGGTCGTTCATAATAAACTGATTGATCGTGCATAGCAGGAAATGCAAAGAAATCAAAGGTCGCACATGCATTCCATGTCCGCTCATAGAATGCAACTCCAGTCGCCCACTCGATACTCGACCAGCTATTGAATCAGATGCTGCTTGCCAGTCGGTTGGATATCAGTTCTCAAAGGGTCGTACATACATTTCAGACTACGGTGCAGGTCGCCCATTCATGATCAAACAAGCTGCATCAACCAAATGTCATCTATCGGTCGATCATTCTTATACAAACTAGGAAGCTTTGACAACTCGCATGTACACTCATCGCTTGCCGACCCATTCAATATGCCCAAACCTATGCAGTCGCTCACACCTGTAAAGCTGCCCGGTCCCGTGAAGTCGTTCTGGGAATACAGCTGTTGCCAGTTGGATACAGCTAAACGATGGCATATTTATAATTAATGAGACAGGCAACCCGTGGTCTAAAAATATGATTTTTAGATCATTTCTTCAGGGTGATACACCCTATACATATGCCATGGCTCCCACCTTAAAGGAGGGACGGACTCCTAACCACCTCGAAGTGCTGTCAAATTCTTTCCTTCGCCATTCCTTAAGTATTTCAACCATCATCGCCATCTACACTTGAATGATCTTCGTTCATTCAGCCATGGCATCCATTGAGATCTTATAAGTAAAAGAAATCGAAGATATCCTCCTCCTTCTTCGTTCATCTGTCCTTCTTTTCCGCAGATTCCACTATTCCTCCATCAAATTCCGTGAATATTGAGCGAGATTTGTATGTAAGAATGCGAGTATTTTGAGAGAGCAAGAAGATATATGAGGGAAGAGAGTTTATATGCTTTGTAATCATTGTCATGATAATGCAAACCATCTTCATAGGAGACGTAGGCCTAGCTTAGGGCTGAACCACTCTAAAATCTTGTCTCCATTTAAATTTCGTCACGTTTTTACTGTTAACTTTTAATTGATCATGACTCCATTTACTTTCTAACCGCATTAGTGAAGTACAATTCTTGTACCCTTGGTGTTTGAGCCATTTTTGGTGAAAATAGCAGCCTAATCAAATTCAAAAGCAAGGCTTAATAGCAGGTCATGGAAATGCATGAAGCATGCAAGTGAAATAGCGAATGACATGTAAACAAGAACAAGTTGGTTATGTCATAGCACATGAACCACCAACAAAATAGGACAGTGAATGGGGTCGACACAGCCAAGACAGTGAACAAATGGATTGCACCAGAGTACAAAATCAAGTGGCTACAAACCAAAAATTCAACAGCATGACAAATAGTGCAAGGCACAAGGCAAGGAAGACATGGCATGGCTCATCAAGTACAATTCAGTGAAAATGGCATATGGTAGGTCGAGTAGAGTAATGCATAAGCATACATAAAGATCAACAAGCATGCATGAACGTCATACACATGTATGAGGGCAAAATAGTCAAACACAACATGGCAGTGCAGAACAAAAGCTCAGGCACAACATTTCAGATCAGGCCAGACATATGCAAATGTTTACAATTGTACCAGTGCGGACTTGGAAAACCAAGATCATGTTTAAAGAATACACAAATGACATGCAAACAATTGTGGGAATGCATAACAGCACTGACATAAGGTTTCAGGTCCTACATAACAACAATCCTTAGTGCCAAGTCAACGAAAAAATTGAGTTTAGTTTCAGGAAAAAGCATAAATGTGCACAAGTATAGCAAATGTAGACGAACGACAACAAGGCTCAAGGCAAAAGGCACAAAAAACATGTATTATACATGAACCATCAGACTCAGATCTAACAGCAAATAGTGTAGAAAGTGCAAAGTCAGAGTGTACGATCGGTTTAAATGATCAAATGCAAGCATCCGTTCTTACCAGTGATGATAAATTGAAAGAGGTAGAGAATTTTTTTGTATTTTGAATAGATACAGGAAGCAGAATTTTTTAATCGGTAATTTCCAGAAATCATTGAAGTCAAACTTTTATTTTCGACAAGATTTTTTCTAGAAGTCAACCGATTAAAGGATTTTTTTGGGCAAGTAGAATAATTCAAACCTTCCGGAAATCACTCATATATGGAAGTTCTTATATTCGGTAAGAAGGAGTAATTCAAATTAAATGAAATTTCCTGAAATGACAAACATATTTAGCAAGATTAATCAATATAAATCACATGAGGTATCCAGAATCAGAGATTTTAGGGTTTCAAAACCCTATATAAACCTGAGTCACCATCGGCTTAATATGTGTGAATTGCAACAGAAACTATCAAACAAAATTAATCAAAGGCTACCAGTATTTCTCTCTGAATCAAGCAATTTTTCGATTCACAAAAAACCAAATGAATTTGATTCAAATTGACAATCAACCGAAGGATATAACATAGATCAACCAGTAACAAAAGCCAAAAACAATTTTGATCGATCAATCAGAGGAGAAGCCCATTTGATTGGAATTTCAAAAACTTAGCTTTTTATTTGCATAAGAAAAGAAAGACGGTGGCCATTGAATTAAAGAAGAAACCGACATCAAAATATAATGACCGAGCATGAGGAAATGAAAGGTGCCGGCCGATTTTAATTAACATTGTCTTGTTAATTTTTTTAAACTTAGGGTTTTAAGTTGTGCATTAGGTCTAGCTTTCTTTTATTTATGTTGACAGCCAAAATTGTTGTCACACCTAAAGATTCTCTAATACTCGAGAATTAGCATTTCACATATGGAAATTTTGAAGTCCGGAAAGTAAATAACATAGAAATTTATAGTGGTTCGCTCCGTAAGGAACCTACATCCACTTTGAAGCAATTTGAGGATTTCATTGATTATTGAGGGTTATAAGCACAAGCCATCATCACAAAAATATTGGCTAAGTATTTGGGAGTCATATTTTCATATGCAATGTCTTGGGACAAAAATAAGTTTTCTTCTTCCTTGAGTTCTAGGCGACCATAAATGAGTTCTTATGACCTTGTTGAGCTCTCAAATCAACCAAAATATGACCCTTGTGAAGAATGAGGAAGGTTTTATTTATAGGTAGTGGATTAGGTGGGAGAAAGTGAAATTTGGGGACTATAATAGTATATTTCGATTTCATGTATGGCGGCATCTTGAATTTCGCATCCCTCCAAAATACGTTGGAATATTTTGTATTCTCCTGGGGGATACGATATCTCGTATCCCCGTAAGGATACGGAATATGTGCCCTAGGGATATAAAATTTGTATCTCAGTGGGTACGGTAAAGGGGGTTTATGTCTCGAGGGATGCGAAGTGAAAAGGGGTTCGAAAGTCTCAGATTAAGGTGATGGGAGTCGAAATCTGAAGTGACTCGAAATTACGAAAGAGTATAGCGGGATTCAAATTCTCTACTTCGAAACAGCGAGATTCGAAATCCTTGAAAGGGCCATGCTTTAGGGATAAGAAAAGTGTAGTATGAGGTGCTGTGAGGCCTATGCTCGCGTGACTTCTCTTGGGCTTGAATCCATAGTGTATTGACAAAATTTCGGGCTTTAGTGCCATGCGATTGGCCGAATCGAGTGGGCCTGGTATGCATTTGAGAACCAAACCAAAAGGCTGGTTAATACATTCCATCCAAAGAATGTCTTGTCTTGACATGATATGTTTTGAGTTGAATTCTTCGTATCTGGAAGCTGAAAAGATTTCCAAGTTGTTTTGTATGCTTGGTTGTGACCATTTCGTTTAGCTTGTTGAGAATTTTGATTCTCCGACTGCTTCTTATAACATCTAATTCATGTCGAATTATGAAATTAAACATTATTCGCCGATGCTCATTTATGCCAAAATGTAAACGAGTAATTGTCAACGTAGATGCGTACATATGCTCACATGTTTTCACATGATTTTATGTGATACGATTGGAGTTTGGGAATAGAACATAACCAATGAATGTGTAGTCGGTTTGCAGCTGTGTGAGTTGGAATTCGAAAATGATATCAAGTTATGGATTCGATTGCTTAGCATACTTTTCTCGATTTTTTTATACTCGTGAGTGTCGATTGGTTAGCGAATCGAATTAGCGTCGATTGTAGTGACATCGAAAATACGTGCGCGTGGTCGCAACCGGAGCTGCGAGTCAAAAATTCCGTAAAGTTTCGAAATTTCATTCTCATCATTTTTTCTATTTTTTTTCTCGCATCCCTTTGGGGGATACAAAAATTTTCATCCCGGTGGGAGGCATAATTTTGTACCTCTAATGGGATACTAAATTTCGCATCCCCGAAGGGATGTGAAATTTTGAATGGAACATGAAAAGCCTGGCTTGTTTCTCTCCCCTCATATAACCAGCAATTTGGAACCCCCTCCTTTACTTTGCATACTTTCACACCCTAGGAGCTCGCACATTTTACTATGGATAAAACTTCGTAATCAAGCTCAACTTAGGTAGGCCCCGAAATCCTTGCCTTAGTCATGCTCGAAATCGGTGTTCGAGAATGTCAAATTTTGATTTTTAATCGAATTCGAAGTTAATTCTCGAATCGGGCTCAAAATCGAATCTCAAATAAAACTTGAAATCGACCCTTGATCGAACTCGAAATCGAAGTTGGAGAGGATGTGAAATTCTATTTTGTGGAGGGATGTGAAGTCAAATTGGGCAGAAGAGAAACGAAGGGTAGGAGTCGAATTTTGTAAGGAAAGAGGGATGCGAAACTCATTGGAGGCGGATTCTAATTTTTCAAGGCTTGGGGATGCGAAATTTCGCATCGTTGGGAATAGGTGAACTCGAGCCCCGGTTTTAATGCATCTCATATTCTATATTAAAAACTCGAGCCCCAAGTGACCTCTCACTAGATTTACGTCGTCTCCACGGTATTACATGACTGAATCAAACCTAACGTTGAACATAATAGAGACGACAATTCAGCATTGCACATAGGATTTAGAGCATGAACTCAAACCGTGAAACACAACTAAACTACCTATCTTATAGAATTTTTTTCTGATTCCAATCATGTTGCAGCCGCGACTCATCGCGAATCAGACGACATTGGTTGATGACAACGATGGTTGTAGTTCTAGGAACTAGTGCCCATCTCCATGCCCCAAGTTCATATTATAACCATATTTGCATTTCATTACACTGCACGTACATGTTAGTTCACACTAACACGTGGGTTACAGGTAAGTTAATACGATGTCTAATGCAACTATACTGAAAGTATAGCTTAACTATGGAAACAAGTTCATCCAAGAAACTGCAAGCTTTAGAAGCTGGAGCTTCTCACCACCCACCGTCCCAATTTGGGTCATCCGGTAGTACCGTTCGGAGGACAGTAAGCTTAAGAACTCAGAAGCTTCCAACCTCTCCTTGTTTACAGGCTCACTGAAGGCTCCCGACTAGGGTTTGTAGTCAAAAGACCCACAAAGAACGGCCGAGCACGTGACTGAACCATCGATGATAGAAGGGACCGTTGCAACCAACGAGAGTCCCAAAGAGGAGGAAGAATAAGATACCATGAGGGAACGAACTCTCGAGGCGCCGAACGCGATGGTGGATGCCAACAGAATCGACGACCAATCGGATTCAGTGACCTCGTATATGGATGAAGCAGTGGTTAGGCGCACATGTAACCAGTTTAGCATACCTTGGGAAGACGTTCACGTGCCTCAAGAAGGGATAGGGCACATGCTCCGCCAAAAGGATAAAATGCCTAGATTAGACACATGTGTGCTTCTGGGTGCGTGCCCCATCCTATGAATTTATCTGGGAAATGTTGCACTACTTTCGCTTGGCGCAGGCGCAGATGCATCAAATTGCGTATGCCTTCCTCGTTGGTACCTGCATTCTCTTTAGGGAGTACCTGCACATTGAACCAACAGAAGAGGACATCCAGTATTTTTTTATGCCGAAGAGGAGGACTGCAAGCGTGCCTTCTCTGTTTTACTTGGAGGCATTTTCTAGCACTCGATCCTGGGGAAATGGAGAAGACTCGGCATGTTTAAGTATGATTGGTTTTTCGTTCGTTGTCCCCCATAAGTTGCGAGGTGGTGGTTAGCCGAAAGCGTCTTTACTGCCTTATGCTTGTAATTAGTTGAGTCGCCAGCATGAAGCAAACTTTGCATTTGTGTAACAAGGATTCCTCTCGCTCCCACGAGCAACGTGTATTTGGATAATCTTGAAGAATTGAGGGCTATTCAAGAGCATGCTCGCTCCACTGAAAATGTCTTGGATGAGTAATGGCTTCATTGTGCTGGCTTACTTCTCGCTAATCGTTCAATGATCCAGCCGGCTGTCGTCGGTGGTGGGTGGAAAGCGGATACTGAGGGAGGAAAAATCTCTTTGGGAAACAAAAGGAAGCTTCCTCCTGTCAATTCCAAGCGACACAAGGCCGCGAAGACTCTAGAAGGAACAAGTAGGGATGGTGCTAGTAACAAGGAGGCGACTGCCAGAGATGAGGGTCTTCCGGCCACCCTCGTCCCGCCTATGACAGTTGAAGCGAGGATGGAAGTTCTGCCCATGCCGGCTTCTCCAATAATTTCCTCTAAGACCACCATGTCACTAGAAAAGGAGGGTCAGTTTGATGACCTAAATGAGCTCCGACTTGACTATAATGGTCCGCAAATCCGTACCATCTGAGTTGACTAATACAACATACGTCTAACCTAAATTGCACAGAAATACGAGTTATTAAGTTCAAAGAAATAGAAATAGATAGAAGATAGAACAAAAGAAAACATCAGAATCTCACAGTGGAACCAAAAAAATATAATATATTGAATAACCTTTTGAAATACAAAACTGTATTGTATATACGTACCATATCAGAGTACAACACATATATGTCACAATAGAAATAACTCGAAATAACTAATGGTGAAGCCTCTTACTTCAAGCTCCTCCAAGTGTATCTGTAAAATCCTGAAACACTTGACTACCCGTACAAATTTAGGCACCCAAGAGTTTAGGGTAAAGCAAACAAAATAAACTGTAGGTCAGTCATGGGACTGGTGTAAGTAAACTCCAACCATTTTGTTTTACTTTCAAAACCCTTTCGAAAGAAAGGGTAAGCATAAGACCGATCCATACATAAATACAGATGGTTTCTACCTTACGATAACAAAAACATTTTTGATATCAAAATCCGGTGATATTACAATAATGTCTAATCAAATAAATAACCATCTAGCAAAACGTTTGCATCTCACGCTCCACATGCATAATATAAAATCGAAAACTGCAAGGCGCTTATTGGAGATTGGATTCCAACTATGACAAGGTATGGACCACCTTCTGATCAGTGTGCTCTAAAGGGGATACACTGGGGTTCAACAAGAATATCTTGCAACCCGCCCACACATGACAGGTCACTCATTTAGCTTTAGTGGCCTGAATGTATTATCACCCCCCAGTTGTTGGTCGTCCAACCATAATCCGTAAGATACAGAAGCGAAAGAAGAACAAATGAATTTTTCTCTAGATCAGTGATAATACACCTTGTTTGGTGGTGACCCAACTAGCCATGGCGCCTGCCCCATTTTTTCCATTTCCCGGTTGTGAGGCTTGAGGTTACGTTCGCCTTTTTAGATCATCTTGCTACCATTCACTTTGAATGCCACATTGTCAAACCCGTCAAATCACTTATTGATCTTCCCAAAAAATATTATGGGTATAAAAAGCTAAGAGAAACGAATTCCTCCACCACTAAATGTAATACCTTGAAAAGATCATCTTATGTGATCCGTTAGGCATACTCTATCAGACACTCGTCCATACAAGGTGTCCTGGATCTGAACAAACCAAAGGCACTATCCTGTAAAGAACAACCCTTGCATTTTACTCCATCTTCAATTATCTTCAGAATAATCTAATTCGCAACGCCTATGCCTATATGGAGTTGGTTTCGGAAAATAAATCCAAACGGTCTCTCTGTATTGACAACGATGGTCAAATCTTTGATAATCGGTTATTTAACTATCAAAGAAAAACAAATATCCATCCAAATTTCCAACTGTATATGTTATTGACTAAGCATTAAATAATCATTGACCTTTTCTAATATTTCATTAATTAAATCACTTCCTAAATCCCTTTTGATATTCTATATATTTTGATATATTGATTTCTAGTTATCAAAATTTCTTAAAAATATTCTAACTCCTTAAAATTTCATAAAATTTCTCCCGTGCATCCTTTGTATGACTCAACTGGTACGACAACAACTCACCTCTCTAGAGCCTTTCCATTCAAAAAGAATATCAAAAAGCCAAGCGGCTTGCCCAATAGACTCATAAAATCTCATATGGAATTTAAACATATACCTTCTTATCGAGCACTAAACATATAATCTTCATTCTCTTTATTCAATACCTGTCTAACACATATCCAACCATTCACAATTTATTCCAGATCAATTCAACACTTTTTTCTTTCGATTTGCTAATAAATTTTCTAATTAGCTTTTTTGCTTAATCTGCTTTTAATTTGAACATATCACGTTCAAATATATTTGTATTCATTTATACACAAATCAAACTCAAACTCCTTACCCACTTCCAAATTCTAATCCACGTTTCGTATTTGAATTCCTAATTTCAATTAACAAATTCAAATCACTTAAACAATGTTAAGTTCGGCCCAAATCTCTGTTAACTAATTTCTTTTGAAATTAGTTAACTTTATTTGGTAATAAAAAAATAAAATTTGATTTTTGATTTTGAAAATCAATCCATTTACTCCACTTGAGTTCATATCTATTTTATAACTCAAAACTGAATATTTCTAATGGAAATTTGGATTTATATTCACTTAAAATCCTTTTAATCTATTTAATAAACTTTTATGGTTTATAAAACATTTTACAGTGATTTTTAAAATTTTGATTTTGATATAACTCAAAATATATAAGACGAAATCTAGATTTTTATCTTTTATTAGAAAACTATCATTTAATAAGTCCGAGCGTTTCTTGTTTCATCGAATTTCGACTTATATTGTGTTTTATAAACTCAATCGAAGTTTAAAACGCCAAATTACGAACTACCACGCTGCGGCTAGTTCGTTTTAGTTAAATTTAATTATATACATTTAAAACTTTGTTTATAAATAAATTCCAACTCTATTCCCTAATATTCAAATATAAATTAAACAGTTTCCCAAATCTAACTTAAATATCTCGATTTCCAAAATCGTTGATTACTTTATTCAAAATTCATAACTTGATTATAAATTATTCATAGCTCAACTTCTATATTAAATTCCAATTTCCTTGGACATACATTATTTTATAAAAATTCGGTATAATCTAATTCCAATTATAACTTTCTTTTATAGGAATAATCGATTAATTCAACATCCTTCACCATTACAGACTAATATCACACCTTGATAATAGTGAAGTCGTTCAAGTTGTGGTATTTTATTTACCTCTCAGACCTTGACCGACAACATTCTAATCTTGAGATTGATAAAAGCTAGTAATCCAAAACCCGATATCATATAAATCTCCTCTCCTATATCATTTGAAATCTGGTTTTTAATTGCCATCTCTTATATTCAGAAAAATCTATTTCCAAATTATCTGATGAAAATTTTCTTCGTTTCATTTATAAATGTTGGTTATAAGTTAACTTCCTTATTTCTTATTGTAAAATGAACTTCCAATTTAATAATCTACTTGAAACTCGATCCCCTGTTATGGAATATTTTATTTTTCCTTCTAAATCTCAAATTCTCCTTTCACTTTACATTCGGTAATATTTTGTTACAATAAACTTCATTTATAAGCATAGAACCAATTTCCATATTTTTAAATACTGGAAATATTAACTTCATAAAAATGTTTAATTATAAATTTAAGTTTCTACTATATAAATTCAAATATCTTTCCTGAGAATAATTTATTTATTTATAAATTCGACATAGTCAAATTCCAATCATAAATCTGAATTGATTTATTTCAATTTGCATTTCGAACATCGGAATAAATTTCATCGTTTCCTATTCCTGAAATGATTTCCCTTTTAAATTCACATTTAAATTTAAATTTCCAACTTATCTAATGATAATTATTTTACTGCATTTGCAAACATTATTTATAAATTCACGACTTGTATTTATTATATAAAAAACAAGATAATATCTCCTAGCCCCTTAAAAATTCAAATTCCATTTTAAAAAAAAAAAATCCCTTTTTAAAACCTAAAATTATTTTTCCTTTCGTTCGAATATATTTCTACGGTATTTAAAATACCAATATTCAGGGACAGTGATATTCAAACATTCAAATCACACAATCATCAATCGCAGGTTATCTAACACATCATATATAATAATATATATGGATACATACAACAATAAATTTTGAGGAATCTAGCTGGATCCCTCCAACCTGTTTTCCCTGCATGCACAGATGTTAGTCAACATAAATTATACCAATCCTGCTCCAAGGCAGGATATCGCGGTATGAAGGTCATCCACTATATATATTGTGGGGCGCATTGGGTCATCTACTAACGGTACTGCGGGAAATATCCAATATATATAATAACAACAACCACCAAGCTAAAATGTAACTAATATATATCATATAAAATAGCCACAATTCATCAACAATTATTCAATGCATCCAATCAATCAACAAACAACATATAAAAAATATTTTAAATTAAAATTCGTTAATAACAAAATTATAAATGAATTCTGGAGAGTGGGTCTAGTCACTTGAATTTATTTGTCGAATATCCCGTTAATTCCTGTATTGTTGCATTTACGAATCGTCTCGAATGAAATTTATTTGTACCTACAATTATTCATTTTAATTTTAACGATTTATTAATTAAATTAACTACCAACAATAAATTAATTAATTTAAAAAAATATACCTCGCTGCTCTTGATCCTAGATTCGACCTCACACTTCTGCAAATATTGTTCCAATCACTATGGCTTAACTGGCATTGGCATCAGATCAATATTCGGCCACTAGCCCATCATTATTTGACCGAACACTTCCTTCTCTCATCATTCAAGCAAACACCTACTATGCTACAACCTCATCACTAACTTCACCAATCAACCCATCATCAAAATTATAAACTCGCACTTGTTACTAGAAGCTAAACCTCGGCACTTTGATAACAATTGCGGCCTACTATATTTCCTAACCATAACATCACCAAGTTGCAACCATAAGGGATAAAAGCACCCTTCCCAATTACAGTCCCTGTTCGACTTACCCGATTTCCACCCGTGACCTGAGATCACCATCGTCAAAAAATAATTGAACTCCTCCCAGTGTTTAATCTGCCAACCACCAAACACCCTCAGAAAATCGAACTAGTTCGAACTTTCCCAAAATCGCACCATCCAAATCTCCAACTACCGAACTCCTCACTCATCAACTACCAAACCCCAATATCGCATCCCCTTTCTCAAAGTTTTACCCTCATCTCCACTGTCAACTCGAACAAGTTCATCATGTCGTTGTTCCAAACCCAATTTGCCCTAAATCGCGCACCCAATTTCATCGCAACCCCCTTTTAATCATGCGCGAGCTTCCCCCTAAATCAGAAAACAACGTCCAACTTCGTGGCCACCAGCGCTCGCTTGGTGGGATGATTTTTCAAATGATAAGAAAGAAAAGGAATGAAATGAATCGGCTTTGATTTCCATTTAGAAGAAATATGAAAGAGGGATAGAAATAGAATAGAGGGGGATGTGCTCACAGTTTTATGTTCGAATCCAAATTGAATCAAGAAGAGGCCATTTTATTTCTAAGAGCTTTTGATTTTACTAGTGAGGAACGAATGAAATTAAAATAGGAATGGGTGGGTGTTGTTATATAGATGAAGAGCAAATAATTTTTACAGCTCGAGGAAAGAATATAGGTCTACATGATAATGTTATAGGGTGGCGTTATATGGAGTAGTTCGGCTGATTTAATTTTTGGTTGGATTTTGAAGTGATTTTATATTTATTCATTTAATTTTATAATAATATATTTCGTAGTCCTAAACTCCAATCGAAACACAACAACTGATGTTTCTATGTTTAATCACTATTCTAAACACACTAAAATAAGTTTCAAAGTCTAACTCGATCGCATGGAGTAGATATCAATTTAAATCGACGATTTGAATTAAATTCAATTTTAATTATTTCTAAATGTTTTCTAACCGTACAGTCAAACGATAAATCCAAACATTACAAAATTCGAAATCCAATAATAATACTCTATTACGGATCTGATAAAATTGGTTTCAATGAATTCTGAGATCGTTTGAAATTTGACTATTTCATTTATCAATTAAAATTGATAAAAAATATTTTAAATTCAAACCAATCAAATCATCGAAAATAAATTATTATTATTATTATCGTTCTAATTCAATGTAGAATTCATATTAATCGATAGAATCGTTTCGATTCAATTTTAAATTCTGAATTCAATTATTATCGTTTCGCATTACGATAATTCAATATATTTGAAATTAAATCGTACATCGATTATTTAACTGATAAATTCCATATTAAACTTCATTTATATTTCTAACTCAACATTTAGAACTAATTTAAATGTTCAAAATAAATCAACTAGAAACCCGGGAAGTTACATTGATGTTACATCGTCTTGGCGTAGCGGTGCAAATATAGAAAGCTTATCGCTTACCGTTGGGGAGATCACTCCTTCAAGCGGACCGATATCTGGTCTATTGAGAGAACACTTAGAAAACACACCCACAAACACTGCATAACATAGCATTTGTTTGTGTGTAATGCATTCGAGTCTAACCTCAAATATGTTCCATGTAGGAGAAATGGTCTGAGAAGGCGATAGGAACTAAGGTCAAGGATCCGGGAGTCACTGGCCCAAGAGGAGCGGGCTCATAAGGAGTTTTAGAAGAGATACCGACTTGTTTACGAAGCCCATACTTTCATGAACGTGGCCGCGAGAGTCATCACAGAGACCGATCTCGATGTTCAGAATCCCCTTGACCCATCACTTGGTCGCCAGGAACAAATTCGAGGTTAGACACAGCGAGCACTAGGCAGCCATCATCGATAATCCCTCTCTATATTCCACCCTCAGCGATTGTGACCACCTACACGGGTAAGAAGCTGGTGCCTAAGGATAAAATATTTGGGAAGACAGGAGTGTCGAAGAAGGGGCGCATCTGCCCGACCTTTTAGAAATTCCATAGCTTACCCCTGAACGGAGGAAGGAGATATTGAGGGAGGAGTTCCCCTGGTTCTTCTCCGAGGAGCTAAAGTAGTTTTCAAACATCCATATAATCCCCTAAACTATGGACAAAGGTATGGTGGATATAGCATATCACATCTTCCTCTAGTACCAAGAAATGAATAGTATGTGAGGCACCTCTCAGAGCAAATTTTAAAAAATAACATTGAGATCCAAGGCTTGGAGTTGGCCCTCAAAGTTGAGCAGGATAGTGTAAAAAGCTGGGAAAATGAGTTGGGTAAGACAAGTCTTCGAATTGTAACTGTTTCCACGTATACGAGTAAGACACGTAAATGCTAACTCTCTATTGCTGAAACAGTATAATTAAAATGAAACTATCAAAAGGTCGAAGAGGAGGCGAATACGGATCGAGAATTATACAAAGACATAGTTGTTGAGGGTCTCGTCAAAGAACACGACTCTTAAACACGATAATGAAGCGATGTCAAGGAGAAACCTTAAGCTGGAAAAGGAGAAAAAAGAGTTGTAGTAGCTCTGCTTGGATTTTGAAGCTTCTGCCGAGGAGAACAATAAAATGAAGGAAGAAAACGAGCAAGCACAGCGTCTCATGAAGGAGAATGAGGAGCTTAAAAAGATTCTAGAGTAGAGAAACACCGAAGTTGCTCACGATGTGAAAGAGAAAGTCAATGCGGAGAGTGCGAGCAAAGATGTACTCGCTCAATGAAGGGTATCAAAGCTAAGCATTAGGCATATCTGCGGTGGAAGAGTATGTAAAAAATGTTAGTTTGGAAAAATTTAAGTACTTAAATATAAAGCGAGCACCTTATAGAACCTAAGGACACGGTGTCCACAAGTTCCTTGGATGTAAAGAATGTGAATGATCATAAATCAAAAGAACTTAAGTGAGATAATCATGGAAGTTAACATCATAAAGAGTAGAGTGAAAATGTATCGCGATAGGCTCTAGTTTTCTTTCTAAAAATGTTCAAAACTAAGCCCCCCAAGATAGTTTCAACTCAAACTAGGAAACAATTCTGAATTCCTACTTATAAAAGGGATGAGATTCTAAGTTTATTTAGGTAAAGATTTCAAAAAGATAACCCAATTGGTCAAATAAAGGATCATGATATATAAGATAGGATGTGATAGGTCCTAAGACTCGATTTAAATCCTAAACACAATTTCTTAAGAGAGACTTAAGATAATGATCCTCTCCATAATATCTTAATTGTTTCGGACTTGGCTCTGATACTAAGTGTAACGCCCCTCCTCTATACTCATGTCAGCCAAGGTCATTGCAAGCAATGATGTCAGCTAACCTGAAGAGTAAGTTTGTTGAAGAGCGACCATACGTATAATAGCTTTAAATAAGTGTTAAACATGTCAGATAATGTGGTCTTACTTTTTAAATCTCATGAGGAAATCCAACATATTTAGTTCAAGTTTAAATACACTGTATAGTGGCTGTATATAATTCAGAATCAATATAAAATATATAGCAATATAATCAGAGTCGGACACAAATACTCACATCACTAAGTGGGAAATATATATGAATAAAGTACATAAAGCAAATACAAAGATAGTACTCAAAGTCGGTCCACTATACATAAAAATAATAGAAACATGCACAACAGAAAAGAATATGTGCACATATGAGTTTCTATCTCAAATAGATGAATGGTAAACTACTAAACAGATTTAGTTAGCCAAAAGTAGAAGCTAGTCCATGCTATAGCCAAGGAGATGCATGTGTAATACCTAGGTCTAATCCGAGTATTATTTATAAAAAAAATAAACAATAAATGGATCAGTCTAGCTATACTCATCATAATAAATTATGATGGAATAAGTGATGTAAACCAAAAATGATATGTAAGCAACAACAGATATGTTCACAGACAGAATGTAAAGGCTCGAAATGTCCATATAACATGTCGTAAAATCTCAGTGCTAGATAAGGATATCACAACCTAAATCATAAAGCTACTCGTAAGATATGATATCGCGTGTCTCGCTGATAAGATATGATCAGAAGATCATCGTATAATCAAATAAACCAAAGTTCCCCGGGATGATCCGAAGATCATTGATATAAAGGAATGAACCGAAGTTCCTAGAGATGATATAGAGATCATCTATATGATCAAATGAACCAAAGTTCATTGAGATGATCTAAAGATCATCGATATAATCAAATGAACCGAAGTTCCTCGGGATGATCCAAAGATCATCGATAAAATCAAACGAACTGAAGTTCCTCGAAAGGATTCTAAGATCATCGATATAAAAGAATGAACCGAAGTTCCTCAAGATCATTCAAAGATCATCAATATAATCAAATGAACTGAAGTTCCTTGAAATGTGATTATCTAAAGATCATCGATGATCGAATTTGATCATGTATAGTGTAAACTGCGCCAAGCTAGTAAATATAAGAGTCGTACTACATGTCCCATAATTACTTTCTCTACTCGAATATTTGTGAATGAGTTGTATATTCCACTAGAAATTCAAAATGATCATTGCTACAGTTTTCAATCGAACGAGACAAAGAATTAACTGTCGAAGAAAATGCAAGAGTTCATAGTCCTTATTTTTACAATGACGTTTAATTGGATTTCTCATATAAACGAGGAAAAGGTTTGCATAAATATATGCAGGTAGATTTATAAAATAACTTTGTAAAATGAAGTAGGATTAAAAACCATTTTAATAAGAGTATTGGTATAAATTAATAATATAAAAATCTGTTTATACAGTTCAAAGTGATAAATCTCGTGTAATAGCGATCGAAATAATGATAAAACTAAGAATTCATGTTTTAATAACGTAAATTAATTCTCATGACTATCGATTATAAATTCGTTCACCACAAATAATTCGAAAGTCCATGAAATCGAACTACAGAAATCTATGAATCAAAGAAATTGAAAAGTCTTATAAAAAGGTCAAACCGGCCGAAATTTGGCGGGGAAAGAGGCTGGATCAAGGATATGTCGACAGAATCATGTACATGCACAAAAAGGCCAATACTTGATCAGTTGACTCAACCCTGTACATGCACAAAAAGTCCTGATCCCTGAAATCAGTCGACTGGAGCGTCAGTTAACTGATCTCAGAGGTCAATTGACTGACTTACTACTTTATCGAATCCTTATTCCTGGATCAGTCGACTGACCTACTGCTAAAAGCAGCATAAGGCTTAGCCATAAGGTCTAGTCGAATTCCATAGGTTTCATACGATCGATGGAGGACATAACTTCATCAACATAAAAATGAAGCCTCGATGTTTTGTTGAAACACGTCATATCATACTAATCAAACATACTTAAAGATTTATATTAGAATTCTTATATACCCGAATTCAGAAATTAAGAATTGGAATGTTTACACCAATCACTCCAAATACCACAACGCACACAACATACACATGCCATAGGCACACTAGACAAGCATATAGCTTGAGGCATGGATGTGAGTTCTCAAAGAACTCACCTGTAGCTTTAGGGTGGATAAATGAAGGATCTTTGAGATTGAAAATGAATGAGAGGCTCTTAGACAAAGCAAAAACACTTTATCTTCAACCAAAACTCAAGAATCATTGACCTATGATCATAAGAACATGTTTCCTAAGAATTAGGTCATAGGAATTATGATGAATTGGAGTTAAATTGAGATGGAGAAGATGAAGAGGAGGCTTACATAAGCTACTCTTTGATTATCCACTTGATTTCAACATGAATCATTTTTCTAAAATCATGCTAGGGGCTAAGGAATTTAATTTTCCCTTTCAATTCCCCCATTTTCTATTTTTGGTTAACTATTTGAATGAAATGAGAAGGAAGAGGGAAGTGGGGTTTAAGAGAGTGGCTAGGTTGGCTAACCCAAACCCAACCAAAGTCCATATTTTCACAAAATCTAAACATATCGATGTTTACAACTTTTATTGTCACAAATGGCATTTTGAACTCAATGGAAGCGATCTTGAGTCCAAATTCGTCTATATGCAAAAAGTGATTTTTTGGACCTATACTCGATTAATGACGTTATATTTAAATAAAATATTTAAATACGTTATCGTGAAATATGCAGGTTGTTACAGGCACCATCAATGATCGTTAACCTGAAGGTCCCATCTTCAAGCCTTCGTTGGATGACATATGGACCTTCCCTGTGAGGACTGAAACCAGTCCATGTCAGAAAGATCCGCTTGAGGATGAGGCCACTAATGTCACAGTGCTTTGGCCACTCTTTGGAGTTGAAGTACCAAGTAACCCATTGCCGCTGAGTGGCGGCTCTGAGTTCAGCTTCTTTACTTTTCTGTTCAAGTCAAGTGACTCTAAGAGGAGGTATCGACTGGTCTTTGGATCGTAGTAGGTGACTCGATTGGATTTGAGCTTAATCTCAATAGGAATGATAGATTCAGATCCATAGGCGACACCCTAAGGAGTATGGCTAGTCACTGACTTATGCGTGGTCCAGTAAGCCCAAAGGGCTAGAGAGAGCTTATCTACCCATAAGCCTTCGGCCTTTTCCAGATGATGGATTTAATCACTTTGTTGGCAACCTTGACTTGCCTATTGGCTTGAGGTGAGCTACTGCCGAAAAATTCTTTTTAATATTATGTCACTACCAGAGGGTCTTGAACTAAGAGCTCTCGATTTGGGTCCCAGTGTCTAAAATTATAGTTTGGAGGACCCCAAAAAGAGTGACGATGTTGCGAACGAAGAAGTTGATCACCTTCTTAGTAGTGATTGTAGTAAGTGGCTTGGCTTCTGCCCATTTGGTGAAGTAATCAACTTCGATGATAACGTAGCGTGTGCCGCCTCTGACCATCGGAAGGGTTCCTATAATGTCAATCCCCACATGGCAAACGACAAAGGATTGACCATCTACGTTAACTCGGTAGGAGGGACTCTTGGAATCTTAGAAAACGTCTGGCACTTGTCAGACTTGCGGGAGTAGTTTGCAGCATCTTGATCAACTATTGGCTAGAAGTAACCATATCTAAGAATCTTCCTTGCCAAATTTTGCTCCCATAGTGTGGTCTCCGCACTCGCCTTTGTGGACATCCAGTAATATATGGTCGGTGTTGTTGTGGGCTAGACATCGGAGTAATGGAAAGAAGAATCCCCTTTGGTAGAGCACTCCATCCTGAATGATGTAGCAAGACGATTTCCAAATGAGGGCATATCTTTCCTTGGAGCGGTCGAGGAGGATTACTTGAAGCAAGTAGTTCTTAATCAGTGTCAACTAAGACTCGGGTTCGGGCTCGATCTTCATTGTTGCTATCGAATCAGTCTACATCTGATTGTTGCCCGAAGAATCAAGCACTTTGATTAGGACAAGCCCCAAGAGTTGCGCATCCCAAGAGCTTGCCAACTTGGCTAGTGAATCATCTTTCTAATTTTTTCTGGAGGGACGTGTGTAATGATGTAGTGGTCGAAGTTGGTGAATAGTTAGCGGAACCGACTAAGGTAGGGAGCAAGTCATACCCCTTGACTTGATATTCACCCTGCACCTGGCGTACGATGAGCTGTGAGTCAGAATAAATCTGGATATCCTTGATGTTGTGTTCAATTGCAATTCTAAGTCCAGCAATCATGGCTTTGTATTTTGCATCATTGTTGGAGGGAGGGAAGTCAAGCTTCAAATCGTAACAGATCGTGCGTTCCTCAGGAGTAATGAATACAACTCCGACGCCCGAGCACTGACTGTTAGATAATCCATCGATTGATAGTTTCCACTGAATGTCTGGAGCCCAACTGTCTACCGAAGGAGGTTCTTCGAAAATAGTGGAATCTGTTATGAAGTCTGCAAGGGCTTGTCCGAAGATGTCCCAACGAGGGATAAAAGTAATCTCGCAATGGCTCAGTTCTATGTTCCACTTAAAAAGTCACCCAGAAGCCTTAGCTCATTGTGGGACCTGTCATAGTAGCTGGTCACTGCAGACTTTGATTGGATAGGACTAAAAATATGGTCGTAGCTTCGGGAAAGAGATCAACGGGCAGTAAGCATGCTTTCCAAGTTTCGAATAATTCTTTTCTACCCCTGTTAACCTTTTGCCGGTGTAGTAAACAAGATGTTGGACACGATCTTCTTTGCGCAAAAGCGCCAAGCTAATTTCCTGCATAGAAACAGCCAAATAGAGGTATAAGTCTTCGTGATCCACGGATTTTAACAAGATAGGTGGTCGCTATAAGTGATTCAAGAGCTCCTGGAAAGCAGTGATACAATCCGATGTCCATGTGAAGTTGCGCTAACCCTTTCTAAGCAAGTCTTAAAAGGGAATGCATTTGTCAGTAGCTTCAGAGACGAATCGACTTAGGGTGCCCACTTTCCTTTTTAAGCTTTGAACGTCCTTGATTCATTGAGGGACTTTAATAGCTCGGATTTTTTCTGCATTGGCTTCGATGCCTTGTGAATTGACAATGAAACCCAGGAATTTTCCCAATTCAACATCAAAAGAGCATTTCAAGGGATTGAGTTTCATGGCATTTTTATAAAGGGCACCGAACATTTTGGTGAGTTCGTTGACGTGGTCTATATCCTCATTTTCACGAGCATATCCTCCATGTAAACCACCATGAATCTCCCAATCAGGTCCTTGAACATGCAGTTGACCAGCCGTTGATAGGTGGCTCTGGCATTCGAAAGGCATGACAATATAAAAGTAAAGCCTAAGGTTGGTTATGAAAGAAGTGTGCTCCTAATCTGGAAGGTACATTGGAATTTGATTGTAGCTTAAGTACGCATTCATAAAAGGGAAGAAGCTGGTAGCTGACGGTTGCGTCAACTAGCTGATCGATCTTTGGAAGTGGGAAGTTGTACTTTGGGCAGGTTTTATTCAAGTCAGAGTAGTCGACACATGTTCGCCACTTGCCATTTGCTTTCTTGGCAAAGATTGGTTTAAAGATCCATTCGGGGTAGATGGCATCGTGGATAAAGTCGTTATCAAGTAGCCTATCCACTACATCTTTAAGTTCAGTTGATCTTTCAATTCCAAGATTTGATGCTTTTGTTTGACTGAAGATGCTTGGGTTGATACTGAGCATGTGACAAGCAATTCTTTGGTCGACGCCAAATATATCTGAGTAGGTCCAAGTGAACATGCCTAGGTTGGCCATTAAAAAGTCCACGAGCACTTCCTTTATTGCAGGGTTAAGTTGTGACCCGATCTTTAAGTCCTTTTCGGATTAGTGGGGTTGATTGGAATATCGATTGTAGGTTCCATCGGGTAGCCCTCTTGATGCAACGCAGGAATGTAACTGTTTGGAAAACTATCATTCCGAGACTCACAACTGCATTATGGGTATAGGAACAACATGCGCCTCGACTTCTGTCAAGAACGGGGATATTTCTTCTAACCGATAGGGGTCTCTACTTCTTCTAACCGACAGGAGTCTCGGCTACTTCTAACCGCCAGGGGTCTCGGCTTCTTCCTACTATCAATTTATAATAGAACCTTTCGGCTTTAGTTTCTTCCAGTTAAAGGGCTTCCATCTTCCGCAAGTATTGTCTCTACTTCATTTCCATTAATAAAGTCTTTCGGTTTCAATAAAGCTTCCGGATAGATATTGCTTTCGGCTTATTAGTCAAGCTTTCGGGTACCGATCAACACCAAGATTAAAATGCTTCTGAAAGGACGTCTCAGTATCTGGGGTTCCGATCATTATGTCATTTTATGCTTCTGGAAGAGTGTTTTTGAAACACCCCACATTCGTTAATGTCACTCACTAAGGGAATGCATTAAATTTCGTGAAGCGCTATAGGTAAACAAACACTGAATAATTACACGACAGAGATAAATAAAGCAGCAGCTGAAAATTAAAACTTTTATTTCAAACAAAAGTCATAACTTCGTGGTCCACAATTTCATAAGTCACAAAAACCATTACAATAAAAATACTTTTGTCTTGCACCATCAGAGTACATAAGTAAATAAAAACATCATTTCCCCAATAAAAAGAGTTAAGCCATAGTAGAGTCAAGAACTTGAGCCATACTTCAGAAGTAGCTCCTAGCAAGACGATATCTGATTCCTGATTAAGTCGGATTATTTCCTCCCTGAGAACCAGGAGGGAATGGAAGAAAGAAGGAGAAACAACAGGGTTAGACATAAAGTCTGGTGAGTCTAGTTACTTTTAGCTAGTAGATAATTAAAAGTAACATGATAGGCATATAAAGTGGATAAAAGAGAAAACACTACATAAATGGCAGGTGTGACAAGGTAAGCAAGTTAAGGTATATGTGCCTTACTAATGATAACTCTGCGTTATTACTAGTATAACTGAAATGAAATGATTCCTTCCACTATAAGCTGGTAGGCTTAGGTCATACGTCCAAGTATACCCTAACCACTACCCTAATCGATCGGCTCCCTATCTTGTAGATATCCTGTGTCGGTCCCACAGTAGGAGGTATCACTTCCTAAAGTGGCAACCCATGGTGTGCATAACTATATCTACTGGCGTCATAGTCGTCTTAGCCCCCTCTGCCCGGCCCATGCACGCACCTCCCCGATCGGTTTACGCCACCCACACCATCCACCTCGTTTGGATCTCTTATAATTAATCAGTAAGCGTGCCCCTTATGCGCCTAGTACAGAGGTCTTTACTTGATACCACTTCGGGTTACTAACTGGAATGGGTCCCTCTCTATATCATACAAGCTCTCCCCCTTGTCTTGTATCCCTACTAGGTTTTTCTACTGACTATGTATACCCTTGGGTGTCTTTAACTACATAGCCCTATACTAGTTATGCTTACCCTAAAGGGTGTCTTTAATTACATAACTTTCTTACATCATCTACCGGTTATGTATACCACTTAGGTGTCTTTAATTACATAACCATGTTACATTATCTACTAGTTATGTATACCACTAGGTGTCTTTAATTACATAACCTTATTGGGTTAAGTATGCGGGCCTATATATATATTTACATATATATTACCCATTCCCTCTAACTTACTTAACCCCCCACTACCCATCCAATTTTACAAACCCTAACTTAAGTCCATAGTCATATTAAATTAGGTTAAGTAGTCCATTTATTTACCATGTCCAACTATGGTTATAATGGGCTTGACCTCCCACATTAGGCCTACAACGTGTGGATGCTAGATATGCTGGTCGGGTCCGGGCAGTCTTATTCCACAATTGGGCCTAACCTCGTGTCTTAGCCCGATTCGTATTTGCGTACTTAGACCTCCCACATTAGGTTCAACATTAGTGGTTGTTGGATATGCCGGTCGGGTCCGGGCAGACTTCCGCCACTAATGTAACCTAACCTCGTGTCATAAGTAAAATGTATGCTTCCTAATTGAAAATTTCTAAACATTCCAAATTAATTCAAGTTTACCTATGTCATTATAGGTAACTATTTCTATGTTTTCCCCATTTGATTTACATGTCCCATTTCCTATTAAACATTACATAAATCGTGCCAATTTTAATTCCCTTTTTCCCCGTTTTCTCTCTAATGTATTTTTGGCAGCATCTAGGCTATAAAGTAGCCTAGCTATAATAATTAAAAGGGAATATGACGAAGGTGATAGTTTCAACATGTCGTGACATAAACATGATCATAAACTGGTATAGTAACAAAGTGAATATACATGTGAATAACATCCTAACTAAGTGGGCATAATTAATAACTTATGGCAATTACTATGATGTTTAAGCAAGCATAATGAGATCTAGATCTAACATTAGGTGTTCAATTACCTAAATATAGCATAGTCATAACAACATGTTTAGATCAAAAGGTAGATTCACATGTCAAGTTTACAACATATATCAATGTATCACAATATGACAAGTGAAAGGTGATAAGCATAAAAGTCTAGATCCAAGTGATGTCACAATTATCTAAATTAATATGTACTTCCATCATAACATGATTACAAGTCAAGATCCATATAACCATCATAATCGAATCACTACAATTATATTAGATCTAGGAAATAAGATCTTGTCATGACATAGGATAAAGTTTCATATCAACACAGAATCATACTTTACAACATATCCAATTCATTGTCTATCAAAGCATACTTTTATTTATCTAAACCTAAAAGTAATCTAGAAACTCATAGCATTAGGTTTAGAGATTTGAGAGAGAATATATTTGAATTCTGAATTCTGAATTTGATTAGCTAAACCGTTGTTGTAGAGTTTGATCTTCTAATTTGACTTGATGGAGAAGAAAGGCTTGTTTTAATTTAGATTAGAGTAGCATGGAGGCACCATGGATGATAACAATGAGATTAGGGTTAGGTTTCGGTGTTTATTTGTAGATGTATTAGGTGAATTAGGACTTTAGATTAGATTAGGAACTATTTGAACCATACAGACCAGAAAAACACGTCATCCAGCCAATCCCTGAAAGACACATCATCATGGAACTCTCTAGAATTCTGCAGATCTGGCTTGGCCTAGGCGCACTTCCCAGGTGCGCCAGTGCATTTTTGTTCTGACACACTTCACAAGCACGCCAGTTGTTCTGACCCATTTTCTGATTGTTTTGCCTAACTTCCATCGTCCATAACTCCTTCATTCTGTATCCGTTTTATGCAAACCTGGACTCTATATCAAGAAGAATTCCAAGGCGAACGCAATGGTGTAACCTGTTTCACTTAATTCTTCTTTTAAGAATTAATTATTCTTCAATTATCCCTTATGTCATGTTTTAAAATTATGGGGAGTTACAGTTTTGGCATCTTTGGTTCCGGACATTGTGGCTTCCAGAATATTGTGTTGTCGATGTTGTTTTTATTTCTTTGTATTCTTGTTTTACTTTTATGTCGGATGTTAGTCCCGGTTTCCTTTCTTTACTGTTGTCGGTTCCGACTTATGTGTGTTTAAAGCCTATAAATAGGCGGGGTGTGTGAGTTGTAAATGAATTTTGAAATTAAATATTAGTGTCCACCATTCTTGGTGACTTGGAGTTTGTTTCTCCTTTACACAATTACAATGTCCTTTGTGGATCAACGACTTGGAAGATTATCTTTCTAGCATCAAGTTTGATCAACGAAGAGTTGGTGATCACGTTTTCGGCTTCTTCGAGATCAATAGAAATTGTGTTAACAATCTATCTCGAGTTCATCGAGATCACAGTTCTTAATACCTTTCCGGCATCAATTCCGATCAACGGAAGTGGGAATTATCTTGTTCTACCACATCGAACCAGCTCAGGTTCATCAGTGTACCGGGAAATCAAGCGTTTCTCTAATTTTCGAATATCAATTTGAAAATTCTATTAATCCGCTGCGTCGGTTTTTGGTATCAAAGCTAAAATGGTTCTTGAAGTCGGGTTTGGTTCTACGATTGAATTTAGAGATCATCTAAAGCAGTTATCCTCATTATGAATTGAAAATGCCGCCAAGACGAGCACATAGACTTCGTAATGATGAAGATTTTAATGGTCAAGAAGATGCAAATCAAATGCAGGAGCGTTTTATTGCCAGGATCGATGATGGTATTGGATTATTGGAAAGAATCATTCTGAACATGAATCGAAATCAACGACAAAAAACTCCACCAGCATCGGAAGATATGTTTGGTGAGGAGGAAGACCATGGTAGTTATAATTCTCAACATCGTAAGGACGGTAAATCGCAACTTCAAACTTAAGTCAGTGAAAGATGATAGGAGTCAGTAATGAGAACAGAAATAACGTAATTCAAGGGTGGTATGCAAGCTGAGGAATTTCTAGATTGGGTTTCTAGCTTTGAAGAAATACTTGACTACAAGGGAGTTCCAAAAGAGCATCAAGTACGATTAGTCGCAATAAGATTAAGAGGAAGAGCTACCGCATGGTGGCAACAAACTAAATTTACTCGATCAAGAATGGGAAAGTCAAAGGTGATTACGTGGGACAAGATGAAGAAATTGATGAGGGCTATGTTCTTACCTTATAACTATCAGTCGTTAATGTATCAACGATTGCAAAATTTGTGACAAGGCACACGTTCTGTTAATGATTACACAGAGGAATTTTTTCAATTTATTGCCAGAAATGACATTTTAGAAACTGAAGAACAATTAACCATAAGATATATTAGAGGACTTCAAGTTCAGGTCCAAGACATGGTGAACATGTTTGATCTGAAATTTGTTGCTGAAGCACACCAGAGAGCACTTGCTGGGGAAAAACAGGGAGGACGAAGTGGTAGTCACTCGACTACTAATCGACAGAACAAAAATGTTAGTAGTAGTATTCCAACTAGTAAACCTACCAATCCAAATCCTACCAAGAAAAAAGAAGGCAGCTGCATGAAGTGTTTCAATTACCAAGAATTTGGTCATAAAAGTTCTGAATGTACAAAGCCAAAGAAAAGAACTATGGTCACAGAGGAAACTGAAGAATGCAATGAAGAGGTTGTGGTAGATTATTCGTCTCCATGATGATTTGATGAAGATCCATAAGAAACGGTTACTGGAGACGAAGGATGTAACCTAATGATTAAAAGAACTTGCTTAACGCCAAAGTCAAGCGACGAGTCTAAATGGTTACGAAGCAACATTTTCTAGTCTACATGTACTATTTTTGGGAAAATTGTGTTGATTTGTGATTGACGCAGGGAGTTGTGACAATATAATTTCAGAAGAGGTTGTACAAAATCTTAGACTCAAGTCAGAAAAACATCCTCGACCTTATCAGCTCGCTCGGTTAAAGAAAGGAGGAGAGGTAAAAGTTTCCAAACGAGCTTTTATTCCCTTTTCAACTAGCATAAAATATAAAGATGAAATTTGGTGTGACGTTGTGAATACGGATGTATGCCATCTCTTGGTGGGGAGACCATGACAATATAATCGGGCTGTGCAACATGATGGACGCATAAACAACTACAGTTTCATATTCGAAAGTACCAAGTCACACTAGTTCCAAAGAGGCAAACTCAAAGCGAAGCAAAGCCTGATCAAAAGATAGAAAATGTTAGTTTTCTTTCATTAGAAGACTTTGTCAATGAAGTGAAACAAGATGGTGAAATATATCTGCTAGTGAGATTCGATTCTAAAGAGACTGATGAAATTCCAGAGATAGTAAAACCGTTGCTATGTGAATTTGATGATGTGTTTCCAAAAGTGCTGCCGGAGGGATTATCGCCGCTCAGAGACATCAAACACCAGAATGATTTGGAAACTGGTGTTGTTTTACCACATAAACCGCATTACCGAATGAGTCCAAGAAAGCATGAAGAGTTGCGACGACAAGTGGAAGAATTGCTAAGTCAAGGCCGTGTTCGAGAAAGCCTAAGTTCTTGTGTTGTTCCAGCATCGTTAGTCCCAAAGAAGGATGGTTCGTGGACAATGTGTACAGACAATCAAGCTCTTAAGAAGATCATAGTGAGATATCGCTTCCCTATTCCACGACTAGATGATTTGCTAGATCAGATTAGTAGGTCAGTTATATTTTCAAAGATTGATCTAAAGAGTGGATATCATCAAATAAGAATTTGACTAGGTGATGAGTGGAATATTGCTTTCAAAACTCGTGAAGGGTTGTATGAATGGCTCGTCATGCCTTTTGGGTTTTCAAATGCACCAAGCACCTTCATGAGAGTGATGAATCAAATTTTCAGACGTATATTGGCAAGTTTGCGGTTTTTTACTTCGATGACATACTTATATACAGTGCTAGTACGGAGGAACATCTACGTGCAGTTTTGATCATTTTACAATTGGAACAATTCTACGCCGTGACAAAGAGATGTACGTTTATGACTTCAAGTGTACTATTTTTGGGATATGTTGTTTCCAAAGAAGGTTTACAGGTTGGCGAAAGTAAAGTAATGGCAATCAGAGATCGGCCACAACCAAAGACAATTACGGAAGTGCATAATTTTCATGGTTTGGCATCTTTTTACAGACGATTCATTTCACACTTCAGTAGCATTATGGCACCGATGATGGATCGCATGAAAGGCAAACAATTTGTTTGGAGAGAAGACACTGAGCATACTTTTGAACAAATCAAACAACTGTTGACGACATTGCCTATTCTAGTGCTTCCAAATTTCCATTTACCTTTCAAACTGCATACTGATGTTTCTAAAGTTGGAATTGGAGGAGCGTTAAGACAAAATGGAAGAGCTATTGTGTAACGAACAGATTTTGACGATCTTGGTTATCCGATATACAACACATATCGAACATCCAAGGATCGAAAATAACCGAATAGTTAATGAAAGAAGTTAGAGGGTGAGAATAGATAAGATAGAACTTATAGAATAGAAAAAGAAGAAGAACATCATCATCAGAGTAAACACGAATCTCACAGCGGAGCGAATAAAATATAAC
The DNA here is from genome assembly GCA_030737875.1 of Allium sativum. Lineage (NCBI taxonomy): Eukaryota > Viridiplantae > Streptophyta > Magnoliopsida > Asparagales > Amaryllidaceae > Allium > Allium sativum. Next base: position 928,565,758 of record CM060922.1, on the reverse strand, counting down.
ATAACTTTTGAAATACAAACAGTATATGTATACAATAACATTGCAGAGTACAACACTTAAAACAACAGCGGAAATAAACAATAGCTACATAATCCTGAAGCCTCCTACTCCAAGCTCTCCAAGTATATCTGTAAAATCCCGACTACTTGACTTCCCGTACAAATTTAGGCACCCAAGAGTTCAGGGAAAACAACAAAATAAACTCCGCGTCAGTCATGGGACTGGTGTGAATAAAACTCCAAACACTTGATTAAGTAAAGGATATCTCATAAGACCACGCCGTGAAAACGGAACGGCTTTTTTCCTTATGAGAATCCAAACAACTTTGTAAACAATATCCTTCTGATATTATAATAACGTCTAAATACAAATAGATATCAATCTAGTAGAAACGCTTTCATCTCACGTTCTACATATATAGTGTACAATCAAAACCGCAAGCACGTATTGGGTAATGGATTTCCAACTATGACAAGGTATGGAACCACCTTCCGATCAGTGTACTCTAGGAACGATACACTAGATTTCAACAAGAACATCTTACAACTCAGCCACACATGGCCGACCACTCATTTCGCTTGAGTGTATCGAATGTATATCACCAACGGTTGGGATCAGCAACCGTTCCCGTATATATATATATATATATATATATATATATATATATATATATATATATATATATATATGGGACAACATTGATAGATTAAAGAAGCAAATGAATATTATCTAGATAGGTGATTATACACCCTACTTCGGAGCAACCGACTTAGCCATGCTGCCTGCCCGATTTCTGTCATTTACCGGATGTGAGGCTAGAAGCTACGCTTATCTTTTTACATATCATATCTTCATTCACTTAGAATGCCACATCGTCATACCCTTTAAATCTCAAATTGATTTATCAAAAAATAACACGGGTATACAGCTAAGAGAAACGAATTCCTCCGCCACCAAACGTGAATACGTTTGAAGAGATCAACTTACGCGATCAATCAGATATACTTTGTCAGACCTTCGTGCATACAAGTTGTCCTAGGACTGGACAAACCGAAGGCACTATTCAGTACATCCATCTTAGGCAACTGTTATCTAAGATTTATACAACAGCCCTTGCACTTTACTCCGTCTTCAATATATTCAGCATACTTGATTCACAACGCTTATGCGAATACGGAGTGGTTCTTCGGATAATAATCCAACCGGTCTCTCCATATTAACAATGTAAAATGGTCAAAACATTGATAGTCTGTGATTTAACTATCAAAGAAAAACTCATGTGCAAACAACGATATTATTTCCAGATGGAAATTATATCGATCAATCATCATTTAACATTTATCTCTTTAGTTCATTAATTTACTTATCTCCTGTGTTAATATATTCTAATTTCTTATTTTCTATTATCAGAAAACTTTTCTGATTCTTATTTGGAAAACATTTCCAAAACTCCTTCACTAGCACCTTACCATTCCTTAGTTAAGAAGGAAGTCAATCAAGTTGGGGTATAATTACCTCTCATACCTTAACTGAACAACGTTTTAACTTCGAGATAGTCAAAGTTCATCTTTTAAATCTTTAACAAACTTCCTTAAGTAACTCTCGGATTCTATTTACGAATCCTCTTCTTATTGAAAACATTGATTATAACGCTAACGTTATAAACCTTACTTCTGAAATATCTAACTTCAATTATAACTTTTATTTTTTTTATGTGAATAAATAAATAAACACCTAATTTATTAATAAATAAATCTTGATATAAACACCGGAAAGTATAAGTACTTTCCCGAATTCAATATAATCGAATCCGACGATTTACTCTCTTCGAGAAATCTCTATTTGATTAACTCTTCTTTGAATAACCTATATTCGAGTGTCTCTCTTCGAATAACTTATATTCGATTAACTCACTCTTTCGAATAAACTATATTTGATCTCTTTCTTTCGAATACGCTATATTCGAAAATCTCCTTTCGATTAAACTATAATCGATAACTCCTTTCGATTAAACTAACATCGATAATTCCTTTCGATTAAACTATAATCGATAACTCCTTTCCTTTAAACTAATCGATAACTACTTTCGATTAAACTAATCGATAACTCCTTTCGATTAAACTATAACCGATAACTTCTTTCCTTTAACCCTAATCGAATAACTAATATTTGATAACTCTATTTAACTATGTTCGAAGAACTAATATTCGATTAACTCTATTTAATTCCGTTTAACTCCATTCGCTTAACTCTAGATCGCAGCGATCACAATGGTTATGCCTGATTCCCTCAGGAAACATCCGACCACCTTAGGCTATCTGCAGCCCTGCGAATTTCGCTAGCAGTCGTGCTAAATGGCATCTCATTTGGATTAACTCTAATTGGAATAACTCTAACTAGTTTTCGGCCATTTTCCAGTTGATTAAATTCAAACTAAAATTACCAAACACATATTAATTTACCACGCTCACATATTAAATCCAAAAATTATGAAATTTGGAATCTGGCAATAATTTGACATTCCAGATCCAATAAAAGTGGTTTCATAAAAAATGGAGGTCATTTGCAAAATGTATTTTTTTAATGGCTATGTATATTTAAAAATATATATAAATTCTATAGCGACTATTTCAAATTTAAAACAGGACATAACTTTCAATTTATATAATGAAATCTCAGTTTTTCACATTCGTTAGAAAGATATTATTAAACATATTTAAATGTTTCTGTTTTTACTGAAATCCGATTTATTTTAAATTATGTATATTCAATTGAAATTTAAAATCGAATTTTCAAACCACTATGCCATTTCGAACTCTATTTATTATTAAAATAAATTTATTGTTTCTAACTTTATTTAAAATGAATTTTTAGTCGTTATTATTTAAAATAAATCATTTTAAATATTCACAATACATTAAAATAGCTAAAATAAAAATTTAAATTGATTCTGATTTTCCGGGTTGTTACGTATATACTGTTGGGTGCTTAATATGTCACTATTATTAACATAGCAGTGCTTGTGATATGTTGAAATATATAAAATATGGACACTGAATTTACTTAAAAATCTAATTCATATGGATCATTGTACCAGAGTGATTATATACACCTAATAGAAAACAAATTGTGGCTATTAATTGGTTTATAAATAGGTAAAATGTTGCTTGACTTTAATAAGCATGCCCTGTAATATATAAGAATATAGGTATACATAATAGGAAATTTTACAATAAGGGCATATTTCCCTCAGCGAATTAATTTTAAGGACAAGCATTCAAACTAATTTTTTTCCAAGTTAAAATTTCCTGATCTTAACTTCCGCTTGTGTTTTTCATCTTTCTTCCTCTCATTCACTTTTATTCACTACTCATTTTCAAACTTCAAACAAAAATAGAAACTAGGGTTTACAAAGCTGATTTTCAATCCACCTTTTTAATTTTGGTCATTCAACTCACTGTAGAAACAAAATCGCCTAATATAGATTGACGATTTGCTAGAGATACCAAAATCGCCTCATGTAGAACTTGTTTATCTTTATTGAAGGAACAAAAGCCTTGCCTCAATTTATAACCAGTGATTGTGGACTAAGTACTCATTTATCTTTAATGTTTGTTGTTCATTTATCATATGCGTTCGTTATATATTGAACATATCATTGTTTACCGATAGTTGTATTTCTAAACGATAGATCTTATAATGCATGTGAGGTATTTGATTTTTTTGTTGATTTAACATAATCTGAAACTTTATTTGTATATCCAATGGTAAATGTTATTTTATTAAGCATTTAAAAAGATAAATGCGTTTATCTTTTGATCTGAATGATTTACTCTTATCAATCTTACTAGAACTATTATACTATCTATTAATTCAGTAAGTACAATTCTGGATAAATTTCTTGGTTCTAACAGTTTTTAAAATGATAGTTATTGAGATATTTATTGTTTAAATTTTGAGTTGATCTAATGCTGCTTTACAGCATCATATCACCTCCCTCATGCTAGCAATTTTTTGATGCCTATGACAATATTTGATATAAGTTAAAGTTTTTTGGTGCATGTCATGATTTACTATAATTTACAGATGTTTAATCATCCATATATTAATATGTAATAGTTTACCTACTAAAAAAGATAAATCCATCTATTTTTTACTATAAAAGTCTTATACTACATTCTAAACCTATGTATATTCTAGTAAAAGCAACCCTATATTCATCAAGGGCCTATTACTTTTTTCATTATGTAAACCCTATGTAATTATTTGTCGTTTAATAATATACATCTTCATCTGTAAAAGTAACCGTTGAAAACCTATATTATGCATGAATGCAACGGTCCATACAACTGCTATTGGGAGAGCTGTGTTGCAACATATTTATGCCACTAGATCTGTATTACGCATGGAATCGTTGTGTAATAGTGTTTACCTGGTGGGTGGCACGGTACAAATATTGGTTGTTTCACGATTATGATTTTATCATATGAACTATTTTGAAAGCAGAATTTTATCACATCAATTTGTCTACAATAACTTGTACTAAAAGTATCAGCTCAGAAAAGAAACCAGATAACATATGATAAGAAGGTCAATGCTAGTTCTATTCAAATCTAATATTTCAGTTTATATTTTTATGTAGAAAAAAACAATTTACCACCATGTTCACCTTTACGGTTAAGGTCAGAATTTTCTTACACAAGATTAATGCAAATGACACAAGTCTCAAATTGGATTTGGCAATTTGTTTCTTGATATGGTTTCAGAATTTGACATTTGATATAATGACACACTGATTAGGATCCAATGGCTCAAATCAATTTCTACTTTACAAATCCAGTGTCTTACTTTAGTTCACACTAGAAAAAGATAAGTGCATCTATCTTTTTATGAATTTTTTATGTTTCTTACTTCTACCGAGTTTTACATGCAGATAAATTGTATTATTATTTCATGTTTTTTATAATTTTATGTGTTTCATTATGTTCTTCATTACAATTACACATGATAATTTTGATATAACATAAAAAATGAGAACATGGAGATCCTCTGGGTTGTACACTGAACAACAAATGCATTATCATTAATGAAGGTGGACATCAATGCATAAATTTCAGACCAATATGCAGTCCATTCTGTGAAGAGCACAACCAAAGATCCATGCTATCACTAACTCCAATGGTAAATTATTTTTTGTCAGTTTTTTTTTTATAATATTCACTTATGAATCCACTAAACTGTTTCATTTGAACATCCCCAAACAATTCACTTCAACTACCAAAAACAAATAAAATTTCACTTCCACCGGCACAAAAAATACTACATTCGACTAATAACTTCCCATCAAAAACACATATTTTAATAATTTTTCTTCACAAAACTGCAACTGTTACACATCATTACACCTGCATCTAGCAATCTTAAAGCAGCTGGACATCTCCTCCTTGCACCATTTTATGTACCAACTCCTTGACCTTCACCTGAAGACTCTGAAAGCTCAAAACAGCCAACCTGGGTCAACTCCACAACTTCATCTCCCTCAATCAATACCAAATAACTCCACATTACTGCAATTCCAAATAACTCCATACATCAACCTGACCTTAACGTAAAACCAGCACCTTTCCCACCTCAATACCATCCCCTGAACCCATCGAAACAGCATCATTCCACATGCCAGTCCACCCATTGCTGAACCAAAAAAGATAGAGCATATAACCTTTTTATAAAAACACATATATAAATATTTTATCACAATTTCAGTTTACTAAATCTAATCACTCTTATGTTACTTGTCATGATCATAGGAAAATGCTGAGCCAAATGATCATTCAAATGATATATCACCTACTGCTGTAGAAGATGACAAATTAGAACGGTCTAACGAAGATAGCAGCGAGTCAAAAGTAATTCTAGGAGAATATACATATTCAAATGATGCTAGTAAATATGAAATTCAACATAGATAGAGGAAGCAGAAAAAAATTTAGTATGTAGGGACATACAGATGTAACTTGGATGTTATTTCCAACATAATGAAAACAATAAAAAAAAAAAAATCCTCTCAGCAGAAGCAATTACATGTTTGGAAAAAAAAACACCTTTTAAAAACTTTTTTAATCTATTCCTTAAAGATTCTATAGCATGGCAAGATTTAAGAAAAAGTGCTGCGAATTTGGATGAAATAATCACCTCTTATGATACCAAAGGAAAAGCTTTCTGATTTGGTAAAAATTGCTGAATATCAAACCAGAAGAAGTAAGTCTAATCTTCGGACTGCCAATGGATGGAGAGGATTTGTTTTCAATACCTGCATAAAATAGAGCAACAAGAATGGAAACTTTCTATGAATTCTTGTCAACCATCTTTGAGGAATAAGACATTATAAGGCAAAAAACAGCGATGAAAAGACTGAGTAGGATGCTAGAAGATAGAGATGGTAGTGTTGATTTAATAAAGCTGTTGTTGCTGCTGTTTGTCATAACCTTCTTGTTTCCAAACAACCAAAGCTATTTGCAGTGGGGATTTCTACCAAAGATTATAAATTTGAGAAAAATAAATTCTATTTCTTTTCCAAGGGCAATTTGTGACCATGTTTGGAAGAATGTTCAAAAATATCTTGCTGCGCCAGGTTACACACCCAGCTTCACTACGATTTTACTAGTACGCTTTCTTACACATATCAAATTTTTGATTACTACAAAAACATAAATCTTAATATCTTTTTATTACAATATTGGTTTTGCGAGAGGACCAAAGTAATAGAAGAAAAGGAGAATCTTGAAAAAAAAAGTTCCCAAGGATGATCAAGTGGGACTTGTCAAATTTGAAAGACATGGACCTTTCAACAGTTGACAACAATAAGGTATACATGTATTTAATGTTATTTAGCGGTTTCATGTTATTCAATAGCCGACAGTACTGTATTTCAAGTTATTCAACACTTTCATGTTATTTAACAGTTTGAATTCATTAATTTAGATGACTAAAGTGGGTTTGTCAATGATGTTATGTATTCAACAAACACACTTACGTAGATTAATGTTCCTATGTTCAAAAGACATAAAAGATAAAAGCAATTATCTTTTAATCTAAATAATTTAATAATAAGTTAAACCTTACTTATATTTGATACTCAACAATTTAATAACAAGTTTGAATTTCATGTCATAATTTTCTTAACTGTGCATTTTTTATCATTTCCAATTTCTAACTTCGTAGTAATTCAATGATATTGCATGTCCAAATAAAATTTCAAATATCTTCCATGCGGATTTTATATAAATTTTCAAATGTGACTAAAGAGAAAAAGGAGTTTCTATCAAAAAATTAAAAGATATAGGGCTGGAAGATGAATGATCAAACAAAAGAAAATTATGTGAGAATGATGAAATTGAAAGGCTAAAAAAATACGTTTTGGACTGCTCTAACACCATAAAAGAGTTAGAGATGAAAGTCAACTATTTGACTATTGAGATAAAATGTGTGGCAGAACAACTGGATGAAGGGAAGAATTTAAGGCCTATGGTTCACCAAAGACACCAACATATTGAAATGAAACTCTAAAAACTGAAAAATTTTGAATAGCATAATGTGGAGAGAAAAAGTGAAACTGAAAAACGTAAGAAACAAGGAAAAATAATTAGTATGGTACACATAAATATTCCTGCTAACTTTCCATGTTTTGATTTGATGCAAACTCAAGATTTAGTTCTAGATACCCAAGACAGATCAAAATCTGAAGATATCAAAGAACATTGTGAACAAAATGCTGCGCAAAATCCAATGTGTGTTGAAGATGTCAGCTCTAAAGAACCAAAAAAAAAGAAGCACCAAAAGAAAATTGAAAAATGCCCACTTTTGAAGCATCTTACTGACAAACAACAATAAACTGTCAAACTTTTTTTTCGAAGTTATTGGAGAAAACAAATAAGTAATGAAACAACTTTTCACCCGTACAAACTATATATCTAGTATTTGTTAAATTAATTTTTAGTTTTTTTAGTTTTGTTTAATTTTATCATTTTAAAAGATAATTCTATTTATCTTTTTTGTTTTTATAATTATAAACTGATTAAACTGATATATCTATTTAACATGATACATTAGTATGACAAAAGCTAGTAAAATTTTATATCAAAAAACACAAGCATAAATTACTTATTACATGCATTAAAAAAACTTAACTTTTGTGTGAAAGATTGTATATTTTCTAATTTAAAAAAACATTGTTTGTTAAAAAAGATAAAGATATTTACCTTTTATGCCTAAATACTTTTATATATGACTATGCGAAGACAACAGTAATATAAAAAGATAATTTTATTTACCTTTTATATTTATCATTATGATTTTATTTGAATGATAAATCTAATTATTGTTATGTTAGTACGATAAATAACTGTAAAATTATTTATCTTTTAAATATAATTTTTCTAGTTAAAATGATTAAAATACCTTTTTATTTATCTTTTTAGTAACAATTACATGGTTGTAAATATTCTATTTAAGAAAACAATGTTTGTTTAAAATATATCTATTTTTCATTAAAAGTAGTAAAATTTAATTTTACATCAAAAAGCACAACCATCAATTACTTATTACATGCATAAAATACTTTGACTTTTTATGTAAAAGATTTTAGATCTTCTAGTTTAAAATACATTGTACGGTTACAATGATAAAATTATTTATCTTTTTTGTTTAATACTACCTTATATATATGACTCTGTGAAGACAACAGTAATATAAAAAGATAATTTTATTTATCTTTTTCTTTTTTGTCATTATGATTTGATTTAAATGTTAAATCTATTTATTGTTATATTAGTATGATAAACGACTAACATAAATTGATGTTCATAGTGCACTAAACCTAACAGTGAATACTATACTGCTGTTTGTAAACGATTAACATAATTGTTAGCGTTGCTTGTAGTTTCTTCTATATATGTACCATTATGGTAGCTTGTGCGCTACATTTATCTTGCTTGTTGAATCACTTTATTCACTTTGATGCATTATCTTACCTTGTACACTAGTTGCAAAAAAAATATGGCCTATGCAATTCTATGCTTATGTGCATGTCTGGATTGCATATGCAAGTGTGTATTTCTTACTTTGTCGAAGTTCACTTCCGTCTTGTTGTTTGACTGCATTGTCTTTCTAAATGTATTCATTTTGTTTTGCGAAACTTGTATATGCTTAGGCTTTCACCTCAACCTAGCTAGTTCGGTTGTGTTTTCCCTTATTTTCTTTTGCTGATTTTGCACAGGTGCACTATGTCGTGTAGCACTACTTCATTCCAACGTAAGCATGTACTTTTCCTTAAATGTGCATCGTGTGGTATTACACTACCAAAAGCATGGTGTTGAGCAAAGTATCGTCTTGCATTTCACTAGCAACTCTTACTATACTCACCACCAAAAAATAAACTACTTAGTTCTACTTCGTATGTCATTAGAAATGTTAGTGCATCTAGTTTTGAAAAAGATAAAAACATTTAGCTTTATCTACATAGGATTGAATTAGATATTTAGTTTTATTTATAGTGAATATTGGGTACACGTCCCTATTATGTTTGCAAATTCAATCGACATCCAGTGATAGTTTAAAATACAAAGCGGATCCCTAGAATTTAAGTTACGTGTTTTCTTTAAAAAAAAACGCACTGCTCAATAAAAAATCCAAAAATCTGCAAATATTCCTAGAAGACCACGGAAAAAATTGCATAAATGTATGCAAGTATTCTCTGTGCAACTATTCCTGAAACAGTTTATACTGAAAATCTGCATGAATTCTTGCATATATGTATCCAAGTATTCTATATACATGCATACATGTATACAAATAATTCATGAAGATTTCACGTTGAAAAATCTGCATGAATACTTGCATGCATGTATGCAAATATTTTGTTTTCTTGCTTACATGTATGCTAGTAAAAATAAAATAAAATTTATGTCTGCGGATTGTTGCATACATGTGTGCAAGTATTCTATTTTATTGCATACGTTTATGCAAATAATTATGAACTGATTCGCATGCCTACGAATTATAGCATGCTTGTATGCAAGAACTGTGTAACACTTACATGCATGTATGCAAAAAAGCCAACGCAGATGCATGACTGAAATAGTTCCACAGATGTATGCAAGAATTTCAAATATTTGCATACTGTTATGCAATTAACTACGGTTTCGTTGTTTTTTTTGTTTTTGACGTGTTTTTCGGTGGTTTTTTCAACTGAATTTTTTTATCTTTTCTTGTTTTACTTAAATATGAATTTACATTATTTTTTATATATTTTTTATGAATTTTCGAAAAACAAGGACTTAATTTGTAATATGTTCGAGACCAAATGTGAGCCTAATTTTTAAACTTAATAGGGGCCAAATGCACCCTTATTTATATTTGAAAATAAGTGATATATGTTACAAAAGTTTGCTATTTTATTTATTATTTAAAAGTATTACACAACTTGTAAACCTGATTTGAAGCTTGCATGATAAAAATAAAAGCAATTATGTTTCCATATAAACATCTTAATTACATATTAAATTATAACCGAACTATTTGTCACCTACCATCATAACAACCGTCCAATTTTCCAACGACGAAGCATTTAGTTGTGATGATGGAAACTTCATCACCATAGCAAAAGTCATAATAGAAGACCTACTATATGAACAGAGTACTTCTGGTCAAGTAAGTACAACAAACTAAACTTTCCTTCAGTATAAATTATATACTTTATCCATATTATTTTTCAAATGTAGATCATTGATTGGTTTTGGTTCTGAAAAGCAAAGCAACTAGAATAAAGCAATAGAATTGTTTATATTAACATAAAAATGACAATAAGTGAACTATATTATTAAATTAACATTTTTTTTAATACAACACAAATTTTCTAAATTTTTTTTACAGAAAAGTGCAACAAATGGAAGCTGGGAAAATATCAAGAAACAACAGTTCAACCCTTTTATCAAATAAACACTTGTAGATCCATTATGTTGCAATATATTATTCCCAATACATTGCAATGAACATTGGAGCGTGCTTGAACTAGTTGTTGGAGAATGCACTTGGAATCACTACGACTCTCTGTACTTGACCACAAGATCAAAAACCCGTAGAAGTGGACATAAAATTTGTGCCGTTAATGTGGTAAGTAAAAATTCACAAAAATTAAAATTGATAAATATGTTTATATTTATTCTAACTTACATTCTTGTTTGCAAAAATCAACAACCTAAACGAAGAGTTAAAAGACGAAGAGCACAAAACATTTCTCAGCAAAAATTCAGTGCTTATAAATGTTGACTGTGCTCAACAAAAGCAATGGGTAATTTTGAACATCGTTAAGAATTTTATACACAAATTCACGATGCATATTAACTACCTACACACATGTTACCAATTAGATAATATTATGTGCTCACATACAATTACTTAGATAAACATGGAACTGATTACAATTCATTATCAAAATAAAGAAAAGATAATCTGTTTTATCATTATATGCAGAGTACTAAAATTCAAAAATACAGGAACGACTATGGAATTTTTGTGATGATGTTCATGGAAAAAAATAGCACAAGGAATGCAGATTACATCAAAAAATAGTCTTGAACAAGTTGATGAATTTGGAGCAAAGATAGCTGCAGAAATACTCACTGATGAAGCACACTACTGGACACTTGACCAATTTTCCAACTCTGCTTCAGCTCCGAAAAATGTTTGAACTCACACAGAGTACCTGAATTTGTAATGGTTGATTTTAACAATTAGATAATGAATTTGGTGATGAATTTGTCATGGCTGATACTAAATTGATGATAGTTTTTAGGCAGTATATATGACTTTACTGATGAACATGATGAATTTACAATGGCTGATGTTGAACTAGTTGTTGGATTTGGTTATCAATATCTAATATCTACTGCTAGTTTGATGATTTTATTCGGATAACTTATCATGAATTTGAAATCCAAAACATGATTCTACTACTCTGTTAAAAAAGATAAATCCTTTTATCTTTTATTGATAATTTATAGTTTTATATTTATTACTATGTTTTCTAATTTCGTTATTTTACTTAGTAAATGGATGCAATATGGGCTACTTTTCATAGACAAGAAGAAGATTTAAGATTTGTCTAAACACGTGCAAACACTTACATTTTTTGCTACAAAGTTCATTTGACTGCACAAAGAAGGCTCCTAGTTTCTACATATGATGAGTTCTGGAGGAGGTATAAAACCACGAATCTTAAGTTACCCCACCATCACGAGGTTATTCAAGTCAGACTGCCTTGCCACTTATATTATGATCAAGAGTTCAACGAAAAGATCAACAAAAGAGAAAATGTCGATGAAGTGATAGATATTTTGATATCTATCTCCTTCAAAGTTTTGAACCACAAATACGAAATCCATGGAAATCAAGATTGGGCTATAAAGCTTGATGCATCTAATGAAGAAAAATTCTCTCGACATGTAATCACTTGTATCCCAAATATTGCCTTCAAAGACAACTCCTACGTTGGAGCATTCATCTCTAAGGTACGCTCATGTATAATAAATTTAAGATTAACTAATCCACAGTTTGAAAAACTGTACATCAAGAAAGATTCAAGCTCATCAGAGAATACGAAGCATCTTTTCATTGATATTGGAGTTATACCTGTAATCTTTGTTTTCATCTTCCTTTCTCATCAAAAGCAGGGAAGAATGTTGTACAACTGCCAAACGGATGCTTTGGATGTAACAATCTGAGTGAGGAACAAGTGTTTAACAAATCACTTTTTTGCAGAATAGATGTTAATTTAGATAAGCTATTAGAGTGCGAAATGGGTCTGAACTATTGCAAAATAATTCATTCTGAAACTAAGGTCAACGATAACAACACATACACCGAGGGAGATAAATCATTACATGTTTATGGTACCAATATACCTAAGTCATGTTGTTCAAGAAAATCTCCCTTTCCGGATTTGGATGATAAAATATCATCTTTTGCCTCTCATGGAAATATTTCGCGTAAAATAAAAAGGTGGTAATGGTTTTCTATACATGGCTACATAATTTATAGCATGTCCAGAAATCGATATTATGTACGAATTGGAAGAGAACATAAAAATAATCATGTTATATACATTTTGATTTCCAAAGGGGTGGCTACTATCAGAAATGCTACGACCCTGATTGTAGAGGCTCTCGATCTCCAGTGCGCCCATTACCATGGGATGCATAGTCAAACTGTTACGACATAGTAAACTTAGAGGGCAAAACTGTCTAGAAGCAACGCATCTATCAAATGAAATATCAATTACAGATGATTCTTCAGCTTCAGTTGCTTCTCTTTCAAAAATTAGAATCAGATTGATTACATGTGAATAAGAAGCTCAATAAGACTCAAGTAATCATAAACATAATTTCTTGACAAAGAAATATACTTCAAAGCATGTGCACAAGGAAAACCCATCACTTTCCATTGATTGCAGCTGCAAATGTAATTTTTAAGATCTACCTTTTGCGATGTTGGAGAATGAACCTCAAAAATATATCTACAAAGTTAAAAATAAGACATGATTACATCATAAAAAGCCAAGCGACATCCTCAAAAATGGCGACACCCACTTTTTCCTCGAACCTCCCGAACCCCCTTTCCAGCCTCATCGGTCATTGTTGCCAACTCTCCCCACAAATTTAACCCCTCCGCCACTAGATCCACCTCCCTTCGTCAATCCACTGCAACCTCCTCCGCCTCCTCAGCCATCACCTCCTAACGCACCTCTTCCCATGGTCAGATAGATGTCACTTTTTGCGACTAAACCACGCAACGTAGGAGAATTTGTGCCTCCACATTTAACTCTCAAGTATGATGGGAAGCGCCTGATTCCAATTGAAGACATAGTTGCTGCTAACGTTGACGAATGGAAGGATTATTCTTCGGGCTCCTTCCTCGACTCTCTTTTGTCGTACACAGCTGTTGTCCCTTATCTCTTTAGGCACTGGAAACCTAAAGGCTCGATTAAGGTAAAGACAAACAATAGCATTTTCTTCTTTCTAGTTGTAGATAAGGAAGATAGAAAACGAATACTGGATGCTGATCCAATCATGATAATAAATAAAGTGTTTATTATTAAAAAAAAAGGGGATGTTAATATGGGATTATTGGGTAAGGGGATCAGAAATGTGCCGGCTTGGGTAAAAATGACCAACTTGCCAATGGTGGCTTGGTGAAAGATCAGCATATGTGGTTAGCTACTCATGCAGGCAAATTTCTCTGTAAGGACTAGGCCACTGAGAGCCTTGATTGGTTAGGGTTTGCGAAGTGTTTAGTTGAAATAACACCTGATAGCGAACTGCCGGAAAAATTTACTGTGTTGCTACCAAATGGTGACAATCACGAAGTTAATATCACATAAGTTTGGAAACATGACATTTGTCGTTCATGTAAAGTTTTCGGCCATTTGACTCTCAAATATACTACTGATAAAAGCTATGAAATTCCAGAAATGAACAATAACAACAGAAAGGTTGATATTGATGTCGATGGGCTAAGAACAGTGGTGAATTCTCATGTAACTGGAGTGTAGTTGGTTTCACAGCAGCTACTAAAGGAAACTTAAAAGTAACCCACCTAAAAGTAGATTCAAAGTGAGAGTTAACCCCACTGTAAATCAAAATAAATGAAGGAGAGTTGAAGGCAATACTACTAAACAACGTACAACTGTTGGCTCTTCCCTTTTAACTGCCAATAAGTTTGGAGTTTTAACAATACAAGCGACGATGGTAAGATAACTGCAAGTAATGATATCGAAGATGGTGAGATAACTTTTTCTACGCAAGATAGTGAATTGGACAAGAATGTTGTCTTCAAAAAGGATGAGAACGTGGAAAGTTTCACTAAAGACTTGAATGAACAAATTGGTGAAACTGCTAGTCGCAATGCAAATGTAAGTAGTGCACATGAAGTGACGTAAACAAAGACGCTATGCAGACTTTAATAAGTGATGTTACTGCATTTTAGTAAACTCTAAAATATGGTGGTTTCGATGTGAATATCCCATTAATGTCATTGAGCATCGTTGTAAACGAATTTGGCTTTAAGCCTTGTTTTTTGCAAGGTTCTACTCCTGTTAATAAGCAGCTAAATGGAAATACTCTGCAAAATTCCATACAAGAACAAACTGCAATTGCAGTGAACGATGATGGGCAGCTTGTTTCTGACTCTGCTCTGATGATTCAGCTAGCAATCTTGATAGTTTTCTACAAAATAACTTCAACTTGTCTGCTGGCTCTAGCAGGAAGCAACTGAAATTAAAAGTGAAAATGAACCCGATTATTGACAAAACATTACTTGAAACCAAAAAGAGTCCGGGTGTTGAGATTGAAAGTGGCGAACTTGAGCCCTTTATTTGTAACGAAAAGAAGAAACTCATGGAGCTTATGTCAAAAAAATATGCTGCACTTCAAAATAGAAAAGCTATGGAAGTCATGGTGAGAAGCAAGTCCTGAACCCTTACACAAACATTCCCTCGCATTCAGCATATAAAGCTAGACCTACTAATGTAACTATTGCAGTTTCATAGCCAAGACTATGTTTGTCTCTAGAAGTAGCATCTATAAATCGCCTATTACTCGCAGCAAAACTAAGGCACAAATGAATAGACCTTTTGATAATGGCTAATAGCATAGTGAGTGTAATTTGTGCTTTACTTTGGCACAATGGAAGTTAAATGTTTTAGTAGTAATGTATCTGGATGTAATGTAGTTATGAATTTGTGGTCTTCCCCTACGTGGAAACATGTATTTTGTAGTTGATATACACTTGGTATATCACCTGTGTGAGTTGTACCTTTCTACTTTTTTTAATAAACAGCGTTACGGATCACTTTAAAAACTGGCCAGCCTTGCAAAAAATAAATAAATATACATACTACATTTCCAAACAAAATTTATTACCATCATATATAATCTCTCTAATATAACTTTGCGTGTGCATTTTACACATGTATAGTTCACCATATATAATCTCTCTAATATCCTAATATCTCTTTAATAAGTAGTTCTTTCCAAGTATGACATTGTTCTTCCTATATGTAGGTTGCTTTGTGAATGTATACACATCACGGTGTTTACTGTGACAACATTTTGCTTATTCATCATGTTGAATATCACATTACAAATGCTTAAATCCTTGAATATAGAGTACATAGTGAAATAATACAAAAATTGTCCTATTGTCGCATATTTCTCATTCATCTTTTTCATAAACTTAAAACAACATGTAATAAAATACATAACATATTGACCATATAGCAAACTAAAAAAAAAGATAAATGCATGTATCTTTTTCAGAATCAGTTTGCATCATAAAGAAAACCTTTGATAACTGTTTGCATCATAACCTGAAAAGAAAAAAACACATACCTAGAGGATTTAGAAACACTCCACCTAAACCCTACGTCCTTCAATTTCAACAAATAAGCTTTCAGTTTTGGAAAAAGCAGACTAGTCCATTTAGCCGCCTCTTTTCTTCGATTAGACATTTGCATCATAAGCTTAACCCGAATACCATCAAGATATGCAGTTACAAGCAGACTTCTTTCATCCTAGATCCATGAATTGAAACCTTCGGCTAAATTAGATTTATTTTCACCATACCGTTTTTCAGAAAAAATAAATCAGCTCATTGATAATATGGCTTATCATTCCAATATTCAATAGCTTTTGCATCTCCAATTTCTTTAAATTTATCCATAGCCTTTTCAAGTTCATAAGTACTTAAAGCCAAAGCACCCAAAAACCCCTTCCACTTTTTACAATACCAACAATATTACTTTGCATATGATGTAAATAATAAGAATGATGGCTGTTAGGAATTTTTTTAAGGAATGCTCAACAACAAACCCCAATGTTTATCACTTAAAAAAGTCAATTGTTTAGCAAATCTAAGAGCAGTTTTTAAGTTAATCAAAAACTAACTCTAACAATCTTCATTTCCTTTAGTCACAAGAGCTATTGCCAGCAGAAAAAAACCTGAAGCTAAAAAGAACACCACCAACAATTATTCTATGTATAATATGTTTCCAACGATATAGCGTAATTTTTTGAAACATTAAAGAAAACTGCACTACAAACATACAAAAGAAGTTAGAAGGATGAAATCCCTATCAATTTCAAACACACTGCTATTTATTCACAAAAAGACAGTTCTGATCTATTCTACTACTTTACACTATTTTATCAATTTATTACATAATTTTCAAAAAATATAAGTACTAAGTTGTACTGTAGTACATTCAAAAGTTATTGAACAACATTAAAAAGATAAATTGTTTTATCATTTTCTTGTATTGCTTTTGCTACAAGTTGCTCATTTCTACATGGTTCTACTACCATCTTATTACATAAATGTTTCATGCATAAACCAATAGTTAATTATCTTATCATAAACTGTAGTTGAAACAGAACCTTAAAACTATCATACAATACCTTGAAGATCACTATCCCACTATGTACAAAATAAGATCGTAAAAACAAAAATATATATAAATTTTAGTACCTTGATTTCCCTTTTTAGCAGTAGGAGCCATCAAAATATCACTTCGGTCTTTCAAAAAAGTTGCATCCAAAAATACCGTAGGTCGACACTACCTAAATCAAAAAATGCATGCCTCAAAGCAAACAAATACTCTCTCAAATTGGTTAGTCTCTAGATTTACATCCATACTTGTATAATTATTTGATTTTTTTTTTTCAATTGCCTACAAATACGAAATCAAATCATTATATTATTTTTTTCATCACCATAGATATCCCTCATAGTGAATTTCCTACCCTTGTAAGCATAATAGTAACTTAAGTCCACATCATAATCCCTCCTAAAGCTTTTCATGATATCCTTTGTTTTCCTTTTCGGCTCATCACGTATTTGATTAACAATAAAAGTTTCTACATGATCACTATTAATGGATGGACTATTAACCGATCGAAATCCACCTCCACATGAATGACTTAACTCAAATTTTTTAATAATCAATTGATCCAATTGCTTCAATTTGCAAGAAGCATGAATTCTAAAAGAACAACCGTCTATAGCACATCGAACTGTCACCCGCTCCTTACAATTCTTAACATATTATACTTTAAAACCATTCTTTGAATAATATGCACTAACCATTCGATGAAATCCAATAGCAGAATCAAATTTTTTAACAACATCAGTAAAAAAAATTCCAAATTAGAATTATTCTTCAACAACTTATGTAATTCTTTTTCTTGACGAAAACCAAAGTCTAAATCATCAGCACATTCAACCACATTATTACTTGATGCTCCAATAGCAACAAGTGAGCCCGATTTACTACTTTCAACAACAACAACATCCATTGAATTATTCTTTAACCGTATAAGAAAAAACCGAAAAATCCTTCTTTTTAAACCAAGACAAGCACATCATAGCTTGAAGATCACTATCCATCTCAACATAAGTAGTTTTTGATTCTCGGACATAGAACATATCAAAACATAAGGGAGTAAAATTACTCAACACCTCACAAACCATATTCCTAACATAACAAATAGACGCATCCATACCAAGACGAGCACTAAAAGAATTTTTATTGAAATCAGATAAAACCATTACAGATACATCAAACCTGCAATTGAAAATATAGAGAACTAAATAGCTATATATATTTTTATATTTTTAAATCAAAACAAATTTTAATCAGAAACAAATTGCATAAAATATTACAAAATATAAACTTTTTTATCAAATATTTAAATAAAAGCAATTATCTTTTTCAATCGTACAACATATGTTTTGTTATTCGAATTAACATTATCAGAACTGTACAAAAACTGCATTTAAATACACTAAAAAACAGTAATTAACAATGCATCACACATTTCAGCTCTAAATTTTAATTTATTTGTCAACATTATCTATGTAAGAAAATTGTGAAAACCAACAAAATATAACACACCCTACTGCTTTCAGTTCACCAATCTGAACAATTGCTTATAGTCCATAAACTCATGCGTGTGAGCTATTACTTTCACTTCAGCAAGTCACACCAACAGAATTAAAACACAACATATGTTACAAAGCAAGATCAAAAAAAGATAAACATATTTATATTTTTTAGAAACAATGAACACCATGTAAAATAAAAAAATAAAAAAGAATACCTTTCAGATCCCATTAATCGAACTACAGCAAGATGTAAACAACAATCCTTCATCCAACGGATTCGAAACCTTGAACATCAAATAACAACAGAAACAATAGAGTGAAACAACCTCCCTTAAAAAAAACCTACAACAACATCTTCAAGAAATAAATAATCAGCTCAGCAATGAACAAAGTATAATTTGATTTCAAAAAAAATTGGATTATAAGCAATCGTATCAGCAATGAATAAAAAAAGAATCACTAGATAAATTCCACAATCACCAAAGAATCGCGTCGCCTATCAACCTGAACACGAGCGCCAAATTTGATTTTAGAAAGAGAATCGCATAATTTGATTGCTGAATCTTATAGACGAGCGTCCAATTTAATTTCACAAACATAATCGCCTAATTTAGACAACTTGATTTCAGAAGAGAAGACCTTGCGCGTTTGAGAAAATAAAATAACGCTAGAGCGCGTAACTTCATTTTCGTCCTGGAAAATAATTAATTTGAAGTCGTGAATTAGAAAATAATCGGGCCTCTCTATTAGGCCCTTACCCCAAATTTCCCCTAAAATTTAATTTAAGTATTTTGTGAAAGGATATATATCTTTTCAATTCAAATCAGGGTCATATGTATTTATCATTTCAACCTACGTTCTTAATTCAATTTAATGATTAATCCTGGGTTTATTTGATGCCCGTAACATCTAAGGTAAAAGATTGGGATTAATCAATACAACTATCATCATCAATAAGGTAAATAATAAGGTGAATCACACAATTCAACATCGATACATCAAACGACATCCATCAAAGT
This sequence comes from Allium sativum, assembly GCA_030737875.1. NCBI lineage: Eukaryota > Viridiplantae > Streptophyta > Magnoliopsida > Asparagales > Amaryllidaceae > Allium > Allium sativum. Next base: position 928,545,746 of record CM060922.1, on the reverse strand, counting down.
CAATCCATTTAAAAAGTTCAATATCATAGAATTGACTAGTTATTAGATGTCGGGTTTAAAACTAGTAATTAAATGTCAAATTTTAACTTAGTTGTAAAATTTAAACTAAAAGTTGAATTGAATTACACCCATCGATGTAAATCGACATAAATATGCAATTTAAACTACCAAACAACAATCAACACAATCATATCATAACATGATTTTAATTTATATTAACAATCGAATATTTTAGTTAAGCGTAAATGTGTTTAATCACTCACTTTGATTTTGGATGCGTTTGAAATCCAAAAATAGACTAAAATTGAATAATCTCCAAATCCAAATAAACCAAATCCATTTCGTCAGGAATTTCGATATGATTTCAGGAACAAATCGTGTGTCAATCTAAGTTTGTATGAATAAGTTATACGTGTTACAAGTTATACGAATTTGAATTTAAATTAAGACGAAGTAAACAAACACACCCTCTCACCTTAATGCTATAATGCCACGTCATCGTCCCTTCTTCTCCCACACATTCTCTACAGCAAACATAAAACCCATCCATGTCCTAAAACCTTCGCCTTCTCTCCTCCCTCTTAGGGGTATAAATCGGTTGGACCGGACCGGACGGAGGCATATTCAGTTTCTGTCCTTAAAAAAATCGGACTTAACACGGATCGAACGAAATTTTTTCTCACGAAATTTTTTCTCGGACAAATCTTCTTGTCATAATTCGTGTCCTAAATAAAATCGGTCGGACATGGACATACGTTTTTCGGACACGGACACGAGCGGACCCGATCGGACATGGCTATTTATATCATATTTTATAACTTTTATTAGGTTTTCTCTCAACTATATATCGAACTACAAGGAAATCGGACAAATTCGAACGGACACGGATCAAACATGATTTTTTTCTCGTACAGATTTTGTTGTCCTAACTCGTGCCCTAAATAAGATTCGAACGGACTCAGACGGACATATTTCGGTAATGGATACGAATGAATGTCGGACATTCGTACAAAATTTACAGCCCTACTCCCTCTCTTCCTGTTCTCTCAATGAAAAACAAAACTATTTTCACAGTTGTTCTTCTCTTCTCGAACTCCACCACTACATCACCATCTTGTTGAACTCTGCTATCCCCACAAAAACACATTCACAGCTTCAAAAGCAAGCTTCCCCTATAGGTTTGCGAGCAAAAATGTTGTGGAATCCATTCAAATTTTCCCATGTAATGCTCCTTGATGCCAGGAATTTAAATACGATAATCAAATTGCAAACTAATCACTAATCAAGTCACAAAACTGAACCCTAGTTTCATATCATTCACTGTAAAATTCGAACCCAAACAAAATGATGCCACACCCTCAAACAAAAGCATAGGATCAAAGAGAATATTTATCTGAGTTGAACGGAACTTATTTTATAATTTTCAATAAGAGAACCACAAGATATTGATTTTTGAAAGAGATGGAGGCTATTGGTTTATTTATTTTCTGAAAGTGGAGGCTTGAACAAAGAATAGGAAATGAGGGTAGGGTTAGGTTAGAATTAGATATTATTTATAGGTAGAAAATTTGGTTTAAGATAGATGCATTTAGGCTATGTTTCCAATACTTTATTTTCATCAAATTTGTTGACGTTTTAAATTCACACGATCAAATGACAAATCCAATGGTCATGAAATTTGAAATCTTACAATAATTTAATATTCCGGATTCGATGAAACTGGTTTCGTAAAAATCCGAGATTATTTGAGAAATGACTATATGAAATCTCAAATCAATAATCAATACACATTTATATCACGCACGACCACATAGCAACTCCGATTGACGCGAAATTTGAAATACTACAATAACTTACAATTATGAAACCGATTTCGTTGAATTCCATGATTGTATGCAAAATGTCTATTTTAACGGGTTCATTAATATATTGTAATATTCATTTTTTGTTTATTCATTTTTAAATTCAATCTCAAAGTTTCTTAACTTCATTCATATAAAAATAGAATTCAAATTAACTTAATAAATCAAATTTCATTTACTCTGAATACCACTTTTTAGATTACTTACTATATTCAATTTGGAATTCAATTATACATTAATCAAATCAATTTCATTAAAATATCTTAATATTAAATTTCAACTTTAATGTTTATCGAAATAAACCAAATCATAGTTTCATTTGCAATCAACGCAAGTTATTATTATTATAACAAGTTGAATTTCGTTACTCGATCAATTTATTTAAGTTTCCACTATAGAATTTCATAATTAAATCATTAAATTTTATTTATAACAAAAGATATTTAAATAATCATCACAAATATAATAATTTAAATATTTGAAAAATACGGATAGCTACGACCAAAGCTCAAACTCAAGTGGCTACAAACCAGAAAATCAACAACATGACAAATAGTGCAAGGCTTAAGGCAATGGAAGGCATGGCATGGATCAACAAGTACAAGCTGGTGAAAAATGCATATAGCAGGTCCAGCAAAGTAATGCATATGCACACATCAAGATGAACAAGCATGCACATGACATACAAGTGTACAAGGGCAAAATGGTCAAACACAACATGGCAGTGCACAACAATAGCTCAGGGGCAACATTTCAGATCAGGCCAGACATATGCAAATATGTTCACAAATGTACAAGTGCAGGACCAGCAAACCAAGGTCATGGTTAAAGAATACAAAAATGACATGCAAACTATTGTAGAAATGCACAACAACACTGAAGTAAGGTTTCAGGTCATGCATAACAACAATTCCCAACACCAAGTCAACCATAAAATTCGAGTTCAGTTTCAGGCAAAAGCACAAATGTGCACACGTAGAGCAAGCTCACATGAATGCACTACAACAAAATTGCCTTTTAACAGCAAACATTCTCGGCGTTTTTATACATCTCGTGGTAAGAAGTCTTTAGTTAGCTGGTATTTCAGATGTGAACGCTAATATTCCAGCGTGTATGCAAAATATTTGATGTTGCCTCTCTTTTTATTTCACTGTATAATTTTTTCCTCTTTCCCTCGCTTATTTCCTGTCATTTTCATTTCCCTCGTTTTTCCATTTCGCCCTGCCCTAGTTCCCTCGTTCTTCTTCTTTGCCCTGCCCTAATTCCCTCCTCCTTGAATTCTATCGTGCTCTGATTTCCTCATTTAGGTAACTCAATTGATTCAATTCTAATTCAACTTGTTTTTTATGTTTGGCTTCACTAATTAAATACCGATCTATTTTTTTGTCAGAAGGTTGATTCCAGAATTCTTCAATTTTGGTTCAGATGTTTTGATTTAGACATGGGTTTTTGGGCTTTGATTGAGACTTCGATCTTAAGTTTGGTAAGTCAAACTGTATACACTTTTTAGGTTTTGGTACTAATAGTCTCCGAAACCAAATCACCTCATGAATTTAAATGCCTATTATATTTTGGTGATTGTTTTGAATATAATTATTGAACATTATTTTTTCATAAAAGTTAGTTATTATATAGATGGTGAAGATCAATTTTGGAAGTATTAAGCAGATTAATTTGGAGTAGCATGCCAGACTAACGTGATTTTTTAGGATTAATTCAAAATAGCATTAATAATAAATAGTTTCCTGCTCGCTCTAAGTTTATACTCAAATGGGTTATAGTGCTTTGAAATCAAATTTAGTGGAAATAATGTTTCATATTATTGGATCCAAATATATATAAACTTAATACGTAGTGGGATTGATTTATACATGTATGGCATAGATTAAGATAATCAATGTGCCTTTGAACACATTGTTTTTGAAATTTCAAGAAAGATATAAGAGATGCTTCCAACCGAAAAATATGTAAAATGACCATTTTAGTTTTCCAACAAGAATGGACAATGAAATTTTAAGTGGAATTTTTTTGTTGTTTCTGATTTAATGAAAATGTTTAGGGTAGGCAGAACAATCCACATGCCCTAATTTACTTGACTGACGTATTTTACCGTTTCATCAACATATCCCAGTGTTTTCCCTGGTTAATAGTGAATTGATTGAGAAAAGTAAGAACTTGTCAGATCGAGTTATTATATGCGACAACAAAAGGAATTAACGTACAATACTTGGTTCCTTCTCTTGGAATGTTTTTAAATCTAAAAAATTATGTTATGGGACATGATGTCTTTGGCGCATGTGTTTCTCTTTGTTTGAAAGGATTATCTAAATGCATAGGAGGTTCCTTTTGTGTTTAGCTTGCAATGATACTGTATATTGTGTCCGTTTTATTGATAAAGATAATTTATCGCTGATAACGCTGATCAGTTTGTTGTCTTATGTGAGTTGGAGACTCATTTAGAAGCTCTGGAAGCACTGAATGTAGTTTGCAAGCGAATAATTTGCTTTATTTTTTTCTTACGTTCCAGGCTAGTGCATTTGATGCATGACATGATTTCTTTGCCTTTGGTCAAGTGTTTTGTCGTGGGGTAGCCTTTTTAGTTTTAGCTTGAAGTGATTATTTTGGCTTGAAGTGGTCCTTTGTTTATGCGCTATACTAGTGTAGTTTACTTGTTATTGCATTGAGGAAGTAGACTACTGGTCCTTTATTTATCTCATGGTCAGTTTTTGGTCAGGGTATGCATTTACCTTTAAGCATATTAGTTTCTGCCTGGTATTCTTGTATCAGATGATAACGTATGCTATGTATGGAATTGTTGTCTCTTTCCAAGAGAACGGAAACTAGTTTGTCGATCACACAATTGCGATTGGATTTCTTTACGTTAGTGCTCATTGTTTCAACTGTCTAGTAGCTGTTGAACTCAGATAATCTATTACTTATCGATGTATTGCGATGATGAGGTTTCCGGTATGTTGTTGTTGCATGTTGATGACATATCGAAGCCGGCGCTCTCCTTTGGATTGTCAGTTTTGCGAAGCCCAATTTGGTTTTGTTGAAGATGATGATTTTGGTTAGTGTTATGCAGATTTGAGATGAGGATCTGCATATCTTGTTTGTTGCAACTTCTTTGTTATTTTAGGAATGTTTCTATTTAGTGAGTTTGTGTGGTTGTATAAGTATTATAGCGTACGAAGGGTTGTTTTGTTGGTGTTGTTTGTGTTTGTTCTGACCCATATTTTCATTGTGTTTTTGTTTGTTTCAGGAAAAAAGGAGTCATTTCACGTCTACCATGCTATTTCATTCAAGTTTGCTTCCAAGTCTCATCACTACCTTATTTTACCTTGTCCTAAATCACTTCAACGCACCATCAAAAGCCCCAAGTTAAAACTGCCTTCATCTTTAACCATTGAGGTATTATATATCTTCTCTGCAATCTATTAATGCAAGAATTTAATGCCATTTTTTATACTAAAATAAACCGAGATATCTAATTTACTTACATATTTTCTGTTCTGTTTTGTAGAAGCCATAGAACTTTCTTTTCTTGAAGCACACTTGGAATTATTAGGCTCTCCAAGTTTCAAAAAAAGGCAGAATTGTACATGTTTTGCCACACTAATAAGGTTTGTAGTCAGTTTTAAAACTATAGTTCTTTAAGTTTATTATCTAAGTCTGCTAGTGTTTTTTCTACGTGTGGATGTAACCTTATACTACATGCTCTAACTTATATCATTTATGCTTCATACAAACAATTTAGCGAATACTTTGAGCCTGATCATCTCTTTGAGTGATATATGTATTTCATTCAAAACTTCGAAATATCTAAGGTTGTAGACATTACCGTCTACACACCCTCAATAATTGTTAGTTGATGTGGATGTGTACCAAATAAGTGATATACGCTTTCGAATTTTTCAGTCATGCTCATTCCCATTTCTAAGTCCAAAATCTATCTTCCAATCATCTTTTCATCCTACGTCTGTCTTTGCTGCTCTCATTGTCCACAATTACCGATCATGTTGGGGGATTACACACACTTAAGAGTTTAATTTTTGGTAAGCCTTTGAATATCTATACATTTCAAAAAAATTGCCCAGTTTTCATTATATTAAGGTTTCTATGCCAACTGAAGTTCAGTTTCAAACTGTGTATTATGTTATTTGAATCTGTTTTTTTCCTGTTTAATTGCTCACATGGATATTTAATATCGGTGTCTCTGTAGTGACTAAATATCATGTAAAGGGATTTTTGCAACTTCAATTTCTTTATAGGTTTCATTTTAAAAAAAATAGATTGAAACTATTTGTTACCTAAAAAAATAGGGTGAAAAATTCAACATGTTTACTGGCTTAATGTTCCCAAAACTGTTGTGCTTATTAACATCAGACTTTTCAACCAACTTCATGATGTTTACTGCTTTTGATTACAGGAAAATAGTGTGAAGGACAAAATTAACATAAAATTTGTACTAATGCCTTAGGTTTTGGAGAAATGTTACCATGATTGAATTCGACATTTCAAATGGTGATAACCTAGGTTTCACCACTAAACCTCAACTTTTGAGTGAAACGGCCTTTTTTGTTCTTAAATGCAATTCAGTATGGAATATACATGATTTATATATTCAGATATTTGATATTTTTCCAATGTTAATCGATTTTGGTTCAAGATCTTATGTCTTCATCTTCTATTCATGTTCCTCGGCATAGCACTTTTTTAAGCAATCATGCATTAACTAAATAGAAACTTAGAAAATAACACTAATGTTGTATTTTTAGAAATAAATTGCATCCATCATGTTAATTCTGAATTGAAACATATTTTTTAACAAACTAATGACCATAAAGTGGGAAAAATGTTGGCATTTTTATCTTTTGGTAGTATCTTGTTTGAGGTTGTGATAGTTTTTATTATAACATTTTAGTTTTTTTATAAATTAAAATTAGAACAACATTTGGATTGATAATGCACGTTGAAATTAATTCTTCTGAGAATAATTACGAGTTTGGGTTGGTTGTGAATGTACATAAGATAATTTGTTTCCTCCACCATAGATGATAAGAATTCAACTCTACATGTGTTGCTTTAAAAATGAATAAAGGATATCATACTAATGTCTAAATACAGCCGAGTCTACTAAATTTTCGTGCACTCCCACTATATGGACAAATTTATTTAGCAGTGTTCACAATTAGCGCATAATGAATAAAGAAAAGACTCACCTTGATCGAATAAGGAAAAAAATGCTGTCCAAAATTATTAATTGCTTCACAATTGAGTGTGTCTGTTAGGAAATTAGATTTAAAAGGCAAAGCCAGATTATGAAGAGCGTTTTGAATAAATTATGTACTTATGACGGAATAGGAAAGATAATTTTCATATGGAAGGAAGTTATCTTTCATTAAATGAAAATGTAAGCAGCAAATTCTGTACCAATTAGTTTTCCTTCTGGAATGCTATAATGGAATTAATTTTTTAGCCATATTTGATAATGGTCAGCTACGCTTAGGTGATAAGAAGATCGAATTTTCTATTAATGTAAGTATTCCTTTCTTCCATCAATATTAGTATGTTAGCCATAAATTAACTTTTGAGTGGATATAATCTAATTAATTCCGATGAATAAAAAATACATATACTGTAACTTTGAGAAATTGAAGTGAATTTCATTTGCCGAAACAACATTAAATCCATTAATGTAGTCATCTGAAAATTTTGAATCATAAATCTTCTTCCAATGGAAGCATTCCCTTTTTCAAATATATGTTAAATATACCTTTGAATAATTTCCAGTTTTATTTTCCTAAAATTCATAGATGCCTAGGTTTTTTTATATTATATTTTGTTTCAAATTTCCATTTGTCTTCATAGATACTAATTTCTTTTTGGTTATTTTCAGGATTAATTGGACCGCTTGCCATTGTCAAAAAGATAAAATATAGGTCATATATCGAAACATACTCACATACTCATTTATCTTTCAACTGTAAAAATATAATTTGATTTGACTATTAATTTAATTGTTTTTTGATTTAGACATAGTCTGAATACTCTAATCATATTACTTTAATTTCATTGCAATTGAATTATTTATTGCTTGAATTTCACTAATTTTATGCTATTTGTTTGAAAATGTATAAGTTGGTACAATTTCTCCTTCTCCCTCATGTTATTTGTCTGATAATCAAAATTGTTGCTTAAATTCCCTTATAACTAGAGTTTATATTTTACCACATCTAGATCTCCCCTCCCCCAAAAAAAAATCAATTATTGAATGAAGGTATGAAATTAGGTTCGTTGAGCATAAAAGAAAATATTTATGTAATCTGAATTGTTCACAAATACTGGGAAATGGATGAAAGAAATGAGCTGGGTAGGTTAGCGTTTGCTTTTCAAGATAAAGATGTTTTTTCAAATTGTTTTTTGACATTCTCTGCTTCAAATTTTTCCCAACCTATTCATATTTGGTATAATTTGATTGCTAATGCATGTTATATGGATCAGAAATTGATAAGTCAATTTTACTGCCTTAATTTATTTATAATTTGATTGTTAATGCATATCTACATGGATCAGAAATTGATACAGTCATTGTATTGCCTTAAATTGTTTAGTTGATTTCCCAAAATTCATTTAGATTAGTAACCCATATTATACTATATTATTAATACCAGGTTTTCCAAATTCTCAATGATATTTAATTTGATGGATCTGTGTATACTACTATATTGACAGTTCCTTATCTTCCCTTGAAATATTTCTTCATTTCGTTCATCCTCCCAACTCCTCTTTTTCATCATTGCAATTTCATATATTGTTGCAGTGCTAATGAAATATCTTAATTCTTGATTGAAATCCAGGCCAGAGATTCTTTTCACCATCTACAAATTCACTTACAGAAAAAGAGTTGATGCATGTGATGTTGTTCTTACCAATAGTACTATTATGCCTCCATAGCATTCGCGAAGGCGTTGTCTTTTCCATTCGCAAGTGCTTTGATGTTTTGAATAGATTGAACGCATTGAAGAAGAAGAAAACAAACAAGGAAGACCATTGAGGGTTCTGGTATGGTTTCGAAATTCACTTTTTTTGACGTGTAATATGGAATACTATCGTACATGATAAATTATATATTTGAGACTTATGATTAATAATACCTTGAACTTAAAAATGGAGCTAAAATAATCACTGATGTTGAAATGGAAGTGGTAGTTTATTTGACTTATCTAAGTGAAAGATGAAATTTAGAGCATTGATAAATTTATGTGAAAGCTAACATTTAGAATATGACCTAGAATAATATGTAGCAATTCAGTTATTGATCAAAAAAGGTGTTTTTGAGGTTTCTGACTGCAATATGATAAAATCATGGAGCCTTGAAATTTTGAATCACTATCAACTCATTTATAAGTTGTGCAATTATCACTTAAGGCACACATATATAGTACTGTCGTGCTCAGTACATTTTTTATTTAATTTTATTAGGTGTTTGTAGAATACCTTTAGCTTTATCGGACTGCTTAGTGTGTTTAAACTGAGCAAATGAGATAGGTCGATTAAGCGAATGGAATTGGATTCGTATTTGATTACTTAGAATCAATACCGAGTTCTTAAGGTTATTTAATCTGTGTTAGATTCAAAGTTAAACAAATTTATAATACATGCTTAAGTGATGAGTGTCGAGCATCAATTATCGATTTGGCATTGTCCAACTATTATCTATATTTATCGTTACCCTATTAAGCCTGATAAATGATAGATAACGTATACAATTTTTCTTTCCAGTCAGGGATTTTGGATGTGGTTACATCGATTATGTTTACAGCTATTGTTTGGAGGAAGTAATGAAAAAAAATGTTTTCTGGTTATATCACAGAGGAAGTAATGAAAATCAATTATATTTGTATTAGTTATTTATAAATAACTCTTATATAGGTAGGTTTTAGAAATAAATATGGACTCAAAGAAGACAAAGATCAGTCGGGGGAAGTTTTTGATTGATTAATTTAATGTACATTTTCATAATATGATTAATTTTCAATTTGTATAAACACGCTTACATATATTTTCATTACTTTCATTGATGCTTTTGTAACATAATTCTTCCTGTTTCTTTTTAAAACATCGGCAACGTATTGATTAATTTGCTATAACCTTACGCAAAGGTGGCAAGCCAACCTTCCTCAAACAATGCTATACCACCTCCATTGTAGTAGTCAGCATGTTAATCTAGATACAACATGTTGCTCTTAATCTTAATACACATGCTGCACTTTGTAAAATTAATTGAAATGCATGCATTATTGAATATGTACCATTTCTTTATTTACTTCACGAGTGTTAACTAAAACCTATAACAATAGGATACATTTCTTTTACCATCTTTTTATAACAACTAGATTCAAGTTTTTATATGATTCTTCATGATATCTAAGTTTGCATTTTTTTATATTGTTACATACAGTTGGGAACTGCATAATAGTGTTTTCAAAAATATGCGGTTTGTACATGTAAATATGTGTTGTTTACACTGCAAATATTAGCAAAAATTGCATCAAAATTTTAAACTTTATACTTAATTGGAATATATGTGAAGAAAAAGAATGAAATGAAGAAACAAGTGGTATAACATTTTTTTTTCATTATTTAGATTTATTTTGAATTTTTGAATGTAATCTAAACATTTGTATTTACCAGAGAATTTAACCTACATTTTGTCCCCTGCCCCTTTTCCTTTTTTTAAAATGTAGGTACTAAACTGATGAACACTACAGATTAATTACTTTTATGCATATAGCCATTTGAAGTGTCTTTATTTGTAGTATCTTGGCAGATTTAGTGTTGTTGTGCATTTCAGTCAACGTCAGTTGCTAGAAACTGTTGTCAAAAAGATCTAGCCTATTGTCGTGTACAAGGTAGGATAATGGTATTTGCTGCACACTAATGGTTCCAGCAATTCTTTAGCTACAAGAGATCCAAGCCCATTAGAATATCCATTTGAGGTTGAACGTGGAGTTGGATTGCTACATATTTATATTGGCTTTGCTTTATTGTCTATAGTTGTGTTCAGTGAAAAAAATAAAAGTATAATGCCGAGAGGATTTACTTAGGATTTACTGTACAAATATATTAATTCCTTTAAAACATCAGTGAATTAGCGATGTGATATCTATACTAGATACATGTTTCCATGTTCATGTAGCTCATAACCTGCTTTAGGTTGTTGTACCGCATAACATAAAGTGTGATAACTTGAAGTTTGATAATTTTGTATTTCATAGGGAAAACCATTAACGTAAATACATGTGCGCAAATGTGGTTGCTATTAAAGGGCGTTTAGTAAACAAATTATTTTTTCATTTTAATGAGTGTTTTACCTCTATTTTTTTAGTTAGTGGAATCTTTGTTACCACTATTTTATCATTTTATGTACTAATTATTTAGTATTGTGAACTTATGATTTGTTTCATTTATTTGACAGGAAGTACAAAAGCTAACCATGGTTAGACCTTTATACAATATCTTACACTTAAGGTAATTTTTTTCTCCAGAATTCCTTATAGTGACGCATGAAAATACTGTAGTTTATGTAGTTCTTATTAATATAGTGTGGTGTTTTGATCGGTTAGATGTAATGATGCACATTAATCAATAACTTTTGATGATATGTATAAAATTTTCTATGTTTAAACTAGATAATAGTCAAACAACTTCATATTGGCATGTAAAATTTAAAAACATGATGGTGCAACTAATTAAAAAATGCAGGGACAGAAAAGAACTGTTCTTGTTAAGGATGATTAACAAAACAACCGGATCTTAATCAGTTTAGACATTGAATTGGATTGTTTTTCAAACTACAATCATGACCAATATGAACTGCATTTAAAAGACAAGTAACCAGTCTTGTTTGTCCATAATAAAGAGAGGACTTTATGGTTGCTGGCCGATTCAGATCTGCTGCCAATATTAGAAAATTCAAGCGGTAAACATTAATGTAATGATACGAGAGAAATTATGTTTATCCATTATTTATTTATGAAAGATAGCTTGTCTACTATATGTGCTTGTTATCATCACATTGAATTAATCCACCATCTATTTTTAGCCTGGGATTATATGGGCTTGAATAGGCTGACTGGCTACAAATCCACTTCATCTTAAAGTGTCACTCACAATTGTTAGTTCCAGCTGATGATATTAAGCACTGCTTTACAGATGATTTCAAGGTAATCAACTTAAATGCAAATCTTGACTAAGCCATCTAACTTCTATCTTCTCCATGTTTTAATTTTAGCTATGGCATTTATAGAACCAAGAGTGTGTGTGTGTGCGTGTGTGTATTTTGATTCACCTATTAAAATACCAAGCAAAAAAAGAACTAATTTAAAAACACTTACATTAGATAAATGGTTATCTCTTATACATGTTATTTAAAAATAGTGTGTTTTCCAAATTTGGTATGGTTTACAGTCACTAATTAAGAGCATAATTGGTATTGATGTACATGCTCATTAATTGGCTAGTCATGCAACTCTCAAGATGCTGGAAGCTAAAAGTAACAACATAAGAGTAAGTCGAGCAAGGGCGCTAGCTAGCTTTGTCCGCGGTGCAACACCACCCTTGGCCTTGAGACCAGTTCCTCTATACATAAAAAAATAAAGTGAAAATTTACGCTCAATGAGCAGTGAATGTATGTTTACTGTGCATGTGTTATTTGTATCGCATGTGTTTGGGGAGATTATTTATAAGTGAATAAATGACATGTTCTCATGTATTTTGGAAGCTACTTATTGTTTTGTGTGATTAACTTTGCTTCTGAATGTTCTAACAATAGTGAGATTTTTGATTTTTGCTTTACAGGTAGATAAACGATGCTGATGGAAAACATTGTTACGATTAGCTATGGGTTGAAGTTACTCTTGCTGCTAAGATTATTTTGGTTCGTAAGAATGTATGAACTACTATTTTTGATCTCTACTACTTTGTGTATGTGTATGTTTGATGTCTCACTGCTATTTTATGAAATATTGTAGATGTATTGTTTATGTTTGATGTAAGAATATTGCATAATTTGATTATATAATTTTACTTGTTGGTTATGAATTATGTGATCAATATAAATTGTGTTATTAATATGATGCATTGATTATAAAATGTGGTATTGGTAGAATATGTTGATTTTAAATAGCCATAAAAATATTGTGATTGATTTTGAATATTTTACGGCGTTTTTAAAATGCTATTGAAAATTTTCATGCTGATTTTTCAATGGCGTTTTTAAAATGTCATAGATAGTTTATTCAAAATTTGACATATAAACACTTACAACAATTCATAAACGCTGTAATTAAATATCACAACAAAAAATAAACGCTATAAACAAATCATTCTAAACGCCATGAAATGTATCTATAGCACAAAAGAAACGCCATTGGATAATACTTTTTACAGCGTTTCATTACTGCTATAGTATGGTCCTGACTTTTAACTGCATGTAGATACACAGCGTATGTAAAAACGCTGTTAATACCTTTTATGGCATTTTTTAAATGTTGTAAAAGGTCTTATTTGTTGTAGTGATGGCAACAATGCTCAAGGCAAAAGGCACAAAAAGCAAGCACCAGACATGAACCAGCAGATTCAAATCTAGTAGCAAATAGATTAGCAATGACAAATGCAAAGTAAGAGTATATCATCAGTTTGAATGATCAAATGCAAGCATTTGTTCATACCAGTGATGATAAATCGAAAGACGCAGAAAACGAATTTTTATTTCAAATAGATATAAGAATCAGAATATTTTAATTGGTCATTTCCACAAATAATCGAAGTCAAACTTTTATTTTCGACAAGATTTTTTCTCTCTCCAAATGTCAACCAATTGAGGAATTTTTTTGGTCAAGTAGAATAATCCAAAACTTCCAGAAATGACTTATATATGCAAGTGCTTATATTCGATAAGGAGTAAATCAAATCAGTTGAAATTTCCTAAAATAACAACTGAATATATTCAACAAGATTGATCGATTCAAATCACACAAAGTATTCAGAATCAGAGATTTCAGGGTTTTCAAAGCCTTATATAAACCCGAGCCATCATCGGCTTAATGTGTGTGAATCGCAACAGAAATTATCAAGAAAAATTAATCGAAGGTGTAGCAGTAGTTCTCTCTGAATCAAGCAATTTTTCAATTCATGAGCAACCAAAGGAATTTGATTCAAATTGATAATCAACCGAAGGATATAACATCAATTAACCAGCAACAAAAGCCAGAAACACTTTTGATCGATCAATCAGGGGAGCAACCAATTTGATTGGAATTTCAAAACCCAAGTTTTTGATTTGCACAAGAAAAACAAGACGGTGGCCATTGAATTAAAGAGGAAGCGGACATCAAATAAAATAACAAAGCATGAAGAACTTAAAGGGGCCAGGCGATTTTATTTAACATTGTCTTAATTTTTTTAAACTTAGGGTTTTAAGTTGTGTACTAGGTCTAGTCTCTTTTATTTGCATTGTATTTTTTTATTCTACAAACTCTAGTCTTTTAACTAGGTTACAAACTAGAGGATTGTAATTTGGGGTAATCATAGCTTAGGGGATTAAGTTGTGTCAAAGTTTTGAGCGTAAGATTAGGACAACTGAGAGCGAGTGTCACGAGTTTACATGGATTGTAAGTATAGAGATTGTTTTAATCTCTAGTAGAAACCTTGGATGCAGCAGTAGACAAGGTTTTATCAAAGATGGATATTTCTATGTGTTATTTGCTTTCCACATTTACTATGATTGTTATCTGTGTTGATTTTTTTAATTATTATTCTATGAAAAATAGCAATAAACCTTATTCACTCTCCCTAGGGTTAATTTAGTTTCTACAGTGGTTGTAGTAGGTTATCTATTTGATGTGCATATCTTTTTTGTTGTTATGTCGTTCGACTTGGATGTGCATAAAGGTAGAAAATATTTCTGTCTAGTAGTAAACTCTATTCAACTAAGGGGCATCTTCTATTGTAGTACTTTGTAATAATTATATTTTGTCTGAACCTGAATAACGTTTGAGATTATGTAATAAATATGGAAATTCTTTAAGTAATCTGTTTTGAATTACTTTTCTTTATATTCCTATAATTTTGTGTTAATTATTATGAAGTGATCTTATTTTATCATCGGAGAATAAGGTAACGTTCATCTGGCCAAAATTTCAGGTTGCCAACAGCTTAAAAATGAGCTATTGCCATTGGACGTGTCTCATGCCTTTTGAGCTAACTCCCTAATTATCTCGTTTAAATTCAAATTAACATATCGTTTCGTCTAATTCAAATTCAACTTTAAATTTAATGCTTATGCAAAAAGTCAAGGGCCGTTAGCGAAGGCAACGCTAGGCGGTTGCCACCCATTTGGACGCTTCCCCCCCCCCCCCCCCCCGGGACTATACTCGCGGCGGTTCTCGCTGACTGCGGTTGTCATTCTACTGGCATCTCACCACGCCTTTTCGCGACCTCCATTACTTGTTTTTCCTCTACCAGTTTTTTGTTTTCTCTCCGATTCAGCGTCTCACGGCCATCGCCCTATGGCAACTTCTCCCTCTCTCGTTTGAGCTAGGTTTCGGTGTGGATCGATCTTTTTAACGTGCTGAAGGTGCCTATTTATTCACAGTCTTGGTTCCTCTTCCTTTGTAAGTGGTGTGTGTCTGAGTAAGGCTGGTTAGTTGTGGTGTTTTTTTGGGGATCGGTTTATGTTTCTGCTCTTTGCTATGTGAATTCGACTTGAATATTTTGGTGGTTGACATTGAGTAGGGTTGCGCCTAGTGCTTTCAGTGGCTTGTTGGTCTTTATGGTTGGCAAGTTGTTATAGTTGAGATTCTTTTGAATTTGGATTCTGTTTTACTGGGTGAAGATACTATAAAGTGAAGGACATGCAAGTTGATTTGCAGTAGTGACTGCCTAACAGCCTTTAGTTTATGCTATTTCCTTGTGATTGTTTGATTTGTTGGGAGTTGTTTTCACTGTGTCATTGCTCTTGTGACGATTTTCTGCTGTTTCTTTGAGTGTAGGGATCTTTCGGCAGCTTTGTCACTGGTCGTGGTTGTTTGTAGTAGCTAGTCGTGGTTGCTAATCGTCATCGGTCAGTTTATGCAATTTGTGCTAGTCACTGCTTATTTAGTTTGATTCTTGTATTTGCGGACTGCTCAGTCTGCTCTGCAGCCATTAGATGTCATTCTATTTATGTAATATGGATGCACTGCATTTTGTTTTGTAATATATTAACACGCTTGCTTTGATGTACCAGTTCTGATTAACTGCATGCGTGTTGTCTAAATCAAACTGTATTATTTATAGCTTGGGCTTGGATTATGTCTGTAGCAGATAGGCATGCGGCCTATCCTCTACTTATTTTGTACATATTATTTTTTCTAATGAGAAAAATTATCATGGATCACTACAAAAATTGATTGGCCTTACCCAAAATAAAATAAAAAATTAAACAACAAACCAAAATATCTCGTTTTAATATTCCATTTAAACCTCCGTTAAAACCGCAAACGTATTCCCTATTTAACTTTCAGCTTCCTTTAAATACCTGCTTAAAAGTTCTGTTATCGTTACATACAAACACACCTTAGAAGAAGGCTCCAACATCAATATCACTTGTTTTCGGATTTCAAAAAAGATGTTACGCTAGTTGTGTGAATACGAAACCTCCTTGTCAGAACCAAACCAACTTTTGTCCGGCCTAATGGGTCAAGCTCATTTTGTGGGCTTAAAATGCTATAGTGATGTATAAGCTGCAATAGAAACTAGAAAGAAGACCCAGCTGATAGGATTGTTCATTTTACTTATTCAAGTTAAAAAAAAAAAATTAAAAAAAAAAACGCCCAAGTTATCTGAAAAATGTGCATTCCAGTAAAACTGAGAACAAAACTTGGCCATCTCCATCACCCGGACATATCGCTCGCAATTCTTTGCTCGTTTTCTTCATTCTCATCTCTTCTCTCAACTCATGCTCTTCTCATTACTTCAAATCTCCTCTCGGACGGCCAATTCACTCTTTCTCGCCTTCTTGCTTGTTCCTCTCTCTCCCCCTTCGTCAAAAACAACCTCTTTCATGCCGACTCCATCTTCTCTTCAATCCGCTTCCCAACTCTTTTCATGCACAATACCATGATACGTGCCTACTCTCAGTCCGATGCTCCCATCAATTCATTTCTTTACTACAAAAAGCTTCTTTCCAACAGTCTACTCCCCGATAGATTCACTTTCCCTTTGTTGCTTAAATCTTGTTCGTCATTTTCTGACCTCGGTTATAGCTTACATTCACACTTTCTGAAGTTTGGATTGGATAGAGATGTGTATGTAGTCAACAACGCAATTGTGATGTATTCAAAACTGAACGAACTGGGCCATGCACGCAAGTTGTTCGACGAAAATTTTGACATTCTTGACATTGTTTCGTGGACAAGCATGATTACTGGCTATATCAGATGCGGAAAAGTGGAGGCTGCAAGATGGTTTTTTGATAACATGGCAGAGAAGAACGAGGTTAGCTGGAATGCAATGATTGGTGGATATGCAAGAGCAGGGTTGAAGGATGAAGCATACAAATTGTTCCATGGAATGAGCGTGAAAAATGTGGCTACTTGGGGTTCCATCATATCTGGTTTTGCACAAAATGGTCTTTGTACAGAGGCTTTGGACTTGTTCAAGAAGATGATTAGAGAAGGCGTTAGGCCAAATGAGGCAACATTAGTTAGTGCTGTATCTTCCTCTGCTCAAATGAGATCGATAGAGCATGGCGAGTGGATCAATAGCTATGTGAAGAAGAACAAAATTGAAATGAGTGTTATACTTGGTACTGCTTTTGTAGACATGTACGGAAAGTGTGGTAACATTTACAAGGCAATTGATATTTTCAGTAGAATTCAAGTCAAGAATGTATACTCGTGGAATTCAATGATATCGGGCATGGCAAACAGTGGGCTTGGTAGAGAAGCCATAACCTTGTTTTGGAAGATGAAGTCAGTTGGGATTGTTCCCAATGATGTGACTTTTATTGGACTGTTGAGTGCTTGTTGTCATGCTAGACTCGTTCATGAAGGGATCTACTTCTTCGATACATTAACGAGAGTTCACAACATTAGACCTTCAGAGGAGCATTATGGATGTATGGTGGACTTGCTTTCACGTGCAGGACTTATAAAAGAAGCGATCAAGTTCATGGATGATATGCCAGTTCAGCCTCATCCAGAGTTGCTGGGAGCACTTGCAGGTGCATGTAAAGTTCATGGCAAGCTAGAGATAGGAGAGAAGGTTGCAAAAAAGCTGATAGAGTTAGAACCTAATCGTGGTAGTAGATATGTGTTGCTGGCTAATATATATTCAGCTGCGAAAAGGTGGGATGATATGAATCTAGTGAGGAAAATGTTGAAGGAGAGGAAAGTTCTGAAAGCTGCTGGGAGTAGTAGTTTGGCTGAGTTGAAGTCTGTTGCTAGATGATCGATGCATATCGGTAAACCTTCATACTTTATTTTACAGTTATTTGTTCTTTGAAATGCATCAAGGTTGTTTCTGCCCTTCAAGAATAACTGCAGCCTAGGTGATGCTTTGGATTTTTAGATTGAACGGTGAATTTAACTTGGTTAGTTCTGTTAGGACATGTATTTTTATATTGACTTAAAAAAAAAAAAAAAAAAAAAAAAGTTACTTGCATAAACGAATCTATGTAATCAGAGCAAAGAAAGCAGGTGGTAACTAAGCCTAGAATGTTAGGATTTCAGTATACTTTAACAATATCCATTCGTGAAACCCTAGATCCAAATATGTAACCATATTGATTTAATTGAGAACAAATCAGAAAATAAATAACTTGATTAGCGGAAGCGTACCTGAATCTTGTATTTAATCAGTGCAATACCTGAATCCGTAGTCGGTTGTTAAACGAGAAGATGAATTAGGTTTGGTCTTCCAAATTGACACAAACCCTAGATCTGAAATCAGCTCTCCGTAGAAGAGGTTAGAGAGTTGCTAAGGCTTGTGTAATTCGGGGACCATAACCCTTTATTTATAGAGTTGACATTTTGTAATTCGGCCCTTCAACAAATTATAAAATGCCCCGGTATCTACACATTAGGCCCATGATAACTTAAACTTTAAGCCTATTAATTCTAATAAAAAATTAGATCACTTTAATTAGGCTTTACACCAAAATAGCATAACACATTTTATTTTACATATGTGACCCAATTGTCGAAATATTCCAACAATCTCCCCCTGGGCCACATATGAAATAACCTTAAAATGTGTTTAACTTTATGAGCTCCAAAATTTGCTATTTATAACATACGGTGTATCTGAAACAATCTCGTCCATTAATTGGGTTGACAAAGGATCAAAGCGGCATTCGTTGCATTTATCGTAACTAAACCCATCAATGGTCACATATATCAATACAATCAAACGACATAGATCAATCATGGATGTGTAGCATGGAAATTACATGAAATGTGATCTATACATGTCTATTTCCAACTGGTCCTTCTTTAGTGAGATCAAATGTTTAATATTTAAACAACCTGAGTGCAAAGAAAAATTCATTTCTTTATTTCTGATCAGAAAAAAAAAAAAAAAAAAAAACTTGATATGCATATATCTGTAACTGAAGTATAGAGCAATGAGTCATATGACAATACCAAATACAAACTCCCCCTGAACCAAAATATCCTTACATAAAAGTTACACCAACTGAGCTACATGCTCATGAAAGACCTTAGGTGATAACCTTTTGGTAAGCGGATCCGCCATAATGGAGTTTGTCTAAGTGTGCTCTATGAATCACAATACATTTTGCACTCTTCCCTTATTGGAAAATAATATATTCTTTACTGTCACAATATTACTTGGTCTTTCAATTCTTTATCTATAACTGGAGTCTTGTGACAAAATTTCATTATTATTTTCCATATTTGGATGTCTTATAATTAACCAAAGACGATATTTTCAAAGTGGTGAAAACTATAAGTGCCTAAGTGACACTTTTCCCTTATATAGTTTCACCTATAAAATATATTATCATTGCTAGAAGTGGATCTTTTACGATAATGACATCCAAAATATCTGGATCGTAATTCTTTATGATCTCCAACCGATCCGATCTTTTATCTATGAGCATATGATCTTTTATTTTATTCCTTAAAGATATCTCATAACCATTTTGGCTACTAAATCAGTGATCCACTTTTAATATCAGTAAGGTATCTGTCAAATAAAATAATACACGCATATCCATATGTGTATATACATTAGTATGCATTGGAATTCAAATTGCAAATGCATGAAAGATCTTTTGCATTTCTTTAGTTTCAAGGATGGTAGCATTTATCTGTTTGGTAAAAGAAAAACAACTGAATCGCAGTTTACATACCAAATCTTTTAAGCATTTATCTTCCTAATTCTTTTGTAATAATCCAAATATCACTCCATGAACAATAATGGTGTATTTGAATCCCAAATACAAAAGATTAATCCATAAATGAGTTTCTTAAGTAGTTTCACCAATGTCTCCATTGAGAAATATAACTTTAATCTCCATTAGATAATGCTCAAAAGTACAAACTGTAGTAAGCTCCAAAGTGGTCGATTCAGAATCGTTTACTAAGTCCAAAATGAAACAGTCTTAAAAGAAAAGAAAATTTCCTTTTATTCGATAAAGTGCCTTATAAAATTCAATATTACCCACTTGATCCCTTTTGGTTTTGAATAGTTATTCATAACCAATGATCTTATCGCTTAAGTTAGAGAGAAATTTCAAACTTTATTATCCATATAGATTTATACTATATGTTCATTTCTTAAATCCACATTTTAAATTAGTACCTTACATGGATTGATGTAAGTCCATAGCATCATCTTTATCAATCCATTATTTATCTTTATGAAGAAATACTACACAATAATCTGAAATAGCATTTCTTCCTATTTAGGTGGATTTCCATAGTGATCTTTGCATTTTGAGGTTGTTGAGTTTGTTTTCTTGAAACAGTAGAAAAAATTATCTTCAACATCGTCTTATTATGATTCTTAATTTACTTCTTCCTAATAAAAGAAAACAAATCTTAAACTTTAAGCGAAAAAGCAACCGCAGTTGAATCAAAGATATTGATTCTCTTTAAAGACAATGATATTACTTTATTTCTCCCCCCAAACTCAACATCCTCAAAATAACTTTTACAATTCCCACTTTAAAACTTTTCCTTAGTGTGGGTTCATAAAAAAAAAAAAAACTTAAAATCCCTTAGAACATCAATAAAGCATTTTCTATATTTATGATACCTCAATCTATAATTCCTCAGTAAACTGAAACAAAAAATATATTAGTCACCAAAACAAAATTTGAGATATCATTACATAAGTTATTTAGCATAAGTAGCCATAACTTGTATGAGCTTCAATTACATAAGATTTGGAATTTATTCATAAATTAACATTACTATTTCTTGATGAACAATAATAACCTAATATGTTCACGTTAGAAATATAAAACCGAAATCTGTCTAAATGACAGCATAAAAAATATATCAAATAAATCCAAAAAAAAATTGACTTAAATTTCAATAATAGCTATAAAATATCAAGTATATTTTACTTTATATGTCTGTATATCTCGTTAAAGAAACAACTATAAAAAAAAATATCCGTATGTTATTTCTTTTCTTTGAGATCCTTAGCGACTTCTTAATCCTTATTCATACATTTATTTATAATGTATATCAAATGAGTACTTTTCAATCATAAAAAAACTTCAATCTCTATTTTAGTTACCAAAGCGCTAAATTAGCCCAATAAGATAACATATTATTCTTAAAATAATTTTAATCTTTAAATGAATATACTGAAGATAACACCAAAAATAACGATAACTTGAGCGTCTTTAACTTTTGAAGCAATATCTTTTTCCGTATAGTACTCATTTATATTTCTTTTACTTTTACTTTATGTAATCAAGCACCACAAAGAGTGCTTGATTTCCCTTATTGTTTTCACAAAAAACTATTTCCATTCTCAGTAGATAACTTATACAAAGTTAGTTATCGTTACCTATAGCACATCCTTGAAAACTTCTGAAGTATTTACTTAATGATCATTTAACTCTTGCCTTTGAATTCTATCACCTTTCAATATTCTTCATAACATTATAAGAATATTTAACCGTAGTAGGGTTGGTTGTAACCCTCTTAGTTACAAGAGTTAAATCTATAAAGTCAAGAATAAATAACATGCTCTCATACAAATCCTTATATTTATCCCAAAACATGATGGAAATATTCTTTAAATTGACAGATAATTCAGTTAAATTAGCTGAAAATGAACAAAAATAAAATGAAGATTGACCGTATATGCTCATAGCCAAATATCAACCATAGTAAATTCAAATAATTGGTAAGTCTCTTCTCAAGATACCTAGTACACATTAATATCAAGTCTTTGGACAGTAATATTAACTGTAAGTGGTACTCTTGTTGTAATGATCAAACACTGACAATAAGTTCAAGTCAAATAACAACCTTCCTTTGGGCCGATTAATTATTCACTCGAAAAACTTTATAATTGTCACGTATTTATCATCACACATGTGTAAGTGATTCGGCCAAATATTAGCCTTCCTTTGGGCCGACTAATATTCGCATGAATAACTACACACAAATATTAAACATTTTCATGAACCACCAAAATATAGAGGTCACTTTGGTGACATATTATTTTAAAGTTAATTCACTACTAATGTAAAATATTTACAGCTGTAAAGAGACGCCAAAATTTATATTTGAATTTATCCTTAATGTATATACAATATATTTTGAGTGTTATAAAAACACTTCGCTTTAGGTCCATATGACAACTAAAATACTAAAATTATAACCATAGCACGACATATTTTTAATTATAGTTGCCATAATCTTTTGCTTTAGACATGTGATTATATTCATAATATTCCCTAAATAAACATGATGATATAAAATATCATAAATGAATCACATAATAAATATCACAGGTGAACGCCACAATTAAGCGACATGTAAATGACAATGTAAATGTCATACTAAAAAACTTGAATCAACGAAGTAGCTACTATATGCATGTCTAAACCATAATGCAACTGCACAAAATGCTACTTTGTCACTTTAATTTGTCTGTAAATAACCTCAGCTCATTTATTTTTATGATTGCCAATACTAATGCAGGGTTCCAACGCGTTTACTTTAACATATGAACATGTGCGTCAATGGTACAATCAAGCACAAAAAGATCTCTATGCAAGAATAAACAGTCTGAAATGTGCTAAGCCAAATAATACTATCAATGATAAACTGACATGACAAACACAAGGGCGTTGTGGCCTGAATCCATTTTATGCTATAATAGTATCCCATTGAATGTTTCAAATATTGAACAAGTTCAAATCTTGAAACAAATTCTGAAGTCCAAAAAAAAAAAAAAAAAAAAAAAAACAACAATTTAACGCCATATTCCTAGCCTTCAATTTATGTGGATCCATTTAATGAAGATATATCATATAACCTTACTTTTACCCTTAATTTATAGGCTTGAAATGTTCAACGTAATATTGTTCGGAACATATAATAACATTCACCCAAAAGATAACATAATGTATCTTGGATACAATAATGCATAGCTACTAGTGACCTATGAGAGAGAGGATGTCATGATACTGCATAACACGTTATCATTCATTCATGCAAAAGTTAGTGTAGAATTATAAACCAAAGTATCCGTATTTATTTTTCATCTTACCCATATTCGGTCAGTGCAAACCCATGCGAAACAAACATAATAAAAAAAAAGTTTTTTTTTTTTTTTTAAAAAGCAGTAAATCAGATAGGTGACGGAGTAAATACTAATCCAGAATGATACTTGATATCACAGCATTATGGCATGGGTCATCAGATTAATAGGTAAATATTAACGCATGAACGTCATATCTACAGTATTCTATGTTGGAAGTATCCATTCTATTTCGTACTCTTTCAAGTTGTACACAACATTTGATCAGGTCAAAATTTGACATAATCAAACCACATATACATTTAAATATTGCCTGATCAACTTGGAAGTTACCAACTGACGTCATTTTTTTTTTTTTTTTTTTAATAACTAAAAGGTCGTCAGGTTATAATGAAACCTAAAACTGAAAACCGAATAAATATTAACTTATACAGCAGTCTTTTTTTTTTTTTTTTTTTTTTTTGTGACCGTATGAATTAATGGTTGTGGATTTGTTTCAATAATGAGATTATGATGAGCTGAAGGTATCCAAATGGATGAGAATGGTTCAAATCCATAATAGAATGAAACGCATCAAATACATGTTAATTAAAACAAATTAACATAGTAGTACTGGAACAGTACTGTATGAAATGCCACGTCACATGATTATCCTATTCCAAAGTTTGACCATACCAGTTATTTCTACATTTAAATGTTAACAGGAATTAAATGATGGATTCTGGCGTTTCATTCTTTATGTCAGGTCCTCTTTTATTAAAGTGTAAAATGCTACTAGTGAAGCCATGCGTGGATGAGTTTTGTTGTTCCCAAATCAATGAAAATTACAAAACAAAACAAAATAAAAAAAAAATGAATTTTATGAATTTATGAAACAGATCCAAATAAATTAAACCGATGGACTAACAAACCTTAGTGCTTCAATTTTAATTATCCAAATCTTAAAGCAAAACAAAACAAAAAATTCTCAACAAAACCAATTATGGTGGCTCTGATACCACTTGTTAGGATTTCAGTATACTTTAACAATATCCATTCGTGAAACCCTAGATCCAAATATGTAACCATATTGATTTAATTGAGAACAAATCAGAAAATAAATAACTTGATTAGCGGAAGCGTACCTGAATCTTGTATTTAATCAGTGCAATACCTGAATCCGTAGTCGGTTGTTAAACGAGAAGATGAATTAGGTTTGGTCTTCCAAATTGACACAAACCCTAGATCTGAAATCAGCTCTCCGTAGAAGAGGTTAGAGAGTTGCTAAGGCTTGTGTAATTCGGGGACCATAACCCTTTATTTATAGAGTTGACATTTTGTAATTCGGCCCTTCAACAAATTATAAAATGCCCCGGTATCTACACATTAGGCCCATGATAACTTAAACTTTAAGCCTATTAATTCTAATAAAAAATTAGATCACTTTAATTAGGCTTTACACCAAAATAGCATAACACATTTTATTTTACATATGTGACCCAATTGTCGAAATATTCCAACATAGAATTTCCAAGGTAGCAAGTCCACTGAGTTTAGCTTATTCAACATGATGAGCCATCTGTGTACTCTAAATCTTGAAGGGCATTATGGTGGTAGAGACAGTTAAAGTTCAGATGCATTCTATAGGAGTTATAGAAAAAGGGTAAAGATTTCACCTAGAAGGCGCCTCTTTTACTGGACCCGATGAAAAAATGTCATCATCCCTCCAAAAGTTGGACATTGGCTGTTAAAAGCAGCGGCGAGCCTGATGCAACAAGGTTCTCTCCAACGATGACAATTGAAATCGATGTTGCGGTCACCATGTGAATCAGGTACAAGCCTGATGCAACAAGCTATAGGGTTCGAAAATAAAGCTGACATTTTGTGCGGCATCAAACGTGGAGGCCATCATGTGAATCAGGTACAAGCCTGCAACTCTTTCTTTCGGACCTCGTGGCACTGTACAAAAATATTTGTTTAAATGTCTCTCTGGTCTCCCACTGGGAAAGTGAGGTATTTGGACATCGGAATATTTGTTTGTTGTAATGAAAGGGGTTTTACATGACAAGGCATGTGTGCATCTCACAGTTTGAAAGAAAATACACACAAACGCGCGTTTATTATTGTATGTATTACAACAAATCAAGTGGTAGAGGCATTGAAGGTTATTTAATGAAGGGCGCAACAATTAAATAATTTTTTTCTGAGAAAACAAGTCCGGATAATATTGTATAGTATTTGCAAGTGGAAGGACGGCTTAAGTAGAAAGAAATCAATAAACTAACAATATTTCTATCAAATATCCACATAGTGGAGAAAAGAAAAGATAAAACACTTGAAAATTCTTTTAAACAAAAGTGGAAATGTTAAAATAAGAAAACCAAGAAAGTGAATGAGTGATATAGTTGTGAAAAACGTAGTCATTTTAAAATAGAATGTCATTACCCTTAAAAGAAGTATTAATCAGCAGGAGAAAATTATTGGTGGATTTACCCAGGTGCAATGAAGCATATCTGCAATAATAGGAGTATGTTTGAGAAACTTGAACCGGATAGGAAAGAAAACTATCTCTTTATGCAAAACTCAGCAAAAGCAGTGGTCAAGTGGAACGGGGTAATAGTTTTGTAGTTTACGTCCGGGAAGATTATGAAATTAATGATGTATATTATGTATTCGATGTTAGAAAGAACTTTGTTTTTGTTAGTCTATTAAATATATTTGGCATCAAGCAAGTCTTTTGAGCCAGATAAGTACGTGTTGACCAATGGCGGAATGTTGGAAAATGATATACGGGCGATGGAGTGTGCAAACTAAATATTAATAAAATGATTGCTTCTGCTTATGTTGTATACCTTTTTACTTTGTGACATAATACGTTAAGATGTTAAGTTGCTACGCACAAGATCGACAAATGGCCAATAATAGTAAACAATATAAATGCAACGGAAATAGTAAAGTAGATCATATAATCAATGTACTTTCCGTTCAGCATCCGGCTCCCAAGCTTCCGTTCAGCCTTTTACTAACCCAAACTCTTACTTCACCAGGAGAAATAGGTTTACAAACTCTGCCTGAACAACCGAGCATGATTTCAAACTTTTCTTTTTATAAAGAAATAGCTTGATTAAATTTTGTGCCTTCAACACATTGAATAGTCGCAGTTTTGTACAACTCCTGTAACGTTTGCTTTTGAAACATATGCATAATTTACGGCATTTGAAAGTAATATGAGAGCGGTTTGAGAGAGTGAAATTATATATATGTTTGTATAGATGTGAAAAAGATGCATTTGAATAAGAGTAAACTTTAAGCAATTTTGTTCGGAAGAAATGCAATGAAAGTTGACAATACTTGAAAAAGTGCTTGAGTTGGCACCTTAACTGATCGTTTGTAACATTTAAAAATAGTAGATAGAACAATGCTAGAACAACCAAAAAAATTTACGGTGAAATTCACCGCATCTGAAAATATACGGTAGGGAATTAGCGCAATTCACGGATGGCCAAGGATCAGACGGTTCTTCTTTCCTCCGCGTTGCCTGATTTAAGAATTGTCGGTCGATACAGCAATTTTGTAGTAGATAACTGTTTTAATTTGAAAACCTCTTTCCTTGGTTTGTTGGGGCCATGCATACTATTCTCCTAGCACCAAAGTTTGAGTCCTGCTTCATGTGTATTTTTTTGGTTTCCGGCGCATGTTGAGAACTTGTGAAAGCGCAAGCAAGTTATCTCATAAAATGTGGTGCGGTCCAGTTGACAAAGTGCATCTATTTATTGTTTGCTTGGTTCGAATCCCATTTTATTCGTTTTTCATAGTTCCGCCTTTCCGTAAAGTAAACATAACCACCTACCAGCTAGAACTACCTATAGTGAAGTGTAAGATTCGCGTGCAATCCATTTGGATGGGGATGAGATTGAGTCTCATTATTTTTCTAAAATAATTTGATGTAGATCGTATAATTTGTACCTTTCATCAGATAGATAACTGTTCTAAAATAATTTAGTAAAAATGTTAGTAGCATTGCTATATGGTTATTATTAAAACACAAAAATATATTTTCAATATTCCCTTCATATTATGACAATGATATAACTTTCTAAATAAATAATATTATATTATGTTACTCTTTCTAAAAAAAATTCTTTCAGTATCAGTGTGTTCAATTTTCTCTTTCTTTGTTATCAACAAGAAGAGTAAAATTAATCATTGGTGTCGAGATGGTATATTAATTAAGTCAGTTTCGTTAGGATTTTTTAATATTATTACTATGTGATTCTCTAAATTTAACAATAACAACCCCAAAACTATTCATTAAAAATGAACTAGATATACCAAATCAGTTGCGGTTCTATCATCCATAGACGCCTAATATCTAACGCATGTGCAGAACATTTTCTATTGAAGTCGATCACAATCTTCGGTCTTTCTTGGATATTTGCAAAATGAATTATATAATTTGATACACGCTTGCTCCGTTTGGGTCCAGGTGGTTAGATCAAACGTAACTGTACCTGTTGGGTTTTGTAAAACCTTTGAAAATAAAGTTCTTATTATTAACTACTGTATCAAAATAAGCATCAATGCATTTATTAATGTTTTTCCATTTGATAAAAATTCAAATATTTAGAAATTTTTTATTTGTATTTCTTATCAAGAATTTAGTAGTTCTATATATATTTTAAACATTACTAGTCACAGAAGCACTTGAATTTCTAGAATAATTGGATTTGTACTTTACTTGAAGTACTAGCATAAACATTTCTATTACACGTCAAACTGTATCAAGTACTATTTTTATGGCCAATTTTATTATGCTCTAAACCATTTTTATCATATTGTGTTTAAATTATTTTTACCTTTATTAAATTTCGCTAATTTACTCTTATGTTTTTCAAATTTAGTTTAAAATCACAGTTGTTTCAAAACAAAAAATTGTTATTTTTCAAAATTTCATTTTCCTTAGTTCAAAATTGTCTTTTTTTCTACGTATCATTCTCATTTCTGAGAAGACAAATTCAAGATTCTAAATTATCTAAAGATGATTATAATAAATTATTTTGTCACTTCAAATTTGATTTTTTTTTAGTTCTTGGCCAAACGGTGTTTTTTTATTCTAGAATTTTTCAAGAGCCACAAAATTATTTTTTAAGATACCATGTTGATCTTCTAACTCTAATTTTTTTTCTTAATTTCTCATTTTCAAATTTGATAGATTTCATCTTTTCTAAAATGATAAAATTAAGGTTTGAGATCTTATCACGTACACTAACTAATTCATTATTATTTTTTACTAAAATTTGTAAGTTAGAAAGTACTTTTTTATAGTCCTCATTTGTCGCAGTTTTGTTTTTGCTGGACATTTTGCTTGTTGTATCTCGACCACATCTTTTTTCCTGGCCATTATTCTATGATGTTGTGATAATAAGTAGGACCCTAAGCTCTGATACCAATTGTTATGTCTCTACGCATGACAACTACATTGGCTTATAATAGTAAACAATATAGATGTAGTAGAAATAGTAAAGCACATTACACAATCAATTTATACTGTTTCGGACTTCCCGTCTTACGTTCAGTTCTCATGCTTCCGTTCAGTTTTCCACTAACCAAAATCTTCCTTTCACCCGGAGGGACGAGTTTACAAACTCCGCCTAAAAAAAAGAATAGGACTTCAAACTTTTCTTTTTTATAAAGAAATAACTTGCATGTACATTGTGTCTTCGATACATTGAATAGTCGCAATGTTATACAACTTTATAACGTTTGCTTCTGAAGTGAATGTGGATTTTAGGGTATTTGGAAGCAGTATGAGAGTGGTTTGAGAGAATATAATTGTACATATATTTACGAACGTTCTTATATAGATGTGAAAATAAGCATTCAAATAAAAGCAACCATTGAACAATTCTGTTCAGAAGAAATGCATCGGCTAAAGGTTGGCAACACTTGAAAAGAGCTTGAGCTGGCACCTTAACTGATTATTTGTAATGTTTGATATAGTAGGTCACTTCTTCAATTTGAAAACCTCATTGGTGGGTTGGTAAGGGTATGCACACTATTCTTTAAACACCAGGGTTTGAGTCCTGCTTCATATGTATTTTTTGGATTCCTCTGCATGTTGAAAACTTGTAGAAGTGTAAGCAATCTACCTCCCTAAACATGTCGTGGTCAAATATTCTGCAACCTCCTACTAACTAATATTATTCATAGTAAAGTGGAAGAGTCATGTGCGTCCTTCTTGGATGGTGCGGAGTTTAAGTCCCTCGCCTTTTTTCTTCACTTATTTTGGTATGTCATGCGAATTGTTAATGCCTTCCATTTTTTGTCGTGAACATCTACATAAAAGTTATTTTTTTTCTTCCTTTTCTATTCTTTTCTTCTAATGTTTGACATATCTCGTATAATTGGTATCGGCCATTAAATAGCTAATTGTCCTAAAATAACTCCATAAAAACGTTAATAGATATGTTGTATAGTTGTTATTATCAAGACACTGAAACTTGAACATAAGACATGTTATCACTAGGAGTATGGATAATATAATTTTATCAAACATGACTCCTACATATGATATAAAATCAGAAGTAAGTGTAGATTATGTTCTTCGAACGAAATAATAAGAAAACCATTTCCATTAAAATTGGTTATTTCCACTAATTTATTATGATTGAGTCATTGTGATATTTGTGACATGCATATCACTCATACTAGAGAAGAAATGAGATATTTTATCATATTTATATATGACTATTCAAAGTACTATTTGAAAGTGATATGGAATAGGATCCTAAAGTTATATTAAGATTGGAGGGGGAAGGATGGAGGTGGTGGGGTTGAATAGTGTTTACTTAAATTTATGAATCTTTTTAGAATTCATTTTAGGTTATGCTTATGAGTATGTATTTAATGACCACAGAATCAATCATAGAATAAAATAACGAGTAAAGTAAATGTGATAAAATAAAAGGAAAAGAATACATCAAAGTTTTTAACTGGTTCGGAGTTACATTACATCCAGTCCTGTACTCCATATGGCCTTTAATCAATATCAATTCGATTACACTTCTTGATTTCAAGGCTATAAAAGACATCCTCCAGAATCTCCTCCACTGGGCACAACAAACTTTATTTCCAAACAAATAAGTCACTCTCGATTACTTTTCCAGGCACAACCAAACCCAACTTGATTTAGGATCCCTAAGTCACATCTTTATAAGTTGTTTGATATTGTTTTTACAAAAATGTAGGCGTGTATCTTTCAATGTTGATTACAATTGCTCCATCAACTTAGAAATGCACTTTGATCTTGAAAGAATGATGAGAGTTTGATGTAGAATCAAGTCAGAATTAAGCTGATTTAATTCGGTTTAAAAATGACAGAGTATGAGTATTGATTTCTTAGAAAATGAGAAAGGAGAGGGAGGAGTGAAGAATATGAGAAATTTATGCTATAAATTATTTCCTAAAGAAGACTATTTATTAGGGTAAAGGGAAGTGGTTGTTCCTGAATGGCTATGCCAAATAGATACTTCAATTCAAAATTTAAATTTGAAACAAAAAAGGTAACCATGTCGACATACCCTACCTACCTATGCTGACATACATGTACCGTATTTTTTTTTTGAAGCAAAAGGTAGTGAATCGTCAGATTCACGCCTTCAAATATTTCAGCATTCAAAGTCTAGCATTAGATCGTACGTGTATATACACATATATATACAAAACCAACAGCATAGAAAGTACAACAGTGCGCCCAAAAAAGGCGTTACATATCCATATTACATAACATAACTTCATAGCAAAATATTGTAAGTACAGCGGCATTGAATCAAGCAACCATCACGGCAACAAGCAAGCTAATCTCCAATATGTCTGTGGACTTTATCACGGACTCTAGCTACTATTGAGTCTACATATTTCCAGCTATCTTTGCCTGTCCACATGAAAACATATTTCAGAATGATGTAAATGGTTTTATTACCCGTTCTTCTCAGGGATCTGAATTTCCTACAATTGTGTTCATGCCGTAACATCCAAGTATAAGTGAAGTTTAACAAAACAAAAAGATGACGATCAGGTTTATTATCCAAAGAAGGATAAATGTATTGCCAAAAATTGAATTGATCTTTTATAACACCACCCACTCAAGGTCCAAATTAAGGTAAACCAGGCATTTTGTCCACATGTAGAAAGCAAAGTCACTTGCCAACACAAATGAATGTAATCTTCCTTATCCTCTTCACAGAAAACAAAACCACCACTTATAACTAAACTTTTACGATGCAAGATACTGATAGTGTTCAACCTCCCCTTTATTACTATTCACATATGTATCTTGACTTTTGAGGGGACTGTCTTAAAACTCCATATATAATCGAAACCCAACCATCTTCTACTAGCAAAGTTCATCGTTTTATACAAACCTCTAACTCGAAAAACATTCTTCTCGCCTTCTAACTTCCAAAGAAACCCATCTTTCTCCTCATTTAAGTAAACATCATCTAACAACTTGAATAATTGGCACAACTAATAAAAAGCATTTCTCGTAACAATTCTACAAAATGACAGTCTCCGTATAAAACTGGTAGCCTCCGAATTGTACATTTCACCAACAGTAGATAATCTGTTACAAGCAATCTCAAATAGGTCCTCAAATTCATCCTTCAAAGGAACAGGAAGTAACCAGCAAACATACCAGAACGAAATGTTGAAGCCACTTCTCACAACCACTTTTGTGCCAATCCTAATCCAATGGGAATTACTTATAACTCCTTTCCAAAAAGCAGAACAATGAGATGAGTCCCGATTCCAATTAAATCTACCATCATAACATGTGTTAATAATCCACTCCTTCCAAAAAGCTTGTTTACCACTTATCATCACCCACAACCATTTGCATAGAAGAGAAGAGTTCATGTTTTTCATATTAAGCACACCCAAACCGCCCTGAACTTTAGACTTGCAAACCCGATCCCAACAAACAAGGCAGCTGAGCTTCTTGGTCTCCTTATCGTCAGTCCAAAAAAAATTTCTTCTAATTGTATCAATTTTCTCAATGACCCATCCTGGACATTTAATAAAGGATATCCAGTATAAAGGTAGAGAGGAGAGAACCGCATTCACCAGCACAAGTCTTCCCTCCCTTGAAAGTGAATTTCCTTTCCATCTAGCAAGTCTAGCATCAACCTCTTCAATGAGATGTTGTCAACCTTTCTTCATCAAATTCTTTGGTCGAATGCACATGCCCAAATGGTTTAGCGGGAACTTGCCCTCTTTGCAATTGAGAAGCTCGGGACAATTTATGCTTAACTCTGCACTACATCCTAGAGTGTATACACTGCTTTTGTGAAAGTTAATTTTTGAGCCTGATAAACTCTCAAAAGCATACAATAAAAATTTAAGAGCAGCAATATATTAACATTCAGGGTTACTAAAAATTATAGTATCATCGGCATAGTGTAAAGAATTGATACCCCGACCACATGCTCACTTCCAAAGCTTTTTATGATGCCACTGCAACAACTGACCTTTGGTATTTGAGAGAACACATCTGCCGCTAAGTTGAAGAGGAGAGGAGATAAAGGATCACCCTGCCTCAATCCCCTCTTGGATATGATACTGTTGCCAGCAACTCCATTGACACAAATATTTGATCTGCTAGATGATAAGATCATGTAAATCCAATTAATACACCTTTGGGGAAATCCATTCGCCTTCAGAACATCAATCATGAACTGCTAATCTACCATATCAAATGCCTTAGTAAAATCCAGTTTGATAATGACACTTGGGACATCAAAACGATCACCGTGCGAGATGACCTCTTGAACCAACACTGCACCGTCCAAAATAAATCTGCCTTTGATGAAAGCCGTTTGAGATTTACCAATCAACTCATCCATCTTCTCTTTTAATCTATTGGCTAAAACTTTCATAATCAACTTGAAAGTACTGTTCACGAGGCTGATGGGTCTGAAATCTGCTGCTGAAACATTGCCTTCCTTCTTTGGTATCAAAACCGCATTTGCATAGCCTAACTTTTCCAACCTAATAGTACCATCATAAAATTCCTTGAACAGACACAAAACATCATTTTTCACCATACTTCGGTATTTTTTAAGGAAGAAATTAGGAAAACCATTAGGACCAGGTGCTTTATCACTAAGCATTTCGTTTAGGGTAGCTAAAATTTCCTCCTCGGTAAATACACTATCCATCTATGCTAAGCTTGATTCAATAGGATAAAGCTTTTTCCAATCTACCGGGATTCTATGATCAATCCTCTCACCAAAAATTCCTTTATAGAAGTCAATAAAAGTATCACTTGACTTCTGTTGGTCACAAATCTCCTCCCCAACCTTCCAAATGCTACAAATCATGTTTATTCTTCTTCTGTCATTAGCGACTCGATGAAAGTAGCTAGTATTGTTGTCTCCCTCTTTTAGCCATTGGGATCTTGATCTTTGCTTCCAATAAATCTCCTCTTAATCCATTACCTTAGTCAGTTCCTTTTCCTTTCTTGACAACAAAGCCTTCTCCTCCTCATTCAAACTTCTCCTCTCCTCCAAAATATTGAGCTCTAGGATATCCTTTTGAAGCTTTTCTTTTTTATTCTAACCTTTCCAAACACTTCTTTGTTCCACTTTGGCAAAAAAAAAAAAAAAATCGTAACAGCTTGAACTTCCTACAAACGATGCCAGCTCCATCACCTCTGTCCCCAAAACTAGCCCATTTCCTACTTAACATGTCATCAAAGTTATCTTCCATGCACTACATCTTTTCAAATCTAAAAAATACCTTTCTTCTTAACAACTCCCTAGTGTCTAAGACAATAAGACAATGGTCTGAAATAATCGAGGAAAACCCTTTTTGAAAGGTGAGAGGGTGTAAATCTTCAGAACTTAGGTTAATGACGATTAAGCTTAACCAAATTAGGGGGAGTTCTGCCATCACTCCAAGTGAAACATCTATTTGAAAAGGGTGGGTCAATTAAATTGCGTTCATTTACCAATTCACTGAAGTCATCCATGTCCCCCGCCTAATTGTCCTTTCTATTACTTGTCTCAAAGGCAAATCTGGTTACATTAAAATCTCCTCCAATAACCCAAGGACCATACATCAAATTGTGAAACTCAATCCCCTCTTTCCAGAGAACCCTTCTCTCTATTCTAATGTTCGGCCCATACACATTAGAGATGAAATATAGAACCTTGGACTTTCTACATTCCAGTGCAACATGAAGGAAGTCACTTTTCTTAATCTCTTTTTTCAAAATCCAATAGCTACTATTCCTCCCCGTGAACATACCACCCTTATTTCCCGCAGCAGGAATAAAACACCATTCATCAATAACACCCTAACCCAAGCACGTAAAAACCTTATCTTCTGGTTTTTCTAGTTTAGTTTCTTGTAACAAAACAATATCAGGATTAATAGATTTAAGACAATTTTTAACCCTAAAACACTTATCAAAAGTTCCTAGGTCCCTTACATTCCATGTAACAACAATCATGGTGATACATTAGCGCTCTCTAGTTCTTTATTTTTAATATCACTAAGTACATCAGCAGTTAACATGAAACAAGAACTATGAGCTAGATCATGCATTTTATCATTAGATAAAAAGTTAAGAAAGGCAGGGACAAAGACGCTACCTTCAAGAGGATGAGCAGACCCCTTGCACTTCTTCTGAGCATAACAACGCCAGAGTCCATAGCTTTCTTGCCTTTGCCCTTGTTTGTTGTTGAGCATTCACCAGAAGCAATCAACGCCAAAGTCTTGTTGCCCATCAGATTCTAGTCTTGTGAAAAGTTTTCTTGTTCATTCTCCCCCATACTGCTCTCAAATAAGTATAGTCAATTGCATGCAATGCCCCATACCGCTCTTTGTT
Organism: Allium sativum; assembly: GCA_030737875.1. Classification (NCBI taxonomy): domain Eukaryota; kingdom Viridiplantae; phylum Streptophyta; class Magnoliopsida; order Asparagales; family Amaryllidaceae; genus Allium; species Allium sativum. The sequence goes on along the minus strand of CM060922.1, from coordinate 928,510,214 downwards.
AACATGGCCCACCTCAGCCAGAGTCGTGCGAAGAACCTCCAATTTGTGGTAAACAAGAGGCACATTCTTCAAAGAGACCCGAACCTTCACCTTCTTTTTGGGAATACAGCCAGATATGCGCTCAACGCTTCAAATTGAAAGTTCCTTTTTACGTAATGTTGGTGTAATATAAATTCTCGGTTAGCAATGAAGGTGGAAATCTAACAACAAAATCATCTCTTGGTCTCTTAACATTCCAGTTCCAAAAAGGTGCCATATTGCCAAATCTGGATTTGACATGCTCTTCGATTTGCGCAATAGAGAAGGATCCATGTTCAATCGAGATAATTACAATCGAACGCGCCCAGTTAAATTCTTCTGGAAAATTCTTAGCCGAGATTCGAGAGAAATTTTTCGAATTCGCCATTTACTGTGGAAGATTGCGAAAGGATTTACAGTTAAAACCGTTATGGCAAGATTTGTTACATTTAAAACATAAAATTGGGTCATGACATGATCGTGCGCGGTGATCTGTCGATCCACATCTGAAGCAGCCATTATTCGATTTTTCTGAGATTAGCATCATAATGGTTATTTTTACGAGGCGCCGGTTGAGGATTCGTGTTTTTAGATCTATTAAAATTTACATCTCGCTTTACAGCTGGACGTAAAAGAATGCCCTTGTACGATGTATCTGGAGCCTTATCTTTAGTAACATTGTCATTATGCGAGGCCGAAATATGATTTGCAAAAGAAGAAGCCATAGAAGAAAATGCATTTTATTTTTTGAATTTGCCATTAGAGATTTGAAGGTCGCCATTATTTGTTCTGTTAAATTTATAGAATCAATTGTATGAGAGGCGTATTTATACATGTACCGTATTTGAAAAATAGTTTATTTAAGAATTGTTTTGAAAATATAAAACAGTATATAATGATTTGAGACTTTGTGAAACTATTTGAGCATAATAAATGTATATTTTAAACATAATAAAGATTAAGAAAACTTATCATTTTTTTTAAAAGAATTTAAAATTAAGTATAATATATTATCAATTAGATGAGGATGTGATCTGAATGGTTTGATAAGACGGGTGGTATGGGGTGCTCGTGTTTATTTTACTAGTTAATTCTCAAACTTATTCGATTGAATCATTTGTGCACACAAGTGGAGTTTACTAACATATAATAAACATTCAAGTAAAACTATGTGGTGCGTGACACACAAACATTACTTGAATGGTTATTTTCTGGGAGTGCATTTCACTTGCAAGTGGAGTTTAGTGGCTTACAATAAATAGTTGAGCAAGCCTGTGCGGTATGAGATGCATAATTGTTACTTAATTTGTTACTATTCGAGAGTATATGACATTTATCATATGTTGTCCTTTTTTCCATATTGTGAGAACCCATACCCCAGTAGGTTCGAATTTTCACAAAAACCAAAAAGACAAGTCCATCGAAACATGAATCGTTTATCAGCTATCCTAAAAATAAACAAAAGATGCTTACCAGAGCTCAAATAAGTAACTCACAATGGAATATTTTGAAATATAGTATCAAATAAGCACTGACTATAAACTGATACTTTCAAATCAACTGTCCCTATTAGCACCAGTCCTGCTCAAAATATAAGTACCTTCCGCTTGTCTATCCTATGGGTCATATTATGGAAGGGTTTAGAACAATGTCACGGTGACTGATACATTATATATCTTATACACAACACCATCATGTGCCAATTGCAAACCATTAATTTCATGTTATGATTTATTTTATCCATTCATTCTCCACCACTGCATGCGAACCGCACTCATCTACTTTCCTAGAGATTTACCTTTAATATATATCCTTTGGTCCACCATGGACCTAAATAATGTCCCCTATTATCTTTCACAAGCACCTCATTGGAATCAACGGTCATGTAATATCATGAAATTACCATTCTATATCTCGAGCACATATAGCCTACATCCGCAATGGACCACCCGATGCCTACATCTTGGATGTGCCGAATCCCGCTAACGGACCAACCAATTGCAGATGTTACGTGAACTAAGTCGAGAATTTTCTATTTTGTCTACTTCCTATTTATGCGGACCAAGGTTGGCTCATAAACCTATTTTTAAGGAATCTCTATATAGTTTAGCTAGTCATGCCCTAACAAAAAAATTAAAAATAATAGTGGTGTTGCATAACCCACCTGAATGTATCAATAGCAAACACACTCAGTCAAGGTGTAACCTACGTCCTTGCTGCTTTGCCATTGAGATTGATGGTCACCCAGTAAATATATAATAGCAACCTTTAGCGGTTCGTACTACTACACATCTCAGCTGCATAATCTATCTAAATAGCCCTCTCTATTAGTTTGCCTAATTCAATCAAGGCAATACCCCTATGTCTTTAACCTAAAGTGTACTAAATCGTCAATGCCAACACTACAGACTTATTCTATATAGGGATATTCTTCTACACGTGACCTCCTTTCCCATGGGTCTTATGGTTAATATACATAACCATCATCACCACGGGTGTTGACCCGGTTTTTAATCCAATGAGAAGATCTGTAGAGGTCAAAAGTCAAGACAGAGCCAGATTCACTTCAAATACATCCAAAAGACAATAAGAAGGCAAGAGAGGGGATAAATCAAAATCAATTAAATATATGGATCGGCACTAATCCATACCCTATGGATTAGTGTATATATATATATAAAGAATGATCCATCATGGGCCCCACCGTGATGATCCTTGGCTTCTTGTTAGCTTATCCAAGTATGGTAGCAATCCGGTGTTTCAAAATCAAGATACTCAATGGGATGTACACATTGAAAGCAACCCAATAAGGTTGATGGCAAAGTCTATGCAAACAAAGTACAAACCCTAAAAAACTTGATTTAAGGTGTCATAAGAACACTAAAAGTCCAAAAAGAAGATGAGAACCAGAAATAAGCAAAGTCCATGGATTGGTCTCAATCAGTGGGCTATGGATCGACACCAATCTATAGTCATTAGTCTATTTTAGTTAAGTTGCAGGGCGTGGCAATATACCTCGTAAATGGACCTAATGGTGCAATATCACGGTCCATATTATCTCTAAACTCCTATAAATACCTATTTACATTCTACATGATAAGGACCTGGTTTCCTTGTGCCTACATGCTACCGAAGCACTTCGCCAACACCAATCTTCTCCAAAGACAATAAGGATCGTTCATCTACAGGATATATGTGATCTTTTCCAATATTCCATTGTATTTATGATGGTAAATTCATTCATTCTAGGAGATTTATTCAACAATTGTACTTGAAATTATTGTAATAGGCATGGAGAATATAGTAAATTAATTAAGAGCGGATATATGCTTGATTAACAACTGAATCAATATAAAAGTTTGCGTGGTCTTTTCTTCTACTCTCTTTTTTCTTTCATTTTCCAATTATTTTCTGTTATTTGTTCTTGATCTGATTCAGTTGTCGAAGAAGGATGGTGCTATCATATAATTTTTGGGTTAGTGCCATTTTTGCATTAATATTTGGTGTTTTCACTGAGAGTCTGAACTAAGGAAGAGACTTGGGCTATCTAACATAGATCTTCAAGGTCTAGAAGGAAGATTCATTGTCAAAGCCGTGAAGTTCGTAAATTGATTAGAATAGAAAATGACAAGAAAGAAGGCTAGCAAATTTAGTGGAGCTTCTGGAGCCATATGAGGGAACACTAATGTCACTTCCACTAGTTGGAAACTAATGATCCAAATAGATCTTTTCAGCAAGCAAATGTCATCACTCGAACCAAATCATGGAAACTGCTAACAAGGCCTTGATGGAAAAGATATATACTTTGTTCGCACTTTCATTCAGCCTAATTCTGGAACTATTAGAATTGATTAGAATTTAGAGGAACATGCACATTTTTTCGCTTCTGATAGGCGAAGGAGAGACCATCATAAATGGTTGATGTTGCTGGCGTGAACCTAGTTGTGAACGGAAGGGAACAAAAATACGCTTCCTATGAATCTCATTCTAGAAACCAACCCAAATATCCATGTAGACATTGATCATAACCTAGACTGGATTTTTGTGTCGGACCAGACTGTTGAATCGGAAGATCATAATACTAATGCAAACATGGGAGAAGGAAATCAACCAAACATAGTCCCATCTGGCAGTGCAACTTCCTCCAAAGGTATTAAATTCCACTTGGGAGGTGCTACTAACATTCATCCAGTGTAACCCAAAATCAGTTAGGAGTATATTTTGCGGTTGATGAAGAAGTTAATGCAAGAAAGTACAACACAGAAAGATGGTGATGAAGATTGGGGAATCACTTCAAGTCGGACATAGTTTGCTAAGGAGATTTTAGAACCTGAATACCCTAAAGAGTTCAATCCTCCTGCTTTGCCTGTATATATTGGAACTTCGAAGTCGAACTTGTTTCTATATATGTATGAATGATACATGAATGAAACACGTGCTATGGGTGAACTAGAGTTAGATATTTTGCTATCTACCTTGAAGGGGTCACTTCTTAGGACGATTTTAATCCTTAATTATTGCTATCTTAATAGGATCTCATGCAAACCCTTTACCAGATACTACATGACCAAAGAATCTCACTTTTTCTTTTCAAATGTGACACTTAGAGAACTTCACCCTTGACCGATGCTTCCTCAAAATCTCTAATACAATCATCAAATGCATCTTGTGTTCTTCCTTAGTCCTAGAGTAGATCAAGATATCATCTACAAACACAAGTATAGATTATTTAACTGATCTCTGAAAAATGTATTCATACGATCTATAAGGTATGTTGGATCATACATCAACCCGAAAGCATCATCAACCAAACATAAAGTCATGATGGAGTCCAAAATGTTGAAACAGACACACTATCCTTAACTAATACCAACCAATCATGAAGTCCTGATGGAGTCCAAAATGTAGTAACATGCATATTATCCTTAACTAATTTAAGATGATGAAATACAATAGCTAAATCTATACGAGAAACACCTTTACCTCGTGGAACAGATCAAATAAATCAGCAATCCATGGTACAAGTCTACAAGATACATATTTTTCCTTGTCACTTTATTGATCTCATGATAATCAACACATAACCTGAAAGATGTCTTTGTTACAAACATAACTAATGCATCCTATTCAGATATGCTTCTTCAAATGAACCCTTCCTCAACATGTCATCCACTTGCAACTCCGGCTCTTTCTGTTTTCCAGGTGCGATCGACCATAAGTATATAACTGTAAATCTAGATCCATCCACTAAATCAATCAACTCAATCACCCAAAGAGATGAAAATCCCTCAACTTCCTCAAGAACACCGGGATACTCACTTCCAATAGGCACAAGTGGCATCTTATCATGTGGAATCTTAAATGAATATAAAAAGCTGACCAAGACACCACAATCCAATAGGAAGCCTATCACAACCATTCACCCTTCCACATTCTGAATTATCATCTTGAATTTCTCATAATCTGCTGCTTTCGTATATCTATTGAGCTAATTCATACCGAAAATGATTCAGTACCCAACAAAGTTTAATACAAAACAATTGCAGGAAGGAGAGAGATCATGACAAGATAAACCTAGATCATGACAAATATTGCAAATAGTCCACCCTTCCATGGGGTTAATCACAATCAATGATCTATCTAGTATTTTAGGTTCCATACCTGATCTGCATGGTATATGACTATATAAAACCACCGAGTTATATACATTAAGTAATATCCAGTATATTTGTTCCTTACTGCCTTTCTCTCCTAGTATATGTAAGAAAACATCAGAAGCAAAATATCAACAAGATAAAATAATAAGCAAAGCTCTTCCATCTCGTCTTCGAGTAGTTTCAATGCCATCAAAACCTGTAACACCCCACCTCCGCCAGGGTCACTCGCAAAGGAATGCACTAGCTTTGGAGGGGCATTATTGGTAAACATGCATAATGATATAGCAAGGCAGGACATGACATATATATATATATATGTAAATAAACAGAGTAAGTAAATAAAACAGCGGAAGATTTAAAACCATTTCAAAACACAAGTCTGGTACATCAGAATGTCAATTTCCCAAAATTACAAGTCTGGATACATCATCTGATAAACTGAAAATACATAAGTACTATCCCCAAATAAGAGTGATAAACCATAGCGGCTCAAGTCCAAAGCATACTTGAGCTATCCAAGGAAGCAGCTAAAATCCAAGCTAGGCTCCAGTATTCCCTCCCTGAGAACCTTGGGGGGGGGGGGAAACGGAAGAAAAGAGGCGAAACAAAACGGGTCAGTCAAAAAGACTGAGTAAGCCCTGCTACGATCAGTCTATAAACTAATAAAGTTAACATCATGATGGAAACTGAGATGATCATAGATAACAACATACTGGCATGGTAAATCAACCACGAGATAGATAGAGGTGTCATCGCATAAACAGAGTTAAGTTTTTGCACCACGGTGTACTAGCAAACCAACATAACAGGTATTGATCCCTTAGCCCAAACTTTGGCCCAATAACATGAAGTGACCTTAATATAAGGTCCAACCCAACGGTCTAGTCGATCGGCTCCCTATAAGCCTAACACGTCAAGTGTTGATGTCCATACGGCCCACATATGGATGTAGGTAGTCTGTGCTGGGCCCACCTTCGGGTGTATCAAGCCCTCGGTTGTCGACCCCGGACACTTAAGCAATAATGCACAGCCCTAACCTACTGGTACCCGTGCCTCGAGTTTGTCCAACATCGGACTACGTGCACGTCCGTAGCCCGCCGGACCCGCACCGCTGTACCACTCGGCCATCGCCCTTTGGCCGTTTACATCCGTCCAGTAATCGTGCCCCGCCCTAGCCTAGTTTCTAGGGTTGTGGTGATACCAAACTGGGATTACTGCCGGAACAGACCCGCCGCTAGGGTTTCCTAAGAGGGTTAAGTGTGATTTAACCCTTCACTAATCCTGGATTAAACTGGTTAAGTGTGGCTTAACCCCATTCTAATCCCTTGAACTCCCAAATGGATTAAACTAGTTAAGTGTAGCTAACGGTTCACAACTTAACCACATTCTAATCCCTTGAACTCCCAAATTGGTTAAGTATTAGTGGACCCTGACTTAACCCTAATCATGAGGCATTAATTAATTTAATGCACCTTAACCTCTCACATTAGACCTTGTTGTGGTTACTAGTTAGGCCGGGCGGGTCCGGGTAGCTTTACACCACAACTTGGTCTAACCTCGGGTCTTGGCACCCCATGACCAACTTCTCACATTGGGTCCTATTGTTTGTAGCCACTAGTTAAGCCGGTCGGTTCCGGGTAGAATTACGCTACAAACTCAACCCAACCTCGAGTTGGCCACACTTATGTTTTCTAAGTGTCATGTCCACTTCATTTCAAAGCATAATTACAAGCCAATAGTTACTTGGGTAGACCTAACTTAATAGGTAAATTCCCAAGGGGTAGACCTAACTTAATAGGTAAATTCCCAATCTTATATTTTCATGTATTTTAAGCTTACCCCAAAACCCCCAACGTCATTCTATCACTTACATATTCGTAGTAACGCATAAATGATAGGAAGAGGGAACTTGGCACAACATACATGATAAACTTGCACAACAATCATGCACAACATGTTAGACTTGCACAACTTAGCATAGTGATCTTGCATATTACCATAAAACGTGCACAACTTGTCAAAACATGCACAACTTGTCATCTTAACTTGCATAAGTATGCATAACTTGTCAAACTTGCACAACTTGTCAAAACATGCACAACTTGTCATTTTAAACTTGCATAAGTATGCATAACTTGTCAAACATGCACAACTTGCCAAAACATGCACAACTTGTCATTTTAAACTTGCATAAGTATGCATAACTTGTCAAACATGCACAACTTGTCAAAACATGCACAACTTGTCATTTTAAACTTGCATAAGTATGCATAACTTGTCAAACATGCACAACTTGTCAAAACATGCACAACTTGTCATTTTAAACTTGCATAAGTATGCATAACTTGTCAAACATGCACAACTTGTCAAAACATGCACAACTTGTCAAAACATGCACAGCTTGTCAAAACATGCACAACTTGTCAAAACATGCACAACTTGTCATTTAAATCTTGCATAAGTATGCATAACTCAATAAACATACAAATCATGGCTTAGCAAACTTGCATAAACATGCATAACTTAATGAACATACAAATCATGGCTTAGTATACATGCATAACTTAATAGATTTGCAAATCATGGCTTAGTACCCTTGCATAACATGCACAACTCAATAAACATACATAAAACCCAACTTTCATCACACATTAACTTTATAGTTTCTAAAATGAGGGTAAGAGGGCTTACAATGCTTATGCGGACTCAAATGAGTATAACAAATGCAAGAAACCCCTTATGCAACTAATTAAAACCCCCAAATGCAAGCAAACTTGATCAAGACTCCTCCTTTATGATGCCAATTGAAAAACAAGCCTTTAATGCAAGCTAAGGAGGATCATACAAGCCTAAATATGCTTGTATGCATGGAAAATCACTTAGGAATTAAATTAGGAATTGTATGAAGAGGGTGGAGGCCATGAGAGTTTGGATTTTGGCATAGTTTTGTTGCTAGAATGATTAATGAGGCTTTAGGGTAGGATTAGGAGCTTATTTATAGAAGATTAGAGTGATTTAGACCATAGGATTAACCCTAGGATAGTTTTGGCCCGTCAGATCTCGGAACTCTCTAGAACCAAGCCACCCAATCAAGCCCAAATCAGAAATGGTGCACCAGGCTAGACTGCCTGGGCACACCCTGTCGACAGGGCTGTCGACAGGGCAGTCGACATGCCTAGGGACCCTGTCGACAGGCCTGTCGACATGCGGGTCCTGGCGGGATTTTTCCCGCCTTGGCCCAGCTGGCCCAAATCCTTGTTTTTAATTTAAATTTTAAATCTGTTTTAATTATGGAAATTTCTGAAAACTTCCATGGGCCTAAACTGGGTCACACGGACTCCGATTTTCGAAAACTCGGACTCTATTTCGCGTATTTTTCCGAGACGAACGCAATGGCATAGCCCGTTTCCCTTGATTCCCATTTTATAATTTAATTCTGCCTCAATTTATGTTATAACAGATTATTGAAAATACGGGTTGTTACATTCTCCCCTCCTTAAAGGATTTCGTCCCCGAAATCTTCAAGTTAGGAAGAACGTATCCTACCCTCCAACCATCCATCTACTCAAAGCATCATCCACGAGCAATCATTGTCCTTAAAAGATTCTAAATGTGGTATGAACATATGCAAAAGTGTGTGTATATGTACTTATCTAATGCAAAGATCAGGCGGTTACTGATACAGTAAACCTCCTTAATGCATATGTATGTCTGTGAAAATCAGGCGGTTACTGATACAGTAGACCTCCTTAATGCATATGTATGTCAGTGAAATGAATCCATATGTATGCAAATTCCTAAATTCATAGTATCTATATGAGTGCACATAACATTCACCCATATGCAACATCCATGTGATAACACAACAAGTTTCAACCATGAATAAGTGTAAGCACTCATGCATATGCAACATGAAGAGTGTGCGAGCCGATCTAGTGCCTAATGTGTATAATGCATCCACGAGCAACCACTTGCAAACACTTGCAACTACTTGCAACCATCAAGCATAACATGCTTCAAACACATGTTTCAACCAAAGGGTTTCTACCTAAGGTTCTCATGGCACGATAAACTATATATGCTTAGAAGATAAGCAAGATAAACTCCTTTTTGGATTACAAGGAATCCATTCAAACTCCGACATATAGTACTAACCGATGAGTCTCAACCCCCTTATGGAGTTTACAACAGAAATAAGATCGAGAATGAGACCGAGAGGATATATAAAAGATAACTTGCAAGCAAGCTCCACAGGAAAACAAGGATCAAAGATGCACTCTTAAAAAGAGATATGATGCGCGTATCTAGTCTTCACTCTTCTTAGTTACGTTTCCTTGAGCTTAACTCCACTGTGCTTTGACTATCTTTCACTTCATAATTCCTTGGCTTCCTAACTCCTATTTCCCAAAATCCGAGTTGAAACTCATTTCGTTATCGCCTCTCGTCTTTCTTTTCCACTTGTTCTTCTTTCTGCATACTTGGGTCAAACATAACTGTAATCTTATGATTTCATGCAAGCTCTCCAAAATTCACTAGAGAATCCTGGATCTCGTCCACTTACTATACAGTATTTCACGCAGCAGAACTTTTCTTGAAAATACCAATCCACGTTACCAATTGCCCTTATAAACGTGATTTTCTATTACTCATGCTTAATCGAAATGAACCCTCCGCCTATGAGTGATAGGTCATACCTAGATTCAATTGCCTACCCATGGCTTCCTGTAGGCTATTTCAAAACTGGCCAACTTCTTGAGGACGAACCGTTGGTAACCATGATGCAATCCTCTCGCTCTTCACCGGACTGAGATGAGCACCCCTCGTGAGTCTACCTATTATGATCCACCTACCCGTATTCCTTTTCTTTGATCTAGGTAGTCTATCCACATAATCTATCGAGATGTTTTCACACTTCCCTTGCAAAACTTCCAATGGAGGTAATGGCCCACTGGGCTTCTATGACTTGGCCTTGACCTGGTGGCTCAACATGTATCCTGAAACCAACTCGGCCACCTCCTCGAGTGATGCGCGTCTTCAAGAACCTTCTTTACCAAGTCTTTCACTCGAGGAACACATAATCTCTCATCGCGCCTTAGTCTTCCCTTGTCGTCTATAATATATCTAGCGAGGTGACTTAACATCTCGCCTCGAATCAACTGGTCCACGTTCTTGACTAACTGCGGGTCTTCTTCCTGCGAAACCCCCTTCTTGATCCAGAAGAGTAAGTCTAAGCTCCGGAAATGCTAACTAACTAGCCAAACAGAGAAAGCTTCTTACTTCAATTGCCCTTCTCAGAGCTTTCCGGTCTTAAACCGCAACCACTTCAGCGGAATCCACCGCTAAGCCTTACTTAAGAACTATGTGCCCAAGAAATCCAACTCCTTTCCTCCAAAGTGACATTTGGAGAACTTGATCTTCAACTGGTGGTTCTAAGCGTATCCATCTCCTCCTTGAGATGTATAACCTGCTCTTCCTCGTTCCTTTGAGGAGATCAAATATCGTCCACGACGACCCTGACAAACTTGTTCAAGGACTCCCTAAACACCCTACCCATCAAGTTTACGTAATACGTGGGTGCGTTAGTCAAGCCAAATAGCATGACTAGCCATTCTAAAAATCCATCTAGAGTCCTAAATGCAGTCTTTGTCAATTCCATCTTCAGCCATCCTAAGCTGATGGAATCTGGTAGCTGGATCAAAAGAAAACAGATGCTCCTACCAGCTGATCAAACAAATCATCAACCCTTGATAGCGGTTGTCTATTCTCCTCACGATAATCAACACATAAGCGAAGCAAACTGTCCACATCAGTAACGAATACTACTGGAGCACCCTACTCGAAAATGCCTCGTCTCAGGAAGTTCTTCTCAAGCAACTCCTTGACTTGCTTTCTTAATTCTCACCTCGTGAGGTCACGTGCCTAACCGGCCACGAAACTGGCTTGGTATTACCAACCAGATAATGCGGAAATCTATCCCACGTCTAAGGGTAACCCCTTCACTTTCCCCAAGATATCAGGATGTTCTCGGACCACCCTCACAGATTGCAAACTATCGATAGACGAGTTGAGGGATTCAAGATAACATAACATGACGGGACCCCTAGGGTTGCTAGAAATTTCTAAGGGTACGGCTGAGGCGAGTCATGAGCCTCACAACCCTATATACAAAAACCCAGAATGGCCCCAAAATAGGACAACCATTCCATGCCCAAAGCCAACCCATATCCCCCGTAACCGAGAATATAAACATCCCACGAGAATTCTGTACTCAAGACAGAAATTTTCAAATCCACTCAGACCACAGACAGGCGGGTAGAACCCCCAATTGGATTTGAAACACAGACGGGATCCTCAACTAGGCTAGTACTTAGGTGCAAACTTTCAACTAGATCAGATGAAATAAAACTATGCGATGTGCCAGAATCAAACAAAGTACGAGCAGAAAATGTAAACAAAACTTTCAACAGAAGCACTACCTCTATCATGAACTGGAAGAACGGTGTTGAGGGGATGAACTCGCCCTCCAGATAGTCCTGCACACTGAGTCTGACCTTGCCCTTGCCTCCTCGGGCAATCCTTGTTGAGATGTCCAAACTCACCACAATGAAAGCATTCGCCTCGCTTTCTCTTCTTCTTCCTACATTCCCTGGCTATATGTCCAACCTTACCACAGAAATTACATTTCATATTCCCTCTTGGCTTGTCCTTGCGGTTGTGGTTATTCTTGCCCCATTTCCCGGAATTTACTCTCTTGTCTTGAGACTCATTCGCCTTGACCTCTTTCTTGTCATTGTTATCTTCTTCTTGAAGTAGGGCCAAACTCTCGAAAGTCGCCCCCAAGGGTATATGAGACAGGGCCAAATCACGTAATGGCTCGTTTAATCCTAGAGCAAAGTGTAGGGCCTTCTTCTGAGCTGTATTAACCAAATCTAAATCGACACGAGCCAGTTGATTAAACTTATCTATGTATTCCCTAATAGTCATGTCCCCTTGCTTCAGTGATAAGAATCTCAGTCCAAACCTTCCTCTAAAGTCATCCCAAGTCTCAATTGGCCTAGTAGCGGTAGTGACTACCCACCAACGTGCAGCTTCTTCCTTTAGCAACCATATTGCCAATAAAACCTTCTTGCGGTCACCTATATCAAAGGTGGCTAAAAGATCTTCGGTCTCTTTCAACCAATTCCTTGCCTCTACAAAAGTCTCGGTTCCAAAGAAATCCCTGCAACCCATCGCCTTAAAATCTCGGCAAATCTCGGCGAAGTCAATTTGAGGATGCTGAGGGGAAGGAGGAAGAGGAACATCAACTACGGGAGGAGGAGGAGGAGGAACAGCGGCCTCGACTGGGGAGACAACATTAGGGACACCCGGGACCGGTGCCGTGACTTCCAAGTACCGACGAAACCAATCGGGTATCGTTACTCCTTCGGGCAAGATGAGATTACCAGACATGCTGGAAACGAAAAGAAAAGAGTTCAAGCGAGGAGTCAAAGAATAGTGCTAATGGCTTTTGGGGAATAGCCTTTTAAAAACAACTAGACTTTTCTTTGGAAAATACTTTATACTTGGTTTTGAAAATAGTTTTTCAAAAGTTTTTAAAACCTTTTTATCCCTTCTCGTAAACCATATGCTCTGATACCAAATGTAACACCCCACCTCCGCCAGGGTCACTCGCAAAGGAATGCACTAGCTTTGGAGGGGCATTATTGGTAAACATGCATAATGATATAGCAAGGCAGGACATGACATATATATATATATATATGTAAATAAACAGAGTAAGTAAATAAAACAGCGGAAGATTTAAAACCATTTCAAAACACAAGTCTGGTACATCAGAATGTCAATTTCCCAAAATTACAAGTCTGGATACATCATCTGATAAACTGAAAATACATAAGTACTATCCCCAAATAAGAGTGATAAACCATAGCGGCTCAAGTCCAAAGCATACTTGAGCTATCCAAGGAAGCAGCTAAAATCCAAGCTAGGCTCCAGTATTCCCTCCCTGAGAACCTGGGGGGGGGGGGGGGGGAAACGGAAGAAAAGAGGCGAAACAAAACGGGTCAGTCAAAAAGACTGAGTAAGCCCTGCTACGATCAGTCTATAAACTAATAAAGTTAACATCATGATGGAAACTGAGATGATCATAGATAACAACATACTGGCATGGTAAATCAACCACGAGATAGATAGAGGTGTCATCGCATAAACAGAGTTAAGTTTTTGCACCACGGTGTACTAGCAAACCATCATAACAGGTATTGATCCCTTAGCCCAAACTTTGGCCCAATAACATGAAGTGACCTTAATATAAGGTCCAACCCAACGGTCTAGTCGATCGGCTCCCTATAAGCCTAACACGTCAAGTGTTGATGTCCATACGGCCCACATATGGATGTAGGTAGTCTGTGCTGGGCCCATCTTCGGGTGTATCAAGCCCTCGGTTGTCGACCCCGGACACTTAAGCAATAATGCACAGCCCTAACCTACTGGTACCCGTGCCTCGAGTTTGTCCAACATCGGACTACGTGCACGTCCGTAGCCCGCCGGACCCGCACCGCTGTACCACTCGGCCATCGCCCTTTGGTCGTTTACATCCGTCCAGTAATCGTGCCCCGCCCTAGCCTAGTTTCTACGGTTGTGGTGATACCAAACTGGGATTACTGCCGGAACAGACCCGCCGCTAGGGTTTCCTAAGAGGGTTAAGTGTGATTTAACCCTTCACTAATCCTGGATTAAACTGGTTAAGTGTGGCTTAACCCCATTCTAATCCCTTGAACTCCCAAATGGATTAAACTAGTTAAGTGTAGCTAACGGTTCACAACTTAACCACATTCTAATCCCTTGAACTCCCAAATTGGTTAAGTATTAGTGGACCCTGACTTAACCCTAATCATGAGGCATTAATTAATTTAATGCACCTTAACCTCTCACATTAGACCTTGTTGTGGTTACTAGTTAGGCCGGGCGGGTCCGGGTAGCTTTACACCACAACTTGGTCTAACCTCGGGTCTTGGCACCCCATGACCAACTTCTCACATTGGGTCCTATTGTTTGTAGCCACTAGTTAAGCCGGTCGGTTCCGGGTAGAATTACGCTACAAACTCAACCCAACCTCGAGTTGGCCACACTTATGTTTTCTAAGTGTCATGTCCACTTCATTTCAAAGCATAATTACAAGCCAATGGTTACTTGGGTAGACCTAACTTAATAGGTAAATTCCCAAGGGGTAGACCTAACTTAATAGGTAAATTCCCAATCTTATATTTTCATGTATTTTAAGCTTACCCCAAAACCCCCAACGTCATTCTATCACTTACATATTCGTAGTAACGCATAAAGGATAGGAAGAGGGAACTTGGCACAACATACATGATAAACTTGCACAACAATCATGCACAACATGTTAGACTTGCACAACTTAGCATAGTGATCTTGCATATTACCATAAAACGTGCACAACTTGTCAAAACATGCACAACTTGTCATCTTAACTTGCATAAGTATGCATAACTTGTCAAACTTGCACAACTTGTCAAAACATGCACAACTTGTCATTTTAAACTTGCATAAGTATGCATAACTTGTCAAACATGCACAACTTGCCAAAACATGCACAACTTGTCATTTTAAACTTGCATAAGTATGCATAACTTGTCAAACATGCACAACTTGTCAAAACATGCACAACTTGTCATTTTAAACTTGCATAAGTATGCATAACTTGTCAAACATGCACAACTTGTCAAAACATGCACAACTTGTCATTTTAAACTTGCATAAGTATGCATAACTTGTCAAACATGCACAACTTGTCAAAACATGCACAACTTGTCAAAACATGCACAGCTTGTCAAAACATGCACAACTTGTCAAAACATGCACAACTTGTCATTTAAATCTTGCATAAGTATGCATAACTCAATAAACATACAAATCATGGCTTAGCAAACTTGCATAAACATGCATAACTTAATGAACATACAAATCATGGCTTAGTATACATGCATAACTTAATAGATTTGCAAATCATGGCTTAGTACCCTTGCATAACATGCACAACTCAATAAACATACATAAAACCCAACTTTCATCACACATTAACTTTATAGTTTCTAAAATGAGGGTAAGAGGGCTTACAATGCTTATGCGGACTCAAATGAGTATAACAAATGCAAGAAACCCCTTATGCAACTAATTAAAACCCCCAAATGCAAGCAAACTTGATCAAGACTCCTCCTTTATGATGCCAATTGAAAAACAAGCCTTTAATGCAAGCTAAGGAGGATCATACAAGCCTAAATATGCTTGTATGCATGGAAAATCACTTAGGAATTAAATTAGGAATTGTATGAAGAGGGTGGAGGCCATGAGAGTTTGGATTTTGGCATAGTTTTGTTGCTAGAATGATTAATGAGGCTTTAGGGTAGGATTAGGAGCTTATTTATAGAAGATTAGAGTGATTTAGACCATAGGATTAACCCTAGGATAGTTTTGGCCCGTCAGATCTCGGAACTCTCTAGAACCAAGCCACCCAATCAAGCCCAAATCAGAAATGGTGCACCAGGCTAGACTGCCTGGGCACACCCTGTCGACAGGGCTGTCGACAGGGCAGTCGACATGCCTAGGGACCCTGTCGACAGGCCTGTCGACATGCGGGTCCTGGCGGGATTTTTCCCGCCTTGGCCCAGCTGGCCCAAATCCTTGTTTTTAATTTAAATTTTAAATCTGTTTTAATTATGGAAATTTCTGAAAACTTCCATGGGCCTAAACTGGGTCACACGGACTCCGATTTTCGAAAACTCGGACTCTATTTCGCGTATTTTTCCGAGACGAACGCAATGGCATAGCCCGTTTCCCTTGATTCCCATTTTATAATTTAATTCTGCCTCAATTTATGTTATAACATATTATTGAAAATACGGGTTGTTACAAAACCTGCTATCTAGTTTGCTCATACAACATATATACTAGACAAGTTTGTCTCCTGACCTATCCCTACATCCAAGGAGTTAACACATAGTAACTAAGTAATATATGCTACTCAACTAAACAGATAACAGAGGGTATTGATCAGGCTAGAAGAATTTAAACAACCATCATTCCCAACTTCATTCTCCATCCTCCTCCAGAGTCCTATAGGTGATGGATTACTTAAAGAAAGAGAAAGAGCATTGATAGTAACATAACATCCATCAAACAAAACCTAACTATCACCTTCTAAAGCCTTAAGTACATTGATAACTCCTATGACTCTCCTTACTTGTGCTTAGGGCTAATGGAAAACCCTCATTGTTTACACTGGTACAATGCTTAATCAACAACTAAACTCGACTTTCAAGGTATACGACCATCGTTATCAATCTTATGGACACCCCACAATACCCCTGCTTTGTATCAACTAGAACACAAATCTATCAATGGTTCTTTGCTACGCCAAAACACAGGAGTGATCCATACTCCATCTTTTGTTTTGAGTTAGCCTCAAACTGATCCAGTATTTGGAAGCTTCATTCCATCCCAAGCTTCTTATCACACACCTTGAATTACATCTCCTTTCAAATCACATAATCAAAGAGTAACAACTTCGCCATGTAGAAGCAAACAACAAGAAATTACCTTCGGTACACCCTAGAGACATCATCGTCCCATCCACGGATCACACCATCTTCCTTTGGATTGTGTCGAATCAATCATCTTGCTTCGCATCAAAGATGTTTCGCTTTGAAGATACTCCATTTTAATATTTTCTCTGCTTCAAAGATTTAGTTTCACATCCCACTACTTTAAGTTTCGAAGCAATCTGCTTCAAACTTTGAAGCACATTAGTTTTGAACTATGAAGCACTTAGCTATAGACACTCTACATCGAGTCTTAAAACATCCAACTTCAAAGCACTCTACTTCGAGCTTCGAATCACTCCTCCTCGCTTTGAGCATCAACCCAGGGTAGTTTCGCCTTAAACATTAGTCCAAAATTTCCTTTCGAATTTTGAAGTTCATTGTTTTGAATCAAAGCACCAACCCTAAGTTATTTCGAATTGTTGCTCTAAACCCATTCTCCTTTTCTTTAAGCCAGCCGGTTTACCTATAAACCAGCCTTGTTGTGCTTCGAGCTTCGCTTATCTTGTTATAAACCTATCTAGTATTACTTTGAATCACCAGTCTACTTCACTTAACCACTAAATCAATTTGAAGCTCTTCTTCGTAATCCAAGCCAAGTTGTGAAGTAGTCCTCAACTTTGCATCACAATATTATTTTGTAGTGCTTCTTCCTGTTTTAAGTCATGCTACAAATCAATTGGACCTATTCTGAACAAGGTTACATATTGTATACATCTTTGATTCAAAGCACTATGTCAACCCTCGAAGCAACTCCTTTGGCTTCGAGCCTCGACATATACATGAAGCAAAAGACCTCAAGCCAATATGTCGGATTATGAGCTCATCCTTTGCCTTCAGAACAAACCTGCCAACTCCAGTCTCCACTTAAATCTTAAAACATGCACAACGCTAATACACAAGATCAAACATAGCAAGCAATCTTACCAATTCAACGACTCAAAAAATGAATTCAATCATTTATAATAATTAAATGGGATGAACATCTACTAATTAAAGCATATGATCCAATATAAAAATGTGAGAAACCATAATCGCTCACCTAATCTCCTGAATCAATCAATTTTATTAGAGATTCAATCTGAACATTAAACAATTATATGAATGTGCAATGAAATAAATAGATTTAATCAGTCAATGTAGATCTAATCTCCAATTAACAGTTAGAAATGATTTGGTAAAGATTTTGTGAATGAATTAAAGTATATTTAGGGTTAAATTGATAGAAGAACAAGAAGAAAATTTGAAATGAATCTTCTCAACCCATATTTATAGCTAAGTTGCTTAGACTAATGAGCTTTTTAGTTCGGCCTATTAGCAGGACTATAATTCTGGCTAGTAGGTTTAAAAACTTAGAGATGCCACTTCCCTTAAGCTACCAGTACAATTCGACTCTTATCAAAAGCTACTGCTGAAATAAGACTTTCCAACAGTAAAATGATCGTAAAACAATTTGAAATAATTATGGACATGTAAAACATTCAAAGAACTATATCTCAAAATATTAGACTGATATAACCGTATATGAATTAAATAGAACTATTTTACGGTCTTATGTTAAGTAAAATATGGGCCATTACTCTAAAGTAGTTGTTGTCAGGAAAGAGATGAGTATATATATATTATGTTTGATTCAAGTAGAGATAGGCTGAGGGAATGGCTACAATGAGTTAAGGAAGGGAAACCATGGCTTGCATCCTACTTAGGTGGCTTAAGGAAAACTAGGGATGTTGGTGGGGTTGGTTTGGATGACAGTGGTCATCGGAATGTTTCTAGATGTACGACATTCATGCTGAAAAACTTTAGGAGTTTTCAAAGGAAAACTAGGGAAAGAACATGAAGAAGAAGGAAAGAGAAGTGGCAGATCGGGTTTTGGGCATATGGGTCGATTTTGATTTGTAGGCCGAAGTATTATAGGGTGAGAACTTATATTTTTCTTTGTTATTTTTTGTTTATGTAGCAATAGCTTAAAATTTCTTATCATGCTCATATGACATCCGATCGATGAATGGACTTTTGCTTATACTCATATTCACGAGCACAACATCATAGTGTAGTTTATTGCTAGATTTTGTTAAGTAGAAGATTGTGACATATTAAAACATTTTAAATAACATTATTTTAAATAATAACATTATTTAATTCACACACTTTAAATTTGTGCTGTTTATATGGACAAATAAAATATAGTCAAGTTTCTTTAAATTTTAGATTTATAATGGACATTTATTGCATATAATAAAACCCAATTGTGTGATTGCTAAGCGATAGCTTAAATTATGTGATTAATTGTCATCAATGTTAATTAATATGGATTGAATAGTTATTTAACTATTGATTGTTAACTACTGAATGCTATAACCTTTGTGATATGGCTATAGTGTATGTAACATTGACATATAAACTCATTTGGATATGGAAATTTGTGGTAACCTATTTATGTACCATTGCCATCGTCAAGCCTCATATTTGAGATAGTTTTTAGTTTTCTAAATTGCTTAATGGAACCGGTTTTAAGAGGAAAATATTCTGCTTAGATTAATGTAAAAGATGCTTATCAAAGGTTTTGAGAATTAATTAAGTATTTCAAAGATGTGTAAATTTATTTATTTATTTATGATTAGTGTTATTAATTAAGTGTTAAAGTTATTATTTATATTTAATGATGTTTTCAAGCTTAAAATTTTGTTAACTAATGATATCTTGATTACTAATTAATTGGTAATGATGTTTTAAATGCAATTTATACCAGAGTTTCAATTTAAGAACTTAATTGTAATCATCATAATTCATTTTTAAGTTTAATTATTGTTTGATGATTTATTAAAAGATTAATTATTATTTAAATTACCTGATTAAGATTCAAGAATAATTATTTAATGAAAAAGTGTTTTAGTGATTATTTATTTATTAATTGAGATTTAGATATTATTTAAAGATCATCTGGGTTTTAAACTATTTATTTGAAGATTGACTATTATTTAATTAATTACTTAAAGGTCAAATAAATATTCAATTATTTACCTTATAAGACAATATTTTTTAATTATTATTTAGTAGTTATCTATTATTTAATTAATATTTATTAAAGATTATTATTATCTTAATTATAAGGGGATTAAGTTGATTTCATTTTTATAAACGATTATTTTAAGTTAATTTATTAATTAATGTTGATTTAAGTTTATTAATTATTTTAAACAAGGGATTTAATTTAATTAGTTATTTTGATAAAAAAGATTAGACTTGTTAGTTACTTTTTAAACGTGATTTAAAGTTCATCAATGTACCTAATAATGAGGTTTGGATTTTAATGTATCATATTTAAGACAATTAGCCTTGCTTATAGTTAATTAATTTATTAACTTTAAGGTTTAAGTTAATCTTAAGAATAAGTTTTGAATTTAATATTATATTTTCAAAATGGATTTAATGCTAATGAGTCGACTATCATATACGAATTTACTTAAATGAAAGAATTCAAGTAAATATGTTTTTGAAAGAGAATTTGAAAAAAAAGAATGGATTCATGGAACTTATTTTGGAATGGATTACATATGGAATTAGGACAACTAAAGTTGGACATTTAGACTTGAGATAGTAAACTTCTATTTTCCAAATATGAGAGTGATATCAAGTCATGGTTTGAGAGATAAATATATATCTCAACTTGAACGACTTCATTTTCATTTAAGGGATAATATTAGTAGAGATCAAGAATGTATGCTGGAATTTAAATCATTATTTTCACAAATGATTAACTACTGAAAATCAAAGTATTAGAAGTTAAATGCAACGATTTGGTTATAACCCACAAAAAGTGAACAGGAAATGAGAACCTTTCTTTAATGGTTTTTGAGATATATACTTTTACCGGAGGGTCAGGTATATGAATGTTCTAAAGATAAGATATTAGAAATTTAATTAATAAGAATTTAATTTAATGAGACTTAGGGGTCACTATGAGCAATAATTCTTGGATTGTTTTTTATGTGTTATTTTGTAGTTAAACAACTGACTATCATATCTAGAGTAAAATCTTACTTTGGAAATATATAGGGAAACACGAGTTGCACACCACAGTCATCCCATTATTGATTCACTATGTGTATAAATATCGTTTCATTCTCCTAGAATAAGTGATAGAAATACCCATCCATTAACAGTGACCTTGTCCTTGTCTATTTAATCTCCAAAGAACCAGAGATGAGTTTATCAAGAATTATTGAAAGTTGTTTCAAAGAGACTGGGATCAGATATGTTACATGGAAATCACTTCGAACCAATACAGGTGTTTCGATATGAATCATCAAGAAGAATATGGAATTGAAGATGAAACTTAGAATGCAAGGGCCATTGCAATCATTCTAAGAGTGATTCAAAAATGGATGTAATAGCAATAGTGCTTTTTGTTCGTACAAATCTAGAATGACTTATATGAATGAATGTTATCAGAATATTGCCGTCGAAGGGAACAAATATTCAAAGTGAAATCTTCTTAAGAGAGGTAAAGACGTGACTTTTAACCTCGTCTATTAGGGGAAATGAAAAATACAAGGGTGACGCACAGCTATGTAGTGGCACACCATCTCAATTCTAGGTGTATTCTTCGACTTTGTTGCACGCAAACATCATAAGGCAGTGTTAACATCCTTTGATGTCAAGGGATGAGGTAATCCGATAAGTTGAGTTAAAGGTGAAGCTGCCTTTGTGAGGAAAGAGGGTCGTAGGTCGACCCTTAAGTGCATTTTGTAGGGATGCATTCAGAAGCAATCACTTACCTTACTATAGTTGGAATCCAATCTCCAGCATGTGACTTTATAGCGTTAGTTGCAATCGATGATGCGGAAATATGAGATGCAATAATTTCGGCTAGTTTCTAAGTATTTGCCTTTTAAACAATATTATAATGTCATTCCCTTTATTATAGAAGTGGTTTGGTTATTATAAGGTAAACATTATCCATGTTTATGTTCGATGTGGTCTTACGAGAAACCTTTGATTTTAATGGTTTGTAAGTTAAAAAAATTAAAAAATTCCTGTTATATTAGTTTTCTTGCGCTCTTTCCCAGATTGACCTAGAAGTCTTTTTTCGATATTTCTTAGGATAGACCGAGCATGTTTGATTGGATTAATCGAGTGATTACATGAAAAAGGGAATATTAACAGTGGATTAAACTAATTTGATTTATTCTAACTAAACTATTTATTATTGACGATCCATATTAGTTGCACCTATCATAGAAACTAAAAGAATTATATAAACTAGTTCAAACAGAGTATAAAAATTTGTTGATAAATGAATTCCAATTTATTGAACGTTGTTTACAATGTCTCGTTCTATAATATGATTTGATTTTGTTGTCCAAATAATTCCATACCATGACGTGTTTGCGATAGTAGTAATTACTGAAAACTTGTGGATAGGTATCTTACATTTAAATTGAATTCATTTTTGATAAAGAATCTCTTCCAAGTTTCTCTGGAACTATTAGGAGATTCTCTGAAACGGGATATGGGGTTTTTCTTTTGGTGGAAACATGTTATTGGGTGGTGGTCCCACCAAGTGATTTGAATTGAACTTGGAGCCTATTAATTCGTTGATAGATGAATACCGCTTTTTATCATCTCATGTCGCTAATTCCTTGCTGCTTTCATTGCACCGGACTTCGTGAAATAAATCCCAAATATAGGGGACCAATCTCGCCAGTCTGGAGAGATTAATTTATTCTGGCCCAAAGCTTAGAAGAGGAGCTGGAGCGGAGGAGTACTTTTGTATATTCTTTATTTTATATCGTGCAAGTATTCTTATAATTATTTGAAATTGTGAGGATACGTTATATGAGTGTTGATGTGCTTTTTGGTCAAAGCCTTCACACGTCAAGTTCATGCTCAATAGCAAATTCTGAATCGATTCAAAACGTAATTCATTCCTGGAATCAACATCGTTTCTATCACGCGTGGCAAACCCACTCGATCACTCAAAAACTTCTCACGCACATAGATCAGCAAGGCAACCATATCCCTTGTTTTTCACATCGCCTGAGATGCGAAAATACATAATTCATATCCCTCATGGGGTGCCCTAGGGATTGCATCCCTCTGGGGAAATGATTTTGTATCCCTTAAGGGATACGTCTACCTTGCATCGCGCCTGAAACTTCGAACGACTCACTCCAAAACATCGCCTCCCTCTATTTTCACATCAGAACTTCGCCTCTCATAACTTTGAATCCTTCCGTGCTCCGCATCACCAGGATTTCGCATCCCTTTCCTCTCCTCACCCTATTTTGAGCCTCTCCAGAGTTTCAACTCTCTCAGTTCACCACGCATTTGAAGCTTTGAATCCCCCGGGTCCGCCTCATTTTCGTATCCCCTAGGATACGAAGTTTCGTGTACGAATTTCGTATCCCTCGTGATACGAAACTTCGTATCCTATGGATACATGCTTCGTATCCCTCGGGATGTGAAATTTGTATCCCCCAGCTATGATATGAAATCTTCTAGTACACTTCAGCGGGATGCGAAATTTTGGGGGCTGCTCTTCTGGGATGCAAAATTCTATTATGCGGTCCCCAAATCTCACCTACTCCCACCTAATCTACTTCATATAAATACTCCCTACATCATTCTTCACAAAGGTTGGATTTTAATTGGAATTTAGGACTTCTTAAAGCTCTCAAGCATCATTAATGGCTTCCATCTTCTTCTCCGTGACTATTGGATATAGGTTGGACCACTAAAACATTGCACAAACGTTTTGCATCAAATTTTCGACATTCACAAGGACATTTCAATTGCTTTTGGGCTGTTCTTGGACATTTTTGGATTTCTTGGACATTGAAGCTACATTTTGGATATTGTTAACCAAGTCAACACACTTTTCACTCAATGAAGAAGAAGAAGGACATTTCAGACATTTTAGAATCATCAAACAAGTTGTTGCTCTACTACATAACTTTGTACATTACAATTATCAGAACTTGTATAAACTTTGTAATCAACAAATATATAATGAGCCGAACCACTATAAAAAGTTGTGTTCTCTCTACGTTACTTACTTCGGGTTTTTATATTGTCGTTTTATTATAAACATACACTCAGGGGTTGGCGTGTGCGAATAAAGCGACAATTCCCTACGTCAACACTTTGGCATGCCAGGAAAAGGCGGCGCACAGCTTCAGTCTCAGTTCTCGATTCCAATTTTCGGCTTTAGTTCTCGATCTTAGCTCTCGATTTTGGTCTTCGGATTTTGAAATTCAACTTCAACTTTTTCTCGGAAACTAATCTCTCTCGCTTCCCGCTATGGTTAAAAGAAAACATATAAACCACTCAGAAGGAGCAGGTGCAGAGGAGGAGCAAGAATTCTCCTCAAACGGACACATATCTAAGTTCATCATCCAAGACGACATTGACAGAGTCGTTAAAGATTTGACTAAAGATCTTAATTCTTGCTTAAAACAACAGGAAGAACATTTCCATCGCCAAGAGGCCACCCTGTCCACTCCGCTCCCCTGACTAGAAGGATTTACAAGTTAGTCGGACCAAGGAAACATTGTCAGAACAAGCGCTAGTGTTCCGCAAGGATTAGCCTGGGACTTAGGGGAAATTCTCGAAGAACAACCCCCTGTTGACAACAATCCAAAGACAGCTATCGGATCGGCTAGGCTTGGAGGCAACACCCCCAATCCCATTCAAGGTTTAGCTCAGGCTGTCATCAACCAGATCTCAGGATCAAACATTGGGAATGCCACTCAAGCGCCTGCGCATAGCTTTGGACACGGGAACTCCAGTAGTTCCTAACCTTGGATTTGTGCCGGACAAGGCACCTCAGGCTAGGATCGAGCCAGATATTTTTCTTTGCGCTCGACTTGCACAATTTGAATCGGTTTCTTGGCATGGGCAGTGAAAGTCAAGTCGCCAATGTCATTCGATGCTACTTCTATAGCAGGGCACCCCATGGAAGCATTGACTGTGCTGCTCGCAGCCTCTTCTCTCTCGACAACAGGATCTCTTAGAACATACCAAACTTCAAGTTGCTGGTGTTTGGAGCTTTCGACTGTACGGATGATCCTACTGTTCATCTCATGCGCCACATGCACCATATGGAAGTACACTCAAACACCAGATGGCATCATGGCCAAGTGCTTCCCGCTTTACCTCATAGACATAGCTACTTTATGGTTTAGGCAGTTGGAACCATAATCTATCAATAGTTGGAGCGTCCTAGTTGGAAGATTGTCGAGCAATTCAGAGTTCACATTGCTTAACCCAGGACTGCCATGACTTTAACATCAGTTAACCAAATACCAGACAAGATTTTGTGCAAATTTCTTTAGTGATTCAATGCACCGGTGGCCTCCGTTGACATGCCATACCCGTCCATCAAACCAATCTACTATAGGAGCAGGGCCCTCTACGCTCGAAAAAGGAAAGGTTAAATCTTGGGACAACTGGAAATCGCACCCTCGCTTCGAGCCAAAGTTCCTAGCCTACACAAAACTTAATCAAGGCCTGGAAAGGATCTATCTTGACATTCACGAAACTGCGCTTTTCCAAAATCCCCCCAAGAAGGGCCGACATATACTACCTTTTCCATGATCTGCCAGGTCATGACACCGACCATTACGGGCAGTTTCGTAATCTCATTGAAGCCCACGTCAAACGTGGCGATCTACAATAGTATTTCCTGAATCCAATGACAATAGCTGCACCACCTTCTCTTCCCCCACAACATCTCGGGATAAGCGTAGAACCGGTTGCCCCCAAGACATTGTCATCAACTGGCCCAGCTCCTTAGATCCTCTCTTCCTTTCCCGGACCCCGTCCGAAACTTATGTTTTTTTTGTTGTTGGCAACTTCTCGTCGTTTTGTTTTTTCTATATGTAACCAAAGTGGTAGCATTGGTCCATACACGCATGTAACCAGCTTGTGGTCTCCAGTTGTGCTTAAGGTTGGACCATCGACCATTGTACTCCCATGACATTAATAAAAGACTACTTTAGGGATTTGGCTCCTCACTGGATCAGTTCAGTATAAAATTCAGGATTCCGCTCCTCACTGGATCAGCCCAGCATAAAATTCTAGCTTTGACTCCATACTGGATCAACCCAGTATAAAACTTGGGCTTTATCTCCATAATGTATCAGTCCAATATAAAATTGGGGCTCCAGCTCCACATTGGGTTAGTCCAGTACAAAATTCATGCTTTGGTTCCACACTTGATCAGTCGAATATAAAATTTTGACTATGGTCTGCCCTGCACTGGATCCGTCCAGTATAAACAATAGAATCTGGTCTCCTCCTCCCTGATCGGGGCGGCATAAACTTAGAACTCTGGTTCTCATCTTTATACTCTTGTCCATGATTTCTTCAAGAGCTGGGCCTATTTGGTGTTAGGATTATCCAAATGGGTTTACCAAGCATAAAAACTATCCAACTCGGTCCTATTAGCACGGAAGTTCCTTATCGTCACCCTCTTTACACGGGAATATTACCAAACTAGCCCTTCAATTACATAATATCACAACTTGATCCTCCAAGTACAAAATCCTCTTTTCCAGACACATAATAGCTCCGACAAAACTCAGCTATCTCATGGCATCCTATTTCTCGGATCCCAAGCATCCTGGACTCAACAATCCATTCTAATACAATCTCGACAATCGTCGAAGCTCCATTATAAATACGATCTCACCGTTCATCAGGTTTCTAATTTATTACGACCTCAGTGGTTGTTAGCTTTCTATCCAAATACGATCTCTTTGATCATCAGGCATCTATTCTAAATACGACCTCAGTGGTCGTCAAATTTCTATTCTATTATGATTCCAGCGATCAACAGATTTCTATTCTACCACGATCCCAGTGATCTCCGAATTTCGTTCTATTACAATCTCAATATTCGTTGGACTTTAACCAGATCCCTGCTCGCAAATTTATAGATTTTCGGACTACTCACAAAACACATCTTCCTTCAATCAAAAAATACATGTTTTGGAGGGCAAAGTGTTGATGCGCTTTTCGATCAAAGCCTTTGTACGTCAAGTTCATGCCTAATATCATGCTCTGAATCGAGTCAAAACATAATTCATTCCTGGAATCAACATCGCTTCAATCACGTATGGCAAACCCACACCGATCACTCAAAAACTGCTTATGCAACTCATCTTAGTAAGTCAACCTTTGGCAACAGTATCTCTAGTTTTTCACATCCGCTGGGATGTGAAAATACATAATTCGTATCCCTTATGGGATGCGAAATATGTATTTCACATCCCTAGGGATATGTCCACCTCGCGTCGTGCCTGAAGCTTCGAACGACTCACTCTAGAATGTCGCCTCCCTCTATTTTCGCATCAGAACTTCGCCTTTCATAAACTTTGAATCCCTCTATGCTTTACATCACCATGATTTGCATCCCTCTCCTCGCCTCACAATATTTCGAGCCTCTCCATAATTTTGACTCCCTTGGTTCCCCACACATCCGAAGCTTCGCATCTCTTAAGTCCACCTCATTTTTTTATCTCCTAGGATATGAATTTCGTATCCCTCAGGATACAAAACTTCGTATCGATCCAATAGATAAGTTCTTCGCATTCCTCGAGATGAGAAATTCATATCCCCAGGTGGGATACAAAATCTTCTTATACACTTCAGTAGGATGTGAAATTTCGGGTGTTGCTCTTCTAGGATGCGAAATTTTGCTGTGTGGTCCTGAAATCTCACCTACTCCCACCTAATCCACTTCCTATAAATAACCCTATTTCATTCTTCATAAGGGTTGGATTTTAATTGGAATTTTTGGCTTCTTGAAGCCCTCAAGCGCCATTAATGGCTTCCATCTTCTTCTCCATGACTATTGGACATAGCTTGGACCACTAAAACATTGCAAAAAAGTTTTCCATCAACTTTTGGACATTTACATTGCTTTTGGAATGTTCTTGGACATTCTGGATTTCTTGGACATTGAAGCTACTTTTTGGACATTGTTGACCAAGTCAACACACTTTTCACTTAACAAAGAAAAAGAAGGATATTTTACACAAAATTTAGAATTAGCAAACCAGTTGTTTTTCTACTACACAACTTTGTACACTGAAATTATCCGAAATTGTACAAACTTTATAATCAACAAACATATGATGAATGAATACTATGAAGTGGACATAGGCTTAGTTCCGAACCGCTATAAAAAGCTGTGTTCTCCCTACATTACTTTACTTTGGATTTTCAGATTGTCATTTTACTATAAACATACATTTGGGGATTGGCGTGCGTGAATAAAGCAATAATTCCTCACATCAACAATGAGTGTCCAGGCTAGTATTGGTTAGTCACTTTGGTTTATATGTGTATTAAGAAAATTCAGATTCTTTTGTAAAAGTTTTTACATAATATATATTACTCGTTGTGATTATGAAAGGTTGTTCTTCTGTCTTTTCTTTAAACCCTAACAATTTGATTTTTCGACACTTGGATGTTTAATATGTGAATATCATAGATGTATTAGGGTGACGCTGAAGGTCAGAAATTCAGGTTGTTAGAAATGACTTAACCATGCAGCTCATCTATTTTAGCTTGACATTTCTTCTATAATCATGTAATATACATTTCATATTTTTATCACTTGTATATATATGCACATAAATCAAATTCTCAATCGCACGAAGAACTTACCACAAATTGAACTAAAGCATTATCAACCCAATGATCATTGGTTAAGTCATCTCCTAACTCGAGCATATGAATCCTAGCATACACCTCCGAAGAGATCGGTTCACTATGATACCCGTCAAATCGAAAGAAAAATGATTAATACCATAGACTGATTATGAATTAATCTATATGCTAAATAAGTTTAATACATATCTGATCATTTTGATAATTCATAATGAATCTTGAATCACCACGATGTAGTTTTGGATTCCTTTTTCTTTTGCTTATATTTTTTTTTAATTTGTCGAAAATCCAGATGCTTCTAGTATGTCAAGAATTGACTAAATATCACTTGAGAGAGAGACACACAAACAAGGTTTCTTCTTAGTTTCGTTCATATGAGATACCCTTTCTGGATATTTAAAACAACCTTTTACATTCCACATCTTTTGCATAATTGTCCATACTATATCATATTTCCATTGAAATTGATCATGCACATATAATTAAATACATTACAAAGTGAAAATAGACAATAAACTAAATTAGTAGTAAAACTTAAATTATTTTGGCTGAAACTCATCGAACATCATGTCCTTAATTGGATGAGGGATTGATGTAAGTGTAGGCCAAAATTCATTTATTCTTGCTAAAATTCTTTCATGGACAATTGAAGACGTTTTACCACAAATGAAATTGTCAGATTTTACACTGAAATGATAAATTGTATTTTGAGAGTGAAGAGAAGGAAATGTAATGATGAATTGAATTTATAACTTTCAGTATTGTATAGACTAATACACACACACAGAGGGAGTATAGTATGGGCCTGTTTGACACAACCCAATACCTATTTACAATAGTGGAATAAATCGAGGTAACCTAGTTACCCTACTACATTATCACTTCATTATATAGCTCACTCTTTATGCTTTTCCCCCCTTTCAAATTAGGATTAAGGTTTACCTCGAATTCTAATTTGCTTGATAGACAGATGCGAGAGAGCTAAATAATCTTTAGGAAGTGACTTTGGCAAGGAGAACATGACTTAATCCAGGAAATACTACGAATTAGCACAGTTGGAAAGCGAATCAGCAGTTGCTGTAAGATCATGTTGTATTATTCTTTGATTTTCAAGCCATCTCTAAGTCGATTGAAGTTTTTAGTAGAAAGCGACTATGTAAAGATATTTGCTTTTTGATAATATGTGGGTATGTAGTTGATATGTAAATTTCCTTTTTGAAGTTGCTCACGAACAAAGTATATATCGATTTCTATATGTTTCGTTCTGGCATGCTGCACAGGATTACTAGACATGTATATGGTGCTTTGGTTATCACACCACATCGTAGGTTTCATTTCAGATGTTAACTTTAACTCTTTAAGTATAGATTGTAACCGTAATATCTTTGCTATAGCACTTGCTTGACTTAAGTACTCAGCTTCTGCACTAGACGTTGAGATTGCAGGTTGTTTGATTGAACACCATGAAACTAGGTTGTCACCAATGTAGGTGCAGTAGCTAGTCACGGATCTTCTGTCATCAGTATTTGAAGCCTAATCTGAGTCTGTTTATGCTATGATGTCAAATTTCTTGCTATCTCTTAGGGTTTTCCAACTACGAAAATTAACGTGTAGGAGAGATATAATTTGCAATGGTTGGAGGAGGGAGGCCATAAACAACCTGAAAGGGGGTCATCTTCAGGGCCATGTATTTAGACGTGTTGTACCACCATTCGGCCCATGGGAGGCATTTAGTCCATTTATTGGGGATATCACCAGCAATAGCTCGAAGATAGTTTTCTAGGCAATGATTTAAAACTTCGAACTGGCCGTTCATTTGTGGGTGATAAGCGCTACTTATCGATAATTTGGTTCCGCACAGACGAAAAAATTCCATCCAAAAATGGCTTGTGAAAAGAGGATCACAATTGAAAAATTGTTCTTGGAAAGCCGTGCAACCTGACATACTCTTGAATAAAGTGAGAAGCCAATGTGGAGGCTGAAGTGGAAGTGGGTAATGCACAAAAAGGTGCGTATTTGGAGAGCCTGTCAATGATAACCCAAATCACAGTCTTCTCGCCAGATGATGGTAAGTGTATAATGAAATCCATCGCGATGTCATCCCAAATCTGATCCGGCATTGGCAACGGCTGCAACAAACCTTTGTACGGAGTGTGATTAGGCTTTGTTTGAAGGCATATCGTGCAATTCTTTACAAATTGTTGAACTGATTATGCTAAATTGGGCCAGTAAAAATTGCTAGCAACCCGAGCAGCTGTTGCTTTGATTCCTGAGTGCCTGCCGATTTGAGATGAATGCATCTCCTTAATGATGATATTTTGAATTCTTTCATTCATCGGAACATAGATTCTATGTTCCTGAAATATTAAGTCATTCTTTAATTGAAATTTGGGGTTTCGACATGTACTTGAGTTCGGTTGTGAAATTAAGTCTTTTGTTGTCTGATCATGCAGTAGTGCTTCTTTTATGTCATCTAAAATTGGAAATATTGACCCTGAAATTGCACTCATCGTTACTTCAGCAGTGAACCTAGAGGGCCCATCGGCGATGGCGTTGTGCTTCCCTAGTTTATAATGAATGGTGAAATCGAAACCCAAGAGCGTGGTGAGCCATTTTTGCTGGTATGGCATTTGAATTGACTGCGAAGCTAGCTCGCGGAGGCTCTGATGATCTGTGTATACCTAGAAGGGACGCCCCAGAAGATAATGACGCCATTTTTTGATTGTAGATGTGACGGCGAACATCTCTCGCGAGTACGCTAAAGCTTTCTGGAGATAATGCGGAAGCTTGAGACTAAAGAAGGCAATTGGGTGCTCCTCTTGAGCGAGTACTGCTCCTATTGCTGTAGTTGAAGCATCAGTGGTTACGGTGAAGGTGCAGCTGGAATTGGGGAGGGCTAGGGTTGGTGTTTGGGTTACAAGAGTTTTAAGTTCATTGAAGGCCTAGTGGGCTATCGGGCTCCAATTGAAACTATCTTTATTAAGTAAGTCCGTTAATAGACTAGCTATACGGGCATAATGTTGGATAAAGCGGTGGTAGTAACTGGTTAAGCCTAGGAATCCCCGAATTGATGATATAAATGATGGTGTAGGCCATTTTAGCATTGCATCTATTTTGTCTGGATCAACACTAACTCCCTAGGCCGAAATCAGTTGGCCCAAATATGATAATTCGGATAGGCCGAAACTACATTTGGCCTTATTTGAAAAAATTTGATTCATAGATAGTATGGATAATGTCATGTAATGGTGAGTGAGGGGAGCTTCCCATGACGAACTGTAGATTAATATGTCATTGAAGAGAACTAGTATGAATTTCCGTAGATGAGGTCGAAAAATGTTGTTCATGGTAGCTTGAAATGTAGATGGTACGTTTGTTAAGCCAAATGGCATCACTAAAAAGTCGTAGTGGCCTTCATGGGTACAAAATGTTGTTTTTGAGATGTCGGGTGGGTGGACTCAGATTTGGAAATATCCACTTCTAAGGTCAAGTTTAGAAAAATCTTTACGCTGTATAGTTCTTCTAATAGCTCATCGACCGTGGGTATTGGAAAACGGTCTTTAATAGTTATAACATTAAGAGCTCTATAGTCAACGCAGAATCTCCATGAACCAACTTTTTTATTGACGAAGAGTACAAGAGAGGAAAATGGGCTAGTTGATGGTTGGATTAATTTGGAAGTTAGCATTTCTTGGACTTGGCATTCGATTTCGTTTTTTTTTGGAAGTATGGGTAGTGGTATGGTTTTGTGTTTATTGGGTTGGAAATAGAAATGAGGTTGATGTGGTGATTTAATGGTCTTGTTGGTGTTTGAAATATATGTTCGAATGAAGATAGCAAACGTGTTATTTTTGGGTCTTGGGCTGGTTGGGCTTGTGGGTTCAGGTGGGTCTGTAGTTGTTAGATATGAAAGTATAGGAAATTAGAAGTACTGGCTGTGTCCTCTAAACGTTTGAGTTGTGGCAGGCTAATGCAAGACAGAATTTTTTTGTGGGCCTAGCCCGTGTAAGAAAATGGCCTGATTATCATGCACAAAGGCCATTGTGAGGTTTTTGTAGTCCATTGTTATTGGCCCAAAGGTTTCCAACCATTGGATTCCTATAACAGCATCTGATCCGACAATCTCCAAAAGATAAAAATCAATTAAAAATTCATACCCTTGGATAGTAACTGGTACTTTTGAAACAGCCGCCACCGCTCTTAAGCTTTTCGCCATTCCCCACCGTTACCACGAATGGTTGTCCCGCAATTGTTTTCAACCCTAAAAATCATGCTGTCTTCAGATGTATGTAGTTATGGGTGGATTCGGTGTCACCGAGGATGTAGATTGGTTTGGTGTTAATGGTGGTCGATAGTCGAATGGCACGTGGGTGGGAGGAGCCGGTCAGGGCGTGAAAGGAAATTTCCTGGGGAGTTTCAATTGGTGACTTGGTTGTGGTAATAGGATCAGGAGGTGCTAGTGGTTCAGATTCAATTTCATTTGGGTTGTTTGTATTGTCCAGGTTAATATCAAGCGATATCATGAGGACATGTGTTAGTTTGCATCGGTGGCCAAATTGGTATTTCTCATCGCAATTGAAACACAGCCCTTGCTGTTTGCGTGCGTTCATCTCGGCTTAAGTGGGATGTTTTGTGGGTATCACCGGTTTTGTTGGTGGTGTGGGAGGTGTTTGTGGAATTGCCTGATTGGTATTTTGTGGGGATTGTTTCGGGAAATTTGTGTTGGTTTTAGAGAATGGAAATTTTGGCTGATCAGTGAGTTTGTGCTTAGCAAGTTTAGCAAACTCGATGGCATCAGAGAATGTTATGGGTTTGAAGAGAAGAAATTCATTTTGGATGTAGGATTTGAGTCCGGATATGAAGCATTGGAGGATCAATTCTGGATTTAATGTGGTGATGTGATTGCAAAGTGTCTTGAAAGTGGCTTGATAGGTTTTCAACGGAGGTGAGTTGTTTAAGTTTGAAAAGGGTTGCTTGCATAAGAATGTTGGTGGTCCGAATCTCTGTTCTACTGCCTTGGTTAGAGCTGGCCATGATGACAGTTGGTTATTTCGATCCATCCACTGTAACCATGTAAGGGCCTGACCCTGCATGTGGAAACTCGCGAGTTCGATGCGTTGATCTTCGGGGGTCGAATAATAAGCAAAGTAGCGGTCAGCTTGAAGGATTCATTCGTGAGGATTGGAGCCATCAAAGTTGATGAGTGTGATTTTTGGGTTTCGTTTTTGGTATGGAGTGGCTAATAGTGGAGGTTGCCTGTTAGGTGGTGTAGGAGTGTGTGATGTTCCTGTGTGGTTATTTGGAGAGGTAGGCGAAAGGCTGTCGAACTTATGGTTCAGATCTGTCTTGGATTTGATAAGATTGTGGAGGGCTTATTTGATGTCGGTGATGTCTGTGTATTGCATTTCCAGGAGAGATTTGTGACTGATCTGGGTATCTTGTATGGTGATTTGGTATTTTGGATGGAAGTGATGGCTTCTTGGTGGTTGGAGAGTTGGTTGAGGGCGTTGTCTACCTTTGCCATGGCTGTGGTGGGGTCGGATTTGTCGAGAGAGATAAGGAAGGGGTGAGGTCAGGGATGAAAGCACCAAATGATGCGTAAGCTACAATTCAAGGAGCAATTATGACAAGAAATGGAAAAATGAAGAAGAAATAAGGAAGAAGAAGAGAGGAGAGACTGAAATAACTTTTTTCTATATCCCCTTTTCATTACAAGATTTCCCTCTATATAAGCATGCTGATAACAGAATTCATCCTATGTGGCAATTCTAGATCATCTATATAACCGAATGCTACTATATTGCATAAATTAAGAAAAAACAAAAGAAACATAAAGGAAAAAGAGCATAATCTTGTCTCCCATTACCAACTGCAATTTGCATGAGCATGCCAACTTGAATATTTTACTGCTGGTGCCTTTTTGGCAAGTGGGTAATTCTCCTTGGACATGTATTCTTGTTACCCATATTATTAATAGTTGTAGTTGTAATACTTGCAGTTGTATCAACAACATTGCACTTCGACCCAAACACCAACATCAGGATAGCAGCTGCGCACGTAGAACCGCAGCACCATCCATGACTTCAGCACCTTCCAACAATCGGCTTGACCTCAGTCTCCTCCTCCACCATACATTGTAACCCCATGCCCGACCAACCCTTTGTAGTTCAAACACACCACCTCTCTTTTACTCGACCCCAACTTCCACTTCCACGGGTGGTAGCATCTCTTTTGACAAATTCCCTCACTACAGCCAGAGGCTGCTGTTTCTTGCGCAGTCTCCCTCCAAGATTTTTGTGACATCTTAGCCGATGTTTACGATCACGTAAGTAAAAAGACAAGAGAAGGCAATTTGATTCATTCTTTTCAATTCCAGATGTTGACGACAAGAGCTTGAAACATTAATAGAATAGACGAATGTCTTGATGTCCTTTTTAAGTAGACACATAAATGTTGGCGGGGTGGGAAAAAGTAGAAGTGGAGATGGGAGAGAAGATCAGTGCGATTGGATTAAGGCATAGCTAGGTGACAAAGTTGGTTGTAGTTTATCGTAGCATTTTGTTTGCAACGTCACATCGGTTGGTATTGCAGTTGAGGCATGTATGAGTATGTTTATCTGTATGTCCGAGTAAGCATGTTCATGTGTACTAGTGTCGTGTCATGCGCATGCATGTATGTGCAAATCATGGTTCATAACAAGTTTGGATCATCATCGAGGTAAGTGTTTCAATTCACTCGCACTAACTAACGTTTTCATGCGCATTAATAATTTTTTTCGCAAAGCTGATCAATTTTTTTAGTGACCGCAAATATTTATTATTATAAAAAATAATAATTATAAATAAATTGTCACTCTAGCCGAGTTGGTAAAGTGTGAAATTGAATTATGATGAGCATAGTCCTCGGTTCAAGGTCCGCAGTTACCAATTCCTATGGTGACTATCTCGGTGGTGCGAAAATGTTGAAAAATGGTTGTACCCGTAAGTTTACTAGGACTGATAAGCTTTGTCTTGAGTGACGTTATGACAACCCGCCCCGCACCAGCCAACATTTTCCTAGAAATGCGTTGTACTAATGCCCAACTAGCAGGGACGGTCGTCAAAGAAAAAGGAGTTTGAAATGATGAACTACCAAAGAACCTGTAGTATATCTCACAGCGCATGGAATAAAATATAATAATAACATACTTGACAAAAACTAGGCGAGACAATACATAAGCTGAAAATTAAACCATCATAACAGCGGAATCCAAAATACAGCTTATGATCCAAACCATCATTATTACAACTTCAAAATATTGTCTCTAAAGCAAAATAGAAAAGGTACACTACTAATGCCCAAAGTAGTGACCAGCAACAACACAGGGAGAATATATGTATATAGTACGTGGAAGCCTCCTGCTCGTCTCCGGAGAGCTACTCGTGCATACAACCTAACCTGTTTCTAGTCTGCTCGTTTAGGAGCACCCAGAGTAATAAGAAGAGACATAAAACTCTGGGTCAGACAAAAGTCTGGTATGAGCGATAGCAGCAAAACATAACAATAATGGGTATAAATAATCATACCTGGACCTGCAACCAAAGAGTTAGTACAATAAGATGTACAATACTCTAAGGTAACACTAACATATAGCGTGAAAATGGGAGTGTGCGTGTCATGGTTATAGCAAACAACAAACATAGCAATCATCCTCACATCCCTCACTCAGTGCGTAAAGTATACGATATCTACCGCTTTGATCACCAGAAACATTTGGGGCTATGACGGAGTTCATCTCCATCCAAGACTTACTACGACCACTTTGCTCTTGGGGTCCTGATGGAGTCCGACTCCATACAACTTTGTCCCCACCGCACTGGTCAATAGTCAATACCCCTCCCATCAATAGTGAATCAAAGCTATAGTATCGATAACCCTTTGCACACGTCCCGTAGCGAAGTCCAACCCTTGAAGTTCACTCGTTGACTCCTATCTGGGTCTTGAGTAATAACTTCCCATTTGGACTTCCTTTGCATCTCGGGTTTCAGTCTTCTCCGGATCGGTTCGGAAACAAGCTTCCATTCAGTTCGGCCTTCTTCCCCTCGTTCGGTTCATGGGACACCTCGTCCCATGGTTCATGGGCATGCTCCGGTTCGTGACTCCAACTCGGCTCGGTTCAGAAGGGGCGGCTCATGATGCATGCTTCTGGATCGGTTCGGTTTGTGACATGGAGTTTTGGTTCGGTTCGCATCGCAACCAGCTTCGGTCAGGCCTCCCTTCCTTCATTCGGATCGGGTTCGTGGTAATCGAGCAAAGGCGGCTCGTGATGCATCAGATCGGGTTTGTGTTACTCGAGCAAAGGCGGCTTATGATGCATCAGTTCGGGCTCGTGGTGGTGCTCGAGGAATCTAAGCAGACGGTTCGGTTCGGAGGAGGCGAATCGGTTCGTGGTTAGTACCCACGACTCCAGGGATGATCCGATCCGACCCTCAACCTCCGGTCCGATCCGAATTCCTGCACCATTTCCAGCAAGCCATTTACGCCACTCGATGGCGTTTTCGACTATTCTAACTTTCCTATGCCATTGCAAATCATACCAAACAGTAATAGCAACATGTATAATCAACCATAAACACAAAAACAACAATGTAACATGTTAATATGGATCAAACATTCCCAAAAAGCATGATTTTTTTTATCTTAATCCCCTTAGTCATGTTTTAACTATCGGATTAGAAAACTTAGTCAAAATTAACACAAATTTTTATCAGAGCCATAAAATAATATTTCAGAATTTTTTACATATTTTTCGGAGTCATAAATTCGCTAATTATCACTAATCACCCCTAATTAGCCGTAATTAATGTAAAAACATGCTAATCACCCACCTTAGCCACAAATAAATTATAGATAGGAAAACTCCACTGCTTTGGGTCGAATTCCTAGGTGTTCCAGAAGCTCTATCTCTGATTTGATGCTAATCCACCTTGATTTGACGTAGTTTTGCTTAATATGTGATTAAAAGTGATTTGAGAGTGATTTAGAAGATGGAGGCCATTGCTAGGGTTCAAGAGATGTAAGTGGCAGCTAGAAAACTGAAATGAAATGTTTTCCCAAACCCTTTCAGCCCTCTCATAACCCTAATCCCGAAACGGGTTATGGGTCTAGCTGTTAATCACTCTATTAAGCCCGGTTAAGCTATTTTTCACCTTCCAAACCTTGTTTCAGCCATATCTCCCAAAAGGTAAGTCCGTTTGATTAATATGACCACTTTACGGAAAGGTAAACCATCATCTGAATCCAATGGAAGTGGATTCAGGTCAAAACTCCTTATTAATCAAAAGTTATAGGCAAAACAATATTCGCTAGGGGTAAAACGGTCATTTAAAATTCGGCAAAAATCATGAACATGGGAAATGACCCCAATAGTCGGTCCCCAAAGTTACACGACCATACGACTTCATATGTGAATGAATAAATATTCTATGATCCTCCGATACGTAGAATGCGGGTCGTTACAGACGTTTTAGGTTCCACATGAAAATAGAAAATAATAATTACAAATATTTCAAGAGATTGGCAGATTACCAATCTACTATGTTCATTTTTAAAGATAACCGTCCACTGAAGATGGTTTTTATAGCGGCCCATCCACACATTACTCTACAGGTTTCTAAGAAAGGATTGGAAACTCAACTCCTAATGTTGCCACAATAATCACATAACATAAGACTCTTATGTCTACTGCACAAAAACAATACAACTTTGACATACATACATATCACCCAGTACAATACATGACATAATAACATTCTTTCCTAACCAAGCAGCTAAGATACCTTCACCATTGGACGCTAACAAGAAATCACCAGCAACAAGCATGCATTGGAGTTCAGACAACATCACCGGTACAAAAACACCTCCTGCAAATCTCGTAAGCAACCAAATAACCCCAAAATAAAGCAGCCAACTACACAGCAGCAAAAGCAACTCAAACTACAAGCAACCAACTTCTCCCCTCAAACAAGTCGATGCCAGTTTGTATTTAAACAACGCAAAATCTAGTAATTCTCCAACAAACAGCCAAACTATGAGCAACATCTGTGTAAGCTAAACTAAGGAAAACACTTATGAAAACTCACTAAGCTAGAGTTGGTCAATGTCGCCCTATTTTTGCACACTTGGTTAAAAGTACAACCAGAGAACAACTTACTCAACGAGGCAAAAGAAAGGAGAAATCACCTAGAAAAGCATGCCATGTTTATTATGCACTGAAAAAAGCTGGAGCACCATGTTCAAAGAGAGACTTCCGATCCCATCAAGTCGAAACACATCATCACCCTGCAATACACTCAAACGAACAAAGTGATACGAATATGAGTGGTACAGGGAATTAGAGAAGAAAAATTAGTTGAGGAAGAAGATTATGAGGAAGTAGAACTAGAAATATAGAAGAGAAGGAGGAAGACAATAAGCAACATTTCATTAAATTTTCCAGCTACCGAATACATTTCCATTCATTCTTTTTTATACACACTTTGTAACAAACAATGGGACAACTGCACCATTCTAAACCGCTCAATTTGTTACGGCATTGCTAAACAAAAGATAAAAAGAAACAACAACTTTTTAGTACCTACTATATATGATATAATATAGAAACTAACGGTTGTCCTATACCAGACTATG
The DNA here is from genome assembly GCA_030737875.1 of Allium sativum. Lineage (NCBI taxonomy): Eukaryota > Viridiplantae > Streptophyta > Magnoliopsida > Asparagales > Amaryllidaceae > Allium > Allium sativum. Next base: position 928,470,568 of record CM060922.1, on the reverse strand, counting down.
CTGCATATTGTATGAGCACCTGAACCTTGTTGGTTTGTATAGTGTGTGCCTCGGCTTAGGGTAACTCCAGTGGTGTCAAATAAGGGTCCAATATTCAGTGTTATCTCTTCAGTGGATGGCTTAAGGTGTAATATTAAGGTTAATCTTCAGGATCCTGAAAGCCATCTTGGCGCTTAGTTTTTAGGCGCCAGGTTCTGGTGCCTAGTTTTTAGGCGCCAGGTTCTGGTGCCTAAAAACTAGGCGCCAGGATGGGACTCCCTCTCCCCTAAAAACTGGCGGTGATGGGTTCGTAAATAGGGAGGCTCAGGCGGCGTCCTGTGGTGATGGTGGTGACAAGCAAGAGTAGAGAGGTGGCAGTGGCTTAGAAAATGATGGAGAAGTGAAAGTAAAGGTAGAGCAAGGTGGTCACATTGAAAATGGAGCAAGTGGTTTCGTTTGTATCTTTTATATGGAGCAGTGGTTTTAAACCATCCAGTGGGAGAAGAAAGGCCTACGTGGCAAGATTCTGGCGCCTACTTTCTAGGCGCCAGGATTCTGGCGCCTAGAAAGTAGGCGCCAGGTTCTGGCTCCTAAAAAGTAGGCGTCAGAATCACTGGCTCTCCAACGCCAATTAAGGGCTGAATATCCAGGTCCCTGAATATTCACCCCTTAATCCACTGGAGTTGCCCTGCATATCCGTATTAAAGAGCCACAAAAAGAACAAACAAATGATAGAGCCACAAATCACCAGTACAAGTCGCAAGGCTGAAAATTAGACATAACTCTCATTAAGTAGAGGAGAATACTCAGAACACCCTTCGAAGATAAACCTACATTGTAGTTATATGCTCAAGGAGAGACAACCTTGGAACCTTAGAATACAGCAGCAAACATTGCACAGCGAAAGCATAGATCAAAAAAAATCGTGAGGCAAAGAAGTGGTTACGCCATCTAGAATAGAACAAAGACTAACTGTGATTACCGTGAATAAGTTTTGAAGGGAAGGCAGAAGCAGCAGGGAAGTCGAATTGACGTGAAGGGGAAGCAAAAAACTAGAATGGTGGGGGGAAATTTGAAGCGCTAAAGTACAAACTAATTCCCATCAAACGTAGAGAAAATCTAGGGAGATATAAAAGAGGCTAAAATGGATCGAAGGAAGAGAAGGATTCAAAGGGCGGCAGAGAAAATAGGGGGAAACCTAGCCCCCATAGCAACAGGAAGGACTTTGCTTGGATATTTGAATTTTGTCATATATATGTGATATTTGAATTTAGATCGACTAATGAAATTGTTTGGATGAATAAGGATTGTTTGTAATGTTTGTGCGCATGTTAACATGATACACACACATCATATATAAGTTGTTATTGATACAAACACATGTATAGGAAATTATTATTAAACATATATGTGATGTTATTACCTCATTATTGTTATATGGTTAGGTTATGTATTCTCAGATGACCATTATAATTGTTGTAAATTCCTTGTTGATACGGGACATGTTTTGACATATTCACTTATAAAATTGAAAAAGGTTAAAATGAAAATTAAAACAGAAAATCAAAAGCCATTGGTCCCAAGGGGAAAAGTTGTCATGGATAGGATTTTTAGGTGGGTCCTTCTTGTTAGAGGTAGATGGCGGTTGGCAAGTCATGGTCAGGTCAGTGGTGGAGGTACCAAGTGGCGGTGGTAACCGAGGTGAGGAAGGAAAACATGGTTTGGGGTGAAAAGGAAGGTGATTTGGATGACTTTAGGTCTAAGGTCTTCATTTTGCAAATAAGAATAGGTTTTGGTAGAGTAAAAGGTTTGGATGTTCTGAGGCTGGCTTGAGGTGGTTAGAGGTGGTGTGGCAGGTGGCACAAGTCATAGGGGAGGTGGTGTAGGAAGGGACAACAAATGAACGGGTGGTTGTTTTTAATTTTAAATCAAGGTTTTCACAATTACCAAATCAATTGAATTTTGAAATTAGAATAGGATTATAAAATAGAGATAGAAATTAGAAATCATTACAACAAATCATAATTTACCAGAGGATTGATTTGTGCAGAGGAGAAATTTACAAAACGGAAGACTTTGTTGAGGAGGAAGAAGAACTTCAAAGGAAATATGGAGAATAAAATGAAAAGTTCAAAAAAAATAGTGCGTACCTTTTAGTCGCATCGTGAGTCCATTAAGATTCTAAACATAATCTCGATTCAAACATATGTAGAAGGGATGTCAATACAAGCATAGTCCTATTTGTGCAGTTCTTCATAGAAAATGTCAAATTCGGAGCAAACGGGAGCAGATTTTCATGAAATGAAAAATGAAGACCTTTATATAACTTTGAATAGAGTCATTATGAAAATATATTTTCAAATCTTAGGACTTTTAAATTTTATTTCAAGTTCAATTTTTGATTAATTTAACTAGAACTATTTTTTTTTTAGAAAAAGTTTCATTTCAAAAAAATTGGCAAACATATTATTCAATATTACAAATTTATTGTTTAAATTTAAATTTTAAGAATGAACTTAAATTTTGATAACAATATAAATCAAGTTAAATTAATAATTAAGGGCTGCATTGACAACTATTTATTTTTCATTGTCAAATTATCCCTATTTATGTTTGTATACAAGAATTCAATTCGTTTATTCCATATAATTCAATGATAAATTAAAACCTAAATTTTAAAAAACTTAAATTTCAATTAATTCATCATTTAAAACTTTCAAAACTTCAGGTTATTAAAATAGGATATTATCTTATTTTTATCCTAGTCCACGACAAAACAACGCATTGTTAAATGGCATTATTAACAATATATTTTCTTGTAGTGGTGGATGTCAGCTGCTAAGGAAAAAAGATAATGTCCAGTTACATGGAAGAACAGTTGATTGAGATAGGGACGATGCAATGTCTCTTAGGCAGAGGTGGCATGGACATAGAAGGAGGCTCATTGGTATGGGCTTCAAAGTCAGGTTGTTGCTTTGAACCGGGGGTGGAAAATGAATGGGCGGGTAGAGCAGGGGATGTTGTTATAGAACCTGCAACTATGCCAGACCGCAAAGCTAGAGGGTAAAGGAAATAATGAAACACTGCTTCGATATCTTTTTACTTGTTTCTTTTTATCTTTGTTTGTATCTATTTGATCTAGATTAACCCTAGAGAGGGGTGAATAGGGTTTATTGCAGTTTTGCGAGATATTAAATTATCACAACATAAATTGCAACAGAGAAAATAAATGCAGAGGTAAATGACATAGATTTTACCCAGCTTCGGCAAACCTTATCTACTACTGCATTCTCTAAGATTTCTACTAGGTATTAAAATAGACTCCCACTTACAAAACCCTATAGACTCGCAAAACCTTCTGCTTTTCTAATCCTATGCTCAAAACCCTGCACTGATATTTATACCCAATATAGAATTTTCGTCGAATAACAAACCCGTAACTCATAAAGCACAACTATAAATCCTATAACTAGAAATCCCTAGTTTTACAGAAAAACTAGAAAAATTGTACAGTGTTTTATAAAAATAAAAACAACAAAAGAAAAGAAAAAACCCTTTGTAAAATAAAAATGGTCGTCCCCTTTTGTTTCTTAAAACATTGGCTTCCTCCACTGTTTATTTCAATGGGGATTGACCCAAAAGAAATTAGGGTTTTTCCACTTTCCCCCAAATCACAATACTTGAAACATTGATGCAGTGTCTTTCCTGATTGGTTTGATGCTTGTTAGTCTTTGATTGATGATTTGGCATTGCTATTCAATCGAAAACCTCTGAATTACTTGTGAGTTCTCTGAATTTTATTTCTTTGATTTTCTACTTTGATTTTAGATGAATGTCAATAATGAATAGCATGTGTATACATTGGATTTACAAATCCATTTTATTCTCTGATTTCCACATATTGATTTTGGTCTGATTCATGCGTGATTTATTTCTTTGTTTCCACGACATTGAATTAATTCTTATGTGACTAACTTTCTGGAGCATATGCCGTGAATGCACTGTTGATACTTGGGAACAATAGAATTGGTTTCTTGCCAAAATTGTGATTACTGATTTCTGGAAACAATTTGTATCTCGAATTGATATTCTATCCAGAAGTTGGCCTTTGAATTGTTGATGAATTTGGCCACATGTCTTTGCCATTTATGAAATGTATGGAATCAGCTGAATTTGCCTGCCAATCATGCTCATTCGAAATCTAGAAATAAAACCTTGTTGCCAAATTTACTCATGTAGAAATAAAATCTTTCCTATTTTTCTTGCATGCTAGTTCGATTTTCTTGAGTGCTAGCTGATTCATGTTGCCAAAAATTGTATGGTTGCACCAGTCCATGTAGATTCATTTCTTTCCAATTTTTGAAGCTAGAGAATTTAAGAAGAAAAAAGAATCGTCTTTTTATTTTGATGAACCTACTTGTCTACTTAATTTCTTGTGTTAGCATAATCTGTTTATGACTAAATATGCAAGAATGCATGTACATGTATATATATACACACACACACAGAGCTGTGTGTGTGTATGCAGTGCACTCATCTCTTCTTCACTTGAGTTTGGACATGCAACGTATCTTGTAGTAACTCTGTCCAGATTTGACTTTGTGACAATTGATGCATTGAATTGCTTTTGTTCATGGCATTTGATTTGTTGAGTTGTTTCTGATGTGTGCTGCATATTCATATGCTTATGCCTGCTGCCTCGCATCATTGTTTGTTCATACAGAGTTGCCTAAAGTTTGCCATGCACCATTTTCACTTGATAGACCACTGTGTATTTTGATGTATGTTTGTTCAGTGCCATGTATATTCTTGCCTCGGCGCCTTAAAAAAAACTATTGTCCCATATAATTTGTTCACCCATATTCATATCCATGCTTTGTCATGTTGAAAGACACTGGCTACTTGCTTACATAGAAACTCGTGCACTTGTATCTCTTTGTTGTGCATACATGTTTATGGCTTCATTTTGGCTTGCACTTGCCTGCTTGGATACTTGCTCTTCCTTGTTTGCTGCATCCTTTGGAACTGCTTGCTGCACATGTATATTTGGGTTGCACCTTCTGTTCGTGAGTATGCATTTGTGTCATTACCATTGTGTATGATCAACATGCTTGACTCTGCCTTGACTAGCTTGACCATTGTGTTATGCTATAGTCCACTCGTTAAAACTGTTGCACCCATATATACATACATACATAAATATATATATATATACACACACATAAATGTGTGTGTATATATATGTATGTGTTTGAACCACATATGCGCTGATCTGGACATTTGTTCGAGCTTGCTGACTTGAGATTGGTCCTGAAACTATTGTCATCTCATTGACACTGTGCACATGCATGTTGCTGCTCTGTATATAGACACACACATACGCGCACACACGTGCGCGCGCACGCACACACACGTGCGCGCGCACGCGCACACACACACACACACACACACACACATATATATATATATGTGTGTGTGTGTGTGTGTGTGTGCACGCGCGTGCACATATGTATGGATATGTGTTTGTATTTTATATTTTGTATGTTGTCATTCCTGTTTTGTTGCACCTGTGTGTTCATGGATACTTGTAGCATGCATGTGTTGTCAAGCTTCACCAGAACATATCAAACTTGATATATTTGTCCCTTGCTGTTTCAATGTTGGACCATATTGCCCCTACACAAAATATATGTGCATATACATACATATGTATGTGTATACATGTATTTTGTATGTGTAGAAAATATATATATGTGAGCACTAGAGGCACTATCTACCTTGTGATATTTATAGTGAACCACTGTGAATATCATAAGCAGTCTAGACACAGATGGATGAATATGCATGTCAGGTCAAGTCAAGAAATATGATGAGAAACACAACCAAATTATGAGGCAAGTAAATTTTAAAATAAAATTATATCTGTTACATTTAAAATTATTTTGTTCTAGTTTACTGTGTGTGCTTCAGTGATAGGTAAGCAGGTGACTGGACCGACTGTGAAGCCGGATTATGAATACATATACACACACACACAACTGAGTGAAACTGAGAGTTTGTAGTAAGGAGCTAATGTAACAAATGAAATTGTATGTGAGATTGCATTGTAATATATCAGTGGAATGTACAATAGTGGAGTGGAAAAATATGTACTATTGCAATGTTGAAATAAGATGTTATATTTAAATAAAATACTATTCGAATATTTAAATTCGTGTGAAGTAGTATTCTATTTAAATATAAACATTTAGTTATGTCTGTGATGTTGTAGAATAGTACAATTGCAAGCACATTTATAATAATGTATATATTTTTGTTATCATAAAAAAATCATATAATTGTTATATACAACAGTACCTGGGCTGGGCTAAAGCTTGTTTAAAACCCATTACAAAATACTTGTGTAACGATCCAGAATTTTTGACCAATTTAAAACCATGATTTTGTATATAAAATGAATATAATTTGGTTTAAACATTAATTTTAAATTAGTTTTACTATAAATATGACTTGAATAAAATGGATACCAGATTTTGGCAAAATATAACGGTAAAATATTGGTAAGAAATTTTCAGCTTTTGTCATAATGAATTTTCCAAGTACATGTTAACAAAACTATTTATAATATAATCTTTCTAATTAGTATATAAATTTTAAATATAGATAATAAAATAAAATAAATATTTTGATTTAATAAATTTGTTCACAAATATTAACATTATTTGATAACATTAATTGACGGGTGTTGAAATGGAAAAATGGTAACCTGGAAGTAGTATTTTGTAACATATATGAATTATTTCAACTTCGCAACACTTTTAAGTGTCACTACAGTGTTTCAGAATGAAACCATGTGTAAGAACATGGTATTGGAAATGTGGTTTTCTAGGTGGCTTCACGCGTGAAGCCATAGCCTTAGAGATGGACATGTGTCCATGTGCACATTTCCTATAAAGCCCTTAAACCAACCTATAAAATGACCCCTCCGTTCTCACATCTTTCTCCATCCTCTCCTCCTTCCTTTTCCACCTACTACTCCCCTTTCCCTTTCTCCCTTCTCGGCCTAAGTGCCTATGACCACCTCCTCTGTCTCTGGCTTCACCTCCTCCCTCTAAACGCCGCCATTTTCTCCCCCTCTCCTCCTCCTTGGCTCAGCCAACACTCTCCCTCCTCGGCCTATACATGTCCGACCATCCCTACCCCACCTCGGCGCCACCACCACCTCCCATCAACATCCCTCCCCACGGTCTTACTTACACCCTCCACCTACTATTACCTCAACCCCACCTACCCTCCGCCTCTCCATTTATAATATATAGATATACACACATATATAATTATATTATATTTTGTCGAAGAAGTGGGTGCGGGGAAATAATGTCCGTTCGGGATTATTCGTGGTTAACTAGGCTCTCTTACCGTGAACATTTAAGGAGAAAATATATATGCCGATGAGAAACACTTAACACTTGTGTTTATATATAGTTAATTAAGGTTAGTAATTATGTGTGTATGGTGTTGGATGAATGATTGTGTAGTTAGCAACACAAATACATTGATAAGCATTGATTAACACAACGCTTATACATAGATAATAACATGTATTTATGATGTTGTTGATGGTTGTTATGAATGTTCATATGTGATATTTGCTGCTTGTATGTTACTGCACGCCTATCACACCTTAATTATGGATTTATTAGATAATTGGTTAAGTCTCCTTCTCAATTGGAAATGTAGATGATTAGTATATTAAATTAATATTGAGAGTAATGTCCAAAAATAAAGTTTGGAATTTGATATCAAAAATGGTCTGGAAATGAAATTAAAGTATATATAAACAACTTTTTTACACTACACATGGAAATATATTTGAAAATCATTTTGCTACTAATGGCATGTTTAGGTTTGAAATCTATTTTGAATAGTGAATTTCAAAATTGAAGTTGAGTTAGGTAGGTAAATGATGGTTTATACTTAAAACAATTATTCCAGTAGTCTTATATAATATTCAATTTGATTTTTGAAAAGTTTGAAGTTCATCGGATTAATTTTTGAAAAATAATATTATTTTGTTAATATTATAGAATTTAATTTTGATTTAAAATTGAATTTAAAGTGAAATTTTAGAAAATGTTATTTTAAATGAATTTATTTAGGTCTATAATCATATTAGAGGTGAATCAGATAAATTTTTATTTTTAGTCGTAATATAGTCTGAATATCGCATTGCGAGAATTTGCGAATTTTGGTTATGAACTTTAAACGCTTATAACTAATGCAATTTAAATCGGATTTACATGAAACGAAAAATGTTCAATTTCTAATAACAGTAGATTTCAAATACAAAAGGGGTTTTTTAAATTTTAATGAATAGATTTCAATTTATGTTCAAATCTATTATCAAATAAAATCGCAGTTTTGCGGTTCGGTGACCGTAATTGGAAACTGACGAAAACGGCTTTATAAAAATTATTAAAATTAAGATTTTCTTTTTATAAATCACTAGTTAATCATTGAAAGTGACTTTAATTGGAATTATTATGTTTTGAATAATTAAAAGGTTATTTTTATCAATGTAGCTTATTTGCAATGCTTTTGAAATGCTTTTCTGGAAATAATTTAATTTAAATTTTAAACTTTCCAATTTTTATTCGAATCTTAAATAATAATTTTTAAATGATTAATGAAATATCTTTATAATTCTTAAACAAATTAGTTTAAGTAAAATCTAATATATCTTAGGATAAAAGTTTTATTTATTCATTTTTTATGAAATCGGGATTGGCTGGAAGTGATCTTTGAATGTTGAAATTAATTCCCTAAATAAAGCTAATACAATTTGAGGAATTTAAAAGGTAGATTTATCATTACTCCATTTATCGTGTCGATTGAATACAGGAATTAGTATCGAACATGAGTTTATATAATTTCTACCCAATTCTAATATCAAATAATTTTGATTACTCTTTTGATTAAGGCCAAGATTCCCAAGTCTAATAAGATGGGTTTAATAGAAATAACATTCTGATATTTAATATGGAATTCCATTGTTAAACATATACTATATGAGGAATTTGAAAAATGTTATGTTGTTATTCCACATATACTGTTCGTTGATTATGAAAATTGGTATTAGATATACATTGATAAAATTCTATACACATCTTATATTTGATATCAATCGGTTTGGATTAAAAGAAATTTTAAATCAAGTTAATCAATGAAGATTTTGAAAACATTAGCTTAATATAAATAAAGCTATATATAAGGATTATTAAGACCTATAAGTCTTAATGACCCTTGGTTTTAAAGGTATGTTTCAGAAAAAAGATTTATGAATTTTCAAAGAAAGGATTAATAAAGATTTAAACTAGGGAACTATGGTTAAGTTTCTATTAATAAAATTTTGATTTTTAAGGAAAGAAGTCTGGATTAATAAGATTATTAAAATATAGATTTTGTTAAAGAAAATAGAATCAAGAAAGGTTTTAATTAACAAATATAAGTGAAAGGAGAATTGATTAAGATTTAATATAATCCATTTTTTCTTAAATTTGCGCGAATTATTCGAAAATTTTGGGACCGGATCTCTATCCGAAGACCATTTCGAATAATCATATGACAAAATGGAGCATAATAAATTGAAGACGGTGTTTGAAGACCAGAAATCTTCACATCAAAGGAAGTGCTTGTTGATGTCTCTGTTGGGAGGCATCCCTTAACGAGGTTATTTATAGCAGTGGTCCCAACGTACTTGAAGAGATTTTCTAGATTTGCAAGGGCTTCTCTCCTTCATTGGATGAGGAACAAAGTGCCTTCAGTTTCATTCAAATTCCAATGAACTTGTATGGATGTATGTTTGACAGTGTATTTTGTAATGTATCGATTGGTTTTACTAAACATATTTTTATTGGTGGCAAGGAATATGTTCTCTTAGCTTAACACTCTTCTTTGAGATGTACGAGTTTAGTGATTTTCAATCATATGTTATGAAATGGCAGTGTGGAATACTAAGTGATGAGCTATTGATGATCAAAGCATGGCTTAGTTAAGCGTAGCTTTGTGTAATAGACTTTGGCAAGCCTTACTCCTCGAAAATGGCCAAAACAGGAAAAAATCGGCCAGGATATGGTTGTGTTGTTTCCTTCTAAATATAAAGTGTACCATGATACAGAGCCTAGGTATTACTTATATGGAAACTTCTACTTATGTGTATGTTGATGTCGCGGGCGCCCGGTTAAAGGTTGGTAACAACCCAGAGATAGCATACTTAGGAGTGATCTAAGTTATTTAATTAAGGCATAACTAGGACTTGTATTGGTAGGGAGCCAGTTGGTTCTCGAGAAATCCCTTTCGAGGTGTACCCATCGGATAAGGAAGTTCCTTAGCCTGGTCGTTTGTTGGAAATCCATTCTACACTACGAGCCTACGTGATTTTAGTTTTTTTCCAGAAGAATATATATATATACATATATATATATATATATATAACAAAAGGGAGAAAAAGGCCTTTCTCCAATGGCATGCAAAACAAATTTGTAGTTTATAGAACACTGCAACTTCTGTAAAACAAAAATAGAAAACAGACAACAAATAGGAACCCAAACAACCCTCCAAGCAAAGACCTTCGCAACTTGAAGTATGAAATGGGAAACCATCAAACAATCCATGAGCCTAGTAAAAGATCAAGCTCGAAATAATACCAAACACAGCAAGATTGAGATCAATGAAAGGCTACTGCTGCACCGAACCCTAACGGCCTCACAGCTAACTCGACAACGACCATGCCTATCATGTAGCTCCAAAAAAAGCGCACATCCATAGAAAGCAATTGTGAGAAACCCTACCTCGACCTGTTATCCAGGACCTATTCTTATGAAGCAGCTAATCTGGTAAAAGGGTGGCAGGAAGGAACTGCTAGGACAGGAACCACACTAAACTCTCTCACCGACAGAAGGAAGCCAACTAATCGCCCTATCCCCGTATAAGGATGGAGGGATTTTGCCAAGAAATCTATAAACCTAGCCAAAACACGGGATGTGGAACCGATAGATCCCTTGAATGGCCTACCTAGAAAGCCAAGGAAAACAACATTCTTTACCCTTTGGATGATGGTAGGAGGATCCATGAGAGTATCGTCAAAGACTGCCTTGTTCCGCGAGCACCAAAGGTGCCAACAGATGAGATAAGGAAGCAAACAAAAAAGGATAGAATGAAGGGAGGTGACATTTCATCGGAGACCAACCAAGTTCCCATAATATATGGTACCTATGTTGGCTAGGATTGATACATTTACTTATGAAATAATGTTTCACACTATGTACTAATAATAACATCAGAGGATTTTCCACGTATCAAGCATTTTTCTTTATCATAAGAAGAAAACTCGCCCAAGTCCGCGTTTGTATTGTGTGTGTGTGTCCCACGAGACCTTATGGTAACTTCATTTTCCAAAAAGCGTTGCAAATTTCTTACACTGTATTCATGAGGGAAAACTCGTTTCGTGTTTATATGATAAGGTCTTATGATTTACCTCACTTTAAAATAAACCTAAATATAACTATTTTAGGTTTCTCACCACAGTCCCATGACTGACCTGGAGTTTATTGTTCCTTCATCTGAACGCTGTGTGCCCATAATTTTCCATAGAGCAGCTAGGTAGTTAAGGTTTTGCAAATGTAGTCTTAGAGTCAGTTAGAGCAGCTTCAGGATTAGAGCTGGAGCTATATCTTGGATCGTCATTCTTCTGCTAAGAGTTTGTTCTTTTCCGATGTGTATCTGTTGTACTTTGATGATCATTGTAACTTTGATGTAAAATTACTGTTATAATAATGAAAAGTTCGTTTTTCTGTTTCAATATGTAGTATCCGTAGCAATTCGTCTTTATGAACGTTTTGAGTCAAATTAATTACTGGTTTGAAACGGGTAAAAAGGCGGGTCGTTACAACTTGCTTATGTATTGTCGCGTACATGACGATGTAATATTCACTCGAAATATACATAAATTTTATACTTTTTCATTTACACTATTCTGCATCATTTTTTCACTTCTCTACATCAAAACTTCTTCATGGTATCAAAGCACTCGCTTAACAGCATTTTCCAGTCAAAACTTTTAAGAATTTTTTCAAGAAAAGTGTTTGTAGATCAACATCATCGGAGTGTTCATCGTTTGATTGATGTTGTATTTCTACCCATTAGATTTTATCTTCATCATTAGGGAAGTGGAAGAAGATTCAATACCAAAACAGTGTATCTCACTAGAGAATTGATCAAATATTCCGCTGCATAATGTTTCTGTATCGTATCTACTCCGAGAAATCAACAAAGCCACTTTAATTGAATTAAAAATCTGAAAAGTTCAAGAAGTGTCTTCTAAGAATCATTTCTGACGGGTTTGAACTGCATTTCTTCGTCATATTTTCGAGAAATTTGATTCATACTTGGCAGTTGTTTTGATTTCCATCTTGTTCCCACTTTTCTTTTCCCTCTTCCCCAATAGGGTTGATGATAATATCTCAAAAAATTCTGGAAATGGAGGATCAACCCAACCTGATTTTACTTTAGAAACTGCCAAATTAATCAAGACAGTGAACGGTCCTCAAAGTCAATTTATCACCCTTCATCTTGAAGAAGTCAATTACCTTCTATGGAGACTGCAGGTTGAAACTTCCATCCAATATTATGGCCTTGAAGGCTTTACTAATGGTACTATGTAATTTCCCCAAAAGTTTATAACTAACAGAGAGAATAAAACTGTTAGTAACGGGGAATACACTAAGTACTTCAGACAGAATAGATTAATAAGTTCTTGGCTTCCATCATCAATTAGTACCAAATTACTACCACAGGTGATTGGGTGTAAATCAGTAAGTGAAATATGGGAAACTGTTAAAAGAGTGTTCAATACTCAATCTATTGCAAAAGTTATGCACCACATGAGAGAACCCCACAACATCAAAAAAGGAAATGATGCAATAAGAGACTATTTGGCAAAAATTAAGAAACTACAATTTGTTGGAAGTAGCAGTCCATCAATGTAACAGCCCGGGTATTTTCGACCCCGAAAATCAACATAAAAACACGATGTCGAACATTCAAGCATCAAAATCATAGTAACGTTATTAGAAAGAAGTTAGAGGGTTAGATAAGAAAGAAATATTGGAATAGAAGGAGAAGAAGAAGAAGAAACAACACAATAAAGAGTCTCACATAGCAGTGGAATAAAATATAATATAGAAATAAATCTTTTATAGAGAGCTTTAAATAAAAACTTACAATCATTAAAGTACATCAACACATCTGGACAGTTATAATAATTTTCCTCACATACAACACACAGCGGAATAATAATATCATACGTCTGGAATCCTCTAACTCGTTTCTTCATAGTATCTGATAACCTAAACTTGTACGACCCGGTTTAACCTGAGCATTACAAACGACGGGTCAGTCTGGTGAACCAGAGTGAGAAAAACACACAAAGTTTATTGGTAACATCCAACTTGTTTTTAAAGTCAAAAATCTTTTCGAAAGAAAGGATAATCGTAAGACCAAATCCACACATAAATACAGACGGTGTTTACCTTACGGTAACCCAAAACATTTTTGAAATCAATATCTTCTTTGATATTATAATAGTGCCTAAATACAAATAAATATTAATCTAGCAGAACGCTTGCATCTCACGCTCTACATATATAGTATACAGTCAAAACTGCAGGATCTTATTGGAGAATGGATTTCCTGGCAATGTATAGGACCACCTTCCCGACAATGTACCTCTGGAGATGAATACAATGAGGTTCAACAAGAACATCTTGCAACTCAGGCTAAACATGACCATCCCCTCACTTCGCTTGAGAGTACCGAATATATCATTACCACGGTTGGGGGCCAGCCAACTGAACCGATAGCATACATATAAAAATAAAAGGGACAACCGAAGGCGTTTGATTTCACCAGATCAGGTAATGATATACCCTTTTGACGGGTGCGACCCACATAGCCATGCGACCTACCGATTTTATGCTATTTCCCGGTTGATGAGGCTAGAGGTTAAGCTTATCCTTCAGAACAGCGCATCTCTATCGATTTTGAATGCCACATTGTCAGATCTGCTAGATATGACTAATTGACATCCACAAAAATATTCTGCAGCTAACAGAAGTATGTTTGTAAAAATCAATGTATGTGATTCTTAATAAATACTCTGTTAGACATCCGTCCATATAAGTCATCTAGGAACAGGATGAACCGAAGGCAATCTCCTACACATCCTTGAGTTATCCTATGGATCAGTAGCGAGTAGTCCTTGCAATCCGAAAGATTCCAATCACAACATAACCACTGTCGAAATACCTCTGGCAGCTAACCAGAGAGATTTGACAAATAATAATTTTGCTCATGAAGATCCATGGTCTTCAATTGCTTCATCTTCAATCGGTATCTTCCACGTATTGGCTAGTTCAGAATGGTTTTCGAATATAAATTCGATCCCGGACTTTCCATACCAACAATCATATTGGCCAGATTTGATAGTCGATTATTTAACTATCAAATAAATAATCATGAGAATGAAATGAGTTTACTGATTCAGTACTCGGCATTATCTGGTCTCTTTAATTAAACATCTGTTAATTATATTCTTAAAATCTTCCGTATTTGGAGTTTATCTTTTATTTCTTATTATAAATAAGAATATTCTTAAAAATCATTTCATTCACTTATAAATTTTTCGAATACAGTTTATAATATTATTTATGGAAATTATAACTCATGTTTCCCTCATTACTCTCGTTTATAAACTAATATTATTCTTGGATAATCATGAAGTCGTTTCAGTTGGGGAATTTTATTTACCTCTCAGAACTTGACCAACAACATTCATATCTTCAGAATAGATAGAAGTTTATTAACTACACGGTTTCCTTTGAAAACCTTATTTAAATCTCAACAACATTTAATTAATTATTAAGTAAACTATAATTATACTTCTCTATTAATCTTTAATAATTCTTTACCATGTTATATACGAGCGTCGATTCCATTATAAATAGAATCCTTTATAAAATTCTTTAAAACTTGTTTGCTATACTATATTTGCTTTAAATCATATATAACTGTCTTTAACAAATCTAATATAAATATCTTTATAAATCTTATATACATATCTTTGTAAATCTTACACTAATCTCGTTTAAAATTCTTATAACTGACATATCGTACAAATCCTTTTATTTATTTTTATCAAAACAATTCAGCTTATCATCTGTAACAAACATTACATATTTCACTTTAAGACTTTTTAATTTCTTTTATTATAACTTTTCAAATAATTCTGACAACTTATGCATTGTCTAAAATCACATAGCGGTTTTTTCTAAAGTTCTTCAGTTTATCAATCAAATCGTTCAATTCATTATTTGTAACAATTGTTACAAATTCATTTCCAAAACTCTTACTTCATTTACAAATCCCATTTGTAAATTATTATTGACAACTAATATTTCGATTCCATTTCTAAACATTTAACTTCCATTTACAAAATCATTTGTAAATCATTTATGACAACTTATATTCATTTCCATTTTCAAAATCTTTTTCTTAGCTTATATTTTCATCTCTGATTAACATTCCGAACTTCGGAATATCACATTCCGAGCCTCGAAATAAATCTCACTCCGTTAAACGTTTCATACCATTTTCCAACTTCTTAAGTTTCTTTTTCTATCTTCAAATATTACGTAAATATTTGATTTAAGCGATCCTATTTTCTTAAATATCTCTTATATAATTTCATTATATGAACTCGGGTTTTGATATAAAGCCCGTTCATAAACTCGTTTCACATTTCGATTAGATTCATTTCAACTTCGATCACTTTTTAAATGAACTTCAATTAAAAAGTTAAATCTCTTAAATTATTAATGAAATAATAATTTGCTTCGATCACTAACTACCACAGTAGTAGTTAACTTCTTAATTGACTAAAATAAATAGTAAATTCTCTTTTTAAAATCTTATTAAAAGTAAACCAATATTCGTTAAACTATTTTATTAAATTAATTCAAACAAATTAATTTAATAATTAATCCCAGTTAAAACGGTTGACTTAGTCAACTCAATACACGATTAATCCATTAACCAATTCCAATTGGTTTTTACTTTAAATAAATTAACAATATAATTAATTTAAATAATTCCATTTAATTGTTTTAAAACAAACAATTATCCAATTCTTAACCGTTGGGCTAAGTTCTGCCCATTTGCCTATAAATCCGATTAATGTCAGATTTTACTTTATAATATCATTTAATAATTACTTATAAATTAATATAATAAATATTTGTTTTCTCTTAATAAACTTTTATTCAAAATAATAGATTTAAAAATCTATTTTTAGTTATAAAATAAATTTTATAATTTCATTTCCATCGATTCACTTGACGGTAAATCCATATTTGAGAAACGATTGATTTATAGGTCATATACTGCCAATTACTCAACCTATAATACTCATTGGTTTAAACAAAAGAAATTATTGAATTTCAATTCAACGGTCAATGATCAAATCAATTATCCAATCAGAACAGTTCATATAATGATAATATGAAAATAAATAACATTAAATATATTTGAGGAATCCCATTGGATCCCTCCAATCTGTTCTTCCATGTATATGAATATGTTATCTCACATAAATCCAATCAATTCAATTTAACTGATATAACAGTAAATAACAGCCATTTAACAATAACCAATTTATTTAACATTAACAAACAATTCATTATGTTAACACGTTTATTTTTTTAAACGTGACCAACAAGGTAAGTTACCTTATTTGGGTCCAATCGTTAAAATAATGATTTGGTTTTTCACTGAAATTAAACAACCGTTTAATTTTATCGGTTCAAACAATATATACATATATATATATTTAACTAACAAACAAACAGTCAACCATTAGCAACCATAACACACTCAAATAAAACCCAACTTATATAAAATATAAGTGGGAAAAACTGAGTGAGCTTAACTCACCTTGGATTGATTCTGTTGTTAACGGCTCGTTTTAATTAAATTAGACAGTCGTTTAATTTAATTAAAAATGACAGTTGATTCCAATTGCGTCCATTTCTATTCCAAAACGTAGATTTTGCCGATGCTAGTCTAGCGCTCCTTGAATTGTCCAATTGTGTTGATATATAGACAAATTATTGATTTTATAAATAATACGATTTAATTAAAATATTAATTTTCTTAATCCGTTTTAATTATTAAAATTAATTTCTTAACTATAGTTTATAAAACTAGTTACGATGTTCAATATTTAACTAGCCAACTATAAATCCCAAATTAACATTTTAAGTAACTAATTTGATAATTTATTACTTTGGGTTAACATGAAACATTAGGTCGACGCTTGTTCCCCTTCATTTATGATTTCAGCAATTCATTTGAACTAGAAATTGACTTCAGCACACACATGCTCCTGTATATGTTGTTTCCAATCCAACCACGCACGGTCCTTGTTTGTTCCCTTCACGTTTCCTTTATGCTGCTCCCTGCCACGTTTACGTATGTTTTAATTAAAATTACTGTAGCAGCCTTTAAATCATACATTCTTGTTGATCTATGGCAACTGGCCCGATAGTTTGCAAACACTCTTTTTCATATACTTCATCATACACTTGAGCAGATTCTGAATCGACAATTACTGTAGCAGCCTATAAATCAAACTTCTCTGTTGAATCCATAATTGATGGCCGTGAGATGATTTCTGATCTGTTGTAAGGGGAAGCAATGATTGTAGAGTTAACAATAACATTACCGAACAGAGTAAAAGAATTCCTTAATTTCAATCTATCTTGCATTCTCTCTATAATAACCATCATCTCATGAAGTCTAGTTTTTATGAAACCCAAATCTGATGCAAATTCATTCTCCATCGCTATATTTTCAATTTGATTCGCATTATGATTTTTTTTATAAAAGGGAATATCAAGTTGATAACAACTCTCATATATATCTTCCTTGCAACTGACTCTTTGCCCAAATAGCATTTTGACATGAATCAAATCGAAGAATTGCTTGCACCAATTCATTTGATTGTAGTATATCAATTATCTCCACATATCCATATGGATCAAACACTCGATGAAGTACATACTCACTGACTGGATAAATGATATTATAGACTGCAATAAGTAGAACTTGACTGGATTCATTGATAATAGATCCAGCAACATCAAATTTAAGTATGTTACTTGAGACTCCAAAATCAGTAGCAGGCATACCTGATTTAGATCTAATTTGAAAAATATGATGTTTTTTCCTTGCAGAAATAGATCTGGATGACGTAAGGGAATCAGGGAGTAAGGAGGAGATTTGGACGATTAATAGAGAGGTGAAGGAGAAGATCTGGATGATGAGGGAGGAGAGAACCTCCGTGATATCACCAAATTGATAGAGATATGAGTGGTACAGGGAATTAGAGAAGAAAAATTAGTTGAGGAAGAAGATTATGAGGAAGTAAAACTAGAAATATAAAAGAGAAGGAGGTAGACAGTAAGCAACATTTCATTAAATTTTCCAGCTACGGAATACATTTCCATTCATTCTTTTTTATGCACACTTTGTAACAAACAATGGGACAACTGCACCATTCTAAACCGCTCAATTTGTTACGGCATTGCTAAACAAAAGATAAAAAGAAACAACTACTTTTTAGTACCTACTATATATGATATAATATAGAAACTAACGGTTGACCTATACCAGACTATGCTGCATATTGTATGAGCGCCTGAACCTTGTTGGTTTCTATAGTGTGTGCCTCGGCTTAGGGCAACTCCAGTGGTGTCAAATAAGGGTCCAATATTCAGTGTTTTCTCTTCAGTGGATGGCTTAAGGTGTAATATTAAGGTTAATCTTCAGGATCCTGAAGGCCATCTTGGCGCCTAGTTTTTAGGCGCCAGGTTCTGGTGCCTAAAAACTAGGCGCCAGGATGGGACTCCCTCTCCCCTAAAAACTGGCAGTGATGGGTTCGTAAATAGGGAGGCTCGGGCGGCGTCCTGTGGTGATGGTGGTGACAAGCAACAGTAGAGAGGTGGCAGTGGCTTAGAAAATGATGGAGAAGTGAAAGTAAAGGTAGAGCAAGGTGGTCACGTTGAAAATGGAGCAGGTGGTTTCGTTTGTATCTTTTATATGGAGCAGCGGTTTTAAAACATCCATTGGAAGAAGAAAGGCCTACGTGGCAAGATTCTGGCGCCTACATTCTAGGCGCCAGGATTTTGGCGCCTAGAAAGTAGGCGTTAGAATCACTAGCTCTCCAACGCCAATTAAGGGCTGAATATCCAGGTCCCTGAATATTCACCCCTTAATCCACTGGAGTTGCCCTGCATATCTGTATTAAAGAGCCACAAATAGAACAAACAAATGATAGAGCCACAAATCACCAGTACAAGTCGCAAGGCTGAAAATTAGACATAACTCTCATTAAGTAGAGGAGAATACTCATAACACCCTTCGAAGATAAACCAACATTGTAGTTATATGCGCAAGGAGAGACAGCCTTGGAACCTTAGAATACAGCAGCAAACATTGCATAGCGAAAGCATAGATAAAAAAAATCGTGAGGCAAAGAAGTGGTTACGCCATCTAGAATAGAACAAAGACTAACTATGATCATCGTGAATAAGTTTTGAAGGGAAGGCAGAAGCAGCAGGGAAGTCGAATTGACGTGAAGGGGAAGCAAAAAACTAGAACGGTGGGGGGAAATTTGAAGCGCTAAAGTACAAACTAATTCCTATCAAACGTAGAGAAAAACTATGGAGATATAAAAGAGGCAAAAATAAATCAAAGGAAGAGAAGGATTCAAAGGGCGGCAGAGAAAATAGGGGGAAACCTAGCCCCCATAGCAACAGGAAGGACTTTGCTTGGATATTTGAATTTTGTCATATATATGTGATATTTGAATTTAGATCGACTAATGAAATTGTTTGGATGAATAGGGATTGTTTGTAATGTTTGTGCGCATGTTAACATGATACACACACATCATATATAAGTTGTTATTGATACAAACACATGTATAGGAAATTATTATTAAACATATATGTGATGTTATTACCTCATTATTGTTATATGGTTAGGTTATGTATTCTCAGATGACCATTACAATTGTTGTAAATTCCTTATTGATACGGGACATGTTTTGACATATTCACTTATAAAATTGAAAAAGGTTAAAATGAAAATTAAAACAGAAAATCAAAAGCCATTGGTCCCAAGGGGAAAAGTTGTCATGGATAGGATTTTTAGGTGGGTCCTTCTTGTTAGAGGTAGATGGCGATTGGCAAGTCATGGTCAAGTCAGTGGTGGAGGTACCAAGTGGCGGTGGTAACCGAGGTGAGGAAGGAAAACATGGTTTGGGGTGAAAAGGAAGGTGATATGGATGACTTTAGGTCTAAGGTCTTCATTTTGCAAATAAGAATAGGTTTTGGTAGAGTAAAAGGTTTGGATGTTCCGAGGCTGGCTTGAGGTGGTTAGAGGTGGTGTGGCAGGTGGCACAAGTCATAGGGGAGGTGGTGTAGGAAGGGACAACAAAAGGACGGGTGGTTGTTTTTAATTTTAAATCAAGGTTTTCACAATTACCAAATCAATTGAATTTTGAAATTAGAATAGGATTATAAAATAGAGATAGAAATTAGAAATCATTACAACAAATCATAATTTACCAGAGGATTGATTTGTGAAGAGAAGGAATTTACAAAACGGAAGACTTTGTTGAGGAGGAAGAAGAACTTCGAAGGAAATACGGAGAATAAAATGAAAAGTTCAAAAAAATAGTGCGTACCTTTTAGTCGCATCATGAGTCCATTAAGATTCTAAACGTAATCTCGATTCAAACATATGTAGGAGGGATATCAATACAAGCATAGTCCTATTTGTGCAGTTCCTCATAGAAAATGTCAAATTCGGAGCAAACGGGAGCGGATTCTCATGAAATGAAAAATGAATACCTTTATATAACTTTGAATAGAGTCATTATGAAAATATATTTTCAAATCTTAGGACTTTTAAATTTTAACTCAAGTTCAATTTTTGATTAATTTAACTAGAACTATTTTTTTTAAGAAAAAGTTTCATTTCAAAAAAATTGGCAAACATATTATTCAATATTACAAATTTATTATTTAAATTTTAAGAATGAACTTAAATTTAGATAATAATATAAATCAAGTTAACTTAATAATTAAGGGCTGCATTGACAACTATTTATTTTTCATTGTCAAATTATCCCTATTTATGTTTGTACACAGGAATTCAATTCGTTTATTCCATATAATTCAATGATAAATTAAAACCTAAATTTTAAAAAACTTAAATTTCAATTAATTCATCATTTAAAATTTTGAAAACTTCAGGTTATTAAAATAAGATATTAGCTTATTTTTATCCTAGTCCATGACAAAACAACGCATTGTTAAATGGCATTATTAACGATATATTTTCTTGTAGTGGTGGATGTCAGCTGCTAAGGAAAAAAGAAAATGTCCAGTTACATGGAGGAACAGTTGATTGAGATAGGGACGATGCAATGTCTCTTAGGCAGAGGTGGCATGGACATAGAAGGAGGCTCATTGGTATGGGCTTCAAAGTCAGGTTGTTGCTTTGAACCAGGGGGTGGAAAATGAATGGGCGGGTAGAGCAGGGGATGTTGTTATAGAACCTGCAACTATGCCAGACCGCAAAGCTAGAGGGTAAAGGAAATAATGAAACACTGCTTCGATATCTTCTTACTTGTTTCTTTTTATCTTTGTTTGTATCTGTTTGATCTAGATTAACCCTAGAGAGGGGTGAATAGGGTTTATTGCAGTTTTACGAGATATTAAATTATCACAACATAAATTGCAACAGAGAAAATAAATGCAGAGGTAAATGACATAGATTTTACCCAGCTTCGGCAAACCTTACCTACTACTGCATTCTCTAAGATTTCTACTAGGTATTAAAACAGACTCCCACTTACAAAAAGACTCGCAAACCCTACTGCTTTTCTAATCCTATGCTCAAAACCCTGCACTGATATTTATACCCAATATAGAATTTTCGTCGAATAACAAACCCGTAACTCATAAAGCCTAACAATAAATCCTATAACTAGAAATCCCTAGTTTTACAGGAAAACAAGAAAAATTGTACAGTGTTTTATAAAAATAAAAACAACAAAAGAAAAGAAAAAATCCCTTTGTAAAATAAAAATGGTCGTCCTCTTTTGTTTCTTAAAACATTGGTTTCATCCATTGTTTATTTCAATGGGGATTGACCCAAAAGAAATTAGGGTTTTTCCAATTTCCCCCAAATCACAATACTTGAAACATTGATGCAGTGTCTTTCCTGATTGGATTGATGCTTGTTAGTCTTTGATTGATGATTTGGCATTGCTATTCAATCGAAAACCTCTGAATTACTTGTGAGTTCTCTGAATTTTATTTCTTTGATTTTCTACTTTGATTTTAGATGAATGTCAGTAATGAATAGCATGTGTATATATTGGATTTACAAATCCATTTTATTATCTGATTTCCACATATTGATTTTGGTCTGATTCATGCGTGATTTATTTCTTTGTTTCCACAACATTGAATGAATTCTTATGTGACTAACTTTCTGGAGCATATGCCGTGAAAGCACTGTTGATACTTGGGAACAATAGAATTGGTTTCTTGCCAAAATTGTGATTGCTGATTTCTGGAAACAATTTGTATCTCGAATTGATATTCTATCCAGAAGTTGGCCTTTGAATTGTTGATGAATTTGGCCACATGTCTTTGCCATTTCTGAAATGTATGGAATCAGCTGAAATTGCCTGCCAATCATGGTCATTTGAAATGTAGAAATAAAACCTTGTTGCCAAATTTACTCATGTAGAAATAAAATCTTTCCTATTTTTCTTGCATGCTAGTTCAATTTTCTTGAGAGCTAGCTGATTCATGTTGCCAAAAATTGTATGGTTGCACCAGTCCATGTAGATTCATTTCTTTCCAATTTTTGAAGCTAGAGAATTTAAGAAGAAAAAATAATCGTCTTTTTATTTTGATGAACCTACTTGTCTACTTAATTTCTTGTGTTAGCATAATCTGTTTATGACTAAATATGCAAGAATGCATGTACATGTATATATATACACACACATAGAGCTGTGTTTGTGTATGCAGTGCACTCATCTCTTCTTCACTTGAGTTTGGACGTGCAACGTATCTTGTAGTAACTCAGTCCAGATTTGACTTTGTGACAATTGATGCATTGAATTGCTTTTGTTCATGGCATTTGATTTGTTGAGTTGTTTCTGATGTGTGCTGCATATTCATATGCTTATGCCTGCTGCCTCGCATCATTGTTTGTTCATACAGAGTTGCCTAAAGTTTGCCATGCACCATTTTAACTTGATAGACCACTGTGTATTTTGATGTATGTTTGTTCAGTGCCATGTATATTCTTGCCTCGGCGCCTTAAAAAAAACTATTGTCCCATATTATTTGTTCACCCATATTCATATCCATGCTTTGTCATGTTGAAAGACACTGGCTACTTGCTTACATAGAAACTCGTGCACTTGTATCTCTTTGTTGTGCATACATGTTTATGGCTTCATTTTGGCTTGCACTTGCCTGCTTGGATACTTGCTCTTCCTTGTTTGCTGCATCCTTTGGAACTGCTTGCTGCACATGTATATTTGGGTTGCACCTTCTGTTCGTGAGTATGCATTTGTGTCATTACCATTGTGTATGATCAACATGCTTGACTCTGCCTTGACTAGCTTGACCATTGTGTTATGCTATAGTCCACTCTTTAAAACTGTTGCACCCATATATACATACATACATAAATATATATATATATATACACACACATAAATGTGTGTGTATATATATGTATGTGTTTGAACCACATATGCGCTGATCTGGACATTTGTTCGAGCTTGCTGACTTGAGATTGGTCCTGAAACTATTGTCATCTCATTGACACTGTGCACATGCATGTTGCTGCTCTGTATATAGACACACATACGCACACACACGTGCGTGCGCACGCACATACACACACACACACACACACATATATATATATATATATGTGTGTGTGTGTGTGTGTGCACGCGCGTGCACATATGTATGGATATGTGTTTGTATTTTATATTTTGTATGTTGTCATTCCTGTTTTGTTGCACCTGTGTGTTCATGGATACTTGTAGCATGCATGTGTTGTCAAGCTTCACCTGAACATATCAAACTTGATATATTTGTCCCTTGCTGTTTCAATGTTGGACCATATTGCCCCTACACAAAATATATGTGCATATACATACATATGTATGTGTATACATGTATTTTGTATGTGTAGAAAATATATATATGTGAGCACTAGAGGCACTATCTACCTTGTGATATTTATAGTGAACCACTGTGAATATCATAAGCAGTCTAGACACAGATGGATGAATATGCATGTCAGGTCAAGTCAAGAAATATGATGAGAAACACAACCAAATTCTGAGGCAAGTAAATTTTAAAATAAAATTATATCTGTTACATTTAAAATTATTTTGTTCTAGTTTACTGTGTGTGCTTCAGTGATAGGTAAGCAGGTGACTGGACCGACTGTGAAGCCGGATTATGAATACATATATACACACACACAACTGAGTGAAACTGAGAGTTTGTAGTAAGGAGCTAATGTAACAAATGAAATTGTATGTGAGATTGCATTGTAATATATCAGTGAAATGTACAATAGTGGAGTTGAAAAATATGTACTATTGCAATGTTGAAATAAGATGTTATATTTAAATAAAATACTATTCGAATATTTAAATTCGTGTGAAGTAGTATTCTATTTAAATATAAACATTTGGTTATGTCTGTGATGTAGTAGAATAGTACAATTGCAAGCACATTTATAATAATGTATATATTTTTGTTATCATAAAAAAATCATATAATTGTTATATACAACAGTACCTGGGCTGGGCTAAAGCTTGTTTAAAACCCATTACAAAATACTTGTGTAACGATCCAGAATTTTTGACCAATTTAAAACCATGATTTTGTATATAAAATGAATATAATTTGGTTTAAACATTAATTTTAAACTAGTTTTACTATAAATATGGCTTGAATAAAATGGATACCAGATTTTGGCAAAATATAACGGTAAAATATTGGTAAGAATTTTTCAGCTTTTGTTATAATGAATTTTCCAAGTACATATTAACAAAACTATTTATAATATAATCTTTCTAATTAGTATATAAATTTTAAATATAGATAATAAAATAAAATAAATATTTTGATTTAATAAATTTGTTCACAAATATTAACATTATTTGATAACATTAATTGACGGGTGTTGAAATGGAAAAATGGTAACCTGGAAGTAGTATTTTGTAACATATATGAATTATTTCAACTTCGCAACACTTTTAAGTGTCACTACAGTGTTTCAGAATGAAACCATGTGTAAGAACATGGTATTTGGAAATGTGGTTTTCTTGGTGGCTTCACGCATGAAGCCATAGCCTTGGAGATGGACATGTGTCCATGTGCACATTTCCTATAAAGCCCTTAAACCATCCTATAAAATGACCCCTCCGTTCTCACATCTTTCTCCATCCTCTCCTCCTTCCTTTTCCACCTACTACTCCCCTTTCCCTTTCTCCCTTCTCGGCCTAAGTGCCTATGACCACCTCCTCTGTCTCTGGCTTCACCTCCTCCCTCTAAACGCCATCATTTTCTCCCCCTCTCCTCCTCCTTGGCTCAGCCAACACTCTCCCTCCTCGGCCTATACATGTCCGACCATCCCTACCCCACCTCGGCGCCACCACCACCTCCCATCAACATCCCTCCCCACGGTCTTGCCTACTCCCTCTACCTACTATTACCTCAACCCCACCTACCCTCCGCCTCTCCATTTATAATATATAGATATACACACATATATAATTATATTATATTTTGTCGAAGAAGTGGGTACGGGGAAATAATGTCCGTTCTGGATTATTCGTGGTTAACTAGGCTCTCTTACCGTGAACATTTAAGGAGAAAATATATATGTCGGTGAGAAACACTTAACACTTGTGTTTATATATAGTTAATTAAGGTTAGTAATTATGTGTGTGTGGTGTTGGATGAATGATTGTGTAGTTAGCAACACATATACATTGATAAGCATTGATTAACGCAACGCTTATACGTAGATAATAACATGTATTTATGATATTGTTGATGGTTGTTATGAATGTTCGTATGTGATATTTGTTGCTTGTATGTTACTGCACGCCTATCACACCTTAATTATGGATTTATTAGATAACTGGTTAAGTCTCCTTCTCAATTGGAAATGTAGACGATTAGTATATTAAATTAATATTGAGAGTAATGTCCAAAAATAAAGTTTGGAATTTGATATCAAAAATGGTCTAGAAATGAAATTAAAGTATATATAAACAACTTTTGTACACTACACATGGAAATATATTTGAAAATCATTTTGCTACTAATGGCATGTTTAGGTTTGAAATCTATTTTGAATAGTGAATTTCAAAATTGAAGTTGAGTTAGGTAGGTAAATGATGGTTTATACTTAAAACAATTATTCCAGTAGTCTTATATAATATTCAATTTGATTTTTGAAAAGTTTGAAGTTCATCAGATTAATTTTTGAAAAATAATATTATTTTGTTAATATTATAAAATTCAATTTTGATTTAAAATTGAATTTAAAGTGAAATTTTAGAAAATGTTATTTTAAATGAATTTATATATTTCTATAATCATATTAGAGGTGAATCAGATAAATTTTTATTTTTAGTCGTAATATAGCCTGAATATCGCATTGCGAGAATTTGCGAATTTTGGTTATAAACTTTAAATGCTTATAACTAATGCAATTTAAATCGGATTTACATGAAACGAAAAATGTTCAATTTCTAATAACAGTAGATTTCAAATAGAAAAGGGGTTTTTTAAATTTTAATGAATAGATTTCAATTTATGTTCAAATCTATTATCAAATAAAATCGCAGTTTTGCGGTTCGGTGACCTAATTGGAAACTGACGAAAACGGCTTTATAAAAATTATTAAAATTAAGATTTTCTTTTTATAAATCACTAGTTAATCATTGAAAGTGACTTTAATTGGAATTATTATGTTTTGAATAATTAAAAGGTTATTTTTATCAGTGTAGCTTATTTGCAATGCTTTTGAAACGCTTTTCTTGAAATAATATAATTTAAAGTTTTAAACTTTCCAATTTTTATTCGAATCTTAAATAATCATTTTTAAATGATTAATGAAATATCTTTATAATTCTTAAACAAATTAGTTTAAGTAAAATCTAATATATCTTAGGATAAAAGTTTTATTTATTCATTTTTTATGAAATCGAGATTGGTTGGAAGTGATCTTTGAATGGTGAAATTAATTCCCTAAATAAAGCTAATACAATTTGAGGAATTTAAATGGTAGATTTATCATTACTCCGTTTATCGTGTCGATTGAATACAGGAATTAGTATCGAACATGAGTTTATATAATTTCTACCCAATTCTAATACCAAATAATTTTGATTACTCTTTTGATTAAGGCCAAGATTCCCAAGTCTAATAACATGGGTTTGATAGAAATAACATTCTGATATTTAATATGGAATTCCATTGTTAAACGTATACTATATGAGGAAGTTGAAAAATGTTATGTTGTTATTCCACATATATTGTTCGTTAATTATGAAAATTGGTATTAGATATACATTGATAAAATTCTATACTAATCTTATATTTGATATCAATCGGTTTGGATTAAAAGAAATTTTAAATCAAGTTAATCAATGAAGATTTTGAAAACATTAGCTTAATATAAATAAAGCTATATATAAGGATTATTAAGACCTATAAGTCTTAATGACCCTCGGTTTTAAAGGTATGTTTTAGAAAAAAGATTTACGAATTTTCAAAGAAAGGATTAATAAGGATTTAAACTAGGGAACTATGGTTAAGTTACTATTAATAAAATTTTGATTTTTAAGGAAAGAATTCTGGATTAATAAGATTATTAAAATATAGATTTTGTTAAAGAAAATAGAATCAAGAAAGGTTTTAATTAACAAATTTAAGTGAAAGGAGAATTGATTAAGATTTAATACAATCCATTTTTTTTTAAATTTGCGCGAATTATTCGAAAATTTTGGGACCGGATCTCTATCCGAAGACCATTTCGAATAATCATATGACAAAATGGAGCATAATAAATTGAAGACGGTGTTTGAAGACCAGAAATCTTCACATCAAAGGAAGTGCTTGTTGATGTCTCTATTGGAAGGCATCCCATAACGAGGTTATTTATAGCAGTGGTCCCAACATACTTGAAGAGATTTTCTAGATTTGCAAGGGCTTCTCTCCTTCATTGGATGAGGAACAAAGTGCCTTCAGTTTCATTCAAATCCAGAATGAACTTGTATGGATGTATGTTTGACAGTGTATTTTTTATAATGTATCGATTGGTTTTACTAAACATATTTTTATTGGTGGCAAGGAATATGTTCCCTTAGCTTAACACTCTTCTTTGACATGTACGAGTTTAGTGATTTTCAATCATATGTTATGAAATGGCAGTGTGGAATACTAAGTGATGAGCTATTGATGATCAAAGCATGGCTTAGTTAAGCGTAGCTTTGTGTAATAGACTTTGGCAAGCCTTACTCCTCGAAAATGGCCAAAATAAGAAAAAATCGGCAAGGATATGGTTGTGTTGTTTCCTTCTAAATATAAAGTGTACCATGATACAGAGCCTAGGTATTACTTATATGGAAACCTCTACTTATGTGTATGTTGATGTCGCGGGCGCCCGGTTAAAGGTTGGTAACAGCCCAGAGATAGCATACTTAGGCGTGATCTAAGTTATTTAGTTAAGGCATAACTAGGCCTTGTATTGGTAGAGAGCCAGTTGGTTCTCGAGAAATCCCTTTCGAGGTGTACCCATCGGATAAGGAAGTTCCTTAGCCTGGTCGTTTGTTGGAAATCCATTCTACACTACGAGCCTATGTGATTTTAGTTTTTTTCCAGAAGAATATATATATATATATATATATATATATATATATATAACAAAAGGGAGAAAAAGGCCTTTCTCCAATGGCATGCAAAACAAATTTGTAGTCTATAGAACACTACAAATTCTGTAAAACAAAAATAGAAAACAGACAACAAATAGGAACCCAACCAACCCTCTAAGCAAAGACCTTCGCAAATTGAAGTATGAAATGGGAAACCATCAAACAATCCATGAGCCTAGCAAAAGATCAAGCTCGAAATAATACCAAACACAGCAAGATTGGGATCAATGAAAGGCTACTGCTGCACCGAACCCTAACGGCCTCACAGCTAACTCGACAACGACCATGCCTATCATGTAGCTCCTAAAAAAGCGCACATCCATAGACAGCAACTGTGAGAAACCCTGCCTCGACCTGTTATCCAGGACCTGTTCTTATGAAGCAGCTAATCTAATAAAAGGGTGGCAGGAAGGAACTGCTAGGACAGGGACCACACTAAACTCTCTCGCCGACAGAAGGAAGCCAACCAATCGCCCTATCCCTGTACAAGGATGGAGGGATTTTGCCAAGAAATCTATAAACCTAGCCAAAACCCGGGATGTGGAACCGACAGATCCCTTGAATGGCCTACCTAGAAAGCCAAGGAAAACAACATTCTTTACCCTTTGGATGATGGTAGGAGGATCCATGAGAGTATCGTCAAAGACTGCCTTGTTCCGCGAGCACCAAAGGTGCCAACAGATGAGATAAGGAAGCAAACAAAAAAGGATAGAATGAAGGGAGGTGACATTTCATCGGAGACCAACCAAGTTCCCATAATATATGGTACCTATGTTGGATAGGATTGATACATTTACTTATGAAATAATGTTTCACACTATGTACTAATAATAACATCAGAGGATTTTCCACGTATCAAGCATTTTTCTTTATCATAAGAAGAAAACTCGCCCAAGTCCGCGTTTGTATTGTGTGTGTGTGTCCCACGAGACCTTATGGTAACTTCATTTTCCAAAAAGCATTGCAAATTTCTTGCACTGGTATTCATGAGGGAAAACTCGTTTCGTGTTTATATGATAAGGTCTTATGATTTACCTCACTTTAAAATAAACCTAAATATAACTATTTCAGGTTTCTCACCCCAGTCCCATGACTGACCTGGAGTTTATTGTTCCTTCATCTGAACGCTGTGTGCCCATAATTTTCCATAGAGCAGCCAGGTAGTTAAGGTTTTGCAAATGTAGTCTTAGAGTCAGTTAGAGCAGCTTCAGGATTAGAGCTGGAGCTATATCTTAGATCGTCATTCTTCTGCTAAGAGTTTGTTCTTTTCCGATGTGTATCTGTTGTACTTTGATGATCATTGTAACTCTGATGTAAAATTGCTGTTATAATAATGAAAAGTTTGTTTTTCTATTTCAATATGTAAGTATCCGTAGCAATTCGTCTTTATGAACGTTTTGAGTCAATTTAATTACTGGTTTGAAACGGGTAAAAAGGCGGGTCGTTACAACTAGCTTATGTATTGTCGCATACATGACTATGTAATATTCACTTGAAATATACATAAATTTTATACTTTTCATTTACACTATTCTGCATCATTTTTTTCACTTCTCTACATCAAAACTTCTTCGTGGTATCATAGAACTTGCTTAACAGCATTTTCCAGTCAAAACTTTTAAGAATTTTTTCAAGAAAAGTGTTTGTACATCAACATCATCGGAGTGTTCATCGTTTGATTGATGTTGTATTTCTACCCATTAGATTTTATCTTCATCATTAGGGAAGTGGAAGAAGATTCAATACCAAAAATGTGTATCTCACTAGAGAATTGATCAAATATTCGGCTGCATAATGTTTCTGTATCGTAGCTACTCCGAGAAATCAACAAAGCCACTTTAATTGAATTAAAAATCTGAAAAGTTCAAGCAGTGTCTTCTAAGAATCATTTCTGACGGGTTTGAACTGCATTTCTTCGTCATATTTTTGAGAAATTTGATTCATACTTGACAGTTGTTTTGATTTCCATCTTGTTCCCACTTTTCTTTTTCCCTCTTCCCCAATAGGGTTGATGATAATATCTCAAAAAATTCTGGAAATGGAGGATCAACCCAACCTGATTTTACTTTAGAAACTGCCAAATTAATCAAGACAGTGAACGGTCCTCAAAGTCAATTTATCACCCTTCATCTTGAAGAAGTCAATTACCTTCTATGGAGACTGCAGGTTGAAACTTCCATCCAATATTATGGCCTTGAAGGCTTTACTAATGGTACTATGTAAATTCCCCAAAAGTTTATAACTAACAGACAGAATAAAACTGTTAGTAACGGGGAATACACTAAGTACTTCAGACAGAATAGATTAATAAGTTCTTGGCTTCCATCATCAATTAGTACCAAATTACTACCACAGGTGATTGGGTGTAAATCAGTAAGTGAAATATGGGAAACTGTTAAAAGAGTGTTCAATACTCAATCTATTGCAAAAGTTATGCACCACATGAGAGAACCCCACAACATCAAAAAAGGAAATGATGCAATAAGAGACTATTTGGCAAAAATTAAGAAACTACAATTTGTTGGAAGTAGCAGTCCATCAATGTAACAGCCCGGGTATTTTCGACCCCGAAAATCAACATAAAAACATGATGTCGAACATTCAAGCATCAAAATCATAGTAACGTTATTAGAAAGAAGTTAGAGGGTGAGATATGAAAGAAAGAAATATTGGAATAGAAGAAGAAGAAGAAGAAGAAACAACACAACAAAGAGTCTCACATAGAAGTGGAATAAAATATAATATAGAAATAAATCTTTTATAGAGAGCTTTAAATAAAAACTTACAATCATTAGAGTACATCAACACATCAGGACAGTTATAATAATTTGTCCTCACATACAACACACAGCGGAATAATAATATCATACATTTGGAATCCTCTAACTCGTTTCTTCATAGTATCTGATAACCTAAACTTGTACGACCCGGTTTAACCTCAGCATTACAAACGATGGGTCAGTCTGGTGAACCAGAGTGAGAAAAACACATTAAGTTTATTGGTAACATCCAACTTGATTTTAAAGTCAAAAATCTTTTCGAAAGAAAGGATAATCGTAAGACCGAATCCACACATAAATACAGACGGTGTTTACCTTACGATAACCCAAAAAAAATTTGAAATCAATATCTTCTTTGATATTATAATGGTGCCTAAATACAAATAAATATTAATCTAGCAGAACGCTTGCATCTCACGCTCTACATATATAGTATACAGTCAAAACTGCGGGATCTTATTGGAGAATGGATTTCCTGGCAATGTATAAGACCACCTTCCCGACAATGTACCTCTGGAGATGAATACAATGAGGTTCAACAAGAACATCTTGTAACCCAGGCTAAACATGACCGGCCCCTCACTTCGCTTGAGAGTAACGAATATATCATTACCACGGTTGGGGGCCAGCCAACCGAACCGATAGCATACATATAAAAATAAAAGGGACAACCGAAGGCATTTGATTTCACCAGATCAGGTAATGATATACCCTTTTGACGGGTGCGACCCACATAGCCATGCGACCTAACGATTTTATGCTATTTCCCGGTTGATGAGGCTAGAGGTTAAGCTTATCCTTCAGAACAGCGCATCTCCATCGATTTTGAATGCCACATTGTCAGATCTGCTAGATATGACTAATTGACATCCACATAAATATTCTACAGCTAACAGAAGTATGTTTGTAAAAATCAATGTATGTGATTCTTAATAAATACCCTGTTAGACATCCGTCCATATAAGTCATCTAGGAACAGGATGAACCGAAGGCAATCTCCTACACATCCTTGAGTTATCCTATGGATCAGTAGCGAGTAGTCCTTGCAATCCGAAATATTCCAATCACAACATAACCACTGTCGAAATACCTCTGGCAGCTAACCAGAGAGATTTGACAAATAATAGTTTTGCTCATGAAGATCCATGGTCTTCAATTGCTTCATCTTCAATCGGTATCTTCCACGTATTGGCTGGTTCAGAATGGTTTTCGAATATAAATTCGATCCCGGACTTTCCGTACCAACAATCATATTGTCCAGATTTGATAATCGATTATTTAACTATCAAATAAATAATCATGAGAATGAAATGAGTTTACTGATTCAGTACTCGGCATTATCTGGCCTCTTTAATTAAACATCTGTTAATTATATTCTTAAAATCTTCCGTATTTGGAGTTTATCTTTTATTTCTTATTATAAATAAGAATATTCTTAAAAATCATTTCATTCACTTATAAATTTTTCGAATACAGTTTATAATATTATTTATGGAAATTATAACTCATGTTTCCCTCATTACTCTCGTTTATAAACTAATATTATTCTTGGATAATCATGAAGTCGTTTCAGTTGGGGAATTTTATTTACCTCTCAGACCTTGACCAACAACATTATATCTTCAGAATAGATAGAAGTTTATTAACTACACGGTTTCCTTTGAAAACCATATTTAAATCTCAACAACATTTACTTAATTAATTATTAAGTAAACTATAATTATACTTCTCTATTAATCTTTAATAATTCTTTACCATGTTATATACGAGCGTCGATTCCATTATAAATAGAATCCTTTATAAAATTCTTTAAAACTTGTTTGCTATACTATATTTGCTTTAAATCATATATAACTGTCTTTAACAAATCTAATATAAATATCTTTATAAATCTTATATACGTATCTTTGTAAATCTTACACTAATCTTGTTTAAAATTCTTATAACTGACATATCGTACAAATCCTTTTATTTATTTTTATCAAAACAGTTCAGCTTATCATCTGTAACAAACATTACATATTTCACTTTAAGACTTTTTAATTTCTTTTATTATAACTTTTCAAATAATTCCGACAACTTATGCGTTGTCTAAAATCACATAGCGGTTTTTTCTAAAGTTCTTCAGTTTATCAATCAAATCGTTCAATTCATTATTTGTAACAATTGTTACAAATTCATTTCCAAAACTCTTACTTCATTTACAAATCCCATTTGTAAATTATTATTGACAACTAATATTTCGATTCCATTTCTAAACATTTAACTTCCATTTACAAAATCATTTGTAAACATTTATGACAACTTATATTCATTTCCATTTTCAAAATCTTTTTCTTAGCTTATATTTTCATCTCTGATTAACATTCCGAACTCCGGAATATCACATTCCGAACCTCGGAATAAATCTCACTC
This sequence comes from Allium sativum, assembly GCA_030737875.1. Taxonomy (NCBI): domain Eukaryota; kingdom Viridiplantae; phylum Streptophyta; class Magnoliopsida; order Asparagales; family Amaryllidaceae; genus Allium; species Allium sativum. The sequence goes on along the minus strand of CM060922.1, from coordinate 928,436,212 downwards.
CGTTAAACATTTCATACCATTTTCCAACTTCTCAAGTTTCTTTTTCTATCTTCAAATATTACGTAAATATTTGATTTAAGTGATCATATTTGCTTAAAAATCTCTTGTATAATTTCATTATAAGAACTCGGGTTTTGATATAAAGCCCATTCATAAACTCGTTTCACATTTCGATTAGATTCCTTTCAACTTCGATCACTTTTTAAATGAACTTCAATTAAAAAGTTAAATCTCTTAAATTATTAATGAAATAATAATTTGCTTCGATCACTAACTACCATAGTAGTAATTAACTTCTTAATTGACTAAAATAAATAGTAAATTCTCTTTTTAAAATCTTATTAAAAGTAAACCAATATTTGTTAAACTATTTTATTAAATTAATTCAAACAAATTAATTTAATAATTAATCCCAGTTAAAACGGTTGACTTAGTCAACTCAATACACGATTAATCCATTAACCAATTCCAATTAGTTTTTACTTTAAATAAATTAACAATATAATTAATTTAAAAAATTCCATTTAATTGTTTTAAAAAAAACAATTATCCAATTCTTAACCGTTGGGCTAAGTTCTGCCCATTTGCTTATAAATCTGATTAATGTCAGATTTTACTTTATAATATCATTTAATAATTACTTATAAATTAAAATAATAAATAATTATTTTCTCTTAATAAACTTTTATTCAAAATAATTGATTTAAAAATCTATTTTCAGTTATAAAATAAATTTTATAATTTCATTTCCATCGATTCACTTGACGGTAAATCCATATTTGCGAAACGATTGATTTATAGGTCATATACTGCCAATTACTCAGCCTATAATACTCATTGGTTTAAACAAAAGAAATTGTTGAATTTCAATTCAACGGTCAATGATCAAATCAATTATCCAATCAGAACAGTTCATATAATGATAATATGAAAATAAATAACATTAAATATATTTGAGGAATCCCATTGGATCCCTCCAATCTGTTCTTCCATGTATATGAATATGTTATCTCACATAAATCCAATCAATTCAATTTAACTGATATAACAGTAAATAATAGCCATTTAACAATAATCAATTTATTTAACATTAACAAACAATTCATTAAGTTAACACGTTTATTTTTTTAAACGTGACCAAGTTAAGTTACCTTATTTGGGTCCAATCGTTAAAATAATGATTTGATTTTTTACTGAAATTAAACAATCGTTTAATTTTATCGGTTCAAACAATATATACATATATATTTAACTAACAAACAAACAGTCAACCATTAGCAACCATAACACACTCAAATAAAACCCAACTTATATAAAATATAAGTGGGAAAAACTGAGTGAGTTTAACTCACCTTGGATTGATTCTGTTGTTAACGGCTCGTTTTAATTAAATTAAACAGTCGTTTAATTTAATTAAAAATGGCGGTTGATTCCAATTGCGTCCATTTCTATTCCAAAACGTAGATTTTGCCGATGCGAGTCTAGCGCTCCTTGAATTATCCAATTCTGTTGATATATGGACAAATTATGATGTTATAAATAATACGATTTAATTAAACTATTAATTTTCTTAATCCATTTTAATTATTAAAATTAATTACTTAACTATAGTTTATTAAACTAGTTACGGTGTTCAATATTAACTAGCCAACTATAAATCCCAAATTAACATTTTAAGTAACTAATTTGATAATTTATTACTTTGGGTTAACATGAAACATTAGGCCGACGCTTGTTCCCCTTCATTTATGATTTCAGCAATTCATTTGAACTAGAAATTGACTTCAGCACACACGTGCTCCTGTATATGTTGTTACCAATCCAACCACGCACGGTCCTTGTTTGTTCCCTTCACGCTTCCTTTATGCTGCTCCCTGCCACGTTTACGTATGTTTTAATTAAAATAATAAAGCCTAAATTAAATTAAATTTTACTTAATTACTTTCACCTACGGGAACAGCTGAACTGAATTTCCATTCAATTTGATACTTCGCTCGTTTCCATCGTGAAGCTTCAAACCGAATTGCTTCACTTCCACTTTGTTTATCACGCATAGCTTGACCGATTACAAGGATAGCTGCTCCTTGTTTTGCCTCATACAAAACCAAAACCTATTATGCCCCTTCCCATTTCCCAATAAAACAAGTGCTGATACTTCTTATACTGTTCGAATCTTTTTATTGGTCCATGTTGTCTCCATTTATCTTAGTTAATTAAAGATCGTCAGTTTATTTATTACCAAATACACTTGATAACGCAGAAACCATTTGCTGCCTTCATTATTGGAAACCCGTCCCTTCCTTTATATTTGCATAGAACCGCGCTCGACCCTTTATCACCGTCACCGCACCATGCTCCGATTGCCGAAGTTTGATCCCAGACCACCGGCCGTTGCGCCTGTCCCACCTCCACCTACGCCTGAAATTCTGTCCCTCCTGGTGCTCTCGATCTCCCACATAAACCCATAAACCGCGCCTCCTTCTTGACGCTGATCCGGTCGCCGCAGACTTCCTAATCTGATCGTAGCTATTGGTTAGGTCAATCTCACGTAGCTGAACAATATTACTGTTGAAAATTAGATCTAGTATTTCGTGGATTGAAATTTAATTGAGGAGAAAGGATTTGAGTTGTGGATCGTTCGTTTAAGGGGCGGCGGAAATGGTTTGTTGACCGCACAAAACATTTGACCAAGTAAAATAGGTTTAGGCATGTGTATTTATAATGGTGGGATGAATTTATTATTAATTTATTACAACTAACTTATGCAGTGAGCTTTTCGCAAAATTAACCTCCCATATGATTTTTAATTCAAGAATAAACACCTAATCCTAGCATAAAAATTATTCCGGACCCAATAGGACAGGTTTCGGCGAATTTCGAGATCGTTTGTGAAAAGCCCTTTATAATTATCGATAAAAATCAAGCATTAAAAATTCCTATAATTCCAAAAAATTCAAAAAAAAAAAAAATTGAAACCTTGATGCTTCCCTAGACCTCTTCCTAGCGGATCCAATGAATCTTGTTTCGTTAAATTTGGAGTTCGTTTGGCCAATCTTTTGCTCATTAAAAGTTACCTCTGTCTAAATAACACAAGCGATTAAACAAAAACAGAGACGTTTTTTGGCATCGAAGTCACATACGACATCGGTTTGCAACGAAATTTGATTTTCTTACAATAATTTGATGATACGGTTCCAATGAAACTAATTTCATCGAAAACTGAGACCATTTGTAAAAATGCCTATTTTTAACATTTATATAATATTAATAAAATATTAATTAAATTTCCAAATAATCAAATAAAATAAAAATAAATTATTTTTATCATATATTTCCAAACAGAATATATATACAACTTCAAATATAAATTATACAACTCAATATCGTCAATTTCGAGTTAACCGATGTCCAAATTATATTAAAACCATTTTAAATATATTAAATAAATGATATAATTTAATAATGATTTCCATAGCGACTATTTTAAAATTTGATTGGACATAACTAACAATCTATAACACGAAATATGGATTTTTCTCTTCCATATGAAAATTATAATCAATAAGATTCCAGTGTTTCTTGTTTCACATAAATCTGACTTAAGATGGATTTTGTATATTCAATTAAAGTTCAAAACTCAATATTACGAACTGCCACGCCATTTCGAGCTCGATTTAATTTAAATATAAATTAAACGTTCAAACTTCATATTAAATAAACAAATTCAATATTAAATCCATAAATATTCCATATATAATATTTAAAATAATAAATAAAATTAAATATTCGACTACCAAAAATACGGGACAATACAATCACACACCTGAAAATGAGAAAGTGTTGACTGTCTTAAATGGTCGTGAAGATGAATATGAGGTTGTTGTGGCAATTTTGTCATCTAAAAAAACAACCCAAAATATTCAGTATGTGCACTCAATACTACACGCACATGAAGTAAGAATTGAGCACAAAAGCCACAAGATGCAGAGTTGTCTATCAACTATACTACAAAAGAAAGAATGCAAATTATCAAAGAATTGAAGGAAACAATCAAAGGGGTGGATATTCTAATAGAGAAAGGGGTAGAGGAAGAAATAACTCTAAACCCAAGTGCTAAATATACGAAAGAATAGGGCACACTAGTGCTAAATGTTACTTTTGGTTTAATCAGAATTGCTCACCAGGTCAAAGCTCTGGGTGCTAGAGAAATTCAAACCCAAGTGCAAATTTGTGTCAAATTCAAGATAGCACAAACAAGCAAATCAATGTGAATAACCGAACTTGGAGAAATTGCCAAAACAAAGCAAATTCAAGATGATGCATGGTACCCAGACTCAGGTGCTATAAGCTATATTACTAAAAACTTAGAGAATTTAAATCTTGGTAATAGGGAGTACGAAGGTAATTTATTAACATGCCTAGGAAATGGTAACTGTGTAAATATAACACATACTGGTAGTGCACATATCAATGAAAGAAAAAAAATTCATAAATAATCTTTTTAGGGTACCCAAGATAAAAAACCTAACTAGAATTTCTCAATTTTCCAGTAACAAAATTGTATTCTTTGAATTTTATCCCAATTACCGTTTAGTCAAAGATATACTGACTAAAAAAACTATTTTCCAGGGTGAAGCTAATAAGGGATTGTATAAGTTCAGTCTAATTAATTGTAAAAAAAAAAACACCGTCAAAGGCAGTTATTGTAATGTTTTTGAAATTTTTGATAATAGTAGAGAATAATACATTTGATTTTGATCACTGCATAATAAACTGGGTCATCCTAATGAAAAGATTGTAAAAAAATTCTTTTAGGAAACAAAATTTCTTTTGTTGGATGTGAACCACTGCTAGACCAAAAAATGGTACTAACACCCAAACGTAGTTGAAGTCCTCACAATCACAAACCACAAATCACAGAATGCAGAAAACAGTAATCGACAGGGGACACACGAATTTTTTATAGTGGTTCGGCTCAAACCAAACCTACGTCTACTTTATAGTTTCTTAAATCCTAAGAAATTACAGGTACAATGCCGTCTGATAATCTGGCATCCTCCTATTTAAATGAAGAAGAGGGGAAAAGAGAGTGATTTTATAGACAAAATCCTCGTGTTAGATTGATGTAGATGAGGCACAATGTCCTTGTGTTGTTTGCAATGGAGGCCGAGAGTTAGAGTTGCCAAAGATCCCCTCAAAATGCCATGTAGTGGTGTATTTATATCTTTTTTCGGGTAGTGCGTTACGTGCCACGTGGCACGCATCCCATTAATCTCGAAATGTAGTGGAAGTAGTGGAGAGGTCCTCCCTAGATCGTGCTTTTCCAAGTGGAGATAGATCAATGATAATAGGAGGAAGTTATGGCATATGAACAAGTCAACATTGTCGTGCAGAGCTCGATCCAGGCGGGTTGGGTCGCACCCATTCGACCCGAGCCAAGATGTTCAAAAGCCCCGAAGCCAAAATTCCCCAGGTCGTTCGAGTCCACCTTACCTCCACCCGATCCGATGGTTCCAGAGATCTAGTTGCCAAAACATTTGGTTCAAATAGGATTCCTCCAGCTCGATCTGACCCGATGCAATTCTCGTGACACCCTACGTCCATTAATGTCACTCATTAAGAGAATGCATTAAGTTCCGTGAAGCGTTATAGGTAATCAAAAACAGAAACATTACAAGATAGATATAAAATAGTAACGGAATTTAAAATTTTATTAATGCAGAAAACATAACATCGTGGTTCAAAACATCATAGGTATGAAAATACATAAACTCGGTACATCATCTCAAAATTTCTGTCTTGTACTTAAAACATCAAAGTACAGTAATAAAAGAAGCATAATCCCCAAAAACAGAGCCAAAGTATAAGAGATAAGAACTCGAGCAATACACCTAAGAAGCTCCAAGCAGAATGCGAGCAGAATCCTGATCAAGCTTGAGTATTCCCACCCTGAAAACCTGGGGGGTGGAACGGAAGAGAAAGAAGGGGAAATAAATTGGGTCAGACATAAAGTCTGGCGAGTCTAGTTACTTTTAGCATATAAATAAGTAAAATTACCATGACAGGCATATAAAGTGGATGAGAGAGATAACATCATAAAAGGCAAGTATGACAAGATAAACATGATAACATGATAGAGTATACAACAGTTCTTTAATGATTTCTCTGCACCAATACTAGTATAACCAGAATAAGATGATCCCAACAACTATAAGATGGTAGACTTAGACGTACTTCTAGTGAGAGGTTTTAACCCCATACAATCAACAGGCAGCCTAACATACCGGAGTTACCCCTAAGGAAAATAACGGGCTCCTAAACATTCCGCAGTCTAGATGTACCCAAATTACTACCCAAATCGATCGGCTCCTTACACCGTAGATACCCTGTGCTGGCCCCACGGTAGGGTGTATCACTCCCTAAAGTGGCAACCCTTCGTATTCAGGATGTGCACAACCATATCTACAGGTGTTACAGCGTCTAAACCTCCTCTGCCGGAACCATGCATGCACTTGACCCTATCGGAATGCGCCGCCCACACCGTCCCCCACATTTGGATCACTTACAATCAGCCCAATAAGCGTGCTCGACTCCGACCTAGTTCGGAGTACTCGTTTGATACCTATATATGGGTTACAGATTGAAACGGGTCCTACACACAAGATGATACAAGCTTCCCCCTATGCATGCATCCCAATAGGTTTTCCACAGATTATGACATACCAGAGTACAAGATTGCATAATCCCACAGGTTAAGTTTATAGGCATATATATATAAATATTACCCACCCACCCAAGATTTACTTAACCCACCCACTATTTCAAACAAGTTTACTTAACCCCTACGCACGTTATATGTTCAAACAATCCCTATGGATTCAACTAGGTTAAGTATTCCAATTCATTACCGTATTCATTTATGGTTATAATGTGCTAGACCTCCCATATTAAGCCTACCACTTGTGGATGCTGGATATGCTGGTCGGTCCCGGGCAGACTTCTTCCACAAGTCGGGCTTAACCTCGTGTTTTAACACATCTCTTGTTTATGCACTTAGACCCCTCACATTAGATTCACCACTTGTGGTCGTTGGATATGCCGGTCGGTTCCGGACAGACTTCCACCACAAGTGTAATCTATCATCATGTGTAAGAACGGTTACAATTGCTAATTACTGTAATTCTAGGCATTTCCATTAATAACCAATTGTTCCTATGTCATTATAGGTTTTCGTGCCCCTTTTCCAAGTTATGTTCATAATGAACCATATGCCCCAATTTCATATTCATATATTTCATTCAAGTTATGCCCAAATTTCCCAATACAAGTTTTGCCCCAAATTTAACGGTTTCCCCTCGTTCCCAATTTAATGCATTCGCATATTTCAGCGGCTTGCCTAGGCTCGAAGGTAGCCTGGCTATAAAATAAAAGGGAAAAGATGAAGGGAAGAGGACAGAAACGATCATACTAACAAGATCGACATATAATGGAAGAAATAGGCATAAACATATAGTGGCATAATGACAAGATAGGCATATAGGGGTAGATCCGATGAACATGTGAAAATAGAACTAATTCTAATATAATAGGGACATCTTAAATAGGCACGATGAGATCTAAACAATAAATTAGATATCCAACTAATAACAGATCTGATTTAGCCACAAACATAATAGGAATAGGCATGAGGTTATCTAAACAGTGAATTAGATCTACAAACAATGACAGATGTGACATGATAAATAGGTAAGGTTCAAATCTAGTTCGTAGTCATGTCAGAATAACTTAGATAAACAGTTATAGCAGATCTGATATGATTCACATAGTCATAGGGATAAATCTAAATTATAGTCATGTCAAGATTTACTTTTTAAATATTTAGATCTAAAATTAACATAGACTCACCGTGATTGATCTAGAAAAATAGAAGAAAGAATTGTTGATGTTGAATCACAGATCTCTAAACTTGGATAACTCTAGTTGATTGTTGAAGAAGAAAAGACTCGATTTAATCTGGGCAGAGGCAACATCTATTTCTCCATTATTTTTGGTGTGAAAAACAAGAGAAATGGGGTCATATATATATATATATAGCTGTCACCAAATCCTAATCTGCCCAGATCTACCGTACGGGGGTCGACCCCCCTTATAGGGTCGACACCCGCTTATGGGGTCGACATCTGCTTGATAGGGTCGACACCCATCGACAAAAAATTTCCCGCTCCCCAATTTTCTGCGATTTTGAACTTTTTTGGATTTTCTGGATATATTTTGTTCATATATATATATATGTATTTTTGAAAATTGGTTCACTTTATTTCAAAACCAATCATATACTTTGTTTATATGCCTCATCAAAACCTTATGTCCCCCCTAACATAGATGGGTGCAACATAAGGGAAAAGAGCACATATAAACGCTATATATTAACATAACAAACTCAAAACCAAACTATAACCATCAACAACATATCACTACTCACAGTCTCTCCGCCTTATTACAGTTCAAAGAAAACACAAACAAATCAATCAGTATCATTTAGTTCAATACCCCATCTTCTAAGCAATTCTTCCTTCATCTGCGACCTTCTTGTCTTGCTACCATTCTTGTTCACCAAGCTCTGAACTTCTTTCACAATCATAGATACTTTGATTTCTTTGCTTGAAAATTCTGGAATTTCTTCCAATCCATACATGGTATATCACTGCTGTTAATGCTGCGCATGCTACATCAAAGGTTTGATCCTTTTCTTTGAACCTGCTTAATATTTTGAATGTCTCATCTTCAATTGAACCAATCTGGTTTTCCACAAAACCCAACTTCTCGCCAATTTCTTTCCATATAAAACATGCATACTCACAATCAAAAAACAAATGATTAATAGATTCAACATTCTCATCACATAAAACACATCCATTTTCATTGATCATACCAAATTTGTGCAACCTTTCTCGAGTAGAAAGTCTATCATTTACTGCAAGATATGCAATAAACGCCATACTTCTTGCATTTCTCCCATGCCCAATTACTTTATAACAAGATTTAACACTTTGTTTCTCTCTAATCTTATCCCAAGCTTTGTGAAAAGTGAATTCTCCCCCTTCTCCCCATTCATAGTAATCATCACAAACATTTAGTTTAACAGTAACTGCATTAACTTCTTGACTGATCTCCCTCGTAGCCGGATTCAAATTGGCATTAATTTTCCCACCACAAATTATAGATGAAACCAAATCATTGTGACTACACAAAAAGAAAAATCTAGAAATACCAAGCATATCAACTAGGCATTTGCAATTGACCCAAGGTTCAAACCATAATAGAGTGTTCATACCTGAAGCAGTCACCTTATTAAAAAGCTGTTTTCTAGAGTTCCTTAATCTCAACAAAGTCTTCCAAGTACATGAAGCATTATTGTCCACTCTCATACTCCAAAAATGTTTATTATAGCAATATTTCCTATTCATCCATGCACTCCAAAGAGATGAACCAGACAGAAATTTCAATAGAAGTTTTATACCTGCAGCTTTTTTTAATTCAGAAAAAGATTTCAACCCAATACCCCCTTCCTTCTTGGGTAAACAAAGATTCTCCCATTTAACTTTATGCTGAGAATTTCCCCAAAAGAAATCTGAACACATTGCATGTAATTTTTCTATTACATGTTTAGTAAGTTGATACACACATAACCAGTACAATACCATGGGGGTTATTACTGATAAGATCAAATCTGCTCTACCAGCAAAGCTTAAGTAATTGACATCCCAAGATTGTATTCTCTGCTGAACCTTATGTAATAAGGATTGACATTCATTATAGTGGACATAAGTAGATGATATAGGAACCCCTAAATTTCTCACTGGCAAATAATCCACTTGAAAACCCAGAATAGAAGTAAACTCGATTGTGTTTCTTGCATGAGAACTAAAATAAATTTTAGTTTTAAGAATCCTGATTGTAAGATCGCTGAATTTACCCAATCTAAAAAAAATATCCTTTAAAGTTCTTGCACAAATGGGGAGACATTTACCAAAAATTACTAAATCATCTGCATAAAGTAAGTGAGAAATCACATGCTCAAATCTGTTAGATGGAATGAACTTCTGTTGCAACACTGCCTCGTTCATGCTAAATGTAAAAAAAACTCCATAGCTATGGAAAATAGATATGGAGACAAAGGATCTCCTTGATGTAATCCCCTATTCGAAGCAATGAACCCTTTTGGAACTCCTCTAATTAATATTGAAATGGTTGGGGTGTTAATGCATTCAAAGATTACATTTATAAAATGTATAGGGAAACCCATGATGGACATAATATGACATATGAATTTCCTATTCATCGTATCATAAGCTTTATGCAAATCAACCTTTATACAAAATTTGTTAACACCTTCCTTCTTGAAGACTCTAAGCATTTCATGAGCCAATAATATATTATCACCAATAAAACGAGAGGGAATAAAGGCTCCTTGATTTGGGTAAATTAAGTGAGACAAATACCATTTAATCCTATTACAAAGAATTTTACTAAAAATCTTGTAATAGAGATTACATAAAGCTATTGGGCGGTAGTGGGCAATTTCAGTTGGTCTTTCCACTTTAGAAATAAGTGTAATAAATGTATGATTAATCCCTTTTGGAAGTTTAGCAGAGGAGAACATGTCTTGCATGGCTAATAATAAATCCATCTTAATCAAATCCCAATGCAATTTAAAAAAATTCGAGCTAAATCCGTTAGGGCCTGGACTCGAATCAATATGAACTGAATCTACAACTAACTTAATGTAATGACCCGCATTCTACGCATCGGGGGATCGTAGAATATTTATTTCTTTCACGTATGAAGTCGTATGGTCATGTAACTTTGGGAAACATCCACTAGAGTCATTTCCCATGCTTATGATTTTTGTCGAATTTTAATGACTATTTTGCCCCTAGCTGATCTTGTTTTGGTCATAACTTTTGATTGGAAAGGAATTTTGACCTGAAACCACTTCCATTGGATTCGTTTGATGGTTTACCTTTCCGTAGAGTGGTCATAATAGCCAAATGGACTTACTGTTTGGAAGATATGGCTGAAATAATGTTTGGAGGGTGCAAAAACTGCTTAACCGGGCCAAATCGGGTGATTAGTGAGTGGGCCCATAACCCATTTCGGGATTAGGGTTATGGGAAGGCTGAAATGAGATGGAGAATCATTCCATTTCAGTTTTCTAGCCTCCACTTATCACCAAGAAACCCTAAAAATGGCCTCTAACCTCTAAATCACCTTTTGGTCAAGAATTTGGCTTAGCAACCTCTAATCAAGAAGGATCTACACCAAAGCAACATTGAAGCGGCTATTTGGCATTGGGATTCATATCAAATCAGAGATTTATTTCAGATCTTAGTTTATTTGTGGCTAAGGTGAGTGATTTGCATAGTTTTGCACTAATTATGGCTAGTTAGGGGTAATTAGTGTTAATTAGCGAATTTATACACTAATAAATTCGGGGAAAATGTTCATAAATTCCTAAATGATGTTTTAGACCTCTGATATGAATTTGGGTTAATTTGGTTTAGTTTTGCTAATCCTATCATTAGTTTCACCTAAACATGCTTAAGGGGAAATATGGGGTTTTGGGGTATGTTTGATCCATTTTAACCTATCATATTGATGTTTTGATGTTTGTGGTTGATTATGCATGTTGCTATGACTGTATGATATGCTTTTTGATTGGTTTCAATAGCTAGAATGGTCGAAAACGTCGTCGAATGGCGTAAACACTTACTGGAACAGTTTCAGAAAACAGTGCAGGGTTCGGATCGGATCGGATATGGGGCTCGGATCGGATATGTTGAACTGGGCAAGGGATTCGATCGGATCGGAACCTGACACTTGGGAAAAGTGGCAAAAAGGAAGGCCACGCCAACTGAACTGGGATCGGATCGGATTAAGGAAGACGGATCGGAGCGGAAGCATGAAGATGGATCGGATAGGAGCATGTGAAGGATGAGGAGGTGGATCGGAGCGGAAGCACGAACTGGAGGGGAATGGCACCCGACCCGAACCGAGGAGAAACACCCGACCCGAACCGCACCAGAAGAAGACCCGACCCGAACCGATGGAGGACACCCGACCCGAACCGACGGCTTGAGGAGGAACCCGACCCGACCCAGTATTGACCAATAACCAGAGATGCAAAGGTAGTCCAATATGGGAAGTTAGAGCTCAGGATCTAGTTGGGAATCAATGAGTTCACTTCATGGTTGGACTTTGCTGCGGGACGTGTGCTAAGGAGTTGTCGACGTTCATAACTTCGATTCACCACTAAAAATGAATGATGGGCTACTTATCAGTGCAGTAGAGTCATTATGACTCGAGGGGCAAGGTGATGGTAGCAAGACTACGTTATCAGTGCAGTAGAGTCATTACGACTCGAGGGGCAAGGTGATGCATAGTAAGACTATGAGCCAGCGCAGATGGGGTGAATAACTCCATGGGGCAAGTGGACATAGTGAAGGACTGGTAAGACTATGAGCCAGCGCAGATGGGGTGAATAACTCCATGGGGCAAGTGGACATAGTAAGGATTAGTAAGGCTATGAGCCAGCGCAGATGGGGTGAATAAATCCATGGGGCAAGTGGACATAGCAAAGGATTAGTGGCTACGTTATCAGTGCAGTGAAGCCATTTATGACTTCATGGGGCAAAGTGATCATAGCAAGGTATGTTGGGTGATCGAAGTGGTGAATATCGTATGCTTTACGCACTGAGTGAGAGATATGAGGATGGATGCTATGTTTGATTGTTTGCCATCACTATGACATGCACACCTCCCCCACCTCCGTATCTTTACACTGTTTGATATGGCACCTTAGGGTGTTGTAAAGTATGTAGTGCTAACTCTTTGGTTGCAGGTTCAGGTATGTTTTAGTCTACCTGTTATTGTTCACTTTAGATGCTTATCGCTCATACCAGGCTTTATGTCTGACCCAGAGTTTTATGTCTCCTCTTATTACTCTGGGTGCTCACACGAGCAGACTAGAGACAGGTTAGCTGGTGGTGCGCGAGTAGCTGATTCGGAGGCGGGCATGAGGCTTCCACGTATGATATGTATATGTATATATATATATATATATATACACACACACACACACATTCTCCCTGTGTCGTTGGTGGTCGCTACTTGGGCATTAGTAGTGTACCTCCTTTATCTTGCTTTTGCTTTGAGATAGTTTGAAAGTTGTAATAAGCTGTATTCTGGATTTCCGCTGCTATGATGTTTAGTTCTGGTTTTTAGCTTATGCACTGTCTCTCCTGTTTTATGTCAAGTATGTTATTATTATATTTTGTTCTATGCGCTGTGAGACATTCTACAGGTTCTTTGTATGTTCATTTCCTTCTTCCATTTCCTTCTGACGACCCGTTCCGTGCTAACTGAGCATGTGTACAGCGCACCTTTGGAGTAAATGTCGGTTGGTGCGGGGCGGGCCGTCACACTTGGTAGCAGAGCTCTAGGTTGCGTAGTTAACCTAGGGAAAGACACCAGGGAGAGATAGTACGTCGATGAGAGCGTGTATTTGTGATTACTTTGGTTTTCAAAAGCTATATATGTATACTATTAGTAGTATAAAGATGAAGTCGCACTGCACTAGCACCACTATGGGGTCGTTAATCGTTTTCCTTTTTCAGATTGACGATGAGCCGAGACACGAGGGGTGCTGGTAGAGGGACCGACCAGGGGAATGCCTCTGACAAGAGGGCGATGTTTACTAACCTCATGAGAGACATGCTTAGAGAAGTGCAAGGGGAAGTTCCCAATCCCGGAGTTGGTGTTGGCCCAGTAGTGCAGGCGTCTAGGGTCGATTTCGCCAAGTTGTGCAAAGATTACACTAATCTTGGTGGGAAGCCGTTCCACGGAACGGAGTCGGCCACAGATGTTCAAGATTGGATGGATAGCTGTGACCGTATCTTCAATGACTTGGGTCTTGAGGATGCGATGAAGAGAAGGCTAGCTTCTCGTCAGCTGCAAGGGCGAGCGATGAATTGGTGGAATGCCATTAGAACAACTACTCCAGAGGACCAGGTTACTTAGGTTCAGTTCAAGGCTCGCTTTAGCGAGAAGTTTATTCCAGCTGCCCAGAAGTCAGTGTTGTTTAAGAGGTTCCTGGAACTCAAGCAAAACGGAAGGGCAGTTTCTGACTATATTGCTGAGTTCGACACTTTGTCGAAGTACGGACTGTCTCTTATCGATACACCTGAGAAGAAGAATGAGAAGTTCATTACTGGTTTGGATGGGTACTGGGGGGAAAGGCTTATCAACCACATCGATGAGACTTTTGAATCGATTGTGGGGAAAGCTTTGAGATCAGAGAGTCTTTACCCTAAGTCAAAGACTGAGGCTGCATCGGCAGAAGGGCCAAAGCCGCAAGCAGGCAGTGGAGGTAAGAATAACTCTCAGAATAAGAGGAAGCAGGACCAATCTAAAGGTGGCCAGAAAAAGAGCAAGAAGGATGTTGAGTGCTTCAGCTGTGGTAAGAAGGGCCATTATGCTAAAGATTGTCGGGCCAAGCCAGCGGATAAGAAGTGCTTCAACTGTGGTCAAGTGGGACATTTCAAGGATAAGTGTCCGCAACCTCTTAAGGAGAAGCAGATTATGAAAACATATGCTATTGATGTTGTTCCTTCTTCGTCGAATGCCCCAACTGCGGCGGAGAAAGGAAAGAATGTTGTTATTCAAGGTATGCTTTCTATTTATGATATACCAGTGCTAGTTTTGTTTGATACTGGGGCTTCATGTTCCTTCATGTCTAGTGACCTGGTAGATAGGTTGGGACTGGAACCCGAGATAGTCGATAGACCATTGGTTGTGATGAACCCGATTGGTGGTTCGACTAGCCTTAGTATGATTTGCAGGAATTTGGTCTTATCGAGTCATGGATGTATGTTTGTTTATGATTGCTTAGTTTGGGCTTTACTGGGTATGGCATTATATTGGGAGTCGATTGGCTCCAAAGATACGGGGTTGTGGTAGACTGTGAGGGCTTTTTGGTGACAGTGAGGGCGGATGATGGGCGGAGGGTAGTGTTTGGTAGTCTACCTAGTGATGGGGTTATGGCTAGTTTTGTAAATTCCCTCGACATCCCGTAGGATGAGTTGTCAGATGTGCCCGTGGTTGGCCAGTATCCGGACGTCTTCGAGGAGGTGACCGGGCTTCCACCACACCGAGAGATTGAGTTCCGTATTGATTTAGTGAAAGATGCCAGACCTATAATGATGCCACTTCGTCGTATGGCACCAAGGGAGCAGCGAGAGCTCGGGGTGCAAGTCAGCAATCTTTTGAAGAAGGGATTTATTAGAAGGAGTGTCTCCGAGTGGGGAGCACCAGTTGTGTTTGCCACTAAGGCAGATGGTTCCCTTCGTTTGTGTGTGGACTATCGCGAGTTGAATAAGGTAACGAGGAAGAATAAGTATCCTCTACCGCGGATTGATGATTTGTTTGATCAACTGGAAGGAGAAAGAGTGTTCTCCCAGTTGGACCTCGCGACAGGATTTCATCAGCTTTGAGTAGCAGATGAGAGTGTTCCGAAAATGACATTTAGGACGCCGTCTGGATTTTATGAGCGGTTGGTCATGCCATTTGGGTTGACCAATGCACCAGCCTATTTTGTGGATCTTATGAATCGAGTATTCAGAGATCAGTTGAATAAGTTTGTTCTTGTGTTCGTGGATGACATCCTTGTTTACTCAAGGACAGAGGAGGAACACAAGGGACACTTGAGGATAGTGATGGAGGTGTTGAGGAAACACCAATTGAAAGCGAAATTCTCTAAGTGTCATTTTTGGAGAAGGGAAGTGAGATTCTTGGGTCATGTTGTTTCATAGAGTGGTATTGCCGTCGACCCTGCGAAGGTGGCTACGGTACAGGATTGGCCTACGCCCAAGAATGTAACGGATGTAAGAAGTTTCTTGGGATTAGCTGGATATTATCGTAAGTTTATCCAGGACTTCTCCAAGAAAGCAACACCGTTGACTCAATTGACTAAGAAGATTCAGTCCTTCGTCTGGGACGAAGTGTGTGAGGATGCCTTTAAGAGTCTGAAGGAGAAGTTGACGCATGCGCCAGTGTTAGTCATTCCTAAAGGGAATGAAGAGATGACGGTATACACGGATGCTTGTGGTACAGGACTCGGTGCTGTATTGATGCAAGGAGGTAGGGTTGTAGCTTATGCTAGTCGACAACTAAAGACTCATGAGAAGAAGTATCCTACCCATGATTTGGAATTAGCAGCGATTATATTTGCGCTGAAGATGTAGAGACACTATCTTTTGGGAGAAAAATTTGAGTTGTTCACCGATCATAAATCGTTAAAGTATCTCTTCTCCCAGAAGGATCTGAATCTCCGAAAGCAGAGATGGTTAGAGTTCTT
Source organism: Allium sativum (assembly GCA_030737875.1). NCBI lineage: Eukaryota > Viridiplantae > Streptophyta > Magnoliopsida > Asparagales > Amaryllidaceae > Allium > Allium sativum. The sequence continues at coordinate 928,419,798 of CM060922.1, read as the reverse complement.
GGATTCGTACGATTTTGATATCGCATACACACCTGGGAAAGGTAATGTGGTAGCCGATGCCTTGAGTAGGAGACATGCCAGTTTAGGGGCAATGTTTCTTGAATGGAAGCAACTAGAGTATATCGCGGGGTTTGATTTCAGACCAAAGTGCGAATTGGATCCAGTTATGCTAGCTAGTTTGGCGATCAGACCCACTTTGATAGAGCAGATTGGTTCCAGCCAGAGGGACGATCCTAACCTATTGGAAATCATCTCCAAGTTAGAGATGAACATCAATGGTGAGGAGATGAGTGCGTATGGGCTTGATCGAGATGGATGGCTTCGAAAGAATGGAAGACTAGTTGTGCCCAACGTGAATGGTTTGAGAGATGAAGTGCTTATAGAATGTCATCACTCAAAACTGACTATACACCCCGGTGGTAATAAGATGTGTCGAGATATGAAGCAGACTTACTACTGGGAAGGGATGAAAAGAGACGTTGGGAAGTTTATATCCAAATGCATGAATTTCCAGCTAGTTAAAGCCGAGCAAAAGAAGCCTAGTGGGTTATTGCAACCATTAGAAATTCCCGAATGGAAATGGGAGCAAGACTCGATGGATTTCATCGATGGTTTACCAAGGACTAGATCGGGATATGATAACATTTGGGTAATTGTAGATCGATTGACTAAGAGCACAAGATTTATACCAGTCAAATCGACCAGGACGGCAGCTAAGTTAGCATAGTTGTATATGAAATGGGTAGTGAGATTTCATGGAGTACCCAAAAGCATTGTGAGTGACCGAGACCCGTTGTTCACTAGTGGATTTTGGAAGAGCTTACAAGAGGCTCTAGGGTCAGAATTACATCTCAGTACCGCATATCATCCTCAGACCGACGGTCAGACGGAGAGGGTGAATCGTATATTGGAAGATCTCTTGAGAGCTTGTATATTGGATTTTGGTGGATCATGGGATGACCATTTGCATCTAGTAGAGTTTGCATATAATAATAGCTACCAATCCAGTATCGGTATGGCTCCATATGAAGCTTTGTACGGAAGACCGTGCAACTCGCCATCATGTTGGATGGAGACTGGCGAGAAGTTTGTGCTTGGACCAGATGTGGTGAGGGAAACTTCCGATATGATTAAGATCATTCAACAACGAATGAAAGCTGCCCAAGATAGGCAGAAAAGTTATGCTGATAAGAGGAGAAGAGACTTAAAATTCTCCGTTGGTGACTTGGTGTTTGTCAAGATTTCTCCGTTGAAGAGCGTGATACGATTTGGCAGGAGAGGCAAGTTGGCACCAAGATTTGTTGGCCCAATCACTGTTCTTGAACTAGTCGGGAATTTGGCGTATAGGGTTGGCATACCAGAGAAGATGGCGGGAGTTCACAATGTATTTCATGTCTCCCAACTAAGGAAGTTCGTTCACGACTCAGATATGACTATTTCACCTAATCAGTTAGAGGACTTCGAAGTAGAACCCGAGGCGGTTGGGAACCGCAATTCGATTCGTATTGTGGGGCATGATACGAAGCAACTTCGAAGGAAGGCGGTGAAGCTAGTCAAGGTTCAGTGGGGCGAGGACGAGAATGATTGTACTTGGGAGACAAAGGAGAGCATTAAAAAGGCATATCCAGAACTCTTTGCCTGGTAAGATTTACTTTGCAATTTAGTTTTCCGAATGCTAGGGTAGACTTGTTTTGCTTGTTTGCATGTTTGATTGTTGTTTTATGGTTGATAGGCATGCGGGAACCTTTGTGTATGTTTTGGTTAGGGAATTTCAAGGGCGAAATTTTTTAAAGGGGGGAGAGTGTAATGACCCGCATTCTACGCATCAGGGGATCGTAGAATATTTATTTCTTTCCCGTATGAAGTCATATGGTCATGTAACTTTGGGAAACATCCATTAGAGTCATTTCCCATGCTTATGAATTTTGTCGATTTTTAAATGATTATTTTGCCCCTAGTTGATCTTGTTTTGGCCATAACTTTTGATTGGAAGGGAATTTTGACCTGAAACCACTTCCATTGGATTCGCTTGATGGTTTACCTTTCCGTAGAGTGGTCATAATAGCCAAACGGACTTATTGTTTGGGAGATATGGCTGAAATAAGGTTTGGAGGGTGAAAAAACTGCTTAACCGGGCCAAATCGGGTGATTAATGAGTGGGCCCATAACCCATTTCGAGATTAGGGTTATGGGAAGGCTGAAATGAGATGGAGAATCATTCCATTTCAGTTTTCTAGCCTCCACTTATCACCAAGAATTCCTAAAAATGGCCTCTAACCTCTAAATCACCTTTTGGTCAAGAATTTGGCTTAGCAACCTCTAATTAAGAAAGATCTACACCAAAGCAACATTGAAGCGGCTGTTTGGCATTGGGATTCATATCAAATCAGAGATTTATTTCAGATCTTAGTTTATTTGTGGCTAAGGTGAGTGAATTGCATAGTTTTGCACTAATTATGGCTAATTAGGGGTAATTAGTGTTAATTAGCGAATTTATACACTAATAAATTCAGGAAAAATGTTCATAAATCCTTAATGATGTTTTAGACCTCTGATATGAATTTGGTTTAGTTTTGCTAATCCTATCATTAGTTTCACCTAAACATGCTTAAGGGGAAATATGGGGTTTTGGGGTATGTTTGATCCATTTTAACCTATTATATTGATGTTTTGATGTTTGTGGTTGATTATGCATGTTGCTATGACTGTATAATATGCTTTGTGATTGGTTTCATAGTAAGAATGGTCGAAAACGTCGTCGAATGGCATAAACACTTGCTGGAACAGTTTCAGAAAACAGTGCAGGGTTCGGATCGGATCGGATATGGGGCTCGGATCGAATATGTTGAACTGGGCAAGGGATTAGATCGGATCGAAACCTGACACTTGGGAAAAGTGGCAAAAAGGAAGGCCACGCCAACTAAACTGGGATCGGATCGGATTAAGGAAGACGGATCGGAGCGGAAGTGTAACACCCCGTATGTTGAATAACTTGCTATAGTATAAAACAGGCAGAATTAAATTTAAAAATCTGAATCAGGGGAAACGGGCTATGCCATTGCGTTCGTCTCGGAAAAATACGCGAAATAGAGTCCGAGTTTTTGAAAAACGGAGTCCGTATGACCCAGATAAGGCCCAAAGAAGTTTCAGAAATTTAAAACAGATTTTAAATACGAAAATTTCACATTTCAGAAGTGGCGGGAAAATTCCCGCCAGACCCAGGGGGTCGACCTGGGGGTCGACTGGGGAGTCGACCTGCCTACCAGGTCGACCCGAGTGTCGACCTCCCTGGTCGAGCCCAGGTGACCTGGGTGCACCTGTTTGGCTTTTGTGCTGTGTTTTGGTGGCTAGGACGAGATCTGACAGCTCTAATCTGATTTAGGGTTAATCTAATGGCCTAAAACACCTAGCTAATCTATAAATACACCCTAAGACTACCCTAATTCATACTAAAAATAGATACATCACCGTTATGCCATCAAAATGCAACTTGAAGGAGCCTCCATCAATTTAAAGAGGAAGATAGCTTCTCAAATCAACTTCTAATCAACTCTAGCAACTTAATCTTCTTCTTAGGAGTGCTAATCAACAAGTTGTGAGTTTTCTATAGCCTTAATGACCAATTATTGAAATGATTATGATAGGATATAATGAGGTTATGGCTATGAATGCGGATCAATGCAAGTTATGCAAGTTATATGCTATGTGTTAATGATGTTATGCATGTTATGCAAGTTATATGCTATGTGTTAATGATGTTATGCATGTTATGCAAGTTATATGCTATGTGTTAATGATGTTATGCATGTTATGCAAGTTATATGCTATGTGTTTGTGGTGTTATGCAAGTTATGCAAGTCATATGCTACATGTTCATGATGTTATGCAAGTTATGCAAGTCATATGTTACATGTTCATGATGTTATGCAAGTTATGCAAGCTATATGCTATATGATCATGATGTTATGCAAGTTATGCAAGTGTTCATGATGCTAGTTGCTATGATAAACATTGATCCATTATGACACCATGATTATGCAAGTTTGGTGTATGATTATATGCAAGTTCACATATGATATGTTATGCAAGTTTGGTGTATGATTATATGCAAGTCCATATATGACATGTTATGCAAGTTTGGTGTTTGATGATATGCAAGTAACATGTGCAAGTTTACACCTTAGTATGATATGCATACATATGCAAGTTAACCCCTTTGTATGTCATACATACATATGCAAGTTTACCCCTTTGTATGACATAAATAACTTATGCAAGTTAACCTCTTTATGACATATGTGATTCATGCAAGTTTGCGTTGATTATTTATGCTAGTTGGGTTGATGCTATATGCATGTTGACACCTTTAAAACACATGTTAATGTTATGCAAGTTGAACCCATTGTATTTGTGATGAATCTTCCCTTTTATGTCATGTTAGCGCATTACGTGGGGAATGATGGGGTTAATATACATGTTAATAAAATGGTGTGAAGTTGGTATGATTATGCATACCATAAAATGGATGGACATAATTGAGTCAATTATGTACATCGTTAAAATTGGAATTAATTAGGGAAAATTAATTCGAAATATGGGGGTGATTAATTAGGTGTAATTAATCGACTAAGACACGAGGTTGGACCCTTTTGTAGCGTAAGACTACCCGGAACCGACCAGCAAATCCAGCGGCTACAAATGATTGGCCCAATGTGAGAGGTCTTAGGCACAAACTAAATACGTGACAAGTGTATAGACACGAGGTTAGACTCGGTTATGGCGTAAGGCTGCCCGGACCCAGCCGGCAAATCCTGCTGCCATAAAAGATAGTCTTATGTGAGAGGTCTTTACAACGGTTACGTTCTTAATCAATTAAGAAACACTTAACCAGATAAGCATGTAGTGGGCATGAGGGGTTAAGTGGGTGCCTTGGGTGGCATGTGGAAATCAAGAAAGTGCCTTGGGTGGCATGTGGAAATCTAGTGGGTTGCCTTGGGTGGCAATAGAAAATACGATTAGAATACTTAACCAAGTGGAAACATGTAATTAAACATGATTAAAGGGTTAAGTGGGATGCACTAGATAAAGGGACAAGCTTAGGTGGGTAGCTTGTGAGGGCCCATTTCACCCAGTAACCCATATGTATCTTATTGGGCTCGACCCATGTCGAGGACGGGACATGCGTACTGGGCTTGATTATAAGAGGCCAAAACGGGTTAGCGGTGGCAACGCAAGTCCAACGGGTTTCATATGCGTGTGTGGACCCGGGCTGGTAGGTAAGACGTTGTTGCATCGTGTAGGTATAAGCCGTGCACCATTTGTTGTATCGGGTTGCCACTTTGGGGAGTGATACACCCCACTGTGGGGCCAGCACGGGTATCTATGGTAGGGAGCCGATCGCTTGGGAGTAGTGGGTACACCTAGTGGAGATAGGGGCAGACGGCACCTATGTAGTCAGCTAGGGGTACACGAAACTACTGGGTAAATTTTCTAAGTCCTTGGGTGGGATCAACCTTTAAGTAGGAATGACTGGTGTGGTGCAGTTAGTAATTACCCTTGGGTGGGTAGATGCGTCTTTACCGTTATCTTAGCTCATCCTATGTCTAGTTGGCTACTTAGTGTAGTCATTTATCCCCAGTCATCCCGTACCAAGTTTATATCATACCCTAATAACTTTAATGAATGTGTGGTTAAAGTTATAGGGCTCACTCAGACTTATGTCTGACCCCGTTGTTTTTATCTTTTTTCCCCTCAGGTCCTCAGGCTGGGCCTAGCACTAGTGGGCTTTGATCAGACTTCTTTATCTATCTTTTGGAGCTTGGACCGTGATGTAAAGCCCAGCTTATCTTTTCTTTTATGGCTATTGTTTATGTAGTGGGATTATGTACTTATGTTTTTATCAGGATGGATATTTAGTACTTGGCTCTTTATGGTGTTGTAACTAAACATGTTTACCTTCTGCTGCAATGAAATGATGTTTTAGATTTTCAAGTATTTATATCTGTCTTGTTGTAATTTTTATGTTCTATACTCACTTAAAATGCTCCACCGAAGTTAAGGCATTCCCATAGTGAGTGACCTTAGCGGGTGTGGGGTGTTACACGTGGTATCAGAGCGAAGGTTACTGGAACAGATAAAAATTTTAGAAAACTATTTTTCTAAAAACATTTTTGGAAGAAGTATTTTCAAAAACATGTCTTTTAAGAGAAAAGTTTTTGAAAGAAAAGCATAATCCCCAATAGCCATATCTTTATCTTTCGAATTCTCCATTTTGAATCTTTCCTTTTTCGTTTCAGCATGGCTGAAGATCTTAACTTTCCGGAGGGTGTGACGATACCAGTATGGTATAGGAGATTGATGGAAGCTAGGGCCGCCACTGCGGGTCCAGCAAATGTTCCTCCACCAACCGTAGCACCCGATCTTCCTCCTCCCCCTCCTCCTCCTCGCACAGATACTTTTGCTAAGACTTGCAAGGAATTTAAAGCTATGGGAGGGAAACCTTTTCAAGGATCAGAAACTTTTGTGGAGGCTAGAGATTGGCTTAAGGAGGTGGAAGAGCTGATAGACATCTTTGAGATGGAAGAAGGAAAGAAAGTCAAGTTAGCTGCTTGGTTAATGAAGGGAGAGGCCTCATTCTGGTGGGAGGTCACTAATGGAGAGCGCCCCGTTGACTCTTGGGCGGATTTCAGGCAAAGATTTGTGGCAAAGTTTCTCTCAAGGGCGGAGGAAAATTTGTATATGGAAAGATTCTTGACACTAAAGCAAGGAAACCTCTTGGTGAAGGAATATGTCAACAAGTTTAATCAATTGGCAAGGTTTGGCATAGACATGGTGAATACACCGGAGAAGAAGGCTTTGAGGTTCGTTAAGGGCTTGAATGAACCGATGCATGGATTGGCTATGACTCAAATCCCTATGGGGGCCACCTTTGAGAAGCTAGTAGACATGGCACTCATGCATGAGGAAGAGAAGGGCCCCAATGTTAATAAGGCACCCGAGAAGAAAGGAGATCAAAAGAGACCTCAACAGCAACAAAACAAAGGTGGGAAAGGCAACGGTGGTAAGGGAAAGAAGAAGTGCTTCAATTGCGGGATACCAGGCCACCTAAGCAAAGATTGTCGGAAGAAGAAGAAGACGGGCTGCTTCCACTGTGGCGAAGCAGGGCATCTAGTGAAGGATTGCCCTAAGAAGGGGCAAAGGACGGGATCTACCTCAGGAGGACAGGTGCAAGCTCTTATGGCACCGGGTCAGGCAAGGGGGCAAGTTCAGACTCTCGCGGTTCCACCGATTCAGGAAAGAGGTAGAACTATTTCCGTTGAAAGTCTGGTTTTTCTGTTTGATCATCCTGTCCATACATTGTTTGATTCTGGCGCATCGCATTCGTTTATCTCATCATCATTAGTTGAGTCACTGCACTTAGACACCAGTCTAGTAGATGATCCCTTGGTTGTTTCAAACCCAATTGGGGGCTCCACTTATTTGTCCATGATATGTTTGGGTTTGAAGATTTCTATACTTAGTGTTGAGTTTAGATGTGATGCTTTTGTTTTGGGCTTTACGGGCTATGGGTTGATTTTGGGCATGGACTGGTTATCCAGTAATGGTGCCGTTCTTGATTGCAAAAGGAGAGTTGTTAGGCTCGTGACCCGCTTGGGGAACACTCTCGAGATCTCTTGTAATCCCATGGAATCTGTTATGCTAAGTTATCTTGAATCGCTTGACGCTTCGGTCGAGAGTTTGCGATCTGTTAGAGTGGTCCAAGAATACTCGGATGTGTTTGAGGAGGTGAAGGGCTTACCTCCGAAGCGGGAGATAGACTTCCGAATATATCTGGTGGATAATGCTAAACCAGTATCTTTACCAGTGCGCCACATGGCTCCTCGTGAGAGGAGGGAACTCCATAAGCAAGTAGGGGAGTTTCTTGAGAAGGGGTTCATAAGACGAAGTATATCGGAGTGGGGTGCTCCAGTAGTTTTTGCTACGAAGGCGGATGGGTCCCTCAGAATTTGTGTAGACTATAGAGAACTCAACAAGCTCACAAAGAAGAATAGACACCCATTGCCGAGGATTGATGATCTCTTTGATCAGTTGGTTGGCGCTTCAGTATTTTAACAGTTGGACTTGGCCACGAGGTTTCATCAGTTGAGAGTGGCTGAGGATAGCATAGACAAGACTGCCTTTAGGACTCCGGATGGTTTCTATGAGTGGCTGGTGATGCCATTTGGTTTGACGAACGCCCCTGCATACTTTGTTGATTTGATGAGTAGGGTGTTCAGGGAGTTCCTTAATAAGTTCGTGGTGGTCTTTGTGGATGACATCTTAGTCTTTTCTAAGAGTGAAGAGGAGCATGCCCTACATCTTAGGGAAGTGTTGGAGACTCTTCGAGCACATAGCCTTAAGGCTAAATTCTCTAAATGTCACTTCTGGAGGAAGGAAGTGCGGTTCTTGGGGCACGTGGTCTCCAAGGAGGGGATAGCTGTGGATCCCGCGAAGGTAGTATCCATCCAAGATTGGAAGGTTCTGAAGAATGCTACCGAGGTAAGGAGTTTCTTAGGGTTGGCTGGCTACTATAGGAAGTTTATCAAGGACTTCGCGAAGATATCAGCCCCATTAACTCGCTTGACGAAGAAGAATCTAGTCTTCGTATGGGACGTAGATTGTGATGATACGTTCCGACGGTTAAAGAGAGCTTTAACCACAGCTCCAGTCTTAGTGTTGCCAGATGGGAGTAAGCCATTTGTTGTCTATACCGATGCTTGTGGGACTGGACTGGGCGCAGTCTTAATGCAATAGGGAAGGGTAATAGCCTACGGTGGAAGGTAGTTGAGAAAGCATGAGAAGAATTACCCTACCCATGATTTAGAGTTGGCCGCTATTGTTTTTGCGCTTAAGATTTGGCGCCATTATCTTCTTGGTGAGAGATTCGAATTGTTCACTGACCACAAATCATTAAACTACTTGTTTTCTCAGAAGGATTTGAACCTGAGACAACAAAGGTGGATGGAGTTCTTAGCATCCTATGATTTCGAGATAGCGTATACCCCTGGCAAGGGTAATGTGGTGGCGGATGCCTTGAGTAGGAAAAGGTTGTCCTTGAGTCCATTGTTCGTGGAACGACGAAGCTTGGAGTTTATCTCGATGTTTGATTTCAGACCTTCCGTTGATTATATACCCGGTTTGCTAGCATCCTTGGAGGTCAGACCTACTCTTTTGGAACGGATTGGCAAGGCACAACGGGACGGCCCACAGTTGGTTGAGTTGGTAGAGAGGCTCATAAGAGGGGAGTCGTCCAGCCATTTGAGTAGGTACACCCTAGACGATAGGGGGTGCTTGCGTAGAGACGGTAGACTTTGTGTACCGCAAGACGAGGGTTTGAGGAAGGCTATTCTTGATGATGCACACCGTTCTAGGATGACCATTCATCCCGGTGGGGACAAGATGTACCAAGACATGAAGCGAGTTTTCTTTTGGGCCGGTATGAAGAAAGATGTGGTCGAGTATGTCGCTAGATGCTTGGTGTGCCAACAAGTGAAAGCGGAGCAAGAGAAACCAGGTGGGTTGCTTCACCCATTGGAAGTTCCGCAATGGAAGTGGGATAGCGTCTCGATGGATTTTATTGATGGGTTACCTAGATCGAGAAAGGGTAATACGGGAATTTGGGTTGTGGTAGGCAGGCTGACTAAGAGCGCCCATTTTATACCCGTGAAGAGCAAGAGGACTGCTCCATGGCTAGCTTTAGTTTATCTTCGAGAGATAGTTCGATTGCATGGGGTACCCTCTAGCATAGTGAGTGATCGAGATCCTATCTTCACTAGCGAGTTCTGGAAGAGTTTGCAAGAAGCAGTGGGGACTCAATTGTGTCTGAGCACCGCATATCATCCTCAGATGGACGGCCAGACCGAGAGGGTGAATCGTGTTCTGGAAGACCTTTTGAGGCTTTGTATCTTGGATTTTGGAGGTACATGGGAAGAGCATCTCCCATTGGTGGAGTTCGCGTATAATAACAGCTTTCAGTCCAGTATTGGTATGGCTCCTTTCGAAGCTCTTTATGGAAGGCCTTGTCGATCACCTACATGTTGGTGGGAATCTACGGATAAGATCTTGCTTGGGCCTGATATGGTTAGGGAGACTTCGGAGAAGATTGACTTGATTCGAAGAAGGATGAAAGCAGCGCAAGATAGACAGAAATCTTACGCGGATAAGAGGAGGACGGATCTGGAGTTTGATGTTGGGGACATGGTCTTTGTCAAAGTATCTCCATTACGAAATGTTGTTCGCTTTGGGTCCGTTGGGAAGTTAGCTCCAAGATTTGTAGGACCGTTTCCTATTAAGGAAAGGATTGGACGGATGGCATATAGGGTGGATTTACCTGAGAGACTTAGTGGGGTACATGACGTATTCCATGTGTCACATTTGAGGAAGTGCCTACATGAGACCGCAGAGGTGGTAGAGCCGAGCTTACTTAAAGAAGTGGAGTTAGAGCGTGATGCAACTATTCGACGAGCTCCTACCAGCATCCTTGGGTCAGAGATTAGGAAGTTGAGGAACAGAGAGGTCCGACTAGTCAAAGTGCAATGGGGGGAGGATGAGAGCAATGCTACTTGGGAGATAGAAGCGAAGATGCGTTCATTGTACCCATTCCTTTTTGAGGGTATGTCTTTTAACTTCTCCTTTATCGTTTGTCTAGTACTTATCTTATCTTTAGTATGTCCTCTCATTAGTACCTTTGACCTTTAGATAGGGTAAACCTATGGTTGAAACATGTGTTTGAGACATGTTATTTTTGAAGGATGCGTGTGGATGCAAGTGGTTGCTAGTGGTTGCTCGTGGATGCATATACACACACTCTAGGCACTAGATCGGCTCAATCACTTCATATTGCATATTGCATATAACTGTGTGTAGGTAGCTATACTAATGGATGTATAATGGTTGCGTTATCATATGGATGATGCATTTCGGTGTATGGTTGTGCACACATGTAGTAATAGTATGTGTCGATAAGGTTCTTTCGCATACATATTGGATGCATGGCACTATCATGGTTTGCATTAAGGAGGTCAACTGAATCAGTAGACCGCCTGATTTTGCATTAGACAGGGAACATATACACACACTTTTTACATATGTTCATACAGCATTAGAAACTCTAAGGACAATGGATGCCAGTGTTTGATGGTTTAGTAGATGGTTGTTTGGTTGGTAGGATACGTTCTTCTTGACTTAGAGATTTCGGGGACGAAATCCTTTAAGTAGGGGAGAATGTAACACCCCGTATGTTGAATAACTTGCTATAGTATAAAACAGGGCAGAATTGAATTTAAAAATCTGAATCAGGGGAAACGGGCTATGCCATTGCGTTCGTCTCGGAAAAATACGCGAAATAGAGTCCGAGTTTTTGAAAAACGGAGTCCGTATGACCCAGATAAGGCCCAAAGAAGTTTCAGAAAATTTAAAACAGATTTTAAATACGAAAATTTAACATTTCAGAAGTGGCAGGAAAATTCCCGCCAGACCCAGGGGGTCGACTGGGGAGTCGACCTGCCCACCAGGTCGACTGGGGTGTCGACCCTAGTGTCGACCTGGGGGTCGACCTCCCTGGTCGAGCCCAGGTGACCCGGGTGCACCTGTTTGGCTTTTGGGCTGTGTTTTGGTGGCTAGGACGAGATCTGACGGCTCTAATCTGATTTAGGGTTAATCTAATGGCCTAAAACACCTAGCTAATCTATAAATACACCCTAAGACTACCCTAATTCATACTAAAAATAGATACAACACCGTTATGCCGTCAAAATGCAACTTGAAGGAGCCTCCATCAATTTAAAGAGGAAGATAGCTTCTCAAATCAACTTCTAATCAACTCTAGCAACTTAATCTTCTTATTAGGAGTGCTAATCAACAAGTTGTGAGTTTTCTATAGCCTTAATGACCAATTATTGAAATGATTATGATAGGATATAATGAGGTTATGGCTATGAATGCGGATCAATGCAAGTTATGCAAGTTATATGCTATGTGTTAATGATGTTATGCAAGTTATATGCTATGTGTTAATGATGTTATGCATGTTATGCAAGTTATATGCTATGTGTTAATGATGTTATGCATGTTATGCAAGTTATATGCTATGTGTTTGTGGTGTTATGCAAGTTATGCAAGTCATATGCTACATGTTCATGATGTTATGCAAGTTATGCAAGTCATATGTTACATGTTCATGATGTTATGCAAGTTATGCAAGCTATATGCTATATGATCATGATGTTATGCAGGTTATGCAAGTGTTCATGATGCTAGTTGCTATGATAAACATTGATCCATTATGACACCATGATTATGCATGTTTGGTGTATGATTATATGCAATTTCATATATGATATGTTATGCAAGTTTGGTGTATGATTATATGCAAGTCCATATATGACATGTTATGCAAGTTTGGTGTTTGATGATATGCAAGTAACATGTGCAAGTTTACACCTTAGTATGATATGCATACATATGCAAGTTAACCCCTTTGTATGTCATACATACATATGCAAGTTTACCCTTTTGTATGACATAAATAACTTATGCAAGTTAACCTCTTTATGTCATATGTGATTCATGCAAGTTTGGGTTGATTATTTATGCTAGTTGGGTTGATGTTATATGCATGTTTACACCTTTAAAACCCATGTTAATGTTATGCAAGTTGAACCCATTGTATTTGTGATGAATCTTCCCTTTTATGTCATGTTAGCGAATTACGTGGGGAACGATGGAGTTAATATACATGTTAATGAAATGGTGTGAAGTTGGTATGATTATGCATACCATAAAATGGATGGACATAATTGAGTCAATTATGTACATCGTTAAAATTGGAATTAATTAGGGAAAATTAATTCGAAATATGGGGGTGATTAATTATGTGTAATTAATCAACTAAGACACGAGGTTGGACCCTTTTGTAGCGTAAGACTGCCCGGAACCGACCGGCAAATCCAGCGGCTACAAATGATTGGCCCAATGTGAGTGGTCTTAGGCACAAACTAAATACGTGACAAGTGTATAGACACGAGGTTAGACTCAGTTATGGCGTAAGGCTGCCCGGACCCGACCGGCAAATCCAGCTTCCATAAAAGATAGTCTAATGTGAGAGGTCTTTACAACGGTTACGTTCTTAATCAATTAAGAAACACTTAACCAGATAAGCATGTAGTGGGCATGAGGGGTTAAGTGGGTGCCTTGGGTGGCATGTGGAAATCAAGAAAGTGCCTTGGGTGGCATGTGGAAATCTAGTGGGTTGCCTTGGGTGGCAATAGAAAATACGATTAGAATACTTAACCAAGTGGAAACATGTAATTAAACATGATTAAAGGGTTAAGTGGGATGCACTAGATAAAGGGACAAGCTTAGGTGGGTAGCTTGTGGGGGCCCATTTCACCCAGTAACCCATATGTATCTTATTGGGCTCGACCCATGTCGAGGACGGGACACGTGTACTGGGCTTGATTATAAGAGGCCAAAACGGGTTAGTGGTGGCAACGCAAGTCCAACGGGTTTCATATGCGTGTGTGGACCCGGGCTGGTAGGTAAGACGTTGTTGCATCGTGTAGGTATGAGCCGTGCACCATTTGTTGTATCGGGTTGCCACTTTGGGGAGTGATACACCCCACTTTGGGGCGAGCACGGGTATCTACGGTAGGGAGCCGATCGCTTGGGAGTAGTGGGTACACCTAGTGGAGATAGGGGCAGACGACACCTATGTTGTCAGCTAAGGGTACACGAAACTACTGGGTAAATTTTCTAAGTCCTTGAGTGGGATCAACCTTTAAGTAGGAATGACTGGTGTGGTGCAGTTAGTAATTACCCTTGGGTGGGTAGATGCGTCTTTACCGTTATCTTAGCTCATCCTATGTCTAGTTGGCTACTTAGTGTAGTCATTTATCCCCAGTCATCCCGTACCAAGTTTATATCATACCCTAATTACTTTAATGATTGTGTGGTTAAAGTTATAGGGCTCACTCAGACTTATGTCTGACCCCGTTGTTTTTATCTTTTTCCCCCTCAGGTCCTCAGGCTGGGCCTAGCACTAGTGGGCTTTGATCAGACTTCTTTATCTATCTTTTGGAGCTTGGACCGTGATGTAAAGCCCAGCTTATCTTTTCTTTTATGGCTATTGTTTATGTAGTGGGATTATGTACTTATGTTTTTATCAGGATGGATATTTAGTACTTGACTCTTTATGGTGTTGTAACTAAACATGTTTACCTTCTGCTGCAATGAAATGATGTTTTAGATTTTCAAGTATTTATATCTGTCTTGTTGTAATTTTTCTGTTCTATACTCACTTAAAATGCTCCACCGAAGTTAAGGCATTCCCTTAGTGAGTGACCTTAGCGGGTGTGGGGTGTTACAGGAAGCATGAAGATGGATCGGATAGGAGCATGTGAAGGATGAGGAGGCAGATCGGAGCGGAAGCACGAACTGGAGGGGAATGGCACCCGAGCCGAACCGAGGAGAAACACCCGACCCGAACCGCACCAGAAGAAGACCCGACCCGAACCGATGGAGGACACCCGACCCGAACCGACGGCTTGAGGAGGAACCCGACCCGACCCAGTATTGACCAATAACCCGAGATGCAAAGGTAGTCCAATATGGGAAGTTAGAGCTCAGGATCTAGTTGGGAATCAATGAGTTCACTTCATGGTTGGACTTTGCTGCGGGACGTGTGCTAAGGAGTTGTCGACGTTCATAACTTCGATTCACCACTAAAAATGAATGATGGGCTACTTATCAGTGCAGTAGAGTCATTATGACTCGAGGGGCAAGGTGATGGTAGCAAGACTACGTTATCAGTGCAGTAGAGTCATTACGACTCGAGGGGCAAGGTGATGCATAGTAAGACTATGAGCCAGCGCAGATGGGGTGAATAACTCCATGGGGCAAGTGGACATAGTGAAGGACTGGTAAGACTATGAGCCAGCGCAGATGGGGTGAATAACTCCATGAGGCAAGTGGACATAGTAAGGAATAGTAAGGCTATGAGCCAGCGCAGATGGGGTGAATAACTCCATGGGGCAAGTGGACATAGCAAAGGATTAGTGGCTACGTTATCAGTGCAGTGAAGCCATTTATGACTTCATGGGGGCAAAGTGATCGTAGCAAGGTATGTTGGGTGATCGAAGTGGTGAATATCATATGCTTTACGCACTGAGTGAGAGATGTGAGGATGGATGCTATGTTTGATTGTTTGCCATCACTATGACATGCACACCTCCCCCACCTCCGTATCTTTACACTGTTTGATATGGCACCTTAGGGTGTTGTACAGTATGTAGTGCTAACTCTTTGGTTGCAGGTCCAGGTTCAGGTATGTTTTAGTCTACCTGTTATTGTTCACTTTATATGCTTATCGCTCATACCAGGCTTTATGTCTGACCCAGAGTTTTATGTCTCCTCTTATTACTCTGGGTGCTCACACGAGCAGACTAGAGACAGGTTAGCTGGTGGTGCGCGAGTAGCTGATTCGGAGGAGGGCAGGAGGCTTCCACGTATGATATATATATATATACACATTCTCCCTGTGTCGTTGGTGGTCGCTACTTGGGCATTAGTAGTGTACCTCCTTTATCTTGCTTTTGCTTTGAGACAGTTTGAAAGTTGTAATAAGCTGTATTCTGGATTTCCGCTGCTATGATGTTTTGTTTTGGTTTTTAGCTTATGCACTGTCTCTCCTGTTTTATGTCAAGTATGTTATTATTATATTTTGTTCTATGCGCTGTGTGACATTCTACAGGTTTTTTGTATGTTCATTTCCTTCTTCCCTTTCCTTCTGACGACCCGTTCTGTGCTAACTGGACATGTGTACAGCGCACCTTTGGAGTAAATGTCGGTTGGTGCGGGGCGGGCCGTCACACTTAATCTCTTCTAAAGAAATTGATTGTAACAATACCTACTGACCATGTGAATTAATCCTTGCAATTGATTTAAAAGATGGAAATTCTGAAACAGAGACTCCATTGAATAATGCAGAATAGTATCCACTAGCTTCCTCGGCAATCTCTTCTGGCTTGTAAACCAACTCCCACCTATTATTTATCAATGCATTCAAATTATTTCCATGTCTCCTCATCGATAATTTGGAATGGAAGAATTTAGAGTTTGTGTCCCCATCCTATAGCCAGGAAACCTTTGATTTCTGCTTGTAACTCCAGTATTTGATTTTCTTTTGAACATCTAGCTCATGTTTAGCTTCCAACATTCTCTCAAATAATATGACATTTTCTGGGTCTTTATCACAGGTTAATTCCCTCTCTTTAAAATTTGCTTCAGCCACAATAAGAAGTTCATTATCTTTGGGTCTCAATCTACTCCAGTTTTTAAGCTCCACCTTGCAAGCTTTTAATTTATCCTGAAAAATGTATCTTGGAAACCCCCAGCCACTAGTTTGAAAACCTCTTTTGATGCATTCTTCATACCCTTCTTTAACATGCCATTTATTGGAGTACCTAAAAGGAAATCCTTTAGTCGTAGAGGAAACAATAAGCTCCAATAAATTAGGATTATGATCACTAGATTGTTGAGATAATGAAAGAGCTTTCATATCTGTAAATCTCTAAAGACAGCAATGATTGGCAAAGATTTTATCAATGCAATTTGTCATTCCCCTTCTTCGCCAAGTGTAATTGAAACCTGCTGCTTTAATTTCAATTAATCTAGCTTGAGCCAAACAATTATTGAAAGCTCTTATGTACTGAAATGGAACAGGGAGGCCGTCCTTTTATCCAAATGTGATGATGAATTGTTGAAACCCCCCGTAAGAACAAATTCACTACTTATATCATTTGATTCTTGAATTAAAGTCTGCCATAATCTCTGCCTTTCATAAAAGCAATTGCTAGCATAAATCATAGAGAGAACCATATTAAAACCTCCAGCATTTTGAGCTTGAACAGTAATGTGTTGCTTAGATGAAGATATCACATCTATTGTCCAGACATCAGAAATCCAGATTAACAAAATTCTTCTAGAAAACTCAGCACCATTACAAGGTAAAATCTTCCAACTGTTAGGTAACATTCTCCTAAATACTGCCATATTCTCAATATTTAGTTTATTTTCAACCAAACCTACAATAGTAGGTTTGGTACTAGTTAGCAGGGACAATACGTCACGCATACGCTTGGGTGTATTCATCCCTCTGACATTCCAAGAAATAATTGTCATTTAACTACTGAATTGTTCCTTAAGTCTCTTTTAGAAGGAGTTGGAATTTTTGCCTTTTTTACCTTTCAAAGCTGGTAAGTAGTCCATGTTTTTTGAAATACCATCAAATACATCAACTTGACTTCCTCCTGATTATTATCAAACAAATTTTCAGCAACTATATCTATACCATCTGGTAAGATATTATTAGGCAGTTCATCATTTAGAAAATTCAGATCCTCTTCAGTTTGAGTGTCACAGGTATCCTTTTGAACAGCCACCCCAGAACCACTTGCTTCATTATCTTGATTTGAAGTCCAAATCGGCTTCTTAGAAGATTCATGAATGATGTCCTTATGCCCAAACAATTTACATTGGTCACATCTGAATGGAACATATTCATATTCAACCATAACTTCCTTTTGAGTACCATTGTGCATTAGAATGAGAATTTTATCAAGCAACTTCGAGTCAATATTTATACCAACTAAAATCCTTGCAAACTTAGTGATTTTCTGGCTAGCATTTCTCTCATCTACTCTAATCAGATCCCCAATAAAACTCGAAATTATCGAAAAAGTTTATTCATCCACATTTCCATGTCTAGATTTAAAAGCTTTATCCAGATCTGAACCTTATTTGCTCGAAAACTTCCAAAATCATAACCAGGAAACCATTTAAAAACCATCAAAAGCCTTCCAAAATAAGAATAAGTCAAAGTTTTCAGAACTGCCAAGCAATCTTCAGCAACCTCAAATTGAACAATGTAATGATAATCTGGTGTAATATGAACCAGAAAATTACCTTTTGGATGCCAAACTTTTGAAATATAATCCTTTAGTTTTATCACTACCAATTAAAAACCCATAGGATGTAGAACAATAGAGTTAATCCAAGAATCGGCCGATGCTTTAAACGTATTCTCTGATATAAAAACATAATTCTCCGAAGGTTTGACATACTCAAGAAATAAGAAATCTTCCTCAACTGATTGAGTAGATCTACTATCATCTTCTGGGTCTGGGTTATGGGAATTTGAATTTGAATTTGGATTAGGATTGGGATTTGGATCTGATTGATTAGAAGAAGGTTTAGGCGGGGGAATCGTTGAGGTGTCCCCCAACGAGTCTGCCATTTTTTTTGTTATTGGTAGTATATATATATATATATACACACATTCTTCTTGTAACGAACTGGGATTTTCGACTCCGAAAATCAACATCAGACTACCATGTTGACCATTCAGACATCGAACATTCCAGATCATTAATAGAAAGAAGTTAGAGGGTGAGAATAGATAAGATAGAAATGTTAGAATAGAAGAAGAAGAAGAAACAACACAACACAGAGTCTCACATCGCAGCGGAACAAAATATAATACAGAATTAAATCTTTATTGAGAGCTTTGAAAATACTTACAGTATCAGAGTACACATCTGGACAGTGATACTAATCTGTCCTCATATAACACACAGCGGAATAGTAATAATATCATACGTCTGGACTCTTCCAGCTCGTCTCTTCACAGCAGTCGATAACCTGAACCTGTACAACCCGGCCTAACCCGAGCATTTACAAAACACCGGGTCAGTCTGGTGAACCAGAGTGAGATAAACTCGCACAGTAATAAGGGTGAACCATCCAATCATGATTTAAATTTCAAAATCTTTTCAAAAGAAAAGGATAATCGTAAGACCAAATCCACACATAAACACGGACGGTTTTTACCTTACGATAACCCAAAACATTTTTGAAACCAATATCTTGTCTGATATTATAATAATGTCTAAACACAAGTAAATAACAATCTAGTGGAACACTTGCATCTCACGCTTCACATATATAGTATACAATCAAAACCGCAGGTGCTTATTGGAGATTGGATTCCAACTTGACAAGGTATGGGTCCACCTTCCGATAGTGTATCTCTAGAGACGAATACACTGGGTTCAACAAGAACTTCTTGTAACCCGGCCCTCACATGACCGACCACTCATTTCGCTTGAGTGTATCGAATGTATATCACCGACGGTTGGGATCAGCAACCGTCTCCCGACAAGGGACAGCATTGAAACATAGATTTAAGAAACAAATAGGATTTCCTCTAGATAGGTGACCATACACCCTAATGGGAGCGACCCACATAGCCATGCTGCCTGCCCGATTTTTGTCATTTCCCAGTTGATGAGGCTTGAGGCCAGAATTAACTCTTGAACATCTGGTCGTCATTCACTTTGAATGCCACATCGTCAGATCCGTCAGATATCACTAATTGACGTCCACAAAAATACTCTAGCTGAAAGCTAGAGAACGGCGATTCTCCGCCAACAACTATCGTACGTTTGAAGAAATCAACGTACGTGACCCTTTGGAAATACTCTGTCAGACATTCGTCCATACACGTCATCCAGGAACAGGATGACCCGAAGGCACTCTCCTACTGCATCCAATATATAGGAATCACCCCATGGATCAATAGCGAGAAGTCCTTGCAACCCCGTAGATTCCAACCACGACAGAATCACAGCTTATCTCTACTTGCCCGGCAGAGAACATTAGTGGTTCTTCCGTGTATGATAGTCCACGGTCTTCAATGCTCCATCTCGAACATCTTCTGAGATCTTCACGTATTTGTTGGTCGGAATGGTTTTCGAATAAATTCGATCCCGGTCTTTCCATACCAACAATCGTATTGGCCAGATTTGATAGTCGGTGTTTTAACTATCAAAATATTCAGTGTTTCAATCATGACACTCCAATGAGTTCACTGATTCAGTATTCAACATCACATGGCCTTCAACAAACTGATTCACTTTTGTTAAATTAAAACTTCTAACTCTTTTAATATTTCAAATACGATATTTGAATAACTCTAATTGATTAATTAACATTCGTCTTAACCCCATTCGCTTGACTCTAGATCACAGCGATCACAATGGTTACGCCTGATTCCCTCAGGAAACATCCGACCGCCGTAGGCTATCTGCAGCCCTGCGAATTACGCTAGCAGTCATACGAAATGGCAACTTAGCCGAATAATTATGGTTGGCTAATTCTATCTCGAATAACTATATTCAATTACCCACTTAAATCTCATTCAAAATTCTCCTTTTTACTAGATCTCGTTTTCAAATAACGTTAATGTAAAATTAACGTTTTAACACTTTGAAACTCATTTATATGTTTTGGTTTATCTTAAACCCCTTTTATCGAAATCTCCTTCGACTTAATTCAAATAATTGAGTACGTTTATTCCCTTTCCCCCTTCAATTGGCTTGCATCTCACATTCGGTAACCTTTTTAAATGAATTCCCATTTAAAAATATATTCCTAACTTTATCATTAATTAAAATAATAACTCATTTCAAACATTAACTACTTTAGTAGTTAATCCCTTTATTAACTAAATTAACTACTAAATCCCTTTTTAAATCCTTATTTAAATTCAAACAATATTCGTTTAACTATTTTAGTCAAAACACATTAACTTGGTAAACCATTCTAATTCCAAACGGTCGATTTAATTAACTCAAAAACTTGATTATCTTCTTAACCGATTTCAACAATCCTCGCTTTAAATTAATTAAAAATATAATTAATTTAGATAGATTCTAATTATTTGTTTCTTTACAAAACAATGATCAAAGTTTAACCCTTTCAATTCATTTCTTATCTTCATACTTGAAATCTGATTAACATCAGCATATACTTTCAATCATAAATCAAGGTCTTAAATAAATAAAATATTTATTTAATTCCCTTTATACTTTATTCAAATAATATATTCAAGATCTGAGTCCAGTTATAAAATAAACTTTATAACTTCACTTTTATCGACTCACCTAACGGTGAATCCATATCTATAAACCGATTGATTTTTAAAGGCCATACTCTGCCAAACACTTAACCAATATCACCCATTGGTTTTAAACTAACAGATGTTGAACATTCAATCAATAATCAACCATCAAATCAATCAACCCTAACAGGACAGTTCATATATGATAATATGAAAATAAACAATACATTTGAGGAATCCGGTTGGATCCCTCCAACCTGTTCTTCCCTGTATTCAAATGGTTATCTCAAATCAGATGGTTCAGTTTTGTTTAACTGATAACACTAAATAGCAACCATTCAACATCAACCGCAAGCAATTCAAACAATTCAACCATTTAAAACACGTTTATAAATAAACGTGACCAACCAAGGTGAGTTACCTTTATTGGAATCAATCGTTAAAAGAATAACGATTTGGTATTTCACTGAAATTAAACACAGTTTAATTTCATCAGTTAAATTAACAGATAAATAGATAACTAGCAAAGCAGTCAACCATTGGCAAGCAGAGCACACAAAATAAAAATACCCAATTTATATAAAATATAAAAAGGGTAACTGAGTGAGTTTAACTCACCTTGATCTGAATTATTTCTGAAGCGGTTTATTTTAATTAAATTAAACTAGTGTTTAATTTAATTAAAGATCCCAATTGCTTTCAGCTTCGTCCATACTGACTCCAACATGTAGTGTTCCTCATTAGGGTCTCTGTGCACTTGTTTGGATCGGTTCTGATAAGATATTCACTAGTCATAATCATTTCAATTACATGATTTAATTATACTAAATAATTCCTCAATTATTTATTAAATAATTAGCATAAAATGGTTACGTTATTGATATTCCGGTTGATCCATCTGAATTGGAAATAACCAGTTGACTTCGTTTCTCATTGCTTTTAATTCCATCTGCGATCCAAGACTAATTTAATTAAATAATGTATTATTAATCACAATTTTAGTGTGAATTAATAACCACTTTGTTAACATACCAATTTACGTTTGATGTAAGGAAATAGGCCGACCGTTCTCCCAGTACTGTACATCTTGTTCCCAACTTCTTGTCTTTCCAAAGCGTTGTAGAGCTGTCAGGGTTTTAAACATTTTAATTAGGTTATTATTGGTAATTAAATCACTAATTAATTTAAATCTAATTACATACTTAATCAAATATAGGTTAAGATTTTCTCTACCAAGTCTTTGTGTACCCAGCTCCCCTCACGTGACCGTTCTTCCAGTTCTTTTGATCCAGCAAATCCTCTGATTCAAAATATTTGGGCTGACAAAACTATTTCTGCTTCCTTGCTTTTCGTTACGCCCAGACCTTCCTTTTCCCGTTTAGAGCTTCCACACCCAAAGTCTATCAGCCCCTCAAGTCGCTCCACCTGCTTCCTCGACCTCGAGTTGACCCGCCACCATCACCGACAGTCTAAAACCGACCCTTCCCGTCAGTGATGACCCCTTTCAATCCAAGCTACCCACAGACGGACCCGCGCTTCGCCCCCTTTCAACAACCACCGCTCCCCCTGCCATTGACTGACGACGGATCTGAGACCATCGGGGTGTTCGCCCTTCCGCCGCCCACAATCCCACCTCAGCAGCGCCTTGCCTGGGCCCGTACGTTGCCAGTAATCCTCCTACAAAGGGCGCAGCTTCATGACCAATTTCCTGTCAGTATAATGAGGTAAACCCAATCGTGACGACCAGTTTGATGATCTCGTTAAGAGGATAGGATTGATTAAATTGTCGTTGGTTTGTTAAGGAGGTTTCATTCGTTTTCCAGGAAGAAAATACAGGCATTGTATTTATAGTGGAAATTGAGACGTGGGTGCCAAGTTTTAGGTGTAGTAGCCACTAGGTCTCGTACGCTTAGAGTATGAAATTTTTTTAGAACGCATGTGCATTCATTAATTAAAGATAGCTGTACGTGTGCTGTTGTCATGTGAAAGGTTGACAAGGCAAGAGTAGGAAGTAGATAGGTAGTTGGCACGTTTTCTCTGGTCGGCTGCAAGTTTGTTTAAATCATAGGGTACACAAAACTATTATATTATTGTTCAAAACTTCAGCGTGAAGTAATTAGTTAAACCTACTACGAACAATTCATGTTTACTGATAAAAAGGCTAATCTTGGTGTAAAAAGATATTCCGAATCCAATGAGACAAGTTTCGTCGAAAACCGAGGTTGTATGGAAAAATTTCCTTTATGAAACCGGAAACCCGCATTTAATTTTTCCACGGTCACTAGATAAATCAAATCAACTTGAAACTGCGAACATCGACACTAACTTTTTGATACGAACCCAACGGCACTAATTTCGTCGCATTCTGAGACTGTTGCCCCGGTAGGCTATTTTTACCCCGAACCGCAATACCCCTTTTTAACGCCAAATTTCTCGATCTCTAAAAATAACAAACTATATACATATCCTGACTCTAATCGACGATACGAACTCAACGGAACTGGTTTCGTGGCCTAATTCGATCGTTTGCTCAAGTTACACTCGAATATCCCTTTATTTATTAAATACGCGCTATAGAAATTGAACGGGCGTTTATAGCTACCGTGGTCACATACAATATCGGTTTTCCACGCAATTCACCACCGTACAATAATTTAGCGATACGGTTCTAATGAAACTGATTTCGTCGAAATCTGAGTCCGTTTGCAAAACGGCTATTTTAAAGGCCTATAATTAAATAACGATTTTCCATAGCGACTATTTCAAAATCTGATTTGGCCATAACTATCAAACTATAACACGAAACCTAGATTTTTCTCTTTCATATGAAAATTATCGTCAATATTGTCCCAACGTGTCTGGTTTCATAGAAATCCGACTTATATCTAATCCTGTATTCTCAGTTGAAGTTCAAAACTCTATATTGCGAACTGCAGCGCCATTTCAGGCTCGATTTTATATTATATATAAATTATAACGTTCAACTTCGTTCTAAATAACGAATTCAATATTTAATTCCATTAATATTTCCAATAAAATATTTAAAACTAATTTAAATATTCATATTCAAATGGTCGAAAAATACGGGTCGTTACATTCTTCCCCCCTTAAAATAATTTCGTCCTCGAAATTGCCAAGGTAAGAAAGAATGTTATAAACCCATTCATTTCAAATTTATTTTAAACCCAAAACCGATTTAATACCGTATATGAATATTTTCAAAATTATCGAAAAATTTCTAACACTTTAAATTTTCGAAAAATTTCGCCAGCATCTCCTCTGTACGGCTCAATCGGTACAACTTCAACTCGCCTTTCTGGGCCTTCTCCAATCCAAAAGAAAATGAAACAGCCAAGCGGCTTGCCAAATAGGCTCATAAATCACCAAACCCATATAAAAATAAACGTGTACCTTTTTGTTGGGCATATCATTATATCCCTCCCATCTGCTACCATGTCAGCTTATACAAATGCATTCCCAAACAAAATCCCAATTTTATCCTCAAAATCAAATCCTTCACGCGTCCAAGCCAAATCTCATTTTTAACTCAATTTCTATCCGTTATCCATTCCAACTCTTAACTTATCAGTCCAACACCATTTTAGATTTCTGCCTCACAATCCAAAATCTGGTTCTGCTCGATATAATATGTCTCGATTCATTTTCCAGTTAATTGGTTCCAATTCAATTCATATTTGCTTTCACAAATTTCTATTAAATTTTGTTTTTGTTCAAACAATTTCCCTGAGAGTTTTTAAACAGTTTAGCTCTTTCAAGAAAATCAAATATTCCTTTTCAGGATTCAAAACAACTTGTTTTTCTCAAAGCAATTCAAAACAAAATCTTTGGTAGTAATCTGTCACTTAGAACTCGAAAATGAACACTGATGATGTGGCCAGCATCCTCAGAGTTATTTCCCAGCTAACAAAGTGAGTTCAATACTATATCTTTTCAAAACTTCGATTTTAAACACCCTCATTTTGAAGTCTATTTCAAAATAAAATTCACGATGCTTGTAAACAATTTAAAATCTCCCAGGATTTTAAAATCTCATATATTCAATCCAAGTTTATTTACAACACATTTCCCACTTTTGGGAATTTTAATTCCAATTCTGATTTTAATTTCAGATTTAATTCATCTGATTTCATATATTTCACTTATATGAATTCTGATTGGTTATTTATATAACTATTTCAATTATAACCAAGCAACACATCCAATATACTATAATACTCCAAATATTAATCATTCTTTTATATCAAAATATAATTTGGGTAAAATTATTTCATTTACCCTCTTTCAAAAACATAATGTGTCGAATTATTCTGTTCAAGAGTTTAGAAACACTTATCGACACAGTTTGCATTACTGTATCGACCAGAATTCATAAACTACTCGACAAACCAATCAACACAATATAAACAGTTCTTATATCAATTTACAAATACGCGCTCATATATATACACTCAAACTCAATCTAGGGTATTACTAACCCCATCTCTACTGAGTCACGCCACAGAGCCAAGGTAATTACTTAACCTTTAGCTCTGATACCACTGTAACGAACTGGGATTTTCGACTCCGAAAATCAACATCAGACTACCATGTTGACCATTCAGACATCGAACATTCCAGATCATTAATAGAAAGAAGTTAGAGGGTGAGAATAGATAAGATAGAAATGTTAGAATAGAAGAAGAAGAAGAAACAACACAACACAGAGTCTCACATCGCAGCGGAACAAAATATAATACAGAATTAAATCTTTATTGAGAGCTTTGAAAATACTTACAGTATCAGAGTACACATCTGGACAGTGATACTAATCTGTCCTCATATAACACACAGCGGAATAGTAATAATATCATACGTCTGGACTCTTCCAGCTCGTCTCTTCACAGCAGTCGATAACCTGAACCTGTACAACCCGGCCTAACCCGAGCATTTACAAAACACCGGGTCAGTCTGGTGAACCAGAGTGAGATAAACTCGCACAGTAATAAGGGTGAACCATCCAATCATGATTTAAATTTCAAAATCTTTTCAAAAGAAAAGGATAATCGTAAGACCAAATCCACACATAAACACGGACGGTTTTTACCTTACGATAACCCAAAACATTTTTGAAACCAATATCTTGTCTGATATTATAATAATGTCTAAACACAAGTAAATAACAATCTAGTGGAACGCTTGCATCTCACGCTTCACATATATAGTATACAATCAAAACCGCAGGTGCTTATTGGAGATTGGATTCCAACTTGACAAGGTATGGGTCCACCTTCCGATAGTGTATCTCTAGAGACGAATACACTGGGTTCAACAAGAACTTCTTGCAACCCGGCCCTCACATGACCGACCACTCATTTCGCTTGAGTGTATCGAATGTATATCACCGACGGTTGGGATCAGCAACCGTCTCCCGACAAGGGACAGCATTGAAACATAGATTTAAGAAACAAATAGGATTTCCTCTAGATAGGTGATCATACACCCTAATGGGAGCGACCCACATAGCCATGCTGCCTGCCCGATTTTTGTCATTTCCCAGTTGATGAGGCTTGAGGCCAGAATTAACTCTTGAACATCTGGTCGTCATTCACTTTGAATGCCACATCGTCAGATCCGTCAGATATCACTAATTGACGTTCACAAAAATACTCTAGCTAGAGAACGGCGATTCTCCGCCAACAACTATCGTACGTTTGAAGAAATCAACGTACGTGACCCTTTGGAAATACTCTGTCAGACATTCGTCCATACACGTCATCCAGGAACAGGATGAACCGAAGGCACTCTCCTACTGCATCCAATATATAGGAATCACCCCATGGATCAATAGCGAGAAGTCCTTGCAACCCCGTAGATTCCAACCACGACAGAATCACATCTTATCTCTACTTGCCAGGCAGAGAACATTAGTGGTTCTTCCATGTATGATAGTCCACGGTCTTCAATGCTCCATCTCGAACATCTTCTGAGATCTTCACGTATTTGTTGGTCGGAATGGTTTTCGAATAAATTCGATCCCGGTCTTTCCATACCAACAATCGTATTGGCCAGATTTGATAGTCGGTGTTTTAACTATCAAAATATTCAGTGTTTCAATCATGACACTCCAATGAGTTCACTGATTCAGTATTCAACATCACATGGCCTTCAACAAACTGATTCACTTTTGTTAAATTAAAACTTCTAACTCTTTTAATATTTCAAATACGATATTTGAATAACTCTAATTGATTAATTAACATTCGTCTTAACCCCATTCGCTTGACTCTAGATCACAGCGATCACAATGGTTACGCCTGATTCCCTCAGGAAACATCCGACTGCCGTAGGCTATCTGCAGCCCTGCGAATTACGCTAGCAGTCGTACGAAATGGCAACTTAGCCGAATAATTATGGTTGGTTAATTCTATCTCGAATAACTATATTCAATTACCCACTTAAATCTCATTCAAAATTCTCCTTTTTACTAGATCTCGTTTTCAAATAACGTTAATGTAAAATTAACGTCTTAACACTTTGAAACTCATTTATATGTTTTGGTTTATCTTAAACCCCTTTTATCGAAATCTCCTTCGACTTAATTCAAATAATTGAGTACGTTTATTCCCTTTCCCCCTTCAATTGGCTTGCATCTCACAATCGGTAACCTTTTTAAATGAATTCCCATTTAAAAATATATTCCTAACTTTATCATTAATTAAAATAATAACTCATTTCAAACATTAACTACTTTAGTAGTTAATCCCTTTATTAACTAAATTAACTACTAAATCCCTTTTTAAATCCTTATTTAAATTCAAACAATATTCGTTTAACTATTTTAGTCAAAACACATTAACTTGGTAAACCATTCTAATTCCAAACGGTCGATTTAATTAACTCAAAAACTTGATTATCTTCTTAACCGATTTCAACAATCCTCGCTTTAAATTAATTAAAAATATAATTAATTTAGATAGATTCTAATTATTTGTTTCTTTACAAAACAATGATCAAAGTTTAACCCTTTCAATTCATTTCTTATCTTCATACTTGAAATCTGATTAACATCAGCATATACTTTCAATCATAAATCAAGGTCTTAAATAAATAAAATATTTATTTAATTCCCTTTATACTTTATTCAAATAATATATTCAAGATCTGAGTCCAGTTATAAAATAAACTTTATAACTTCACTTTTATCGACTCACCTAACGGTGAATCCATATCTATAAACCGATTGATTTTTAAAGGCCATACTCTGCCAAACACTTAACCAATATCACCCATTGGTTTTAAACTAACAGATGTTGAACATTCAATCAATAATCAACCATCAAATCAATCAACCCTAACAGGACAGTTCATATATGATAATATGAAAATAAACAATACATTTGAGGAATCCGGTTGGATCCCTCCAACCTGTTCTTCCCTGTATTCAAATGGCTATCTCAAATCAGATGGTTCAGTTTTGTTTAACTGATAACACTAAATAGCAACCATTCAACATCAACCGCAAGCAATTCAAACAATTCAACCATTTAAAACACGTTTATAAATAAACGTGACCAACCAAGGTGAGTTACCTTTATTGGAATCAATCGTTAAAAGAATAACGATTTTGTATTTCACTGAAATTAAACACAGTTTAATTTCATCAGTTAAATTAACAGATAAATAGATAACTAGCAAAGCAGTCAACCATTGGCAAGCAGAGCACACAAAATAAAAATACCCAATTTATATAAAATATAAAAAGGGTAACTGAGTGAGTTTAACTCACCTTGATCTGAATTATTTCTGAAGCGGTTTATTTTAATTAAATTAAACTAGTGTTTAATTTAATTAAAGATCCCAATTGCTTTCAGCTTCGTCCATACTGACTCCAACATGTAGTGTTCCTCATTAGGGTCTCTGTGCACTTGTTTGGATCGGTTCTAATAAGATATTCACTAGTCATAATCATTTCAATTACATGATTTAATTATACTAAATAATTCCTCAATTATTTATTAAATAATTAGCATAAAATGGTTACGTTATTGATATTCCGGTTGATCCATCTGAATTGGAAATAACCAGTTGACTTCGTTTCTCATTGCTTTTAATTCCATCTGCGATCCAAGACTAATTTAATTAAATAATGTATTATTAATCACAATTTTAGTGTGAATTAATAACCACTTTGTTAACATACCAATTTACGTTTGATGTAAGGAAATAGGCCGACCGTTCTCCCAGTACTGTACATCTTGTTCCCAACTTCTTGTCTTTCCAAAGCGTTGTAGAGCTGTCAGGGTTTTAAACATTTTAATTAGGTTATTATTGGTAATTAAATCACTAATTAATTTAAATCTAATTACATACTTAATCAAATATCGGTTAAGATTTTCTCTACCAAGTCTTTGTGTACCCAGCTCCCCTCACGTGACCGTTCTTCCAGTTCTTTTGATCCAGCAAATCCTCTGATTCAAAATATTTGGGCTGACAAAACTATTTCTGCTTCCTTGCTTTTCGTTACGCCCAGACCTTCCTTTTCCCGTTTAGAGCTTCCACACCCAAAGTCTATCAGCCCCTCAAGTCGCTCCACCTGCTTCCTCGACCTCGAGTTGATCCGCCACCATCACCGACAGTCTAAAACCGACCCTTCCCGTCAGTGATGACCCCTTTCAATCCAAGCTACCCACAGACGGACCCGCGCTCCGCCCCCTTTCAACAACCACCGCTCCCCCTGCCATTGACTGACGACGGATCTGAGACCATCGGGGTGTTCGCCCTTCCGCCGCCCACAATCCCACCTCAGCAGCGCCTTGCCTGGGCCCGTACGTTGCCAGTAATCCTCCTACAAAGGACGCAGCTTCATGACCAATTTCCTGTCAGTATAATGAGGTAAACCCAATCGTGACGACCAGTTTGATGATCTCGTTAAGAGGATAGGATTGATTAAATTGTCGTTGGTTTGTTAAGGAGGTTTCATTCGTTTTCCAGGAAGAAAATACAGGCATTGTATTTATAGTGGAAATTGAGACGTGGGTGCCAAGTTTTAGGTGTAGTAGCCACTAGGTCTCGTACGCTTAGAGTATGAATTTTTTTTAGAACGCATGTGCATTCATTAATTAAAGATAGCTGTACGTGTGGTGTTGTCATGTGAAAGGTTGACAAGGCAAGAGTAGGAAGTAGATAGGTAGTTGGCACGTTTTCTCTGGTCGGCTGCAAGTTTGTTTAAATCATAGGGTACACAAAACTATTATATTATTGTTCAAAACTTCAGCGTGAAGTAATTAGTTAAACCTACTACGAACAATTCATGTTTACTGATAAAAAGGCTAATCTTGGTGTAAAAAGATATTCCGAATCCAATGAGACAAGTTTCGTCGAAAACCGAGGTTGTATGGAAAAATTTCCTTTATGAAACCGGAAATGAACCCGCATTTAATTTTTCCACGGTCACTAGATAAATCAAATCAACTTGAAACTGCGAACATCGACACTAACTTTTTGATATGAACCCAACGGCACTAATTTCGTCGCATTCTGAGACTGTTGCCCCGGTAGGCTATTTTTACCCCGAACCGCAATACCCCTTTTTAACGCCAAATTTCTCGATCTCTAAAAATAACAAACTATATACATATCCTGACTCTAATCGACGATACGAACTCAACGGAACTGGTTTCGTGGCCTAATTCGATCGTTTGCTCAAGTTACACTCGAATATCCCTTTATTTATTAAATACGCGCTATAGAAATTGAACGGGCGTTTATAGCTACCGTGGTCACATACAATATCGGTTTTCCACGCAATTCACCACCGTACAATAATTTAGCGATACGGTTCTAATGAAACTGATTTCGTCGAAATCTGAGTCCGTTTGCAAAACGACTATTTTAAAGGCCTATAATTAAATAACGATTTTCCATAGCGACTATTTCAAAATCTGATTTGGCCATAACTATCAAACTATAACACGAAACCTAGATTTTTCTCTTTCATATGAAAATTATCGTCAATATTGTCCCAACGTGTCTGGTTTCATAGAAATCCGACTTATATCTAATCCTGTATTCTCAGTTGAAGTTCAAAACTCTATATTGCGAACTGCAGCGCCATTTCAGGCTCGATTTTATATTATATATAAATTATAACGTTCAACTTCGTTCTAAATAACGAATTCAATATTTAATTCCATTAATATTTCCAATAAAATATTTAAAACTAATTTAAATATTCATATTCAAATGGTCGAAAAATACGGGTCGTTACACTTCTTATGCGTATACAAATTTCAAGCCTTAATAACTTCTCCATGTGGTGTCCTTTTTACGCAAACCAGATGCCTATTTTGACCAGAATTCCGAGATGAACGCAATGGAGCAATCCGTTTCACTTAATTCTGAATATTAAATTAATTATTCTTTAATATGTCATCTTTTAGTGTTGTTAAATACAGGGTGTTACATTCTCTCCTGCTCAAAGGATTTTGTCCCCGAAATCTCCAAGTTAAGAAGAATGTATATCCTAACATCTACATCCATCTACTCATCCACCAATCAAAAGCATCCATTGTCCTTAAAAGATTTATAATGCTTATATGAACTTATGCAAAGGTGTGTGTATATGTCCCAATACTAATGCGAAGATCAGGCGGTCTACTGATTCAGCCGACCTCCTTAATGCAATGTATGTTAGTGCCATGAATCCAATATGTATGCAAATAAACCTATTATAACTTGTAAGTTCTATATGTGTGCACAATCATTCGTCCAAATGCAATATCCATATGATGATACATCCATTTCCATCCATTAAAAGAAGAAAAATGCACACACATCCATATGCAGTATGAGAGTGATTGAGTCGATCTAGTGCCTAATGTGTGTGTATTTTCATCCATAAGCAACCACTAACAAACACTTGCATCCACTTGTATCCATAAAACATAACATGTCTCAAGCACATGTTAAAATCAATGGGTTTCCTACCTAAAGGTCAAAGATTTGGTCGATAGGATATACTCAAATGATAGAAACAAGCATAAATAAAAGCTTTGGAAAGGATGTTAAGAACACACCATCGAAAAGAAAGGGTACGAAGCACGAATCTTGTCTTTGGTCTCCCAAGTTACATCCTCTTGGTTATCTCCCTACTGAACCTTCATTAACTTAACTTCTCGGTTGCATAGCTTCTTAACTTCTGATCCAAGAATACGGGTAGGAACTCGCCTAACTGTCGCCTCCCGTTCCACCTCTACTTTCTCTAATATACTTGGCTCAACTACTTCTGCAGTACCATGCAAGCATTTCTGCAAATGAAAAATGTGGAAGATATCATGAACACCGGACAGTCTCTCTGGTAGCTTTACTCTATAGGCCATTTGGCCAATCCTTTCGGTTATGGGAAATGGTCCTACGAATCTTGGTGCCAATTTCCCTGCAGATCCAAAGCGAACCACATTCCTCAAAGGTGACACTTTAATGAAAACCATGTCTCCCACCTCAAACTCAATGTCAGTCCTTCTCTTATCTGCGTAGGACTTCTGCCTATCCTGAGCTGTCTTCATTCATCCGCGGATAAGATCAATCTTTTCGGACGTCTCTCTAACCGTATCCGGTCCAAGTAGAAGTCTTTCTGTAGATTCCCACCAACAAGTTGGTGATCTACAGGGTCGTCCGTATAATACTTCGAAGGGTGTCATGCCAATACTAGCTTGATAACTGTTTTTGTAGGCAAACTCCACAAAAGGAAGGTGCTCTTCCCAAGCTCCTCCGAAGTCTAGGATACATAGTCTTAAAAGATCCTCGAGAAATCTGTTCACCCTTTCTGTCTATCCATCGGTCTGAGGGTGATAAGCGGTGCTCAAACACAACTGTGTACCTTATGCTTCTCGTAAGCTCCTCCAAAATTTGCTGGTGAAAATGGGGTCACGATCACTTACGATGCTGGAAGGTACTCCATGAAGATGGACTATCTTACAAACGTAAACTGCTGCCAATCATGCTGCCGTACTCTTACTCTTAATTGGAATGAAATGAGCGCTCTTAGTAAGTCTATCTACTACAACCCAAATACTGGTATTGACTTTCTTTGATCTAGGCAAACCATCTATGGAATCCATAGAGACGCTCTCCCACTTCCGCTGTGGGACCACCAAAGGATGAAGTAAACAACCGGGCTTCTTTTGCTTTGCTTTAACTTGCTGGCAAATCATACATTAAGAAACAAACTCTGCCACATTTTCTTCATTCTAGCCCAAAAGAAAACCATCTTCATATCCCTATACATCTTATCACCACCTGGATGAATAGTTATCTTAGAATGATGGGCTTCCTCTAGGACTGTCTTCAAAAGAATCCCAATTTGGGGAACACAATGCCTCCCATCTCATCGCAACCAACCTTTAACGTCTATGGAATATCTACTGAGGTGACTAGAAGTCTCCCCTTTACTAAGCCCATACAATATGTATGAAATCTGTGGATCCTTTCGCTATGAAGCTCCTATTCGATCCATAAGAGTAGGTCGCACCTCCAGTGATGCAAACAAGCCAGGCAAAAACTCAGTGAAGGGTATAAAGTTAAAAGTCGATATAAACTCCAAGCTTTTTCTTTCTACAAACAGAGGACTTAAGGCCATTCTCTGCCTACTCAGTGCATCTGCCACCACATTACCCTTGCTAGGGGTATAAGCAATCTCGAAGTCATAAGATGCTAGGAACTCTATCCACCTTTATTGCCTTAAATTAAGATCCTTTTGCGAGAACAAGTACTTGAGAGATTTATGATCGGTGTACAACTCGAACTTCTCTCCAAGCAAATAATGATGCTACGTCTTAAGCACGAATACTATGGCAGCTAGCTCTAAGTCATGGGTATGGTAGTTCTTCTCATGAACCCTTAGTTGTCTACCCTCATAACATACTGCCCTTCCCTCTTACATCAGAACCACACCAAGGCCTGTACCACATGCATCAGTGTAAACTGTGAACACTTTGTTTCCGTCAGGCAAGGTCAAGACTAGGCCCATTGTCAGAGCCCTCTTCAATCATTGGAAAGCAATATCACAATCCATATCCCATGAAAACGTCAAATTCTTCTTCGTCAGCCTGTGAGTGGGGCTGATATCTTTGCAAAGTCCTTAATGAACTTCCTATAATAGCCTGCCAATCCAAGAAAGCTTCTCACTTCCGTTGCATTATTAGGAATTTGCCGATATTGAACTGCAACTACCTTGCAGGAACTACTGCTATCCCATCTTTAGAGACCACATGCCCTAAAAATCTCACATCTTTCCTCCAAAAATGGAATTTCGAGAATTTCGCCTTAAGCTGATGCACACACAGAGTTTTCAAAATCTCTCCCAAATGTTGGGGATGCTCTTCCTTACTCTTTGAGAAGATCAAGATATCATCAACAAGGACCATGACGAACTTATTTAGAAACTACTGAAACATCCTACTCATCAGATCAACAAAATAGGCGGGTGCATTCGTCAACCCAAAAGGCATAACGAGCCATTCAAAGAAACCATCTAGAGTCTTAAAAGCAGTTTTGTCTATACTGTCGTCGGCTACCCTCAACTAATGAAACCCGTGGCCAAGTCTAACTGAGAGAATACTGATGCAGCAATAAGCTGCTCAAACAGATCTTCTATCATCGCGAGTGGGTGCCTATTTTCTTTGTGAGTTTGTTTAACTCTCTATAATCCACACATAATAGAAGCGAACCATCCGCCTTAGTTGCGAATACCACCAGAGCACCCCATTCATATATGCTTAGCCTAATAAACCCTTTCTCAAGTAGCTCCCCTACTTGCTTGCTAAGCTCCCTCCTTTCTCTTAGAGCCATATGGCGCGCAGGTAATGCAATTGGCTTTGCATTGTCTACCAAGTATATATGAAAATCGATCTCGCACTTCGGAGGTAAGTCCCGAACCTTCTCAAAAACATCAGAATACTAATTGGACTACTGGTAAAGATCGCAGATCATTGATAGATGCGTCAAGAGACTCTAGGAAACTAAGCATGAGAGACCACTTAGGCTCACAAGAAATCTCGAGGGTCCTCCCATGGCAAGTCAAAAGTCTAATGACCCTCCTCTCACAATCCAGAATGGCACCATACATGGATGACCAATCCATCCCTAGAATCAAACCATATCCCATAAAACCGAGCACACATGCATCGCACTCAAACTCGACCCCTAACACAGATATTCTCAAACCACAAAAATCATGGACAAATGAGTCGTACCACCAATGGGGTTTGAGACAACAACAAGATCCATTACCATAGTAGTACTAAGGTGCAGAGACTCAAACACAAAATCAGATATAAATGAATGTGAAGCGCCATAATAAAAAAGAGTTCTAATAGGATGATCGGGAAGAGAAATCAAAACTTCCACAGAAACTTTCCTACCTTGATCTAGAGCACTGATCGGGGGAGCATGCACTTGCCCTCCATAAGCTCCTGCCCTTTGACCTCGTCCTTGCTTCTTCGGACACTCCTTAGAAAAGTGTCCAACCTCCCCACAACTGAAGCAAGCATTCTTCTTTCTTTTGCAGTCCTTGATCAAATGACCCTCTCGTCTGCAATTATGGTACTTCCTCTTATCCTTAGCCTTTTCATTCTTTCCCCTCTTCTTCTTCTGTTGTTGTTGTTGTTGTCCCTTCTTAGGCAATACTTTCTTGTTTTGTGTTTCCTCAACCTTAACTTCTTTCTTTTTAGCTTTATCTTCCTCATGCATCAAGGCCATATCGACGAGCCTTTCAAAAGTTGCTCCCATTGGAATATGAGACATAGCTAACCCATGAAGGGGTTCATTCAGTCCTCTAGCAAACCGCAAAGCTTTCGTATGCAGAGTATCCACTAGCTCCAACCCAAATCTCGCTAGTTGATTGAATTTTTTTAACATACTCTTTGATAGTCATGCCTCTTTGCTTGAGTAAATCTTTCCATTTGCATGCTTTTCTCAGCTTGAGAAGGAAATTTCATATCAAACCTTTGCCGAAAATCATCCCAAGTATCCACTAAACGCCCTGCTTGCATCACTTCCCAGCAGAACGAAGCTTCATCTTTCAGTAGCCAAGCGACTAACTGAATCTTCTTACAGTCATCTACTTAGAAGATTCCAAATAGATCCTCTGCCTCTTTGAGTCAATTCCTTGCCTCTACGAACGTCTCGGTTCCACGTAAAGGCTTTCCTCCCATAGCAAATAAATCCCTATAGATCTTAGAGAAATTACCTGCAAGTCGAGCATGAGGAGGAGGAGGAACGACGGGTGCAGCTGAAGGAGGAACGTCTGCTTAACCATCGGCAGGCATCGTGGCCTCTAGAAATTTATGGAGCCAGCCTGGTATCGTAACGCCCTCAGGAATATTAGACTCCCCAGACTAGATGAAAAGAAAAGGAAAGGGATTCAGACAAAGGATCGAAAGATATTACATATGGTTTTGGGGAATATGTTTTCAAAACAGACTTTTCTTTTTGAAAATGCTTTCTTTTAAAACCTTTTTGAAAATAATTTTCAAAATCTTTTATCCGATCTGGTAACCTTTAACTCTGATACCAAGTGTGACACCCTACGTCCATTAATGTCACTCATTAAAAGAATGCATTAAGTTTCGTGAAGCGTTATAGGTAATCAAAAACAGAAACATTACAAGACAGATATAAAATAGTAACGAAATTTAAAATTTTATTAATGCATAAACTTAACATCGTGGTTCAAAACATCATAGGTCTGATAATACATAAACCCCGTACATCATCTCAAAATTTATGTCTTGTACTTAAAACATCAAAGTACAGTAATAAAAGAAGTATAATCCCCAAAAACAGAGCCATAGTATAAGAGATAAGAACTCGAGCAATACACCTAAGCAGCTCCAAGCAGAATGCAGCAGAATCCTGATCAAGCTTGAGTATTCCCACCCTGAAAACCTGGGGGGTGGAACGGAAGAGAAAGAAGAGGAAACAAATTGGGTCAGACATAAAGTCTGGCGAGTCCAGTTACTTTTAGCATATAAATAAGTAAAAGTACCATGATAGGCATATAAAGTGGATGAGAGAGATAACATCATAAAAGGCAGGTACGACAAGATAAACATGATAACACGATAGAGTATACAACACTTCTTTAATGATTTATCTACACCAATACTAGTATAACCAGAATGAGATGATCCCAACAGCTATAAGATGGTAGACTTAGGTGTACTTCTAATGAGTGGTTTTAACCCTATACAATCAACATGTAGCCCAACATACCGGAGTTACCCCTAAGGATAATAACGGGCTCCTAAATATACCGAAGTCTAAATGTATCCTAATTACTACCCCAATCGATCGGCTCCCTACTCAGTATATACTATGTGCTGGCCCCACAGTAGGGTGTATCACTCCCTAAAGTGGCAACCCTTCATTTTCAGGATGTGCACAACCATATCTATAGGAGTCACGGCGTCTAAACCTCCTCTGTCGGACTCGTGCACGCACATGACCCCGTCGGAATGCGCCGCCCACACTATCCCCCACGTTTGGATCTCTTACAATCAGCCCAGTAAGCGTGATCCGACTCCGACCTAGCTCGAAGTACTCGTTTGATACCTATATATGGGTTACTAATAGAAACGGGTCCCACACTGTAACAACCCGAATTTTTATAACATGTTAAAACCATAAATCAAGGCAGAATTAAATTTTAAAATAAGAATCAAGAGAAATGGGTTACTCCATTGCGTTCGTCTCAAAATTTTACATGAAATAGAGTCCGAGTTTTCGAAAATCGAAGTCTGGATGAAGAAGTTATGGCCTATAGAAGATTCAGTAGATTTTAGGCAGCACGGGACCTGGCAGGTCGACCTGGGGTCGACCTGGGGACCAGGTCGACCATGTGGTCGACCCTAGGGTCGACCTACCCCCAGGTCGACCATGTGGTCGACCTCCCCCCCTTACAGGTCAACCTGATCGGCCTGGTTTGACCCAGAACTCATTTTTGAAGCCTGAGACGTGTTTTGATGGTCCGGATTGATTCTAGGGTTAATCTAAGGGCCTAAACTAGTTGCTACACCTATAAAAACACCCTTAGACCTAACCTAATTCATATCAAATCATTCTTACACCATTATGCTGCTAAAATACCTCTTGAACCACGGCCACCGTCTCCAAATCAAAGTACAAACATTCAAACTCAAATCAATTCAAAGAACAAGGCTTCTACAATGATTCAACACAATAAATCAACAACGTCGCGACATTTTTACAACAAATTCAGTTCTTAATTCATTAGCCATGCTCTATAAGTTCTAGTTATTTTCAGATTAAAATATTTAAATATAACATGGGCATGTGATGAAGTGAAATTGGATTTAAGTATGTTTATCGATCTATTTCTGTTGCTTCTTGGATCTTGAGTTTTGAGACTTGTCTATCTTTATTCCCATGTCTAGTTTATGATCTATTCAGCCTGTTGTAAATCAGTTTTCTTGATTCATATTGATATTATTACCAAGTTGTAATCTTCATGCCTGTGATGATGTTTTTCTCTCTGATCTCATTTTTATGCAAAATTCTACCTTCCCCTATTTATTTTCTTTTGATGAACCTAGGTCAATTTCGGACCTAGGCCTAAACTACGATATACGTGCGATGGTATACGGGGGAAATATTGGAATATTTCCTAGTGGAATATATGTGTTTGGTGGAATTGGTGGCATAACATAAAAATTGGATATTTGGGTATTACTACCATTAACATGAAATTGGATATTTGGGTATTGTCAATATAATTGAAATTGCAAGTTTGGGCATTGACATAAATAATTTGGCATGAAGTAGGCATACATGAATTGGCATGTAAATTAAATCACGAGTTTGGGACTATGTAAGTTTAAATCAAAAGATTTGGGCTTATGTTAATTAGGCATATGTAGAATTGGGAATTTGAACATGAAAGCAATTGTAAATTTGATAATTGGCATAAACATGTATTATGAACTTGGGCAACTGACATGTATTGTAATAAAAATATTATAGTTTGGGATAACTACATCATGAATCATGATTTGGTTTTATTGGGTATGAAACTTGATACATGTAATTTTGGCTAGAACTTGATACGGTAAAATGGCATAAACCTGGCATACGTGTAAATAGGCAAGAATTGGACGTATGTAAACTGACTTGAATTGAGTGTGTGTATATATATATATATTGGCATGTAATTTTGGAACTTGGGCATATGTTTATTAATATGTAAAGTTGGGAATTTGAAACATGAAAATGACTGTGTATTGGATAATTGACTTGAAAACGAACATGAAAATTTCTATATGTTAAACACATGAACTGATATTGAGGTTTTGGGGGGAATACGACCATTAATGAACCTTTGACATGAGGTTAGACTCAGTTTGTGGTGTAAATCTGCCCGGAACCGCCTGGCTAATCCAGTAGCCACAAAGTGTCAGTCTAATATGAGAGGTCAAAGGTCGAATTGTAGGCGTAACGATTTATGACACGAGGTTAGACACAGTTTATGGTGTAAATCTGCCCGGATCCGCCCGGCAAATCCAGTGGCCACAAAGTGCAAGGTCTAATGTGAGAGGTCATGATTCATTCGTCATAATGAATGAATTAAGGAATACTAACCATAGTAAGACGTGGGTATGGATAGAGGGTTAGGTGGGATGACATGGAAACTTGACATGTAAATGTGGACCTAACCGGTATGAGTTAAGAACATGTAAAACTTATAAATGTGGGCTTAACCAACATAACTGTTAATCAGACCAATGGGTGGGTTAAGTAATATGACTAGACTAATGACACTTAACCAATTTAACATGACACATGGCAGGGTTAAGTCAACTTGAACATATAGATAATACTTAACCAACTTAGCATGATACGTGGGCGGGTTAAGCCATGAATTACTTGAAATACTTAACCAATGCAATGTGACGAATGGCAGGGTTAAGTTAAATGGGTTGGTTTAACTTGAATGGGTTGATAACACCCAACCAATATAACTTGATGTGTGATAGGGTTAAGTAATGAACTACTTGAATATACTTAACCAATTTGACACGATGATTTGATAGGGTTAAGTCATGAACCGCTTGAATATACTTAACCAATTTGACACGATGATTTGATAGGGTTAAGTCATGAACCGCTTGAATATACTTAACCAATTTGACACGATGATTTGATAGGGTTAAGTCATGAACCGCTTGAATATACTTAACCAATTTGACATGATGATTTGATAGGGTTAAGTCATGAACCGCTTGAATATACTTAACCAATTTGAGACGCTGATTTGATAGGGTTAAGTCATGAACCGCTTGAATATACTTAACCAAATTGACAGATGATTCGTAGGGCTAAGTCAGGAACTTGAACGAGAACACTTAGCCAATTTGACATGACACATAGGCGGGTTAAGTCACGAACTTGAATGACAATACTTAACTAACTTGACATGCTAGACTGATGGGGTTAAGTCTCGAATTTAAATGACAACACTTAACCTACTGGAGGGAAACCCTAGTTACGCGGTCCTTTTCAGCAGTAACCCACTAGATGTATCACGGTACCCTGTAACTAGGCAGGGTGGGGCACGATTACTGGGCTGATTGTAAGCGACCAGAACGACGGCTGAGTTGGTGCACCATTGTAGGTTCAGGCGGACTATGGTCGTGCACGTAGTCTGGAGTTGAAAAAGTAGGCATTGGGCACCAGTAGGTTTACACTATGCATGCTTGATTCGTGTTGGTGGTTGGCACCCTAGGGCTTGATACACCCTATGGTGGACCTAGCACAGGTAACTACATTCGTGATAGGGCCGTATGACACAGACACATGAACGAGCTAGGACTTGTAGGGAGCCGATCGATTAATAGATCGTTTCATGAGACCAAGTAATGGGTCATTTCATGACATTGGGCAAGGGATCATTTTATAGTCAATGCATGGAATGGATTGGGATATTTTACGGGTGGTGCAGGGCAAATGGATATCACCGAAATATTTTAATGATGAAACTTAGAAGTCTTGCGATGTTATACTTGATAGAAACCTTGCGATGTGATACTTGGTAGGAACCTCGTGATGCTACTTTTGATAGGAATTATGGGATGTTATTCTTAGTTATCGTGCCTGTAGCTTATCTTGTCATCATGCTTATGTTTACTTTCAGTTCATTCATGCCATGTTATCTTTACCTGTTTTTATGCTGAAAGTCAGTAGGACTTACTTAGTCTTTATGACTGACCCATTTTGTTTCGCCTCTTTTTCTTCCGTTCTTCCCCCCCCCCCCCCCCCAGGTTCGCAGGGTGGGAATACAGCTTAGTTCGGATCTTACCAAGCTCCAAGGCTCTTTCACGAACGGCTTGGATTTCTCTTGGCTATGGCTTGCTTTACTGTTTTACTTGGGGAATGATTTATGACTATGGTTTTATGCTTCTTTACTATTGCAAGGCAGATTTTGATGTAATGGATTTAATGGCATTTTGATGTAAAAGGCTTTAGACCTTTCTAGATTTTATAGCAATGAAATTTGGTTCTTCTTCCGCTGTTTTATATGTTCTGTCTTGTAATATTTCTGTGTATGTTTACCTAGATAATGCTCCACCAAAGCTAGTGCATTCCCTTTGTGAGTGACCCTAGCAGAGGTGGGGTGTTACATTTGGTACCAGAGCAGAAGGTTACCAGACTAGGCAAAAGTTTTTAAAACCTTTTGAAATTATTTTCAAAACCATTTACAAAGAAGCATTTTTCAAGAAATGATTTATTTTTAAAGGCTATTCCCCAAAGGCCATTAGCATTATCCTTTGTTTCCTTGTTTGAATCCAATTTCCTTTCTTTCCTCCATCTGTAGTCACATTAGTTCCATCTGCGACTAATCTTATTTCAAGCTTTATAGGGTTGCTGTGTGATGGAGGTAGTTCTCGAGAGACCTGTTAACACGTTATATAAGAGGGGATAAGAGTGGTTAAGGCGAATGAGGCTCAGAACAAGAAGGTAGAAATGTTTCTATAGGAAAGTCTAGTTTATCTTTCTATCCTGTTCGTACCCTTTTTGATTATGGTACATCGCACCTTTTTTTATTTCTGCTTCGATAGTTGAGTCTCTGCACCTTAGTACTAGCGTAGTAGAGGATCCCAATTTTTTTTCTTCTCAAATCCTGTTGGGGAATCGGCTCATTTATTCATGACTTATTTGGATTTGAGAATGTCTATGCTAAGCGTTGAGTTTAGAAGAAATGCTTATGTTTTTGGGCTACGGGTCGATTCTAGGGATGGAATGGTTATTCAGTAATGGTGTCATTCTTGAGTATGAAAAGAGGGTAGTTAGACTCTTGACTTGCCATGGTATACCCTCGAAGTCTACTATAACCCTTAGGATTCTGCCATGCTTAGTTACCTAGAATCTCTTGATACATTTGTTGATCCTAAGTAGTGTTCGCCACTAAAGTGGATGGTTCATTTTGCTTATGCATGGGTTATAGGAAATCACCTTAGTAAGTACATTTGGCAACATGGTTCAAATCTAGTTCATAGTCATTTCAGAATAACTTAGATAAACAGGTTATAGAAGATCTGATATGATTCACATAGTCACAGGCATAGATTCAAATTATAGTCATGTCAAAATTTACTTTTTAAATATTTAGATCTAAAATTAACATAGACTCACCATGATTGGATCTAGAAAAATAGAAGAAAGAATTGCTAGTTGATTATTGAAGAAGTAAAGGCTCGATTTAATCTAGGCGGAGGAAGCATCTAGTTCTCCATTATTTTTGGTGTGAAAAAACAAGAGAAATGGGGTTGTATATATAGATGTCACCAAACCATAATGTAAGACCCCATGTCCGTTAATGTCACTCACAAAGGGATTGCATTAACTTCCATGAAGCATTATAAGCAAACAGAACAGAATATTACAAGACAGATACATAAAGTAATACTTGAAAATTTTATAACTTTATTACAG
Organism: Allium sativum; assembly: GCA_030737875.1. NCBI lineage: Eukaryota > Viridiplantae > Streptophyta > Magnoliopsida > Asparagales > Amaryllidaceae > Allium > Allium sativum. Next base: position 928,376,798 of record CM060922.1, on the reverse strand, counting down.
TAGAAATAGAAGTAAGTTTGGTTACATCTTTCAAAACAACAATATCGGAATTCAACTACATAAATATCAGTCTTGTACAAAAGCCTTCAGAGTACGTAATTTTAAAGCCATAATCTCCAACTGAAAATGCCATAAATAGGTAGAATCAAAGCCAAGCAATACTTCAAGCACTTCAAGTAGAGAGAAATCTAAATCAAGCTCCTACATTCCCAACCTGAGTACCTGAGGGGGAAACGGAAGAAAAGAGGCAAAAAAAACTAGGTCAGACATATGTCTGGTGAGTCTAGTGACTTTCAGCATATAAACAGATAACAGTATCATGACATGTAAATAAAATTGGATGAGAGATAGCCATAATAGGAGTAGCAGGTAAACAGAAGAAACAAAATGATATAGGTTAAGCTAAGCTCCTTACTTAGTTTTCACTTCTCTGCACTAATACTAGTATAACAGAATTAGGTGTTGTCCTATTGTCTAAACAGAAAACAGAATGATCTCTCCAGAAACACGATGCTAGAAATGGGCCTTTACCACCCGAACAGAGATAGACGGTACATAAACAGAATCAGAATCAGGAACGAAATCAGAGACAGAAACAGAATAATTCCTACGGAAACAGGATGTTAGAATAAGGTGTACACTAGTAATGGGCTTTTACCACCCCAACAGACGGTACCACATAGAAACAGACAGGTGTTACCACCCTAACAGAAACAGACGGTACCCTAACAGAAGTAGACAAAACTAAGTGTACCCTAAATTCTACCCCAAGCGATCTGTTCCCTAATACATAAATACCTTGTGCCGGCCCCACAGAAGGGTGTATCACTCCCTAAAGTTACAACCTATAGACACAAACCTATTTACAGATGTCACGGTGTCTTACATCCTCAGAGCAGACCGGATCCATGCATGCACACAACCCGGTTGGAATGCGCCATCAACACCCCTCGCCATAATCAGAGTGAACCTCTTACGATTAGTTCAGTAAGCGTGCCCGGACCCCTCTTAGTGTTTGGTCATAGTTTTGATACCAGAAAGGGTTACTGACTAATATGAGTCCCAAACAACAGAAGACACAAGTAATTATCCCTCCTAACCTTGTGTCCCCAGACTAACAGATTTCAGATTAACTTTTTTTACAGATTTCAGATGTACAAAGTTTAGATTAACTAGTTTTCAGATCAGACATACAAGTTAACAGGTTTTCAGACTAACGGATCAGATGTACAGATTAACAAGTTCTCAGACTAATGGATCAGATATACAGACTTACAGATTGTTTTACCTAACTTTGTATTGGGCCTACAGATTCACGAAACAGGTTTATTAGATTCATCAGTCCAGTTGTTTTAACCTTATCCACCCAACATGTTTTAGGCATCATATTTATCTTATATTTGCATTAATTAAATATTAATGCACAGACCTCTCACATTAGGTTGGTAACTTATGGCCGCTGGATGTGCCGGGCGGTTCCGGGCAGACTTCTGCCACAAGCCAGACCTAACCTCATGTCTAAGCATCCTTATGCCTACGACCTCTCACAGTAGACTGACAATTTTCGGTTGCTGGTTAAGCCGGTTGGGTCCGGGCAGGCTTCCACTCAAACTGAGACTAACCTCGTGTCTCAGCATTCTTATTTGTAGCTAAAGTTTTCATTCACAGATAATGCCAATATCAGATTAATTATGCCAATTCAACAAATTAACTTCTTTACAAGTTACAGCATATTATTCAAAGTTCCATTAACATGTTTTGCTCAATTTTAGATCGAGGCTACATATTACGTACCCAAATCACAGTATTCAATTCCAACAGATCTAGCGGATTGGGCAATTTAATAGATTTAAACATATCCTAAAGTTCTGTTAATATATCTTGCCTAATCATAAATTAAGCCTCATTTTACGTGCCCAAATTATGGGCATAATTCTCAACGTAACATATGCCCAAATTTAGTTAGATTTTCCACAATACAGAATATTCTCTAAAAGCCCCAAATCATGATATACAATATGAATTATGCCAATTTATAGTCGTTGATTACCACGTATTTCAAATATCCAAAATCCAAATTAGGCGTATTCACATTAATATTTATCCCTATTTTAATATAGGTTTTTCAGGCCTAAGTCACATATCCTTTTTCTTCCAAGTCATAGATCGTCATATAAAATATGCCCCAAATCTAGCTCTTAAATTACAACATGTATTATGTCCTCAAAATCACATCTTGAATTATAACATGCATTATATCCCCAAATTACAAGTCATATGTTGTCATACATTAATTCTCCTTCTTCCAAATCATAAACCGTCATATATAGTATGCCTAGATCTATATCTTAAATTACAACTTATGTTGTGTTCTCAATTTAGTCATAAATCAGTTATGTCCAATTTTGCATAATTCAATATTTTCCCCAAATTTAGCGTTCGCATGTCAATCTCTTATGAGATTTGGCTCAGGCTCGTGGTAGCCTGGCTATAAAACAAAAGGAAGGAAGAGATACAGAATAGTTATAATAAGATAGATCTACATAGAAAAACAGATCTGATAAACAAGAATAAGATGGATCTACACAGAAAAACAGATCTGATAAACAAGAATAAGATGGATCTCCAATTCAGATTTATACCCATGTGAAGATCATAATTAAATTTCATATCTGAAAATAACTGTACTCACAAATCGTGGTTTAAGAAAGAGAAGAATGATTCTGGGATCTGATTTTCTGGAGTTGATTTAGCTTTCCGTTAATGTAGGCATTGATTTGTTATCTTTATCTTCTCTTTTGAATTGATTGATTAGGGTGGAGGCTAGGTCACTTTAGGTTTTAGGAGCATGGAGGCACCATTCCTCTTTGTTAATGAATTAGGGTTTAGGTTTAGCTATGTATATATATATATATGTTTAGGATCGATTAGAGCTCTTAGATTAACCCAGAAACCATCAGGACCACTCAGATGCCACATCAGCCCTTAGGGCGAATCGGGCCACGGGTTGATAGTTAAACACCCTGGATCGACCCCCAGTCGACCCAGCGGGGCTTGGGTCGACTCCAAAAATGGTGCGGTTCGGCTATTCCCCTTCTTGATTCGTTGTTTTGAACATTTTTGAATATTTATTTATTTAATTATAGATATATATATATATATATATTTCTCATATGCATACAAACTTCAAGGTTTAATAACATCTTCATAAGGTATCTATTTCGTGCAAACCAAATGTCTATCTTGAGCCAAAATTTTAAAACGAACATAATAGCGCAACCCATTTCACTTAATTCTTCTTCTAAAAATTTAGTATACTTTAATTTGTGAATTTTACTGTTATAAAATTACGTGGTGTTACATTCTCCCCTCCTTAAAGGATTTTGTCCCCAAAATCTCCAAGTTAAGAAGAATGTATCCAACTATCCAATCATCCATCTACTCAACCATCATCCACAAGCATCCATTGTCCTTAAAAGGTTTTCTAATGTCGTATGAACATATGCAGAGTGTGTATTTGTTTCTTATCTAATGCAAAATCAGGCGGTCTATTGATTCAATTTACCTCCTTAATGCGAATTATGTTAGTGCCATGAGTCTAATTATGTATGCAAGAAATCCTATTTGATACACATCATTTCTATATGAGTGCATAACCATTCATCCAAATGCAACATCCATGTGATGAGTCAATCATTTTGCATCCACAAAAATTGAAAAATGCACACACATCCATATGCGGTATGAAAGTGTTATTGAGCCGATCTAGTGCCTAGTGTGTGTGTATATGCATCCACGAGCAACCACTTGCATCCACTTGCAACCATAAAACATAACATGTCTCAAACACATGTTTACACCCATTAGTTTCTACCTAAAGTTCGAAGACTCGATCGATAGGATACAGCCGAGTGATAGAAGCAAGTACAATTAAAATAAAAGTTATGTTCCCATTAGACATCGGTTTAGAGAATAAATCCCTAAGTATCAACCCCGAAGATCGAAATCAACATCAGATTGACACCCAGAGAATTACTCCCATTAAACAATGTCAAAACTGGAAATATACTTCACGCTTCGAGTAAAAACTCCTATCCTTTTCAGAAATATTCAGATACTTATAGACTACTGGTACAGATCAGATTATCAAATGATTCTTAGGAAACTAAGCATGATAAAACCCTACCATATCCCACAAAAACTAGAATGTATGCATCATAGTCAACTTAACGCTTAACACAGATACCCTCAAACCCCAAACTATCACAAACAGATGAGTCGTAACCCTTATGGGGTTTGAGACTATAGCAGGATCAGAAACAAGACTAGTATTAAAGTGCAGAGACTCAACTACAGAATTAAAATTCCAGAATGATCAGATAAGGAAATTAAACTTTCTACGAAATTTTTTCCACCTCTATCCCGTCCACCAACTGCAAGAGCATTCGCCTACCTTCCAGAAGATTCTGCCCTTTTCCCTTGCCTTCTGGGGCAATCCTTGATCAGATGTCCTATCTCACCACACTGAAAACAACCAGACTTCTTACATGTTAACAGATCTTTCTCTAAAGTTGCCCCCATCGCGCGGAAAACCCTACGAAGCTTGTAACACCCCGCATTTTTAATATAATTAAAAATGAGATATATGTATATATGCATGGATATATTTAAAGGAAATATTAAATAATATTAATGTACATGTAAGAAGTTTATGCAGTGAAATAAAGAAAAAGATTAATAAAGAAATTACATGCAATATTTGAAATAAGAAGAAATATAGTGAAATGCGGAGAAATACATGTGAACATTTAAAAAGAAATAAAAAGGAGAATTTGAAGAGATTCTAGAATTTGGTCATGAAATTAGCGTCATTACGTTCGTGGCGATTTTCTAGTCAATTTAGACCTATAGTTTATAGGAAACTGATTTAAAACGAAGAAGTTATCCTTAATTTAAGAAATGCAACAAAACATGAAAAAGAGCAGTGGGAAAAGAATAATATGTAGCTTGGTCCTAAGTCTTGTTAACAAAAGACTTAGTAGCTCATTTGGTTAATACATGAGACTTGTACATAAGAGGTTGTGAGTTCAGTCCCCACCAGTGCTATATATTTTTTATTTTTGTTTTAAGGAGCTGCTAAATAGTGGCTTAGCAAATTGGTTCAGTGCGAAAGGGGATAAGTTAATTGGAGGTTTAATTGAAAGAATGGAAATAAACCATTAATTGATTAAGGAAGATAATTTCAAAATAAAATAGACAATTGTTCGCATATAAAAATTAGTATACGCATAAGAGATGGATGCATATGAACATGATTCAAATTTTAAGTTGCACGCGAACATAGAGACAAACAAAAAGGGGGCATATATGTATACATGTTATTTGAAATTAATGCAATAAGGGAAAGATGATATGTGAAATTATTGCATTAAATAAATGGATGATGCATGAACCTGAATAAAAATAAATTAATGTGATGCAAATAAAAGAAAGAGAACATGGAATGCAAAACATGTCAAATGTGCAATTAAAGCATGCATAGAAAAAGGTTGTAAACATTAAAATGGAGCAATTAAATGTGAAGGGGATCAACTTTTGAAATTTAAACGTTTAAAAAGTAAACTAATAAGGCCATAAACAAGCCATAATTGGAGGAAGGTTAATGTTATTAAATAACATTCAAATCAAAGACGCATGCACATATGATTAGATGTAAATGAATAAAAGAAAATGGTTTAAGGACAGGCGGTTTCTTTTCAAAAAGAGTAGACAAAAAGAGAAAGAAATCAATTAATTGATTAGGAGATGAATATAGCAAATAAAGGTTCACGTATAAGTGCAAATAAATAAATAAATAAATAATTGAATGCATGAAGGAAAGAGGTTGTTATACGTTAAAAATAATATGTAATGCATTAATTAGAAATAAATAAAGCGGTTTCTTTTTTTTTTTATTTAAAGGAGCACTAAGTGTGAAAAGGGTTGTTCTGGATGGTTCTTTTCTAGGGTGAGGTGGACGGTTTAGATGAGTTTTTATTTAATCCTAAGGTCCTAGTTGCTCTAACCCACCTATAAAAGACACCTAACCTAACCCTAAAATCATACTATCTCTTATAAGATGTCTCCATGCCACTAAACTTCAACCCAACATAGCCGCCGCCTCTAAACTCTAGATTAAATTGCAAGTTCTTCAACAATTTTGGAGTTTAATCAAATCAAGTAGCAAGTTTCATCAACAACAATTCACGTTCTGCGTCAATAATCAAATAAGAAGCCTAAACCAACGTTCTATCTTAACAACCAATTGTTTATTTTTCCAATCCAGTCAAGGTGAGTGGTTTAAAATGCAGTTGTTGTATAATTGTACTTCTACCGTTTTCCATTCCCCATAATGAATATGATGATAATTTAATAAGATTAGTTATTTCATTTATGCTTACAATTGAGTTCTCTCCTTTTTATTCTTTCCACTTTTTATTTTTATAGCTAGGCTATCTCGAGCCTACATCTATCATGAATTTATGCGTTGTAAACGAGAAAGTAAAAGGGAAAAAAGGGGTTGTTTGGGCATAATATGGGTTGGAAGGATTTATGTATGATTTGAATAGAATTATGGACATAATTGTATGGTAATTTTAAATTTATGTAGTTCGGCATGATTGAAATTGGATATGGAATTAGTACAATTTAATATTAACAACATGTAATTGGATATCATGGATTGGTGAAATTTATTGGTAAGATAAGCCTAAAAGGTGAATTAGGTTATATGTATGAACATGGGAACGTTGGGAAATATATTGGAAAAATATTGATTTTATGAACTTGAGTATTATTGGATATTTTGGATGATTGGAATATAAAAGAAATTGGCATATTTGGGTATGAATTACATGAAATTGATGAAATTGCCTATAATTGGAAATTTGTAATTAAGGCCAATTAATATGTAATTAGTGACAAGTTGGAATAGGCAAAATTGTAAACATGACTATATGTTGAATTGGAGACACATAACATGAAAATTGAGATTTGGGTGAAATACGATGTTAATGAACCTTTGGCATGAGGTTAGGCGTAATTGTGGTGTAAGACTGCCCGGAACCGCCCAGCAAATCCAGCTGTCACAATTGGACGTCTAATCTGAGATGTCAAAGGCATGAATTGTAGGCGTAATGGTTGGTGACACGAGGTTAGATCCGCTTTGTGGTGTAAGACTGCCCGGAACCGCCCGGCAAATCCAGCAGCCATAAAATGTTCGGTCTAATGTGGGAGGTCATGCACCGTTCGTCATAATGAATGAATTAAGGAATACTAACCATAATAAGACATGTGGGTGACATGGGTATGGTCAAGGGTTAAGTGGGTGACATGTAAAATATGACATGTAAATATGGACTTAATCGTAGTAAGACAAGACAAGTAAAACATGTAAATATGGACTTAACCGTAGTAAGACAAGACATGTAAAACATGTAAATGTGGACTTAACTGTAATAAGATACGTGAAGTAAAACATGACTAAGGTGGACTTAACCGTAGTAAAGCATGTGTAAGACATGGACACAATAATAAAAGAGGTTAAGTGGGACATGGGCGACATGTAAGACATATATAAATAATGCTTAACCAAAGGGGACCCGTTATGGCATCACAAATTAGTTGAATTGGGTAAAGTTTAGGTAACGGGTTAAATAAATGGAAAGGGTTAAGTAAATCTAAATTAATGACAAAAGTGTGGAATGGTAAATAACCTATTATGAATGAATTTGAATAAGAAAAGGAAGGATAAGAGGTTACACTTATCCTAGGGACAAGTAGAAAGTATAACTTATGGGATAAGGTAAGTTATAAGAAACGATAGAGGAAAAAGGTAACTTATATGTGAAGATATACTTAATTATAAATTAAGTAGTTTAGGAAGGAGAAGTATGAAATTTAAGATGATATAAGTTATATGAATGGAAAAGAAGTAATTAGAACCATATATGTTGGTTGGGTTGAGTAATTCTCTGGGTGCCAGTCTGATGTTGATTTCGGTCTTCGGGGCTGGTGTTTAGGGGATTATTCTCCTAATTAGTATATATGTGGATAAGACATACTTAACTATGAATTATGTATAACATGTTGTTGTAACCCTAAAAGGGAATAATTTATGAAGTTGGAAAACAACATGTTGTGGTCTTATTAATGGACTTAAATGGGTTAAGTATGAATTGAATTAATAAGCGAGGGTAACTTGGTAAACTTGAAAAGGAAGTCAATATGAATAAGAATAACCAAGTTAAATAAGAAAAACTGACGAGGTAACAAAAGCGCGTAAGAATTGATTAGACGTAGGGTCTAATGACGTATAAAATCAAGGCGCTTGGAGCAATCCGTACGTTGTAGGATGAATAACCCAACAAGTTAAATCATCAAGGTGTCATAAGACACGAGGGGAGCGCACATTCGTTATTTTGGCGGCTCCAACGGACTGGAAGGGGAAGCACGTGGCTTCCTTAGACGTTAAAGGTGCTCCTAGCAGTCCTCTGTGTGGTGGCAGGTGTTTCAGGCTGTGCCTGCAGAGGTTGGGTCTGCGCGTAACTACTAGGTGGGTGGGCCTTGACTGCAAGAATAGCTGGCCAGTCAGAATGCTGTTCGCGGTGACGGAAAAGGTGATTCGATGGCTGCCTCAACGGAGGTGGAGGGTCAAGACCAACAAGGATAGTAGGTTGTCGAGTGCCTCTTACCACAGCCAGTAGGATGCGGAAAGACTAGAGCTAGACCCAATATACCATTAACCATTCACTATCGTGGGACGGTGGTTGAGGGGAGACGCCACATGGATGTTTAGATTGGTTACTTAGGGGCTTGTTGCTTATCTTTCGTAGTCTTTATTAGTTATGGGAGGGGCCGAGGTGGGTCCATAGCCACCATAGAAAACAGAACCTAGGGATATTTGTGTGGGAGGCTCTTAAAGGCGGGCCTTGCACAAATATAAGGAAAGCTCCCGACCGAGTTGCGTATTTCTTGTGTAGCCCTGCCATGAAACTCGGGCACGCACACACGATGGGTGTGCGGGTTAGATATCGAATACGATAGAGAATACGTACGTGGAAGAGTCTAGATATAACCATGTCTGCTCTGGGTGGTGTATCGTAGACTGGTGGGTATTATTCGATAACGACAGTCAAATTAGAGTGATCCTATGTGGGCGTAGTGTTGTATTATACATATAAGAGGAATATACATCACTATGACATAGGACGGGGGACTGCGTATATCATTGCGAGGATACGGTGGGGACCATGCGAGTAGGGTACCACGCGGTGTACCTCAGTTTGGGGGTATCTACATATACATTGTATTAGGTTAATCTACTGGGAGTAGATGGGTGCGACGCGTGTGTAAGCCTTGAGCGCTAACGACACAAATAACCTAATAAACAATAAAATGTAATTGAACGGTATATGTAGGATTATTTAAGAAGTGTAGTTTAAACTCATTCACACAAAACTTATGTTCTGACCCCCTCCTTATAACATTCGCAGGTTAGATTCATGACATAGACTTATAGCTTTGGAGATACTGATTTAGCAGTTTGTAATTTAGATAAAGCTATGTTTACATATATTATATTTTATTCCTTCCACTGTGAGGTGTTTTCCGAACTCTGACATATTTCTTGTCTCTGTCTTTTCTGCAGGATACTAAAGCAACCAACTCGTGTTTTGAAGGATTGGGTTTTTGAAAAAAAATCGATCCGTCGGAATTCGGGTTATTACAAAGCTCGATAGAGGATTAGCCGTAGGTGAAATTACTGCGGCTACAGATGGAAGTTAGGCACTTCTTTGCCCTTTGACAGGCACGCTACTCTCATCATGCCTACAGAATCGTGTCGCGATGAGGTTACCTCCCAGAAAGGCAGGAGCCCCAGAGACTCAGAAAAGAAGGAAACAAGAATTAAACAGAAAATCAAAAGATAGATATATGGCTTTGGGGACTATGTTTTTCAAAATAACTTTCCTTTTGGAAATACTTCCTTTTTAAAACCTTTTTGAAAATAGTTTTCAAAAACTTTTTATCAAATCTGGTAACCTTCAGCTCTGATACCAAGTGTAACACCCCATGTCCGTTAATGTCACTCACAAAGGGAATGCATTAACTTCCATGAAGTATTATAAGTAAACAGAATAGAATATTACAAGATAGATACATAAAGTAGTACTTGAAAAATTTATAACTTTATACAGTAGAAACAGAAGTAAGTTTGGTTATATCTTTCAAAACAACAATATCGGAATTCAAGTACATAAATATCAGTCTTGTACAAAAGCCTTCAGAGTACGTAATTTTAAAGCCATAATCTCTAACTGAAAATGCCATAAATAGGTAGAATCAAAGCCAAGCAATACTTCAAGCACTTCTAGCACTTCAAGCAGAGAGAAATCTAAATCAAGCTCCTATATTCCCAACCTGAGTACCTGGGGGGAAACGGAAGAAAAGAGGCAAAAAAAACTAAGTCAGACATACGTCTGGTGAGTCCAGTGACTTTCAGCATATAAACAGATAACAGTATCATGACATGTAAATAAAACTGGATGAGAGATAGCCGTAACAGGAGTAGCGGGTTAACAGAAGAAACAAAATGATATAGGCTAAGCTAAGCTCCTTACTTAGTTTTCACTTCTCTGCACTAATACTAGTATAACAGAATTAGGTGTTGTCCTATTGTCTAAATAGAAAACAGAATGATCTCTTCAGAAACACGATGCTAGAAATGGGCCTTTACCACCCGAACAGAGACAGATGGTACAGAAACAGAACCAGGAACGAAATCAGAGATAGAAACAGAATAATCCCTATAGAAACAGAATGTTAGAATTAGGTGTACACTAGTAATGGGCTTTTACCACCCCAATAGATGGTACCACACAAAAACAGACAGGTGTTACCACCCCAACAAAAACAGACGGTACCCCAACAGAAACAGACAGAACTAAGTGTACCCTAAATTCTACCCCAAGCGATCGGCTCCCTAATACATAAATACCTTGTGTCGGCCCCACAGAAGGGTGTATCACTCCCTAAAGTGGCAACCTATAGAAACAAACCTATTTACATATGTCACGCTGTCTTACATCCTCAGAGCAGACCGGATCCATGCACGCATATGACCCGTTTGGAATACGCCATCAACACCCCTCGCCATTATCAGAGTGAACCTCTTACAATTAGTTCAGTAAGCATGCCCGGACCCCTCTTAGTGTTGGGTCATAGTTTTGATACCAGAAAGGGTTACTGACTAATATGGGTCCCAAACAACAGATGCCACAAGTAATTATCCCTCCTAACCTTGTGTCCCCAGACTAACAGTTTTCAGATTGACTTGTTTACAGATTTCAAATGTACAAAGTTCAGATTAACTAGTTTTCATATCAGACATACAAGTTAACAGGTTTTCAGACTAATGGATCAGATGTGCAGGTTAACAAGTTCTCAGACTAACATATTAGGCATACAGATCAACAGACTTACAGATTGTTTTACCTAACTTTGTATTGGGCCTACAGATCCACGAAACGGGTTTATTAGATTCATCAGTCCAGTTGTTTTAACCCTATCCACCCAACACGTTTTAGGCATCATATTTATCTTAGATTTGCATTAATTAAATATTAATGCACAGACCTCTCACATTTGGTACGTCGCTTGTGGCCGCTGGATGTGCCGGGCGCTTCCGGGCAGACTTCTGCCACAAGCCAGACCTAACCTCGTGTCTAAGCATCCTTATGCCTACGACCTCTCACATTAGACTGACAGTTTGCGGTTGCTGGTTAAGCTGATGGGGTCCGGGCAACCTTCTACCGCAAACTGAGTCTAACCTCGTGTCTCAGCATTCTTATTTGTAGCTAAAGTTTTCATTCACAGATTATGCCAATATCAGATTAATTATGCCAATTCAACAAATTAACTTCTTTACAAGTTATAGCAGGTTATTCAAAGTTCCATTAAAATGTTTTGCTCAATTTTAGTATAGATTACATACCCAAATCACAGTATTCAATTCCAACAGATCTAGCGGATTGGGCAATTTAATAGATTTAAACATATCCTAAAGTTCAATTAACATATCTTGCCTAATCATAAATTAAGCCTCATTTTACATGCCCAAGTTATGGTCATAGTTCTCAACATAACATGTGTCCAAATTTAGTTAGATTTTCCACAATACAGAATATCCTCTAAAAGCCCCAAATCATGATATACAATATGAATTATGCCAATTTATAGCTGTTGATTACCGCGTACGTCAAATATCCAAAAATCCGAATTAGGCGTATTCACATTAATAGTTATCCCAATTTTAATATAGATTTTTCAGGCCAAAGTCACATATCCTTTTTCTTCCAAGTCATAGATCGTCGTATAAAATATGCCCCAAATCTAGCTCTTAAATTACAACTTGTATTATGTCCTCAAAATCACATCTTGAATTATAACATGCATTATGTCCCCAAATTACAAGTCATATGTTGTCATACATTAATTCTCCTTCTTCCAAATCATAAACCGTCATTTTTAGTATGCCTAGATCTAGATCTTAAATTACAACTTATGTTGTGTTCTCAATTTAATCATAAATCAATTATGTCCAATTATGCATCATTCAATATTTTCCCCAAATTTAGCGTTCGTGTGTCAATCTTTTATGAGATTTGGCTCAGGCTCGTGGTAGCCTGGCTATAGAACAGAAGGAAAGAAGAGATACAAAATAGTTACAATAAGATAGATCTACACAAAAAACAGATCTGATAAACAAGAATAAGATGGATCTACACAGAAAAACAGATCTGATAAACAAGAATAAGATAGATCACCGATTCAGATTTATACCCATGTCAAGATCATAATTAAATTTCATATCTGAAAATAACTGTACTCACAGATCGTGGTTTAAGAAAGAAAAGAACGATTCCGGGATCTGATTTTCTGTAGTTGATTTAGCTTTCCGTTGATGTAGGCGTTGATTTGTTATCTTTATCTTCTCTTTTGAATTGATTGATTAGGGTGGAGGCTAGGTTACTTTAGGTTTTAGGAGCGTGGAGGCACCATTCCTCTTTGTTAATGAATTAGGTTTAGGTTTAGCTATGTATATATAGATGTCTAGGATCAATTAGAGCTCTTAGATTAACCCAGAAACCATCAGGACCACTCAGATGCCACATCATCCCTTAGGGCGAATCGGGCTATGGGTTGACAGTTAAACACCCTAGATCGACCCCCAATCGACCCAGTGGGGCTCGGGTCGACTCCAAAAATGGAGCGATTCGGTTATTCCCCCTCCCGATTCGCTATTTTGAATTTTTTTGAATATTTATTTAATTTATATATATATATATATTTCTCTCATATGCATACAAACTTCAAGGCTTAATAACATCTTCATAAGGTATCCATTTTGTGCAAACCAAATGTCTATCTTGACCCAAAATTTTGAAACGAACATAATAGCGCATCCCATTTCACTTAGTTCTTCTTTTAAAAATTAAGTATACTTTAACTTGTGAATTTTAATGTTATAAAATTACGTGGTGTTACACATAATCTGCCCAGATCTGTCTTAGAAGGCTCGACCCCCTTATGGGATCGACATCCCCCTTATGGGGTCGACCCAGGGGTCGACACCCCCCTTAATGGGGTCGACACCCCTGGGCGGGAGTTTTCCCGCTCCCCAATTTTCTGCGATTTTGAACTATTTTGAATTTTCTGGATATATTTTATTCATATATTCTTCTTATGCGTATACAAACTTCAAACCTTAATTCTCCATATGGTGTCCGTTTTTCGCAAACCAGGTGTTTATTTTGACCTGAATTCCGAGATGAACGCAATGGCGCAGTCCCTTTCACTTAATTATGAATATTAAATTAATTATTCTTTAATTTATCATCTTTTAGTGTTGTTAAAATACGAGGTGTTACAATGCTTATATATTGATGGTGCTTTAAATTGAGAGGGATCGAGACTCGACCCGATCCCTTTACGCGACCCAATCCGAAGGAGGGGTGACTCGATCCATGGTAAAAACAATTCTAAAATCCAAGTTATTCCCGTTCTGCGCTCATTCATGGAAACAGGCATAACTTCCAAACCATATGTCCGTTTTGGCCAAACGAAAGCTATACCTAAAGCTAACTCAGAGATCTACAAGTGATACGGTGCACTGCATCGTAATTGTTATTATCTGGCCCAAAAGAGGTCATCTGATAGGAATCTAGGCCCTTTTATGTTTGCGATGCGACCTCAACCAAATCGCTTTGTGATTGTTGACGATGTTCTCTATGCTTGAGCGCGTTGCTAACCAGACATTTCATGTGTGACGGCTTTTACCAAAAAGCGTGTCAACAACTACCATATATATGTACCTATTGTCAGTTAGACAATAGTCATAAATTTCCATTCTCAGAATCTCAAACAGGGTACAGAAAACCATTTGAACTGGTTGCCTGTAATCTCTGGGAACCTTTTCCTATAAGTATTGATTATAAGTAAAAATACCATATATCCTTTGTTGATTCTTATTCTAGGTATACATGGATTTACTTTCTAAAATCAGTGTCTGATACTTATAATGTTGTTATGCAACTTATACTATGGCTGAAAATCGAACTAAATGCCATGTCAAGGCCATACAAACAAATGGTGGAAGTGAATATAAATTTTTTACACCTTTTTTTAGTAAAAAGGGAATAATTCATAGAGTCACTTGCCCTTATACATCTAAGCAAAGTGGCCTTGCTGAAAGAAAACACAGGCATATAGTTGAATCTGATTTATCATTACTTGCTTATGCTTCTATGCCACTAAAGGTCTAACATGATTCATTTAACATAGCTATCTATTTAATAAATAGACTACCAACTAAAGTGTTAAATGAATTAGGTACATTAGAAAAACTTTCTAATATAATAGACTACAAATTAAAGTGTTAAGTGAATTAGGTCCATTATAAAAACTTTCTAATATAATTCTAGATCAAAAATTTCTAAAAACCTTTGAGTTCCTATGTTTTCCTTGTCTTATGCCTTATAATAAAAACAAGCTCAACTTTAGATCTAAACTATGCACTTTTAGTGACTATAGGTCAAATCAAAAAGGGTACAGATGCTTAGATGAAAGTTGTAGAATTACCATTAGCAGACATGTTGTATTCAACGAACACTAATTTCTTTTTATCATATCAAATATCAAGGCGATTGCCAAAGTCCTAAATCCAAACAAATTCATCCCAAACTTACCAATATACTCTAAAGTAACCACTAGAAGCTGAAGGTACCAGAGATGCTGTAGAACCACAACTCACTATGCACATCCGGCCAAGTCATAATACTCAATCCTCTATTCACACAAGTCAGCTTCCTGCAATGTCAACAAGCCACAATTAGCAAAATATGAGTGAAATTAAAACTGTTCTAAACAGGCCAAAGGGAAGTGATGAACAAACCATAATAAGAAACACTAGTCATCCAATGGTTAGTAGAGCAAAAAGTGATATTTTCAAGCCAACTTTTTTATAGCAATATCAACTTCAGATGAACTACAAAGCTTCAACCAAGTTGTCAAAGACAACAACTGGAAGACAACAATTAATAAAGAGTACAATGCTCTTGTGAAAAATAATACTTGGGAATTGGTCTCTTTACCATGTAACAAAAATATAGTTAACTGTGAAAGGACATATAGGCTGAAAATAAACCCTGATGGTACAATCAACAAAAACAAGGCTAGGTCGATAGCTAAAGGGTTTACACAAGAGTACGTGTTTGATTTTAATGAAACTTTTTCTCTAGTTGTTAAACCAACCACTATTAGACTTATTATCATAATTTCTTTACATAATGGTTGGCACTAAAGACAATTAGATGTCAATAATGTTTTCTTAAATGGACTTTGCAAGAGGAAAATTATATGAAACAACCTCAAGGTTATGAGAAAAACTCTAACCTTGTGTTAAAACTCAATAAAACTATATATGGGTTGAAATAAGCTCCTAGAGTGTGGTTTGATAAACTAAAAGCTACTTTGAATTGCAAAGGCTTTCAGTTTACCAAATCAAATAACTCCCTTTTTATTAAAATTTGTAGCTCATCATCTGTATATGTGCTAATTTACGTTGGTAATGTGATTTTTACTAAAAATGATGAGTGCCAAATTGAGGAGCTAATTCAACACTTAAACAAGCTTTCTCAATTAAAGACTTGGGTCAGTTAAACTATTTTCTTGGCATAGAAGTGGCCAAAAAGTCTGACATTGAAATGACACTAAGTCAAAGAAAGTACATCAATGAACTACTTATTAAGACCAAAATGGCTGATGCAAACTCTCAGCCTACACCAATGATTAGTAGTCAAAACTACTCCAAAAATAGGGGAGAATCTATACCCAGTTGTGAACATTGCAGAAGCATCATTGGTTATTTAAAATATGCTATTATAACAAGAACATATATAACTTTCAGTGTTAACAAACTATCTCAATTTATGTAGGAACCCTTGGATGTGCACTGGAAATCTACAAAGAGGGTCCTAAGATATCTCAAAGGAACTTCTAACTATGGGTTGCTAATAAAGAAAAGAAGGATTCAAACATTGCCAGTCACTGTGACGCAGATTGTGCCAGTAATCCTAATGACAGAAAGTCAGTGATAGGTTATTATATCTATCTTGGAGGAAACTTAATATCATAAAGCTCAAAGAAACAATCAACTACTTCATGATCAAGTACAGAAGCCGAATACCGAAGTGTTGCAAGTGCTATAGCTGGGATAATATGGGTTCAATCACTACTGAAAGAACTGAAAATTACTTCAAGCAATAAGTAAACACTGGTGCGATAACCAAAGTATGGTATACATGTCTGCAAACCCTATTTTTCACCTATGAACAAAACACATAGAAATAGACTTGTATATTGTTTGTGAGTAAATAATTAAGGGTGCACTACAAGTGTGTCATGTGCCCACTTATTATTAGAAAGCCGATGTACTCATAAAAGCACTATCAACAAAAAACTTCAAAAGACTTGAATCTAAGCTCAAAGTTATAGATCATCAACCTAGGAACAAATCTAAAGGAGAGAGTTTACTGTCACATTAAACTAAAGATACTACCTGATAAGCATTCATCCATGTTGTGCTTTCTTTCGTCTTTCACAACTACCGGTTCGGATTTACTTGCCTTGCTCAATAGATCCCCTCAATTTTCAGAAGATTTGAAGAATAAAGATCATATTCTTGACCAAATCGATGGAAATTTTTGAGGAGGCAGAAACCCTAATTTCAGAGGATATAGAATTGAAGGGGGTAAGGAAATAATGAAACACTCCTTTGATATCTTTTTACATGTTTCTTTTTTATCTTTGTATGTATCTGGGTTGGGCTATGGTTTATTCAAAGCCCATTACAAAATACTTACCTATATGTTGTCATGTACATCACCATGTAATACTCATTCAAAATATACAGAAACTTTTATACTTTTCATTTACACTGTTCTACATCATTTTCTTCACTTCTCTACCCCAAGACTTCCTCAAAGGGGCGAAGATAGAGGAAGAGGAAGATATGGTGATAATGTGATTTAGAGGTTGTGTTTCATTGCGGAATCGGATAATGAATGGATAATACAGTTTATGGAGTTTCTCATCTCGGCAGTGGTAGTTTGAATAGCGGTGATGTCTTTTCGTTGAGTGGAAAGGACGGCTTGAATGGAGTAAATGGTGATTTGTTGGCAAGTGGTGGTTTGGAGGAGATTCACGATGGAGTTGTAACAATGCTAACAAGCATGCTTTTTGGAAGTGGTGAAAACAATGGTGTAAAAACCAAATGATAGCATCTAACTCAGAGAATCAAGTAGGAAGGAGAGAATCATAGAAAAAATAAGAAAGAAGATGAAAGAAAGAGAGACAAAGAAAGATTCTTTTGTTATATCAATTTCTTAGCCCAATAGTACAAGCAATCAGTCATTTTGTAGAGAATCTAGTACAGCTCTGTTCATTCATATTTTGCCACATAACCTGACAATTTGCTGCATTCATAATAGAAAGAGTAACAATTACTATATCTGGAAAAGTAATAAAATAAATGAAGCGTCTACTTTTATCATTGAAAGATTCTCATATACGATTTAGTACATAAACGCAGTAAGCCTTTTTATGATGTGTTTAGGCCTACTGCTAGTAGAAACTCGATCATCTACTGTTGCATCGTATCAAATCCTCAAACTAAGCAGCCTCGATATTGATTTACCATTTGCAAGCACAGCTGGGCAGTTTAGGTTAGTGTCTGCGTCAGATGCATCTGACGTTCCTTGAGTGGGGCCCATTTATTTAACCCTTTAGAATAAACTGTTGGAATTTAGTCATTTGCGTCTGGCGCGTCCGACGCGTCAGTACGCGAAACGGCTAAATTCCCAGCTATCATTTCCCTTCAGTTTCTATATATACACAACCTTATTTCCCCATTTTTCCTCCCTCAAATCATACCAAATCTTAATCTTCAAACTTTTTTTTGCGAACTGTCATCAACATTTTCGGGTAATTGTTGTTTTTCATCTCAATACCTATCATATATGTTTTTTTTTTTGATTTTTTTGAATTTTTTCTCTTTAGAATGTCAGGTAGCCAATCGTCTTCGACCTGCACTATCGTCGATTGGAACGATGAACGATCCAATACTTTTCTCAACGTTTGCATGCAGATCGTGCCACAGCGTCAAGGTTCTAAGGAACAATGGTACGTGGATGTCGCCAAGCTTATCAACCAGCGCACTAACCTCAATTACAATGCAAGCCAGATAAAGAACAAGTTTGACAATTTGAAGAGGGGTTGGTTTTCATGGGACCGGCTACTACAAATTGCTGAGGAGGGGTACTATAACGAGGAGATGGACACCATTCCGACAAGTGGTGGGATACGGTTCCCGCATAGTAACCATGCATCTCCCGGCAGATTTAGAAAGTTGGACGCTCTTTTTGAAGGCTACATGAATATAGTAGAGTGTCAGTTTATAGTTCCACGAGACCCTTCAGTTGCTATGCAGTTCGCAGCCCAGCTCTATGGCGATTATATTAGGGGCGATACTCCTGAGATTTTTAGCCATCCAGCTCTGTGACATGCGGAGCCGTCTTATTCTGCTCCTCCTACTATGTCACAGAACAATATTATCATGGCGTGCATGGATGTTGCTCACAATCCGGATGGCTATGAGGATTAGGAGGTGGTGGTGTGCAATTCGGAGTATCAAACCAAAGGGCATAACCTTTTTCTTTCTCTGCTGAACAAGCCGGAGCAGCTCAGAAAATGTGTAGGTTACTCTATTGATAAGCTTAGGAGAGATGAACTGTAGTGTTATTTTTGAATTTTCTGCTTTTTAGTTCTGCACTTTGTATTCTGAAATTTGAACTCTATAATTACATTCTGCAATTTGTATTCTGTATTCCCCGTTCGCGGAAATGCCCCTTCCCCAGCCTCTTCCAAATCCCATTTTGGTTTGTTTACAAACACACCCTGAATCTTCAACTACATCACTTTCTTCCATTACCAATGGAGTGATTTTTCTCCTTTCCTTTGCTAAGCTTTCATGTTCTTTTTAATGGCAAATTTGCATTTTTTTTGTAAATTTCAAAAATATCTACAATCATGTGGTTCATGTTGAGTTACAGCTAACCAATAAAATAAATAAAAAATCCTATTAAAAGAGATTAATGTATATTATTAGCATCTAAATAGCACTGTAACGCTACAGTAAACTTGTTTTTCATTTTAATGCAACCCTGGTCTTGTCATAATGATTGGAGAGCAATATTGTTACATTATATCAAAGTTTTGCCCTTTTTTTTAGTAAAAGGATCAAAGATTAATTCGATAATAATAAGTAAAAGAAATCAACTCAAATCTCTAAATGATTATACCTTACCTAAACCTTGATTCCTTCTTCTATACTGACTTTCGAATAAAATATGATATGTTAGTAGCAAGTTTCTTCCCTTCGTTGTTAAAACCTTCTTTGGTATAGTTGATTATAATCATCGCTTCAGTATCATATGCTCATTGAAAAAATAATAGTCCTTCTCAACATTCGAATATTATACGAAGAACAAATGATCTGATCAACTTTATTTTTATTTATGTATCATATTCGAACAATGTAAAACGTCATTAGATATCTTGTTGTATTAAGCTAATATAATTATCATATATTGAACAAGTAAAACGTACATGTATACCTATTTGAGAAACACAACATTTTTTTTTTGAAAAAAAAAATGTGTGATCTTCAAAGAGAAGAAAAAGCGCGTGCGTGCACACACACACACGCACACGCACACACACACACACACACACATATATATATATATATATGAAAACACATAGTCTACAATAGCTGCCAACATGCCTAATAGGTAACCTAAAGTACATAACTATTTCGGACTATGACTATATGTATAGGAAGGTAGATAGATGAGCTCTGGATAAACCACCGCCCATCATACTTCTTCAATGGAGCTCCGGCAAGGCCACCAGCCGATAGTAAAGTATATCTACTCCTACACAATACAATATTCCCTCCAATAAAAAATACAACAAAAAATACATAAGACCAGAATAACACAATGAAAGAACGGACTCTACAAATCTGGTCTCCAATAAACTCTTCAGCATAAATCAACTACCTATAGCCTGAAACAGACTAAACAAAACTAAGCAAACATCACACACACACACACATATATATATATATATATATATGTGTGTGTGTGTGTGTGTATGTATTATATATATATATCCATACATACATACATACATACATACATACATACATATATATATATATATATATATATATATATATATGTGTGTGTGTGTGTATAAAATATACTATATGATAACAAGAAACCAACTCTAATAATCCTGTAAATCAGAAATTAATAACAAATGAAAATTCTTTTGGAATTAAAATACTTATTAATCCTAATATACAAGCTTAATTTATTTCTAACTTTAACTAAAAATCTATCAAACAATGGGTCCACATTTATCATATACTGAGGGTAAGACATCCATTCTAGACTAAAAGTTACTATCTTAATAATTAAATTATCTATAGAATCGGAACTTGAATGAAACATTCTCTGATTTTCATCAAACCAAATAAAACAACTAATAACAATTATAGTATATAGTACATATCTATATTTAAAACAGGAAAATAGTATGATGGACAAAATGAACAAAAAATTGTTCCATAAGGACAAGGGGCTAAAATTTTATCCATAAGGACAAATTTTAGTGTAAAGGGAGGAATTATAGTGGGCCCCTGAATTCCTCCCTTTACAATACAATTTGTCCTTATGGATAAATTTTTAGCCCTTTGTCCTTATGGAACAATTTTTTGTTCATTTTGTCCTCGACGCTAAAAACCCCTATTTAAAATTAAAATCAGATCTAAAACAATTCCAATAACAATCACAATACCTAACAGTATTGTGTTGGATCTAGATTAATCCTTGAGGGGGGTGAATAGGGTTTATGAAAAATTATTGCAGAGTCTAAATGTTATGGGATATTAAAATATTCATAGATCACAGAATGCAGCAGAAATAAAAATACAGAAAATAAATAACACACGACATACTCAGCTTTGGCAAAATCCTGCCTACTACTGCATTCCTAAGGTTTCTACTAGGAATTAATAATAGATCCTGCTTACAGACACTGTAAACTCGCACTCCCTGCTCCTGTACTAACCCTACGCTCAAAACCCTAGACTAATCTAAACGCCTAGATCATATTTCCCCGGATTACAAACCCGTAACTCGTATCCCCAGTTATTACAGATTCTAGTAAACTGCAAGTTAAATCCCTAACTAGATCACCTAGTTTTTACACACAAAAACTAGAAAAAAAGTACAATGATTTTCAAATGAAATTAAAACAACAAAAACAATAAATAAACAAATAAAAACCCTAGGAGTTTATAGAAAAGTCATACTTTTTTAATTGAAGTACTTAAGCCCACAATATCTTGGCCGACCTATTGCTAGTTCATTTGCCTGATCTCTTTTTGTTCTCTGGAGAAAAATATGGCGGCCAAACTAGGGTTTCTCAATGATAATTCCCCCAAATCGATTTGCGATTAAAAGATGTTCTAGAGATTCTTTTGAAGCTCAAATTAGTTGATTCTCCTTCTTCGATTACACTGACTTGGGGTTGCGATCGAAAAAACACTTAAAAAATGTGAGTTTTCTGGATTTATCTTTTTCTTAATTGATTGTTGTTTTTCAATGCTTGTGGTCTCGATCAATAATGCCTGTGATGAGTTGGTGTTTTAAAATAGGATTATGAAATCCTAAGAATGCACTGATTTCATTATGTGGCTGATCTGATTTGTGCGTGTTTTTTCCTTTTTTGATTTCCTTGAATGAAATTGATTCCATTGCCTTGAAATAGCTTGCGTGATTGATTCCATGGTTAACAAACATGTTGTAAATTATGATTGAATTGTTGCCGAGAATCTATCACCAATTTGTTGTTGTGAAACATTTCCCCTTTTAAAATGTAGCCAAAACAGTGCACGCTTAATTTCTGGAAAACAAATTGTTACCAAAAATGTTGAACACTGAGATTTCATGAGTTCGACTTTCTTGCCTTATTATGGTTCCTAAAAAAAACTGCATGATTTGTTCTGTATCAAGAATGCATTTGAAACTGAGAGTATTTGAAATTGTTTTCAATTCTGGAAAGTCATGAATTCAACTTTTGCCACAAACATGATTTTTCAATTCTTTAAATTTTGAATCAATGTTGGAAATAAATATTGCTTTGGTTGACCTCATTTCTGGAAACCATTGAAAGCAAAAAGATTTGTTTCCATACTTTTGTATTGTTCATATTGATCTGTCTTTGCCTTAGCTAGTCTTAGGTCTTGGCATACCTTATTACTTGTTGTCGTGTGTGCTACTCCATGTGTACATTAAGCCCTTGCAAGAAATAAACTTTTGTCCCAAAATAAATTGTTGCCCAAGACACATCTTTTGATTGTAAGCAGTGATCTTATTTGCAAAAACTGGAAAACAAAATACATTGTTTCTTGCCCATTTTAAAATCACTAATTGATTAATGAATTCAGAAAAAGAATTCTTGCCAACTTTTTGATCCTTGAAATAGTTTAAATGCTTGCCAAAGATGATATATAGTCACTTGCTACGTGAACTTAAAAATGGAATGAACCTTGTTTATATGTGTTTGAGCAAGTTTGGAAAGTTGACTGTTGTGACACTATGCACCATTCTGAACTGATTATTCCCCTGTTGCATTATCCATTACTTGTACATGAACTTGAAACTGTGTTGATCACTTTGCATTGTTTATGGTTGTTTGACTTGAATCTTGGCTTGAACACTTCCCTGATTACTTGCTGGTCCATGTGATTTACACCATTGTTTTGACCATGCTTGATCATGACTCGGCTATATTCACCTTTTGCTTGTGCCATCTTGAATATTGTTGTACATGCTACTTGCATCATGCTTGTCTCTGGCCCATGCTTGCATATATACCATTTCCATGTTGTAGTTGCACCATGCTATTTTGCTGCCATGATTACCCATTCATGTTGACAGTACATGTGTTTGAAGAGCTCGACCATGTGTTGACTGCCTTGCACTTGAATGTGTCAAAACAGCTTGTCCATGTTTGCATTCATGTATACATATGTGTATATATGCATGTATGTGTGTTTATACACGTATGTATATATGTGTGGCTGACAGTTATGAATATATATCAGCAGACCACTTCACTTTGTTGTAGCTATTCAGAATTAGTTGGTTCTGATCCGCAAACCAGTGTAGTGTGTTGAGGCTGATCAATGGGTAATAGAAATATATACATATCAGATCAAGTCATGAAAAATGATGAGAAACACACCAGAAATCTGAGGAATATTTTTGTTTAAAAAATAAATTTTATATTCACATCTATTTTGAAAATTATTTCTATTCCATATACTGTGTGTGTTTCTGTATATAACAGGTATGAAGATGATGACTGGACTGACAGTGAAGATGTTGTGAAAACAGAAGACTGAAGACAATGAATGAAGTAGTGTCAATAAATGTGTCTGTATATATATGATTTGTATAGACAAAGTGATTGTATGAGTGTTGTACAGAGAATTGTACTGATATTTGTAACAAACAAGTTTGAATGAAATAAAATATTATTTTATTGTGTTCAAACAAACTTGTCTATTGTATTTAATTTATTTACAAGTACAATATCATGTGTAATATCTGTGAATGTGTACAAATAGTGGAGTCATATAATTTGTACTTTTTGAATGTTGAAATATAATATTTTATTTAAATAAAATACTGTGTGAATATATGAAATCTTGTATAGTCATATTCTGTTTAAATATAAATATTATATTCTTGTTTGTGATGTATATATAGAACAGTAAAGTAACAAACACATTTAAAATAATAAATATTTGGTTTGTTATCATAAAAAATCATATAATTGTGTATACAAACACCTTTATATACAATGATCTCCCCCATTTGATGATGACAAACAAATATTAAGATTTTGAATACAATAAATGTGTTTGACAGTGAAGAACAAAACTCCCCCTATTTGAATGCTCCCCTTACAACAGAAACTCCCCCTATAACTGTGCATGAGTGAAAAATGAAAATTGATTGAATTTACAAAATTAAAAATATTTGTAAAATAGTCATTCATAAATCAACTATAACTGTGAATGAAAGAAAAATGAAAATTGATTGAATTTTCAAAATTAAAAATATTTATAAAATAGTCACTCATAAATCAAAATCTCAATCCATTCTCCCCCTTTTGTTATCATCAAAAGAATATAGAATTTAAAATATAGATGAACAATGACTAAAAATATAATATCGGCTTAAAAGGAAGAACGGTCATCAAAAATCTCAATCAGTCAAACAAAAATTATAATAAACTGAGAATAGGTGGCATATTTCACATTGTAGAAAATGACAGATTTACGATGAATTTTACAAAAATGAGGAGAGCTATAAAAATATGAATATTTTCCAACAAAAAATTATAATATAAAGCACAAACAATGATGGATTTGGACTATAATTAATAATTCAGTTTAAGTGACAACATCGTATAATCTCAAATCCCAATACCTATCAATCCACAAATCATAATACGTCATAAGATTTCAACACATTTCACAGATTAGAATATGGATTGATAGGCTGGTTTTTATAAACACCGAGGAGAATTCCAAATTAATTTATATTTATAGCATATTTTCCCTTTTTTATTTATTTAAGAGCACACTGACCACGCATAAACAGATCTTGGATTTTTAAATGAGGTCAGTCGCAGCTTAAATTATAAGTTGTCTCATAACCATGCATGACAAGAGCTTGGATTTTTAAATGAGGTTAAAGACACAATTATATTTATTATTTTCAGCATTTAAAGGAAAAAAACTCCTCGATATATAAAACCAATATATGAATGATAGAAAATGTGGTAGGTACAGAAATGGACTGTGAAATAAATTTCTAAATTAATTATATTATGAAATATGTTCGACTGTACCGGGATCATTGAAAATCTTCAATTGTCACTAGTTCTGAAAAAAATAACATAGTCCCATTTCTATCACAAATATTTCCACTGTTTTAAAAAAAGATTTTGAAACATATTAACTCTCCACATTAATATAAGATTATCATGGATGCTAGAATGATGATAGATAAAGGAGATGGTCGTGACATAATTGCCAATTCAAAGATATTATAATAAATGTTCAACCATCATGAAAATCCAAACAAACTCTCCTCTTGTTGTGAAATATACTACAGTCACAATTCATCACAATTTCAAAATATGATAATAATTTTGATGAATTCTAAATGCAGTTCAACTTAGATACTGATTTCAATTTCTGAATGAATAATTAATGAATAATTTTAAAATTGAAAATCAATTACAAGAGGAAATTGAACAGAACTATACAGGACAAGAAAGATTAAAAAATATACAGCAAAAAAAATTTAGCGCTTTTAAACTGATACCATTTGATGTCTCGATGAGGATTTTAAATTGATACTGAAGACAAACAAGGATATCAAAGAATTTTAAGCACAGAGTCCAAGCAGACAGGATTTACAATTCAAGCATAACAAAATAACATGCAAATCAAAGCAAGCAGTTATTTGAACACAGTATCAGAGCAGCACAAAACAGTTTCAATATAGACTTGTCAAGATGACGGTCACATAAGATGATTCATGATCCAAGATCAAAAATACCATTTATTTTAAATTATCAAATGGAATATGAAGATATCAGGATTCAATGAATCGATCACACCAGATTGTAAATTTTTAATTCGAGATATCTGTGAGATTCAATAAATATATAATTTCAAATGATTTTAAACAAACAGATATTCAAATCAAATAATCATGAAATAACAATGAATTTTAAGACCAGATTTTCAAAGGAAATTTCACAAGTATTTCTGATAAGCCCATAAAAAATTCAGATCATTTACATCAGGTTTGATAGATATTCATGATCCAAAATAATTTATTTGAAATCACTTGAATCAATGTCAAGTTTTGGAATATAATGAATTAGTCACACAAGATTGATAATTTCAAATTTAAGAGGTATAAGAGATTCAGAATATCGAGAATTTCAGATGATTCAAACAGATTTCAACCATAAAAAAATCGTGAGTAAAGATGAATTTTAAGATGTATCACTGAGATTCAGAAAAAATAAAATTTTCAAGCCAATATGAAAATCAATGAAATTATCACAACTGAGAAGTAGCAGTGTGCTGTAATGAGTATATTATTTCAATTTTTCTAAAATGATTTAGAAGAAACTCAAAACAATAGAGATGTGTGAAACTCCAATAATTATTCAGATCTTCAAAAAATTAGAACTCATATTAACAGTGTTCAAGATATAACAAGAATACATCAACACTGTTAGGAATTCAGAAAGCAGAAAGTGAACTTCAAAACAATTACAGGTATATACAAGTTTAAAACACAAGATCTGGAAAAATATCAGATATTTTTATTCAAGTAAAGCTAATTTCCAAACAGTCAAGAGTTATGCAACTAGAAGTTAAGGAAGCCTAAGAGAAAAAAAATGGCAGTGATATATCAAGAACAAAAAAAAGGAGGTAGAAGGAGAAATAAACAAGAATAATAAAATATTTAAAAAGATGAGTTCAGAGATCATACCTAAGATCATTGTAAACCAGAATATCTAACTCAACATATTTGGCTAAGCAACTATGGATAATCCAATGATATGAAGCAATTTCAATTCAATTTCTCTGTAGCAATGCAGTTCCTCAGCCCCCTTCGGTACCTAGCAATTTAGGGAATTGAGTGGTCTAACAAAATTAGTGAAACCACTCACAGTTGTGTGTCGGACTTTCGATACCCAAACTTATTTGAACAGCAACCCATCAGAATTTACCATAGTGCCTTTAGGGACCCAAATTTGTTTGAATTTAACAAAACATGTTTTATTTCCTTTTGGGTTCCAAGAATGTGACGGCCCGCCCTGCACCAACCGACATTTACTCCAAAAGTGCGCTGTACACGTGTCCAGTTAGCACAGGTCGGTCGTCAGAAGGAAAGGAAAGGAGGAAATGAACTAACAAGGAACCTGTAGAATGTCTCACAGCGCATGGAACAAAATATAATAATAACATAATCTTGACATAAAACAGGCGAGACAGTGCATAAGCTGAAAACTAAACCAACATAGCAGCGGAAATTCAAATACAGCTTATTACAACTTTCCAAATTTACTGTCTCTAAAACAAAAGAAAGCTACAGTAGAGGATGCACGACAAATGCCAAAGCAGTGATCTTCAACAACACAGGGAGAATACTATATGTTTCATACGTGGAAGCCTCCTGCTCGTCTCCGGATCAGCTACCCGTGCATACCCAGCAAACCTGTCTCTAGTCTGCTCGTAGGAGCACCCAGAGTAATAAGAAGAGACATAAAAGTCTGGGTCAGACAAAAAGTCTGGTATGAGCGATAAGCATCTAAACAGGACAATAACAGGTATAATCTAATCATACCTAAACCTGGACCTGCAACCAAAGAGTTAGCACTACATACCGTACAATACTCTAAGGTGTCATTTCAAATGGTGTAAAGATAATAGGGGTGGGGATGTGCATGTCATAGTGATGGCAAACAATCAAGCATAGCAACCATTCTCACATTTCTCACTCGGTGCGTAAAGCATACGATATCCACTACCTTGGTCACCTAATTCTTTGGGCCATGACGGAGTCTAACCCCGTACGACTATCACTACAAGCCCACTATCCGTCTCTCAGTGGTGAATCAAAGTTATGAATACCGACAACCCCTTTGCACACGTCTCGCAGCAGAGTCCAATCATGAAGTGAACTCGTTGGTTCCCAACTGGATCCTGAGCTCTAACTTCCTACTTGGACTTCCTTTGCATCTCGGGTCTTGGTCGAATTGGAGTTGGTCTTCAGAAAAGTCGTCGTGTAGAAGTGGCCCTGAATTCGGTTCGGTTCGGATATATATATATAACCTAGTTCGGTTCGGTAGAATTCATCATAGTATACTCCTGGATGCGGTTCGGTTCGGTGGTTCTCCTCCTTCAGACGTCGGTTCGGTTCGGGTGTGTTGAAGTGGCTTGGTTTGGATGTGCTTTCCCATGTCTCCAGATCTGTTCTCCCTTGGTTTCTCCGTTCCGATGCCCTTTAGTTTCCCTCCGATCCGATCCCCCCTGGTCTCTCTCCGATCCGATCCCCCTTGGTCTCTCTCCGATCCGATCCTCAACCCAACTCCAACCCTTTTAACACGTGGCCTTCCTTCTTGCCAATCCCTCATTCTTGTACTGGGTTCCGATCCGGTTCAGTACTCTGCTCAGCTCCACCAATCCGACCCGAGCCCCCCTAACCCGATCCGATCCGAAACCCTGCACGACTTTCTGCAACTTTTTCCAGCAACTTGTTTACGCCATTCGAAGACGTTTTCGACCAATCTAACCTTTCTAAACAACCACAAATCATTCAAAAAAGTCATAGCAACAAATAGAAGTGACCTCAAACACTAAAACAACAACATGATGAGTTAAAATGGATCAAACATAGCCTAAAACTCCAATTTTCCCTTAAGCATATTCAAGAACAACTAAGCATAGGATTAACAAAACATAACCAAATTAACCCAAACTTCTAACAGTGGCCTAAAACATTATTTTCGAATTTATAAATATTTTTCCAGAATTTATTAGTGTATAATTTCACTAATCTTCACTAATTACCCTTAATTAACCGTAATTAGTGCAAAACTATGCAAATCACTCACCTTGGCCATAAATAATATAACAAATCTGAAATGAATCTCTGTTTGGCGTGAATAATGATGTCTAACAGCAGCTCTAACCTTGCCTTGGTGTTAATCCTCTTTGATTTGGTGTTGCTAAGCTCAATCCTTGATTAGAAAGTGATTTGGAGATGTTTTAGAGGTTGGAGGCCATTATTAGGGTTTCTAAGAGGTAAATGGCGGTTAGAAAACTGAAATAGACTGAAAAACTAACTCATTTCAGCCTCCCCTTAACCCTAATCCCGAGATGATTTATGAGCCCATTTGCTAATCGCTTCATTTGGCCCGATTAAGCAGTTTTTCACCATCTGAAACCTGTTTCAGTCATATCTCCCAAACGGTGAGTCCGTTTGGCTAATGTGACCACTCTACGGAAAGGTAAACCATCAAACGAATCTAGTGGAAGTGGTTTCAGGTCAAAATTCCTTTCCAATCAAAAGTAATGGCCAAAACAATATCGGCTAGGGGCAAATTGGTCATTTAAAAATCGGCAAAAATCATGAACATGGGAAATGACCCCAATAGTTGTCTCCCAAAGTTACAAGAACCATACGACATCATACGAAAAAGAATTAAATATTCTACGATCCTAGATACGTAGAATGCGGGTTGTTACATTATCCCCCCCTCCCCCGGCCTTAAGAAATTTCGTCCCCGAAATTCCTTAACCCAAAACATACAATGGATCCTGCATGTCTACCAACCATATACAACAATCAAACATGCAAAACTAACAGAACCATTCTGCCCTAACATGTGGTTTTCTAACAAGGGAAGAATCATCGCCGCTAAAATCTTACCAGGCAAAGAGCTTTGGATACGACTTTCTTATGTCATTCTCTACTTCCCAAGCACATTCGTTCTCTCGCCATTGATTCCCATCTCTACCCTAGAGGTAACTTTTAATAGGTTGTGATCGTCCCTCTAACTGGA
Organism: Allium sativum; assembly: GCA_030737875.1. Classification (NCBI taxonomy): domain Eukaryota; kingdom Viridiplantae; phylum Streptophyta; class Magnoliopsida; order Asparagales; family Amaryllidaceae; genus Allium; species Allium sativum. Next base: position 928,346,402 of record CM060922.1, on the reverse strand, counting down.
ACCGATCCACCTAATCAAGATCGATCTAATCGTCAAGCTTACTAGCATTTCTGAATCCAATTCACACTTAGGTCTGAAGTCATATCCCGTGATATACTCTAGTTGCTTCCATTCCAGAAAAATAGCCTCTAAACTGGCACGTCTCTTACTCAATGCATCAGCTATCACACCCAGTCCGATACTATGGCATTCGTCTATACTATCATTTTCTTAGGTAATCCAAACCTATATGCCAAATTTTCAACTACATTCCAAATGTCCTTTCAAGTTCAACTTGAGTCCTTCTTACATTCGTATTGCACATCCAACGTACATTCACTTCCTAGAGGCAGACTAGACCCATCCAATGACCCTAGGCACCACGCCAATATCTGCACTGTACGTCTAACGTACATTCACCTTCTAAAGGTGAACTAGATTCATCCAATGAACCCAGGTACCCTACCCATATTCATACTGCACGTCCAACGTACATTCACCTTCCAAAGGTGAACTAGACTTATCCAATGAATCTAGGTACTCTACCTATATCCGTACTGTACGTCCAACGTACATTCACCTTCCAAAAGTGAACTAGACTCATCCAATGAATCTAGGTACTCTACCTATGAGTCCAAGTCCAACTGAAACTCCTATATCCGTTGAATCTCCAAGACAACGGACACTCCACAATGCCCAACTTACTTCAAGTCTAACGTAAAGTATCTTACACTCGTCATATCACCATGATCAACGAACTTACCCTATTTCCATTCAACAGGATCCTACAGGTAATACTCAAGAGAAGAAACTTAAGAACAAACACAACAACCATAGCATCCATCAACCAAACCCTATCTATCACCTGCTAAAGCCATGAATACGTCAATACCTATATGTCTGGTCCAACCAACATCAATAACTAATGGAAACTCTGCCTCCAAACGGACTACCATACGTCCAACGTACGTTTATCCTCCAAGGATAACTAGATCACGTCCAATGGATCCAAGGTAAGTGGGCGTCCCCAGATACCCCTGCTTTTAGTCCGCCTGAAACACTCGAGTCCCACCTAAGTCTATCCATTATCTTGCTGCCCTCTCGAGTCAAACTCGAGTCAATCCAATTCCTTGCAGCCTTCTCGAGTCTAACTCGAGTCAATCTATAACTCAGACCCAGTCTTGAGTGTCCATTACCGACAAACTCTAGTCCAACGTTAGTCGTCTCCCTATTCATTGCATCTCAACGAACACCCATTTTCTTTTACGAGTTCAAGTCCAATTTGAATCGTCCTAATCTTCGTTGCATCTCCAAGATCAACAAACACACCCTATTCCTTCAAAGTCCTACTATCCAAAGAGAACATCAACATAGGGTCCTAAACAATCCATTACTTTGCATCTTTCTCGAGTCCCGGTCGAGCAATCTCATAACCCTATCGAGTCTAACTGTGGGCAGCCTATACCATTGAACAGTCTTATCATGTCCCGTCTGCCCATCACTCCTCGAGTAAACCAAGATATCATCCAATGAAAATTCACAACAACTATTTACCCCTCACGCAAACCATCCTAGTCGAAATCGACATTCCCCAAGCACAAGCCCCAAAGGCCTAAACCAATGTCAGACAAGCACCCAAGGAACATCTCCTTCGAATCTGGACAGTCCACGTGAAGTGACACTAGCAAAACAACTAAGCACTGGAGCACTCATTTGCCTCCCAGAGACAACTAGGACTTAATACAACGATAACCTCTCAGCTTCCTTGACTCCAGTTACTATCGCCATCACTAGGTAGGTACCTAATACCACCCCATTCCTTTAGAGTAGATCAACTCCCCAAATAATGCTAAACCCAGTAAAGCCCAAAACAAAATAATCATAAATAAACATACATCCATGGCTCGATAAGGCCACGTTACGATAAATCATACTGAGGCTAATCGAACCACCAATCGGGTTCGTCACTACTAAAGGTCTATCGACTAACTCAGGTTTTTCAAACAAAACCCGATCAAAACATCTTAAATAGAAAGCATACCTCGAATAACGACACCTTTTTCCTTCTGCGCCGCAGTTGGGGCATTCGACGAAGAAGGAACAACGTTGATAGCATATGCTTTCACGATCTGCTTCTCCCTAGGAGGTTGTGGACATTCATTCTTGTGATGTCCCGCCTGGCCACAATTAAAGCACTTCCTTTCCCCAGGCTTTTCCCGACAATCTTTGGCATAGTGGCCCTTCTTGCCACAGCTAAAGCACTCGCCATCTTTCTTACTTATCTTATTTTGACCATCCATGGTTTGGTCTTGCTTCCTCTTATTTTGGGGACTATCCTTGCCTCCACCACTTGCTTGCGGCTTTGGCTCCTCTGCAGATGCAATAGCAACCTCGGTTTTTGGCTTAGGGTAAAGACTTTCCGATCTCAAAGATTTCCCCACAATCGACTCAAACGTCTCATCGATGTGGTTAATAAGCCTTTCCCCCAAGCATCCATCTAAGCCAGTAATGAACTTTTCATTCTTCTTCTCGGGAGTGTCAATGAGGGATAGTCCATACTTCGACAAAGTGTCGAATTCAGCAATATAGTCCGAGATTGCCCTACCATTCTGTTTGAGTTCCAAGAACTTCCTAAACAATTCTGACTTCTAAGCAGCCGGGATAAACTTGTCGCTAAAGCGAGCCTTAAACTGATCCCAAGTAACTTGATCCTCGGGAGTGGCTGTCTTAATAGCATTCCACCAATTCATCGCTCGCCCTTGCAGCTGACGAGACGCTAGCCTTCTCTTCATCGCATCCTCGATACCCAAGTCGTCGAAGATACAATCACAGCTATCCAACCAATCCTGAACATCCATGGCTGACTCCGTTCCGTGGAACGGCTTCCCACCAAGGTTAGTGTAATCCTTGCACAACTTGGCGAAATCGGCCCTAGGCGCCTGCACTATTGGACCACCATTACCACCATTGGGAGCTGCCCTCTGCACATCCCTAAGCATCTCCCTCATGAGGTCAGTAAACATCGTCCTCATGTCAGCAGCATTCCCATTATTGGATCCTCTACTTGCACCTCTTACGTATCGGCTCATCGTTCAATCTGTAAAGAGAAAACGATTAACCATCTCCATAGTGGTGCTAGTGCAGTGCGACTTCATCCTTAACTATACTAATGGTATATATATAGCTTTTCAAAACCAAAATAATCACAAATACGCGCTCTCATATACGTATACTATCTCTCCCTGATGACTTCCCTAGGTTAACTACGCAACCTAGAGCTCTGATACCAAATGTGACGGCCCGCCCCACACCAACCGATATTTACTCCAAAAGTGCACTGTACACATGTCCAGTTAGCACGGGACGGTCGTCAGAAGGAAAGGAAAGGAGGAAATGAACTAACAAGGAACCTGTAGAATGTCTCACAGAGCATGGAACAAAATATAATAATAACATAATCTTGACATAAAATAGGCGAGACAGTGCATAAGCTGAAAACTAAACCAATATAGCAGCGGAAATTCAAATACAGCTTATTACAACTTTCCAAATTTACTGTCTCTAAAACAAAAGAAAGCTACAGTAGAGGATGCACGACTAATGCCCAAGCAGTGATCTTCAACAACACAGGGAGAATACTATATGTATCATACTTGGAAGCCTCCTGCTCGTCTCCGGATCAGCTACCCGTGCATACCCAGCTAACCTGTCTCTAGTCTACTCGTGTGAGCACCCAGAGTAATAAGAAGAGACATAAAACTCTGGGTCAGACAAAAAGTCTGGTATGAGCGATAAGCATCTAAACAGGACAATAACAGGTATAATCTAATCATACCTGAACCTGGACCTGCAACCAAAGAGTTAGCACTACATACCGTACAATACTCTAAGGTGCCATTTCAAATGGTGTAAAGATAACGGGGGTGGGGGTGTGCATGTCATAGTGATGGCAAACAATCAAGCATAGCAACCATTCTCACATCTCTCACTCGGTGCGTAAAGCATATGATATCCACTACCTTGGTCACCTAATTCTTTGGGCCATGACAGAGTCTAACCCCGTACGACTATCACTACAAGCCCACTATCCGTCTCTCAGCGGTGAATCAAAGTTATGATTACCGACAACCCCTTTGCACACATCCCGCAGCAGAGTCCAATCATGAAGTGAACTCGTTGGTTCCCAACTGGATCCTGAGGTCTAACTTCCTACTTGGATTTCCTTTGCATCTCGGGTCTTGGTCGAATTGGAGTTGGTCTTCAGAAAAGTCGTCGCGTAGAAGTGGCCCTGAATTCAGTTTGGTTCAGATATATACATATAACCCAGTTCGGTTCGGTAGAATGCTTCATAGTATGATGCGGTTCGGTTCGGTGGTTCTCCTCCTTCAGACGTCAGTTCAGTTCAGGTGTGTTGAGGTGGCTTGGTTTGGATGTGCTTTCCCATGTATCCTAATCTGTTCTCCTTTGGTCTCTCCGATCCGATGCCCTTTAGTTTCCCTCTGATCTGATCCCCCCTAGTCTCTCTCTGATCCAATCCCCTTTGGTCTCTCTCCGATCCGATCCCCCTTGGTCTCTCTCTGATCCGATCCCCCTTGGTCTCTCTCCGATCCGATCCTCAACCCAACTCCAACCCTTTTTACACGTGGCCTTCCTTCTTGCCAATCCCTCATTCTTGTACTGGGTTCCGATCCGGTTCGGTACTCTGCTCAGCTCCACCAATCCGACCCGAGCCCCCCTAACCCGATCCGATCCGAAACCTTGCACAACTTTCTGCAACTTTTTCAGCAACTTGTTTACGCCATTCTACGACGTTTTCGACCAATCTAACCTTTCTAAACAACCACAAATCATTCCAAACAGTCATAACAACAAATAGAAGTGACCTCAAACACCAAAACAACAACATGATGAGTTAAAATGGATCAAACATAGCCTAAAACCCCAATTTTCCCTTAAACATGTTCAAGAACAACTAAGCATAGGATTAACAAAACTTAACCAAATTAACCCAAACTTCTAACAGGGGCCTAAAACATTATTTTCGAATTTATAAATATTTTTCCAGAATTTATTAGTGTATAAATTCGCTAATCTTCACTAATTACCCTTAGTTAACCGTAATTAGTGCGAAACTATGCAAATCACTCACCTTGGCCACAAATAATATACCAAATCTGAAATGAATCTCTGTTTGGCGTGAATACTGATGTCTAACAGCAGCTCTAACCTTGCCTTGGTGTTAATCCTCTTTGATTTGGTGTTGCTAAGTTCAATCCTTGATTAGAAAGTGATTTGGAGATGTTTTAGAGGTTGGAGGCCATTATTAGGGTTTCTAAGAGGTAAATGGCTGCTAGAAAATCGAAATAGAATGAAAACATAACTCATTTCAGCCTCCCCTTAACCCTAATCCCGAAATGGGTATGGGCCCATTTGCTAATTAATTCATTTGGCCCGATTAAGCGGTTTTTCACCATCTGAAACATGTTTCAGCCATATCTCCCAAAAGGTGAGTCCATTTGGCTAATGTGACCACTTTACGGAAAGGTAAACCATCAAACGAATCTAATGGAAGTGGTTTCAGGTCAAAATTCCTTTCCAATCAAAAGTTATGGCCAAAACAATATCGGCTAGGGGCAAAACGGTCGTTTAAAAATCGGCAAAAATCATGAACATGGGAAATGACCCTAATAGTTGTCTCCCAAAGTTACACGACCATACGACATCATACGAAAAAGAAATAAATACTCTACGATCCTAGATACGTAGAATGCGGGTTGTTACAAAGAATGTAGAAATGGATTGTTATAAAACAAATTCTCATTTCAATTGCGATTTGAAAATCCTTTGAAATTTTCAGAGTTTAAATTTTCAAAGCAAACATTCCCAAAGTGATTTGAGGGATTTTTAAAATTATTTGTTCTTCTCTTTTCAAACTCATTAATTTTTCCAAAGCCGAGTCCACTTTTATTTCCTGATGAAAACTGATTTTTCAACAACATCTTTAAAGATTTTTCACCGTTAGAAAAGTCAATGTTGTTTCAAGTCGTTGAATTTAAGTTCTAAGATCACCGTTTTCTTTCATTAAATCTGAACAACAATTTTTAGTGATCTTACATCTTTCAGAATCATATTTTAAAGCCAAATTTTCATCTTTAAGAAATTTAATTTTGGCTTGGGACTCCGAAATTTCAAATTCAAATCGTTTTTGTTTTTCAGACTCAAAATTCTTGGATTTTTCAATCTCATTTTCAAGTTCTTTCAAAATCAAATCACTTTTCACCAAATTTTCATTTTCTGCAATTTCAAGTTTGGAATTTATAGCAGCCTTAAAAATTTCAAACTCCTTTTGCAGAAAATTATTCGAACTTGATAACTCAATTTTGTTTTCTTTTAAGATCAGAATTTCCTTTTCAAATTTTTGAATATTTTTATTGAGATGAACAAGATTGCTTTCCAATTTCAAACAATTTTTGCAATCTGAATTTGAAGAAATTTTGAAATATTCTAGTTGTAATTCGAAATTATCAATTTTGCTGGTCAACTCAAGATTTTTGGATTTCAGAAATTTGTTTTTAGATTGGAGTTTATCAACAGACTTAGTTAGATCAGCACACATATAAACTAAATCTTCATATGAGAAATTTCCTGTCTCATCGTCTGTTGAACTTCCATCGACTGATCCATCTTAATTTTCATTTGTAAATCCCTTTAAGCAGAACTCTAAATCTGAGTTGACTTTATCGGGTTTTGAGCTGTGGTTGTCAGATCTTCCATACTTCGTATTGAGAGTATCCCAGATTTCCTATGCAGATAAACAATGACAGATAAGATTAAACTGTTCAGTATTAAGATAATCAAATATGATTTTCATAGCACGAGCATTGAAAGTAATATCTACACTATTAAACCCATTGATAACAACATCCCAACATTTAATATTAACAGATTTTAAATAAAATTCCATTTTGGATTTCCAGTTTGAAAAATCTATTCCATCGAAAATAGTTGGAAATGAACTGGACTGACTCTCTATCGGCTGACAACTAGGATCCATGATTCTAGGGTTAATGTGATTTCCAGGCTCTAATACCACTTGTTGGATCTAGATTAATCCTTGAAGGGGGTGAATAGGGTTTATGACAAATTATTGTAGAGTATAAATATTACGGGATATTAAAATATTCATAGATCACAGAATGCAGCAGAAATAAAAATACAGAAAGTAAATAACACAAGACATACCCAGCTTCATCAAAATCCTGCCTACTGCTGCAATCCTAAGGTTTCTACTAGGAGTTAATAATACATCCCGCGTACAGACACTGTAAACTCGCACTCCCTGCTCCTGTACTAACCCTACGCTCAAAACCCTAGACTGATCTAAACACCTAGATCATATTTCCCCGGATTACAAACCCGTAACTCGTATCCCTAGTTTTTACAGATTCTAGTAAACTTCTAGTTAAATCCCTAACTAGATCACCTAGTTTTTACAAACAAAAACTAGAAAACAAGTACAATGGTTTTCAAATGAAATTAAAACAACAAAAGCAATAAATAAACAAATAAAAACCCGAGGAGTTTAAAGAAAGGGTCATCCCCTTTTTAATTGAAGTACTTAAGCCCACAATATCTTGGTTGGCCCATTGCTAATTCATTTGCCTGGTCTCTTTTTGTTCTCTGGAGAAAAATATGGCGGCCGAACTAGGGTTTCTCAATGATAATTCCCCCAAATCGATTTGAGATTAAAAGATGTTCTGGAAATTCTTTTGAATCTCAAATTAGTTGATTCTTCTTCTTTGATTACACTGACTTGGGGTTGCGAGCGAAAAAACACTTAAAAAATGTGAGTATTCTGGATTTATCTTTTTCTGAATTGATTGTTGTTTTTCAATGCTTGTGGTTTCGATCAATAATGCCTGTGATGAGTTGGTGTTTTAAAATAGGATTATGATATCCTAAGAATGCTCTGATTTCATTATGTGGCCAATCTGATTTGTGCGTGTTTTTTCCTTTTTTGATTTCCTTGAATGAAATTGATTCCTTTTCCTTGAAATAGCTTGCATGATTGATTCCATGATTAACAAACATGTTGTAAATTCTGATTGAATTGTTGCTGAAATTTTATCACCAATTTGTTGTTGTGAAACATTTCCTTTTTTAAAATGTAGCCAAAACAATGCATGCTTAATTTCTGGAAAACAAATTGTTACAAAATATGTTGAACACTGAGATTTCATTAGTTCGACTTTCTTGTCTTATTCTGGTTCCTGGAAAAAAAAACTGCATGATTTGTTCTGTATCAAGAATGCATTTGAAAACTGAGAGTATTTGAAATTATTTTCAATTTTGGAAAGTCATGAATTCAACTTTTGCCACAAATATGATTTTTCAATTCTTTAAATTCTGAATCAATGCTGGAAATAAATATTGCTTTGATTGACCTCATTTCTGGAAACCATTGAAAGCAAAAAGATTTATTTCAATACTTTTGTATTGCTCATATTGATCTGTCTTTTCCTTAGCTAGTCTTGGGTCTTGGCATACCTTATTACTTGTTGTCGTGTGTGTTACTCCATGTGTACATTGAGCCCTTGCCAGAAATAAACTTTTGTCCTAAAATAAATTGTTGCCCAAGACACATCTTTTGATTGTATGCAGTGATCTTATTTGCAAAAACTGGATAACAAAATACGTTGTTTCTTGCCTATTTTAAAATCACTGATTGATTAATGAATTCAGAAAAAGAATTCTTGCCAACTTTTTGATCCCTGAAATAGTTTAAATGCTTGCCAAAGATGATATATAGTCACTTGCTATGTGAACTTAAAAATGGAATGAACCTTGTTTATATGTGTTTGAGCAAGTTTGGAAAGTTGACTGTTGTGACACTATGCACCATTCTGAACTGATTATTTCCCTATTGCATTATCCATTACTTGTATACATGAACTTGAAACTGTGTTGATCACTTTGCATTGTTTACGGCTGTTTGACTTGAATCTTGGCTTGAACTCTTCCCTAATTACTTTCTGGTCCATGTGATTTACACCATTGTTTTGGCCATGCTTGATCATGGCTCAACTATATTCACCTTTTGCTTGTGCCATCTTGAATATTGTTGTACATGCTACTTGCATCCTGCTTGTCTCTGGCCCATGCTTGCATATATACCATTTCCATGTTGTAGTTCCACCATGCTATTTTGCTGCCATGATTACCCATTCATGTTGACCGTACATGTGTTTGAGGAGCTCGACCATGTGTTGACTGCCTTGCACTTGAATGTGTCAAAACGGCTTGTCCATGTTTGCATTCATGTATACATATGTGTATATATGCACGTATGTGTGTGTATACATGTATGTATATATATGTGGCTGACAGTTATGAATATATATCAGCAGACCACTGCACTTTGTTATAGCTATTCAGAATCAGTTGGTTCTGATCAGCAAACCAGTGTAGTGTGTTGAGGCTGATCAGTGGGTAATAGAAATATATACATATCAGATCAAGTGATGAAAAATGATGAGAAACACACCAGAAATCTAAGGCAAAAAAAATAGTTTAAAAATAAATTTTATATTCACATGTATTTTGAAAATTATTTCTGTTCCATATACTGTGTGTGTTTCTGTATATGATAGCTATGAAGATGATTACTGGACTGACAGCGAAGATGCTGTGAAAACAGAAGATTGAAGACAGTGAATGAAGCAGTGTCGGTAAATGTGTCTGTATATATATGATTTGTATAGACAAAGTGATTGTATGAGTGTTGTACAAAGAATTGTACTGATATTTGTAACAAACAAGTTTGAATGAAATAAAATATTATTTTATTGTGTTCAAACAAACTTGTCTATTGTATTTAATTTATTTACAAGTACAATATCATGTGCAATATTTGTGAATGTGTACAAATAGTGGAGTCATATAATTTGTATTGTTTGAATGTTGAAATATAATATTTTATTTAAATAAAATACTGTGTGAATATATGAAATCTTGTATAGTCGTACTCTATTTAAATATAAACATTATATTCTTGTCTGTGATGTGTATATAGAACAGTACAGTAACAAACACATTTAAAATAATAAATATTTGGTTTGTTATCATCAGACAAAAAATATATGATTGTGTTCACAACACCATTATGTACAACATATTGGAATATTTAAAAAAAAAAATCTTAAAACCATTTTTAATATAAAGAGAGTTTTAGTACACGAGAAAAATAAATGATCAATATTTTCATCTAATATATTACGAAAACAACACTTAGAATCAAAAATAATATCTTTCTTCCTTAAGTGCTCTACCGTATTTAATTTCTTACATATAATCAACCACATATGAAATTTAGCTTTAGGTGGAGCATTAGTCTTCAAAAAAAACTTAAAATTTAAAATCGAAATACTTGAAAAAAATAAGAAACGTGTACATAGATTTTGAAGTGTACGTTAAATTTTTTTCAAGCCCCCAATAGTTTCATCCCCATTATTGTCAAAATGATACATAAGTTTAGCTCATACTAAGGCAAATTGTCTAAATACTGTGTCATCTAAAATATTCTCAAATGCAAACTCCCATGGGGGATCTAAGCTTCCCCTGTATACTTCCTTAATCAAAGCATTCTTAAAGAAGCAAATCTCAAAATTTTCTTTGAATTCTATTTTCAGGGGCAATCGATTAATCAAGAATCTTGCCAAAAAAGTGTAATTTCCCCTGAATGAACAATCAACTTACATCCTAAGTTAAAAAAATCAAAACATTTCAATATGGAATTCCAAATTGATGATAATCTATTATTCTAAATATAACTAGTATCATAAATAATTTTTTCTCTATCATAATAAAATTAAGAAACTATTGGCTTCCAAGTTACTGACACTTTAGGATTTCTAAACTTCTATAACCATTTAGCTAATAATGAGGAGTTAAAATTATATAGAATGTAACACCAATACCCCCATCTTTCTTGGATCTACAAAAAATTTCCCAATTAACTAAACATTTATAACCCCCACAAATGTTTTCTCCACTCTAGAGAAAATTACATCTAATTTTGTAAAAAAATTCAATCACCCATTTAGGAATACAATGAACTGCCATCCAATATGTTGGAATAGCAGATAACACAGAGTTGATAAGAACTAATCTACCTGCTCTTGATAAAAATCGATTAGTCCATCCAGATAGTCTATTATTTATTTTATCAATAATAATCACTCAATCATCATGTTTGAGTTTTGTCAGCCTAATCCTAAAACCCAAATAATAAAAAGGGAATTTCATAGTAGAACAGTTTAAGGTATTAGCAACTTGATTCTCAACATTGTCAAAATCATTTAAAACCATAACTGAACTTTTATAAAATTTATTCTGAGTCCATTAAGCATCTAAAAACAATAAAGAATAATTTTCAAAGCAATAATCTGTTTGGGTAGGTGAGAGAAAAATAATTGTGTATCATCTGTAATTGAAGTATAGATATTTCATTATTAAAAACCCCATTACCTGCATACCCTAAAACACATTTCCCCTCCGCTCTCTTTATAATTTTGGTGAAAACATCAACAACAAGATTAAACAGCGATAAAGGATCATCTTGTCTAAGACCCCTTTTAGATTGAATCTTTTTTATCTATAACCTCATTAACTATAATTTTCGAACAACTAGATTTGAGTAAAGGCATTATCCAATAAGCACGACTTATACTAAAACCCCTAGTTAGTAATGGTTCACAAATAAAATCCCAATCAACTGAATCAAAAGCCTTTTCAAAATAATGCAAGAAAAATTATTCTTACAATATAAGTCAACATATTCTTGGATAACGGCCACACCATGAACCATGTTCCTATCTTTTATAAATGTAGTTTGGGAACAATCAATTAGACCATTCATCTTTTAACTAAGTCTGTTTGCTAAAAATTTTGTAATAATCTTAGCAAAACAGTTGATTAAGGATATAGGTCTAAAATCTTTTAATTTATTGGCTTCTAATTTCTTATGAATAAGGATAACATTTGCAAAGTTAACTCTATCTGTCTGCAAATTCCCATTATAAAAATCATTAAGTAAGTTAATTATATCAACTTTTAAAACATCCCAAAATTGTTTATAAAAAAGAATAGAAAACCCGTCCGGACCAGTAGCTTTATCACTAGGCATATCATTGATAGCCTTCCAAATCTCCTGTTCAAAAAATGGCTTATCAAAATCTACTAAATCAATCTTAGCATAAGAAGGATAAATGTCATTCCGTCTAACATTTATCTTTTTCTTAATTTTTGATCCAAAAATTTGTCTATAATAATTAGTAAAAGCTTCATTTAAATCTTTTTGAATAATCAACTCTATGTCATCAACAAATATAGTATGAATGAAATTGTTCCTTCTTCCCTTACTAGCCACATTATGGAAAAATTTCGCATTTTATCACCCTCTTTAATTCATTGTATACGAGCTCTTTGCTCCCACATTACCTTCTCTTATTCTAAAATCAACTTAAGATCATTTTTAAGGCTGCAAAATTTATCACTCTCATTAGGATTAAGTATTGTGTTTTCACTAATCTTATCTAAATCAAACATTTCACATATGATCTTAACTTTCTTAATTCTAACATTACCAAAAACATACTTATTCCAACATTTAAGAAAAAAAAATCTAAGTTTTCCCAACTTCACAACAAAAATCTTAGCTGAATTATCCACATACAAATTATTAAAATAAAATAAGGAATTCCATTTGAAAGCCACTAACTTAGAAAAGCTAGAATCTAACAGGCACATTTTTTCAAATTTAAAACTATTGCTAATGGATAAATTTAATTCACATGAATGGATAACCGGACAATAGCCCGAATATAAAAAATTTCAAACCTTTCACTCTACAAAAAGAGAACATATCCTCAACCTCGTTACTTATATGAGAAACACAACATATATGATAATTTTTTATGGAACCAAGTGTTGGGATGATAAAAGTCAAAATATATATGATATGTTAATAGTACAAATTTTCCAGAAGGCCCAATTATTTCCTTTTTATCTTTATTAATAAATATCTTAAAAGCGCAAATTTTTGGTTCAACCGTGAATTTCCAAAATTGTCCTCTATACAATTCTTTATTAAACAATTGACATCCTAAAAAGTAACATCTAAACAATATAACACTAATTTCTACAAATGTTAACGTTGCTTAAAATTAGGATTTAATAGATCTGTTTTTTTACAATTCAAAAATGTTTTTTTTACATATATTATCAAACTTGATATCACCTAAATTGAGGATCTTATAAATAAGATTCATATACGTTTAATAAAAAAAATATTCACACTAACATTTTTACTAATAGTTATCTTAGTGGTGTAAGCATTTGGTCCGAGCACAAACTTTTCACAAAACCCCTATATATAACTTTTAAATATTAAATTGCCACCTCATGCGATCTTCCCAATAAACTAGGAAATCAAATCTCCTTACAATTGTTTTAGGCTCATTCAAACAAATGCCCTCTCATATCCCTTGAAAATCGGATCTGATAACTACCTTTTCTTTACAAATTCAAACTGTCTTTAATCAAATAATAATAATTTTTAAAATTATTTGCAGCTAGGATCTAATAAACTTCTACTGCAAAATTGTTTTCACTGATCTTTATTAATAGTTGTCTTGAAAGCGCAAACTTATGATCTGACCGTGAACTTTTAAAATTGCCCATCATATACAATTCTTTAAATAATTATAATCCTAAAAAATAACAAGCAAATAAAATAACATTAATTTTTACAAATGTTAACATTGCTTAACATTAGGATCTAATAGATGTTTTTTTAAGAATTGAAAAACGTTTTTTTAAATACATATATTACCAAACTTGATATCACTTCAAAAAAGGATCTTACAAATAAATTTCGTACACATTTAATAACAAACAAATATTCATACTAATAAAAAAATGAATTATATGCTGCAACTTCGAAACTAAAATTCAAATCAACAATACATGATCCAAATGCAAAAACATAGTTAATTATTTATGAAAATCATTTTTAATGAATATGTAAAACACGTATAATTTCTTTCACAAAAAAATTACTCACGAAGCATGCGTTATCATCACGTGTGAAGCGTGTATTGTAACTCTCATGTTACATAATGAATTTGATAAAAGAAATAATTCACGTGTGAAGCGCGTATCGTAATGCTTGTGTAAATAAATCATTTTTAGTTTATCGATAAATTCATTTTTCATTCTGTCAATCATTTAATAAAAGAAATCCCTCCTTTTCTTATTTTGTTCCTCTCTTCATTGATTGGTTACACTATTATTATGCCAGCAAATTTTGATATCGGATCTAGGTTTTTTTCAAGTCCGACGCAGTGGAGATTAACGGCTGAAGCAACTTCAAGCAAGTGCATCTAAAATGGAGAGTGGTACTAGTGGTCTCAATGTCTCCTAGCACTTATTCCAAATTTCAATGGGGAGAGCTATGAATTTTTTTGGCAATTAAAATGAATACTTTCTTCGTTCCTAAAGGTTCACGATATCTCACTGAGAGTGGATATGCAGAAACACCGGCTGATGTTAGGGAGCTTCGTAAGAAGGATGTGAAGACTTTACATGTTTAGCAATAACTTGTGACAGAAGCAATCTTTTCACAAATATCTAATGTTGTCAAACTGAAAGATGCATGGACTATTTTGAAAGAGGAGTTCCATGTTGACAGCGAGGTGGTAACAATGAAGCTGCAAGCATTTCGAAGAGAATTTTAGGCGTTGATGATGAAAGGTAATGAATCTATTCACGATTTCATTTCTCAAGTTACGGAAACTATTAATCATATGACAACTTTTGGAGAAAGCATTTATAATCAAAAAGTTATAGAAAAGTTTTGGTAATGAAGTTATAGATATTGAGGAGTTAAAAATTTTGACTACATATTCTCTAAATGAACTTATGGGTTAACTTTTATTTTATGAAGACAAGATGAAAATATCGATGAGAGGAGCACTGATACTGCATTTTAGTCAAAGCGGAAAGTAAAAAATGGAGAATGTTTCCTTGACAAAAGAATTACATGTCGAGGTAGAGGTGGTATCTTTGGTTATGGAAGGGGCCATGGAAGATCTAGGATCGATAGAAGAAGCCAACAAGGAGGAAGAGGAAATCAATTTGGAGATAAAAACATCCAAAACTCTTGCAATAGTCATAAGTGCAAACTTAATGTTACTCCTGTAAGAAATATGGATATATTGAAGCATATTGTCCAGAGAAGCAACAACAATGATCTTGTTTTACTGAAGTAAAAGGAGCTTCTAGCTTGTTCCTTGCCTGCCCCATTGCTACTAAAAATTCGAGTAATTTATGACCTCTATGTTGGCGTAAACCAAAATACATTAATTACTTAATAAGTGTCTATTAAAGTAAAGAGACATGTCCATTCGTCAAAAGTCATGTCCGTTCGTTAAGAGTAATATCCGTTCGTCAAGTGTCATGTCCGTTCAGTGAAGTGTCATGTCCGTTCAGTGAAGCGTCATGTCTGTTCGGTGAAAAGTCATGTTCATTTAATGTTGTGTCTATAGAAATGGTTTGTAAACCACTATATATATGTGGTCATTTTGTTGTAAGGAAGTAAGGGAAAAAAGAAAGAAATAAAAAGCAATTTTCTCCTATAATATATTGTCTCCTATCTGCATCAATAGTATGTAAACCACTATATATATGTGGTCATTTTGTTATAAGTTGAAAAGTGAATGAAGAAAGAGTGTGGTGAATGAAAAAGGTGCAATAAAATACTATCTTCTTCCTCCTACAAAATATAGTCTCCTTCCTCCAACAAATTTATATTAGTGCTTCTCTACTCCATCAAACTAGTATCAAAAATTCTTCAAAAACCAACAAATTGGTATCAAAGCCAAAAGCAAAAATAAACTCCAACAAGTGGTATCAGAGCCTGGTTGAAATACGGCATTTCAATTTCTTTTTCCATTTGTTCTCACAAAAGAAAACTTTGAAGCGTGGAGTAACAAAAAGAAAGAAGAATTGATCTCTAAAGGATTATGGGAGATCATTGAAAATGTCTTTGAATATCCAGAAGATACTAAAGATTTGACGGAGAAAGAAAGAAAATCGATCACAATATTGAGTTGGAATGACCTGCAAGCTCGTATTATGATGACTGCGAATATCGATGATGAAGCATATGATAATATTATTGAAGAAAATTGAGCAAAAGATGCGTGGAAGTTATTAAAGGAGATTTATGGTAAGAACGTGGAGGAAAACACACAAGAAGATAAATTGAAAGAGGCTATTTCTGAAGCCAAAGCTGAAAAAGATGAAAGTAGAGAAACTGAGCCCGCAAACATGCCAAATGGCAACGAAGCCAAAGTACGCATTGAAGAGGTTAAGTCAACTGATGATGTGAAAGATAATGCAAACAATATAAAATACGGTGATGTTGCAAACAAGCCTGAAGAAGAAAAAGATGGTGAATCACTGCCCAAGGTCGACGATGTTGCAAAAGAAACTACCGAAAATGATGTCAAAGACACGGCTAGTAGCATTGCGGATATGGGAAAAGAATCTAAAATTGTGGTTTCAAAAGAGGCAAACTTTCTTCAGAGCAATACACCCGTAGTTGAGCATAAAGAACAAAAGGATGGAGTTAAAGCACAAAAATATTGCAGCTGAACCAAAAAAGAAGAAGGTCGTGGTGACTGAAGATGGATCAGTTGAAATAATGAAAGAAGCAAATGATGCTAACGACATCAAAGAAGCAAATGGTTCTAAAGATACCCAAGAAACATACGATCTTACTGAGGATACTACTGAAGAAACATTCTCCAGTCACTTAAGGAAATATGGGGAGATCACAGATTCAACCATAATGAAAGACAAAAGAACATTGGATGTTAAAAGAGTGCTTCAAAGAGATAACACACCAACCAAAGAAGCAGGTGGCCTCAAAACAAAGAAAATCTTTCCAACATACATTGATGATAAACCAAAAGAGCATTGTAGCTCGTATAGAGAAATAGTTGAAGTTCAGATTATGGTTGATCATGCCACCAAAAGGTCGAGTGTTTTTTCCTTTGTGACATTTACTAGCAAGGATCGATGCGGTTGAAAAGACAACTCCCAAGGGTAAAATGCATAATAAGTTGATGTATCCACAGAAGAAGAAGACAAAAAAGAAAATTCGGATAATATCCTTATTTTTACCGAAACATGAAAAATATAAAGACTGGATAGCGGTATGAATGACCAAAAGGGCACAAGTGATATCGTGTTCAAGAAGTGTTGCCGCATTGGATGTTCGAAGGAATTTTGGTTTAGGGGAGGCATTGTTGGCGTAAACCAAAATTCATTAATTACTTAATAAGTGTCTATTAAAATAAAGAGACATGTCCATTCGTCAAAAGTCATGTCCGCTCGTCAAGAGTAATATCCGTTCGTCAAGTGTCATGTCTGTTCATTCAGTGAAGTGTCATGTCCGTTCAGTAAAGTGTCATGTCTGTTCGGTGAAAAGTCATGTTCATTTAATGTTGTGTCTATTGAAATGGTTTGTATACCACTATATATATGTGGTCATTTTGTTGTAAGTTGAAAAGTGAATGAAGAAAAAGTGTGGTGAATGAAAAAGGTGCAATAAAATACTATCTTGTTCCTCATACAAAATATAGTCTCCTTCCTCCAACAAATTTATATTAGTGCTTCTCTACTCCATCAAACTAGTATCAAAACTTCTTCAAAAACCAACAATTTGGTATCAAAGTCAAAAGCCAAAAATATACTCTAACACTCTAAACATTGGATGTAATAACTATATGATGGAAAAATATTTTTTTCTACAAATTCGACGAATACAAGTACGAGTGGGCGTTGATAAAATAGTAAAAATTAAAGGAAAATGGACAACTGTGGTAAAAGGTAAATCAGGGAATGAAAGGCTTATTCATGATGTTTATTATGTTCCAGATTTGGCTGATAACTTGCAAAGTGTCCGATAATTGGTGCAAAAAGGTTTTTTAATTTTATTTGATGATGGTATATGCAAGATTAAGAAGAAAAATTATGAAATTCCTTTCATCAAAATTCACTTGATAGAAAAAAGGATGTTTCCACTTAACATTTTTTGTTTTGATGGTCAACTTGCTTTATCTATTCAGTCCAAAGATGTTTCATGGCTTTGGCACCTTCGTTACGGAAACCTACATTATAATGGCCTACAACTTTTGAGCGGAAGGTATGGTTTATGGTTTACCACCTGTTTTTTGTCCTGATGGTTCT
The DNA here is from genome assembly GCA_030737875.1 of Allium sativum. Classification (NCBI taxonomy): domain Eukaryota; kingdom Viridiplantae; phylum Streptophyta; class Magnoliopsida; order Asparagales; family Amaryllidaceae; genus Allium; species Allium sativum. Next base: position 928,328,108 of record CM060922.1, on the reverse strand, counting down.
TACGAAGGTTGTATTTATGGAAAGCAACACTGCCTATAATTTCCTATCAAAAAGCCTTTTGAACTTGTCCATGCTAATATTTGTGGTCCAGCAAGGACTTTACCTTAAAAAAGAGTAAATATTTTTCACTCTTCAATGCTGACTATACTCGTATGAGTTGGGTTTATTTTTTAGCTTATAAATCTGAAGCTTTTTTGAAGTTTATGTAGTTCAAAGCCTTAGTAGAGAAACATAGTAGGCAAGTGCTGAAAATTCTTCACTCTAATAAAGGAGGAGACTACAACTAAATGGATTTTTGATAGCATCATGTACAACGTTTGGGCATATTTCCTTTCGTCCACTATACCAGCTCAGGTTTCCAAATGCTGTTTGACTCGGCAAATTATGTGCAGAATGATATTCAATAAAAAAAATAGTTTGGGGTCCGGTTATTGCCACCCCTACAAATACTCTTCACACCCCACCTACTTGAAAAAAAACTACACACCCCACATTTTTCTATTCCCACCTCATTTATTTCCAAATGTGTCCTTCCACTTAATCAAACTTTTTTTCTTCTTTCAATCTGCATTTCATTTTTACTGCCCATCCTAAAAAATAAAATAAAAAAAAAGCACTGATACGTTGTTATGTAATATTGTCGGCTGAAAGCGTTGTTATGTAAATACCGATGTATTTTCGTTGTACTAGCTTTATGCAAAGTATAGTTTCAGAAAAGACTTGAATTTATAAATTTCTATGCTTAATTCTACCATTGTTTTTATTTTTCTATCGTTGATTGTGAGATGTTTGAACTATTTTAAGGGACTTAGGTTTTGTTTACATAAAATCTCTGATGCCATGCTTTGATTACTAGGTTATTTGAATTGTAATGACATCAAGAAAACAATATGCATTTATATATCTAATTAATATTTAAAGGGTAAAATTGGAATTATAATTTTAAATTTTTTAGTGGGGGTGAAGAGTAAATAGTGGGGTGGAAATAGCCGGGCCCATTAGTTTGAGGCAAAATTTGTGCTGTAACAAAAGCATCATTTTTTGGTCTCTTCATCCTCGAGGGAATATTTTTCTTTCAATTTACCACTTGAGAAAATATTTGCCTTCATCATCATCAACTATAGGAACCCTAACTACCATCGTTAGCAATCGATCAATGTATAACCATCCTTCTCACACAGTTGATCTGAATCCCTAAGCCTAGACAAGCAGCTCTGACTTGAATTTATATGAAAGGTATTATTATTGTTAGACCAAAAATTGGTTCTAACACCCAAATTAGCGATGATTTTAATGAAATAGAACTAAAAAGCAATGAAGAACACACGATTTATAGTGGTTCGGTGTTAAAGAGCCTACATCCACTTTCTATTCTTTTAATTGATGATTTGAATGCAAATACAACAATGATTCTCACTCAACTTCACAATTACAATGCATAAACTCACTCAAATCTCTCAAAAATAGACTTTAAGAGATGATTTTGATCTGAATATGATTGTGAAATTCGGCTATGAAAGAAGTTAGAACTGGAAACTTGCCAAAAGATTCTTTCAAATGCCTCTTGATGGTGTATTTATAGGTGAAAAATCTCTTCGAAGTGGTTCCAGTTCGGAATTGCGTGGCACCCATCCCATAAGAGTCGGGTTCGGAGGCTTCCAGATGGTGACATCGCATCGATTTAGTGGGAGATCGTGGGAGAAATGGTCATGGTTGGTCCGAGTCTTCAGGAAACGTGTGTAGCAACGGTCACAGGCTCAGAGAAAGGGGTTCGGATCGGCTGCCTCCGATCCGATCCGATGAGGCCACTTGCTATCTTTTGACGTTGCTGACGTACTTCTCCGAACCGAACCGATATGGTATTCACGCCTCTGATCTCTACTTTTTTTCCTGCGCTATCTCCCTCCGATCCGGACTGGTTGGTGGCTTTCTCACTGTTTTCTCTTTGTGTAGCCTAGTTCACAAAGTAGGCTAACATTTGCCCCCTCGAAGTACACTCTTGTTTAAGATAAAGTGTGCTTCGAAGCAGTTTATGAAACATCCTTTGAATTAGAACCATTGAATGATCGCTTCCATTTACTTGTAGTGTTGTGTTGCTTCATAAAGTCGTGCCTTTTGCCGCTCATATATACCCACAAACCATATGAATTACTTTCTTCATTTCCAAACAACTTTGAGAGCTCCTTTTAATGTCCAGTGATTCTTCTAGGTAAGCTTTTTCTTTACTTTTCCTCAAATCCAATCTGCGTGGCAAATCAGTGTATATGATCCCTTTCGGTTCGGATTCCGATCCGAATGGATTTTCCTCCAGTGGCACACCCAGATGGGCCCTCCAGCATTGCTTAACAATGGACTAACATGCTAGAATGCCTTTGTGGGCCTGAATCCCGGTCCGAACGGGGTAGGAAAGATTAGGAATACGAGTGGTCATCGTAAACTTATATAAGTCCACTTCCTGTCTTCTTCTTCCTCTCCTTTTTTTTATTACTCTCGTCCAACAGATTTTGCATCAAAACCCTAAAATTTCAAAAACTCCGAAACTCTCTCGTTCTTCCTTAAATTAAACAATTTGGCAGGTGAAAAGCTTTGATTATCATTGTAATAACTAATTTCAGCTGGGATTTGTGGTCAATTTTCGAGCGATTCGAACATGGCGTTTTCCTGGCTTCGATGCCTTGGCCTCCTCTCTCCTCACCGTCGTCGTTGGTGGTTCTGTCACCACCTCGGGGCGTTGAGAGAGAGAGAGAGAACTAGGATTCCATAGTACATTTGAGCACGTAAGTGCTTGGACTTAATTGGGGTTTGTAAATTAGAGCTGGGTTCGGTAATGATTAAGCGAGGTGGAAAATAGGGAAGATGAAGAAGAGGAGAGGAACTGGGAACGGTGAGAAACGTTGGAGTGAAGGAAAGGGAAAGGTGTCTACAAGACTGGACTGTGTCGGAGCAGAAAAAATCAAAACAGGGAAAACAAAACCTACCTGACCGGATCGGATGGTGTTTACAAGACCGGATCGGAGAGGAAAAGGCAAAAAAGGGAAAACAAAACCTACCTGATCGGGTCGGCTCGGAATTAGAGACAAAGAGAAGAAGGATTATTCAAGCTGATCCGATCCGATCCGAAAGCCTACATCTGAACCAATCCGGTTCTACTCACTGGGTGTGAACATTTGGTTCAGAGCGAAACACGACTTTACCTCCCGATCCGATCCCAATACACATATCCGAACCGAACCGAAACAGTCTAACTCAATGTGCAAGAATTTTTCCAACTAGCTTAATAAATGCTTGGCATGTTGATGAACAGTTAGGATAGCGCCTTACAAACATAACAAACATCAAGAACTATTCCGAACCATTATTACTCTTTTGAATCTTTATATCACGCTCTCATGTATTTACTTTGCATTTTTGTTACACGTAGCACACATTTTAGTTCACATACACACACGAGGGATACGGGCAACTTTACTCTAATCCTTACTATTGTTTCTTCAATAGTCTAGCGATCATGCCCGAGAGACATTCATCTAGGTTAGCAAAGAAGATGGAAGCTGCACAAACTTCTGAGAAAGTTACCATTGATGACATATCTTCTTCCTCAGACCCTGAATGGGATGATGAGGGCCCAGATTATGAAATAGGAGTGCATAGCAAAGAAACACCTTCCGACAGTGAAATTTCTCTGGGGGATGAAGAGGAAGAAGGAATAGGAGATAATCGAGCTCCTGATGAGTTTGAATCTGCTATTAAATTGGAGCTACCCAAAGACTCTGTTGAATCGACGATCGATGACGACAAACTTGTTCGCATATGTTTAAAGCATGGGATACTGAAAAGGGATACCCTAGTGCCATCGAAAGCTGATCGTCCACACAATCCTCCGGAAGGATTTATGGCAATTACCCGATTGATGTGTATGGTTGGGGCTATTCCACCGTTTCCTCCTTTTGTTGTCGACTTTCTAAGACAGATGCGGATTGCCCCCATGCGATTACATCCCAACTCTTATGCTTACTTATATACCTTATATATAACATACAGAGGGATTTTAGGTACAGAGTTCACTTTCGACGACGTCCACTTTTTTTTATAATTTCAAGCATCGGACTCAAGAGACCCCTTCCTTCTCCTATTTCGAATCAGTCCCAAAAAGGAAAATTATTTTAGCTCCATTTAGTAGCAAGGCCGGCGATTCTAAGCTCGAATTGTTTTATATCAGACAACAGCCGGGGTGCGCCAGGAGATGGACTAAATCAAGTAAAGCATCGATTTTCTAGATCTCAATTTTGAATGTTCATGCCAACACATTAACCTACCTTTTCTTTTGCTTGCAGTTGATAACCCAAAACAAATATCAGATCAGTTGTACTTTGATCGGATGCATCGGCTTCTCAGTGGCGATCAAAAATTTCTAACCATCGATGAAGTTCTTAAGGATGAGTACCTTCATCATCACGGGTTATTATCCATTACCTGTAGCATAGGTCATGGGTCGGGTCCATATGTATACATCCCCCCAGTGGACATAATTCCTGAAATGGGCGAGGGCTCGAAAAGTCCAATAATGCTTCTTCGGACTTCACCTTCTCCATCTTCAACTCAGGACGATGAGTTGGCCAACATAGCCGAAAAGCACAGAGAAGGGTATACCGTCCCTGATGATGCTATTTCTCCTGAGAAGTCAATGCCCCCTAAAGAGCTGCCAATAGACGCTTCTCAAGGAGATGTCCCCGCTACCGATGATTCCACATTTCAGGGTTTAGGAGATCTCCCCCTACCTGAAACCATCTATAATTCAGAGCATTTTGGCACAAATCCTTTAATTTTCACTTCTTCAAAGAAGACTACCCCCGTGAAGGCCAAAGAGCCCACTCGCGCTGACCTGGCTTCAAACTCGGGTTTGTCGGGGGGAACACCACTTAGGATGCACCCAACACAATAGCACCACACTTCACAACACCTACTTCTCATGTGAACACTGATTCTGAATTTCACTTTCATTGTTGCGCAGGTATAATGTCTCGCCCCTACTATGATGTCAGGAAAATACGTCGCAACATGAATAGACCCCCTTCCGATGTCGAGCATTATCACCGTGAAAGCCGGGGTAGAGAGGACAGAAGGCCTCATGAATCTTATCGACCACACACCTCGCGCTCTCGCTCCCCCGTCCGGTCGGATGCAGACCGATATAAAAGCTAAGAGTCGTCGAGGAGAAGACACAGCGCAGCCCAAAGACCGAATTTCTCCTCAAGACAAACATAGTCGGGGAAAAAGTCCATCGAAACATACCGACTCACGAGACAAACATAAGGTTTCTGATAAGCGGCCTGAAAAGGGGGATACATCCATCGTGCCCACTAAACATAGGGACACTGAGCTAACATACTGCAAACCTCCACCATTGGATGCTGAGTCTAAAGTTAAGCGAGCATATCTGGAGAAGCAGTTCCCCGACCATTATTTTGAAAATCTGACTTTCTTACCTGCTCTCGAGCCTGTTTCCTCAAAGTGGGCAGATGAGGCTAAAGCGAAGATTGACGCAGTCGAAAAGCAATATTCAGAGATGTTCAAGTATTCACGTAATGGCTTCAGAATCATTCGGACTTTAATTATAGATGTTAATTTGATGAAAAAGACTGCAGATGCCGATGCAAAAGCCTTGAAAAATTTGGAGAAGGACCTCGAGGACACTCGGGCCCAACTTGTCATCGCTCAACGAGACGCTAACAACTTCAAACAACAATTCGTGTAGTTACAGAAGCATTATCATGACTTGCTAGAATCTCATAGTCAAGAGCGCTTGGAGTTGAAGAAACAAGAGGAAGATGCTAAGTCGGACAACGCCAAAATGCAACTAGCTTACAATACTCTTGAGCGAGAAAAAGCCGAGTTAGCGAGAAAAAATGCTGAATTGGAGAAACGAAACGCTGACTTGGAATCCAAGTTGATGGAAGCCGAGAATAGGGCTGCCCTAGCGGAGGGGAATGTGGAAAATGTTATTAAGTCCGCTGAAGAGACCCGTAAACAGTTGTCAGAGGCTCAGGAAGAAGTGCACGGTTTCAGCGAGTTATCGATTGAATTTTTCGTGCACATAATTCTTCGCCGAAACATCTCTTGGATTGAAGATTATCCAACTAACTTGGTTCACGTATGGAGTCAAATTATCGAATGGGAGAAAGAGGAGCTTAAGGTAGACTCCATCGACGAAGATAAACTTATGGAAAAATATCTAAGAGATGATGAGCCGGCACGCCTGGCCGAGGGGCGCCGCCTCATTGCCGCTGCTATGGAGGAGGAGAAGCGAATGGCCAAACAAAAGAATATCCCTGAGACTAGTTCTTCTTCTACTACCGCTGAAACTTCTGAAGTCGAGGGATACGACCCCGAAAACCCGGGGATTCCTCAGGCATCTCTTTTATCTCCCATACCCGAGTCAGCGTCAGAGAAGGCAGTCACTCCAGCTGAGAAATCATCGGAAGGTATTTCTACCTTTTCACCCCAATTCGCTAAGGCCGTCTCCACTTTTCATCACATAATTGGGTAATCGATGGAGGATCCTTTATTTTCTCCTGAGTTGATAACCGTTACTTCTCATTATGTAGGTGTTGAACCGACCGAGAAGGCTGGCGTGCTTCAGGGAACCACCACCGAAGCAAAATCCGTGGAAAAGGCTCAAGGTGAAAAGGATAAGGCTGCCACTGTAGAGTCAGGAGGGGGAGCTGAAGTGTCTAAGGCCGACGCTTCTCATGACGACGAGATGATAGATGCCTTGAAAGACGATGGTGGTAGCGAGGGGCATGAAGAAGACCCTGATGTGGCTATAACTGGGGATTCAAAAAGTGTCGATGACATCACTTTGGCTGAAATGAAAGCCGAACAAGACAAACGCATGCAGCTAAAAGTTGAAGACCTAAACCCTGAAAGCCTTAAGCCTCTTGCAGTGGTGGACCCTGGATCAAGGTTAGTCGTTAAGCTTTCAACTAGGTCTATTACAGAAGAGCTTGCTAAAAAGTCTGCTCTTGATTCCAATGTTCCGACTCCTGGGAAAAAACCAACCGATTCTAGCACTTCGATTACAGAGAAGAAAAAGCCAAAGCGCATTATGACTGATGCTGAAAAAGTGGCTAAGAATGCTCAGAAGGCCGCCAAAAAATCCATGTCCGCTCCAAAGCCTAAGTGATGAAGCGCTTTGTTTTATTTTGATACTCAATTGGCCCGAAATTGTTGCAGCGAGTGCGGCCCTCGCATCTTCTTTTTTGTTTGTTTTCCTTGTACAAACTCACATGTTTGTAAATAAAAATAGTTTATTTCCTGCAATGTTTGATTGTTGTTAGCTCAGCCCTTAAGTGAAAATACGAAAGTATGTCATATTAAAGTTATATAATAAAGTCATTGTTGATGGGAATATGTATGCATATATGTGCCCCCAGTTAATCTTGAATAACTGAGCAAGAATTATTCAAGATTGATGAAATTAAAAAATCCAATTGCCCCCGATTCTCTGATGGGGCCATATTCCTTTCGTCATCGATGCCTATTCTTTCTGGCATCTTTATACTCTCCTGTCTCATAACCAGATTAGAGTATCGTTGAGGCGGTCTCTCATCTGGGTGCACCTTCATGCCTCAGGGGACGTCGTCTTCCCGTCCTTTATACTCTCTCTCGATTCTTGAGAGTTAGAGTTAAGAATGTCGTCTTCCCATTCTTCTGTGTTTTATCGCACAAACAGTCATTTTATTTGCTCCTGCACATAGGTCATCTCCAACTTTCCAAATTTAATTTAACATTTCGTGTTTCACAATCATGATAGAATGATTGTTGAAGATATAAATAATGCAGGAAAGTAAATGACACACGATATTTTTATAGTGGTTCAGCTAACTCGTAGCCTACATCCACTTCATAATCCTTTGTTCACATAAATAGACTTTTTAAGACAAGTCGTGCCTTTTTACATAGCTTATAAAAACAAAAAAGGATGACATTTCATATTTAGCTCAGATATCGTCGTAAGTGCTGAGCATTCCAGGCTCTGGGAATCTCCTCACCGTCCACGGTCGTTAGCTTGAATGCTTCTGTATCAAGCTTTCGTTGGATGGTGTATGGCCCTTCCCATTTTGGACCCAATTGGGTCGAAGGCGGAAAGATTCGTTTCAGTACCAGGTCTCCTGGTTCAAAGGTTTTAAGGCGAACTTTCCGATCATAATAACACGCTACTTGATGTCGATGTCTCGAGGCACGCAAGTCGGCGTCATCTCTTTTTTTTTCAATCATATCAAGAGATTCTAGGAGGAGTGCTTTATTTGTCATCGGGTCATAATATGCAACTCGATGAGAAGGGATTTCTAATTCTACCAGGATCACTGCTTCTGACCCAAAGGAAAGTGAATAGGGAGTATGGCCGGTAGCCGTCTTAAAGGTCGTCCTGTAGGCCCATAAAGTTAATGGCAACTAGTCTACCCATCTAGCTTTGGCCTGCTCCAACTTCTTCTTTAGAATTGATTTAATGACCTTGTTTATGGCTTCGACCTGGCCATTTGACTGCGGGTGAGCTACTACAGTGTATCGTTTATCATCTTATATTTCTGGCAGAAGTTTTTGAACTCGATGCTGTCAAATTTCATCCCATTATCAGTTATGATGGTCTTAGGTATCCCAAATCGACAAATAATGTTTCTGACCACAAAACTGATCACCTTCCTCGCCGTGATGGTTGTTAGAGGTTCAGCTTCCACCCATTTTGTGAAGTAGTCCACAACAACGATAGCATACTTAGCTCCTCCTATGGCAATAGGTAGCACTCCAATAATGTCAATTCCCCACATAGCAAATGGTCACGGACTTACCATCGACTTGAGCTGAGTCAGAGGTGCTCTGGGAACTTTGGCATATCTTTGACATCTATCGCAGCGTCGTGAATAATCAGCTGCGTCTTTATTCACGGTAGGCCAGAAATATCCGTACCGTAATACTTTCTTTGCTAGGGTTTGGCCCCCAGTGTGATCTCCACACTCACCTTCATGCACTTCTTGTAGTACACGTTTAATGTCGTCGTGTGCGATACACTGTAGTAGGGGCATTGAAAACCCTTGACGATAAAGGACGTCATCCTGTTAAATATATCTTGCAGCCTTGCGTCTTATAGCTCGTCTTTCGCTCTTTTTTAACGGGAGGGTTCAATTCTTGAGAAAATTCTTAATTGATGTCATCCAGGATTCTCTTTCTGGTTCAACTTCCAAGGCTAGCTCTACTTCCATTAGGTCAAAACTCGGTGATTCCAACACCTCTATCGGAACCATTTTGGTTTCTTTAGGATTATCAGAACTTGCTAGCTTCGCCAGTCGATTTGCTTTCTGATTTTCCGCTCTTGGAATCTGTGTTATGCTATAATGCTCCAAACCTTCCAATAACTCCTTTACCTTTTTGGGATAAGTAATGAGTCGAGGTCCTTTAGCAGCAAATTCTTCCCGAACTTGACATACAACCATCTTGGAATCGCAATGTATATCTAGTGTCTTCACTCCCAAATCTTTGACGAGTTTCAGCCCGGCAATCAGGGCTTCATACTCGGAATCTTTGTTAGTAGCAGTAAACTCTAACCGTAATGTATAGTAGATAGATCGTCCTTCAGGAGTTATCAAAACAACTCCGGCGCCGGACCTTATATCATTTTTGGCCCCGTCCATATATAATTTCCACGGACTGAGCTCTAACTCTCGATCCAAAGCAACTACCTTGTCGTCCACCGTTTCTTCTTCAGGAATTGTAAATTCAGCTATAAAGTTAGCCATTGCCTCCCTTTATTGATCTTTATGGCTGAAAGTTCAGATCAAATTGACTCAGCTCGATATTCCATTTAAGCAACCGCCCCGATGCTTCGGGTTTCTGCAACACCTGTCTCAAAGGTTGATCGGTATATACAACTATCGGGTATGCCTGAAAATAATGGCGAAGTTTGCGGGAAGCAATCAGGAGGCTATAAGCAAGCTTCTTTATCTTCGGATAGTTACGTTCTACAGCAGCTAGCTTTTTGCTTACGTAATATACAGGTTTCTGGATTTTATCCTCTTCACGTACTAAGGCTGCATTGACGGCGTGAGATGATACCGCCAAGTAGACGAACAAATCCTCATGTTCCATAGGCTTTGATAATATTGGAGGCTTTTCTTAGAAATCTAATAGATTCTGGAATGCCTCCACACAGTCGGGGGTCCATTCAAAATTTCGCTTTCCCCATTTTATGAGATCGAAGAAAGGTACACACTTGTCCGTTGCTTTGGAGATGAACCTGCCCAATGCTACAACTTTCCCAGCTAAGCTTTGAACATCCCTGATCTTCCACGGCTCCTCTATATTCCGGATTGCTGCTATTTGGTCTGGATTGATTTTAGTTCCTCTGGAACTCACGATAAAGCCCAGGAACTTGCCTGATGCCACTCCAAAAGAACACTTCAAGGGATTCAACTTCATCCCATACCTTCGTAGTATGCCAAACATTTCTGCTAAGTCCTTCGTATGATCGGGAGATTGCCTGGATTTCACGAGCATATCATCTACGTAAACCTCCATGGTTTTCCTGATTTGATTGTAAAACATAAGGTTGACTAGGCGCTGATACATGGCTCCCGCATTTTTTAACCCAAATGGCATTACCACGTAACAATATAATCCCAACTCTGTGATAAAGCTTGTATGCTCTTGATCTGGTATGTGCATGATAATTTGATTGTACCCGGAATAGGCATCCATAAAGGATAAAAGTTCATGCCCGACTGTTGAATCTACTAGTTGATCAATTCTGGGAAGAGGAAAGCTATCCTTCGGGAAAGCCTTGTTCAAATTAGAAAATTCAATGCACGTTCTCCACTTCCCGTTTGACTTCTTGACCAAGACAGGATTCGATATCCAGTCGGGATATTTTGAATCCTTAATGAATCCATTACCTTTTAATTTCTCTACCTCTTCTTTCAAAGCTGCTGACCGCTCTGGGCCTAACATCCGTCTCTTCTGCTTGAGTAGTGGGTGCTTTGGATTAATACACAAAGAGTGGCTCATGATGGTAGACGAAATCCCATGCATGTCAGCGTGAGTCCAGGCAAACACATCCAGATTTGCCTTTAAGAATCAGCCAATTCCGTCACTCTAACTGGATCCAGTTGCGAGCCGATCATTAGTACTTTTGTTGGATCTGTTTCATCAATAGGTATATCGATTGTTATTTCGTTGGGGGTTGGCTTCCTGTCCCCGGGTTCTCTATCCTCCTTGGGATCTATGTCCTCGAGCACGTCTGAGGGCGACTCTCTTAGGGCATGACCCCTTAATTGCTATGCTGAGGCTTCCTTTGGAGGGGTGGAATCATCCTTAGCATCTATATTCAACCCCTTCATTAACATCTTTAACTCTGTCACGTAACAAGCTCGTCCCGTGGCTTGGTCACCCCTCATCACTCCAACTCCTGAGTCAGTTGGGAATTTAAGCAGCAAGCACCAAGGTGCAATGCATGCCCTAAATTTGGCGAGGGCCGGTCAGCCCATGAAGGCATTGTAAAGCGACTCCACATCCAAAACTACAAAATGGAAGGATCCTTACTCTCTGGCGATCTCCCTGCCCTAGTGTGACTGGTAGTTCCGCGAAACCCATCAGAGCTGTAGATGCTCCGTTAAAGCCATGTATCCATCCTTCACATGGATTTAAGTCTTTTGCTTCGAGCCTCATTTGTTCGAAAGCTTTCTTGAAGAGGATATTGACTGAGCTTCCGTTGTCCACTAACACTTTATGGACTAAAGCAGGGTCAATTGTTGTGGTAATCACTAGAGGATCGTCGGTTGGAGATTGAACTCCAGAATCATCTCTATTACGGAATACGACATCATCTGACATCATTTTTTGTTGTTTTATTGGAGTGACGTCTTCAAGGCTACTGCATTCTCCTACTTCAAAATGCTTGGCGGCATTAACGTACTGGTCCATTGCTTTAAAACTGCGACCAACTAAGTGAGGTCCACCTATAATAGTGTTAATGACGATCCTCTTACCTTTTTGCTGAGCTATGGGTTTTGAAGCAGGCTGGTCTTGGTTCGGGGCTTGTCCCCCTTGCCCCTGTCTCTTGGGGCGACCTTGTAAACTTCCCCTCTCGCAACAATTTTTTGAAGATATCCCTCAAATGACGGCATTCATTGGTGGAATGACCGTGGGTACCATGAAACAAGCAAAACTTTCCTGTTGCAATCTCTTTCTCAGTAGAATCTCTGGGTGGTGGTTTTTTGTACTACAATATGCTGTACGTATATAAATAAATGTTCTCCAACATATCATTTAACGGCGTATAGTTTTCATAAGTTTAGAATCTGGGTCTTTTATTAGAGCTATTCCCTCGGTTTCTGTTCCTTCTATTGTCGTTCCCATTTCTGTTGCTATTACCCCCACTCTGGTTGCCAACATTTACTTCCACCTTACCTGAACTGTCACCAGATTGTTTCACAGCAACGTTACTCTGGACACCTTCCTCCGAGGCCCTTTCGGACTTTCTCTTCCGATTTGCCTTAGCTTCTTCTCGCCTTAAGAGGATACTAGCCTTTTCATAGAACAATTCTCTAGTAGGAGGTGGTTTTCCAGCCAAGCAATCCCCGAACTCTATGTCAGGATCTACCCCTTCTATCAAGGCCATCAGGATAGTGGGCTCGTGGGGATCACTAACTTCGGTAACGGCCAGGTTGAAGCGATCCAAATATGAATTCAAAGATTCTCCTGGGGCCTGTTTAATCCGTGACAATTCTATGAGGGTCTTGGACTTTTGGGCATGGAGTCGAAATTGATTCATGAAGCGCTCACTCAATTCTGTGAAATTTGATACCAACCGAGGAGGGAGTCGGGTGAACCACATTAAGGCTACGTCTTCAAGATAGATTGGGAAGGCTTTGCATTTTACGGCATCTGGAGCTGCTGCCGCATTCATGAACCATGCATATCTTATTAGATGTTGCCCTAGGTCTATTCTTCCTGAATATCGATCCATCTGAGGCAAGTTGAATCACCGGGGGAACTGGAAATTCAGTATGTATCTGTGAAGGGGGTATGACTTCGTTCAATGCCCCAATCTTCATTAGTATACTGCTGGCTTTCGGACATGATCTTGCGCACCATTGCCCATACATCAGCGTTTGTTAATGTCTGTACAGACTCTCTAGATCTGATGTTCGGATTACCCCTGGGTTCCTGATCAGGGGATAACCTCCTATTTCTGGCGGCAGCTGCTCTACGTTGCTCTCTGTGCTCCCGGTCGATCTCAGGAGGTAGATGTTGGAGAAGCTGTTGCTGTGTGGGGTTGGTAATTTTAGGATCCCTGGGTAAGACGTGGGATCCGCGCATAGGTAGCAACATAGGTTGTTGCAGACTCGGGTCATCAGGGCCCAATACACGAGCAGCATCTTCTCGGGATCCTAAAGATCCAAAAGTCAATTGATCGAGGTTCTGAGGTTGTTCAAGTGACCTTCTCTCGCGAGGACATTCCTCCTCCGAAGAAGACGAGTCATCTGTAGCAAGACGGCGAGTTGGGGAAGGAGACTTCTGCCTCCGGGGCTCCTGTAGTTCTCTACCCATAGTGATCATGTTTTCCTGCATGCGAAGGTTGTCATGCCTTTTGGCTTCCAATGCTTCTTTAGTGCTCTGAAGCATGTCAAGAAAACATGAAAAGTCTCCCTGAGTAATGGGTGCAGATGGATCAGGCTGAACATTAGTCATCGTGGCTGGAATCGGAGCGTTGGAGGGATCTCGAGTAGAAGTTCCAGCTTCATTCTGGTTCGGATTGGATCGGTTCACAGCAACCTGGTCGGGGCGGTTCGAACGGAGAGAGTGAGTTCCCTCAACCTCATTAGACCGGATCAGATCGGTGCCATCCACCCGGTTCAGATCGGCGTCTCCCATCCGGTTCGGATCCTCCTGATCGGAGGGGTTGCTTCAGAGCTTTGAGCGCGTGACCTTGTTAACACGATGGCTTGTTGATCTTCTCTAGCATCATTTCCCCTAGCGCCTTGCACTTCTTTTCCTTTGGTCTTAGCCATAATACGTGATTCTTCAACGGTTAGTCAACAAGTACTGAAAGATGTCAGAGAGAAGGGATTAACTTCTTTGAACTTGAAAGTCCAAATAGTAGAATGATAACCCCAAAAAGGCTGAGAATTCGAAGGGTTCTCAATGAAAGCACAAAAATGTTAGACCAAAAATTGGTTCTAACACCCAAATTAGCGATGATTTTAATGAAATAGAACTAAAAAGCAACGAAGAATACATGATTTATAGTGGTTCGGCGTTAAAGAGCCTACGTCCACTTTCTATTCTTTTAATTGATGATTTGAATGCAAATATAGCAATGATTCTCACTCAACTTCACAATTACAATGCATAAACTCATTCAAATCTCTCAAAAATAGACTTTAAGAGATGATTTTGATCTGAATATGATTGTGAAATTTGGCTATGAAAGAAGTTAGAACTTGCCAAAAGATCCTTTCAAATGCCTTTTGATGGTATATTTATAGGTGAAAAATCTCTTCGAAGTGGTTCCGGTTCGGAATTTTGTGGCACCCATCTCATAAGAGTCGGGTTCGGGGGCTTTTAGATGGTGACAGTGCATCGATTTAGTGGGAGATCGTGGGAGAAATGGTCATGCTTGGTTCGAGTCTTCGGGAAACGTGTGTAGCAATGGTCACAGGCTCAGAGAAAGGGGTTCGGATCGGCTGCCTCCGATCCGATTCGATGAGGCCACTTGCTATCTTTTGACGTTGCTGACGTACTTCTCCGAACCGAACCGATATGGTATCTGCGATCTCCCTCCGATCCGGACCAGTTGGTGGCTTTCTCACTGTTTGCTCTTTGTGTAGCCTACTTCACAAAGTAGGCTAACAATTATGTATTTCTCATATAATTTCAATCATCATTAATTACCATGTGATCATTTCTATATTCGATTTGAAGCAATGGGATTACCTTGTTTTGTTCTCTGTTTTGAATTTGTTTTTCGATTTGGGATATGTCTAAATTGACGTTTTGTTAAAATACCTGAAGTGCTTCATTATGTTTTCAACGGTAAGCCTTAGTAATCTTATTTGTTCATGTGATTTGATGCAAGTCTTTTATCCTTTTTGATTAAATTGATAAATTTGTGTTGTTATCTTGTAGAGTTAAAATAGACAGCTGCTTTTCTAGCTAGGACTGGTGTTTTTCATTATCCAAAGCATGCCCTTCAATTGTACTTCACTTACACATAAGCACACCAGCTCAAATCTTGGTATCTTATTATTTGGCCTTGTCTATATTCTTGAACAATTGAAACTTGGGTTTTGTTGTTTGGATACTTCTATGCATGTTTAGTAGAGAAAGATGCAATTTCGACCATATAGCACTTCACGATGTTGTTAGAATTACATGGTTTGAGCTTAAAGTCATAAACCTGCATTTTGATTGGTAGTATTTTGATTGGTAGTTTTTGTCTAACCAGTTTACTAATTTTTGGGTAGTCATGGAAGTAGAAATTTTCATTTATTTAATTTGTCATGTAGGTTACGGGAATTTGAAGCCAAAGCTTGAATATTTTAAATTTCTAATGACTAAGAGATCCATTCAAGGTAATTTTACTTGGTTTATATTTGACCATTTTGCATCCTGCAATCTATTGCAGCAAGGGTTATAACTAATGGCATTTCATGTCATAGTCATTGAACCTTAAGAAGGTCACTAGAATTTTGCACTCTTTTTCATTGTAATTTGATTATGATCGTATGACTCTTTTACATTGTATGAGCATCATTAGGACAACCAGTCCCATAACTTAGTCCATCTTGTGTATGATATGACTTTTGAATGTAAATTTGATTGCTTTAATGAACTAAATAGAATATTTACTTGGAAATTGAATATTATGAACCTAAGAGAAATGTGTAGTAACACATATGTTCCTACATAATACAATTACCTCTACTGAAATTAATCAAATACCCGACATATATCAAGCTGAACAAAAATGTGTACACTAGCCTGTTTAAACAATGACAATAAAAGGAATAAAATACCTGAGCAGCATGATGAATAACATGAGTAAAAGCAGCAATGTCCAAAAGCTTAGTGAGAAGCTCACCATTATTAATATCAGCCTTAACAGCAAAAACCATATGCTTATCCAACATAGTCTGCTTGCACTCTTCAATGAAGAATCACAATACGAGTTAAAGTTATCAAGCCTAACTACATCATCCCCTCTCTTCTTCAAAGCAATCGAGCAATGGGTCCAAACAAACCCAGCATCCCCTGTAACAAGCACTAACATTTTACCACTGTGAGGCAATGCAGAGGTTCTAACCAACTTCTCCCATTTTGGTGCAGTGTTTGTAATGGAGGATGAGATTAGGTTTCTATGGGACAATGAGATTGAGGTAGTGGTGATTTGTAATGACCTGTTATTTGACCGCTCCAAGTCGGTAATTAAACCAACTCAAAACGTTCAAAACGACATATTGTTATTGGCTTACTGGGTTTAAACAGAATTAACACAGAACCATAGGCAGAAAAGATAACAATATCTGACAACGAAAATTTTATTACAAAAAAAAACCAGAGTTTACAAAATTTTATTTACAGTGCAAGATTTATATACAATACATGTACATTAGATTTAAATAAAAAACAGAATAACAAACCAAAGCGAGCGCGTCTTCACGAATCCTTATCATCGTTAGCTTCAAATCTAAGCTGTAATTGCTCAAATCTGACCCCGACCCGAGCAAATAAAAACTCAGGTCAGGTTGTATTCAAGTAAATCAACTATAACCAAATACTTAAATGCAATAAATTAATCTAAACATTTGTGTGAATTCTAACTTTCAAATATATGTCATATGCCAAACATATATTCATGTGGTATCGGTTCCATAGCAATATTTTAGGGATAGGTGAGCAAATGGGCATGCACATGCACATGTATGTACTGCCACAGTATCCCAGAAATCAAAAATATACAAGTATACATATATGATGAACAGAGTCGGCGTTGAGGAGCATGTATGGCAAGTGTTATACAAGTGTACATGAAACATGACAGTAACATAATAGTATGGTACAAGGACAAAGGGACCTAATGATCAAGACAACAAGATCGAAGGAGGCAGCAGGGATCAAAACATAGCATGAAAATGAATTCCAGTAAATGAAAAAAAATGCAACATAGCAACAAAAGATACAGGGAAGCAATATCATGGAAAATGACAAAGTTGCATAAATATATATACACCATATCAAAACACCCATGCATGCAACTACAAAGATAGTTGATGTTGGGTTTTCTCTTTTTTTCCGCAATTAGTACTTGTTCTTACCAAGTAGACAAGGACATAGCATATTTATTTGATAATATATGTCAAAGGTTTTTTTCCTCACCATATTGTAATGCAGTACTCTTCACTATTTTAAGTCAGAAGCATATAAAGAAGCAAAGCTAATAGGTACCAAGCATACAAATTCCAGTAAGTAACACATGCTACTATTTAGAAAAAGGATATTTTTTTATATACAATAGCATTTTGATGTACCTAATAAAGAGCAGATCACTAAGAGCGTACGAATCAAAGAAATATAATTGCTAATTTTATAATGAAGCATTTTTCATGATCCTAATATATATGTGTGCAATTGTAAAGTGAAACTCGGATAATGTTGTATGCATTACATAGCAGCAAGCTTTAGGGGACGTGGGATGCAACTACATAAAGCAAACAATGGGAGTTGATTATTTCAAGAAAATTCACACAGTTCCTAAACCAAAAATACTAAACTTAAACATATAAGACTATGAGTGCATTTATTTGTAAACTAGATTGAAATCAAGCATTTCCCCAGTGTACTTTGGAAGGTGGTTGTTCTTTTAAAACATAATTCAATAGATTTTCAAAGTATTTTATAAGCATGTACATGTATGAGTGTATGAGTACCAATACAGCCCAGTTCAATATCAGGCCATAAAATCAAGATCAAAGCAGGTTTCATTTTCATACAAGAACACAAGATAACACACAAATAAGCATCAAAAATTGTATTTCTAGTATTATTGATGTTGATTGACTTGAATAAAATAAATCATGAGAAAAATCTCACATTTAACAGTGACCAAGGGCTGTGATGATTAGCGAAGACCAGCGTGGGAGCAGTGGCGAAGTGTCCTGGCAACTACGGTGGTGGGAGTCTCAGCGACGCTTGGTTTTAAAGGTGGAGGCGCTATGGATCTAGGGTGGCATCTCCTATGGGTGTGCTATGGTATAACGGTATGTAAATGAGAGAAAAATATAAAAAAATTAAAGAAATAAAAGAGAAAAGCTTGTAAACGAGAAAGAGGAAGGTTTGGGTTTTTAATGTTATGTAACGACGGTTGGAACGAAGCCCCCTTACCTTGCACGCATATGAGCTGGCACACAACTCCCATAAAACAAAAGGAATCCCTGTTGTTATGTGCCTACCAACTCATATTGATACACAATTCCTTCAATATATTCCGTGATGTGGGACTATTGTATCCAAACCATCATTCCTCCTTAACAACATGCGAGACAATCCTAACAGTCTCCCCCTTGACTCGCATCCTATGAGTATCTTTTGAGAGCACTGTCTTGCCCGCATGGCCCAGTCCGTAACCTTCGGCTCTGATACCACAGTTATGTAACGACGGTCGGAACAAAGTCCCCCTTCTTTGTACGCGTATGAGCTGGCACACAACTCCCATATAACAAAAGGAATCCGTGATGTTACGTGCCTATCAGCTCATATTTGTACTCAACTCCTTCAATTTATTCCATGATGTGGGACTATTAATTCCAACCAGTCATTCCTTCTTAACAATATGCGAGACAATCCTAACATTTAAAGAGTGGAAGAAAGAATTAAAGAAGGGGAAGAATAATGATGGGAAAGGAGAACACGCGGAAGCCGGAGAAAAGAGAAAAAGGTAGGGATGTTGTCGGGTCGAGTTCAGATCAGGTCAAGTCGGATTCGGATTGATTTATAAACGGGGCAGGTCAACTCATTTATTAAATAGGTCATTTTTTCCAAATCCTAACCCGATCCGTTTATAAATGGGTTGACCCGACCCAACCCGTGTAACCCCTTTAACTAAACGGGTAGCGTCAGGTTCTGTTGGGTCGTGTTTACCCGTTGACCCATTGGCAAATATTGCCTACTAATATAAATATCAAAAGCACCAAATCACTAACAGACAACACAATTATATAAGCACCAACATGTAGCAAGTTACAAAATCACCAACAGGAAACAAGTTACTAAATCATCAACAGAAAGCACATGTATAAAGCGTGAAATCACCATATCCAAAAATCATTCTCCATGCATAAGAACACATGAGCATACTGCATGCATAAAAGACTAACAATATGGAAGAGATACAGGTATTATAAGTAAAATATAACTAACAACATACAATAATAAATTAGTAAAAATATAACAGCTTACACAAGAATATATGAGCATATTTATTACTGCATACATAAATGACTAATACTAACAACATATAAAAGACTAACAGTATGGAAGAAATACAACATATAATCGGGTTGTGCAGGTCAAAATCGGGTTAGCGGGTCAACCCTAAACCCACCCGTTTATAAACAGGTCAACTTCGGGTTGACCCGAAAATGACCTACCAACTAAACGGGTCGGGTTAACCTGCTAATTTTCGTGCGTGTTTCGGACGGATTTCAGATCATCTAGGAAATGGACAACCCCAGAAAAAGGTAGGAGAGGGTATCAGTTCAAGGAACATATATACAAATAAACCATGTAGTGTCATTCCAACAACGTTTGGATTTAGAGAATTAAATTAGTCCTGATATATTATATAAAGCCAAAAGTCAAGGAAAATGAATAACCACACATTAAAGCCTATGAACTTTCATTTTAGACACACGAAAGGACACAGAAACGCAAAAGGACATGGACATAGGTACCGATACGGCTAGCTTTAATCATGTTTCTGCTGCGCATCGGACACCGAAAAAGATAAATGAATACATTAATAAAATCAGCTCGTCGAGACGAACGCAACAATATACAGTTTGCTTTGCCTAAAGCTCTGATCAAAAACGCATTACAGACCCCATTTTTTTACAAAATCATATATATAGACATGCATACAGTGGTCTGTATGTCTGAATTTCACGAAACGAAAAATGATGTTCTCTTCAGAATGCAATCTAGAATTTTTAATTCAAGTTTGCTTAATTTCCGACAGCGTTTCGTTCGTAGCAATTATTAATTGCTCAATTACATTAACGTGAATGGTATAAATTTTCGTATTATTTCTATGAAATTAATCCCTACACTATGTTTAATTAGATGCATCGTAAATATAAATTTTCTGGATTTTTTTTATTTTACAATTTTATTTTTATTTGAGCTATATCGGTTGCCGCTACCGCAATTAATCATCAATACTGATTCAAACGGATCTACTGAACTTTGACGTTTCAATATAAAATTATTTAAATCACTTCTAAATGAAAATAACAAATTTCAAACATCAATATTTTATTTTAAATTGATTTCATGATTTAAACCAATATATTCTAAGTTACATTTATCGTTTAATTATTATTTTAAAACCATTATAAATCAATAATTAAATTAATTCAATAACTTAAATGATCGAAATATACGGAATGTTACATGATTAGAGGGGCGAAGATGTTGCATGTGAAAAGGAGGATAAGGAAAGGTAGTCAAGTAGTCATGAGGCCTTTAATGTTCTTTTCTTTCTTTTTTCCTCGGTATTTTCTGAAGGAGTTAATAATTTCTTGGTTCACTACGCCAGAAATCGAATAAGACAACATATATGCAACGTTGTCTGATTGAATACCTATTTGTCGTCTTTTTCCATGCCGTCTCATTTTATATCAGACCACAGATATACCACATCTTCTGATATGCACTAACAGATCAAGAGAAAATAAACCATACGTTGTCTAATGTTATAGTATCATTTCTAAAATTTTCTATTAAACAACATATAAATACTGACTGATATGCATATCAATTACACTTATGTTATATTTGCAAAATGAACAATGATCAATTTTATTTAAAAGATATTATATTTCAAATCAAATTCAAATATAATTCAACTTTCACTATACTTACATTTTCAAATACAATACAACTTTCACTATAATTACATTTTCAAATGCAATACATCAATAAAACTTTTCTATACACTCTCATATATAACATTCTTTTTATTAGCACTCACTTACGCTTACTCAAGTTTATTTTTGATATTGATCTTCATTTGCTTGCTTCAGGTTTTTTCAAACTATCTCTCATACCTGTCAAATAAATGACGCAATAAAATGGAAAAGGTAACAGACCAAAATTGCAAAATTTAAATTAAATTTGAATATTAATATTACCTTAGTTTATGAATTTATTTTCCCTTCATGGTTTAACAGGGGCATTGATTAAATCTCATGGACTATTGCAAAGGTCAAGCCCGAAGGCTCAACATAGTGCAAATGTGCACAAGGTCAAGCCCAAGCCCAAGCCTCCTCGGCCTTAACTCGGGTGCATATGGAAATACAACTAAAATCAGAAATATAAGTGCAACCAAAAATAAACAAGTGTAGCCAGAAATGCACACTCAAATGCTCCAACCAGAAATATACAAATGCAGTTGGGAAAATGCACACTCAAGTGTAACAACTAGAAAATGCACACTCAAAATGACGACTCTTTCATACATACACATACGAATATGCATATAATATATATATATATATATATATATATATGTATATATATATATATATATATATTCATGTGTAAAGTATAAAATATGCAGCTAGTAAACCAAACAACTCACAGACCAATACTATAAATATACAAGTGGCCAGAGACAACAATATCAAAGTCAAAGCGTATACAAAACCAGTATACCAAAATGGAAATCAGATTCAGGCCACACACTGTAAGGTAGTGCACACACTGCTTTGTTCATGGCAGTGCAAACACTACCTTGTTCGTGGTGAAAATGCAACTCAAAATGGTTCAAGCTAAAGTAACTAAAAATGGTTCATCTCAAAACAATTCAAGGCAGTGCACATGACCCTATTCAAGACTAAAATATGTGCGACAACCCGTCCCGCACCAGCTAATATTTCCAATGAAAATGCGCTGTGCCGATGTCCAACCAGCACGGGACGGCCGCCAAAGAAAGGAAAAGAAGGGAATTTGAACTAGAAAGGAACCTGTAGAATGTATCACAGCACATGGAATAAAATATAATAATAACATACTTGACATAAAATAGGCGAAACAGTGCATAAGCTGAAAACTAAACCATCATAGCAACGGAAAATCCAAATACAGCTTTAGTTCTACATCATCTTTATTACAACTTTTAAAACCATCTCTAAGGCAAAGTAAAGGAAAGGTACACTACTAATGCCCAAAGTAGTGACCAGCAATGACACAGGGAGCATATATATAGAACAGTACGTGTAAGCTTCCTGCTCGTCTCCGGACAGCTACTCATGCACCACCAACTAACATGTCTCTAGTCTGCCCGTTTAAGAGCACCCAGAGTAATAAGAAGAGACATAAAACTCTAAGTCAGACAAAAGTCTAGTTTGAGCGATAAGCAGCAAAACAGAATAATAACAGGCATACTAAACCATACCTGAACCTGGACCTGCAACCAAAGAGTCAACACGACAAGATGTACAATACTCTAAGGTAACACTAACATAAGGTGTCAAGATAACGGGGGTGGGGGTGTGCATGTCATAGTGATGGCAATAAATCAAGCATAGCAACCATCCTCACATCTCTCACTCAGTGCGTAAAGCATATGATTTTCACTGCTTTGATCACCCAAATCCTTGCTATGATCACTCTGCCCCATGGAGTCATGGCGACTCCACTGCACTGATCCATAGACACTAGTCCTTGCTATGTCCACTCTGCCCCTATGAAGTCACGACGACTCCACTGCACTGGCTCATAGCCATGCTATGATCGCTCTGCCCCCATGGAGTAATAGCTACCCCACTGCACTGATTTGTAGCCTAACAATCGTCTCTCGGTGGTGAATCAAAGCTATGGACGTCGACAACCCCTTAGCACACGTCCCGCAGCAAAGTCCAATCTTGAAGTTCACTCATTGGTTCCCATCTGGATCCTGAGTTACAATCTCTCATTTGGACTACCTTTGCATCTCGGGTTTTGGTCTCCTCCCAATCGGTTCGGTAGTTCCTCTTCACCTTGCTTCGGATCGGTTCGTGATCGCCATTTGGGTTTGGGTCGTGGTCACCCACCTGGGTCGGGTTGGGTTCATCCTCCCAGGTCTTCAGTTCGTGATGAGCATCCGGGTCAGGTCGTGGTCTTCAAGTGCTGGCTTGTCTCAGCTCACGATCCTCAAGGCGATCGACTCGTGGATGCTCCGCTCGTGGTGATCAAACTCAAAGAATTGAGGAACATCTAGCGACTCGTGGTGTATGGTGCTCCACGGCTCGTGGGGAAGGACTCACGATCGGGTCGGTTCGGGTAGGGGGCGATCCGATCTGGTTCTAGGTCATTTCCTGCAACTTTTCCAGCGACTGTTTTTATGCCACACGACGGCATTTTCGACCATTCTAACTATTCTAAACAATCACAAAGCATACCATACAGTCAAAGCAACATGTAGAATTGACCATAAACACCAAAACATCAATTTGATACGTCAAAATGGATCAAACATACCCAAAACCCGTATTTTCCCCTTAATCATGTTTAAGTAAATCTAATGATAGGATTAGCAAAACTTAACCAAATTAACCGAAACTTCCAACAGCGGTCTAAAACAGTGTTTAAGAATTTCCAAACATTTTTCTAGAATTTAATTATGTTTAAATTATCTAATTAACACTAATTACCCTTAATTAACCATAATTAGTGTAAAAACAAGGCTAATCACTCACCTTAGCCACAAATAAACTCAGATCTGAAACTTTTGGACAAAATGGTTTGGATTCCAATACACTTCAATAGCTCTAGCTCGATTTTTGTGCTAATCCGCTGTGATTTGATGTAGATTTGGCTTAATTGGCGATTAGAAGTTGATTTGGGGTGTTTTAGCAAGTGAATGCCATTGCTAGGGTTCAAAGGTTGTATGTGGCGGCTAAGAAATATAATAAAAACTGATTTACTAACTCATCTCAGACCTCCCATAACCCTAATCCCGAAATGGGTTATGGGCCCTCTTGCTAATCACCCTAATTAGGCCCAGTTAAGCTCTTTTCGATCTTCTAAACTTTGTTTCAGCCATATCTCCCAAACGGTGAGTCCGTTTGGCTAATTTGACCACTCTACGGAAAGGTAAACCATTACAAATCTAATGGAAGTGGTTTCAGGTCAAACCTCCTTACCAATCAAAAGTTGTGGCCAAAACAAGATCAGCCAAGGGCAAAACGGTCATTTAAAAATCGGTAAAAATCATGAACATGGGAAATGACTCCAATAGTTGTATCCCAAAGGCACATGACCATACGACTTCGTATGTGAAAGAAATAAACATTCTATGATCCTTCGATGCGTAGAATGCGGATCGTTACATTCTCCCCCCTTAAGAAATTTCGCCCCCGAAATTCCTTAACTAAGAAACAAACAAAGGATCCCGCATGCATATCAGCCATATACGACAATCAAACATACAAAACAAACAGACAAGTCTATCCTAGAATGCGGAAAACTAAGTTGTAATTAAAATCTTACCAGGCAAAGAGTTCTGGATACGTCTTCCTAATGCTCTCCTCTGTCTCCCAAGTACAGTCATTCTCATTCTCGCCCCACTGAACTTTGACTAGACCCACCGCTTTCCTTCGAAGTTGCTTCGTATCATGCTCGACAATACGAATCGGCTTGAGGTTCCCAACCGCGTCGGGTTCTACTTCGATATCATCCAACTGATCAGGTGAAATAGTCGCATCGGGGCCGTGCACGATTTTCCTTAACTGGGAAACATGAAATACGTTATGAACTCCTGCCATCTTCTCTGGTAATTCAACTTTATATGCCAAATTCTCAACTTGCTCGAGGATTGGGAATGGACCGACAAATCTTGGTATTAACTTGCCTCTCCTACCAAATCGTATCACACTCTTTATTGGAGAAATCTTGACAAACACCAAGTCGCCAATGGAGAATTTTAAATCTCTTCTCCTCTTATCTGCATAACTCTTCTGCATATCTTGGGCAGCCTTCATTCGCTGTTGAATGATCCTAATCTTATCTAAAGTTTCTCTTATCACATCTAGTCCAAGCACAAATTTCTCACCCGTTTCTAACCAACATGACGGTGAGTTGCACGGTCTTCCGTACAAAGCTTCATATGGAGCCATACCAATACTGGATTGATAACTTTTATTATATGCAAACTCCACTAGATGTCAATGGTCATCCCATGATCCGCCAAAATCCAATATGCAAGCTCTCAAGAGATCTTCTAATACTCGATTCACCCTCTCTGTTTGACCGTCGGTTTGAGGATGATACGCGGTATTGAGATGTAATTCTGATCCTAACGCCTCTTGTAAGCTCTTACAAAATCCACTAGTGAACAACGGATCTCGGTCACTCACAATTCCTTTGGGTATTCCATGAAATCTCACTACCCACTTTATATACAGTTCTGCTAATTTAGCTGTCGTTCTATTCGACTTGACGGGTATAAACCTTGCACTCTTAGTCAATTGGTCCACAATCACCCAAATGCTATCATAGCCCGATCTAGTCCTTGGTAACACATCAATGAAATCCATTGAGACGGGTTCCCATTTCCATTCTGGAACTTCTAATGGTTGCAACATACCACTAGGCTTCTTTTGCTCAGCTTTAACTAGCTGGCAGTTCATGCATTTGGATATAAACTTCCCAACGTCTCTTTTCATCCCTTCCCAGTAGTAGGTCTGCCTCATATCTCGATACATTTGGTTACCACCAGGATATATGGTCAGTTTCGAGTGATGACATTCTCTAAGCACTTCATCTCTCAGTCCATTGGCATTGGGTACAATCAGTCTTCCATTCTTTCTAAGCCATCCATCTCGATCAAGCCTTCATCTCCTTGTCGATACCCATATTTAACTTGGAGACGATTTCCAATAGGTTAGGATCGTCTCTCTGACTGGAACCAATCCGCTCAATCAAAGTGGGTCTGATCGTCAAACTTGCTAATACTTCTGGATCTAATTCGCACTTTGATCTGAAATCATACCTAGCAATGTACTCTAGTTTCTTCCATTCTAGAAACTTAGCCCCTAAACAGGCATGTCTCCTACTCAACGCATCAGCTACCACATTGCCCTTTCCTGGTGTATATGCGATATCGAAATCGTAGGAAACCAAGAATTCTAACCATCTTTGCTGCTGGAGATTTAGATCCTTCTGAGAGAAAAGATACTTTAACGATTTATGATCGGTAAACAACTCAAATCTTTCTCCTAAGAGATAATGTCTCCACATCTTCAATGCAAATATGATCGCTGCCAATTCCAAATCATGGGTAGGATATATTTTCTCATGCGGTTTCAGTTGCCGACTAGCATAAGCTACAACCCTACCTCCTTGCATCAATACAGCACCTAGTCCGGTACCATAGGCATCTGTGTATACCGTCATCTCCTCATTCCCTTTAGGAATGACTAACACTGATGGACATGTCAACTTTTCCTTTAGGCTCTTAAATGCATTCTCTCACTTTTCATCCCAGATGAAAGCTTGATTTTTCTTGGTCAACTGAGTCAACGGTGTTGCTATCTTGGAGAATTCTTGGATAAACTTACGATAATATCCAGCCAACCCTAAGAAACTTCTTATGTCTATTGCATTCTTGGGCGTAGACCAATCTTGTACCGTAGCCACCTTTGCAGGGTCCACGACAATACCATTCTCTGAAACAACATGGCCCAAGAATCTCACTTCCCTCCTCCAGATTTGACACTTAGAAAACTTTTCTTTCAATTGGTGTTTTCTCATCACCTCCATCACTATCCTCAAGTGTTCCTTGTGTTCTTCCTCTGTCCTCGAGTAAACCAAGATATCATCCATGAACATAAGAACAAACTTATTCAATTGATCCCTGAATACCCTATTCATAAGATTCACAAAATATGCTGGTGCATTGGTCAACCCTAATGGCATGACCCACCACTCATAGAATCCAGACGGCGTCCGAAAGGCCGTTTTAGCAATACTATCAGCTTCCACCCTAAGCTGATGAAAACCTGTCGCGAGATCCAACTGGGAGAACACTCTCGCGCCACTCAACTGATCAAACAAATCATCTATCCGCGGTAGAGGATACTTATTCTTTCTCGTCACCTTATTCAATTCGCGGTAGTCCACACACAATCGAAGGGAACCATCTGCCTTGGTAGAAAATACAACTGGTGCTCTCCACTCGGAAACACTTCTTCTGATAAATCCCTTCTTCAAAAGATCATTTACTTGCACCCCGAGCTCTCGCTGCTCCCTTGGTTTCATACGAGGAAGTGGCATCACTATAGGTATGGAATCTTTCACTAAATCAATACGGAATTCAATCTCTCGGTGTGGTGGAAGTCCGGTCACTTCCTCGAAGACGTCCGGATACTGGCCAGCCACGTGCACATCTGACAACTCATCATGTGGGATGTCGAGGGAATTTAGAATACTAGCCATTACTCCATCACTAGGTAGACCACCAAACACTACCCTCCGCCCATCATCCGCTCTAACTGTCACCAAAAAGCTCTCACAGTCTACCACCACCCCGTACATTTGGAGCCAATCAACTCCCAAAATAATGCCAAACCCAGTAAAGCCAAAAACAAAGCAATCACAAACACACATACATCCATGACTCGATAAGACCACAATACGACAAATCATGCTAAGGCTAGTTGAACCACCAATCGGGTTCATCACCGTTAAAGGTCTATCGACTATCTCGGGTTCCAATCCTAACCTATCTACCAGGTCACTAGATATGAAGGAACGGGAAGCTCCGGAATTAAACAATACTCGAACATGAACATCATAAACAGAAAGCATACCTTGAATGATGACATCCTTTCCTTTCTCCACCGCAGTTGGGGCATTCGACGAAGAAGGAACATCATTGATAGCATATGCTTTCACAAACTGCTTTTGTTTAGGGGGTTGCGGACACTTATCCTTGTGATGTCCCACCTAGCCACAGTTGAAGCACTTCCTGTCCGCAGGCTTTGCTCGACATTCTTTAGCATAATGGCCCTTCTTGCCACAACTAAAGCACTCAACATCTTTCTTATTCTTTTTCTTCTGGCCATCCTTGGTCTGATTCTACTTTCTCTTATTCTGAGAATCATTCTTGCCCCCACCGCTTGCTTGAGGCTTTGGGTCTTCTGCAGATGCAACCTCAGTCTTCAACTTAGGGCATAGACTCTCTGATCTCAAAGCTTTTCCCACAATCGATTCAAACGTCTTATCGATATGGTTTATAAGCCTTTCCCCCAAGTACTAATCTAAGCCTGTTATGAACTTCTCATTCTTCTTCTCGGGAGTGTCAATAAGAGATAATCCATACTTCGACAAAGTATCGAACTCAGCAATATACTCCGAGACTGCCCTACCATTCTGCTTAAGCTCCAAGAACCTCTTAAACAATACTGACTTCTGAGCAGCTGGAATGAACTTTTCAATGAATCGGGCCTTTAACAGATCCCATGTAACTTGATCCTCTGGAGTAGCTGCCTTAATAGCATTCCACCAATTCATCGCCCATCCTTGCAGTTGACGGGATGCTAGCTTTCTATTCGTCGCATCCTCGATACCCAAATCTTCGAAGATGCGCTCACAGCTGTCAAGCCAATCCTAAACTTATGTAGCCGATTTCGTTCCGTGGAACGGCTTCCCACTAAGGCTAGTGTAATCCTTGCATAGCTTGGCGAAATCGGCCCTATGTGCCTGCACCGCTGCACCACCACCATTTGCAGCATTAGGAGCTGCCCTCTGAACATCCCTAAGAATCTCTCTCATGAGGTTAGTGAACATCATCCTCATATCAGGAGCATTCCCATTATTAGCTCCTCTACCAGTACCCCTAGTATATCGCCTCATCATTCAATCTGTAAGGAGAAAACGATTAACCATCTCTTCAGTGGTGCCAGTGCAATGCGACTTCATCCTTAAATATACTAATAGTATATATATAGCTTTTGAAAACCAAAATATCACAAATACACGCTCTCATATAAATACTATCTCTCTCTGGTGTCTTACCTAGGTTAACTACGCAACCTAGAGCTCTGATACCAAATGTGACGGCCCGCCCCGCACCAGGCGACATTTCCAATGAAAGTGCGTTGTGCTGATGTCCAACCAGCACGGGACGGTCACCAAAAAAAGGAAAAGAAGGGAATTTGAACTAGCAAGGAACCTGTAGAATGTCTCACAGCGCGTGGAATGAAATATAATACTAACATACTTGACATAAAACAGGCAAGACAGTGCATAAGCTGAAAACTAAACCATCGTAGCAGCGGAAAATCCAAATATAGCTTATGTTCCACATCATATTTATTACAACTTTTAAAACTGTCTCTAAGGCAAAGTAAAGGAAAGGTACACTACTAATGCCCAAAGTAGTGATCAGCAATGACACAGAGAGCATATATATAATAGTACGTGTAAGCCTCATGC
The DNA here is from genome assembly GCA_030737875.1 of Allium sativum. Lineage (NCBI taxonomy): Eukaryota > Viridiplantae > Streptophyta > Magnoliopsida > Asparagales > Amaryllidaceae > Allium > Allium sativum. The sequence goes on along the minus strand of CM060922.1, from coordinate 928,298,360 downwards.
TCGTCTTCGGACAGCTATTCATGCACCACCAGCTAACCTGTCTCTATTATGCCCATTTAAGAGCACCTAGAGTAATAAGAAGAGACATAAAACTCTAGGTCAGAAAAAAGTCTGGTATGAGCGATAAGCAGCAAAACAGAACAATAACAGGTATACTGAACCATACCTGAACCTGTACCTGCAACCAAAGAGTCAGCACAACAAGATGTACAATACTTTAAGGTATCACGAACATAAGGTGTCAAGATAACGGGGGTGGGGGTGTGCATGTCATAGTGATGGCAAACAATCAAGCATAGCAACCATCCTCACATCTCTCACTCAGTGCATAAAGCATACGATATCCACTGCTTTGATCACCGAAATCCTTGCTATGATCACTCTTCCCCATGGAGTCGTGGCGACTGCACTGCATTGATCCATAGCCACTAGTCCTTGCTATGTCCACTCAGCCCCATGAAGTCATGACGACTTCACTGCACTAGCTCATAGCCATGCTACGATCACTCTGCCCCATGGAGTAATAGCTACCCCACTGCACTGATCTGTAGCCTAACAATCATCTCTCGATGGTGAATCAAAGCAATAGACGTCGACAACCTCTTAGCACACGTCCCGCAACAAAGTCCAATCATGAAGTTCAATCATTGTTTCCCATCTGGATCCTGAGTTACAACCTCTCATTTGGACTACCTTTGCATCTTGGGTTTTGGTCTCCTCCGAATCGGTTCGGTATTTCCTCTTCAAATTGCTTCGGATCGGTTCGTGATCGCCATTTGGGTTCGGGTCGTGGTCACCCAACTGGGTCGGGTCGGGTGCATCCTCCCTGGTCTTCAGTTCGTGATGAGCATCCGGGTCGGGTCGTGGTCTTCAAGTGCTGGCTTGTCTCAGCTCACGATCCTCAAGGCGATTGACTCATGGATGCTCCGCTCGTGGTGATCGAACTCGAAGCGGTGAGGTACATCTAGTGACTCGTGGTGTATGGTGCTCCACGGCTCGTGGTACATGGGCTCGATCCGGTAGTCTCGTGGGGAAGGACCCACGATCGGGTCGGGTAGGGGGGCGATCCGATCCGGTTCTAGGTCATTTCCTGTAACTTTTCCAACGACTGTTTTTACGCCACACGACGGCATTTTCGACCATTCTAACTGTTCTAAACAATCACAAAGCGTACCATACAATCATAGCAACATGTAGAATTGACCACAAACAACAAAACATCAATTTGATATGTCAAATTGGATCAAACATACCCAAAACCCATATTTTCCCCTTAATCATGTTTAAGTAAATCTAATGATAGGTGTTAGATCAAAATTTGGCTCTAACACCCAAATTGTTCTGATTCGTAGGGAATTATAACTGAAAAATGAGGAAAAAGCAGAAAACACACACGGTTTATAGTGGTTCGGCGTTAACGAGCCTACGTCCACTTTATGTGCTATTGATTATACTTTGGATGCTAGTACAACCAATGATTTCTCTCAGACTCACTCTTACAATTACGATTTCTTTCAGTAATCTCGAAGTAACACTGGTAAGAAATAGAAGTATGACAGTAATGGTAGAATCAATCCTTAAAACTGCCAAAAGATCCTGAAAAATGCCAAGTTCTGGGCTATTTATAGCTGATTTCTTCAGGCGGATCGCGGTCATACGTAGCCCACATCCCGAGGATCTTGGACTGGTTCGTAGCTTAAGGAAGAATTGGTCAATATGACAGTTATAGACAGGTGTCGCGAGATCCTGCCTTCTCGGATCGTGAATGACTCAGTCTTGACCTTCAACTTGGTATCTGGAATCGGATCGCCTCATGGTGTAGAGGAGAGGACAGGTTGTGGCTACAGGTATAGATCGGATCGAGGCAAAGAGGGGCAAACGGGTCCCATACTGGCGCAGCGATCCAGGGGAGTGTCACGATTCGGTGGTGACGATATGACCACGATCGAATGCTCGAGGGGTCGTACCCTTAAAGACTCATATTTCCTTTTCTTTTGAACTTTGGTGGCTAGGTCAAAAAGCTAGCCAACATTTTGCCCCCTCGAAGTATGTTTTATCGAGGATGGAACATGCTTCGATATTTTTGAACTGTCTTTTCCTGAAGTGATGCGAATCAAAGGTCGTACCCGTTCGTTCGTATCGTCGTGTTGTTTTAAAGAGTTGCATTCCCTGATTAGTATATATATCCAGATATACCATCGGTTATTTCTTTATTCGTCAGATAACCTTCTTTTCTGCGATCTTTTGGAGATTTCATCGCAAGATTGTCGGGTGATTGTTAGGTAATTTTTTTTTTAATCCTTTAAACTTCGTTCATATTCTTCTATTAATGATCGTTATTGGGTTCGGATCGTCGTTATGTGGTGCGGATCGTGGAAAGGAGGCTCGTCGTGATCCATCATTCAGATGGGTCTTCAGTGAAGCAAGCCGCACCCCCTTTCTCCGATGGGCTTGGACTCGTTGCCCACCAGGCCCCCATGTTTCGATCGAGACAAAAAAGGAAGATTAACGGTCACGAACCCATCTATATAAACCCGACCTCTATTCCTTCTTCTCTTCTTCTTCTCTCTTCGCTTTGCCGCCTGAAGCTCTGACCAAACCCATATCTTTTCTGATTTCAAAACAGAAAAACCCAAATTTCTTCACTTTTAAGAAAGGTAATGTCACAAAAAACATAGTCTAGCATCTCTATCTTCGTTTTCTTGAGTTTCAGTCGGTTTGAGTGAAGAGTTGGTGGAGTTTTGTGAAAACTGTGACTTTTGGGAGAGCGGTGGTACTGGCTTCATGAATAGGGAGGAGAATCGAAGGAGAAGAAGAAGGAGGCTGGATCGGATCGTGGTGATGACGAGGCAGTGGAATTCGGAGAGCGGATCGGGTCGTGGTAGCAGGGACGGATCAGATCGAGGAGGATGAACGAATGCTTCCATGTTGAAATGTCGGTTCAGATCGAGATGATCGAGGCGAATCGCGAGAGGTTAGAGCGATCCCTCCGATTTCCACGATCCAACGCCCTTACTCAAGATGATGCTTTTTCTACAAGTCTGTGTTTGCTTCGCGATCCATAGATGCTTCACGATCCGATCCCTGTCTTGCGATCCGAGGAGACATGCGATTCGAGGAGTTATGCGGTCTGATTTACTTGCCACACAAACAATGCAACTTAACTTTAATACACCCATGGACAGTTAGGTTAGAGCCTTTGAGACGAACTTTCGGGACTGAACAACAGTTTAACTTGATAGTGGACAATGACTGACATCTCGACGATCTTATTATCTTTATGCTTTTCCTTAATGCATGCACAAGCACACACCGGCACTTGCACACACGGGGGGAAGGGTAGCTATATCCTAATTTGTTATTCTTGCCAACACAGCTATGTCAGATAAACAAGTGATTGAGATGCCAGAGAAAGGCATCAAACCAGAGACATCGGCGCATCATGAACCCAACGTGCTTCCTTCAACCTCAGATCAGGATAAGTCTGATCCTGACTACAAAATGGACTCTGGTACGGAATCAACGCCTTCAGACGATACATCCTCCGAAGAGGCGGACGATCGGGCTCCCGATGAGCTACCGGGAGCTAAGGGTATAGATAAGTTCACTGATTGTCTGGCTTCCAAATTGGACGACACCAAGCTTCGGAAACTATGCTTGAAGCACGGAATATCTTGGGATGATGTCAAAACTCCAGGCAAGGATGATAGACCTAATACTGCCCCAGCTGGGCACATGACCATTAGTAGATGGATGTGTATGGTAGGCGCTCCTCCGTTCCCGCCAATCGTCGTCGAAACTTTAAGGCAGTTGCGTATTTCTCTAATGCAGCTCCACCCCAATGCTTATGCAGCTCTATACACTTTATCCGTTGCGTAACCAGAGGTTCTGGGGACTGAGCTTACCTTTAAGGATTTAAAGTTCTGTTACCTTTTTAAGCATCGTTCCAAGGCAACTCCAAATATATCCTTCTTTGAATCAGTGATCAACAGGAAGGTCGTAACTGACGGTTACAGCAATATAGGGGATCCCAAAGTCGATTGGTTTTACATAAAACTGCAGGCGGGATGTGCACGAAGATGGCTTAAAGCAAGTGAGTTTTAATTCTCCAGATTGGTGACTTGACTAAATAATCAAGACGCTCACATGTTTCTTTTCTCCATGCAGATCATACTTCCCCAAGACAAAAGGCTCGGTATATGAAAACCGATTGTCTCGTCTTCTCAAAAGCGAATCAGATTTCTTGAGAATAAAGCTGTGTCTCACCGACGAGAATCTTCACAAGCACCGTCTTCTGGATATAAGATTCGGACTGGGCAAGGACGCCAAACCTTATAAATATGTGCCTCTGGTTTTGGGAGAGGGAACCTCACGGGCTACAGAAACAGCTAGATTCCACAAGAGTCCTTCACCACTCGTTGATGAAGATGATGAAAATCTGAATAAGTATAAGGGAGATGAGATCCGGGCGGACGAGCCTAAAGAAATTCCGGCCTCTAAAGAGCTTTCTCCCTCAAGAGCTTCACTACTGGTCGATCCCGTCGTTCATGATGATTTCACGGAGGAGCAGATAATAGGGGAATTAAACAAGATTACTCTGCCAGATGCCATTTACTCTCATGAAGACTTTGATGAGGAACCATTCTTTCTTTCCTCCGAGGAAGCGAATGCCCCCGTTGGAGAAAAAGAAACTACACAGACGAGCCTAGCTCTGCGCCCTGGTCCGTTAGGGGATTATATGGGATGCACAGATCACATGCACCACTCACCACAGCACTTTCTACACTATTGCTGTTCATAGTTCTAATATATGCTTGTTTCATTTGCAGGAAGGATGACTCGCAGACAATCTTATTCTTATCGTTCCCTTCGTGCGGGCACCCCGAGTCTTTGTTCAGATCCTAAGCGTGCTCGTAGCAGCAGCCGAGGGGGAGACAGCCATTGGTCCTGGGATTCTCACAAGCCTCATTCTTCACGGTCCAGATCTCCATCAAAACAAACCTCTGGAAAGGCCCATAGTCATCCAGTGCTACCTACAAGGGGAAAACAACTTCCCAAAGACTTAACTCCTCCGAAGAGCGCGCCATCTCACAGCAGATCATCCAAAAAACACCACGAGCCTAAGGATAAAAACAAAGATCCAAACAAGGATTCTGAGAAGGATAAAACTGATATCTTCCCTTCCAGTCAATAACGTTTAAGTGCCCCCGGGGCGCGAGACTATGTCCATGGTCCTGAGGCTCAGGCTAAGCTGGGGAAATTACGAGAACAATTCCCCAATATCTTCTTCGAGAGGATGATGTTCGTTCCAGCTCTAGAACTAGTTTCTGGGAATTGGGATACTGAAGTCATCGGACATGTTCGCCATGTAGCCAAGCAGTATGAGGCGATGAAGAAACACGCTGCCAACCTTTCAGACGTTATCCGAACGCTAGAAATGGAAGCGCACAGGTCCAAAGTGAGGATAGATAACAATGACAGGGCCAGGGTGAAAATGGAAAAGGACTTGGAAGATGCACAATCTCTGCTTGCCTTGTCTCAATGAGATACTAAAAATTACAAGACAGAGCTGGAGGAGGCCAGGCAATGTTTTCATAATGAGCTCGATTCTAACAGAAAAAAGCGTGTGTCATTAAAGAAGGAGGTGGAAGATCTCAAGATGGCCAACACCGAACTGAAAACAGCACAGGATTATTTCGAATCTAAAAAAGCTGCTTGGGAGAAAGAAAAGGCAAGCTTGAAAGATAGTTTAGCTCTGGCCGAAAAAGAGGGGGCGATTCTGAATGATCAACTCGTGCGTGCAGAGAAGCGCGCGGCTCTTACTGAAAATAATGTGGAAAGTGCCATTGAAATGGCTACTGTTTCTAATGAAAAGCTCCTCGAGAGAGAGAAAGATATTGAAGGATTTGAAGAAATGCTGTTTGACTTCCTTGGCCAGGTCATCAAGACCCGTAACATCTCCTAGATTCCGGATTACCCTGTCACTTTAGCCAACATATGGGATGCAATTGTCCAGGGCGAGAAACGGCGATTAGGAGTCGATGCGATTGATGAGAATGTGTTGATGCAGACCATCTTAAGGATAACGAACCCGAGGATTTAGAGAAAGGCAAACGCCTACTTCAAGAAGAGATGGATAAGAAGAAAACTCAGGCCAAGGGCAAAAATAAAATTAAAGAAGGCTCGAGCTCAGCTGTAGAGCCCAAGGCCTCCGAAATTGAGGAATACAGTCCCGATGATCCTTTGATTCCTCTGGGTTCGAATCCTCCAGTTGTCGGAGCTCTGCTGCTAGCTTGGATGGAGGATCCGCGGAAGGTATCTCTATATTCTCTCCGCAATTTGTCAAAGCAATCGTCACTTGTCACCGTCTTGCCGAACAATCAACTGAGCAAACCGCATTCTCTCCTGAAATAACATTTGTTTCTCATGTTACAGGTGGCGTGCTAGCCGATAAGGATGCTGGGAAGAAGGCAGAGGCGGAGAAGATTGTCATCCCGCCAAGTGCTAGTGCTGATGCTCCCAAGCAGTCCGAAGGTGCGACAATGGAGAAAGTCATTCTCGCACCCAGTGCTGATATTTCCCGGGATGCTGAGCCCATCGAGGCTTTGAGAGATATGGACGGGCACCACGAAGACGACGAAGACGAAGACGATGAAGACGAAGTCGCCATTACCAAAGAAATCAGAGGCGATGATGAGGAAACCTTGGCTGAAAGGAAGGCTAGGAAAGAAAAACAGCTGGCTTGAAAAAAGATGAGCAAGAGGCTTTGAATGTGCCTCCGATCTCAGAGTTTAATCCCAAAACTGGGTTGGTACTAAAACTCCAACCCAAATAAATTACCAAACAGCTTGCTTCCCTGTCTTCTAATGATCCCTCAGCTCCCCTTATTGACAAAAGAAAAAGAACGAAGAGTGATCAATCTGATGCTGGCAAGGCGGAGCTGGAACAGCAGAAGAAGGAGAAAAAAATCCAAGCCGTCTCCCAAGCATAAGTAGGATGTAGCCATTTGTCCGTATTTTGTTTTTAGGCTTTCCACTGGCCATGAAATGTAATTGTGAGAATGGCCCTGACTTTTGTTTAGGTTCCTCTTTATCTTGTAAGCTTGCAGTTTATGAATGAAAGTTTATTTCTTTTGCATCATCGTGTACCTGCATTCAATAAACTCTTCACACTTAGTCACAAGTCATTTGACTATAATCAAGTTGAAATTATATTACAAATCCTTCAAGCAACAGAAAAAATTTAAAAATTTCTATGCATGTTGCCCCCTATCTCTGAATACGGGGGACTTGGAATTTTTAGTAGGATTATAGTCCTTGAGGCGCCAAATCTCCGATACCTCTATACTTTCCCGATCCATCAGCGGGTTAAAGTTCGAACTCGTACCATGATCCGCTCACCGATCCTTCAACGGGGCAGAAATTCTGGGGGCGCTGAGTCTCCAGCATCCTTCTCAGCGCTTAATCATAGATGCTTTTATACTCTCCTGGCGGTCGCCAAGGTTATAGTTTGAGCTCAGCTGTTCAGTCGCTCTCCGATCCTTCATCAGGGTAAGAGCTCTTTCTCAGCGCTTAATCATAGACGCTTTTATACTCTCCCGGTGGTCACCAAGGTTAGAGTTCGAGCTCAGCTGTTCAGTCGCTCCCCGATCCTTCAGCAGGGTAAGAGCTCTTTCTTACCGCTTAATCATAGACGCTTTTATACTCTCCTGGCAGTCGCCAAGGTTAGAGTACTGTCAAGGCGGTTCTTATCATGGTGCATCGCCTTGCCACGTGGACGTTGTTTTCGCGTCCTTTATGTTCTCTCTCGGCTCTAGAGAGTTAGAGTGCAATCAATGGTGTGATTCACTTTACTGCACCTTCGGCGTTCTGGCTGCGGATTACTTTCCATTCTGATGGAAGGCACCTAGAATTACACATTTCTGTGATCGCTGTATGGTTTTACAGCAAACTTTATAAAGAAAGAAGAACAGATAAATAATAGTGCAAATAAAGGTAAACGACACACAATATTTTTATAGTGGTTCGGTCGAATCGTGATCTACGTCCACTTTATAATCCTTTGCTCAAAACATTGGACTATTCTAGGCAAGTCATGCCTTTTACATGGTCCTATGAAACAAAAGGATAAATCTGAAAACTTTACGTCAGATAGGGCCGCAAATGTTGGACATTCCACACTCTGTGGATTTCTTCTCCATCTACGGTTGCTAGCTTGAAGGTTCCATTACCAATCCTTCGTAGAACGGAGTATGGTCCTTCCTACTTCGCACCCATATGAGTTTTGGTAGAAAGACACGCTTCAGAACCAAGTCTCCGGGTTCAAAGGTTCGGGCTCGAACTCTTTTGTTGTAGTGTCTAGCGACCTGTTGCTTGTGTCTCAAGGCACGCAGGTCTGCTTCATCCCTCTTCTCCTCTATTGTATCTAGGGATTCAAGGAGCAACTCGTTATTAGTCATCGGATCGTAGTAGGTGACTCGGTGAGATGGTACTTTTAGCTCAACCGGGATGACTGCCTCTGCTCCAAAAGCAAGAGAGAAGGGAGTATGGCCCGTCGCCGATTTATACGTTGTCCTGTAGGCCCATAATGCCAAGGGTAATTCATCGACCCACATGGCTTTGGCCCGCTTTAATCTTCTTTTGATAATGGACTTAATCACCTTATTTGCTGCTTCGACCTGTCCGTTCGACTGCAGATGTGCCAAAGAGGTGTACCGTTCCTCGATGTGGTACTTCTGGCAGAAGTCCCTGAATTCGTTGCTATCAAGCTGGGTTCCATTGTAAGTTATGACGATCTGTGGGATCCCAAACCGGCAAATAATGTTCCTAACAACGAAATTAATCACTCGCTTGGTTGTGATTGTAGTTAACGGTTCAGCTTCGACCCATTTGGTGAAGTAGTCTACAGCTACAATAACGAACTTTGCTCCGCCCTTCGCTATAGGGAGGCTTCCGATGATATCAATTCTCCACATAGCGAAAGGCCATGGACTCGCCATTGTCTTTAACTGGCCAGGAGGTGCCCTGGGAATTTTTGAAAATCTTTGGCATGCATCACAACGTCGCGCGTATTTTGCCGCATCTTTGTTTATGGTAAGCCAGAAGTAACCATATCGCAATACCTTTTTTGCCAATATCTGTCCTCCAGTATGGTCACCGCATTCACCCTCATGTACTTCCTGCAGTACACGCTTGATGTCGTCATGGGCTATACATCGGAGAAGAGGCATCGAAAATCCCTGTCTGTATAAGACTCCGCCTTGCAGAACGTATCGGGAAGCTTTGTGGATTATTTTACGCCTCTCGCTCTTCTTGGTCGGAAGCGTTCCATTCATCAAGTAATTCTTTAGAGGGGTCATCTATGACTCCCTTTCTGGCTCAGTCTCTAGTATCGGATCAATTTCCATCTGACCTATGCTAGGGAACTGAAGTACTTCAACTGGGGCTAGCCCGGCTTCTTCAGGATCGTCGGAACTAGCCATCTTTGCTAACTTGTCCGCCTGTTGGTTCTCTGACCGCGGAATATGAGATATACTGTAGTGATCAAAGCCAATCAGCAACTCCTTCACTTTCTCCAAATACGAAATCAATCTTGGGCTCTTAGCTCAGAACTTTTCAGTGACCTGATTTACAACCAACTTGGAATCACAAAATATGTCTAGCTTTGCGATCTCTAATTCCTTTGTGATCTTCAGCCCGGCTATCAGGGCTTCATATTCGAAGTCGTTGTTAGTGGCATGAAATTCCAACCGGATAGCATAGGATATCAGTCGTTTCTCAGGAGTTTCAAGCACCACTCCGGCACCGGATCGTTTATCATTCCTAGCACCATCAGTATACAATTTCCAGGCGCTAGGATCGAGAAGTAGTTTTGGTGGGTCAGCCTCTTCGTTTACTATGTCATCCTCCAGGACAGTAAATTCTGCTATGAAATCTGCCAGCACTTGCCCCCGTATCAATCGTCGGGGCTGAAAATTCAGATCAAATTGACTCAATTCAATATTCCATTTGAGCAGTCTTCCAGAAGCTTCTGGTCTCTGTAGAACTTGTTTGAGTGGATGATCAGTGTACACGATGATAGGATGAGCTTGGAAATAATGTCGAAGCTTCCTAGATGCAATCAATAAACTGTACGCTAGCTTTTCTATCCTCGGATAATTGCGCTCAGCTGCCGCCAATTTTTTACTCACGTAGTACACTAGCCTTTGAACCTAGTCTTATTCTCACACTAATGCTGAGCTGATCGCGTGGGACGATACTGCTAAGTACACGAATAAATCCTCGTGGTCCACTGGCTTAGACAGTATCGGAGGCCTCTCCAGATGATTCAACAGGTTCTGAAATGCTTCTATGCAATCAGGAATCAGTTTAAAATTGCGTTTTCCTCGCTTTTTCAATTCAAAGAATGGAATGCATTTGTCTGTCGCTCTAGAGATGAATCTGCTTAATGCTGCTACTTTCCCTGCAAGGCTTTGCACATCTTTGATTTGTCTAGGCTCCTGAATGCCTCTGATTGCTGCGATCAGGTCTGGATTAATCTCAATCCTGCGCGAGCTGACAATGAATCCCAAGAATTTCCCGGAGGCAACCCCAAATGAACATTTTGTTGGGTTGAGTTTCATCCTATACTTTCGAAGGATACCAAACATCTCTGCCAAATCTATAGTGTGATTGGATGATTGTCTGGACTTAACCAACATGTCGTCAACGTATACCTCCATCGTTTTCCCAATCTGGTTATAGAACATTCTATTCACTAACCGTTGATATGTAGCACCTGCGTTCTTCAAACCAAAAGGCATTACCATGTAGCAGTATAATCCCAGATCCGTAATGAAGCTAGTGTGCTCTTGATCTGGAACATGCATAGGGATCTGGTTATATCCTGAATAAGCATCCATGAAAGAGAGAATCTCATGACCCGTCGTTGAATCTACCAACTGATCAATTCTGGGTAACGGAAAGCTATCTTTTCGGTAGGCTTTATTCAAATCCGAAAAATCAATACACGTACGCCACTTCCCATTGGCCTTATTTACCAAAACTGGATTTGAAATCCAATCTAGGTAGGTTGAGTCTCTGATGAATCTGTTACTTCTTAACCTTTCAACTTCTTCTTTCAAGGCCGCAGACCTCTCTGGGCCTAGCATTCGCCTTTTTTGTTTTACAGGGGGATGCTTTGGGTTAATGCTTAATGAGTGACTCATGATTGATGGAGATATCCCACACATGTCCACGTGGGTCCAAGCAAATAGATCCAAGTTATCTTTCAGGAAATCCGTCAGTTCTTTAGCTCGAACTGGATCCAACTGGGATCCAATCTTCAGGACCTTCTCTGGGTCACTATCATCGATCGGTACATCCATAGTCGTTTCGTTGGGAGCCGCCATTCTGCCCCCAGTCTCTTCGTCCTCTATGGGATCTATATCCTCGGGCAGTTCTCTGGGCGACTCGCCCATAGTCATTCTCTTTAATTGCTATGACGTCTCCTCCCTTGTGGAGGAAGAAGCGTCTTTAGTTTCTATATCTCTTCCTTTACGGAGTAGCTTTAGCTCTGCAATGTAACATGCTCGTGCGGCAACCTGATATCCTCTGACTATGCCAACACCAGCTTCCGTAGGAAACTTCAATAACAAGCACCAGGGGGCTATACAAGCTCTAAACTTTGCTAGGACCGGTCGGCCCAAGAAGGCATTATAAGGCGATTCAATACCCAAAACCACCAAGGGAAGAATTCTCACTCTCTGGCGTTCTCCTTGTCCAAGTGTGACCGGCAGCTCTACATATCCCATTGGAGCAGTTGAAGCTCCGTTAAATCCACGGATCCATCCTTCACATGGATTTAAATCTTTCAATTCAAGGTTCATTTGATCGAACGTCTTTTTGAATAAAATGTTGACTGAACTCCCGTTATCCACTAAAACTTTATGAACAGTGGCCGGACCAATAGGAACTGTGATTACAAATGGATCTTCGATCGGAGCATGGACTCCAATACTCTCTCGATCACGGAAAATGACGTCATCTGACATCATCTTTTGCTATTTTATCGGGACATTGTCCTCAGGGTGGCTACACTCTCCTACCTCAAGATGCTGCTTTGTTGCGTTTACGTACTGTTCCATCGCCTTGAAACTATGCCCGGCTAGGTGAAGCCCTCCGAGTATGGTATTGATCACAAGATCCTTTCCTTTTTGCTGGACAGTTGGCCTGGAAGTAGGTTGACCCTGGTTTTGGTTTGGGGTCTGAATAGCTTGCCCCCTGTCTCTAGGAGTCACCTTGTACTCATCCAATTTCCCTTCCCGGAGTAGCCTCTCAGCTACGTCTCTCAGATGACGGCATTCATTTGTAGAGTGGCCGTGAGTCTGATGGAAGAGACAAAACTTCCCCGTCTCACGTTCTTTCTCCGTCGAATCTCTTGGAGGAGGCCTTTTATGTTGGAGAACGTTGTACGAGTCTACGAAGATATTCTCCAAGGTATCATTTATTGGTGTATAATTTTCGAAAGTCCTGGGACGGGTCCTTCTCTGGGAGTCGTTCCCCCGATTTCTCTTTCGATTATTGCCATTACTGCTGTTACCATTGTTTCCTGACTGGTGGCCGCCGCCCTGGTTTCGGTTTCCAACATTGACTTCAACCTTCCCCGAGTCGTCTCCGGTTTGCTTGATGGCCACATTACTTTGGATTTCCTCCTTATTTGCCATTTTCATTTTCCGGTTAGCATATACCTCCTTCTGACGTAAGCGACGTTTGCTTTCTCGTAGAACAATTCTCTAGTATGAGGTGGCTTGCCGGCCAGGTATCTCCCAAATTCAGTATCTTTATCTACCCCATCGATCAGGGCTGCCACAACAGTTGGCTCATGGGGATCCTTGACTTCAGCGGCGACTAGGTTGAAACGATCCAGATACACCCTCAAGCTCTCGCCTGGTCGTTGGTTGACAAGGAACAGGTCAATCACACTCTTTGTCCTCTGTGCATAAATGCGGAACTATTCCACGAACCTTTCACTCAACTCCCTGAAACTGGAAATTGATCTTGCTGGTAAGCGAGTAAACCATAACACGCTACATCCTCCAGGAATATAGGGAATGCTTTGCACTTTACAGCGTCAGAGGCTGCGGTAGCGGTTATTGACCAAGAATATCTCATTAGATGTTGGATTGGTTCAGACCTACCCGCGTAACGATTCATCTGAGGCATGTTGAAGCACCTCGGGAATGTTATGTCTAGAATGTCATCAGTAAAAGGGGTGTGACTGCGGTCAATTCCCCAATCTTCATTCCTTTGTCCACAGCTATCCGCCAGGATTTGATGGACTATAGCTGCAACATTTGCACTGGTCATCGGAGGCTCGGGATCAGTGCTTCTCCCTTGGTGGAATTCTTCGATCTCTCTTCTAGGAATAGCCATGAAATTTGGAGCTCGGATTGGGCTTCGTTGCCCCCTGTTACTATGAGTATTTGTACGGCGAAGGGGCTGAGGTGGTCTATTCTCAATAGGATTTTCCACAACTCGAGCCCTAGGAGTTGCGGAACGATTATTCAAGTTGTGGTTTGAGAGTCCTACACCAAGTGTCTCTTTCTCTCGTGATGGCAGGGTTCCAAATCGGAGCTGCTCTATGTTTTCAGCCCTCTCATATGGTCGCCGCGAAGGTCTTGGCGATTCCTAAGACGAAGAAGAGTACTCGGGGGTGAGAGGACGAACTAGGAGTGTTCTTTGCCTTGCGAGATCGTCGATCCTTTTATCCATAGCAGTTAAGTTCTGTCGCAGCACAGAGCTTTGCTGCCTTTGAGCAGCTAATTCATCAAACAACCTATCCCACATTTCAGAGAAGTGAGAGAGATCTCCTTCAGTGACCGAAGCAGAGGGGTCATATTGATCATCAACATTTTCTCTTATGTGCAGAGAACTTGAGCCAGGTCGAACAGAGGTACCGGGACGGGAAGAGCGAGCCATAACCTCCTTTCCAGGTTGAGTTGTAGTCTGTTCATCACTTCGGATCGCAGTGGACATGTGTCTGTGGCTCGTAGCACCCCACTGGGGTCGGATCGTGGTAATATTAGGGGAGGGTTCGCGGCGTTGTCGTGGGATCGAGTGATGACCCCTTCAGTTCGGATCGTGGCGCCCGCTTCAGACTGGTTCGTAACGCTACGTCCAGATCGGTCCGCCCCTATGTCACCGCGATCCGCGAGGCCCTCCTCAACCTGCTCATGTACACTTTCTTCAGCTGTTTCATTCGCGACTTCAATCGCTTGCGAAGCTCGTACTTCCTAAGACTTCTTTCAGGCCATGATATCAGATGCCACTGGAATCTTCAAAAATCTGAACAGTGAAGTTTCAGGACTGTTTCCTTCGGACTTGAATATCCAAACAACGGAGCAACAATCCAATATGCTGAGAAATCAATTCTCTTCTCAGTGAAAGCACCAAAATGTTAGATCAAAATTTGGCTCTAACACCCAAATTGTTCTGATTCGTAGGGAATTATAACTGAAAAATGAGGAAAAAGCAGAAAACACACACGGTTTATAGTGGTTCGGGGTTAACGAGCCTACGTCCACTTTATATGCTATTGATTATACTTTGGATGCTAGTAAAACCAATGATTTCTCTCAGACTCACTCTTACAATTACGATTTCTTTCAGTAATCTCTAAGTAACACTGGTAAGAAATAGAGGTATGACAGTAATGGTAGAATCAATCCTTAAAACTGCCAAAAGATCCTGAAAAATGCTAAGTTCTGGGCTATTTATAGCTGATTTCTTCAGGCGGATCGCGGTCATACGTGGCTTACATCCTGAGGATCTCAGACTGGTTCGTAGCTTAAGGAAGAATTGGTCAATATGACAGTTGTGGACAGGTGTCGCGAGATCCTGCCTTCTCGGATCGTGAATGACTCGGTCTTGACCTTCAACTTGGTATCTGGAATCAGATCGCCTCGTGGTGAAGAGGAGAGGACGGGTCGTGGCTACAGGTACTGATCGGATCGAGGGGGAGTGTCACAATTCGGGGGTGACGATATGACCACGATCGAATGCTCGAGGGGTCGGACCCTTAAAGACTCATATTTCCTTTGCTTTTGAACTTTGGTGGCTAGGTCAAAAAGCTAGCCAACAATAGGTTTAGCAAAACTTAACCAAATTAACTCAAACTTCCAACAGAGGTCTAAAACGGTGTTTAAGAATTTCTAAACATTTTCCCATAATTTAATTATGTTTAAATTCGCTAATTAACACTATTTACCCTTAATTAACCATAATTAGTGTAAAAACAAGGCTAATCACTACCCTTAGCCACAAATAAACTCAGATCTGAAACTTTTGGACAAAATGGTTCGGATTCCAATACACTCCAGCAGCTCTACCTCGATTTTTGTGCTAATCCGCTTTGATTTGATGTTGATTTGGCTTAATTAGCGATTAGAAGGTGATTTGGGGTGTTTTAGCAAGTGGAGGTCATTGCTAGGTTCAAAGGTTGTAAGTGGCGGCTAAGAAATGAAATAAAAACTGATTTTCTAACTCATCTCAGCCCTCCCATAACCCTAATCCCGAATGAGTTATGGGCCCTCTTGCTAATCACCCTAATTAGGCCCAGTTAAGTTGTTTTCCACCTTCTAAACCTTGTTTTAGCCATATTTACCAAACAGTGAGTCTGTTTGGCTAATGTGACCACTCTACAGAAAGGTAGACCATCATCCGGATCTAATGGAAGTGGTTTTAGGTCAAAAATTCTTACCAATCAAAAGTTATGGCCAAAACAAGATCAGCCAGGGGCAAAACGGTTATTTAAAAATCGGAAAAAATCATGAACATGAGAAATGACCCCAATAATCGTCTCCCAAAGTTACATGACCATACGACTTCGTATGTGAAAGAAATAAATATTCTACGATCCTTCGATGCGTAGAATGCGGGTCGTTACAACATAGCAAGCTTCAGGGAGTCAATCAAAGAAATTCAACTGTTGGTTCAAGCTCAAGGAGACCCAAGCATGGAAGTTCACACACTTAAACAACAAACTGAAAGTGTAACATTCACACATACATACATTTGTATGCATGGATATAGTGGAATCAAAAGAACATTCACACATATATACATACATATGTATGTATGTATGTATATACATGAAAGATATTTCAAAAACTGAAACAATGCAACAAGATCAATAATCCAACAAGAAAAATGTGTAAAGGTACGCAAACACTAGCGCAAGTGTGCGCTGCCTTACAAGGCAGAGCATCAGTGCAAAAGATCAAGTCGAGTATAGCAACAGTGAGTAGGTACACACACACACACATACATATATATATATATATGAATATATGTATACATGAACATTAGCATTAAAAATTCATCAACCATTAACCAGTATACTTATTAATACAAGAATCAAAATGATCAGTCAAGAGAAAAACAGTTCAAGCATCAACAAAGAAAATTTAGGCCAAATTAAAAATAAATATTTTCTAGATGCATCTGATTGCTACTACGGTGAAATAGCTTGTTATGGGAAATAAAGTCAAGATTTAGATTCAAGTACACACATGCCAGAACAGTAAAACGCAAATCTAACCTGTTTTATTAAGTATACAATTATGAATATACACATACACACACTTATATCTATATAATATGTGTATGCTCATACATACACACACACACACACATATTATATATATAAACAGACAGATGCATTATATACCAAGTTTGTGTTGCAAATGCAATAAGAGAAAATCAGCCTGTTTTTGGCATAGAATTCTCTTCAAGATGTTGCAGTAGTATATGTATATAGCAATATTTTTTTCAGGTGTAAAGGAAACAAATCTAAATTGCAAACCAAACATCAACCAGTATCAGGAAATATAAGGTAATAAGATTCACAAGCATCAACCAATATCAGGGTAAAGCAAACCAAGCATCAAACAGTATCAGGCAACAAGATGTAAGATCCACAAAGTCACAAAGTAAAATGCAAGAAAAACCAGGTGCAAGCATCAAGAATTTCGAGATTAAAATCACAGGAAATAAAGTAAAAAAATTAATTCTGTTCAAAATCAAAGGCTGAAATCAACAAATATAAAGGAAACAATCAAGGAATCAATCACAGCATATGCAACAACAAATTCATCAATTAAGGCACACAGTTTGAGCAAGTAATCAACAATCAAAATCTGACAATAAGGGTTTTTAACCCTATAAATTTCACCCATTCATCATTGGCAGATATCCAAATCAAGACAACACAAATCAAAAAGGTAAAAGTTTGTACCTTTCTCAATTGAGCTCGACAAGGAGGAGTGGCAACTAAAGCTACAGAGAATCGAAGCAACGATGAAGTATTCACACATCAAAGTCGCGATTTGATAAAAGACGAGAAGCCCTAAATTTCCAGCATCCACCCGTTTTCAACATCAAAGTCACGATTTTATAAGAGAAGATAAATGAGAGAAGAGGGAAAAGGGAATGTGGTCGATTTGGTTTTGAGATTGAGATGTAAGGATTTTGCTGATTTTGTTTTTAGAGGGAGAGAAGAGGGAACGTAAAATATTGAGGAGGAAATAATCTAAGAAGGCGACCACCAAAATATTAGAGAGAAACAAAATAAAAAGAGCGGCCATGAATTAACTAGGAGAGAAAAGTTGGAGACAAAACTAAAACATTTGATAACTTAAATCAGACGACATATAAAATGTTGTCTGAATTCCAAGGACGTACATAGAGAATTCACTACTTATCTAGACAATAGGGATTTTTTCCCAAATGTTGTGTGAAACAGTGGAAAATATTGGGATAACAACACATTAAGCTTATGTTGTGTGATCACTGTTATCTGATTACATTTTTGGCGCAGTGATTATTGTTAGGATAAACCAAAATTTAATGATAAGTGAAAAGTCGTGTTGTAACAACCCAGATTTTTCGTTGAATATTTAAAATTTATTTTAAATATTATATTTGAAATATTAATAGATTTTAATATCGAATTTGTTAATTAAACGACGATTTAACGTGTATATTTATATTTAACATAAAACAAAATAAAAAAGGCGCGGTAGTTCGTAATATTGAGTTTTGAACTTTAACTGAATATACATAATCCGTTATAAGTCGGAATTCTGTGAAACAAGAAACGTTATGATCAGATTGATTATAATTTTCTAATGGAAGAAAAAAATCGAGATTTCAGCTTATATGTTGAGAGTTATGTTCAAATCAAAATTTGAAATAGTCTATATTGAAATCTTTTATTAATTATAACGTTTATTTAATTTATATAAAGTTAATTTATATATATTCGGGCATCGTTAAACTAGAATACGTTAATTTTGAGTTATAATTCTATATCGGTTATATTTGAAGTTATATATTATTTTATTTTGAATATATATATATACGACAATAATAATTTATTAAATTGTTTTGCAATTAGTGAATAGCACAGGCCTAAACGCACAACTATATCATTAATGCAAAGCTACCCCAAAATAGGTATGCGCATATACACAGATTAATGTACAGAAATGTGCAGCTACCTCCACAGCTAATAAAGCGAGTCCCAACAGCTAATGAAGTGAAATTACTGTAATAAAATAGAAGAAAACCACATGCAAACAAGAGAATGTATCAGACACCATATTGAACCATAACATTTATTATAAGGAATGGCAAGAAAAATTATTACTGAAAATAACAATTAAATACCTTTTAAGTAAACAGCGAGATGGGAGTAATCTTTTGAGATTGCTAAAAAAAACAGTACATATGCACTACCCTATCCCTTCCTTCCTTTTTAAGCATAGCCGCGCAGGCATACTTTACTTTTCTGGAAACCATCACCCTAGTTTTCAGTCAATCACACGTGTCTTCTCTTCGTTCTCTCAAAGCTAGGACAATGAACTGCACATGCCTATCAACACAGACCTCCTCCCTTCCATCAAAGCAAAACTTGTACCAAACTTAAGCATGGCTTCATTAAATCCAAGTATGCAGACATAAGAGAAGACATCTGGACATGCCCTGCTACCATCTATATGCCCATACAGTCGAAATGAAAACACACCAGTATGTGCCTTCCCTTCTTTAGTACCATCCAAATGAACATGCAGCTACGTTCTGTACACATCACAGTCTAAACCATACTTTAAATCACTACTGGATCAATCAAACACACAACGCTCCACGCCAACTTGTGTTTTCAAATCCATTCACAGACTTACCAATCTAAAGTACAAAATACAACCTGTACAAAGTTAATACACAACACATGGACGTCCAAATAGGAACAAATAAAAACCCATTCTACCCTATATCATTTTGCAGCTGCCCTAAGTATGCTGCTACACCTACCAAACTACATTGTATACCACAAGGATAGCATAAGGCTCTGTGTACCATTACTGCATCTCTATTCACCCAAGCACATGCACGAGGATATTGAATCAAATCAACACCAGCTAGGAAGCTATTGCCAGCTAATGCACATCTATCCTTTTGGTCTGACAATTTATGTTTGAAAGAACAAACTGGTCACTGACGGAACATGGTCTATGCATGCTATCTTCATTTTCCGTCTTGTATTTTCACCTTCTCATCACTCTAATCTGCATTTTCGCTGTCACCAAATTTTCACCCATCATACAAAGTCTAGATCTAACCTGCACGCTGCCTACTAGCCTAAACCTTGGGTATCACGATTCTACTCCTACAAATACGAATGTATCACGGCCAAACCAAATGGAGCAACACCTTTTCAAAAAAAATAAAAAAAATATACAAACTGCATTTCCAGACCCCAAAAACAAAAAGGGCTCCACCGAAATAAAAAGGAAACAAATAAAATAAAAATGATGAATATGGGCTGGTAGGTTTAGTTCGAATGGAGTATGGGGAGGGATGAAACACCCCACCTCCGTTAAGGTCACTCACAAAGGGAATGTCTTAACTTCGATGGAGCATTATAGGTAAAAGATGCAGATAAATTACAAGACAGACAAATAAAGCAGCGGAAAATAAAGTCATTTTATAAACAATATGGCTCGGTCAAGCTTTTACAACAGTTGTCTTAAAAACAATACATAGTACTTCTGTCTTGATTCAAAAACTTCCAAGTATAAAAGAAGCATAAAAATAACAACGATTTATTCCCCAATAGAGTAAAGAAAGCCATAGCTGAAACGAGACCGAATCCAAAGCAATACATGATGATCTTGAAGCAATAAGTAATCCAAGCTAAGCATAAGTGTTTCCTCCCTGAGAACCCGGGGGGAGGGGGGAGGATGGAAGAAAAGAGACGAAACAAAACTAGGTCAAACATAAGTCTGGTAAGTCCAGCTACTTCCAGCATATGAACAAGCAAGAACAACATGACATGAATTAATCTGAATAAAGACATAAGCTTGATGATAAGGAACATAGGATACACAAGATAAGTAATTGGCAAGATAAACTAAGTATAACATCACATGTTCACTATTCTCTGCTTCACTACTACCCTATGATTCTGATTTCTATATCTCTGCACCACCTAACGAGTGTCCCAACTAGTAATATGTATAAAGGATAATATTACAACATTATCCCAATCCCCGCAATTGTGGTAGCCTTTAGGTGTACATCTATTATGAGGATTCCACCTCAATCATCCTAATTGCCATGAAGATGTTAGATGTACCCTTACTACCCTATCGATCGGCTCCCTACTTGTACAAATGTTCCATATGTCTCTGTCAATCGGCCCTCTCTTGCGTATAGATACCCTGTACTGGTCCCACCATAAGGTGTATCAATCCTTATGATGGCAACCCGACACGAATCAAGATGCACAGTGTATAACTACTGGTACCCAGTGCCTGCTTTTTCCCACTCCGGAGTACGTGCACGCCCGTAAACTGTCGGAACCTACACTAACGTACCCCCCTGCCGTTATCTTTGACCTCTTATAATCAGCCCAGTAATAATGCCATACCCTGCCTTGTTTCTGTGTACCATGATACATCTATGTGGGTAACTGCTGAAACGGTTCCTCGTTACTTGGGTTTCCTGCTGGTTAAGTTTGTGGGCCTATATATACAAATATTACCCACCTACACGAGATGTACTTAACACTCCCACCGATTCTAGCATGTTTTCTTAACGGTTAAGTTTGTGGGCCTATATGTATTAATATTACCCACCTACACGAGATGTACTTAACTCTCCCATCGATTCAAGCATGTTTATCTAATGGTTAAGTTTTGTGGGCCTATATTTACTAATATTACCCACCAACCCGACGTGTACTTAACCTTCCCATAGATTCAAGCATTTTTATTTAATGGTTAAGTTTTGTGGGCCTATATTTACTAACATTACCCACCAACCTGACATGTAGTTAACCTTCCCACGGATTCAAGCATGTCTATTTAATGGTTAAGTTTTGTGGGCCTATATTTACTAATATTACCCACCACCCGACATGTACTTAACCTTCCCACGGATTCAAGCATGTTTATTTAATGGTTAAGTTTTGTGGGCCTATATTTACTAATATTACCCACCAACCCGACATGTACTTAACCTCCTACTCGTCAAGTCGTGTTGGTAAAGTGGTTCTTATTAACTTAACCTTTCTTGCTTATCATGTTGGATTGGTTAAGTATGATTTATTAACTTAACCTTGTTCATTCATCAGGTTACATTGGTTAAGTATTTCCCATTTAACTTAACCCCATTCGTTCATCAAGTTATATTGGTCAAGTGTCATTAATCAATTCAAATTAACTTAACCTACGCACTCGTCACGTCATGTTGGTTAAGTGTTTCCTTCTGGTGTTTACTTGACCCTACCTCAAATCATGTTATATTGGTTAAGTGCTGCCCTCTCGTGTTAACTTAACCCTTCCCATACGTCATGTTATATACTGGTTAAGTGTTATCCTCTTGTATTACTTAACCCCACCACATGTCATTATATATTGGTTAAGTGTATCCTCTTGTGTTACTTAACCCTACCACAAGTCATTATATATTTTGGTTAAGTGTTACCTTAGTTAACTTAACCCTACCGTCTGTTTAATTAACATGTTATAATGGTTAAGTGTTACCTTAGTTAACTTAACCCTACAATCTGTTTAGTTAACATGTTATAATGATTAAGTGTTCCCTTAGTTAACTTAACCCACCCATATGTCATATTGGTTAAGTATCATTAACCTAACCCTCCCATACTTAGCATGTGTCATTAGCATTAATTAATTTATTAATGCACCAACCTATCACATTAGATATGTGTTGTTGCGGTTACTGGATATGTCGGGCGGTTACGGCAGTTTTACACCACAACTCAATCTAACTTCGGGTTTTTCTTGGGCATGATGCACTAACCTCTCACATTAGATAGGTGTTGTTGTGGTTACTGGATGTGTCAGGCAGTTCTGGGAAGTTTTACACCACAACTCAATCTAACCTCGGGTTAGGCAATCTAATCTTTTAGCATATTTACATTTTTACGGTGTATATATAAATTATTCACAATTAAATTATAACATTAACTATGTTCATAATTAATGGCATACCAATTATACCGTTTTCATGCTAATTACCCAAATCCACCAAAACTAGTCATGATCCCATTTCTCAAGTTATGCGTAACCAATTCCAATTTCAAGTAATTAATCAAAATAGGCTATACCCCGTCTTCCCAAACTTGCAATAATAGTCATTTCCAAAATCACTATGTCATATATTTGGCATTCCAAATCAATAGTTAAGCCCAATCTAGTTTTAATATTCTAGTTTACAGTGTATGGCCAAAACTTGGTTTATAAGCCAATTAACCCAAACTTACAGTTATAATGATAACAATGCCCCAATGTCAATTACAAGTTTTGCCCAACCATTTGACCAAATACGTTATGTTCAGTTACTTTCCCTAATTATGTTTTGGCAATATTGTCGATTTCATGTTTATGTCCCAATAACCCTAACCTTCCCCGTATTCCCGTCGTACGTATATCGCGATTCAACCTAGATTATAGGTCAATCTAGATTCACAAATAAAATGGAACAAATAGGAATAATATGACAATGATAGGCATAAGAACTGGCACAAGATGATAGTCCCAAAACACAAGAATTCATATTTAATAGAATTACAGCATAACTGAATAAACTGATTTAGAATCATTGCAGGCATATAGATCTGATTATGAACAATATTATGGACATGAAAGGCTTGAATAATAAACTAGGTTCGACAACTTGTATCGGTTCGATTGGATCGATAAGAACCAATCCAAAGTCATAGATCCACAAAGGCTAAGAATAGATCCAAATAGAAAATCAAACATAGGTCCAAATTCATTTTATTCCATGTCCATACTATAATTGGTTGTCTAAATCTGAAAGTAATCGTGAACTTACAAAACAAAGGCAAGTCTTGTTTTTTAGAATCTGTATTCTGAAACTGGATTGCTCGCCTTTGATGTAGATCGTTGAATATTCTAAATTAGATTTGATTTAATTTGATTCTTTCTTTAATCTTAATTTCTAGTTTGATACGAGATGGTGGCTTGGTTAGGATGATGATTGATAGCATGGTGGCTCCTTGGAATGAATTTGTGTGGTTTAGGGTTTAGATTTAGGTTGATTATATAGAAGTCTAGGATTGTTTATATCCCTTAGATGAACTAGGAGTCCATCATAACCACCCAGCTCAAATACACATCATCCGGCCACTCAGAAGAAGACATATCATCACATAACATTCCAGGATTCTTTGTTGGATCAGTATGGGTGCACTTGGAACATAGGTCCAAATTCATTTTATTCCATGTCCATACTATAATTGGTTGTCTAAATCTTAAAGTAATCGTGAACTTACAAAACAAAGGCAAGTCTTGTTTTCTAGAATCTGTATTCTGAAACTGAATTGCTCGCCTTTGATGTAGATCGTTGAATACTCTAAATTTGATTTGATTTAATTTGATTCTTTCTTTAATCTTGCTTTCTAGTTTGATAAGAGACGGTGGCTAGGTTAGGATGATGATTGATAGCATGGTGGCTCCTTGGAATGAATTTGTGTGGTTTAGGGTTTAGATTTAGGTTGCTTATATAGAAGTCTAGGATTGTTTGAATACCTTAGATGAACTGGGAGTCCATCAGAACCACCCAGCTCAAATACACATCATCCAGCCACTCAGAAGAAGATATATCATCACAGAACATTCCATAATTTTGTGCTGGATCAGTATGGGTGCACTTGGCAGGTGCACCAGTGCATTTTTGTACTGGTGCACTTGTGAACTGCGCCAGTGCATTTTTGTACTGGCGCACTTGTGAAGTGTGCCAGTGCATTCTGGTCGACTTCCGGTTTTTCTGCCAAACTTCGTTCGTCCATATCTTCTTCATACGGTATCTGTTTCATTTTATTCCATGTCCATACTATAATTGGTTGTTTAAATCTGAAAGTAATCGTGAACTTACAAAACAAAGGAAAGTCTTATTTTCTAGAATCTGTATTCTGAAACTGAATTGCTCGCCTTTGATGTGGATCGTTGAATACTCTAAATTAGATTTGATTTAATTTGATTCTTTCTTTAATCTTGCTTTCTAGTTTGATAAGAGATGGTGGCTAGGTTAGGATGATGATTGATAGCATGGTAGCCCCTTGGAATGAATTTGTGTGGTTTAGGGTTTAGATTTAGGTTGCTTATATAGAAGTCTAGGATTGTTTAGATCCCTTAGATGAACTAGGAGTCCATCAGAACCACCCAGCTCAAATACACATCATCCGACCACTCAGAAGAAGACATATCATCACAGAACATCCCAGAATTCCGTGCTGGATCAGTATGGGCGCACTTTGAAGGTGCGCCATTGCATTTTTGTACTGGCGCACTTGTGAAGTGCGCCAGTGCATTTTTGTACTGGCGCACTTGTGAAGTGTGCCAGTGCATTCTGGTCGACTTCCAGTTTTTCTGCCAAACTTCGTTCGTCCATATCTTCTTCATGCGGTATCCGTTTTACGCAAACTTGGACTCTATCTCTAGCAGAATTCCGAGACGAACGCAATGGCGTAACCCGTTTCGTCTAATTATTCTTTTAATAATTAATTATTCTTTAATTATCTCTTATGTCCCGTTTTAAAATTACGGGGTGTTACATTTCCCCTACTTAAAGGATTTCGTCCCCGAAATCTTCAAGTTAAGAAGAATGTATGTCCTACCATCGAACATCCATCTACTCAACCATTCAATCACAGGCAGGCATCCATTTTACTTAAAGGGTTTCTAATGTCGTATGAACATATACAGAGTGCGGGTATATGTCTCTTATCTAATGAAAAATCAGGCGGTCTACTGATTCAGTTGACCTCCTTAATGCGAATCATGTCAGTGCCATGAGTCCATCATGTATGCAATTATTCCTGATCGTACTTTATAACTTCTAGATGAGTGCACAATCATTCATACAAATGCAACATTCATATGATAACACACCAAGTTACAACCCATATATATAAAAGTTCACTTATGCATATGCAATATGAAAGTGACTGAGCCGATCTAGTGCCTGATGTGTGTATATGCATCCATGAGCAACAACTAGCAAACACTTGCAACCACTTGCATCCACCAAACATAACATGTCTCAAACACATGTTTACATCCATTGGCTTCTATCTAAGGATCGAGGATAAGACTGAGAGGATATACTTAAAAGATAAAGACTAGCATGCAAATAGATTTTACAGAAAAAGAGGAATCAAGGATATACCCTCAAAAAGGATAACATGCGCGTATCTAGTCGTTAGTCTTCTAAGTCGCATCTTCTTGAGCTTTGCTCCACTGTACCTTAACTAATTTAACTTCACGATTGCGAAGCTTCTTGACTTCCATTTCCAAAACCCACTAGTAAAGATAGGACCTCGATAACTTAATATGCTAGAGGGTATCCAATGTTGTCGAACTATCTTTCCAAGATAAATAGATGTTAACCATGATACCAAGTGTATATGATTAGAGGTCTCTCTTCTACTTAGCTTATCCATCATGTCACAATTCCGAGGGTCTAAAGCTAAAGGTTGCTAGTACTTTTTACCTCTCTTAAGGTCAGTCTTACTTAGGGCGCCTGCCACAACCATTTATTTCTCACGCAAACCATCCTAGTCGAACTTGACATCCCTCAAGTACAAGCCCCAAAGGCCTAAACCAATATCAGACAAGCACCCAAGGAATACCTCCTCCGAATTTGGACGATTTATGTGAGATGATACTAGCAAAACAACCAAACGATTGAGCACTTAATCGACTCTGGCTATCCTCGCCAATCTTGCTCCAAAATTCTCGTTAATCGCATAACTGGCTTTGCATTGTCGACTAGATATATGTGGTAGTCTAACTCGTGTATTAGGGAAAAAACCCCTAACCTAATCAAAACATCCTCGTACTCATGGACTATTCTAACGGATCACAAATTGTCGATAGATGCATCAAGTGATTCTAGGTAGCTATGCCTAACTGGTCCCTTAGGATCACACGAAATCTCAAGGGTATTTCCGAGGCAAGTAAAAGGTCTAACTACCCTCCTTTCGCAATTATCAGCTAACCATCCCATGCCTAGAATCAACCCATAGCCCATGAAACCAAAAACATAAGAATTACACTTAGACTTAGAACTTAATATAACTATTCTCAAATCCTTACAAATCAAAGATAAATGAGCCGAATCACCGATTAGATTTTAGAAAATAATGGGATCCTCTACTATACAAGCTCTAGGGTGCAGAGACTCAACTATGGAAGCAGATATGAAAGAATGTGAAGCACTAAAATCAAAAGAGTACTAACAGGATGATCAAAAGAAAACTAAACTTTTTCAACAGAAACTTTACGACCTCCCTCTCAGGTGTGCTGGTGGTGAGAGCATGCTCTTGCCCTCCTGAAAATCCTGTTCTTTGTTCTTGCCCTTGTCCTTATATGACCCGTTATACTATAATAAAGATACTTCTTCTTATCTTAGGTTTTTACTATTCTTTCCTTTTTACCTCCTTTGTGAACCAAGTCTATATCCATGAGTTCCTCATCCTTGGGTTGCGTTCCTTAGCCGTACTCCCTCATTTTCACCTTTGCCATCCTTGTGTAACTTGTCGACAAGTCTCTTGAAAGCTGCCTCCATCGCTCGGAAAAATCCTACAAAGCTCGAAAGAAAATTAGCCGTAGGTAAAACTACTGCGGTTATAGATGGAAGTTAGGCGCTTATTTTCCCTTTTGACAAGTGTCGTAGTCTCATCAAGCCTACGGAACCATGCCGCGATGAGGTTACATCCCAGAAAACCAGGAGTCCCAGAGACTCAAGAAAGAAGGAAACAAGGATTCAAACAGAGGATCAAAAGATAGTGCATATGGCTTTGGGGAATATGCCTTTAAAACAAAACTTTTTCTTTTGAAAATGCTTATTTTAAAACCGCTTCGAAAATAATTTTTCAAATCTTTTATCTGATCCGGTAACCTTCAGCTCTGATACCAAGTGAAACACCCCACCTCCGTTAAGGTCACTCACAAAGGGAATATCTTAACTTCGATGGAGCATTATAGGTAAAAGATGCAGATAAATTACAAGATAGACAAATAAAGCAGCGGAAAATAAAGTCATTTTATAAATAATGTGGCTCGGTCAAGCTTTTACAACAGTTGTCTTAAAAACAATACATAGTACTTCTGTCTTGATTCAAAAACTTCCAACTATAAAAGAAGCATAAAAATAACAACGATTTAATCCCCAATAGAGTAAAGTAAGCCATAGATGAAATGAGACTGAATCCAAAGCAATATATGATGATCTTGAAGCAACAAGTAATCCAAGCTAAGCTGAAGTGTTTCCTCCTTGAGAACCTGGGGGAACGGAAGAAAAGAGGCGAAACAAAACTAGGTTAGACATAAGTCTGGTAAGTCCAGCTACTTTCAGCATATGAACAAGCAAGAAGAACATGACATGAGTTAAACTGAATAAAGACATAAGCATGATGATAAGGAACATAGGATACACAGGATAAGCAATAGGCAAGATACACTAAGTATAACATCGCATGTTCACTATTCTCTGCTTCGCTGCTACCCTGTGATTCTGATTTCTATATCTCTGCACCACATAACGAGTGTCCCAACTAGTAATATGTATAAAGGATAATATTACAATGTTATCCCAATCCCCGCAATTGTGGTAGCCTTCAGGTGTACATCTATTATGAGGATTCCACCTCAATCCGCCTAATTGCCATG
Organism: Allium sativum; assembly: GCA_030737875.1. Taxonomy (NCBI): domain Eukaryota; kingdom Viridiplantae; phylum Streptophyta; class Magnoliopsida; order Asparagales; family Amaryllidaceae; genus Allium; species Allium sativum. Next base: position 928,270,096 of record CM060922.1, on the reverse strand, counting down.
AAGATGTTAGATGTACCCTTACAACCCTATCGATCGGCTCCCTACTTGTACAAATGTTCCATATGTCTGTGTCAATCGGCCCTTTCTTGCGTGTAGATACCCTGTGCTGGTCCCACCATAAGGTGTATCAATCCTTATGATGGCAACCCAACACAAATCAAGATGCACAGTGTATAACTACTGGTACCCAGTGCCTCCTTTTTCCCACTCCGGAGTACGTGCACGCCCGTAAACCGTCGGAACCTACACTGACGTACCCCCACCGTTATCTTTGACCGCTTATAATCAGCCCAGTAATCGTTCCCCACCCTTCCTTGTTTTAGGTACCATGATACATCTATGTGGGTTACTGCTGAAACGGTTCCCCGTTACATGGGTTTCCTGCAGGTTAAGTTTGTGGGCCTATATATACAAATATTACCCACCTACACGAGATGTACTTAACCTTCCCACCGATTCTAGCATGTTTTCTTAACGGTTAAGTTTGTGTGCCTATATGTATTAATATTACCCACCTACACGAGATGTACTTTACCCTCCCATCGATTCAAGCATGTTTATCTAACGGTTAAGTTTTGTGGGCCTATATTTACTAATATTACCCACCAACTCGACGTGTACTTAACCTTCCCACGGATTCAAGCATGTTTATGTAATGGTTAAGTTTTGTGGGCCTATATTTACTAATATTACCCACCAACCTGACGTGTACTTAACCTTCCCACGGATTCAAGCATGTTTATTTAATGGTTAAGTTTTGTGGGCCTATATTTACTAATATTACGCACCAACCCGACGTGTACTTAACCTTCCCGCGGATTCAAGCATGTTTATTTAATGGTTAAGTTTTGTGGGCCTATATTTACTAATATTACCCACCAACCCGATGTGTACTTAACCTCCTACTCGTCAAGTCGTGTTGATTAAGTGGTTCTTATTAACTTAACCTTTCTTGCTTATCATGTTGGATTGGTTAAGTGTGATTTATTAACTTAACCCTTTTCATTCATCAGGTTATATTGGTTAAGTATTTCCCATTTAACTTAACCCCATTCGTTCATCAAGTTATATTGGTCAAGTGTCATTAATCAACTCAAGTTAACTTAACCCACCCACTCGTCACGTCATGTTGGTTAAGTGTTTCCTTATGGTGTTGACTTGGCCCTACCTCAAATCATGTTATATTGGTTAAGTGTTTCCCTCTCATGTAACTTAACCCTTCCCATACGTCATGTTATATATTGGTTAAGTGTTATCCTCTTGTATTACTTAACCCCACCACATTTCATTATATATTGGTTAAGTGTATCCTCTTGTGTTACTTAACCCTACCGCAAGTCATTATATATTTTGGTTAAGTGTTACCTTAGTTAGCTTAACCCTACCATCTGTTTAATTAACATGTTATAATGGTTAAGTATTCCCTTAGTTAACTTAACACTACCATCTGTTTAGTTAACATGTTATAATGGTTAAGTGTTCCCTTAGTTAACTTAACCCACCCATATGACATATTGGTTAAGTATCATTAACCTAACCCTCCCATACTTAGCATGTGTCATTAGCATTAATTTATTTATTAATGCACCAACCTCTCACATTAGATATGTGTTGTTGCGGTTATTGGATATGCCGGGCGATTTCGGGCAGTTTTACACCACAACTCAATCTAACCTCGGGTTTTTCTTGAGCATGATGCACTAACCTCTCACATTAGATAGGTGTTTTTGTGGTTACTGGATGTGCCGGGCGGTTCTGGGCAGTTTTACACCACAACTCAATCTAACCTCGGGTTAGGCATTCTCATCTTTTAGCATATTTACATATTTACGGTGTATATTTAAATTATTCACAATTAAATTATAACATAAACTATGTTCATAATTAATGGCATACCAATTATACAATTTTCATGCTAATTACCCAAATACACCAAAACTAGTCATGATCCCGTTTCTCAAGTTATGCCTAACCAATTCCAATTTCAAGTTATTAATCAAAATAGGCTATACCCCGTCTTCCCAAACTTGCAATAATAGTCATTCCCAAAATCACTATGTCATATATTTGGCGTTCCAAATCAATAGTTAAGCCCAATCTAGTTTTAATATTCTAGTTTACAGTGTTTGACCAAAACTTGGTTTACAAGCCAATTAACCCAAACTTGCAGTTATAATGATAACAATGCCCCAATGTCAATTACAAGTTTTGCCCAACCATTTCACCAAATATGTTATGTTCAGTTACTTTCCCCAATTATGTTATGCCAATATTGTCAATTTCATGTTTATGCCCCAATAACCCAAACCTTCCCCGTATTCCCATCGTATGTATATTGCGATTCAACCTAGATTATAGGTCAATCTAGATTCACAAATAAAAAGGAACAAATAGGAATAATATGACAATGATAGGCATAAGAACTGGCACAAGATGATAGTCCCAAAACACAAGAATTGTAGATCTAATAGAATTACAGCATAACTGAATAAACTGATTTAGAATCATTGCAGGCATATAGATTTGATTATGAACAACATTATGGACATGAAAGGCTTTAATAATAAACTAGGTTCGACAACTTGTATAGGTTCGATTGGATCGATAAGAAGCAACCCAAAGTCATAGATCCACAAAGGCTAAGAATAGATCCAAATAGAAAATCAAGCATAGGTCCAAATCCATTTTATTCCATGTCCATACTATAATTGGTTGTCTAAATCTTAAAGTAATTGTGAACTTACAAAACAAAGGCAAGTCTTGTTTTCTAGAATCTGTATTCTGAAACTGAATTTCTCGCCTTTGATGTAGAACGTTGAATACTCTAAATTAGATTTGATTTAATTTGATTCTTGCTTTAATCTTGCTTTCTAGTTTGATAAGAGATGGTGGTTAGGTTAGGATGATGATTGAGAACATGGTGGCTCCTTGGAATGAATTTGTGTGGTTTACGGTTTAGATTTAGGTTACTTATATAGAAGTCTAGGATTGTTTAGAGCCCTTAGATGAACTAGGAGTCCATCAGAATCACCCAGCTCAAATACACATCATCCGGCCACTCAGAAGAAGACATATCATCACAGAACACTCCAGAATTCTATGCTGGATCTGTATGGGCGCACTTGGCAGGTGCGCCAGTGCATTTTTGTACTGGCGCACTTGTGAAGTGCGCCTGTGCATTCTGGTCGACTTCCGGTTTTTCTGTCAAACTTCGTTCGTCCATATCTTCTTCATATGGTATTCGTTTTACACAAACTTGGACTCTATCTCAAGAAGAATTCCAAGAAGAACGCAATGGAGTAACCCATTTCATCTAATTCTTCTTTTAATAATTAATTATTCTTTAATTATCTCTTATGTCCCGTTTTAAAATTACGGGGTGTTACAAGGGAGATCTATCTCACGTCAGTAGTTGAATGCCTGGGGATGTAATGGCGAGGTGAAATAAGTTGTTGCGAGATTAGCACAGGGCACTGGTTATGGATTAGGTGCGAAATTAAAGAGGAGCAGGCGGAGATATCTCGTTTGAGAAGAAGGACATACGTGGTCCTAATACATGACCAGATGGGCTTCTAAAAGAAAGAAGGATCGAAAAAAAGGAAAAAGGGTACCGATAGTTTTGTTTCAACGTGAACAGTCGGGATTTCATGACGTGGGAAGGGTTTGTGAGACTCAGCAATAAAGCGGTTGGAAGAAGAAAGCTTTGGCAGAAGGGGGTGTGGAAGTGTGTAGCGTGGGCTGTGGGTGATGCATGGGCTATGGGCCTCGAAACAAAAGAATTAGAAAAAGGAAAGAAATAAAAATGGCTTTGAACGAGGCACGACTATAAAGCAGATGACGGCCGGTCCATTTTATTCTTACCAAAAGTAATGTAATTAGCTTAAATCATATTCAATTAAGAAAGCAACTATGCTATAAATTCAAAATTAAACTGGATTATATAATACGTTTCTTTATGAAACCAATTTCGATTTTACATGGATTATATTAGACGTAACGAGAAATTAATAAAATAACATATTATTAAATTAGTCATAATATAAATTTAAAATAGTGAATAGCACATATAATTTAGATCTTGGTCATACGGTCACGTAATTGGATGAAACATGTGACGTCGTAACCATATGGATGAGCACAACACAATGAAGCAGGCTGGGACAGAGTTGGTAGCTACTGGGATTTTTAATTAAATTAAACGCTAGTTTAATTTAATTAAAACAAACTGTTTCAACGACAGATGAGATCAAGGTGAGTTAAACTCACTCTGTTTTCCCACTTATAATTTTTATAAGTCGGGTTTATTATTTTTATGCTATGTTTGCTTATTACTGGTTGATTGGCTGATTGTTTGGATGTTTGTTACATATTTTATATCAATTATTTATAAACATTGTTTAATTTAAATAAAATGATATCATTATTTTTAACGATGATTTCCAAACAATGTAACTTACTTTGTTGGTTACATTTATAATAATATAAACATATTTAAATTAAACTAGATGCTTTGCTTGTTATTATTAGTTGACCAATATCAGTTGAATTGATTATTTATTTGCATGTGATCATTATATGAATTGTTTAACCAATATGATTAGATTATTGATTTGGTGGTTGTTTGTTGAATTTAAATTCAACATTTGTTTGGTTATTAACCAATGGATGATATTGGTTAAGGGATTTATAGCGGATGGCCAAAATACAAACTGTTTTAAAAAGATTGATTTACCATCAGGTAAATCAATAGAAATGAAGTTATGAAATTTATTTTATAACTGAATATAGATTTTTAAATATATTATTTTTAAATGAAGTATATAAAAAAAAGAAATAAACCAATCATATTTATATATTGTTTGTTCAACCATAAATCACTATTTTGTACCAAAATTGGTTGTGTGCGCACGTGCCTCATTGTAATTGTTAATGAAGATTAGATTGTTAAGCTAGTGCGCAAGGATTAAGGTAACAATTTATAAATGAGATTTATTGTTCTAAGAAATAACTAAAAAGAGATTATTTTGGAATAGGTTATTATTTATTTTTAATAATAATCAAAGTAAATGAGATTATTTAAATAATACTATTTAAATGAAAAGATGAGTTGGGGTTGATCAATGAGTTAATCATGTTTAATGGACCAAGACAACTGTTTCAACTAAAATTGATTATTAAATTAAATTAGTTTGTGCCAATTAATCTAATGAGATAATTTAACAAATAGTGGTTTAATTTAATAAAATTTTAAAAAGAAATTCAATTTTATTCCCAGTTAGTGAAGAAGGGAATTATAGTTTTTAATTAATAATTTAAGGAATTTTTTCTTAAATGAAGTTCATTTAAGTAACCAAAGTAGTACTGAAATATAATTGAATTTTCAAAATGAGTTTATGAGCGGGTTATATTTAAACCAAGTTAGGTAAATGAAGTTATAAAAGTGATTTTAAGCAAATACGATTTGAATTAAGAAAAATGGAAATGAAATAGGGTTTGATATTAAACTCGAGTTGTGTAAACAAGTTTATAAAAAGAAATGGGAGGTTAAAGCGTTAATTTTAAATTAACGTTACTTAATATTGGTATTAAGTGGAATGGACGAGTTTTGCAATAAAATTTCCTAGAGGAAATGATTGTAATTTCTAAGAAGGGGATTTTGGTAATTGAATTGGGTAAAGGATCGAGTAATGGGATTTGTAATAAAAAATCCAGATAATGAAACAAATAATTTAAAGATGTTAAAAGGATGAGGTTTTATTAATCATTTACTAAATCAAAAATATATTCAAAAAGAAGATTTCAAAAGTAAGAAGTTTTATAAAACCATATGTTAAATAAAATAGTGAAATGGTAATGGTTGATATTGGAATGAAATATCAGTTTTTGTATTAAAACTGATATTTATCTTAAGATAAGAACGTGGTTGAGCAATTTCTGAGAGGTAATTAAAATACCCCAACTTGAATGACTTCGGGATTATCAGAGGATGGTACTAGTTGTAATAGTGAAGATGTTAGAGTAATTTATTTTAGGATGTAACGTTATTTGAAGAATTTGATGTATATATATGTATATAATGGGATTCCGAAATACAACGAAAATAAAAAGGGGCCTAAGGGTATGAAATGACATTTCCATAATAAAAGGAAATAAAAAGGGCGTGAGTTTGTGAATGGTATTTCCATAATAAATTAAAGGGGTTTGTGAAAATACAACGATATTTTCAAAGTAAGGGAAAGCGATTTGGAACGAGTTTATTCTAAAAGAATAAGTAACGATCATGGTGCTCAAATAACGAAACAAAAAGTAGATTTCGTAACGACTGTTTTACAACGATAAGTTGAATCAATTATGCATTAAGATAATAGGTGATGTTATAGAGAATGTTTTGAAATGGTAGTTAACGAGAATTTGGATGTTGTTTTAAGATATTTTTCCAAGTATATTAATAAAATGATTCAAGAATATTTATATTATTTTGGTATTACAAATGACATGTTATTTTAATGACCAAGAGATGCTATATTATAAACCAATGGATTTATTTTTATCTTTATGGTTGTTTATTTTTATAGTTAAATAACCGACTATCAAATCTGATCCGACGGTATTGGTACGGAAAGACAGGGATCGAATTTATATTCGAAAACCATTCCGACCAATAAATACGAATTACGTCGAAGATGCTGATCGAGATGGAGCAATTGAAGACTGTAGATCTTCATAAAATGGAAGAGCTACTTACAATCTCTGGCTGATCCCTAGAGATATACTGTAATTCTGTCATGGTTGAAACCTACGGATTGCAAGGACTACTCGCTACTGATCTATAGGGTGGTTCCTAGGATGTGGTAGGAGGGTGCCTTCGGTTCATCCTGTTCCTGGATGACTTGTATGGACGACGTGATTGGTGGTCGAATGTTCCAAAAGTCGATTATAACTTCAAGCCTCATCAACCGAGAAATGACAAAAATCGGGTAGGCAGCATGGCTATGTGGGTCGCACCCATTAGGGTGTATAATCACCTATCTAGAGAAAATCCATTTCATTCTTTAATCTGTTTCGATGTTGTCCCTTTTCGGGAAACGGTGGGTCGCCCCCAGCCGTTGGTGATATACATTCGATACACTCAAGCGAAATGAGTGGTCGGTCATGTGTAAGTCGGGTTGCAAGACGTTCTTGTTGAACCTAGTGTATTCGCCTCTAGAGATACACTATCGGCAGGTGGTTCCATACCTTGTCATAGTCGAAATCCAATCCCCAATAAGCCCCCGCAGTTTTATTTGTATACTATATATGTGGAGCGTGAGATGCAAGCGTTCTGATAGATTCTATTTATTTGTATTTAGACATTATCATAATATCAGAAAAAAATATTGTTTTCAAAAATGTGTTGGGTTATAGTAAGGTAAAAACCGTCCGTGTTTATGTGTGGGCTGGTCTTACTATTATCCTTTTCTTTCAAAAGGATTTTGGACCTTAAAATAAATATGGGTGTTATTAAAACTTAGTGAGTTTTCTCACTCTGGTTCACAAGACTGACCCGGTATTTGAAATGCTAAGGTTAGACCGGGTTGTACAGGTTCAAGTTATCGGATGCTGTGAAGTCCAAAGACGAGTTGAAGGAGTTCAGACATATGATGTTATACCGTTATTATTCCGCTGTATGTTATATGTGAGGACAGACTATTATAACTATCCAGATATATGGATGTACTCTGATGTTGTAAGTTTTTATTTCAAGGCTCTCTATAAAGTTATTTATATATTATATTTTGTTCCGCTGCGATATGAGACTCTGTTTTGTGTTGGTTCTTCTTATTCTTCTATTCCAACTTTCTTTCTTTCTTATCTCACCCTCTAATTTCTTTCTAATAACGTGCCGGTGTTTTTGATGCTTGAATGGTCGGCATGGTGTTATTGTGTCGATTTTCGGGGTCGAAAATCCTTGTTCGTTACAGTGGTATCAGAGCGAGGTTTAGAAATAATCTTGGCTCTGTGGTACAACTCGATAGAGATTGGGTTAGCAATACCATAAATCGAGATTGAGAGTACTTATATGAGAGCGTATTTGTAAATTTCATGTACAAATGTTTTGTATTGTGTTATTCGATCGGTTCAAGTTGAACTGACGAATCGATACAATATTGTTTTGCAAATAGGGTAAATGAAATAAATTTTGCCCAAATTACATTTTTATAGAAAAAAACTAATTTTATCAAATTATTAATGTATTAGTGTGTTTGATTGATTTAATTGAATTTAAATTGGGATATAAATTGAAAATTTAGAATTTGTGCATAAGAATTTTAGTGTGAAATTAAATAAACAAGAAAGCTGCTAGTTACTTTGCTTAAGGTTTGGTTGCCTAATAAATAGGTGAGGCCCGGAGTGGCGGTTGTAACTGTTCAAATCGATCCATACAAAGGCGGTACTGGCGAAATTTCAGTAAAAATTTTAAACTTATAATATTTTTGATAAGATTTTTAAGACTTAGAAATTAGTTTGATTTTATTTTATATTAATTATTTTGGCAAATAATTGGGTTTGAGTCATTCTTCTTACCCAACAATCTCGTGGATGAAATTCTTTTAGGGGGGAAGAATGTAACAACCCAGATTTTTCGTTGAATATTTAAAATTTATTTTAAATATTATATTTGAAATATTAATAGATTTTAATATCGAATTCGTTAATTAAACGACGATTTAATGTGTATATTCATATTTAATATAAAACAAAATCAAAAAGGCGTGGTAGTTCGTAATATTGAGTTTTGAACTTTAACTGAATATACATAATCCGTTTTAAGTCGGAATTCTGTGAAATAAGAGACGATATGATCAGATTGATTATAATTTTCTAATGGAAGAGAAAAATCGAGATTTCAGCTTATATGTTGAGAGTAATGTTCAAATCAAAATTTGAAATAGTCGCTATGGAAATCGTTTATTAATTATAGCGTTATTTAATTTATATAAAGGTAATTTATATATATTCGGGCATCGTTAAACTAGAATACGTTAATTTTGAGTTATAATTCTATATTGTTTATATTTGAAGTTATATATTATTTTATTTTGAATATATATATATATATACGACAATAATAATTTATTAAATTGTTTTGCAATAAGTGAATAGCACATGCCTAAACGCACAACTATGTCATTAATGCAAAGCTACCCCAAAATAGGTATGCGCATATACACAGATTAACGTATAGAAATGTGCAGCTACCTCCACAGCTAATAAAGCGAAAGCCAACAGCTAATGAAGTGAAATTACTGCAATAAAATAGAAGAAAACCACATGCAAATAAGAGAATGTATCAGACACCATATTGAACCGTTAACGTTTATTATAAGGAACGGCAGGAAAAATTATTACTGAAAATAACAATTAAATACCTTTTAAGTAAACAATGAGATGGGAGTAATCTTTTGGGATTGCTAAAAAAAACAGTACACATGCACTACCCTATTCCTTCCTTCCTTTCTAAGTATAGCCGCGTAGGCATACTTTACTTTTCTGGAAACCATCACCCTAGTTTTCAGTCAATCACATGTGTCTTATCTTCGTTCTCTCAAAGCTAGGACAATGAACTGCACATGCCTATCAACACAGACCTCCTCCCTTCCAGCAAAGCAAAACTTGTACCAAACTTAAGCATGGCTTCATTAAATCCAAGTATGTAGACATAAGAGAAGACATCTGGACATGCCCTACTACCATCTACATGCCCATACAGTCGAAATGAAAACACACCAGTATGTGCCATCCCTTCATTATTCCCATCCAAATGAACATGCTAGCTACGTTCTGTACACATCACAGTCTAAACCATACTTTAAATCACTACTGGATCAATCAAGCACACAAAGTTCCATGCCAACTTGTGTTTTCAAATCCATTCGTAGACTTACCAATCTAAAGTACAAAATACAGCCTATACAAAGTTAATACACAACACAAGGACGTCCAAATAGGAACAAATAAAAACCCATTCTACCCTATATCGTTTTGCAGCTGCCCTAAGTATGCTGCTACACCTACCAAACTGCACCGTAAACCGCAAGGATAGCATAAGGCTCTATGTACCATTATTGCATCTCTATTCACCCAGGCACATGCATGAGGATATTGAATCAAATAAACATCAACTAGGAAGCTATAGCCATCTACTGCACATCTATCCTTTTGGTCTGATAATTCATGTTTGAAAGCACAGACTGATCACTAATGGAACACAGTCTCTGCATGCTCTCTTCATTTTCCATCTTGTATTTTCACCTTCTCATCACTCTAATCTGCATTTTCGCTATCACCAAATTGTCACCCATCATACAAAGTCTAGATCTAACCTACACGCTGCCTACGAGCCTAAACCTTGGGCATCACGATTCTGCTCCTATACATACAAATGTATCATAGCAAAACCAAATGGAGCAACCCCTTTTCAAAAAATAATAATATACAAACTCCATTTCCAGACCCTAAAACCAAAAAGGGCTCCACCGAAATAAAAAGGAAACAAACAAAATAAAAATGATGAATATGGGCTGGTGGGTTTAGTTCAAATGGAGTATAGGGAGGGAGATCTATCTCACGTCGGTAGTTGAATGCCTGAGGATGCAGTGGCGAGGTGAAGTCAGTTGCTGCGAGATTAGCACAGGGCGCTGGTTATGGATTAGGTGCGAAATTGAAGAGGAGCAGGCGTAGATATATCGTTTGAGAAGAAGGACATACGTGGTCCTAATACATGCGCAGATGGGCTTCTGAAAGAAAAAAAGGATCGAAAAAAAAGAATAAGGGTGTCGACGATTTTATTTCAATGTGAACAGTTGGGATTTCGTGACGTGGGAAGGGTTTGTGAGACTCAGCAATAAGGCTGTTGGAAGAAGAAAGCTTTGGCAGAAGGGGGTGTGGAAGTGTGTAGCGTGGGTTGTGGGTGATGCATGGGTTATGGGCCTTGAAACAAAAGAAGAAGAAAATATATAGATAAAGGAAAGAAATGAAAATGGCTTTGAGCGAGGCACGGCTATAAAGCAGATGGCGGCCGATCCATTTTATTCTTACCAAAGGTAAAGTAATCAGTTTAAATCATATTCAATTAAGAAATCAACTATGCTATAAATTCTATATTAAACTGGATTATATAATACGTTTCTTTATGAAACCAATTTCGATTTTACATGGATTATATTAGACGTAACGAGAAATTGATAAAATAACATATTATTAAATTAGTCATAATATTAATTTAAAATAGTGAATAGCGCATATAATTTAGATCTTGTCATACGGTCATGTAATTGGATGAAACCGGTGATGTCGAGACCATATGGACGAGCACAACACAAAGAAGCAGGCTGGGACAGAGTTGGTAGCTACTGGGATTTTTAATTAAATTAAACACTAGTTTAATTTAATTAAAACAAATTGTTTCAACGACAGATGAGATCAAGGTGAGTTAAAGTCACTCAGTTATCCCACTTATAATTTTTACAAGTCAAGTTTATTTTTTTTATGCTATGTTTGCTTATTACTGGTTGATTGGCTGATTGTTTGGATGTTTGTTTCATATTTTATATCAATTGTTTAAATTAAACATTGTTTAATTTAAATAAAATGACATCATTATTTTTAATGAGGATTTCCAAACAAGGTAACTTACTTTGTTGGTTACATTTATTATAATATAAACATATTTAAATTAAACTGGATGCTTTGCTTGTTATTATTGGTTGACCAATATCAGTTGAATTATTAATTTATTTGCATATGATCATTATATGAATTGTTTAACCAACATGATTGGATTATTGATTTGGTAGTTGTTTGTTGAATTTAAATTCAACATTTGTTTGGTTATTAACCAATGGATGATATTGGTTAAGGTATTTATAGTGGATGGCCAAAATACAAATAGTTTTATAAAGATTGATTTACCGTCAGGTAAATCAATAGAAATGAAGTTATGAAATTTATTTTATAACTGAATATAGATTTTTAAATATATTATTTTTAAATGAAGTATATAAAAAAAGAAATAAACCAATCATATTTATATATTGTTTGTTCAACCACAAATTACTATTTTCTACCAAAATTGGTCGTGTGCGAAGCATATGCCTCTTTGTAATTGTTAATGAAGCTTAGATTGTTAAGCAAGTACGCAAGGATTAAGGTAACGATTTATAAATTAGATTTATTGTTCTAAAAAGCAATTAAAAAGAGATTATTTTGAAATAGGTTATTATTTATTTTAATAATTATCAAAGTAAATGAGATTATTTAAATAATATTATTTAAATGAAAAGACGAGTTGGGGTTGATCAATGAGTTAATCATGTTTAAATGAACCAAGCCAACAGTTTCAACTAAAATTGATTATTAAATTAAATTAGTTTGTGCCAATTAATCTAATGAGATAATTTAACAAATAGTGGTTTAATTTAATAAGATTTTAAAAAGAAATTCAATATTATTCCCAGTTAGTGAAGAAGGGAATTATAGTTTTTAATTAACAATTTAAGGAATTATTTCTTAAATGAAGTTCATTTAAGTAACCAAAGTAGTACTGAAATATAATTGAATTTTCAAAATGAGTTTATGAGCGGGTTATATTTAAACCAAGTTAGGTAAATGAAGTTATAAAGTGATTTTAAGCAAATACGATTTGAATTAAGAAAAATGGAAATGAAATAGGGTTTGATATTAAACTCGAGTTGTGTAAACAAGTTTATCAAAAGAAATGGTGGTTAAAGCGTTAATTTTAAATTAACGTTACTTGATATTGGTATTAAGTGAAATGGACGAGTCTTGCAATAAAATTTCCTAGAGGAAATGATTGTAATTTCTAAGAAGGGGATTTTGGTAATTGAATTGGGTAAAGGATCGAGTAATAGGATTTGTAATAAAAAAATCCAGATAATGAAACAAATAATTTAAAGACATCGAAAGGATAAGGTTTTATTAATCATTTACTAAATCAAAAATATATTTAAAAAGAAGATTTCAAAAGTAAGAAGTTTTATGAAACCATATGTTAAATAAAATAGTGAAATGGTAATGGTTGATATTAGAATGAAATATAAGTTTTTGTATTGCAACTGATATTTATCTTAAGATAAGAACGTGGGTGAGCAAAGTTTGAGAGGTAATTAAAATACCCCAACTTGAACGACTTTGGGATTATCAGAGGATGGTACTAGTTGTAATAGTGAAGATGTTAGAGTAATTTATTTTAGGATGTAACCTTATTTGAAGAATTTGATGTGTATATATATATATATGTATATAATGGGATTCCGAAATATAACGCAAATAAAAATGGGCCTAATGGTATGAAATGATATTTCCATAATAAAAGGGAATAAAAAGGGCGTGAGATTGTGAATGGTATTTCCATAATAAATTAAAGGGATTTGTGAAAATACAACGATATTTTCACAGTAAGGGAAAGCGATTTGGAATGAGTTTATTCTAAAAGAGTAAGTAATGATAATGGTGTTCAAATAACGAAACAAAAAGGAGATTTCGTAACGCCTATTTTACAACAATAAGTTGAATCAATTATGTATTAAGATAATATGTGATGTTATAGAGAATGTTTTGAAATGGTAGTTAACAAGAATTTGGATGTTGTTTTAAGATATTTTTCTAAGTATATTAATAAAATGATTCGAGAATATTTATATTATTTTGGTATTACAAATGACATCTTATTTTAATGGCCAAGAGATGTTGTATTGTAAACCAATGGATTTATTTTTATCTTTTTGGTTGTTTGTTTTTAAAGTTAAATAACCGACTATCAAATCTGACCCAACGGTATTGGTACAGAAAGACCGGGATCGAATTTATATTCAAAAACCATTCCGAACAATAAATACGAATACGTCGAAGATGCTGATCAAGATGGAGCAAATGAAGACTGTAGATCTTCATAAAACGGAAGAGTTACTTACAATCTCTGGCTGATCCGTAGAGATATACTGTAATTCTGTTGTGGTTGAAATCTTCGGATTGCAAGGATTACTCGCTACTGATCTATAGGGTGATTCCTAGGATGTGGTAGGAGGGTGTCGTCGGTTCATCCTGTTCCTGGATGACTTGTATGGACGACATGATCGGTTGCCAGATGTTACAAAGGTCGATTATAACCTCAAGCCTCATCAACCGGGAAATGACAAAAATCGGGCAGGTGGCATGGCTATATGGGTCGCACCCATTAGGTTGTATAATCACCTATCTAGAGAAAATCCATTTCATTCTTTAATCTCTGTCGATGCTGTCCTTTTTCGGGAAACGGTGGGTCGCACCCAACCGTTGGTGATGTACATTCGATACACTCAAGCGAAATGAGTGGTCGGTCATGTGTGGGCCGGGTTGCAAGACGTTCTTGTTGAACCCAGTGTATTCACCTCTAGAGATACACTATCGGCGGGTGGTTCCATACCTTGTCATAGTCGAAATCCAATCCCCAATAAGCGCCCGTGGTTTTGGTTGTATACTATATATGTGGAGTGTGATATGCAAGCGTTCTGATAGATTCTATTTATTTGTATTTAGACATTATCATAATATCAGAAAAAAATATTGTTTTCAAAAATGTGTTGGGTTATAGTAAGGTAAAAACCGTCCATGTTTATGTGTGGGCTGGTCTTACTATTATCCTTTTCTTTCAAAAGGATTTTGGACCTTAAAATAAATATGGGTGTTATTAAAACTTAGTGATTTTTCTCACTCTGGTTCACCAGACTGACCCGGTATTTGAAATGCTCGAGTTAGACCGGGTTGTACAAGTTCAGATTATCGGATGATGTGAAGTCCAAAGACGAGTTGAAGGAGTTCAGACATATGATGTTATACCGTTATTATTCCGCTGTGTGTTACATGTGAGGACTGGCTATTATAACTATCCATATATATGGATGTACTTTGATGTTGTAAGTTTTTATTTCAAAGCTCTCTATAAAGTTATTTATATATTATATTTTGTTCCGCTGCGATGTAAGACTCTGTGTTGTGTTGGCTCTTCTTATTCTTCTATTCTAACTTTATTTCTTTCTTATCTCACCCTCTAATTTCTTTCTAATAACGTGCCAGTGTTTTTGATGCTTGAATGTTCGGCATGGTGTTATTGTGTCGATTTTCGGGGTCGAAAATCCCTGCTCGTTACACGTGTCTGCTGAAGTAAAGAATTGTGTCTGTTCAAGTGAAAAGTCATGCCTGTTTAATGAAGAGTCATGTCAGCTTGAGTGAAGTGTCATGTCAGTTTAATAAAGAGTCATGTTTGTTTGAAGAAGTGTCATGTCCGTTCAGTGAAGAGTCGTGTCCGTTGAAGTGAAGGGTCATGTCCATTGAAATGAAAATGTGTCTATTAGTGTTTCTAAGGTCATGTAGACCACTATGTATATGTGTGGTTATTTTGTTGCAAGTAAGAAGAAGTGGAGGAAAAAAGTAACAAAAGAAACTAAATAAGTTCTTCCTCCATTAAAATTAAGTCTTCTATAATTTTACAAATTGGTATTAGAGCTTCTCAGTCTATCAAATTAGTATCTGAGCCTGGTTGAAATTATGACATTTCTATTTTTTACGTCGTTCGTTCTCACAAAAGGAAATTATGAATGATGGAGTAATTGAAAGAAAGAAGAGTTAACCTCCAACGGGCTATGAGAGATCGTGGAAAGTGGCTATGAATGACCAAAAGATGTTAAAAATATGACGGAGAAAGAGAGCGGGGCATTTACAAGTTTGAGAAGGAAAGATCTTCAAGCTTTTAAGGTGCTGAGCGAGAACGTCGATAAAGAAGCATATTGTCATATTAATGGAGAAAAATCCACAAAAGATTCATAGAATTATTGAAGGATGCTTATGGTAAAAATGTGATGTAGAACATGGTGGAAGCTAAGATGAGGAGCGATGATGACAACAAAAAAGAGGATGAGGTTGAGAAGGACAACAACGAAACAAAAAATGTTTGAGAAAGAGAGGAAGAAGAATATGAATATGAGAATGATTTGGAAGAAGAGCTTACAAGTACTGCTATGGTGAAGCCTGTAATCATTCCAAAGGAGCCGCATGATACTATAACAGAAAGAGAAAAACTTAAAAGCTGAAGTAAGGAGGCTTGAGGAGCTTGTGAAAAAAATCCGCGAATCTCAATGACCAAAAGTTACCAATATAGACCAAGAATTAACAATTGACATGGGAAGTTACCGTAGAATACCTGAAGGAGAAATATTTATTTTTATTAATTTGTTCATTTAATTCATTTCAAATAAGTCGTATCTTGTTCAATCCAATCCGGAAGAGAGGAAAGTAGAGACAAAGAAAATTGTTGTTGAAGAGATTAAAAAAGAAGAAATAGTGCAGAAGAACTTGGAAGAGGAGGCTGAGATTAAGGATGTTGATACTGATGATGAGATGAACGAAGCAGAAGAATATGAGGCATAGAAAGTTAGAGAGATCGCTAGGATTAAGAGTGACAGAGAGGATAGAGAAGCAAGGATGAAGGATAAAGAAAAGATTGAAAGAGATAGAAACATGATAGAAGATTATGGAAATAAAGAGGATGAGAATGAAGAAGGAAGTGATGGAGACGTAAATGCTGAAGAAGTTGAAAGTAAAGGAGTGCAAAATGAAGAAGACCTGAATGGAGATGAAAATAAAAAACCTGCAGATAGAGCAGAAGAAGGTGCTGGAAGAATGAACATAGTGGAGGCCAATGGGGATGGTCGAAAAGGAAGAACGACTGCCAATGATGTTTCTACCAATAGTGAAATGGTGAATACTAAAATAAGAAGAAGCACAAGGAGGGTTAAAGGAATTAAGATGAGTCCTTTGAGTAAAGAAGATGATGGAAAAGATGTTAAAGCTGAAAAGTTGGAAGGAGAGGCTAAGAAAGAAAGGTTGAGAAAAGAGGAAGAAGCGGCTGAACTGAGGATAAAATTGATAGAAGAAGAGATTGGAAAAATGAGAATAAGAAAAGGAAGAAAGCAGAAAAGGCGCAGAAAAGAGCTGAATACAAAACCCAAAAGAAAGCTAAGCAAAAGAAAAGAAGAAAGTTGTCTTAAATGTTTTTCTTCCAGGTGAAATTTACATTAAGCAACCTCCCGGATTCAAAGATAAAAGCGAAGATCTAACTGGTGACGTATACAAACCCCCCTAAAAGACTAAAGCATCGCAAGTTCAAAAAAAATTTGGTTTAAGGGAGATATTTGTTAGGATAAACCAAAGTTTAATGATAAGTGAAAAGTCGTATATGTTAAAGTGAAGAGTCATGTCTATTCAGGTGAAAAGTCGTGTCTATTTAATGAAGAATCATGCCAGTTTGAGTGAAGTGTCATGTTTGTTTAATGAAGAGTCATGTCTGTTTGATGAAGCGTCATGTTCGTTTAGTGAAGAGTTGTGTCCGTTGAAGTGAAGGGCCATGTCCATTGAAATGAAAAGGTGTCTATTAGTGTTGTAAGGTCATGTAGACCACTGTATATATGTGTGGTTATTTTGTTGTAAGTAAGAAGAAGTGGAGAAAAAAAGTGACAAAAGAAACTAAAGAAGTTCTTCCTCCATTAAAATTAAGTCTTTTATAATTCTACAAATTGGTATCAGAACTTCTCAATCTATCAGTTATATGAATTTCAGTTTAACGAATTTTAGAGCCACACTATATAGCCTTATCACTTTACTAGTGGTGCTATTTACTCCTATTTTAAATGATTATTTCACTACAAATGTTTCTGTGCAGCATAAGATAATATGATGAATAATTTCAAATCTTCTTACTGTGTGCCCTATAGAATCTTCGTCATGCAGGTCAATGAATGCCTGGTAATGAAGAGGAAGGTATCAAAATGGAGACTACTTAGACCTCTCTTTTTAACATTACTCCAGTAAACCAATAATTGAACTTAAAGATCATGTTTGATGGTAAATATCGAAAGTAATATGCTTGATAAATTATTGTAATTTCTCTCATATAACTTTTGCCATTTGTTATGTATTTCTGAAGGAGCTAATAATTTCTTTTCTTGGTTGCTTTACACTTCAGGTTCCGAATTATACATGTTGCGCCCTGTGCTAATTGGGTTGCATAATAAAACACTGTTCACAATTCAAGGAAACCAAATGAAAGAGAAAGCTAAGCTAGTGTTTACATTATTCCATTGCACAAATAATTATGTTGATGGTTTCATCATTCTATCTATTTTTTTATCCACTTTTGTTAGTCATGCTTGAGACGTGCTGCTTGACCAATTGATCGATATTTGGCCAATTGATTCTACTGTCATGATGAAGGTATTTATTTTCATGTTTGAGATAAACAAAATGTTATCATAGTCTCTGCATTTTCACTATTCTATCTATTTTATTATTAGAACCCAATGTAGAATTTTCCATTATAGCTAATACCTTCTATTTTTGCAAAAATGAATAAGAATTTGATTTAGCAGCTCACTTTTGGAATTGCAAAAAATTTAGGTGACTTTGGGATCTGGTTTCAAAAGTGCATTAATGGTCAACTATTGATTCGATTTTCATTTTCAGGTGACTTTCAATCCATTTCAAGATTTTGAATTATCATCGGTTGTCGCATACTATATAGTAAGTTGTCATAAACCTTCGGTTTGTTTCACTCACTAATCATTCCTTTCGTCAAAGTCGATTGAATTTCCATTTTGTATGATGCTAATTATACGATGATTTGAAATGAATTCATTCCCATACTTGGTTATTGCTCTTGAGTCATGTTTGAAATTGGTCCAGGAAGTTGATACAGGGATTACTATATTTCAGTATGCATATTGTTGTTGTGCTAGAAAATCTTTAAGTGGCTACATCTCTAATCAATTCACATTGTGATGTATGCATGTTCACTAAATTCATGTTTGTAAATTGAGTACAATTTGTGTTCGATTGTGATATTCAATATACTGATATTTTGTAAATTGCAAATACACATTATTAAATTAGGCCCTTTTTGTCCAGAAATGTTAAAACAAAGAGTTGAATCTGCATGCCAAGTGCATACTGATATAGCTCATGATGTTACAAGCTGCAAAGCTTTGTCATGATTGAACATTGGCCATGGCACCAAAAAGTTATTTTGCGCAAGTGGTAAAAATAATTTTTTTTACCAAATCGTTTTTCACAAAATTTTAATTTGGCTTACTAAGTGAGACATAATAAACGAACCATAAGCTACATCAAAACTTCCCACCTGAAATAGGAGTGAGAATTTATTGCCTATGTTACAATTTACATAACAATTTAAAGCCTATTGAAACTGAAACACAAAATAGACGATAAACTTCTAGTTATTTATTAATGCCAGCCAGTTGTTGTTGGATGCACTGTGATAGGTACAACAAGCATCAACCCTCCATTGCAGATTTCTTATAGGTACCACATATTTAGACCATTGGCCAGTAATGTAAGAACACTTTGAATATTATACATGTCCAGCGAAGGTCAGCACATATTGTGGTGGCAGCGACTGGGGTTGTTATTATTGTTGTTGTTGTTGTAGTTTAGCTATTGTTTTAGTTTTCTTAGTTGTCTATGTAGAACCCACTTGTTACAGTTAGGTAAGACAACAAAGAATGACTAAAATTATTATTAGTGTTGTTATTATTATTATTATTATTTTCTTAAGACCGAACAGTGATGGTGGTGATGATGATATAAGAAAAGTGTCCATTCATTTTGCTTTTTTTGAAATGTGCAGATAAACCTGACAGAGCTGTAGAATATCATCATTGATTCGAACTCTGATGTCGACGGAGATGGTTTGCATTCGTTTATCATTTAAAACAATCATATGCATAAAATACAATGGTTGCTTGCTTCTTTATACTACCAGTTAAAGAGAACTAATAAAGATTAAAAAGTGAATTTTTTTGTAATTTTATTGATAATAGGTTTGATACAATGACCATGTATTTATACATAAAAGGTTGTAACGGCAAGTATAGTACATGCCAAATATAACATGTAATGGCTAAAATAATAATTGCAGGATATGGACTACTAGAGGTAACGGCTAGTATAATACTTGCCAAATATAACATGTAACGGCTAGATAAAATAGCCCAATACGATATAAAGAGAGATTATTCAAAATCAACGGTTGAGATTAATGATTGTAGGCTGCTTTGTTATGCTCCCTCAATCCAAACTAGGGTTCCCATTTTCACTTTCGCCTACATCAACTACTTTCCCATTTCTATTTCTTCCTCCATCAACAACTTTCAAATTCTCCCTCAATCTTGTAAAATTCTTGGTTGTCAAAGCTTTTTTAAGCACATCAGCTCGCTGATAATATGCAGGGACATGACAGACAGCCAGCTATCCCATTTGAGTTTCGTCCCTGACAAAATGAAGATCAATTACAAGATGCTTCGTCCTCGAATGTTGAATCGGATTGAGTGATAGAGACACAATACTTTTGTTATCATACCAAATAACAGGCTTTCGATTTAGAGTAAACCCTAGTTCCTTCAACAGCGATGTATCCAAGTGACTTCTGCCATTGCGCTTGCTAAAGCTCGATACTCTGCCTTCATACTGGACCTGGAATTTGTTTTTGCTTCTTTGTGCACCAAGATACTATGTTGGAGCAAAAATAAACACAATACCCTGAAACTGACTTTCAGTCATCACTATCATTTCCCAATCAACATCTCTAAAGCACTGTAAGCTAAGTTCTTTCTCATATTTTATTATTATACCATGATATTTTGTGCCTTGCCAGTATCGTATTATTCTTTTAAGAGCTGTCCAATGTTCTGATAGAAGATTCTGCATGTATTGACTTAATTTGTTAACACTATAACATATATCTGGACGAGTAATAGTTACATATTGAAGTGCTCCTATTATGCTTCTATATTCCCTGATGTTGTCGATGGCTTCACCTTTGTACTTAGAAATTTTTAGATTGCTTGTCAATGGCGTAGGTAAAGAATTTTCTTGATGCATTTTAGCCCTTTGCAAGATTTCTGAAATGTAATTTTGTTGAGATAAAAATTATTCTCTGTCATTTTTCTTGATAACTTGTATTGCAAGAAAAAAATTTAGTTTCCCCATGTCTTTTATAGTAAAGTTTTGATTCAATCTTTGTATGATGCTGTATATTTTTTGGTTGTTATCTCCTGTTATCAACATATCGTCTACGTATACCAAAATATAGACAGTTCCATGTGTGCTTCTCTTCATATATAACGAATTATCTTATTTAGCTTGTATGAAACTCATGTTGGATAAGGTTAACTTGAGTTTCTTATACCAAGCCCTCGAAGCTTGTTTCAAACTGTATATAGCCTTATGTAACTTGCAAACTTTGTTGCCATAGTTGTAACCTTCGGGTTGATACATATAAACTTCCTCAGTCAATTCCCCATTCAAGAAAGCGTTGTTGACATTCAAATGCCTTATGTTCCATCCTTTTCTCATAGCAATGGTTAATATGATTCTAATTGTTGTGGGTTTTATGACTGGAGATAAAGTCTCATTGAAATTGAATCCAAACTGTTGTGCATAACCATTAGGGACCAGTCTAGCTTTGTATTTCTCAATAGTTCCATCCTCCTTTCTCTTTAATTTGAATACCCATCTACATCCAATAATGTTATTATGTTTAGATGGTGTCACAAAACTCCATGTATTATTTTTCATGAGAGCCTGATATTCAACATTCATAGCCTCTTTCCATTTCTGTGATTTTATTGCTTGCTGGAAGTTGATTGGTTCAACTTCAATAACTGAGATGTTATACACATTAGGTTTGTATATGCCACTCTTCGACCCTATTGTCATATGATGTCCTTGCTGTGTTCGTTGGTGCTTGTCAATATTGCGTGTTTGTTGGTGTCTGTTAGTATTGCTGCTTGTTCCTGTGTCTCCATTACTATTGGTTCTTATAGCATCATTGTTTTGCATATCTTCGTTGATTTGACATGTGTGCATACTTTCTGAACTATTATGTGATTCATTTGTATTTGCCTTTGTTACTTCCATGGAGTCATTCTGCATGCTAATGTCTAGTTGGTCTTCACTAATTCCATCAATAGGTGGTTCAGTTAGTAACTGTTTGAATTGATATCCCTTGATAAAACGCTCTTTATAATTTTTAGTTTCTTGTTTTCCTACAAGGGGAAAATTGTTTTCATCAAAAACTACATGTCTAGAAATATAAATTCTTCCATTTTTTCTAAGAATTTATATCCTCTTTTATCTTGAGCATACCCAATGAAAGTGCATGGGCTTGATCTCATGCTTAGTTTGTGCTTATTGTAGTCTCTTAAGCATGGAAAACACCAACAACCATAAATTTTTTAAAAAACTACCGTCTGATCTAACATTATATATCATTTCATGTGGAGTTTTATTATATAAAACCTTAGTTGGTAATTTGTTGATAAGAAAAACTGAAGTTTAGAAAGCTTCATTCCAAAATTTCATTGGTACTAAGTCTTGAGACATTAGTGTTAGACCAGTCTCTATAATGTGCCTATGTTTTCTTTGAACCAAACCATTTTGTTCAGATGTGTGAGGACAAATTATCCTATGTTTGATTCCTTTTTTAATAAAATAATTAGTTAATGGCTTAAAGTCTCCCCCACCGTCTGTTTGGGTAGTTTTGACACTATAATTGGCTTGTTTTTCAGCATGAGTTCTGAATTGTATCACAGTATTACATGTTTCTGATTTATTCTTTGGCATGTATATCCAAGTATATCTCGAATAGGCATCCACAAAGGAAAAATAGTACCTATGTCCTTGATATGAGTTCAGTGGTGCTGGTCCCCACAAATCAGCAGCTATCAACTCGAGGGGTTTACTGTACTTTGTTTCATAATCTATGAAAGGAAGCTTATGACTTTTGCCTAGTTAGCAATGTGTGCACGTGTGCTTAATAGGTATGCTTTTATTAAAAGAAATATTATTATTGCTTAAAAAGGCTTTAATAGTTTCAGTGTGTAGTGGCCCACAAATTCGTACTATCTGAGTTGACTAAACAACACACGTCCAACTCAAATAACACAGAATTACGAGTCATTAGGGTTAAAGAAGTAGAAACAAATAGAAGAAGAATAGAAATAACAAAACAAAATCTCACAGTGGAATGAATAAAATATATTATATAACATAATCTTTTGAATATAAAATTTTGTATCATATGTACATACCATTATCAGAGTAGAACAACTTTTGATACAACGGAAATAACTCTAAATTACTAATGCGAAGCCTCCTGCTTCAAGCTCCTCCAAGTATATCTATAAAAGCCTGAAACACTTGCCTACCCGTACAAATTTGGGCACCCAAGATTTTAGGGGAAAACAAACAAAATAAACTCTAGGTCAGTCATGGGACTGGCGTGAGTAAACTCCAAACATATTGTTTAACATTGAAAAATCCTTTGAAAGAAAGGGTAATAGTAAGACCAGTCCATACATAAACACAGACGGTTTTTACCGTACTATAACCAAACTGTAACAACAAGGAATTTCGCTCGATCCGAATCAGTCGCTAAACCGATCTAGACCATTCGAAACACTTGATTGTTTTGAGAACACGACAAAATAGAATGCAGACGGAAGAACATTTCATTGTATATTACAACAATTCCATCAGAATACAAGAATATACAGAGTATGAATAAATATTACACATAAATATCAGAGATTTAAATTACATTTAAATACATCGCAGCGGAAAAATAATACAATACACAACTGAAGGAGATATACGGATACAAAGCTTTCCGGATATCATTCCAGCTGTAAATCAGGATCCTGTGAATATAAATCTGCAAAACCAAAACTACTAGCTGCCCGTGTCAAAATTGGGGCACCTAGAGTTTAGGTCAAAACAATAAACTCCAGGTCAGTCATGGGACTGGTGTGAGAACTAAAACAGTTATAAATCTTTATTTTAAAGTTAGGTAAATCAAGGGACCACGCCGTATAACACGGAACGAGTTTCCTCCCAAGAATACCAGTGCATAAAACAAACAGCGCAATGCTAAATAAAGAAAAATGAAGCTATTATAAGACCCAGGTCCTATCACACAATGCAACGCAAGCCGAGGGATAGGGTTTTCCCATATAATAGCCAAACATGCTTAGTACGTTTAAAACAAATCATTTGATACTATTACAAGTGCATAGTGTATAAAACAATTTCAAATCATAAGTATCAATCATAGACGGCATGGGTACCATATATCATGTCGCTATACTAGTTCTACAATTAAAACCGCAAATGTCACGTATTTGGAAATTGGATTTCCATCTATGAACCGAGGCCAGGGATCATCCTCTACCGATTCGAGACGCTCTAGCCCGTGTCTCAGGAACAGCCGCAACTGCCCCTTGGATCGTCAGGGCCGGTCCACCGATGTGGATTATTATGCCTGAACACTACGTTTCCCCACCCTATGGGGTGTCAATGAGTCCAATGACTCCATCGGTCCCGGATCGACCGATATATCCGAGGCGCCTCGCAACAGCAACAACCACATAAGTCAAACTCGTCAAGGCGTGTAAAACCACTGACACCACTTCTAGCTAGAAGGAAACGCATGCCCTCCCTGAGGTCCATCTCCCGTTTTTGGTTCACACCGGGGTGTGAGGCTTGCGAGTCAACGTTACACAAAGCTATGCCACAAAGGCCGTGCTTTGATCATCCACCACAAGACTCTGCTTTTCAACAGAAGCCTTGATCATATTGCCACTTAGGCATGCCACACAGGCAATTTACTCCATGCGTTTGATATCCGTCGATATATAACCCCTGAGCTCATACGTCTCAGAGAAGGGCGTTAAGCAAGAGAATAAATTCTCCGCCGCCAAACAGATATATATTTAATAGAAATCAATCACACAGACTGAAATCCAATGTCAGACACACAGTCCATTTACAAGTTCATTCTGGGTCTGAACGAAACCGGAGGCACCTAGTACCCCGCATATCCATCGATCTCCAAGTACGTCTGGACGATCACCAACTATTTCCATCTTCTTGGGTGTACGGCCCAATCAAGATCATCAGTAACTATCCAAACGACGTGAAGACCTCCGGTCTTCAACCACCGTCTTCACCTTCGACTTATCGTCGTATCAGTTATTCAGAATGGGATAAACCCGGTCTTCCCGAATAACTCGCGTATACTTTAAATAAGTGTTACACAAACACAACATATGCCTCATTCCAATTCAGAATATTCTTTTGTTCAAATATTCTTATGCTTTGGGAAAGGTTCCCATTAATTTTATCAAAGATAAATTCTTTAAATTTATTCTCTAATCACCTTTGAATATCAATTCAAACTAGTCGGGATTAGCGAACCACACCGAAGTAATCATTTATTTTATTTCCCAATCCCAACCTATTTATCCCATGAAGTAAAACTGGTAATACTTCATATCTAACACCACGGTGTTATCGGTAAATTCAATTACCCTTTCACGTTCAAATCTAATTAAAGATTTAACTAACGCCTGGAGCAAAATTGGTGATACTCCCTTCTCGATCTTTTCAATCTAATTAAAGATTCATTAAAACTCCACTTAGATTTAATCTTTAACTGGGTTAAAGACTTAGTGTCATTTAAAACACGATTCACGATAAACCCAAAATCACATTCCATTAATTATTAGGTTAAAGAACAAGTGTTATTTAAAACACCATTCACGATAAACCCAAATCTCATTTGATATTAAATACAAGGGTTTGAATCAAAAATATATCGGCTTATATTCAACTTCAAATTCTACGACTAACAAATATCGTATTGGAAATAACGATATAAATATATCTTTCAACTTCTCATAACAATACCTGTATCATCACGAAATCCAACATCGAAATATTCCACAGACGATTTCGATTCAAATCCAATCCAATTCAATTATTGGAAACTCTGGTTATTTTCAAAACTATTTTCAAATCCAATTTATTTATTTTAGAAATAAATAGAATTATAATTCTAGTTCAAAACTAGTTCATTTCGATAAAAATCCATTTTTACCTTTACAAATGTGGGATTTTTCATCCCAGTTCTTCACAAATCATTTCTTATGATTTTACATAAATTATTACTATTTTTAATAATTTTATCAAGGCCCGTACAGTCGATTTCCATCAATGGCCATCGAACTGCACTTACAACGACTTTTTCCAAATTTGATTTGGACATAATTCCAAATCCAACCGTTAGATTTCTAATTTCTAATATTCATTAGAAAGCTCTTTTCGATACGAACCCAACAGTCCCGGTTTTAGGAGAATCCGACGGTCGGATCTCTCGCAATAACCATTCGAAGTCAATGGTCGAAATTCGCGAACTACCGCGGCGCGTTCTATTCAGGCCATTATATTATATATATATAGTATATATATAATATACTTCGTCGATTTCAATTCAAAATGTGCTTTATAAATCGTTTTAAATTCATTTTCAAAACGGTTTCAACTTCATATTCAATTTCAAATCAAAATTGAATATTCCAATATAAATTCATTTTAAATTCATTTCAAATCGATTTCAATTCAATTTCAATTTAATTCGAATTCCTTTTCAATTTCAATTTGAATTCAATTCCTTTCGATTTCAATTCGGGTTCAATTCTATTCAATTTAATTCGGATTTCAATTCTATTCGAATTTCAAATCATTTCAGTGTATTTCGAATTTCAAATCAATATAGTTTAATTCGAATTTCAATTCACTTTAAATATAATTCGAATTTCAAATCATTTCAATATAATTCGAATTTCAAATCTATTCAGTTTAATTCGAATTTCAAATCTATTCAATTTAATTCGAATTTCAAATCTATTTGATTTAATTCGAATTTCAAATCTATTTCAATATTCATTGAAAACTGAATAAAATCTATATAAATATCGTTCACGTCAAAATGGCGTCAATCTAGTCAACACGGCTTCATATATTTCTAATTTCAAATATTCTATTTCAAATATTTCTATTTCAGATATTTTTATTCAAAACTGGAATGAAGCCCAATCAATTACCATATAATGTTAATTATATGGATTTTCTACAACACCTGTATACAATAACAACGATGAATAATCAGCATCATCCAAAGTGCATTCTACACTGTATAAGCATCAAATATAAATATTTAATGCTCATAACAGTCTGTCAATCAATCGATCGACATACAACTAATTATTGGGATTAGTGTATGTCATCTATCATCCCAATACCCGTGTGGGGTTTTCAAACAATCAAACACAGATTTTATTTGTGCAGTTGGGCGATGTGTAAAATTTATCGTCCCAATCAATATCAGTCAAATGTGTGTATATAGACAAATCGTCCGATTTGTTTATATTTATTTATTTCACATTCATGTTAAAAATTATATTTTCAATTATTAAATATTTTTAACTACATAAATATTTTATTACATTTCACATCACATCACACAATCAACTACACATCAAAATCAAACAAACAAGCATACAAGCCGTCCATGGTCTGTGGACAACGGGTGTCGGGTGCTACTAAACACCGTCTGCATCCTAGTATATATTTTAACTAGAAAATTAAATTAAAAGTGAGAAGTTCTCACCGATAAGCTAAACCAAACGTCTCGACTCTTCTTTGTAGAAATCTTCGCCGTTCTCGCCTCTTGTCACTTTCTTTGCCCGTATTCTCTACATATGTAAAAATCACATTTTTACTTCGCTATTCGATATATAAAAATCGAATTTTTACTTTGCTATTCAATATATAAAAATCGAATTTTTACTTCGCTATTCAATATAGAAAAATCGAATTTTTACTTCGCTATTCAATATATAAAAATCGAATTTTTACTTCGCTATTCAATATATAAAAATCATATTTTTACTTCGCTATTCAATATATAAAAGTCGAATTTTTACTTCGCTATTCAATATATAAAAATTGAATTTTTACTTCGCTATTCAATATATAAAAATCGAATTTTTACTTCGCTATTCAATATATAAAAATCAAATTTTTACTTTGCTTTCAATATATAAAAATCATATTTTTACTTCGCTATTCTATATATAAAAATCATATTTTTACTTCGCTATTCAATATATAAAAATCGAATTTTTACTTCGCTATTCAATATATAAAAATCATATTTTTATAATTCTACTTTATAAAAATTACATTTTTATTCTTTCTATAGTATCAAAATCATATTTTTAACTTCTCAAAATCAGATCTTTTCCGTTATGAAAAATCGAATCCTTTTCATGAAGAAAATCACAACCTTTCTAGCGATAAAAATTCCTAACTTTTTATTTCTAAAAATCATTTCTTACTAAGTATTTATATATAAAGAAAAAAATGAATTTAAACAATGTATTTAAATAAACGAACAAACTGAACTTAAAATAAAAAAGGGTAGCTCACTGTTAATTTCTTCAGAGGGGATGGAGGGTTTTCTGCGCGCCTGGAAGAAGGGGGTGTTGAGCCGCGGTCGGGACCTGGACGAGGTGGTGGCGGCGCGTTTCTGGTATTGGGGGCGCAGGGTTCGATTCAAAGAAGGGGAGAGGGAAGCAGGTAAGGGAGGAGAAGGAGGATGCGGTGCTGGTTGGGGGTGGCGGGGCGAATCGGTAGGGGCGGCGACGTGCGGAGGGGGGCGGCGTCTCCTGGGGCTGAGCGACGGCATCGATATCTTTTTTTTTCGTTCTGTTCGAAATGAAATCGGGGGGGGGGGGGGGAGGGGGGCTGATCGTAGGTATAGAAGAGGGGAGAGAAAGTTTAGAAGGAATATATATATATATATATTATTTTAATTCCAACACGTTGACTTTTTTTATTTGACTTCTAAACGAGGCCCACCGCCTATCGTCCATAGCTAACTACCCCCATTCCGAACACAATGGGATATGTATCGTAGGCTGATTCGATCATTTCGATCAGTTTCCGTCAAAATCAAAATATAACTCTATATATTGAATTTGAACACGCATTTCTATTTACCGGGATCACATACTAACTCTAAAAAGTCCCGAATAATATTTTCTGACTTCGTATTGACGATACGGTCCTAACAAAACTAGTTTCGTCGAATTCTGAGACCGTTTGAAAAATGGCCATTTTCCAGTCGATTAAAATCAACTAAAACTGGTCAAACGCGTTTTCCTTTGCCACGCTCACATATTGAATCGAAAAATTATGAAATTTGAAACCTAGCAATAATTTGACATCACGGATCCAACAAAAGTGGTTTCGTCAAAATCCGAGGTCGTTTGCAAAATTTTCATTTTTAAGGGCCGAAATTCCATAGCGACTATTCTGAAATTTCAATTGGACATATCTTTTGATTCCCGCTATGAAATCTTGATTTTTCGGATTCGTTGGAAAGATATTCACAAATAGATTCTAATATTTTTGGTTTCGTTAAAATCCTGTTTGTTTTGAATCCTGTACATCCATTTGAAGTTTGAAATCGAATTATCGAACTACCGCGCCATTTTCAATTCCTTTTATAAATATAAATAAATATTTATATTCTATCGTCGATTCAAACGAATATATACGTTCGAATTATATTCAAAATAAATTTCTCGTCGATAATATTTAAAATAATTCATTTTAAATAATCAAAATTCACTAAAATTGCCAAAATAAAAATTTTAAATTGGCCCAGATTTCCGGGTTATTACAATCTCCCCCACTTAAAAATTTTCGTCCCCGAAAAGAACAAAGCCGAAAGTTGTTTTAAATACCAACTCAACTTTCATTATTTTGACTACGGCTTAAGTTCTTCAACCTTTCAGTTTCTAAGAACTTTTCAAATTTCTCAAAAATTTGCCTAACACCCTAAATTTTCGAAAAATTTCGCCATAACCTCCCCTGCACCGGGAGCAACGGGAAAATCCCGAAATTGCCATACACGCCCTTTGATCTCAAAAAGAAAAAGCCAAGCGGCTAGCCAATCGGCTCATAAAATCATCATCACCCAAACAAATCAGTAAATTATGGTAAACATGTACCTATTTGTCGGGCAAACAAATTTTATTCTTCTGCTCTAGCCTCCTTGCTATGACCTGTTCAATGTAAGTACATGTATATGCAAGCAAATGCGATAAATTTTCAATTCAGTTCAATATTTGGTTCAATTTGGTTAAAGGTTTAACATTTTAATTAATCAACCAATAATCAAACAACACAATCAACAATCAATTAGTTGATTATCATTTCAAATTTATAACTTTGATATATAGTCTAAAAATCAGACTTTTGATGCAAAAACACAACAATAAGCCCTATCTAAATTTGGTTCTCACACCAGCCAATAGGAAATATATAGAAATCTCACTTTAGTCACTCGAACATAAATTCTGATGATGATGCATCAATCATCAGAATTCTCTCCGGGCGACTAGAATGTGATTCTATATCTACCCAATATATCAAAACTTCGAATACACGCGGATCAGACGTATACGCAAAATCTATATATACTGGATTGTCCACATCAATATAAATAGATAACCAAATACGAATAATTGATTTAAATTTTCGAAACAAAGATTGTTTTCACTTTTAAAAATATACTCTTCACACTCGTTCTAGGATACTACTAATCCCAAATCTAACGAGTCTTTCCCAATGGATATTACTAATCCAATTTCTGATGAATTCTTTTGTATGGTTCTAATGTGTCTTGTTCTCTGAGCTTTATAAACCAAAGCTCTGATACCAACTGTAACAACAAGGAATTTCGCTCGATCCAAATCAGTCGCTAAACCGATCTAGACCGTTCGAAACGCCTGATTGTTTCGAGAACACGACAAAATAGAACGCAGACGGAAGAACATTTCATTGTATATTACAACAATTCCATCAGAATACAAGAATATACAGAGTATGAATAAATATTACACATAAATATTAGAGATTTAAATTACATTTAAATACATCGCAGCGGAAAAATAATACAATACACAACTGAAGGAGATATATGGATACAAAGCTTTCCGGATATCATTCCAGCTGTAAATCAGGATCCTGTGAATATAAATCTGCAAAACCAAAACTACTAGCTGCCCGTGTCTAAATAAGGGCACCCAGAGTTTAGGTCAAAACAATAAACTCC
Organism: Allium sativum; assembly: GCA_030737875.1. Lineage (NCBI taxonomy): Eukaryota > Viridiplantae > Streptophyta > Magnoliopsida > Asparagales > Amaryllidaceae > Allium > Allium sativum. Next base: position 928,238,964 of record CM060922.1, on the reverse strand, counting down.
AGGTCAGTCATGGGACTGGTGTGAGAACTAAAACAGTTATAAATCTTTATTTTAAAGTTAGGTAAATCAAGGGACCACGCCGTATAACACGGAACGGGTTTCCTCCCAAGAATACCAGTGCATAAAACAAACAGCGCAATGCTAAATAAAGAAAAATGAAGCTATTATAAGACCCAGGTCCAATCACACAATGCAACGCAAGCCGGGGGATAGGGTTTTCCCATATAATAGCCAAACATGCTTAGTACGTTTAAAACAAATCATTTGATACTATTACAAGTGCATAATGTATAAAACAATTTCAAATCACAAGTATCAATCATAGACGGCATGGGTACCATATATCATGTCGCCATACTAGTTCTACAATTAAAACCGCAAATGTCACGTATTTGGAAATTGGATTTCCGTCTATGAACCGAGGCCAGGGATCGTCCTCTACCGATTCGAGACGCTCTTGCCCATGTCTCAGGAACAGCCGCAACAGCCCCTTGGATCGTCAGTGCCGGTCCACCGATGTGGATTATTAAGCCTGAACACTATGTTTCCCCACCCTATGGGGTGTCAATGAGTCCAATGACTCCATCGGTCCCGGATCGACCGATATATCTGAGGCGCCTTGCAATAGTAACAACCACATAAGTTAAACTCGTCAGGGCGTGTAAAACCACTGACGCCACTTCTAGCTAGAAGAAAACGCATGCCCTCCTTGAGGTCCGTCTCTAGTTTTTGGTTCACACCGGGGTGTGAGGCTCGCGAGTCAATGTTACACAAAGCTATGCCACAAAGGCTGTGCTTTGATCATCCACCACAAGACTCTACTTTTCAATAAAAGCCTTGATCATATTGCCACTTAGGCATGCCACACAGGCAATTCACTCCATGCGTTTGATATCCATCGATATATAACCCCTGAGCTCGTAAATCTCAGAGAAGGGCGTTAAGCAAGAGAATAAATTCTCCGCCGCCAAACAGATATATATTTAATAGAAATCAATCACACAGACTGAAATCCAATGTCAGACACACAGTCCATTTACAAGTTCGTTCTGGGTCTGAACGAAACCGGAGGCACCTAGTACCCCGCATATCCATTGATCTCCAAGTACGTCTGGACGATCACCAACTGTGTCCATCTTCTTGGGTGTACGGCCCAATCAAGATCATCAGTAACTATCCAAACGACGTGAAGACCTCCGGTCTTCAACCACCGTCTTCACCTTCGACTTATCGTCGTATCAGTTATTCAGAATGGGATAAACCCGGTCTTCCCGAATAACTCGCGTATGCTTTAAATAAGTGTTACACAAACACAACATACGCCTCATTCCAATTCAGAATATTCTTTTGTTCAAATATTCTTATGCTTTGGGAAAGGTTCCCATTAATTTTATCAAAGATAAATTCTTTAAATTTATTCTCTAATCACCTTTGAATATCAATTCAAACTAGTCGGGATTAGCGAACCACACCGAAGTAATCATTTATTTTATTTCCCAATCCCAACCTATTTATCCCATGAAGTAAAACTGGTAATACTTCATATCTAACACCACAGTGTTATCGGTAAATTCAATTACCCTTTCACGTTCAAATCTAATTAAAGATTTAACTATCGCTTGGAGAAAAACTGGTGATACTCCCTTCTCGATCTTTTCAATCTAATTAAAGATTCATTAAAACTCCACTTAGTTTTAATCTTTAACTGGGTTAAAGAATCAGTGTCATTTAAAACACGATTCACGATAAACCCAAAATCACATTCCATTAATTATCAGGTTAAAGAACAAGTGTTGTTTAAAACACCATTCACGATAAACCCAAATCACATTTGATATTAAATACAAGGCTCTGAATCGAAAATATATCGGCTTATATTCAACATCAAATTCTACGACTAACAAATATCGTATTGGAAATAACGATATAAATATATCTTTTAAATTTCCATAACAATACATGTATCATCACGAAATCCAACATCGAAATATTCCACAGACGATTTCGATTCAAATCCAATCCAATTCAATTATTGGAAATTCTGGTTATTTTCAAAACCATTTTCAAATCCAATTTATTTATTTTAGAAATAAATAGAATTATAATTCTAGTTCAAAACTAGTTCATTTCGATAAAAATCCATTTTTACCTTTACAAGTGTGGGATTTTTCATCCCAGTTCTTCACAAATCATTTCTTATGATTTGACATAAATTATTACTATTTTTAATAATTTTATCAAGGCCCGTACAGTCGATTTCCATCAATGGCCATCGAACTGCACTTACAGCGACCTTTTCCAAATTTGATTTGGACATAATTCCAAATCCAACTGTTAGATTTTCTAATATTCATTAGAAAGCTCTTTCCGATACGAACCCAACGGTTCCGGTTTTAGGAGAATCCGACGGTCGGATCTCCCGCAATATCCATTCGAAGTCAATGGTCGAAATTCACGAACTACCGCGGCGCGTTCTATTCAGGCCATTATATTATATATATATAGTATATATAATAAATACTTCGTCGATTTCAATTAAAAACGTGCTTTATAAATCGTTTTAAATTCATTTTCGAAACGGTTTCAAATTCATATTCAATTTCAAATCAAAATTGAATATTCCAATATAAATTCGTTTTAAATTCATTTCAAATCGATATCAATTTAATTTCAATTTAATTCGAATTCCTTTTCAATTTCAATTTGAATTCAATTCCTTTTGATTTCAATTCGGATTCAATTCTATTCAATTTAATTCGGATTTCAATTCTATTCGAATTTCAAATCATTTCAGTGTATTTCGAATTTCAAATCAATTTAGTTTAATTCGAATTTCAATTCACTTTAAATATAATTCGAATTTCAAATCATTTCAATATAATTCGAATTTCAAATCTATTCAGTTTAATTCGAATTTCAAATCTATTCAATTTAATTCGAATTTCAAATCTATTTGATTTAATTCGAATTTCAAATCTATTTCAATATTCATTGAAAAATGAATAAAATCTATATAAATATCGTTCACGTCAAAATGGCGTCAATCTAGTCAACACGGCTTCATATATTTCTAATTTCTAATATTTCTATTTCAAATATTTTTATTCAAAACTGGAATGAAGCCCAATCAATTACCATATAATGTTAATTATATGGATTTTCTACAACACCTGTATACAATAACAACAATGAATAATCAGCCATCATCCAAAGTGCATTCTACACTGTATAAGCATCAAATATAAATATTTAATGCTCATAACAGTCTGTCAATCAATCGATCGACATACAACTAATTATTGGGATTAGTGTATGTCATCTATCATCCCAATACCCGTGTGGGGTTTTCAAACAATCAAACACAGATTTTATTTGTGCAGTTGGGCGATGTGTAAAATTTATCGTCCCAATCAATATCAGTCAAATGTGTGTATATAGACAAATCGTCCGATTTATTTATATTTATTTATTTCACATTCATGTTAAAAATTATATTTTCAATTATAAAATATTTTTAACTACATAAATATTTTATTACATTTCACATCACATCACACAATCAACTACACATCAAAATCAAACAAACAAGCATACAAGCCGTCCATGGTCTGTGGACGACGGGTGTCGGGTGCTACTAAACACCATCTACATCCTAGTATATATTTTAACTAGAAAATTAAATTAAAAGTGAGAAGTTCTCACCGATAAGCTAAACCAAACGTCTCGACTCTTCTTTGTAGAAATCTTCGCCGTTCTCGCCTCTTGTCACTTTCTTTGCCCGTATTCTCTACATATGTAAAAATCACATTTTTACTTCGCTATTCGATATATAAAAATCGAATTTTTACTTTGCTATTCAATATATAAAAATTGAATTTTTACTTCGCTATTCAATATATCAAAATCGAATTTTTACTTCGCAATTCAATATATAAAAATCGAATTTTTACTTCGCTATTCAATATATAAATATCGAATTTTTACTTCGCTATTCAATATATAAAAATCGAATCTTTACTTCGATATTCAATATATAAAAATCGAATTTTTACTTCGCTATTCAATATATATAAATCAAATTTTTACTTCGCTATTCAATATATAAAAATCATATTTTTACTTCGCTATTCAATATATAAAAATCATATTTTTACTTCGCTATTCAATATATAAAAATCGAATTTTTACTTCGCTATTCAATATATAAAAATCATATTTTTATAATTCTACTTTATAAAAATTACATTTTTATTCTTTCTATAGTATCAAAATCATATTTTTAACTTCTCAAAATCAGATCTTTTCCGTTACGAAAAATCGAATCCTTTTCATGAAGAAAATCACAACCTTTCTAGCGATAAAAATTCCTAACTTTTTATTTCTAAAAATCATTTCTTACTAAGTATTTATATATAAAGAAAAAAAATGAATTTAAACAATGTATTTAAATAAACAAACAAACTGAACTTAAAATAAAAAAGGGGAGCTCACTGTTAATTTCTTCAGAGGGGATGGAGGGTTTTCTGCGCGCCTGGAAGAAGGGGGTGCTGAGCCGCGGTCGGGACCTGGACGAGGTGGTGGCGGCGCGTTTCTGGTATTGGGGGCGCGGGGTTCGATTCAAAGAAGGTGAGAGGGAAGCGGGTGAGGGAGGAGGAGGAGAAGGAGGATGCGGTGCTGGTTGGGGGTGGCGGGGCGAATCGGTATGGGCGGCGGCGTGCGGAGGGGGGCGGCGCCTCCTGGGGCTGAGCGACGACATCGATATCTTTTTTTTCGTTCTGTTCGAAATGAAATTGGTGGGGGGGAGGCCTGATCGTAGGTATAGAAGAGGGGAGAGAAAGTTTAGAAGGAAAATATATATATATATATATATATATATATATTATTTTACTTCCAACACGTTGACTTTTTTTATTTGACTTCTAAACGAGGCCCACCGCCTATCGTCGACAGCTAATTACCCCCATTCCGAACACAATGGGATATGTATCGTAGGCTGATTCGATCGTTTCGATCATTTTCCGTCAAAATCAAAATATAACTCTATATATTGAATTTGAACGCGCATTTCAATTTACCGGGGTCACATACTAACTCTAAAAATTCCCGAATAATATTTTCTGGCTTCGTATTGATGATACGGTCCTAACAAAACTCGTTTCGTCGAATTCTGAGACCGTTTGAAAAATGGCCATTTTCCAGTCGATTAAAATCAACTAAAACTGGTCTAACGCGTTTTCCTTTGCCACGCTCACATATTGAATCGAAAAATTATGAAATTTGAAACCTAGCAATAACTTGACATCACGGATCCAACAAAAGTGGTTTCGTCGAAATCTGAGGTCGTTTGCAAAATTTCCATTTTTAAGGGCCGAAATTCCATAGCGACTATTCTGAAATTTCAATTGGACATATCTTTTGATTCCCGCTATGATATTCGCAAATAGATTATAATATTTTTGGTTTCGTTAAAATCCGGTTTATTTTGAATCCTGTACATCCATTTGAAGTTTGAAATCGAATTATCGAACTATCGCGTCTTTTTCAATTCCTTTTATAAATATAAATAAATATTTATATTCTATCGTCGATTCAAATGAATATATACGTTCGAATTATATTCAAAATAAATTTCTCGTCGATATAAAATAATTCATTTTAAATAATCAAAATTCACTAAAATTGCCAAAACAAAAATTTTAAATTGGCCCAGATTTTCGGGTTATTACACAAACCATTTTCGATATCAAAATCTGGTGATATTATAATAGTGTCTAATCAAATAAATAACCAAATAGTAGAACGCTTGCATCTCACGCTCTACATATATGGTATAAAATCAATAACTGCAGGGCTCTTATTGGAGATTGGATTCCAACTATGACAAGGTATGGGACCATCTCCCGATCAGTGTAATCTAGAGGAGATACACTGGGGTTCAGCAAGAACATCTTGCAACCTGGCCACACATGACCGTCCACTCATTTAGCTTGAGTGTAGCAAATATATTGTGACCCGCAGTTGTCGGTCGTCCAACCATAATCCATAAGATACAGAATCGAAAGAAGAATAAATAATGAATTTTCTCTAGATCAGTGACAAATATACCCTGCTTGGATATGACCCACCTAACCATGTTGCCTGCCAGATTTTTGTCATTTCCCGGTTGTGGGGCTTGTGGCTGCATATAGCTTTTTAGAACATCTGGCCACCATACACTTTGAATGCCACATCGTCAAACCCGTCAAATCACTAGTTGATCTTCCCAAAATATTATGGGTATAAAAGCTAAGAAAAACAAATTCCTCCGCCACCAGACGTAATACCTTGAAAAGATCGTCTTATGTGATCCGTTAGGAATACTCTGTCAGACATTCGTCCATACAAGTTGTCCTGGGTCTGGACAAACAAAATAGCCCTTGCATTTTACTCCATCTTCAATTATCTTCAAATAATCTAATTCGCAACGCCTACGCCTATACAGAGTGCTTTTGGATATTAAATTCAACCGGTCTCTCCGCATTGACAACGATGGTAAAAAAATCTTTGATAGTTGGTGACTTAACTATCAAAGGAAAACAAACATCCATCAAACAAATCACTGGCCCTTTTTTATTAATATTCTGTTTTAAGTTTCCTTATCGAATTCTATATGTCAATATATCAATTTCTAGTTATCAAAATTTCTTAAAAATATTCTAACTCCTTAAATTTTCGGAAAATTTCGCCAGCACCTCCTTTGTACCGGCCAATAGCTCGAACCCCAACTTACCTCTCTAGGCCCTTTCCATTCAAAACGAAAATTACAAAGCCAAGCGGCTTGCCTAGTAGGCTCATAAAATCTCATATGGAAATTTAAACATGTACCTTTTTGTCGGGCACTTAAAATATAAATCTTCATACTCTCTTCATAACCTTCGTCCCAACCTGTTAACCTATACACGCCTGCCTTTCATTTATTTAAATCAACACATCCATTTTGGATTAATTACCTTCAATTCCACTACCTAATTCCGAAATTGCTTCATTTACTCAGTTTGGATTGACAATGTTCAAATACATTTTAATTCGCTTGTAAACAAGTCGAATTCCATTTCTAATTCGAGTTCGTATTCTATTTCAGAATTAAACCCACAATTTACTTATCCCAAGTTAAATTCGTTCCAAAACTCCTTTAACTAATTAACTTCTAATCAGTTAACTTTATTCAATAATTAAAAATCTGTTTTTTTTTCAAAAATCAATCCATTTACTCGACTTGAGTTCATATTTAATCTGTATCTCAAGTCCGGATTTTCCTGATGGAAATTCGGGTTTTATTCACTGAAAATCCTTTTATTTAATTAAACAAACCGTTATGGTTTTAAAACGATTATGTTGTTGTTTTTCTGAAAATTTGATTTTGACATAAATCAAAATCTATAAGATGAAATTCTGATTTTTTTTTTCCATTAGAAAATTATTATTCAATAGGTCCGGGCATTCCTTGTTTCATCAAATTCTGACTTATATTGATTTCTGTGAACTCAATTGAAGTTCGAAATGCCAAATTACGAACTACCATGCTGCAGCGAGTTCGTTTTATTTAAATTAAATATAAACGTTTAAACTTCGTTTATTAAATAAATTTCAGTTTTATTTTCAATATTTATAACAATTCAAGTTTGTTATTCAAATCTGACTTAACAATCCTGGTCGCTTAAGCTTGTCGATTATTTTATTCCTCATTCACAATTCAGTTATGAATTTATTCAAAACTCAGTTTCCTATTTTCATTCCAATATCCTTAGAGTTAAATTATCTATAAAATCCGATATAATCGAATTCCTGTTTTAAATTCCTTTTATAAGAATAATCAATTAATTCAACATCCTTTAACATTACAAAGTAATAGCATCCCTCGATAATAGTGAAGTCTTTCAAGTTGGGGTATTTTATTTACCTCTCAGACCTTGACCGACAACGTTCTTATCTTAAGATAGATAAAAGCTTATAATACAAAAACTCAGTTTAAATCTCACCTTTTATTCCCTTTCTTACATTTGGAAATATATTTCCAAATTATTCAATGAAAATTAATTAATATATTTATAAACATTGTTTATAAATCAATTTCCTTATTTTATATTTAACAAGCCTCCATTTAAATTTCCACTTAAAACTCGATTCCTTATTTGAAATATTTTATTTATATAACTTACATATATATACATAGAATCTATTTTCATTCTAAATTTCTATTTAATAAGTTTCAATATCTTTTTGGAAATCATATTTTATTTTTATAAATTCAACTCCGCTGAATTCAAATCATAAATCTACATAGATTTATTTCAATCTAATTTAGTCCGAAAATCGGAGTAAATTTCACCGTTTCCTTCTCGAACAATTCTAAATTCGCTTAATTAATTCACACTTGAATAAAAAATTCAAATTATCCAAAAATAGTTATTTTCCTTTATTTATAAATTTCACTTCTTGTTCTAAATATTAAAACAAGATTAGATTTCAAATTTCATTTGAAATCTAATTTCCTCTTCAGAAAAAAATCATACTTGAATTTTAAAGTACCCAATAATGATTTTTCACATTCGTTTATAAACGCTGTTTATAGATTGTACTTCTAGTTTTAAATACTGAAATAAGTTTTATTTCAAATTCCAGTTGAAATTTCATTTCAACTTTGGGAGAATAAACTTCCTTTTAAAATCACGCTTGCATTTACGTTTCCAAATTATCAAATGATAATTTCCTTTTCATTTATAAACATATTTTATAAATTCAATTGCTTGTTTTTATTATTAAACAAGTAAATATTTCCTAACCTATTTGAAATACCATTTCTATTTCGGAATTTTAAAAAATAAAATAAAAATCCCTTTGTATATTATTTTTAAATATCAATATCTAGGGCCCATGATATTCAAACATTCAAATACACAAACATCAATTCAATTCAACATATAAACAATGATAAATAAATTTTGAGGAATCCAGTTGGATCCCTCCGACCTGTTTTCCTACATCCACATATGCTAGACAACATAAATAATACCAATCCTAATTCAAGGCAGGATATCGCGGTACAGAAGATCATCCACTCATATATCGTGGGGCGATAGGGTCATACTCTAATGATACTTCGGGCATTCGCTAATGGTACTGCGGGAAATATCCAATCCAATATATATATAATAACCACAATCACTAAGCCTAAATATAACTAATATATATAATAACCAAGACTGATAACAATTTATAAATGCATCCAAGTAGCCAACAATTTATTTTTAATGATAAAATTAATTTTTCAAGTGAGATTTACTCATCTTGATTTCCGTTGGCCGAATATTCAATTAAATACCAAATTTTCTCGGCTACACATCGACTTGAATGAGATGATTATTTTCGTACCTTATTTGCCTTGTAATTTAATTGATTAACTCAAAGCATTCCCCGAACAACTCCAAATACAAAAATTAGCACAACAACAATACTCCATTCCATTTCGACATTTCACTAAACATCTTACAGTTGATCTCCTACCATTTTCGTACACTGCTTCTCCACTGACCATACTGCTGCATCACCTTACTGTCTAACATCCTCGCCGCGTCGTCATCCCGAATCCAGTCCATATCAACATCAAATCTTCCTACTGTACAGCTTCACTCCAGTGCCTTAAGCCATCATAGACTGTTCTTTTCCTCATCGTTCAAAAACACAGGTTGATTCTGCCCCAAACTCCCCAAAAAAATCACGCAACTCCGTTCTTGTAAAAACCATCCCAGCTGTGACTTCCTTTTTCCACTATCGCAACATATTCCCTACTTGAAGCTCACGAACAAAGGCCATCGTTTAAAACTCGAGCTTCATGAACCTCCATCGCACTAGAAAATACTCAATCCCCTCCACATGAATTTAGACTCCAATTCCTAAATCAACGATTGTTTTCCCCCAATACCAAGAACCCTAGGCTCCATTCAACCCAGGTCAGACCATCTAGAACCCTATCGCGCATTCCAAATCGCAAACCAGAATGGAGCGAATGCTTTAAGAAGTTCAACGAACAAAGTTTGATTCGATTTCGTTGGTTATTTTATTTGTTTTTGAATTACAAAGATTTTTAACGGAGGAAGGCTTCGGTATATTTTACTATGAAGGGATAAATGAAGTAATGCTAAAAGCACCAAGAAACATGCTACTTAATACCATTAAAATTTTTAATTAGTGCTAATTAATTCATATGCTTCTTAATACCACATCTATTTCTTTATTCAGTTCCTAATCATCGAACAAAACCTTTGCTCTTCCTTTTCATTAGGTAAGTTTCAAATTTTCAGATCACAAAACCCTAATTTTCACATGATCTCTCTATTAAAATCTCTTTGTTTGTCCATCAAAAATCATAAAACCCTAAATCCAACTATCTTCACACAGAACTCAAGCGTGATTTTTATGTCTTATCATGTGAATTGTCACAAACATAAAGTGCGGCCATTTACCACCATGAATAGCAGTATACCACGACCATAAATGACCGGCCAGAAATGAAACCCACAGCTGTTTATAACCATGGAAGTATTGGATATATTAAATAAAAAATTAACAGAAAGTGCCGTCTTTTTCCACTGAATAGTTAGGATAACTATGACCATTTATAACCAATTTGTTGCCAAAACCATGGCCTTTTTCCACCGAACAACTGTTCTATGTACTAGTCATTCATATTTTGCCGTTAATATTGCTAAATGTGTATCTGACTCTTGTAAATGATACCTAATAAATGTGCACACGCTGATAGACGCTCCAATGGTCAAAACACAGCTTTCGAAAAAATCATAACTAAAACATTTTACAGACTTCCTTTATAAAATTAGTGTTTAATTCAATAAAAAAAATAACATTCTTTATCCGAGTATAATTCCTTCTGAGTTGTAAAAGTGTAATTTTTTTCATGAAATTTAGTATTTCCTTCTTTATTTGATTATGTATAACTTGCATGTAAATGCTCTCATTTTCCTATTTTGATGGCCTGTTGCCACTTATTTAAAAGACAACCAGTGGTCCTGAAACAATTGCTTTGGGTTGGAGAAATCATAAATAAGACGACCCTGATTATAAAAATGGTTCTTCTTTATGAACTTTTATAAATGATGATAAGTTTGGGTGATGGTTTTGCAACGTGCAATGAGAAGAAAGATGCCTATATTCATGGCGATGCTTTGAAAGTTATCGAATGAAAAGTGAGAACGACTGTAATTTAGGAACGATAGATAGAGAAGCAGGAAATTATTTTTCAGGTTTTATGGTAGCCTGTTATGGTATTGTGTAGCATAGTTGAGTTATTTTTAAGGTGGCCTTTAGTTATGGTATTAGGCAGCATATTTCTGGGTGTCTTTAGCACTACACTAAATGAATGAACGGAAGGGAATGGGAAGATTTTATATAGCGATTTAATTTATAAAGGAGCTCCATTTCCATTTACTTGAAGTTGTCAATTGATTTGTAAAGAGATGGAGGAGCGGGATTGAATCTTTTTTCCGGAGAGAAGGAAAGGATAGCCGCGATATATATAAACAGAGGGGAGGCAAAAACTTGTGCTTGAGGAGATATACCGAGTGGCACCATTAAGTTGTCTCTAGGGAACATTTTTCTAGCTCAATGAAAAATAATCTACGCGAAATTTCAATTTTTAGGGTGGCTATTAAATTTTAGGTCTACTCCTTTTTTCCCAGAGGTGAGTTTGATTTGACTATGACCTAATTTAAATAACCAAAATATCTCGCGGTCTCTTAAATTCAACCACGAACCCCTATTTAAACTTAACGACCGATTTTATAAGCTTATACGCTATTCTAAACTCAACGGAACCGATTATTAAATTTAATTCAGTCGCATATATGAAATAACACTATTAAACCGATGATTTAAATTAAGTTCAATTTTATTATTTTGAATTCAAACAAATCAAATTTATCAATAATAAATTATTATTATTATTGTTTATGTTTAGATAGAATTTATATTGATCGACTGAACCATTTTGATTCAGTTTTAAATCTGAATTCAATTATTATCGTTTCGTATTACGATACCCGATATGTTCGATATTAAATCGTATATCGGTTATTAAATCGATAAATTCTATATAAAAACCATTTATAATTCCAGTTAAATATTTAAAACTAATTTAAATATTTATTATATAACCGCTAAAAATCTGGGAGGTTACACAATGCTAGGATGCCCTAGTCTCATATACCATGATTCAATACTACGTTGCCTTACATTTTTATCATATCCATTGTTACTGCTAACATTAGTTTCCCTAGTACAATCATTACTACTAGTTTCTACATTATTACACCAGAGTTTTCCACTAGAGTTTCCAGTCTTCAAGGTGTCAAACTTGTAAAGCCCATCACGTAGATTACCCTGTAGTAATATTTCTTGATCTAGTAAAACCCTTACTACACAGAATTTAGGGTCAAATTCAAAAAAATACATGATTGCCATTGGCATATTTTGACACATTTAACAAATTTTTGTTAATAGAAGGTACTCTAAGCATTGTGTTTAAATTAAGTTGCCTTTTTCGTAAGATGGAACCCTAGCCAATGTGTGTTATATATGCAATTTTACTATCACCCATATGTAAATTTTTCATACCTGAGTAGCTTTTGCTCCCAATGTTAAGATTTTGGAGATTATTTATTATGTGATGAGTGGCACCAATCTGGGTACCGTTCTTCAAAACCGCTATCTTCATTCTTACTTCCATCATCGTTACTTGTATTCTGGCTATTATTTGCATCAATGCTGCTTCTATTTGAGTTCATCGTAGCCATGTTGGCTTGTGGTACCTTCTGACTCTAATTTCTTTGATTATATTATAGCCCATTGTCAGTATTATACCTGAAATAGCATTTGTTTGCCATATGACCAAACTTTTGACATATTTGGCACTTTATCCGGTTGTTGTTGTTCCATCTGCCACATCCTCATCCTCTTTGTGGCTGAAAGCCTCCCCTTTGTGGCTGGAATCCCTTTGTATATTGATTGTCTTCTCTGTTTGCGTTCATATTATTGTTGCTTGCCTGCAATTGCCTATTTTTAGTTACAACGTAATTAGCAGAAAATTCACCTTGTGTTATTTTCCTTTGATTGATCCTTCCTTCTGAGCGAGGAGTGAAGATCGGACGAACTGTAGATCAGGTAACATTTGTTGAGTAACAAGAATAGTTACTAAAGACTCATATTCTTCATCAAGTCCTCCGGTAATAAAAAGTAATTGCTCATTATCACTGATTTTATGTCCAACAACATTTAATTTATCGCATATGTTTTTAATTTTGCCCATGTAATCTTTTATGTTTGTATCTTCCTTTCTGTAATTTTGAAGTTCCCTTTTATATTGCATGATCCCTATTGCAGATTGAGAGATGAAAATATGCTCTATAGTAGTCCATATTTTGTATGATGAGTTGCGTCCAACAATTTGTGATAATAAATTAGAACTGATATAAGATAATAGCCATGATGATAGTAAGCTATCCTACTTCTAAAATTTGATGTATTCAGGATTTGATACTATTTTTCCTTCTTTATCAGTATTCATTACTGATGGAGTAACAAGTGTTCCTTTTATGTAATCTTATAGACCATAGCCTTTAAGAGCAATTTCTATTTGATATTTCTATAGAATATAGTCATCTTCATCCAATGAAGTTCTAATAACTTGACCTTTTGGCTTAATCAGGCTCATGAGGCTTGGAGATAAGCCATTGGCATTGCTCCCAGACAGAGCGGAAGTAGCTTCATTATCATCGGCCATGGCGTGGCAGTATCAAGTTGGCACAGGAAGAATAATGTCTTTCTGCAAATTAGAGCTCTGATACCATAAAGAGAATTAGAGAAAATTAAATAGAGAATTTTATTGTAATTTTATTGATAATAGATTTGATACAATGACCATGTATTTATACATAAAAGGTTGTAACGACTAGTATAATACATGCCAAATATAACATGTAACGGCTAGAATAATACTTGCAAGATATGGACTACTAGAGGTAATGGCTGGTATAATATTTGCCAAATATAACATGTAACGGCTAGATAAAATAGCCAATTACAATGTAAACAGAGATTATTCAAAATCAACTGTTGAGATTAATGATTGTCGGCTGCTTTGTTAACAGTCATACTTGTTGCATCACATTGTGCAGGAAGTGGTGTTAAGGAAGCACATCTTTGCACTAAATTTCCGAAGGCATTTATTTTACTAGTCATTGACATGGTATATTGGTGTTTAAGAATATTATTAGAAGCACCTACTTTTTCTTCCTTTTTAATGGATTTATTCACTTCTAATCCATTGATGTTATATTCATTTTTACATTCACTTTTTAATATGTAAAGTCCTCATTATTTCAAGCAAAAGAGTTCATTATCAGTCATATCCACAAATGGTTTTTTTTAGGAGTACTTGATACAGTTATAACATTGATGCACTGGCCAGCTCATTTCAGAAGAGAATATTTTACTTTATGTCTATAATTTGTTATGAACAATTGGCTGTAATTAATTAGAAAATGAAGTAGTGACAACTGTCTGAAGTTTGTTAGGCTAACAGTATGTCCAGCCGCTAAAAATGTGGATTAGATGGTATGAAATAGCAAGCAGAAATTAATGAAAACTTTCTTTTCTTTACTGTGTCTAAGTCTTCTTCTTCCTCTTTTGTAGTTCTTCTTCTTTAAATCCTCAGTTCCTCCATCCTCTAAATTAGCACCGTATCATTTTGGTGCTTTCACTTAGAGTCTCTCCTCCCTCCCGCTTTCACTGCCTACTCTTTCTCCCTTTCCTCTCAACAAACCCAAACTACTTCTTTCACAAATCTACTTCTCCTTCCTCTCTCAACTAACTCTACCGCTCTTTCATCAAAATGTCACGAGTCATCCAACAACTCACCACCACCAAGACATCATAAACACAACAACACTTCCCTCACTATCATACCCCATTAAACGACTTACTTGCTCAGAGATGCAGCAGCTCCGTGACCAAGGATTATGCCTCAATTGCAACAACATAGACAACTCTAGTCACCGCTGTTCAGCAAAGTGAATCGTTCTTGTGCTGCCGGATGAGTATTCGATTACCGAGCAACAACCTATTGAGATAACAACCCTAAAATAGCTTAGTAGCCAAGACATTTCACTTTCTTCCCTCAACCATGCTTCAGATCTGAAGGCTCCACAGTCTCAGTCCGATGGCCTTAACAGTTCAGCTGCAATGCAAATAGATATGGGCATCATTCATCACCAATTGCATATAAAATCAGCTCGCACTCTGGATTTTCAAATTGGTAAATCGTTTTTTTATCCATATCAGCTAAGAATGAAGAAAACGTAATGAGGAAAATGTTATATTATAAAAATTCTTCATGGCATATTGAGCTGAAAGAGGATGATGCACTCAAGGTGCTTATGGAAATGAACAAACTCGAGCTAAAATGGGATGATGCACCTAATGTGTTTGCCGAAATGAGAAAGCTAAAACGTGAAAGCAAAATTTTCATTTTTGATCCTGGCGGCGACGTATTCGGTGTTAAAGTTTTCTTTATAACCCATGTCATAGCTTAATAAATGGTTGTGGCAAGAAAATGCTCAATAAATTTGACAAGTGTTCTTCGACCTTGAGGACAAGGTCGATTTCGAAGGGGATGGTAATGATACAGTTATAACATTGATGCACTGGCCAGCTCATTTCAGCAGAGAATATTTTACTTTATGTCTATAATTTGTTATGAACGACTGGTTGTAATTAATTAGCAAATGAAGTAGTGACAACTGTCCGAAGTTTGTTAAGCTAACAGTATGTCCAGCTGCTATATATGTGGATTAGATGGTATGAAATAGCAAGAAGAAATTAGTGAAAACTTTCTTTTCTTTACTGTGTCTAAGTCTTCTTCCTCCTCTTTTGTAGTTCTTCTTCTTTAAATCTTCAATTCCTCCATCCTCTAAATTAACACCGTATAATAGACCCATCTTTTCTAATATATTTGGAGCATGCATCTGAACTTTAGTTGTGATCAGAAATAGATGTTGAGCTCGATTGGGATGATTCTCGACTGCTTGGGGTCTGTATTGGCTTCACTAACTCTGTATTCGTTGAACCTCTGGTTTTGTCATTGCTATAAAGATTTCGAGGTTCGGATAAACTAATGACAGGCACAGAGTTTCCATCTTGATCAGTACCCAAAGAATTTTTCAACATCAGGTTGAGAATCAAGATCATCATCTTGATCACTTCCATTACTACTATTATCCTCAAGTTCCTATTTTTCTAGCTCACTTAACCTTGTCATTATTCCAGCATGTTCTTCCTCTAATGAAGACCTATTTTGCAATTCTTCAGCATATTTTTCTTTCATCTCCGGGTAATCATTCTGGATGCAAATGATACCTGTTGAGGTTCCTCCGTGTTTTCTTCCATTATCTCCACGAGACCTTCATTAGCATCAGAGGTGTTGAGCTAAAAAAATTGGCCTCTTCTTCTAATTCCAATATATTGGCTTTTAAAGTCTCCTATGATTCCAATGACTTTTCTCTCCTCTTCAACATATCCACGGTTTTCTTTGATATTTGTTCTGCATAACATCCGTCACCTAATAATACCATGAACTCATTGGTGTGTATAAGTTGCCCAGGAAAGAAGGCAACACTACCACGAATTCATGGATAATTTCTTTATAAGCTCATGCCTATTACTTATTTGGTGGCATCAAATATATCAGATGATGCTATTTATGAATTTCTTGTGTATAATTTAAATAAATCATTAGTTTGTATTTCCAGTTTCCATCTAAGCACCCAAGAGTAACAAAATATGTCATGTTGCCTGCAGGCTTTTGGACCATACATATTTCATATTCATAAATAATTCCTCAAAAGACCTGAACATGATATTCACCTTGATTTTTTGATCATTGCCTAACTAACTGAACAAATTATATCAGATATAAACAATATCTTTTAGAGCAGATGTTTTATTCAACTCTTTTTTTTATAGGACTCAACAGTCGTCTTTAGGGAGTGCTTTTGGATGATGTTTATAAGCAGGCAGACCAATATATATGATCCGAGTAAGGTGTTTATAACATAAATGGGTTTATATATATATATATATATATATATATATATATATATATATTAGCAATCTTTCAATATACGTAACACTTACAAAATCTAAGAGAGTATGTACATGTGTGGTGTATATAAATATAATGTGGTATAGATATAATTTGATTATACTTCTCTTTTCTTATCACATGCAAATATCAAAGCTGACATCCTCAACATTGTATTTAAATAATATTAACTGGCAATTACATTGGTTACATGACTTTACAATATACATGTTGTATCATACCTCCTACATTCAATGTTACTTGTAAACATAAAACTACATTTTTTTTAGGATTACAAATGCTTTCAATGCAGTTTAAATCTATAACGTTAAGGAGAATTGATATGTTTTAATTTTTAAATTCATTGTCATTTTTCTACCCAACTGCAGCTAGTGTCATAGAACCCATTGCATAAGATGTTGTGAGTTTGTGCAGTTGTATGTGCAGTGTTATATATATATATATTGAGAAGCAAACTAGGTGGGTTTGGGTGGCCCCCAGTAAGCAAGCCCATTTACTGGTATAGAAATAGAAATTCGAATAATAGATCCAGGAAGGTAAAGAGAAGAACTCCTAGGCTTCTCATAGCGCAACGACGGAGAGCTTCTGACTATAGCTTGAGAAGCTCGCGTAAGGGTAGCTGCGTGTATATATATATATTGAAAATTGGTTCACTTTATTTCAAAACCAATCATATACTTCGTTTATATGCCTCATCGAAACCTTATGTCCCCCCAACCTAAACGGGTGTGACATACGGGAAAAGAGCACATATGAATGCCATATATTAACAATACATGAGAAAAACGAAGTATAACCCACACTACCACAAATCACCACTCTCTACCTCTCAAATCTTAGATATTTAAGTCAAACCGTAACAAAAAAACATATAACAAGCGTTCAACCAGAATCATACAACTCAGTACTCCATCTTCTAAGCAATTCTTCATTCAAGTGTGTCCATCTCGTCTCGCTTTCATTGTTCTTCACTAGGCTTTGGACTTCTTTTTCTATCGTAGATAATCTGATTTCCTTGTTGATCCGCTTTTGCTTAAATATTCTGGAGTTTCTTTCAAGCCACAATTGATATATAGCAGCAGTAATAGCTGCACATGCTACATCAAATAATTGGTCCTTCTCTTTGAACTTGTTCATGATCTTCTCTTCTTCTTCTTTAATTGAACCATGCTGATTATCCAAGATTCCCAGCTTCATGCATTTTGCCTTCCAGATATAGCTTGCATACTAACAATCAAAAAACAAATGGTTAATAGATTCAACATTCCCCTCGCATAAAACACAACCATTATCATCAACCATACCAAATCTATCACTACAAGAAAAACAGCAAATAGCAGCGGCAGAATCCGATTCTAATCCATCGCTAAACAGGCATTAGCGACAGATTTCCCACATAACTGTTTGGTCGGTAAAACCCATGACGGTATTTGTGTCAGATTTTGCGACGGATTTTAGCATGAGTTTTCCGACAGTTTTCCGTCATTTTACTAATTTTATAATAAAAATAAAATTTTATTTATTAATTTTATTTTAATTTATATATCGACTATTTACCGACGGATAATTAATTTATAATAAAATATTATTTATAAAAGACGTTGGTAAATCCTTACTAATTACCAAGGAATTAGCGACAAAAATTAAATTAAGGTTAACTTAACCTCCCTTTTTTGTTGGTAATCCGCTGCTATTCCCTTTCTGATATATATATATATATATATATATATATATATATATATATATATATATATCAGTACAAAGACATGTCCGATGGACGTGTATAAATTAATGTGACCAAAACTGAAAATATGTTAAACTATGAATATTTTCAATCTTATACCTGCTGCATAAGAAAATGTGATTATACAGCTGATATCATGCACCGGACATTAAAAAATATAGTGAAACATCCAAATAAAAACAAACAGCTCCAAGCCCAGTTTGAATGCAACTATATTACAAATCTATGAAACATAGTCATGAACTCCTACAAAACACTGGATTTATTAACAGCTAAATTATACATTTTAGATCTTACTAAACAAAATGTCACTCCAATCACTGACCATGTAACTTAACTCTCAATTAACAAAGAAACTCGTACTGAAAAGGTATCATTTGCTTCCGTTGTGTTTCAGCGGCTTCGTAGTGAAGAATATTCTTGTATTTGTTGCACTATAAACACATGTTGCTGCCCATTTAAACCTTTAGATGAAGGTGGTTGAAGCTCAAATTACCTGAAGAATTACAGAAGACTGAATATGGATAATAGCACAGTTATTGTATATTGAGATGAGCATAATTAAGGAAACAAGTAGGCAATTGTTAAATGCCAGCAAATTAGTATCATGAGAATAAATTTAAACCAATGATACAAAGATCTAAATCAACAATAAAAGAATTGAAGAAAAACACACCTGCTAAATGCCTAGTTGATTTGGGGCAAACACTCTTCTAAAGAACACTAGGCATTGACGCAACGCCATTAAGTTATGTATTCAGGTCAATATAAATATAAGGTCAGGTGTTACTCAAACAAAGTGCATTTATATTAAATTGTCCAAACCATTACATAATAGGTTATGTATTCTTCAAACAACCCAAATATATTACTGCTTAAGCAAATATATATACATAACAGACCAAGTGTTTACCATTAATGGGCATATATACTAATATGTCTAAACAAATGTACATATATACACACACACACAACTGGTTATGCATCATCAAATAGTTATAGATAGGCAATTCTTTACTCGGTTTATACTGAGTATTAACAATGTGTGTTATAGTGGTGTTCAGGTTAACATAAACTCAGCAAATCCTCATACTTGATGAATTGTACTGTTAACACAAGTATAACAACCAATTAATAAGAACAAAATATGCACAACAGTTTTAGCACACACACATATAGTAAATGTACCTATAGCAGTTTTTATGTATTACTAAGAAATGCACATATCAATCATAAAACATGCATATGTATGAAATTGCCTAAACAGATACAAAAGATCATGTATCCACAATATAATATGCATATATATATATATATATATATATAACTGTCTAAACCCAGATTTAAACTTACAATATATATTACTCAGTGTACCATTTTTATTGTATCATACCGTCTTAAGCAAATTACTCCACAACACATTAAAAATGTATGAACAGATGTACCCAGTTCATGTATTCATTAAACAAATCACCCATACTTTAAACTGTCTAAAACCTAATCTGGATGTATATATGTATCCCGTCTGTTGATAACATACAGTCAACATTATTATTAACTAACATTTTTCCTGGTTTTCATATATATATATATGTATATGTATATACGCACACACGCACAGAGATCCGATGCACATTTCTAATGAATAACAGGAGCACATTTACCCAAACTCTGTCTAAATTTGTGTAAATCTGATGTGTATATTCACCCTTCCTTGTTCCCCTTGTATTCATTCCCCAATACCGACATGAATACCCACACAAGCATTAACATACACAACCCAATTTACACCTAACAGTCAAGTGTCATCAATTAAATCTTATACCTCAGATTTTTAGGAGTAATAAGCCAACTACACTTATATCTGAGGCCAACCAAAATTGTATGTAGCAAATCATACATAAAATAGCCAAAGCATATTATCATTCAATAGCACATCACTCAAAGACAAACCAGGGGTCCAAACTTGTATTGACAGATACGGTAATGGTTATATATCTTAAGTCACCAGGTGTTCAAATGACATTAACCATATTAATTCTTACATACGGTTTTCTATTAGGTTGTATTGATCATTTTCCCGCATACCACCCAACAAGCAATCGATACAAGCATTCATCACTGTCATAACTTATTATTCAGATTTCATATAGCATCCACTCACAAAACAGCCAAACAAACACATACGATCACACATCTAACACGTATACTTGTTTATAACAATCATACAATAAAACATATAGGTGAATCGGCTGCCTATGAAAGGACTTAATTGCCAAATAAATGGAAATACACTCACCATGATTTTTACTCTCGATTTTTATATTCCAGATCTCGATTTTGGCTTTCGAACTCCTCATATCTGCTGCCGCTTCCCCTTTAGAAACCATATCCCTCACGAATCCATCTTTGCTTTGATGCAAGATGATCGATCTTCATAGATTTCATCCCAACTGGATTTTTAGTGTTTTCGGCCATTGCTGGTTTCATTTATTTTGAACGTGATAAAAAAATGGAAAATGATAGGGTCGGCTGGCTTTTCTTTTTATCTACCCAGCTAGGGTTCTGATGGCCAATTCCCAATTTGCCCCAACGGTTTTATATTGGTCCTTAAAACCCTTAATCCCATGTTACAACTCTTAAGCCAATTGTAATAGTTTAATATAAAATTAATTTAATTTAATAGTATAAATATTTTAAATAGTTTATTACAATTTAAGTGGTGTTACATAGTTAAACCTTACACTAAAAATCTTAAATATATTTTACGTACCATTACAATTAAAATTTATTATATCTTAGATATTAATGATTAATTATTAAATATTAAGAAATAATCAATACTAATTTTAAGAATAATTATGAATTATTGATTATCGAAAATTGATAATAACCATTTATCACAACAGACATTTTATGATCATTGTAAAGTTTGCATCAGTTAAAACAAATATTTTATAACCATTATAATGTTTATGATTTAGTTCAAATTTATTTAAGTTGATTTCAAATTTTTAAATTTTTCGAAATATAAAATATAATTATCAACTATAATTGTAAAATATTAAGTATCAACTATAATTATCAACTATAATTATTAAATACAATTATTTAAACTTAATTATTGAATGCTATATATCATTTCATAAGTATCTTATATGACCAAGTAAAGAATTCTGAAAATTCATAAAAAAACACACATATATACATATATATGTATATATATAATGTATGTATGTATATTTTATGTATGTGTGTATATATACATACATTATATATATATAACTTTGAATTGTATAAACTAAGGATGTGTTGTCTCATATTATATTAGAGATAATTGCAGTACTTATTGAATTTAGGAAACATGTATACTGAAATCACATTATACACCAGTATGAAAGAACATGATATTATATATGTATATATAATCTTACAGTTTAAATTATGATCTTTATAAACTGAAAATGTGTTGTCTCACAATATATTAGAGATAAGTGCACTACTTAAATCTTATGCTCAACTATAATTAATCACTAATTAAATATTTATTATTAAATATAGATTACCAACAACTAATTATTAATAGTAGATATTAATTTATAATAACTATTATATACTTATACTAACTATCACATATCAATTATTAATTATTTAATAGTACATTAATATGCATGAAAATAATAACTTGTATGGTAATGTTTGAATTTTTTGAATTTCGAAATTCTTTAATATTTATTTAACTTCTTATTTTTAAACTTTGACCATTTTGTTTTTCTTAATTACTAATTATTTATCAAATGATACGTACCAATCAATTTCTTAAAAGAAAATATGTATTAATAATTTCTTGATATTAATTTAATTAATCGTATTAAAGACTATTAAATAATCATTGATTATCAAAACAAATTTAATAAACATCGAACAACAATGTATTTTATTAATTACTATTACCTCTTATTTATATTATATAGTAACTAATAATTAATCAGCATTAATTTTCAAAAAAAATTAATCAGCATTAACTATTGAATTTTATTTACTTCTAATAGTTATTATTTATTATTAATTACTAATGTATTATTAACATTAATTATTTAAAATTTAAAATTACTAATTAATTACTAAGTAATAACACAAATTTTAAACATTTAATAAATAAAAAATATAAAAGTTCGTTTCAAATCTCTTGGAAAACTACAGGAAAATAGCTTCAAAATTATGTCGACGGTAATCTGACTCTATTAGCAACGGAATTTAGCGTCAAATATTATATGACGGTAAAGAGCTGCAATTTCCATTGATTTAGCGACAGAATTATATTCGACGGTAATAATTTATAATAAGATGACATATAAAATCCAAAATATTTTCTCTTACAAAGCCCATGGAAATCCGCCGCAAATTAGCGACGGAAATTTTTGCTACTAAAAATCTGTCGCTAATCTCGGTTTTTCTTGTAGTGTATACAACCTTTCTCTTGTAGACGATCTGTCATTTACAACAAGATAAGCGATCAAGGATATTCTTCTAGCATTTCTACTCTGCCAAATCACGTTATAACAGGATTTTCCACTTTGTTTATTTCATATCTTCTCTCATGCTTTATGAAAAGTGAATTCACCCCTTCTCCCCATTCATAATGATCAGCACAAGAATTATGCTTTACTACCACTGCATTAACTTCATGAATTACCTCTCGAGTAGCATCATTTAGGTTAGCATTTATATTCCCATCACATATAATAGATAATACCTATTCATTATGTCTACCCAAATGAAAAATTCTAGAAATTCCAATGAGATCTACGAGACACTTGCAGTTTATCCAAGGTTTAAACCATAGAAAAGTTTTTGAACCTGATGTGATCACCTTATTAAAGAGCTGCTTTCCAGATGTTCTCAATCTCAAAAGAGTCTTCCATGTACACGAAGCAATGTTGTCTATCCTCATGCTCCAAAAATGCTTCTCATGGCAATACTTACATACATCCACGGGCTCCAAAGAGACGAAACAAAAAGAAACTTCCATAAAAGCTTTATACCTGCAGCTCTTTTTAGTTCAGAAAATGATTTCATACCAATCCCCCTTTCATTCTTGGGTAAGTTTCCCATTTAATTTTATGTTGAGAATTACCCCAAAATAAATCTAAACATATGGTATGCAATTTGTCTATTACATGTTCAGGAAGCTGATAAACAAATAACCAATACAAAACATTGGAGTTACCATAGACAAAACCAGTTCATCTCTCCCCGCCAAACTTAAGAAATTTATATCCCAAGACTGTTTTCTCTGCTGAACTTTATGTAATAATGATTGGCAATCATTATAATGTACATAATTTGATGATATAGGTACTCCTAGATATCTCACAGGCAATTGATCTACTTGAAAACCCAAAACTGATGAAAATTTGTATTCCTTGCATGAGAACTAAAATAAATTTTAGTTTTAAGAATGCTAACTGTAAGTCCACTAAATTTCCCCAATCTATCAAATATATTCCTAAAAGTTCTAGCACAAAAGGGTCGGCATTTCCCAAATATTAATAGATCGTCAGCATAAAGTAGATGAGTTAACACAGGCTCAAAACTATTATCAGTTATGAACTTGTAACGACCCAGGATTTCACGATCCTGGTAATCAACATATAACCCAATGTCGACTATCAAGCATCGGAAATACCATATAGTCCATGAAAGAAGTTAGAGGGTGAGAATAGATAAGATAGAAAATTAGAATAGAATAAGAAGAAGAACGTACTACAACATCAGAGTAACACGAATCACACAGCGGAACGAACAACATATAATATGTAACATATCTTTGAAATAAAATCAGTATATGTATGCAATAACATTATCAGAGTACAACACTAACAACACAACAGAATAAACAATAGTTATATAATCCAGAAGACTCCTGCTCTAAGCTCTCTAAGTGTACCTATAAAACCTGACTACTAGACTGCCCATACAAATTTGGGCACCCAAGAGTTTAGGGTAAAACAAAACAAAATAAACTCCGGGTCAACCATGGGACTGGTGTGAGTAAACAATTTAAAACAATTTGAAAAAAATGAACGATATCTCATAAGACCACGCCGTATAACACGGAACGGGTTTTTTTCCCTTATGAGAACCCAAAACACTTGATTCAACATTTCAAAATCTTTTTGAATGAAATGATAAACTTTATATCTAAACTCTATGAATATTATAGTAGTGTCTATCAACCACAATACAATAATCATCTAGCAGAACGCTTTAATCTCACGTTCCACATACATAATATATAATCAAAAACCGTGGGCGCTTATTGGTTAATGAATTCCAACTAGCAAGGTATGGGACCACCTTCCGACAGTGTATCTCTAGAGGGAAATACACCGAGTTCAACAAGAACAACTTGTAACCCGGGCTAAACATGAACGGTCACTCATTTCACTTGAGTGTACCGAATGTATTATCACCAACGGTTGGGATCAGCAATCGTTTCCCGAAAGGGACAGCATCGAAATAGATTATAGAAGTAAATGGATTTTCTGTAGATCAGGTGACAATGCACCTTAATTGGCAGCTAACCACTTGGCTATGCGACTTACCCGATTTTATACCATTCCAACCTTGTGAGGCTAGAGGCCATGCTTATCTATGACAGATCACGCATTTATTCACTTTGAATGTCACGTCATCATACTCGCCAAATCACAAATTGATTTCCCCAAAAATCACATGGGTATACA
Source organism: Allium sativum (assembly GCA_030737875.1). Classification (NCBI taxonomy): domain Eukaryota; kingdom Viridiplantae; phylum Streptophyta; class Magnoliopsida; order Asparagales; family Amaryllidaceae; genus Allium; species Allium sativum. The sequence goes on along the minus strand of CM060922.1, from coordinate 928,213,259 downwards.
GCTAAGAGAAACGAATTCCTCCGCCACCAAACATAAATACATTTGAAGAGATCAACTTACGCGATCTATTAAATATACTCTGTCTGACATTCTTCCATACAGGTTGTCCTGGGGCTGGACAGACCGAAGGTACTATTCTGTAAATCCATCTTAGGAAATTTCTACCTAGGATTTACTGAACAGTCCTTACATAACTCCATCTTCAATTATCTTCATCATATTTGATTCGCAATGCTAATGCCATACATAATGGTTTTCAGATAATATATCTGATTCCAGTCTCTCCGTATTGACAACGGAAATGGTCAAAATCTTTGATAATCGGTGATTTAACTATCAACGGAAAACATGTGTACAAATAACGGTCGTATTCCCAAATGGAAATTTTACCAATCAATCATCAATCAACTTTTTCTCTTTTTAAATTAATTTATCATTAATTTATTCAGTTACCCATTTCCATATCTCCATAAATTCTTATTTTCTAAATTTAGAAAATATATGTTATTAATCATTGGAAAACATTTCCAAAACTCCTTCATTGGATTTAAATAGATGTTTAAATAAAACATCGCTATGCCAACTCAAAATATTACACTCATTAACTAAATTTACTTAACCAACCTTCACTATCGAACCTTAACCATCCCTTAGTTAAAAACGGAGTCAATTAAGTTGGGGTATAACAACCTCTCAGACCTTAACTGAACAACATTTTTAACCTCAAAATAGACAAAGTTCACCTTTTAAATCCTTAACAAACTTCCGTAAGTAACTCTCTTTGGAATAATCTCTATTCGATAACTCTTTCCTTCAAATAAACTATATTCGATAATCTCTCTTTTGAATAACTATATTTGATTAACTCTATTCAATTAACTCTATTTGATTAACTCTAATCGATTAACTCTTATCAATTAACTCTATTTGATTAACTCTATTCAATTAACTCTAATCAATTAACTCTATTGGATTAACTCTATTTGGTTAACTCTAGTCGATTAACTCTATTCGATTAACTCTAATCGATTAACTCCTTTTGAATAAACTATATTCGATTAACTCCTTTCGAGTAAACTATATTTGGTTAACTCCTTTCGAATAAACAATATTCGATTAACTCCTTTCGAATAAACTATATTCGATTAACTCCTTTCAAATAAACTATATTTGATTAACTCCTTTCGAATAAACTATATTCGATTAACTCCTTTATAATTTCCTTTATAGATGTTGCGTTTACATTCTATTTTCAAATATCGGTGTTAAAACTGATTTTCACTTCTCTATATAAATTCAGACATATAATTTCAATTTATCAAATGATAAATATTTTACTTAATTTATAAAACATTATTTATAAATTAATCTTCTCCATTTTATCTGTTAAAACAGATTTCTATTTAATATATTTTTTCCACATATTTCCTTTTTATAAAATTTTATTCATTTTATAAAATACTTCCTTTTATAATATCCTATTTATTTACCAATAATTCTTTTTCTATAATTCTATTTATTTTATAAATATTTCCTTTTCAATTCTATTTGTAAATGTTTTACAAATGTTTCCTTTTCAACTCTATTTGTAATTGTTTTACAAATATTTCCTTTTCAATTCTATTTGTTTTCTAAATAAATATTTCCTTTTATATAAAATCCATTGATTTTATATAATATTTTATTTTCAAAATACACTTTGAAATTTTCCATTTTTTAAATTCCACTATTACTTGTGGTATTTAAAATACCGTATAACCATGATCAATATCATCCAAACACCAATAATTAACAACAGATCATATATCACAATATATATGAAAAAAAACAGTATTATAAATATTGAGGAATCTAGTTGGATCCCTCTAACCTGTTTCCCTGCATCTACGGATGTTAAATAATATCATTTCAATATGAAATATTCTGCTAAACAGAATCAACATTTAATTAACGCTATATATATAAATGTATATATAACCAGATCAATAATTTCAACCAATCACTTAGCAGTTCAACCAACCAGTTAACAAACAACAATCAATCAACACTTATCAATTCTAAAAATATGTTATAAAAATATGAACTGGTAGAGTTGGTGAGTTTTACTCACATTGGTCGGTTATCGTTAAATAACGATAATCGTCGTTGATTTGATTCAGATCAAACAAATTATTTTGCTATAAATTGTAACGAGCTCGAATCCACTCCAACCCAGTTTCAATGTGTAGCTCTCGTCCGTACGATCACATCTGATCCTGTTTTGCCCAATTCTGATACTGTATGCATGAGTTAGAAGGTTTTACATTTCAATATGTTGTTAAGTTTAAATTAAACTTAATTCCTTTTTATTTTTATTGGGCTTCACCCATTACCTCATGGCCCAACACTCATTCCACCTGATCCACAGTGCTTTCTCTCCCAAAGTAAGATGCCGTGACCTCCTCCTCCTAAATACGCCATTAACAGACCATCACCCGCCTCGTTCTTCCTCTCCGCTTCACTGATTCAAAAACCACTAGCACCGGCGTTCATCTCTACTCAAGAGCATCCTCTCCAACACCACCACTTCCCACTCGACAACCCCCTGTCAAACGCGACTCCCACGCTCAACATAGTAACACCAAACTCGAACTTCATCGAATTGTTCCAGAAATGACCACAAGCTTCCATTCTTCACAACGATCACAACCACGATACTCATTCCTTCCTTTGACGCTCGCGCACCTCTAAATCTCCAGCCCTAGTCTCGCTCATGAGTTTTACAGTGATCAGAAACGATGTCGAGCATAATAAAAGTTATAATAGACTATAGAGGATCTTTCCACTATCTCAAATATGTTTGTTTTAGAATTTATAGGATTTGATTTCCATTTGTTTTGAATTTTTCAAACTTGCGTTTGCTGAAGAAGAATAAGAAAAGTGACGGCGGATTTATTTGTTGACTATAGAAGGAAATGAATTAGGATTAAGGGTAAAGGATAGTGAGGGTATTTATATAGAAATTTAAATATTTTTATATTTATTATTATATTGATTTTTATAGTACCACTATGCAACAACCCGGAAATTCTGAGCCAATTTAAAATTTTTATTTTGGCAATTTTAACGAATTTTGAATATTTAAAATGAATTATTCTAAACAATATCGACGAGAAATTAAATTTGAATTGAATTAGAACATATATATTTATATACGTCATCGTTAGAATATAAATAATTGTTTATAATTATAAAAGGAATTGAAAATGGCGCGGTAGTTCGATAATTCGATTTCAAACTTCAAATGAATGTACAGGATTCAAAATAAACCGGATTTTAGCGAAACCGAAAATAATGGAATCTAATTGAGAATATCTTTCCAACGAATCCGAAAAATTGAAATTTCATAGCGGGGATAAAAAGTTATGTCCAGTTGAAATTTCAGAATAGTCGTTATGGAATTTCGGCCCTCAAAAATAGCCATTTTGCAAACGACCTCGGATTTCGACGAAACCACTTTTGTTGGATCTGGAATGTCAAGTTATTGCTAGATTCCAATTTTCATAATTTTTCGAATCAATATGTGAGCGTGGCAAAGGAAAACGCGTTTGACCAGTTTTAGTTGATTTTAATCGACTGGAAATTGGCCATTTTCAAACGATCTCAGAATTTGAAGAAACTAGTTTTGTTAGGACTGTATCGTCAATACGAAGTTGAAAAATATTTTTCTGGAATTTTTCGAGTTCGTATGTGACCCCAGTAAATTGAAATGCACATTCAAATTCAATATATAGAGTTATATGTTGATTTTGACGAAAACTGATCGAAATGGTCGAATCAGCCTACGATACATATCCCATTGTGTTCGGAATGGGGTAAAACGCTAGCGATGACAGTCGGTGGGTCTCGTTTCGAGTTCGAATGAAAAAGTTACTTTTTGAAATTAAAATAAAATAAAATATAAATTATTATAAACCCCCCTATACATTCTCTCTCCACCCTCTTTCTTCTTTGACCGATTCAGATTAAAAAAAGGAAACGAAGAAGGGGGAGGAGCCGTCGCTCCTCCCATCGGAGCGCCACCGCTCCCTAGAGCGGCGCAGCCGACCTCCACCCCTCCCTCGCCTCTCTCTCTCCCCCAACGTGAACCACCGCACACCCCTACTGGCCACCACCTCGATCCCCTCTTCTCCTTCCGCTACCCCTTTCCTCGAATTCAACCCGCGACGCAGACCTCGACAACCGCCTCCCCCTTCTTCTCTTGAGCAACGCGGTTTTCACCTCCAACCGAAGAAAGCCAAGCCTCCCTCCACCTCCAACGCAGCGAGTGAAGCCCCATTCCCTCCTCCAACCATTCACAGTAACTCCTTGCTTTATTTTCTGTCCATTTATTCTATTTTCAGCTCGAAAATAAATTTTTAAATATAGAAAATCTAATTTTTCTTTAACTATAGAGAAAGCTTAGATTTTTATGTGGTTAGTAATAAAAAGTTCGAATTTTTATAAGGTGAAAGATCGGATCTTTGATAAGGTAAAAATGCGATTTTTATCGTCTAGAAAGAGAAAGGAAAATTCGTTTTATTTTATTAATGAAGCACAGAATAGTAAAAATATGATTTTTATATAATGTAGGTAATAAAAATTTGATTTTTATTATATATACGTTGAAATAAAAATGTGATTTTTATAGTGATGAAATAAAAAGGCGAAATCTTTATATTTGAAAAGGCGAAATCTTTATATTTGAAAAGGCGAAATCTTCATATTTGAAAGGGCGAAATCTTTATATAGAGAATAGCGTGATAAAAATATAATCTTTATTATATGAACATCGTTGTAAAAATAGAATTTTTATCTATATAGCAGCAATGTAAAAATAGAATTTTTATCTATATAGTAGCGATGTGAAAATAGAATTTTTATCTATATAGTAGAGTTGTAAAAATAGAATTTTTATCCATATGGAGTGATTATAAAAATATGATTTTTATATACATAGCAACAATATAAAAATGTGATTTTTATATATGTAGTGGCTACTGGCAACGAAAGTTACAAAAGGCGAGAACAGCGATGACTTCTACATAAGAAGAGTCGAGGCGTTTGGATTAGCTAGTCGGTGAGAACTTCTCACTTTAAATCTTCTTTTGTAGTTAAAAATATATACTAGGATGCAGACGGTGCTTAGCAGCACCCGACACCCGTCATCCACAGACCATGGATGGCTTGTATGTTTGATTGTTTGATGTGATGAAAATTGTTTGTGTGACGTGAAATAAAATATTTATGTAGTTAAAAATATTTTATCGTTAAAAATATTGTTTTTAGCGTGTGTGTGTGTGAATACAAATATGTGTTTGTTGATTTGAAACCCCACACGTGTGTTGGGATGATATTTGAAGTCCACTCATCCCGATTGATTAGTTATATGTCGATCGATTGATTAACAGGCTGTTATAAGAGTTAGATATCTATATTTGATGCTTATACAGTGTGGTGCACTTTGGATGATGATTGATTATTTATTGTTGTGATTATATACATGTGTTGTATGGAATCCATATAATTAACATTATATGGTAATTGATTGGGCCTCATTCCAATTGGGGAAAATAAAGAATAGAATGAAGTATATATTCATGTGTTGAATAGAATAAATAATCATGTATTGAAAATTATCATGTGTTGAAAGAAATATTTTAACTATAAAATGTACATCTTTATCAGATTTAAAGTTAGAAACTAACTGGAAAACATATAAGATGAGTGGTTCCCAGGGTATTGATCTGATATTGGTTCCGGCCTTCGGCGTTAATACCTAGGGAATCATTCTCTTACTACTTTACAGTTGGAGTCTGATTTAAAAATCAAACGATAGATACCATAGTTTTATAAAATATATTAAAAAATATAATAGTCATGTGTTGACAGTGCTCATGTGTTGAAAGAAATATATATTCATGTGTTGAATAGAATAATATTCATTTGTTGAATAGAATAACGAATTTATTGAAATATATAAAGCCGTGTTGATTAGAGTTACGCCATTTTGACGTGAACGATATTTATATTGATTATATTCGCTTTTATAACGAATATAGAAAAAGAAGTGATTTCAAAATATAACCTTTTTAAAATATTATCATTTGTATATCGATGATGTGGAATATTCAATTTTGATTCAAAATTGAATATGAAGTTGAAATCGTTTCAAAAACAAATTTAAAATGATATATAAAATACATTTTAAAAGGAAATCGACGAAATATATATAATATATATATTATATATATAATGGCCTGAATAGAACGCGCCGCGCTGCGGCAGTTCGTGAATTTCGACCATTGACTTCGAATTGACGTTGCGGGAGATCCGACCGTCGGATTCTCCTGAAACCGGAATCGTTGGGTTCGTATCGAAAAGAGTATTCCAATGAATATTTAAAATTTGAAATCTAATGGTTGGATTTGGAATTATGTCCAATTAAATTTGGAAAAGGTCGCTGTACGTGCAGTTCGATGGCCATTGGTGGAAATCGACTGTACGGGCCTCGATAAAATTATTAAAAATATCTATAATTTGTGTAAAATCATAAGAAATAGTTTGTGAAGAACTGGGATGAAAAATTCCACATTTGAAAAGATAAAAATAGAATTTTATCGAAATGAACTAGTTTTGAACTAGAATTAAAATCAATTTATTTTTGAAATAAATAAATTGAATTTGAAAGTGGTTTTGAAAATAATCAGAATTTCCAATACGTGAATTGGACTGGGGTTGAATCGAAATTATCTTCGGAATATTTCGATGTTGGATTTCGTGACTATACAGATATTGTTATGGGAATTTGAAAGATATATTTTATATCGTTATTTCCAATACGATATTTGTTGGTTTCAGAATTTGATATTGAATATAAGCTGGTATATTTTCTATTCAGAGCCTTGTATTTAATATCAAATGTGATTTGGGTTTGTCGTGAATGGTGTCTTCATTAACACCGATTCTTAAGCCCAATAGAGAAAAAGATTAAATCTTTCTATTTAGATTTAATGAAGTGTACCAATTAAATAATGTTTAATTGGAATTGAATTTGAATGTGATTTTGGGTTTATCGTGAACCGTGTTTTAGATGACATTGGTTCTTTAACCCAATTAAAGACAGGATATTGATTTTTGAAAAGATTAAAACTAAGTGGAGTTTTAATGAATCATTAGTTAGATTGAAATGTGAATTGATAATTCAAACTATCAAATCTGAAAAGTGATTGAGAATGGAGTACCTCTAGTTTTGCTCTAAAACGATAGTAAAAAATCTTTAATTAGATTTAACTTGAAATGGTAATTAATTTTACCGATAGCACCGTGGTGTTAGGTATGGAGTATTACCAGTTTTGCTCCATGGGATAAATAGGTTGGGATTGGGAAATAAAATAAATAATTACTTCGGTGTGGTTCGCTAATCCCGACTAGTTTGGAAAACCATAATATGGTTTGAAATGATATCCAAAGGAAGATTAAAAAAATAAATTTAGAAGAATTATCTTGGATAAAATTAATGGGAACCTTTCCCTAAGAATGAGATTTTGTGAATAAAAGAATATTCTTAATTGGAATGAGGCGGTTATTATGTTTGTGTAACATTTGTTTATTATATATGTGGGTTATTCAGAAAGGCCGGGTTTATACCCATTCTGAATAACCGTTTCGACGAGATGTCGAAGATGAAGACGGTGGTTGAAGACCGAAAGTCTTCACATCGTTTGGGTGATTATTGATGATCTCGATTGGGCTGTACACCCAAGAGGAGAGAAATAGTTGGTGATCATCCAGACGTACTTGGAGATCGATGGATATGCGAGGAAAGTGCCTCCGGTTTCGTTCATACCCAGAACGAACTAGTAAATGGACTGTGTGTCTGACATTAGATTTTATTATGTGTTGACTGATCTCTATTAAATATACATCTGTTTGGCGGCGGAGAATTTATTCTCTTGCTTAACGCCCTTCTCTCAGACGTGCGAGCTCAGAGGTTGTATATCGATGGACATCAGTCGCATGGAGTGAATTCCCAGTGTGGCACGCGTAAGTGGCAATTGATCAAGGCTTCTGTTGAAAAGAAAAGTCTTGTGGTTGATGATCAAAGCACGGCCTATGTGGCGCAGCTTTGTGTATAACGTGAATTCGCGAGCCTCACACCTCGGTATGAGTCAAAAACGGGATAGTGACTGCAGGGAGAGCACGACGTTTCTTTCTAGCTATGGGTGGTGTCAGTGCTTAAACTGCCTGACATTTATATACTTTTCACCTGTGTGGTTGTTGGATACGAGGCGCCTCGGATATAGGTCTGTTAGGACCGGGAAACGTGTGTTCAGGAATAATTAATCCTCCAAAGTAAGGTAGGACCGGCCCTGAAGATCCAAGGATCATAGTGGGGTCCTGAGACATTTGCTAGAGTGTCTCGAATCGGAGAGGAGCTTGCCCCTTGCCTCGACTCATGACGGAAATCCAATTTCCAATACGTGTATTTCGGTTTTATTTGTAGAGCCAAGTATGGCGACATGATAGATGGTACCCATGCCGCCTAGGATTGATATTTATGATTGAAAATTGTTTTGACACTACACACTTATAATAGTATCAAATGATTTGTTTTAAACGTATCAAGCATATTTGGCTGTTGGAATTAACAATGAAATGTTCTCCTGTTTGCGTTCTATTTTGTCTTGTCCTCAACGCAATCTGTGCTTTCCTTCACGGGGAAGTTCGGGTCATGTCACACTACTTGTATTTGTCTTCTAAAAATCAGTATGATCACATACGACACTCAAATCTGATGAAAATGGACATACACCTATAGTTCGACATTCAGGACCTAACGAAACTTGTTTCGTCGAATTCCGAGTCCGTTTGCTCACGCAGCGTATTTTTAAAGTCTATTTATTGACTTTTTTCAACTAAAATTCCGTATGGCCACATACTGACTTCAAGAAACACGAAAATTGAAATCTAATAATAATTTAATATTTCGGATCCAACAAAATTAGTTTCGTCGAAAACGGATGTCGTTTGCAAAACTAGCTATTTTTAATGCTCTAAATAAATCCATTTAAATATTAATATATTTAAAAACAATAAAATTAAATAAAAATAATTTAATATTATCATATATATATATTCACACAGAATATAGTACTGCTCCAAAATATTCTTGTCTGAATTTATAACTCGACATTTCAAATTCAGATTAAATCAGTATTCAATTTATATTGAAAAATCCATTTATAATATAAATAAATCGTTATAAATTATAAAGGAATTCCATAGCGACTTTTCAAAAATTTTATTTGGACAGAACTCACAATCTACATGACGAAATCCTAAATTTTCTCTTATATTAGAAAAATATTGTTCACCAGCTCCGAACGTTTCTTGTTTCACAGAAATCCGAGTTAAAACGGGGTCTGTGTATTCGTTTAAAGTTCGAATCGCCAAGTTACGAACTTCCACGCCATTTGGAGCTCGATTATAATTATTATATAATTATACGTTCAACTCTCATTTATATAATATATTCGTTAATATAATTCAACTCTAAACTGAATTATATATTATAAATGATCCAATTAACATAATATTGTAAATCCACTGTTTCTGACTATTTCAGAAATTATAATATATTATTATATTATAAATATTATTTAATTAAGTAACCATTTAAATCTCTAAATCATTATTTAAATAATTAAATCAATAATTATTATACTGTAAAAATACGGGACGTTACATTCTTTCCCCCTTAAAATAATTTCGTCCTCGAAATTGCTAAGGAAAAAACAAACCCTATTAACTAGATAAAAATTATTTGTTCACTTCTTAACTTCAGTTTCAACTGAACCAATTTAATTTCAATTAAATTATTAATTTATTCTACTAACGAAAATTTCCAAAAATCCTAAAAAATTTCTAACACCTTAACTTTTCGAAAAATTTCACCATCACCTCCTTTGTACTGGTCAATAGCTCAAACTCCAACTCGCCTCTCTAGGCCTTCTTCAACCAAAAAGAAAATTAAACAGCCAAGCGGCTTGCCAATTCGGTTCATAAAAACCTCATACCCAATATAAATACTAGTACCTTTTTCTCGGGCATATCAATACATCCTTTCCATCTGTTACCAATTCTGCATATACCAATGTCATTGCAATCAACTCAAATTGGTTTTATCTCCACCACAACCATTCGCTTATCCAAGCCAAATTCAATTTCAATTTCAAGTTTCATTCTCAATTCCAAACTCCTAACTTATCAATTCAACTTACTCGATATCATTATATTCTAATTCAATTCAACTTCCACTTAATTGACTTCAATTTAATTCCAATTTGGTTTCACAAATTCTACTTTAATTTTTTTTGACTTAAAAAATTGCTTCCTAGTGTTTTAAACAACTTCTCTTTTCTCCAAAGTCAAATATTCATTTCGGAATTTCAAAATAACTTATTTTATGAAAACAATTCAAAAACAAAATCTTTGATAGTAATCCATCACTTACAACTCGAAAATGGACACCGATGATGGTCGACTTCATCATCAGAATTATTTTCCAGCGATCGAAGTGAGTTCAATACTATATCACTTTCAAAGCCATTTCTAAACACTTCCATTTTGAAATACATTTCAAAATATCATTACAATGCTTGTAAAACAATTTAAAATCTCCCAGGATTTTTTTTTATATATATATATGTATTTAATTCTATTCCGTTTACAAACACTTTTCATTTTTTTCGGAATTTTAAATTCCAATTCTGATTTAAATTCAGATTTAATTCATCTGATTTCATATATTACACTTATATGAATTCTGATTGGTTACTCAGATAATCATTTAATTTATAATCTTACTTGATTATAATAACAACCAATATATCCAATATATTATAATAATTCCAATATATAGATTCCTTTTATAACAAAATATATTTCGGGTAAAATTATTTCATTTACCCTCTTTTCAAAACATACCATGTCGGTTCATCGTATTCAAGTGTTTATTAACTCCTACCAATACAATGGATCAAACTGATAGACCTGAACCCATAAACAACTCAACCAATAAATCTCCACAATATAAAACCATTTTTTATCAAATAACAAGTACGTGCTCATATATACACTCAACTCAATCTAGGGTATTGCTAACCCCATCTCTACTTAATCACGCCAGAGAGTCAAGGTAATTACTTAACCTCTCTCTGATACCACTGTAACGATCCAGGATTTCACGATCCTGGTAATCGACATATAACCCAATGACGACTATCAAGCATCGAAAATACCAGATAGTCCATGAAAGAAGTTAGAGGGTGAGAATAGATAACATAGAAAATTAGAATAGAAGAAGAAGAACATATAACAACATTAGAGTAACACGAATCTCACAGTGGAACGAAAAACATATAATAGATAACATATCTTTGAAATAAAATCAGTATATGTATGCAGTAACATTATCAGAGCACAACACTTACAATACAGCGGAATAAACAATAGCTATATAATCCTAAAGCCTCCTGCTCCAAGCTCTCCAAGTATATCTGTAAAACCTGACTACTTGACTGCCCGTACAAATTTAGGCACCAAAGAGTTTAGGGTAAAACAAAACAAAATAAACTTCGGGTCAGTCATGGGACTGGTGTGAGTAAACAATTTAAAGCAGTTTGAGAAAATAAACGATATCTCATATGACCACGCCGTATAACACGGAACGGGTTTTTCCCTTATGAGAATCCAAAACACTTGATTCAACATTTCAAAATCTTTTTGGATGAAATGATAAACTTTATATCTAAACTCTATGAATATTATAGTAGTGTATATCAACCACAGTATAATAATCATCTGGCAGAACGCTTTCATATCACGTTCCACATGCATAATATATAATCAAAAACCGCGGGCGCTTATTGGTTAATGAATTCCAACTGGCAAGGTATGGGACCACCTTCCGACAGTGTATCTCTAGAGGGAAATACATCGGGTTCAACAAGAACATCTTGTAACCCGGGCTAAACATGACCGGTCACTTATTTCGCTTGAGTGTACCGAATGTATTATCACCAACGGTTGGGATCAGCAATCGTTTCCCGAAAGGGACAACATCGAAATAGATTATAGAATTGAATGGAATTTCTCTAGATCAGGTGACAATATACCCTAATTGGCAGCTAACCACTTAGCCATGCGACCTACCCGATTTTATACCATTCCTTAGTTGTGAGGTTAGAGGCCACGCTTATCTCTGACAGATCATACATTTATTCACTTTGAATGTCACATCTTCATACCCGCCAAATCACAAACTGATTTCCCCAAAAATACCATGGGTATATAGCTAAGAGAAACGAATTCCTCCGCCACCAAACGTAAATACATTTGAAGAGATCAACTTACGCGATCTATTAAATATACTCTATCTGACATTCTTCCATACAGGTTGTCCTGGGATTGGACAGACCGAAGGTACTATTCTGTAAATCCGTCTTAGGAAATTTCTACCTAGGATTTACTGAATAGCCCTTGCATAACTCCGTCTTCAATTATCTTCATCATATTTGATTCGCAACGCTAATGCCATACGGAGTGGTTTTCAGATAATATATCTGATTCCGATCTCTCCGTATTGACAATGGAAATGGTCAAAATCTTTGATAGTCGGTGATTTAACTATCAAAGGAAAACATGTGTACAATCAACGGTCGTATTCCCAAATGTAAATCTTACCGATCAATCATCAATCAACTTTTTCTCTTTTCAAATTAATTTATCATTAATTTATTCAGTTACCCATTTCCATATCTCCATAAATTCTTATTTTCTAAATTTAGAAAATATACGTTATTAATCATTGGAAAACATTTCCATACTTACTGTCATTTTTATTTTATTTTATATTAGAAAACATTTTTTATTCTTATTCGGAAAACATTTCCAAAACTCCTTCGTTTGATTTAAATAGATGTTTAAATAAAATATCGCTATGCCAACTCAAACTATTACACTCATTAACTAAATTTACTTAACCAACCTTCACTATCGAACCTTAACCATCCCTTAGTTAAAAATGGAGTCAATAAAGTTGGGGTATAACTACCTCTCAGACCTTAACTGAACAACATTTTTAACCTCGAAATAGACAAAGTTCACCTTTTAAATCCTTAACAAACTTACTTAAGTAACTCTCTTTTGAATAATGTCTATTCGATAACTCTTCCCTTCGAATAAACTATATTCAATAATCTCTCTTTCGAATAACTATATTCGATTAACTCTATTCAGTTAACTTTAATCGATTAACTCTTATCAATTAACTCTATTTGATTAACTCTATTCGATTAACTCTAATCAATTAACTCTATTGGATTAACTCTATTTGATTAACTCTAATCAATTAACTCTATTTGATTAACTCTAATCAATTAACTCTTATCAATTAACTCCTTTCGAATAAACTATATTCGATTAACTCCTTTCGAGTAAACTATATTCGATTAACTCCTTTCGAATAAACTATATTCGATTAACTCCTTTCGAGTAAACTATATTCGATTAACTCCTTTCGAATAAACTATATTCGATTAACTCCTTTATAATTTCCTTTATAGATGTTGCGTTTACATTCTATTTTCAAATATCGGTTTTAAAACCTATTTTCACTTCTCTATATGAATTCAGACTTATAATTTCAATTTATCAATTGATAAATATTTTACTTAATTTATAAAATATTATTTATAAATTAATCTTCTCCATTTTATCTGTTAAAACAAATTTCTATTTAATATTTATTTTTCACATATTTCCTTTTTATAAAATTCTATTCATTTTATATATTACTTCCTTTTATAATATCCTATTTACCAATAATTATTTTTCTATAATTCTATTTATTTTATAAATATTTCTTTTTTGATTCTATTTGTAAATGTTTTACAAATATTTCCTTTTGAATTCTATTTGTAATTGTTTTACAAATATTTCCTTTTCAATTCTATTTGTTTTCTAAATAAATATTTCCTTTTATATAAAATCCATTGATTTTATATAAATATTATATTTTCAAAATACACTTTGAACATTTCCATTTTTTAAATTCCAGTATTACTTATGGTATTTAAAATACCATATAACCATGATCAATATCAGCCAAACACACATAATCAACAACAAATTATATATCACATCATATATATGAAAAAAACAAAACAGTATTTTAAATATTGAGGAATCCAGTTGGATCCCTCCAACCTGTTTCCATGCATCTACAGATGTTAAACAATATCATTTCAATATGAAATATTCTGCTAAACAAAATCAACATTTAATTAACGCTACATATACATATATATATATATATAACCAAATCTATAATTTCAACCAATCACTTAGTAGTTCAACCAACCATTCAACACACAGCAATCAATCAACACTTATCAATTCTAAAAATACATTACAAAAATATGAATTGGTAGAGTTGGCGAGTTTTACTCACATTGGTCGGTTATCGTTAAATAACGATAATCGTCGTTGATTTGATTCAGATCAGACAAATTATTTCGCTATAAATTGTAACGAGCTCGAATCCACTCCAACCTAGTTTCATTGTGTAGCTCTCGTCCATACGATCCCATCGGATCCTGTTTTGCCCAATTTCGATACCGTATGCATGAGTTAGAAGGTTTTACATTTCAATATGTTGTTAAGTTTAAATTAAACTAAATTCCTTTTTATTTTATTGGGCTTCACCCATTACCTCACGGCCTAACACTCCTTCCACCCGATCCACAATGCTTTCTCTCCCAAAGTAAGAAGTCATGACCTCCTCGTCCTAAATACGCCATTAACAGACCATCGCCTGCCTCGTTCTTCCTCTCTGTTTCACTGATTCAAAAACCACTAGCACTGACGTTCATCTCTACTCGAGAGCATCCTCCCTAACACCACAACTTCCCACTCGACAACCCCTTGTCAAACGCGACTCCCATGCTCAACACAGTAATGAACTCGAACTTCATCGAATTGTTCCAGAAATGACCACAAGCTTCCATTCCTCACAACGATCACAACCACGATACTCATTCCTTCCCTTGACGCTCGAACACCTCTAAATCTCCATCCCAATTCTCGCGCGTGAGTTTTACAATGACCAGAAACGATGTCGAGCATAATAAAAATTATACTAGACTATAGAGGATCCCTCCACAATCTCAAATATGTTTGTGTTAGAATTTATAGGATTCGATTTCCATTTGTTTTGAATTTTTCAAACTTGCGTTTGCTGAAGAAGAATAAGAAAAGTAATGGCGGATTTATTTGTTGACTACAATAGGAAATGAATTAGGTTTAAGGGTAAAGGATAGTGAGGGTATTTACAGATAATTTTAAATATTTTTATATTTATTATTATATTGATTTTTATAGTACCACTGCTTGTATTTGTCTTCTAAAAATCAATATGATTACTTATGACACTCAAATATATTGAAAATGGACATACACCTACTGTTCGACATTCAGGACCTAACGAAACTTGTTTCGTCGAATTCCGAGTCCGTTTGCTCACACAACATATTTTTAAAGTCAACTTATTGACTATTTTTCATATTAAAATTCCGTACGGCCACATACGGACTTCAAAAATTACGAAAATTGAAATCTAACAATAATTTAATATTCCGGATCCAACAAAATTAGTTTTGTCGAAAATGGATGTCGTTTGCAAAACTGGCTATTTTTAATGCTCTAAATAAATCCATTTAAATATTAATATATTTAAAAACAACTAAATTAAATAAAAATAATTTAATATTATCATCTATATATTCACACAGAATATAATACTGCTCCAAAATATTCCTATTTGAATTTATAACTCGGCATTTCAAATCCAGATTAAATCAGTATTCAATTTATATTGAAAAATCCATTTATAATATAAATAAATCATTATAAATTATAAAGGAATTCCATAGAGACTTTTCGAAAATTTGGTTTGGACACAACTCACAATCTACATGACGAAATTCTTATTTTTCTCTTCCATTAGAAAAAAAAATCGTTCACCAGCTCCGAATGTTTCTTGTTTCACAGAAATCCGAGTTAAAACGGGTTTTGTATATTCGTTTAAAGTTCAAATCGTCAAATTACGAACTGCCGCGCCATTTGAAGCTCGATTATAATTATAATACAATTACACGTTCAACTGTCGTTTATATAGTATGTTCGTTAATATAATTCAACTCTAAACCGAATTATATATTATAAATGATCCAATTCGCACAATATTGTGAATTCCACTATTTTCCACTATTTCAGAAATTATAATATATTATTATATTATAAATATTAATTAAATATTCAATATTATTTAATTAAATAACCATTTAAATCTCTAAATGATTATTTAAATAATTAAATCGATAATTATTTTACCGTAAAAATACGGGAAGTTACAGAACTTATGTAGTAACTGTGCTTCATTCACACAAAATGTAAAATATTTCATTGCTATTGTAAAAAGATATGGAGATAAACGATCTCCTTGATGTAATCCGCTATTCGAAGTAATAAACTCTTTAGGAACTCCTTGAATTAATATTGAAAAGGTTGGAGTATTTATACATTCAAAGAATACATTGATAAAATGTATAGGGAAGCCCATTTTCAACATTATATGACATATGAATCTCTTATTCATCATGTAATAAGCCTTCTGAAGATCTACCTTTATGCAAAATTTATTAACCCCTACTTTCTTGAAATCTCTAAGCAACTCATGAGCCAATAATATGTTGTCACCAATAAAGCGAGAAGGAATAAAAGCACCTTGGTTAGGGGAGATTAAATGAGGCAAATACCACTTAATCCTATTACAAAGAATTTTACTAAAAATCTTGTAATAAAGATGACAACATGATATTGGATGGTAGTGGGCAATTTCAGATGGCCTATCCACTTTAGGAATTAGTTTGATAAACGTGTGGTTAATCCCTTTTGGTAGTTTAGAAGAAGTGAACATGTCTTGCATGGCTAATAATAAGTCCATCTTAATATATTCCTAATGCAACTTAAAAAAATTAGAACTAAATCCATCTAGACCTGGACTAGAGTCTATGTGAACTGAATCAACAACTACCTTTACCTCTTCTAATGATATTGGTTGTAATAATACCTGTTGCCCTTGTGAATAATCCTGGCAATGGATTGAAAAGATGGAAACTCTGATTTAAAAGCTCCATTAAATAGTGCAGAGTAATATCGAATTACCTCCTCAGCTACCTCTTCTCATTTATATACAAATTCCCTATTAGTATTCATAAGAGCATTCTGGTTGTTCACATGTCTCCTCGTTAACATCTTTGAATGAAAAAATTTAGAGTTTGTGTCAACATCTTGAAGCTAAGAGACCTTTGCCTTCTGCTTATAGCTCCTTTATTTGATATGCTTTTGAATATTTAACACATGTTTTGCTTCAAGCATTTTCATATAAAATGACATTCTCTGGATCTTCATCACAAGTTAACTCTCTTTCCTTAAAAATTTCTTCTTCTTCCATAAGAAGTTCATTGTCTTTAGATCTAACCCTATTCCAATTTTTAAGTTCCAATTTACATGCATTTAACTTTTGCTGAAAAATATAACTTGGAAACTCCACCAACTTACTTGAAGACCTCTCTTTACACATTCTTCATATCCTTCTTTGAGATGCCATTCGTTAGAATACTTGAAAGGGAAGCCTTTAGTTGTAGAACAAACAATAAGCTCCAACAAAAGAGGATTATGATAACTTGATTGTCGAGACAATGAAAGAGCTCTCATATCTATAAATTTTTGAAGATAAGTATGATTGATGAAGATTTTATCAATACAATTTGCCATTCCCCTTCTTCGCCATGTGTAATTAAATCCTGCTGCTTTTATTTCAATTAATCCAGATTGAGCCAAGTAATTATTTAAAGCTCTTATGTACTGGAATGATATTGGGAGTCCTTCCTTTTTATCCAAATGTGATGTCGAATTATTGAAATCTCCCATTAGAACCCATTTGCAAAATATATTATTTGATTCTTGAAAAATATGTTGCCATAAACTCTGCCTTTCATAAAAGCTATTGCTAGCATAAACCATAGAAAAAACCAAAGAAAAACCCCCAGCATTTTGAGCATGAACTGTGATGTGTTGCTTTGATGAAGAAATCAAGTCAATTGTCCAAACATCAGAAACCCAGAGTAATAAAATTCTTCCAGAGAATTCAGCATCATTACATGATAAAAGCTTCCAACTATTAGGTAATAATCTCCTAAATACTTCCATATTAGTACTATTTGGTTTATTTTCCACCAAACTTACAATAGTTGGTCTGGTTTTAGTCAAAAGGGATAATACATCTCATATGCACTTAGATGTATTCATCCCTCTGACATTCCAAGTTAGAAGCGTCATTTAATTGTTGAATTGCTCCCTAAGTTTCTTTTAGAAGGAGGAGCTAGGATTATTACCTTATTTTTTTCCCTTTCAAAGCTGGTAAATAATCCAGATTCTTTGCAATATCCTCTAAAACATCAACTTGATTTTCCTCTTGGTTATCCTCTGACAAAATATCCGCAACTATATTCAGATTATCAGGCAGGATATTCTGAGGTAATTCATCATTTAAGAAATTCAGATCAGCTTCAATGTGACTATGCTTTTCACCACAATCACTTTGTTCAGCGACACCTGAACCACTAGCTTCTGTATCCTGACTTGAAGTCCAAACCGTCTTCTTAGAAACTTCATGGATAATAGATTTATGTCCAAACAATTTACATTAATCACATCTGAACGGAAAAAATTCATATTCAACCATGATTTCCTTTTGAATACCATTATGCGTTAGAATAGGAATTTTACAAGCAGCTTTGAGTCAATATCTGTACCAACTAATATTCTAGCAAACTTTGTAATTTTCTTACTAGTAGTTCTCTCATCCACACGAATCGGTTCCCCTATAAAGCTTGTAATAATCAAAAATCCTTTATTCCTCCACATTTCCGTATCCAAATTTAACAATTTTATCCAGATCTACACCAGATTAGCTCGAAAATTTCCAAATTCATATCCGGGAAACCATTTGGATACCTTTAATAATCTTCCAAAATAAGAATAAGTCGAGGTTTTCAACACAGCTAAATAATCTTCTGCCACTTCAAATCGAATAATGTAATGAAAATCTGGAGTAATATGAACCGTAAAATTACCTTTTGGAGCCAAACCTTTGAAATATAATCTTCACTGCTAGCTTGAAACCCACCAGATGTAATACAATAGAGTTAATCCATTAATCAACCGATGCTTTAAATGTGTTCTCTGAAAGGTATACAAAGTTCTCCGAAGGTTTGACATATTCGAGCGATAAGAAATCTTCCTCAATCGATTGTGAAGATCGATTTTTGTCATCTGGATCTAAGATAGGAGTATTCGAATTAGGATTTGGATTAGAATCTGTTGGATTGATAGATGGTTTTGGTGTGAGATTCAATGAGGGATCCCTCAACGAGTCCGCCATTTTTAAGAGGAAAAAGTTCTCAATTATATATATATATATATATATATATATATACGTACGTATGTAACACTAGGAAATTCCAACAGCAATTAATGTAAGCTTCATTGTCCTAATCAATTTGTGTTGATTAATTTTTGCTCGTTTTTACATATTGAAGTGTATTTTTTGGTTATGTAGTTTTTAATCCATGTAAATGTCATAATTCATGGACTGCATTTAATTTTTGAACTAACATAAATTTTAAACTAAATGATACATGTCACGTGTTAACGTAGGATAAATTTACACTTTACCAAATAATGGAACCAGAATCATGGGCTTGGGCCTAGCCGAACCCTTTCCATGACGTGGGGTTTGGACCCGTTGCCTCGTTTCCCTATGCTAGGTGTGGAGTTTGGAGTCCAACTCAGCGAGCAGGGACCTCATCAACGAAGTCATAAATCGAACCCTGTCATCTCTATTCACAAAGAGGTTAGCAGAGTGAATGGAGGAGTTGCAAGACTGACACAGAAATGCATATGCACACACCCGTCATAGGCATGTGACTTACGACGTTCATAGTCTGATTCGTATAAAGGGGCAGAGGCACAGTCAATCTGACGTGGGCAAGTACCCCACCATTCTGCTCCCTTAAATTAAAAAAAATGAATGGAAGTCTAGGGCTGTCAATGAATACCCGGAAAATCCAATATCCATCCGAATCCGTATCTGAAATATCCGTTATCCAGCATTATCCGAAAAGCGGATACGGATATCCGATATCCGAAAAGATTTTCCGATACGGATATGGTTATAGTAGTATCCGTATCCAAAAAATATTTGTCCGACTAATTGATGTAATATATATAAATCAAAACAAGAAAATAGAGTTAATAATTATTTTGTAACTGTTGGATGTTACTTTGATATAAATTATTGTCCATTTTTAGTGAAAAATGGTAGTCTTAATGTTTAATTTTGGAATATTTTTGTATATGATTATCTGTATTAGTATAAAGCAATGTTTCATCATTACATTCCTTTATTTTCTGGGTTTTTTATAAACATTAGTATAAAAATTATTTTATGTTGATCCAAACATTTTTATTTGTACTTTTTAAAATTCATTAATGACTGACGGAGCGGATAAATATCCAATATCTGTCCGTATCCGAAAATTTAGCGGATACGGATATCCGAAAGTTAAGCGGATACGAATATCCGAAAATAATTCCGGATACGGATATGACACTATCTGTATCTGAAAGCATCCGTTGACAGCTCTACGGAAATCTCAACTCTTGGCAAACTTTCTCCCTCACGAAATAGAAAGGGCGAGAAAAAAAACCTAATTTATCGGCCGCTCAACCTCCAGAAATTCCAGCACCCTCCATCCTACTCCTCCGTCGCCTGCAAGTGCCACTCCTCCCGTGCCTAGTGTCACCCACCTAACAACCTGCGTCCTCCTTTTCTGGTCGCCGACCATGTGAGTTGTGTCGATCCATGGTTACCGACTTGTTACTTAGATTGATCCCAAGTTATTACTGATTTATGGTTGGATAGATTTGTGCTTTTGCATTGATTTGTTACTAATTTAGTGTTGGATAAATTTGTGCTTTACTGAATTGATTCCCAATTTGATGATACTTTGGTTTTCATCAATTTGTTATGATGTGTAAGTTGCAGTTTTCCTTATCTTTGTGATTACAACTATTTATGCGCTTTAGAAAATGAATACACAATTTATGTTATACATTTAACATGAATACACGGTTACTATCCAGTTATGACTTTCTTGTCACTATGACCAGGGGCGGAAGTAAATTAGGTATTCACAATTAATTTCTTCTAAATAGTTTGATTATCGGATAATTGGCGCAATGGATAGCAGTATTTAGTAATGGCATATTGTTTTATTTATAAATTCTAGATATGCGGAAATATATTAATAGAACCAACGAAGATATTTCTATCGAAGTTTTTGTAACTTATATGAGATGTTATTGGTTGAATGTTTATGGAATGGGATTTCTAGTGGGTCCTGAAGTAATGAGAAGCAGACAAGGGTGTCGTTACTAAGGTATGGACTGATGTTGTTTTTGGTAAACTTCTTGGTTATATTTGCTCAAGTTGGCACCACAAGTATGGTATGTATCTTTCATATGTTTGGTTTTGTTTTTACTTGTTAGTTTCAGCTTGCTTGGTACATGGCGAGTAGAGTTGATTTCTTTTGCCTGCACATTAGAAAGAAGAGGTCTACAGGTTAGTAGTGTGTAGAGGTAATGGATATTTCTCTCGTTTCTAATCGTATCTTATGACTGATGTTTTAACTAGGTTTACGGTGGATTTCTTTGATATTTTCTATTTAGAATAGGTTGATGCTTTGTCTAATTTTTTAGTATGTTTGTTACATTGAAAAATCTACTGTAAAATTAAGAACTGCTTCTGTTTCTCAGTTAATTATGATATAGTAGTACTTTTTTTTTCTCCTATCAGATAATGATATCACTTTCCATTTATTGAGTATCTGTTACGCTTTATATGAAAGCTATATAAAAATAGTATCATTTTCATTATTTTCAATATAAGCAGGTTTTTATCTTCTTGAGCAACTGTAACTTTTATATGAAGCACCAAATATTGAAAATGATATTGTTTTTTTTGAAATTATTATATCATAGTGACATTGTTTTTTTTTGTTAATAATAATGATATTGTTTTTTAAAAGAAACCGATGAATATATTACTATTTTGATTAACCTGAGTATACCACTTGTAAAAAGAAGTTTGTTGTTCCATAAATATAGTGTTTGCTTGATTTTGTTAATTAATTTACCAAGTTTAATCCTTTAAGTTGTTATTGCTAAGTAGAGTAAGGAAGTTTGGGACTGCGAGGCAGCCTATCTCCAATCCTACTAACACCATATATGGCTTGCTTGTTGGAATCACCCAGGCTTGTTTTGATCGCTAATCATTTATTTAGATCATGTAAAATAAGTCGCTTTTTGACTTTTTCAAACCAAAAGTTAATTAATTTTGACTTTTAGAAAGTTAAAAAGCTACTTATATAAGTCTATCCAAATGAGGCATAAGTGCGTTATATTTTTCTTGTTCTAGATACGATTTCTTTTCCTTTTGGTTTCTTTTACTTTGTCAATATATGACATAACAACTACTAACACCTTGACCGTTTATTCGACGTTGGCAGGACCACTATTGTTGACGTTAAGCAGAAAATATCATAAGCAAAGGAAGATTAAATCTATTTTTTGTCTATTTTGTAAGTAACTTATTGATGCAAAAATGTATGGCATATTATTCATGGTATATCTAGTTTGGACATGGAAAAATGGATAAATAATATGTATGAAAAAATAAGTTTGAATATGAGAGAATTTATATGTATGAAACACCAAGTATGGATATACGTAAAGTTATTTGAATAATATGTATGCAATATTATGTAATAATTTATGTATTCATTGTTTATGAAAATTTGTTTATATTTATATATGCTTAAGAAATGTTTAAATGTGTGTATAAATAAAAAAAGTTGAAATGACAATAAGTAAAATATACAAATTAATAATATAGGCAATAGCTTTTCTTAAACACTATAGAAACAAGCATTGGGAATGCTATAGTGTAACTAAATAAATGCTATAGAAATAGGTAAGAAACGTTGATTATTGTCTGAACAAACGCTATAGCAATACCAGAGTAAACAGTATAAAACCTACATGTAGAATGCAATAGAAACATACACATAAACACTATAAAAAGTAAGTATCGGATAGTATATTCTATAGCGTTTTTGTTTGTTGTAATTTTTTTTTTTCATAGTGTTTTTGTTTCCGCTATATAAAGTAGAAGGTCTAACATAGCATGACATTACATGGCGTTCTCTGAACCACTATGTTAGGATATAATAGTGTTTTTCAAATGCTATAAAAGCCCCATTTTGTTGTAGTGCGAATTCTTAATTGTTGAGTCCACTAATTTTTGCAAGAAAATGGCATCCAAAGGCAATTAACCTTTAGAAGAGCTCCAAAGAAAAATGGTATTGCTGAAAGGACGAATTGGACTGTTGCAGGGATACTGAAAAGCATGCTACGAGAGAAAATATTACCTAATAAACTTTGGATTGAAGCAGTCACCACAGCTGTGTTTTTGCTAAATATATCTTTAGCAAAGGACATTCAAATATGACTCCTTATGAAGGGTAGTGGAACCGAAAACCTAATGTAAGTCATTTAAAAAATTTCGGTAGAAATTTTTATTCTTTAATTGACCATGCTATCGTTTAAAGCTTGATAACAAGAGTAAAAAAGGTATTTTGGTTTGACATAGCGATGCAACTAAAGGTTATTATTTATATAATCCTAAACCTAAGAAGCTAATTGTTCGTCAAGATGTCTTATTTGATGAAAATAGCTTTTGGAATTGGGAGATGGACAAAATCAACGAACACCATTGGTTATAGATGACATCGAAGCATCACACGTTAATGATAGAATTCATCTAATGCCTTAATCTCCAGAAAGTGCTTCAGCACATGAATAATAATCATAGAGCAATAACGACATTAAGTCTACAATAGATAAGAGTTTACATCCACAAAGTTTCATTCATTATGAGATATTCACCAACCTGGATGCTTTTCTTTTATGATTTCTGAACGTGCAAGTTACGAAGATGCAGTAGGCCAAGAGGTGTAGTAGAAATCTCTACAAGAGGAGATCAAGACAATTAAAAGTAATAATACATGGAATCTTGTTGACTTACCTATAGGAAAAGACACAATTGGTGTAAGTTTGATATACAAAATAAAGTACAATGCAGATGGTTGCACTCATAGGTGTAAAACAAGGCTTGTTGCTAATGGCTATGCACAACAGCAAGATATCGATTTTTTAGATACATTTTCTCTAGCGGTGAGATTTGAAACTATTAAAATCTTATTAAGATTAGAAGTGCAAAACAAGTGGCATGTATTTCAGTTTGATGTACAATTTTTTTTTGGCAGAGCAGACCGGTTTTTATAGTGATCCGTAACATTTATTATTATAACAAATAATAATTACAATAGTTACAGGAGTTTGGTAGATTGCCATACTACTATTGTGGTTTTTTAAGTGTACCATCCACTACATATGACAGTTTAAGTGGGTCGTCCACTAACTCTATTCTAGATTATTGTAATGGAGCTAGTTATATTACTAGACTATTGTTACATTTCATCTCCACGTGGGGCGGAAAACAAACAAAAATAGTTAGGAAACAGTAGGATAATATAGCCGACAGGACTACACCACAAAACCAATAACTCTTGCCTTGTAAAGAACTTAACATTTCATAGAGTTAGAGCAATCTGACACTTACCGTCAAGTAGCTGCACTAGTTCTACCAAAGTAGACCTAGAAGCTACATAACTTACAACCTCGTGACCACAACAGGGTATCCTCCTGCGATCATCGCTTCCAGGCATAAAAACATGCCAAGATAGAATAACCATTAGCAAGATTTGCGCATCAGGTTGACAAAAAAAGCTACCAAAACGCCCATCCAGCATCATCGAAACATAACCCAACATTACCAAAAGGATATGATGTAAAGCAAGAACATTAAATAGTAGCCAGACAGGGAAGAACATGCAGAATACACCAACTTACCAAGCAAATCGAGAGCCAAGGGCTTCACCATGTTTGCCTAATTAGTTGAACATCCAGACCACATCCCTCCCGAATCCAGCTACAAAACTCCAAGAGGATGTGTATGTTAGACAACCACAAGGCTTTGTTGTCGAAGGAAGCGATGCGAAGGTGTACAAGCTAAATAGGGCTTTATGTGGACTGAAACAATCATCACTACACCAGAAAATGCCTTTAGCAGCGTTTAAAAAACGCTACCAAAGCCTTTAGTAGCGTTTTAGAGAACGCTACTACAGGTCCCGCAACTAAAAGTCTGTTTTTTTCTGTTGCGTTTCCATAAACGCTGCCAAACTAAAGCAACCAAAAATTTTCTGCAGCATTTCAAAAACGCTGCAGAAAGGTATTGATTGTTTTGTAGCATTTTTTAAATGCTACTATATACTGTTATTGGCTTACATTGTTTCCAGCAACCAGCTTTGTAATAGTCATGCCAAAATCAGCAACAATCATATAATTATCATATTCAAACAAACAATGAACCAATCATAAAGTCAACATATTCAAATAATTGATAACACGTTAATTACATAAGTACTATCCATAACCATTTACATAATAGTTGTTTAACAAAACGAACAAGTTCACATACCACAAGCATTCCGAAAGAGTTTTTACTTAAGTACCGACTAATATCATAATACATATAATAATTTAAGTCACGTCCATTGTTGATGATGGTCTTTACTCCGGAAAAGCTAATTACCTGTAAACACATTCGAAAATCATCAATAATATCAAATAACAATCAAATAACATTCGGACAATATTGTATGTTATGACAATAGATATGGTGCATTTAAAATATGGTGTTCCCATGTGTTCCTATGCAGTCGGCTACAAAACACCAAATAAGATAGATATGGTGCATTTAAAACAGGTACAGTTGCTTGAAGCTCAAAACAGCAACTTGTATCATATAAATATAATCATTTGGTTGTCATAGTCCCCATAAGACCCTACTGTCATACAAGCCAACATAAACTTGTTTAATTTTTTCAAAACTTAGTTAATTTTTATTAACACGATAAACTTAGTTAATTTATTATTATTATTAAAAATCAGTTAATTTAATTATATTACTACTTTTTACAAACTTAGTTACTTTTTACAAATTAGTTAATATAATTATATTATTACTATTATAAATAAGTAGTAATGTAGATTCCACACAAGTCATTTAGAATGTCTACCGCATACATAAGTAGCAGGCATTTTAATCTAAGATATGAACTGCATTTAGATTGTCTACTGTGTATATACAGATTCCGCTGAAGTCACATATATACACTTATCTAAATCACCAACATACCCAAGTAATGATTTTCACTAATGATTGTCATTGAAGACAGATATTATAGACAAGATATTATGAATAAAATAAGATAAATATATGCTACATGCTGGGAAAACTTTTGCACCTGACCGTTGGGCCAATAGGTTCTTCAGTCAAGTTGGAAGGGTCATCAAATCAAGTCTGTTATTTTCTCCATCCAGGAATTTGTCCTACCTAAAAAATTTATTAAATATGATTAGAAGTATTGCGTACCATTTCCCATGGCTTCGGACCGTTCATCTAAGAAAATCTATTTTGTGTGCCTTCAAAAAAATTGAGCTCTCTTCAAAAGGCTGTCACAGTTTAAAATATATTATACACTGCAATAAAGCTGCTTCAGAAAGAATTTTAATGAACCATTATATAAATACGATAATATACGGGATTAATGGACTTTGGTACATAACATTGGTAAGGAAAAATTGTAGTCCATGAGGAATCCTTAAGACTGTAGTTGGACATGGTTTAAAGTTTTAAATTATAAAATCACTTTCCTTCCTCTTATCAGGTTTATCACTTCATTTGATGGTAATGCTAGTTTTTGAGGTGACTATTTGGCTTTGCAAGGCAAAATTTTATCCAAATGCTTATCATAACAACAGATCGTGCAACTTGGGATTAATAGGAAGCTAAAGTGGTGATTTTATTTCCAATGGAGTGCTTCCTTGCCTTACTCAAGCAACCAGAATATAAAAACTTTGTGGAATGCTATACAAGCTAATTTTTCCATTCTCAACTAAAAATCATGTTGTTTGGTATGCTAAACAGAAAGATAACTCAATTTGATAGGTTTACAAAGATTTTTTTTTTTCATTCTCAATATAAATCGTCATATTCTTTTGACAATTATATAATCAAATAAGATTATTGAATAAACTTACATTGATTTTCCTTAATAAAGCATATCCAGTCATGCTAGGAATACAACAATCTGAAATCACTTTATTCACCTCAAATTCCTGAAATTAACAAAACCCCAAACTCAATATATTAGAAAATGGCAATACAAAAATCAAAATACTACATAATTTTTTATTTAAAGAATATTTACTTACTGCCAGTTAATAACAATGAAAATCACCTAAATTATCATGCCAAGACCTCCATCAACTGCATCATCATTGAGCCACGCCTCTTCGTCATGTCGAAGTCACCAACATTGAATTCTTATCCAAGCCCTGCCATGAAACTGAGTAAAAGATGGAGCACATATATTTTTCAATCTGAAAATACATGGCTTCAACTGCACATTAAACCATTAACGGTGAAGTGAATAAACAAGAAGAGGAAAGTCAGTTACGGCAAATGGCAAGCATAGCAATGGCATTCCACCATTAAGAGAGAAGACAAGGACGGATGGCCTAATTGAGTGTAGGGTAAAATGACAACAATGCATAACAAAAAATAAGCACCTATTGCATACTAATTAAAAAAAAAGATTGATAACTGACCATAGGAGCTCATCACGGATAACTGACCACAAATGAGAAATTTCAGCATTATCCGTGCAATTACCATCATACAGTATGATGAACACTATAGATAAAATCAGAAAAAATTCGACCACTTTAGTAAGTTCTTCCTATATATGTAGGTGGTTAGATTCTCTTTCCCCAAGAAAAAGGATTACACGATATACAAATATAAACAGAAAAAGGGTAGTTTGATGTTTTTTCCTTACTGTCCAAATGCATTGTTGGTTTTCTTTAATTTACATGTATCATATTGTGATATGGCTTATTTATCCTTCTATACTAATTCTCTTTTGTCCTGTCAGGGCTGCCGGTTTGAACACAGTACTGCATGCATATGATGTCAGCAAGGAACAGGATTATAAGGCACACCACAATTGCCGTCGATCAGCAATTAAAATTGGTTACTTTTATCTATGTATAGTTGTTTTAAATTTGCCTTTTTTTGGACAAAGCATGAACTATTTGAAGTTTTATAATTATTGAAACTATAATAATGCAGATCTAAATTTTATGAAATACGATTAATATAACTAATATACTCCAGCAATACATGCAAGAGGTTCTGTCAACAGTCTAAAACAACAAACCCTTATAAAATTCTTGTGTAGAAAACAATTCCAATGTCAATTCAAACAGAAAACCTTCCTGAATTTATTGTAAATGAATCCCGCAAATATTGAAATATAAAACTGTAAAACCAATAAAGACAACAAAGTGGGATATGTTTTCTGTTTTTGAAACCGAGCAACAAACTGAACCATTGCTCAAATTATAAAATTGAGCAATGCAAAAACTAGGCATTGCCCAGCTTCAGAAACTGAGCTATGTTCAGATTTAGTTTTTATTTTATAAACTGAACTATGCTCAGTTTAGTTTCAGAAACTGAGCACAGCTGAGTTCAAATAGGGAAACGTATGAGAATAGAACGTGTATGAACAGAAGGTGAGATGTAAAGACACTGAACTGAAATGGGATGTTTTGATTTAGCCGACGAAAATTTATATGAACATGCCAAAGATACATATACTTTACTATTAATAAATCTTTATTTCAGCCATGGTCGTAGTTTGGTTTTTAGCAGATGAAAATTAGATATGAAAAAGCAAAAAAAGCATTAAAGAAACTCATGTTATCCCCTACTTAATTATTAGGCATGCAGTCACAGGCATGAACACCACCTAGTAAATTACCTCGCTCGCCAAAGTTATCACTTCCGTATTCTTGCTCTAACCTAGTGGCAAATGTAAAGGGTGCCTAGAACAGTAGGTCATCCAAAAGCAACATCGGTAGCTCTACCATCAACATCCTGGTGAATAGGAAAGCTATTATACATTATCAATTGGCATTATATTAGCAATCAATCAGGTAACGAAATTCATTCTCATTTTTCCTTTTCATTTTTGATCTGGGTAGAAAAGAGCAAGCCCGTTTTTGACGCGATGCAAAGTAATGGATAAGCAAACATACGAAGATCAAATGTTACACATTTTCAGTTCCCCATAAAAAACATAAAAGTTACAATCTGGAAGGAATATTATTTATTAGCTCAAACAGTCACCAATATAATATGTGGCAGTGGCACGCATATTCGGATCCACCAATGTAAACAAAATTCAAAACAGAAAAATATGAAATAGAAAGGAAAGCAATGAATTTTTTTTCATACATGCATGATGCATCAAGCCATTTGTGATTATTTGATTTAGAATGGATGGGCATGCATATCATAACCGTTGGCGTTGGGCCAGGTGCTCTTGCAATTGATCGTCGGTTAACAATGGTTAAGAAAATAGTGTTACTGTTGACAGTAGAAACAGCATTGTTGAAGCTTTCAGAACTGCCATAACAGTATTTGTTGCTGTTGTTGTTCATTCGAGAGAGATGAATGTTTATACAGTACTTTATGTTAACCTGATCTGCATTCTTTTCGAAACTTTGGTTGACAAAAAGAGCGTACATGACAAGTATATGTTTCATGTGTATGGTGTAAAGTGTGCATGCCGACACTCAATTATCTCATCAACGCTTAGGAAAGAGTTTTATTTATTTTATTCATGTTCTGTTTTTATTTTGAGGAGAAAGAAAGAGCATTATTGAGTGATGGGTAGCATATTTTGTATAGACTAAGCCTATAACAATATGAAATAATTATTTTAATATATTCTTACGTGAAGTCAAGAGGTCAACATACCTATAAACTTATGAAAGCATACATGACAATAACATGCCAATAATTTCTGCTTTTCTAATACCCACGTAAATATGGTGATGTCTTACAAATTTGTATGTATCTTTAAACATGTATTTCTGGTAATTAATTATAGTTGTGACATAGGAGTTAGGAACCAAGCATGTTTCGTAATTCTTTTTTATTTTATTTTCATCTCAGTCATGTGTGTATCAAGTTTACAGAAGATGCTGATCTGTAATAAAGACCAATAGCAGCCAGCGCATTTTTAAGCACATTATTATATGACTGAAAAGACCAGGAAGAACTATTTATGGATCTTTGTTTTGAACCAGAAAATGAGTCATCCATAGACTGCATCAGGTTGTTAGATCATAAATAATATTTAATACAAAATATTATTTCTTAATTCTATTTCTATTTATGAATTTTATTTACTATATCAAAGTGACCATTATGATTCATTTGTTGCCATACAAAAATTATAACATCCATAGTATCATTTGTATTTATCAAAGTGATATCCATATTCATTGAAATTGAAGTCCATTCATTTGCGACAAGTACTCTGTCAATACTCCATAAACTATACCTGTGTCAATGGCTTCATATAAAAACCGTTAAATGTTACATCACTCGCATTTAAAAGATAAGTTACAAATCAGTTCCATATAACTTTTTCAGCACTTATTTTATGCAGAATGCATAGACAGAATAGGAAGTTAATGCTAGATATCCGGTATCAGCAATAAATTAATATAAGAAAATAGATCATACTTTCATTGAAGTTTGACTCCTATTCTTAGGTAGGAAAACATGAAAGCCTCAACTGTAACTAACTTTGATATGATAAAACAGACTAAGAACTGAAGCCCATTTTGAAAAGACCAGAAACTATTTATGAATTCTATTTCTCAACTGTATGATTTAACTGACATTCAAATTATATTTAATACAAAATAAATAATATTAGAACGAACTGTGGTTCAATTTTGTTCCCTTCATTACCTCTGTTGATAAATTTGGATACATGCATAATCTCCCAAAAAAAAAGGAATCTCACTTACCATTCTGCTTTCATTTTGCACTTGTCCTTGTCGAAAGAATGAAGTTGAACTGTCGCCCCCGCTGGCAACTGCATCTTCCCCATCTTGCTTACTTTGAGATGTAGTCAAACCTCTAACATCAGTTTGCAACAATTGTAGATCATGTTTTCATCATTTCTTGTTGTATTCATCGAAAAGAGCGGTATAAATCACACAAAATGCTCGGTAACCTTTTAATCACGGCTGACCGAAAAAAGGGAATTATTTCTTATCAAAGTCACACAAAATGCTTAGTAGGATACTCATGTTTGTATCCATTGTAATCATAATATAGCCTCTCTCCCATTCTAATATCTCTAATGCTCTATGAAATTCAGCATAATAAGATTCAATAGCCTATATGCTAAATTCAATATTCATAAAATCTAAAGAAAAATGAGAGAACTGTATAGCTATGTACCTTTAAAAGATGAGGTCTTGAGCAATCTTTCAGCGGTTATCCTATAAAATATGCTATCAGACAACAAATTGATGCTTCCCAATTCACACTACCCTAACTTTGCATTCCAACCAACACTCTATTAAACAACCAGCAGCATACCATCTCTAGATAAAAGGAAAAGGCCTACATAACCAGTCAAGAACTGAATTAGTGAGTTCATCAGTAGATTTGATTCGACCTGCAGTTGAAGTAAATATAAACAAACTGTATTTTTTTTTTTTGCTTCAACTAAAGTAACGAATTTCTTATGGCATGCATATGATTAGATATGTATTTTTCTACAGCTTTATCTACATCATACACCACATGAAAATAATCTAAAATATCGAACGATAACAATGGTAGATGCAATTATGCTTCAAGCAGCCAAAGAAAGAAATAAAAAAGGATCATTTATATGAATACCTTTCAAGGTTCTGCAATGTTCATACAGAAAAAGCTTACCTACTAAAAATTAACAGAATTGTTGGTATACTCATTAAATTTTAACCCATTAGATTTAACCCATTGGATTTTTAGCTAACACAAAACACATTTATGTTGCTATTTAGTATACTCATGATTACTTAGTATAAAATATATTCATCCTGAATAGTATATTCATATTTATTTATACTAGACAGTTAAATTTGAATCATAAAAATAGATCGAATATATACATGATCGTATTGTTATACTAAATACATAAAAGAATTATAGAACAGAGAGGATCACAATTGCCCTTCAAGGGTAAGTACTGTTTTTACAACTGTTAGGGGGCATTTTAATTTTTCCTCTATAACAACATGTTCAGTTTCCTCATAACTGCACTGTGCATGTGTAGTGCAATAATACAGCTCTCTACAATTTGAAAAAAAAAATTGTACCTTTTCAGCAGTTCACTGTTGTCCATCTCATAATCCTTTTCTATAAAACCAGGTGTAACAAACTATGCACTCAAAAGTAAAAGCCAATCAACTTTACTAACCCAAGCAATGGCAGTTGGAAAGACAGGAAATGAACTTCGGGCAATGAAGGCGGATGGCTTGAAGTTGCAAATTTCAAATCTTTAGACTTCATGAAGGAAGCAATCTTAAAACTCAACATAAATGGAGATGACAAACAGAGAAGACTTAAATGAATGGACAAATCTATCGAGCTATGAGAAATGCTTATCCATCAAACAAGGAAGGGAAATAGCCGAAAGAATAGGATTACACAATTTATTCTGGGATGGGATTTACCATGAAATATCAAAGCGCCTCAACCCAAGTATTGCCATTGCTGAACGCCTTCTTCTGCAACTAACTACGCTCCATTGGACGACCTCTCGTCAGACTTCCTCAACGAAATTATAACCAAACTGATTGCAATTCCCATTCGGCAGAAACACCCTAATCATCGTGGAAAATGAAAAGGAAAATGAAATAAGATTGTGAAGGGAGTGAAGCGGCTTGCATAGGGACAAGGTTGAATCTTGGTTGTCGCCTTCGGTTCCAGGTTTACATGGATGGAGTCCGATGAGGTTACGGTTGAGGGTATATTTGTACCAGGAAGGGTAATTGACTGTGGTTGAACTTAGATATGGAGGAGCAAGCGAAATTGATTGTAGATGTATTTAGATCTGGAGGAGGAGGCATAATTTGTTGTGCTTGTGTTTGGATCAGAATTTCAGATCTGGATTGAGTGTTTTGATTTTGTTAAGATGTTTAGGGATTTGGTTATTTTGATGAAAGAGGGATTTGGTAATTTTCGTGAAAGACACAGGGAAGAGAGATAATGAAAATGAGAGCGGGTAAGCAAAAAGTTAAGTGGGACAAGTAAAGCAGCGTTTAATCTCTTATTTTTTATTTTATTTTTGTACCAGCGGTTGCTGTTGGTCATCAAACGCAACTATGTACTGTAACCAAACATAGATTTTCTTGTAGTGCATCTAGAGCATGGTTACAGTTGACTTGATTCAAATCTTTATAAAAATAGATTTTCTCGTAGGGATAGTGAGCCGAGACTATATGTTAAAGCGAAAGCTGATCGTGGTATTTTGATTGTTTGTACATATGTAGATGAAATAATATACACGAGATTATCTATTATTCTTATAAAGGAGTTTAAAGAAAGTATGATGTGTAAATTTGAGATGTCAGATTTGAGTTTGCTACACTATTTTCTTGGTCTTCAGATTTAATAAACCAAAGAAGGGGTTTTCTTCAATCAGGAGAAGTATGCATTGGAGTTATTAAAGAAGTTTAACATGCTAAATTCCAAGACCTTTATGACTCGAATGAATACAAGTGTGAAGCTAACAATGAACGACGGAACAACAAAGGAGGAAGAGACTAATTTTCGAAGATTAGTCATTGGTTTAGTGTAACAAACCCATACTCATCCAGATATAATGTTGTCTGTCAGTTTATTACAAGATTCATGCATTATCTCTTTACCCATCACCTAAAAGTTGGTAAAAAGGATTCCCCGGTACATTTGTGCTACAACTAGTTACGACATTTGATATAAACATGTTACTAATATGAATTTTTTTGGTGTAATAACTAAATTTTCAATAGTTTGCAATAAATAATTTGATTTGAATTTAAAATTTTAATATTCAAAACTTCAATTTATTCTGAACTGAATGAAATAAACGAATCTGATTTTGTAAATGAACAATAATAAGTACCGTTTGAACAGTGAAATTAAACAACTGTCAAATTTGAATTTAATTGTTTAACTGACTCAATATGTGATTTAAGTAACTTTATTAAAGTTAAAATCTAAATAACGAAATTGAATTAATGAATATTTTAATTTACCAAATCTGTTAAAATGTAAAATTTTCTGAAAAATCTATTTTGGTCAAGAATGGTTAAAATTTGAATTTAAGATAAAATTTAAAAGTTGTCATTTATTTATCATTTATGAATCTATAATGAATTCTGAGTGCCCATCATCTTTTGTTTCATAAAATTCTGCTATTATTTGCTCTGAATATGCTATTTACATTATGAATTGCTAAATGGGCTATTTTCGAATATGTATCTCCCACTCCCCTTTTCTCTTAGTCTTGTGATCTGCGTTTGTGTTTGGAATAGATGAATGTTTTTTTGGGCTTTTACAGGTCCAATAAAATTAACTTCCTAGACCTTCTTACATTACATTTCTGAAGAGACTTCTCGGTTGAGAAACTATCAAATAAAAACCATGTATTCTCTTTCCTTCTCATTCCACTCTTCTCTATGCAAAAAGATCATTAGAAATCCATGGCTTCTTCCTCCTCCAAGATCTAAAATTTCTAATTTATCTTCCGCCTCTCCAAATTAAAAACAAATCCAAAAATAAAGATCATCTCCTCTCTCTTAATTTTCCCTCTCCATAGTCTCTTCTCTAATTTGAATCCCTAAAATCTTGAACCCTCTTATCCTTTCTCCTCTTTCCCTTGCTTTCGTTCAGGCCCTACAAACCAGACTCGAACCCAAACAAGCCATAAATCCTAACCCTAATCCTTTTTTCCTCCGTTTACTTTCTGTTATTTCCATTTTTGACCTGTGTTTCTGAGGCCATAACTTTCTGTCAGGAAACCCAAATTCACATTTTCTTTTTTAAATCATGTAGAATTAAAATAAATAAAATTTTGTAGATTCTGAACTTTTCTACGTTGAAATCGCGAATCTTTCAGACTCGTTTTTGGGTTCAGATTTCTAATCCGAAAATTGTCTATCACTGGTTCAGTCGTATCTTTCTCAAAAAAAGTTCCAATCCAGTTTTTCTTTTTATTTAATTAAAGAGATAATAATTTTCTAAAAGTTTGCAATTGACTTCATTTTCTAATTTTACCATTAATAGGTTCAAAAACTTCATTTAAATGATCAAATTTTTGTCCTATTTTGCAATTTTTGTGTGTGTAATATTTTATATAAATGTAGAAAATTTTTACATGCGAATATTTGTATTTTTATAAAATAATAAGAGTGTTGATTTAGAATTTTGGTTAGAGCTTGGGTTGATTATCATGATTAGTCGTGGAGGAATTTTGATTCAAGTTAGTAATTTGATCCGTTTTATTTGATCGTGCCGTGTAAGGTTTTGCATCAGCTTCTGTGTTCATTTCAGCCTATGCCATCTATTTCTATTTTACCACGCAAGGTGAGAACACGCACTCACGATGAATGATTTCAATTTGTAAAGTGACATCATTGAAATGACTTACGAAATGTTATGATTGCTCCAGAAAACTTGATTTATTTGTTATACAACTTATGCACATGTGACACACACACACTTGTGAGGTATATGACAAGAATTTGATTATTATGATATGTGTTGATCTATATGTCTTATTTGAAAAGTTATATTAGTTTCCTATACATTTGTAAAATCGTTATAGGTTGAAATGACACATATCCAATCATTGTATAGATTTAGAAATTAAAACTGAATTTATTGGAATGCAGGTTGAAGTGATAAATATCCGTAAACTGAATATTAAACGGATTGAAATGATATATATTCATATCACTTGGCCTAAATAAAAAATTATATACGAACACCGTTGGTCTATTTTGAAAATACTTTCTGAATTTATAAATATATTATTATATAATAAAATTATATTAGAAATTTAAATTTAGAACTTAATTCAAAACTTATATTTGATAATTTAATAAACCTTGAAATTTAGATTTTTGTTATACAAATTTAATTTATAAGTTAATACATGTGCATAAAATATAAATTTAAGAACCTAAATATTATCTAGTTTTAAAATTTAATTTATTTTATAAGTAAATAAGTATTTTAATATAGTTTAATTATTATTAAAATTTGAAATTATATATATATATATATATAAATTTTATAAAATATAAATATATAATGGTTTTAATGGGAAGTTAGAAACAAATGATAACTTGATTTGTTAAATGACATAATTGAAATGAAATTTATCAAGTTAAAATAAAATAATTTTAAGATGTAAAGTTATATTA
Organism: Allium sativum; assembly: GCA_030737875.1. Classification (NCBI taxonomy): domain Eukaryota; kingdom Viridiplantae; phylum Streptophyta; class Magnoliopsida; order Asparagales; family Amaryllidaceae; genus Allium; species Allium sativum. The sequence goes on along the minus strand of CM060922.1, from coordinate 928,176,476 downwards.
ATGAATGAATTTATGAATTTGTTATGATTTTATAACTAGATAATCAAATTAGATAATAATTTATTGAGTAGATGTTTGAATCTAAATATAACTATAGTTAAATTATTTATAATCGATTAAATTGAAAACTTGGATTTAATAGATATGAAATTATTAAGATGCGTTTTAAAGAAAAAATTGAAATTTGAAGAATTTATTTAAGTAATGAAACCGAACCTAACTTAGACATTGTTTTGAAATAGTTGAAATTTAAAAATATACTGTTAAAAGTTTAAATTTTACTTGAATTGAAATTTTAAATTTGAATCAATGATAAGCCGAACTTGAAAATACGGATAAGTGGTTTGTATTGGAGTATGTTAAATTATTTAAAATTTGTATTAATGTGTATTAAACTAATTTAAATTATACTATATAAGCTTAAATATTATTTTACAACTATTTTAATGTAACTGTTTTATATTTAACTTAATTATTATATTTTAGGTAACTATTTTAATCACATATAATTTTTCCTGAATTTAACTATTATATATTTTACTTATTTTAAATAAAATTATCTTAAATAGATATAATCATTTTTAGTTACAACTATTTTATATTATATTAACTATTTTAATAAAGTCTGTGTACAATTCAAGTTGTTAAGTCCGAAATGTTGAATAAGATTTTTGAAATAATGACAATTGAAATATAGAAATGTGAAATCAAAATGTAATTTTGTAAATAAACTATTTGTAAATATGAAACCTGAATATCAAATTTAACCAAATATTGAATTGATTTACATGATTTATGGCATTGAAATATTTGAATGTAATTATTTGAAAATAAAGTAAAAAAATACCCTATTGCAACTAGCTATTTGCAACTGGCGACATACAACAGTTGCAGTAAATGATATTTTGCAACAGATCTGTAACACACATTAAAGAGGATAAATTAAATAATAATTAATTTAATAGTCAGAATTAAGGGAAATGGACTGTGCCATTGCGTCCGTCTCGAAATTGTGGTCAAGATAGACATATGGTTTGCGCAAAACGGACACTGTATGAAGAAGTTATGAGGGTTTTAAGTTTGTATACGCGTAGAAGAAATATATATATATATATATATACACACACATACATATGAGTCAGAACCTTATCCTGAATCGTTCAAAATTCTAAATTGCGTAAGGCGACAAATTTCCCGCTTTAGGGGGTCGACCCCCCTAGAGGGGTGTCGACACCGGGATCGACCCCCCTACAGGGGTGTCGACACCGGGGTTGACCCCTCTACAGGGGTGTTGACACCCCTAGGGCTGACGTGACAGTCATTTTCAGAGGTGCTGGCAGCTATAAATACAAGTCCATTTCTCCTATTTTCTTCATTGGAAATCATGGAGGCCAAATGTTGCCGATGTTTGAACTGAGGCGGATCCTTTCTTTAACAACGATCAACTTTGCAAATCAAAATTAGATATTCGAGTGTAAATCCAACCTCAGATATTTTCTACCTTTTCTTTTAATCCAAACACTATGAATTCTCGGTTACTTTTAGATTTAAATGATTAAAGTAAAACGTGATAGTGCTGTGATTTGGATCTGTCTTGAATCATGAATCTACGTTATTCTTGGATCTCAAACTTTATTATGATAGATCTATTTTTATAGATCTAATTAACCTGTGATTAGTTTATCATGTCACCTTTGTGGATCTGAACCTTTGCCAAGTTTGTGGTTAATTTGGGATTATCATTATATGGAAAATTGAACCTTTGTTTAGATCTAGATCATCATATTGTGATTAATTGAGATCTGTCATTATTGGACATATGAATTCTTATTTGGGTCTGTTCATCCTAAGAATATTGGATCTAGTTTTATCATTACCCTTTTTACTAGATCTATTTTTATGTCCACCTTATTATGCCTATACTTGTCTATGCCAGTATATATGTTTATGTCACTTTTAGAATGATCACTATTGTCATATTTCCCATCACCTTTCCCTTTTATTGTTTATGACTAAGCTACTTTCTAGCCTAGATGCCGACAAATATACGTGAATGTGTTAGTTAGGGAACGGGGGAAAAAGGTTAGAATTGGGATAATTTAAATAGTGTTTATATGAATTGGACATATAATTCAAAATGGGGGGAAAAGGGGCATAATCACCTATAAAGACATAGGTAAGAACTGGATAGAATAAAATGTGTCTAATTATTACAATTAGAAATTGTAATTGCACTTATAACACGAGGTTAGGTTGCTTTAGTGGTGGAAGTCTGCCCAGACCCGACCGGCATATCCAGCAACCACTAATGTTGAACCTAATGTGAGAGGTCTAAGTGCGTAAATATGAGACAGGATATGACACGAGGTTATGCCCAACTTGTGGAAGAAGTCTGCCCGGATCCGACCGGCATATCCAACACCCACAAGTTGTAGGCCTAATGTGGGAGGTCTAGCCCATTATAAACCATAAATGGTCATGGTAATAAATTGGACTACTTAACCTAATTTAATCCATAAGGGATTGTATGAATATGAACTAAAGTTAGGGTTAAGTAAAATTTGATTGGACACTCGAGGGGGTGGGCAATATTTACATATAGGCCCACAAACTCAACCCGATAAGGTTATGTAATTAAAGACACCTAGTGGTATAAATGACTGATGGGAATAAAGTTAAGTAATTAAAGACACCTTTTAGGGTAAACATAACTAGTGGAAATGATAGGTTATGTAATTAAAGACACCTAGTGGTATACATAACCAATGAAAATCTTGTGGGGGATATAAGACGAAAGGGGGAGCCTGTATCATATTGTTTGGGACCCATTTCATCCAGTAACCAGGAGTAGGTATCAAAACATGTACTCCGTACTAGGTCGGAGAAGGGGCATTCTTACTGGACTAATTGTAAGAGATCCAAATGTGGAGGACGGTGTGGGTGGCGCAAACCAACCGGGCCATGTGCGTGCATGAGCCGGGCAGAAGCGGATAAGATGACTGTGACACCTGTAGATATGGGGCTATGCATATCAGCGAGGGGTTGCCACTTTAGGACGTGATACATCCTACGGTGGGGCCGACACAGAGTATCTATGCGGATTAGGGAGTCGATCGATTAGGGTAGTAGTTAGGGTGCGCTTGGATGTATGCCTAAGTCTAACACCTTATAGTGGAAGGGGTCATCCCATTCTGGATATACTAGTAACAGTGCAGAGTAATCATTAGAAGCGTATACACCTTATCCTGTCTACCTTGTCACACCTATCTTTTATGTATTTATCTCCCTCTTATCCACTTTATATGCTTGCCATGCTACTTTTATTTATTTACTTGCTAAAAGTAACTGGACTCGCCAAACTTTATGTTTGACCCTTTTTGTTTCTCCTTTTTTCTTCTGTTCCCTCCCCCCTCCCTCCCGGTTCACAGGGAGGAAACACTCAGGCTTGATTGTGATTCTGCTTACTTTTGCTGGAGCTGCTGATATGTATGGCTCAAGCTCCTATCCTTGTTGCTATGGCTATACTTTGTTTTTGGGGATTTTTTTTTCATTTATGTACTCTGATATTTTTGAAGTATAAGACAGTAGCCTTTATGTTGTAATGGGCTTTGTATTTCAGACATGTGATGTTTTTGGACCACGGTACCTTGTGATAAATAAAGTTTTTATTCCGTTGTTATTATATATGTCTGTCTTGTAATATTTCCGTTCTGTTTACTATAATGCTTCACGAAACTTAATGTATTCCCTTTTTTGAGTGACATTAATGGACGTGGGGTGTCATATGGTCTTTCATAGCAGTTGTAATAAATGAGTTTTAACAACAGATCTTTTCTTTCTGTTGCGAAAAACATATTTTTAGAAACTGCGTTTCTCTTTCAATTGCAAAAACATACTTTTAGCACCTGCACTTTCATAATAGTTGCAACAAACATATTATTTGCAACTATGCTTTGAAACTTGTTGCAAACAATAATATCTTTAGCAACCATTTTCGCCATTTGTGATAACTGTATTTTTTTACAAACGGTAAAGTCAGTTGCGAAAAACATACTTTTAATATATTTTTCCCCACCATTGGTAAACATAATTACTACTAAATACAAAAGTAAAAAGTAATAAATAATATTTAGTTACAATATAATAAGTATTAAGTAATAATAATTAATTTATATAAACTAATACTTTAATAAATTATCATTGCTGGTTATTAATAATGTGTAAATTATATTTAAGAACTATTAATTAATTAATAAAATATTCATAATAATTAATAAATAATTAGCTATTAGTAAATACATAATAATTAGATTACAATTCAGTATACTTATTAATCTATAATAAAATTTAATTATTATAATGTTATATTCACAGTTAATAATTTTAAATTAAATAATAATTAACATTTAACAAATAATTAAAAATTAATGTCCACTGATTAATATGTACATAATTAAATATGTAACTAGTTGTTAACAATTAATATTGATAATATAATAATTAAAAATGATTATTAAATAGCTAAAAGTAATAATTTAGTTTGTACCCCATTGCCCCGTGATTGATTCTCGATAATTAATACTTCACTGATGCCCGTTAATATTTCACACTAACCCGCGATTTCAATATCTAATTGTCGTTTTGAGTCTTCTCAATGGACGCTTGGTTTTGAGTTGCCGCCACCCTCTTCCTCTCTAGATCTCCTTTTCCTCTCCCTGCTTCTAAGCTCTTCGCTCCTTTTTCATCGTTTGTTCTATCTTTCTCCTCTCATATCTCGTTTTTTTTTCAGACCTTCTCCTTGTTGTTCACTTCATGCTTCCTGTTTGCCCCTTTTGATCCAAGAAATCCATAGCATGGAATACTGATTGAACCCGCTTAGTTCTATTTGTAGTCGTTTGAGTGCCTCCATCTGAGCTTCGACTTGTTGCTCCTCCTGCCTGTTCTTTCGTCTCCAGCAAGCAAATCCCCTTCGCTTAGAAGGCGAGAGGGACAATGAAGTTTTGAAGGCCAGCAGACTCGCTTAGAAGGAGACTGCCTAGAAGAGGGTTTAAATAGATTTAGACTCTGTTTTCAGGTATCTAAACTTTTTTACTCTAATTGTTTATAATTTTTACTACCTTTTTTGATTAGTCAAATTAGGTGGCTGAAATCTACAAGCCCTAACAATGGTTATTTATGCTCCAGTTGATCCAGAATAGACTATTTGTCCAATGAAACTACTTCGTGTTTTCGTTATAGGTCAGTTTGGAAATAGTGTTCTTTTCAAACCATCCTTTTAATTTGATATGTTTAATTTCTCATTTTTGAGATAGGTTACCATTGGTATTGATTTTCTGTCCAAGACCATGTACCTTGAAGATCAAACTATCCGACTACAACTATGTTAAGATTATACTATCATTTCAATATTTTTCAAATTGCTAAAATATCTTAGTGTAGATTTGCAATGCCTGAACATTTGTATCTCTAGTGATAACCAGTAACTTGCATTTTTCCATTGGCTCTGTATGCAAATGAACTATAATCGATTGTTTGCAATTTTATTAGCCCACAACACGTAATCCAGTAGCAGGCTAATGATTGCAGTTAAATGGGGTTGACAATATTTGGTTTCAAACAAAACCATTAACAGAAGTTTGCTTGGATGCACAATGTTGCTAACAAAGAATAAAATTATATGATTTGCCTCGGCTACTTCATTCAGTTTCTTCGTAAATTAATTTAGAACATATCTTAATCGAGGTTTGAGAACTTGCATTCAGTATCGATTTTGTTCTTTCACAATTTTGAAAATTTTCATCAGTCTCATAAATTTGGGTAAAGGGTTCAGTTTCGAAGTTCTTGTGAGCATTGTATGAAAAAAATTCCGTTCTCTGAAAATCAATATGGAGAGTGTTAGAAAATTATGCATATGCAGTCGATCCAATGCTTTCAGTATTATTTTTATTTGTTAGTGTGAATGCTACATGTTTGCTCACTCTTCCACATTTTCAAGAAGGCTAGTTTTGTTTAAGACATCCAACACCTTTCTTTAGAAAAGCTCCAAAAAAACAGAGATAGAGGTGTGCTTCTGTTATATGACTTCTTTTTGGTAGTATGAACCTGTAGTATTTTCCACATTTTGTAGGAAAATGAAATTAACACTAGCTTCCCTTTATATTGACCACAACTTATGCTTGAATATTTCTACCATTTTGCAGTAATCATTTATCATGTATGATGTATAACTATTTTTGATTAACTCTACAAATCATGTTATCAGCTAGTAATTTCATTAGCTGTGTGAAGAAGTAGCATTTGGTAGTTAACTATAGTAATACAAAGTAGAAGAATGTGTTCTGTTTCCTCAGCTCTTGTTTTGATGTGTATTAGGAGAAAAATATATAATGAATATAGATACGAGGGAATAGTTAACAAAGGAGCAGATTCGTGTCATCCAGAGATTGATGGAAGGCAAAACGACTCCTTATGCTAAAGTTGATACATATGCAGTAATATTAATTTACTAATTAACTTTCAGTTTACCAGTATCAGCTATTAAATTTAGAATAAGAAATGATAACTTTATGTAGGATTACGTCAATTGGTTTGAATATGAAAACAAAGGGTACCCACTTTCAAGTGCCCCTGAGCCAAAAAAGGGATTTGTGCCATCCAAATGGGAGGCTAGAAAGGTGTCTACATATTTTAGCACTTTGATATTTGAATTGTCTATCCTATATTTTTTCCATTTAGATGGTTTATTGTTGTAAGCTTGATTTTTTCATGCAATATTATATGTATCTTTTTGGCTAATTTTCAGATAACAGTTTTTTTTAATGTATAGCATTGTGCAATGGGTGTTGGGTTGGTTGGCTTGGATTTCGAGGCCAGTTTCCACCTCTTTTTGAAGAGTAAACATTTCTATCATAATTTAACTATATTTTTCTTTCTAATAAGCCTAGTAAGCTAAAATTGTTTGCTTTTTCCAGTGCAGTTTTTAATCTCTTCACAAAGAACATGATGACTGCAGTTGAAATTTCCAAGTACATCCACAGCATAATTACATTCAGGAGCATGGACTTATGCATTGTTGAGGCTGCAACTAGCCCACTCTTTCGAACAACACCCATGTACACAGTATAAACCTGCATGAATTTTGTTTATGTTTGAATAAAAATGTATAACTACGTTTCGTTATGAATAACGTTTTGAATATTCCATATAGACTTTCTCTGTTTACTCCATACATTGTACATTCAGTATTTGGTTGTTGAGAAGCAGCTTTTTGGGATTTTTTGCCTAATATGATTTCTTTTCCATTTCTAATAAAGTAAGTTGCCTAATACGCTAAAATTCTTCACATTTCAATTCGAATATCTATTTCATATATGTTTTATTATTTGTGATCTTGTGATACAAAATTTTGGGTTGGTACCTAGCGTTGTAGTTGAATGAAGATACAACGTGTAGGCTTGTAGAAGCAAAAACTGATCCCTTTTGGATTTGAATTAATATACTATCATAATTTATCTAAAATTTTACATGCGAACATAATGCAAAAATTGATAAATTTAAGAGCATGCTTATTTAGTAAGGCATTATAATTAAATCAGTCGATGTCTACAATTACAGTTTGATTTGTAACTACTGCAACTAAGAAGTGAGATAACTGGAATTCAAAAGAATATAATGAACCATTTTAGGCAGATTGTGAGATAATACGTATGAGATAACTATAATCGTAGATTCTTCTAATCCAAAATGAATTATCATGTATTTACATGAGCACTTTTACGTAGTTGAACTTCAGGTTATGAATAATATATATATATATATATATATATATATATATATATATATATATATATATATCATATTCAGTATATAATTTTCATATTGCAGGTGATAATAGAATAGTTGATAGGCATGGTAAAGTTTGGTAGGATTCGTTTAGAAATAAGACTCTGGACTACACCAGGCCTCATCTAATCGAGTTCGTGTATTCTACATATTCTAGTTGGTTTATATGCCGCTACTTCAGTTTCCTATATCTATGTGCTTGAGATAAGTTTGGAAAACTCTTTATTGCACAGCCCGGTTCATTATGTTTTCATTATGCTTTCTTTTCTGACTTAGAAGTTATGCTTTCAATTCTAACAGTCGGGTTCTTTATTGCATAGTCGGGTTCATTATGTTTTCATTTCTAACTTCAATTTCCTATATTTATGTGCTTTGAGGTAAGTTTGGCGATCCATCCTGTTTATTGTAGATTCATTATTCTTTCATTTCTGACTTAGAAGTTAGAACTACACAACCTTATATTCTATAGAGAAAGTCTTTTGCCAATTAAAATGTTTAAATCAATCTTACCTTTTAATCATCTCAAATACAATTTGCACAATGTACCTTTTAGATAAGTTTCTTTTAGGGGGCCATTGCTTCAATGTGTTTGCAAGAGCTGAAACCAGTGCATCGGTGGCTTTGTTTGATAATAGGTTAAAACGCGGTGAGTGGATGAAAGACACAATGTATTGGATAAAAATGCACGGTGGTAGAGATATAAAATTTGCATCATTGAATTCGGTTGGATGTGGGAGTGGAATGATTCTTTGGTTAATGCTTGTATTGCTAAGTTTTTGATCAATTTATATTGAAAATAATTTGTAATCTTGACGAGAAATATTGATATATATTTGTAACCATCTTTGTCAATATATTGTTTTTGCTTGAATTTACAGATATTGTAATAGAATTTGAACTTTTGTGAATATTTAATGAAATATTTTAGAGTAGTATTATCTTTGAGCTAATATTTAATTGTATGTATTTCAGTTTATGAAATCATGATTTTATAATAGTTGAAATCGCAAAACATTTTGTAAAAGATTCAATTGCAACGGACAAAAACAGTTGTGAAAAATTCTTTTGCAACAAGCACAACATTGTATAAGACTATTTTGCAACTATTGTTGTAAAAGAATCAGTTGCAACAGCAAAGGCCTGTTGCAAAAAAGTATACCGCACCATCTTATTGCAACAGACGGAAAATGTTATGGACTTTTTACAACTCCAGCTATACCAACGGACACGGGTCTGTTGCAATTGGTCTACTGCAACAGATATTGCCTGTTGCGAAAAATGCTTTTTGTTGTAGTATATATTGCTATTATTCGATTTATGACTTTTTAAATATGATTTTAAAGATAAAAGACACTAGAATCGGTATTAACATATTCTCTGTCAATACTGATACTACTTTAATAATTGTGCATGTGGTGAATAATCCAAAATGAAGTGGTTGATTTGACGAACGCTACTAGAATGAAGTGAGAGAATTACGATGGTTAGCCTTGACCTCCGAGTCATAATTAACATGACTAATTAGAGGAGCTATAGCATGATTAATAGAGGTAGAACGTCCTTTTATCGGACTTACTTCTTCGATACAATGTTCACTACATTGTGATTTGATTGGGGCCCTTTGATTATGGGAGTGTTTTTTGAGGTGGATGGTAGTTGTGACTATTTGTTACCACCGGTCCAGGCGTGCAATTGGTAGGATACTATGCTGGGTATTTCCTTGTGGACCTTATCATATTATCATTTTCGAGCCCCTTACAATATTGATTTGTGTCATACCTATACAATTCCCTCTGATAGCCACTAGTTTACGATGGACTTTTCGGTATTTGTATAGACTAGGGCATTATAAATGATGTAAGGGTAATAATGATAATTTCACTTAAGCTATTTTTAGTGGTATATTTAATCGTAAATACTATTATAATAACGTAATTTATTATATAAATCTAGTTTTACGAACTCTTAAAGAATGGAATCCCAAACATTTCTCAAGTTACTTGTGCATTTCATTTGAAAATTTCACTTGAGTTAATTTACAATTGAGTTAATCCTATCTTGAGTGTTTTGTTATTATAATCCTAGCTTCGTTGCTCTATATTTATAAATAATAATCAGAATGAAGTTAAGAAAATTAGATGTATTATTATACTATACTACAATTGTATTGATGTATGTTATATATTATAATCATTATATAATATATAGTTATACTTTAAACTCAAAAGGAAAAAAATTATACTAATCATAGTGTTCTAGCCTTCCAGGTGAATTTCATTTCAATCCGTTACGTCAAAACGCAACTCCTCTTAGCATTGGCGACTAGTATTGTTCCTTTTTCTCCGCCATCTTCTCAATCACCCTCGTATCATGTTGCCTCTTTTCATCTCTACTCTTTCTTTCCTCTTATTCTAGCTTTCTTCATGCCTGAGAGTTTGTTTTGTTTTGTTTTGTTTTTTTTTTTTTTTTTTTTAAACAAAGGGTACTTATATAAGATGAAAATAGATTACAAAAGAAAAGGAAAGAGCTGACAACAAAATAAAACACAACCTAACAACAAAAACTATACAAAAAGATAAAACCCAACTCTTTCCAAAAGATAAGACACGACTAAGCAGAACATATCAACACACAAAACAACTAGTCGAACACAAACCAAAACCAGAATACAACAGGCCCTAAAGTCACAAATGACATTCCCATGCACTTAAAACCAGCCCCAAGGCCAGAGCAATTCCAAGACCTGAAATCACCAGGAAACCAGCTGACAAAATAATTATTTCTTAGATATTCCTCCTTTTTGCACACCACTTGGAGAACCATCATTTTCTCTTGCTTTCTTTGTTCTTGGTCTCGTTTGCTTCTCAGAAATTAGTTTTGTTCATTCTGGATTAACTCCAACAAAAGGACTATCACATAACAAGCTATTTACAAACTTATATTTATTAACCTTATGCTTACTTTTTCTCTTCTTACTATTGCATAATGAACTATTAGTGCTACACGATGAACTATCTGAATCATCCATTAATGCATCCTGTACCTCAATATTATTAATATCATGCGAATCATCTTTGGAAATAATATTATCCTTCAAATTTTCTCTTGCAACTTCAAAATTATCAGATCTGACTTGAGACATTTCATTAGTTGTGTAAACATGCTTATCTTTAACTTGCATTTCTCCAAATTCAACTTCAGATACTAAACTATTAGCCACATTATTATTATCAGAAATCCCAATATTTTTTCCAACTCCATCTGTTTCATTACATATATCCTTTATACAATCAAAATTTCCATCGGAATTATCCTACGATACAATATGATCGTCTCTACCCTTATTATTCATCTCTGAGGGCTTAACTTTGTCAATGGAAAATCTCTTTGAGCATTACCACTATTCTTGTTCTGTCCTACTAAAGATTCATCTATCTCCATACCACAAACTTTATTAGCATTCTCCTTTGGAATCCAAACTTTGGCAGATTTACATAAACTAGTAGAGTGGCCAAAGACTCTGCAATTTGAATATGATAAAGGCATCCACTCATAATATACTTTATGCCAAATAATATTCCCATTGTAACACAGAATTGAAACAGTTTCAAGGAATTTAAAATCTACACTAACCTCCACTAATATTCTAGTGTAAGCAATACAATAAACACCCTCAGTTACACTTTCTGCGTTTCCACCCAAACCCATTCGTCCTTCTTTTAACAGTTCTACTTGCGAATCCATTAATCTTCCCACTTCCCTTGGCTATGATGAACCAGAAACGATGGGACCTAGCATGGAGGCACAATTGGTTTTGTTATCAACTTGGTTGATCTACCTACCTATACACGAATCAGGACTGTCAATCAACTGACGTGTTATGGTTCGGTTTTACCGTTGCTTATCTTAAGCTACCTTATTTGTGTTTTCTGTGTGTCTTGTTTTTTCTGGTTTATGTCTCCCATTGGATTTGGTTTAGGTTTTGCTTTCGTTTTTGTGGATCTGTATTATTTTTGGCTCTTTAGGGTTGGACAGTTCAGTCACATGTTACATGGTGCTCTTCCGTCTCTCACTGTATGGATTGTTATGTAATGACGGTCGGAACAAAGCCCTCCTTCCTAGCACGCATATGAACTGGCACACAACTCCCATATAACAAAAGGAATCCCTTATGTTACGTGCCTACCAACTCATATTTGTACACAATTCCTTCAATTTATTCCATGATGTGGGACTATTTAATATTTGTACACAATTCCTTCAATTTATTCCATGATGTGGGACTATTTATTCCAAACCATCATCCCTCCTTAACAACATGCGAGGCAATCCTAACAGTCTCCCCCTTGACTCGCATCCTGCGAGTATCCTTTGAGAGCACTGCCTTGCTTGCATGGCCCAGTTCATAACCTTCGGCTCTGATACCACTGTTATGTAATGACGGTCTGAACAAAGCCCCCTTCCTAAGGCGCATATGAGCTAGCACACAACTCCCATATAACAAAAGGAATCCCTTATGTTACGTGTCTACCAGCTCATATTTGTACACAATTCCTTCAATTTATTCCATGATGTGGGACTACTAATTCCAAACCATCATCCCTCCTTAACAACATGCGAGGCAATCCTAACATGGATGGGGTCATGGCATGTTGAACTTTATTCTAATGATCTTGTTGTCCGTTTTTGTCATTTTGGAGGTAATGTTTTGTGGTGGTTCTTGTGCTGCAATGTCGTGGGTTTGGTCAATGTCAAAATTTGTTTTGGTTATGTGAGCTGCATTCGTCAAGCTTCTAGATTTCATCCTGGAGTGTCATGGGTTTCTTGTTATGAATATTGTTTGGCTGTGTTTCCATGGTATTTGGGTTTAAGCAATGCTTGTACGTTTTTTCTTGTGTGAGAGATTTGTTGTGCTCCTCCTTGGAAGTGATGTACCCCAGTTGGGTACATTATGCTTGCCTTCCCTGTGCGATGCTTGAAAGTGATTTGAATATGTCATATGGACCGTGATGTTGGTTCCTTGTGCATCCCATGTCCTTATGAGTGGCTGATGATGTTGAGTGTTGCAGTGTTAAATCTTGTACCCTTTGGTGTTCTATGCATCATAGGGTTACTTTGTAGTGATACAGTATGTTGGTGTTTAACTTTTGTCAAGTTTATGTGATATTGCTTCTATTTGAAGTTTGTTAACGGGTATTGCTATGACCTAAGTCACTTATCCCCTGCGTGGAATCTGAGATAATTTTCTCATTTAGTCTAGCTCCAGCTCTGTAAACTAGTTTAGTTTCAGAGGACAAACCAATATAAAAACCAACTTAGTAGGTTTGCTCACTACCCAACTCTTATGCTTATTTTGTAATTATTATTTATTATAATAATAAGGGTTATGAATCAATATAAAAACCAGCCATTTTTGCCAAATAATAATAATAATAATATAACAATATTTTCAGTAGATGCGATAGCTAAACGAGTGAATCTACATTTGAATTGTGGACCGTGTCTTTATTAATAGTTGTAATACCATTGGTGTTACATTTTTTAAGTGTAAACGTAAATGATGCCAATATATCTTGGTTAAGATGATGATTACGCACATGGACTAACTATTAAAACAATAAATGAGATACAATAGATGTTGGCCATTGGATGTTTATGGGACTGATCAATTCAAAGGAAAATCTTAATAAATGAGATCTCTTGGTTCACCGTTTTATGTTCAAATAGAAATTTTTCCCCCATGGTTTGTGCATAATTTTATAAATTAATGGATATCCATTAAAGATATTTAGTGGGTAATATAGATTTACAATGATAAAGGCACCAAAAAACTACTTTTAGCATAGTAGAATCGGCATCCTTAGACTAATAGTGCAAAAAATATAAATTTAAAATATTTTTTCCCATATGAAAAGATAATGTTAACTACGTGATTGTTTTTTCATTTAGACAGTTAACCACTTTGCATGAAAGAAATGCAAAACAATGTCTCATATATTAAAATGGTAATGAAATTGACAACATTATCCACACTTAAAATTCAGATAATGTCTCATACAACATAAATCAATCAACTACATCATTACATGCATAGCCAGCAAGTTTCATAGCTTCTATAAAGGTGATATTGTTATTGTATTGTAAATATCTATTTATTTTTACATTATCAAATCGTGACTAAACACAAAGTAAAATTACTCTAATTTCCCCTCATTCCTTTTTTATTTTCATTGGTGGATAGCTACCTCCATCAAATTTACTCTCTTTTTTCTTTTCAATTTCAAGAATTCAACTTCACAAATCGACAATTCTCTACTTTGAATCTTTGATAAGGCCACCAATGGGGTCCTTCATCCACCAAACTGTAACAACCAACTGACCAAGCATTGGCTGCTGTAACAACCCGTATTTTTATAACATGTTAAAACCGTAAATCAGGCAGAATTAAATTTTAAAATAAGAATCAGGGGAAATGGGTTGCGCCCACATTCGTCTCGAAATTCTGCTTGGAAACGAGTCAGAGTTTTCGAGAAACGGAGTCCGTATGAGGGAGATATGACCCTCCGAAGTTTCAGGAATTTTCAGAATCGAAAACAGCTCGAAATTCGAATTCAAACCCCAGCGCAGACTGGGTGGGAATTTTCCCATCCAGGACCAGGTCGACCTGGGGGTCGACACTATGGTCGACCTCCCAGGGACCAGGTCGACCCTATGGTCGACCTAGGGGTCGACCGGGTGCCAGAACCCAGTTTTGAGTCTGGGTTCATTCTGATGTATCTGGTCTCGTTTTCAGTCTAGATTCGCCCGCCTAATCATATATAAACAGCCCCTAGCCCCATTCTCTTTACACCATTCTTCTCTCCTTATGCTGCCTCTGAAATAATAGAAATAAATAAATAAAATAATGGCGTCGCTGCTCTGTTAGGATCAAAACTAGAACTAGTGCATCTTCTTCCAAATCTGAATAAGATTAAAAGAGAACTACTGCAACTCTTCTTCTATAATCCAACCAAGGCAAGTGCAGTTATTTTCCAATATGAAATTTAATCATGATCTTGACATAATCACAAAACTGAATCTGAGACTAGGCCCTTTTTCTATTTATCAGATCTATTCCTCTGTTTTATTATTCTGTTTGATCTGTATTTCTTCCTCATTTCTTTCTTTTTGTTTGATAGCCAGGCTACCACGAGCCTGAGCCAAGTCTCATAAGAGATGAACGCATAAACGCTAAATTTGGAAGAATATTAAACGAGGCATATTTAGGAAAAATCGATTTGTAACTAATTTGAGGACACAACGCATGTTGTAAATCTGGACATAAATTTGAGACATACTGCATAAGATGATCTATGACTTGGAAGAAGAGGATTATAGTGACTTAGAACATAAAGAACATATTTCATAATTTAATATCTAGATCTGGGCATATTAAATCTGATAGTTTGTCATTTGGAAGTAGGAGAATTAATTTGCATATGACTTAGGTGTAAAAACCTATATTAAGATTTGATGACTATTAAGCGTGAATACACCTAAGTAAGGTTTTTTTTTGGATATGTGACATGCATTGTAATCAATGGCTATATTTGTCATAATTTATATGTGAATCACGATTAGGGTTTTTGGAGAATATTCTGAACTATGCAGGTTTAACTAGAATTTGGGACATACGTTATATGGTGGATTATGACCATAATTTGGGTATATAAGTTTAGGCTTACTTTATGAATTAGGCAAGATATGTGAATAGGACTTTAAGGAATGTTTAAATCGGTTAAAACTGTTATCTGCTTAATATGTTAAATTTGCCTAATCTACTAAATCTGTTACCTGTTTAATCTGTTGAATTGCCTAAACTGTTAAATATGTTGAACCACCTAATCTGCTAATTATGCCTAATCTGCCAAATCTGTTGAGTTGCCTAAACTGCTAAATCTGTTGAACCGCCTGAGCTGCTAAATCTGTTGAAAAGCTGAATGATTGTAATTTGTGTATGAAAATCCGTAGGCTCGATCTAAGAATGAGTAAAACATGATTAATTTGATTAATCTACTGCGACTTGAAAAGAAGTCAAATCTGTTAAATTAACAGAATTAGTTTGATAGTTGTATAATCTGTAATGGAATAAACTGGTTATAATAAAAATGCTGAGACACAGGTTAGACTCATGTGTGCGGTAGAAGCCTGCCCGGACCCAACCGGCTTAACCAGCAACCGCAAACTGTTAGTCTAATGTGAGAGGTCGTAGGCATAACTAAAATATGCTTAGACACGAGGTTAGGTTTGGCTTGTGGCAGAAGTCTGCCCGGAACCGCCCGGCTTATCCAGCAGCAACAAGCTACTGACCAAATGTGAGAGGTCTACGCATTACTATTTAATTAATGCAAATCTGAGATAAATATGATGTCTAAAACGTGTTTGGTGGATAGGGGTAAACCAACTGGACTGATGAATTAATAAACCTGTTTCGTGAATCTATAGGCCCAATACAAAGTGAGACGACCCCAAACCCCGTATTGACGGCGGCAACGGTAATCCGTTTTGTTTTGCACCCGGTACAGTCCGACAAAGTTTGAATTCAATTTTTGAAACTGGAGCGCCATTTCAGGCCTTGTTTATAATTAGAATTAATTATATTCGTTTTCAAATGTCGATTCAAACTTATTTTTCCTCGCTATTATTTAAAATATTTATTTTAAATATTTAAAATCCATTATTTTAGCGAATTTAAATTTTTTAAATTGGTTCAGATTTTCTGGGTCGTTACACAAAGTTAGACAATCTGTAAGTCTATTAAAACTATACATCTGATCCTCTAGTCTGAAAACCTGTTGACTTGATTTTCTGGTCTGTGAACTAGTTGATCTGAACTCTATAGGCCTAAAAATTTATTAACAAGTTAATCTGAAATTCATTAGTCTAGGGACACAAGGTTAGGAGGGAAAATACTTGTGTCATCTATTGTTTGGGACCCATATTAGTCAGTAACCCTTTCTGGTATCAAAACTATGACCCAACAGTAGGTAGGGTCCAGGCACGCTTACTGAACTAATTATAAGCGGTTCATTCTGATAATGGCGAGGGGTATTGATGGTGCGTTCCAACCGGGTCATGTGCGTACATGGATCCCTATCTGCCTCTGAGGATGTAAGACGCCGTGACATCTGTAAATAGGTCTGTGTCATTCAAAGGTTGCCACTTTAGGGAGTGATACACCCTTCTGTGGGGCTGGCACAGGGTATTTATGTATTAGTGAGCCGATCGCTTGGGGTAGATTTAGGGTACACTTAGTTCTGTCTGTTTCCGTTGGGGTACCATCTGTTTCTGTTGGGTGGTAACACCTGTCTGTTTCTGCATGGTACCGTCTGTTGGGGTGGTAAAGGCCCATTTACTAGTGTACACCTAATTCTAATATTCTGTTTCCATAGGGATTATTCTGTTTCCGTCTCTGATTCCGTTTATGTACCTTCTGTCTGTTGGGGAGGTAAAGGCCCATTACTGGCACTCTGTTTCTATATAGATTATTCTGTTCCGTTTAGACATTAGGGTAACACCTAATCCAGTTATACTAGTATTAGTGCAGAGAAGTAAAATATAAGTAAGAAGCATAACTTGGGCTATATCATTCTGTTTCTTCTGTTTAGCTTAAGTATACCAATTACTCCGGTTGTTGTTGTCTCTTATCCAGCTTTATTTTCATGTCAAGATATTATTATCTGTTCGTATGCTGAAAGTCACTGGACTAGCCAGACTTTATGTCTGACCTTGCTTTTTTTCGCCCCTTTTCTTTCGTCCTCCCCCCCTCCAGGTTTGTAGGGTGGAAATATAGGAGGTTGATTCGGATTTTCTCTGCTTGAAGTATCGCTTGGCCTTGGCTCTATCTTTGCATGGCAGTTTATGTTGGGGATTATGACTTTAAAAAAAAACTATGCATTCTGAAGGCTTTTGTACAAGACCGATATTTTGTACTTGAATTCTGATATTATGATTTGAAAAGATGTAACCAAACTTATTTCGATTTCTGTTGTAATAAAGTTATTAATTTTTCAAGTACTGTTTTATCTGTCTTGTAAATTTCCGTTCTGTCTACTAAAGCGCTCCATCAAAGTTAAGGTATTCCCTTTGTGAGTGACCTTATCGGAGGTGGGGTGTTACACTTGGTATCAGAGCTGAAGGTTACCAAATTTGATAAAAAGTTTTGGAAAACTATTTTCAAAAAGGTTTTTAAAAAGGAAGTATTTTCAAAAGTAGAGTTTTTTTTTGAAAAACATAATCCCTAAAGCCATAGCCTATCTTTCTATCCTTTGTTTTGAATCTTTCCTTTTTCTTTCATTTCAGCATGTCTGGGGATCTTAACCTTCCGGAGGGCATACCGATACCTGGCTAGTTCAGGAGGTACCTAGAAGCTAAGGCTAATGATGCGGGCCCAACAAACGTCCCTCCTTCCCTAGCTCGGTTCCTACTCCTCCGCGTGTGAATACTTTCCCGAATATATGTAGAGACTTTCGAGCCATGGGTGGGAAGAATTTTAATGGAAACTCTACACTTTAATACTAGTCTTGTTTCTGGTTCCATTATAGTCTCAGACCCCATGAGGGTTACGACTCATCATTTTGTGATAAGTTAGGGTTTGAGGGCATCTGTGTTGGGCGTTAAGTTGACCATGACGCATACATTCTGAGTTTTTATCATGCTTAGTTTCCTAAGAATCATTTGGTATTCTGATCTGGGTCAGTAGTCTGTAGGTTCCTGAAAAGGATAGGAGTTTTTACTCAAAGTGTGAAATAGATTTCCAATTGGGAATTTGTTTAGAGGGAGTGATTCTCTGAGTATTAATCTGATGTTGATTTCGGTCTTTGGGGTTGATACTTAGGAGTTATTCTCTTAAATCGATGTCTAATGGGAACTTAGCTTTAGTTTTAATTATACTTGCTTCTATCACTCGACTTTACCCTTCGACCTTTAGGTAGAAACTAATGGGTGTAAACATGTGTTTGAGACATGTTATGTTTGATGGTTGCAAGTGGTTGCTTGTGATTGCTCGTGGATGCATATACACACACTAGGCACTAGATCGGCTAAAAGCACTCTCATACTGCATATGGATGTATGTGCATTTTTTTTAAAATTTATGGATGCAAAATGGTTGACTCAGCACATGGATGTTCCATATGAATGAACAGTTGTGCACTCATATAGAAATGATATGTATCAAATAGGAAAATTAAATACATGTAGGACTCATGGCACTGACATAATTCGCATTAAGGAGGTCAACTGAATCAGTGGTCCGCCTGATCTTTGCATTAGACAAGTACATATACACACACTCTTGCATATGTTCATACAGCATTAGAAATCTTTTAAGGACAATGGTTTCTTGTGGACGATGGTTGAGTAGATGGATGATTGGATGATGGGATGCATTCTTCTTAACTTGAAGATTTCAGGGACGAAATGCTTTAAGGAGGGGAGAATGTAACAACCCGTATTTTTATAACATGTTAAAACCGTAAATCAGGCAGAATTAAATTTTAAAATAATAATCAGGGGAAACTGGTTGTGCCATTGCGATCATCTTGAAATTCTACTTGGAAACGAGTCCGAATTTTCGAGAAACGGAGTCCGTATGAGGGAGATATGACCCTCCGAAGTTTCAGGAATTTTCAAAATCGAAAACAGCTCGAAATTCGAATTCAAACCCCAGCGCAGACTGGGCGGGAATTTTTCCGCCTAGGACCAGGTCGACCTGGGGGTCGGCACTATGGTCGACCTAGGGGTCGACCTGGTGCCAGAACCCAGTTTTGAGCCTGGGTTCATTCTGATGTATCTGGTCTCGTTTTCAGTCTAGATTCGCCCGCCTAATCCTATATAAACAGCCCCTAGCCCCGTTCTCTTTACACCATTCTTCTCTCCTTATGCTGGCTCTGAAATAATAGAAATAAATAAATAAAATAATGGCGTCGCTACTCTGCTGGGATCAAAACTAGAACTAGTGCATCTTCTTCCAAATCTGAATAAGATTAAAAGAGAACTACTGCAACTCTTCTTCTATAATCCAACCTAGGCAAGTGCAGTTATTTTCCGATATGAAATTTAATCATGATCTTGACATAATTATAAAACTGAATCTGAGACTAGGCCCTTTTTATATTTATCAGATCTGTTCCTCTGTTTTATTATTCTGTTTTTTTTTGTATTTCTTCCTCCTTTCTTTCTTTTTGTTTGATAGCCAGGCTACCGCGAGCCTGAGCCAAGTCCCATAACAGATGAACGCATAAACACTAAATTTGGGAAGAATATTGAATGAGGCATATTTGGGCAAAATCGATTTGTAACTAATTTGAGGACACAACGCATGTTGTAAATCTGGACATAAATTTGAGACATGTTGCATAAGATAATCAATGACTTGGAAGAAGAGGATTATAGTGACTTAGAACATAAAGAACATATTTCATAATTTAAGATCTGGATCTGGGCATATTAAATCTGATAGTTTGTCATTTGGAAGTAGGAGAATTAATTTGCATATGACTTAGGTGTAAAAACCTATATTAAGATTTGATGACTATTAAGTGTGAATACACCTAAGTAAGGTTTTTTTTTTGGACATGTGACATGCATTGTAATCAATGGCTATATTTGGCATAATTTATATGTGAATCACGATTAGGGTTTTTGGAGAATATTCTGAACTATGCAAGTTTAACTAGAATTTGGGACATATGTTATATGGTGGATTATGACCATAATTTGGGTATATAAGTTTTGGCTTACTTTATGAATTAGGCAAGATATGTGAATAGGACTTTAAGGAATGTTTAAATCGGTTAAAACTGTTATCTGCTTAATATGTTAAATTTGCCTAATCTGCTAAATCTGTTACCTGTTTAATCTGTTGAATTGCCTAAACTGTTAAATATGTTGAACCGCCTAATCTGCTAATTATGCCTAATCTGCCAAATCTATTGAGTTGCCCAATCTGCTAAATCTGTTGAACCGCCTGAGCTGCTAAATCTGTTGAAAAGCTGAATGACTGTAATTTGTGTATGAAAATCCGTAGGCTCGATCTAAGATTGAGTAAAACAAGATTAATTTGATTAATCTGCTGCGACTTGAAAAGATGTCAAATCTGTTAAATTGACAGAATTAGTCCAATAGTTGTATAATCTGTAATGGAATAAACTGGGTATAATAAAAATGCTGAGACATGAGGTTAGACTCATGTGTGCGGTAGAAGCCTGCCCGGACCCAACCGGCTTAACCAGCAACTGCAAACTGTTAGTCTAGTATGAGAGGTTGTAGGCATAACTAAATTATGCTTAGACACGAGGTTAGGTCTGGCTTGTGGCAGAAGTCTGCCCGGAACCGCCCGGCTTATCCAGCGGCCACAAGCTACCGACCTAATGTGAGAGGTCTGCGCATTAATATTTAATTAATGCAAATCTGAGATAAATATGATGTCTAAAGCGTGTTGGGTGGATAGGGCTAAACCAACTGGACTGATGAATTAATAAACCTGTTTCGTGAATCTGTAGGCCCAATACAAAGTTAGACAATCTATAAGTCTGTTAAAACTATACATCTGATCCGTTAGTCTGAAAACCTGTTGACTTGATTTTCTGGTATGTGAACTAGTTGATCTGAACTCTGTAGGCCTAAAAATTTGTAAACAAGTTAATCTGAAATCCATTAGTCTAGGGACACAAGGTTAGGAGGGAAAATACTTGTGTCATCTGTTGTTTGGGACCCATATTAGTCAGTAACCCTTTCTGGTATCAAAACTATGACCCAACAGTAGGTAGGGTCCGAGCACGCTTACTGAACTAATTATAAACGGTTCATTCTGATAATGGCGAGCGGTGTTGATGGTGCATTCCAACCGGGTCATGTGCGTGCATCGATCCCGGTCTGCCTCTGAGGATGTAAGACGCCATGACATCTGTAAATAGGTCTGTGTCATTCAAAGGTTGCCACTTTAGGGAGTGATACACCCTTCTGTGGGGCTGGCACAGGGTATTTATGTATTAGGGAGCCGATCGCTTGGGGTAGATTTAGGGTACACTTAGTTCTGTCTGTTTCCGTTGGGGTACCATCTGTTTCTGTTGGGTGGTAACACCTGTCTGTTTCTGCATGGTACCGTCTGTTGGGGTGGTAAAGGCCCATTTACTAGTGTACACCTAATTCTAATATTCTGTTTCCATAGGGATTATTCTGTTTCCGTCTCTGATTCCGTTTATATACCTTCTGTCTGTTGGGGAGGTAAAGGCCCATTACTGGCACTCTGTTTCTATATAGATTATTCTGTTCCGTTTAGACATTAGGGTAACACCTAATCCAGTTATACTAGTATTAGTGCAGAGAAGTAAAATATAAGTAAGAAGCATAACTTGGGCTATATCATTCTGTTTCTTCTGTTTAGCTTAAGTATACCAATTACTCCGGTTGTTGTTGTCTCTTATCCAGCTTTATTTTCATGTCAAGATATTATTATCTGTTCGTATGCTGAAAGTCACTGGACTAGCCAGACTTTATGTCTGACCTTGCTTTTTTTCGCCCCTTTTCTTTCATCCTCCCCCCCTCCAGGTTTGTAGGGTGGAAATATAGGAGGTTGATTCGGATTTTCTCTGCTTGAAGTATCGCTTGGCCTTGGCTCTATCTTTGCATGGCAGTTTATGTTGGGGATTATGACTTTAAAAAAAACTATGCATTCTGAAGGCTTTTGTACAAGACCGATATTTTGTACTTGAATTCTGATATTATGATTTGAAAAGATGTAACCAAACTTATTTCGATTTCTGTTGTAATAAAGTTATTAATTTTTCAAGTACTGTTTTATCTGTCTTGTAAATTTCCGTTCTGTCTACTAAAGCGCTCCATCAAAGTTAAGGCATTCCCTTTGTGAGTGACCTTAACGGAGGCGGGGTGTTACAGCTACCATGATTTTAAAGAAGGAAAGTTGATGGACACTGACTGGAAAATAGGAAGAATGCAGACACAGCGAAAGACCGTAGGGGTTAATCAAAGTGGAGTTAGAACTGGTAGTAGATGATGGCAGCGTGGTGTCTGTTGCATTAGGGGACAAAAATATGGATTGAGCTACAAGAATGTTCGGTGTATAAGTATGTATGTTGTGCACATGCGCAATTGATACATGAGAATTTAGAGTTAAATAATGGTTTAGGATGATGAGTTCGGCTTATAAATTCATGTATATGAAATGTATTTTCTTGCTTAGTTATAAAAAGGGTGTATATGTATTGATATGTCAATGATAAGAGAACTGGAAATGTGAAGCAATTCAACATAAATGTTGCTTTTCTTCTATTTGCAAGCAACTTATATAGTTAATGATATACGTAGCTGGGTTGGTTGCGCTTTGCCCTTCTAAGATGGAGGTGTTTAGTTCGATCCATGGTGTGCTGGTGATTATTTTAAAAATAAAAATAGTTGACCACCACCACCTCGAGGCTCCTCCTACCGTTGCCCCTTAGAGGTGGGTTGCCCTCTTCGATCGCCTACCCTGACTAGCCTAAAACCGGCCGTGTGCCTAGGGCAACCCAACATTTCAAGCCGGTCCTGGTTGCAAGTGAAATCATATCAATTTTGTTTCCTATTGATCAATTTGTTATGGCTATCCTTGTTTCTTAGATTCAGTTTAATAGTTTTGCTTTGGTATTATATTCAGTTTAGTACAGGTTGATTCTTTTTAGTATTTTGATAATTGTTTACATTCTATTCTTAATTGTTATCAGTTCTTTCGACCATATTATTGCATCCCGTTCTTACTTGTTCAAGTTTCAGTTTCAATTACTAATATCACTTCAATCGGACAAATTTCACCCACACAACTCTTGTATAAGCTTGTTCTTGTTCATTTGAATCAATTCTTGAATTCCTATATCTTGAAATATCATTTTCTTGAATCTATCATTTACAGCCTTCTTCCTTTCTTGTTATATAAGCAATCGATTAAACACATTCTTCCATAATGTGTCAAATTCCTATAATAATTTTTTTTTTTCATTTCCTTTTTTGATTTCAAAATTTTATGATCTTCTATTTACTTAATCCTTCTTGAATCAATCATTCTAAGCTAGTCCGTGCAATTATATATACATCCAATTCTTGAAATGCATCTCAATACAATTATTTAAATACCAGTTTCCAAATTTTAATTATCATCATAATTTCCTACCAAAACTCAAAGATTACGTTTTAGTCCACTTAGAATTTTGTCAAACATTTGTTGAAATCCCCCCATTATCTTCGTATTCTCTTATCTCTTACACTGAATTCTGAAATCAATACGCCATTTCCATGGCTAATGAACTTGAGTTCCTTGATCCTTTCATACTGGTAGTGGAGCCATTGACTACGGCTACCAATGACCACCAGTCTGATCCTCATCTCACTAGTAACTCTTCCCAAACCACGAATCAAAACCAAAATTTCGATCCATTTATGAGATAAGAGGAGATTAACCACAGAGCCAATTACGCTTTGAGAAGCTAAGGGAATTCGACTCATGATCTTCATATTAAGTGTTAGCAAATAAATGATCAAAGAAGTAAGCAAAAAATAGTAGCACACAAAAGATTTAATGTGGAAAACCTTTTGCGGGAAAAAACCACGGGAGAAAGGAAAACTTTATTAATTAATTTCTAGAGTTTTTTAACAAGCTGCTTGCATACAAACAATAGCAATGAAACTATCTTCTACTTTCATGCAGCCAAAGAAGGAGAGAAAGAGTAAAATAAGGATCTACATGATCCTTTAGATGAGTGGCTGAAAATATATCAACATGAGAGTAAAATAAGGATCTACATGATTCTTTAAATGAGGTGGCTGAAAACATTTAAACGTGAGAGTAAAATAAGGAACTACTTGATCCTTTTGATTTGCATCAGTTGGACAAGTTCAAATGAGAAACTCGGATCACAAATTAATAATCTCCACCTTGAGACGAATTCTCATCTTGAAGTAGAAAGAGGAACTACAAAAAAAACGAACTCCTTCAACAAATAAATATTTTCCTTGCTCCAATAGTCCCTAAAGACTATACTATAACACCAATCAAGCTTGAGCCAAGCTCAAATTTAGTAATTGGAACTGGCTTTGTCATCATATCAGCGGGATTGTCATGAGTACTTATCTTGCAAACTTTAACACCACCTTTAGCAATAACATCTTGGATGTAGTGATACCTAACATCAATATGTTTAGTTCTCTCATGAAACATTTGATCCTTTGTAAAACATATAGCACTCTGACTATCGGAAAATATAGTAATGCAAGATGTATCTCCACAAACCTCAAAGTATAAACCTCTCAGCCAAGTAGCTTCTTTACATGCTTCAGAAGTAGCCATATACTCGGCCTCAAGTGTAGATAACGCTACGGTTTTCTGCAAGGTTGCTTTCCAACTCACAGCACAACCACCAATGGGGAAAACATAACCTGTTAATGATATCCTTTTATCCAAATCGCCGGCGAAGTCAGAATCAACATAACCAACAAGTTCATCTTCATATTTACCAAACTGCAAACAAGCATTTGCAGTCCCATGAAGATATCTGAAAATGCATTGAACTGCTTTTCAATGCTCTCTTCCAGGATTGGCCATGAATCTACTGACAACACTCAAAACATGTGATAAATCAGGATGCGAACAAACCATGGCATACGTAAGTGAACCGACTTCACTAGAATAGGGAACTCTAGATATGTACTCAATATCCTCATCTGATTGTGGACACATGGCTGATGACAATTTGAAATGTGCAGCAAGAGGAGTACTTACTGGCTTGACATCAAGCATATTAAAATGACAAAGTACATTTCTAACATGCCCACTCTGACTTAGGTATAATTTTCTAGAAGTTCTATCTCTTGATATCTCCATGCCAAGAATTTTCTTAGCATCCTCCAAATCTTTCATTTCAAACTCTCTACTCAACTATCCTTTCAAATTTTACAATTTCTGCTTTGTCTTTTGAAGTAATCAACATATCATCGACATAAAGTAGCAAATAAATGGCTAAACAAGTAGTAATTTTCAAATAGAGACAGCTATTGTAATTGGACCTTTTAAAACCTTGAGATAGCATAAAAGTGTCAGATCTTTTATACCACTGACTAGGTGACTACTTCAATCCGTAAAGAGATTTCTTTAATTACAGACAAGATTTTCTTTTCCAGGCATGATAAAACCCTCAGGTTGATGCATATAAATATCCTCTTCTAATTCTCCATGTAAGAATGCAGTTTTTACATCTAACTGTTGAAGCTCATAGTCATGCATAGCAACAATACGGAGTAAAATACGAATTGAGCTATGTTTCACAACAAGGGAAAAAACTTCATTATAGTCAATACCCGGAATCTGACTGTAACCTTTTGTGACTAATCTTGCTTTGTATCTTGTCTCTTCGTTTGGCGAAACACCTTCTTTTCTCTTGAAAACTCATTTGCAATGAATAGGTTACTTCTCTTTAGGCAATTTGATTAAGTCCCAAGTGTTATTTCTTTCAAGTGACTTCATCTCACCATGCACAGCAACCATCCACTTATCAAAATCACTAGAGATAACAGCCTCAGAATATGAAGAAGGCTCGACAATACCTTCTATTTCTTCTGCTACAACACACACATAAGCAACAACATTTGCTTCCCCAATAAACCTCCTTGCTGGCTTTGGATTCCTTCTTGGTCTACTTATTACAACAGATTGCTGCTGTGGCTGCATAACTTCTGGAGGATCCTCAACAATGGGTGCTTCATCCTGTCCCTCAATTTCTGCGTTTGATGTAACATCTGAATCGATAATATGCTCCACCTGGACATTTGATTTTTGTTCACTCTCAACAAGATCATTAGTAGATTGAATATCATGTAGCATAGCAGATTCATTAAATACAACATTTCTGCTAATTACAACCTTACTTGTTTCAAGATTCCATAATTTATAGCCTTTAACACCGGACTTATAACCAAGAAAAATGCACTTAACAGCTCTTGGCTCTAGCTTTCCATTATCAACATGAGCATAAGCAATTCATCCAAAAAAATCTTAATTCAAGATAATTTGCTGGAGAACCAGACCATACCTCAATCGGAGTTTTCTGGCCAATAGCAACGGAGGGAGAGCGATTTATGAGATAACAGGCTGTGGAAGCAGCTTCAGCCCAAAAACGCCTGACTAGACCTGCGTTTGACAACATGCAACGAGCCTTAGAAATGATAGTCCCGTTCATACGCTCGGCAACCCCGTTTTGCTAAGGAGTGTGAGGTATGGTGTAGTGCCTAACAATGCCTTCATCCTTACAAAATGAATTAAATTCATTTGAACAAAATTTCGTCCCGTTATCAGTTCTAAGCTTCTTTACCTTCCTTCCAGTTTGCTTTTTAACCATAGTCTCCCACTCTTTGAAAGCTGAAAAAGCTTCAGATTTATGCTTCAAAAAATAAGGCCAAACTCTCCTTGAATAATCATCAATAATTTCATTTTGTAACAAGCACCACCCATGGATGCTTTCCTAGACGGTCCCCATAAATCCGAATGCACAAAATCTAGAATGCCTTCTGTTGTATGAATTGAAATGTTGAACTTCACCCTCTTGTACTTGCCAAAAATGTAATGCTCACAGAACTTCAGCTTGCCTGCGCTGTACCCGTCAAGAAGTCCTCTCTTGTTCAACTCAGACAGACCTAATTCACTCATATGCCCAAGACACATATGCCGAAGATTAGCAGTATCACAATCAAAAATATTATTTGAGATAACAGGGGCAGCATTACCTGAAACAGTAGTGCCTAGAAGATAATAAAGGCCATTTGTTTGCCTAAGATTACCCTTCATTATAATAAGAGAACCATTTGTGACTTTCAGGATACCACCTCCACATGAATATTTGTACCCTTTGTAATCAAGAGCACTTAAAGAAATCAGATTTCTCTTTTTGTTTGGAATGTTAAAGTTTTGATTGCGCCATCAAACATCTTGATCTGAATAGAACCAATTCATGTTACTTTACATGTCGAATCATCACCCATCAAAACTGAGCCAGCATCATTTGTGGGTTCTAAGGTTGTAAACCACTCTCTATTAGGACACATATGGAAAGTACAAGCAGTGTCAAGTATCCATTCATCCTTAATCTCAGCACATCCAGCAAACACAGTAACAACAAGCACCTCATTGTCAGAACTATCATTCGAGCACAATTGGCATTAAATTCATCTTCTTTATTATCCTTTGGTTTATATGTGCCATTTCTCTTTTCCTTATTCTACATCTTATAACATTCAGATATTTCATGTTCATCCCTCTTACAATATTTGCAAGACTTGTATTTGCCTTTAGATTTAGATCGACCTTTATAGGCATTTGAACCTTTACCTGGAGATCCATTATTTGAATTTTTCTCCTTTGTCCTGCCACGAACTGACAAGCTTTCGGCTTGAGAGCTTGATCCATTAGAAGACACTAGTTGTTTCATTTTCTCCTTGGCGTGCAAGGCTTCGTAAATGTCATTTAGATTGAGAGTATCATGACTATATAATATGGTATCTCTGAAATTTGAGTAAGAGCATGGCAGAGAACATAATAGGATTAAACTCAAATCTTCATCATGATATTTGACTTCCATTGCAGCAAAGTCAGAAACAATCTTTTTAAAATCAGAAATATGGTCTAGCGAATTACCTCCCTCTTGCAATTTGTGCAGGAGCAAATTTTGTTTGAGATGCATCTTACTTGTGATATCCATGGTCATACAAATTGACTCCAATTTCTGCCAAAGAGATGCAGCTGTCTTCTCGTTCAAAACTTCTTGCAAAATATTATTATGTAGATGGAGCTGAATTTGGGATAGAGCCTTCCGATCCCTTCTCTTCTCATCGTCGTTCCATGTTTCAAACCTTTTGTTCCCGAATCCATCCAACGCATCATCATAATCAACTTGTGCGAGCAACGCTCGCATCTTCACTTGCCATAATGAAAATTGAGTGTTCCGATCCAATAGCGGAAGATCATACTTTAGCGATGCCATGCTGAACGAACCCGCCCTCTGATACCACTTGTTAGCAAATAAATGACCAAAGAAGCAAGCAAAAAATAGTAGCACACGCAAGATTTAACGTGGAAAACCCTTTGCGAGAAAAAACCACGGGAGAAAGGAAAACTTTATTAATTAATTTCTAGAGTTTTTTTTTACAAGCTGCTCGCATACAAACAATAACAATGAAACTATCTTCTATTTTCATGCAGCTAAAGAAGGAGAGAAAGAGTAAAATAAGGATCAACATAATCATTTAGATGACGTGGCTGAAAATATCTCAACCTGAGATTAAAATAAGGATCTACATGATCCTTCAGATGAGGGGATTCTAAATGTTCTCGCTACTTTAAGTGCAAACATTCAGTACATCAAGAACACCTCTATCAACTTTGTCACCACCACTACCTCTAGTTACCATGTCATCAAGAACCCCTGTTGTTCCACCTGTACCTCCTCTTTTACTACAGATGCAATCATCAGAAGCTATTACCAAACAGACCCTCCCCTACTACTTATAATTCCTACTTTAGCCCACGAACCACCACTCTTACTTCACGAACTATGGTTTCACTACTAAGAAATGTTCAAAATATAGGAATCGCCCTCCCTGTTCATTAACCTTCTCGTATACCTTTGCAAAATCCACATTATCCAATACATGACCCTACACAAATCCCAATTTATCCACCATCAAGAAACCCACCAAATGGCCCAAGAAATTTTCAGAATCCACAGTAATATCATCAAGAACCTCCTACACCCAATTTTTTAATCTAAATTATCCCAATTATTCCAACCCAAGTTACATTAATATTTAACCATGTATGAAGCTTAATTTGCAGTATTTTCTGGTGAATAAAGAGTTACTGATTGATTGAGACAAGTAGAGAAGTTTTTTAAATTTTACAGAACTGAGGAGCAATCTAGGTAGAGATATATTCATTCTACCAGAGCTGAGGACCAGTATAATAAACCATATTAAATACTAGAATATGTTTAAAAAAGAAAAAAATTTGGTGAGATTCCACCCAGAAGAGATGGGGAAACCCTATAAAAATTCATCTAAACTCAAACGTTACATCACACCGAGGCAATATCTGGATAATTCGAATAGTTACAAAAAGTGAATGAAACTTTACCCGTAAATTTTTTGTTGGATAGATTTATTGGTGGTTTGAATTAAGATATTACATAAAGAATTTTTCATGGTTGGGCTGGTTTAAAATTTTAATAATAAATTCAGACTAGTTTTGGAATTAATTACAAAGTAGACCTATTTCGGAAATACACACGTGAGTTTTAGGAATGCGAGCTTCAAAAGTAGAACTTCTGAAAATTTGATTTGAACATAACTCAAAATCTGTAATATGAAATCTCCACTTTTTATCTGTTATAAAAATATAGTTCGATAGATTCGAATGTTTATTGTTTTAGTAAAATCCGAGTTAAAACAAATCTCTATATTCAATTCAAGTTGAAAACGTAAAACTACGAACTACAGTGATGCTACGAGTATAAATTTAACTATATTTAAATTATACATCCAAATAGCATCCATAGCCTAACCAAACAACATAAACCAAATAACAAATTCAAATATCTGAAAATTAGACAGATACAAAGTCCGATACATGATAGATAAGTTCGAAACATTAAAAATATGGATATACAAAATTCAATACAACGACATCTCATCATACATCTCCATTTTAAGAAATTGACGTACACCGCTTTCTGTTATAGTCTCCGATCCACGTTTGTTGCACCTGTTTTTTTTTAGCATTTTATGCTCGTCCATTACATTTTTAATTCTCGTAGATTTAGGTTGTTCGGATTATCTTCTTATAGGAGGAGCCAATATAAGTGGACCGTTGTACGGCTCTTAGTATTTCTTATCATGTATAGGATGTAACTCTGGCTTGTAGGAAGCTTTATAGCTTTGGACGGAGTACCGTTCAGAAGCAAAATCATGATGTGCTCTATTTATAAGGAAATCTTGTGCTAAACAAGCCACCATCACATGAGCACACGGTATCTTCTGCAGAATCGCGATGTTCCATATACAGGTGCAATAAGACCCTTCGATCTCAACATCATATTCATCTCCGTAATAGTGAATCACTTGTCATTTAGATCAACCAAATCAAATAAGCCTACAACGTCGTGCTGCAATAGCACATGCTTCAATTTTAGCTTCCCATTTTGGAGTAAGTTTTGTCTTCAGACCCTCCCTTTATTCCCGCCTCTTATAGAAATATTCATCTGATCGAAAGAACATTCTTACAACCAACACCATTATAGGCAAGGATTTGATGACTTTTAGTACACCATTAAAACTTTCGGATGCATTTGTTGTCATAACATGGAAGCGACCGCCGTCATCTCTGCAAAGTGCCCAGTTTTATTTTGAATTCCCTAGGCTTCGTTCATTCCAGTTATGTGCCTCTGGCTTTGATGCCTTGATTTCTTCTCTGAATTTAGTTTACTCAACTACTTCAGAAGCACATGCAGCAACGTAAAACAAGCCTGTTAGTCGCTTGTCTAGATGACCTGCAGCTTGAAAATTAGCTTTAAGATGTCTTGCACAGAACCTATGTTTGTGCGGTTCCTGTCATCTATCCTGCAAAGTGCTTAGGGTTCCTTTCATTTTGTCAGATATAAAAGTAATGCATCGATTTTGGTATACTATAAATGAACTCCCGACGCATGAAAATAATTAGGCCCAACTATCATATGATTCAGATTCGACAGCTTCATAAGCTAATGGGAAAAGGCAGTCGTCGACATCTACAGCAGTAGCAACAAGCAGTGTTCCCTTGTACTTACCATACAAATGTGTCCCGTCAATACATAGCTATGGACGATAGTGTACAAAACCTGCAATGGAAGGACCAAATGCCCAAAATGCACGCTCAAATAACCCAATATCAACGTGTGATATATGTCCTACTCAACCTGGATTGCTTCTTTTTATTTCCTCAAAATATTGAGGCAAATACAAATACGATTCGGCCTAATCACCATAATTTTTTTTCAATGCTTTATTCGATGTTCTCCAAGCTTTCATGTAACTGATTTTGATGACGAGTTGGTGGTCGACAAGCACCTACACTATGCTAGCTGAGATATCCAAATCGGTCTTCACATAAGACATGATTTTGGAGACAAGAAATCCAGAAGTGGCTTGCTTGTGGTTGGAATTAATCATAGGGTTGACAAAGTTATGTTCATGAGGCAGCTTTCTGATTTTCCACCATCGAGTTTGTGATTTCTTTGACACTATAACATGTATTCGCCATGGACAAGTAGCATCAACATTACATACAATAGTATATATTGTTTTATTCGACTTGATTGGTTTATACGAGACACCATGCAGAATATACCACTCCGTAAGTTGATGGAGAAACATTTCTTTACTTTGGAATACCATCCCAACAACAAAACCATTTTGTACGCAAGCAGTCGAGAATTTTTCAGCAGAATACTCTAGATTAGCCACTACGGATCTGGCTATCATTTGAGCTGTGCAGAGATCATCGTCCATTGGTACTTCCATTTGAACCTCCTTCATGTAATGACCCGCATTGGCAGAGGTATTGTAATTAATTTATTTAATTATATATATCGTGAGGTAGGAAATTAAATCGTCGTTTAATTAAATTATAGTGAATATTTAATTAATTTAAATAAATTAAATAATACATTTAATTCAGAAATAATCAAAAATATTGGAAATCACAATATTCAATGAACGGGGTCATCCCCGTGATTTAATTCAGCTTAGAGTTGAATTATATTTACAAATTTATTCAATCAACGACAGTTTGAACGTATAATTTTATTTTAATTAAAATCGAGCTTGAAATGGCGCTGCAGTTCGCTATTTGGCGATTTGAACTTCAACTGAATGTACAGTATTCGTTTTAAGCCGGATTTCTGTGAAATAAGAAACGTGTGGAGCTGATGGAGTATATCTTTCTAGTGGAAGAGAAAAATCCGGATTTCGTCGTGTAGATTTTGATGTATGTCCAAATCAAATTTCAGAAAAGTCGCTGTAGAATTCCTTTATAATTTGCGACGCTTTATATACGTTATAAAAGGGGTTTTCAATGTAAAACTAAATATCGAGGTAATCGGGAATCTGAAATATCAAACGGTATATTCTGATATGATATTCTGGAGCTGTACGATATCATATGTGAAGATATACGATAATATAAATTTATTAATATTTAATTTAATAATATTTAAATATATTTATATATTTAAATGGGTTATCCATAGCTTTAAAAATACGCAGTTTGAGCAGACGGAGTCAGAATTCGACGAAACCAGTTTCGTTGGGTCCGTAATGTCAAATTCTAGTGGCATGCTAGTTTTTGTGATTTTAGGATATCGTATGTGGTCGCTCGGATTTTTAAGGACCGAAGACAAGGAGAAAACGAGAAAATAAAATACGAAAATCAAATTCGAAATATCCCCTTTATTTTTCTACAATCCGGCACATGCCTCTGGGGCCTTCGGTCTCAACCACAACCAAAACCAACCCAATCACGGTATCAAACCAATCAAAACAAGGACATAGAAAGCAAAAATGAACACGAGAAGGGAATATGCCAGGAATATTGCTTTTTTAAAAAAATATCTAGATATTTATATCTCCTATAAATACCACTACCCTCCTTTCTAACCTAAATCCACTTCTCTGATAAATAATGCGCCACCACCTTTTTTTCTCAGAAAAATGAAAGAACGCAAGAAAGAAATCGAAATCAAATGGTAGAAAATCCTATAAATTCCCAAACACTTATATTCGTGATACTAGTGGATTTCTCTTCAGTTTGATATGAGTTTCGCTGCGTTCGATCCATTTTCTGTTCACTGTCTTTTTCGAGCGTGAACCTAGGGTTTGGAGTATTGGGAAATTGGTGCACCAACGATCGAGTTGGGGATTTGTTTTGAACTCGGGGATGGATTTAAAGCAGCGTTGAAAATTCTGGCTTGAAACTGGAAGCAAAACTGTCGCTCGAACAACCTGTAGCTGGCGGAAGACCTATCGACGCGATGGCGATACTGACGGCGAGAGCACTGTTTTGGGGATGGCGTAGTGTAGGTTGCGAAGAGGAGAAGAACTGTTGTGGGTGCGCCCTGCGTTGGTAACCGAAGTGGAGGAGGTAGGTGGTCAAAGTCTCGGTCAACGGTGAGGAGTTGGATTAGAAAATATTGGTTTTCCAGGAAACGAATTTGGGGAGGAAGAGGGGTATTTGGGCTGAGTGGGTTTGGGCCAGAAGAATGGGTTTGGGCCGCAAGGTATAAATAAGGTGAAGGCCCATATATTTAATAATTTAGTTTTATTTTTAAATCTAAATAGTACATTTACTTTAAAGAGTCGTAACTTTATCATATATGGTCAGAATTTCGAACCGTAAGTTGCTTTGGGACCGTATGGACGAGAGCTTCACAATGAAGCTGACTGGAAGTGGATTCGAGCTCATTTGAATTTATGGCGAAATAAATTGTTCGATTCAAATCAAAACAAACAGTGTATCGTTCTTTAACGATGAACTGCAAATGTGAGTAAAACTCACCAACTCTGAACAGTTATATTTTTATAATGTATTCTTAGAACTGTTAATCATCTGTTGATTGCTGTGTGGTGGTTGATTGATTGAACTGCTAGTCAGTTAGTGGAAATTATATATATATATATATATAAATAAATATATATATATATAGAAACCGTTAAATATTTATATATTGATTCTGCTATCAGTATAATTTACATTGAACTGAAAGTGATGTTGATTATACTGTGTAACATCTGTGGATGCAGGGAAAACAGGTTGGAGGGACCCAACTGGGTTCCTCAATATTTATAATACTGTTTTGATTCATATATTCTGTTATATGATGTGATATATAATCTGTTGTTGATTATATGTGGTTGGACGTTATTGATCATCGTAATTTGATATGATTGAATACCATAACATACGGGATGTTGATAAGGAGATTTTCAAAGTGATATTGAAAACAGAGATATTTATAAATTGAAATATTTATAAATAAGAAATATTTATAAATGGGAATATTTATAAATAGGAAGTATTTTAAAAAGGAAATAAATTCAAAACATTTTCTTTTGAATGGAAAGGCCTGTGTGGCGGGTTTGGGGATTTTCCCGATGCTCCCGATACAAAGGAGGTTATGGCGAATTTTCCCGGGAATTTAAGGAGTTAGAATATTTCAAGAATAAAGTTGAAAAGGGAATATTTGTAAACCATTTACAAATAGAATTGGAAAGGAAACGTTATAAAAGGGAAATCATTTTTTTGAACCGTTATTTAAAAGTAAATCTTTTCAAATGAATAAAACGTTGTTAAAAAGGAAATCTTTATAAAGTGAATAAAGTTAATCGAATATAGACATTCGAAAGGAGTTAATCGAATATGGTATTCGAAGTTAGTTAATCGAATATGGTATTCGAAAGGAGAAATCGAATATGGTATTCGAAGTTAGTTAATCGAATATAGACATTCGAAAGGAGTTAATCGAATATGGTATTCGAAGTTAGTTAATCGAATATGGTATTCGAAGTTAGTTAATCGAATATGGTATTCGCAGTTAGTTAATCGAATATGGTATTCGAAAGTAGAAATCGAATATGGTATTCGAAGTTAGTTTAATCGAATATGGTATTCGAAAGTTAGTTAATCGAATAGGTTATTCGAAAGGGGTTAGTCAAGTCGAGTTAGTCAAATAGAGTTAACCAATTAGAGTTAATCAGTTAGAGTTAACCAGTTGGAGTTAATTAGTTAGAGTTAATCGATTAGAGTTAAAACAAACTAGAGTTAATCAAATATAGTTATTTGAGACATAGTTAGTCAAACATAGTATTCAGGGTAAGTTGCCATCTTGTACGACTGCTAGCGTAATTCGCAGGGCTGTAAATAGCCTACGGCGGTCGGATGTTTCCTGAGGGAGTCAGGCGTAACCATTGTGATCGCTGCGATCTAGAGTCAAGCGATTGGAGTTTAATCGAATATTAGTTATTCGATAGGAGTTAATCGAGTTGATCGAGTTGAGAAATAAGTCAAGTTAAATAAGTTGAGTTGATCGGGTGGTTCGACCAAGTTAGTCGAGCCTAGTTAATCGAATCGAATTGGTCGAACCAAGTAAGTCGAGTTAAGTTAGTCAAGTTAGTCGAGCCTAGTTAATCAAATCGAATTGGTCGAACCAAGTAAGTCGAGTTAAGTTAGTCAAGTTAGTCGAGCCTAGTTAATCGAATCGAATTGGTCGAACCAAGTAAGTCGAGTTAAGTTAGTCAAGTTAGTCGAGCCTAGTTAATCGAATCGAATTGGTCGAACCAAGTAAGTCGAGTTAAGTTAGTCAAGTTAGTCGAGCCCAGTTAATCGAATCGAATTGGTCGAACCAAGTAAGTCAAGTTAGTCGAGTCAAGTTAAGTTAGTCGAGTTAAGTTCGTCGAGTTAAATAAATCGATGTTAGTTTCATCGAAAGGAGTTATCGATGTTAGTTTCATCGAAAGGAGTTATCGATGTTAGTTTAATCGAAGTGAGATTTTCAAATATGAGATATTTGAAAAGGAAGAGTTATCGAATATTAATTATTCGAAGAGAGATTATCGAATATCGTTTATTCGAGAAGAAGTTAATCGAATATAGGTTATTCGAAGAAGAGTTAATCAAATAGAGATTTCTCAAAGAGAGTTAATTGGCAAATTCGATTATATCGAATTCGGGAAAGTACTTATACTTTCCAGTGTTTAAATAGAGATTTATTTATTTATAAATAAATAAGTGTTAGGTTAATTATTCACTAATAAGAATAGAAGTTATAATTAAAGTTAGATAATTGGAAAGGAGGGATTATAACGTTATCGTTATAACCAATGTTTTAAATATAGAAGTGGATTAGTAAAATTGGATCCGAGAAAGGCGTAAAGAAGTTGTTAAAGATTAAAAGATAAACTTTGACCATTTCGAAGTTATAACGTTGTTCAGTTAAGGTCTGAGAGGTAATTATACCCCAACTTGAGTGACTTCCTTCTTAACTAAGAAATGGTAAGGTTTGATCGTAAAGGAGTTTTGGAAATGTTTTCCAAACGAGAATCAGAAATGTTTTCTGATAAAAGAAAATAAGAATTTAGAATATAGGGAAACAGGAGAAAAGTAAATAAATGAACTAAAGAGATTAATGTTAAATGATGTTTGTTCGATATAATTTCCATCTGGAAATAATATCGTTGTTTGCACACTTGTTTTTCTTCGATAGTTAACTCACAGACTATCGAAGTTTTTGACCATTTTAACGTTGTTAATATGGAGAGACCGGTTGGATTATTATCCGAAGAACCACTCTATATTGGCATAAGCGTCGCGAATCATATATGCCAAAGATAATTGAAGACGGAGTAAAATGCAAGGGCTATCCTGTTTACAGAATAGTGCCTTCGGTTTTTCTAGTCCCAGGACAACTTGTATGGACGAAGGTCTGACAGAGTATATCCCATGGATCGCGTAAGTTGATCTGTTCAAACGTATTCACGTTTGGTGGCGGAGGAATTCGTTTCTCTTAGCTGTATACCCGTGTTATTTTTGGATAAGTCAATTTGTGATTTGGCGGGTATGACGATGTGACATTCTAAGTGAATGAGGATGACTTGTGTGGATGAATGTCTAACAGAGTATTTCCAGAAAGGTTACGTACATTGATTTCTTCAACTATACCAAGAGTGGAAGCGGAGAAGGAAACCTCTTTTAGCTTACACGTAACGAATGGTTGTAGACGTCAATTAGTGATTCCGATGGATCTGACAATGTGGCATTCGAAGTGAATCTGATGTAATGATAAAGCGTAGCTTCTAGCCTCAACAACCGGTAAATGACAGAAATCGGGCAGGCAGCATAGCTAAGTCGGTCGCACCGAAGTAGGGTGTATAATCACCTATCTAGTGAATACTCATTTGTTTCTTAAATCTATCAATGCTGTCCCATAAATATACGGGAACGGTTGCTGATCCCTACCGTTGGTGATGTACATTCGATACACTCAAGCGAAGTGAGTGGTCGGTCATGTGTGGCTGAGTTACAAGATGTTCTTGTTGAACTCCAGTGTATCGTTCCTAGAGTACACTGATCGGAAGGTGGTTCCAAACCTTGTCATAGTTGGAAATCCATTATCCAATACGTGCTTGCGATTTTGATTGTATACTATATATGTAGAACGTGAGATGAAAGCGTTTCTGCTAGTTGATATCTATTTGTACATAGACATTATTATAATATCAAAAGGTTTTTGATATAAAGATATTTTGGATTCTCATAAGGGAAAAACCCGTTCCGTTCTGCGGCGTGGTCTTATGAGATATCGTTTACTTGTTCATATGCCTGTTTAAACTGTTTTACTCATACCAGTCCCATAACTGACCCGGAGTTTACTTTGTTGTTTTCCCTAAACTCTTGGGTGCCTAATTTGTATGGGCAGTCAAGTAGTCAGGAATTTGCAGATATATTTGGAGAGCTTGGAGCAGGAGGCTTCAAGATCATATAGCTATAGTTATTTCCGCTGTGTTGTAAGTGTTGTACTCTGATAAGTGCTATTGTATACATAATTCTTATATTTCAAAGTTATGTTATCTATTATATGTTATTCGTTCCGCTGTGAGATTCGTGTTACTCTGATGTTGTGTTCTTCTTCTTCTTCTATTCTAAGTTTCTATCTTATCTATTCTCACCTTCTAATTTCTTTCATTAATTACCGGGATTTTTCGATGTTTTGGTTATCGACGTCGAGCTTACGTCGATAACCAAAGTCACTCAAAATCCGGGTCGTTACAGTTGGTATCAGAGCTTAAGTTAAGTTTACCTTGGCTCTGTGGCGTGACTCGGTAGAGATAGGGTTAGTAATACCCTAGATTGAGTTTGAGTGTATATATACGAGTGCGTATTTGTATTTGATATAAAAATGGTTTTATATTGTGGAGTTTCATTGGCTGAGTTGTTTATGAGTTCTGGTCGATCAATTTGATCCACTGTATCGGTAGGAGTAAATAAACACTTGAATACGATGGACCGACACAGTATGGATATGTGATATATTGTCATATATAGGATGTGTTGGTAGTAATTATAATCAGATAAGATTATAAAATGTGAAATGGTTATATGTAACCAATCAGAAATTTTACAAGTGAATTATATGAAATTGGAATGAATTAAATCTGAAATTTAAATCAGAATTAATTGGAATTTAAATCCCAGAAATTGGAAAAGTGTTTGAAATTGAATCTGGATTAAGTATAAGGAAATTTTAAAATCCTGGGAGATTTTAAATTGGTTTAAAGTATTGCGAAGGGTATTTGAAGTATATTTCAAGGTGGAAATGTTTAAAAATGGGATTTGAAAGTGCTATAGTATTGAACTCACTTCGGTAGCTAGAAAATAGATTCCGATGTTGATCATGACATCATCGGTGTTCATTTTCGAGTGTGTAAGTGACGGATTACTACCAAGGATTTTGTTTTGAATTTGGTTTAAGAAAACAAGTTGTGTTGAATTTCAAAAAGGAAAATTTATTTTTGAAAGAGGTAAACTGTTTAAAAACTTCCAGGAAGAAAAGGGTTGTTTGAATTTAAACAAATTAAAGTAAAATTTGTAAAATCCAATAGAATTGAGATTGAATTAAAGGCCAGTAAGTGAAAACCATTTGAAATAGATTAGTGTCAAATAGGATTAGACTTGATTAGAGATAATCTGGAATTATATTGGATTGGTGAGTTATGGATTTGAAATCAAGAGTAGTGCTTGAGTTTGAAATGAAATTCGACTTAGGTATAAGCGAATGATCGGGTTTGAGGATAAAACCGAGTGGAGTTTGATTGATATGCATGGGTATATGCAGAATTGGTAACAGATTGAAGGGATAAAATGATATGCCCGACAAAAAGGTACAAGTTTATATTACATATGAGTTTGGATTTCTATGAGCCGATTTGGCAAGCCGCTTGGCTGTTAGATTTTCTTTTTGGTTGGAGAGAGCCTGTGTGGCAAGGTTTGAATTTTTCCGGTAACCCCATACAAAGGAAACTCTGGCAAAATTTTCCAAAAATTTAAAGTGTTAGAAAATTTTCAGAATTTTTGAAAATTTTAGTTTGTCGGAAGGAGTTAATATTTTAATCGATATTAATGGGTTAAGTTGAAATCAGAAATAAGGGGTAAACAAATCTTAGGAATTCCAATATATAGGGTCGTCCTCTAACTTAGCAATTTCGAGGACGAAATTATTTTAAGTGGGGAAGAATGTAATGACCCGCATTGGCAGAGGTATTGTAATTAATTTATTTAATTATATATATCGTGAGGTAGGAAATTAAATCGTCGTTTAATTAAATTATAGTGAATATTTAATTAATTTAAATAAATTAAATAATACATTTAATTCAGAAATAATCAAAAATATTGGAAATCACAATATTCAGTGAACGGGGTCATCCCCGTGATTTAATTCAGCTTAGAGTTGAATTATATTTACGAATTTATTCAATCAACGACAGTTTGAACGTATAATTTTATTTTAATTAAAATCGAGCTTGAAATGGCGCTGTAGTTCGCTATTTGGCGATTTGAACTTCAACTGAATGTACAGGATTCGTTTTAAGCCGGATTTCTGTGAAATAAGAAACGTGTGGAGCTGATGGAGTATATCTTTCTAGTGGAAGAGAAAAATCCGGATTTCGTCGTGTAGATTTTGATGTATGTCCAAATCAAATTTCAGAAAAGTCGCTGTAGAATTCCTTTATAATTTGCGACGCTTTATATACGTTATAAAAGGGGTTTTCAATGTAAAACTAAATATCGAGGTAATCGGGAATCTGAAATATCAAACGGTATATTCTGATATGATATTATGGAGCTGTACGATATCATATGTGAAGATATACAATAATATAAATTTATTAATATTTAATTTAATAATATTTAAATATATTTATATATTTAAATGGGTTATCCATAGCTTTAAAAATACGCAGTTTGAGCAGACGGAGTCAGAATTCGACGAAACCAGTTTCGTTGGGTCCGTAATGTCAAATTCTAGTGGCATGTCAGTTTTTGTGATTTTAGGATATCATATGTGGTCGCACGGATTTTTAAGGACCGAAGACAAGGAGAAAAACGAGAAAATAAAATACGAAAATCAAATTCGAAATATCCCCTTTATTTTTCTACAATCCGGCACAGGCCTCTGGGGCCTTCGGTCTCAACCACAACCAAAACCAACCCAATCACGGTATCAAACCAATCAAAACAAGGACATAGAAAGCAAAAATGAACACGAGAAGAGAATATGCCAGG
The DNA here is from genome assembly GCA_030737875.1 of Allium sativum. Classification (NCBI taxonomy): domain Eukaryota; kingdom Viridiplantae; phylum Streptophyta; class Magnoliopsida; order Asparagales; family Amaryllidaceae; genus Allium; species Allium sativum. Next base: position 928,135,192 of record CM060922.1, on the reverse strand, counting down.
AATATTCCTTTTTAAAAAAAATATCTAGATATTTATATCTCCTATAAATACCACTACCCTCCTTTCTAACCTAAATCCACTTCTCTGATAAATAATGCGCCGCTACCTTTTTTTTCTCAGAAAAATGAAAGAACGCAAGAAAGAAATCGAAATCAAATGGTAGAAAATCCTATAAATTCCCAAACACTTATATTCGTGATACTAGTGGATTGCTCTTCAGTTTGATATGAGTTTCGCTGCGTTCAATCCATTTTCTGTTCACTGTCTTTTTCGAGCGTGAACCTAGGGTTTGGAGTATTGGGAAATTGGTGCACCAACGATCGAGTTGGGGATTTGTTTTGAACTCGGGGATGGATTTAAAGCAGCGTTGAAAATTCTGGCTTGAAACTGGAAGCAAAACTATCGCTCGAACAACCTGTAGCTGGCGGAAGACCCATCGGCGCGATGGCGATACTGACGGTGAGAGCACTGTTTTGGGGATGGCGTAGTGTAGGTTGCGAAGAGGAGAAGAACTGTTGTGGGTGCGCCCTGCGTTGGTAACCGAAGTGGAGGAGGTAGGTGGTCAAAGTCTCGGTCAACGGTGAGGAGTTGGATTAGAAAATATCGGTTTTCCAGGAAACGAATTTGGGGAGGAAGAGGGGTATTTGGGCTGAGTGGGTTTGGGCCAGAAGAATGGGTTTGGGCCGCAAGGTATAAATAAGGTGAAGGCCCATATATTTAATAATTTAGTTTTATTTTTAAATCTAAATAGTACATTTACTTTAAAGAGTCGTAACTTTATCATATATGGTCAGAATTTCGAACCGTAAGTTGCGTTGGGACCGTATGGACGAGAGCTTCACAATGAAGCTGACTGGAAGTGGATTCGAGCTCATTTGATTTTATGGCGAAATAAATTGTTCGATTCAAATCAAAACAAACAGTGTATCGTTCTTTAACGATGAACTGCAAATGTGAGTAAAACTCACCAACTCTGAACAGTTATATTTTTATAATGTATTCTTAGAACTGTTAATCATCTGTTGATTGCTGTGTGTTGGTTGATTGAACTGCTAGTCAGTTAGTGGAAATTATATATATATATATATATATATATATATATATATATATATATAGAAACCGTTAAATATTTATATATTGATTCTGCTATCAGTATAATTTACATTGAACTGAAAGTGATGTTGATTATACTGTGTAACATCTGTGGATGCAGGGAAAACAGGTTGGAGGGACCCAACTGGGTTCCTCAATATTTATAATACTGTTTTGATTCATATATTCTGTTATATGATGTGATATATAATCTGTTGTCGATTATATGTGGTTGGACGTTATTGATCATCGTAATTTGATATGATTGAATACCATAACATACGGGATGTTGATAAGGAGATTTTCAAAGTGATATTGAAAACAGAGATATTTTTAAATTGAAATATTTATAAATAAGAAATATTTATAAATGGGAATATTTATAAATAGGAAGTATTTTAAAAAGGAAATAAATTCAAAACATTTTCTTTTGAATGGAAAGGCCTGTGTGGCGGGTTTGGGGATTTTCCCGATGCTCCCGATACAAAGGAGGTTATGGCGAATTTTCCCGGGAATTTAAGGAGTTAGAATATTTCAAGAATAAATTTGAAAAGGGAATATTTGTAAACCATTTACAAATAGAATTGGAAAGGAAACGTTATAAAAGGGAAATCATTTTTTTGAACCGTTATTTAAAAGTAAATATTTTCAAATGAATAAAACGTTGTTAAAAAGGAAATCTTTATAAAGTGAATAAAGTTAATCGAATATAGACATTCGAAAGGAGTTAATCGAATATGGTATTCGAAGTTAGTTAATCGAATATGGTATTCGAAAGGAGAAATCGAATATGGTATTCGAAGTTAGTTAATCGAATATAGACATTCGAAAGGAGTTAATCGAATATGGTATTCGAAGTTAGTTAATCGAATATGGTATTCGAAGTTAGTTAATCGAATATGGTATTCGCAGTTAGTTAATCGAATATGGTATTCGAAAGTAGAAATCGAATATGGTATTCGAAGTTAGTTTAATCGAATATGGTATTCGAAAGTTAGTTAATCGAATAGGTTATTCGAAAGGGGTTAGTCAAGTCGAGTTAGTCAAATAGAGTTAACTAATTAGAGTTAATCAGTTAGAGTTAACCAGTTGGAGTTAATTAGTTAGAGTTAATTGATTAGAGTTAAAACAAACTAGAGTTAATCAAATATAGTTATTTGAGACAGAGTTAGTCAAACATAGTATTCAGGGTAAGTTGCCATCTTGTACGACTGCTAGCGTAATTCGCAGGGCTGTAAATAGCCTACGGCGGTCGGATGTTTCCTGAGTGAGTCAGGCGTAACCATTGTGATCGCTGCGATCTAGAGTCAAGCGAATGGAGTTTAATCGAATATTAGTTATTCGATAGGAGTTAATCGAGTTGATCGAGTTGAGAAATAAGTTAAGTTAAATAAGTTGAGTTGATCGGGTGGTTCGACCAAGTTAGTCGAGCCTAGTTAATCGAATCGAATTGGTCAAACCAAGTAAGTCGAGTAAAGTTAGTCAAGTTAGTCGAGCCTAGTTAATCGAATCGAATTGGTCGAACCAAGTAAGTCGAGTTAAGTTAGTCAAGTTAGTCGAGCCTAGTTAATCGAATCGAATTGGTCGAACCAAGTAAGTCGAGTTAAGTTAGTCAAGTTAGTCGAGCCTAGTTAATCGAATCGAATTGGTCGAACCAAGTAAGTCGAGTTAAGTTAGTCAAGTTAGTCGAGCCTAGTTAATCGAATCGAATTGGTCGAACCAAGTAAGTCGAGTTAAGTTAGTCAAGTTAGTCGAGCCTAGTTAATCGAATCGAATTGGTCGAACCAAGTAAGTCGAGTTAAGTTAGTCAAGTTAGTTGAGCCTAGTTAATCGAATCGAATTGGTCGAACCAAGTAAGTGGAGTCAAGTTAAGTTTGTCGAGTTAAGTTCGTCGAGTTAAATAAATCGATGTTAGTTTCATCGAAAGGAGTTATCGATGTTAGTTTCATCGAAAGGAGTTATCGATGTTAGTTTCATCGAAAGGAGTTATCGATGTTAGTTTCATCGAAAGGAGTTATCAATGTTAGTTTAATCGAAGTGAGATTTTCAAATATGAGATATTTGAAAAGGAAGAGTTATCGAATATTAGTTATTCGAAGAGAGATTATCGAATATCGTTTATTCGAGAAGAAGTTAATCGAATATAGGTTATTCGAAGAAGAGTTAATCAAATAGAGATTTCTCGAAGAGAGTTAATCGGCAAATTCGATTATATCGAATTCGGGAAAGTACTTATACTTTCCAGTGTTTAAATAGAGATTTATTTATTTATAAATAAATAAGTGTTAGGTTAATTATTCACTAATAAGAATAGAAGTTATAATTAAAGTTAGATAATTGGAAAGGAGGGATTATAACGTTATCGTTATAACCAATGTTTTAAATATAGAAGTGGATTAGTAAAATTGGATCCGAGAAAGGCGTAAAGAAGTTGTTAAAGATTAAAAGATAAACTTTGACCATTTCGAAGTTATAACGTTGTTCAGTTAAGGTCTGAGAGGTAATTATACCCCAACTTGAGTGACTTCCTTCTTAACTAAGAAATGGTAAGGTTTGATCGTAAAGGAGTTTTGGAAATGTTTTCCAAACGAGAATCAGAAATGTTTTCTGATAAAAGAAAATAAGAATTTAGAATATAGGGAAACAGGAGATAAGTAAATAAATGAACTAAAGAGATTAATGTTAAATGATGTTTGTTCGATATAATTTCCATCTGGAAATAATATCGTTGTTTGCACACTTGTTTTTCTTCGATAGTTAACACACAGACTATCGAAGTTTTTGACCATTTTAACGTTGTTAATATGGAGAGATCGGTTGGATTATTATCCGAAGAACCACTCTGTATTGGCATAAGCGTCGCGAATCATATATGCCAAAGATAATTGAAGACGGAGTAAAATGCAAGGGCTATCCTGTTTACAGAATAGTGCCTTCGGTTTTTCCAGTCCCAGGACAACTTGTATGGACGAAGGTCTGACAGAGTATATCCCATGGATCGCGTAAGTTGATCTGTTCAAACGTATTCACGTTTGGTGGCGGAGGAATTCGTTTCTCTTAGCTGTATACCCGTGTTATTTTTGGATAAGTCAATTTGTGATTTGGCGGGTATGACGATGTGACATTCTAAGTGAATGAGGATGACTTGTGTGGATGAATGTCTAACAGAGTATTTCCAGAAAGGTTACGTACATTGATTTCTTCAACTATACCAAGAGTGGAAGCGGAGAAGGAAACCTCTTTTAGCTGACACGTAACGTATTGTTGTAGACGTCAATTAGTGATTCTGATGGATCTGACAATGTGGCATTCGAAGTGAATCTGATGTAATGATAAAGCGTAGCTTCTAGCCTCAACAACCGGTAAATGACAGAAATCGGGCAGGCAGCATGGCTAAGTCGGTCGCACCGAAGTAGGGTGTATAATCACCTATCTAGTGAATATTCATTTGTTTCTTAAATCTATCAATGTTGTCCCATATATATACGGGAACGGTTGCTGATCCCAACCGTTGGTGATGTACATTCGATACACTCAAGCGAAGTGAGTGGTCGGTCATGTGTGGCTGAGTTACAAGATGTTCTTGTTGAACTCCAGTGTATCGTTTCTAGAGTACACTGATCGGAAGGTGGTTCCATACCTTGTCATAGTTGGAAATCCATTATCCAATACGTGCTTGCGATTTTGATTGTATACTATATATGTAGAACGTGAGATGAAAGCGTTTCTGCTAGTTGATATCTATTTGTACATAGACATTATTATAATATCAAAAGGTTTTTGATATAAAGATATTTTGGATTCTCATAAGGGAAAAACCCGTTCCGTTCTGCGGCGTGGTCTTATGAGATATCGTTTACTTGTTCATATGCCTGTTTAAACTGTTTTACTCATACCAGTCCCATGACTGACCCGGAGTTTACTTTGTTGTTTTCCCTAAACTCTTGGGTGCCTAATTTGTATGGGCACTCAAGTAGTCAGGAATTTGCAGATATATTTGGAGAGCTTGGAGCAGGAGGCTTCAAGATCATATAGCTATAGTTATTTCCGCTGTGTTGTAAGTGTTGTACTCTGATAAGTGCTATTGTATACATAATTCTTATATTTCAAAGTTATGTTATCTATTATATGTTATTCGTTCCGCTGTGAGATTCGTGTTACTCTGATGTTGTGTTCTTCTTCTTCTTCTATTCTAAGTTTCTATCATATCTATTCTCACCTTCTAATTTCTTTCATTAATTACCGGGATTTTTCGATGTTTTGGTTATCGACGTCGAGCTTACGTCGATAACCAAAGTCGCTCAAAATCCGGGTCGTTACACTTCATCTTCGGGATCTTCCGTGTTTGGGAAGTCATAGTCCAGTGGTTCATTGTTGACTTCAATCCAACATGTATCATCAACAGTTTTCGTGGCAACAACCATGCTATTAATATTGTCAGATTGTAGTGAAGGACCTGCACCCTAGTCTAATTCGGGTTCTTCTGTCAATCTGTTAATAAATGCATTTCAGTCACATCTTACATTTCAATGAGTAGTTAGCAAACTACAGTAATGTGCAACACATACCTTTGGCTCATATCGTACAGTTCTGACTGAGAAGGAAATACATTAAGTTGCAATTGTTGTCTATAGTCTTCTGACTGATCAGTTTGTTGTTATTGCTCATGAACATTTAGTTGAATAGTTTGTTGTTGTTGCTGATGTTGGTCGTCCACATTCGGATGAAAATACAGATTGGTGTACATATGAGAACTAAAGATGAGTGAAGGATCATGAGTTTGCAACATTTCTGTGAAATACCCTAAACCGCTACTCTTGATATGATGATTTCTTCTACGATTTCTTTTGCTGTTTTTCCAATAAACAACTCAGTCGATTTCTTAACAGTAGAAAACATTACTTGTACATCTTCATCGTCTGAAAGTGATACGGCTCTAGACCCCGAATCAGTAGGTCAGTTAACCGACAACTCGATATCATATTCGATAAGGTTAATTTTATTTGCTATGAAGACTGATTCTTTCAAAGTATCAAGTGTGCAACCCTTTCGAACTCTCCCTGGTCCCACATAATTTCCATTTTGGTGCCTATCCACGACCAATTCACCATCACAGTAGCAAAGTGTAGGAATAAAATTAGGCACCATTGTTGAGTGAGTATATTTGTTTTGAAGTTAATTAAATTGAGAATTGAAGTGTTTCTGGAATGACAAATAACGTGTTGAAGACCTATGAAATCGGCATCGAAGCAATGTAATTGTCAAATCAACTCAGCAATGTCGTTGTCAAGTTAGATTTTGCAGAGCTTTAATCATCTTACCTATTTCAAAATAAAGTAGACTCGCTTGTCCTTTGTCCAACCTGATCACAAACAACAAGCTTTGGGTCAGATTTGGCAGAGCTTTAATCATGTCATTTATTTCAAAATAAAGCACAGTCATTTATCCTTTGTCAGGCTTTATAACAATTGACAAGATATGGGTCAGATTTGGCAGAGTCTTGTCATCTCAACTGTTTCTAAATAATGACTCATTTAGCCAGCTTTATCAGACAGGACTATTTTGGACCATCTTTATCAGTGTCTAGTCAGATCACCTAATTTGTGGCAAATCGTACTGTAAGGAAAAGCTTTGGCGCATCTTCACTTTATGGCAGTGATTTGTCACTTCATCTTTATATCAAGGTGTACTATACGAATCTGCTTTAGTAATTTTGGACTAATATATTGTTCGGCACCTGCTTTGTTTAGTGTAATATGACTGGTACTACTTGAAAACATTTTAGTCAGTGAGTTGTCATTTCATCAAACAAATTTTTATTTGGGCTGTAGACATTGATTATAATGCATAATAATGTATAGTAATAAATAAACACATTTTCTTAGAAAAAATAAACATACAATACTTCATATTAATCTTTCAAGTTCTAAAAACACACAAACAATAATTCAAATTGAACTTCAAAAAACTACAACGACAATAGATAATAGAAACACTAGTGGTTACTGTATATTGCAAGTCTTCTAGGAGTTTTTTGAGATGTCTAATTTCTTGTCCCAACTCATTCGCATAGGCTATACCTCATGGACACATCTGTTCGTCAATCCATTTTGAAAAATTGCATCCGTGGGGATAATTGGAACAAAGAAGAATTCGACGACCAATGTTTTCGTCATCATCTGTTACAAAAGCTTCAGCCATATATCCATAGTAGCAACAAACTGGGTACGAGTTTACGTCTTGTTAATATGGGGGTTGATTTATTGGTACGTGCTCAACCTCTTGTTCTACAACAGGTTGATAAATAGGATGTTCATGCACTTTTGAGACGTACACAGGTTCATTCGGTCCCGGTTGAAGTATGAGTAGCTCAAGATCTGGTTATTCACGATCAAGCTCCTCGTAATGTTGTTCCTGATAGTTTATATTCTAATCAATATTGGTATGATCACTAGAGGTTGGAAGAGACATTCCGAATGGGAAATCAGAGTCCGCAGATGATGGCAATGAAGACATTTTGAATAGAAATAGAGTTGAGAAGATGTGGTTGAGTATGATTCAGAATTATGAGAGACTAGGTGGGCATATATATAGAGTTTGGAAATGTAGCAAAATACACAAGCAAATTCTAAAAACTCGCACGAAGGCGAGTTTTCAAAATGTATCCAGTTCTCTCCTCTGAACAAAACAGTTCTATATTTGTAAATATTTCCAAAACATGGCTAAACATGTCATACTTTCTATTAAAAAAAACCTAAATATGTGAAGTTTCCTATTAGATATGATGTATTAGCATCAAGACTAGATGATCCTAAAGAAGATGTTTCCCTTTCCAAGATATTTGAAAGTAAGAATTTATACACTAAAAAAGGATCCAAGCACACCATTACCACACTTACACACCAGAACTAAAAATATTATTCCTCAACCGCAAACTGCGGTTTCTGGCACTGGATCAAAGGAAGGAGTAAAACTATTATTGAGAATACCGCTAAAAATAATGGATTAATCCTAAGCTACATGCTCAAATGGGGATAAAGAATCTTTGTTATGATTATAAAGAAAAGTAGACCAAAGATCACAAATGTAAAATCTTGCAAGTGTATGTATTTGAAGGAGTGATGCCACTCAAAGAACATAAAGGAAATTAAAGTAGTGGATATGAAAACATAGAGGACGAAATCATTGAAGAAACCATATCCATTACTTTGAAAGCCACATGTGGCTTTCCCGCAATATCCACCAATTTTTTTTAAAGGGATTACGAGCAATAAACTAGTAGAAATACTGATTATTGGTTCAACACATAGCTTCATCAATGAGCACTTGGACAAAAGACTGGACTAAAGATTCATGAATCCAAAATATACGAGGTTGACTGTAGCAAACAGAGAAAAGTTGACTAGATCAGGTATATGTAATTGTGTGATGCTAAAATGTCAAGGTTGTAAGATGTCGGTGAACTTACTGTTGCCTCCATTAGAAGGTTGTTAGGTAATAGTGGGGGTATAATGGATGAAGAATTTAGGAGAGATCACTTTGAATTTAGAGTGACTGCAAGTAAAATTTCTCTATAATAGTAAGGCATATGTGAGGCAAGGTGTCATCCAACATGAGATGACAATTGTTCATAAGAAAACCATGATCAAGGAGAGTACACAGGGGCAATTGGCCATGATGATTATATGTTTTCAAGTTAACAACAAAGTAAACCTATTATCTCCCATACCTCTAAAAATCAACGAACTTCTGAAAGTGTACCCTTAAATATTATAGCCACTAATCCTACCCTTCCAACGACATGGGCATCTATATAATAAAATTCCCCCTTGGACAAACAACAAGACAAAGAGTGGTTCAGATTTAATCCCGCAAAAACAAGTCCACCGTCCTAATTTAAACACATCCCTTGATATTTTGATTGCCACCTCATCCGCATTTGCCTTATATTGATTGATGTAATTCTTCCTGCTAACCATATTTGCTATGCCAGTAGTCAAATTTACAAAGCATTTCTTCATTTATTAACACATTAATATTAAATTTATATTGTATTAAGATTATTTGCCCACTTTTGAAATACATAATAACAAATGAACTATATAAATATGGCATATTTAAATATGTATTATTGGCAGAGGCACATGAATAAAGAAGCATTAAGCATATAAAGAAGGATGAACTAATTTTTTTCTCTACTGCGTATTTAATATGACGAAGATGCTGGAATTGCATTTCTCTCCATTGTCTTTCTACTTCTCCTAACCTAAAATGTATTTCATCTTTTATTTAATACAAACTATGTGAAGTAATTACTGTAAATTAAATAATTGCAGACTAATTATCAAATAGGAAAAACATGCACAATTATATGAAAGGTAACTCATTTACTGCGTCATAGCTTGATTTAGTTATTCTACTCACTGCTTGCTTCAAATTAAAAAATTACTCCAAACCACCGGTTAATTGTTTTATCGATTTGTCGTATACTCACCTTTAAATTGACATATAATCAAACAGAATGATTATGTATACATGTTATGTAAATTTGTTTCGTGTAACACACCTTTTAAATTTTCAACACGCTAATTACTACAGCGAGAGGAAATGGATTTAGAGTTGCTTCATCTCTATGCCTCTCTACGTACTTCATCTTCCTTCTTCTCATAAGTTAAATAATTAGCTCTTCAAATATTATATCGCTTAATGGAAAGGTTAATTTCTCCATATAGAAATCAAATTGTGTTTATTAGTTTTTACATATTTTTTGTTTAATAATAATTACTTATATTAAAGCTTTAGATGCCATATAATGCTAATTACAACATATGTAATTATACTAGCCTCGATTATGAAAATTAAATTAAATAATTTCCTTTAAAAACTTTGCACTTTGGTTGAATTTATGCGCTCATTTTGGCAACTTCTAAAACTGCTAACAAAATGTTTTTGGGTAAATAAACGTAATAAATATCAAATTATTCCTTTAATTGATTCTCATTTGTGTTGTTCTCCATTTTTTCAACAAGTGTTTCAGATTCAATCAATAATTTTATTCCCATTTATTTCAGTTACTATCCATTGACAAAAATTTCAACTATTATCTGTTGATAACCAAAAACAAATATGTTTTCATATTGACTTTTGGGGTTTACCATGTTAAAATCCATTTTCATTTTGCACTTCAGGCAACATTGATTAGTAAAATTCTCTTCAAATCAAAATGCAGTAAAATCAATTATCATGTCCACTGCAGATTGTACCTGATTTTAGGACTGATCACTTTTTAATTTTACTGAATAGAACTTAACATGATGTTAACAAGACAAATTAGAATTTTGACGCTAGTAGATTCATGTCTATAATAAATTTTACAATCCTTATGAAGGAAAATCTATGCCAATTATAGTTCATTTATTAGTAACCTATTGTTGTTTGTTAGCCGTAATATGATGTCAGTTTAAATGACTATATTGATTAATAGTCATCGAAAACTCATACAAATAGGATTACTATTTGGAATATCCTACAAATTTAAGTTGTTATATTTTTTGTTTTGCACCAAAGATTTATTTACTACTAAAACTATAAGTTCATCCGAAAATTATTGTGGCTTTTTTTTGTATTTTGATGAAGTTTACTCTTTTTCTATATCATGTATTTATTATGTTAATCAAAGAAATAAAAGCTAATTATCAATGATTTTTTTCCTTTAATAACTTTGCACTTTGGTTGAATTTATGCGCTCATTTTGGCAACTTCTAAAACTGCTAACAAGATGTTTATGGATAAATAAACGTAATAAATCTCAAATCACTTCTCATTTTTGTTCACTTCTCCATTTTTTCAACAAGTGTTTCAATTTCAATCAATAATTTTATTCCCATTTATTTTAATTACTATCTATTGACAAATTTTTTTTTGACTATTATCAGTTGTTAACCAAAAACAAATATGTTTTCACATTGACTTTTGGGGTTTACCATGTTAAAATCCATTTTCATTTTGCACTTCTGGCAACATTGATTAGTAGAATTCTCTTCATATCAAAATGTAGTAAAATCAATTATCACGTCTACTGCAGATTGTGCCTGTTTTTGGACTGGTCACTTTTGAATTTAATTGAATAGAACTTAATATGATGTTAACAAGACAAATTAGAATTTTGATGCCAGTAGATTTATGTCCATAATAAATTTTACGATCCTTATGAAGGAAAATCTATGCCAATTATAGTTGATTTATTAGCAACCTATTGTTGTTTGTTGGCCATAGTATTCATAAACTATGCTCAATTGTAGTTGTCATTCCTATATTATGTAATATATGTCAGTTTAAATGACTGTATTGATTAATTATCATCGAAAACTCATACAAAATAGGACTTTTTGGAACATCCTACAAATTTAAGCTGTTATACTTTTTGTTTTGCACGAAAGATTTATTTACTACTAAAACTATAAGTTCGTCCGAAAATTATTGTGGCCTTTTTATTTTATTTTGCTGAAGTTTACTCTTTTTCTATATCATGTATTATGTTAATCAAAGATATAAAAGCTTTTTTCTTTTGTATACTTTGTGTTGTTAAAGTGGTAGGTACATAAATGTGAACATTGTTCTCATCAGAATGCCATTTTTTTATCTTTATGGTGATTGTCATATTTACAAAAAATGGTAAGCAAGTTATTTTCCAGTATAACATTCCCTTTTTCACCGTAAATACTTTCCATATTTACTTTCTTCATATATACACATAAAACTGTAAACAAACAAGATAAAGAATATGTCATGCATTCAAATATGCATTTCTACAGCAAACCTTCACGCACTTAGCCTCTTTCAAATGTTGGTTTGCAGTCCCACCACCTGCTGTGTGTGCTGGAATACATATCAGATTAATGCCAATACACTATATTGTACATAGGTGGATATTGAAACTGAAAAATGTAAATTTAGTTCATGTTCTATTGTGTACCTTCATCCACAGTATCATATTGACGCAGCACATGTGGGGACTAAAGTTAAAGTTGTTGCTTCCATTACTGTTATGCTTGCTTTTTGCAATGGTGACCAGACTAATTTTTAACCTAAAAGCGTTAGCAGTAAAGATAATATTATATTACAAATGCAGAGTTGACATTCCTTTTGATTTTTTTTTTATCTTGCACTGAATTTTATTTTTGTATTTTTATATGAAGCTTAAAGTCTTTATATCCATCAAGCCCTCAACAAAAAAAATTCAGCTTTTTGTTGGTCTAATTTGCCAAAGAACTTATACTTCACACCTGATTGGAGACTTTTTCCTAATGTATTTGAAGGTTTGATTTATTGTTTGACATGTATGATATGAAAGAGATAAGTCACTTTATTCAGTGCTTATGTATAGGCCTGTAAAAGACAGCGCAAAATTATGGTTTAAAAGTTTTTTGGCAGCTTCTCTGGACCATACAAAGCGAGAGATTGCAAAGGCAAGATGGCATAGTAAGACACAAATACTTGAGCTCCCAACTGGAAGATATATGGAACAATAACCTATGTGTATTTCTTCTTTAATGTGAAGCTAGCTATTCATCCGTTATCATATATTGTTCTGTTTATGTATGCACATTCAAATATGTTTACTTCTCCTCTATTGGGAAGTTTATATGAGAACGGCTTCAGTTGACCTGTTATTTATATTTGCCAACAAATCTAATTTTGTTGAAGCTAATTTTATTTTGTCAACATTATTAATTAGGCATTATATATGATTATTGCATGGTTTATAAGATTAACTTTTTCACTATAGTTTTAGAATAATTGTTATGAACTGTTATTTTTTCAATCATAGTTCCAACATATCTTTCATTGTTCAGAAAGATTTATGTAAGACATATTTAATGCACACCGATATTCATACTCTTGCTTATATAGTAACGTTTGTATTTTCTTATAAGAGGATATTTACTGTTTGATTTGCAAATAGACGTATTTAATGCACACTGATATTTATATTGTTGCACGTTGCATGTTATGGTGCCACCATACACCATCTTGAACTATGCTGACTTTTTAACTACTACAGTTTTTTATCTCCATTTTAAGAATGCTATTTTTTTTACTACTTACTGCTCTTTTGTTTCAATCATTTTCATTGGTAACTGCTGTTCACTTTGTTATGGTGTGGTTAATTTCGTATGACATAACCTTTTATTTCTATGCATATGCTTTTTTCAATTCTGTACTCATATTTCTATGCTCACTGTGTTCAATCAATGCAAATTAACATATACAAGGTTGTTTAATTCATCATTTCATATATACATCTTTTCATCAATTGAATAGAGATACATGAAATTTGACACAGTTTACACCATGTCCAAACTATAGCCACTAGCTATACATGAATCATTTACTTACTGGAAAATTTAATGTCTACGATTGAATCCTAACAAATACATGTATCATTTACATTATATTTCTCACTACCATACAACACGTTCTCATACCTTATTTATAAATGCAAACTACAACACTTGAAAGTTTATGCTTCCGTGCATCGCACGGGTTTCCACTCGTCTATATAATAAAATGGATGGGTAGTCAAAGAACGCTGCAGATTTAACCAAAGGAAAGACAAAAAAGGGTCTGGATTTGGCCAGGTGTGAAAGCTATATGCAACACGTATTCAGTTTGGAGGTCGTGCACCTACACGTGCTCCACTTATTTCTTTCTCTAATTGTAAGTGGGGTTTCCGTTCCTCCTAACCGACCTTTATCTGCCTATGCGGTCCGTATCTGCTGACCATTAATTGACATGTTATCCAACAATACCTGATCCTTCAACTCCATCTAAATCAACGGACGAATTAGATCGTGGTTGTAATGGCGCGTTTTGTTAGCTGTCGAATAATTAATTTATTTAATTATTTATATATCGATTTGGTGATATCGATAACTTAAAGTACAACGTTCGAACTTATAATTTTATTATTATAATTAAAACGAACCTGAAAACGTCGCGGCAGTTCGCAATTTGGCGATTTGAACTTCAACTGAATATACATGATTCGTTTTAAGCCGGATTTCTGTGAAACAAGAAACATGTGGAGCTGGTGGAGTATACCTTTCTAGTGGAGGAGAGAAATCGGGATTTCGTCGTGTAGATTTTGAGATATGTCCAAATCAAATTTCAGAAAAGTCGCTATAGAATCGTTTATCGACCATAACCGTTTATTCGATATAACTGGAGATCGGGTTTGAATCTAGACAAGGTTCTTTTGGGAAATAGCGATAATTTAAATTTTAGAATTTTACTGTAATTTTTATTTAATTTAATAAGCAACTTTTTATTTGGGCTATTTCGCACCCTGAAATCAACATTTTGAAGTTTCAAAATATAAGTCAATCAACCGGTATTATTACATTTTTGGGATCGTGACATCGAGCTCATCACAACGGTATATTTATTTCTGTCGTTGGCCATTCAGATGAGAACAGAATTTCATATAGAGGGGTCACGAAAATGTGTAACTTAAATATTCTACCCCTAGAACCTAACCCCTTCATTCAGTGATCAACAGGAGTTCACGTCCCATTCCTCTACACCACACAATGTACATGGACAAACTAAGGCCACGTCCATAAATTAAAATACCTATATAGTGACCTCAACCAATCGTTATAACCGAATTCATTCTCTGGAAAGCAAATTTGCGCCGCAAGTCTTTTTTTCCATCTCCAGTAAAAGTTTCAATCTTCTAAAATCAAGAAGAATCCAAATAAAATTCTATAAATCAATATATGTTTATGTATGGATTGCTGGTGGTATTCTCTCCATTCTAGTATCATTTTCGTATGGTTCGACACCCATACATGGGTTCGACATTCACCACAGCGCCGTTCTAGGGTTGAGGCAAATGGGTCTTTGAGGCTATAATACGTATTGTGGTAGTTTGCTTTGGATTGGTGAGATCGAGTGGAGTGATTTGTGGGGTTTTTGGCAAGTTTCGTGATAAAAGCCGTCGCTCTTTTCCTGTAGCCGAGCTCTGAGGGGTCAACGTCGCGACGACCAGATGGAGCCGAGTTCGAGTGGATCGAGGTGGGGTAGTTGAGGTCGGAACCAGCAAGGGATCGGTGGGATTTGTGTTGAATTCGGTGGACTACAAAAGGGAGAACGAGGAGCAAGAAGTGGGAAATATTGTGTGTTGTTATTCTGGAGCGTGAGAAGTAGATTTGGGGAAGAAGTAGTGATCGGGTGGGCTGGGTTCAAGGGGTTTTGGGCCCAATAATTTGGTAAAGGCCCGGGGCTTAGTAAATTTAAAGTTTTGTTCAAATTCAAATATGTACGAACTTGTAAAAGCAATATCTCATCCATACGAGGTCAGAATCGAGAACCGTAAGTTGCGTTGGGACCGTATGGACGGACACTACACAATGGGACTGACCGCGAGTCGATTGGAGCACATTACAATTTATGGAGAAATAAATTGTCCGATTGAGTCGAATAACGCAAATCGTTATTTAACGATTAACGCGCCAATGTGAGTAAATCTCACAAACTCTAAACAGTTTTATTTTCACGTTGTATCCTTAGAACTGTTAAAATATTGTCTGTTTGACTGTGTGTTGATTGTTTGCTTGAACTGCTAGTCAGTTAGTAGAGATTTTATATATATTTACGTATGTATATATATATATATATATATATATATATATATATATAAACCGTCAAATAGTTATATGTTGATTCTGTTTATCAGAATATTATACTGGTGTTGTTTAACATCTGTGGATGCAGGGAAACAGGTTGGAGGAATCCAACAGGATTCCTCAACAGTTATTTTACTGTGATTTTTATATTGTGATATATAATGTGATGTATATAATCTGTGTGATTATGTGTGGTGGGACGATATTTATCGTTGTTATATGGTGTGTTAAATTCCATGAGAAATACCAGAATGTAGGAGAGGGGTTTTCAAAGTATATTTTGAAAATAGTTTATTTATATAAAATCAAGGGATTTTATATATATATATATATAAGAAAAGGATTTTTGAATATTAAGGAATATAGTTGGTAAAACAAATATAAAAGAATTATATTTGTAAATCAATATAAGGGAATATATATGTTAATCGAATATAAGAGGATATATTTGTTAGTCAAAATATAAAGGAATTATATTCGTTAGAACAAATATAAAGGATATTTATTTAGAGATTAAATAAATAGAATATTATAAAGGGTATTTATTTAGAGATTAAATAAATAGAAGTAAACTAAAGACGATATTTATTTGTTAAATAAATAGGAGTTAACCAAGCGAATTGGTCGAGTTAACCAAGTGAATTGGTCGAGTTAACCAAGTGAATTGGTTGAGTTAAACGAAGTGAATTAGTTAAGTTAAACTAAGTGGTTAATCAAAGTGAATTAGTTAAGTTAAACTAAGCGGTGAATCAAAGTGAATTTGTTAAGTTAAACTAAATGATTAACCGATGTGAATTAGTTAAGTTAAACTAAAGGATTAATCGATGTGAATTAGTTAAGTTAAACTAAAGGATTAATCGATGTGAATTAGTTAAGTTAACTAAGAGGTTAATCGAAGTAAATTAGTTGAGTTAAACTAAGTGAACCGGCTAGAGTTAATCAACGTGAATTAACTAAGTTAAACTAAGTGGATTAGTTCAGTTAATCGAGACAAGTAAATCAAGTTAGGGTAAACCATTTGAGCTAACCAGTTAGAGTTAACCATTAGAGTTGACCAGTTAGGGTTGATCAGTTAGAGGTGACCAGTTAGGGTTGATCAGTTAGAGTTGACCAGTTAGAGTTGACTAATTAGAGGTGACCAGTTAGAGTTGATCAGTTAGAGTTGACCAGTTAAAGTTGACCAGTTAGAGTTATCCAAGTGGAGTTAATCGAGTAGAGTTGCCGAATATCACTTATTCGAAGTAGAGTTATCGAATATAGAGTATTCGAGGGAAGAGTAATCGAATATAGTTTATTCGAGTGGAGAAATCAAATGTTATTCATTTGAGAAGAGTTATCGAATATTATTTATTCGAAGAATAGTTATCGAATATTGGTTATTCGAAGTTAGTTAATCCAAAGGAGTTATTCGAAGTTAGTAATCCAAAGGAGTTATTCGAAGTTAGTCAATCCAAAGGAGTTAGTCGAAGAGTTAATCGAATATAGTTATTCGAAAGAAAGTGTTAATCGAATATAGTGATTCGAGTAAAGTTAAAAGAGTTAATCGAATATAATTTATTCGAATAGAGTTAGAGAAGTTAATCGAATATAGTTCATTCGAATAGTGTTGGAGGAGATATCGAATATAGTTTATTCGATAGGATAGAAGTGAATATAATTTATCAATTAAGTTATTCGAATTTGTTATTCGAAGGATTAAATCAAATTAAGTTAATCGATTAGAGTTGAGTTAATCGATTTCGGTTAAATTAAGATTTATCGAGTTAAGTAATCGAGTTAAGAAATCGAGTTGAGATAATCGAGTTAAGAAAATCAAGTTGAGTTAATCGAATAAGTTATTCGATAAGAGTAAATCCATTTAAGTTAAATCGGATGTTAGTTATTCGATAAGAATTGACACATTTAAGAAAATCGAATATTTGTTATTCGATAAGAGTTAATGAAATAGAGCCAACCAAGAAGAGTTATTCGAATATTAGTTATTCGATAGGAGTTAATCGAAATAGAGTTTAACGAATATAAGTTATTAAAAAGGGAGAGTTAATCGAATAGAGATTACTCGAAAGAGAGTTATACGTCGAATTCGATTATATCAAATTCGGGAAAGTACTATTTACCTTCCGGGTTTTAAATCAAGGTATAGTTATAATCAAACGTTTTCATATGAGAAGTGGATTCGTAACCTGAATCCGAGTATTTGCGTAAACAGATGATTGGACAAAGTGAGTGACGAGCTTCATCTATTTCACAGTAAAGGACGTTGTTAAATTAAGGTCTAAGAGGTAATTATACCCCAACTTGATTGACTTCAGAATTGACAAAGGAATAGTTGTGGTTCGATAGAAAAGGTTGATTTGAAATATAGTTAAGTAATAAGCGATTTATGGATTAAGCGTAACGATGTTTTATACAACGTTCATTGGAAATCCGTAAATGAGTTTTGGAAACGTTTTCCAAATATAGTCAGATATGTTTTCTAAACATAGAAAATGAAATGTTTTCATGATAAGAATTTAAGAAATAGAGTTAAGCAAATTCAGAAACTGACTGGAGAGGGTAAGTTGAACGGTTTTCTAAGTGACGATCTGATGTTGGTTTCGACCTTCCGAATTGATACTTAGAGAATTGTTCTCATACTAGTTACAGTTAGGGACTGATAGTTGCGAAATAATAGTGATGTGAAAATAAGCTATGGAAATGTTTTCCCATGATTAATAACATATATTTTCTAAATATATGAAATAAGGAAATATGAACATAGGATGATTGATCGATCGAATTTCCATTTGGAAATAAGATCGTTGTTTGTACACCGACATGTTTTCATTTGATAGTTGAATCACAGACTATCAAAGTTTTTACCATTTTAACGTTGTTAATATGGAGAGACCGGTTGGATTATTATCCAAAGAACCACTCTGTATTGGCATAAGCGTTGCGAGCAATATATGCCAAAGATAAATTGAAGACGGAGTAAAGTGCAAGAGCTGTTGTATAAGTCTTAGATAACAGTGACTAAGATGGATATACTGAATAGTGCCTTCGGTTTGTCCAGTCCCAGGACAACGTATATGGAAGAAGGTCTGACAGAGAATATCCAATGGATCGCGTAAGTTGATCTGTTCAAACGTATTCACGTTTGGTGGCGGAGGAATTCGTTTCTCTTAGCTATATACCCGTTTTATTTTTGGATAAGTCAATTTGTGATTTGGCGGGTATGGCGATGTGGCATTCAAAGTGAATGGTGATCAGATGTTCTGAAGATAGACGTAGCTTCTAGCCTCACACCAGGAAGTAACAAAAGTTGGGCTAGGCAGCATGGCTAGTTGGGTCATTCCCAAGCAGGGTGTATTGTCACCGATCTAGGGAATATCCATATTTATACTTCTTTTTGATTCTGTATCTTCGGATGACGGTTTGATGGCCTACAACCGTGGTGGCAATATATTCGCGACACTCAAGCTAAATGAGTGAGCGGTCATGTGTGGCCGGGTTGCAAGACGTTCTTGTTGAACCTGCAGTGTATCACCTCTAGAGTACACTGATCAGAAGGTGCTCCCATACCTTGTCTGTTGGAATCCATTCTTCGATAAGCGCCCTGCGGTTTATGATTTTATACTATGTATGTAGAACGTGAGATGCAAGCGTTTCTGCTAGATTGATACCTATTTGTACTTAGACATTATTATAATATCACAATGATATTGCTTGTCAAAGTTGTTCAGATACTCATAAGGGAAAACCCGTTCCGTATTCACGGCGTGGTCTTATGAGATATCCTATACCTGTTTTAAACTATTTTACTCATACCAGTCCCATGACTGACCCGGAGTTTACTTTGTTGTTTTCCCTAAACTCTTGGGTGCCTAAATTTGTACGGGCAGTCAAGTAGTCGGGATTTACAGATATGCTTGGAGAGCTTGGAGCAGGAGGCTGCAAGATTCTATAGCTATAGTTATTTCCGCTGTGTTGTAAGTGTTGTACTCTGATAAGTGCTATTGTATATATATAACTGTTTACTTCAAAGTTATGTTATATATTATATGTTATTCGTTCCGCTGTGAGATTCGTGTTACTCTGATGATTCTGATGTTCTTCTTCTTCTTCTATTCTATTAGTTCTATCTTTTCTTTCTCACCTTCTAAATTCTTTCACTAACGTCTCGGAATTTCCGACTCTCGAGGAGTCGGAAATTTCCAGCCGTTACAGTTGGTATCAGAGCCAGGTTAAGTGATTACCTTGGCTCTGTGGCATAATTCGATAGAGATGGGATTTGTAATATCCTAGATTGAGTTTGAGTGTGTATATATGAGCGCGTAATTGTTATTCAATATAAAATGGTTTTATATTGTGGAGACTCATTGGTTGAGTGGCTTATGAATTCTGGTCGATCAGTTGATCCACTGTATCGATAAGGGTTACTAAACACTCGAATACGATGAACCGTCATGGTATGTTTTGAAAGAGGGTAAATGAAATAATTTTTCCCAAAATATATTTGTTTATAGAAGAAATATATATCTTGAAATTATTATAGTATATTGATTTTATTGATTGTTATTATAATCGAATAAGATTATAAAAGGGTGAAATGGTTAAAAGTGACCAATCAGAATTCATATGAATGTAATATATGAAATAGTTTGAATTAAATATGAATTTAAATCAGAATTTGGAATTTAAAATAAGGAAATTTTAAGTTCCTGGGAGATTTTGAAAATGTTTTTCAAATTGAAAATGATATAGTATTGAACTCACGTCGATAGCTGGAAAATAGATTCTGATGATGAACCTAGACATCATCAGTGTTCATTTTCGAGTTCTAAGTGACGGATTACTACCAAAGGTTTTGTTTCAAATTGTGTTGAGAAAACAAGTTGTTTAAAAATTCAAAGGTTTTGAATTGGTGTTATGGTTGGAAATTGATTTGAAATAAACCCAGGAATTTTGAATTCTGGAATTAAAAATTTAACTTATGAAGTTAAATGGGTTAAAATATTGAAATTGGGTAAATAAATTTGAATTAAGCTCAGACAATGTTAAATATAATATAGGATTATATTGGAATGATATCGATTAAGTTGATGGATGATATAAGAATTTGGAAATCAGGGATGTAACGATGGTTTGAAATTGAATTAGACTCGGGTATAAACGAATGGTTGGATTTATGGATAAAAACAGATTGAAGAATTTGTTGAGATGACCTTGGGTATATGTTGGGTTGATAACAGGTGAAAGTTATGAAGTTAATACGACCGACAAAAAGGTACAAGTTTATATTATATATGAGTTTGGATTTTATGAGCCGAATTGGCAAGCCGCTTGGCTGTTTGATTTTCTTTTGGATTGGAGATAGCCTAGAGAGGCGAGTTGTGGTTTTACCGATAGGGCTGTACAAAGGAGGTTATGGCGAAATTTTCCGAAAATTTAAAGTGTTAGGAAATTTTTAGAATTTTTGAAAATTTTAGTTGGTCGGAAATGAATTAATAAATTAATTAAAATCAAATGAGTCCAGCCGAAACTGGAATTTAGAGGTACAAAAAAGGGATTTTTAAATCTAGTTAGTAGAGTTAGTAGCATTTTTCTAACTTAGCAATTTCGAGGGCGAAATTATTTTAAGGGGGGAAGTCTGTAATGGCGCGTTTTGTTAGCTGTCGAATAATTAATTTATTTAATTATTTATATATCGATTTGGTGATATCGATAACTTAAAGTACAACGTTCGAACTTATAATTTTATAATTATAATTAAAACGAACCTGAAAACGTCGCGGCAGTTCGCAATTTGGCGATTTGAACTTCAACTGAATATACATGATTCGTTTTAAGCCGGATTTCTGTGAAACAAGAAACATGTGGAGCTGGTGGAGTATAACTTTCTAGTGGAGGAGAGAAATCGGGATTTCGTCGTGTAGATTTTGAGATATGTCCAAATCAAATTTCAGAAAAGTCGCTATAGAATCGTTTATCGACCATAACCGTTTATTCGATATAACTGGAGATCGGGTTTGAATCTAGACAAGGTTCTTTTGGGAAATAGTGATAATTTAAATTTTAGAATTTTACTGTAATTTTTATTTAATTTAATAAGCAACTTTTTATTTGGGCTATTTCGCACCCTGAAATCAACATTTTGAAGTTTCAAAATATAAGTCAATCAACCGGTATTATTACATTTTTGGGATCGTGACATCGAGCTCATCACAACGGTATATTTATTTCTGTCGTTGGCCATTCGGATGAGAACAGAATTTCATATAGAGGGGTCACGAAAATGTGTAACTTAAATATTCTACCCCTAGAACCTAACCCCTTCATTCAGTGATCAACAGGAGTTCACGTCCCATTCCTCTACACCACACAATGTACATGGACAAACTAAGGCCACGTCCATAAATTAAAATACCTATATAGTGACCTCAACCAATCGTTATAACCGAATTCATTCTCTGGAAAGCAAATTTGCGCCGCAAGTCTTTTTTTCCATCTCCAGTAAAAGTTTCAATCTTCTAAAATCAAGAAGAATCCAAATAAAATTCTATAAATCAATATATGTTTATGTATGGATTGCTGGTGGTATTCTCTCCACTCTCGTATCATTTTCGTATGGTTCGACACCCATACATGGGTTCGACATTCACCACAGCGCCGTTCTAGGGTTGAGGCAAATGGGTCTTTGAGGCTATAATACGTATTGTGGTAGTTTGCTTTGGATTGGTGAGATCGAGTGGAGTGATTTGTGGGGTTTTTGGCAAGTTTCGTGATAAAAGCCGTCGCTCTTTTCCTGTAGCCGAGCTCTGAGGGGTCAACGTCGCGACGACCAGATGGAGCCGAGTTCGAGTGGACCGAGGTGGGGTAGTTGAGGTCGGAACCAGCAAGGGATCGGTGGGATTTGTGTTGAATTCGGTGGCCTACAAAAGGGAGAACGAGGAGCAAGAAGTGGGAAATACTGTGCGTTGTTATTCTGGAGCGTGAGAAGTAGATTTGGGGAAGAAGTAGTGATCGGGTGGGCTGGGTTCAAGGGGTTTTGGGCCCAATAATTTGGTAAAGGCCCGGGGCTTAGTAAATTTAAAGTTTTGTTCAAATTCAAATATGTACGGACTTGTAAAAGCAATATCTCATCCATACGAGGTCAGAATCGAGAACCGTAAGTTGCGTTGGGACCGTATGGACGGACACTACACAATGGGACTGACCGCGAGTCGATTGGAGCACGTTACA
Organism: Allium sativum; assembly: GCA_030737875.1. Lineage (NCBI taxonomy): Eukaryota > Viridiplantae > Streptophyta > Magnoliopsida > Asparagales > Amaryllidaceae > Allium > Allium sativum. The sequence goes on along the minus strand of CM060922.1, from coordinate 928,112,186 downwards.
ATTTATGGAGAAATAAATTGTCCGATTGAGTCGAATAACGCAAACCGTTATTTAACGATTAACGCGCCAATGTGAGTAAATCTCACAAACTCTAAACAGTTTTATTTTCATGTTGTATCCTTGGAACTGTTAAAATATTGTCTGTTTGACTGTGTGTTGATTGTTTGCTTGAACTGCTAGTCAGTTAGTAGAGATTTTATATATATATTTACGTATGTATATATATATATATATATATATAAAAACCGTCAAATAGTTATATGTTGATTCTGTTTATCAGAATATTATACTGGTGTTGTTTAACATCTGTGGATGCAGGGAAACAGGTTGGAGGAATCCAACAGGATTCCTCAACAGTTATTTTACTGTGATTTTTATATTGTGATATATAATGTGATGTATATAATCTGTGTGATTATGTGTGGTGGGACGATATTTATCGTTGTTATATGGTGTGTTAAATACCATGAGAAATACCAGAATGTAGGAGAGGGGTTTTCAAAGTATATTTTGAAAATAGTTTATTTATATAAAATCAAGGGATTTTATATATATATATATATATATAAGAAAAGGATTTTTGAATATTAAGGAATATAGTTGGTAAAACAAATATAAAAGAATTATATTTGTAAATCAATATAAGGGAATATATATGTTAATCGAATATAAGAGGATATATTTGTTAGTCAAAATATAAAGGAATTATATTCGTTAGAAAAAATATAAAGGATATTTATTTAGAGATTAAATAAATAGAATATTATAAAGGGTATTTATTTAGAGATTAAATAAATAGAAGTAAACTAAAGAAGATATTTATTTGTTAAATAAATAGGAGTTAACCAAGCGAATTGGTCGAGTTAACCAAGTGAATTGGTCGAGTTAACCAAGTGAATTGGTTGAGTTAAACGAAGTGAATTAGTTAAGTTAAACTAAGTGGTTAATCAAAGTGAATTAGTTAAGTTAAACTAAGCGGTGAATCAAAGTGAATTTGTTAAGTTAAACTAAATGATTAACCGATGTGAATTAGTTAAGTTAAACTAAAGGATTAATCGATGTGAATTAGTTAAGTTAAACTAAAGGATTAATCGATGTGAATTAGTTAAGTTAACTAAGAGGTTAATCGAAGTAAATTAGTTGAGTTAAACTAAGTGAACCGGCTAGAGTTAATCAACGTGAATTAACTAAGTTAAACTAAGTGGATTAGTTCAGTTAATCGAGACAAGTAAATCAAGTTAGGGTAAACCATTTGAGCTAACCAGTTAGAGTTAACCATTAGAGTTGACCAGTTAGGGTTGATCAGTTAGAGGTGACCAGTTAGGGTTGATCAGTTAGAGTTGACCAGTTAGAGTTGACTAATTAGAGGTGACCAGTTAGAGTTGATCAGTTAGAGTTGACCAGTTAAAGTTGACCAGTTAGAGTTATCCAAGTGGAGTTAATCGAGTAGAGTTGCCGAATATCACTTATTCGAAGTAGAGTTATCGAATATAGAGTATTCGAGGGAAGAGTAATCGAATATAGTTTATTCGAGTGGAGAAATCAAATGTTATTCATTTGAGAAGAGTTATCGAATATTATTTATTCGAAGAATAGTTATCGAATATTGGTTATTCGAAGTTAGTTAATCCAAAGGAGTTATTCGAAGTTAGTAATCCAAAGGAGTTATTCGAAGTTAGTCAATCCAAAGGAGTTAGTCGAAGAGTTAATTGAATATAGTTATTCGAAAGAAAGTGTTAATCGAATATAGTGATTCGAGTAAAGTTAAAAGAGTTAATCGAATATAATTTATTCGAATAGAGTTAGAGAAGTTAATCGAATATAGTTCATTCGAATAGTGTTGGAGGAGATATCGAATATAGTTTATTCGATAGGATAGAAGTGAATATAATTTATCAATTAAGTTATTCGAATTTGTTATTCGAAGGAGTAAATCAAATTAAGTTAATCGATTAGAGTTGAGTTAATCGATTTCGGTTAAGTTAAGATTTATCGAGTTAAGTAATCGAGTTAAGAAATCGAGTTGAGATAATCGAGTTAAGAAAATCAAGTTGAGTTAATCGAATAAGTTATTCGATAAGAGTAAATCCATTTAAGTTAAATCGGATGTTAGTTATTCGATAAGAATTGACACATTTAAGAAAATCGAATATTTGTTATTCGATAAGAGTTAATGAAATAGAGCCAACCAAGAAGAGTTATTCGAATATTAGTTATTCGATAGGAGTTAATCGAAATAGAGTTTAACGAATATAAGTTATTAAAAAGGGAGAGTTAATCGAATAGAGATTACTCGAAAGAGAGTTATACGTCGAATTCGATTATATCAAATTCGGGAAAGTACTATTTACCTTCCGGGTTTTAAATCAAGGTATAGTTATAATCAAACGTTTTCATATGAGAAGTGGATTCGTAACCTGAATCCGAGTATTTGCGTAAACAGATGATTGGACAAAGTGAGTGACGAGCTTCATCTATTTCACAGTAAAGGACGTTGTTAAATTAAGGTCTAAGAGGTAATTATACCCCAACTTGATTGACTTCAGAATTGACAAAGGAATAGTTGTGGTTCGATAGAAAAGGTTGATTTGAAATATAGTTAAGTAATAAGCGATTTATGGATTAAGCGTAACGATGTTTTATACAACGTTCATTGGAAATCCGTAAATGAGTTTTGGAAACGTTTTCCAAATATAGTCAGATATGTTTTCTAAACATAGAAAATGAAATGTTTTCATGATAAGAATTTAAGAAATAGAGTTAAGCAAATTCAGAAACTGACTGGAGAGGGTAAGTTGAACGGTTTTCTAAGTGACGATCTGATGTTGGTTTCGACCTTCCGAATTGATACTTAGAGAATTGTTCTCATACTAGTTACAGTTAGGGACTGATAGTTGCGAAATAATAGTGATGTGAAAATAAGCTATGGAAATGTTTTCCCATGATTAATAACATATATTTTCTAAATATATGAAATAAGGAAATATGAACATAGGATGATTGATCGATCGAATTTCCATTTGGAAATAAGATCGTTGTTTGTACACCGACATGTTTTCATTTGATAGTTGAATCACAGACTATCAAAGTTTTTACCATTTTAACGTTGTTAATATGGAGAGACCGGTTGGATTATTATCCAAAGAACCACTCTGTATTGGCATAAGCGTTGCGAGCAATATATGCCAAAGATAAATTGAAGACGGAGTAAAGTGCAAGAGCTGTTGTATAAGTCTTAGATAACAGTGACTAAGATGGATATACTGAATAGTGCCTTCGGTTTGTCCAGTCCCAGGACAACGTATATGGAAGAAGGTCTGACAGAGTATATCCAATGGATCGCGTAAGTTGATCTGTTCAAACGTATTCACGTTTGGTGGCGGAGGAATTCGTTTCTCTTAGCTATATACCCGTGTTATTTTTGGATAAGTCAATTTGTGATTTGGCGGGTATGGCGATGTGGCATTCAAAGTGAATGGTGATCAGATGTTCTGAAGATAGACGTAGCTTCTAGCCTCACACCAGGAAGTAACAAAAGTTGGGCTAGGCAGCATGGCTAGTTGGGTCATTCCCAAGCAGGGTGTATTGTCACCGATCTAGGGAATATCCATATTTATACTTCTTTTTGATTCTGTATCTTCGGATGACGGTTTGATGGCCTACAACCGTGGTGGCAATATATTCGCGACACTCAAGCTAAATGAGTGAGCGGTCATGTGTGGCCGGGTTGCAAGACGTTCTTGTTGAACCTGCAGTGTATCACCTCTAGAGTACACTGATCAGAAGGTGCTCCCATACCTTGTCTGTTGGAATCCATTCTTCGATAAGCGCCCTGCGGTTTATGATTTTATACTATGTATGTAGAACGTGAGATGCAAGCGTTTCTGCTAGATTGATACCTATTTGTACTTAGACATTATTATAATATCACAATGATATTGCTTGTCAAAGTTGTTCAGATACTCATAAGGGAAAACCCGTTCCGTATTCACGGCGTGGTCTTATGAGATATCCTATACCTGTTTTAAACTATTTTACTCATACCAGTCCCATGACTGACCCGGAGTTTACTTTGTTGTTTTCCCTAAACTCTTGGGTGCCTAAATTTGTACGGGCAGTCAAGTAGTCGGGATTTACAGATATGCTTGGAGAGCTTGGAGCAGGAGGCTGCAAGATTCTATAGCTATAGTTATTTCCGCTGTGTTGTAAGTGTTGTACTCTGATAAGTGCTATTGTATATATATAACTGTTTACTTCAAAGTTATGTTATATATTATATGTTATTCGTTCCGCTGTGAGATTCGTGTTACTCTGATGATTCTGATGTTCTTCTTCTTCTTCTATTCTATTAGTTCTATCTTTTCTTTCTCACCTTCTAAATTCTTTCACTAACGTCTCGGAATTTCCGACTCTCGAGGAGTCGAAAATTTCCAGCCGTTACAGTGGCCCACTTCTGTCTATTGTCTTCCGCTATCTCAAATTCATTTTTTCCTCAAATCATCCCGTCACATTACTAATTTCAGTTTTCTCTTTGACATGGGAATCTAGCGTCCTCTAATGGCGCTGACTTTTGCTACTTTTCTTGTCAATATTGCCATTAGGTACTGATTCTTTTTCCGCTTCTTCCCTCAACCTATCCTGCATTCTTTAAATCCATGTTTTATGATTGACCTTGATTAGTACTAATCTTTTGAACCTTCGATCTACGTTTTTATTGTTTATTACCATTAATTATTCTCGGTTCTGATTCCCTGTGCTGTAGAAGTCATTTTTTACAAACTCATCTTTAGATCTCGGTACATTTTCTTTACTTATTTATACAAGAGAATGTTTCTATTCTAGAAGTAAGCAATCAGTAACTCACATTCAGTAATTTATTATATTTTGAATTGTATGATAGTTTTTTTTCCAGACTTTTAGGGAGTCCGGAATTATTAGTGATTGTTGATGATTCATGCATAAGACTCTGATATAATGGTTAATGCATTAGGAAATAGTTTATGATCAATTTTAGGTATTTTTCTCTCTTAGTTATTTGGTTAACTCTAAAATATAGTTGTTTATCTATGTAGATTTGTATGCAATATGGATATTAACATTATGGAAGAAGAATTAATTTTCTTTATGACAGGATATATTTTGATTTAGATGGTTAATATAAATATTAAGGCTAATTCTATTTACATCCAGGAAAATGTTGAGTTCACCCAGAAAAATTAATGAGCAAACTGCCTCTGTTTTGCTTTTTATTTCCAGCATGCCTCGTAGAGACCCTACGAGGATCCGTAGGTAACCTCATACAGACTCTATGAGGTATCTTTAGGACATCTCATAGGGGGTCTACGAGGTGCACTAAAGGCATCTCGTAGGGGATCTATAAGATTACTTAGGGAACCTCGTAGGGTCTCTCCGAGGGTAAATTTGAGTTTTTTTTAAATATTACACAAGTGAATTCAGCAAAACGCAGGGTTTCTCCCTTTTTGGCTTTTGCTGGGGGAACTCAGCAAAACCATGGGTGTAGAATTACCCAAATATTAATATATAGTAGCTTTGATATCTAGATCTGTTGAATCAAAGTAGTTCAGTTTAGTCTTTTGGCATGGCTGCTAAACTTAGGCATTCTAATGTTGTTGCAATTTCTTTCTTTCTTTATGTAATAAAAGGTTCCGTGACATAACAAAAGTCAGCAAACTCTTTTTAGGATGTAACTGTTGTTTATTTAATAGGATTTACATGCAGCATGATACCAATATTATGGAAGAAGACTTAATTGTATTTATCTCGCCAGTTGTTATCCTTATCAATATATGTGAATCTTTTGAATCAAAATAGAGTTGGTTTAATTTTCTGCATATGTTATTAAACTTAGGAACTATAATACGGTAGAATTTTTTTATTATCACGCTATTTATTTTGTTTGAAACCATTTGTAACGACCCAGATTTTTGGTCATTTTATTTTAAGTATTTAATATTGTTTTAAATGTTGAGTTAATAATATAAATGGATTTTATCAAATAAATAATCAATATGCGATTTATTTCGATTATATTAAAATATCGTAATACGAAAACGAAGTATAAATAAATTCCGAGTTAAAACTGAATCGAAATATTTATGATGATCAATACAAATTTTATTTGAGTATAAACGATAGTACTAATAAATTATTAACGAAGAAAAATTGTTTTGAATTTAAGTTATATTATATCCGATTTTAATTGATATCTTCTCCATACGATCCAGTGAGGCTTGGAAACATGTTCCAGTGTGTTTATAATAGTGGTATAATCTCAGAAATGTCGGTTGTTGTATCCAAAAAGGAGTTCGCAATCACGGGATATTTTAAATTAACTGATATCGGTTCAAATCAACTAAATGTAAATATATATAAAATAATTTCTTCTACCCTAAGTTTCAGCAATTGAAATTCGTGTAGCCAAAAAATAAACCCGTACCCTACCGATTTGAAAACACAAACAGAACTAGCAGACTAATTTGAAATTTTCGTTCCTACCTGCACCTATATAGGATTGACAATGTTCTTATCCTTTCCTTTCCTCTATAAATAAATCTTTCCATTCTTCCTCACTTCGTCGTACAGAAAATGGCCGCAACCTTACTTTTATAAATCATGGTTTACTTCACCTTTACTATATCGTCTCTTCAGCTAATCAAAATCGAATTTCACTTTTCCTCTTCTCAATCTCTTCCATTCAAAACATATATGAATCGAAGCCGGCCTTCGATCAAATTACTTCAATAATTCATATAAAATCAAATCGAAAATTAAATCCTCTAATTCAGGATTCATTATACTCCCTAGACCAAATGATTCGCACTTGTATGATTTATAGTGGGTTCGGTGATACTCCCTATTGATTGATTTTGTAAGCAGCGACTACGGCTCGCACTGGTTCTCGTGATTCAGATAGGGCACGATGTAGAAAGTCCAGTTGAGCAGCATTGGCTAGGGTTCAACTATATCAAAATCAAAAAGGGGTTTTAAGCTTTTGGAGTTGCGAGTTGATTATGGTGGAATAAATCAGGACTGGTGAATTTTGAGTAATTGTGGCATGTAGCCTTGTCGTGGGGTTCACTATAATGAGGTGAGAGTGGAGTTCGTGAATGAAATTGATGAGTAAGTAAATGAAAGTAGGACAACTGAGATGATAAGGAACCATACAGGGAAGGGTGTATTGCCAATTTTTGGATCGAGATATTAGATCAGCACTATTACAGAAACAACATTCATTTGATGTGATTGCGCTCAATACCATAAGAGAGATGACAGTACCAACTGAAACAAATCAAGATCCATGCACAAGTAATTTGAAAGACAGTAAGGTACTAGCGAGTGCTGACATACAAAATATAGAAGAGGAAATTGAAAGACAGTAAGAAGGAATTTTGCGTCACCTGGTACCATGGAGGAAGCGGCCTCGAATTTCTAGCTGGAAAAGACAGTGGATAAAGGTATTTAAAAAATATAGTTAATTGAATTTATTAAACGTTTGAATTTATATTGAATGGTTGAATATATTCAAAGCTTGAATGTTGGCCATGGTGATAGTGTACAGTAACGTGCACTGCTGAATATAAGGTAGAAGAAATTTAAAATGGCTTAAGGTAATTATAATATCAATGTTATAGATCAAGGGTTTGAATTATATTTTATATAATCAAAAAAAGATCTTATATGCGATGTATTAAATTTATACAAGGTTAGAAAATCATGAAGAAACGCATTTAGAGTCAATCAAAGTTGGTCGAGATTTAATTTAAATTGAATGGCGTTCGATTTATTTAAATTGGGATATTCGTTAAATAAAAATCACGGTGAGTAAACTCACTCTCTGGTTCGTTAGTAATTTTATTATAAACAAATTTTTATTTTAATAACTTTTATATGCTGTTTGTTGGTTGTTTGGATGGACTGAACTATTATTGTGGCTATATATATATATATATATATATATATATATATATATATATATATATATATATATATATATATATATAGGCTTGGTGGTTGTGGCTATTATATAAATATTGGTGGTTGGATATTTCCTGCAGTACCATTAGCGGATGCCCGCAGTATTATTAGCCAATGACCCTATATGCCCCACAATATGATAGTGGATGACCTTCTATCCGCGATATCCTGCCTTGAAGTAGGATGTGTATTATTTATGTTGACTAACATCCGTGGATACATGAAAACAGGTTGGAGTGATCCAACTGGATTCCTCAAAATCTATTATTTGTTTGTTTTCATATATATATATATATATATATATATATATATTACATATATATATATATATATATATTACATATATATATATATATATATATTACATATATATATATAGTCATATATGATGTGTTAGAAAAACCTTTGATTGATATTTGGGTGGTTTGGGTGTTTAAATATCACTGGGCCTAAATGTTGATTTATAAAAATATCGTGAAAATGGATTTTGAGATATAAAAGGGAAAATCTAATTTTTTTTTTCCTCAAAAATAGAATTTAAATTTCTAATGGACAAGAGATATTAACTTGTTTTAAATAATAAACACAAGTAGTTCATTTATAAACGATGTTTATAAATGAAGTGAAATGAATTATCATTAGAATTCCGGAAATGTAAATACAAATGTGAATTTAAAAGGGGAAATTTATTTTTCCAAAGTAGGAATTTAATTTCAAATGGATTTAAAATTGAGACTTGTTTAAATATATAAACAAGTAATATAAACGATGTTTATAAAGAACGGTGAAAAATATCATTTTTATAATTTAAATATTTAAATTCAAAGATGAATTTAAATATTTAAATTCAAAGATGAATTTAAATATTTAAATTCAAAGATGAATTTAAATTGAGAATTGGGAATCGTGTTAAAAAGGGAAACAATGAAACTTATTCCGATGTCTGGAATATAAAATTGAATTGAAATAAATCCATGTGGATTTATGATTGGAATTCGATTATGTCAAATTTATAAAAATAATTTTATTTCCAGAAAGGATATTTAGATTGTATTAAATAAAAACTGAAACTAAATATGAAAATAGATTATACAATTATATATGTAAGTTATAATACTAAAATATTCCAAATTAAGAATTGGGTTCAAATAGGTTTTAAAATGGAAACTTGTTTTCAATTATAAAATAAGGAAGTTAAATTTATAAACGATCTTTATAAATAAAGTGAGATAATTATCATCAGATAAATTTAGAATTATAAATTCAAGTATGAATTTAAAAAGGGATTGGAAATCATTTCGAAAGGAGAACGATAGATTTTACTCTAAAATTCGGAATATCAATAGAGATAATCGAAGGCATTAAAATTTTGAATTTGATTATATCGAATTCCATAAACTAATTTATTTCTAATAAGATTGGAATTTAATATAGAAGTTGAGTTTGTAAATGGAATTATAACCTAGTAATGAAGTAATCGACAAATTAGGATATTCGAAAATACTAATTTAGATTTAAAAAATTGGTTTAATATATATATTAAAATATATTAGAATGGAGTTGAAATTTATTTATAAACGAAGTTTAAACATTTATACATAAATATAATTAAAACGAACTCGCCGCAGCGCGGTGGTTTGTAATTTGACGTTTTGAACTTCAATTGTGTATATAGAACTCAATTTAAGTCGGAATTCTTTGAAACAAGAATCGTCAGGACTAATTTAATAATAGTTTTCTAATGGAAGAGAAAAACTGGGATTTCGTCTTAAAAATTTTGAGTTATGTCAAACTTAAATTTCCTAAAAAAACAGTGCCATTACCGTTATGAAACCATTACGGTTTATTTGAATAAAATAAAGGATTTTAAGCAAATAAAACTTAGATTTCCAGTAATAAAATCTAGATTTGAGTTATGAAATAAATTTGAACTGAGTGGAGTAAATGGATTGATTTTTGAAACAAAAATCATATTTTTAGTTATTGTATAGAATTAACTAATTTAAAAAATAAATAGTTAAGGGAATTTTGAATCGAAATTGGGTTTTGGATAAGTGAATTGGATTTGTGAATTGGATTTGTGAATTTATATTTGAAATAGAACATAAAACTTGAATTAATAATGGATTTCGATTGGATTATAATAAAATTAAAATTGTATATGAACGGGATATGTTCAATTAAAAAGTGGAATAGGCAAAAGAGCTAATTAAAGAATAAATTAGCGAATTGAGTTAAAATGACCGGATTGAGTTAGAATAAATCGGAATTGGATGAGTATGTATAAAACATGCATGGAATGAAGAGAATGAAGTTTATATTTTGAGTGCCCGACAAAAAGGTACATGTTTAAATTCCATATGAGGTTTTATGCGCCGAATCGGCAAGCCACTTGGATTTTTGATTTTCTTTTTGAATGGAAAGGGCCTAGAGAGGCGAGTTAAGGTTTGAGCTATTAACCGGTACAAAAGAGGCGGTGGCAAATTTTTCCGGAAATTTAAAGAGTTAGAATATTTTTAAGACAGGTTGATAACTAGAAATCAATATATCGAGATATATAGAATTCGATAAGGAAACAAACTTAAAATAGAATATTATAAATAAAAAAGAAATCTATAATTAAATCTGGTAAAGATAGAAAGAGAAACATATACTGCTTTTAAGATGAAAAATTGGTTTTTATGGTGTTGATTATTCGAGGTAAGTGGTCTTGTCCATTTAAAAGTTAAAATTGTTATCCAATCAAGGTCTGAGAGGTAATTATATCCCAAGTTGATTGATCCATTATTAACCTATAAATAGCAAGATTCAGTCTCGAAGATCAACGTTTAAAGAGATTAGTTGAATGCAATATTTTGGGTTGTAATGATGTTTTATACAATATTCGTTTTAACCCAAGTAAGTGGAATTTTGGAAATATAAAAATAAATATTTCCTAAGTATAGAAATAAATGAGTTCGGGAAAGAGGTAAGTAATTGGAATGTTTTTGAATTATAAATAGAAATATTTTCTAAGTATTGAAAATAAAAGAAGGCGATATATTAAAATGTTTTCCAAATAGCGTAAGAGGCCAAGATGATTGTTGAAAATATTGGGTTACCAAATATTGATAAGGAAATGGGGAAGTTATTTAATTAATGAAATATAAATTAAGGGGCCAGTGATTGTTTGATGCTTTGGATGAATGTTTGTTTTTCTTTGATAGTTAAATAATCGACTATCGAAGTATTGACCAATATCGTTGTCAATATGAACAGACCGGTTGGATTATTATCCAATAACCACTCCGTATTGGCAGTAGTGTTGCGAATCAGATTATATGAAGACAATCGAAGACAGAATAAAGTGCAAGGGCTGTTTCTGCCAATCCTAGGTAGAAATTGCCTAAGATGGATAAATGGAAATTGTGGCTTTGGTTTCGTTCGGTCCCAGAACGAAAGTGTATGGACAAATGTCTGACAGAGTATTTCCAATGATCGCATATGTTGGTCTAAAAAAATTGACATTTGGTGGTGGAGAATTTATTCTCTTATCATAATATCCAGAATATCTTTGTGCAAATAAGTTATTGATTAACGAATCTGACAATGTGACATTCAAAGTGATTGTGTTACCAATGAAAGGTAAGTAATCGTAACCTCAGGCCTCATAACCGAGAAATGGTATAAAATTGGGCAGGTAGCATGCTAAGTGGGTCGCACCCAAGTAGGGTGTATTGTCACCTGATCTAGAGAAATTCCATTTGCTTCTTTAATCTTTCGATTTTGTCCCTTTTGGGAAACGGTTGCTGATCCCAACCGTTAGTGACAATACATTCAGTACTCTCAAACGAAGTGAGGGGCCGGTCATGTTTAGCCTGGGTTGCAAGATGTTCTTGTTGGACTTGGTGTATTTCTCTCTAGAGATAAACTGTCGGAAGGTGGTCCCATACCTTACGAGTTGGAATCCATTCTCCAATAAGAGCTCACTGTTTTGATTGTGTACTAGGTATGTAGAGCGTGAGATGCAAGTGTTCTGCTTTTTTAGACACTATTATAATATCAGAAAGTATTGATTTCAAAGAAATGTTTTGGGTTATCATAAGGTAAAAACCATCTGTATTTATGCGTGGTTCGGTCTTATGATTATCCTTTCTTTTAAAAAGGATTTTTAAAATTAAACCAAGTGTTTGGAGTTTACTTGCACCAGTCCCATGACTGACCCAGAGTTTATTTTGTTTTATTTTACCCTCAGCTCTTGGGTGCCCAAATTTGTACGGGCAGTCAAGTAGTTCAGGTATTTACAAATACTCGGAGGAGCTTGGAGCAGGAGGCTTCAGTGTTAAATATTTATAGTTTATTTTCCGTTGTGTTGTATTGTACTCCGATGATGGTATGTATATGTGTACATAAAATTTTGTATTCCAAAAGTTGTTATATATATTATATTTTATTTCGCTGCGATGTGAGATTCTGTGTTATCGTTCAGTTTTGTTTTCTAACTATTTTCTTCTTTTCTAATTTTCTTGCTTTCTATTTCTCATCCTCTAACATCTTTCTATTAATGGTCTGGTAATTTCTAGAGTTTGGTTAGTCGATATGGTATTTGTATCGATAACCTGGATTGGGAAAATGTCGGTTCGTTACAGTATTATCAGAGCTTAGGTTAAACGAATACCTAGGCTTTGGTTGGGAGTTACTCATTAGTGATAGGATCAGTAGTACCTTAGAATGAGTTGAGTGTATATATATATGAGAGCGCGTATTTGTTAACTGATTAAAAAAGTTGTTTTATATTGTGTTGGTTATTCTGTTGAGTGGTTTATGTATTCTGATCGAATCGTAGGACGCCACGATGTCGACAGGAATTTCTAAACACTTGAGTAGAACAATTCGACATAGTATTATTTTAAAGTGGGTAAATGAAACAATTTTGCCCAAAATTATATTTTGATATAGAAGGAATAATTTTGTGAAATTATTATAATATACGGATGTGTTTATCGTTATTATTACAATCAAATGAGACTGTAAGAAATGAAATGGTTATCTATAACCAAATGTAACTTGTATATGAATGAAATATACAAACAAGATGAACTGAAATTGGATTCAGAATCAGAATTAAGAATTTAAAATCCTGGGTGTTTGGAGAAATATTTTTCTGAAGTACATTAAAATAACATAGCTTTGTTCTGAAAAAGATTTTTGAATGGAAATCATTTTTGAATGGATTTTGGAAGTTATTAAGCACTGAACTCACTTCAGTGGCTGGATAATAATTCTGATGATGACTGCAACATCATCAGTGTTCATTTTCGAGTTTGTGACTAATGCCTACCTTAGAAAAGTTTATGATGGAAATGTGTTTGAAAGAAAACAAGTGGGATTGAAAATTCAAATGTTTTGAATTTGAAATGATCAAAAATATATGTGTATGTTTATGTGAATTATAAAGGATTTGAAATCAAAACTCAGGAATTTTAATTTAACTCAAGAAAGATAAATGGATAAACTGATTAAATCAATTTGAATATATATGAAGGGAATATAAATTGGATGTGAATATATTGGTTGTAAATCATTTAGACAAAAGGAAAGCAAGCATATAAGGTATGCAATATAAACGAGTACCAAGTTTTGGTCAGAATAAAATTTGTATAAATATGAAATGCTGAGTTTCAACGTAAGTGGATTTGAAAAGTAAATGGGTTTGTAGCTTTTTCCCTACCTTAGTAATTTTGGGGACGAAATTCTTTTAAGGAGGAAAGAATGTAACGACCTAGATTTTAGGTCAGTTTATTTTAGACATTTAATATTGTTTTAATTGTTGAGTTAATAACATAAATGGATTTTATCGATTAAATAATCAATATACAGTTTATCTCGAGTATATTGAAATATCGTAATACGAAAACGAAGCTTGATTTAATTCCGAGTCAAAACTGAATCGAAATATTTCAGATGATCAATATAAATTTTATTTGAGTATAAATAATAATAATAAATTATTATCGAAGAAATTAATTGTTTTGAATTTAAGTTATGTTATATCGATTTAATACGATATCTTCTCCATATAATCTAATGAGGCTTCGGAACATGTTCCAGTGTGTTCAGAATAATGGTATAACCCTAAAAGTGCCGGTTGTTGTGTTCACAAAGGAGTTCGCAATCACGGGGTTTTTTAAATTTACTTATATCGGTTCAAATCAACTAAATATAAATACATATAAAAAAATAATTTCTTTTACCCTAAGTTTTAGCAATTGAAATTCATGTAGCCAAAAATTAAACCCGTACCCTAGCAATTTGAAAACACAAATAGAACTAGTAGCCTTATTTCAAATTTTCATTGTTACCTATACCTATATGAGAATGACAATGTTCTTATCATTTCCTTTCCTCTATAAATAAATCTTGCTATTCTTCCTCACTTCGTTGAACAGAAAATGGCTGTAGCCTTACTTTTATAAATCGTGATTTCCTTTACCTTTACCATCTCGGCTCTTCAGCTAATCAAAATCGAATATCACTTTTCCTTTTCTCAACCTCTTCCGTTAAAAATATATATGAATCGAAGCCGACCTTCGATCTAATTACTTCAATAATTTATATGAAATCCTCTAATTTTGGATTCATTGTACTCCCTAGGCCAAATGCTTCGCACTCGTATGCTTTATAGTGGGTTCGGTGATACTCCATGTTGATTGATTTTGGAAGCAGTGACTAGGGCTCGCACTGGTTTGTGATTCAGAGGGGGCGCGATGTAGAAGGTCGTGTTGAGCAGCGTTGGCTATTGTTCAGCTATGTTGAAATCAAAAAGGGGTTTTAGGCTTTTTGAGTTGTGAGTTGATTATGGTGGAATGCATCAGGGACTAGCAAATTTTGAGTAATTGTGGTACATAGCCTTGTCGTGGGGTTCACTGTAATAGGTGAGAGTGGATTTCATGAATGAAATTTATGAGTAAGTAAATGAAAGTAAGACAACCGAGATGATAAGCAACCATACAGGGAAGGGTGTAATACCGGTTTTCGGATGGAGATATTAGATCGGCACTATTACAGAAACAACGTTTATTTGATGTGAATGCGCTCAATACCGTAAGAGAGATGATAGTACCAACTGAAACAAATCAAGATTCATGCACAGGTAATTTGAAAGACAGTAAGGTGCTAGCGAGCATTGACATCTATTAAATAATAGTAAAACAGAACAATTTCTTGCTCTCTCCATTATTTTAGGATTTTTCTCTTTTTAGCTTAATTCTAGGATTTCTCTCTATTTAGCTTAATTGTCTCTTGATATTTATTTAATATTTGAATCTTTTTATTATCAATTAAATTACTCAGACCTCTCGCCTATTATCAATTTAATCTTTTAATTCTCTCTGTATTTTCCTCTTCTCATAATTACCTTCAATAATCGACAATTTTCCTTTTCTTACTTCCAAACCCTAGCTATGAATGATTTCCCTCTTAGCCTTTTACAGCCTTCCAGGTAGACCTCTCCTCTTGCAAATCATCGTCGACCCTTCTACTCCAGATATGTGGCCAATCCAACGCTAGCCTTTTCTGTTTGTTGTTTTCTGTCCCCGTTCTTCTCCCATCATCGCGGGATTTCAGTCTTCTCCTTCCATCGTGGATGGTTTTTTGCTGTGTAGTGCCAACAGTTTGCCTTCCGTCTTCCTCTTCTGCAGCTACAGGTGCTTTTGCTTAGAACCGAGTCTTTTGATTTAAGACAATTATATAAATTATATTTAAAAACAACCGATGCTAGGGGTTAAATTTGAGTGTATGACATTGGTTCAAAATTCATTAATGCATCATGGATTATGTTCGCGGGTTCGTGATCAGTTGTTTTTATGCAGTTTTACTAACTTCTAGCAATTTATTACCTTAAAAATTTTGATGCTTCTTTTGTCAACTTTGCTTTTTTTTTAATCCCTAAGATTTGTCTACCTCAAATATATTCAGGTTATTTTAACTGATTAATAGTGTTCGTTTCAAATTCTACATCAGCATTTGAGGAAATAAAATTTTACATTGTTTTTAAGTACTTTGTTATCTTGAATTAAGCATCGATCTCCTAAAGTAAGTATAATTGTTGTGTTTTGTAGGTTTCCAAACATGAGTTATTAATGATATTATCATTTGTCAAGTAGATGTACCTTCCTCTGTCTTCTCTCATTGTGCATCAATGTCTATTTATGTTCATATTTTCAATATTTTAACGATAAAAGATGCAATTTTGCTTCAAATTTTCTGTAGAAATTTTGATATTCCACTTTTTCAAGTTGGGCTTCCTCCTTTTCTCACAAAATTTTGCTTCCTTATTTCATAGAATAAGAATAAAATGATATTGATATAGTAGTTTTATGCTTTGAGAATGAGCAATTTTTTTTAAATCATAGTTTTAGCTGTGTAATTGCTGCAAGATGTGATTAGCATATACATTATTGGGAATGCTTTTTTGTTTCTCCAGTTTTATTCCATATGAAGTTTTCTTCTTACTTTCATTAAAAAAATTAAGAAAATATGTAAATTTTCATGGTTTTGTGTTTGGAAATTGAGCTTTTGTTGCAATTGATCAAGCATTAAGTTTTTCTTTCTCATTATTATTTTCATTAAGAGTATGAAGGCTATGTGTTATCTGTCATGGGACCTGATGAGATAGGCAGGTGTTCCTTATGCAGCATGGACTTTTGTTTACAATTATCATCTCATGCATCATGCAGTAAGACTAGAGTAATAACTGACATGGGTTAGGAAGCCCAAAATTATCTGCTAAACTTGGTTTTGACAAGGTATTTAACATGCAATAGTTATCATACCGTCTATTTATTGATCTAACATTACCATAAAAAGCCAGTAATTTCTTTATTTTATTCATTATCTTAATTGATATGCATATATACATTGAATACTTAGCAAAATTCATTACCATAATAGAATGCAACCCATTAAATGAAAATTTACTTTCAAAATAATAAAATAATATTATTCATCACACTATATTTTTTAACTTTTTTAACGTGTTCTTCACTTCCACTGCAGATTCCCTTTATTAGAACAAACCTGCGCACACTGAACTATTAAGAACAAGAGACAAATTTGTGGAAATTTCTTTTCTTACTTGCGAGCTCCACACTTTTTTATAAATTGCCTACTACTGCATCCTTTTACATAGACATCCAAATATGTTAGAATTTTCAAATGCATTTGTATTGGTAACCTATCTTATTCAATAAAAAATTCAATCTCTCGTAACTATTATACTGTTTGCTTCATATACTTCTCCTTCATGAAATTAATCTCTTTTTACATTTTGTTTTGTTATCGCAGAAAAAAAGCACGGAATGCCATTTTTTCCAATAATCAAATTTCATGTCAAACCTTTATCTAAATGTGTGACATTGGTTCAAAATTCATTAATGAATCATGGATTATGTTCGTGATAAGATGTCTTTAATACCTGAAATTTTTTTATGCTTCTTTTGTCAGCTTTGCTTTTTTATCTCTAAGATATGTCTACCTCAGATATATTCAGGTTAGTTTAAGTGGTTAACAATATCTGTTTCAAATTCTATGTTAGTATTCGAAGAAATCGAGCTTAACACTGTTTTAAAGTACTTCCTGAATTAAGTATTGAACTCCTAAAGTATGATTCTTATGCTTTGTAGGTTTATATGTTTTCAAGCATGAGTTTTATGTAGTTTTAGGAAGTTTGAGAAAAAATTTGTCTAATATTTAACTAACAGCAAGGTTATTTCAGCTCAGTGATATATGGTTTTATCTAAATTTTCAAATTTACAGTTTGACCATTATGAATTTTAAACTTTCAAAACTTTTTAGTTACATTTATTTTATATTTTGGCATATTTAATTTAAAACTTGAATTCTTTATATTTATTAACGTTTTGGATTTCACCAAAAATACTGATGTGACATCTTTGTTCAAAGCAGAAACCGTTGCTCGGTATTTGGAACAATAGAGAAACATCGTTGTTAGTTTCATTCCTTTTCAACATTGTTTAGATTTTCAGTTTTTTACGAAGTAGACATTTAGTAATTCTTTCATAATAAGCTCATTAAATCTACTTCCTTTCCTTTCAAATTCTATCTTGCAACTAAATTTTACAAACTTTGCTTCAGAGCAATGTTATGCTGAGTTTTATGTTTTAAAAATTGAATAAGGTAGAGTTTACTAAATATTTATTGTAGTTGGTTTATTTATATAAATATCAGTGATTAGTTTATGTTTTTAGGTTTGTAAATTATTAATCTAATTTTTATAAGTGATGTTGTTCAAAAAGTTCAATTTATTAGCGTGTTGGCACTTTGATCCATGACTGATTTCTCTATATAATATTGCTTTTCTTATAAAAAACTTTTTCATTGAGTGTCCTAAACATGCGTAATGGATAGAAAAAACTTAGATTCACACGGTTCAATTAATGATGCATTTTCTCCCAATCTCATGCACATTGTTTCAATGATTTATTTTGATTAAAAACCTGCAAGCTTAATTCAGTCGATATCTCAATATGTCGATGCTCCTAAACGAATTCGTGATTTAAGACAAATATTATATAACAGAAACGTGACATAATTGAAATATTTGTAAGAAATTTATTGGCTTCATATAACTTTTGAAAGTAAAGATGCTAATCCAAATATTGATGTGTTATGCATATTAACAATTTTTTTCTTCTTTCAGATGGCAAAGGTACATTGAATGAACTTAATGAGCTCATGTTTTTGGAAATTCCTTTGAAGATTTTGGTTATAGGTTATTGGAAGCATCTATGTTCTAATTGTCTGTGCCTTTTTTCTTTTATACTTACCCACCAGGTATTTCTTACATGAGCCCTTACGTTAAGTTTCATAGTTTCCTCTTAATTATAGTATCCAAATGTATAATTCTTACAATTTTCTTTCGTTTCCCAATTTGGACCGTGAAACACAAAAACACAGACACACATACATAGACACAGACACTCACCCACACGCACACACACACAATTATATATATATATATATATATATATATATATATATACACTATAATAAGTCTAAAAATATGACTTTTATCCTTAATTTAGAGTGATTTCCCATTAGTGAAGTTCATAGCTTCTCAATGATCCTTCTCGATATCAAACATGACTAGGGATGGAAATGGGGTGGGGAACGCATCCTTTGCCTCCATCCCCGCTACTCATTTACGGCCTCCATCCTTGTCCCATCCCCGTTTAATACCCATCGGTTATGGGAAATCCTTTGGGTACCCATTGAGGCAAGATGAAGAAAAAAAGATAATAAATAAAAATAAATGGTAAAACAACAAATTTAAATTTAAATTAAACAAATATTAATTATACTTCATAATCAATATTCAGCAAAGCAATACCCAACACATCAATAATATTAGTTATATTTTCTAATCGAACATAATTAAGGAAGATAAATGGTCAGTAGAATCAATACTTAATACACCAATTAATATTTTTTCTTAGTATGTATATACACATTATAAATATAAAGGAAACTATATATATTATATACGCCTTGCAAAAAAAACTATATGTACTGGGTCGGATATGGGGCGAATGGTATCACCTCCGTACCCGCCCCATATCCGTTTCGGGTACTGAAATCATCCTCCATCACCATCCCATTAACCGCTAAGTCGGGGAATCCCCGTCCGATTTCTAAGTTTTTTGTTATTTTGAATTTGTACAATGTTTGCCATTGTTGATATACCACAAACTTAGAAAATGAAATCCATGACATCCTGCATTATTATGACGATATGTTAGGTGTTTTCAAAATGTAAAAATATTATTCTTGACTCAAAATAATTCCACTAAGGTATTTTCAGTTCAAAAATTTTCAACTTTCAACGATAAATCAAAGTTTTCTAATTAATGAATAGACTTCTCATGTGTTCAATGAGGGAAATTAGACCACAAAGAATGTAGTAAGCATACATCAACTCAAACATATTTCAACACTACAAAACATATCATGAGAGTAATCTATTTTCATAGAAAAATGGAGGAATCGACAACTCAAATGCAATTATTACTGCAGAGAACATTACATTCACAAGCGTGCTTGAATTATACTGATTTTAACAAAAGAGTAGTATCAACTTGTATGTAATCAAATTTTTTACGTGGCTCCATATCCAATAACATATTAACTAGTATTGAGAAATTGTACATAATAAAAGTTAACTCATTACTCAAATAATAAATGAACAATGCATATGCAACTGAAATATAAAATAATATGAGCAAACTAATTATTAAAATTATATCCTTTTAAGCATTCTAAGTTTACATCATCTGTAGAAACAAAAAAGAAACTAAGAAATGTAACAATATATTAAGGAGGTACAAATTACCTCAATTCAATAAATTGCAAATAATGTTTCGTAACTTTGATTTTCCAGTCATTGGCCCTTCATGAAACAAAAATATGAATAAGGCATTTTCTCAAATTTCAATTGACAACTATTAACCAGTTTAAAAAAACAATTATTTTAGTACAAAAATAATTATGAAATATTCAATTCAATATTACGTATTGTGAAATAAACGTACATGTACATCTACTTTAAATTATGTATGTATTTTTGGAAGTGCATAACGTTACGCACATACATATATATAAAATATGCATGTATATGCATACATATATACGATATATATGTATATGCATAGTTTATGTTTGATGTACTAAATATAATTTACTTTTAGGAATAAAGATAAATACATTAAGTATCAATTAAATATATTTAGGTTGAATGATTTTGGTATACTTTTCGTATAATGACTGTGTTCAGTAAACTTAATATTAATTTTAAGAATTTTCCATTATTGATAAATTATTACATTTAACCATGCAAGGTTAGGTTCAAATAGGACATCGAATGGAATATTTGTATAATACACCAGATATAGCGACACAAAATATCTTTGACGTTGTTTAGTAACGATAAACGTGCACAATATATATTTAATATGTTTAACTTCAGTATATTTTGAGTGGACCGCATATGATACACAATTTGATCGCTAAAACAACAATGTGTTCAAAGGACCGCATATGCTACACAATTTGATCGCTAAAACAACAATGTGTTCAAAGATACAAAATACAGATAGAAGTTGGAGTTGTTACTTTAATCTTATTTCTTATTCAACCATTAAAAAAATTACAAGCATGTTACGCAATACAAAAGGATTTACTATAAAATATGAAATAGAATACAAAACACAAAATATGTTGAGGATTTACATTCTGTAAACTTCACTCAAAATAATTTTTCAAATAAATCATGCATTTTAAAAATATATTATTTAATCCAATATATTTGGCGATCATAGTTTCCCATCATATCTCACACATGCAAGAAATCAGTATGAGCTTTTTGATCCAAAGGCATATGCTGATAGTATATATTCATACTGCATATTATTTTATAACATCCTATACATATGCGGGAACTCACGAAGGCTGCACTAAAGGGTTGATGAAACCATCTGTAAACTGAAACAAAAACAGAACAAAAGAGTATGATTATTTTACTTCATTAATCAGTGGTATTTTCTTTCAATATAATGCTATATCTCAAAGAATGTAGTTAATGTATTTCGGTACATTTTATTGGTTCTATTGGTAAAAATTAAACTAATATATAGCTTTTTGAGCAGTCCAATTACTGGGAAGATAAATGTGTATTTGCATGCAATATGAAATTAGGCTCCTTACTACTGTATTACATGTTGTCTGAAGGTGTTAACTCCTTATTTTTTGAAACCTTTCGATTTTGAACACTCAGTTTGATTCATTTACGGTTTTTTTATAAATAAGAAACTTTATTGAATTTAGATCAGTATTCTAAAGTAATAACAAATAAAGTAACTTTTGAGACTTATAACAGGAAAAAATTATATGTAGTCTTGAAACTGAAAAAAAAGCCATGTGAAAGAATGCCACTACTGCGTTTGGGTTTTCAACTGTTTAAGTAAATCTATAAATGAAAATTCGAATGTGACTTTAGTTCCTTATTTAGTGCAATTATTCTCCTATAAAGACATTCTTTACTAGATTATACTTATTTTTGGCTATAGCTCTTAATAACTTGCTTCAAATATTTTTACCATAATACCGATCACCACTCAAGTGTATAGCGCATAGCGCAAAATAGCGCATAGCGCAAAATAGCGCATAGCGCAAGCCTTGCACTATTTTGCGCTATTCGCTATTGACTACACTGGCATCTTCATGAAATCTATTCAAGTTAAGTTGTAGCTTCAAGGATAATTTTGTTTTTCATTAAATGAATAGTGTATCTTATAGAAGGTCGACTTATATAATTATATAACACTAATGAACTCATTTTTTTTAAATAGGCTAAGGGAGATGTACATGCAGTCAACACCTGCTGTTGTTGGAGCTTATCTTATGGGTAACAGGGCTGCATCGATTGTAAATGGGTTTAAAAAAACAGAAAGACTTACAGATAAGATAAAAGATCTGATAAAGATATGTGAATAGGAATAGACTTGGAAGAGATGTATGAGATCAAATTAAAGAGCACGTGTGCATATAGTATGATATTGAATGTAAAGAAGCTTCTATTCCTCAAGATATAACTGTGTCGATTCTTGCTAAGGTAAGTGGATAAATGTTGCATTCTCAGTATCCATGATTTGTCTTTTATTCGGGTGATGCTGAATATTTTTTTTTGTTGACTGTTAGAAAATTTCTCATAATTTGTACAACCTAACATAGAAAATGTTCCATGTTTCCAAGATGCTCTTCAGAGTTCATTCACCAGATTGTAAGTTTTACCACATTCGTAAAACTCTGCATATCCTCGATTAAAAAAAGAACACCAACCTTCTTAATGCATCTAGGTTTCATTTTCATGAACAAATTAGAAATCTGGTGATAGTGAGGAAGTTATGTGATTTTACTTTTCATTTTTCTCAACCAATGAATATATAAATGTATGCAATCGAGCTGCATGATGATTTTTTCTTACCTGGAGAAGTGATCGTGGAATAAGGAAATGTCGTTCACCCGTAATGTTTAGTCTGCCATGGCACGTTGGTATTAAATTATCATGCTTTAAATTCTTAATTTTATTACTTCAGTTTCATGATTATCACTTTTCAGAACTTTTTAGGAGGGTGTTAGAGTTAGTAAAGATGGCATTGAGGAAACCATATTACTACTGAACCACATAGCTTATTTTATAAGCTAACACTTAATTTGTTTTGTGCAGATGAAGCAGGATAAACGATCTCCATTTGATTATTCAAGGCGGTGGATCAAATGTTTGGATCAAGCAACTCGAAGTAAACAAAGCTGCCTCTAATGGAGATTTGAATGATTTGATTGGAGCTGGTGTTGATCCCATAAACTAATTATGATGGACTCCATTGGTCTACATCCATATATTACTTAAACATTTGCTTAGCCTATTGTCTAGAGCGCTTTTATTTGTTTGGGAATATGTTAAATCAGTAGTTTTTTTTCAAGAGACATTGACAAACCTTTTAATAATTATCATTTCAAAATATTTTTTCCCTCTGTGCTTCCGAAATATAAATGTATTTTAAAATGCACGGACTACTGAAAACACCATAGATTATTTTTTTACTCTTTCAGTAAAAGCAGTACCAAAAAATACAAGTGTTAGGAGAAAATATCAGAATTTTATGTTACATTATTGATTGACGCTGGATATCATGATATTTGAAAATTTACATCTTTTTTTCACATAATAGTCTTGACTCTTTTCGCTTGTGATAATTATTGACATGCTTAATGGAAAACTCTTTTTTCCTACAGCATGTTAAAGCATTAGGTGGCCATGAAGTTGTCACTTTATTTCTACTTTAAGGCGTAGTTATCAATGTTTAGGATATAAAGCTATTAATAATTGTATCTCTCATGGAGCATGTTACATATTAAATACGTTCATTGAAATAGGTAAATTAGGCAGTGCTGCATTGTTAGAGGCTGTGAACGGTTCACAGATTCGACAAAGTAGCTAGAACAACGGAGTAGGTTTTAAACCCAAACGATGCTGGTAGCCAGCTGTGTGCTACAGTTGCAAAAACTTGCTTTTACAATCAATTTCCTACCAAGTTAATATGTCGAAAAATAATAATTTTATCTTATTACTCAAAAATCTTGCTTCGTCACGTAACTTGATTCCATGACTATCTATGTTTCTTTTAATATCCTAAAGCATTCGTTAACCACATCATTTGTATTGATGGAATTATTGACCACACATTGATATCAAAATGAATGTAGGGACAACAACACTACATAGGCATAACATGAGAACGACTTTTTTTGCATTTTCTACAATTGTCTGTGTCTCCCATTTGAGATTATATTTTCTCATCCTCTTTGCTTCAGCTTTTTTACCTTCTTCGGTTGTCTCTTATATATTGTGCAGTTACCTCACCCATAGGATTATAGAAGGAATTTGATTATGTTCTTTATGCCTTAAACCGATAAACTACTAAGACATATGCATGCACTGTATTTTATCATCATTGTTTTGGAGTGTATTCAACTGCAACCAATTAATAAACAACCATGCTCTGCTGACTGCTGGTAGCGTATGCATTATACTTAAATTACTCATATGCATGGATGCATTTGTTATTTTTCAGGTTTCTATTTATATTTGGGCAAGCTGAATTTGCTAAAAAAAAACAAATAAGTTGCCTTCAATGGCATTTTATCATGCTGTGTGACACTTACTATAATATAATTTAACTCCTTTTGCTTCTTTTAAAAAACACATTAATTCTTCTGGACCTTATGCATTATTTGCTCAGTTACATAATAAATTGATATAAAATTCATTTCGATATACAAATACATCAGTCACATAGTATAATTATGTACGTAAGGAATGATTGCAAATTTAATTTATGATTCATCTACATCGATACATTGATGTATTAATTGTAAAATTCTTATTTTAACTACAATGAATACATTCTGAAATTTCTATGGTTGCTTACAAAACCCACCTTAATCTCACATAATTTTGTACATTTACATTAATATATTTTTAATTAACCATGTAATATTGGTTTTAATTTATTTGGATAAGTTTAATTAATAAATATTCATTAATTCAGTTATAAATCATTAAATGTGATTGTTCAATTTGTATGTCATATCCATATTAAAAAAACAGCCAAATATTTTTTTCACTTAAATATAAAGATATATAATCTGGATATCATAAATAATATACATGAATAATACTAACAAAATTAAATTATTATTCATTTATCTCAATAAATTTATATGCGTAGCAGAATTCTGGTTTTGATTTGAAATATCCATATTTTGACATTTATATAGTTATGTACAACTTCATTGACTGTTTCCAAATCTTTCACATTCAGATCCATGTATTTAAATTGCTCACAAAGTCTCAAATTTAAAGTATTTCAATATTCTATATATCAGACGTATATGTATATCACACATGCTAATAAAAACAACAACTAAATTTGTGTTTAACTATATAAATCACATACATATATCTATGTACATGAACAATAACAATAAAGTTAATTTGTAAATTAACTATAATCATTTATGTACATAAATAATAAATTTATCATACTCAACGTTAAAAAAAATCTATTTATAACTTCAAATAACTTCGCATCAAAATCTCCTTACTACAAAATAATTTTCAATTTATTCATATTATTTATTCTTAAGCCAACGTATTTTAACTAATTATATAATTTCAAATTTAACATATATAAAAGAATTAAGTTAAATAACATTTGTTAATTCATCTAAAATAATTATAATATGTCAATTTCAATAAGAATATTTGCACATAGTAGTAAGAGCAATAAAACTACTATTTTAATTCAAAAAATATATGTTGCATAACATATACCATATATAAACAACAACAATAATAATTTATATTATATTTATTTTGTCGAATTCATCGTATGTTGTATAATAAATTTCCAATTTTAACATTGAAATTTTAGAAACTATATTATATAACATTATCGTGTGCAACGCACGGGTTACACACTAGTACAAAGTATAGAAGAGGAAATTGAAAGACAATAAGGAGGAATTCTGCATCACCCGGTAACATGGAGGAAGTGGCCTCGAATTTTTAGCTGGAATAGACGGTGGATTAAGGTATTAAAAAAATATAGTTAATTTAATTTATTAAAAATTTGAATTTATATTGAATGGTTAGTTATATTCAAAGCTTGAATGTTGGCCATGGTGACAATGTACAGTAACGGGCACTGCTGAATATAAGGAAAAAGAAATTTAAAATGGCTTAAGGTAATTATAATATCATTGTTATAGATTAAGGGTTTGAATTATATTTTATATAATCAAAAAAATTCTTAAATGTGATGTATCAAATTTATACAAGGTTGGAAAATAGCGAAGTAACGCATTTGGAGTCAACCAAAGTTAGCTGAGATTAAATTTAAATTGAATGGCATTCGATTTATTTAAATGGGGATATTCGGCAAATAAAAATCACGGTGAGTAAACTCACTCTTTGTTCCGTTAATAATTTTATTATAAATGAATTTTTATGTTAATAATTTTTATATATTGTTTGTTGGTTGTTTGGATGCATTGAAATATTATTCTGCCAATTATATATATGTGTGTGTGTATATATATATGTATCTATGTATACATATTAGCGATATAGGCTTAGTGGTTGTGGCTATTACATGTATATATATTGGTAGTTGGATATTTCCCGCAGTACCATTAGCGGATGCTCGCAATATCATTAGCGGATGACACTATACGCCCCACAATGTGATAGTGGATGACCTTCTATATCGCGATATTCTGCCTTGAAGCATGATGGGTATTATTTATGTTGGCTAAAATATGTGGATGTAGGAAAACAGGTTGGAGGGATCCAACCGGATTCCTCAAAATTTATTATTTGTTTGTTTTCATATATATATATATATATATATTATCATATATGTTGTGTTAGAAAACCTATGATTGATAATTGGGTGGTTTGGGTGTCTAAATATCACTGGGCCTAAATGTTGATTTATAAAAATATCGTGAAAAGGGATTTTGAGATTAAAAAAGGAAAACTATTTTTTCCAAAATAGAATATGAATTTGGTGTGGACTAGAAATATTAACTTGTTTTGAGTAATAAACACAAGTAATTCATTTATAAACGATGTTTATAAATGAAGTGAAATGAAGTATCATTGGATAATTCGGGAAATGTAAATACAAGTGTTAAAAAGGGAAATATATTATTTCAAAGAAGGAATTTACTTTCAAATGGATTTAAAATCGAGACTTGTTTAAATATATAAACAAGTAATATAAACGATGTTCATAAAGAACGATGAAAAATTATCATTTGGATAATTTATATATTTAAATTCAAATATGAATTTAAATTGAGAGTTGGGAATCGTGCTAAAAAGGGAAACAATGAAATTTATTCTGATGTTCGGAATATAAAATTGAATCGAAATAAATCCATGCGAATTTATGATTGGAATTCGACTATGTCAATTTTATAAAAATAAATTTATTTCCAGAAAGGATTTTTTTTTTGAACTAACAGAAAGGATATTTAAATTGTATTAAATAAAAACTGAAACTAAATATGAAAATAGATTATATAATTATAAATGTAAGTTATAATAGCCAAATATTCCGAAATAAGAACCGGTTCAATTAGATTTTGAGATGGAAACTTGTTTTAAATTATAAAATAAGGAAGTTAAATTTATAAATGACATTTATAAATAAAGTGAGATAATTATCATAAGATAAATTTGGAATTTTAAATTCAAGTATGAATTTAAAAAGGGATTGGAAATCATTTCGAAAGGAGAATAATAGATTATATTTTGAAATTCAAAATATGAACTGAGATAATCCAAGGGATTAAATTTGAAATTTGATTATATCGAATTCTATAAACTAATCTATTTCTAATGAGATTGGAATTTAATATAGAAGTTGAGTTTGTAAATGGAATTATAACCTAGTAATGAATTAATTGACAAATTAGGATATTCGAAAATACTAAGTTAGATTTAGAAAATTGGTTTAATATATATATATATATTAAAATATATTAGAATGGAGTTGAAATTTATTTGTAAACGAAGTTTAAACGTTTATATATAAATATAATTAAAACGAACTCACCGCAGCGCGGTAGTTCGTAATTTGATGTTTTGAACTTCAATTGAGTATATAGAACTCAATTTAAGTCGAAATTCTTTGAAACAAGAATCGTCAGGACTTATTTAATAATAGTTTTCTAATGGAAGAGAAAATTCTGAATTTCATCTTAAAGATTTTGAGTTATGTCAAAATAAGGCTCGCAATTAGAACTGAGAACCGAAAACCGGACCCGACCCGACCCGAAAAGACCCGAACCCGATGGGTCTCGGGTCGGGTCTAGGTGATGAAAAATACAATCAAGATCCGATCAAACCCGACCCGCATAGAACCGACCGGAAAGACCCGACCCAAATGTATTGAAATATATGTATTTTTAGTGTTATTATTCAGTAGGACCCGAACCGACCCGAGCTTCAACCCGACCCGACCCGAACCGAAGCTCGGGTCGGGTCGGGTCCATATTTTTGAAATGTATAGTTTAGACCCGACAAAACCCGACCCTCCTAGAACCGAGACCCGAGGGGTCGGGTCTAGGTCCATCAGGTCGGGTCTAATTGCCACCCCTATGTCAAAATCAAATTTCCAGAAAAACAACGCTTTAATCGTTATGAAATCATAACGACTTATTTTAATAAAATAAAGGATTTTAAGCAAATAAAACTAAGATTTCCTTTAGAAAAATATAGATTTGATTTATAAAATAAATATGACCGAGTGGAGTAAATGGATTGGTTTTTGAAACAAAAACCAAAATTTTAATTATTGAACAGAATTAACTAATTTGAAGAATAATTAGTTAATGGTATTTTGGATCGAAATTGGGCTTTGGATAAGTGAATTGGATTAGTGAATTTATATTCGAAATTGAATATGAAACTAGAATTAAAAATGGAAGTCGATTAGGTTATAAGCAAATTAAAACTGTATATGAACGGGATATGTTCAATTAAAAAGTGGAATAGGCAAAAGAGTTAATTAAAGAATAAATTAGCAAATTGAGTTAAAATGAATGGATTGAGTTAGAATGAATTGGAATTGGATAAGTATGTATAAAACAAGTATGGAATGAAGAGAATGAATTTTATATTTTGAGTGTCCGACAAAAAGGTAAATGTTTAAATTCCATATGAATTTTTATGTGCCAAATCGGCTAGCCACTTGGCATTTTGATTTTCTTTTTAATGGAAATGGCCTAGAGAAGGGAGTTGAGCTTTGAGCTATTGACCGGTACAAAGGAGGTACTAGCGAATTTTCCCGAAATTTTAAAATTTAGAATATTTTTAAGTTAATTTGATAACTAGAAGTCAATATATCAAGATATATAGAATTCGATAAGGAAACAAACTTAAAATAGAATATTATAAACAAAAAGGAAATCTATAATTAAATCTAGTAAAAATAGAAAGAGAAACATATACTGTATTGAAAATGAGTAACTGGGTTTTATGGTGTTGATTATTTGAGGTAAGTGGTCTTGTCCATTTAGAAGTTAAAAATGTTATTGAATCAAGGTCTGAGAGGTAATTATACCCCAACTTGATTGATTTCATTATTAATCGATAAGTAGCAAGATTCAGTCTCGAAGATCAACGTTTAAAGAGATTTAGTTGAATGCAATATTCTAGGTTGTTGTAACGATGTTTTGTACAACATTCGTTTTAACCCAAGTAAATGGAATTTTGGACATATAAAAGTAAATATTTCCTAAGTATAGAAATAATTGAGTTTAGGAAAAAGGTAAGTAACTGGAATGTTTTCCAATTATAAATAGAAATATTTTCTAAGTATAGAAAATAAAACAAGGCGATATACGAAAATGTTTTCCAAATAGCGTAAGAGGCCAAGATGATTGTTGAAAATATTAGGTTAACAAATATTGATAAGGAAATGGAGAAGTGATTTAAGTAATGAAATATTAATTAAGGGTCTAGTGATTGTTTGATGCTTTGGATGAATGTTTTTATTTGATAGTTAAATAATCGACTATCGAAGTATTGGCCAATAATGTGGTCAATATGGAGAGACCGGTTGGATTAATATCCAAGAAATACTCTGTATTGGCAGTAGCATTGCGAATCAGATTATATGAAGACAATTGAAGACGAAGTAAAGTGCAAGGTTTTTTCTGTTAATCCTATGCAGAAATTTCCTAAGATGGATTAACGGAAATTGTGCCATCGGTTTCGTTCAGTCCCAGAATGAACATGTATGGACGAATGTCTGACGGAGTATTTCCAATGATCGCATATGTTGGTTTGTACAAATATACATCTGGTGCTGGAGAATTTATTCTCTTAGCATAATATCCAGAATATCTTTGTGCAAATTAGTTAGTGATTAACGTATTTGACAATGTGGCATTCAAAGTGATTGTGCTATTAATAAAAGGTAAGTAATCGTATTCTCACGCCTCGCAACCGCGAAATGGTATAAAATCGGGTAGATCTCATAGCTAAGTGGGTCGCATCCAAGTAGAAATTCCATATGCTTCTTTAATATTTAGATGTTGTCCCTTTCAGGAAACGATTGTTGATCCCAACCATTAGTGACAATACATTCGGTGCTCTCAAGCGAAGTGAGGGGTCGGTCATGTTTAGCATAGGTTGTAAGATGTTCTTGTTGAACCCGGTGTATTCCTCTCTAAAGATACACGGTCAGAAGGTGGTCCCATACCTTGCCTGTTGGAATCCATTCTCCAATAAGAGCCTGTGGTCTTGATTGTATACTATGTATGTAGAGCGTGAGATGCAAGCGTTCTGCTAGATTGTTATTTACTTATTTAGACACTATTTGTAACACCCCACGTCCATTAATGTCACTCACAAAGGGAATGCATTAACTTCCATGGAGGTTTTAAGTGAATATAGAACAATAAAATTACAACAAGACAGATATAAAATAGTACTTAGAAATTCAAAAACTTTATTTCATTGTAGCAGAAGTCAAAACATGTTTGATTACATCATAACACCATATTCAATATCAAGTACAATATCTATCTTGATAAAACAAGTACATAATCCCATTACATGAATAGCCATTAAAAAGAAAGATAACAAGCTGGACTTTACTTCAGCAGTCCAAGCTTTCCAGAAGATAAGCGATCCAACTAGACTCCACTAGAACTTGGCCCAACCTGCGGACCTGAAGGGAGAAAAAGGATGGAAAAGAGGGGGTCAGACATAAAGTCTGGTGAATATGATAATTCTACAATACTATTACCAAAATAACTGGACTAAGGCATAAGCTGGAAAACAAGAAAATGTCTATGAAGAGCAGATTAAGGACATAGACAATCGCTAAAGGCAACGTTATAGGCGCTCCTAAATACTAAAGGATAAACACTATACTGCACCACACCAGTCACCCTAAAGATTCATCCCACTTAGCTTCACTTAGAAACTTTCCCAATGGCTTTACGTACCCCTAGCTGACTACATAGGTGCCGCCTGCCCCAATCTCCACTAGGTGTACCCTACTTCCCATTATTCGATCGGCTCCCTAACTCGTAGACACCCGTGCTGGCCCCACAGTGGGGTGTATCACTCCCCTAAAGTGGCAACCTGATACAACGGACATGCACGGCTTATACCTACACGATGCAACAACGTCTTACCTACCAGCCCGGGTCCACACACGCATATGAAACCCGTTGGACTTGCGTTGCCACCGCTCCCTGTTTTGGCCTCTTATAGTCAAACCCAGTATGCGTGTCCCGTCCTCGACTTGGGTCGAGCCCACAAAGATACGTTTTGGGATACTTGTTGAAATGGGCCCCCACTATTTACCACAAGCATTCCACCTAAGCTTGTCCCCATTAGTCCATCCCACTTAACCCACTTAGTCATGTTCATTTACATGTGTGTTTGGTTAAGTCTAATCGTATTTCAAATGCCTCTAAAGGCAACCACCAGATTCCTCATGCCACCCAAGGCACCTACTTAACCCCCATGTCCCACCTTACATGATTATCTGGTTAAGTATTTCTTAGTTCATTAAGGCCATAACCTCATAAAGACCTCTCACATTAGACTGGCATTTATGGCAGCTGGATTTGCCGGGCGGGTCCGGGCAGTCTTACACCATAAAAGAGTCTAACCTCGTGTCTTTACAACTGTTATGCTTTAGTTTGGGCCTAGGACCTCTCACATTGGGCCGACATTTGTGACTACTGGATTAGCCGTGCGGGTCCGGGCAGGTTTACATCACAAACGGGTCCAACCTCGTGTCCTAAGCATTGATTATTAATAATAATCCACTTTCCCCCAATTTTAATAATTCCCTACTTGAATTATTAATTACTTCCAATTTTTAACAATGTCCATAATTGACTCAATTATGGACATCCATTCATGGTATGCAAAATCTTACAAAATTGCACCCAATTTATTAATTCCTAATATTACCCCTACCCCACGTTTGAACGTTTATTCGCAAAATATATGTTAGACTCGAATAGCCTAACTCATAGCATAAAAGAGATTATCATAATAACAACATGTATATGTGACCAAATGAATCATAATAAGGGGTGAAACTTGCATATGTCCAACTTGCATAGATTATACATGTCATGGACCTAAAGGTGTCAACTTGTTCAAAATTCACCTAATATAATCTCAATCAATTTTCATAAACTTACATATGAACATGTGTGAATCAACATCATCTAATTTTTTAACAACATGGTTTTATATGGGTACACCTAACTCAATAGGCAAATTCCCATAATCAAGTTTTATTTAATTATAGTTTCAAGTTTATGGGTACACCTAACCTAATAGGCAAATTCCCATAAACAAGATCCATTTAAATTAAGAAAAAAAAACATAACTTTAAGCATGATCCAACAACATGATTTTTCAACATAATATAGCATGATTTATAACATGGCATAGTATGATAGTATAACATAGCTTGACATGATTCTCAACATAGCACGACATAGCATAAGAGAATTTACAACATAGCATGACATAGCATATATAATTTACATCATATGACAACATAATAACATAATAAGAGATCCACAATATATAGAATTTACAATTACAAATCACATCACTTTCTTGTGATCCATTCATAACTGAGTCAAATTAGTTTGTAATAGTCTTGTGAGAATCATCATACTCACCAACAAAAGAAAAGAATTAGAGAAAGAGAGATCTTTTGATTTGATTTGTGTAGATTTAGTTGTAGATGATTAGGCTTCCTCTTCTTAGTTTGTGACGGCTATGCTGAACTCCATGGCGGCAGCATGACGGTAGCTTCTCTAATTTTACAATTGATTTAGGTCTAGGGTCTACCCACTTATTTATAGAATTTAGAATTCATTTAGGCCATTAGATTTAACCTAGAAATAACCGCAGCCGTTCAGACAAGATGGGGTTTATCTTGTTGACTCAGCAATGAGTCAGAAGTGACTCAGCAAACACTCAGCATATTAATAAACTTCTATTCATGTCATAAATATATATATATTTTCTATAATGTACATATTAGATACATCCCCCTTTACTTATTATTGTTTTTATATACATATTAGATACATCCCCTCTCTCACACACTTATTAATATTTTTATATTCATATTAGATACATCCCCTCTCTTACACACTTATTAATATTTTTATATTCATATTAGATACATCCCCTCTCTTACACACTTATTAATATTTTTATATTCATATTAGATACATCCCCTCTCTTACATACTTATTAATATTTTAGCAACTTTAGTGTTAATAGAAAATTCGGGGTGTTACATTCTCCCCTCCTTTTAGGATTTCGTCCCCGAAATCTTCAAGTCTGGAAGAATGTATATCCTACCATCCAAACGTCCATCTACTCATCCATCATACACAGGCATCCATTGTCCTTAAAAGACTTCTAATGCTTTATGATCATATGCAAGTGTGTGTACATGTCCTTACCTAATGCGAAATCAGGCGGTCTACTGATTCAGTTGACCTCCTTAATGCAAATTATGTAAGTGTCATGAATCCATTATGTATGCAAAAGATCCTAATTGCTTACATACTACTTCTATATGCGTGCACACCTATTCAACCGAATGCAGCATCCATATGATGGTACAACCATTATACATCCATTATACTAAATACATCCATATATATGCAATATGCAATATGAAGTGACTGAGCCGATCTAGTGCCTAAAGTGTGTGTATATATGAATCCACGAGCAACCACTAGCAAACACTTGCATCCATTTTGCATCCATCATACATAACATGTCTCAAACACATGTTTCAACCATAGGATTATCCTAACTAAAGGTCAAAGATACTAATGAGAGGACATACTAAAGATAAGATAAGATAAGCTAAGCGATAAAGGAGAAATTAAAAGACATACCCTCAAAAAGAAAAGGGTACAACGAATGCATCTTCTCTTCTGTCTCCCAAGTTGCGTTGCTCTCATCATCTCCCCATTGCACTTTAACCAGTCTGACCTCTCGATTCCTCAAGTTTTTGATCTCCGACCCAAGAATGCATGTAGGAGCTCGTCTAATTGTTGCATCACGCTCTATTTCCACCTCTTTAAGCAAGCTCGGCTCTACCACCTCCGCGGTCTTGTGCAAACACTTCCTCAAATGTGATACATGGAATACGTCGTGTACTCCACTAAGTTTCTCAGGAAACTCCACCCTATATGCCATCTTCCCAATCCTGTTTTTTACAGGAAACGGCCCTACAAACCTTGGTGCTAATTTCCCCATGGACCCAAAGCGAACAACATTCTGTAACGGAGATACTTTGATAAAAACCATGTCCCCAATGTCAAACTCAAGATCTGTCCTCCTCTTATCAGCATACGATTTTTGCCTATCTTGTGCTGCTTTCATCCTCCTTCGAATCAACTCAATCTTCTCCGAGGTTTCCCTAACCATATCGGGCCCAAGTAGGATTTTATCGGTAGATTCCCACCAACATGTAGGCGAACGGCAAGGCCTTCCATAAAGAGCTTCGAAAGGTGCCATGCCAATACTAGACTGAAAGCTATTATTATATGCGAATTCTACTAACGGAAGGTGCTCTTCCCATGTACCCCCAAAGTCTAGGATACAAAGCCTTAAAAGATCCTCTAGAATGCGATTCACCCTCTCGGTCTGGCCGTCTGTCTGAGGATGATATGCGGTGCTCAAACATAGCTGAGTCCCTACCGCCTCTTGTAAACTCTTCCAAAATTCGCTAGTAAAGATGGGGTCACGGTCGCTTACTATACTAGAAGGAATACCGTGCAAACAAACTATCTCCTTAATGTATATAGAAGCCAACCACGGAGCAGTCCTCTTACTTTTCACGGGAATAAAATGGGCGCTTTTAGTAAGTCTATCTACTATAACCCAAATCCCCGTGTTACCCTTCCTTGATCTTGGTAATCCATCCACAAAATCCATTGAGATGCTTTCCCATTTCCATAGTGGAACTTCTAATGGGTGAAGCAACCCACCGGGTTTCTTTTGTTCTGCTTTAACTCGTTGGCACACCAAGCATCTAGCGACGTACTCGGCCACATCCTTTTTCATACCGGCCCAAAAGAAAACCCGCTTCATATCTTTGTACATCTTATCCCCGCCGGGATGAATGGTCATTTTTGAGCGATGAGCATCATCAAGAATGGCCTTCCTTAAGTCTTCGTCTTGTGGTACACAAAGTCTATTATCCCTTCGTAACCAACCCTTATCGTCTAGGGTATACCTACGAAGATGGCTTGACGACTCCCCCCCTTTGAGCTTTTCTACTATCTCAACCAACTGTGGGTCGTCTCGCTGTGCCTCACCAACCCGTCCTAGAAGTGTAGGTCTAACCTCCAAGGATGCTAACAGACCGGGTACTAAGTCAACGGAGGGTCTAAAGTCAAACATAGAGATGAATTCTAAGCTTTGTCGTTCAACAAACAACGGACTCAAGGACAACCTTTTCCTACTTAAGGCGTCTGCCACCACGTTACCCTTGCCCGGGGTATATGCTATTTCAAAATCGTAGGAGGCTAAGAATTCCATCCACCGTTGCTGCCTTAAATTCAAATCCTTCTGAGAGAATAAGTATTTTAATGATTTGTGGTCAGTGAACAGTTCGAATTTCTCACCAAGAAGATAGTGACGCCAAGACTTAAGCGCGAAAACAATTGCGGCTAGCTCTAAGTCATACGTGGGGTAATTCTTTTCATGAACCCTCAACTGCCTTCCACCATAGGCTATTACTCTTCCCTCTTGCATGAGGACCGCGCCAAGTCCCGTCCCACAAGCATCAGTATAGATGGTAAACGGTTTATTCCCGTCTGGCAGCACTAAGACTGGGGCTGAAGTTAAGGCTCTCTTTAAACGTTGGAACGCATCATCGCAATCTTTGTCCCACGTAAAAACCAGGTTCTTCTTCGTTAACCGTGTTAATGGAGCTAATATTTTTGCGAAGTCTTTGATAAACTTCCTATAATAGCCAGCCAACCCCAAGAAACTTCTTACTTCGGTTGCATTTTTAGGGACCTTCCAATCTTGGATGGCCACCACCTTTGCGGGATCCACTGCTATCCCTTCTTTGGAAACCATGTGCCCTAAGAACCGTACTTCCTTCCTCCAGAAGTGACACTTAGAAAATTTTGCCTTAAGGTTATGCGCTCGAAGGGTTTCCAACACTTCCCTAAGATGTAGGGAGTGCTCTTCTTTATTCTTAGAAAAGACTAAGATGTCATCCACAAAGACTACCACGAATTTGTTAAGGTATTCTCTAAACACCCTACTCATCAAATCAACAAAATATGCAGGGGCGTTTGTCAAACCAAAGGGCATCACTAGCCATTCATAGAATCCGTCAGGAGTCCTAAAAGCAGTCTTATCTATACTATCCTCAGCCACTCTCAGTTGATGAAAGCCAATGGCTAAGTCCAACTGCGAAAACACTGAGGCGCCAACTAACTGATCAAAGAGATCGTCAATCCTCGGCAGTGGGTGTCGGTTCTTTTTAGTAAGCTTGTTTAGTTCTCTATAGTCCATACAAAGTCTAAGAGACCCATCCGCCTTTGTGGCAAAAACTACTGGAGCACCCCACTCCGATATACTATGTCTTATGAACCCCTTCTCAAGCAACTCCTTTACTTGCTTATTGAGTTCCCTCCTTTCACGAGGAGCCATGTGGCGCACTGGCAAAGATACGGGTTTAGCATTATCCACAAGATAAATTCGAAAGTCTATCTCCCGCTTTGGAGGTAAGCCCTTCACCTCCTCAAACACATCCGGATATTCCCGGACCACTTCTACCGATCGCAGGTTCTCTACAGACGCGTCAAGCGATTCAAGATAACTCAGCATAACGGAATTTATGGGATTACAAAAGATGTCGAGAGCATTACCAAGGCGAGTCACAAGCCTAACTACTCTCCTTTCACAATCAAGAATGGCCCTATTTCTAGACAACCAATCCATTCCTAAAATTAGCCCATAGCCCGTGAAGCCCAATACATAAGCATCACATCTAAATTCAATGCTAAGTATAGAGATTTTCAAATCCAAACATATCATGGTCAAATGAGCCGAACCCCCAATTGGATTTGAAACGACCAAGGGATCCTCTACTAAACTGGTGTTCAAGTGCAGTGATTCAACTAATGATGCAGAGATAAACGAATGAGATGCGCCAGAATCGAATAAGGTACGGACAGGATGATCAAACAGAAAAACTAAGCTTTCAACAGAAATTGTTCTACCTCTTTCTTGCAGTGGTGGGGCCGCAATAGCCTGAACTTGCCCCCTTGCCTGCCCTGGTGCCATAAGAGCCTGCACATGTCCTCCCGAGGTAGACCCTGCCCTCTGCCCCTTCTTTGGACAGTCCTTCACTAAATGTCCCGCATCTCCACAATGAAAACAACCAGTCTTCTTTTTCTTTCTACAATCTTTGCTGAGATGGCCAGGCGTCCCACAATTGAAGCATTTCTTCTTCCCTTTGCCATTATTGTTTTTACCACCCTTCTTATTTTGCTGTTGGGGTTTCTTCTGATCCCCTTTCTTTTCAACTGCCTTATCCTCATGCATAAGTGCCATTTCTACTAGCTTTTCAAAGGTGGCTCCCATAGGGATGTGGGTCATAGCCAACCCTTGCAACGGTTCATTCAAGCCTCTAACGAACCTCAAAGCTTTCTTCT
Organism: Allium sativum; assembly: GCA_030737875.1. NCBI lineage: Eukaryota > Viridiplantae > Streptophyta > Magnoliopsida > Asparagales > Amaryllidaceae > Allium > Allium sativum. Next base: position 928,073,810 of record CM060922.1, on the reverse strand, counting down.
CTGGCGTGTTCACCAACTCCAAGCCAAACCTTGCTAACTGATTAAATTTATTGACATATTCCTTTACTGATGAGCTCCCTTGCTTTAGTGCCAGGAATTTTTCCATATTTAAGTTCTCCTCTGCCCTTGAAAGAAACTTTGCCTCAAACCTTCGTCTGAAATCCGCCCATGAATCAACTGGACGTTCCCCGTTAGTGACCTCCCACCAAAACGAGGCCTCTCCCTTCATTAACCAAGCAGCTAAACGGACTTTCCTCCTATCTTCCACTTCAAAGATATTTAACAATTCCTCAGTCTCCTTAAGCCAATCTCTGGCCTCCACAAACATCTCAGTCCCTTGAAAAGTTTTTCCTCCCATAGCCTTGAATTCCTTGCACGTCTTTGCAAAAGTGTCAACACGAGGAGGAGGAGGAGGAGGAATGGGTGCAACTAGGGGTGGAGGAGTATCCGCTGGGCCTGCAGTGGTGGCCCTAGCCTCCAAGTATCTCCTAAACCACCCTGGAATCGTCACACCTTCTGGGAGATTAAGATCTTCAGCCATGCTGAAACGAAAAAGGAAAGATTAAAAATGGAGAATTCAAAAGATAAAGATAAGGATGTGGCTATTTGGGATTATGTTTTTCATAAAAACTCTCTTTAAATAACATGTTTTTTTTTTTTTTTTGAAAGCACTTCTTCCAAAAATACTTTAGAAAAAAAATATTTTTCTAAATTTTTTTTTTATCTGTTCTGGTAACCTTATGCTCTGATACCACGTGTAACACCCCACGTCCATTAATGTCACTCACAAAGGGAATGCATTAACTTCCATGGAGGTTTTAAGTGAATATAGAACAGTAAAATTACAACAAGACAGATATAAAATAGTACTTAGAAATTCAAAAACTTTATTTCATTGTAGCAGAAGTCAAAACATGTTTGATTACATCATAACACCATATTCAATGTCAAGTACAATATCTATCTTGATAAAACAAGTACATAATCCCATTACATGAATAGCCATTAAAAAGAAAGATAACAAGCTGGACTTTACTTCAGCAGTCCAAGCTTTCCAGAAGATAAGCGATCCAACTAGACTCCACTAGAACTTGGCCCAACCTGCGGACCTGAAGGGAGAAAAAGGATGGAAAAGAGGGGGTCAGACATAAAGTCTGGTGAATATGATAATTCTACAATACTATTACCAAAATAACTGGACTAAGGCATAAGCTGGAAAACAAGAAAATGTCTATGAAGAGCAGATTAAGGACATAGACAATCGCTAAAGGCAACGTTATAGGCACTCCTAAATATTAAAGGATAAACACTATACTGCACCACACCAGTCACCCTAAAGATTCATCCCATTTAGCTTCACTTAGAAACTTTCCCAATGGCTTTACGTACCCCTAGCTGACTACATAGGTGCCGCCTGCCCCTATCTCCACTTGGTGTACCCTACTTCCCATTATTCGATCGGCTCCCTAACTCGTAGATACCCGTGCTGGCCCCAAAGTGGGGTGTATCACTCCCCTAAAGTGGCAACCTGATACAACGGACATGCACGGCTTATACCTACACGATGCAACAACGTCTTACCTACCAGCCCGGGTCCACACACGCATATGAAACCCGTTGGACTTGCGTTGCCACCGCTCCCTGTTTTGGCCTCTTATAGTCAAACCCAGTATGCGTGTCCCGTCCTCGACTTGGGTCGAGCTCACAAAGATACGTTTTGGGATACTTGTTGAAATGGGCCCCCACTATTTACCACAAGCATTCCACCTAAGCTTGTCCCCATTAGTCCATCCCACTTAACCCACTTAGTCATGTTCATTTACATGTGTGTTTGGTTAAGTCTAATCGTATTTCAAATGCCTCTAAAGGCAACAACCAGATTCCTCATGCCACCCAAGGCACCTACTTAACCCCCATGTCCCACCTTACATGATTATCTGGTTAAGTATTTCTTAGTTCATTAAGGCCATAACCTCATAAAGACCTCTCACATTAGACTGGCATTTATGGCAGCTGGATTTGCCGGGCGGGTACGGGCAGTCTTACACCATAAAAGAGTCTAACCTCGTGTCTTTACAACTGTTATGCTTTAGTTTGGGCCTAGGACCTCTCACATTGGGCCGACATTTGTGACTACTGGATTTGCCGGGCGGGTCCGGGCAGGTTTACATCACAAACGGGTCCAACCTCGTGTCCTAAGCATTGATTATTAATAATAATCCACTTTCCCCCAATTTTAATAATTCCCTACTTGAATTATTAATTACTTCCAATTTTTAACAATGTCCATAATTGACTCAATTATGGACATCCATTCATGGTATGCAAAATCTTACAAAATTGCACCCAATTTATTAATTCCTAATATTACCCCTACCCCACGTTTGAACGTTTATTCGCAAAATATATGTTAGACTCGAATAGCCTAACTCATAGCATAAAAGAGATTATCATAATAACAACATGTATATGTGACCAAATGAATCATAATAAGGGGTGAAACTTGCATATGTCCAACTTGCATAGATTATACATGTCATGGACCTAAAGGTGTCAACTTGTTCAAAATTCACCTAATATAATCTCAATCAATTTTCATAAACTTACATATGAACATGTGTGAATCAACATCATCTAATTTTTTAACAACATGGTTCTATATGGGTACACCTAACTCAATAGGCAAATTCCCATAATCAAGTTTTATTTAATTATAGTTTCAAGTTTATGGGTACACCTAACCTAATAGGCAAATTCCCATAAACAAGATCCATTTAAATTAAGAAAAAAAAACATAACTTTAAGCATGATCCAACAACATGATTTTTCAACATAATATAGCATGATTTATAACATGGCATAGTATGATAGTATAACATAGCTTGACATGATTCTCAACATAGCACGACATAGCATAAGAGAATTTACAACATAGCATGACATAGCATATATAATTTACATCATACGACAACATAATAACATAATAAGAGATCCACAATATATAGAATTTACAATTACAAATCACATCACTTTCTTGTGATCCATTCATAACTGAGTCAAATTAGTTTGTAATAGTCTTGTGAGAATCATCATACTCACCAACAAAAGAAAAGAATTAGAGAAAGAGAGATCTTTTGATTTGATTTGTGTAGATTTAGTTGTAGATGATTAGGCTTCCTCTTCTTAGTTTGTGACGGCTATGCTGAACTCCATGGCAGCAGCATGACAGTAGCTTCTCTAATTTTACAAGTGATTTAGGTCTAGGGTCTACCCACTTATTTATAGATTTTAGAATTCATTTAGGCCATTAGATTTAACCTAGAAATAACCGCAGCCGTTCAGACAAGATGGGGTTTATCTTGTTGACTCAGCAATGAGTCAGAAGTGACTCAGCAAACACTCAGCATATTAATAAACTTCTATTCATGTCATAAACATATATATTTTTTCTACAATGTACATATTAGATACATCCCCTTTATTTATTATTGTTTTTATATACATATTAGATACATCCCCTCTCTCACACACTTATTAATATTTTTATATTCATATTAGATACATCCCCTCTCTTACACACTTATTAATATTTTTATATTCATATTAGATACATCCCCTCTCTTACATACTTATTAATATTTTTATATTCATATTAGATACATCCCCTCTCTTACATACTTATTAATATTTTAGCAACTTTAGTGTTAATAGAAAATTAGGGGTGTTACACTATTATAATATCATAAAAGTGATGATTTTAAAGAAATGTTTTTGGTTATCATCAGGTAAAAAGAATCCATGTTTATGTGTGGATCGGTCTTACGATTACCCTTTCTTTTAAAAGGTATTAAAAATCAAACCAAAAGTTTGGAGTTTACTCACACCAGTCCCATGACTGACCCAGAGTTTATTTTGTTTTGTTTTACTCTAAACTCTTGGGTGCCCAAATTTGCCAACTAACCTCACATCATTAACATACTATTTAATGACCCGAAATCCTCGCCTGACCTAAACCGAATGAGAAGACAGATTGTTTGAGAACACGATGCATAATATCAAGAAACAAGAGAACTTTTCATTGCTATAACAACAATATTACATCAGAGTATAAGAATATCAAAGTACGAATAAATAATATACAGAGAAGAAATACAATTATCAGAGTATAAATTATATCGCAGCAGAAATAAGAATGTATAAATACAATGCACAACAGAAATACATCAACTAACACAAATAAAGGAAATACACGGATACAAAGCTTTCCGAAGTATAGCTTCAGCCGTAAATCCAGGATCCTATTAAATAAATGTCTGCAAAACCAAAACTACTAGCTGCCCATGTGAAAAATATGGGAACCCAAAGTTAGATGAAAACAATAAACTCCAAGTCAATTATGGGACTGGTGTGAGAACTTAAACACTTATTAAAACTTTACTTTAAAAGTTAGGAAATCATAGGACTATGTCAAAAAGGGTTTACTCCACCTAAATAGCAATTTAAAGATAAAACAACGCAATGCTTTTTGTAAAATGAAGTATTATAAGTCTCATGTCCCATCACACAATGCAACGCAAGCCGGAGGATATAGTTTTACCTTATGATAGCCAAAGATGCATGGTATACTTTAAAACAAATATTTTTGATATTATTATAAGTGCATAATGCAATAACAACTTTGAATATAAATGTATTAGTCATAGACGGCATAGTACCCCATCCTACTATGTTGCCGTAGTATACAACTAAAACCATAAAATCGCGTATTGAAATTTGGATTTCATCTAAGAGTCAAGGCTAGGGATCTCTCCTCCAAATTCGGGCCATCTCTAGCGGGATACCCAGGATCACACCAATGGGCAACCCTTTGATCAGCAGGGCCGGTCATCCTTCGCATTGTTTATGCCTGAATTATACTTTTCCCGGTCCTATCAGACCTATAACCTGGTTAGTACGTCGACCATGGGAGCCTTTTACAGCCCTATATCCAGGGCGCTTCGCTACCCGTCATCCACATAAGTAAAACTGTCTGGTCTCCATACCATGACACTACTTCTAGCTAGAACGAAACACATGTTCTCCCTATGGTCCCTCATCCCTTTTTTGACTCATACCGAGGTGTGAAGCTCGCGAATTAATGATATACACAAAGCTATGCTATATTTAATCCGTGCGTTGATCATCATCCACAAAGATCTTCTTTTCAACAAAAGCTTTGATCCATGCATCTAATCATGCCACATTGTCAATTCATACCATAAAACTGATGTCTACCGATATACGACCTCTGAGCTCGTACATCTCAAAGAAGGGTGTTAAGCTAAGAGAATACATTCTACACCGCCAAACAGATATATATTTAGTGGAGATCAATTAATATAGCACAAACTATGATATCAAACACATAATCCATTTGCAAGTTCGTTCTGGGTATGAACGAAACTGGAGGCACCTTATTTCTCGTCTCATATGCCCAATACAATAGAGAGGCCCTCGCATATCCGGTCAATATCCAAGTATGTCTAGTTGATCACCAATTATTACCTCGTCTTGGGTGTACCGCCCAATCGAGACATCAGCAATAACCAAAACGATGTAAAGATCTCTGATCTTCAACCACCGCCTTCATCTTCGATTTTTTAATTGTCGTCAACAGTTATTCAGAATGGGTTAAACCCGGTCTTTCCTAATAACTCACGCATCTTTAAAATCAAATGATAAATAAAGATAATACACAACTCATTCCAATCCAGAATATTCTTTTATTTAAATATTTGTTATCTGGGAAAGGTTCCTGTTAATTTTATCAAAGATTCGTATCATCTAAACTTTTGTTTCAATCTTCCTTTGGATATCATTTCAGAAGATTTTATTATATTTTTTCACAACTTAAACCAAATTAAGGTTTATAAAACTAGTCAACATTATCGAGCCTTACCGAAGTAATCATTCATTTTATTATCCCAATTATGACCTTTTCATCCCATGGAGCAAAACTGGTGGTACACCATATTAAACACCCATAGTGTTATAAGTAAATTTAATTACCATTTAACATTTAAATCTAAATAAATGTTTGTCCATTGCATGGAGTATAATTGATGCAACTCCATCTCGAACATTTCACGAATTGTTAAATTTAATTATCTTTTTTTACATTTCAATCTAATTAAAGATTCATTAAAACTCCAACTTAGTTTTAATCTCAAAAACCATTCCTTAGTGATTATTCAACTTTAGAAAATTATTCTTGTCTTTAACTGGGTTATAAAACAAATGATATTTAAAACATTATTCACAATAAACCTGAAAACATCTTTAGTTCAAAAACTCATTTAAAATGTTTGCTATATAGCCTAATTGAACTTCCCTTTGGAAAGTTACTATTCATTTTAGTTCAAAAACTTCGACATGCCAAAATCAATTGAAAATTAATTCAAAAACATTCTTTACTATTACGAAAATTCATCGATATTTTTATATATTTCATCCGTCAAAAAATGGAAGTCTAAATCAAACTTCAATTTTCATTGAATATTATATTATTAAAATATACATATTTATTCCGGATTGGAATAAAATCTCAACCAAACGTTATATAATTTATTTATATGAATTTTATACATCCAACAATAGTTGTAAACAACTATCAAACATCTAATCAACATCTGGTGTGCAGTTATATCCATATAAGCCTTAAATATTTATGTAACACTTATATCAGTGTGCCAATCATCGCCTACACGAAAATCACACACCAAAAAATGTCGCACCGTCCCTAAAACGCACGCCCTTCCATACAACCAACAACTGATCTAAATACATCACGCGAAGCTCTATCATTCCTCCACCTACTCGATCTCCCCTCTTTCCTCAATTTGAGTGCAAACGCAGTGGGGTTGAGGCTCAAATCCCACCTCAACGAACACCTAACAACGATCTTAACCGTATAGATTTGTAGAGCATATGAATCTCTACAACTTTCATGTTATAAGTTTTCATTAATTCTTTGTGGATTGAGAGATATTAATGAATTAAATTTCAAAATTTCTTGCCGTTGATGGCATAAGTGGGGCTAGGGTTTTAGTGGGCTGAAAATGGGGCATTTATACCCTATATATATTACTATTTAATTCTAGTATTTCCAAAAAGTGAAGTTTCGCGTCTGAACACCAAACGAACACCAAAGATTGTTGTTCCTAATAAAACACCCCCATGCCATACACAATGAGATATGTTACAGAAGCTAATTTGATCGTTTCAGTCAGTTTTTCTTAATATTAAAATATACGTATAACGTTAAACATAGAATTTGAACGTACATTTTAATTTACCACGACCACATACTAACTCCAAAAATAATGATATTTGAAATATAGCTCTGTTACACAAATAAGGTTCTAATGAACCTGGTTTCGTCAAATTTGGAGACCGTTTGAAAATTGGTCTATTTTCTAGCTTATTGAATTTTTAACCGAAATTCAACATACGTTTATTTTTACCATGCTTGCATATGAACTACAATTGACTTAAAATTTTAAACCTGACAATAGTTTGACGTTCCAGATCCAACAAAATTAGTTTCATAAAAAACGGAGGTCGTTTGCAGAACCGCTATTTTTAAGGGCTATGTATTATTATCATAATATTATTAAATTCCAAAATTATTAAAATTAATAATAAATTAATTATTATTGTCACATATGTATTCTAATGAAATTTCATGCAGTTATGAAATAAACATACTTGAGTTTATAACTCAATGTCACAATTTTCTAGTCAAACGGTATTCAATTTACATGAAAATTCATTTATTTAAATAAATAAATCGTTATATTTTATAAAAAATTCATAGCGGCTATTTGGAATTTTAATTTGGACATAAATTACAATCTATAAAATGAAATCTAATTTTCTTATATTCGTTAGAAAACTATAATTCAAAATATTCCCACATTTCTTAGTTTGCAAAAATCTGGCTTATAATGAATTATGTATATTCAATTGAAGTTCAAAACTAAATTTTCAAACTACCACGACGTTACGAGCTCGTTTTAATTAAATAATTAAATTATACACTCAACTTCTTTTTAAAACAAACTCTAAGTCGTTTATTCTCAAAATAAATCGTTTAAAATATTTATTTTCCATTAAAACCAAATAAAAATAAATTTTAAATTGGTTCCAAAATTCGGGATTGTTACATACTAAGTCCAATTGTTATACTTAATTATATTAATTCTAGATTAACTAGAATAGAATAAAGAAAAAATTATAATTTACTAGCCTAGGATGTATAGTAATTTATTTCCCTGTTGGACATAGCATTTACTATGAAAAATCAATCCCCACCGATTCCCATTTTTAATTCTATTTATTTCTATTAATTAGGTTACCTACCATTAATGACCCTAATTTTCTAAGGCATTTATTAACTTATTTAATGTCATTTACGACATTAATGGGCATATTTACCTAAGGCATTAATTAACCTATTAAATGTCATTTATATCAGTTTCATATGAATTTTAATCCAACTATTGCAACTCCTAGACATTATTACAAATTTAATGCCATTTAATACTTATGTGAATACACATGTGTGTGTATTTGGTATTTATTTATTCCCTAGTTGGAGTTACACTCTTTATTCCTAAATGTCAATCTTAATTGTAACCATTTAAGCATATTTATCATATTCAATTAATTCCCCAAAACGTTCATGGTTACAATAATTTTTACCATACTTATGACCCTTTTTATTTATATAAAAAATCAACTACATTTCTTTCTATAACGGTCATAATATAGTTTCTATTCAATATGGGTTATATTTCCATATACGTACCCGTAAAAACGGAAACTACTCAATTAACAATAAATATTTATTATAACAACATTTCTTGAGAAGATTTGGACGGATAAGATTATAATATATGAATATAGAGTTATTTATATTCCAAACGCAACGCAGTTACTAATTTCCATTATTTAACATTTATTACTTGAGAAATGCTAAGCACACTCTCTCTGAAGGAGAGTATGCTTATACTTGCCATCTGATTGGTGGAAATGGACTGGCATTTATTACATCAGATAGAGTTAATGATTGATGTCAATCTATTTCCACCAATCAGATGGCAAGTATAAGCATACTCTCCTTCAGGGAGAGTGTGCTTAGCATTTCTCTTATTACTTACGCTTTTCTCCAAACTAATGACCAAAGCTTCTTCTGTTCAATCTTGTTTTAAGATTCAAAGTCTTATAGAAAGGATATTTACTGCAATTATTGTATATTTTGTCCAAACTTATTTAAAAAGGGAAAATTGACATATTTCAAATCACAAGGAAACATGTTGACGTTTATTTGGAATAGATGTTACAAACTACATACAAAATACGTAAATTTACTCATTGCTTCTTAGTTGTATTATTTATGTTCATCGTATATCTTTATTAATAATCTCTTGGAGCACAAAGTTTTGGTCCGACCGTGAACTTCCCAAAATACCCTTATGTATGAGCTTTTAAATATACAAAATTATTGTTTAACCTAATATCCCCAATAGATTAGGCATTTAATGTTGCTTTAATTAGGATCCAATAAACATTTTCAACAAATTCAAATTGCCTCTTTAACATCGCTTCTCATTTTAGTTGCTATTTATTTTAGTTCTTGCATTTCATTTGTTCTAATGCTACAAATTTCCATGCGTAATTTACTGCATCCATTCAGGTTTTTATTATGCAATTAAAATTTTACATTGCAAAATAGTTTGCATAAAACTTTTATTATATGTATGCACGATACTATTATATGTATAAAAATATTTTTGTTTAAAATTAGAAATAAGATCATTTATATTTGGCATATAGATCTACTAATTCAATTTATTTTCCATATATAGAAATTAATATTGACATGGATATATGGCATTTTCTTATATGGTTAGAAAGAAATTTTGGCACTATATCAATGACACTTTTTTTTTTAACAATATTTAGGTGCTAAGTTTAGGACAATTACTTTGATATCATAGCTATTTATTTTATTTTATGTATTTTCATTGGTTTAATGCTACAGATTTCCATGCGTAATTTTTTGCATCCATTCAGGTTTTATTATGTAATTAAAATTTTACATTCCAAACAGTTTGCTTAAAATCTTTATTATATGTATGCACGATACTATTATATGTATAAACATATTTATGTTTATAATTAGAACTAAGATCATTTGTATTTTGCATATAGATCTACTGATTCAATTTATTTTCTATATATAGAATTTAATATTGGCGTGGATATATGGCAAGTTCTTATCTTCTTTACTAATAATTGGAATAGGTTTGGTGTCACACTTTTTGGGTGTACATGCAAACTACCAAAAATGCCCTTTTTCGAAATTATATCCTGCATTTCCTTTTTACTGAATCAAAATTAATTGCTCTATTTCCAGAAACAGTCAATTCCTTAAAATTCTCATACTCATTCCTATAATATTAATTACTCTATTTCCAAAAACAGTCAATTCCTTAAAATTCTCATATTCATTCCTATCTTTATTAATAGTTCAAAATATCATCATAAATTTTGCAACTTGACGATTTCTTACTTTTAAATGCTCTTTTCCAGCGTTTACTGCATTTCCGATAAGCATTGAATCAGCTAAAGTTCAGTTACCCATGCAAAAACAGTTCAAAATATCACCTTAAATTTTGCAACTGGACGGTTTCTTATTTCTAAATGCTTTAACTCTATAAATATCACTATAGATTTTCCACCATTTCTCAACTCCACCATTACTCTTACTGTTTTCCACAGTTTCTCTCTATAATAATAAAAAAAAGAGCCTTGTAAAATTTTATAGCATTTTACATCGGCTTACACTGCAACAAAGAAGACAAACATCTGTAGAGGAGGATAACATCATTAACAGGTTAAAATCTACTTGCAAACATGTTTTGATAAATTAGGATGTTCTGCCTTTTGCTTTGTCTCTTTACTGCACTTATTGTTTAAGCGATGCTGAGCAAAGTTGGTGTTTTCAGACAACTTTTCTACTTTAATAAATATAATTAAACTTAAAATATTCATTTGCTTTATTAATTTGATGAAGCTTCTCATTTTCTAACATGACTGGAAGGAGTTTGGTGATTTTGTTGGTGTCGCGGCTGAGAAGTGTGATGGTAGCAGGACGATTTGTTTCCTGTGTACGTTGTTGTAATTGTGATGAGGTGGATTCGTTTAGGATGTGGCTATTTGTGTTGGTAGGGGAGGCAACAGTGACGTTCTTGGGGTGGTCAATGGTAAGGAAGTTAATGATCAGCTCGGTGACATTTTAACGTTTGCAGATGGGGAAGAGGATTCGGTAGAAGGCTTAGAGGTCGGAGGAACTACGGTAGCACACGCGGAGGTTGGCAAGGGCGGTGGAGAGCCAAATCTGGTGGCTGACGGAGGTGCGGGTGTGCGAGGGAGGGATGGTGGAGATGGTGCAGTGTGCTTAGATGAGAAAGTTTAAAAATAATAGGCTTTGACAATACTCTATATTTGGTAGTATTTTTATACATGTCTTTACTTCGTTAGCTAGTTCAATTTTTTATTGTATATCTTTACATTTGTTCTATAATTTTTTTAATATTATTAAGCTGCTTTTGCCTGCATCTGTTCCACTCCTTTAGTTTGCTTTTAATTATTTTGAGCACATGCCCAACTTGGTAAAAATTGAATCCTTCCATCTACTCATGCATTTCCATATTGATTGCATTATGCCAATTATCGGCATAGCGAAAAGATTCTCTTTTCTTTAATTTTTTGCTTTTTTGAATCAAAGAAATATGCCATGGATTATGCTTTTCTATACAAGTATTTAAAATATTGTTTTTGATATTTTAAAAATAATAATCTACGTACAAAGTGTGTGCCACGACCATGCGTGTGCCGTTACCACGCGCGAAGCGCATGTCGTGACGCTCGTTTTAAATAATATCTTTTACTGCAAAAAGAACAAAAAGGACAAAACTAAAATAATCAAGTAAAACCACTAACAATATTGAACACCAACATGCTTATTCTTATTTTAACCAGTACTGCACAATTACGCTTCAATACCCAATTTGTATGAATCTGAATAAAATTATAAATCTAAAAATGATTCAGGGACTAATATTCAAATTAGAGGTGTCTAAAATAACCACAAACAAATTTAAGAACAATAAACAAATCTGACAACTTTTAGGCATATAGTTCAAATTCGACGCAAACAAATTATATATGTTTATTATAAATGATGTATATAATTTCCCACTCACCTTAAAGTTATCCAAATCCAATCTGACACATCTTTTAGCCAAAAAGTTTCCAAATTCTACATATCTACAATTTTTTCAAAGGGGATTTATAAACGAAGGTTTAGTTTTGTAGTTTTGAAAGAAAATGAAAATTCAATAATATAAATTACCTAAGCGAAGAACCACTTCTTTTTCTTAAATATGAATCTAATCTCTCCAATATTGTAAATCTGATTTGTATATGTTTATAATTTGTGTTTTAGAAGAGGTTGGTTGATTGGAAATGGCAGAGCTTCATTGTTGCTTTCAGAAAATATGAATAAGAGAATCTAGGTCTAGCCCTTTATTTATAGGCATAGGAATGACCCTAGACTTTTAAGTTTATTTGATAAAGATGTGTCCGTATATATACATAATTTTAAAAAAACCTAGTCGTCGCCTATTGGAATCGGTCATGCGGTCGACAGTCTGGTCGACCGCTCTGGTCGTTCTGGTAGGAAGCAGGTGTAAATATTTTTATTACTGTATATAAAATATTCTGCTTTATTTATTTTCCGTCCGTTTTTGCATGTCATTTGTAACTTTTCATATGGATTCCGTTCGCGAAGTTCTAAACATGAAAGTTGACCAAAATTCTGTCATAAATGCAACGGAGCAAGTTTAAGGGTAAATTCCATCATTTGCGAAAATTCCATTTTCGAAGCCTAACTAAACTAATTATCGCCTAAATTCCGAGTTGTTACATGTATTGACTGCCAAAGCCTAAATTCATACACTGTTAAAGATAAATTTCACATATCCATAGTAGATGATTTGTTTGATGAATTACAAGGAACTACTTACTTCTCATAATTGGGTTTAAGGTCCGATAAACATCAAATATGCATGTACGAGCCAGATATCCATTAAATTGCATTTAATTCCCATGAATGACATTATGAGTTTCTGATGATTCCATTGGGACTTATTAACTCCCCTTCCACCATTTAGGCTTTGATGTAGTATATTTTTAAACCATATTTGAGGAAGATTTTGTTGGTATTTTTTGATGATATCTTAGTTTACAGCAAGACTTGGACTGGGAATCTCAACTTCTGGATACTACTTTCAAAACCTTACAACAAAACATGTTAGCAATCAAACTCTACAAATGCGGCTTCACAAAAAAAATCTTAAAATATTTAGGACATATTATCTCTTCACAAGGATTTGCTTTAGATCCTCAAAATGTTCAAGTAGTTGTTTATTAGCTATTACCAAAACCTTAAAAACTTTAAGGAGATTTTTAGGGTTGATTGGGTATTACAGAAAATTTATAAATAATTATGGAGTGATAGAAAAACCCATGACTGATATATTGAAGAGGGAAACATTCAAGTGAAACAACCAGACAAAGCAAGACTTTGAATCATTGAAAAAATGTTTAACCCATTCCCATAATTAGCCATGTTATTAGACTTTAATCTACCCTTCCCCTAGAATATGATGCCAGTGTAATGGTGTAGAAGCGGTACTATTCCAAAACAATACCTAAGAAAAGAATTTCAAGGAAATAATTCATTATTATCCATCTAGAAAGAGTTACCAACAATCATTACTGCTACTAAGAAATAAGCTTAATACCTTCTGGGAAGGTAGACTGTTACCAAAACTGACCACCAGGCCTCAAATTTCTACTGTCTCAAAAGTTACACTTTAGGCTTCGATACAAATGGTTTTCAGATTACACGATTTTGATTATAAAGTTGAGTATAAAGGTGGAAAAGAAAACATAGTAACTGATGCTTTATCCAGAAGAGAAGGTAAAACCAAGGAAATAATTCATTATTATCCATATATAATGAGTTGCTAGCAACTTCTCAGTTAAAGCCTGCAATATCTCTGCGACTACTGTATCCCATAGCATTTTTCGAATGCCATGCTATCTCAATTTAGCGCTAATGAACGATAGATCCATTTCAAGCACCGCTATTTTCTGATGCACCCACTAAATCTATGGCTATTTGGCACCCATTTTAACAATATTTATGCATAGAAGCAAATTTTTTGAGTTCTCTTATAAAACAAATAAAAAAATTGCATTAAAGAGTTAATTTGAAGGTATAAGTGCTCAATTTAAGGTATAAACCAATCATTTATATAAAATCTAATGTGCGTAACAATGATATGCTTCAATTTTGTTATATAAGATTAAATAGTTTCTTATACATAAATGATGTATAATTGCTATAAATATTTAGTTTTACATCTAATGGACTTCTTAGCACAACTGCTATTTCTCTGCTTTATCCCCACCACCACTTTTTGTACGTACACCATATGGAACTGCTAAGCGTTTTAATTTCTCAGGCTAGCAATTATTACTATCACTAAGAAATCAGCTCGATACCTTCTGGGAAAGTAGATTGTTATTAAAACTGACCACCAGGGTCTTAAATGTCTAATATCTCAAAAGTTACACAGTATGCTTCAATATAAATGATTATCAAATCACATGGTTTTGGTTATAAAGTTGAGTATAAAAAAGGAAAAGGAAATATAGCAATTGATGCTTTATACATAAGAGAAGGAGTTGCATTGGAAGGAGAGAAATTTTATGTTGTGACAATGATACAAACCACTTGGTTGTGAGAATTAAAAAATACTTTACAACCATATCCCAATTACTAGAAATAGTAGACAAAGATGCAACAACCGGAACTGCCTGGCACTGAATACAGACTAGTAAATGGACTGATTTTTCACATGGGTAATGTTAGTAATGAGTAGAAAATCGTACTACAAAATCGAAATCACAACAACCAACTTATGATTGTTAAAAAATTTGTGAATACACAATTGTACTACAAAATAGACAGTAACGACAATCAGTGTTACACAGATATGTAGTGATTGTCACGTCAAACTACATTTATAACAACGACAGAAAGCGCAACCAAACGTGCAATAAAAGGGACGATACAAAAACCATAACCAGCAAAAAAGAAAGGAGATCCTTTCAATTTTGTCCGAGTCCAAAATACAGAGACCTGTTTCCTTGAAACAATATTGGCATCGTATGCACTGACTGACGTAATTGCAGTTTGTTTTCTAAGATAAAATGGACTAGCCCTGCAGCGTAGTGCTAGCAAAGGGAGCTTAACGAACTGAAGTAGAGTATAGAAACTAGAACAGAGGTGTACTTTGAAGAAGAAGTAGCAGATTGAGAAGTATAACTAATGTTTATTCTGTCTCGTTTTGGGCCATGTATATAGGCTAGAGGAGGTGCCTATCTGAACATTATTGACCCTTGAAAAGGTTGTGACCCTTTAACCAAGTGAGGCATGAATGTGCGTGTGCATTTAAAATGAAATAGTTGTATCAATTCAATTGAACGAACATGACAGATCAAAAATGATAAAAATAACTCGTTTCAGCGCAACAAGACCAAGATGCAATCGGCGGCCTATTTAACCATGAGACCCCAAGAGTCCCAAGGCACAATGCTTAACTTTTGACACTAATATAATATTGTGTCATGGACCCCAAGAGTCCTAAGGCACTAGGCCCAATTTTTGACACTAATATAATACTGTGTCATGGACACCAAGAGTCCCAAGGAACTAGGTCCAATTTTTCACACTAATATAATACTATGTCATGGACACCAAGAATCCCAATGCAATAGGCCCAATTTTTGGCACTAATATAATATTGTGTCTCTTGGCTTAGCCACACTGTGTTTACAAGCCCTCTTCTCCTCAATTTATATAAACCTATAGAGAAGTGGGTATTCATATTTCATAATGTGGGACATTGGTTTGCTTTCCTCTCTTCTTCCAATGTTCCCCTTTCTCTTGCTCATTCATTTCCAACAATCCCCCACATGAATAAGCAGCCTTTCTTAGTTTCATGAATCATTTATCGTAGTGGTTAAAGCAGCACATGTGCCTTGAACTTTCCTAGTGATTACCTATTTGAATCACAGGCGAATCAGTAGACATAGACTGTCCTTGAACTGTAAGTCTTTTGTGTAATTCCAAAATCGATAACACATAAAAAAAATTCTTATAATCCTTTGTTCTCTATATGTGTTCGTTTTTGCCTTGAACATCCGCCTGGTCTCATAAGTACTTAAGAGAATTTGGCCTCATAATTCTCTTTGAATCGGCACCTTCGCACTTACATAGGTGATTCTGTAAAGGGTATTCTCTAATTCCTCAAATACAGACATCATTAAAAGTATTAATACTTATCCTTTTCAACACATAATGCACTGACTTATCATAGGAATAGTTTTTGTATAACAGTGCCATCAAATTTCTATTGAACATCTTTGTCCTTTTGAACCTATATCTTGGGATCTCCAGTCAATTAGGTGGGGTTTCCATTTTAGAAAAACCTTTAGTCTATAGGCCTTAGCACCATTCCCATTGATAAGGTTTGAACTCTCTCTCTCGGCAAGCCTTTAATAAGTGGATCCACCATGTTATCTTTAGATCGAATGTAAACTATCGTGGTAACCTCGTTAGAGAGGTTGCCTTATATTTTATGTCTAGCTCTTCCAATAGCTGATTGACTATCACAATGTATACATATTGGAGGCATAGGTTTGCTCCAATTAGGAATGTCTTCCAAGAAGCTTCAAAACCATTTTTCTTCCTCTGCAGTCTTATCTAGTGCAATAAACTCATCGTAGATCTAGCGATACAAGTCTGTTTGGATGATTTCCATAAAATTTCTCCATTTCTTAACGTCAACACATATCCACTTGTAGACTTTGTATCACGTGATCCAGTGATCCAATTTGCATCACTGTATCATTCCACTATTGAAGGATGGTAAATCTACTTAGTCTGCTTACAACATATGCGATATCAGGCCTAGTACAGTTCATAACATACACGATACTTCCTAGTATGCAAGAGTATTCTAACTGATAGATATCATCACCAATGTTCTTTACCCACTTTTGGTTCACATCTGCTGGTGATTTTGCAATAGTTATGTTATATTGCTTGAATTTTTCAAGTATTTTGGTGATGTAATGCGATTGGGATAATGCATATCCCTATGGCGTTCTCAGAATTCTTACCCAATATCACGTCAGCCAGTCACTAGGTCTTTCATATCGAATCTATAGGATAACATATCATTTGTAGATGTTATTATGACCTTATTATTACCTAGGATCAACAGGTCATCAATATAGGGACAAACAATGACATATCCAGTATTTGTGTTTTATGTACATACATTTATCTGATTTATTTATCGTGAATCCATTTGATAACATAGTTTTATCAAACTTCTCATGCCATTGTTTTGGAGCTTGCTTAAGGCCATAAAGTGATTTTACTAGTTTGCAAACTTTATTCTCATTTTCTGAGCTCAGAAATCATTCAGGTTGTTTCATATAGATTTCTTCCTCTAATTCGCCATTCAAGAATGCAGTTTTAAACATCCATTTGATGTACTTCTAAGTCATCTATGGATGCAATTGCAATAAGCATTCTGATTGACATTATCCTCGTCACTGGTGAATATGTATCAAAATAGTCAAGGTCTTCCTCTTGTTTAAATCCTTGGACTACCAGATGAGCTTTGTACTTGTCTATTTGAACCATCAGGTATCAATTTCTTTTTAAATATTCATTTATTACCTAAGGTCTTACATCCTTGAGGTAAATAAACTAATTCCATGTATGATTGGACATAATCGATTCAATCTCATTGTTAATTGCCTCTTTCTAATAAGGGGCATCGTTGGAGGACATAGCTTGTTTATATGTCAATGAATCGTCTTTTAACATAAAGATATAGAAGTCCGGTCCAAACTAGGTTTTTAATGTCCTTGACCTATTACTTTTTCTTGGTTCCTCCACTTGCTACTCAGCACTACTTTGCCGAGTGTTATTTTGTTCAACATTCTCAAGAGAATTAGTAAATTCATCTTCTCTTGGTCTCTTAGATGTATGATTTTCAGTACCCTGTTTGAAGGGGAATATATATTCGAAAAATCAAGTTTTTTCTCGATTGAATGATGATATTTTCATGAATATCATTGATTTTAGATTTGTGTACCAAAAATCGATATGTGGCACTGTTTTTTGCGTATCCAATGAATACGCAATCGACTTTTTTGGTCCAATTTTGACCTTTGGTTTTGGTACCTCTACTTTGGCAAGACACCCCCACACTTTTAGGTATTTCTAGGATGGTGGTCTATTTTTCCAAAGTTCATAAGGAGATTTGGATGTTTTCTTTCGGGGTATTTTATTTAAAATATGGTTTGCCAAAAGAATAGCTTCTCCCCAAAAGTTATATGGCAAGCCAGAACTTAACAATAAAGCATTCATCATTTCTTTAAGAGTTCTATTTTTCGTTCGGCTATACCGTCGGATTGAGGTGAATACGGTGTTGTAGTTTGGTGCATAATCTCATGTTCAGTGCAAAATTCTTCAAAAGGGAATTCATTTTCTCCTCCTCTATCACTTCTTAAAGTTTTGATTTTCTTGTTGAGTTGATTCTCAACTTACGCTTTGCATTGTTTAAATGCATTAAATCACATACATCTGTATGTATTATATCTAGCGGTTTTGTTTCACGTTCAACATGATGAAACGAGGTTCTTCTCAATTTTACTTCAGCGCAAATTTGACATTTATAATTGGTGTCTAAGTTACACTTAGGTATAAATTCTAGATTAATCAAATTCCGCAATGTATCAAAGTTTACATGCCCTAATCTAGAATGCCACATGTTGGAAGAGTCAACAATATAAACAGAAGATTCACTTTTATTCATATTAGTGTGTGGTGCAATAGAGGTTACATTTTCTTTAAACGAACCATCATACACATATCATCTTCCTACATACACTCCACTCTCAACTTCAAGGATTAATTTGAATCCATGTTTACTAAGCAATGATCCTGAAATCAGGTTCTTATGTATTTCTAGAACATAGACAACGTCATTTAAAGTTAGTTCCTTTCCATAAGTTAGTTTTAACACAACTTTTCCTTTGCCTTCGATCTTTGATGCTGATGAATTGCCTATGAAAAATTGTTTATCATTGGTTGCAGTTTCATAGGCCGTAAACATCCACTTATTGGCACATATGTGTTGAGTGGCTCCTGTGTCTACAAATCATTCTTTAGACAAGGTTGCATTTTGATATTAGTGCACATAAATCCATATCAGCAATGCCTTTTTGAAATTTCAACCAAATTTGTTTTCTATCTTTTAAGAACATTTTTAGGCAGAAATTTGGCAAGTCCCAATGTTGTTAGATAAAGAAACATTTTCTGTTGTCTAGCTTAAAATTAATGTCGTTGAACTTCTCTGGCCTTTCTCCATGAGACAAAGCCATAGTTGGAAGCACTGGCGCCAGTAGAGCGTTGGTCACCATCTGTGCCGATACAAAATTATTGTTTCCACCTTGCAACATCGTTGTTGTCGTCTGCAACAATCCATATTGTTAGTAATGAGTAGCAAATTGTAGTACAAAATCGACAATCACAACAATCAACTCATTATTGTTGAAAATTTTGTGAATACACAATTGTATTACAAAATAGACAGTAACGACAGTCAGTGTTACTCAGATATGTAGTGATTGTCATGTCAAACTGCGTTAACAACAACGACGGAAAGCGCAGCTGAACGTGCAATAAAAGATATGGTACAAAATTGTAACCAGCAAAAAAGAAAGGCGATCCTTTCAATTTTGTCCGAGTCTAGAATACAGAGATCTGTTTCCTTGAAACAATATTGCCATAGTACGCACCGACTTACGTAATTGCAATTTGTTTCACAGGAGAAAACGGACCACCCCGTAGCGTGGTGCTAACAAACGGAGCTATAACGAACTGAAGTAGAGTATAGAAATAAGAAAAGAGGTGTACTCTAAAGAAGAAGTAGCAGATTGAGAAAAAAACTAATGTTTATTCTGTCTCATTTTGGGCCATGCATTTATAGGCTGGAGGTGTGCCTATCTGAACATTAATGACCCATGAAAAGGTTGCGACCATTTAACTAAGCGGTGCATGAATGTGAATGTGCGTTTAAAGTGAAACGGTTGTATTCATTCAATTGAACGGACATACCAAATAAAGAATGAAAAAAAAATAACTCGTTTCAACGCAACAAGTCCGAACTGCAATCAACGGCCTATTTAACCACGAGACCCGAAGAGTCCCAAGGCACTAGGCCCAATTTTTGACACTAATATAATATTGTGTCTTAGCTTAGCAACACAATGTTTATAATCCCTCTTCTCATTTATTTATATAAGCCTATAGAGAAGTGGGTATTCATATTTTAATATGGGACTTTGGTTAGCTTTCCTCTCTTTTTCCAAAATTTCTCTTTCTCTTGCTCTTTCATTTCCAACAAGCAAGATCCTCATTGATCGCCCTATGAAGAATATGTTGAAGCCTATTCTCATAGAGTATCATTTTGCACCATTGGAAGGACATGCTGGAAATAAAGCCACATTGAAACGAATTAAGCAAGCCTTGGGGAAGGACATATAGGAACTTGTGAAAACATTTGATCAAAGTCAAAGAAATGAAGGAGAAAATGTATTAATTCAGGGGCTATTGCAACCCTTACTAATTCTGGAGACAATTTTGACCAACATCTCCATGGGCTTCATCATTCCACTACCTAAAAACCATAAATATATTGCCATTTTTGTTTGTTGTTGATAGACTTAGCAAGTATGCCAATTTCGTCCCTTCAATAATCCTTGTACAACAAAGGATGATGCCATGTTTTCTTTAAAGGGGCGTTTAAGTTGCATGGATTGTGCAAATCCATAATTAGTGATCATAGAGATGTTATCTTCACTAGCAAGTTTTAGCAAAACTTATTCAAATTATAAAGGGTGCAATTAGAAGCAGTGGCGGTCCAGTGGGCAGCTCAGCAAGCCCATGTGCTGGGGCAGCCCATCGGGCAGGGGAAACCCAAAAAAATTGAAGTTGCAGGCTTGCAGCCCACACAACAGAAGAAGAAGGCAGCACCGACGGTCTGCACTGGAGATAAAGGAAACATAAAACACCGTATCTCGTTGAAGTTTCGAACCGATAAATTAGGTTTCCCAGATTGATCTCTCCACCCACATCGTCTTCCTCCGTAGAAATAGGCGCAGGAAACCATCCACCTTGTCTTCCTTCGAAGTCCGAATCATTGTTCTCCACCACCAGCATCGACCAAGCCGCTCTTCTCTATATGCAAATTCGAAATTCTAGGTAATTTTTTTTATAGTACAATACTGCTGCGCTGAAATTGGTTAATGGCTAGGCACCACTTTTTTTTGTGTAATACATAATGTAGCAATCGAAGACTGAAGAGTTAAATTGGATTTCTTAAGACCTAAAATTACTGATATACTGGTATTGTTAAATTGGATTTCATGATGCTGAAAGTGTAAATGTATAGTGTAGCTGTGTAGGAATCTAATAGCCGGTAGGTTGCTACCTCATTATAGATTAATTTTGATATTGTTTTACTAAATGATTAGAAATTAGAATTTTTGAGGCAATTAGGCAGAGCCTGCTGCCCGCATTTGTATAAAACATTTGCTAGAATTTTAATTGAGACAAGAAATTGATTTTGATTCATGTCCATTTTGTATCCTTGTTTGACTAAGACCAGAAATTGTTTTTTAATTCACTAGATATCAACACCATGCCAGAAAAGGAACGATTGAGGTTTAGAAAACAAAACTCTGGAGCTTATAATAGAAAAGTGAAACAACGTCAAGATGCAATGTCTACATCATTAGTGGGTTCAGTTTCTAAATTATTTGATGCGAGAGCACAATAATCACTTGGTTTAAGTCAAGCGGGAAAAATCAAGGAAGCAACTACCGAAAACATTGATAATTCCATTGAAGAGCATACAAATGATAGCATTAATATAGGTGAGGAAAATGAAGTAGGTGTTAATGAAGAAATTGACAATGAAGTAGATGTCAGTGAAGAAACTGAAATTGAAGAAGATGAAGAATTTTTGGTTGAAGAGATAAATGAGAGTGATCTTGATTTTAATAAAAATGGAGATGTGGATTATGATCCGGGGTTGTAGGGAACTATGAATGATACTAAAAGAGTACTTTTAGTTCAAAATGGTCCTATCAAAAAAAAATTGACGATAGATTTCCAAATATCATGAAATGTGGAAAAAAATATAAGTTTTTCGTCTAAACATTACATTCGTCATTTTCCGAACGGAGAAGAACATGAAAGGAAGTGGCTTGTATTGAATGCATTGAATAAAGTGTTTTGTTTTTGTTGCAAATTATTCAAAAATAGAATGATATCAAGTAACATGTCTAATGATAGAATTGATGATTGGCATAACCTTCCTCAAAAACTCAGAGAGCATGAAACTAATCCGGAACATTATGAAAATATCATGAAGTGGGTTGATTTGCAAAAGGGGTTACAACTAAAAGCAACGGTTGACAAAAAAATGGAAGTCCAAATTGACAGAGAAAAGGCACATTGGAAGATGATTTTAATCTGAATTATTGGGGTTGTGAAAGCGCTTGCTCGAAATGGCTTGGCCTTTTGTGGAAAGAATGAGAAGATTTATGAAAAGAATAATGGACTTTTTTTGTCAGCTTATTGAGTTTTTAGCGGAGTTTGATTCAATTATGAAAGACCATCTTCGACGAGTAGTAAATAAAGAAATTCAATGTCATTATCTTCATAAGATCCAAAATGAGATAATAACTTTGTTATCAAATGAGATCAAAGGGAATATAATAAAAAAGATCGTAAAAGCAAAATATTTTTCCATCATGCTTGATTGTACACCGGATTCAAGTCATGAAGAGCAAATGTCTATAACCATAAGATGTGTGGATATTGAAGAAATTGATGAAGTTATGGTGGAAGAGTTTTTTCGTGGATTTATAATGGTTGATGATACATCCAGACTTGGACTATTTAGACAACTTAAAAATGTTTTGAATGAACTCAAACTTAACAATGATGATATAAGGGGATAAGATTATGACAATGGATCTAATATGAAAGGTAAGCATCAAGGCGTGCAGAAAAGGCTTCTTGACATATATCCGCGAGCTTTTATGTACCATGTGGATGTCATAGTTTGAATCTCGCACTATGTGATATGGATAAATCTTGTGTTAAGGCAAGAAGTTTTTTTGCATCTGTGCAAAAAAATTATACATTATTTTCAGGATCCACTCATCGGTGGTATGTTGTTAAAAGGTATGTAAAAGGTTTGACACCAAAATCATTGTTGACTACTCGATGGGAAAGTCACGTTGAAAGTGTGAGAGCTATTCGATTTCAAGCATCAATGTTAAGAGAAGCTTTGATTGAAATTGCAAGTAGCTCTAAAGAGTATATTGTAATGGCGGAAGCTAAAGGCTTATGTGTGAATGTTCAAGAGAATTTTGAGTTCTTGATTAGTCTATGCATTTGGTACAAATTATTAAACAATGTAAATCAAGTGAGAAAAACACTTCAAAATGAGGATATGAATTAAGAGGATGCCACTACAAAATTAAAAGAACTCACTGTATTTTTTCAAAAGTTTAGAGACAATGGTTTTGAAGAGATGATGAAAGAAGCAAGTGAACTTGCTATAGAAGTTGGAATCGAACCAATATTTGAGAAGAAAAGAATTGTTCGTAGGAAGAAATTTTTCGATGAAGAGGTCGAAGCCAATGTTGGAGGAAGTTAATCATCGAAAGAAAATTTTAGAGTCACATACTTCACTCACATCATAGATCAATCTCTTATGTCATTTAAAGACCGATTTGAACAATTTCAAGTGTATGATACTATTTCTAGATTTTTGTTGAATGCAAAGTTCATGGAAATTGATAAAGAGGAGTTGATGGAATGGTGCATTTGTTTAGAAAATTATTTGAAATACAACCAACAATATGATCTATATGGACAAGACCATTTCAAGATTTAAAAGCTTTGTAAACCATGTTACCTAAAAATATTACCAAATCGGTTGACATTCTTGACTTCATATGATCATATGCAGATGATGGAGGTTTTTAATGTGCATGGGTTGCATATCGAATTTTGCTAACTATACCGGTCACCATTGTTTCCGCGGAGAGGAGTTTTTCTAAATTAAAGTTAATTAAAAGTTATCTTCGAACAACTATGTCACAAGAGAGATTGAATGAATTGACAATGATCTCAATTGAAAGTTCGTTTATAAACTTGATTATGACACTTAAATTGAAGACTTTTCTTCAAAAAATGCGAGGAGAAGTATCTTTCTATGAAATTTTGAAAAGTTATAGTATTTTATATGAAAAATTGGTATTTGATATTTTGTTGAACTAATTGTTGTCGTTCAATTGATATTAGACGTGATAATTTTTGTTTTGTTTAATATTGTATTAGCTTATGCTGTTATACCAATCTATACTATTATACAACAAATGTTTGTTCATACTTGCTTCTTCTTTAATCAAACAAATACCAGGTTTCTCAATTGTTGTCTTGAGAACAAACAATGCTGCCTATTTGTTGTATGTCCATATACGTGGCAATGCGGTACATGAAAGATATGTTTGTGTGTGTGTGTGTGTGTGTGTGTGTGTGTGTATATGTGTGTGTGTGTGTGTGTGTGTGTGTGTGTGTGTGTGTGTGTTATGATAGTATACTTGGAACAAAACATGCAGGTTAGTTGGCATTTTACAATTTTACTATATATGCATGTTGGCTTGGAATATTGCAGGTTACTTGCCAACAAGTGAATCCTATGTAAACTACCAAATGCACATAATATGCAAAATAGCTTGATTTTTATTATTATTATTATTATTATTATTATTATTATTATTATTATTATTATTTGGGCATTGGATGGTTACCAAAATATGTTGTGGCTTGGGCAACGGGTTGGTTGGGCCGCCACTAATTAGAAGCTAGGCACATCCTATCATCCACAAAGTGATGAGCAATCAAAAATGGTCAACAAGGGTCACTGAAGGTGTTTCATCTCCCGCATACCACGTCCAGTGGCGTAGCTAGGCCATAACGTTGGGGTAGGCACTAGGTGGATAGGGGATATTTTGATACTATTCTGATTTTTTTTGTTTCCTAATTTGGGTTCCTACCTACGTGTTTTAGCAACATGGTATCCTTCTATTATATAATATAATCTGCGTGTATTATATATTTATGCAGTACCAGCATCTTTTATTTAGCTTAAAAATGGACATGGATAGTACTTCTGTTTTTTGTGATATCTTACATAGGTAAGAATTTGTATGGTACTTCTGCTTTTTTGAAAATGCTGGATAGGCACGTGCCTACCCCATTTACAATGGGGCTCTGCCCCTGACCACGGCAATGGACTAGATAGCTCACTTTGGAAGAATACTGATACAACTCTACATGGAAGAGTCCGAGTTTGTACACATTTTTTTCATGGATGTGTACAAAACACCGGATCTTATTGGTGGAAATCAGAAAGGCTCATATGAGTCCTTTTGATTTCTACCAATTTGTTGAAGAGTTTTGTTTACCTCACTTAAAAGTGAGGTGAACAAACTACTACACCTACACCATACCATTCAAGGCGGTCTATGGTACTAGCCCCCACACCTCTTATCCTATGTCCTAAACACTACTAATCATGAAAGAGTTCTTTAAAAAAATTAAAATTGGCATGTAAAAGAACGAAGAAATAAACTGCCATGAGGAGGCCAAAAAGGAATTTTGAAGTGGGAGATTGGGTGTTCCTTGAGTTGCAGCCTCATAAACAAATCGCTGTCTAAAATCAAAAGACACATAAGCTATAACCCAAATAAAAAATTAGAGAAATTGCCTACAAAATTCAATACCCCCCACTGCCAAAGTTCACCACGTAGTTCATATTTCGCAGTTAAAAAGGAAAATTAGAACTGATGTAATTGTAAAAGATGATGTGCCTACTTTTGTTAAAGAGATCGATAGTGGAATATCCAGAATAGATACTTGATAGAAGCTAGAATGATACCCGCAACAACAATGCAGTGGTGCATATTTTAGTTAAGTGGAAAGAGAGGCTGATTGAAGAAGCTACAAATAAGGACTACTGGACTATAATTAGGAGATACCGTACATTGGATCTTTGGACAAGGTTCCTTCTTGAAGAGAAAGGGAAATGTAACAACCAACCATGGTTGCCATGATTTTAAAGAAGGAAAGTTATTGTAAACTAATTGGAAAAGAGGAAGAAGGCAGATACAGGCAAAATTCATCAGAGTTAATTAGAAAGGTGTCAGAACAGGTGGTAGATGATGTAAGCATGGTGTCAGTTTCACTAATGGATAAAGTTAATGACCAAGGTATAAGAATATTGGATGTTATAGTGTGTATCGTTTTGCACGTTCACAACTGATACACGAGAATTTAGAGTTAAAATAATGTTTTGGTCTTGTGAGTTGGGCTTGTAAATCCATGTATATGAATCATACTGTTGCTTGGTTATTAATGGTGGTGTATATGCATTAATCAGTGTATGATGTGAGAAATGAAAATCTGAAGCAATTCAATGTAAATGTTGCCTTTCTAGCATCAACTGGAATGATATCAATTCTATTTCTTATAGATAAAATGGTTGAGGTTATCCTCGTTTCTTAGGTTCAGTGTAAATTGTTTTGCTTTGATCTTTTATCCAATTTATCACATGTTGATTCTTTTCAGTATTTTGACAATTGTGTACACTTTATTCTTGATTGATGTCAACTCTTTTGATTATAATATTGCATCCAGTTCTTACTTGTTCTTTTTTCAGTTTCGATTATCAATATCACTTCAGTTTACAAAATTCACATATTCAATTCATGTATGAGCTTGTGCTTGTTCATTTGAATCGGGTATTTAATTTTACACCTTGAAATTGTAGTGCAGAATCAGAGATTTGGGCAGCAGAGAAAATGAATAAACCCAATGATCTAGTCTATCAACAATTTCAACAATGCCAAAAAATTAAAATGGCAAAATTATAGAGAAAACAAAAACAAAAAAAAGAAAGGAAAGGACACACCAATATAACGTAGTTCGGATATGAATATCCTATGTCCCCGAAGACCCAACGACTTTTATTTCTCAATGAAGAAATGAGTACATAAGATTACAATAGAGAGAAAATTAATGGTGGATTGTTTGCATTCATAAAATAACATGACCCATATTTATATAGAGGGATTTCTTGGAGACAAATAAGAGAAGTTTCTAGATTACTTGGACATGAAGAAAGATAACTATAATATCTTCCTTGATTTGACTGGATCATAAATGGTTGGCGCAATCATGATCTCAATCTCTTTCCCTGAGTAAATTGATTCTTCATTAATTGATTGATTGGCCTGTTATTTTTCTTCCAAAAAGAAACCTCCTCTTATATCTTTCCATATACTAGCCAATTAATTGATTGACAATCAATCAATTTCTTTCCTTCTCTACGAATATTTGAATCATCAATTTCAACACTCCACCTTGATTCAAATATAACAATCTTTCTTCATTATCTCATCTTCAACAATCAACATAGAAGTTGTTGGGCCCAGCGCCCCATGGCGATCAAGTAACAGGAAGCAAACTGATCAAGTTTCAGCAATGCTCAAACTTATCTTTTGGAAGTGACTTGGTCATCATATCTAAAGGATTATCCGAAGTACCCACCTTCAATAATTTGATCTTACTTCGTTCTTCCTTAAGCATAAGAAAGAAACCTCTAACATCAATGTGCTTCGTCCGTGAACTATAAGTTTGATTCTCAACAAGATGCGCACTCTGACAGTCTAAAAATAGCTCCACTGTCTATTGCGCCATTGAAAGATCATCCAACAACTGAAGTAAGTACAATCCTTATTTTTTGCTTCCACAATCAATATTAACTCTGCTTCAGTAGTGGACAAAGCTACGATAGACTGCAACTTTGATCTCCACGAAATTGGGCCTATGCCAAGTGTAAAAACATAGCTCGACACTGACTTCCGTCCATCTCTATCCCCAGCATAATCTGAATTACAGTATCCTATAAGGTAGATGTCTCCATCTACTCCACCATATAACAAGCCAACTGAAGAAGTGCAACGAAGATATCTGAGTATCCACTTCACTGCTTGCCAATGCTCTTTACCTGGGTTAGACATATATCGACTGACAACACAAACTGCATGAGCCAAATCTGGTCTCTTGCACACCATTGCGTACATGAGACCACCAACAACACTAGAATAAGGTATATTACGCATATCCCTTTTGTCTTCATCCGATGTGGGACAAATATCTCTGGATAGCTTAAATTGAGAGCCTAATGGAGTAGCCACCGGTTTAGCATTCTCCATACCGAATCGAGATAAGACTTTCTAGATGTATTGAGTTTGAGTGAGCCTAAAAACTCTTTGCTTTCTATCCCTCTGAATCTCCATCCCCAAAATTCTCTGTGCGTTTCCCAAATCTTTCATCTCAAATTCCTTACTGAGCTCCATCTTCAACTCCGAAATTTTAGACATGCTCTTAGAAGCTATCAACATATCATCAACATAAAATAATAAATAGATGATGTCATCATTACATTTTTTAAAATCGACACATTGGTCCTTAAAGCTTCTAGAGTAACCATGTGAGATCATAAACTTATCAAATTTCTTATACCATTGTCTAGGATATTTTTTTAAGCCATAAAGAGATTTGTTAAGTTTACAAACATGACCTGTCTGCTGCTATCAATGAACCCCTCTGGCTGCTGTAGGTAAATGTCCTCCTCAAGATCACCATGCAAGAATGTTGTCTTGACATCTCTTTGTTCCAACTCCATGTCGAAGTGAGCAACTAATGCCAAAAAAATGCGAATGGAAGTGCGTCTAACAACTGGGGAAAAATTATCATGAAACTCTACATCTTTCTTCTGAACATAACCCTTCGCCACTAATCTTTCTGTGTCCTCAAGTCACATTTGCCGCCATCTTTCACCTTATAAATCCATTTACATCCAATAGCGCTCTTGCCGGAAGGAAGTGGCACTAAATCCCCAGTGCGATTTTTGTGCAAAGAATCAATCTCCTCCTCTATTGCTACTAGCCAACTGGAGCTGTTGTAACAACCCGGAAAATCCGAACCAATTAAAAAAAATTATTTTCGCAATTTTAATGAATTTTGAATATTTAAAATGATTATTTTGAATAATAACTACGAGAAATTTATTTTGAATAGAATTAGAACGTATATTTATTTGAATCAACGTTAGAATATAAATATTTATTTTTAATTATAAAAGGAATGAAAAATGGCGCAGTAGTTTGAAAATTCAATTTCAAATTTCAAATGAATGTACAGGATTCAAAATAAACCGGATTTAGCGAAACCAAAAATATTAGAATCTATTTGAAAAAATATTTCCGAATCCAAAAAATTGAAATTTCATAGCGGGAATCAAAAGTTATGCCCAGTTGAAAATTCAAAATAGTCTCTATGGAATTGTGGCCCTTAAAAATGGAAATTTTGCAAAGACCTCCATTTTCGACGAAACCACTTTTGTTGGATCCGGGATGCCAAGTTATTGCTAGATTCCAAAATTCATGATTTTTGGGATTGATATGTGAGCAAGGCAAATGAAAACGTGTTTTGACAGTTTCAGTCAATTTGGGTCGACCAGAAAATGACCACTTTTCAAATTGTCTCCAAATTTGACGAAATAGTTTTGTTAGAACCGTATCGTCAATACAAAGCTAGAAAATATTTTTCGGGAATTTTTAGAGTCCGTATGTTGCCCCGGTAAATTGAAATGTGCGTTCAAATTCAACATATAGATTTATATTTTGATTTTGACGGAAACCGATCGAAAAAGCTAAACTGGCTTACGATACATATACCATTGAGTTCGGAATGGGGGTAATTGGTTATGGACGACAGTCGGTGGGTCTCATTTGGAGGTCGAAATAAAAAGGTACTTTTTGAAATTAAAAATAATAAAAAATATATATAATTATACATCCTCACATCCCTCTCTCTCTCAGATAAAACAAAAAAAAAGAATGGGAGATCGACGGAAATCGCGCCCCCCAGATTCAGCGCTGCCACGTTCCCCCTCTGGCCCCCACGCCTCCGGCGAGACCCCCCTTCCCTCTCCCTCTCTCCTCCTTTTCCCCCTCATGCTCCTCCCTCCCTCTTCCAAAAGGCCGACGCCCTAGCTGCCACACCCCCAACCTCCAAGAAGCCGCCGCCACTCCCCTTTCCCACCGTCGACCCTGCCGTTCTCCAGCACCCCACGCCTCTCCCCTAGCACCAACAGCCGCCTCAACGTCGGACCAAGCCCTCCTATGAAGAAAATCGAATAACAGTGAGTTTTCCTTCCTAGTTTATTTAAATAAAAAGCACAGTTTAAATTCTTATTTTAATTATATAAAATATTGTTTAAAATCGGTTTTAATTTATAGAAAACATAGTGTATAAAAATTAGATTTTTATATAAGGATAGCAAATAAAAATTAGATTTTTATATAAGAATAAAAAGTAAAAATCGAATTTTTATAAAGTGAAAAGATCGAATTTTTATAAAGTAAAAAAGATTGAATTTTTAAATATGAAAAGGATTGATTTTTTTTCTATATGAAAAGTTATAAAAATTCGATTTTATATATGTATGAAAAGATAAGATTTTTGAAATTAAAAATAATATTATATATATATAATTATATATCCTCACATCCCTCTCTCTCTCTCTCTCTCATATAAAACGAAATAAAAAAAGAATGGGAGATCGATGGAAATCGCGCCCCCCGATTCAGCGTTGTCGCGTTCCCCCTCTGGCCGTCGCGCCTCCAACGAGACCCCCCCCCTTCCCTCTACCTCTCTCCACCTTTTCCCCCTTGCACTCCTCCTTCCCTCTTCCAAAAGGCCGACGCCCTAGCTGCCACACCCCCAACCTCCATGAAGCCGCCGCCACTCCCCTTGCCCACCGTCAACCCTGTCGTGCTCCAGCACCCCACGCCTCTCCCCTAGCACCAACAGCCGCCTCGACGTCGGACCAAGCCCTCCTATGAAGAAAATCGAATAACAGCGAGTTTTCCTTCCTAGTTTATTTAAATAAAAAGCACAGTTTAAATTCTTATTTTATTTATATAAAATATCGTTTAAAAATTAGTTTTAATTTATAGAAAACATAGTGTATAAAAATAAGACTTTTATATAAGGATAGCAAATAAAAATTAGATTTTTATATAAGAATAAAAAGTAAAAATCGAATTTTTATAAAGTGAAAAGATCGAAGTTTTATAAAGTAAAAAGATTGAATTTTTAAATATGAAAAGGATTGATTTTTTTTTCTATATGAAAAGATATAAAAAATCAATTTTTTATATGTATGAAAAGACAGGATTTTTATTTATATTTCTAGCGAATAAAAATATGATTTTTATTTATATAGTTATAGTATAAAAATTTGATTTTTTTAATAAATAGTGGTATGATTAAGGTGGCATCTTTATATATATATATATATATATATTAGCATGGTAAAAATATGATTTTTTACATGAGAAGAGAAATAAAAATGTGATTTTTATTTTAGGTAAAGATATAAAAGTATGATTTTTATAATGTACACATCAATATAAAAATGTGATTTTTATATGAACAGCGTGAAAATGAATTGAGATGAAACGGAGGAGAAACAGAATCCAAACCGTTCAATTAGAGATGGATGGAGTGGAAACCCAAGGTGATAAATCCTCACTTTTATTTATTTCTAATTAGAAATATATACTAGGATGCAGACGGTGCTTAGCAGCACCCGACACCCGTCGTCCACAGACCATGGATGACTTGTTTGTTTGTGTTGTGAAAATTGATTGTGTGATGTCAAATGGAATAAAATATTTTATAGTTAAAAATAAATTTTTTAACGTGTATATGAATAAAATAAATATTTATAAACAAATCAGGTGATTTGTTTACGTACACATTTGACTAATATTGATTGGGACGATAAATTTTATACATCGCCCAACTGCACAAATAAATATGTGTTTGTTGTTTGAAAACCCCACATGGGTATTGGGATGATATATGACATACACTAGTCCCAATAATTAGCTGTATGTCGATTGATTGATTACAGGCTGTGTAAGCGTTAAATATTTACATTTGATGCTTATGCAGTGTAGAATGCACTCTGGATGATGGTTGAATGCGTTTGATTGTTGTTCTATGCATGTGTATATGAAATCCATATAAATCACATTATATTGACTGTGTCTGATTCTAGTTCAGAAAGAATGAATATTTTAAAATAACAAATATTTTAAAATAATGAATATTTTAAAATAATGAATATTTTAAAATAATGAATATTTTAAAATAATGTTCAGTAAAAGATCAAAACCAGATTTTGATGTCCGATTTGGGATGGACACGAATATATTTAAATATATATAGCCATGTTGATTAGATTAACGCCATTTTGACGTGAATGATATTTATATCGATTTTATTCATTTTCATAATGAATGTGGAAAATGAATTGATTTAAAAATCTATTGTTTTGAAAATATTATCATTTATATATCGATGATATGGAATATTCAATTTTGATTGGAAATTGAATATGAAGTA
This sequence comes from Allium sativum, assembly GCA_030737875.1. Classification (NCBI taxonomy): domain Eukaryota; kingdom Viridiplantae; phylum Streptophyta; class Magnoliopsida; order Asparagales; family Amaryllidaceae; genus Allium; species Allium sativum. Next base: position 928,040,920 of record CM060922.1, on the reverse strand, counting down.
AAAATCATTTTGAAAAAGAAGTTAAAATGATTTACAAAATACGATTTAAAAAGGAAATCGACAATATATATATAACATATATATAATGGCCTGAATAGAATGCGTTGCGCTGCGGCAGTTCGCGAATTTTGACCATTGACTTCGAATGGACATTACGGGAGATCCGACCGTCGGATTCTCCTAAAACTGGAACCGTTGGGTTCGTATCGAAAAGAGCTTTCTAAGAATAGTAGAGATTTGAAATCTAATGGTTGGATTTGGAATTATGTCCAAATCAAATTTGGAAAAGGTCGCTCGCTGTAAGTGCAGTTCGATGGCCGTTTATGGAAACGACTGTACGGGCCTTGATAAAATTATTAAAAATATCAATAATTAGTGTAAAATTATAAGAAATGATTTGGAAAGAATTGGGGTGAAAAATCCCATACTTAAAAAGATAAAAATTAATTTTTATCGAAATGAACTGGAATTATAATCTAAATATTCTTTCAAATAAATAAATTGGATTTGAAACGGTTTTAAAAATAACCAGAATTTCCAATATATAAATTGGAAATGGATTTGAATCGAAATTGTCTTTGTAATATTTCGATGTTGGACTTCGTGATTATACAGATATTATAATGGAAATTTGAAAGATATATATATATATCGTTATTTCCAATACGATATATGTTGATTTCAGAATTTGATACTGAATATAAGCTGATATATTTTCTTTTCAGTGCCTTGTATTTAATATCAAATTGGATTTTGGGTTTGTCATGAATGGTATATTTAATAATACTGTTCTTAAACCCAATGGACTTAAGAAAATTAGAAAATGACTGGAGATTAATTAAGTTGAATGGTTTCCTGGGTATTGATCTGATGTTGGTTTCGGCCTTCGGGGTTAATATTTAGGGAATTGTTCTCTTACTAATTTACAATCAGAGACTGATGGAATGTGAATTAGGTTTATTGTGAACTGTGTTTTAACGACATTCGTTTTTTAACCCGATTTACAGTGAAATGTGATTTGGAATTAAAAATCTTTTATTAAGATTTTATGGGAATTCTCCAAAGTAAAGTTTTCCCATTTAATATATTAAATTGGAATTGAATGGAATTCGATTGATAATAATCGAGGAACTTCTGTGGAGGAAGACTGTTAATACATATGGAATTTAAAAGGCTTTGTCGTCATTCCATTTATATTATTGGTTAGATACATAAATTTATATCGATTACATATATCGATTTGTTTTCCATGAAGATTCCATTGTTAATGGAATGTGATTTTGGGTTGTCGTGAATGGTATCTTTAATAATATTGTTCTTAGACCCAATGGAGTTAAGAAAAATAAGAAACTAACTGGAGATTAGTTAAGTTGAATGGTTTCCTAGGTATTGATCTGATGTTTATTTCGGCCTTTAGGGTTAATACATAGGGAATTGTCCACTTGCTAATTTACGATTAAAGGCTGATGGAATGGAATGTGATTATGGGTTTATCGTGAACCGTGTTTTAAAGGACATTGGTTCTTTAACCCAGTTAAAGACATGATATGATTTCCCAAGTTAAACAATCGTTAATATTGATTTTTGGGAAGATTAAAACCAAGTGAAGTTTTAATGCATCTTTAATTAGATTGAAATGATATCCAAAGGAAGATTAAAGAATAAATCAAAAGAATTTACCTTCGATAAAATTAATGGGAACCTTTCCCGAAGTATAAGAATATTTGAATAAAGGAATATTCTGGATTGGAATGAGGTGTATGTTGTGTTTTTAGAGAACTTGTTTATTATATACGCGAGTTATTCAGAAAGATCGGGTTTATCCCATTCTGAATAACAAATTCGACGATGTGTCGAGGATGAAGACGGTGGTTGAAGACCGGAGGTCTTCACATCGTTTGGATGATTACTGATGTCTTGATTGGGCTGTACACCCAAGACGAGGTAATAAGTGGTGATCGTCCAGATGTACTTGGAGATCGACGGATATACGAGGGCCTCTCCCCTGTATTGGACATATGGAGGAGGAATAAGGTGCCTCCAGTTTCGTTCAGACCCAGAACAAACTTGTAAATGGATGTGTGCCTAACATCGGATTCCATTCTGTGTGATTGATATACATCAGTTGCATAGCGTGAATTGCCTCTGTTGCATGCTGAGATGCAAATGATCAAGGCTTTTGTTGAAAAGCAAAGTCTTGTGGTTGATGATCAAAGCACGACTTTAATGTTGCGTAGCTTTGTGTAGTGTTAATTCGCGAGCCTCACACACCGGTGTGAACCAGAAACGGGAGAGGACTTCAGGGAGGACATGCGTTTCTTTCTGGCTAGGAGTGGTGTCAGCGTTTTGCTTGCCCTGGCATTTTACTTATGTGGATGATGGATAGCGAGGCGCCTTGGTTATATCAGTCGATCCGGGACCGATAGTTTGGTCGGGATATGACCAGTTTACACCCCATAGGGTAGGGAAACGAATTGTTCAGGCACTTTAATCCACTCTGTATGGACTGCCCCTGACGATCCAAGGTGCAGTTGCGGCTGTTCCTAAGACATGGTAGGCCAGATTGTCTCGAAATGGGAAGGACGATCCCTTGCCTTGGTTCACAGATGGAAATCCAACTTCCAATACGTGACATTTGCAGTTTTGATTGTAGAGCTTATTATTGGCGACAAGATATATGGTACCCATGTCATCTAGGATTGATACATTTGTATTTGAAGTTGTTTTATATACTATGCACTTATAATAGTATCCAATGATTTATTTTAAACGTACCAAGCATGTTTGGCTATTATAAGGGAAAACTCTATCCTCTGGCTTGCGTTGCATTGTGTGATGGGACCTGGGTCTTATAATAGCTTCATTTTTCCAAAAAGCATTGCGCTGTTTTGTTATAAGCAATGGTATTCTTTAGAAGAAACCTGTTCCGTGTTATACGGTGTGGTCCCTTGATATACCTGATTTAAAGTAAAGTTTTAAGTAATTGTTTTAGTTCTCACACCACTCACATGACTGACCTGGAGTTTATTGTTTTAACCTAAACTCTGGGTGCCCCTATTTTCTGCACGGGCAGCTAGTAGTTTTTGTTTTGTAGATTTATATTCACAGGATCCTGATTTACAGCTGAAGCAATATTCGGAAAGCTCTGTATCCGTGTCTTACTTTCAACTGTGTTCTGTATTATTTTCTGCTGCATTGTAATTTGTAAATCTCTGATATTTTTCTGATGTGTAATATTTATTCATACTCTGTATATTCTTGTATTCTGATGAAATTGTTGTAATAAGCAATGAAATGTTCTTCTGTTTGTGTTCTGATTTGTCTTGTTCTCAATTCAATCCGGACTTTCCTTCACGGGGAAGTTCGGGTTGTTTCAGCTATCAACTGAACTAATGGCATCTCTGTAGTCTCATGGTTCATCATGAAATATGCTTAATGCATATGCTGCCATGCCATCAAAGTCAATATCTTCAATGCTTAATCCCAAAAAATCATCAAGCCACATAGGTCTTTTCTTTTCTCTAGTTGGTCGAGTTTGAATTTGAGCTCCACCTTGAGATTGATTTTCTGTCTCTTCCCTACCAACCACTGTGTCATCAGAATCACCATTTTTACTCGTATTGAAGTCTGATGATCTGCCTTATGTTTAGTATTCTGAATTTGTCCTCTCAACATCATCATTGACTGAAGAAGAAGAATTCACCTTCAACATAGCCTTCTCATCAAATGTAACAAGCCTGCTAGTAACAATCTTCAGGGTAGTAGGACACCACATCCTATAACCCTTAATTCCTTTCTTATAGCCAAGAAAAATACACTTGCGAGATCTTGTGTAACGACCCACATTTTATTTATCGGAGGTTTGTAGAATATTTATTTTATTTTCATACGAAGTCGTATGGTCGTGTAACTTTGGGAAACGCCTATTGGGGTCATTACCCATGTTCACGATTTTTTGCCGAATTTTAAATGACTGTTTTGCCCCTAGCGAATCTTTTTTCGCCTACAACTTTTTATTGGTAAGGAATTTTGACCTGAAACCACTTCCATGGATTCAAATGACGGTTTAACTTTCCGTTGAGTGGTCAAATTGATCAAACGGACTTACTGTTTGGGAGAAGTGGCTGAAATATGGTTTGAAGATGAAAAAACTACTTAAATGGGCTTAATAGGGTAATTAGCAGCTAGGCCCGTTAGGTATTTCGGGATTAGGGTTATATAAGGGCTGATAGGGGCTAGAGAAACCCTTCTTTGTCATTTTTCAGCTGCCACAAACTTTCTCTTCAACCCTAATAATGGTTTCCACCTTCTAAACTACCTCTAATCACTTTCTAATAAAGGATTAAGCTAATCGACATCAAATCAAGTCAAAATAGCATTAAATCAGAGTTGAAGTTGCTGTCTTACATACGAATTCGACCCAAATCAGTGGAGACTTCAGATCTATAAAATATTTGTAGCTAATGTGAGTGATTAGCATGTTTCTTCACTAATTACAGCTAATTAGTGGTGATTAGTGATAACTAGAAAAACTATGACTCAGAAAACATGGAAAAATATGTAGAATTTCTTAAATATTATTTTATTCCTATGTTAGAAATTTGGGTTAATTTGGACATGTTTTGTAATCATATGGTTAAATCATGATTAAGGGGAATACGAGGAAAACATGGGTTTTTGGTATGTTATTTGTAGCTAATGTGAGTGATTAGCATGTTTCTTCACTAATTACAGCTAATTAGTGGTGATTAGTGATAACTAGAAAAACTATGACTCAGAAAAACATGGAAAAATATGTAGAATTTCTTAAATATTATTTTATTCCTATGTTAGAAATTTGGGTTAATTTGGTCTTGTTTTGCTAATCGTATGGTTAAATCATGATTAAGGGGAATACGAGGAAAACATGGGTTTTTGGTATGTTTGATCCATATAAACATGTCATACTGTTGTTTTTGTGTTTATGGTTGATTATACATGTTGCTACTACTGTTTGGAATGCTTTATGATTGTATAATCAAGTTAGAATGGTCAAAAACGTTGTCGTATGGCGTAAATAGCTCATAGGAAAAGTTGTAGGAAATGATCAGACCCCGATCGTGAGGCATCCTCACGAGCCACCCCGGTTGTGAAGCGCCCCATGACCACGAGCCGCTATGCTCCACTTTCACGAACCATAGGACCATGAAGCACCAGAGACCGTTGCCATGAGCTAAATGAAGCACCACGACCCGGAGCATCTTCACGAGTGAACCAATGTCCATAAACCACTTGCGTTAGTCATGAACCAGATCCACACGAGGACCACGAGCCTTCCAATGATCATGAACCGAGGAGGACGCAAGACCACGACCCGAAAGTGGTCCACGAGCCGACCATGATCACGAACCGATGTCAGAGGGCGAGTCGCGAGCCGATGCAAGGTGCACCACGAACCGGTGTAAGGACCCACGAACCGATCTGGATGGAGGAAGAGCACGAACTGCTAACCGTTGCTTCATATGAATCGAATCCAAGTGATGACTGAGCACTAAGACCATTCGAACCAAGAAGATGACTAAAACCCGAGATGCAAAGGTAGTCCAAATGAGAAGTTATGGCTCAGGATCCAAATGAGGATCAACGGGTTCTACTTCATGAATGGGCTTTGCTACGGGACGTGTGCAAAAGTGTTATCGATATCCATAATTTTGATTTATCACGGAGAGATAGATTATGGGCTATGGATCAGTGTAATGGGTTCATTGTGACTCCCAAGGGAAAAGTGATTGTAGCGAAGGATTGGGTGATCAAAGTGGGGGATATCGTATGCTTTAAGCATTGAGTGAGCGATGTGGGGATGATTGCTATGTTTGATGTTTGCTATCACCATGGCTTGCACACTCCATTTTACAATTATGTTAGTGTTACCTTAAAAGTACTATACATCTTACTGTGCTAACTCTTTGGTTGCAGGTCCAGGCTTAGGTATGATTTCCTATACTTGTTATTCGTTCATCTTAGAGATGTATACTTGCTATAACTCATACCAGACTGTTGTCTGACCCATAATTTTATGTTTCTTCCTATTACTCTGGGAGCTCACACGAGTAGACTAGAGACAGGTTAGGTGGTTGCATGAGTAGCTGTACCGTAGACGAGCAGGAGACTTCCATGTATGATATATATATACTCCCTGTGCTATAAGTGGTCACTACTTTGGGCATTAGTGGTGTACCTTTTCTATCTTGCTTTTAGAGACAGTATTTTGAAGTTGTAATAATGGTTTGGATCATAAGCTGTGTTTTGGATTCCGCTGTTATGATGGTTTAATCTCTAGCTTATGCACTGTCTTGCCTGCTTTATGTCAAGTTATGTTATTATTATTTTTTATTCCACACGCTGTGAGATATATTACAGTTTCTTGATGACTCATAGTTTCAAATCCTTTTCTTTTGATGACCATCCCATGCTAGTCGGGCATTGGCACAGCGCATTTTGGGGAAATGACGGCTGGTCCGGGGCGAGCCGTCACACTTGGTATCAGAGCCTAGGCTGCGTAGTTAACCTAGGGGAAGACATCAGAGAGAGATTGTATACATATATAAGAGCACGTATTTGTGATATTTTGGTTTTCAAAATATATATATACTATTAGTATATCTAAAGATGAATTCGCACTGCACTGGTACCACTATGGAGATGGTTAATCGTTTTCTCTTTATAGACTGAACGATGAGCCGATATACGAGGAGTACGGGTTCAGGGGACAATAATAGAAATGTCCCTGATATAAGGACGATGTTTACTACCTTCATGAGAGAGATGCTTAGGGAAGCTCAGGGAGCAGTTCCTAATGCTGCTAACGGTGGTGGTTCAACGGTGCAGGCGCCTAGAGCCGATTTCGCCAAGCTATGCAAGGATTATACTAGTCTTGGTAGGAATCCGTTCCACGGGACGGAATCGGCTACAGAGGTTCAAGATTGGCTTGATAGTTGTGAGCGCATCTTCGAGGATTTGGGAATCGACGATGTGATGAAGAGAAAGCTAGCATCGTGTCAACTTCAAGGAAGGGCGATGAATTAGTGGAATGCCATTAAAGCAGCTATCCCTGAGGATCAAGTTACTTGGAATCAGTTTAAGGCCCGATTCGGTGATAAGTTTATTCCAGCCGCTCAGAAACTGGAATTGTTAAGAAATTCTTGGAGCTTAAGCAGAATGGTAGGGCAGTCTTAGAGTATATTGCTGAACTTGATATCATATTGAAGTATGGATTGTCCCTTATCGATACGGTCGAGAAGAAGAACGAGAAGTTCATAACTGGCCTAGATGAGTACTTGGGGAGAGACTCATAAACCATATCGATGAGACTTTCGAATCTATTGTGGAAAAGTCATTGAGATCTGAGAGCCTTTACCCTAAGTCGAAGACAGATGTTGCTATTACATCTCCAGAGGAGCCAAAGCCACAGGAAAGCAGTGGAGGCAAGAATAATTCGCAGAATAAGAGGAAACAAGACCAAACCAAGGATGGTCATAATAGGAAGAATAAGAAAGATGGCAAGTGCTTTAGCTGTGATAAGAAGGTCAACTATGCCAGAGATTGTCAGGAAAAGCCTAGGGAAAGGAAGTGCTTCAATTGTGGCCAAGCGGGACATCATAAGGATAAATGTCCGCAACCCCTTAAAGAGAAGAAGATCGTGAAAGCATATGCTATCAACGTTGTTCCTTCTTCGTCGAATGCCCCAACTGCAACGCAGAAGGGAAAATGTGTCGTTATTCAAGGTATGCTTTCCATTTATGAAGTTTTTGTTCGAGTTTTGCTGGTAGCGGGGTATCCCATTCCTTCATATCAAGTGACCTGGTGGATAGGTTGGGATTGGAACCCGAGATCGTTGATAGACCATTGGTTGTGACGAGCCCGATTGGTGGTTCGTCTAGCCTTTGCATGATTTGTCGTAATTTTGGTCTTATCGAGTCATGGATGTATGTTTGCTTGTGATTGCTTTGTTTTGGGCTTTACTAGGTTTGGCATTATTTTGGAAGTGATTGGCTCCCAAAGGTATAGAGTGGTATTGGGTACCTACCTAGTGATAGTGATGATAACTGGAGTTAGGGAGGCTGAGAGATATAACTAGTTGTTGTGACTTCCATTGAATGATATCTTAGTTTACTCGAGGAGTGATGTGCAGCCATGAAAAGATAAGACTGTTCGGTGATATGGACTGCCCCGAGTGGGACTCTGTAGGGCTATGAGATGACTCGAGTTGGACTCGAGAAGGTTGCAAGAAAATGGATTGAGTTGGGTGGAACTCGAGTTGAAGATGGAATTTTGGATAGCTCTTCTGATGGAGTACCAAGGAATCGTCGATAGTTTGGAATGTTCTAAGTGGACTCGAAGCAGGGGTATCTGGGGACGCCCGTTTACCTTGGATCCATTGGACGTGATCTATTTATGCTTAGAGGATAAACATACGTTGGATGTACGGTAGTCCGTTCACTACAAGAAAAGTTGGTTTTCATAACGTTAATAGATAACACAATATTTAACAGTGTTATTGTTTAGTTTAACTTGATTTATTTAGAGTAAATGGACTCGGTAATGGGTCTGTAACGTCTGTTCCCCAATAATTATATTCATTGCCGCCTTTCACTGAATTATTTTCCAATTCCCTCCTCTTTTCGTCCCTGAATTTTCACTTCCATTCTCAGTTTCTTTCAAATCTCTCCATCGTAAAGCTGATGCTCAACTAATAAATCCACCGCCTTTCGACCGTTGACCCCTGCTGCCTCTTCCTCATGCTTATTGTGCTTCAACCCACACTTCCCAAATCGTGTGCGCTGCCCTAAATTGGAAAATCAGTCATCGACTCGGTCACTTGCTCGATGCTAGGTATTTAATCAGAATATTTCTGTCTTTTTTATTCTTTTAATTTTTGTCTTTCTATTTTCGTTGATTTACTTGAAGTACAAAGTAAATCTGAAGCATGTTGCTCCAAGATGATTGATGATTATTGCTCCAAAAATTTGAAGGATACTGCTCCTAAATCGCTTCGTGTTGCCCCTGCGATTTGAATCGTGTGTTGATCTGCTAGCAATATTCATTAGCAGTATTTTCCTTTTACAACAATTCACTTATGTGATTAGAAACTACAATAAAGCACTCATCCAACATAGGAGACGCAGGTGCATTAGAGGTACTATAGCCATCTATTTATATCTTTTTTCTGTTCCTGCTGCTACTTCGAGACAGCATTGGGCTACTGCTCAATGGCAGTAAGGTGCCGCAGTAGCCCTCTTCTGCCTAAAGGCAGTTTTTATTTATTTATAAAATTCTTACTCATCAAATTTTATGTTCGAAACCATGCATACTCAAATTTCATATCACATATATACATAAGATCTTATAAGCCAATAACAGAACATATTTTTTTTTGACAAAAGGGATAATCTAGAACATATTTCTTTGAGGGATGCAGGTGCCAGATAGTATTACATAGTATGGTATATTTTTCAATGTGAGCAAGTTGCATAATTATGCAATGTAAAGTTCATGCTTGCACCATAAATAAATCGTTGTGTTAAAACAAAAGTGCGATAGATAGTTTCTTAATATAAGCTAGACGTGTTTTTTATTTCCAGGTTTGCGATCGTTGATTGAAAATATTTTAAGATGTGAATGGAGATTTGATTTGAAGAGCCTAGATTTTATTTTATAGTAAGGTCTCGATGACCAAATGATGCTCCTATGCAATTTGACTCAATGATCAATTCACAGTATGAAAATCAAAATAATTGAAATTCACATTCTTATATTATGCATAATTGCAGTAATAATCAAAGACGGGAGAGACTTGAGTTGGTATGTGGATTTCTGTCGTTCGTCCAACATAGCAAACGATGTTACACCATTTATATTATATGATTTTGTTGGATGTTGTTCTCCAAGCAGGTGATTTTCATTTGGCTCCATCGAACTTTCTGAAGCTCACTGTCATATCTGGTATCCTCTATTGACCAGGCTAATCCTTTCTTGATGTCGTTGTCAGATATTCATACTTTGTGCTCTGTTAATCCTGCTCCCTTATTTGTTGGTTCTAATTCAGCTTGGTTCAGTGATGTTGTTTTATGTGGTGAGAGTTTGTTTCCAGTGGTATAACAGTAGAAGCACTGGTTTCTACTGATGTTGGCTCGGGTAGTGTATGTGGTGAAGATACCTAATAGGAATACCTTTTGAAATTGTCAAGTATAAATCAGTGCTTCTACTGATGTTGGCTTGAAATTGTCAAGTTTTATGGGCCTACCTTTTGACTTAAAAGATGGTATCATTAAGTGCTTAGGAGTAAAGTACTAAAGTTATAGCCAACATTGTCACATTATCATTGGCAACCATTGATAGCGTAATTTCTGTTAAGGTAACAACTTTCTATTCATTTATTAGATTCGTTGATTTATCCATTATAACATTCAAATTCATCTAATTGGTCTAAGCTGGTAACAACAAATATAGTCGAAGCAGGGTTAGTTACTATTGAAATAGAAGAGTAACAATAGAAATCTCGATGGAGATTTGAAAGACTGGTTTGATGGTTTACCTATAGCCATTAAGGCAAAGAAGAAAGTGGCCTGAACTTGTTCTTTAGTTAACCTTTTTAAGTGTATTATTAAAGAAACCTTTATTCTTACTGACCATTACTTATAAGAACGATGAAATATTAGATCACATACTTTTTTAGTACCAAACAGAATAAGGGACTATCAATGCATTATTCTTCATTGTTTCTCGCACGACGAAAAATTATCGTAGTTTAATCGTTTATGATCATGAAAAATTAGTGCTGGTCGGGGGTTCTTCGTCGTGCAAAATGAATTGGTAGGGTGGTTAATTTTTTTATCAATGCACTATTATCACTACTTCTCAGTTTTTGGTAGATTCCCTCAAAAGTATCTTTGCTACATGCACGCCAACTTTGCAATAGGAAATAAGATTGCATTATGATTGCTAGATTTCCCAAAGGAAGCTCAATTAAATATATTTTAGTTAGAGGACATCCAATAGTGACCGGTTGTTACATTCATCGTACATTTACAACGAACAACTAACAATTTACTGACAAACCAATATTTGCTTGGTTGGAAAATTTTACGAACATTTCAAACAGATTTTAATGTTTTTATTACTGAGGCAAGCTTGATGAAACCTTATATATTTACCATTATACTAGCTGCATAAATCTTATTAGATTGAAAAATTAATACTAAGACCATCATAATTTACATTTATTAATATCAGGGTTGGTATAATTGAGTGTAACTAATGGCGTCTAAGCTTTACTTTCAAAATATAAAAAGAAAGGTCATGTGTATTGGAATACTAGGTTGTTGGCTACTATCAGAGCATTGTTCCCCACCACCATCTGCCACTTAATTATGGGAAATAAAAAATCTTAGTAGATGTAATCAACTATTAAAGATTAACCTGTTCAAGTAAACATTGATCCAACAACGGCACGAAAATGTGATTAAGCAGAGCTGTCAGGTTTCTAATGGATACTTATTAACAGCTACCTGAGGGTTTTAGGTCAACAAACTTGACTTGTGAATCAGTTTGTTCCATTATCAATAAACAAGGTAGAAGGTCCTTTGCAAAGCCCGTAACTACTTCATTATGTCTTTTAATGAAATAGAACATGCTCACGTAATACAAAAAATAGTACTTTGCAAATGATTAGGATTTGCGGAATATAATCATTCTCTAGTATTTTTAATTTTAAAACCAATTTAAATTTTCAAAAGTCACCCAGAATCTTAAGTCTCTATTTACTCCTGGATTTGGAAATCGTCGTATAATTTATTAGTTGTTATAATATTCATCAATTATAAAAGTGAATATGGGCCACTGATGTAATATTGAATTTTTCATGTTTTCATTTTGTCACACATCGTAGGATATGCCCTATTTCAAACTTTAAAATCTACATATAAAGAAGATTATGCAACCACTACTAGAAAAGGCATCTATTCCCAGTTTTAATAGTAACCAGAGCAGGTCAATAAGGTTAAAACGTATTGAGTGTCATTTAATGTGAATATCTAACAATGGAAATATAAACAAGCCTCAATGCATGAAAGCTTCTTCAAAAATTGATTAATTTCGGTTATGAAATATACATATAAATTTCTGAAACAAAATTTACGTTTTAAATATTTAGTGGTGCAACGGTTAAGCCACCCTAAGTGAGATGAGACATTTGTAACCTTGATTTTCGGTTAACATAAAAAACAACAACAACAAAAAAGCCATATATCCCAAACAAGTTGGGGTTGGCTAGATATGGAACCCAAAATTAAAATAAATAATAATGATTATATGTATGTATGTGTGTGTGTATATATATATAAAGGGTTTAAAATAACCAAACAAATAAAAAGTCGTATGATAAAGGTTTTTTTAAATAATAAAAATAAAAAAGTAAAAAGGTTCAATAAAAGTGAAATAATGTCTAAAATAGTAATAAAAAGGTAAAAAGGTTCAATAAAAGTGAAATAAAGTCTAATATAATTAAATAGATAAATAAATAAAAAACCTAAGGTTTTGGTTCCATGCACAACTATCAACTATCAATGCTTTAGATAAACTCCAATTACTTAAATCTATTCTTAGAAATTGTTATTTTTCACACTTAATCAATTCTTAAAAAGTTTCATAAAAGATAATGCATTTTCAAATGGTTGTAGTTGCTACTTGTAAAATCAACGCCAATACGATGGCTTGTACACATGTAAATGATGCCCTTTTTGTACGTCTGTCTGCTATTTGATTGGATTTGAAATCAAAATCAAAAAGTTTTTTGATTGTGTGTGTTCAATATCCATTTAGGACATGAATTTGGATAATAAAAATATATTCAAATAATGTTTGTTTGAATTTCAATTAATGTGCAGATTTTCCAGTTAACCTTGCGATGTTTGACTTGTCTAATGAGCATTTAACATAAACTAGGCTTGGTCTTGTGATTATCCACATTTTTCATAAGTCAAACCTTAATAGATCTATGTTAAACCCAGTCCAGTCAGATCAAATCTAAAATTGATAAAGTCTAGATGTTCCTTAGCTTATTTGCATACACTTTACTTTTTATATCCTAAAGGCTAAATGTTATGTCTGCTCAAATAAGAGAACTGAAATTAATGCGCTAGATTGGCCTCTTCATGCAGAAATATATATAATGACAAAGAAGAAAGAATAAGTCGACGAATAAAATATTTTCTAAAAAGCAGATAGAAGCGCAAATGTGACTAACTACAACTCTCTGTACATGATAAAAAATAGGTGCTTTTTTTTTACCCACAAGTTAGTTCTTCTTACGTACTTACTCTTTTGGCTTTAGGTGGATGCTTTTTTGACACAATCTAGTGCTAGTTGCGCTGTCATATGTGGTTTTGTTAAGGATCATTTTTGTTGACTTACAACTCTAGTAGTGATAATCATAATAATTAATCTATATTATTCATTGTGATACTGCTGAAAAATTAAGAACATCAAAGGTAGGTATACAATAATATTATGGCTAATAACTCATTCAATGTGAATGATTATTTTAGAGAGTCCATGAAATGTACAAAAAAAATACCCAAGTGCTTAGGCCAATGCAAATTAATATCTACGAGTGTCACATATGTGCACAAAAGCAACTTGCACTTGCATGTGCACATATGCATGCAGCAAGTATAGCATAGTTTATTTGAGTAGGTGTGTAGCTCTTTGAGAAGGCATAAACGTAATTGGATACCCAAAAAGTTCTAAATTCATGTAATAATTATTGCATAATGCCTACCAATGTTAAACTGTGAATGATCTGCACTAATTCACTTACAGCTTCCTCAAAATATAACACCAATTCTTTGTTTCTGGTCATTTTTATGTTCAGTTTTTTCATTTCATAGCATGTGCGCCTGCAAACGAAGAGTCGATCTCTAGCTTAATTCGTATAATTAATCTCGTAAATCTCATAATCATCCAATTAATGGGTTGTACAATTAAACGCGTATCCCACACGTTACTTAGGCTAAATTCATAGTCTTAATGCAAAATAAGGCTTGCTCTGAACAACCAGCAAACACTTCATCCATCTAGTTCTTCTCCCTCAATAATTAGAAGTGAAGTACAATGTTGAATTACCAGAGATATTAAGGCACCTGAATTTTCAAGAATTTTTTTGTGTATATCATACTATTTTTTGTATTGCTTATTTGTGTATGCTTATTTGCGGATAATCCTTCTCAAATTGTTATTTTTGCCAGCTGTAGGTCTTGCTAGATTCAATGTTTTTAAAACATGAATTGCTTCTAGTAAAGGCTTTCAATTCACATGCATATGGTTCTTCAATTTTATAAATCAAATTTTATGCTTATATCTGTACTATTTTTGAACATATTTCTTGAGCACTAGAAATACTACAAATATGTGTAGAAACATCACAGATTCACATATCCCATGCTCTTGTTAACAAGTAAGATTCTCTAGCAACAACTTTCAACAGGTACATATGACCTTACATGTAAACATAGTAGTTGTTGGTCACGTGCAGTACCAGGCTTGTTGAAGTGTGGAAATTTTCAAGCTTGTGGCAGATGTTGAGATATGGTCCAGAGATGAAAAAAAAAAGTGTTAGTGAGAGATATAACAATGAGTGTATCTTTCTATGTATGCATTAACATATATAAACGTGTATATTTTCAGAAAGTGAAGAAGGATAAAAATGGCGGGGCTACCGATGGTCATGTAGCTGCTGCAGCTGGCTATTTTATTGGATTAGCTTATATTGCTATGGGATATATCTCATATGAATGTGAAAATAATACTTCTTTGAAGCAACTTCTGCTTATACCCATTGCTTCATTTTCTGGCTTTCTGAGAAGTTTTATGGATTCACCTCTTGGTGCAACACTCCAATTCAGTGGATATTGTACCGCTCGCAAAAAGGTAAACGTTGTTTTGTTGAGTAGCTCACAGTCTGCATTACAATGTCATGTACATGTATGTATGTATGTATGTATTTTATTTATTTTCTTGGAAATTCTCTGAAAGAATGTTGTTTGTGAAGGTGGGTAGCATAAAAACGCTGACTGTGAAGATGGGACATCCTCGACAATAATGTTGTGATAAAGCAATGGTGATGGTCTTCGACTTGTGCGTTTGGACAGTGAATGTGTGGAGTAGAGATCGTATGGGTAGCATGGCTGTAAAAATTTGATGGAGGAGAGCGGCTGGTTGGGGTTTTATTGTTGACTATAAATTTGAACTATGTTTTGTTTTTTGTTAACTTAAATTGGCATCAGTATGAAATTGAAAACATATATATTGAACTTATTTTTTGTTAGTTGATCTTTATCTTGCTATCATAAATATGTGTTACATTTGTTGAGTATTATAATTTTTTGGATCATATGCTACTTTTGAAAGAGTTGTGAAGATTTGTTTTATTGCTATTATTTAATATATTGAAAAGCGTTATAAAAGATAATGTAATACAGGAGCTATATAGTGTTATAGCGCGATAAAGCCGCTATTAAATTGATATTTTATAGCAGCGATACAGTGTTATAAAAATTTGTTATTTTCATGAATAATGACATGTTTTACAGCGAGCTACTATCCTTATGTATCATAGCGGCATATAGCCGCTTTAAAATCATACCCTTTTATGGCGGCAGTTTCTGCGTTATAATTATTTAACTATTTTTTATAACATGTCTATATACAGCGCTTTTCGGGCCGCTATAGTATTGTTTAATAGCGGCTATATGCCGCTATAAAAGACTATTCTATTGTAGTGGTTTGGAGGCCGGGCTTCCATTAGCCCTTGAGATTGGTTGGACCAGTCATATGGGTATCGACGTATTCATGGTTTTAGCATGTGATAAATAGTACTTATTCGATGAATGTTATGGATTGTTTAGGACCTTATGTTGATGTTCTCTTTGATTCAAGAAGGGTAAAACTTCGAATTGATAAGATGTGTTCGTTGATCGTGGAGATGCAACGAAGTTTAGGACGATTCGAGTTAGACTTGAACTCGTAAATAATGGCTTTTCGTTGATGTTGGAGATGCAGCGAGTAGGGAGATGACTCATGTTGGACTTGGGTTTATGGGTAAAGGATACTCGAGACTGGGTTTGAGTTTATGGATAGTCATCGGCGATGCCGACGAGAATGATGAAGGGATTATCGTTGTCATAAGTTCTAACAGGCTCAAGGCAAGGGTATAGTAGAGGCAGATAAAAGGCAAGTTGGACTAGTCGAATACCCTGGACCTATTAGATGTGTCTGGTTGTCTCTGGGAGGCAAATGTACGTTGGACGTGCAGTAGCTTGATTAGAACTTGGGTTATCATTAGCCCTTGACGGATGGTATGGTGACATAGTCAGTCATACGATTAATGATGGTTTCAAAGCAGGATTCACAGTGATGACCAAAGTTAGTTATGAGTGATTGGTTTCTTTGTTGAACCGTCTCACGTGGATTGTCCAATGTCGAAGGAGACATTTCTTAGGTGCTATTCTGATACTGGTTTAGACCTCCGGGGATTGTACTTGAGGGATGTTGAATTCGGTTAGGATGGTTCACGTGAGATGTATAAACTAGATGTTATGAGTGTTGTTGTTTGATTGCTTTTGATTGCAAGGATTGAATGGGTCATTCTGGTTTTATCCTGATGCAAGGTTGAAATGTTTTGTTGTAAAGGTTGTCACTGTCGAATGTGGGGAGTTGGGCTTGGACTTCTTCTCTAGTAATGTGATTGGTAGATTGATTGTTAATCTTCCTATTCTTGTATACTTTATTGATGATGTTAGTTAGTTGTTTATCGCTCGCTGAGATAGGTTGTACCCAATGTTAATGGATTGAGAGGATGAATAATGTATTAGAGGATCTCTAGAGAGCTTGTAAGTTGGATTTTGGAGGGCCTCGGGATGACCATTTGCATCAAGTTGAGTTCACATATAAAAATAGTTATCAGTCCAGTATTAGTATGGTTCCATTTGAAGCTTTGTACGGAGGACAGTACAACTCACCATCATGTTGATTGGAAACCGGTGGAAATAAAATTTGTGCTTGGTCCAGATGTAGTAAAAGAAACTTCGGATAAGATCACAGTTATTCAACAACGAATGAAGGCTGCCCAAGATAGGAAGAAGAGTTATGCTGATAAAAGACGAAGAGATTTGGAATTCTTCGTTAATGACTTAGTATTTATCAAGATCTCTCCGTCGAAGATGTGAATCATTTTGGTAGGAGGGGTAAGTTAGTACCAAGGTTTGTAGGTCCATTTCCCGTTCTCGAGTGACTTGGGGATTTGGCGTACGAAGTTGGATTGTCTGAAAAGATGGCGAGAGTTCGCAACGTATTTCATGTTTCCCAGTTAAGGAAGTTTGTGCACGACCCTAATGCGACTATTTCACTAGATCAGTTGGATGATATCAAGGTGGAACCCGAGGTGGTTGGGAACCACAGGCCGATTCGTATTGTCAGATACGATACAAAGCAGCTTTGAAGGAAGATGGTGAAACTAGTCAAAGTCCAGTGGGGTGATAATGAGAAAGATTGTACTTGGGAAACAGAAGAGAACATTAAGAAGTCATATCCAGAACTCTTTGCCTGGTAAGATTTTAATTTCAATTTAGTTATTCCGCATGCTAGGATAGACTTGTTGTGCTATTATGTACGTTTGATTGTTTGTAATTGGCTGATAGGAATGCGGAGCACCATAGTATGTTTTGGTTAAGGAATTTCGAGGGCGAAATTTCTTAAGGGGGAGAATGTAACGACCCATATTTTACATATCGCAGAATCGTAGAATATTTATTTTATTTTCATACGAAGTCGTATGGTCGTGTAACTTTGGGGAACGACTATTGGGGTCATTTCCCATGTTCACGATTTTTGCCGAATTTTAAATGATCATTTTGCCCCTAACGAATCTTGTTTCGCTTATAACTTTTGATTGGTAAGAAGTTTTGACCTAAAAACTACTTCCATTGGATTCAATTGATGGTTTACCTTTCCATAGAGTGGTTACATTGATCAAACGGACTTACCGTTTGGGAGAAGTAGTTGAAATAAGGTTTGAAGATGGAAAAACTGCTTAAACGGGCTTAATAGGGTAATTAGCAGCTAGGCCCATTAGGTATTTCAGGATTAGGGTTATATAAGGGCTGATAGGGGCTAGAGAAACCCACCTTTATCATTTTTCAACCGCCATGAACTTTCTCTTCAACCCTAACAATGGTTTCCACCTTCTAAACCACCTCTAATCACTTTATAATCAAGGATTAAGCTAATCAACATCAAATAAAGTCAAAATAACATCAATTAGAGTTGGAGCTGCTGTGTTGCATAGGAATTCGACCCAAATCAGTGGAGACTTCAGATCTATAAATTATTTATGGCTAAGGAAAGTGATTAGCATGTTTCTTCACTAATTACGGCTAATTAGGGGTGATTAGTGATAATTAGCAAAATTATGATTCAGAAAGATATGGAAAAATATATAGAAATTCTTAAATATTATTTTATGCCTCTGTTAGAAATTTGGGTTAATTTGGACATGTTTTGCTAATCGTATGATTAAATCATGATTAAGGGAATTAAGGGGAAAACATGGGTTTTGGGTATGTTTGATCCATATAAGCATGTCATATTGTTGCTTTAGTGCTTATGGTTGATTATATATGTTGCTATTACTGTTAGGAATGCTTTATGATTGTATAGTAAAGTTAGAATGGTCAAAAATACCGTCGTATGGCGTAAATAGCTCACAGGAAAAGCTGTAGGAAATGGTCAGACCCCGATCGTGAGGCATCCTCACGAGCCGACCATCCTTACGAGCCGACCATGAACCGCTTACGTTAGTCATGAACCAGATCCACACAAGGACCATGAGCCGTCCATGGATCACGAACCGAGGAGGATGCAAGACCACGACCCAAATGTAGTCCACGAGCCGACCATGATCATGAACCGATGTCAAGGGGCGAGTAGCGAGCCGATGCAAGTGCACCACGAACCAGTGCAAGGACCCATGAACCGATCTGGATGGGGGATGAGCACGAACTACGAACCATTGCTTCATACGAATCAAATCCAAGGGATGACTGGAGCACCAAGCACACCCAAACTAAGATGATGACTAAAACCCGAGATGCAAAGGTAGTCCAAATGAGAAGTTATGACTTAAGATCCAAATGGGGGTCAACGAGTTCTACATCATGATTGGGCTTTGCTGCGGGACGTGTGAAAAGGGTTATCGATATCCATAATTTTGATTCACCACGGAGAGATAGATTATGGGCTATGGATCAGTGCAATGGGGTCATTGTGACTCCCAAGGGAAAAGTGATCATAGCAAAGGATTGAGTGATCAAAGTGGTGGATACCGTATTCTTTACGCACTGAGTGAGTGATGTGAGGATGATTGTTATGTTTGATTTTTGCTATCACCATGACATACACACTCCCATTTTACATTTATGTTAGTGTTACCTTAATGTACTGTACATCTTGTTGTGCTAACTCTTCGGTTGCAGGTCTAGGCTTAGGTATGATTTCTTATACCTGTTATTTGTTTATCTTAGAGATGTATACTTACTACCACTCATACCAGACTATTGTCTGACCCAGAGTTTTACGTTTTTTCTTATTACTCTGGGTGCTCACATGAGTAGACTAGAGACATGTTAGGTGGTTGCATGAGTAGCTGTACCGGAGACGAGCAGTAGGCTTCCACGTATGATATATATCCTCCCTGTGCTATAGCTGGTCACTACTTTGGCCATTAGTTGTCTACCTTTTCTATCTTGCTTTTAGAGATAGTATTTTGAAGTTGTAATAATGGTTTGGATCATAAGCTGTATTTTGGATTCCGCTGCTATGATGGTTTAGTCTCCAGGTTATGCATTGTCTCGCCTGTTTTATGTCAAGTTATGTTATTATTATATTTTATTCCATACGCTGTGAGATATATTACAGGTTCTTTAATGATTCATAGTTTCAAATCCTTTTCTTTTGACGACCGTCCCGTGCTAGTTGGGCATCGGCACAACGCATTTCGGGGAAATGTTAGCTGGTCCGGGGCGGACCGTCACATCTTGGATCCAACTTCCCTTTGCTCTCATGCACATAAGCTGGACAACCAAACACTCTGAAAAAGGAATATGATACAGGCTCTCCCTTCCATACTTCTTCAGGAATCTTTATATCTATGGCGGTAGAAGGTGTGCGGTTGATAAGGAAAACCGTCTAGATGGTGCTTCTGCCCAAAATCTCATATTTAATCCCACAGTAAGCCGTAAGCAACGAGTTCTTTCCAACAAAGTCTGATTCATTCTCTCTGCAACCCCATTTGGCTGAGGGTCTCCTGGTGTGTTGTGGTGTCTTTTGATTTCCTCGGACTCACAAAATTTGATGAATTTTTGAGAAGTGAATTCACCACCATTATCTGAACGAAGAACCTTCACTTTCTTTCCAGACTGGTTCTCAAAAGAGATTTCCAACTTTGAAACCTATCAAAAGTTTCATCTTTGGACTTCATAAAGTAAACCTATAATTTTCTAGAAAAATCATCCACTAATGAAACAAAATACCTGGCTCCTCCATAAGATAGGCATGGTACGGGGCCCCAAACATCAGTATGAACATACTATAAAACATCTTTAGACTTATGCTCTGCAATGCCAAAAGAAACATTCGTCTGCTTTCCAAGTACACATCCTTCACAAAAGTCGAGTTTTGAATGATGAACACCATCAATCAATCCTCACTTTCTCAATACTTCTATACTGCGCTCTCCAATGTGACCCATACGAAAATGCCATAATCTGGTAGAATCGGAATCAACTGAATCAATAACCGAAGCAGTCTCCGCAACAGAAGTTGCATGCTTCAGCAAATATAGATTTCCAGCTTTTACCCCTTTTATTACTATCAATGAACCATTTGTAATTTTTAATGAATCTTTTTCTATTACACACTTTAAGCCAAAATCGCACGATGCTCCAATAGAGATTAAACTACGCCTTAAATCAGGCACATGCCTGATATTACACAAAGTATGAACAACACCATCAAACATCTTGATTTTACTGTTCCAATACTAATCATGTGATAAGAAGTATTATTTCCTATGAGAACCTCTCCTCCATCAAGCTGACAATAAGTGGGAAAATAGTGCCTATCAGATGTCATGCAATAGGATGCTCCTGAGTCAATAATCCACATAATACTCTTCATAGGAGAGGCGGAAGCTGTAAAAATGTCGGGATCATTATCTAAATCTGATGTCTCCGCTGTAGATGCTGAAGCCTTCTGGGGAACAGCTTTATTTTTATTCTCCAACTTGGGGCAACTTGCAATGTAATGTCCAGGTTTTCTGCAATAATGAGAAACTCCCTTCCGGGCTCCTCTTGATTGAGATCTGGACTTAGCTCTATCACCACCATATTTGGGTCTACTTTTACTTCTTCCTCTCTGCGCAACAAGGCTTTCAGAATCATTCTCCATGCTCTTGCTTGCTAACTTTCCTCTCAACATCTCGTTACGCAAATTTTTCTTCACATCCTCCAAGCAAATAGACGAACGTCCATAGATCATAGAGTTAACAAAAGTGTTATACTCTGCAAGTAAAGAACATAAAAGAATAATAGCTTGCGCCTCATCCTCAATCTTTACATCAGATGCTCGAAGATTCATGACAACTGTGTTGAGGGCATCTATATGAGCAAATAAATCTGTTCCGGGCCTCATTTTGAAAGAATAAAGTTGTTGTTGCAAGATGATGCGTTTAGCGAGAGACTTTCGTAGAACTTTCTCTGAAGAGCATCCCACAATTCCTTAGAAGTTTTCACATGAGAAAACTCTCTAAGTACTTCATCAGAAAGAGTAAGAGCATCCTTTTCCAATTCTTCTATCTCTTCGGGTGCTAATTTCTTCAATTTTTTTGATTGGAGACAACCTTAAATGTCCTCTCTTTCTTCAACACCGCTTCCATCTTCATCTTCCATGTGCCAAAATCCCCTTTCAATCAAATCTAGCAACATCATAATTTGTAGCGCTTCTACCACCGTTATTCATTGTAGAATTTGACATCGTTGAAAAAGTCTTTGAACATGACAACCTGGCTCTGATACCAATCTATAGTGCAGAATCAGAGATTTGGGTAGTGGAAAACGAATAAACCCAATGATCTAGTCTGTTAACAATTTCAACAATTCCAAAAAATTAAAATCAAGTGGCACAAATTATAGAGAGAAAAAAAACAGAAAAGAGAGGAAAGAACACACCGATATAACGTGGTTCGGATATGAATATCCTACGTCCATGGAGACCCAACAACTTTTATTTCTTAATGAAGAAATGAGTATATAAGATTACAATAGAGAGGAGATTAATGGTGGATTGCTTGCATTTATACAATAACATGACCCATATTTATATAGATGGATTTCTTGGAGATAAATAAGAGAAGTTTCTACATTACTTGGACATGAAGAAAAATAAATATAATATCTTCCTTGATTTGATTAGAGCATAAATGGTTGGCGCAATCATGGTCTCAATCTCTTTCCTTGAGAAAATTGATTCTTCATTAATTGATTGATTAGCCTGTTATTTTTCTTCCAAAAAGGAACTTCCTCTTATATCTTTCCATATAGAGCCAATTAATTGATTGACAATCAATCAATTTCTTTCCTTCTCTACAAATATTTGAATCATCAATTTCAATATAAATATCATTTTCTTGATCTAAGCATTTGCAACCTTCTTGCTCTCTTATTAAATAAGCAACTGACTAAACACATTCTTGTATGATGTGTCAAATTCATGCAATAAAAAAGTTCATTTCTTTTTTATTTCAAAACTATGTAATCTTGTATTTCTTTAATCCTTGTTGAATTACTCCTTCAAAGATGGTTTGTACAATAATATATACATCCAAATCTTGAAATACATCTCAATACAATCAATTTAAATACCAGTTTTGAAATTTTATCATCATAATTTCCTACCAAAACTCAAAGATTCCATCCAAACCCACTTAGCATTTCATCAAACATTTTTTGAAATTCTCCATAATCTTTATTTTCTCCTATCTCTTCCACTAAATTTTGAAAACAATCCTCAGTTGCCATGGTTGATGAATTTGAGCATTTTAACCCGTCGATTGTTGTCTTCCATTGTTGTCTTGGCCTCCGTCACCATTGACATTCTTCAACCAAGAAAAAATGGTAGTAAGAATACAGTTATTGAGATCTAAATGCAAGAACAAACCATTTTATAGAGTAACGGCAGGTGATAGCAGATTTCTAAGAGATGGAAAACAACTTGAAGGCTCTTCGGATATTACAATCCATTACCAAGTTAAGATGGCAGGAAGATTGTGTGGCTAAATTTCGACAAGGTTAAACATAAGCTTTCTCCGGGTTGCACAATAATCAAAGCTAGTGCAACATCATTTAAGATTGTTTGGACATCTGCAATGAAAGCTTCACGAGGCATCTGTATGCGTTGGAATTATAGGCTGCACTGAATACTCATATAAATCCAAAGACCGACAAAGAATGACATAAGAGGAAGTAGTAAAAATGAAATTGAGAAATTAGAATATATCCAAAGAGCTAGTGTCGGACAGGAGTGCACGCAAGTTAGTCTAGGGATACTGTTATAAATTTTAGACTATAAGATTAATGAACAGGAACATAAGTCATAGTGTTGGTTTTCACCTCCTACTAGTACTAGTACCATTTAATATTAGTGTTTATTTTGAAACAAACAGGTACTTATATTACATAAAAAGAGAGTTACATAGGTTTTGAGCTGATACAAATAAATACAACAGAGAACTAATACTTTACAACAAAAGACCAGCTCAAAACAGGAAAAAAAATAGATCGACATTACAAGCTACACATAGTAGCAGTAAACCCAGAATACACAGAGAAGACATCTCCTATTACAACCACTCAGAAGAACTCCACAGCAAACCTAAAGAATTCAGAATGCCACTCCAGCAACAGCAAAACTCAGAATAACCAGCTACAAAGAAGCAACCAAAAGCAGCAGCTACTAAAGAAAAGATCCATGCAAAATACCTTCAACATACCCTCAGTAACGAGCCAAAGCCACTAACTGATATAGAATGCCAATCTAACACACAAGGACAGAAAGAGAACACTAAATTCAATTATTTCTTAAATACACCTCCATTTGAAACTCCTCCTAGATTTCCTCCTTTTTCTTTAGCTTTTCTTGATTTAGAATGATTTTGGATTTGTTGCATAAGTTTAATCCACTCTGGGTTTTCCTCAACCAAAGGCTCATCATCAACAAGCTTATTACCCTTTTTGTATTTACTAGGTTTGAAAGTTGTCCTCCTCTTTTTAAAGCTGCTTGTTGAGCTATAAGAACTGAAAGCACTATCAGACTCGATCATAAGGTCATCTTTATTTGTAAGATCCTCACCATTTGGTACCCACTACATTCCCCTAAATTTTCCATTCTACAAAATGAATCTTGTTGACCATAATTATAAGATTTGTTATTTTTAGATTGCTCCATAGCAATCTTAGTTTCATGCATTTTCCCTCTTTTTCACTGAACTGATTTTCATCCATATATCTTTTTATCCTCTCATTCCTCCTATGAATATTTTCACTAACTGCCAAGCCATTATCTACAGTAGTAGTATCCGACCTCCCATTAGGTTTTGAAGCTACTACAGTTTCCTCACAAGCCAACTTTCTACAGTCATAACTTATAATTTCTTTCTCCTGCAAAGAACTAAGATCTTCACCATGCTTACTATTAGACACAACAGTCTTTGTAATATCAATTAAAGAACCTCTTTCATCTCTAATAACTACATTCTTATTCTGTCCTGCCAAAGTTACATCAATGTCCATCTCACCCCCTTTGTCAACATTAACTTTAGGGATCCAAACTCTATTAGCTTAACAAGAAACATAGCATGACCAAAAACCTTACAAGTTGAGCATATAGTAGGAACCCAATCATAATGAACTTTTTGCCAAGATAATTCACGATTGTGACATAATATAGGAACCAACTCGAGGAACTTAAAATCAGTATTTTCTTCTATGATGATTCTAGCATCGCAAATACGACTTATCTCTTCAATTACGCTATCAAATCTTATAGGGCAACCTAAAACCGAAGCAATTCTACTAAATGACTCTACTGACCAAAATTCAAACTCCAAATTAGGGAGTCTTATCCAAATAGGTATCAAATTAAGAAACTCTCGAGTTAACTTCATACCTGGTTGCCATTTCTTCATAAAAACCAAACATTTGTTGTAGTAATAAGGCCCATCAGTTAAAATCCAATCAAAGTCCTCATGCATGTCACATTTAATGATGAAAAAACCATTCTCTCTAGAAAACAGTTTATAACGACCTTTTAAGCCCCAATTTCTATCAATATAATCTTTCAGATAGGTGTAGTAAGGCTTACTTCCATAAACATAAAACACAATGGAGTAAGACCAATTTAATCTCGCTTTTTCAACCAAATCTTCACTAATCACAGCGATTTTGATACTGTCCTTAATTTCATGCTCGTAAAATTTAAGTTGAAACGATTTTTGATGTGAATTATTCTCTGAAACAGCCTCTATCCAAGATTTAGATTATAAAACTTTAACACTAGAAGCTATGCTCTTAGAATTGGAGACTAGATCTGGAAAATTTATTTTATTTCCCAGATCTGAAGATCGAGAATTACCTTATAAGAGGAATTATCTCGCCTTGCATGTTGAAGAATAGAACGAGGATCTGGTGGATAGCTCGAGCGAGGATCGAAGTCTAGATTATAATTTGGTGGATAGCTCAACAATGTCACCATTTTTTTTTACTCTAGACAATAGAGATTTAGATTAGGATATCTATCATAGTTTTTCAATATTAGTGTTATTATTATTACTTTTGATCTTGGTTTGTTATTTATTATTATCACTATTATTATTTGTTTAATTAATATTTTTTCCATCTATGTTTCTATTTTCACATTAATTTTTATTTTTCTTATCATTACTTCTATTATTATTATTATTATTATTTGTAAATTTATTTTGGCATATGATTTATCTCTAGTCGGTTCCAACTTGTTTGCGAAAATGGCTTAATTATTGTTGTATACACAAATAGATAAACATCACATGGTTGTAGCAACAGGAGCTATAAATTATAACCAATACTATGGCATCTCATGTGTACAAATCTATGCCCAATGCTAAATGAAATATAACACCAATTTTATAATAACAATTCAAACACTTCAAACTCAATATTTCGAATGAATAGTTGTGTTAGATGCCAATCAATGCACTTTAAAAATATAAATTATTAATAAGAAAAAAAGTTGTAATAGAATGGAAGGATAGGTACACAATATAATATGTTGTAAGGCCATCTGTTTGTTGCTCAGGCAATGCAATGTTATGTAATGACAGTCGAAACAAAGCCCTCTTCCTTTCAGCATAGGGGCACGCATATAGTTGACACACGCATCCTTATAACAAAAGGAATCCCTGACGTTACATGCCTACTAACTAATATTTGTACCCTACGGCTTCAATTTATTCCGTGATGTGAGACTATTTATTCAAAACGTCATTACTACATTAATGACATGCGAGGCAATCATAACAGTCTCCCCTTTGACTCGCATCCTACGAGTATTTTTTGAGAGCACTATTTTGCCTGCATGGCCCAGTCCGTAACCATTGGCTCTGAGACTACTGTTATGTAACGATGGTCGGAACAAAGCATCCTTCTTTCTAGCATAGGGCATACGCAAATGAGTTGGCACACACATCCTTATGACAAAAGAAATCCCTGATGTTACATGCCTACCAACTAATATTTGTACTCCACTCCATCAATTTATTCCGTGAAGTAGGGCTATTTATTCAAACCATCATTCCTAGTTTAACAACATGCAAGGCAATCATAACATGCAAGATATAACTAAACATAAAAAAGATCAGTACTAAACATAGAAAAGAACAATATAGTTAAACCAATTCTACAAATGAACCTATGGACTTTGATTGAAATTCAAAACTATGTTATATCATATTTGAAACCAACAACACATAAGCAAGCGAATATGACCAATTTAATAAACAATCAATATAAATGTATATACAACCCAATAATTTAATAAGAATCCATAGAGATTTTACTTAGTGTAAGATGTAATTTAGTCTAATGGTTCTACATAAAGTTTCTAAATATCTAAGCAGCTCAAAAGAACCCAAGTTCACTTTCGATGATTCAATTATTTAATTAATATTATAAATAGTTTGTTTCCTTTGGTTTGATGGTATAAAATATCATCTAAGTTATCCATACTCTATGACCAAATATCTATAGTAGAATTAGTTGTATTATACCACAGCTGAATTGGATCATGCAAATTTCACTAATGGACAATTTGGTTAATGTCCCCGTTAAATTTTGAAGTACACAAATATTCTTATCATAAATAGTATGTAATTAGATCCCTATTTTTTGAAAATCATCAAAAATAACAATGTAAAATGCTTCCAAATTTCAATATCTATTTCCATTTATATTTATCTTCATACCTGTGTTACAAAAATTAAAAAAAATAGAGTGGAAACGACAAAAAAGAAATCAGTAAGCTCCAAAAAACTTGCAGAAGCATATGCAATTGTTCATAACATTGTTAACATACAAGAAATTATAGCCAATAATTGCATAGTTTCATACAATTATTATTTTATGAATTCTTCAATTATTTAACATAGTTCATATTCAGTGAAAAATTAAGTTTTTTTTTTTTTTTTTTTTTTTTTTTTTTTTTTTTTTTTTGCAAATCATGGAATAAGTGCATACAATATAGCAGTTTGTGATGTCTGTAAATATTGGCTTAACGAGCGAGTAGTTAAGAGTATGTTTGTAATTATTAAATGAATATTTACATATATAAATATCTGGAATATTCCTCAATAAGTACATACATTTCTGCATTTATTATTTGTTATCATCTTGTAGTCTAGTTTCACTATTTACATTTTTTGGTACTCCTTACTATTAGGCAGTGGAACAAGAACATGAAACAAATTCTCTACGTCGAACTACTTACAAGGATCCCCTTTACAATTGTTGTTTATGTCATGGATGAGCATTATATTATGTTCGGTTTCAAGGATGTGTGGCTAATATTCACTTTCATTAATGCTTTACTCTTCTTCCATTGCTTTTATAAATTAGGCACATATATGTTGAGATTTGTGATACTCAAATCACAATTGTGGGTAATAAATTATCTATGTAGATCCATTTTTTTGTGGAGAGATTTATTGCTATATTTGTCCGATGATTGAAAGTGAAGGAAAAGATTATTTGGTGCTTATCCAATAGATTTTTGACGTATATGAAGAACACTTGGGTGTCAAGAAAACTTGGATATGAAGCAATTCACTCTATTAATGGCCTAGTTAACATCTTCATTGTAGGTGAAAAAATTGACGAAAATAGAGTCATTAGGGTTGATGCCATTGTTCTTCATTATCCTTCTCCTCAGGTTATTTTAGCCATTAGATATTCTCTACCTATTTCACAATAAGGTTATTGGTTCAAGTTGTGCTTGTTTGTAACGATAGTTGAGATCAATTATAATATTCTGGTAAATCAATAGAGAGGGTGGTTGGATGGAATATCATGTGCTCATATTTCCGATATTGTTTGTGTTATTGTTTGTTTTTCAATCATATTCATCTCCAAGTGACTGGGTGAAAAAGGTTCGCTTTGTTTTTCGAGTGTTTTGTCAAACTTCCGTTGCGAATAAAACCTCGAAGCTCAGATCATCGCGCAACTTGGATTGTTTTTTGGACTAAAGGTTGTAGATGTCGAAGATGGTGATGTTTTCGAAGATAGCTATTTTGAATGGGAAGAATTGGGGTATATGGAAGCTGAAGATGGAGGACGTTCTACATCTCAATAATTTGCATGATCTCACTAATGAAGATGGGTAGAAGCCCTCGAATATGGATGAGGGAAAGTGAAAGAAAATGGACAAAAAGTCAATTGCTTTGATTCGCCAATATTTGGATGATTCGATGTTCCACCATGTGGCTAATTGTGAATCTGCAAAGACGTTTTAGGACAAATTAGTATCTCTATATGAGTCGAAGAGTGCTACAAGTATGGTTTTTCTAGTACAAAAGCTGGTACAACTAAGGCTGCATGAGGAAAAGTCGGTTGCAGAGCATTTGAATGTGTTTTAGGATGTCGTCAATCAATTGGCAAACGTGAAGGTCAATTTTGATGATGAGTTGCAGGCTCTTTTTTTGATGAGTTCTCTTTTGAAAAGTTGGGGACTTTGGTTGTTTCATTGAGTAGTTCCAATGCTAACGGAACTATCTCTTTAGGAACATTTGGAAGCAGTCTTTTGAGTGATGACCAAAGGTGAAAATGGTCGGAGTTGAAATCGGTTCAAAGTGAGGCGATGGTAGCAAGGGACTCAATGAAAACGGTTTGGAAGAAACAGGGAGCCAAGGGTAAATGCGTAATCACTTGTTTCTTGCAAGAAGGAAGGTCACAAGCGCAGTGATTGCTATAAATATACATGAGATATGAAGAAGAAGAAGACGCAAGTTGACAATAATAGTGATGAGGCACAGGCAGGCTTTGCTGAAGGTACTGAATGTGATTCTTCATAGGATGTCCTATTTAGTGTTATGGAGCCTTGGAAGATGGATTCAGGAGCTAGTTTTCACATATATCGGGATGTGAATTTTTTTTCTGTGTATAAGAAGAGAGTTGGCATGATAAGGACGACCAATGGATAGAGCCACTAATTTGTGGAGTTGGAGTTGTTAGGTTTTAGATGCATGATGGAGTGGTGGGAGAAGTGGCTGGGGTAAGGGACATACCCACTTGTTCGCATAACCACATACATCTCGGTTAGTTAGATCATTGCGGGTGCATTTATAAGACTCGATGTGAAATTTTGAGAGTGAAGAAGGGTGGTCGTGTGATGATGCGAGGAGTTTTGGAGGTGGATACCTATATAGTTTGGTCGGTTTGGTGGTCGACAGTGGAAGGCGGGTGACAGTTAGAGAACCTGGTTCGCATCAAGGTGAAGAGGTAAACATGGTCACTGCCAATGGTCCAAAAGTGGAGGATCATGGTATCGACTAGGGTTTATATGTTGACGAAGCTCGAGGGATCCCAGAGATAAAGAGATCATGCCAAGTGAAAGACAGATATCGAGTTATGAAATCCACAAAGACGAGATGGAGGTCTTTGTAGTATTACAAATGCTTTTGAAGATCGCTATTAGCATGGTGCACAAATGATGGAGGTGCACCATTAGTGGGCAATGGTGGAGGTTTGTAATGATGTTAACTGAGAAAAGTAAGTTGAAAGTGAGAGCTAAGTCGGCTGGTGTTGAGTAGAGATGTTGTGATTTGGTATTAAGGTGGAGTGTTGAGATTTGTGATATGCAAATTATAATTGTGGGAAACAAATTATCTATGTAGATCCATTTTTTTATGGAGAGATTTGTTGCTATATTTGTGGGATATTTGAAAGTGAAGGCAAGGATTATTTGGTGTTTATCCAATAGATTTTTGACATATATGAAGATAACTTGGGTGTCAAGAAAACTTGGGTATGAAGCAATTCATTCTATAAAAGGCCTAGTTAACATCTTCATTGTGGGTGGAAAATTTGACGGTTATTAAATAGAATCACTAGGGTTGGTGCCATTGTTCTTTGTTGTCTTTCTCCTTATATTATTTAAGTTATTAGATATTTTCTACCTATTTCTCAATAAGGTTATTGGTTCAAGTTGCGCTTGTTTGTAACAATAATCGAGATCGACCGTAAACAATATTTCGGTGAATCAATAAAGAGGGTGGTTGGGTGGAATATCGTGTGTTCATATTTCCGATATTATTTGTGTTGTTGTTTGTTTTTCAATCATATTCATCTCCAAGTGATTGGATGAAACATGTTCGCTTTGTTTTCCGGGTGTTTTGTCAAACTTCCGTTGTACACAAACCCCAATAAATTATAAGTTTGGTAGTATATATCATACAACCATGGCGGGGATCCGACTGAATCAAATCTATTACCTCTTGCATTCTTCCACAGCATCTTAGCTAGCTAAGACAAGGATTCTTATCATCATCTTCCCTTGTTAGTCAACAGTTCAAAACTTTTGTGAAAGGAAGGTTTCTTACCTTAAAAAAATAAATGCTCATTTTAACAGCAAAAAGAAATAGAACATATGCATACGAGACATGTTAAATAGGAAGTGAAAAAGGGGAGTTATATTATTGAAAACGAAATGTAGGTGAAAATTATGTGATGGTTTTGGTCAAAGACATTGGCTAATGGGATTTCAACCAATATGCCTTATAACTTCTATTGCACAACATTGATAGGTAATTTTAGAAGAATAGAAAAACTTCAAAAGATCAGTATATTTGATGTATTAGTGATTATTGGTGTGAGTGTGTATATGAAGATAGAGGTGGAGCTACCTTGCATATAGTGAACACAGAAAGTAGATTGTTCATGTAAAATACTTCATTCTACATTGTTACATAAAACCAAACTATATTCTAAAATTAATCAGCCTAGTTTCCTGAAATCAGTCGTTTTACTTTTGGTACTTAAAGTTAAAATATTAAATTAGTGCAAATTTAAAATAACAACATCATATATATCCAGTATACTTAAACATTTGCATTATATATGTAAATTGTTTATTGGTTCTTATGTAGCCAATCAAAAGGTGTATTTTTCCCAAATTTGTGCCGTCATATAGAGTTGCGTGCATTTTTCAAAAGCGCCTTTTTGCAATGACTTGGTACATTCCATTTTTTTCAGGAGAAGCAACATATGGCAAAGACAGATTTCATTTTTGGGGTAGGAGTTATACAACATCCTTTACAAAAACTTTACAAAATTGTTTTTTCATTCAGTATTCATAAAGTTCGATAACATTGTTAAACTAAAGAAAAAAGTATATAAGAATAATTCTTATTATGAACCAGGGAAAGAAATAAGATAATACTGCTTCTTATCTTTGCATTAACTCTCAATTTTCAACATAGTGCAACTTTGTAATGCCATATCTACTTGAATCTCCTATTTGTAAGCTTATTCGTGTTTCTAAAACTTATGCAGTCTATTCAAACACCTAAGTTCATGCACATAAGCCTATTACACTTTGGATATTTTCATAAATATATCCTAATACTCCCATTAAAGTTGAAGCGTGTAAATCACAAATGTCAAACTTGTGTAATAAAATTGCAAATTGTTGATATCCAAGAGCTTTTGCCAATATATCTTTCATCTGGTGATCAATTGGAACATATACCATAGAAATATTTCCAAATTTTAACTTATCATGAATAAGTTGACAATCAGCTTCAATATGCTTTGTTTGCTTGTGAAACTAGATTCTTTGCAATACGAAGCACATACTTACTACCACGAAATAGTCTCATTGGCCTTTAACGTAGCACACGAAGAGAGCGCAACAATGATTTTAATCCTCAATCTCATAAGTAGTAACAACCATAGCGCGATATTCTATCTCTACAGATGAACGAGTCACCATAGATTGCTTCTTAGTCTTCCACGAAAGAGGATACCTTCTAAGTAGAAGATAAATAACCAAACAATAATCGA
This sequence comes from Allium sativum, assembly GCA_030737875.1. Classification (NCBI taxonomy): domain Eukaryota; kingdom Viridiplantae; phylum Streptophyta; class Magnoliopsida; order Asparagales; family Amaryllidaceae; genus Allium; species Allium sativum. The sequence goes on along the minus strand of CM060922.1, from coordinate 928,008,188 downwards.
CGAGTTAGTGGAGATGTTGCCCATTCACTACTACAAAAAGCGTTCAATTGCATACCGTTGGGTTATAACATAATGCACTAACTAGGACTCCCTCTAATATAATGCAGAGCAACCCGACACTACAAGAAGACACTTCAATTTTCTACACAAAATTTCCTACATCGTTCCCACGCCAAAGTACGGGGAATAGGAAATAAGTAGAAACAGGTAATGGCATAGGAAAGTCGTAGGAAATTTCCTACGCCTTTCCTGTGCCAACCGTAATATGCAGAAAATTAATTAAGGCATATAAAAATAGTAGGAAATTTGTAACGACTCGGGATTTATGGTCGATTAATTTTAAATATTTAATATTTTTTCTAAATATTTAACTAATAATATAAAAGAATTTTTATATTGAGTTATCGATTTATAATCGATATACAATTTATTTCGAATATATATATAATCATTGTAATATGAGAATCTGAAATATTTCAATTCGAAATTTAAATGGAGTCAAATTAATTCAGATAATTAATCAAAATTCTATATGAATAGAATCGACGATAATACTAATTTATTATCAAACAATTAATTGTTTTAAATTTAATTTATATCGATTTAAATTAATATCTTCACTAGATGATCGAATAAGGCTTTGAAACATGTCCCAGTGGGTTCAAAATGGTGGTTTAAACCTAGAAAGGCCTGTTGTTGGCTCAAATTAGAGTTTAAATCAACGTGATAATTTAAAATTAAAGGATACTCGTTTCAATTTAAATTTAAAACAAAATAGAATAAAAATAATTATAAAATATAACTTCCTTCCATCCTAAGCAATAAGAGTACACTGGTAACCTATACCTAAAATGTACCTTGCAAAGGAAATTTTCCTTAATGCCTAAGTATAGATCTTGTATAAATCGCGCTTATCCTCTCTTTATTTCTTTCTTTTGAAAATCAATTCACTTCATGGAAAATTAAAACCAGTCGATTCAAATTAAAGCAAAATCAAAGCCGTGGCATTTCATTCTATTTCCCTTAAATCAAAATCTTTCTAGCAATAATAAACTAATATTGCGAATGGTGTTGAGCTAGGAAGGAAGCCGATACATTCAAAATCGAACACTGAAATGGGAATTTGGGGGCGAGTAGCTTCAAGTGTACACGGGAGTTCGCGATTTGGAAACTCGAGATACCCAGAAACTTAGGGGCACGCTCGATAAACGAGCAGCTCGATAGTCATTTCCGAGTACTTAGGGTCTGGTCTTAATGAAGTAGAAATGGCGTTGGAGTCGATTACGATTTCAATTAAGGCAGCGTTGGATTTAGGTTGAAATGGGTATTCGCGTATAGATAAGGGTTGACAATGGAGCAGCGACCAGGGGAGCTCCTTGCGATGGTCAGTAAACGCTCGTGATAGGAGCAGTGGTTGTAGGTAATTCACGATGAAACGGGTGTTTGTTTTGGGAGGAGCATTAGAAGTCGAGTTCGAGAAGTCAGTGAATGATGGTAGCTCCTGAAAACAGGCAATTGCGTGGTGGTGGAGTTTTGCTAGTAGCAGGTCACTGTTATTCGGTTTGGGGAAGAAGTGAAATTAGGTAATTAATTTAATTAATTTTTGTATTTAAATTCATTAATAAATATAAAGTTTGGATAATTATTGATGTCATATAAAATATATAGATTGGGCATTTCTTTTGATCTGGGAACGGTAGGCACTTGAAAGTATTGATAATATGTTATTATTGGTGTTTAATTGAGTGATTATTTTACTGAAGATAAGGTAATTTGTATTCAAGTGGAAAATCATGGAGAAAAGGAGTTCATTGGCAAAATCAATTTAGGCCTTCGTTGTAAGTCATGGTGGAACGGGAGAGAGTAGAGGAGGTCCAAGTTCGGTAATGGCATTGCAGTTTTTAGTCAGTGAAGAAGAAGGTGTAAATCATAGGTAAGGGAAATTTTTAATTAATAAATTAGTTAATGGCACTTAAAATTTTAGTTCAAATAAAAAATGGTAACGCATATATTTATTTCATATAAATTTCCAAAATCAAATGAAATCGATTACGTTGGATTCAAAGTGGCAGAAGCCGAGCTACTTGGGATTTTCGATTAAATTAAACACTGGTTTAATTTAATCGAAAACAAATCACTGTTTCAGGAAATAAAAATTAGGGTGAGTAATTCTCACTCAAAATTTATTTGAATTTATTTTTATGATTAAAAATAAAGTGTTGACTGTTTGAATGCGTTTACAAATTGTTTATCAGTGTTAGCTATTATATATATATATATATATATATAATATAAATATATTAGTTGCTTAGGCTTGGTTGGGGCTATTATATATATTAGTGGTTGGATATTCCCGCAGTACCATTAGCGGATGCCCGCAGTATCATTAGCCGATGACCCTATACGCCCCACACTACGATAGTGGATGACCTTCTATACCGCGAAATCCTGCCTCGAAGTAGGATGGGTGCTATTTATGTTGGCTAACGTCTGTGGATGCAGAGAAAACAGGTTGGAGGGATCCAACTGGATTCCAAAAAATTTATTATTGTTTGTTTTTGTATATATTATCATATATGATGTGTTAGAAAACCTGTGATTGATAATTGAGTGTTCTGGGTGTTTAAAAATATCACTCGGTCTAAATGGTGATTTATAAAAATTTCATAAAAAGGGTTTTAAGATTTAAAAAGGGAAAAACTATTTTCTAAAAATAGAATTTGAATTTTTAATAGGTTATAGAGATATTAACTTGTTTTAATTTATAAATGATGTTTATATATTAAATAATACAGGAAATTGAAATGAATTTATAAACGACGTTTATAAATAAAATGGAATGATTTTCATTGGATAATCAGTGAATTGAAATGAATTTATAAACAATGTTTATAAATAAGGTGGAAAAATTATCATTTAATAATTTGATTATTAAAATTCAAATGTGAATTTAAAAATAGAAATGGGATGTCGTTTTAAAGAAGTAAACGATGAAATTTATTCTGATGTTCAGAATATAAATTGTACTAAAATAAATTCGTAAGAATTTATGATTTGAATTCGGTTAGTTCGAATTTATTAAATAAAATATGTTTAGAAAAAAATATTAGGATTGTATTAAATAGAAGTTAAATTTAAATATGAAAATAGATTTTATATTATATATGGATAAGTTAAAAAATAGATTATTCCAGAATAAGATTTTGGTTTTAAATAGATTTCGAAATGGAACTTGTTGTAATTTATAAAACAAGTAAATCTATAAATAATGTTTATAAATATAGTGAATTAATTATCTGGAGATATTATGTAATTTTAAATTCAAGTATGAATTTAAAATATAATTTGAAATCATTTCGAAAAAGGAACGACAGTTTTATTCCAGGATTCGGAATATAAAATGAATTGGGTTTCAGGTAGATTTGAAATGGAACTTGTTTTAATATATGAAACAAGGAAGTTGAATTTATGAATGGTGTTATAAATTTACTGAAATAAATTATAATTTGATAATTTAGGAATTTAAATCCAAATATGAATTTAACAGTGAATTGGAAATCATTTCGAAAAGGGAACGACGGGTTTATTTCTGGAATTCAGAATATAAATCGAGATGAGATAAATAAGAGGGATTTATAATTTGAAATTCAATTATATGGAATTTTATAAATAATTTATTTATAAAGGAATTTGAATTTAATATAGAAGATTGAATTATAAATAAACTTATAACTGAGATACGAAATAATTGGCGATCTGGGATAATCAGAATTGGGAAAATTGGTTTAATATATATTAAAAAATATTAGAATGAAGTTAGAATTTTTATATAAACGAAGTTTAAAATGTTTATATATTAAATATAATTAAAACGAACTTGCCGCAGCGCGGTAGTTCGTAAATTGGCGTTTCGAACTTCAATTGAGTATAGAACTCAATTTAAGCCGGAATTCTTTGAAATAAAAATCCTCGGGACCGTTTGAATAATAGTTTTCTAATGGAAGAGAAAAATCTGAATTTCGTCGAACAGATTTTGAGTTATGCCAAAATTAAATTTACAGAAAAACAGCGCCATAACCATTTTAAAACGATAATGGTTTATTTAAATAAAAAAAGGATTTTAAGGAAATAAAATCTGAATTCCCATTAGAAAAATCCAGACTTGAGATATTTAATAAATATAAACTCAAGTGAAGTAAATGGATTGATTTGTGAAACAAAATCAGATATTTATCATTTAATAGAATTAACTAAGTTAAAGGATAATTAGATAATCGAGTTTTGAATCATGTTGACTTTGGATAAGTAATTAAACTTGTGAATTCATATTCGAATTTGAATATGAAACCTGAGTTGAAAAATGGAATTCAATTAGTTGTAAGAAAATTAAAATGGTATATGAATGTGATATCTTCAAATAAAATCATGAAATGGGCAAAAGGGCAAATTAATGATAAATTAGCAAACTGAGTTAAAATGACCAGATTGAGATGGAATAAAATAGAAATGGACGCATAGGTGTCAAAAAGGTATGGAATGAAGAGAATGAAGTTTATTTATTTGGTGCCCGACAAAAGGGTACATGTTTATATTCCATATGAGGTTTTATATACCGAATCGGCAAGCCGCTTGGCTTTTTGATTTTATTTTTGAATGGGCCCAGAGAGGCATTTTGTAGTTGTACCGAATGACTTGTACAATGGAGGTTATGGCGAAATTTTCCGAAAGTTTAAGGAGTTGGAATATTTTTAAGAAATTTTGATAGTTATTTTTAAGAAAAATTTATAATTGGAAATCAATGTATCGATATATATATATATATATATAATTCGATAAGGAAACGAACTTAAAAATAGAATATTATAAACAAAAATGAAATCTATAATTAAATCTAGTGAAATTAGAAAGAGAAACATATACGGGTTTAAAAATGAATAATTGACTGTACGGTGTTGATTATTCGAGGCAAGTGCTCTCGTCTGTTTTGAAGTTAATGATGATTTCAGTCAAGGTCTGAGAGGTAATTATACCCCAACTTGATTGATTTAATTATTGACCGATAAATAGGAGGATTCAGTCTTGGAGATAAATGTTTGAAGAAATTTAGTTGAGTGAAATATTTTGGGTTGTTGTAACGATGTTTTACACAACATTCGTTTTAACCCAAGTAAGTGGAATTTTGGAAATATATCATAAATATTTCCTAAGTATAAAAATAACCGAGGTCGTGGAAGAGATAAATAATTGGAATGTTTCCAATTATAAATAGAAAATATTTTCTAAATATAGAAAATAAAAGAAGTTGATATTTGGAAATGTCTTCCAAATAGTGTAAGAGGCCAAGATGATTGTCGAAAATATCGTGTTAACAAATATTGATAAGAAACAGAGAAGTGATTTAATTAATGAAATTTTAATTAAGGGGCCTAGCGATTGTTTGATGCTTTGAATGAATATTGTTTTTCTTCGATAGTTAAATAACCGACTATCGAAGTGTTGACCAATATCGTTGTCAAAATGGAGAGACCGGTTGGATTATTATCCGAGAACCACTTTGTATTGGCAGTAGCATTGCGAATTAGATTATATGAAGATAATCGGAGAAGGAGTAGAGTGCAAGGGCTTTTTCTATTAATCGAAATTGTGCCTTCGGTTTCGTTCGACCCTAGAATGAACGTATATGGACGAATGTCTGATAGAGTATTTCCAATGATCGTATACATTGTTTTGTACAAATATATGGTGGCGGAGAATTTATTCTCTTAGTATGATATCCAGAATATATTTGTGCAAATCGGTTAATGATTAACGGATCTGACAATGTGGCATTCAAAATGATTGTGCTATCAATGAATGGTAAGTAACCGTAGCCACAGGCCTCACCAACCGGGAAATGACAAAAATCGGGCAGGCAGCATGGCTAAGTGGGTAGCTCCCAATTAGAGTGTATTATCACCTATCTAGAGAAATTCATTTCATTCTTTATTCTATTCGATGTTGTCCCATTCGGGAAAACGGTTGCTGATCCCGGCCGTTGGTGATATACATTCGATACACTCAAGCGAAATGGGTGGTCGGTCATGTGAGGCCGGGTTACAAGATGTTCTTGTTGAACCCAATGTATTCTCCTCTGGAGGTACCCTATCGGAAGGTGGTTCCATACCTTGTCATAGTTGGAAATTCATTACCCAATAAGTACCCGTGGTTTTGATTGTATATTATGTATATGGAGCGTGAGATGAAAGGTTTCCACTAGATTTCTATTTATTTGATTTAGACAATATTATAATATCAAAAGAGTTTTGATATAAAGATTATCGTTTTCTTTCAAAAATATTTTGAAAGTTGAATCAAGTGTTTTGGATTCTCATAAGGGAAAACCCATTCCATGTTATATGACGTGGTCTTATGAGATATCGTTTATTTTCTCAAACTGTTTTAAATTGTTTACTCATACCAGTCCCATGACTGACCCAAAGTTTATTTTGTTTTGTTTTACCTAAACTCTTGGGTGCCCAAATTTGTATGGGCAGTCAAATAGTTCAGGATTTTACAGATCTATCTAAGGAAACTTGGAGCAGGAGGCTTCAGTGTTAGATATATAGTATTTTTATTTCTGCTATGTTGTAAGTGTTATACTCTGATAATTGTATGTTATACAGTTAAAATTTTGTATTTCAAAAGTTATGATATATTATATTTTGTTCCGCTGTGATGTGAGATTTTGTGGTGTTTCTGTTCTTCTTCTACCTTTTTCTTCCCAAAAAAAATGATTCGTATTTCTGTGATATTTGGGTTGGACGTGTGATGTATGTAGTCAACTCAGATAGTATGGATTTGCGGGCCGTCGCAGTTGGTATCAGAGCTTAGGTTGAGCGAATACCTAGGCTTTGGTGGGGTTGTGTTAGAGATAGGGTCAGTAGTACCCTAGAATGAGTTGAGTGTATATATACGAGATAACGTACTTGTTAATTAATATAAAAGTTGTTTTTTATTCTTTTGATTTGTTGGTAGAGTGAGTTATGAATTCTGATCGATTTGTGGGATGCCATAATATTGATAGGAATTTATAAACACTTAAACACGTTAAATTGATGCAATATGTTTTTGAAAAGGGTAAATGAAATAATTTTACCCAAAAATTCTACTTTTGATAGAAAAAGAACAATTTTCTGAAATTATTATAATATATGGATGAGTTGGTTATTATTATTATAATCAAATGAGATTATAAAATTAGTACATAACTAAATATGATTTGTATAAGAATGAAATACATACAAATAAGATGAGTTAAAATTAAATTCAAACCAGAATTTGGAATTTTAAATCCTGGGAAGTTGAAAAATATTTTTTAAAGTATATTAAAATATTATAGCTTTGTTTTGGAAGGATTTTTGATTAAAAATCAAATTAAATGGATTTTTAAAGTGATAAAGCACTGAACTCACTTCAATCGCTGGGAAATAATTCTGATGATGACTGCAGCATCATTGGTGTTCATTTCCAAGTTCTAAGTGATGGATTGCTACCTTAGAAAAGTTTGATGGAAATTTGTTTGAAAGAAAGCAAGTTTGTTTGAAAAATTCAATTGTTTGAATTTGAAATGGATATAAATATATGTGTATATGTATGTGATTTCTAAAGGATTTGAAATGAAAAACCCGGAAATTTGAATTCAGGAATTTAAAATTTAACTTAAGCAAGCTAAATGGATCGAAGTGAAAAAATTGATTTAGAATCAATTTAAATGGATTTGAATACATATGAATTAGATGTGAATATATCAGTTGTAAATCATTCAGATTAATTGAAGTTGAGCATATATGGTGTATAATGTAAATAGAAATGAAAGTTTTGGTAGAACTAAAACTGTTGAAATATAAAATGTTGAGTTTAAACATAAGTGAATTTTGAAAAGTAATGGATTCAAACTATTTTTCCTACCTTAGTCATTTCAAGGACGAAATTCTTTTAAGATGGGAAGACTATAACGATCCAGTATTTTTGATCGATTAATTTTAAATATATTTTTAAAATTTAATTAATAATATAAAAGAATTTTTATATTGAGCTATCAATTTATAATCGATATACAATTTATTTCGATTATATATATATATATATAATCATCGTAATATGATAATATGAAATATTTTAATTCGAAATTTAAACGGAGTCAAATTAATTTAGATAATTAACCAAAATTCTATATGAATAGAATCGACGATAATAACAATTTATTATCAAGCAATTGATTGTTTTAAATTTAATTTATACCGATTTAAATTAATATCTTCTCTAGATGATTGTTTAAGGCTTTGATACATGTCCCCGTGGGTTCAGAATGGTAGTTTAACCCTAGAAAGGCCTGTTGTTGTGCTCAAATAGGAGTCTAAATCAACGTGATAATTTAAAATTAAAGGATACAAGTTTTAATTCAAATTTAAAACAAAATAGAATAAAAATAATTATAAAATATAACTTCCTTCCATCCTAAGCAATAAAAGTACACTGTTAACCTATACCTAAGATATACCATACGCAGAAAATTTTCCTTAATGCCTAAGTATTGATCTTGTATAAATCGTGCTTATCCTCTCTTTATTTCTTTCTTCTGAAAATCAATTCACTTCATGGAAAATTAAAACTGGTCGATTCAAATTAAAGAAAAACCAAAGTCGTGGCATTTCACTCTATTTCCCTCAAACTGAAATCTTTCTAGCAATAAAATAATAATATCGCGAATGGTGTTGAGCTAGGAAGGAAGCTGATACATTCGAAATCGAATACTGGAATGGGAATTTGGGGGCGAGTAGCTTCAATTGTACAGAGGAGTTCGCGATTTGGAAACTCAAGATACCCTAAAACCTAGGGTGGTGCGCTCGATAATCGAGAAGCTCAATAATCATTTCCGAGTGCTTAGGGTTTGGTCTTGATGAAGTAGAAGTGGCATTGGAGTCGATTGCAATTTCAGTTAAGGCAGCATTGGATTTAGGTTGAAATGGGTATTTGCGTATAGATAAGGGTCGACAGTGGAGCAGTGACTAGGTGGAGCTCCTCGCGATGGTCAGTAAACGCTCGTGATAGGAGTGGTGGTGGTTGTGGGTAATTCGTGATGAAAGGGGTGTTTTTTTGGGAGGAGCATTAGCAGTCGAGTTCGAGAAGTCAATGAATGATGCTAGCTCCTGAAAACAGACAATTGCATGGTGGTTGAGTTTTGCTAGTTGCAGGTCACTGTTATTCAATTTAGGGAAGATATGAAATTAGGTAATTAATTTGATTAATTTTTTTATTTAAATTCATTAATAAATATAAAGTCTGGATAATTATTGATGTCATATAAAATATATAGATTGGGCATTTCTTCTTATCTAGGAACGGTAGGCACTTGAAAGTGTTGATGCTGTTATTGTTGGTGTTTAATTGAGTGATTTTTGTATTGAAGATAAGGTAGTTTGTATCAAGTGGAAAATCATGGAGCAAAGGAGTTAATCGGCAAAATCAATTTAGGCCTTCGTTGTAAGTCATGGAGGAACGGGAGAGATTAAAGGAGGTCCAAGTTCGGTAATGGCATTGCAGTTTTTTGTCAGTGAAGAAGAAGGTGTAAATCATAGGTAAGGGAAATTTTTAATGAATAAATTAGTTAATGGCACTTAAAATTTTAGTTCAAATACAAATTGGTAACGCATACATTTATTTCATATAAATTTCCAGAATCAAATGAAATCGATTACATTGGATTCAAATTGGTAGAAAGGGCTGTCAACGGATACTTTCGGATACGGATAGTGTCATATCCGTATCCGTATTTGAAAGCATTTTTGGATATCGGATATCCGCATTCGCGGGTACTGACGGATATCGGATAATTATCCGCTCCTCTAACGTTTGATAAATCAACGAACACAAATGGTTTTATAAAGCTAAATATTTAGCTTTTTCAACCCAATTGATTACCAAAGTGCTAAAAATAAATAAATATGATGATAATATATAATTTTGAGCAATTAGTGTGCTTGTTGTAGACTTTCAATTTTGCAAAATAATAAATTAGTATATTTAATTATATTAAAATACACATAATTTAAGCTATAATTATGGAAAAAAGCAGATGGATAATTTTCGGATACGGATATGCTTATATCCACATCCGCATCCGCTTTTCCGGATATCGGACATTTATCTGCCTTTCGGATACGGATGCGGATGGATTTCGGATTTTTTGGGTATCCGTTGACTGCCCTATTGGCATAAACTGAGCTAGTTGGAATTTTCGATTAAATTAAACATTGGTTTAATTTAATCGAAAACAAATCGCTATTTCAGGAAATAAAAATCATGGTGAGTAATTCTCACCTAAAATTTATATGAATTTACTTTTATCATTAAAAATAAATTGTTGACTGTTTGGTTGCGTTTATAAATTGTTTATCAGTGTTGGCTATTACATATATATTATATAAATATATTAGTTATTTAGGCTTGGTTGTGGCTGTTATATATATATATATATATATATATATATATATATATATATATTGGTGGTTGGATATTCCCGCAGTACCATTAGCGGATGCCCGCAGTATCATTAGTGGATGACCCTATACGCCCCACGCTATGATAGTGGATGACCTTCTATACCGCGATATCTTGCCTCGAAGCATGATGGGTATTATTTACGTTGGCTAACGTCTGTGGAAGCAGGGAAAACAGGTTGGAGGGATCCAAATGGATTCCTCAAAATTTATTATTGTTTGTTTTTATATATATTATCATATATGATGTGTTAGAAAACCTGTGATTGATAATTGAGTGTTCTGGGTGTTTAAAAATATAACTGGGCCTAAATGGTGATTTATAAAAATACCGTAAAAAGGGTTTTAAGATTTAAAAAGGGAAAATTTTATTTTCTAAAAATAGAATTTGAATTTTTAATGGGCTATAAAGATATTAACTTGTTTTGAATAAATAAAACAAGTATTTAATTTATAAACGATGTTTATATATTGAATAATACAGGAAATCAAAATGAATTTATAAACGGTGTTTATAGATAAAATGGAATGATTCTCATTGGATAATCAGGGAATTGAAATGAATTCATAAACAATGTTTATAAATAAAGTGGAAAAATTATGATATGATAATTTGAATATTCGAATTCAAATGTGAATTTTAAAACAGAAATGGGGAATTGTTTTAAAGAAGTAAACGATGAAATTTATTCTGATGTTCAGAATATAAATTGAACTAAAATAAATTTGTAAGGATTTATGATTTGAATTCAGTTAGTTCGAATTTATTTAAACAAAATATGTTTAGGAAAAATATTAGGATTGTATTAAATAGAAGTTAAATTTAAATATGAAAATAGATCCTATGTTATATATATATATATATATATATGGATAAGTCAAAATAAATAGAATATTCTAAAATAAGATTTTGGCTTTAAAAAGATTTCGAAATGGAACTTGTTGGAATTTATAAAACAAGTAAATTTATAAATAATGTTTATAAATATAGTGAATTAATTATTTGGAGATATTTTGTAATTTTAAATTCAAGTATGAATTTGAAATATAACTTGAAATCATTTCGAAAAAGGAACGACAGTTTTATTCCAGGATTCAGAATATAAAATGAATTGGGTTCAGGTAGATTTGAAATGGAACTTGTTTTAATATATGAAACAAGGAAGTTGAATTTATAAATGGTGTTATAAATTTACTGAAATAAATTATCATTTGATAATTTAGGAATTTAAATCCAAATATGAATTTAACAGTGAGTTGGAAATTGTTTCGAAAAAGGAACGACAGGTTTATTTCTGGAATTCAGAATATAAACCGAGATAAGATAAATAAGAAGGATTTGTAATTTGAAATTTAATGATTTCGAATTTTATAAATAATTTATTTATAAAGGAATTAGAATTTAATACAGAAGATTTAATTATAAATAAACTTATAACTGAGATACGGAATAATTTGCGATCTGGGATAATTAGAATTGGTAAAATTGGTTTAATATGTATTAAAATATATTAGAATGAAGTTAGAATTTACATATAAACGAAGTTTAAAATGTTTATATATTAAATATAATTAAAATGAACTTGCCGCAGCGCGGCAGTTCGTAAATTGTCGTTTCGAACTTCAATTGTTTATATAGAACTCAATTTAAGGCGGAATTCTTCGAAATAAAAATCGTCAGGACCGTTTGAATAATAGTTTTCTAATGGAAGAGAAAATTCTGAATTTTGTCGAATAGATTTTGAGTTATGTAAAAATTAAATTTATAGAAAAACAGCGCCATAACCATTTTAAAACCATAACGGTTTATTTAAATAAAAAAAGGATTTTAAGGAAATAAAATCCGAATTCCCATTAGAAAAATCCAGGCTTGAGATATTAAATAAATATAAACTCAAGTGAAGTAAATGGATTGATTTGTGAAACAAAATCAGATATTTATATTTAATAGAATTAATCAAGTTAAAGGATAATTAGATAATCGAGTTTTGAATCAAGTTGACTTTGGATAAGTAAATTAAACTTGTGAATCCATATTTGAATTTGAATATGAAACCTAAGTTGAAATATGAAATTTAATTGGTTGTAAGAAAATTAAAATGGTATATGAACGTGATATCTTCAAATAAAATTATGAAATGGGAAAAAGGGCTAATTAATGATAAATTAGCAAATTGAGTTAAAATGACCAGATTGAGTTGGAATAAATTAGAAATGGACGCATAGGTGTTAAAAAGTATGGAATGAAGAGAATGAAGTTTATAAATTTAGTGCCCGACAAAAAGGTACATGTTAAAATTCCATATGATGTTTTATATGTCGAATCGGCAAGGCGCTTGGCTTTTTGATTTTCTTTTTGAATGGAAAGGTCCGAGAGAGGCGTTTTGTAGTTGTACCGAGTGACCCATACAAAGGAGGTTATGGTAAAATTTTCGGAAAATTTAAGGAGTTAGAATATTTTTAAGAAATTTTGATAGATAGAAATCAATGTATCAATATATATTTATATATAATTCGATAAGGAAACGAACTTAAAAATAGAATATTATAAACAAAAATGAAATCTATAATTAAATCTGGTAAAATTAGAAAGAGAAACCTATACGGGTTTAAAAATGAATAATTGATTGTATGGTGTAGATTATTTGAGGCAAGTGGTCTTGTCTATTTTGAAGTTAATGATGATTTCAGTCAAGGTCTGAGAGGTAATTATACCCCAACTTGATTGATTTAATTATTAACCGATATATAGGAGGATTTAGTCTCTGAGATAAATGTTTAAAGAAATTTAGTTGAGTGAAATATTTTGGGTTGTTGTAACGATATTTTACACAACATTCGTTTTAACCCAAGTAAGCAGAATTTTGGAAATATATCATAAATATTTCCTAAGTATAAAAATAACCGAGGTCGTGGAAGAGATAAATAATTGGAATGTTTCCAATTATAGATAGAAGATATTTTCTAGATATTGAAAATAAAAGAAGTTGATATTTAGAAATGTCTTCCACATAGTGTAAGAGGCCAAGATGATTTTTGAAAATATCATGTTAATAAATATTGATAAGGAAACAGAGAAGTGATTTAATTAATGAAATTTTAATTAAGGGGCTCAATGATTGTTTGATGCTTTGAATGAATGTTGTTTTTCTTCGATAGTTAAATAACCGACTATCAAAGTGTTGACCAATATCGTTGTCAATATGGAGAGACCGGTTGGATTATTATTCGAGAACCACTATGTAGTGGCAATAGCATTGCGAATCAGATTATATGAAGATAATCGGAGACAGAGTAGAGTGCAAGGGCTTTTCCTATTATGGAAATTGTGCCTTCGGTTTCGTTCAACCCCAGAACGAACGTATATGGACGAATGTCTGACAGAGTATTTCCAATGATCGTATACATTGTTTTGTACAAATATATGGTGGCGGAGAATTTATTCTCTTAGCATAATATCTAGAATATATTTGTGCAAATCAATTAATGATTAAAAGATCTGATAATGTGGCATTCAAAGTGATTGTGCTATCAATGAATGGTAAGTAATCGTAGCCTCAGGCCTCAACAACCAGGAAATGACAAAAATCGGGCAGGCAGCATGGCTAAGTGGGTAGCTCTCAATTACGGTGTATTATCACCTATCTAGAGAAATTCATTTCATTCTTTATTCTATTCGATGCTGTCCCATTCAGGAAAACGGTTGTTGATCCCAACCGTTGGTCATATACATTCGATACACTCAAGCGAAATGAGTGGTTGGTCATGTGTGGTCGGGTTACAAGATGTTCTTGTTGAACCCAATGTATTCTCCTCTAGAGATACACTATCGGTAGGTGGTTCCATACCTTGTCATAATTGAAAATTCATTACCCAATAAGTACCCGCGGTTTTGAATGTATATTATGTATGTGGAGCGTGAGATGAAAGCGTTCCACTAGATTTCTATTTATTTGATTTACACACTATTATAATATCAAAAGAGTTTTGATATAAAGATTATCGTTTTCTTTCAAAAATATTTTGAAAGTTGAATCAAGTGTTTTGGATTCTCATAAGGAAAACCCGTTCCATGTTATTCGGCGTGATCTTATGAGATATCGTTTATTTTCTCAAACTATTTTAAATTGTTTACTCATACCAGTCCCATGACCGACCCATAGTTTATTTTGTTTTGTTTTACCTAAACTCTTAGGTGCCCAAATTCGTACGGGCAATCAAGTAGTTCAGGATTTTACGGATCTATCTAAGGAAGCTTGGAGCAGGACGCTTCAATGTTAGATATATAGTATTTTTATTTTCGTTGTGTTGTAAGTGTTGTACTCTGATAATTGTATGTTATACAGTTAAAATTTTGTATTTCAAAAGTTAAGATATATTATATTTTGTTATGCTGCGATGTGAGATTCTGTGTTGTTGTTTCTATTCTTCTTCTGCCTTTTTCTTCCTAAAAAAATGATTCGTATTTCTGTGATATTTGGGTTGGACGTGTGATGTATGTAGTCAACTCAGATAGTACGGATTTGCGGGTCGTTACAAAATTCGCTACGTTAAAATTATCGTCGTAGCGAAGATGTGGATAATCTCCTACGTCATTCCAATGTCTATAACACTATTATACATATTCAAATTGACATAGTAATGACATAGAAAAGTTCCTATGCCAACGCTACGAAAATAAAAATTAAATTAGTAAGTGTTATATTAGTTTATTATAAGGTTGAATGTAATTAATAACACTAATCAAACCGACCAGCTTAAGCTCAAATATAATTACTATAAGCCCTATGTTTCTCATCCTCACGTCACTACTAGTTTAAATCATTCAAATCGAAATATCCAACGCTTAGAGTTGGTCATCCGCGTGCGTTTTATAACTAATCAGTATTTTCAAATTGGAAACGAGCGTTCACAACAATTTGTAAATTATCTGTCTTTTCATTTAGCCCTTTTCCCTCATCACTCGTAAACCTAAATCCAAAGGTTATCCCCAAAATTTAAAACCTAGTTTCTTTCATTTATTCCACCTACAATAGTCTCCGAGAAAGCTACTCATAGCAAATGACGCTTACATTTGTTTTCATCCAACCTCTCATAGGCTCTTTCTTCACGCAGTCGTCCCTTTTTCTAAATCTTCCTGTGCATAGCTCCTATCTTTCTCTCTTTTAATCTAAACTTCGAAGTCTAGATATTAAATTCTTCCCAATTTATACCTTTTTCCCACCGTCGATGTCGACATTTCCTCCTACTAACGTCACCAGCCTTTTCGGCTCCGCACCTCCCTCCCAGTCGACTGGTGACAGTATTCGCCTTTCATCCTTTTGATTATGCCCATCTTATCATCTGCGTTATTTGTCTACTTCATCTGACAGGGTTGGTCTGTCATGCATCGTTGATGGGTTGTCTTCGAAGGTTTTAGTTCTTCTCTAACTGTAAGTACATCTTCCTTGGGAAAATATTTTTTCTTCCTGCATACGTAATAAAACGATTTATTATCTTCCTCAGGATTAGAAATTTGCACCTCTAGTGACTTCATAGAGCAATGATAAAATTATCAATTAGTATGGACTTTGCTTGGTTCATCATCTCATGACTATTATGTTGTCAAAAGGTTGTTGCCTGAAATAATTTGAGAACGGAGATACTATATTAGTATTCAGGAATGGAATGACCAGTGTTAGAACAATAATTCATGTATAAAGTATGATAATTTGAGAATTAGTTTACAATTACAATCATTGGGTTTATTGCCTTGATTACTTTCAAATAATATACTACTCTTAATTTTTAGTGGCTGCAATTAAAAGTTTCCAGCATGTAATAGAAATTTGTAAAGTACTTCTATTGGAAATTTTATGTGAATTATTAAAATATTGAGATAAGTGTATGAATGGCTCCCTTTTGTGAATAGTCTCACATCATGGGATTATAAGAAAGATGCAAGTATTTATACTTATTTCTAAGAAGTCATGTTGGGGCCTTGGGCTCCCAATGCATGCTTTGTTGTGAGGAGGGAGACCATGCATCATGACCACCACACACGCGCGCGACCGACTGACCGACTCGACCCGGCTCGGGATTGGGCTTGGGCTTGAGCCGACTTTTATTTGAAGCAATAAACTATTGACTCGGTATTTTAGCAGATTTATCTGCTGCCCAGTATTTTCGTTCAGCCCTAATCCCCATCTATATATTATCTTCGGTTGTAGACGAAAAAAAAGCAGTTTTTACCTCCACCATTAAAATATTCTTTCTGAAATTTTCGAGCAGTATTTTTGTTTTCGAAAGTGCAAATCTGCACTGATTTGTTGTGCAAAGCAACTCAGTTATTATTTCAGAGGCTGTTTTATCCTAGAGGTGGCAGCGAAAGTACGAACTGGTTTTGCACCACCGGCCAGATCGCCGAATCGTCTTTAAGAAAGCGACCTAGTCCGCGACTCAGCCATTGTTTGACAACAATTTGAAGACGAATTATCAAACAATGGCTTCGACTTAATTCCGCACGACGTTGCTTCTGCCTTCGAGATCTGATCTTTCACGAGCTACAAAAAAACACAAATGATGACAACAGTGATTCGGAGAATCGATCAACTGTAGAAAACATAATACAGCCTCAGAAATACGGGATTTGCGATTTGGTTTCTCCCTCATACTTTTGACTGAAGCAAACTGAAACTCTCGCCATGGCGGAAACAAGAAATCGAAAGCAGCTAAAGCACAACCTAATAATCAGCAGCAAAAATGGCCACGTTCAGTCATTCAAATTCCCTAAATTGCTGGACCCAAACGTAAATTGGGACAAGGATCAATTATGTGATGTCTTGCACTGGATTCGGCAAGGGCTGCGAATTTTAATTGAATTAGTTTGGGGTACTATTCCTCTAATTGGAGCGATCTGGATCGTCTTTAGCTGGCACAGTGGACGGTTTTTGATTATCAAAGGGACGACTTTGATTTCGCCTTATGTTGGAGGATTGCCTGGCAAAAAAGAGAAAGTTCTACCTGAACGAAGTCGAGTTGATGTGTCGAGTTTGATCACTGACTAATTGCATGCATGGTTAAAAATAAGAATAGAAAATCATGATGCTGAAACAAGTGAATTGAATTTGCATGTATTTGGAGTATTGATGGATGAAATACGGGGAGCAATGCTTCATCATGAGAGCATATTCAAGCTTCAGATCCGTGAGCTGCATAGTTTATATTGGAAGAGAATGCATCTCGTGGCGAAGGTATGCTTATGACATTTACAGTATTTAATTAAAGTTTCATTGCATGAATGTGTAGCTTATTTAGGCTAACATATGTATTACCCCGTTAGAACATGCAAATGAATATTGCATGACAGAACATAGCGTAAAGAATGCACATGCAGATTTTGATTTTCTGACTTAGGTCAAGATTGAGTTCTAAGTATTTATTAAGATTGATAATTAAAAATGCAAAAAATGATATTTTCTGTAATTAACTTTTGTTAGTCTCTGGGTTTACATATATTTTTCTGTAAGAAAAATATAATTTTTTCAAACATATTGACATTTAAAATAGTAAGCATCCACAACAGGTCAGTAAATAAGAGAATGGAATCCGCAAGGAAACCATAAATGACAGCAGCAACCAACCCAAATGAATGATTCTGGATAGTTATTCTATATTACAACTGTAGAAAACCAGATCATATGTCACGAAAGTGTCGGAACAGGCCAGACCATGCACCACAGGCAAACCTGACTGAGGAGCCTCTAATGGTTATGATTACTGAGATTCACCTTGTTGGTGAATCAGAGGGTTGGTGGGCAGACATTGGTGTTTCTCGCCATGTTTGCTATGATCGTGATATATTCACAATATACACGGTTGCTGACGATCAGAAAGTTTGTTGTGAGATCATCACACCACTTAAGCTGTAGAGACTGGTAATAATGAAAATAAAGCATATGATTGGAAAGACATTGATTCTTAAAAATGTGATGCATTTGATATGTTTGAAACATTCAAAATTGAAGTCAAGCAAATAAGAAAAATTAAGAGACTACATAGTGATAGAGGAACATAATACGGATCAGATTCTATTCTGGATTTTTTATGTGATATATTGTACATAAGAGAGTTGCACCCTAGTCACCTGATATGAACGGTAAAGCTAGAAAAAATAGGATCTTTACCGAATTAGTAATTGATATTTTATTAAATTTTGGTGCAGCAAAACATTAGTGGGGGGATATTTTATAGACTGTATGTTATGTTCTGAATAGAATCCCCAAATCTAAGAATAAAATTTCACCTTATGAAATTTTAAAGAATTATAAATCCGATGTGTCATACATTAGAACTTGGGGTTGTCTATCATATGTTCGCATTTCAGACCCTAAGAGAATAAAATTAGCAAACAGAGGATATGAATGTGTGTTTATAGGCTATGCTGTTAATAGCAAAGCATACAGAATTTATGATCTAAATTCACATAATATAATTTTAATCAAATGATGTCAATTTTTATGAAATGAAATTTCCTTTTAAATTAAGGAATAGTAGGGGCACATCAAGTATGCCTATTAGAACAGAACTTAATAAAAGTTCTGAAACTGAACCTAGAAGAATTAAAACTTAATAAAAGTTCTAAAACTGAACCTAGAAGAAGTAAAAGAGCAAGAACCGTAAAAGATTTTGGTTCATATTTTGTGCTTTTACTATAGAGGAGGATCCCTTAAACCTCCGAGAGGCCTTATCTTCTTTAGATGCCGGTTTTTTGGCAAGAGGCTATAAATCATGAGATGGATTCTCCGGAATCCAATAAGACTTGGCATTTGATAGATTTACCTCCTGGTTGTAAATCTATAGGCTGTATATGAATACTTAAAAAGAAATAAAAACCTGATAGCACTATTGATAAATATAAAGTATGACTAGTAGCTAAAGGTTTTAAACAAAAAAGAAAAAAAAAATTCTTCGACACTTTTCACCAGTAACTAGAATTACATTCATTTGGGTATTAATCTCACTTGCTTCTATTCATAATTTACGAATACACCAAATGGATGTAAAAACCACATTTTTGAACGGTGAATTAAAAGAAGAAATTTATATGTACCAGCCTGAAGGATTTGTAGTACATGGTCAAGAACATAAAGTATGCAAATTAGATAAATCATTAGATGGTTTAAAACAAGCACCTAAACAATGGCATGAAAAAATTTGATAACTTTAATCATTTCACATGGTTTTAAAGTTAATGAAAGTGACAAATGCATTTATTACAAATCTGAGAATGACATTTGCACTATTATATGCCTTTATGTAGATGACCTACTCATCTTTGGGTCAAACATTCATGCCATAAATTCAGTCAAATCCTTATTAAGTGCCAATTTTAATATGAAAAATCTAGGTGAAGTGAGTGTAATCCCTGGTATTAAGATTACTAGGTCAAAAAGGGGGATTTTCTTTGGATCAATCTCATTGAACTGAGAAGACTCTAAAGAAATACAATTACTTTGACTGTAAACCTGCAAATACACATACGATCACAGTGTAAAGTAATTTAAGAACACTGGTGAAGGTGTAAGATAGTCTAATTATGCGAGCATTATTGGCAGCCTTCGGTATGCCACTGATTGTATTAGACCCACATTGCCGATGTGTTGGGATATTATGCAGGTTTATCAGTAGATCTAGTATAGAGCATTAACATGCTAATGAGAGGGTTATGAGATACCTATAATAAACTATGAACCTTGGATTACATTATGAGAAGTTTTCAGTTGTACTTAAAGGATACTCTGATATAGACTGAAATAATTTATCTGATGATTCTAAAGGACCAGTGGCTATATATATTTAGCATCGCTGAATAAGCTGTCTCTTGGAAACCCAAGAAACAGACTATTTCGACTCAGTCTCCTATAGAGACTGAGATAATAGCATTAGCTACAGCTAGTAAAGAAGCAGAGAACTAAAGAAATCTGCTAGTTGAGATCCCTATATGGGAAAAATAGATACTAGTGGTGTAATCGATTGTGATAGTTCCGCAGCTATTGCAAAAGGTATAGAACCATTATAATAACGGTAGAAAACGACGTTGTAAGCACAATACTATAAAAGAACATCACATATATAGTGATGAAAAATTTGACGACTATTGAAAGAAAAAAAGAACCAATATTACAATGGTAAGAAATGACAGTCGTATGCACAGTATTGTTAGAGAATATCACATATAAGGTGATGATAATTTGGCAGAACCTTTGACGAAAGGACTGTCCAGAAAGAAAGTCCTTAATAATTCTATAAGAATGGGACTATTGCCCTGTGATTGTGGAATCACGCACAATGGTAACCCGACCTAAATGACTGTAGATCCCAAGTACTAGGTTCAATGGGTAAAAACAAGTTGTGTAGTGATAGTAGATGAACATGCTAAATTTTATATTAAGAAGCATGTATTCCTGAAGTGATTAGAGGATGAGTTAATAAAAAACTCTTAATGAGATCTATACTCTATTTGGAGTGGAGTACCTACCTTCAGGAGTGCTCTTGATAGACTCACCTTTGTGAATGTGGAAATGTGGCCATTTCCTATGAAGTTTTGGGCAAAACTTCTAGAGCGTTCACTAAACTGGGAAAGACGTGCATGGCCATAAATGCACAAGCTTATTTGATTGCACTATAGAAAAGATTGTGTGTGGTTTGATGTCAGGAATAGAGTTCAAGACTACGTGTCACTCTAGTAAAAACTGAATCTTATTCACTATGCAAAGGTTCAAGTCGGATGACACCTTTGTTTATGCAGAGTCTTATGTTTTTTTAGAAACTGCTCGATAATATTTTAAAAATTCAAGTAGGGGATTGTTGGAAATTTAATGTGAATTATTAAAATATTGAGATAAGTGTATGAATGGCTCCCTTTTGTGAATAGTCCCACATCATGGGATTATAAGAAAGATGCAAGTATTTATACTTGTTTCTAAGAAGTCATGCTGGGGCCTTGGGCTCCCAATGCATGCTTTGTTGTGAGAAGGGAGACAATGCATCATGACCACCACACACGCGCGCGCGACCGACTGGCCGACTCGACCTGACCCGGCTATGTGGTGTAGACACTTATATTTTTGGTCCATAAAACACTTCGTTTTTCGAACTATTTTCTAAATACGAGATATATTTCTGAGCCGACTTTTATTTGAAGCGGTAAACTATCGACTCGGTATTTTAGCAGATTTATCTACTGCCCAGTATTTTCGTTCAACCCTAATCCTCATCTATATATTATCTTAAGTTGTAGACGAAAAAAAAAATAGTTTTTACCTCCGTCATTAAAATATTCTTTCTGAAATTTTCGAGCAGTATTTTTGTTTTCGAAAGTGCAAATCTGCACTGATTTGTTGTGCAAAACAAATTGGTTATTATTTCAGAGGCTGTTTTATCCTAGAGGCAGCGGCGAAAGTACGAACTGGTTTTGCACCACTGGCCAGATCGCCGAATCATCTTCAAGAAGGCGACCTAGTCCGCGACTCAGCCATTGTTTGATAACAACTTTGAAAATCTTTTGAACAATAATTCGAAAGGACTAAAATTTCATTAGTTCCGTTTGGTTTTTATTTTTTTTGAAGAGAAGGTAAGTATGTAAGTTTAGTTATTACTTTTACATGTTCTTGCCCCCATGGAGTTATAAAAATGAATATTGCATTATGAATATATTTTTTAATTTCTGGCTAACATTTGTGGCAGTGGCCCTATGTACTATCTGATGTTTAGTATTACGTTTACGCATGCACATAGAATTGAAGTGAGGATCTGCACAAGGTACTTGAGAATTCTAATACAAATAACAATATGTATGTTTTATAATCATTAATAGAAAAATTACGAACATCTTCTCAATACGTATTTTGATAGTGGGAAGACTTGGAGATTGGGTAAGCTCCTCATTCAGTGGTTTCCTTTGTTCTAAGTGGAAACTTTGGAATAAATAATTTATGTTTGTATTTGTTTAGTATGGGTATGATACTCTATCATACAATAATTCCGACAGTTGTTTCTTGCTTCTAATCAGAACCATGTTTTTCAATCTAAGTATACTAATGATTCTGATAGTACCATTTTTTTTTTCTTTTTGCTTGGGATCATGCGACACATATGATGACTATATGCTTAGATGATGTGATCATAGAATTGTCAAGGATTGGTAAGGTTTGATCCCCCCACACCCCCCCCCCATTTAGGTTGAACAACTTTGCATGTAAAACAATAGAAAAAGTAAAAATTATGAAGTTATGTTTTAACATATGCATGCGAGTTAAATCCGATAACTTAGTGATTTTTTTTTTTGGTAAGGCCAACCAGCTTTTATAGTGATCCATAACACTTTATAACTTAGTGATTTTCATTTGAGCATAAAGAGGAAGATCTACAAATAATAGTCTACATGTATGGTAGACTATATTTGTTAAATTCTTTTGACATATTTGGGAGAACTGTTCACATTGGATTTATGTTATACTGAGATTATGACATTATTGAGATAGGGTCG
Organism: Allium sativum; assembly: GCA_030737875.1. Classification (NCBI taxonomy): domain Eukaryota; kingdom Viridiplantae; phylum Streptophyta; class Magnoliopsida; order Asparagales; family Amaryllidaceae; genus Allium; species Allium sativum. Next base: position 927,985,121 of record CM060922.1, on the reverse strand, counting down.
ATGACTCATTCATGTAATGATTCATTCCTTGGTTACAACGTTATAGTTCAATCTTAATAATTGAATGTATTGTCTCTCTGATCTTAATTGTAAAATGTAATAACATAATAGATATTAACTATATAATATTACGCTAATATATACATTGAATATATTAGCTCAAAGGTCCTACAATCAGATTTAATATAACATTAAATAAATATAATGGTATGGTATAACATTAACTAATAAATGACATAGTAATATGTTTCTACATGGCTATTGTTGACGAGCAAAATTGTCGCACGCCAACACCCAATGTGTGAGTAAACAATTATCAAAATAAGTAGTACACAATGTAAATGCGAGGAGACAGAACTTTTATAGTGGTTCGGCACTAACGCCTACGTCCACTTTATAATTTTCATTCGTCATATCTTTGACCGATTACAAAAGATGTTACAATATTTATGTACAAAGCTGTATGTATAATGAACTTTTAATGAATTGTCCTTCTTCTTCTTCGTTGGAAATCATTGACTTGGTCAATTAAGGGCAAGGTAACTTTAATGTCCAAGAGGTCTAGAGGCGGTGTAGCAAGGCTTTCTAGTGCTCAAGTGTTGAAGGAAAACATGCATGTAATGTTTTAATTACTTATCTCATCTCCCATGGCCATGTTGGAGGTGTTGGAAGCCATTAATGAGTTTTTGGAGCTCTTAAGGTCCAAAAATTCCAAGGGAGAAAGATCCATTTGAAGGCCAAGGCTTGGGGTATTTATAGGAAGGAGGTTAGGTGGGAGTAGGTGAGCAGCGGGGCCCACAACAATAATTTTTGCACCCAGAACGAGCCATGTGAGGAAATTCACACCTCCTGGTGCGGGTTCGAAATTTCGCACCCCTGCCCGAGGGTCGAAATTTCGAACCCACCAGGGGGTTCGAAATTTCAAACCCACTGGTTGGGTTCGAAATTTCGAACCCACTGGTGGGGTTCGAAATCTCGACCTCACAGGTGGGGTCCGAAATTTCGACCCCACAGGTAGGATCGAAATTTCGACCCCACTGGTGCTGTGTGGAATCTAGACCCCACTGGTGAGGTGCAAAATTGACAGTGGATGAGGCAAAAATCCTACTGTCGAGGGAGTCGAAGTCTCTGAATGTGAAGTGAAGAAATCCGCGGTTTTGCTAGTCCGAAGTGAAGGAATCTGAGCTTCCGGCAAGGAGAAAATCAGACGAATCGGGCGGTGCCTATAGTTTCGACGTAACTGGCTAAGTCGATCGCCGCCGGGACTGTGGGGCCCCGGACCCCCACCGGCGCTGCGCCCGGACACGTTGGACGGCTCGGATGATGACTTGACTAAGAATCCATTGGGCCCGATAGGGGCCATCTGATAGAGGCTTCGGGTTTTCATGTGTTTGCGACGCGACTTCGACCCAACTACTTTGTGCTTTTTGATGCTTGAGCGCATTGTTCGCCAAATACTTGGCGTGTGACATCTTTGACAAAACGCATGTCAACGGCTATCATCCCAATAATTTACATTATTCATTAATTTTACAAATACATATTCCATAATTATACAAACAGATATGATATCATATCTAAATTAGTGTAGCACTCTATAATTTATGTATTAAACAGTAGGCACTAGGATATGCATGTTTATTTTATAAAATAATTTCTAACCTTTGTTTTAATCATTGTTTGTAACGCTCTTACACAAGTATAAAAAAGTCACTAATTTACATCATTCGCTTTTAGACATTATATTTTCGTCTAAAAATATGTTATGTTTTCATTTGTAAATCTAAAGTGCACGCTCATACATTATATGCAGATCTCTGGCACTATGTTCAACTCCCTGATTTTCTATGAAATTTTGTTGTTAGACGATAAATAAGTAGGTGGAAAATAACTTCGTGTCTCGGAATAAATAAAGATCTGATAATATTTTGTTTTTTGAAATGTTTGAATATTAATTGATTAATGATTTTTGATATTAGTCTATACACTACCAAATTGGGAAGCATTAGGGACGTTACACTAAGGGCAAAATTAAAGTTCGGCCTCTATTAATAATTAAATAGGGACCAAAATTGCCATTAGCCTCTAATTAAGCTAATTGAGGCATAAAAAAGAGCTTCTAATAAATTTCCTTTTCTTTTGGGGTTGGAGGCAAAATTACCGCCATAATTTCCCTTAATAACCATTTTCTCCTAGCAGTCTTTCATGCTCCGGACGCAAAATAGACTCATCTGCTGCTCTAAGAAACCCCATTCGAATTTGTGAAGGTATCAATTATTCTCTTCAATCATATTTATTCAGTTAGATTAGATTTTTAAATTACCTTCTCCTTTTTACTATTAGGGTTACTTTCTATTATTAGGGTTTTTATTTAGGGATTCAATTTTAGGATTTTGGCCGAGACTGCAAACATGGATTTGCGATTTCGAGTTGACTCTATTTATCTGTATGCTTGAAATTTAGTTAGGTTGTAATATTACTGTTTCTGGATTTGTTGTTTGAGTATTATCTCTCTCATGATAATATCTATTTTATAGATTTGTGATGAAATGACTCATAACCCTCCCAGTTAACCAAAGGGAAAAAAGATATCATCATTGCATCCTAAAACATATCTTTGTTTCACATACAAATGTTCATTAATGCTACTCTAAGAATGGTATGTTTACTTTTAACTTGCAGAAATTATTGCAGTCTAAATCAAAAGATGCTACAGCCTTTTATTTGATGAAGTATGCATAGGTCACTTCATTATTTCGGCATTTCCCATTGTTAAATTTAGAAGTATCATTATTAGATTGTATTTTAGATGAGGGTGAAACTAGTTAAACCATGCTCCGTTGGATGAAACATGCAGTTCTTTTAAACTTTTGAAATGAGGCATGTTAGTTATTTTAATATATCTGCATTTTCATTTAATGTAAACATAGACATTTCATGGATTGTGACTGGGGTAGATGCTAAAGAGTTGACTCAAAGGTATAAGAAATGGCTATGATAACTAAATGAGGCCCCCCTTCATTTTTTGCTTGTTGTCACTTGCATATGGTTTGCTTTCGTATTAATCTAAAGTATTTTCTGTTTGATTGATTCACTATTTCCATGTTATGGTATTTTATTTTGTATTGGTTTAAAATAGTTATCAATTGTTTATTTATTTTATATGTTTCATGAAATATGTTTGAATGATCGTAGAATATATGAAAACGGCTACATACGTCATTTTTTTTTTGTTATATATGTAAATAAATATTTCTTATTTTGGGCAATATACCTTCTTTGCAAGAATTTTATATCTTAAAACATGAAGTATCTTAATGAAAATATGTGAAATAATGAGAATGCTTCTCCATTTGGACTTGAAGCAAAAAAAAAAAAATGCAATGAACAATTTATTCTTATTCATTTAATCATTATTACAGTGTTCATATTTAATTTGGTTGTGTTTATGTGCTCAAGAGTATGAATAAAGATGCTTACACTTGGAGTCTTTGAGGTGGCCCATGTTGTTCTTTATGCATTACCCAAACTAATAATAATATGAATCATTTTACCTTTTTTCCAGTTTATGTTGTCTACCATATGATCACACAATAATGCCTCGACCTTTAGCTCCTTTCCATAGTCATTGCGAAGATGTAGAATGTTGTGTAGTCTAATTATAATAGTAGTTTGATATGTAATTGTTATGCTCTGAATTTTTTATGTTTCTTTTATTAGTCGTGGCTATAATTATCAACCTTCTAAGAAGTTAAAAAGGAAAATATTTGTTCTGCTAATCTTTTGTTACTTATGGCCACTGATTTACCCATGCTTTGTCAAACTTTTACTGTAGGCAAATTTAAACAGTGTAAAGGTAGAAGCAAGTGGTGTGCTTTTCTGCCCAAAAGCCTACAAAGGTAAGTGCTCTATTTTAATATTATCCCACTTTTAATGTGCTTGAACTCCTTTAGTTAAGTTTCTGGATGCATGTACATGTACATGACCAAAATCATGCTACCCAACGAACCATATTGCACATTATAACCAAGGCAGTGGTCACAGTATTTGCTCACATTTTAAAATCAACGATTTTCCATGTGCTATGTTTTATTTGCTATATTATTTTTAGTTGATATCAAGGTGGCTTTTATTTGATTATTTTAAATCTGAATTAATAAAATATAGAGGTATCATACATTCACAAGTGCCAAGTTAGCAATTTCATTGAAACATGTTTGCAAATATACCCAACTAAATCACATCAGTATGCTAAATGCTAGATTTTAAAAGAAAACAATTGAAAAAAAAAGAATAAGTGAAGAAACTAGTTTTTTTGTAATAATAAGTTATGGAGAAGTATGTTTTAAACTATACCAGTAACACATGCACCATCAAAAGCCCCTATACGTATTTTAGATTGTGAGCAATTAAAATTGAAAATACCAAGTCAACCACCAGATAAAACAATGAAGGTTTATTTTATCGTCTTATTGATGACATATTTACTGCACACAGTAGACATTTTCTTCAAGCTAACATGCGAAAGAGAAGTTACTAAACCTTCTAAGACAACTTTTCAATGCAAGTAGGCTGGATTACATTGTTCCCTCCAAATGGTCAGTTACTGTAGAGGGAAGCATACTTTATAGTCTAGGTGAATAAAAAACTAGCATGTAAGAAATAACATTGATAACTTGACTACAGGCAAAGGTTCGATTATTATAATTGATATTTGTAAAAAACTTTGACCTTAGCAAATGATAAGAACTTAAGAGGTCAACAAAATGAACTGAAATGAATTAAAAAGGATTTAACGGGGGTAGTAACATTCACAACGTTATGATATTTCGGTGATAAGTCAGTCCATTTTAGAAAGAGACCACCAAGGCCTTAAAATGCTATAATTGATAAAAACACAGTATAATCAAACATCAATGTTCTAACTTAAAACGGTTAATTTCGAGGAGCATAATCAAAATGCGTATGTTTCCAGTATACATGAAGCTTCACAAACAAAATAATAAGCAAATATCTTTAAAAATAATGATTGCCCAATGAATTCAATATCAGGATGAGATCACCAGAGGATTTTAGCCATGTTCACAAAAAAAAAAGACGCTAAACTTCACAATAATCAGTGGTGGTACCGATAGTTATGATACAAACAAATGAGATCACAGTGAATTTTCTGATTTAAAAAAAAGCTCAACAAATTCCCCTTGGTTTACTAATATTCGACTTTTTTTTTGAAATCAATACATTATGAAGAAAATAAAAATCTTTTTTTATTTTTACATGAAGTTATTAATATGTACGTCTTACAAATTTAGTATGAAATTGTGTATGTTTTTGTATTTGGTGGAGTAACTCGAACAAGATTGCAAAACGGAATCATGAATTAGTTATCATAAATAGAAATAAAGTTGTGTTATGTGAAATAGTTTATTGCTTGCTTGGTTATAATATAGGAAGTAACGTGCATCTGCGTTCCAAATTCCAACATATGTCTCATTGTTTTACGGTATGTAAATTCATATTATTATTATGAAAAACATATCAATATTTTCAATTCTGACAATGTAAAATCACTAACGACATATCAATCTACTTGACACGGTTCTAACTTATACTTAGTGCAACTATGAAACTTTTTTTTTTTTTTTGGTGTTGTCAGACTCACTATTGTGGTACATATTAGCAAGCCAGATCTGAACAGTTAACATTTTCAATACTGAAGTATCTGCATGTTCAGTGAATAGAGTTATGAAATAATGCAATTTTGAGACAAGATGAAGCCCAACAACCTATGAAGATTCAGTACAATTACAAGCGAGGATGAGGTTCTTATTTTCCCCTTATGCTTTTTAATTTTAAAACATTTGGAAAACTACACTGGCTACCTTAGTCTCATGTGCATTGTATTTATGCATTAACATTATGATTTATGATCACTGTAAATGTTTTTATCTTGATATGTTGATGAGTTGCACCTTGTTTTACATTATGTTGTGTTTAGAATCAAGATTGTGTATATTCACTCTCAAAATGTATGTACTCAATTGTATGATGTATGAATACAAATTTGTTCATGGTTAATATAATTGGAAACACAAAGCCTCAAAATTCTTAGTTGCACATGTGTAAGGCACTTTTATTGTTGAAGTCCAATCTGGTATATTTATATCGTATGCAAGCTTAACGATCATTTATTTAATAGTTGGTTACATGAATTTCAACACCCTCATAAAAAGATCTAACACAATTATCTCTTACATTTTAGGATTAAAATAGCTGGTCTTTACCGTTGTTTAGTGAATCGGTCTTTACCGTAATATCACAACAACGTATCATTGTTATATTTGATTCTATTTATCATGTTCTCCATAAAAAAACAAAAATACATAAATAAATAAAATTGGAACGCCCCTCGAAAATTAGTCCCTTTATCCTAAAATATAGCCCCTTCGACAATGCTCTTTTAAAATCAATCCATTGCGATCTAGCGCACAAATTTTCAGTTTGATTTGCATTAAATAAAATACATATACAAATACATATATTATATGCATAAACATACATTTACATATGTATGTATGTCTGATAAATCAACTGTATATTTTTAATGTATCAGCATTTTGCAATTTTCTATGAACTTTCCACTAATCACTTTGTGGTCATTGTTTATGCTATCGGATTTTCAGTAAATTAGAAATGGTAGAATACAACATACAAGAACAAGTAACCGCACCTGGAAGAGGTGAGGTAATCATTCTTATTGGACTTTCAATGCCATAAGCTTGTTGCTTCTGATCTTTCTTCGCATTACAGTATAAATATGTCAAATACATCATGTTAATTGTCAGATTTTAATCAACAATAAGCGACACTACAAAATATTTGGAAGGGAATTGAACATGAAATTGCTTATCATGCTGGATATTCTTGATGGAAAAATTATGCGCCATGAAGACAGGTGAGCCATTCATTTCCCATACGAGTTTGTGTTATAATATTTTGAGAAGGATTTGTATTTATCACTCCCTTAATTGCTTATAAGGATTTCTTAGGTGAAAATATTGCCCGTATATGTCGGGTAAAGATGGTTCATGTATAATTGTCTTTAGCAACAGTTTATTTCCTCTTTAAATAGTTTCATTGTTAATGGCATTGATAGTGAAATAAAAACAGGTGGAATGGAAACCCATTAAAAAACAGAGAAACCATGAAGACGCCTTTAGTTGGAAGGGCAGCTGAAGCGACGCGCGGAGGAGCTATGCTTCTTACTCATGTCGTGATACCGTAATACCGCAACATGACAAAAATAAATCAGTCTTTTTGATGAAATGGAAGAAAAGAAGGTTACCCCAAGAGACAAGAATAAATCGGTCTTTTTGAGATTGATTGATTGCTAACATGCTTGAATCGGGTGACTTGGACGGTGTAGTTGAAGTGCACAAGTCAATGGATAAGTTCAGAGTTAGACTTGATTCTCAGTATTATGGTCTTATAATTGAAGGATTATGTAGGGGTGATAGGTGGTACAGCACAGCGGTTGAGATAGTAGATGAGCTTCTTGAGAGAAAAGTGTTGGCGCCATTTGACAGTGCTCCTTTAGAGCCTTCAGCTTATAATCCGATGATTGAGTATTTGTGCGATAGCGGTTTGACTTCAAAAGCGGAGACTTTGTTTAGACAGTTGATGAAGAGAGGTGTAGATGATAAGATTGCTTTCTGTAATTTGATCAAAGGACATACCAAAGAAGGGAATCCCGGGTCTGCATTTGAAATTTTGAGCATCATGACTAGAGGTGGAGTTGAGTCTGATGCAGATGCCTATGTTCTGCTTGTTGATAGTTTCTTGAACAAGGGTGAGCCAGCAGATTCTTGAACCGTACTGGATGGGATGATCGAGCAAGGACACATGCCAATAAAGGAGTTGTTCCGTTCTGTGATGGTCGCATTATTTGACGATGGGCGAGAGCAAACACGCTTTTCATGAGAGGACACAATGAAGAAGAGTTAGGTCGTATCAACCTAATGCTGGAGAACGATTTGAGTCCGGATTTGGATGGCATGGTTGCCTCTCTTTGTGAATGAAACAAAACAGTTCCGGCTATCAAATTGGTTGATTTTGGTTTGGAAAGGAATTTGGACTTCGATTTCTCAAGCTACGACAAATTGCTTCATAGGCATTACAAAAATAACAAAATAATGCCTGCATTCTATCCAGCTTGAAAGTAATCCTGTCAAGCTTTTTGTGTTACTCTTTGGAAACCGTTGCAACTTATTCAAAGAATTTGTCTTCCTAATTAGTTTTATGTGCCAAAATGATGAGGTTATTTGATGTACCATACAAATGAGGATGTTAGTGACAGTTGAATATTCTTCTAACAATGAAATATTTCATTTGTTTTTGTACTTAATTATTGGTTATTATATTATTTGAGCAAGAATTATGTATTCAGACTTGGTCCATTTGAATGTTTTAATGTTTTAGTGTACGGTTCACTGCCAAAGCTATTGTTTCATTAACGGAAACAGCTTGTTTCCTGTTTTGGCACTATCTTGTTTGCAACACATGCATTAATAAAGGCGTTTATTTGTGTCACTGTTGCTTTAGGGGAAAACTATATTGGCTTACGTGGCAGGCGCATTAATGCAGGCGTTTCTGTTGACAGATGCGCCTCTGTATATTATTAGCGGCTTCATTTATAGTGTCATTTCTTATTTGGCCTCTCATTCTTTTAGGGGCAAACGTGTTTGATTATTTGCCTCCACTGTTACTAACCGCGTCATTTGTTAATGCCTTTAATATTCATTTTTTTGGTAGTGATAGTTTATTCATTTTACTATCTACCTTCAGAGTAGAATTTTTTAAATTTCTACTTTACGTAGTTGTTGTTCCAAAACTAACCTTATGGATTTGTAAATCCTTGCTTTTCCTTCAAACTTACTGTGATCAGTTCAGCTGCTATGTACATGTGTTTACTTGATTCCAGTGTATGAAAACAACTATGTAAATTGATTTCGATGTAGGTATATCTTTTATTGTAACCATTTAAACTTAATTTAGTTTCACTATGTACCCTTTGCTCTTAACAACTGATAAATTGTAGTTTAATTTAATGAATTATTTTTCATTCTAGTTGCTATGGAACTACCATAAAAAATGTATCATGTATGTTATTTTAGGAAAATTCTGTAGGGTAAAGAAGTTTCCAAGATTCTTTAAAAGTCTTATGCTTAATATGGTATAGTATATTGTCCATACACATACTAACGGTGTTCTTTTAACGAGACATAATGTGCTACACCTCCATCTATAGGTACAACTTACTGTTAATCCATTTCACTTTTACTTCGTATAGTAAAATGATTTTGTTTACATTGCACAATTCACTGTAAGGCAGCTCAAACTAAGAATTATGGAAAATGGAGATCAACTAAAATTCAGGTACATTACGATTGTTTGTAAATATTCTAATTGTTGATTCATAGCATACATGGTCATCAATAAAAATGGCCTTTTTAAAAAAATAATTATACAAACCTATATATTCAAGTTAATATTATTTTTGATGATCAAGTTTTCTAGAATGGTAAATATTTGTTTATAAATAGCTTAGACATCAATGTATAAGTTAATCAATAATTTTTTATTTATTTTGATGGTCATTATTATTCAATTAATAAATGAAGTTGTTTTTATGGCTATGTAGACTGCATTTAGTAAGTTGATGAAATTGAATTTTGAGTTTCGACCTTTTGTTACAGTGGTTCTGGCTTTGATTAAGGAAAGACTTATTTAATATGTAGTGGATTTACTAGGTGCTCATTGGCTAGATGTAACATTATTCAGAAGTGGCTGAAATGGTTGCAAATTGTTCAGCATCTATCTGTGAATTCTACAGTCTACGAATTATGGGTCCATAGCTTATGTCAAGTTCACAAGCCTGCGTGTTGCTGCTTGCAACGTCATCTTCAACTCTTCTAACATGCAAGTACAATGGCAAGTGAGAGATACTTTTTTATGTCTTGCCAAGTCTTAGGTAGCGTTTGATTTTCCAACTGGGTAGTTGAAGTTAGCGTCTGCGTCGGACGCGTCGAACGCGTCAACAGTGGGACCCACGCATTTGCCCCTTCCAGCTGAACGGCTGAAAAGTTAGCTTTTGCGTCGGATGCGTCATGTGCGTCCGACGCGACAGATATTTTCCGCCCCTTACCTTTCCCCTCTCCCTATACATATTACACCCATATCAACACTACATCACCATACTGTTTGTCCATTTTCCTCTAGTTCTTCAACCAATTATGGCAGATAGTGCCGAATTTGATAATGATGATTTGCAAGATGTGGTAGATATTATAGAAATTATGGCTAATCAAACACGAGAAAGGAGAAGAATACACAATTCCTTAAGTTCTGGTCTCGCTTGGGTTCATGAAATACTAGCAGGACACGCAGATCGTTGTCATAGAAATTTTCAAATGAAGCGATTATGTTTCAAATCCTTGTGTGAACGGTTAGTAAATTACGGGTTGGAGCGCTCAATGCACATAACGGTCAAAGAAATGGTGGTTGTATTCCTATATACTATTGCATTGGCCCTCCCTACAAGGCAGGTTGCTGAGCGGTTTCAACGATCAAATGGTACGATTAATGTTATTTTTCATAAAGTTTTGGATTCAGTTCTCTTATTGGCAGTCGATATTATTAGACTGGCCGATTCCCATTTTAACCGAATCCCGGAACAAATTCGTTCTTCACCCCGATATTATCCTTTCTTTAAAAACTGTATTGGGGCTACTGATGGGACACATGTGATGGCTCACGTGGGTCAAGAAGATATGCAACATTTTGTAGGGCGGAAAGGATCTGCTACACAAAATATTATGGCTGTTTGTGCATTTGATTTAACTTTTACGTTTGTAAGAGCGGAATGGGAAGGAACTGCGCACGACGCCAAAGTATTTTGGGAAGCTATAAATAATCCGGATCTTAATTTCCCTCATCCTCCAGCTGGACAGTATTATTTAGTGGATTCAGGATATTCACTAATGGAAGGATATATAACTCCTTATCGATCCGTGAGGTATCATATACCAGACTTTAATGACACATGAAATGAACCGAAGTCAGAAAATGAAATTTTCAACTACTATCACTCTAGTTTGCGTATGGCTATTTAAAGAACATTTTGTATCTGGAAGAAAAAATTTGCCATCTTACGTAATATGCAGACGTATCCATATCATGTTCAAGTACAAATTGTTACTGCAATAATGGCTATTCACAACTACATCAGAAATTACAACGCTGGCGATCCAGATTTTATGTCGTATGATGACGACCCTGATTTAGTGCCACACGAATACCTCGAAAAATATTACAGTATATCAAATCGTGGAAATAGAGATCGAGAACCCGTTCAAAGAACCAGAACAACAGCCACCATGGCGATAGTACGAGACAATATACGAAACGAACTAGTTGCCACAGGAATGCATTAAGAAGTTTTGTTGAATTATGTATTTTATATTTGCATTTTAAATTCTGTAATTTGTATTCCGCAATTATGTATTTTTATTTCTGCAATTTGTATTCTGCGTTTTACTATTCTGTTCAACAAAAAACACACACAAACACAAACAATTAAAAACAATATATAAAAAAACAATAAAATAATAACTCTGCCCCTTCCAAAATGCCCCTTTCGTAAAAAGAACACATTCCCCGTTCCCAACAATTCCCCTTCAAATGCCCCTTCCAAATGCCCCTTCCCGTTCAAAATCAAACAGACCCTTAGAGCTTGGAGCATGGAATTTTATATTTTGCTTGGTGAAGTTGTCTGCGACATTAAAAGCATTCAACTTTTATACATTGCAGTTGGTTAGCATGATTGTGCAACTCCTTTGCCTTGCATTCCTAGAGGCGTTTCTTTGTTGCAACCTAATTGTTGTCCTAATTACTGGAGTTATTGCAGTTATACAACACGGTAAGAGTAATAAGATGCCTTATTCTTCATCCTTCTTTTTCCCATAAATATCAAAAGAATATTGAATTTGGAATATTTGCATATGTTCGTACATATCAAATAATTGTTGTAAATTTTTATAAGGTTCTCAATAAATTCTTGCATATTTACTCCTTTTTTTAATTAAAAAAAGCAACATATAAGTTCTTTTTGTTGAGGGTTTTGTGCGCAGCGAAAGTTTGATAGAACACCCGATATTTTTCACCCAATCACTTGAAGATGAATTTGATTGAAAATAAGAACACAATAAATCAGAAATAGTAGCAATACACAAATATTCCACCGAACCACTCTCTTTATTGATTCACCAAATTACATATAATGGAACAAAATAAAAAATAACATTGAATCAATAACCTTATTGAGATAGGAAAAGAATATCTGGATGACTACAAATATTGTTGAAGCAGAAGAGCGATGAAGAACGATGAAAAACCGTTGGACAATCTGAAGGCACCAACTACGTCTTTCAGTAGTAAATAGGAATAGCTACCATCAGCTCAAATTCCTACATCTTCCTCTTCAGGGCGCAATCCCTTAGAGGAACACAACTTCACCAGATATTCTCGCATGGTTTCTTTTTGTTCCTTATTCATCTGATCTAACCAAAAGGCTGCATATATAGATAACAGGAGACCTAGGCAAATATCCAAATTTCCCCCTCAAAATATCTCCAGAATATAAACTTTCATTTATTTCCTTCTATGATAAAATCAATCAACCAAACGGTCAATCAATCAACCAATTAAATTAATTAGTCAATCAATTAATTAATCAATCAAATCAATTAATTAATTGCATCCTCTTCATAAAATATTTGAATCAAAAAATTCAACACTTTTGATAAAGGATATATCGACAATTCTCGTTTTTGCCTCAAACACATCGCATTGTATATTCATTTTGATATTGTACATGAGCCATTAACCAATTCCACTTCTGTTTTAACTCACTTTAAAAACATAACTATGGGTCTTGGAGCTAGATGGTGATTGCTGTCATTTTTATCGTGTTATCATTAATACAGTACTTTTTGTTCTATGGTTATAAATAATGTGCAATACGCCTTTTCTTGTTCTGAAATTTTCCCTATTTCATCCAGCCTATAAATCCATCATAAGTAAAATCTACAAGTAGAGAGTTGGAAAGATTTTGTTTGGCATATATCGTGCAAATTAGCTCCTCCCTTCTATTTCTTCCAATAGAGTGATGGTAAGTGCTTGATTTTGGTTTCCTACTCCAATTTCAGAAAAATACCCAAGAATCTACAGTAAAGTATATTTAGTTTCTGTGTATTTAGGATATATTGAATTTTATGTAGAATACAAGATTCTTTTTTTTCTATATGCTTCCAAATAATGTTTTCAGAAGATGAAGTTTCTACACCATTTTATATGCTGGTAACATTAAGGATTTGCATATATTGTAAGGAACTCAACAAACAAGGTTGCAGTCATACATAAAGAATGGACATTTTGATGTAATAATCTCTTAGTGCACACATTTTCTTGGTAATGCTAATTAAATTTTGATTATGCATACGTAGCAGATTGTACATTTACTGAAATGGACAAAAGAACAAATTCTAACAGCCCTTGACCCTTGGAATGGGAAATAAAAGGTGGGGATATGCCTTAATTTTTATTTTATTTTCCATATTAGTAGTATCTTCTAATAATCAAATAAATTGACCATGTGTTTGAAACATATGTGCTCTTGATTGATGTTTTAATTTGTAAATTAACTTGGAGAATATGTAAATTTCTTAGACGGCATTGATGATTACAAAAGCTTAATTCATTTTGTCCAAATTTCATGACAATACAAAAATGCATGTAATGTCTCGTGGGTTTCCGTGTACAAAATAAATAGTGTATTGTAAAATATTACATCAACGGAGTTGCAATTTATAGCTTCATGAACAACTACTTGAACATTGATTTAAGGGAAGTCATTTGTCAAAGTAGGGCTGTCAACGGATACTTTCGGATGCGGATAGTGTCATATCTGTATCCGCATCCGGAACCATTTTCGGATATTGGATATCTGCATCCACGGATATGGACGGATATCGGATAATTATCCGCTCCGCCAACGATCGATAAATCAATGAAAATCAATGAATTTTTTAGCTTAATATTAAGATTTTTCAACCTAATTAATTACTAAAGTGCTAAAAATAAATAAATATGATGATACATAATTTTGAGCAATTAACATGCATTTAGTAGACTTTTAATTTTGCAAAACGATAAACTATTTTATTTATTTATGCTTAAATACATTTGATTTAAGTTGTAATCGTGAAAAAAGCGGACGAATAATTTTCGGATGCGGATATGCGCTTTCTCGGATATCGGATATTTATCCGCTTTTCGGATTCGGATGCGGACGGATTTCAGATTTTTTGGGTATTCGTTGACAGCCTTATTTCAAAGTATGGTCTGCATGAGTTTCAGCTTGCATTTCTGATTTTTTTAGGAGGGCTGCATGCATTTTCATTCAGCACAAGAAGAAGCTTGTTGTCTTATAGTTGTAATTTTTGCTACATCCTTATACGTTATGTAGTATATGCATTATCACATTGTAAATTTACTTGAGAAATTGAAGTGAATTGGCTTGTCGGTTGTATTGGAATATAGTAAGAATTAGATTCTGCATGTTATCTACATTAATGCATCATGATTGGACTTTTGGTATTTGTAAATTCCTTTAGATTTTGAATTGGCTCATTTTCAAGTTGATTATCAGCAGTTTCATTCCTATTAACCTGATTATCTATATCCATGTTGGCATTGTTATGGTTGACCAAAAGGTTAAATATTGATGTCCAATTTTTTTTGAAAGACAATATATTAGCCTATTCGACATAGTGTAGCGATAAAGATTATAGAGGTGATTTCTTTCTCCCTCTAATCATACTGATTTATCTTGGTAAAAAACATAAGCAGTAATAATATGCGAGAAAATATTTAAAATGACGTAGAAAAAGTTTGGAACATTTTAAATTGTATTTCTTGAAATTGCGTATGTATGGTGTAATTAATGAGCAGGATATTTTTTGCCATAGCATCATCGTAGAAGACTTTTTGGACGTAGAGATGACAGGAAATGATAGGGCACAGGTAGGGCGTAGAAAATAATAGGTTGTAATATCTGGCGTAGGAATGACGTAGAAAATATCTGGTGTAGGAATGACGTAGGAAATACCTGGTGTAGAAAGGACGTAGTAATTTGTACTATGCATGGAGTAGAAAAGACGTATGAAATAATTTTGTCATGCTTGAATTTTCGACATTATATTTGGCATAGGGAAGACGTAGGAAAATATAGTTTCCTACACCTTCCGTATGCCAAATAGGTGTAGGAAAACCAGAAAATTATTGTAGTGACACATAAGACACATGGCATGTAGCATAACACAAACAATAAGGAACTTTTATAAAATACACTCTTTAAGTTTCATAATACACATGTTTTCTTTCTCAAAAATATGTTTAAGAAACACTATTGCATTTACTTCGGTCAGTCTGTTAATATTTACAATAAAACAGAGAATATTTTCCCGTTTATCAAAAAAAGTTGCACTTTAGCAAGGAAAATTCAAATTTTTTTTAATATAGAGACATGTGATTAATTACAAATTTAACTTTTGACATAAAACAAAGAATAAAAAATAGAAAAAATATCAATAAATTCGTCGTGCATTACAAAATTATGTTTTTTTACAGCAAAAACCTTAATTTTAAAATTTCTACAATCTTTTACCAAACTATCTCGGTTCACTTCTAATATTCTATATGACTTCATATTAAAGTTAATCAAGAACCTTAAAACTATAATTAAACTTAGTAAACTATCTATTGTTGATGTGTCAATATAAATCTTAAAAATGTGATAATTTCAATATTTGCACAATATTCATATTAACAAGAAGGACACAAAATTCATTTGGATATATAAATACAGTCACATAACATAACTATATATTTAGGCAATGATTGCAAATTTAATTTATGATTCATCTATGTCGATACATTGATGCATTATATTGTAAAATTCTTATTTTAACTGAAGTGCCTACATTCTAAAATTCCCACGGTTGCTTTCAAAACTCATATCGATATCGCATAATTTTTACATTTACATCAATATATTTCAAATTAAGCATGCGCTCCTGGTTTCAATGTATTACAGTAAATTTAATTAATAAATATTCACCAATTCATCTTATAAAACCTTAAATGTGACGATTTCAGTTTGTGTGTCACACACACACACAAATATATATATATATATTTAAAAAATAGTTAAATAGATTTTTCATTTAAGTATAATGATATATAATTCAAATATCATATATATTTTACAAGAATAACATTAACAAAACTAATTTATATTTCATTTATCTCAATAAATTTACCTGCATTATTGATTTCTGTTAACTTTAAAAAATACATACTTTGATATTTCTATAACAATGTGCAACTTCATCGACTGTTTCATAATATTTTATGTTTGGATCCATGTATTTAAATTTCTTACGAAATCTAAAATTTAAATTATTTTAATAATATATATGGCAGTCATATATGTATACACACATGCTAATAGAAACAACAATAGATATACAGATCATATACGTGTATTTATGCAGATAAATAATAATAATAACAAAGTTAATTTATAAATTAATTATAATCATTTATGTACACAAATAATAAATTTATCATACACAACGTTAAAAAATTATATTTTTAAATTAAAATGACTCCACATTAAAATCTCTGTAATCTTTTTATAAAATCATTCTCAATTTATTCATATTATTTATTCTAATTACATAGTTTTAAATTATGTAAAAGAAAAAAGTTAAATAATATTTGTTAATTGATCTAAAATTATTATAACAAGAAAATGGGCTGGAGGAAGTTTTATTCTATTTTTTTTGCCTACAGACATGGCTCTTTTTTTTCGTCTGAAGGACGCAGTGTATAAAATTTCGTTCGAAGGAAAAATAGTCAGGAAGATTTGATTTTTTATTACTTTCTTCTAAACGTCATTGCTGATCATATTCAACCTCCTTTCTCGATTTAAGATGATGCATTATTTTATTTTTGATACGATTTCTCCATTGTCACTAGATCTTTGTCTTTCTTTTTTTACTGTAGATCTTCATTGGCGATTTCGATCTTCATCAAACAATCTTGCTAAATTCAGGTATGTTACTTTTATTTCTTTAAGTTAATTTTATTTTTCGTTTCATATAATTGTTGTCAATTAATAATCACATCTTTTTTCATCTAGGTTCTACGGCAATTTCTTCTTCCAATTATCAATCTCGACTTTGGATTTATATAAATGGAAAAGTAAGATTTTTATGCCTATTTTTATATTTCTTCATGTATGTTTATTGTTTTATAGTTTTATTGCATTCGATCGTTCCTATGGATATTGTTTGTGGTTTGTTAATTTATGTTATGTTTATATTGCATTCTTTACTGTAATATTCATGTTCAGTTTTAATCTTGTTGTGATATGTTCATTTATCATATGTTCTTTAAATTAATTTATTCTTGTTTAATTCAATAGTAAAATTGATTTTAATTTTTTATGGTATGTTAATTTAGCATTTATTGTTGCTGTTTTGTTCATTACAGTATTTTAATTAGATTTATTTTTTTATTTCTGATACAATCAATAGTGAAGCAAACAGTTGCTAGTTATTTTTGAACATAATGAGAACTGTTATTCAACTCGACTTATCATAGGCTCTTCTTATTTAGTGTTAAGAGTGAAATCCGTGATGTTTGGCCACACCTTAATCGGTTTTCCATTGAGCTATCTTATGTTCTTGAGAATAAGAATATAATTATGGACACTGATTCATACTTGCTTAGCATTTTGTGTTTTCTCATTTTTAAGAAGAGTCAATATTTTAAGTTTATAGTTAAGGAGAATGTCAGTGTTATGGAAGCATATATTGGTGGCTGTGGTTTGGGTTCTACAAGTGTACAAAGCACTTCGATTGGCAGTAATTTTGGAATAAATTGTGAGTCACATGCTGATTCACCACATTATTTGAAAGATATGCTAAAGAAAGGTTCTCAGAAAAATATTGTGGATTTTCTTGGTTTTTGTTTTGATGGGGCTGAGGATTTTAAGGAGTTTTTAATAGCGTATCAAATAAAGAATGGTCATGATTTGATTTTTGTTTGAAACTCTCCCGATAGAATTTCTTTTAATTGCTCTTGGATTAAGGATGGTTGTAAGTTTTATCTTAATGCTTCTTGGGATCCGGGCATACTCTCTCGATTTTTTATTTGAACCTACAACTTTGATCATTCGTGTGGAGCAGGTATTAGAGATGTCAATAAAGTTAATATGTCAAGTAGGTTTGTTAAATCTTTAATTGTGGATCAAATTCGAGATGCTCCTATGAAGAAGCCGAAGGATATCATGACGGAATTTAGAAGAGAGTATAATTTCAATCTTTCGTACTATTATGTGTATAGCAGAAAACAGTTGGCATTGAAAGAAATATATGTGGATGATGCAATGTCTTATAATGATTTAGACTGGTATATAGAGGCATTACAAAAGTATAATCCTGGTAGTTATGTGTCTATAGATGTTGATTCGTCAACCAATCAGTTTAAGAGAGTTTGTATTGCTTTTGGTGCTTGCTTGCTTGGTTTTAAACACTGTCGACCATTAATATTTTTGGATGCTGCTCATTTGAATGGAAGACCTGGAGTTTTGTTAGCTGCTACTTCTAAAAATGATGACCAATGTATGTGGTTCATTTTACTTTTGTTTTCTTTTTCTTGGTTATTTTTGTAGTTATGATATATGAAACTATCATTGTTCTACACATCACTTAATTTTAATACAACAATGCTTACAATAGATTTGTTCGCTTTATTTATTACTGCTTCTAGTGGAAGTGTTTGTAGTATTAATGTTTGGACAGTAAAGTGCTAAAAGACTGATATATAATATATGATATATTCATATATCATTTTGAGTCTAATTCAATTGTGTCTGTGATACACTACTATCATTTAATTCAAGTTTTGATGTTTACTATGGTTTATGTATCTTTGTATTGAGAAGTCATTAATTATTTATTTTATAGGTTTCTTTTCTCTTGCTATGGGTATTGTTTCACATGAAAACGAATCTAACGGGTCTTGGTTTTTGTCCTATTTGAAAGAAATGCTAAGTGAAGACTGGACTCTAGTTTTTATGTCTAATCGTCATTGGGGTCTCATTTTAGGTGTTCATAAAATATTTCCTTGTTCATACCATAGCTATTGTTTGCTTCACATGGAACAAAATATTGGTAGTGTTGTGAAGGCAGTTAAAGGTGATTCTGTTGTTGTAGAGTTATTTAAACTTTGTGCTAGAGCATTTAATATGTATGATTTTGAACGATATCTTTCTAAATTTAAGGATATTGGAGGTATGGCTACAGAATTTTTTTTTACAAGATAAACCATTTGATCATTGGGCAGATTTTTTTTTTTAAGGAAAGCAGTATGGTGAACATTCTTCAAATGTTGCAGAAAGCTTCAACTCTTGGATTTTGGAAGATAGAGTAATGCCTGTAACTTCTTGTTTGGATGGTATTCGAGTGAAAGTTATGGAGCAAATGGCTAGGCGAAGGGAGGAATGTCGTTTGTGGACGACGACTCTGTCTTGTTATGGAGGAACGCTTGTCTAAGTTAGCAGATGATGGCTTCATTTGGAATGTTTACAAGTCTTCAGACTTTGTGTTTGCAGTAAAATCCTCTAAGTCTCGTATTGTTGACCTCAAAAATTATTTATGTAGCTATAATCAATGGAGAGTTACTGGTTTTCCATGTGCACATGCAATCAAGTGTATTAATAAGCCTAGGTTATCAGTTTATGACTTTGTGGAGGAATATTTTACTATTAGTGCTTTCAGTTCCTCATATGCTTATGCTATCAATCCAATTCCAGATTTTGATAAGCCAACGGTTGTTGAAAATGATGTTTTGATTAGGCCTCCTAAACAAGTTCGTGGTGCAGGAAGACCATCTACCAAGAGGCGTGGTGGATTTGAATATTCTCAAAATAAAAGAAACTGATGCATTCATTGTAATGAAGTTGGCCACAATAAAAGGAACTATCTTGCTTCTTCTAAAATTTAAGGAAAAAAATCATGTTATTTGATAGTGTAACGGGTTAATTTTTTTTTATTGTAAAGCTACTGCAGCTTATAGCAAATTGAAGTCAGTATTTGTGATTTTTTTTTGCAAAATAAAAAATGAAGTGTTATGTTGTTTGTTTTGTTTAATTTTTAACATTTGGTAATGTCTAATGTCTGTTGCTTTGAAGTCAGTTTTTTTTTTAAATTCAGGTTATTTTATCAATGCTAACTGTACTTTAGTTCAATGCATGAGTTTAGCATTTCATTTTTACCAATTCTTTTCGATGCTACCTGTAATTATCATTTCAGTTGAATGCTAGTTGTAACCAGCATTCCTTTATGATTAGTATGCATCTTGTATGAAATACTTTTAATGGATCAGCCAATAGGCCTAATACTACAAGTTATTATTTCTCATATGCTCTTTTATTAGGAAAACTCTTTTAACTTATTTGAGGTTAAGTCGTGATGTGCTAATATGGTGGACAGCATGGGAAGCCTACTGCAAAAATGAATTAAATGTTTACAATATTTAGTGAATAAGGTTGTTTTGTTCAATTATAATTGTAATTTTGTTGAATTCATTAGTTTATTGTGCGTGCCAACCTTTAGTTAGAATTTCAGTGGAATGCTAAATTTAACGAGCATTCCATTATAAGTAGTATGCATTTTACGTGATATATACTTTCAACATTGAAAACTCTAATCAGAGTTTCTATTTACCATAATAACACTGAAATGTCACAGTAGAATTTTATTTTCACATAATGCTAGTTTTACATGGCATTCCAATATAAATTATTGTCACGACATCAGAAATACAGAAAAAGCATTTAAAGTCACGTGACAATTACATTTGCATATACTCCCAGTAGTTCGTACAACAAAAACAGACAATTGAAACTTCAATCCATCGTTTACAATCCTATTTGAGTAGTTCATACATGCAAATTAAAATCAATAGAAAATTTGTAAGACTATAGTTGTTATCAGCAACAGCTTTAGTCATCATCATGCTTAATGTTTGTCTGATGACCAATTGTATTTCCTGTCATTTAGTACATCAAAAGCAACTGCGGCCCTTTGCATTTGTTAGATCAAAATTTGGCTCTAACACCCAAATTGTTCTGATTCGTAGGGAATTATAACTGAAAAATGAGAAAAAAACAGAAAACACACACAGTTTATAGTGGTTCGGCGTTAACGAGCCTACGTCCACTTTATATGCTATTGATTATACTTTGGATGCTAGTACAACCAATGATTTCTCTCAAACTCACTCTTACAATTACGATTTCTCTCAGTTATCTCGAAGTAAATCTGGTATGAAATAGAGGTATGACGGTAATGGTGGAATCAATCCTTAAAACGGCCAAAAGGATCCTGAAAAATGCCAAGCTCTGGGCTATTTATAGCTGATTTCTAGTGATGGATCGCGGTCATACGTGGCCCATATCCTGAAGATCTCGGACCGGTTCGCAGCTTGATGAAGAATTAGTCAAATTAACCGTTGTGGACAGGTGTCGCGATCTCCTTAAACATCGGATCGTGGATGACCAAGTCCGTGGCCATCATCGTATCTTCCAGCTCGGATCGGACCGTAGCTTCATGAAGAATTGGTCAATATGACCGTTGTGGATAGGTGTCGCAAGATCCTGCATTCTCGGATCGTGGTGGACTTGGTCTTGGTCATCATCCATTAGCTTCGGGGATCAGATCGGATCGAGCTGGCGATGGACGGATCGGATCATGGTCAAAGGGGGGCGATCGCGAGCCGAGGGTCGGGTCTTCGAGGGTTAAAGGTGTGAAACTTCATATTTTCTTCTTGTGTGTGAACCTTGGTGGCTTGGTCAAAAAGCTAGCCAACATTTTGCCCCCTCGAAGTATGTTTTATCGAGGATGGAACATGTTTTGAAATCGCATAGACGTCTTTTCACAGAGAGATGCAAATCAGAGGCCGTGTCTATCTGAAACGTTGTACTGCTTCGAAGAGTCGTGTTCCTTGATTAGCATAAATATTCAGTCGATCTTCAGTCATTTCTTTGGTTATCGGATAGCTCTTCTCTCTGGAATTTCTGGATGCTTTGTTGAAAAATTGCCAGGTAGACTTTTTAACTAATTTTTTTTTTTACCGCTGAAACTCTTCATGGATCGCGATCGTAGTCGGTGTCATGGTCCAATCGAAAGAAGAATGTTGCTCAAGCTTTGATGGGCCTTTCCAGATGCTTGCGACCCGTGGACTTCCGTGGATCAAGTCGCCACAAAAAAGGGGAGATGAAAGGACATTTGGTCCGGCTATATAATCCGCTCCCTCTTCTCTTTCTCCCCTTCTTCTTCTTTCACCGCCGCCAGCCTGCTCATTAAAACCGTAGCTTTTAACTCTTCGAAAATCCACTTGTTTCATGATTTTAGAAAGGTAATCATATTTGAGAATGCTTTCGTACGATTTCTCTCTCATTTTCCTTGGGTTTTCGCTGGTTTGAGAGGAGAGAGCGGAGGAGTTGTGTGGCATTTGAGGCTTGGGAGGCTGACGAGGCGCCATGGATCTTGTTGTTCGAGCTCAGACATGGAGAGGAGAGAAGAAGAAGAAGGAGGAGGAGCCGACCAATACGGGCCGTGAGTGAGGCTTGGGTTCGGATCGTGGTGATGGCGAGGTAGTGGATCGTGAAGGTGGTAGGCGGAAGAAGTGGGGTAGAACGGATCGGGTCGTGGTAGAGAATGGATTGCTGATTCACGAAGGGACGGAGAGCCGTGGATCGCGAAAGACTCACCACGATCTGACCCTTGCCCCACGATCCATCCTCCGCGATCCGAAGACATATTACGATCCGGGCCCTGTTTTGCGATCCGATGAACTTGCTAAATAAACAATGCAACTTAACTCTGGTATGCCAATGGACAGTTAGGTTAGAGACCTTAAGACGATCCTTCTGGACTGAATGACAACGTAACTCAATAGCATATTACGACCAACATCTTGCTCATTTAGCTAATCTTTATGCTTTTCTCCTATGTATGCACAGGCACACACTTGCACTTACACACACAGGGGACGGGTAATTATATTCTTATTTCTCATGTTTACTCGCCTAAACAGTAATGTCGAATAATCGTTCCCCTTCAAGATCTGACACAGAGATGGATCTCGAGACGTCTGAGCACCACAACCCCGAGGTTCTTCCAATTAATCCAGAGGGTGAGGATTCTGGATCCGAATATGAGGCAGAAATGGGATCAGATTCATCTGAGAGTACCTCGCTTGATGAGGAGTCTGAAGTAGACGACCGAGCTCCCAACGAGATTCCTGGTGCACTAGAAATAGAGAAATTCACTGACTCTTTAGCTTCCAAACTTGATGACATAAAGATTAAGAAAATTTGCTTGAGACACGGGATCCCCTGGGATGATGTGAGAACACCTGGTAGTGAAGATAGACCTCATCTGGCTCCGGAGGGGTATATGACAGTTAGCCGACTCATGTGCTGGGTAGGCGCTATTCCTCCGTTTCCTCCAATCGTCATTGAAACCTTAAAACGATTGGGTATTGCTCTGATGCAGCTTCATCCCAATGCCTACGCAGCCCTATACACTATATACATCGCATATGCGGAAATCCTGCAAACTGAGCTCACGTTTAAAGATTTGAAATTCTATTACCTTTTCAAGCATCGCTCTACGGCAACCCCAAATTTTTCTTTTCTCGAATCGGTAGCAAATAGGAAGGTCTTATCTGACGGTTACAACAACATAGGGGATCCCAAGGCCGATTGGTTCTATATAAAGAGACAAGTTGGGTGTGCAAGAAGATGGCTTAAATCAAGTAAATTTTAAACCTTTGAATGAATAACCTGTTTAAGAAATCGAAGCGCTAACATGCTTCTTTTCTCTATGCAGATCACACCTTTCCAAAGACGGAAGGCTCGGTGTACAGTAATCGACTATCCCTTCTTCTGAAAAGCAAATCCAACTTCCTAAAGATCAAGAAATGTATTACTGACGAGAATCTTCACAAGCACCGCCTTCTGGATATAAGGTTTGGACTTGGCGCGGGTGGCAAACCTTACAAATACATGCCCCTGACCGAGGGAGAAGGAACGTCACAGGCAGCAGTGACAACTAAACTTCATAAGAGTCCTTCGCCGATAATTAACCAAGACGACGAAGACTTAAATGTATATAGAGGAGATGAGGCCCGTGCTGACGAGTCTAAGGAAATCCCAGCCTCTCCGGGGGGTTTCCCTTCAAGGTCCTCTCTACCGGTTGAACCTGCTGCTCCCGATGATTTAACAGAGGAGCAGTTGTTTAAAGAATTGAGCAAGATTCCTATACCCAATGATGTATATACACAGGAAGACTTCGAAGGAGAGCCATTTTTTCCTATTTCTGAGGAAACAACTGTTCCTGTTGAAGAACGAGAGATTACCCAGACGAGCCTAACTTCGGGCCCTGGTCTGTTAGGGGGAATTATATGGGATGCACAAATCACATGCGCTGTCTGACCCCCACACTTTTATACCAACGGTATTCAAGGTTTTAATATGTACTTGTTTCTTTTGCAGGAAAGATGTCTCGCAAACGATCTTATTCCTATCGCTCTCTTCGTGAAGGCACACCTAGTCTTCATCCAAATCCTTAGCGTGCTCGTAGCGGCAGCCGAGGGGGAGACAGCCATTGGTCCCGGGATTCTCACAAGCCTCTTTCTTCACGGTCTAGATCTCCGTCAAAACAAACCTCTAGAAAGCCTCCCAGTCATTCAGTGCCACCTACAGGGGGAAAACAACTTCCAAAAGACTTAACTCCTCCGAAGAGCGCGACATCTCACAACAGATCATCCAAAAAGCACCACGAGCCTAAGGATAAAAACAAGGATCCAAACAAGGATTCTGAGAAGGAGAAAACTGACATTGTCCCTTCCAGCCAACAAAGTTTGAGTGCCCCCGGGGCACGATACTATATCCATGGTCCTGAGACTCAGGCTAAGCTGGAAAAATTACAAGAACAATTCCCCGATATCTACTTCGAAAGGATGATGTTTGTTCCAGCTCTGGAACCAGTTCCTAGGAATTGGGATACTGAAGTCATCGGACATGTTTGCCATGTAGCCAAGCAATATGAGGCGATGAAGGAACACGCTGTCAACCTTTCAGACGTCATCCGAACGCTAGAGTTGGAAGCGCACAGGTCCAAAGTGAGGATAGATAACAATGAAAAGGCCAGGGTAAAAATGGAAAAGGACTTGGAAGATGCACAATCTTTGCTTGCCTTGGCCCAACGAGATGCTAAAAATTACAAGACAGAGCTGGAGGAGGCCAGGCAACATTTTCATAATGAGCTCGATTCTAACAGCAAAGAGCGTGCGTCATTGAAGAAGGAGGTGGAAGATCTCAAGATGACCAACACCGAACTGAAAACAACACAGGATCATTTCGAAGCTGAAAAAGATGCTAGGGAGAAAGAAAAGGAAAGCTTGAAAGATAGTTTAGCTCTGGCCGAAAAAGAGAGGGCGATTCTGAATGATCAACTCGCGCGTGCAGAGAAGCGCGCGATTCTTGCTGAAAATAATGTGGAAAGTGCCATTGAAATGGATACTGTTTCTAATGAAAAGCTCCTTGAGAGAGAGAAAGATATTGAAGGATTTGAAGAAATGTTGTTTAACTTCCTTGGCCAGGTCATCAAGACCCGTAACATCTCCTAGATCCCGGACTACCATGTCACTTTAGCCAACATATGGGATGCAATCGTCCAGAGCGAGAAACAGCGATTAGGAGTCGATGAGATTGATGAGAATGAGTTGATGGGGACCATTCTTAGGGATAACGAACCTGAGGATTTAGGGAAAGGCAGACGCCTACTCCAAGAAGAGATGGATAAGGAGAAAACTCTGGCCAAGGGCAAAAATAAAATTGAAGAAGGCTCGAGCTCAGCTGCAGAGTCCAAGGCCTCCGAAATTGAGGAATACAATCCCGATGATCCATTGATTCCTCTGGGTCCGACTTCTCCAGTTGTCGGAGCTTCTGCTGCTAGCTTGGATGGAGGATCAGCGGAAGGTATCTCTATATTCTCTCCACAATTTATCAAAGCAATTGTCACTTGTCACCGTCTTGCCGGACAATCAACTGTGCAAACCGCATTCTCTCCTAAAATAACATTTGTTTCTCATGATACAGGTGGCGGGCCAGTTGATAAGGATGCTGAGAAGAAGACAGAGGCAGAGAAGGTTGACATCCCGCCAAGTGTTAGTGCTGATGTCCCCCTAGATGCTGAGCCCATCGAGGCTTTGAGAGATATGGACGGGCGCCACGAAGGCGATGAAGAGGAAGTCGCCATTACCAAAGAAATCAGAGGCGATGATGAGGAAACCTTGGCTGAACAACAGGCTGAAGAGGAGAGGCAGTTGCTCCTTATGAAAGGGGAACAGGATCCAGTATATGTGCCCCCTATTTCCGAGATCGATCCCAAAACTGGGTTGGTCGTAAGATTTTCCTCCCGATCAATAACTTCACAACTAGCCTCTCAATCCTCTAGTTCTTCGCCAGAGCCTCTTGTTGATAAGAGGAAGAGGAAAAAAAATGATCGTTCGGATGTTGATAAGGAGGAGTCGGGGAAGCAGAAGAAGAGCAAGAAGCCCACATAGCCCCCTCCCCCCCCCCCCAGCATGAGTAGGATGCATATATTAGTTCATATTTTGTCCTTAGAATTTTTAGGCTTTCCACTGGCCATGAAATGTAATTGTGAGAATGGCCCTCACTTTTGTTTAGGTTCCTCTTTATCTTTTAAGCTTGCAGTTTATGAATGAAAGTTTATTTCTTTTGCGTCATCGTGTACCTGCATTCAATAAACTCTTCACACTTAGTCACAAGTCATTTGACTATAATCAAGTTGAAATTATATTACAAATCCTTCAAGTGACAGAAAAAAAAAATTAAAAATTTCTATGCACGTTGCCCCCTATCTCTAAATACGGGGGACTTGGAATTTTTAGTGGGATTATAGTCCTTGAGGCACCAAATCTCCGGTACCTCTATACTTTCGTTAAAGTTCGAATTCGTATCATGATCTGCTCTCCGATCCTTCAGCGGGGCAGAAATTCTTGGGGCGCTGAGTCTCCAGCATCCTTCTCAACGCTTAATCATAGACGCTTTTATACTCCTGGCGGTCGCCATGGTTAGAGTTCGAGCTAAGCCGTTCGGTCGCTCCTCGATCCTTCAGCGGGGTAAGAGCTCTTTCTCAGTGCTTAATCATAGACGCTTTTATACTCTCCTGGCGGTCGCCAAGGTTAGAGTTCGAGCTCAGCTGTTCAGTCGCCCCCCGATCCTTCAGCGGGGTAAGAGCTCTTTCTCAGCGCTTAATCATAGACACTTTTATAATCTCCTGGCGGTCGCCAAGGTTAGAGTTCGAGCTCAACTGTTCAGTCGCCCCCCGATCCTTCAGCGGGGTATGAGCTCTTTCTCAGCGCTTAATCATAGATGCTTTTATACTCTCCTGGCGGTCGCCAAGGTTAGAGTTCGGTCAAGGCGGTTCTTATCATGGTGCATCGCCTTGCCATGTGGACGTCATTTTCGCGTCCTTTACATTCTCTCTCGGCTCTGGAGAGTTACAATGCAATCAGTGGTGTGATTCACTTTATTGCACCTTCATCGTTCTGGCTGCGGATTACTCTCCATTCTGATGGAAGGCACCTAGAATTACACGTTTCTGTGATCGCTGTATGATTTTACAGCAAACTTTATAAAGATAGTAGAGCAGATAAATAATAGTGCAAATAAAGGTAAATGACACACAATATTTTTATAGTGGTTCGGTCAAATCGTGACCTACGTCCACTTTATAATCCTTTGCTCAAGACATTGGACTATTCTAGGCAAGTCATGCCTTTTACATGGTTCTATGAAATAAAAGGATAAATCTGATGACTTTACGTCAGATAAGGCCGCAAATGTTGGGCATTCCACACTCTGGGGATTTCTTCTCCATCTACGGTTGCTAGCTTGAAGGTTCCATTATCAAGCCTTCGTAGAACGGAGTATGGTCCTTCCCACTTCGCACCCATATGAGTTGGGGGTGGAAAGACACGCTTCAGAACCAAGTCTCCGGGTTCAAAGGTTCGGGCTTGAACTCTTTTGTTGTAGTATTTAGCGACCTGTTGCTTGTGTCTCAAGGCACGCAGGTCTTCTTCATCCCTTTTCTCCTCTATTGTATCTAGGGATTCAAGGAGCAACTCGTTATTAGTCATCGGATCGTAGTAAGTGACTCGGTGAGATGGTACTTTTAGCTCAACCGGGATGACTGCCTTTGCTCCAAAAGCAAGAGAGAAGGGAGTGTGGCCTGTCGCTGATTTATACGTTGTCCTATAGGCCCATAATGCCAAGGGTAATTCATCGACCTACATGGCTTTGGCCTGCTTCAATCTTCTTTTGATAATGGACTTAATCACTTTATTTGCTGCTTCGACCTGTCCGTTCGACTGCGGATGCGCCACAGAGGTGTATCGTTTCTCAATGTGGTACTTCTGGCAGAAATCCCTAAACTCGTTGCTATCAAACTGGGTTCCATTGTCATTTATGACGATCTTCGGGATCCCAAACCGGCAAATAATGTTTCTAACAACAAAATTAATCACTCGCTTGGTTGTGATTGTAGTTAACGGCTCAGCATCGACCCATTTGGTGAAGTAGTCAACAGCTACAATAACGAACTTTGCTCCACCCTTTACTATAGGGAGGCTTCCGATGATATCAATTCCCCACATAGCAAAAGGCCATGGACTCGCCATTGTCTTTAACTGGCCAGGAAGTGCCCTGGGAATTTTTGAAAATCTTTGGCATGCATCACAACGTCGTGCGTATTTTGCCGCATCTTTGTTTATGGTAGGCCAGAAGTAACCATACCGCAACACCTTTTTTGCCAATATTTGTCCTCCAGTATGGTCGCCGCATTCACCCTCATGTACTTCCTGTAGTACACGCTTGATGTCGTCATGGGCTATACACCGGAGAAGAGGCATCGAAAATCCCTGTCTGTACAGGACTCTGCCTTGCAGAACGTATCGGGAAGCTCTACGGATTATTTTACGCCTCTCGCTCTTCTTGGTTGGAAGCATTCCATTCATCAAGAAATTCTTTAAAGGGGTCATTCATGACTCCCTTTCTGGCTCAGTCTCTAGTATCAGATCAATTTCCATCTGACCTATGCTAGGGAACTGAAGTACTTCAACTGGGGCTAGCCCGGCTTCTTCAGGATCATCGGAACTAGCCATCTTCGCTAACTTGTCCGCCTGTTGGTTCTCTGACCGCGGAATATGGGATATACTGTAGCAATCAAAGCCAGTCAGCAACTCCTTCACTATCTCCAAATACGAAATCAATCTTGGGCTCTTAGCTTGGAACTTTCCAGTGACCTGATTTACAACCAACTTGGAATCACAAAATATGTCCAGCTTCGCGATCTCTAACTCCTTAGCGATCCTCAGCCCGACTATCAAGGCTTCATATTCGGAGTCGTTGTTAGTGGCGTGAAATTCCAACCGAATAGCATAGGATATCTGTAGTATCTCAGGAGTTTCAAGCACCACTCCGGCACCGGGTCATTTATCATTCCTAGCACCATCAATATACAATTTCCATGCACTAGGGTCGAGAAGTAATTTTGGTGGGTCAGCCTCTTCGTTTACCATGTCATCCTCCGAGACAGTAAATTCTGCTATGAAATCTGCCAGCACTTGCCCCCGTATCGATCGTCGGGGCTGAAAATTCAGATCAAATTGACTCAGTTCAATGTTCCATTTGAGCAGTCTTCCAAAAGCTTCTGGTCTCTGTAGAACTTGCTTGACCGGATGATCAGTGTACACGGTGATAGGATGAGCTTTGGAATAATGTCGAAGCTTCCTAGATGCAATCAATAAACTGTACGCCAGCTTTTCTATCCTCGGATAATTGCGCTTAGCTGCCGCCAATTTTTTACTCACGTAGTACACTGGCCTTTGAACCTTGTCTTCTTCTCTCACTAATACTGAGCTGATCGCGTGGGACGACGCTGCTAAGTACACGAATAAATCCTCGTGGTCCACTGGCTTAGACAGTATTGGAGGCCTCTCCATATGATTCAACAGGTTCTGAAATGCTTATATGCAATCAGAAGTCCATTTAAAATTGTGTTTTCCTTGCTTTATCAATTCAAAGAATGGAATGCATTTACCTGTTGATCTAGAGATGAATCTGCTTAATGCTGCTACTTTCCCTGCAAGGCTTTGCACATCTTTGATTTGTCTAGGCTCCGGAATGCCTCTGATTGCTGCGATCTGGTCTGGAATAATCTCAATCCCACGCGAGCTGACAATGAATCCCAAGAATTTCCCGGAGGCAAACCCAAATGAGCATTTCGTTGGGTTGAGTTTCATCCCATACTTTCGAAGAATACCAAACATCTCTGCCAAGTCTGTAGTGTGATCGGACGATTGTCTGTACTTAACCAACCTGTCGTCAACGTACACCTCCATCGTTTTCCCAATCTGGCTATAGAACATTTTGTTCACTAACCGTTGATATGTAGCGCCTGCGTTCTTCAAACCAAAAGGCATTACCACGTAGCAGTATAATCCCAGATCGGTAATGATGCTAGTGTGTTCTTGATTTGGAACATGCATAGGAATCTGGTTATATCCTGAATAAGCATCCATGAAAGAGAGAAGCTCATGACCCGCCGTTGAATCTACCAACTGATCAATTCCGGGTAACGGAAAACTATCTTTTGGGCAGACTTTATTCAAATCCGAAAAATCAATACATGTACGCCACTTCCCATTGGCCTTCTTTACCAAAACTGGATTTGAAATCCAATTTGGGTAGGTTGAGTCTCTGATGAATCCGTTACTTCTTAACTTTTCAACTTCTTCTTTCAAGCCTGCGGACCTCTCTGGGCCCAGCATTCGCCTTTTTTGTTTTACAGGGGGATGCTTTGGTTTAATGCTCAATGAGTGGCTCATGATTGATGTAGATATCCCACACATGTCCGCGTGGGTCCAAGCAAATACATCCAAGTTATCTTTCAGGAAATCCATCAGTTCTTTAGCTCGAACTGGATCCAACTGGGACCCAATCTTCAGGACCTTCTCTGGGTCACTATCATCGATCGGTACATCCACAGTCGTTTCGTTGGGAGCCGCCATTCTGCCCCCAGTCTCTTCGTCCTCTCTGGGATCTATATCCTCAAGCAGTTCTCTAGGCGGCTCGCCCATAGCCATTCTCTTTAATTGCTATGACGTCTCCTCCCTTGTGAGGGAAGAAGCGTCTTTAGTTTCTATATCTCTTCCTTTACGGAGTAGCTTTAGCTCTGCAATTTAACATGCTCGTGCAGCAACCTGATCTCCTCTGACTATGCCAACACCAGCTTCCGTAGGAAACTTCAATAATAAGCACCAGGGGGCTATACAAGCTCTAAACTTTGCTAGGGTCGGTCGGCCCAAGAAGGCATTATAAGGCGATTCAATACCCAAAACACGAAGGGAAGAATTCTCACTCTCTGGTGTTCTCCTTCCCCAAGTGTTACCGGCAGCTCTACATATCCCATTGGAGCAGTTGAAGCTCCCTTAAATCCACGGATCCATCCTTCACACGGCTTTAAATTTTTCAATTCAAGGTTCATTTGATCGAACGTCTTTTTGAATAGAATGTTGACTGAACTCCCGTTATCCACTAAAACTTTATGGACAGTGGCCAGGCCAATAGGAACTGTGATTACAAATGGATCTTTGGTCGGAGCGTGGACTCCAATACTCTCTCGGTTGTGGAAAATGACGTCATCTGACATCATCTTTTGTTGTTTTACTGGGACATTGTCCTCAGGGTTGCTACACTCTCGCACCTCAAGATGCTGCTTTGCTGCTTTTATGTACTGATCCATCGCCTTGAAACTATGCCCGGCTAGGTGAAGCCCTCCGATTATGGTATTGATAACAAGATCCTTTCCTTTTTGCTGGACAGTTGGCCTGGCAGTAGATTGATTCTGGTTTTGGTTCGGGGTCTGAATAGCTTGCCCCCGTCTCTAGGAGTCACCCGGTACTCATCCAACTTCCCTTCTCGAAGCAGCCTCTCAACTACGTCTCTCAGATGACGGCATTCATTTGTAGAGTGGTCGTGAGTCTGATGGAAGAGACAAAACTTCCCCGTCTCACGTTCTTTCTCCGTCTAGTCTCTTGGAGGAGGCCTTTTATGTTGGAGAACGTTGTACGAGTCTACGAATATATTCTCCAAAGTATCATTTATTGGCGTATAATTTTCGAAAGACCTAGGACGGGTCCTTCTCTGGGAGTCGTTCCCCCGATTTCTCTTCTGATTATTGCCATTACTGTTGTTACCATTGTTTCCTGACTGGTGGCCGCCGCCTTGGTTTCGGTTTCCAACATTGACTTCAACCTTTCCCGAGCTGTCTCCGGTTTGCTTGATGGCCGCGTTACTTTGGATTTCCTCCTTATTTGCCATTTTCATCTTCCGGTTAGCATATACCTCCTCCTGACGTAAGCGTACGTTTGCTTTCTCGTAGAACAATTCTCTAGTATGAGGTGGCTTGCCGGCCAGGTATCTCCCAAATTCAGTATCTTTATCTACTCCATCAATTAGGGCTGCCACAACAGTTGGCTCATGGGGATCCTTGACTTCGGTGGCGGCTAGGTTGAAACGATCCAGATACACTCTCAAGCTCTCGCCTGGTCGTTGTTTGACGAGGAACAGGTCAATCACACTCTTTGACCTCTGTGCATAAATGCGGAACTGTTCCATGAACCTTTCACTCAACTCCCTGAAACTGGAAATTGATCTTGCTGGTAAGCGAGTAAACCATAATAACGCTACATCCTCCAGGAATATAGGGAATGATTTGCACTTTACAACGTCAGAGGCTGCGGCAGCGGTCATTGACCAAGAATATCTCATTAGGCGTTGGATTGGATCAGATCTACCCGCGTAACGGTTCATCTGAGGCATGTTGAAGCGCCTCGGGAATGTTACGTCTAGAATGTCATCAGTAAAAGGGGTGTGACTGCGGTCAATTCCCCAATCTTCATTCCTTTGTCCACGGCTATCCGCCAGGATTTGATGGACCATAGCTGCAACATTTGCGCTGGTCATCGGAGGCTCGGGATCAACGCTTCTCGCTCGGTGGAATTCTCCAATCTCTCTTCTAGGAACATCCACGAAGTCCGGAGCTCGGATTGGGCTTCGTTGCTCCCTGTTACCATGAGTATTTGTACGTCGAAGGGGCTGAGGTGGTCTATTCTCAACAGGATTATCCACAACTCGAGCTCTAGGAGTTACGTCACGATTATTCAAGTTGCAGTTTGAGGGTCCTACACCAAGTGTCTCTTCCTCTCGTGATGGCAAGGTTCCAAATCGGAGCTGCTCTACGTTTTCAGCCCTCTCATACGGTCGCTGCGGAGGTCTTGGCGATTCCTCTGACGAAGAAGAGTATTCCGGGGTGAGTGGGCAAACTGGGAGTGTTCTTTGTCTTGTGAGATCATCAATCCTTCTATCCATAGCAGTTAAGTTCTGCTGCAGCACAGAGCTTTGCTACCTTTGAGCAGCTAATTCATCAAACAGCCTATCCCACATTTCAGAGAAGCGAGAGAGATCTCCTTCAGTGACCGGAGCAGAGGGGTCATATTGATCATCAACATTTTCTCTTATGCACAGAGAAATTGAGCCAGGTCGAACAGAGGTACCAGGACGGGAAGAGTGAGCCATAAATTCCTTTCCAGGTCGAGTTATAGTCTGGTCATCACTTCGGATAGCAGTGGACCAGTGTCTGTGGCTCGTAGCACCCCCCGGGGTCGGATCGTGGTGACATTAGGGGGAGGGTTCGCAGTGTTGTCTCGGGATCGAGTGACGACCCCTTCAGATGTTCGGTTCGTGTCGCCCTCAATTCGGATCATGGCACCCCCTTCAAACTGGTTCGTGACGCCACGTTCGGGTCGGGTCGCCCCTATGTCTCCGCGATCCGCGAAGCCCTCCTCAACCTGCTCATGTACACTTTCTTCAACTACTTCATTCGCGACTTCAACCGCCTGCGAAGCTCGTACTTCCTTAGACTTCTTTCCGGCTATGATATCAGATGCCGCTGGAATCTTCAAAAATATGAACAGTGAAGTTTCGGGACTGTTTCCTTCGGACTTGAATATCCAAACAACGGAGCAACAATCCAATATGCCGAGAAATCAATTCTCAGTGAAAGCACCAAAATGTTAGATCAAAATTTGGCTCTAACACCCAAATTGTTCTGATTCGTAGGGAATTATAACTGAAAAATGAGAAAAAAAAGCAGAAAACACACACGGTTTATAGTGGTTCGGCGTTAACGAGCCTACGTCCACTTTATATGCTATTGATTATACTTTGGATGCTAGTACAACCAATGATTTCTCTCAAACCCACTCTTACAATTACGATTTCTCTCAGTTATCTCGAAGTAAATCTGGTATGAAATAGAGGTATGACAGTAATGGTGGAATCAATCCTTAAAACGGCCAAAAGAATCCTGAAAAATGCCAAGCTCTGGGCTATTTATAGCTGATTTCTGGTGACGGATCGCGGTCATACGTGGCCCACATCCCGAAGATCTCGGACCGGTTCGCAGCTTGATGAAGAATTAGTCAAATTAGCCGTTGTGGACAGGTATCGCGATCTCCTTAAACATCGGATCCTGGATGACCAAGTCTGTAGCCATCATCGTGTCTTCCAGCTTGGATCGGATCGTAGCTTCATGAAGAATTGGTCAATATGACCGTTGTGGACAGGTGTCGCGAGATCCTGCATTCTCGGATCGTGGTGGACTTGGTCTTGTTCATCATCCATCAACTTCGGGGATCGGATCGGATCGAGCTAGCGATGGACGGATCGGATCGTGGTCAAAGGGGGCGATCTCGAGCCGAGGGGAGTATGGCGATCCGATCGGGTCTTCGAGGGTTAAAGGTGTGAAACTTCATATTTTCTTCTTGTGTGTGAACCTTGGTGGCTTGGTCAAAAAGCTAGCCAACAACATTCTTATGGTCTCTTTTGTGTAACTCGGCGGCAACTCTTCCCTGTCCAATTTATTCATGTTTGCCATCACAATGAAACCACAGTCAATTCTGTATCAAATGTAGAGATATTAGTTAATATTATAGTATAAACTTATGCTAAATTAAGTTATCATTGTTTACTTCAGAACTGTCATTTTGCATATTTATTCATTCCAATAAAATTAAAAAATACAAATGATATTTTGGCTATCAGTTTGCATTTTTAGTTTAGTATGTATGCTAGAGTAAACAATCATTTGGATTTTGATAAATGTATATGCACTAAAAAGTATAAATAATAGTTTGAACTGTCATTACCAATTTATCATTTAATGATTTATTTCTTTCGATAAATATCATTTATCATTAAATGATTTATAATAGTTCAATATAGTTCTTAAAATATCATTTATCATTTAATATCATTTATCATTTATCATTTATAAATATAATAAATATCATTTATCATTTAAATATAATATCATTTATAAATATAGTTCAATATCATTTATCATTTAAATATTATTTATCATTTATCATTAAATGATAAATGATTAAACGATAAAGGAAATATAATAAATATCATTTATCATTAAATGATTGATTTCTTTGGATTATTTTTATTTTTAATTATAGTTCAATATAGCATTACGTATTGATTATTGAACTATCATTTTAAGAACTATTATAAATATAGTTCAATAAAATGATAGTTCAATATAGCAAGGAAATCGAAGGTATAACATTAGATCATTATTTTTTTAATTATAGTTCATGTAACAGTAATGCTATATTGAACTATCATTTTAAGATTATAGTTCATGTAAAAAATAATGATCTAATGTTATACCTTTGATTTCCTTTTTCTACTGATTATTTCATTGCACAATTCTTGTTGCTTTAGCTCGTCTTGTTTCTCGGTCTCAGCTGCGAATAATCTTCTCGGTTTTCTTCTTTTCCCCTGAATATTACTCGAATTGACTGGTTTTAATGTTCGTGGAGTAGACCTAGTTCTTGGAGAAACCCTAGTTTTGGAGAGATTTGATTCTTCTGGTTTTTGTGTAAAATATGTGGAAGTCGGTGAATTCTCTTTCATTGCTTGAGTCGATTGTGTGAGAAATTTAGTTTATGATAACAGAAGAATTTTAGAGCGAGACTAGGGCTGTCGTTTTTTTTTAGATTGAAAAAGTAGTTTTGTAGAGGAATATTGAACGAACTAACACGATGGAGAATTTGCCGTCTGTCCTTCAGACGGAAGTTAAAAGTTAACGTCCGTTAAATTTAAATATTATTAAAGTTTTTCCTTTTAAACTAATTTTCTCATTTTAAAATCTATATTTAACAATATTATTATGGGTTTATGCTAGTTTACCCGATTGACATTTCGGGCATTTGGTGCGAAGAAGTGTAAACAGCAAATTTCAACGGGGTAATATTATAATTGTGCAGGTGGACCTTCCAATAAACTTGTTAGTTGCCACAAGATTTTACAAACCCAAAATTGGGTGTCATACCATTTTTTTTATTACAGCGTACAATGCACAAATTACACACTAGCTGGTTGGAAGACAGCATGTATTTACATAAATCGTACAACATAATCCTAGAGCCCTGCCAATAGGACTGCTATGGTTCCCTTTGCTTAAAATACATATTCCATGCTTACATATAGTAAAGTAATAAGTCACGAAGGCTATATGGTAATTTAACAGGTTTAATATATATTCTTAAGGCATATGTTATTATGTTATAACAAAGAAGATGAACAAACGATTGCAAATCATCTAATGCTTTTACCAAATAGCACGAGTAACTATTAACAAAGTTAGAAAGGAAAAAAATAACATAATAAATGTCATGCTACAACGATTTTTCTTTCACGTTTCCCTGTTACCTAACCAATCAAAATAACTAGAAACGAATAGTCGTTAACCAATCAATTGTCCGGCCTCGAGCGGAAAAAACTCACTAAGTCCGTCAAAACAAACACCATCACTGAACCCCGTCCCCAGAAACGCCGCCACATCATCTTCGAATCCCCAGATTCGATCAAACCCTTCGTTCTCCACCTCCACGAGATCCCCACCGTCGGTCGCAGGCGAAGAGGGCTCCGTGTTGACAGCAGGCGGAATCCCTAATTCGTCATCGGAAGCTTCTAGAAGATACTCGTAATCCGGCCGCGTCGGCGTTACGATCTCCTCCTCTAGGCTTTTCATGACATCTTCGAGTTGGCCGACGCTAGGGTTGAAGTCGTCTTCGTCCAGTATCTCCAACATAATAACCTCGGCTTCTTTAAACCGTTTCGTATCGGACGATGCATCGTCGTCGGTATCGTCTCGGATTCTCTTACTGCAGCAAAGTGCAGATTCTGCCGCCATGACTAGAAAAATGATAAGTGAAAGGGGTACAAGGGGAAAAATGAAGTTAGTTTGAATTGGAGGAGAGAGTTGGGGGGGATAATGGAGTTATATAGGAAGGCAGGGGTTGAATATTTTTGGAATGAAATAAAATAACGGTGAATTGGTTTATGGTTTTTAATGGTCGAGATTGTCGAGTGTGTTGTCATCTTTTGAATATGGGTGGTGTGGGGCTAACGGGTAGTGCCAGCGAAAGGTGTTTTGGAGATTTTTATTGGTCGGGATAAAATATTGACTTTAACGGAGAAGGTGTGAAGTTTTCGTCTGTTTCTAGATGAATCGTCGCTTGAAATAGTATATTTTCTTAATTGAGACGTTGGATCAGATTTTTCCAAGGAATACGTGAATGTGGGGTTCCTGGATGTGGCGTATTCGTATCAAATTTATGTATCTTGTACGTGTAGATGCATGCAGTATGCTGAATATGCACGGTAACTTTTATTGGTCAGTCCTCCAAAGATTATTACTTCTTGATCTCTATTATAGATTCAATCCCCCATGGATAGTAAATTATAACTAAGAAATCATAAAAAAAAATGTGTACTTACATGATGCATCCCTTTAAACTATGATACTACTTCACATGGCCATAAATACACATCTCTTAAGCATTTTAAATAAACATAAAAGAAAAAAGCAAAAAAGCTTTAAAAACCCACTATGATCTAGTAAACTTAAAATAACAGAAGAAAAACTTGCATAATTAAGTGATTAAGTCGAAAACACATGTCAATTCTTAACAATATTGGTTTTTCTGCTGTCACTTTCAAATAAAAGAATGAGAGATAGCTTTCGGGATCAAATACATTCCACCTCAAACAATTCACGAGTGAAAATTTGCTTTCTTTCATTTAGCATAGAACAAATCAAAACACAATTAAGTGTTTTAGAACTCGCATTAATTACGTCTTCCTCTATTGAATTCTAATCTCTTCTTAAAGGCCCATGACCAAATATTTGATCTAAATCCGCTTCGTGAATATACCCTTTGCTTTCTTGTGAACCTCTCAAATGCATTTACGATACTCAAACTGATGGAAAAATAGATGCTTTCTACTACAGGTTAGTAGATATAGGTCAAATCTAAGCAGACTCATGGATAAAATCTACACGCAAATTGTAGCATTTGAATTTTTCTGAAATCAATGATTTTTGATTTAAAATCTATTAAGGACCTAAAAACAAAATTTCCATAATCATTTGAATCTAGCTACAAAACTTCAACCAGTGTATTCATTTGGAGTTTCTAAATGATTTTCATATATAATTTATTGTAATTTGAATTAGTATGAGAAAGTTATAAACAACGAAAAATTAAAACGAAAATTAAAATAAATTTAATAAAAATAAAAAGGGATAGATCGACCCTTGATTGGGTTAAGTTGATTGTGAGTAGTCGACTCAACCCCATAGGTCGTCGACCAAACCCTTGTTAAATCAAGGAATTTAAATGCATGTGTTGAATGATTGAATAGTTATGACTGGTTACGTACGAGCATAGTAAACTAAGACTGGTTTAGATAAGTAGCAGAGATGGTTCAATGGCCTTAAACACCAAGCTACCCTTATAAATTTATCTCAAACTCTAAACACTAAGTTCTTTTTAGTAGTTCACTACCCTTATAAATTTGTCAAGACTCCATAATGTTATACAACTGAATAAACAATAATGATACAAATATAAATGGAAGTATCCCCTCCTGTTAATCCACCCGCGTAGCTCTAGATACACCTAGCCTACTTATCGTTGATGAGTACCCGAGGTTATAAGTGGAAATATAAACCTTAGGTCAAATAATAGTCTGGTGTGAGCAATAAATAATTCTCAAAATACTATAAAGTTGTAATAGTATATGGAACAAAGGGTATAAAGAATCATACATGTCATTCTCTTGCATCCACAGAGTTATCAAATAACATAGGATATATCAAATAACATAGGATATATGTTACTTTATGCTAAACGTCATCATCATGGGTGTACCCTTCGTCAAAGTACTAAGGGTGTCTAAGTATTTGATTGAGTGATATCTACGTCATGCGATGTACCTTATGTACGTGGTAATAATCGAACAAACATTGCAATCATCATCCGTGCTCACATTCACTTACTCAATGCGTTGAGTACACGGAACTCAATATTTTGGTCACCAAATCCATTGAAGCATGGGCAAGTAAGAATGTTGGCGAACTCTTCCAACCTATCACTAGGTCATGATATCCACTGACTGTAAACGATAACCCTACCAAAGTCAAAACATTGATAGGCTTTGATCCATATTTTTTCCCCACCATCAAAGATGTACCAACGTTTTCAATATCAATAATCCCTTTGTTCACGTTCTCCACAGTAGAATCTATCTCTAGACTATACATATTATTCTCATCTAAAGTCGTCACACTCTAGCTACCATCCTTGACTGTCATCATTTATCGCTAGATCTTGTCCTGTGTCTCCCACCCTCCTCTGATAATCACATCAGGACGACCCCATGTCGTCCTCATTGCGTCTCAAAGAATAACTATCTATCATCGAAGTCATCGCTTCCCATTATAGAATAACCATCGTCGAACGATGAATCACCACATCGAAGCATCACACCATCTTAATGTAAAAACCACTAGTTAAGAGTCGTAATAAATAATCATATCCTACCTCTCGAAGCCTCGCTATCGTCCACGTCAAATTAGCTAAAATGTCTATCAATAATAGTAGTCGGTATTGATTACTCAATAGAAGCTGGTAACGACCACTCTAAGCTCGCCGCCAAATCCAACCTCCGTCTTTTGATATGTCGCCAAGCTCCAGTATTGCTCCGTCTTCTGGTCAGTCGCAAAGCTTTAGGGCTAATTAATCTTCAAATCAGCATACACGCTCATCAATCTCATATGTTCGAGTTTATCAGCATTTGTAAGTTCATTCAATATAGACCAACTTGTTCATTTGACCAATTTACGTCAAACTCTATCCAATGATTTTTTTTTCTAGTCTCATGTCGCCTACGTATGATGTTTTCAACCAAACTATGTTAGCAAATAACCATGCATTCAATAGCTTATAAATGTCTAAAATAGCGTACAAGCATATATAATAACATCAATGGAATAAATAAAGTTTATATTAAGCAGCTAAAGTGAGATAAATGTCAAAATAGCCTAAATCTAGCGATACCGTCAAATAACACGTAAGTAGGTAAAATGTCAAATTTAGTTGAAAACCAAACACAATTTTAATCTTTTTATAAATTGGTGTGCGGATTTATTTATTTTAGAAATCTCATTTAAAAGTTATAGATCATTTAAGAATATCAAATTTATACTATATTAACAATCATAGTAAATGAAAGGCAAAATCCTTTACCTTAGCCAAATCAGTCCAAATCTATTCCAAAACGTAGAGCTCGCCACCACAAGTTCAACGTACGAAATGATATCCAAATGGATCTCATATGCAAAGGATATCCGATATACAAGTTTTACAATACATTAGCTAATTAATTAATTAATTAATTAAATTGTCGTTAACCAAATTAATTAACTTAGTAAATCATTCTCCCCTCCAAATGAATTATGCTGAAGAGTGCATATCGATCCATAATAGTGCACCGTATCACTGTGATATGTAGTGTGATCCTCTATTTCGAATGTCGCCTTCGATATTGAGTCGCTCATCAGAAGCTCATCTTGCCAGCGTCGAACCCCCAAGCTCCATGGTCCCAATCAAAATGCATCTAAACCCCATCGCCTACAGGAAGCTCTTGGCCTTGTCAATGTAGAACTCTCAAATGCACAACCCGACCGCCCAAAAGTCACGACAAAAATGTGCCTCCCTGCACTAAAGCCAATGGTTGTCACCTCTCCTCCTATCTCTGCATGTGCCATCCCTAATAGAAACCCTAGTTTCAATCGTCATGCCTTGACCATTGCTGATTGCGCCCAAACTTACGCCAGAGGGGGAGAGCTCCTTTTTGAGAGTCTAAGAGCATAGCAACGCAATTTATCGATGAATATTTCGACGAATCCGAATTTTTGAACACATAGACAAGGGCAACATCTGTTTTCTCGATGAAATAATATAGAACAAAGGTGAGAGAGAGTGTACAGCGAGTCGCTAATCAAATTCTAGGGATCTGACAATTTTTATAATCTTATATTTAGTTCTCTTTAATATTTCAACTGAAATCGAATGCACGCATCGAGCTCATGCGATTAAATAGTGCATCTAATTGTCATGAAACTCTCTTGCATGAACCGCCTTATTATTAGGGTTTCGATGGTATAAGTTTTGTCATCATCCAAGATACGTCCAGAGTGAATTTATGCGTGTTTCGAGACTGTTTTGATTGTCAAAATGTAAAATCTCATAATACCTTTTCTTCATGTAAC
This sequence comes from Allium sativum, assembly GCA_030737875.1. Taxonomy (NCBI): domain Eukaryota; kingdom Viridiplantae; phylum Streptophyta; class Magnoliopsida; order Asparagales; family Amaryllidaceae; genus Allium; species Allium sativum. Next base: position 927,943,080 of record CM060922.1, on the reverse strand, counting down.
AAATGATTTGATCATATGCGAAAACTAACATTTTTGTGCCGTAAATTAATTAACAATTAATATTTAAATAAACTATCTAGATATTCAATAGTTAAAAATGCAAGTCGTTGTGGTTTAAGATATTTAGATATGCAATGTAATAATATTATTAACAATTAATATGTAATAATATTATTACATTAGTGCTTTGTTTAAAAGAGGGATATTATTCAAGATATTTGCCATCCCATTGACAACTCAGTGACATGAATGATTTTAGCCTGTTTGTACACCAAAATATGATGAATTCTGTAAAGACACAGCGTATATTACATTACAGTATATGCGTATTAGTCTGTAAATAAAAGCAACGGAAGTGCAAGAATCTTCTCAGCGTATTGGCATTGGAATCTTCAAGAAAGATGGGTGTGAATAAAAAAATAGAGCAAATGGTTTAGATGGACAGACTGCGTGTGCAGATAGATGTAGATTGAATCACGAGCAAGCTGCGGCGGTTGTGTCGGGATCCATGTTTGTTGCATCCTGTCATCATGTGTCCTTTGTCCAACCACTACCCATCCATGCTTATTTATTTTTAACTTTGCATTGCTTTTGTCTTTCCTACGTACCGTTGCATGCTTAATTGTTTATCGACAGTTTTGGTTCACGAATTTGTGTAATTTGTTGAGATTCAAAGAATCCAAGTTTTTAACTATAACTTGCGTGTTTCAACCTACCTCCGAAGCAATCCTTCAAGTCTGACTTTACCTGTTTCTCTAACTCATCAATATGCATGCATTGTTAGTCGTTCGTAACAGAAACAACGTTCGGTGGTCAAAAAATATATATTACTGAAACGGAAAAAGAATAACAACAACAACATATACATGATTTTTGTTGCATAGGATGATGTTTCTATTATTTTGGATGATTAATTAATTTTGACCTACCGTTAGTTAGGCTTACTCATTTGCCATTGCACTAATATGTTTACGCGACTGAATGCAACTACAGTTTTCGAACATTTTTACATTTTCTCCAATAAACAGTGAATCAGAAACTGAGAATTTAATATATGGAAACAACTAAAATAAAATTAAATACAAATTATGAGTCATAAAGCTTCGACCATTGGATTTTTTTATTCTTATCGAAAGACAATCCAGCGGTGATGACCAATTATGTTTAAATTGTGTGTTTAAATCGACTTTCTCTTAGTATGAACATTAGAAATCATGTTAGTTGAATTCAGTTTGTTTGTAGTAGAGATATAAGTAATGAATCATGTATAAATACAAAAAGACTACTCAATACATCACTTGGTTGGTTTAAATATTCACTTATTACATCGTTAGTTGATTCTGTGATAACACAAGGTTCTCTAGCGTGATATTAAAGAGGATTAAATTATGTGGCAAACCGGTCTTTATTAGTTATGAGCTACAATTAATGAATTATTATCCACGTTGTTTCCAAACAAGCAACGAATGCTCATTTTGTTTGAATTCAAACATGCACACCGTTAAACTAGTATAAATAGCGATGATATGGAACTTTTTTCTTACTCATTCATATATAAAATATTTTCATCTATGATAAATATAATGTCAGTCGATGATCTTATATTTTTTGACGATAGTGACAATAACTTTAAGGTAATTTTTATTCTAATTCACAATTTTAGTAAATTAATCCACCATATTTTATAGGATCATTGACTTTCACTAAAATTTAATTTTTAATCAGTACATCCACCTAAAAAATCGTACGCGTTTTTTTTTCTTTTCAGTCTTCTCCTTCGCGTCTTGCGTCATATCTTCTTTCTGAAATCCTACCATCTAAATCCAGGATTAAGTGGAGTAATTCAATGTAATAACAGTAATAACAGTAAGTTTAAATGTAGACAGCTTTCTTAGTCTTGATTCCAGTTTGAAAAAGCTTAAGTCGAGGATGATCCGTAATAAAACAAATTGAGTCCAAAAGTTCACATATAATCTAACATTGATCGCCAATCACAATGAGTAACAAATCCAAATACATTAACTATAACATGAAAGCAACATAGATAGAACAATGTAAATTTAGTAATAAATAAACCTATTGTAAAGTTTATCAATAATATAACTCAAAAATACTTTAAACCATTATTATTTTGCTTTGGTGGTACCATAAGCAACATATGTGGTAGGAGCATCAGATGTGTTGAGCTCATCCCATGCTTCGATCCAGGTGACCATGGCATCGGCTAGCTTAGTGAAGTAAGGGTTGATTTTGCTGAGCTTCGACTAGACTTGCTTTGAGAGGTCAAAGTAGCATTTTTGGACAGTGGTGCACTCTTTAAGGAGAATTACTTGCTGGAAGAAAGGAATGAGCTCTTCTTGCAAGAAAATGCCTTTGTATTCTTTCTTCAGGTTCACGAATAGGTTGCTCGCTTTGTTGTGCCATATGCAGGGAAGTTCGGTCTTAACTCCTAGTCCTAGGTGATCACATATCACCTTAATACACCTACCAGCCCACATACTGTCGTAAAGTCTGATTGGTTGTCCATCACCCATGAGACCAAAGTACATTGCAGGTCCAATAAGCTCACAGTCAAATGCCAAGTTCATTCCGCACATTGGAAACATTGTTCCTTTAGAAATCGTCATCACATCATGCACATACTTCTTGTTCCTTTCCATTGTCTTGTCGAGCTGAGTAGGAGCATCGTAGTCAGGAATGTCAAGATAGAGACCATGAGAGACAACAATTTTGACTCATTCTCTTAGACTCAAAGGGTAAGTGGGTAACCACGGGCAAAATGTGTGCCTTTGGTATAGGGATCATACAGAGTATTGAAGAAACATGGAGTGGATGGGTCAAGAAGATTCTTTATATGTTGTTCAAGAGCATTAATGTCTTCATTAGATGAATTTTTTGCAATAAAGCAGTCGTCATCTATAGTGTAAATATATTTCTTTTTGGACACTATGTATCCAAAGCAATGGCATGCAGAGTCCTTGAAAGAGATACAAGTAGCTTTAGGTCCCAAAATTCGATTGACATCATTTCTATTGTACAACTCATAATCGAACCCTTCTGGGAATTTGATGACCTTTGTAGGATCTCCATCTTGAACAATGATCAAATGATACGACTGAAAAAAGGGTCTCCACATTTCCAAAAAATCCAAGTTTCTGATGGTCAGAATCACTATATATGTCTAGCTCGTCCTTCAAAAGGGGAGTGTTTGAAATAGATGAAGTAGCCATTTTTTTTTCAAAATACGTTAAGTTTTACTTCTATTGGCAGCAAGTCTAAGATTGAGATCTGCTTCTTTTGAATATATTTGTTGCATTTGATTGTCTAGTGGAATGAGGCGTTTTGTGATGTCATAGTGAATTGTGATGTCATAGTGAAACAAGAAGCACAAAATTCGATTGTAAGCTATATGATAGAGTGAAATTTTAAGTTTATCCACTCGTGGATAAACTTACAAAATAGTTGTGGACTAACTTATTAAAGTAAAATGGTGGATTAACTTATTAAAACTATGGATTAGAATAAAAATTACCTAACTTTAATGAAATGATGAAAAATTAATTCTAATGTGAAAGAGAGCAAACAATGCTGTGTACGCCACAATTTTGCCAATCAAGTGGGCAACATGGTGGAGCGGTTGTTCATCGTCATCAAAAAACCTGAAGATATTCCTTTTACAATGAAAGACTATTTTAATTCGAATCTGTTGGGATCCCTCCTTAATTGGAGAGTTTCTAGAAAATTCTAGACGTTTCTAGAGAAATCTAGAATTTTCTAGAATGTTCCGGAGAACTCTAGAGAAGTGTAGAACCCTCTAGAAGCTTGTGGAAGAGTGTAGAACCCTCTAGAAGCTTGTGGAAAAGTGTGGAACCCTCTGGAATATTCTGGAGACGTGTGGAACCTTCTGGAACCTTACGGAAGATTATGGAAGAATAAAGAAGGGAATGGAAGAGTGTAGAGATTCCGAGAGAGTGTGGAGCATTCTAGAGAATCAAACTCTACCATCGGATGCAAGTAATCACCACCATTCATTATGGAGGTTGAGTAGTATAAATAGGAGAAGGAGCCCTATTACTATCCATCCAAGAATTCAAGGAAGAAAGCCACTTCTTAAAGTGAGAAAAATACTTGAGAGTTAGTAAGCCTCTTTGAGAGAAAAGAGAGATAGCTTAAGAAGTATTCATCCTTAAGCTTGAGTCAAGTGTGAGCTACTTTTGTAATCAAATTCTTGTAATCCTACTATTCTTTTGTATAGTGGAAGAATCTCCATATTAGAGAATTATAAACTCTTGTGCATCCGTTGCTACTTTTAATTTTAATTGCCTATCTTAACTTCACGAAGCGGGAAAGACCGAGATTTCCCCAACAGTGGTATCAGAGCCAGGTTCATCTGTAGCCGTAATCAAGCTCGTGTAAGTTCAAGATGGAGGATAATGTCGCTCATGATGGAGACATGTTCAAGCTCACAGCCAACAACTACTCCTATTGGAAGCCAATGATGGAGGACCACTTGTATTGTAAGGATTTGCATGAGCCCATCATCTACAAAGATAAAGTGGCAGGGAAGAGTGATGCTTAATGGGAACTGTTGAACCGGAAGGCTGTTGCTATGATCCGTAAGTACATTGACAAAACTCTCTTTGAGCATGTTTCTACTTATACAAATGCCTATGAATTATGGACAAAGCTTGAGTCCATGATTCAGAAGAAAACGCCTCGCAACAAGGCCAATTTAGTTCGACGGTTGGTGAAATTGGAGTATAAGGATGGTCATAGCATGATTGAGCACTTGAATAACTTCAAGGGGCTCGTAAATCAACTAACAAAAATTGATATGAAGATTGATGATGAGTTACAAGCTCTTCTACTCCTCAGTTCCTTACCGGAAAGTTGGGACACACTTGTTGTTACACTTAGTAACTCAGCTCCGGAAGGAAAGTTAACTATGGATACCGTCAGTGACAGCCTTCTTGGTGAAGAAGCAAGGAGAATGGAACGAGATGAGTCTATTCATCCAGAAGCTAATGTTTTTGACAATCCGGGTAGGAATGAAACTCGTGGACGTAGTAAGAGCCGAAATCCACATCAATCTCGAGGAAGATCCAAGTCACGCTCGAAGATTACATGCTATTACTGTGGAAAGATAGGTCACAAGAAAATGGAATGTCGAAGCTTCAAAAGAGACCAAAAGGCCGGTAATGTTAAGCCTGACCAAATAAGCCTAACGAAGAAGCAAGAAGAAAAGAGTACTACTGCCATAGTATTGAAGGAAGATCTGCTATATCTCGTTGGTGAAAGTAACATTCTAAACATTGCTTGCGATGAGAGTTCTTGGATTATTGATTCTGGTACTTCCTTCCATGTTACTCCACATGAAAACTTCTTCTCATCCTACCAAAGAGGTGACTTTGGCACGGTGCAAATGGGAAATCAAGATAGAAGCAAGATTGTTGGAATAGGAGACATCACTCTGACGACAAGCACCGGGTGCAAGCTTATTTTGAAAGATGTGAGGCATGTCCCAACCATGCGCCTCAGTCTTATCTCCGCTGGAAAGCTAGATGATGATGGTCTGATGAATTACTTTGGTGAGGGGAAGTGGAAGCTCACCAAAGGAAGTTTGACGATGGCTCGAGGAAAGAAGGTAGGCTCATTGTATGTAATGCAAGCTAAGCTATGCAAAGAAGAAGTAAACATCTCTACCGATGATATGGACATATGGCATCAACGACTTGGGCACATTAGTGAGAAAGGTCTTCACATACTCATTCAGAAACAGCTCCTCCCTAACGTGAAAGGTAAACCACTTCATCCTTATGCTCATTGTTTAGCTGGAAAACAACACAGGGTTGCTTTCCAAAGATCTTCTCCGCCCACAAGGAGAAAGAACATTCTAGACCTCGTGCACACTGACGTATGCTCGATGTCTGAGAGATGCATTGGTGGTGCTCTACATTTTGTCACCTTCATTGATGATCATTCAAGAAAAGTATGGTTGCACCTGTTAAAATCAAAGGATCAAGTGCTTGATGCCTTCAAAGAATTCCATGCTTTAGTGGAGCGTGAGACTGGACGAAAGATCAAGTGTGTACGATCAGATAACGGAGGTGAGTATAGAGGCCCTTTTGAAGTCTATTGCAAGAAATATGGCATTAGGCTAGAGAAGACTTCACCCAAGACACCACAATTGAATGGGCTAGCTGAGAGAATGAATCGAACCATTGAAGAAAGAGTTCGTTGTGTGCTCTCTCATGCTAAGTTACCCAAATCATTTTGGGGAGAAGATATAATGGCTGTGATCGACATTGTCAACCTCACACCATCAGTTCCTTTGGATGGGGCCATTCCTGAGGAAGTTTGGACGGGCAAGAGGGCTTCATATAATCATCTCAAGGTGTTCGGGTGCAGGGCATTTGTTCACATCCCAAAAGATGAGAGAGCCAAGCTTGATGCAAAGACAAAGGAGTTTATCTATCTTCGTTCACCTAAGGATGAATTTGGGTACCGGTTGTGGGATCCAATTAACAAGAAGGTTATTCGCAGTAGAGATGTTGTATTCTTCGAGGACCAAACAATTGAGGACATCAAGAATTCAGAGAGGCCAAGATTGAGAAGCTATAAGAATACTGAACCTACTCTGGTTCGACATGAAGATAATAACACCCAAGAAAGTAGTGATGCTGAAGATCATGAAACCCATCATGAACCGGTCCAAGAAGAACCTCAATCTAGCACTCCAATCGCACCAGAGCCAAGACGATCCTCAAGGGACAGAAGGCCATCCAGTCGATACAACACAGAGGAGTACGTTACGCTCACTGATGAGGGGGAGCCTCAAAGCTATAAAGAAGCAATGAGTGGTTGTCATAAAGAAGAGTGGAGAATAGCCATGCAAGAAGAAATGCAATCCTTGCATGAGAATAATACATATGAACTAGTGGAGCTACCAAAAGGGAGAAGAGCTTTGAAGAATAAGTGGGTTTATAGAATCAAGACCGAAGAGAACTGTTCAAAGCCTCGCTACAAAGCTCGGTTAGTCGTTAAAGGATTTGGACAAGAAAAAGGTACTGACTTTGAAGAGATATTCTCTCCCGTGGTAAAGATGTCATCAATCCGAGTTGTCCTTAGCCTAGCAGCCGTGCAAGATTTGGAGATTGAACAACTCGATGTCAAGACGGCATTTCTACATGGTGACTTACAGGAAGAGATCTACATGGAACAGCCTGAGGGATTCAAAGTTCCAGGCAAAGAAGATCTAGTGTGCCGCCTCACAAAGAGTCTGTATGGACTTAAACAAGCACCAAGACAATGGTACAAGAAGTTTGACGCATTCATGGTAGAACATGACTTCAAAACGACAGAAAGCGATCATTGTGTCTTCATAAAGAGGTATGTAAGTGGTGACTTTCTCATACTTCTGCTCTATGTTGATGATATGCTAATCATTGGACAAGATCGCATAAAGATAGCTGCTTTAAAGAAAGATCTAAGCAAGAGCTTTGCCATGAAAGATTTGGGACCGGCTAAACAAATCCTTGGGATGAGAATAACTCGTGATAGATCAAAAAGACTGTTGTGGCTATCCCAAGAGAGATATATCGAGAAAGTGTTGGAAAGGTTCAACATGCACAAATCAAAGCCGGTTAACACTCCACTAGCTGGGCACTTCAAGCTAAGTTCAAAGCAGAGTCCGACAAGTGAAAAAGACAAGGAGGAGATGAAGAAGAAACCATACTCATCTGTAGTAGGCAGCCTTATGTACGCAATGATATGCACAAGACCAGATATCGCTTATGCAGTTGGTGTTGTCAGTCGCTTCTTGGCTAACCCAGGAAATGAGCATTGGGTTGCAGTCAAATGGATCCTCCGATATCTACGTGGAACTTCCAAAAGATGTTTATGCTTTGGAAAAGGAAAACCTGTGTTAGAAGGATATACAGATGCAGACTTGGCTGGTGACATTGATTCACGGAAATCAACATCGGGATACTTAACCACTTTTGCAGGGGGAGCTATTTCATGGCAATCAAAGCTACAAAAGTGTATTGCATTATCCACTACAGAGGCAGAGTATATTGCAGCTACTGAAGCTTGCAAGGAGATGTTGTGGGTGAAGAACTTGCTGCATGAATTGGGAGTGGATCAAGAAAAGTATGTCTTGAAGTGTGACAATCAAAGTGCAATTTACTTGGCAAAGAATTCAACATTTCATTCCCGCACAAAGCACATTGATACAAGATATCACTGGATCCGAGGAGTTCTCGAGGAAAAGCAAATACACCTTGATAAAGTTCACACGGATGAGAACTGGTCTGATATGATGACCAAGGTAGTACCAACAAAGAAGTTTGAAGATTGCTGTCAAGGTGTCGGCGTACTACTACCCCCCAATTAAGTCGGGAGGGGGAGATTTGTTGGGATCCCTCCTTAATTGGAGAGTTTCTAGAAAATTCTAGACGTTTCTAGAGAAATCTAGAATTTTCTAGAATGTTCCGGAGAACTCTAGAGAAGTGTAGAACCCTCTAGAAGCTTGTGGAAGAGTGTAGAACCCTCTAGAAGCTTGTGGAAAAGTGTGGAACCCTCTGGAATATTCTGGAGACGTGTGGAACCTTCTGGAACCTTACGGAAGATTATGGAAGAATAAAGAAGGGAATGGAAGAGTGTAGAGATTCCGAGAGAGTGTGGAGCATTCTAGAGAATCAAACTCTACCATCGGATTAAAGTAATCACCACCATTCATTATGGAGGTTGAGTAGTATAAATAGTAGAAGGAGCCCTATTACTATCCATCGAAGAATTCAAGGAAGAAAGCCACTTCTTAAAGTGAGAAAAATACTTGAGAGTTAGTAAGCCTCTTTGAGAGAAAAGAGAGATAGCTTAAGAAGTATTCATCCTTAAGCTTGAGTCAAGTGTGAGCTACTTTTGTAATCAAATTCTTGTAATCCTACTATTCTTTTGTATAGTGGAAGAATCTCCATATTAGAGAATTATAAACTCTTGTGCATCCGTTGCTACTTTTAATTTTAATTGCCTATCTTAACTTCACGAAGCGGGAAAGACCGAGATTTCCCCAACAAAATCTTTCATACAAGATGACTATTTTCAGAAGAAGAATTCTTATGCATCCACCGTTGTTCCTAAGGATACCATAATCGATTCAACAGCACGACAAATACTTCGTCTTCAGACACAATGCAATTCACACTCATTGACTTACAATTATGCAAAAAATGAAAGTGGTGTTGCAAATGCTTGCACATGCATGATTAATAGACACTCTAAACGAGAATTTGCATTTAAGAAAAAGCACGAGAATAGAATCATTTGAACATTTCTGTCAAGTGATTATCGATATTTACGGTGATAAATACTTACGTAGGCCAAACGAAGTTGACATTGAAAGATAAACATAGGGCAACGGTGGATGATCGACGATTTTGGGTTGTGTAGATTGCATGAATTGGGAATGGAAGAACTATTGATAAGAGAAAGTCCCGTAGATTGATAATTTTTCTTGAAGCGGCAGTTTTATATGACTTATGTATCTGACATGTCTTTATGGAATGTCAAGTTCTAACAATGACCTAAACGTCGTCGAACGATAAACTTTGTTTAACGATTGAGCAAACGATAAATCAACTCTATATTTTTTTAATTTAGTAAGTAACACATACGATCGGTGAAATTATCTCGATGATGGTATATACCTTAAATAGAGTACTATCGTGAATGCAATTTGAAACAACCTAAACTCGCCCTTACGGGAAAGCTCGGATTGAGTTGAGAACATGACAAATCAGAACGAAAACATAAGAACATTTCATTGCTTATTACAACAATTATATCAGAGTACAAGAATATAACAGAGTATCAATAAATAATATACATCAGAAAAATAACAGAGATTTAAATTACAAAGTAGCAGAAAAATAATATATAACATAACTAAATGAGATACACGGATACAAAGGTTTTCGAATATAGCTCCAGTTGTAAATCCAGGATCCTATGAAAATAGTATCTGCAAAACCAAAACTACTAGCTTGTCGTGTGGTAAATATGGACACCCAGAGTTTAGGTTAAAACAATAAACCACAGGTCAGTCATGGGACTGATCTGAGAACTAAAATAATTATTAGCTTGATTTTAAAGTTAGGTAAATCACGGGACCACGCTGTATAACACGGAACGGGTTTATCCCCCATGAATATCAGTGCATAAAACAAACAGCGCAATGTTAAACAGAAAAATGAAGCTATTATAGGACTCAGGTCCCATCAGACAGTGAACGCAGTCAAGGATAGAGTTTTCCCTTATAATAACCAAATATGCTTGATACACGAAATTTCATCTTTTATTATTACTAGAAGTGAAGAAATAAACTTCAAATATAAATGTATCAATCATAGGCTGCGTAGGTACCATTATATTACGTCGCCATATATGTATTTACAACTAAAATCGTGAAATCACGTATTGGAAATTGAGTTTCCATCTATGAACCAAGGCAAGCGATCGTTCTTACCAATTCAAGACTCTCTAGCCTGAGCCTCAGGATACAGCCGCAATTGCACCGACGGTTAGCAGCAGGGCCGGTCATCCATCGATGATTAGTAATACCATAAACTATATGCTAGTCTGCCCTATGGGGCATAAAATCTGGTCAGTTTATTGACCATAACATCCACCGTCCCCGTAGTTACTGATATATCTGAGGCGCCTCACTTCCCATCAAGTAATAACAAGAAACATCCACATGAGTAAACATTCTGGGCTCCATTCCATGACGTTACTCCTAGCTAGAAACAAATATATGTCCATTTCCCTGAAGTCCTCATCCCGTTTCTGGTTCATATCGGGGTATGAAGTTCACGAATTAACGCTACACAAAGCTATGCTAATTAAAGCTTTGCTCTGATCATTAAAGCTGTGCTTTGATCATCAACCACATGACTCTGCTTTTCAACAAAAACCTCGATCGTTTGCATCTCAGCATCCCACACTGTCATTCCGTACCGTACCACTGATTTCCACCAATGTATAACCTCTAAGCTCGTACGTCTCAGAGAAGGGTGTTGAACAAGAGAATAAATTCTCAGCCACCAAACAAATACATATTTAGCAGAGATCAACGAACACAGTATAAAGGAACCAATGTTAGACACACCATGCATTTGCAAGTCCGTTCTGGGTCTGAACTAAACCGGGGGCACCTTATTCCTCGTCCCATATGTCCAATACAGGAGAGAGGTCCTCGCATATCCGGTCGATCTCCAAGTACGTCTGGACGATCACCACTTATTACCTTGTCTTGGGTGTACAACTCAATCAAGACATCAGTAATCATCCATACGGTGTGAAGATCTACGGTCTTCAATCACCGTCTTCATCGTCGACTTATAGTCGTATCAATTATTCAGAATGGGATAAGCCCGATCTTTCTGAATAACTCGCGTATCTGATAAACAAGTGTTATAAAAACACAACATATGCCTCATTCCAATCCAGAATATTCTTTTATTCAAATATTCTTTTCACAATTTAAACCAAATTAAGGTTTTCCAAACTAGTCAGGATTAGCGAACATTACCGAAGAAATCATTTATTTTATTTCTCAATCCCAACCTATTCATCCCATAGAGCAAAACTGCTAGCACTCCATATCTAACACCCACTATGTTATCGGTAAAATTAATTACCATTTCACGTTCAAATTTATTTAAAGATTTAACCATCGCTTGGAGTAAAACTGGTGGTACTCCATTCTCGATCACTTCCCAAATTATATAATTTAAGTTATCAAATTCTCATTTCAATCTAATTAAAGATTCATTAAACCTTCACTTAGTTTTAATCTTCCAACAATCATTATTTAATGATTATTCAAATTTATGATATAAATCCTGTCGTTAACTGGGTTAAAGAACCAATGTCGTTTAGAGCACAGTTCACGATAAACCCAAAATCATATTCCATCAAAATGGAATCTTCACGGAAAGTAGATCAATATATATAATTGATATAAATTTCCGTATCAAACTAATAATATAAATGGAATAACGACAAAGCCTTTTTGAATTCCATACATATTAGCGGTCTTTCTTTACAGAAACTCATCTCAATTATTACCAAATCGAATTCCATTCAATTCCAATTTAATATATTAAATTGAAAAACTTTGTTTTGGAAAATTTCCATTAAATCTTAACAAAAAGATTTATAAATTCCAAATCATCTCTTCATTGTTAATTGGGTTAAAGAACGAATGTTATTTAAAACACCATTCACGATAAACCCGAAAATCCATTTTCTAATTCAATTCCAGTTAAATATTAATTAATTGGTAAACATCTCTAAATCTTATCTAAAATATTTATTCTTTCCTCATCGGGTTTAAGAACAATGTTAATAAAGACACCATTCACGACAAACCCAAAATCCAATTTGATATTAAATACAAGGCTGTGAATAGAAATTATATCGGCTTATATTCAATATCAAATTCTGAAACCAAAACATATCGTATGGGGAATAACGATATATATCTATCTTCCAAATTCTCCACAATATTCGTATAGTCACGGAATCTGATATCGAAATTTCCCGAAGATGATTTCTATTCAAATCCATTCCAATTTATATATTTGAAATTCCTGGTTTTATTAAAACCCTTAATAAACCCAATTTATTTATTTATTTAAAAATTATTGGATTTCAAATCTAGTTAATAACTAGTTCATTTTTGATAAAAATATATTTTTATCTTTTCAAACGTGAAATTTTTAATCCAAAATCTTTCCAAATCATTTACTATGATTTTACACAAATTAGTAATATTTTTAAAAAAATTATCAAGGCGCGTATAGTCATTTTCCAATAACGGCCACCGAACTGCATCCATAGCGACCTTTTTCAAATTTGATTTGGAATCGTATCTCCAAATCCAACCATTCAAATTTAAATCTCTTATATTCGTTAGAAAGCTCTTTTCGATACGAAACTAAAGGTTCCGGTTTTAGGAGAATCCGATGGTTGGATATCTCGTAATATTAAATCGAAGTCAATGTTCGAAATTCGCGAACGGTCGCTGTGCGGTGCTTTCTATTTAGGCCCTTTAATATATATAGTATACATTATATATATTTCATTGATTTCCATTTAAAATGTATTTTATAGATTCGTTTATAAATTTATTTCAAAACGATTTCAACTTCATTTCGATTTTCAAACCAAAATTGAATATCTTAATAATTCGTTTTGAATTCATTTTAAAACGATTTCTCCTTTATTTCAATTTTCAAATCAAAATTGAATATTTCCTAATAAATTCGTTTTAAATTCATTTTAAAACGATTTCTCTTTTATTTCAATTTTCAAATCAAAATTGATTATTTCTTAATAAATTCATTTGCAATTAATGACAAGTTCGACTTTGACTTCGAGTTAAGGTTTAGAGTTCGACGTTGACTTCGAGTTTGAGTTAGGGTTTAATGTTCGAGTTCGAGTTAGGGTGCAAGGTTCGAGTTAAAGACTTGGTGATTTGAGTTCAATCTCGACTAATTGCAAGTCGACGCTTCCGGTTGATGATCCAATCTCGACTAGTTGAGCGCCGTAATAACACTGCTTGTAAGTTAAAGTCTTCAAAACCGCATCTTAGGGAGTTGGTATGAAATCAAAAATATATTTTAAAAGTTGAAAGTGCAAAAGTGAAGGCAGAATGATTGAAAATATCGTAGATGGTGAGGTAAATGAGAGCGATATTCATGAAAAACTGTTTGTAGCCGTTGGAAATGTAACCGTTTGCGTTCGTTGAGAGGAAATGTAATTGTGCATTTGTTCAACAAACATCCGAGTGTGAGGCACATGTTTAACAAACGCCTTATACTCCAACGGTTGTTCAACGGACGTCTAGTTCATTTGCAAAATATAACCGATTTTCATAAAAGTATAACCATTATAGAATCGGTAGTTTGTTGAAGACTGATATAAGCATATATACTACATTTTGTAATACAAAATCGATCACCGGAGATGCTCTAAATTGTAGTAAAAACCTATTTTCTTCTGTATAAAATTCACATTCCATTTTCATTTATTATCTATTAAGTTTCATCCCATTAATTGCTAACAGAATTGTACATAAACAGAAATAAATAAAAAAGCATAATACTATGGGTTAATATTCACATAATTTAATGTATTGGCATATGTGCGTTTATTACATGAATGATAAGCAAATGCAAGTGGCAACCATATGCATAAATATATATATGCATATTCATCAACTTGGGAGTGGTTCGTGCATTGATTGGCTCGGGTGCATGTTCAGCTGGACTGGATATATAATCATATTATGCTTTAATTATTATCGACGAATAAAGACAAACGCATACGTGTTAACAGAATATGTACATACACAAAGGGGGGATGCAGGACTGCAATTTGCAAGCATGTACTGTGCCTGTGTGCGTCAACAATCAACGTCGCATGTGATAGCAACTGGTGGTTGAGATTCTATCCGACTCATTGACCATACATGTTCATTTGAGGACAAGTTTTTGAATAACGACTTGGTTTAATAAATTCATTCGTTATTGGAGGAATGCATACATTTACCACTCATTGACAGCGAATAGTCTTGCAACGTATATCTTCCTTTTCTTTTGTTTATCATTTCAACCCTCCATTCCTTTTTTTTTTATTATTACTACTTGTTTACTGACGGAATATAGATGACTCAACTTCTTCCCCTTTTATTTATTACTAAAATGTTTTTTTTTTTGGTCTTGAGGAGTTGATTCGATGGTTTCCCTGCACTTTGTATAAATTAATAAAAGTGGGACGGTGGGTGATTCAAATTTAAGATTCCAAGCACTTCCCAACGGTAGCTTTTTAAGTCATATAAGGATGCTTTAACGGTGACATCAAAGGAGATTGTCAACCCTCGAAATGCATAAATCATCAAAACCACGCAAACATTCATTGAGCCGGCTTGTTTTGGTGTTTATAATCTTTTATCCTAAACGACAATAATAATTCAATTGAGTATTCTATTTCGCATAGTTTTCACAGACTTGAACGTCATACAAGGGGTTGCAGTAAGCAAAAACGAGAAATTTTCGCAAACCATCTGAGCGAGTTGTTTATTAAACAGAGAACGCGCTTGTGGATTTAAGATGACCATTTAAGCAAATCCATTTATTTTTGTTTTTTAATTTAATTAATTTATGTTCAAAACCAAACAGTATCATTAAAGTAGAATAACATAGTAAACCAAACCGAACGGTCCACTAAATAATAATGCAAAAACAAATAAAATGCAAAAATACAACACAACACAAATCAAATCAGTGCAAGTGCAACCATGTTGCAACAAGTTCGTCCCTTATTCTATCTCGAAGTATTGTTATCTCAATGTTTTGATTTCGTTGAGCCAGTGCAAGTTCTCTGTTTCCTATAATTCTCTAGTCGGCATACTCTTGAAAGTACTCATCTGGAATAAAATCTATGTCATCATCATTCACCATAAAAGCAACGTGATCCATTGCAGCCAAAAAATAATTTGACAAAATGTACAAAAATATGGCAACCATTTCTTCAAAGTATTTGAAAGAGCTACAACTATATTGTACAAAAATATTGCAACTTTTCTCTAACACCAACGCAATCCGTTGTAACCAAACCATAATTTTCCAGCCTATCACATAATGAAAAAAACAGAGTCGTTTCATACGTAAAATTTTTTGACATCGTTCTTGATGACCTTTTAATATGTCGTTTACCCACGTTAAACCTGTATACTCCGACGTATGCAACCGACGGCCTATTTCATTTTGTCTTTCACGTAAATACGATCCGATAATTAGCAATATATTCAATATCTTCAGAATCTAAATTATCTGAGTCTGAGAACGAGCTGGACATTGAAGAAAGTGTTGAAGAAGAAAGTTGAGAAGAGAGGAGAGTAGAAGAAGATAGTGAAGGAGGAGAAGAAAGAAAAGGAGTAATATAGTGGGGGGAGAAGGCCGAAACGATAATGGTCCATTTTGGACCCCCAAACGCACCCTAAGTTGTATATTTAATTTAATTTTAATGGTTATTAGTCTTTTTGAATTAATTTTAATCATAAATAAAAGAAAGATGAATTTAATATATTTCCAAGTTTAACCCTATTGTATAACGTATAATAAGGAATATTATAGTTTGTAGGTCCCTGCACAAATACAACATTAAGCTTCCACTATTCATGACTGATAAATGACAACAAAATTTTGATACAATAATTTTCAAGTGTTTGTTTCAACTCGTCTGGAATTGGAACCAGACCCAACTCAAGGGATGCCCACCAATCCATGGGTTAGGCAGACCTAACCCTTTGCAGAAGCGAGAAAACCAGCAACTTAGGACAAAAAACAACGAAACTAACATTAAACAATTCATAGGAAAATTCTATTTTAACATTTTTTTTGTTTAATTGCCCCCCAGAACAATAAAATGCTTATATGCCCACAAAATAGCTTAGTAGCCCACCACACTGTCCACATTTACCCTTTTTCTTGTGTACGGCTACCTAAACCTACTTCTAAAAAATGTGTTCTTCTTCAAACATCCGTAAACCCTACTTCAAACATAGCTTCTACTTCTAATCATCGTCCTTCTTATTCTTCCATCGATCAGCTCAAGGTTAGGTTTATTAAAATTTTAAATTTATCTCCCAGTTGCAATTATGTTTGAACTGAAATTTAAATAAAAAAACAAGTCTATTATAATTGAAATAGAAGATAATCACAGATAAAACATGTTGAAAAATAGAATTTCAACTTTGTTAAAATTGATTTTAGGGTTGTTGCTAGTTTCAACAACAGTACTATTAAACTGCGTGAATAGGGAACATTCCACGCGTTGCTTCTGCGTGAATACGATTGCTTCCGTGTGAATAGGAAACCGTTTACAATTTTGTAAAGATTGACCAGCTTTAAAAGTATGTTGCAGAAAAGGAAGTAGCAGGTAATGCATTTGCATTATTATTATTATTTTAAATCATTGTATGATTTATGAACATAAATAAAATTTAGATGTGATCGGCCTTATTAAAAGCGTCTTAACAATCAAATATGTTCGAAGAAAAAATCAATAACTAGAACATTCCAGAACATGATTTAACTATTGCTGATGATTCGTAAGTAAATATAGTAAATAAATTTATTTCTTTATTGTATATATTTATACGTGAATTTAAATTACAAAACCAAAATAGTTAATGTTGCGTTGTGGGAAGAACTTGCTATCGGAGTAGGATTTGAACTGATGGAAATGGTTGATAAAAATACTATAATCACCATTAAATGTGTTAAAGTTGTAGATTTTCAAGGTAAAAAAACATTTAATTTCTTTGTTGTTCTTAGCACACAACCATCTTTTAAAATTGCATATTATTCCTCCAGGTTTGTATTTATCAACACCGAGTTATAACAATCTAGCTATAAATCCAAACATACCAAAAGCTAAAAAGCTTAAAACTTGTTATGATATCGAAGACAAAATTGCACGACAAAATTGCACACATAAAATCTAGTAATTTTGACAGAGTGACGCTTTCTCATATAATAAACAATCTAATTTTGAGCCATGATAAGGTTAGTACCACTAATCATTTCAATTTATATCATACGTATATTGATAATATCATGCCAATTAGTTATTTTCTTTTTTTTCCATGCGTAGACTGTTTTCTTTAGCGTGTTTTCTTATATAACTTATATTAAAACTCAAACACTGTGGTATCGAGCCTGCAAAAGTTACAATAAAAAGGTAATTGAAGCTACAACTTCGGGTTATTGGTGTGAAGTATGCCAACAGAACGAAAATGCATGTAATTTGAGGTAAAAAAATTAAGGCTAAGAATTTTTATTTAACGTTACTATCTATAATTTGTTATAAAATAAAAACAAAATAGATAAAAGAGGAGAAACCATTAGAGAGAACATAATATATTAGGGAAAGACTTTTCATTTCTATTGATTCAAGTGTTTCTTACAATGTAATCAATCCCTCTATTTATAGAGTCTACATGACATGTAAATTGCAATAAAGTCCCTTAATATATTAGCATATTCACCCTTATTACTTTTACATATTACAACACTCCCTCTTGAATATGCGTATGAAAAAATGATAAAATTAATTGCCTCATTAAAAAGCTTTTTATGAAAACCCTATGGGAAAAATCATAAATAAGGAAAAGAGTGCAATTTTATTTCATCTTTAGATACCATGTTTTACAATGTTACAATGAGGATCGATACTTCATGATCAAGATAATGCCTTATTAAAAACCTTACTAACGAAAACCCAATGGAAAAAATATTAGTGAAGGAGAACAGTACATTATAGCATAATTTTATATGTTCCCCCAGATTTATAACACATTATCCAATTAACCTATTGATGTTGCCGAAGCATGCCAATTTTGTACGCCATCTTCTGAAATATTGATTTGGAAACTGCCTTTTAGAACAGATCTACCCGCTTTTCTTGAAACTGGATTTGTTTCTCCTCTTTCTTGTTGTCCTTTCATATTTCATGTGTGAAGAGAAATTTAGAAGAAATGTGCTCCATCCTATCATCATTGATATAATTCACTTGAATCTGAGCCACACAAGCTGCACTGTCTTCATAAACAATAGTTTATGCATCAGAAGATGTTTGATACTTCCAGATCAAAATGTTGCCTTGTTAAAATCTTACTAAGAAAAATCTGATGGGAAAAATCTTAGTGAAGGAAAAAAATATAATATAAAATGTATTATTTCAATAATTTACTATATCAAATGTAATATGATGCTTCTGGATCAATGTAATATCTCGTTAAAACCTTAATAAGAAAAACCCAATGGAAAAAACCTTAAATAAGAAAAAAAGAGTACATTATAACTTATTTTCATATGTTACTGCTTGTGTTGATACTTTTGGATTAAGTATATTTTCATCATCTCCTTTTGGACGGTATAAGTCATTTTTAATATCCAGTGATCTAACAACCATAGGCGTACTAAGTGGATATGCTTTATGCATTCGAAAATACTTCAAGATTTTCTCAGTGTAATTTGATTGATGAGTTTCTATGTCATTTGTATTATGCTTGATCTATAGACCAAGACAATGTTTAGTTTTGCCAAGATTTTTCATTTCAAATTCCTATTTCAAGTAATCTATTATATTATCAGTCTCTTCTGGAGTCCCAATCAAAATTATATCATTAACATATACCTCTAAAATTACATATTCCTTTACCGATTTCTTTATTAAAACACATGGACAAATGAGATTATTTTTGTATCCATCTTTTACCAAATATTCACTAAGGCGGTTCTACCACATTCTTTTGGATTGTTTCAAACCTTATAGTGATCGTCTCAGTTTTAATGAGTACATCGACTTTTATTTTGGTTTAGGCAACTATATCCATCTGGGATTCTCTTGTAAATATCAACATCTAATTAACCATATAGGTAAGCTGTTACAACATCAATTAATCTTATATCAAACTTCTCAGAAATTACAAGGCTTATCAAGTTTCGAAATGTTATGACATCCATAATAGGATAACATGTTTCTCTAAAGTCAAAACCTGGTCTCTGCAGGAAACCTTGTGCAACAAGCCATGCCTTGAATCTCACAACTTCATTTTTACCATTTCGATTTCTTATTTAGAACATATTCTTTTGTGTTTTGTATGCTATTAATATTCATTTTTGAATACACTTCATGTGCTTACAATTTTGTGTTTCAATCAGGTTTGCATATTGCAATACACATTTGATGAATAAGACAAGTTTCGTTACAACAACAAAGGTTATTAATATTTTTCACGAACATATCTATCGTCCATGTCCTTGTCATTCTTTATAACTACAAGTGTTATTTATATTTTAACGCACTAGCAAATGAATTTATTGATTGTACGCTAATGATCTTTATAAAATTAAGAACGATGAAAGTGAATATATATATATATATATATATATATATATATATATAAACAAAAGCTAAAGGAATTGCTATGTATACCTCGTCTTTTTCGAGTTGGTGTTACTCAGACTGAATGTATGAACGGAAAAAAAATTTGATGTTATGTCGCAATCAACCATCGATTTATTTAAAAAGGCGTAGTCCAACATTTAGTTTCATCTTCATTATTTTTATTTCAACAGTTTAAGTTTTTCAAATGACAAAGGCAGTTTGAAATGATTTATTTGAATAAATTAGTTTATTAATTCAGGGTTTATTTATTACATCTTACTCTTACTTTTTTTTAATTTCAATTAAATATTCACCGATACGATGATATGTTTTGAGCTTATAGTGTTTCCTTTCTCTTTTTATTTCTTCAATCCATTAATGGTTTAGAGTTGTAAAATAACTAAACACTAAGATTATATTGATTCTACTTGATATGTAATGAAATTTATGTACGTGTTTGTGGCTGTTTCGAATCAATACATTAATAGTATATTCTTGTTTCAAGCTGGTTTACAAGTAAAATTCAGTTAAATTGAATTTCTACTTATCAAAGGACTGTTAGGGAGGTTTTCCTGCTGTAACCAATTTGTCCGTGCCAATCATTTTTGGCTGAAAAATCTGCTTTTCGCAACAATTCTTCGATGCCAAAATAACATGCCGCCGGTCTCACCTCCGTTTCTCAATTGTTTTCTCTCCCAATCTCGTCTGCTTCTTCTCCCAAAAATCTCGTTTTTTCACTTAGTCTTCTGTACTCGTTTTTCGCACCTGCTCCTTGTCCCTAAGAATGATTCATATTTTTAAGTTAATCAATTCATTTTTTGATCGATTGATTTTATTTCCTAATGTAAGATATTGATTTAGGAATCAATCTTGAATTAGATTTCAAAATCGATTTCGATCTAGAATTCTAAATCAATTTTGATTTCCATTTTGAGATTAAATTGATTTCAGTTTCCAAATAAAAATCTAACTCTATCTCAAAACAACTATGCTAGAATGACCGGAAGTGGAAAAGCACGGGCGACGTGAAATGAAAATAGACGGTCGAGATTAGCAGCTGGTTTGTTGATATTGGTGAATTACAGGACGTTAAGGTTTGTTGATGCTTCTACTGCTTGTAAGGATTTGTGATTGGTGATATGTATGAATTGTTATATGATTTTTTATATGGATAATTAATAGGTATGATTTGTTGGGGACACTTATATACACATAAATTGGGGTGAATGAATTAAGTAGTTTATCGCTTGCAGTTATCGGTCATTAAATTAAAACCAGCACGAAAAGCATGAAGGTATGATTCTTATTTTTGTTATTGTCGAATTCAACATATGAAACAATAGCAGTAAAACATATGTTTTTGGGCAATGAAGCTGTTTCAAAGATTGATGGAGGATTATAAATTGACCATAGTAATAAATTTTATAGTCAATGGATATCAAGTAATAATGTTGTCTAAGTTGATTTTCTTAGAGACAGCCTTCATTGTCCAGAACAAGATATTTAGCTTTGTCCCATATTTCTCGAAAATCAAGATTTATGAACTAATGTAATAGTTAATTAAGTGTTGCTTTATAATTATATATTTGCTCTGGTTGCAACAAAGTTTATTACTTGACTATTTATCCATTTGCACAATGGAAGACTAGTCGTTTTGGGATTATGACTTGAGCTAGTGACTTTTGAACTTTCATTTTACTTATTTTTTGGTTATTTTCCCAACCTTGCTTATAGTTGCAACCAATGTTCATAATTTACAAGTCATGGTTATTATATGTAAGTAACATCATTAATTCATAATCCACACCGGCACGCTGCTATATGTATGGATTATAGAGTAGTTAATATTATAAACCATTTAAAAATTTTGTACTTCACAAATATTATTCTAATTATTGATGTCTAAAGTTGCATAGAATATTTAACAAAGAAATCACAATATTGTGTGTAAAATTAAATTTTTAGTTATGAATATTGAGTGTGAATACTAATATGCTGAAATATTGAGAAATGATGACTTACCAAAAATTGAGATGTATCATTAGTGTTATAAAAGTTGCCAATAACTTTCCATTTCAAATATATATTTCTTGCAAATAGCCTGCAAACTTATTATTTTTACATCTAGAGGAATATAGAACTCAACCCAAAAGGTTCGTCTTGTAGCACTGCACCTTGTACGGAATTTATAGCAAGTAAATATGAAAGTCGTTTCCACTGCTTCTATGGAAAATTTTCATCTTCTTACGTAAAATTTGGACAAGGATTGTAATGTGGATAAGGAACTAATGTAAAGAGGCTTATGATTGTAATTAGTTCCCTTGATTGTGATTTGTATTAGCTGCATGTATTTCTTTTTCCATGATTTAGATTATGGAACTTTGCTACAAGTCACATATGTCATCATTTTAGGTGCTATATGGTTATCAGCTACATTTCATGGCTGCATGTTGGATATTGTGAAATTTCTACTATTGGCTTGCCATTTATGATTAACAATATACTAAATATTTTTGTTAATTGAATATATGTATGGTTACCTATAAACAACAAGTTTCTTTCAGCATAAGAGTAATATAATTTTCTTAATTCCATTATTAATGCCTATAAGAAGGTTTCTGAAACTGAATTTTCAATCCTTCATTAGTGCAGATTTTTTTTTTTATAAATAGTGGTATAGAAATTCCCAAGCAGATGTTAAAGTGATATGTCACAGATAATGTTTAAGTTTGGTTATCGTCTCCAAAGAATTATTTTTACATTTAATGAAATATTTAAGAGGCCATGTCTAAAATGTATACAATGACTGATACGGAGATGACAATCGAAACACATCCCTTAAGAAATATATATATTGAATTAAAAAATTCCAGCGTATGTCATATGTAAAGAAATAATTCAAGGAAGTATTAGTGCAAATGGATAAATCTTAGTTGTAGTTGTTGATGTATGTAGCTGAACGAAAAAAGAAAATGGAAGTTTCCGATGCAATATTTTATTAACTAATAGATTTATTATCAATTAAATTTTAGGGTAGTTCTATCAACTTCGCAAGGCAAGCTTTTTCTTCCTAACCATATTCATGTTTTCACTCACAGCTAACAAAATTTTATATGAAAATACATCATGTATACTATGAAGATTAATTTGAAATTAAAGGTTTTAACATTTGTAGTTGTAAGAACAATTTCCCAAATGAATTTGTTTCACGATGCTGTAATGAAAAGAGAGAAAAAAATGGAAATCTTGACTATGAATCTAAGTTTCATAGTCTGCCAAAATCTTGATTAATTAATTGTTGTTCCATCGGACTTGATGTAAAGTAAAATTGTCAAAGTCTAGTTTTATTATTTTTAACCAAATACGCTTTGGAGCGAAGTCCAATGCAAACGGTTCGTAAAAAGCTATGTTCACAATGTCACTTGAGAAATAATATTCGATTTATTTATTTTCTCTTTTATGAAGAAAACTCACTATACAATTTACAGGGTTGGAATTCTAAATTTCATTTCTAAAGGTTCAAGGTTGATGACCATGAGCGAAGCACAACAGGGTATATGTGTAGGAAAATAATTCTTCTTATTCAAAACTGTGTAGATGATATAAATTTATAGAAAAATGAGTTTATGTTTCCCACTAAACATATCTTAGACAAATGGAAACAACTATAATTTTTTATACTGGGATTCATATAATAAACTAACGAGAACAAATATAATCTTATATATTGGGAAACATATAGTAAACTAATGTTAACAAATATATACAAATATATTCCTAGCACCCTCCCTTAAGTTGGAGCGTGCAGATCACAAATGCCCAACTTGCGCAACAAATAAACAAATTGCTGCTTCCCCAGTGGCTTGGTGAAGATATCAGCAAGCTGTGAAGAAATAGGTACATATGACGTAATGATCGTCCCATCCTGAATAGCATCACGAATGAAGTGCATATCTACCTCAATGTGTTTGAAGCGTTCACGAAACACGGGATTTTGTGCTAGATGCAACGCACACCGACTAT
Source organism: Allium sativum (assembly GCA_030737875.1). NCBI lineage: Eukaryota > Viridiplantae > Streptophyta > Magnoliopsida > Asparagales > Amaryllidaceae > Allium > Allium sativum. Next base: position 927,919,035 of record CM060922.1, on the reverse strand, counting down.
CACAGTAAACCGAAATAGAAGAAATATGTTGAACATCCAAACATGTTCGCAATTCTTTCAGCTACTTCAACCCACATGTCAAGGCTGTCAGTGAACGATACTCAGCCTCAGCCGAAGATAATGATATTGTCTTCTGTTTCTTGGTTTTCCAAGAGATACAGGAACCACCAAAAAACACCAACCATCCTGTAATAGAACGTCGTGTAAGGGGGAAACTTTCCCAATCAGAATCACACCAACTAGATAGAGTCAATTCTGAATCAGCTCTCTAGAGAATTCCCTAGCCCGGGGAATTCTTGAGATAGTGCACAACCCCTAGTGCTACATCCCAATAATCCTGTCTTCGCTTCTGCAAGAACTGGGACAAAACATGTACTGCATATGATAGATCAGGACGAGTAAAAGAAAGATAGATCAATCTACCAACTAGACGTCGATACTTCTCCCCCTCTTCAAGAGGTAGGCTGGTAGAGGACCCAAGCTTGTGGTTCGAATCCATAGGAAAAGTCGTCGGTCTACTACCTAAGAGTACGGACTCTGCAATAATATCCAATGCATACTTCCTCTGACATAAGGAAATACCAGCTGCACGGCGAGCTACCTCAATACCCAGAAAATATTTTTAGACTCCCAAGTCCTTCAAATGAAAACAAGAACTAAGATATTTCTTAAATTTGCTTGTTGCCTCTGAATCATTACCAGAAATGATCAAATCATCATCATAAACAAGAACATGAATCTGTATATCTCCACTCCGATAGGAAAACAAAGAATAATCGGAAAGAGACTGGGTGAAACCATAAGAAGTCGAAGAAGTAACAAGTTTAGCAGACCAACAACGTAGTGCTTGTTTCAGACCATAGAGAGATTTACGCAAACAACATACTTTGTTGGGTTCTCTATGCTCAAAACCTGGGGGAAACTTCATATACACCTCCTCGTGCAAATTACCATGAAGGAAAGCATTATGAACATCCATCTGGTGCAAGATCCAACCTTTGACTGCTGCTACAGCCAGAAATGTGCGAACCGTAGACATCCTAGCCACTGGTGCAAATGTCTCTGAATAGTCAATTCCCTCCACCTGGTGGTTGCCAAAAACAACTAGTCTGGCCTTCAACCGCTAAATAGAACCATTAGAATTGTACTTAATCTTGTACACCCAGCGACTTCCGAATGCCTTCTTACCAGGAGGCAAATCCACCAAACTCCATGTCCCATTATTTTCTAACGCTTGTATCTCATTCTGCATAGCAGATCTCCATCCTGAATCCTTCGAGGCCTGACGATAAGAGGTAGGCTCAACATCTGCAGTAATCGCTGCAAGAAAATCTCTGTGTTGCGTAGAAAATATTTTATAGCTCATGTAATGTGCGAGGGGATACGGAGTACCCGAGGAAGGATGGGTGCTAGGTGAAACAGTATGGGGGGAGGGGTGGACTGATGAGACTTGTCACATATTCCTGAAGATGAGCAGGACGAGACTTTAGACGCTTACCACCACCAAGCTCGCTACTAAGTTCAACAACTGGGACTTGGGTTGCATCCGAGACAACATCCAAGGCTGAACCAGGTGCCGAATCTGAAGCAGGCGTTGCTCCTAGCTCTTTTCCCTCCCCTTCTTTCAAGACCACAACAGTGGATGGCGTTATGTATTGAACTACAACAGGAGTCCCTGTTGGGGCAACTTCATCTCTAAAAACTTAGGGACACCACCCTCCCTCAAAGTCAGACCTTGTACTATTTTTATTCTCAATAACCGGAAAAGCATAGAGGAATTCCGTCTCATAGAAAACAACATCACTGGAAATAAAATACTGATGCGAAGACAAGTCAAATAATTTCCACCCTTTCTTATCAGCGGGATACCCAACAAATATGCATCTACGACTACGAATAGAAAACTTGCCTTTTTTAGACTGTATATCACAAGCAAAACAAAGACACCCAAACACTAGAATATTCTCATACAAAGGAGGAGTGCCATATAAAATCTCATAAGGGGACTTATAATTTAACAATCGAGAGGGAGTTCGATTGGTTAAAAAGCTAATAGCAAGAACGCACTCACCCCAAAACTCAATAGGTAAAGACCCCTGAATCCTTAAAGCCCGAGCTACACTGAGAATATGTTGATGTTTTCTTTCCCCTCTCCCGTTCTGCTGGGGGGTTCCGACGCAAGAGGTCTGAAATAGAATACCCTGGCTTGAAAAATAATCTTTCAAGCAATTAAACTCAGTAACATTATCACTACGAACATGACAAATATTACTATCAAACTAACGTTTAATCATTGTAATGAATTTCATAAACATCGAATATACCTCAGTTTTATCTATTAACAAAATCACTCATACTGCTCTAGAAAAATCATCAACTATAGTCAAAAAATACTTAGCACCACATAAAGAAACACAACGATATGGTCTCCACAAATCACAATGAATGAGTTCAAAGCACTTAAAAGCTCTATTATTACTATCTGAAAAACTATCCCTTGTCTGTTTAGCTTTGTGGCAAACATCACATGCTTTATTTAAATGCAAAGAACTACTAATAAAAGGTAAATGTTTCATCACTTTCTTAGCCGGATGACCAAGTCTACTATGCATTAACTCCAAATCTCTACTTTGTACTACCAAAATAGTTGAATCTGTAACCTTTGAAGCATCACAAAAATAGTAAAGTCCACCCCGCCGCTCGCCCGCTCCTATCACTATCCTCGTACTTCGGTCCTGAATAATACACGATGCATGAGTAAAGAGTGCATCACATTGAGTATCATCAATTAAACGCGACACATAAATTAAGGTGTAATGTAAATTTGGAACATAAAGAACGTTGTTGAGCGCCAACTCAGCAGACAAAACAGCTTGGCCATACAAATTAGATGTAATCATTGCACCATCTGGTAAGGTCATAGGAAAAGAAGAACACTCAAATCGTTCAACCAAACATTCTAAACAACCCGTCACATGTACGGTAACACCTTTATCAACAATCCATGGGATACCGGAAAACTTACTCATCAAACGATCGGGCATGGAAGGAGCATCAGAATTACCAATCAAACTCATGAGACGTTGATACCGTGAAGCAGTCAATGGGGGGACTGTCCCATTGAAACTTGCCGCACCTGTCGGAGTACCAAGGATCGACGGCTGTCCGGAGAAAGCAGCGTTCAATGCCCCTACTGCTGATCCTGGACTGGTGCGACGACCAACTATAGAAATTCGCTGTTGCCCGCCACCAGACGGTAGTCCACCACGAGGTATGATAGGGGTAATGATATTCCTTGGGTTATCATGGGAAGATAGATAATACAGGGAAGAGGGATCTTTGTTTGGGTCATGAGGTGAAGAGGTCAAGGGGCTCAGAGAGGTTCCACTGTTGGCAGATCCATCAGAACTATGTTCATTGTGTTGTGCAAAAATTGCACTGATACCAAACTATTGTGCAAAAATTGTTATAATACGAAACTGTTGGGGTTTTGTGCGCAACAGAAGTTTGACAAAACTCCCAAAAAAACAGGATATTTTTCACTCAATCACTTGAAGATGAATTTGATTGAAAATAAACAACAACACAAAATATTGGAAATGTGAACACACTATATTCCACCCAACCACCCTCTTTATTGATTCACTAATAAAAAATTGTTTACAATCGATCTCATCTATCATTACAAACAATTACAGCTTGAACCAATGACCTTATTGAGAAATAGGTAGAGAATATCTAATGGTAAAATAATTTGTAGGAGAACACTCAATTTGGAATAACTAGAATGATGACTCTTGGTGGCTCTCACCCACACCTAATGAAGATGTTAACTGGCCCTTTTTATAGAGAGAATTGCTTCATGCCCAAGAAAACTTGGCATCCAAATTATCTTCATATATGTTATAAAACTATTTGGATAAGCACCAAATATCCTTGCAATAAATGTCCACAAATATAACAATCAATAACTCTTCATAAAATCTAGCACCAAATCTCCTCATCAAATCTAGCACCAAATCTCTTCATCAAATCTAGCACCAAATATCTCCATAAAATCTAGCAACAAATCTCTCCACAAAATATGTAAGATTATTTATTGTCCAAAATTGTGATTTGCGTATCACCAGTTTCAATACTCCACCTTGATACAAAATCACAACATCTTCTCCACTTAAACAATAACCCCTTAGCTCTCACTTTCAACCTCTTCTTTTTCAATTAACACCATCTCGATTTTAACGGCTACGAGATAAAACCATCCCGGTTTCTCTTCAAGTCCAGGCTCAATTGATTTATAGGCTCAATCACACCTTCTTGATTTCATCAGGCCACAAGATTACCTAATTGATTTCCAGGCTCAATCACACCTCCTCTTTATCGATATACGCCTACCACTTGATTCCTCTTCATCTACATGGATCCCTCGAGAATTATCAACGTGAAGACAACAACCGATAACATGATCCTCAACGGATCCTCAGCAGTGATCAAAACCAACACCTCTCCACCTTGCTACGGACTAGGTTCTTCATTCCAAATTCTCAAAATCTCCTACTCCACAATAGCCATCCATGAAAGCAACATTATCTCCGACATCTACAATCTTTAATCCAAAATCACTCCAAGCTATGCGATGAACTGAGCTCCGATACCAAACTGTTATGCAAAAATTACTCTGATACTAAACCGTTGTGCAAAATTTGCTCTAATATAAAACTGTTGGGGTTTTGTGCGCAGCGGAAGTTTGACAAAACGCCCGAAAAAACAGGATCTTTTGCACCCAATCACTTGAAGATGAATTTGATTGAAAATAAACAGCAAAACAAAATATCGGAAATACGAACACACTATATTTCACCCAACCACCATCTTTATTGATTCACTAATAAATTTTTTTGTTTACAATCGATCTCAACTATCGTTACAAACAATTACAACTTGAACCAATAACCTTATTGAGAAATAGGTAGAGAATATCTAATGGCTAAATAATTTGAAGGAGAACACTCAATTTGGAATAGCTAGAATAATCACTCTTGGTGGCTCTCACCCACACCTAATGAAGATGTTAACTGACCCTTTTTATAGAGAGAATTGCTTCATGTCCAAGAAAACTTGGCATCCAAATTATCTTCATATATGTTATAAAACTATTTGGATGAACACCAAATATCCTTGTAATAAATGTCCACAAATATAGCAACCAATATCTCACCAAATCTCTTCATCAAATCTAGCACCAAATCTCTTCATCAAATCTAGCACCAAATCTCTCCATAAAATCTAGCAATAAATCTCTTCATAAAATATGTAAGATTATTTGTTGCCCAAAATTGTAATTTGCGTATCACTAATTTCAACACATTGGCCATGATTGATGGTGCAAGGTTCAAAGATAGAGGAGGCTAGGCTTTTTAGACTCTGATACCATGTAGAAAAATAATTCTTCTTATTCAAAACTGTGTAGATGGAACACATTTATAGAAAAATGAGTTTATGTTTCCCATTAAACATATCTTAGACAAATGGAAACAAATATAATCTTCTATACTGCGAAACATATAATAAACTAATGGAAACAAATATATACGTATATATTCCTAACATATATGCTAGTTATTATAGTAATAAATAATAATAGAAAAATTCGACCACTGGTAGTAGTATGCCAATATGCCTATGTGTAGTCGGATTTGATAAATTAGTCAACTTTGATGGAAATGCATTTATTTGTTCTGTTTCTACTCCCAGATGTATAGATTATACGTGCACTGACCTTATGAATATGATCTAACTCTTGTCCATGCATGTCACTGACAGGGCATCTTATTCTTTATCAATTTGAAATTGTGAATGAAATTACAGTTTTTCCCTTTTTTGTCACATACAAAAAGGCAACGTATGAGTTTTCTACTGAACAGAGCACCATTTAGCATCATGAAATGAAATTTAAGAATTTATGGGAAGATTCAAGTGCCATGAGGCTTGCTCATTCAAATGGATCTTGGATTAACAAGTCAAAAATAGGAGTGGAGGAAGAACACATTAAAACAAGAATAGTTTTGTACCACTTTATTATTCCTATATAGAACTAGGAGTCTATTCTCTAAACATATGTCTATTTATTGAATCATTTCTAAGCTTTTGCAGATTTTCCTCGAAGTATTGATCCATTTTGAAAAAGAACTAATTTTTTGATGAATTGCCGACTAAGCGTCAACCAGGTGATATTCTTAACTGTTGATGCCTAATCCTCCAGTATTCAAATACAAGAGACTGCACATATATACTAATTAAACTTTATCTATGACTAAATTAACATTGAAACGCACTTCACACATATGTTTGAATTATTGACAAAAGGGCATTCAATGGTTGAGAACTAAATAATTAGTTGACATTCTGCTTTAGTTTGTATTTATCAGCTGAAAATGTTCACATTTTTTAGCATTGATTGTGTTCAGAGAAGTAAGAGAAGCTTCTTTGTTGGCTCTCTTGATTGAATTTTACATGCAATTGCTATTGTGTACACATTTACTTACTCTTTACACTTGCTGAGTGCAAAATTAATCTGTATATACTAAGCAAGAATAACAGCTATATTTACTAAAATGTGAAGTCATCATATTTACCATATTTACATTAACCAGGACATGAATCATATTGACGAACACTTCACATGTTCAATTTTATTCAAAATTTAAGTCATCCTAACTGTGCAGGTCTTCTGTGGTTTAGCTAGGCACTTATAAACAGTCCACATAGCTTCGTAGACCATGTTGTTTCAGATTACAATGTATAGATTAGTAAACCCAGAGCCATAATATGGGTTATTTATGCCAAATCTTTTCTGAATTACTAGTTTTTCTTTGTAAACATTTTATATATGTTATAGAATTGACTTGCAGAGGTGCGTGTATTGTTATCCATCAGCTCTTTATATTCAAGTTATTTTTGTAACATTATGGCAAAAGAATTACGTTTCAGTTTTCAACATTATGTACATGTAAAGCAGCACATGGAAAGCAAGCATGCGGCAAGAATACTCGATTATCATTTATTTTTTCATTCAAAAATAAAATAAAAATCTTACTTTTACATTACATTTTGTATATGGATGTATGTCTTATATATTTGCATACCACTTTCATGATTTAATTGTTAATATATCTCTTATATATTTGTACCATTCTACATAACAAATATGTTTACTCTTTTATTTGGTATATGCGCTATGCAGCTATACCTTGATGAGAAAATAAACAAATAATTTATTATGCAGGAATGCAGCAACATACTACTAATTCTGTCCACAAAAGCAAAATCATTTTAAAGTTTTATGGAAGCTTCAGAAACTATTGTTTCCGAAAAGAGAAATCTATTTGTTACCGGTCTGCTTCAATAAACGATAGCAGAAACAGATGAGTTCCACTACTTATTATAAAACCAACACGTTTATGCTAGGTTGACGCTTAGTCGGCAATTTCTAATGAAGCAATTTCAAATCTATTCAGTGTATGTGTACACACAGATATGGATACAATGTGTAATATATTGGCTTCATTTAAGACGAAGTCAGTGCAAATGGAGAAGGAGAAATACACCAATGTGATATATTTATTAAATAATTTTGCAATAAATATATTTTCATTTTTTTATTAGACTAAAATTTTACTATATTTTTATCTTTTAAATAAATAATTTAACAGTCGGTTTTTCTCACCGTTGTGCGGTTACAATGATAAATATAAAGTTAAATAAACATAAAAGGACGGTCAAACTTCAAGCGTGTGCGTATCAAAATGAGACCAAAACATTTTCCTAAACACCTGTAAACATTTGACAAACAGGCCACATGTTGCAAGGACGGACGAACCAAGAACCGTAAACGTTCGACAGTGATTTGGTGTTTTAATTTGGGTGGTTCTACTTTTATTCCTCCATCTTTCCAAATTTGTATTTAAAATTATGTTGTTCAACCGCAAGAATTGATGCTATATATTGGTTATTCTGATTTGATTAGTGAATAAATTATAATTGCACAAGGTAAATCGCATATATTCTCCATCTGTATCAATATTAGACCGTCTAATACATTTTTTATTGAAGTCATAATCAAATATGTCGACATATATAGGATCTGTTTTCTCCATTACTTTGGTGTGCATGTTTTTCACTGGGACACGTATGAACTTGTGGATAAAATTCTTTTGTGCACACACATATTAATCAATTGTTGCCCTAGATGAAGATGAGTGGTAACTCTAGTCATGGATTCCTCACGTATCCATCTTTCCTATTATCATCAACGTACAATATTTTATGATTGAAACTTTAAAAACCTAGTATAAAGAAAATGGGTGTGCAACATGTCAACCTACCGTGGCGGCTCATAATGATTTTACAGATTGCCTCAGGCGGAAAGGGTAAAAAATTGCTTAAATATACGAGCTTTTTCCTTCTTCTTTTTTCTCCTCCCCTGCAAAAATGGATCAACACCTGTATGTGCTTTTGGATATAGAATTAGTACTGTCATGGCCATGGGACACCACTGCTTGAAATAGTCCAATTTTATATAACAAGGATACTTAATCCAATCCTAGATCATGACCCAGCAACGCGTTACCGGTTGTAATATCACGATAATAACCTAATTTTGATTGATTTTAAACTTAAAAGTAAACGCCCATCCAAATTTACGTTTAGGCAAACGTTTATTGAATATGTTTCATTCCATCACTGGTGTCATCTTCAATCAATATATAATAGTCAGCCAAATATTAAAAATTCACATCACTACCAAGCACACCTCAATTTCTACAGTATAGTTGAGTGAATTTTGCACCACTTGACATATTTAGTTGCATTTTCATGTCACTGTAAACTATGATTGCAACTTTTTTAGGTTTAGCGGAGAAAAATCATCCTATAACGTCTCCATGTTTAGCTGCTGCTGCATGCATATTTTTTTAGAGTACGAATAATTATGGAAGTTTTTATCTAAATGACAAATTTGTAACTTTGTAGTCTGCAACGCACAACTTCTAAATGAGTCAAAAGGGCAAATCACATAATACATATTTTCTTCTACGGTGTGTGTGTATATACATATGATCAGGGAGCCCCCCGAATTTCAGCCCCCCATTTGCAATCGAATTTCAGTCTCTTATTTACAATTAAAAAAGTGAGTGGGGAGCGAGAGAGTTAACGAGAAATGAGTGGTAGAAAAGTTGGAGGCTAAAGGGTTGCTCACTATTTAAGGTGCCATTGAACCTACCCCATATATATATATATATATATATATATATATATATATATATATATATATATATATATATATATATATATATAACACCCCCTATTAGCCTCCCTATTTTCCACCTTTCGTTTATATTATTTTAAGTTGAGTGGAAGGTGAGAGAGTTAGTGGAAGGAGAGAGAGAAGAAATGTGTGGTGGAAAAGTGGAAGGCTAAAGGGGTGCTCACTATTTGGGGTGTCATTGAACCTAGCTCATATATATATATATATATATATATATATATATATATATATATATATATATATATATATATATATATATATATATATATATATACACGCACGCACACACACATACATATATACACACACACTCGTGCATCATATTAATAAATAATCCAAAAATATATCCTGTTATGTTGAAAATTATTATTTTGATTGTGGTAATTAAGAAAATGGCCAATTCGTATTTGTTCATCTCTTGATTTATTTCCTCTGAATAAATCTCAGAAGAATTAAGTGTATTCATTTTTGACTACCTTACTGGCAACTTGTCAGTATGATAACCCAAGGGTGCAGTAAGTAGATTGTTAAATTAGGAATTAGGAACCTGTTCTTATATATTTTTTCAAAGTCATCTAATTTTGTATTTAACATCTTATAGTTTTTCCTGTTAATAATACTCATTATAGATGTTTATTTCATCACCATATATTCCAAATGAGTTGAAAATATAATATTTGTAATTGTCGTTTTCTTCTTCTAGTTCATTTTTTTTAATATTTTGTAATATTCATTACACACCAAATCTATCATTCTGTATGTTACTTGTGTATTTGTATTTTCCTCTATTAAACAGAAAGTATAATTAATATTTTTAACTATCTTATTAATATTTATTTTTGGATTGTCTGTTAGATATATAATATTTTTTGTGTAATTTTCTTTGATTTTTTTTGATATATTATATTATTGGTTGGTGTTTAATTATATATGTTTTAGAACAAAAAGAATTTTTGTCATAATTTCCGTTTCTAGGTGATTTTGTAAAGAATCTATATTTTTAATTTTTTGAGTATTGCTCATTTTAATTTTTCCAATTATTTGTTTGTGTTACCTTATAATCTATCTCATTTTTTGTTTTTAGGTAATTGTTCCATTCTCTGTGTAATTCTTTAACAAATCTGGGTGTTAATACAATATTACCAGGTTCTCTCCATATGTTAAAGTTATTGTATATTTCTGTCAAATTTGTTTCGCAGCCAAGGATATTTATAAATTCTATTGTATATTTTTGTTTAAAAATATTTATAATTTCATATTTTTGGTTTTTTGTAATATTTTTACCATTATCTAATATTCTTATAATATTTGTCATGAATTTATTTTCTAAATATTGTTGTAGTTTTTCAATAGAAAATTCTTTATGATTTTAGATAAGGTTGGTTAATTTGTTTGAGAACATAGTTAAAACTTTTGGAAATACTAAAATACATTTTTTGCTTAGACAATAATCCTTTATTATTATTCTTAAAACATATTCAAAATAACCTTAAAATAACCTTGTTCTTAATAATTTTACCAGAACCCTACTTCTTAAATCGTTATTCCCCACCTTGTCATCCTAATTGTCTACTTTTCCCTTACACGGTACTTCCTTTCGACTTAGCGGATTTACGTCTGTTGGATCTACTCATTAAGCATGTAGTTACTAGTTTTTAACAAAATAAATATGGATATCTAAACACAGATTAAACATAATATTTCCAGGAATTGAAATAAAGAAGTAAGAGAACTTACATAGCTTTAAGCAGTCTTGTATCCTTTCTTTCCTTGGCTCTGACTTAATTTTTAGCTACTCATGATTTTTGAAGAAGAAGCAAGTATGAAGAAGGTAGACATTAAAAACAGCCAGCTTATATTTCTTAGACTGTTTACACAATACTTAACATTGGATGATTTTTACAATGCACACTTGCTCATTATATAGGCTGAGCATTTACAATACATGGACATACAGCTGTCGTCCTTTACTATTTGGAAATGGAGGTTATTTGTCACATCTTTATAAAGTTTCCACTAAGTGGAATAATGCTCTCTTCTGTCAAATTGTCATATCAACTTTATTTATAGAGTTTCCACTAAATGGAATAAGCTCCTTTTTGTTCATTCTTTACGTCTTCTTTGTTTATGTGATATCCACTAAGTAGATAGTCTTCTCTTCTGTCAAATCTTTATTTCTCACTAGTACAAAATATGTCTGTTGCATCGCCTCATTTGCTTTGGATGTGTTAACAACTGAAGCAAACGATACCAGTTGCTTCAGTTATTTGAATAATCGAAGCAAATGCAACCGAAGCAAGTGTCATTAGTTGCATCGGTTGTGCTCACAACCGATGCAAATAGTATCATTTGCTTCGGTTGCGCCAACAATCGAAGTAAATGTGCCGAAGCAAACATGAATATTTGCTTCGGTTGTGCTTAAATTCAAAGCAAATAATATCATTTGCTTCGGTTGTTACACAATCGAAGCAAATGCAATAAAGCATATAGTATTATTTACATCTGTTTCCCAAGGAACTAAAGTAAACACGCCGATGCAATTGCATATTATTTTAATTCGCGCAAATGCACATATTAATAGTCATAAACAACAACTTACCTATGTAAATTATCAATAATTATGTTCTTATTTAATAATCCATCATAGTTAATTATTAATAACTAATAAATTGTACTTGATATTTATTAATCTCGTTAAGTAATAAGTAAATACATTAATTTTTATTATTAAGTGATAATAAGTAACATTTAATATTTAATAAATTATTTAATATTAAATGATTAATAATTAATATTTAATATCTATAAATTATTTAATAATATTTAGTAAATAATCAGTATTTAATAATTATATTTTAATATTTAATATATAACTAACAGGTAATATTTAATAATTAATAAGTAATATTTAATAACTATTAATTTATAGTTTATAATTATAACTATATCTTATAATTATAATTAATATTTACTAAATAGTAATATTAAGTAATGTTTAATATTTTGTAACTATGATTATATCTAATATTAAAAAAATTGAAATTAATAAATAACAATATTAATTTAATAATCAATATATAATTAATAATTGATTATTTGTAATTAGTAAATTGCCAAGATCACTATTTATTAATTGTTTTTTTTTTGAACTTTTCCCTCGAAATTTTTATATATGAGTTTACTATAATAAAAGTTATTTACTTATATATTGTGTAAAACTTTGAGGAAACTATAACTATAGGAAAAGGCTAAACTGGTAACTACTAATATACACATAATAATTGTGATTTAATAATTATTATTCATTATATTTAAAAAGTAATAAGTAATTATGATAATTGATGATTTATTAATAAGAAGTAAATTTTGATAAATAGTTTTTAATAATTATAAATTAATATTTAATTAAGACTAATTTTCAATAACTAATAATTAACTAATACTTAGATTTTAATAAATAAGAAATTATATTTATAATTTATTAGTTGATGATTAATAATTATATTTTATATTTTAGTAAAATTAAATTTTAAAATTCCATGAAATAAGTTTACAATGTTTGATAGTCAATACAGATATGGAACTATCGATATACGAAAAATATCAATTTATTTTGGAATTAAATATCCATTTTTATATTTAGATTATACTTAACTCTTAAACTCTATACAATAATAAATCAAATTATAAAAAAAAATTGTAAGTCAAATTAAAATCATAAAACCTTTTGTTTTTAACCATTAGATTTGCATATTAATATCCTAGTAATGCTACTTCAACGGATAAAAATGCAACCGGTTTAATGTGGCAGAAATTCCCAATTTCCACCCTTGAAATAATGGTTTGCATGTTTGTACTAAAAAATATGGGTCGTTGTTTCACATGCCTTGATATCCTATTCGTCTTATACCGAACCCTAAATCTAACCCATCCATCGAACCATCATACAGCTGCCTTTTCACTCAGACCTATCCCGGAAGAAGTAGAAAAATTGCGATTTCCTCCCATCGGTCTACGGATAATCATCCTACTCTTCTCTCTCGGTTTCTTCATCTCGATAATTATCTACATCTCGTTCTTCATGCCCTCCAATAACTTCGGCTTAGATTTCAATTTCGATTTCGAGCATAAAATGGATGAATCTTGCTAGCATTTGGGGGTTCGAATTTTGATGGCATTAGTTTCCCTCTAAGGTAAGCTTTATTCGTTTTCTGGGTAAAAAATATTTTGATTGTCGATTCATTCTTTTCTTTACTGTTAAATTTAGATTTAAATCTGTCCTAAAATTTCTCTCTATTGCATGATTTTTTTTTTTGAAAATTATTATCGTCCTATCAAAAATGCTGATATCAATTCGTATATAATCTTTTCCGCCCCTTAAATTCTCTCTTGATCAACATTAATTACTAATTCATCTTCTTAGGAGTTATCATGATACGAAGCTCCTTCGTGCTTCCTACCTTGTAATAAAAGTTTATGTCAAAAACTCTTTATGAAATGTTTAACTGCAATTATAAGTGGCTGGTGCATGTAATTCTTCTATTGATTTATTATATAAAAGTTTTAACCCCTCTCGTCCTCAACTAGAGATCTACCGGATTTTGTAGCTGTTTTTTTACTTAATTAAACTTAAGTTGCTTTTATCCCTTGTTTAACCTTTACACCATGCATATTTTCTCTTTCAAACGAGTTTTCTAGAGCACGTCCGTGGTATGTTTCGTTCAAAGCCACTGACAGGTACATATACGTATTTACCTGGATTGCAATTTTTTTTATAAATTAATTGCAGGTATAACCAATTTACTACAGAAGAATAAATACTTCATTTTCTAGGTTTGATTTCTCATGTATTCCTCAACAGACATACAAGGAGTGCGTGTGTCCATTAGTGAAAATGATTTTTGAAAAGCTGACTGAACTCGTATTTTGATTTTTTGATGATGTGTTGATTGACACTTAAATGTTATGATCTTAGATGATCTCTATACCTCAGTTTGTCCCTTGCTCTTTGGCTTTAATATATCCCATCCCCTGTTTATATCTCTTTTGTATAGTTGAACGTGATGAATTTGGATCAGAATTAGAAGTATTGAATTATGGGTTGAAAAATGATAATAAATTTATATGATTGGGGTAAATAATAAATGAATGACCTGTTATTGTTATTATCCATTTCGTAGTAAGTATAGATATCTGTAGATTAAAGAATGATTCATTTACACTGTTGTTATTTGTAGTCTTGAGAGCATATTCTGAATTAGGACAGTAGGAAACTTACTAATACTAGTTATACATATATCTTCCTATGTAAACAGTGGACTATATTCGTTGTGGTTGGTACATAACACTGCATTTTAATGGCAGTATGTATGGTATACGTGTGTGGATTTCAATCATTGAATTTTTTCTTACGATGTATCATAAGTTTCAAGTTTATGAAATAACTTCATTTGTACAGCTTGCAAAGTTTGCCAGTATTGTTTATGAGATAACTTCATTTGGACAACTTGCAAAGTTTGTCAGGTATAACAGAGCTTCGGTTTTCAGTTTTAATTCTACCAATTATTTAATGTACAATGTTTTGTGCTGTATTCAATGTTTTTATCTATATAGGTACTTATTCTACTGTTTGTAAATGCATGTTTCTTTACTTATTTCTTTACTCGTTTTTTCAGTTTTGGCAACTAATATATTTTATAACTGAAATCTTTCTTAGTACTGTTTTTTTTAGTTCCTTATTTATACGTACTCCATTTATTAATGACTAAATTGATAAAAACATTGTTAGTGTTCTGAGATAAAGAAAATCACATGAAGTATACTAAGGCTAACTCGTGCCATGCACATAAGTTATGTTCGATCATGTTCAGATTTATATTCAGAAATAATGTGTTATCATATGTAGTGTATTTTATTCCATGACTGCAAACTAATTACACATTTTATGAACAGTGTCTTGGATAAACGATAACATAATAATAAAAGGTATAATTTTTTTTTTCTGAAATAACTTCATTTGAATAAAACATGTGCTATGTTTGTGAGGACATTTTTGTTTCAAGTTTACCAAGTATAGTTTTTGTTTGATAAACAATAACATTGTGGTGTGTAAAATTTTCACTGCAAAGCAGAATTTACATAGGATCAAAGTTTAACTTATTGTAGAGATTAATTACAACCATGTGTCTGTAATTTGCAGCAATTCAAGGGGCCAGGAAATGTTTCCGTTGCATATATTGCAGCTGCTGAGATTATGCCGGTAATCAATTTAATTATATATAATTTGATTTTTCCTGTAACCTCATGTCTATAGTTATTTCTGTTTTTATATTAAACTTTGTTTTTTAGTGATTTATTTTTGTTGGTTCGATTTTAACAGTGTTAGTGCAGCACTTTGATTTAAATTTTTTTATACTAAAGCTACTTGAAAAAGAGCTAGAATAAATAACCACTCTTGCTGATAGAAAGTGTCACATGTTTGTGATATGTTTTATGACATACCAAACTTGTAATTGAAAAAAGTGAGGAAAATGATAAATATCTCTTGAATAATCCATGAAATTTTCCCCTTTTTCTCTAATATTACTGTTTATGCTTTTATAGGATGGAGACTTTTGTCTTTGTCGTTTAAAACATGGCACGTATTGACTACAGGAAGTGGTAAAGGAGCAACAATGCCACATCTTGTTTTATTTACATAGGAATTTAGTATGCATTTCCATTTGTGAATTCTGCCTTGGGCAGTCACGTAATTTTCTTTAGATTTTTTGTGATGAACTTTCTACTGAAAAGTATGTACAATTTTGATTTAGAATATTACATATTGTTACCCTTGGATGTGTGGATTATTAGCACTATCATAAAGTGTATTTATTTGTATAATGCACTGTCCAGTTTGTACTTGTTATCTACATTAATTATATAAGTGTAAGCATTAATTGTTTGTTATGATATATAATTACATAATTGCATTTCGGGAATCATAGAGATTTGTATAGAACTGGGTCTTTGGTTGATAATGCACTTTTTTTTTGCTTCAGTTGTAATTACAATGGAAGCAACAAATAAGGTCATTTTTTGTCCAATGATGCATCTTTTTTGCTTCAGTTGTTGGCACAATCAGAGCAGAAAAGTCAACTTTTGCTTCTGTTAGACAACCGAAGCAACAAACTATGGTTTATTGCGTTGTCTGCGATTGCTTCGGTTGTTGAACTGAAGCAACAGGGGTTAAACAACCGAAGCAAATGAGCTGTTTTGTAGTAGTGTGATCTCCTTTAATTATGAGATTCCCACCAAGTAGGGTAGACTTTACTTTTGCCAAATCTCCATTACTTTTGTCCTAGTTCTCTCATTCATCTGTAGACATTGTAGTAGACTCCACCTCATCTTTGTTGTTTTTATTATCGACATTGTTTTTTGTTGTTCTTCCTTTTTGTAACTTTTTATCATGGAAGGTTTTGGATGATAAATATCAAAACTTTTATGTCCCAAATCATGTTCTTCCAATGATTCTGTAATATATAACTTGGTTACTGGATTTTCTGCATATAAATGTAATTTGTTGTCCCATTCTTCACTATTTGCGATCCTGGTTGCTCTATATCTTTCATATGTTTGTTCATTTATTTTGACACTTTCTTTTTTGTTTCGAACAAAATCTTCATTCCAATCTTCAAAGTCTAATTCTATGAATTTTGTTTTTTATTTGAACCATGTGTTTTGTAGGTTCAAATACTGTTTTTCCAAAATGTGGGGGAACTGATATGAAATCTATGTATATATCTGTGGCTAAAATATTTGTCATTTGTTCTGTTATACTTCCAATGAGTTCCAGTAAGTCATCTTGGGCCCATTCATCAGAATAAATTCTTTTTATTAGGCAATAGTTTATGAGAGTATTTGGGTCATATGTGATGCCTTCATGGATCGGGTATTTGTTATTTAAAAGGTTAAGTTTAATTTATTGTACAACACAAATTATTGTACAAGGAAAATTTGTAGATGTGTTGAGGCATCCTTCATATTGTTTTGTGCAAGGAATATTGGTATTCCTTAAGATTTCTCGTTCAATTTGTAATCCTTCTATCTTCATTCGTGAAACGCTAGAAAAGAATTTGCAAGTTTTGTTGAAGATTCATGTGGAGAGTTTTGTTGGGTATTGTAAGAAATATAGTTCCCTTGTTAGTTGTTCTGGAAAATTGGACAGGATTATAGGGTTGTGGTTTGGATTTGGGCTATTTTGGTTATTATGGACTTGTTTGGGTTTTCCAAGACTTGTGAATTTGTTGGGTTCTATGGTTTTTATTATATTGGCAAATGAGAGATTTTGTGGTCTGAGGCTTATGGCTGTAGAGGATTCTGGAAGCTCATCTTTAATGTGTTTACTTAAGGTTATTTGTGAGATACTTTGTATGTCTTCAGAAACAACATAATCTTTTTCTAACCTTTCTTGGAGCTCAATTGTAGGTTCTTCAAATGTATTGTATCCTTCGTATAGTGGTCTCCCATATCTGGGATTTTGTTCTATTAATTTTATTTTTGTAATCATTTGTTCCCATGTGGTATACTAGCATTAGGACCTGTAAATAATCCATAGTAGAGAAACTTTGTCTTTGCTTTTGTGAATATATCTATTAGGGTATATATTACACTTAGCTTCAGTTTGTTTGCCTCTATAGGAGTCTTCAAGTTCCATTTATTCTCAAGGATTATATGATGTTGTTCTGTAATCTTTGCCTTTGTGACAAAATGATTTGTTTTGTATGTTATCAGATGCTTCGTAGGATTTAATTCTTCCATTATCTGCAAAATCAACCATTAGTATTAGGTAATTATCTTAATAATCTTGACAATTGGTCTGGTAGGAAATTATCCTTTCCTTTGATATGTTCTTAACAAATATTAGTTCCACAATTTGATATAGTATGTTTAAATTTTAGCCATCTATCATTAATGGTACCTCTTTCTTTTTTTCTTTTCTGTGTATTTGACAATAGATTCACAATCTGTTCTTACCGTGATTTCCTTTTGTGATATTATAAAAAGTTTGAAAGATTCCACAATATATATTATTGCCAAAATTTCATAATCTAGAGATGTCATGTATCCTTTTTCTTTATATGTTCCTGAGGTATATCTACATATTTTTTTCAGTAGATTTATTATCATATTTGTTATTTTTACTTAATAAAATTCCTCCCTATCCTAGAGAAGATCCATCCGTTTCTATTATTACGTAATCAATATGTAATGGTAGGCTTAGAGTTTTTAATCCTTGGGCTAATTTTTTTGTTTCTTGGATTTGTTTTATATCTTCTACGTTGAAATCACTATTTCCTTTTGGACTAGCTTTATTGTATAAAGGACCAGTATATTTTGAAAGATCTTTTATATATGGTCTAGCATAGTTTATTAGTCCTAAAAAGGCTAGTAATTGTTTTAGATATCTAACTTATCAGGAAATTCTAATATTTTTCTTGTTATATGTGGTTGTAATTCTTTGATTCCTTTGCCAATTTTGGCTCCTAGGAATTCTATATTATTTTTCAATAATTCTATCTTCCTTTTTGATATTATTAAACCATGTGCTTCTATTAGTTTTAACACAGTATATAGATGTGCAATGTGTTCTTGTTTTGTTTTGGAAAAAACAAGTATATCGTCTATATATACGCAAGTATATTTATTACAATTTTAGAAAACATTATCCATTTTTCGTTGGAATATTTGTGGTGCATTCTTTAATCCAAATGGCATGACTAACCATTCGTAATGTCCTTCGCTACATGTAAATGCAGTCCAAGGTATAGAGTCAGGATGCATTTTAACTTGCCAAAATCCTGATTTTAAATCAAATTTTGAGAACCAGTTTGCTCCTTGTATTTTATTTATTATGACTTCTTTGTTTGGTATGCAATATCCATCTTCACGGGTATTGTCATTTAATCTTGTGTAATTCATCACCATTCTAAATTGGCCACGATTCCTTTCAAATTCTTTTTGTACAATAAAAGATGTTGTTCTATGTCTAGAATCTGTTTTTCTTATAATATTTAGATTTGTCAATATATTTATGTGCATTTTAAATTCTTCCCTGATCCATGTGTCATATTTTGGGGATCCTATTTTTATAGTTAAGTCTGGATTGATTATATTTAATTTGCATTGTATAGGATCTTTATTCCGATATTTTAACGGTTTTCCTCCTATATTTCTAGTTTTTTAAGTTTAGAAATAATATGGTCTATGTCATGAGTTGTTAATAATTTACTTATTTCGTTTGGATTTATAAGTTGTATATCTTTAGTAAGTCCCTTTCTTTTGTATTCATATTTTTTTTACTAATTCTGTCTCTTCATTTTCTACATTAGTATTTGTTAGTTCATTTTATTTATTTAATATTTTGCATTGTCCTGGTGTTGGACAATTGCAATTTTCTTGTTTGTTTTCATCTTTATCTCCACCATGCTTCTCAAGTGCATATTCTGATAGTATTGGGGTTAATGTAGTTTTATTTTTTGAAATTTGTAAGTAATCTTTATTAAATGAAAAAGATCCATTATCACTTAATAAGAAATTTAACCCTAAAATTAGTTTTATTCTGTCTAAGTTAAGCTCTAGAACCCATAATTGTTTTAGATTATGTTGTGGTGACCATTCATCGCAAGTATTTGTAAGACTTATATTTATGTTTTTCACTATATTTGTACATATCTTTGTAGTTCCGTCAAATTGTATACTTTGTTTTGGTCTTTCTGCTTTTGTGACATATTTTAGAGGTATTATACTAGAACGGATAGTTGAACTAGTAGCTCCTGTATCTATACATTCTAAAATTTGTATTACAATTCCTTTTATTTTTATTTTATTGGAACTATTAATTCTTTCAAATTTCCAGTATTGCATATCATGGGAATATTGATTGGTTTATCAATATTATTTAAATTATTATCTGCATATGTGATTAATTCTTCTTCATTAGTTATTATAGTTTTTCCTTTATCAATATTTTGTATTTTTATTTCTTCAATTTCTAAATTAAAATTATTAATTCTTTCTTCTAGAATTTTTATTCTTTCTTCGTTTATCCTATTCCTATCTGTATAGATTATCTTATTTTCTCCTGGTGGTTCTATGTTAAATTTATTTTTTGCACAAATTTGGCATATTTGCACGGTGCATTCTGTACACTTGTATCTTTTATCAAAGGCAGGATACCAAGGACAAAATTCACATTTTGTTGTATCTGTTCCCATTTTAAATTTGAAATTATGGGTACATAAGTATTTATTAACCATACTGAACATGTATTCATTTTGTGTGTTTTCTTTTAAATTTGTTAATTCAATGATCAGTGTACAACTTGATGAACTTATTTGTTCTTCTTCTTCTAATCCTTCTATGGATATTATTGAATATATTGTTAATGTCTCTGAGACATCAAAAGCAATTTCAAGTATGTCTTCTTTAACTGAATCAAAAGGTTTGATTCACGTGTAAAATGATTATATTTTCTGGGACATAAAGAGGATAAATGTCCTTTCTCATTACAAGTAAAACATGTAATGGTATTTGCATATGTTTTTCTGGGGTTGTATTTTCTAACATATTTTTCTCTGTTAAGATAGGGTTTTTTAGCATTTGATTTTCTTAGAAGATATTTTTTAGCATATCTTTTCTTAAATTTTGGTTTATTATCTATTTTATAATTTCTTGTTCCATATTGTTGTGGAGTATATATTTGTCCACAAAATCCGTAGTTTTTCTGTTTTAATTCTCTTAGGATTTGAATATATGTGCATTTCTTTTTTAATTCTGAAATTATATGTGTTATTCCTTGTTAAGAATATTTATGTAAATATCTGCGTTATAGGCAGGATAAGGATAATGCTGACTCATACATTCGTAGGATATGGATCATGCTGACTCATACATTCGCAGGATATGGATCATGCTGACTCATACACTTAATGCTTTCCTCTTATATTATTTTTCCTTTATATCTTATTAAAGTAAAATTGTTATTGCTTGTTTTAGTAGCATCTACTCCATCTATATAAAGCACTGTAATGTAAATCAATGCATCAAGGAATAAGATTACAAAATTTCATCTTTTCTACAACCTCTCATACTATTAGAAAATTTATCGTGGTATCAGAGCCAAGTTAAAAAGGAGGGGAGAAAATGAAAAAAAAAATCTTTCAATTTTTTTTCGTTGTTCAAGTCTTAGTTGCATGCCTTGGTTTCGTTGCATTGGTCGCGACACTCTTGGTTGTAATTCTTGTTATGAGATTTTCCTCGACAACTACTATGTATTGTTTTCTCTGGGTCCTTTTAAGAAACTAGTTTAGTAATATTACACCCTATGTGGTGTGTGTAGTGGTTGGTTCACTTTAAAAACCATTAATGTGGTCGATCACTATAAAAACCATTTGTTAGGGTGTGTGTACTGGTTGGTCCACTTTAAAAACCATTAATGTTGTTGGTTCACTATAAAAACCGTTTGTTAGGGTGTATTAGTGGTCGGTCCACTTTAAAAACCATTAATGTGGTTGGTTCACCATAAAAACCGTAGTGGTTGGTCCATTTTCAAAACCATTAATGTGGTTGGTTCACCATAAAAACCATAGTGGTTGGTCCACTTTAAAAACCATTAATGTGGTTGGTTCACCATAAAAACCGTTTGTAAAAGTGAAGTTGTTGAAGACTTGAGGTGAATGTAGGGTGTCAAGTTTCCTGTTTCCAAGATTCAAGTTGCAAGTTTCAAGTTTTAAGTCTCTTTGTTACATGTTTCAACATCTTCACAACTGGGGGATATTTCTACGGCAAATGTTTCGACGGGTCATCAATTGGCAGATATATTGACAAAATGCTCTTGGACGTCAGCAATTTACGTTTTTATTGCACAAGTTGGGCATTTGTGATTTACATGCTCCAACTTGAGGGGGAGTGTTAAGAATATTTATGTAAATATCTGCGTCATAGGTAGGATAAGGATAATGTTGACTCATATATTCGTAGGATATGGATCATGCTGACTCATACATTCGCAGGATATGGATCATGCTAACTCATACACTTAATGCTTTCCTCTTATATTCTTTTTCCTTTATATCTTATTAAAGGAAAATTATTATTTCTTGTTTTAACCGTATGTACTCCATCTATATAAAGCAGTGTAATGTAAATCAATGCATCAAGGAATAAGATTACAAAATTTCATCTTTTCTACAATCTCTCATACTATTAGAAAATTTATCATTCTTATTCCTATATTATCATATCCTTTTAGGAGATTTTCTGGTTTGTCTTGGTAACATTCTATCTAAGATCTATCTATATCTTTTCCTAAATCACCTGGTAGTTTGAAAAACAGTCTGTTTCCTATTTTAGTGCTGTAATAATTTCCTAAAATAGTTGCATAATGTAAAAATTCTTTTAAGAATTTTATTATGTTTTTCCAATCTAGCAATTGGATTTTTTCGAGATCATGCATGGTTTCTTGTTGTCTAATTGTTGTTCCTGTATTTACATCTCTTCCTGTTATTATTCTATGTATTGAGCAAACAAAATTATATATGTTGCTTCCTTGTGCTACTAGGTGTTTATTTATTATGGAAAGTTTTTCTTATATGCTTCCCATATGGCTTTAGCTATGTCTCCTTAGTAGTTTTCTGCTATTCTGATCATTTCTTCTCCAGAATTAATATTTGTTTGTCTTGATGTATAGTCTCTTGCTTTAGTAGCAGTCCATTGTTCTAGATAAGTGTCTAATAGTTGGGATGACATTCAGTTACATATAAAATAACTGAAATATTTTTTGAAAAAAGATGTTTCATTAGGTATTCTTTTTCCAGCTGTTCTTATATTTTTATTTTCATTTGTATATGGATCAACTTGTTGTCTAGGAGGTTGTCCTACATTATAAGGCATTGGTTGATCTTGATCTCTAGTTGGATATGTTATTCTTGAACTAGAAGTTTGTTCATGGTTAGCTTGTTCCATATGTCCAATAAATTCTGATATTAATTCTTCAAGAATACTATGTTCGATGGTTTCTTTGTCTGTTTCTCTTGAATCTTCTAAAAATGCATCAAGATTATGTATTTCTCTTGTTCTTATATTATTTTCATCATCTATGTTAACAAATGTATTTTCATTTATTTGGTTTGTTGATCTTAGAGTTTGTTCTAATTCATATATTTCAGATGGTTCAAGGACTATCCCTAATTCGTTTACGTATATTATTCTATCCGTTTATTCTTTTACTCAATTCTTCTATTTCTTCATCAGTTTCAATTTCTTGTTGATTTGATGGTCCATAGTCTTTAAATCTTATGGACATGGATTTATCCAAATTATTATATGTTACGACATTATTTGATTTTAATGTTGTTGTTGTGCTATTAGGATTTTCTATTTTCCATTCATGACCAGCAAGGATAGAAGAATATATTTCCATTGACTTTTTGAAACTTATTGCTGTGGAATTTAAGGTTTCTATTATTTTATCCAATTTATTTTTATTTTTGGTGTATATCTAGATATACATTTTCCCAAAAATGTTATATCTAATAAGATTTTTTTCCTATAAAATTTTCAAATCCTTTAGATTGTATTATTATTTTTACATGTTTGTAAAAATCATTTAATGTCATAGTAAAATTTGGAGCTATATAAACAATGCCTATATTATTGTTCATATCAACTTCCATCGTTCCAAATATGGCTTTGTCCATATCTTGGGGTCTATCATCAATTAATATTAATAATAGTTTTGTTCCAACTTTTAGTCTAGCTAATCCTCTTATACCTATGACTATTAATCCTAAGTGGATTAATTTATATTTCTGAATTTTTAGTTGTTTTATGGCTTCTTGTGACATTAAACTTATTATATGTTGTGTTCCATCTGGAATAGAAAGTATTTCTTCCTTATGGTGTCTATAAAGTCCTATTAGTGTTGTAAATAGTCCTGTTCTATATATTTCTCTAGGATTTAGTAAATTTAGTTGATTATTGGAAAATATTTCTATGTCTCTGTCCATCAATTATTTCTTCTAATTGAGCTTATGTATTATTAGTTCTTCTTAACATGCTATCAATCCAACCTATGGATGATAAACTATTTGATTTTGTTGGTCTATCTGTTATAGTTCTAGATGGACTTGTAAAAGATTGTTTTCTATTGTTCATATTTGGTCAAGTTTTTTATACATAAGGAAACTAATTTTAATTTTCCTACTTGTAATATGTGTTATAGGATCATTTGGTCCTAAATACATTTTATGAAAATTTTCTGTAAGTTTATTCATTTCATATTCTTGTCCTTTACCGTTTCTGTCTATGCCAAACATTTGTGATTTTGTTTTGAATTTGACTTACAATAACTATTATTATGTTATTTTGCAATATTTTTATCTTATTGCTTTTTCCTGAACATCATCTTTATTGTATCCTACATTTATATTTGGGTCACTGAGTCTATAATTTGTTTCTACGTATTTAGTTGCTTCTTGATAACACTTGTTTTCGTAATTCGTTAGCTTAATATTAAGTTTTTTGTTTCTTGTAACAATTTCTCAATATGTTGTATCTGTAAATAAAATTGTCTTTTGTCTTTTTTCAGATTGTTCTTTTAACTTCATTATTAGTTCTTTAGAATGTAACTCAATATCTTTAGGCTTATTTTCTTCTATTTAGTTTTTAAGTCTTATAATATCATTTTTATTGGGGAATTCTTTTTGTTTTATAACTTTAAATTTTTTTTACAAGTTTTTTAATAGTTATTTCCAAACTGCCTATTTTATATAAGTTTGTTTTCAAATAATCTTGGTTATTTGTTATTTGTTTCGGTAATTTAATTTTCTCAATTATTCCCTCAAGGACTAATTGCATTAGGTTATAGTGTTTTTCATTATAGAGATTTAAGTTTTCACTTAATTCTATAATTAAATCTGTAATTATGTTCATATGTTCTGATTCTGAGTGTACTTTATGCGTGTACATAGTATCTTTTATATAACATTTGTATTTTTTTAATCTAGTGTAATAACCTTCTTATTTGGATTACTAACTTCTAAATACAAATAACTGAATTATTTATAATTCATATTGATTAGATATATATATATATATATATATATATATATATAGTACACTCCATAACACCAATATTTGGAAGCACCCCAAACACACATCATTTGTAGTCACTTTATATTAAAATAGATTAGTGGAGGGAGAGAGAGGGTTAGTTGGTATAGAGAGAAATGAGAATATGTGGTGAAAATTAGGGAGCTAAGAAAACCCTATGGATTGGCTCTTTCTTATGCATGATAAAGAAAGGTCTTTTCCTCCATCACAAAAACTTTCTCAAGGTCTAAAGAGGTTAAGAGAAAGAAACTCAACTTTAGTGATTTTTGATTACTGCTACGTTCTCGTCATGGAAAACGTGTTCTTTTTGATCTGATTCTATAAAGTATAAAAATCATATTGTTCGAAAATCTAATACCTGATTTATCATGCTCTATTATTATAAGATAAGGTCTGATCTATCATGCCATAATCAATATTAGGATTATTAATCCGCATAAATAATATCCACTAAGTTAAAATTCTTACATTTGGTATTAGAACATGGTTGTTGAACTTGTGATTTTTTCAATTATGATTTGTTAATTTCATCAGTTGCTTTATATCCTAGTCTAGATCAATAATTGATATTATGCTATATGTAAATCTATGATATTTCTTGTTGTTATCTACCCATAGCCTACAAATATATATAAATTTTATTCTCTGATATTTTCGATCAAATGGATTACGTATTTGCTGTTAATACTATAAATTTTAATCGATATCTCAAAATTTGCAACATGTATTATGTGTTACAACATATTTTTTTGGTGATGATGATTGATTCTACTAAATTAATTTCGAAGTCTATAATATATACTCATTATTCGTGTAAGCTGAAAACTCATGTTTTATATCTTGTTATTTTGATATCTTTATAATGTTATTTTGTTAGACACCAAAGTGGCCAAATTAGAAATTACTAAGATATCAAATTTACATAAATTCAATTACTCATGTTTATATGATGCTTCTGAATTAAATGATATTATGAAATTTGAAAAATTTATCATCAATGTATGAAGGTTCTTGATTATAAAATGTTTCTCGATCGCACAAATGTTGATTATTCATTTTATAATATAAATTTTATTGTGGTATACTCAGAGGCGGAACTACTTTAGGGCCAGTAAGGGCCACAGCCCCCCAATCAAAAAAAATCAACAAAATAAAATAAATCAGCTTTTCAAAAAAGGAAATTTCAAGAAAAATAAATAATTTTCATTAAACTCTTGTGTATATTGCCCCCCTAAAGTTTTGGCCCTTTCATCTTTGCAATCCTGGTTCCACCACTGGGTATACTAATGTGTTATATCCAAAGATTGCAAATATGGTTAATTTAAGCATGTTAATTGCCAGTTATGTGAAATTTCTAGTTAAGCAACAATTATGTTTATTGTATGTTGGCGCTTTGCTCAAAGGTAGCTCCAATATATATATATATATATATATCAAGTAAAATTTATAATTAAACAACAATTATGTTTATTATATGTTGGCACTTTTCCCAAAGGTACATAATATGTTGGCGCTTTGCCTAAAGGTAGATCCAATATATATATATATATATATATATATATATAATGTTGATTTCATGATTGAGTCTGTATTATCATTTAAGTTTTTTACTCAAAGCATTGATGTGCAAGCATATATTAATGTAATTGTATCTTCTGTTCTTGTCGTTCTTGCTTTTCTTAATTTGTAAGCCATCTCTATTATTAAGTTTAACAGGCTCAACTTCGCTAAATGCTTTGAAAAAAATTTAGTCTCACCTTGGTGTTCTGAATGTTGATTTCGCGATCTTATGTGACAAGCCTGACGATCTCACTGATGCTAATGCTAATGAGCAAAGATATTTCCATAAAGTTTCGAAAGATCTAACAGGCTAAGCCTAATGTTTATGCGAATGGCTGTAGAAAACAACATTAAGTCCATATTTAAGAAAATTGAAAGTGCTTAAAAATTTATGAAATATGTGGAGGAAAAATCTAAGTGCGACTTAGCTGATAAGTCACATTCTGGGACCCAAATGGTTGCGTTAACAAATATGAAATTCAATGGTTTTGGTACCATGCATGACCATGTTGTCAAAATGACATACATGGCAACAAAATTGAAGACCACGAGGATGGAAGTGAATCAAAATTTCCTAGCAACGTTTATTCTTATTTCTTTGCCTTTGGAGTATGGTACGTTTCATGTGAATTATAGCACTCAAAAGGATAAATGGAATGTGCATGAATTACAAAGCATGCTCATTTAAAAGTAAGTAATGCTTAAGAAATCATGAGATCATTAATCCAATCTCGCTGGTCATAAAGGAGCTGGAAAGAAACCATGGAAGAAGAATGTAAAGGTCAAGCAAGGACTGTCAAAGATAATCAGTCATCTGAAGAAATCCATAAGCAGGAATTAAGCAAGGTAAAGTGCCAGTTTTGTAAAAAGGTTGGACACTATCAAAAGGAGTGCCTAAAGCGTAAGACGTGGTTCGAAATGAAGGGTAAGCTTAATGAATTAGCATGTTTCGAATCTAATTTGGTTAAAGTTCCTCATTATATTTGCTGGATTGATTCTAGTTGTACAACTCATGTTACAAATACGATGCAGGGATTTCTTACGACCCAAACCATAAGCCAAAATGAGAAGTTCATCTTATTTGTCTTCTGAACCAAGAATAGAAGGCAACTATGAACCTTGAATCAAAGGATGGGTCATGTCATTCTGGTTGAGGGGAACCAAGAAGTAGTCTGCCCAATTAATCATGGGTGATCATTGGTCCGATGCTTCAGGCGAAACCCATTTCCAGGGTGTGATGGGCGGTGTGTACAGGGCCCGGGTACATATTCACTGTGGAATGCTGATCCGCGATTACTAGTGACCCCCACCTTCTCATCTCTCATTCCTTTTCTGACCTACGACACTGCTCTGATAAAAAGTCAATGAGCGTGGTGCAAAAAAGCTTCTAGTTTCGGTATCACTCCCATGGGTGGTGCATAGCGAAATTACTGGAAAGACGGCTAGCAACAAGAGGGAGTGGAAACGAGAAGCACCCCCTTAGTCTTAGCCCGTGGGGGAAAGGTTCCTTTCAAGGCTCTGATAGGTCTGGCAACTCCAGAGCCCAATTCTCAGTTGAAGCTTTATGAGTATATTGTGATAGGTTATTAATAGTGAATGCAATATCACGACAAGTAAGGAGAAAATATTGTAAACTTCCTAATACTGCTCGGAATTCTTTAGGTTCTAAAATGGAAAATAGAGAGAAGGCTCCTGTTGAAGCTATTGGGACTTATCTTTTGATTTTAGACAATGTGCATCATTTAGATTTTTTTCAAACATTTTATATTCCCTTAATTTCTCGCAACTTAATTTCATCGCCCAAACTTGACAAGGGTGGCAATTTTTAGTTTTGGAAATGGATGCTTCAGTTTGATTGGATCTAGTATTATGTGTGATGGTATATACAAACTAAAACCCTATAATCTTTTAACCGAAACCTTATTAACTATGCATCATGATGTTGGTACTAAACATGGTTTATCTAATTAGTCATCTTCTAACTTGTGGCAGAAACATTTGGGGTCATATGTCCAAGGAAAGAATTGAAAGGTTAGTTAAAATAAAATCCTACCAAATCAGAGTTTTACTGATCTTGGGGTTTGTGTTGAGTCCATTAAGGGAAAGCACACACTTAAAAAAGTAGCTACAAGAAGCTAATAGCTCCTCGGAATTATACATACTAATATTTGTGGGCCTTTTGATTTTCCATCACTTGGTGGGGAAAAGTATTTAATCACCTTTATTGATGATTTTTCACATTACAGGTATATTTATTTGTTGCATGGAAAGTCTCAAATGGTACATACCCTAGAGGTATTTATCAATGGAGTTGAAAGGCAATTAGGTAGAATGGTGAGAATTGTTAGATTTGATAGAGGTGGTGAGTATTATGGTAGATATAATCAAAGTGGACAATGCTCTGGTCCATTTGCTATGTTCTTGGAAAGTCGTTGCATTTGTGCTCAATACACTATGCCAAGAACACCACAACAAAATGGTGTTGTAGAATGGTGTAATCGTACTTTGATTGATATAGTTAGGAGTATGTTAAGCAATTCGTATTAATCTGAATCATTGTGGATGAATGCTTTAAAGACCGCTATATATGTGCTAAACGTGGTACCTAGTAAGATAATTCCTAAGACTCCTTTTGAACTATGGACGGGAAGGAAACCTAGTTTAAGGCACCTTAATGTTTGAGGTTGTGGAAGTAAGAATTTATAATCCACATGAAAAGAAACTAGACCCAAAAACAATCAGGGGTTTCTTTATTGGTTATTTGGAAAAGTCTAAAGGATTTTATTGTCCTAACCACAGTACAAAAATTATTGAAACTGGAAATGCTAGGTTCATTGATAATGGTGAAGTTGGTGGAAGTTTAGAACCACATGTGGAGATAAAAAAAGTAAGGGTGCAAGTACCTCTACCCTCAACTTCTTCTCAAGTTGTTGTTCCTGTACATGTTGACCATGATATTGACTTACAAGAACAACATATTAAGGACTAAACACCACTTAATGATACTATAACTAATGAGACCGTCACATGAGAACCTACCATAGAAGAATCACAAAAAGTTGCATTAAGAAGATCAGTAAGACAACGAAGATATACTATTTCTATTGATTACGTGGTTTATTTATAAGAGTCAAATTTGACTTGGGAATTGATAATGATCCAGTTTCGTTTTCATAAGCTATAGAAAGTGATAGTTCTACAAAGCGTTAGACGCTATGATGGAAAAGCTGAAATCAAAGGATTACAATGAAGTTTGGGACCTTGTTGAATTGCCTAAGGGATGTAAAATATTTAGGTATAATTAAGACTTTAAGACCAAGTGCAACTCGAATGGCAATATTGAAAGACACAAGGCAAGAATCGTTGCTAAAGGTTTTACTTAAAAGGATGGCGTTGACCACAAAGAGACATTTTCTCCTATCTCTAAAAAGGATTCGTTAAATTATCATGGCAATGATAGCTCATTATCATTTAGAGATCCATCAAATGATGTGAAATCAATTTTTTTGAATGGGAATTCAAATGAATAAGTCCTTATGGACCAACTAGAAGGTTTTGTGGTTGATGGGAAAGAACATTGTTGATATATGGTGTGTAAACTTAAGAAGAAAATATATGGACTTAAACAAGCTTCTTTACAATGGTATCTTAAATTTAATGATACCACCACTTCCTTCATAGTTAAAGAAAACATTGTTGATTGATGCATATATTTGAAGATCAATGGGAGTTAGCTAATGATTTTGGTCCTGTATGTTGATGATATCTTGCAAGCTACTAATGATCTTGGTTTATTACATCAAACCAATGAGTTTCTCCCTAAGAACTTAGAAATGAAAGATATGTGTGAGGCATCCTATGTGATTGGAATAGAAATATTTCATGATAGACCACAAGGATGGTTGGGACTATCTCATAAAGCATACATTTATAAAGTTCTAGAGAGATTTAAGATAGAGAAATGCCCTACAAGTGCAGTTCCAATTCAAAAGCGAGACAAATTTAGTCGAAAGAAATGTCCTAAGAATGTATTGGAATGCAAAAAAATGAACTAATTCCTTATGCATCTATTGTTGGAAGCTTGATGTTCGCACAGAGTTGCACCATACCAGACATAAGTTTCGCTGTCAGAATGCTGGAAAATTATCAAAGTAATCTAGGAGTATATCATTGGAAAGTTACAAAGAAAGTATTGAGGTACTTGCAAGGAACTAACGATCGTATGTTCACTTATAGGAGATCTGATCACCTTGAGGTGATTGGATATTCATATTTAGATTTTTTTTCTAGATGCGCAAATACAAGATGTTAGGGAATGCAGAATGAATCTTAAGGCAAAACTAACACTATGGGAGGGTGAATAGTGTTTTCAAGAAATTTAAGAAAATCTAAAACTTATATGATCTACTATATGAATCACACACCATAGAGATAATCACAGACACAGAATCAAACATGAACACAAAAATAAAATGCAAAAAAGAAAAAGAACACACTGGATTTTATACTGGTTCGGATTGCTCCTATGTCCAGTCCCACACAACATTGGATTGCACAGAGTTTTATTACTAGACCAAAATCTCAATACAATCCCCTTGATTTCACGGTTACAAGGTTAACACTGTTTCCACCACCCTTGATTTCCTGGCAACAAAGTTAACACCATTTCCTCTCCTTGATTTCACGGCTATTAAGGAACATACCATTTCCAATACTATCACAAAATAATCCCAAATGATTACGATGGCCCTATAACTCTTCAATAGCACTTCGATTCGGAGAGTAATGAGTGAGAAGAGAAGAAGTTTTATATATTTAGAATTGAAATCGGCAGAGTATAAGTGTAGTAATCATAAAAATATGAAATAATAATGGAGGAATGAAAAGGCATAAAGATAGAGAAGAAGAATGGTTAAAAAATTCAAAATCAACCCTATTTATAAGATTTAAGGTTTCAACGCTTCTGGAACATTACAAATGGTGAAAAGACACTTCCTCTCAAAACTGAAAATATGATAGTTGTATGTCGACATCCCCTTATATGTATGACGACATAAGTGTTTGAAAATTTGAAATTTAAATGTTTTTCATGTGTTTCGATGTTTATATAATTCTGGAAATTCTTGAATTAAAACATAGTGATATAAATAAGTATTATAAAGTAGAAAATCATATGAAATCATAAATATAAATTATATAAACATAGTTATAAAATTATAAAGTTTAAAACTATATAATATAAAAGTATAAAAGTATATAACATATATAAATATGTATAAACAGCTTTGAAACTCAAGTATAAAATCAAAGACAAGATAGAAGAACTTAATTAGAATTTGAATTTTGAAAATAGAGTTTGAAATTTGAAAATCAGAATTTGAATTTGAACTTGAACCTGGAGTGCTATTCAGAGTCTTACATAAACTAGACTCTATTACTAAATTTATCTTGAACTCTTGATTTGTTGATTACTCATGAGTCTTAAATCTTCTCTGAATTCTTAATCTCTTGAATCTCTAAAACTGTACAGTCTTCAGGATTAATTCTTGTATACAACTCCTACATATATGTGTGTGTATATATATATATATATATATATATATATATATTCTAGATAGAGATGTTAGTATATATTTTATAATCAATTAGTATTGAAATAAGGTTGTTGTCATCAAAACTCCATTCTCCAACAATGTCCCCCTTTTTGATGATGACAACCTTAGCTTATAAAATATTCATACCTGTTTATACCTGTTGATGCTGATCCTTCTAATACTCCGACTGTCACTATGAATCCTATAATTCTACTTAAACTAAGTCTACATTTTATAATCCCTCCTTTGGCATTATCAAAAGGAAATTCTAAAAATACTCCTTCTAAATCCTAAATCTATCTACATATATCCCATACTCATACTAAAGTAAATTACTCCCCCCAAATTCATGGCTATATAATAATCAATATTAAGTATATAAACAAATCAATCCAAATATCATACTAAACATACGTTCATATATACAAGCAAACAAATCAATTTACATATGTTTTATTGTATACATGTTTTAAGTCAAGCAATTTAAACCAATCAATCACAAGTTCAAACAAATTCAAACAAATCAAACCAATCAAGTCATACAAAACAATCAAACATTTCTTGGTACTTCTACCCAATCAATTTGTCCAGTGATTGGGTTCTTCTTGATTCTTCCAGTCTTCTTCATTGGTGATTTGTGCTTCTTTGTTTTCATTTCTGAAATGAGAGGAGATTGACCAACGAATTACGTCAAAGTGTTTCTCTTGATATTCAATCATTCTCATTTGAATTAATTCTAGATGACGCTAATTACGTAATACTATAGAAAGAATGTTCTTAAAGGAATTCAATGTCTCTTCAAAATTTTCATTCAAGTTTTGAATTGGATTTGCCATAGTTTTGATAAGAATTGAATATTAGAGAAGAAGGAGAAATAATATAATGAATTTTTCTGGAAGAAATACGCTTAAATAGGGTCTGGAATTCATTGGATTTGAATGGACATGAATTAGTTATTTAAATTTAAATTTTGATTTTTTTTTGAAAAACTGGCAGTTATACGTCGACATAGGAAACTATGTATGTTGACATACTTAGTTAAAAATTTTGAAAATTTGATAATTTTGAATCTTTTGTTCTTATTTTATATTATATTTAATTCTAAAGTTTTTACAGTAACTTAAAGATGATTTGACATAAATAAAACTCCATTCATTACTTATTAAAAAAACAAATACATCCAACTAATTAAGACACACCAAATACGAAATTGGAAAGCAAATACTAAAGATAACTTAAACTAGATAGGCTAGTTTTTAGCGGATGAGGAAGAGGAAGATTAAATTCCAAGTTTTCTTCCTATCTTGCTCATGCACTTAGTCATTTTGGTAAAAATCTTTCTGAGCTTCTTTGATTTTTGACTATCTTCACTTGATTTTGAACAATCATCTCTTTGGAAACGGTTCTAGTGTTGATTGGACACTCAACACTTTCCAAAGAAGTTTCTTCTTCGATTTCCATAGGCTCTTGCTCTTGCTCTTATTTCATTCGAGCTTGTTTGTCTTCGAATGTCTCATAAGGTTTGAAAGTGAGTGGAATTTGCATAAGGTGTATGTTTGTGGAGTCAAACACCTTTCTTGACACAAATTCTTCTCCATGAAGATCAACTCCAAAATATTTGAAAATACGAGTGAGATAAACTCCATAATAAAGAGTATTCTCTCTTGTTGATGTTTCTATAGGTTTGAATACTCTTAAAATCATGTCGTCCATATTGATGTTATATGCACCAATAATAGCAAAGAGTTTGAAACGACCCGAACTTCCCCGGTCCCCGAAGAGAAGGGAAAGCGCGGATTGTTTTGAGAACACGACAAAATAGAACGCAGACGAAAGAACATTTCATTGTATTTTACAACAATGCATCAGATTACAAGAATATACAGAGTATAAATGAATCAATATTACATAGAAATATCAGAGATTTAAATTACATTTAAATACATCGCAGCGGAAAATAATACAATACACAACTAGAAGAGATATACAGATACAAAGCTTTCCGGATATTGTTCCAGCTGTAAACCAGGATCCTATGAATATAAATCTGCAAAACCAAAACTACTAGCTGCCCGTGTCAAAATAGGGGCACCCAGAGTTTAGGTTAAAACAATAAACTCCAGGTCAGTCATGTGACTGGTGTGAGAACTAAAACAGTTATTTATCTTTATTTTAAAGTTAGGTAAATCAAGGGACCACGCCGTATAACACGGAACGGGTTTCTTCCCAAGAATACCAGTGCATAAAATGAACAGCGCAATGCTAAATAAAGAAAAATGAAGCTATTATAAGACCCAGGTCCTATCACACAATGCAACGCAAGCCGGGGGATAGGGTTTTCCCTTATAATAGCCAAAGCATGCTTGATACGTTTAACAACAGATTATTTGATACTACTATAAGTGCATAGTGTATAAAACAACTTCAAATCATAAGTATCAATCATAGACGACATGGGTACCATATATCATGTCGCCATACTAGGCTCTACAAATAAAACCGCAAATGTCACGTATTTGGAAATTGGATTTCCATCTATGAATCGAGGCAAAAGATAGTCCTCAACCGATTCGAGACGCTCTAGCCCGCCCCTCAGGAACAGCCGCAATTGCCCCTTGGATCGTCAGGGCCGGTCCACCGATGTGGATTATAATGCCTGAACACTACGTTTCTCCGCCCTTTGGGGCGTAAATGAGCCAACGAATGACTCCATCGGACCCGGATCGTCCGATCAAACCGAGGCGCCTCGCAACAGCAACAACCACACAGGTGAAAATAATATAAATGTCAGGGCTGGTAGGTCACTGACACCACCCTAGCTAGAAAGAAAACGCATGTCCCCCCTGAGGTCCGTCTCCCGTTTTTGGTTCACCACCGGGGTGTGAGGCTCGCGAATTTACGTTACACAAAGCTGTGCCACACAGGCTGTGCTTTGATCATCACCACAAGACTTTGCTTTTCAACAGAAGCCTTGATCATTTGCCACTTTGGCATGCCACACAGGCAATTCACTCTATGCGTTTGATATCCATCAGTATATAACCCCTGAGCTCGTACGTCTCAGAGAAGGGCGTTAAGCAAGAGAATAAATTCTCCGCCGCCAAACAGATATATATTTAATAGAGATCAATCACACAGACCAAATTCCAATGTCAGACACACAGTCTATTTACAAGTCCGTTCTGGGTCTGAACGAAACCGGAGGCACCTAGTACCCCGCATATCCATCGATCTCCAAGTACGTCTGGACGATCACCAACTGTTTCCATCTTTTTGGGTGTACAACCCAATCAAGATCATCAGTAATCACCCAAACGACGTGAAGACCTCCGGTCTTCGACCATCGTCTTCATCTTCGACTTATCGTCGTATCAGTTATTCAGAATGGGATAAACCCGGTCTTTCCGAATAACTCGCATATATTTTAAATAAGCGTTACACAAACACAACATACGCCTCATTCCGGTTCATCAGTCACTAACCGTAAATTAATCAAGAGAATAATTTCCCAAATATTAACCCCAAAGATCGAAACTAGCATCAGATCAATATCCAGAAAACCATTCTGCTTGGCTAACCGACAGTTAGTTTCTAAATTTCACATTCATAGGGAAAGGTTCCCATTAATTTTATCCAAGATAAATTCCTTGAATTTATTCTCTAATCTTCTTTTGAATTTCGATTCAACTAGTCGGGATTAACGAACCTTACCGAAGTAATCATTTGTTTTAATTTCCCAATCCCAACCTATTCATCCCCTGAAGTAAAACTGGTTATACTTCATATCTAACACCACGGTGTTATCGGTAAATTCAATTACCATTTCACGTTCAAATCTAATTAAAGATTTAACTATCGCCTGGAGCAAAACTGGTGATACTCCATTCTCAATCATTTCAATCTAATTAAAGATTCATTAAAACTCCACTTAGTTCACTACACCAAAACAGGTGATTCCCAACGAGTATAACCGTCGCAAACAATTTCAGCAACGCTTATTAGTGTTGCTATGGAGGGGTGGCAAATTAGTACCAACGCTTATAAGCGTTGGTAGATTTTCTGTACCAATGCTTATAAGCATTGGTAAATTTTCAGTCGCAACGCTTATAAGCGTTGGTAGATTTTCTTTAGCAACGCTTATAAGCGTTGGTAGATTTTCTTTAACAACGCTTGTAAGCGTTGTAAGATTTTTGTTTGCAACGCTTATACATGTTGCAATACATTTGTTTGTAACGCCTATACATGTTACAAAATTTTAATTCACAACAAATATAAATTTTAATAATAACAGAAATATGTATTAACAACTCGCATATTCTAACATTAATATTCAATTAATAACCAACATGATGATAATATAGACGATATTTAACATGAATCAAAAACTAATATTAAACTCAATGCATACTAATAGATAACATTCATAACATAACGACATAGAATATCAGTTAACAATAAACAAACACAATACATAATTAAGATGTCAAATTCAATAATACATAATTAGTTTGCTAAATTCAATACATAAATAAGATTCTACAAATAACGAATACGAAACTCTGGCCATATAACGAAGCCTCCATCTGAAAATTCACATAACTTGTACATTCCATTTTGAGGACCATCATAAATTGGTGCATCCGGTTCAAGAACTTCAACAACCCAAATTACTTTCTCAATATTCGGTACCACTTTCCTAAAATGACAAACTGTTTGTGTTCCAAGATAACCTTTTGCTACCTCCTTCTCTAAATCATTTGACAATAGCATTACGTATTTCTTTTCCATTGTAGATGAATGAAGATCATTAAGTGACACATTTGGAGGAACGGTTACATTATTACTTATAGGAGAATCCCTTAAATTAGAAGCACCTTCTGTATGAGGAGTGGAAGGACTTGCAACAAGTTTTTCTTGCATATTAGGTATAAATTTCATAAAAGTTGAAGTAATTGAATTGATGGCGTTATTAACTTGAGTAGCTACTTGCCTTTCTATCTCCAATTTCCAAACGGAAAAATCCACGGCTTGTTTTTTATCAGCTACAGCTTTTACAGCTCGAGCCACCTTTACTTGTTTTATAGAAGAAGTAGAACTAATTGCTCGACAATAATTTTTCTTCGTGTCGGAACCAAAAACTTCTGCAATGATCATTATCAAGATCATCTACTGCGCCACTAGAACTACCATCCAATTTTCTCTTTTCTTCCGCTGCCTCTAGAAGTGCCTGCATTCATTGAATATCACATTAAATTGAAAATTTCAGTTTCTTGTTAAAAACAGAAAAACATCTCGCACGAAATACCGAATTCACAAAAGTCAAAACAGAAAAACATCTTGCAAATTAGGTAAGGCTCGGCTCAGCAGTTGCTGAGCCAAAAGGCTCAGCATTTGCTGAGCCAAAAGGCTCAGCATTTGCTGAGTTTTGGCTCAGCAAATGCCGAGTTTTGGCTCAGCAAATGCTGAGCCAAAACTCAGCAAATGCTGAGCCTTACGGCTCAGCTTTGCTGAGCCACAGCTGAGTAGCATTTGCTGAGCCTGTGGCTCAGCAGCATTTGCTGAGCCTCAGGTTCAGCATTTGCTGAGCCTCAGGCTCAGCATTCAGAAAATACTGAGCCTCAGGCTCAGCATTTGCTGAGCCTGTGCTGAGCCTCAGGCTGAGCCTGTGCTGAGCCTCAGGCTCAGCATTTGCTCAGCCTCAGGCTCAGCATTTGTTGAGCCGTGGGCTCAGCATTTGCTGAGCCAAAACTCAGCAAATGCTGAGCCTGTGGCTCAGCAAAGCTGAGCGGTAAGGCTCAGCCTGCGGGTCAGAATTTGCTGAGCCGTGGGCTCAGCATTTGCTGAGCCAAAACTAAGCAAATGCTGAGCCTATGGCTCAGCAAAGCTGAGCGGTAAGGCTCAGCAGTTGCTGAGCCAAAGCTCAGCAAATGCTGAGCCACGGCTCAGCCTGTGGATCAGCTTTGCTGAGCCGTGGGCTCAGCATTTGCTGAGCCGTGGGCTCAGCATTTGCTGAGCCGTGGGCTCAGCATTTGCTGAGCCAAAACTCAGCAAATGCTGAGCGGTAAGGCTCACCATTTGCTGGGCAAAAGCTCAACGAATGCTGAGCCACAGCTCAGCCTGTGGGTCAGCTTTGCTGAGCCATGGGCTCAGCATTTGCTGAGCCAAAACTCAGCAAATGCTGAGCCTTACGGCTCAGCTTTGCTGAGCGGCAAGGCTCAGCTAGCTGAGCCTGTGGCTCAGCAAAGCTGTATATGTTTTCGGTATTTGTAGAAACCCAACTTTATGTACTCAACATTGTTCAGGCAAAACATCATGAGTTCAGGAAAATAATGATCAATTAAAATAATTTACTGAGCTTAACAACATATATGCAAACCTACATATGTTTCTGCGGCACATGGTAGTACTTCTCCGGATTTTCTTTTATGTCCAACCTTCCAAATCGTCGTTCGTGAAATATTTGCTTCTGGATTGGATAAGACCTACAAGAAATATCAAAGTTGACAACACATAATTAATATAACATTCTACAAACAACCATTTACAAAAGATAATTTTATTACCATTTCATGGTGCACTCTATGGTAAGGTTTCCTTCCTAGAGTATGAGTAATTTGGTTTTTCGCTTTGTTTTTTGCATTTTTTTTACATTGCTCCATCTTTTCATTCGTATACTCAATATCAAGGAACTTTTCCCACCACACTCTATCTATATCATCTGGACATCTGTCAATGGCAACACGTTTAGGAATCATAGTGTCATCAACTTTATGAAGACTTTTTCTTAATGTTGACTTCATTGATCTATAGTACGGTGGGAAATGTTTCTCTAATAACGGTCGAGCTATGCTAGGGTCTACATCCATGTCAAATTCTTCCTATCACGAGAAAAGAAACAAAATAAACGAAATCATGAAACAATCAAATATATCATAATTTAAACTTGATGATGAAATTGATATGAGTGAAAATACCAAAAGCCCTTCCCATAGTTTATCCTTGTAGAAGCTATCTACGGCCCTCCATTCTTTGTAGCCAACGGGTATATGACAACGAATTAACTCACCACTACATGTACTCCATTTAGCTGAATCTTCCCCTACTGCACCCTCAACCCCAACCGTTATAAAGTACCTTTTACCTTTGGGTGGTTGAGGTTCAATAGTCTGTGTTGTACTTAAATTTGCATTTGCGCTATTGTTTGTCATTTTAATGAAAAATCTACATTAAAAACAAACAAAATGTAAAGTTAACATAACACGTAAAAGATACTTACAAGACATGAATTAACATAACAAACTGGCAATAGTTTCAAAAGACTTCAATAAAAGAAAATCATACATTTCAAAACACAACATAATTGTACAATTGCATGATCAAAACAAGCAAAATACATGCAAAATATTTTCAATCAACATGTTGATTTCGATTGAATACATTTCAATAATGGTTCTAAATTTGGTTGTTCTTTCAAAATAGATTGATATGTTGTTGGTACTTCATAATCATATATGTTATCCATTATGCGTTTAGGAGAGCGTCGAACAATTGACCAGTCGGAATTGATATGTGTATTTATGATGTAAAATACTTGACTTGCTTCGGACGCAAGAATTGCAGGCTCATCATATTCTCCATCGGTATTCTTGAGCTTCTTTAAGTTTACCATTAACAAATTTGTATCCGGGCAAACTTTACAACCATTTGTCTTATCTGCAACATTCACCCAATCACAATAGAATACCACATGTTGAAAATCATAGTAATCAAC
This sequence comes from Allium sativum, assembly GCA_030737875.1. NCBI lineage: Eukaryota > Viridiplantae > Streptophyta > Magnoliopsida > Asparagales > Amaryllidaceae > Allium > Allium sativum. The sequence goes on along the minus strand of CM060922.1, from coordinate 927,878,633 downwards.
TTCCATGATCTCTCTAATAACACCATACCAAGTAGTATCGTCATCCGTAGGATTTAAATCTTTTGAACTTGCAACAAATGTAGTGATCGCATCCATATAGACACCACTATCTTGCGTTGAAATGCTATCATCATAATGTTGAGGAGAGAATGTATAGCCGTTCACTCTATACTTAAGAAAAGTTCTGACTTCCCACTTTAGACCATTGACATACAGCCATAACATTGTGTTCATGCATTTTTCGTCCACTAACTGTTAAGAATTAACAAAATTAATAGAATAACATTAGTTAAAAAGAAATATATTGCTCTCAAGTAAATTTAGCACACCTTATTGTATAGCCAATCAACAAATTCAGATTGGACTACTACTTCTGCTTTTGTGATAGTTTTCCTTTTACCACGAAGACCGTCTTCTAAAGATAAGCGGTATGCACTACAAATTCAATATTGTGATATATATATATATATATATATATATATATTCTTGACTAAATGTGATACATATTGAAAAAGGTGAAAATGTATGACCTGTAGTATTCATCTCGTTCCGGTATATCAATTCTAAATAGTAACCATCGTCGAATCTGCGATCGTTGCACTCTAGATAATTTTAACGGTTTACCTTTAACGATGGAACGCTCATATATATCATCACTATTCTCATCTAAAAAGGATGCTTGTTTAGAGCTATGATTTCCATCACGTGGATTTGGCATATATTCCATTACGTATCGAACTGATTCTGAAACAAGGTATGCTTCAGAAATTGATCCTTCTATATACCTTTTATTACTAGGTATGTTTTTGCAATCTTTCATAGCCCTAGCACACAAAAATTAATATGCATACTTACAGTTAGTTATTTCATAACCCTTAGGTAAAATAATTTGAATGCAAGACCTCTTGTCAATTTCATATACTAAATTTTTATTATTATTATAAATCAATACATGACAATATGCTTCTTTTGATAGTTATAAGAATTGGAAAAACACTTCCAAATTGCTGAACACTTATAAACGAAGATAAAGATAGTGGACTGGGATAATCAACAGGTTTGTACCTACTCACGAGATAAAGAAGCACAAAATCATATAGAACCACATCACGTTTATCTATAAGCTTACCATACAATATGCATAATCTATCTCAAAAAATCATGTCATCAATAAATCATCTAACTAAATTCGATCCCAAAATAGCCCTAGTAGGCTCAGATTTATCTAATGCATTTAAATAGAGCAATTTAATTATTTAACTAAATTCTATTATTTTGGCACGTATTTAATTATTTAACCAAAATAGCCCTAGTAGGCTCAGAATTTATCTAATTTTCAGATTTATCTAAGTCATGGAAGGTGTTACTTCAACATCATTTGTAGGCCAATTTAATTTAAAAAGTCAGAGCAACATTATCTTTAAGCGCTTAAGTTACGTGGTTTCTAAATCAATATAGCATAGGACCATTTCCCTTGACCTTGTATGAATTTTGATAAGCATTGATTTCTTCCAAATATAAGTGTATAGCCATTAATCACCCACCTAACTTTGCTGATTTACTAATATTTTGTTATACGCAGCCATTTAACAACCACAACTCATGTTTAAAAATGGAAAAGGATGAATCAACCACAACTCATGTTTAAATATTTTGATAAGCTTGAAGCTGCTGTGGCAACAACAGCTACAAGCTGCTGTGCCATGACAAATCCTGATGTAACCCTCGGATTGACCTAACAAAGCTTATCTTTTACCAAACCTAACAAAGCTACAAGCTACATTACAGTATCATGACAAATCCTGACAATCAAAGGGACAAAAAAGATACCAAACCTAACAAAACATAAATCAATTGACCTAACTGCAACGATAATAAAATTATTTACCTCAAATCCGAAGATAATAGCAAAGACGGAGTTGAAAGCGAATTGAACCCTAAAGCGCGAGTTGTAACCTGAAACGCGAGTTGTACCCTGAGTTGAAATCAAACAAAATCCCTAAAATTGAATGAAATTTATACCTGCGAGTTGAAAGCGAGTGAAGCCACCCTTAAAATCCGATCAGAGAGGAACCTTCATCTTCGCCTTCATCTTCGTCATGCTCAGATTTTTTTTTCCTCTAAGATTCTCGTGGGAGGGAAATAATGTTTTACGCGGCCAAAAGGGGGAAAGCGTTGGAACGATGGAACGTAGAAGAGGAATTAGGGTTATGCTGGTTTGTTTACATTTTTACCCCCAGAATCCACCCTTAACAACCAAAATAAGTGTTGCTAATAATAAAGTTATTAATATGTATTTTTGGCAACACTTTATTAATATAGCAACACGTACTATTGTTACCACCTTACAACCCAAACAAGTGTTGCCAATTGAAAAATAAAAGGGTTGCCAATTGGCTATTATGGTGTAGTGGTTTTAATCTTTAACTGGGTTAAAGAATCAGTGTCATTTAAAACACAGTTCACGATAAATCCAAAATCACATTTCATTAATTATCGGGTTAAAGAACGAGTGTTATTTAAAACACTGTCCACGATAAACCCAAAAATCAATATCAATTCAATTCCAATTAAATATTATTTAATTGGTACACTTCATTAAATCTAAATAAAAAGATTTAATCTTTTCTCAACTGGGTTCAAGAACAGTGTTAGTCAAGACACCATTCACGACAAACCCAAATCATATTTGATATTAAATACAAGGCTCTGAATAGAAAATATACCGGCTTATATTCAATATCAAATTCTACGACCAACAAATATCGTATTGGGAATAACGATATATATATCTTTCAAATTCCCGTTACAATATCTGTATCGTCACGAAATCCAACATTGAAATATTCCGAAGACAATTTCGATTCAAATCCCTTCCAATGCAATCATTGGAAATTCTGGTTATTTTCAAACCATTTCAAATCCAATTTATTTATTTAAAAATAAATAGAATTATTATTCTAGTTCAAAACTAGTTCATTTCGATAAAAATCTATTTTTATCTTTTCAAATATGGAGTTTTTCACACCAATTTTTCCCAAATCATTTCTTATGATTTTACACAAATTATTACTATTTTTAATAATTTTACCAAGGCCCGTACAGTCGATTTCCATCAATGGCCATCGAACTGCACTTACAGCGACCTTTTCCAATTTTGATTTGGACATAATTCCAAATCCAACCGTTAGATTTCAAATTTCTAATATTTGTTAGAAAGTCTTTTCGATACGAACCCAACGGTTCCGGTTTTAGGAGAATCCGACGGTCGGATCTCCCGCAATATCCATTCGAAGTCAATGGTCGAAATTCGCGAACTGCCGCGGCGCGGCGCGTTCTATTCAGGCCATTATATTATATATATATATATATATATATATATATAATATGTGCTTCGTTGATTTCCTTTTAAAACGTATTTTATAAACCGTTTTAAATTCGTTTTCAAAATGATTTCAACTTCTTTTTCAAATTCAATTTCAATTCGAATTCATTTATATTCAATTTCAATTCGAATTCATTTATATTCAATTTCAATTCGAATTCATTTATATTCAATTTCAATTCGAATTCATTTATATTCAATTTCATTTCGAATTCATTTATATTCAATTTCAATTCAAATTCATTTATATTCAATTTCAATTCGAATTCATTTATATTCAATTTCAATTCGAATTCATTTATATTCAATTTCAATTCGAATTCAATTCTTTTCAAAATATCAGATTCTGAAATCACTTTCGATATTCATTATAAAATGAATAAAATCGATATAAATATCGTTTACGTCAAAATGGCGTCAATCTAATCAATACGGCTTCATATATTTCTATATTCAAATATTCTATTTCAAATATTTCTGTTCAAATATTCCTATTCAAATATTTCTTTTCGAAATTGGAATGAGGCCCAATCAATTACCATATAATGTTAATTATATGGATTTTCTACCACATGTATATATCAACAACGGCAAATAATCAACCAGCATCCAAAGTGCATTCTACACTGTATAAGCATCAAATATTGATATTCAACGCTTGTAACAGTCTGTCAATCAATTAATCGACATACAACTAAACAATCGGGATTAGTGTACGTCAAATATCATCCCAATACCCGTGTGGGGTTTCAAACAATCAAACACAGATTTTATTTGTGCAGTTGGGCGATGTGTAAAATTTATCGTTCTAATCAATATCAGTCAAATGTGTGTATATAAACAAATCGTCCGATTTGTTTATTTTATTTCATTTCATATACACGTTAAAATTCTATTTTCAACTATATAAAATATTTTAACTATATAAATATTTTATTTCATTTCACATCACATCACACAATCAACTACACATCAAAATCAAACAAACAAGCATACAAGCCGTCCATGGCTTGTGGACGACGGGTGTCGGGTGCTACTAAACACCGTCTGCATCCTAGTATATATTTATAACTAGAAAAATTAAATTAAAAGGTGAGAAGTTCTCACAGAAAGCTAAATCCAACGTCACGACTCTTCTTATGTAGAAATCTTCGCCGTTCTTGCCTCTTGTCACTTTCTCTGCCCGTATTCTCTTCATATGTAAAAATCACATTTTTACTTCGCTATTCAATATATAAAAAATCGAATTTTTACTTCGCTATTCAATATATAAAAATCGAATTTTTTACTTCGCTATTCAATATATAAAAATCGAATTTTTACTTCGCTATTCAATATATAAAAATCGATTTTTCACTTCGCTATTCAATATAGAAAAATCGAATTTTCACTTCGCTATTCAATATAGAAAAATCGAATTTTCACTTCGCTATTCTATATAAAAAGATTATATTTTTAACCTTCTACTATAAATAAAAATTATATTTTTAACCTTCTAATATAAATAAAAATTATAATTTTAACCTGTTCTTCCCATACTAAAAATCACTTCTTTTTATGGTTAAAAATCAGACATTTCGCTATTTAAAAATCACATCTTCAATCATGTTAAAAATCACAACTTTGAGATGTTAAAAATCAGCACTTCGAGATGTTAAAAACCATCACCTCATATCACAAACAAATATAAACAAAACTGAATTTTAAATTGATAAAAATAAGCGGAAAAACTTACAGTAAACGAAAGAAGGGGGAAGCTTCGACTGAACGGCGCCGGAGTTTGCATCTTGTCGGAGCAGTGGTGCATCGGTTAGGTGGGGGAGGGCGAGGTCGGGGATCGGCATTGGGTTGCGCGACTGGGGGATTGGGGTCTCGCGGTGGCGCGCTCGAGGTGGAGATGAAGGGGGGTGGGTCGATGGTCAGCGGCGGCGGGGGTTTGGGTGGGCGCAGGCTAGGGGAAGCGGCGGTGAACCCAGGGGGAGGCGCGCGATTCGATTGGGTTTTTTTTCTTTTATTCTCTGATTCGATTTCTGATTTAATCGGGGGGCCAGAAGGGTTTAAAGGGAGAGTGGTAGTTTTATATTTTTTTATTTAATTATTTAATCCCAAAAAGTTGACTTTTACATACGACCTCTAAACGAGTCCCACCGCCTGTTGTCCATAGCTAATTACCCCCATTCCGAACACAATGGTATTTGTATCGTAAGCTGATTCGATCGTTCCGATCAGTTTCCGTTAAAATCAACATATAACTCTATATATTGAATTTGAATGCGTATTTCAATTTACTGGGGTCACATACTAACTTGAAAAATTCCAGAAAAATATTTTCTAGCTTCGTATTGACGATACAGTCCTAACAAAACTAGTTTCGTCGAATTCTGAGACTATTGGAAAAATGGCCATTTTCCAATCGATTAAAATCAACTAAAACTGGTCAAACGCGTTTTCCTTTGCCACGCTCACATATTGATTCGAAAAATTATGAAATTTGGAATCTAGCAATAATTTGACATCACGGATCCAACAAAAGTGGTTTCGTTGCAATCCGAGGTCGTTTGCAAAATGGCTATTTTTAAGGGCCTGAATTCCATAGCGACTATTCAGAATTTTCAACTGGATATATCTTTTGATTCCCGCTATGAAATTTTGATTTTTCGGATTCGTTGGAAAGATATCCTCAAATAGATCCTATTGTTTTTGGTTTCGCTAAAATCCGGTTTGTTTTGCACCCGGTATGTTCAATTGAAGTTTGAAATCGAATTATCGAACTACCGCGCCATTTTCAATTCCTTTTATAAATATAAATAAATATTTATATTCTAACGTCGATTCAAACGAATATATACGTTCGAATTATATTCAAAATAAATTTCTCGTCGATATTATTTAAAATAATTCATTTTAAATAATCAAAATTCGCTAAAATCGCCAATATAAAAAATTTAAACTGGCCCAGATTTTCGGGTTATTACAATCTCCCCCACTTAAAACTTTTCGTCCCCGAAAAGGAATAAAGTTGAAAGTGGTTTGATCAATCAACTCTACGTTCGATCTGGCTTCCATCCTCCAACTTTTCAGTTTCTGAGAATTTCCAAATTCTTCAAAAATTTGGCTAACACCATAAATTTTCGAAAAATTTCGCCATAACCTCCCCTGCAACGGGAGCCACGGGAAAATCCCGAAATTGCCATACAGGCCTTCTGATCTCAAAAAGAAAAAGAAAAAGCCAAGCGGCTAGCCAATCGGCTCATAAAATCATCATCACCCAAACAAAATAGTAAATTTAAAGTAAACATGTACCTATTTGTCGAGCAATCAAATTTTATTCTTCTGCTCTAGCCTCTTTGCTATGACCTATTCAATGTAAGTACATGTATATGCAAGCAAATGTGACCAAATTTCAATACAATTCGATATTTGGTTCTATTAGGCGTAATGGTTCAAAATTTCAAACAAATAACCAAACAACACAAACATCAATCAATTAGTTGATTATCTTTTCAAATGCATAACTTTGATATATGGTCAAAAATCACATTTTTGATACCAAATCCCAACAATAAGCCCTATCTAGTTTCGGTTCTCACACCAATCGATAGGAAATATGTAGAAATCTCACTTTCGTTACTCGAAAATAAATACTGGCGACGGTGCCCCGTTACCAGAATTATCCCCGGGCACTAGAGTATGATTCTATAACTATCCAGTATATTAAAACTTCGAATACACGTTTGCAAGACATATATGCAAAATCCTTATATATCGGATTGTCCCGATCAATATAGAATAAATAATCAAATACGAATAGTTGATTTAAATTTTCAAAACAAAATTTGTTTTCACTTTAAAAATATACTCTTCACACTCGTTCTAGGATACTACTGATCCCATCTCTAACGAGTCATTCCATTGGATATTTCTAATCCAATATCTGATGAATTCTTTCGTATGGTTCTAAGGTGTCCTGTTCTCTGAGCTTTGTAAACCAAAGCTCTGATACCACGATGAAACGACCCGAACTTCCACGGTCCCCGAAGAGAAGGGAAAGCGCGGATTGTTTTGAGAACACGACAAAATAGAACGCAGACGGAAGAACATTTCATTGTACTTTACAACAATGCATCAGATTACAAGAATATACAGAGTATAAATGAATCAATATTACACAGAAATATCAGAGATTTAAATTACATTGAAATACATCACAGCGGAAAATAATACAATACACAACTAGAAGAGATATACGGATACAAAGCTTTCCGGATATCGTTCCAGCTGTAAACCAGGATCCTGTGAATATAAATCTGCAAAACCAAAACTACTAGCTGCCCGTGTCAAAATAGGGGCACCCAGAGTTTAGGTTAAAACAATAAACTCCAGGTCAGTCATTGGACTGGTGCGAGAACTAAAACAATTATTTATCTTTATTTTAAAGTTAGGTAAATCAAGGGACGACGCCGTATAACACGGAACGGGTTTCCTCCCAAGAATACCAGTGCATAAAGAGAACAGCGCAATGCTAAATAAAGAAAAATGAAGCTATTTTAAGACCCAGGTCCTATCACACAATGCAACGCAAGCCGAGGGATAGGGTTTTCCCTTATAATAGCCAAAGCATGCTTGATACGTTTAAAAACAGATTATTTGATACTACTATAAGTGCATAGTGTATAAAACAACTTCAAATCATAAGTATCAATCATAGACGGCATGGGTACCATATATCATGTCGCCATACTAGGCTCTACAAATAAAACCGCAAATGTCACATATTTGGAAATTGGATTTCCATCTATGAACCGAGGCAAAAGATAGTCCTCAACCGATTCGAGACGCTCTAGCCCGCCCCTCAGGAACAGCTGCAACTGCCCCTTGGATCGTCAGGGTCGGTCCACCGATGTGGATTATAATGCCTGAACACTACGTTTCTCCGCCCTTTGGGGCGTAAATGAGCCAACGAATGACTCCATCGGACCCGGATCGTCCGATCAAACCGAGGCGCCTCGCAATAGCAACAACCACACTGGTGAAAATAATATAAATGTCAGGGCTGGTAGGTCACTGACACCACCCTAGCTAGAAAGAAAACGCATGTCCCCCCTGAGGTCCGTCTCCCGTTTTTGGTTCACCACTGGGGTATGAGGCTCGCGAATTCACGTTACACAAAGCTGTGCCACACGGGCTATGCTTTGATCATCACCACAAGACTTTGCTTTTCAATAGAAGCCTTGATCATTTGCCACTTAGGCATGCCACACAGGCAATTCACTCTATGCGTTTGATATCCATCAGTATATAACCCCTGAGCTCGTACGTCTCAGAGAAGGGCGTTAAGCAAGAGAATAAATTCTCCGCCGCCAAACAGATATATATTTAATAGAGATCAATCACACAGACTAAAATCCAATGTCAGACACCCAGTTCATTTACAAGTCCGTTCTGGGTCTGAACGAAACCGGAGGCACCTAGTACCCCGCATATCCATCGATCTCCAAGTACGTCTGGACGATCACCAACTGTTTCCATCTTTTTGGGTGTACAGCTCAATCAAGATCATCAGTAATCACCCAAACGACGTGAAGACCTCCGGTCTTCGACCATCGTCTTCATCTTCGACTTATCGTCGTATCAGTTATTCAGAACGGGATAAACCCGGTCTTTCTGAATAACTCGCGTATATTTTAAATAAGTGTTACACAAACACAACATACGCCTCATTCCAATTCATCAGTCACTAACCGTAACTTAATCAAGAGAATAATTTCCCAAATATTAACCCCGAAGGCCGAAACCAACATCTGATCAATATCCAAAAAACCATTCTGCTTGGCTAAACGACAGTTAGTTTCTAAATTTCACATTCATAAGGAAAGGTTCCCATTAATTTTATCCAAGATAAATTCCTTGAATTTATTCTCTAATCTTCTTTTGAATTTCGATTCAACTAGTCGGGATTAACGAACCTTACCGAAGTAATCATTTGTTTTAATTTCCCAATCCCAACCTATTCATCCCCTGAAGTAAAACTGGTTATACTTCATATCTAATACCACGGTGTTATCGGTAAATTCAATTACCATTTCACGTTCAAATCTAATTAAAGATTTAACTATCGCCTGGAGCAAAACTGGTGATACTCCATTCTCGATCATTTCAATCTAATTAAAGATTCATTAAAACTCCACTTAGTTTTAATCTTTAACTGGGTTAAAGAATCAGTGTCATTTAAAACACGGTTCACGATAAACCCAAAATCACATTTCATTAATTATCGGGTTAAAGAACGAGTGTTATTTAAAACACTGTCCACGATAAACCCAAAAATCAATATCAATTCAATTCCAATTAAATATTATTTAATTGGTACACTTCATTAAATCTAAATAAAAAGACTTAATCTTTTCTCAACTGGGTTCAAGAACAGTGTTAGTCAAGACACCTTTCACGAAAAACCCAAATCACATTTGATATTAGATACAAGGCTCTGAATAGAAAATATACCGGCTTATATTCAATATCAAATTCTACGACCAACAAATATCGTATTGGGAATAACGATATATATATCTTTCAAATTCCCATAACAATATCTGTATCGTCACGAAATCCAACATTGAAATATTCCGAAGACAATTTCGATTCAAATCCCTTCCAATGCAATCATTGGAAATTCTGGTTATTTTCAAACCATTTCAAATCCAATTTATTTATTTAAAAATAAATAGAATTATTATTCTAGTTCAAAACTAGTTCATTTCGATAAAAATCTATTTTTATCTTTTCAAATATGGAGTTTTTCATACCAATTTTTCCCAAATCATTTCTTATGATTTTACACAAATTATTACTATTTTTAATAATTTTATCAAGGCGCGTACAGTCGATTTCCATCAATGGCCATCGAACTGCACTTACAGCGACCTTTTCCAATTTTGATTTGGACATAATTCCTAATCCAACCGTTAGATTTCAAATTTCTAATATTCGTTAGAAAGCTCTTTTTAATACGAACCCAACGGTTCTGGATTTAGGAGAATCCGACGGTCGGATCTCCCGCAATATCCATTCGAAGTCAATGGTCGAAATTCGCGAACTGCCGCGGCGCAGCGCGTTCTATTCAGGCCATTATATTATATATATAATATATATAATATATGCTTCGTCGATTTCCTTTTAAAACGTATTTTATAAATCGTTTTAAATTCGTTTTCAAAACGATTTCAACTTCTTTTTCAAATTCAAATTCAATTCGAATTCATTTATATTCAATTTCAATTCGAATTCATTTATATTCAATTTCAACTCGAATTCATTTATATTCAATTTCAACTCGAATTCATTTATATTCAATTTCAATTCGAATTCATTTATATTCAATTTCAATTCGAATTCATTTATATTCAATTTCAATTCGAATTCATTTATATTCAATTTCAATTCGAATTCATTTATATTCAATTTCAATTCGAATTCATTTATATTCAATTTCAATTCGAATTCATTTATATTCAATTTCAATTTGAATTCAATTCTTTTCAAAATATCAGATTCTGAAATCACTTTCGATATTCATTATAAAATGAATAAAATTGATATAAATATCGTTTACGTCAAAATGGCGTCAATCTAATCAATACGGCTTCATATATTTCTATGTTCAAATATTCTATCTCAAATATTTCTGTTCAAATATTCCTATTCAAATATTTCTTTTCGAAATTGGAATGAGGCCCAATCAATTACCATATAATGTTAATTATATGGATTTTTCACCACATGTATATATCAACAACGGCAAATAATCAACCAGCATCCAAAGTGCATTCTACACTTTATAAGCATCAAATATAGATATTCAACGCTTATAACAGTCTGTCAATCAATCGATCGACATACAACTAAACAATCGGGATTAGTGTACGTCAAATATCATCCCAATACCCGTGTGGGGTTTCAAACAATCAAACATAGATTTTATTTGTGCAGTTGGGCGATGTGTAAAATTTATCGTCCCAATCAATATCAGTCAAATGTGTGTATATAAACAAATCGTCCGATTTGTTTATTTTATTTCATTTCATATACACGTTAAAATTCTATTTTCAACTATATAAAATATTTTAACTATATAAATATTTTATTTCATTTCACATCACACAATCAACTACACATCAAAATCAAACAAACAAGCATACAAGCCGTCCATGGTCTGTGGACGACGGGTGTCGGGTGCTACTAAACACCGTCGGCATCATAGTATATATTTATAACTAGAAAAATTAAATTAAAAGGTGAGAAGTTCTCACAGAAAGCTAAATCCAACGTCACGACTCTTCTTATGTAGAAATCTTCGCCGTTCTTGCCTCTTGTCACTTTCTCTGCCCGTATTCTCTACATATGTAAAAATCACATTTTTACTTCGCTATTCAATATATAAAAAATCGAATTTTTACTTCGCTATTCAATATATAAAAATCGAATTTTTACTTCGCTATTCAATATATAAAAATTGAATTTTTACTTCGCTATTCAATATATAAAAATCGAATTTTCACTTCGCTATTCAATATAGAAAAATCGAATTTTCACTTCGCTATTCAATATAGAAAAATCGAATTTTCACTTCGCTATTCTATATAAAAAGATTATATTTTTAACCTTCTACTATAAATAAAAATTATATTTTTAACCTTCTACTATAAATAAAAATTATATTTTTAACCTGTTCTTCCCATACTAAAAATCACTTCTTTTTATGGTTAAAAATCTGACATTTCGCTATTTAAAAATCACATCTTCAATCATGTTAAAAATCACAACTTTGAGATGTTAAAAATCAGCACTTCGAGATGTTAAAAACCATCACCTCATATCACAAACAAATATAAACAAAACTGAATTTTAAATTGATAAAAATAAGCGGAAAAACTTACAGTAAACGAAAGAAGGGGGGAAGCTTCGACTGAACGGCGCCGGAGTTTGCATCTTGTCGGAGCAGTGGTGCGTCGGTTAGGTGGGGGAGGGCGAGGTCGGGGATCGGCGTTGGGTTGCGCGACTGGGGGATTGGGGTCTCGCGGTGGCGTGCTCGAGGTGGAGATGAAGGGGGGGGGGGCTCGATGGTCAGCGGCGGCGGGGGTTTGGGTGGGCGTAGGCTAGGGGCGGCGGCGGTGAACCCAGGAGGAGGCGCGCGATTCGATTGGTTTTTTTTTTCTTTTATTCTCTGATTTGATTTCTATTTAATCGGGGGGGGGGGGGGGGGGGCAGAAGGGTTTAAAGGGAGAGTGGTAGTTTTATATTTTTTTATTTAATTATTTAATCCCAAAAAGTTGACTTTTACATACGACCTCTAAACGAGGCCCACCGCCTGTCGTCCATAGCTAATTACCCCTATTCCAAACAAAATGGTATTTGTATCGTAAGCTGATTCAATCGTTCCGATCAGTTTCCATTAAAATCAACATATAACTCTATATATTGAATTTGAACGCGTATTTCAATTTACTGGGGTCACATACTAACTTGAAAAATTCCAGAAAAATATTTTCTAGCTTCGTATTGACGATATGGTCCTAACAAAACTAGTTTCGTCGAATTCTGAGACCATTGGAAAAATGGCCATTTTCCAGTCGATTAAAATCTACTAAAACTGGTCAAATGCGTTTTCCTTTGCCACGCTCACATACTGATTCAAAAAATTATGAAATTTGGAATCTAGCAATAATTTGATATCACGGATCCAACAAAAGTGGTTTCGTTGAAATCCGAGGTCGTTTGCAAAATGGCTATTTTTAAGGGCCTGAATTCCATAGCGACTATTCAGAATTTTCAACTGGGCATATCTTTTGATTCCCGCTATGAAATTTTGATTTTTCGGATTCGATGGAAAGATATCCTCAAATAGATCCTATTGTTTTTGGTTTCGCTAAAATCCGGTTTGTTTTGCACCCGGTATGTTCAATTGAAGTTTGAAATCGAATTATCGAACTACCGCGCCATTTTCAATTCCTTTTATAAATATAAATAAATATTTATATTCTAACGTCGATTCAAACGAATATATACGTTCGAATTATATTCAAAATAAATTTCTCGTCGATATTATTTAAAATAATTCATTTTAAATAATCAAAATTCGCTAAAATCGCCAATATAAAAATTTTAAACTGGCCCAGATTTCCGGGTTATTACAGAGTTCTTTTTAGACCTTGAGAGTTGGATTGTTAAAATTTCTAGAACGAGGATTGATGGTATGTTGAAGGAGAAGGTTTACGATTCTTGTTTTTAGGCGGAAAAAACCGATTTTTGAATTCCATATGAGCATCGCTTTCAAATATGTGACGATAAGTTTCTAAATCGGTCCCATCAATTTTGAAATCCAAAAAATCCAAGCCCGTGCTTCTACAATTCAAGATATTGCCCAAGATTTCACAATTTATAACAATTTGAGTGCCTTTGACACTACTCCAAATTTGGTTATCATTTCCTTCATAAAAACCGCGATTAAGATTCTCATAGAACATCTTGAAAATCTTCGGGTAACACAATTCATCGATATCCTGAGAGTCAATCAGGCTCAGTACTTCATTGTGATTGAAAAGAGAGATAAGATCATAGGATCGTAAGTCTCCAAAGATGGCGAAAGCACCCGTATTGACTTTTTCATTTGCTATATAGACAACATAGGTTTTGATTGCCTCTTATCATTGTGGAGATAACCTTTGATGGTTTTGGTTAATTTCAATTTCTGAGACGAACTTGAGGAAGCCGCTTGAATGTTTGTTTTGAAGAGTATATATATGAAGAATATAGTTTGAATTGTGAATGAGAGGTAGAGAGAATAGATATATAAATAGAAATAGGATGTATATGAATTGAATAGGCATAACTTTTCGGAAATCAATGACACCTTTTTAGAGCTTTGAATCTGTAAATATATTGATTTGCCTAATATTCATCTTCCATTAATCAACATAAAAACTTTCATTTTCCATTAATCGACGATAAATCTAAGCTTCCATATTTGGCATGAAGGGACCATTTCAAAGTCGAGTCATTCATCACGAAATTTAATTTCAAAAAGTTTGAATATTTCAAACTCGACAAATCCGGAGCAACAAATCACAACAAAATCTAATGTTGAAATCAGAGATTATCTAGGGATTCAAAACCCTATTAATTTACATGAATTCATCATAGGCAAACGTGGGATTAAAATCAAACAATAATCAAAAGTAAAAAAGGGAAAAATCACGTACTAATTTCAGAGATTGATTTCATCTAAACAAGATGACGAGAGGAGAAGTCGTAATTCGTAGCAATCAGAGGATCATCTCTAATTAAAGAAGTTGATGTCACGATTTGTTGAATAGGGAAAAACCCTATTTTTCGATTGGCAATTAAAATGGAAGCCAGCTGTATTTTTTCTCGAGTGAAAATAGCGTGAATTATGTTCCAGCACAAAAATTAAAATTTGGGGGAAAGGAGCTGAGGCTGTAAAGGAAAATCAGATTGACGCGATTGCTAACGTTGACCGTTGGATCGTATTCACGCGGATTGATAATTTTATTCATGTGACTACTGCAACATCGTGTTGATATCTGTGATAACACCTTGAAAAGTGTGTTGCAATAGACAAAAATCATAATAGCTATCATTACAATGTATCTTGCAACACCTTGTATTTTCGTTGTAGTAGGCCATCTATGGCATAGCGAATAAAAAGTAAATTAAGCACACGTAAAGAAACGTGTTAAAACGTAGAAATGTCAATCCTAACCACAAGATTAGGGTTTACAAGTTTATTTCCCTAACTTCATTAACATGGCACAAAATGTTTATATTCACATTCACATCAAGCATACGGAAATAACAATACACATAATTACTTGTAACCTAGGTTTAGAAGATTACCTCAATAACAAAAGGAAGGTATAGTATGCCAAATGTATGTATAATCCCGTTTTGGTACTGCTTCACTTTTCATATGATTTTATATGAAAACAAAGTCTTTGGTGACTTGTTTTATGTTCAAACTATCTATTTCAACAATAGATGCTTAAATCTATTAAATTACAACACCCAAATCCTATGCTTTTGCATATATATGAGATTTCCAAGAAAGTGAATTATACTATCATCAAAACTATACAACATCCAAAAATCTAATTTTTATTGCATTCATAACCAAAACCCAATATACATTAAGCGGTTGACCATTTCCGCAATTTATAAGGGATTTGGTGGATTTGGTTATATTTTGTTTTCATGCTAATCCAATATACGTTAAATTCATAAGATTTCTGTTCATAATAATACAAGGAGAAGGATGAAGATGTTGTGTAAAATTAGTTTTTGACATGTTTCCTCATGATTACCGTTTTCCAAACTTCCTCCTAAACCGATATATACCTATAAGAACTCAATTAAAGTATTATACATACATACATACATACATACATACATACATATATATATTCCAATTGAGGGTTATTCTAATAAAAATAAATTAGAAGAGAGAGAAATAGGTTAGAGAAGAAGAAGAATCCTAACCTGTTAATTTTTTGGAATTAAGAATAATGGTGGAGAAGTAGAGTGGAGGCACAGAAAAGAATAAATATAGGGTTTAGGGGAGAGGCCGAGGGATAAAATAATAGTTGTTAGAGTGCGTGTGGACCATAGGATTAGTTATATAAAATATGGACAGTCCATTCGAGCAAAAATAAATTAAGACCGCTTAATAATAGTTGCCTAATTGGGGTATATTTATAGGGTGTTACATTCTCCCCCTTAAAAGAGATTTCGTCCCGAAAATCTTTTTAAAGGGGTGAAAAACACAACTCGTTCTAACAAACATGTTATACACCTAAGTTATTTATTAAACATCCATACTAAATGTGATTATGAACTGCATACTTGCTAAAGTGAGCTTAGTCTTAGCGTGAAAGTGAAACTTATAATGTTGTATGTATGCAAAACATCTTAATATGCATATTACTTCTACATGAGTGTTCGGTGCATTTGTGTTGCAAACAATTTCTACCATCTAATCTAGCAACCACAATTCAACCATAGGGAGAGTTTAGAGGAAATAATTACCCATGAAAAGCTCTGGATGAGTTTGCCTCATTTTTCTTCCATTTCCCATGTACTAAATAACAGATATGAATGTTAGTAGAGATTATAACGGTTATTTTGTTATTAACTTACCATGTCAATTTACATTTTGCAACCCAAAGAGCATTACTAAATGGCTGATTTGGTGTTGTGAATTAGAAATGGTTACATGCTATTTAAAATGTAAAATTACAGGAATAGAGAAAGAGTAGCTCAATTTAAGTTGATGTATGTCTAGGACTTTTATTACTTTACTTTTCCTACAACTAATAAAACTACAAGAGACAATAAAATGAAACACGATTCTTGGAGCTTAAAGTGTTTAGCCCGCATAAAGATGCATGTTTGGTTGTATTTATATGGGTTGGAACCTGAGTTAGCTGACAAAGATAACGCTATCAAAACACTGGAATTAGGGGTGTAAATCGGTCGGACCAGACCGGACGAAGGCGTGTTCAGTTTCTGTCCTAAAAAAATTCAGACCGAACACGGACCGGATGAATTTTTTTCTCGGAGAAACTTCTTATCCTAATTCGTGTCCTAAATAAAATCGGTCGGACACGGACATACGTTTTTCGGACATGGACACAAGCAGACTCGATTGGACATGGCTGTTTATATCATATTTTATACTTTTTATTTGGCTTTCAATCAACTATATATCAAATTACAAGGAAATCGGACGAATTCGAACGAATTCGGACCGGATGTGATTTTTTCTCGTTCAAATTTTGTTGTCCTAACTTGTGTCCTAAATGAAAATTGTATGGACTCAGAAGGACGTATTTCGATCACAGACACAAACGAATGTCAGACATTCATACAAAATTTACAGCCCTAACTGGAATTGCTTGTTGTACAGTTAATGCATGAGCAATAGCACTACCAAAAATGTATGAATTTGGTTTGATAATAGGAATTAATAAAAAATTGATTTAAATCTTAAATGAAAAAGTAAGATTTAATTTGGATTTATCGAAATTAAATTATTACAAGTGCTAAATCCAAGATTTGAGATTTTAAACCAACTTAATGAAATGTGATTTTTTAAGGATTTAAGTTTGAAATTAATATAATGGAATTGGGCTCGAAATTCAGAATTTAAGTGGAAATTGATTTAATGAAATATGTTTAATTTGATAATTAAGATTTGAATCATTAAGTTGACATTGATTTTTCAATCAGTAAATTTAAAGTTGAATTGATAATAAACTGAAGTTTGTATTAGTTTGAAATTTGCTCGAATGGGATATGGAATCGAAAATGGATAAAAATGGATTTTGGAATTGGATTCATATGACTTGAGAGGAAATAAGCTGTTTTTTCCAAAACATTATATTTAAATTCTTTTCAAATTAGTATTACTTTTATATTAAACTATTTCTATTTAAACTATTTCTCTTATATTACATATTTTATACTATCCTATACATAAATATTTCAAGTTAAACTATTAATACAACTATTATATATATACAAATTATTTTGAATAAAGGGTTTATTTTCAATCCAAACTGTGAGATCCAATTGTTTAAATATAAGATTTTCTTTGGATATGATAATTATGACATGAAAGTCTAAAGTTAAAATTTGAATTCTGATAATGAGCCGGTTTGTGATATAAAATTATGAAACTGGAATTTAAAACCAATATTTAACTGATCTGAGAAAATGATATTGTAAAATCAGAATGTGAGCTAAATATGTCGGTGACATGGAATATGATGTTTTAATTAAGTAATAAATGACCACGGTGTAAAAATTGACAATTGATTGCCAAAGAGACCGGAGCTGGATGTTGGCATACACTCTGTCAATATCAGAACCACTTTTATAACTATGCACATGGGGGATGTTCCAAAATGAAGTGGTTGATTTGGCGAAAGTTTATTGGATTGAAGTAAGAGAACGATTATGGATTGTTTTAATATTTATGTCATAATAAAAATGACTAAAACCAGAGCCTATTTCTAGCCAATGAGGTTAACTTCTTCTAGGGATACACCCCTTCGTATCACTCACTAGACTTGTGATTCGATCGGTGCTTTATTTAATTGGTGGTGTTGGACTTGGTCGGCCAGGTTGGATTACGACCAACCCAAAAGGTTAAACAAGTAGAATCCTATTTTGGGCATTTCCTCATGTGTCTTGTTATATTTATCCTTATACGAGCCCATTTTGACTTTGGTTTAGTATTGTATACATAAGGGACTCACTGGCTACTGATGTCACTGGTTGTGTTACAGGATCTGCATAGACTATGCCGTTTTAAAATGTATCAAGGTGGGTCAACGTAATTGCTTAATGCTATTTTGATATTTATTTTACTTATAAACATTATCCATTATAGCGTATACTATTATATGTAAATAATTTAACGGATCCTTAGAAGATGAAAAAATCCATAACATCTCTTAAATTACTATGCACATTGATTTATTGATTCACATGAGGATGTTAGTTCCGACTAGAACGTTATTATTTTCATTATGATCAAGTCAGCTTGAGGATTATAGTTGAAGATTATTTTTATAGAGTTGAAGACTTAGTTAGAGAATCCATTTATATCTAGTTATGTCATCATTTCAGCTAAGTTTTGTAGCTGTTAATTTGTGTTATTTCCAATTGTTTAATTTCTATAAATTCATGAATAACTAATGTATTTAATTACTTTTTCTTTAAGATTCTAAGTTATATTTTATTCTCGTGTCTGTGTTCCATGATTTATTTTATTTACACATTGTTATCATTTTGAACAAGTTATGTTGTTTAAAATGATGGGTATCACACTACTAATTTCTATTTATCAATAATATCAATGTGTAACCTTCAAGAATCCA
Source organism: Allium sativum (assembly GCA_030737875.1). Taxonomy (NCBI): domain Eukaryota; kingdom Viridiplantae; phylum Streptophyta; class Magnoliopsida; order Asparagales; family Amaryllidaceae; genus Allium; species Allium sativum. Next base: position 927,859,292 of record CM060922.1, on the reverse strand, counting down.
TGATAACGTCGAAAAATTGTTTGGAACCATAATTAACATCTAATACAAATAAATTATATGCACAACTTCAAATTGTTAAGTTTTACTCCTCCATTATATCTCAAATATCACTTTAGAACAATAAGTATAATTACTGATAAGAGAATAACACATAGTTATAGTTGTATATAGACATTCATTCACTTCTCTTTTGGAAAATTTAATAAAAGAAATATGTTTACAAAAAATAAAGGCATCTTTCAAACATTAGGAATTTTATGAAAATATGCAACTATATTAGTGTTAGGAAAATTGCGCCTTTGCGGAAGCGACCAACATCTTATTCACCCAAATACGTATAGATGATTTCTATGAAAAACAACTCAGATTTGAAATCACACACGCAAACAAGATTTTCCACCCAACCACCCTCTTTATTGATTCAACAATACAAATTTTGTTTAAATACAATGGATCTACAACAAAAAATAAACAAAATTACAAGAATCGGTAACCTTATTGAGATAGGGAAAGAATTCTAGATGATTATAACTTTTGTTGGAGAAGGGGAACAATGAAGAATAGTCGCAACCTTTGGATTAACTATTTCGGTCTCAATCCCATGCTCTTAATCCAATCCTAGAAGCTGCTAATATAGGAGAATAGAAGGCCTAGGCAAATATCCAATTTGCCCCTTAGAAATATATCCAGAATAAAATTATTCATTTCTTTCCTTCTATTATACAATCAATCAATTAACCGATCAATCTATCAATCAACCAATCAAATCAATTAGTAATAATCAATAAATCAAATCAATCAATTAATCAAATCAATCTTCATTAACATATGTGATTTTATGTCACAAATCACAACACTCCACCTTGATATGAAATCACATCACATCAAACGAACTTCCAACACACAAGTCATGTATCTCTTTCAATGACACCTACTCTCAATTAAACCATTACAAACACAACCCACCGCTTGCCCAAAAAAATGCATCTTCCCCTGAGATGCACCATGCAATACTAACGGTCTAAAAATGCTTGTAATACCACAAGGATCTCCACCTTGTGGATTTTACACATCGACACCCATCTACCACTTGATCTGAGCCCTTCCTTGATCACTCTGGATCCTTCGAGCATCATCAACATGAAGACCCCTGTCTATACCATCAGCAATGACCAAATTAACCTCTCCAACTTGCTGTGGACTAGGTTCTTCAACCGTCACTTGCCTTCCACAGTTGACTATATAACTAACCAATCTAGACAGATTTCCCTCCTCCAAGACACCTCTCGTCACAACATGACCACCCTTCTTCTCCCTCAAAACTCCACCTCGAGTATCATAAGTGTAACCACGGCGATCCAACTGACCGAGAGAAACGAGCATATGCGAACTCACTGGTACATGTCTAACTCCAAAGACTTCTCTCACCACGCCATCATGCATACAAAACCGGATAGATCCAATACCACAAACTGGTAGCTCTACTCAATTGGTTGTTCTAATCACGTCAACATTCTTCTCATAAGAAGAAAAATACTTCACATCCTTTCAAATGTGAAAGTTGGCTCCCGAATCCATCTTCCAAGGATTAACTTCGCTAAACAGGACATCACAAAAGGAACCTATAGCAAGATCTGCCTATGCCTAATCACTACTACTATCACCATTCACAACCTTCTTCTTATCCCCCTAATAAGTATGGAAATCTTTGCGTATGTGATCTTGCTTATTACAATAGTAACAAGTGATGACACCTTTACCATTAGCCCATTTCTTCTTCCTCCTTATATCTTTCCCCGAGTCCTTTGCTACCATAGCCTCACCTCGAACTGATTTCAAACCCGACCGTTTTCTCCTTAGTTCTTCATTCAAAAGGCTGCTTCGTACCATTTCCAAATAGATAGTTCCACTGGAATTGGAGTTACTCGATGAAGCAACCAAAGTTTCCAAACTTTCTGAAAGCGAGCTCATCGGCAAAGAGCCTGCAACTCATCATCAAAATTGACCTTCAGATATGCCAATTGATTAATCACATCTTGAAATTCATTCAGGTGCACTGCAACAGACTTCTCCTCATCCAATCTCAACTGAACAAGCTTTCGAACCGAAAAAGCCATACTTGTAGAACTCCTCGACTCATACAAAGATACCAACTTGTCCCATAAATCCTTCGCGGATTCATAACTAGCCACACGATGGAATACCGAATCATCAAGGTATTGCCGAATCAAGGCAATCGCCTTCTTAACCATCTTCTTCCACATTCCCTCATCCATGCCCGAGGTCTTCATCCTGTCTCCATCAATCAGATCATGAAGATCATTGAGGTAAAGCACATCCTCCATCTTAGGCTTCCAAATCCCCCAGTTTCTTACGTCAAAAATAGTCATCCTCGGAAACGCCATCATATCCGACATCAAAAAAATGATTTTTTTTCAATTCAAAATCACTCTAAGTTTTGCGATGATCTCGTTTCGATACCAATTGTTAGGAAATTTGCACCTTTGCGGAAGCGACCAGGATCTTATTCACCCAAATACTTAAAGATGATTTCTATAAAAAACAACAACACAGATATGAAATCACACGCGCAACCAAGATATTCCACCCAACCACTTTCTTTATTGCTTCAACAATACAAATTTTGTTTACATACAATAGATCTACAACAAAAAATAAACAAATTTACAAGAATCAATAACCTTATTAAGATAGGGAAAGAATTCTAGATGACTATAACTTTTGCTGGAGAAGGAGAACAATAAAGAACAGTGACAACCTTTGGATTAACTATTTCGGTCTCAATCCCATGCTATTAATCCAATCCTAGATGCTGCTAATATTGCAGAATAGAAGGCCTAGGAAAATATCCAATTTGCCCCTCAGAAATATATCCAGAATAAAATTATTCATTTCTTTCCTTCTATGATACAATCAATCAATCAATTAACCAATCAATCAAACAATCAATCAAATCAATTAGTCTACTAATTAATTAATCAATCAACTAATCAAATCAATCTTTATTAATATATGTGATTTCATGTCATAAATCACAACAATAAGTTTCACATGTAGTTCTCTTCGGGATGGTATTTAAACCTCTAGTGAAAAGTATGATATGGCATATAAACTGTCTCTTCAAGGGAACATCTAAAGATATATCTTCAAGAAATTGTTATGCATGTAATACTTCTTATGAAAAAATTATTACTAGGAATATGCCTTTTAGGATATAATTAGACATGAGAACATAAAACATTGTGTTGTAGAGATAGTTGATTTCTTACATGTTTAGGAGGTTCAATATAATATTGCTCGACTTTAAGATAGAATGAAATCTAAACTGCATAAAAATTCCTGATAATCAAATATTTATACATTTATATAGTTGAATAATATTACTAAATACATAAATAATATCTTCGAGTGATATTTTATCAATTCCAGGTATAAAAATTTCTTCAGAAGCTATTTTATTAACCTTTCTTCTAGAGTGAACTTACCCCTTCTGGAGATATTTATGCAAACTATTGGAATATCATATTAATATTAAATATTTATTTCACATAATTTGCATAATTAATAATTTTAAAGTAGCATAAAATGATCTTACTAGGGATTTTTTGTTGTAACTACGTCTGAAATGTCATATCGAATTTTAAATACAATAATGACATTTCACGTTCCAAATAAAAGTAATATTTAGGAGATATGACCATGACTTCTGAAGTGTGGCATTGCAATATATTATTTCTTTTTCGATAAGTTATCGTCACTGCTTCTGGAGTTTCATAAGATATCTCTTCAAAAATTAATAAACTAATTTCAAAAGAAGTACAAAATTAAAATTGTAGAAAATTTCTTCTAAATATTAAGTGAATATCTATGGAAACAAAATCTTATGACGATATAACGATGTCTCTTCAACAAACTGGATGTAATATGGAGAATACTAAAATATGTTTTGCAACAACATATCTAATTGTTTGTGTGCGTAAGTAATTTATCAAAACTTAGAGTTTCAGAACATAATATGATTTTAATCAAATCTATTAAAAGTGCTGCCTCAAACTTTAAAGTTTGAGTTATACTGGATACGTCAATAATAAAGCAAGAGAAAGAGCAATTAAATCTAAGCTACAAATGAATTAAGAATTTTAATTGTACTAAAATCTATAAATTGACAACTTATGTTTTTCCATAACCAGGAATAAACTAGGGGCGTTACGGTTACGACAACTGTCAATTTTACCGCCAACCGTAACCGCAACCATAGTTTACAATTAGCAAATTTTATAATCTTTACCGTAACCTCAAACTGTTACCACAAATGTTACCGTAAATTTACATTGTTATCCATAAATAATTCAAGTTCTAATTTTTTTCTTAATAATTAGTTTGTATATTTATAAAACAAACCATCCATATGCATGTTGTTTATAAATAAAAATACAAATAATTTATGCATATGTTATTTCTCTAGCTTAAGTTATTAAAAAACATATTTTTTCTATTAAATACGACAAAAAAATCATGTGCGGCTGATATGTTTTACCGTGATTATCAAAACCCACAACCATTACCATAGTAGACGGTAATCGTGTAAACGATTAGTACAGTTTGGTGGTTGAACGGTTCAACCATAACAGTCCTACAATAAACCATAATAAACATTGGAGAAAACATATAAACTGTAATGAGATAAGAGAAGAAATTAAAATGGAACTTGAAATCATGCTTTATAAAGAATGGGTGTTCCTTTCCAAGACTACACTAATAATTTTTTTTAATCAGGGGTATATTTAAATTGTCATGTAACAAAATATTTTAAGGATATCTGGTCGACATAATATTTAAATGTAGATATGTAAGTAAGATATAAATCATTTAAAGATTTTGAAAATATCCTAAATGCATAATCATTATCTCATCTGATGATTTGTATATTTAATTTAACTTCTTTAAGTAACACAAGCATATCATTTCATATAGTTTTAATAAATCTTCGATCTTATAATTTATGAACAATTTTAAGTTCATTGATTCTCGAACTTTTGATTATATATATATATATATATAACACTTTATTAGCCTATGATGAACTTCTGATTCTTAAACTTTTCTAAACTATAATTTACATATTTGTTAATTAAGAAAAACATTGATAAGGTTACAAACTTGTAAATTTTATCAAAAAGTCTTTTCTTAATTTAGAACCTTAGGTCCCAGACTTTGAGTTGTATAACTTCAGCTTTAAAAAATTATTCTTTGTACACACCATGTTATCATTCTAAACATTTTTCATTACGTAAGATATTACATGTCAAAATAAATACATTAATAAACAAATCATATATTTGTTCTTATTCTGTACACAAACATACAACGTCATTTAATTTAATTTACAATAAACGATGCATTTATGATAATAAGGTAATATAATTTATTACAATAACCCAACAATTATTGCAATTGTTATAAAAATGCATATAATTAACTGTTATGTAACCTGAAATATGAATTATTGTCACAACAATTATGAATATACGAATCAACTGAATTATTGTTGCATAAAGCGAAACGACCCGAACTCCCCCTTACGGGAAAGCCCGGATTGAGTTGAGAATACGACAAATCAGAACACAAACATAAAAACATTTCATCGCTTATTACAACAATTAATCAGAGTACAAGAGTATATCAGAGTATGACTAAATATTACACATAATAAAAACATGAGTGATTTTAAATACATTACATAGAAACGGAAAAATAATACGTAACACAACTGAAAGTGATACGCGGATACAAAGCTTTCAAAATATAGCTCCAGATGTAAGCCAGGATCTTGTAAAATAGAAACCTGCAAAGTCAAAACTACTAGCTGCCCATATGGAAAATAGGGGCACTCAGAGTTTAGGTTAAAACAATAAACTCCAGGTCAGTCATGGGACTGATGTTAGAACTAAAAACAGTTATTTAAAACTTTACATTAAAATTCGGTAAATCAAGGGCTACGCTGTATAACACGGAATGGGTTTTCTCCCAAGAATACCAGTGCACAAAACAAACAACGCAATGCTTTTTGAAAAAAAATGAAGTTATTATAAGACTCAGGTCTCATCACACAATGTAATGCAAGCCGGAGGATAGAGTTTTACCTTATAATAGCCAGACATGCTTGGTACGTTTAAAACAAAACATTTTGATATTACTATAAGTGTATAGTGTCAAAATAACTTTAATTATAAATGTATCAATCATAGACGGCATGGGTACCATACATCATGTCGCCATACTAGTTCTACAACGAAAACCGAAAAGTCACGTACTGGAAATTGGATTCCATCATGAGTCAAGGCTAGGGATGGCTCCCTCCAATTCGATACACTTTAGCAAATGCCTCAGGATCACCCGCAGTGGACGTTGGATCCTGCAGGGCCGGTCCACACTTATGTTTGTGGATTGGTTATTCCTGAACACACGTTTCCCGGCCTCACATTCCATCATCTACATAAGTAAAAATGCTTGGGCTTCATACCACGACACCACTTCTAGCTAGAAAGAAACATCGTTCACTCCCTGCGTTCCATATCTCGTTTCCGACTCATACCAAGGTGAGACGCTCGCGAATTAATACTATACACAAAGTTATGCTATTTAAAGCCGTGCTTTGATCATCAACCACAAGACTCTACTTTTCAACAGAAGCCTTAATCACTGCATCTCGGCATGCCACACTGACAATTCATGCCATGCGACTTATATCCATCAATATATAACCTCTAAGCTCATACGTCTCAGAGAAGGGCGTTAAGCAAGAGAATAAATTCTCCGCCGCCAAACAGATATATATTTGATAAAAATCAATCAACATAGAACAAAATACAATCTCAGACACACACTTCCATTCACAAGTCCGTTCTGGGTCTAAACGAAACCGGAGGCACCTTATTCCTCGTCCCATGTCCAATATAGGAGAGAGGTCCTCGCATATCACGTCGATCTCCAAGTACGTCTGGACGATCACCACTTGTTACCTTGTCCTGGGTGTATAGCCCAATCAAGACATTAGTAATCATCCAAATGATGTGAAGATCTCCGGTCTTCAACCACCGTATTCATCGTCTACTTATCGTCGAATCAGTTATTCAGAATGGGCATAAACCCGGTCTTTCCGAATAGCTCGCGTATCTCATAAACAAGTGCTACACAAACACAACATATGCCTCACTCCAATCAAGAATATTCTTTTATTCAAATATTCTTTTCACAAATTAAACCAAATTAAGGTTTTCCAAAATAGTCGGGATTAGCCAACCTTACCGAAGTAAGCATTTGTTTAATTTCCCAATCCCAACCTATTCATCCCATGGAGCAAAACTGGTAATACTCCATATCTAACATCACGGTGTTATCGGTAAAATTAATTACCATTTCCCGTTCAAATCTAATTAAAGATTTAACTATCGCCAGATGTAAAACTGGTGGTACTCCATTCTCGATCATTTCCCAAATTTGATAATTTAAATTATCACATTCACATTTCAATCTAATTAAAGATTCATTAAAACTTCACTTAGTCTTAGTCTTCCAACAATCATTATTTAACTTTGGAAACCCAAACATGGCACATCGATAATCTATACCGTACCACTGATTTCTGCCGATATATAACCTCTAAGCTCGTACGTCTCAGAGAAGGGTGTTAAGCAAGAGAATAAATTCTCTACCACCAAACAGATATATATTTAGCAGAGATCAACAATACAGTTCGAAATACAATGATAGACATGTAATCCTGTCTTTAACTGGGTTCAAGAACCAATGTCATTTAAAACACAGTTCATGATAAACCCGAAATCATATTCCATTACCTACGGATTCTTCATGGAAAACAGATCAATATATAATCAATATCAATTTCCGTATCTGACTAATAATATAAATTGAATAACGGCAAAGCCTTTTAAATTCCATATATAGTAACAGTCTTCCTCCGCAGACGCTCACTTCGATTATTACCAAATCGAATTCCATTCCATTCCAATTTATTTTATTAAATTGGAAAACTTTACTTTAGAAAATTTCCATTATATCTTAATAAAATATTTATATATTCCAATTCATTTCACTGTTAATCGGGTTAATGAACGAATGTCATTAAAAACACAGTTAACAATAAACCCAATTCACATTACATTTTACTCCAAGTACCAAATATAACGGGAAACTCTAATAATCTTAAGTATAAGATTTATTCTTTTCACACAGAGTTTAAAAACAGTGTTATTTAAGACACAATCCACGACAAACCCAAACTCCGATTTGATATTAAATATAAGGCTCTGAATAGAAATTATATCGGCTTACCTTCAATAACAAATTCTAAAACCAACACATATCGTATGGGGAATAACGATATACTTCTATCTTCCAAATTTCTCCACAATACCCGTATAGTCACGGAATCCAATACCGAAATATTCCAGATATTATTTCTATTCAAATCCGTTCCAATTCACACATTGGAAAATTTTGGTTAGATTAAAACCATTCATAAATCCAATTTATTTATTTAAGAACGTTGGATTATCTTTCTAGTTAATAACTAGTTCATTTTGATAAAAATATATTTTTATCTTTACAAACATGGAATTTTTTGTCCAAATTATTTCCAAATCACTTATTATGATTTTGCACAATTTATTAATATTTTTGATAATTTTATCAAGGCCAGTACAGTCGGTTTCCAATAACGGCCACCGAACTGCACTCACAGCGACCTTTTCCAAATTTGATTTGGACATAATTCCAAATACAACCGTTAGATTTCAAATATTTTATATTCATTGGAAAGCTCTTTTCGATATGAACCCAACGGTTATGGTTTTAGGAGAATCCGACAGTCGGATCTCCCGTAATGTCAATTTGAAGTCAATGGTCGAAATTCGCGAACGGTCGCGGTGCAAAACGTTCTATTCAAACCATTTATATATATAAAATATATGTTATATAAATTTCATTCAGAACATATTTTATAAATTCGTTTTAAAAACGATTCCCACTTTCATTTCAATTTTAAATCAAAATTGAATATTCCTTATCATTATAATATTTAAATGATAATATTTTCAAAATATCAGATTTTGAAATCATTTCCTTTTCGATATTTATTATAAAATTGAATAAAATCGATATAAAAATTGTTCAGGTTAAAATGGCGTCCAATCAACACGGCTTCACATTTTCAATATTTTCGCGTCCATCCAAAATCGGACATCAAATTTAGATTTTAATCCTTCAATGAATATTATTTTAAAATATTCGTTATTTTAAAATATTCGTTCTTTCTGAATTGAAATCAGACCCAATCAATTACCATATAATTTATTTATATGGATTTCATACAACATGTAACACCTCGTAAATTTTAAATATTAAAGTTAACAAATTAAAGAATATTTAATTTTAAATGTAAGAATCAAGGGAAACGGGTTACGCCATTGTGTTCATCTCGGAATTCTGGTTAAGATAGAGTCCGAGTTTGCGTAAATTGGACTTCGTATGAAGAAGTTATGGCTGTCGGAAGTTTCCAGAAAATTCAAATAAATTCAAATAGCTTGAAACAAATCAAAATTCAAATCAGAAGTCAGAATCGGGCTGGGCGGGGAAATTCCTGCCCAGGACCCAGGTCGACCTTAGTGTCGACCTCCCCCCTACAGGTCGACCTGGGGGTCGACCTGCCCCCCCGGGCCAGATCTGAAAGATGACTACTTATGACTTGTTGCTGAGTCACTAGGGTTTCTTGATAGTTCTGATCTGGTCTGAATGGTCTTGATTGATTCTAGGTTGATGGGATGGCCTAAATTAATCCTAAATTCTATATAAACACATGTAGTGTAACACCCCACCTCCGCCAGGGTAACTCTTGCAAGCACACTAGCTTTGGAGGGGCGTTAAACAAGGTGAACATGCATGCAGATATCACAAGACAGAACAAATAAGTAAAACAGAGTAGTAAAGCAGCGAATAAAACTTGCATTTTCAAAACCATAGTTAAGTTACAACAATGTACTTAGTCATTATTTTCCAACAAACAAAGTCTACAGAAAACATAAACTGAAAAACTGAAATACATAAAGTACTATCCCCAAAGTGAAGTGATAAACCATAGCTAGCTCAATGTCCAAAACCGTACATGAGCAAACCCAGTAAGCAAGCTGTAAAGATCCAAGCTAAGCTCCAATGTTCCCACCCTGAGAACCTGAGGGGGGGGGGAACGGAAGAAAAGAGGCGAAAGAAAACAGGTCAGTCAAAAAGACTGGTAAGCCCTACTACTATCTGTCTATGAACTAGTATAGTTAACTGGCATGAGAAGCTGAGATGAGCATAAGGATAACAACATACTGGCATGATGATTAACTAACAAGATAGACAAAGGTGACATCGCATAATCAAGGTTAAGTTTTGCACCACGGGTGTACTAGCATTCTAATATGTCAAGTAAAAACAAGAATTGATCCCTTGGCCCAAGCTTGGCCCGATATCATGAGGTGACCTAAATCAAGGTCCAACTACACGGTCTAGTCGATCGGCTCCCTATAAGCCTAACTCGTCGTGTATCGGTGTCATACGGCTTAATCATGTAATGTAGTTGACTGTGCAGGGTCCACCCTAGGGTGTATCCGGCCCTACGGTGTAACCCTCAGACACAATTCCAGGATGCACAGTCCAAACCTACCGGTGCCCGTGTTCAACTCCGGACTTAATGTGCACGACCATGGTCCTCCTGAACAACCGGTGCATCATTCAGCCGTCTCTTTTGGTCTCTTACAATCAGCCCAGTAATCGTGCCCCACCCTAGCCTAGTCCTAGGGTCTTATGATACTATCAAGAGGGTTACTGCTGAAAAGGACCACGCAACTAGGGTTTCCTTAACGGGTTAAATGTGGTTAACCCTATCCTAACCATGTATTGAGTTGGTCAAGTGTGTCCAAGCAGTTCATGACTTAACCCTATCAATACATCGTGTCCAACTGGTTAAGTATATTCAAGTAGTCCATGACTTAACCCTACCCATCCGTCGTGTTTAATTGGTTAAGTATTCAAGTAGTCCATGACTTAACCCTAATCAGGAGGCATTAATTAATTAACTTAATGTGCATTAACCTCTCACATTAGACTTTGTTGTGGTTACTAGTTAAGCCGGGCGGGTCCGGGTAGCTTTACACCACAACTTGGTCATACCTCGGGTTCGAGCACAACATGACCAACTTCTCACATTGGGTCCTATTGTTTGTAGCCACTAGTTAAGCCGGGCGGGTCCGGGTAGATTTATGCTACAAACTCAACCCAACCTCGAGTTGGCCACACTCATATTTTCTAAGTGTCTTGTCCATTATGTTTCCAAAACATAATTACAAGTTAACATATCACGTCATGTTATAAAAACCATGTTTATGTCATAATGTTACCCAACCCCAACGTAATCCCATCGTTTACATAGTCGCATCAACGCATAAAGGATAAAATAGGGAACTTGGCATAATCATGACGAAAATGTGTTGAAGCCACAAGTTTATCATGGTGGCATATGAGATGTACATATGTTCATATACTTGAATATTGCATTTTTAGGCTTCAAAAGCATGCATAAAACCAAACTTAGCATATGAGTGATACATGGTGATAAATGACATGTAGAAGTTGCTAGAAGTTCGCATTTAGCCTCACATGCAAGTTATCATAAGGGATATGATAACTTTCATGTTGCCAAAATGCAACCTTTAATATAAAGCTTGGAGCTTTATGCTCACAACATCAAGTTTAACTTGCATAACATGATATCATGTGTATAATGATCAACCCAAACTTGCATAACATAGCAACATGTGTCATACATAATGATCAACCAAACTTGCATATCATAATGATCAACCAAACTTGCATATCATAATGATCAACCCCAAACTTGCATCATTCATTTAACTTTAGAGTTAATAAAAAGAAAGTAGAAAAGGGCTTACAATGCTATGAAGACACAAATAAATGTTTATTAAAAGATTGAGACGAAGCCCTTATGCAATCACCAAAAAGACCCAAATATGAATGCTCCAATGAAAAACCCTTGAGCCAAACCAATAAAAACCCTTGCTTTGAAATAGAAATGTTGCAACTTGACTTGAATGCAAGCTAAGAACACTCATACAAGCTTGAAAACACTTGTATGAACTCACAATCTCTTATAGAAATAAACTTAGGAATTTTAGCATGAGAGTGGAGGCCATGAGAGGAACCAATTTGACATAGTTTAGTTGTAGGATTGAATAATGGTGATTTAGGCTAGGTTTAGGGGCCTTTTTATAGAAGATTAGGATAGTATTAGCCTTAGGATTAACCCTAGATTCAATCAGAGCCATCAAATCCCGTCACTAGCCAACAAAACAGGTCAAAACAGCCAAAATGGTGCACCAGGTTGCCTGGGTCCGACCAGGCAGGTCGACTCCCAGATCGACCCTGGGGTCGACTCCCCAGTCGACCTGGGGGGGGGGGGAGGTCGACTCCTCAGTCGACCCCCAGGTCGACCCCCCTGGGTCTGGCGGGAATTTTCCCGCCACTTCTGATTTTCTGAAATTTGAATCTGTTTTGAATTTGAATTTTTCGTGAAACTTCGCGAGGCCATATCTTGGCCATACGGACTCCGATTTTCGAAAACTCAGACTCTATTTCGCGTATTTTTCCGAGACGAACGCAATGGCACAGCCCGTTTCCCTTGATTCAGATCTTACAGTTTAATTCTGCCTTGATTTGTGTTATAACATGTTATTCAAAAATACGGGTTGTTACATTCTCCCCTCCTTAAAGGATTTCGTCCCCGAAATCTCCAAGTTAGGAAGAACGTATCCTACCATCCATCATCCATCTACTCAAAACATCATCCACGTGCAGTCATTGTCCTTAAAGGATTCTAAATGCTGTATGATCATATGCAAAAGTGTGTGTATATGTACTTATCTAATGCAAAAATCAAGCGGTTACTGATACAGTAAACCTCCTTAATGCAAAGCATGTTAGTGAAATGAGTCCATATGTATGAAAATTCCTAACATAATTTATAATCTCTACATGAGTGCATATAACATTCATCCATATGCAACATCCACGTGATAGCATAACAAGTTTCATCCATGAATAAGTATAAGCACTCATGCATATGCAACATGAAAGTGTGTGAGCCGATCTTAGTGCCTAATGTGTATCATGCATCCACGAGTATCCACGTGCAAACACTTGCAACCACTTGCAACCATCAAGCATAACATGTTTCAAATACATGTTTCATCCAAAGGGTTTCTACCTAAGATTCTCATGACATGATTAACGAGATAATAAGATAAACAGGATAAACACGGATAAAAGAAAGATATGCTAATTAGGAAAAGAGATCGAGAATGTACCCTCAAAAAGAAATGGATAAAGCCCACGCATCTTCTCCTCGGTTTCCCAAGTTGCATCTTCGTCGGCTTCACCCCACTGAACTTTCACCAATTTGACTTCTCGATTCCTTAGTTTCTTGATCTCTGTTCCCAAGATACGAATTGGAGCTCTTCTCAAGGTTGCCTCTTTCTCTACCTCAATGTCTTCAAGAATGCTTGGTTCAACCACCTCAGCGGACTCATGAAGGCACTTTCGGAGATGCGAGACATGAAAGACATTATGCACTCCGGCTAGCTTTTCGGGCAATTCCACCTTATAGGCCATCTTTCCAATTCTCTCTATGATAGGGAAGAGTCCTACGAACCTTGGTGCTAGCTTCCCCACTGCTCCAAAACGTACCACATTACGCAAAGGAGAAACCTTCACGAAAACCATGTCTCCCACTTCGAATTCCAAATCTGCCCTTCGTCTGTCAGCATAGGATTTCTGTCTGTCTTGGGTCGCTTTCATCCGTCTTCTCATCAATTCAACTTTCTCGGATGTGTCCCGTATCATATCGGGCCCAAGTATAAGTCTATCTGTTGTCTCCCACCAACAAGATGGTGACCTACACGGCCTCCCATACAAAGCTTCAAATGGTGCCATCCCTATGCTGGCTTGATAGCTATTATTATAAGCAAACTCCACAAGAGGAAGGTGGTCTTCCCAAGTACCACCGAAGTCGAGAACACAGAGCCTCAAAAGATCTTCTAGCACTCTATTCACCCTTTCGGTTTGGCCATCCGTCTAGGGGTGATAGGCTGTACTCAGATTCAATCGCGTGCCCATCGCTTCTTGCAAACTGCTCCAGAACTGGCTAGTGAAAATTGGGTCACGATCGCTAACTATGCTAGAAGGAACTCCATGCAACTGCACTATCTCCCGAAGATAAATAGATGCTAGCCATGATGCGGTCCTCTTGCTCTTTACAGGAATGAAATGAGCACTCTTCGTAAGTCTATCAACTATGACCCATATGCTTGTGTTCCCTCTCCTTGACCTAGGCAATCCATCCATAAAATCCATAGAAATACTCTCCCACTTCCATTGCGGGACCTCCAATGGATGTAATAGCCCAACTGGTTTCTTTGACTCAGCTTTCACTTGTTGGCACACCATGCACTTTGAAACATACTCTGCCACATCCTTCTTCATTCCATCCCAAAATAAAATGCGCTTCATATCCCTATACATCTTGTCCCCTCATGGATGTATAGTCATCTTCGAGTGATGCGCTTCTTCAAGAACTCTATGGACTAAATCTCCCACTCGAGGAACACATAGCCTTCCATCACGCCTTAGCCAACCCTTATCATCAATAGTATATCTAGCAAGGTGACTAGACGTCTCACCACGAATCAACATGTCCATGACCTCAACTATATGTGGATCTTCCTTCTGCGAAGGCCCTACTTGATCGAGAAGTGTGGGTCTAAGCTCAAGGGATGCTAATGAACCCATCATCGACTCAACAGCCGTCTTGAAATCAAAGGTTGCCAAGAATTCCAAGTTCTTCATCTCAATGAACAAGGGGCTCAAAGTCAATCTCCTTCTTCTTAGTGCATCCGCCACAACATTACCCTTGCCAAGGGTATAAGCTATCTCGAAGTCATAAGATGCCAAGAATTCCATCCACCTTTGCTGCCTTAGATTCAGATCTTTTTGCGAGAAGAGGTATTTGAGTGACTTGTGATCAGTATACAACTCAAACCTTTCGCCTAGAAGATAGTGGCGCCAGGATTTGAGTGCAAAGACAATCGCTGCTAACTCCAAATCATGAGTGGGATAGTTCTTCTCATGAACTTTAAGTTGCCTACCCCCATAACATATCACTCTTCCCTCTTGCATTAGAACAGCACCTAACCCCGTGCCACATGCATCTGTGTACACGGTAAACATCTTACCACTATCGGGTAATGCCAAAACTGGAGCTGAGGTAAGGGCTCTTTTGAGCTTTTGAAAAGCAAGCTCACACTCCAAGTCCCATGCAAAGACTAAGTTCTTCTTCGTCAACTTAGTAAGAGGGGCCGAAATCTTAGCGAAGTCTCTGATGAACTTCCTATAGTAGCCCGCTAAACCGAGAAAGCTTCTTACTTCGGTCACATTCCTAGGAGTCATCCAATCTTGAACCACAACCACTTTCGCGGGATCCACCGCTATGCCTTGCTTAGAAACTATATGTCCAAGAAACCGAACTTACCTTCTCCAAAAATGACATTTGGAGAACTTGGCTTTCAACTGATGCGCTCTAAGCATATCCATCACTTCCTTCAGATGCCTAGCATGCTCTTCCTCGTCCTTTGAGAAGATCAGAATATCATCCACGAAGACAACCACGAACTTGTTAAGGAATTCCCTGAACACCCTACTCATCAAATCTACGAAGTAGGCGGGTGCATTAGTCAATCCGAATGGCATGACAAGCCATTCAAAGAATCCATCCGGAGTCCTAAATGCAGTCTTATCGATGCTATCCTCAGCCACTCTAAGCTGATGGAATCCGGTGGCTAGATCGAGTTAAGAGAAAACAGAAGCACCTACAAGCTGGTCAAAGAGATCATCAATCCTCGGTAACGGGTGCCTATTCTTCTTTGTCAGCTTGTTCAAATCTCGATAATCAACACATAGACGAAGCGAACCATCTGCCTTAGTAGCGAATACCACCGGAGCACCCCATTCAGAACTGCTTCGTCTAATAAAACCCTTCTCAAGCAGCTCCTTGATTTGCTTACTGAGCTCTCTTCTTTCTCGTGGGGCCATGTGCCTAACGGGCAATGATACTGGCTTGGCATTATCGACTAGATAAATGCGGAAATCTATCTCTCGTTTAGGGGGTAACCCCTTAACTTCTTCAAAGACATCAGGATAGTCTCGGACCACCCTTACAGATTGCAGATCATCGATGGACGAGTCGAGAGATTCAAGATAACATAACATGACGGGACCTCTAGGGTTACAAGAAATTTCTAGGGTATTACCGAGGCGAGTCATGAGCCTCACCACCCTATGTTCACAATCGAGAATGGCTCCATAACTGGACAACCAATCCATGCCCAAGATCAACCCATATCCCGTAAATCCGAGAACGTAAGCATTACACGTGAATTCTACGGTCAAGATAGAAATCTTCAAATCCACACAAATCATAGATAGATGGGCGGAACCCCCAATTGGATTTGAAACACAAACGGGATCCTCAACTAGGCTAGTACTTAGGTGCAAACTTTCAACAAGACCAGAAGAAATAAAACTATGTGATGCACCGGAATCAAATAAGGTGCGAAAAGGATAATCAGAAATATAAAATAGACTTTCTACAGAAATACTACCTCGATCCTGAACTGGAGCAGCGTTGAGAGCGTGCACTTGCCCTCCAGAAGGTCCTGCACGCTGATTCTGCCCTTGCTTCTTGGGGCAATCCTTGCTAAAATGTCCGGTCTCTCCACAATGAAAGCATTCGCCCGTCTTCCTCTTCTTCTTCCTACAGTCTTTAGCTATGTGCCCAACAATCCCACAGTAGTTGCATTTTCTTGGGTCCTTTGCCTTGGCCTTGTTGCCCTTGTTGTTCTTGTTGTTTTTGTTGTTCTGATTGCTCTGATTTCCTCCCCACTTGGAGTTTGTCTTCTTGGCTTGGGTCTCATTAGCCTTGACTTCCTTCTTGGCATTCTTGTCGTCTCCTTGAAGCAACGCCATGTCTACAAGTCCTTCAAAAGTGGCCCCCATAGGTATATGAGATAGGGCTAAACCTTGTGATGGCTCGTTCAACCCTCGTGCAAAGCGCAAAGCCTTCTTCTGGGGAGTATTAATCATGTCCAAACCAAATCGGGCGAGCTTGTTAAACTCATTCACGTACTCCCTCACTGTCATGTCCCCTTGCTTCAAAGATATAAATTTCTCCAATTGCAGATTCGCCTCAGCTGATGATAGAAACTTAAGCCCAAATCTTGTCCTAAAGTCGGCCCAAGTCTCTATAGGCCTCGTAGCATTGGTGACCTCCCACCAATAAGCGGCTTCTTCTTTCAATAACCATGCTGCCAATAAAACCCTTCTATGATCTTGCACATCAAAGATGGCGAAGAGATCTTCAGTTTCTTTCAACCAATTTCTTGCCTCCACAAAAGTCTCCGTCCCAATAAAGTTCTTGCCACCCATCGCCTTAAAGTCCTTGCAAATCTTAGCGAAATCTGCTTGCGGGTTCTGAGGAGGAGGAGGAGGAGGAACCTCAGTTATATTGGGGGTACTTGCTGGGCCCACATCGTTGGCCCTAGCTTCCAAGTACCTCCGGAACCATCCGGGAATGGTCACTCCCTCGGGAAGGTTAAGATCGGCCATACTGAAAAAGGAAAAAGATAGATTCAAAACGAAGAAACGAAGGATAGTGCTAGGGCTTTTACGGAATAGACTTTTAAAATAACTAGACTTTTCTTGGAAAATACTTATTTGGCTTTGAAAATAGTTCTTCAAAAGGTAAGTTTCAAAAACACTTTTGCTCAAATCTTGTAAACCTTATGCTCTGATACCAAATGTAACACCCCACCTCCGCCAGGGTAACTCTTGCAAGCACACTAGCTTTGGAGGGGCGTTAAACAAGGTGAACATGCATGCAGATATCACAAGACAGAACATATAAGTAAAACAGAGTAGTAAAGCAGCGGATAAAACTTGCATTTCCAAAACCATAGTTAAGTTACAACAATGTACTTAGTCATTATTTTCCAACAAACAAAGTCTAGAGAAAACATAAACTGAAAAACTGAAATACATAAAGTACTATCCCCAAAGTGAAGTGATAAACCATAGCTAGCTCAATGTCCAAAACCGTACATGAGCAAACCCAGTAAGCAAGCTGTAAAGATCCAAGCTAAGCTCCAATGTTCCCACCCTGAGAACCTGAGGGGGGGGGGGGGGGGGAACGGAAGAAAAGAGGCGAAAGAAAACAGGTCAGTCAAAAAGACTGGTAAGCCCTACTACTATCTGTCTATGAACTAGTAAAGTTAACTGGCATGAGAAGCTGAGATGAGCATAAGGATAACAACATACTGGCATGATGATTAACTAACAAGATAGACAAAGGTGACATCGCATAATCAAGGTTAAGTTTTGCACCACGGGTGTACTAGCATTCTAATATGTCAAGTAAAAACAAGAATTGATCCCTTGGCCCAAGCTTGGCCCGATATCATGAGGTGACCTAAATCAAGGTCCAACTACACGGTCTAGTCGATCGGCTCCCTATAAGCCTAACTCGTCGTGTATCGGTGTCATACGGCTTAATCATGTAATGTAGTTGACTGTGCAGGGTCCACCCTAGGGCGTATCCGGCCCTATGGTGTAACCCTCAGACACAATTCCAGGATGCACAATCCAAACCTACCGGTGCCCGTGTTCAACTCCGGACTTAATGTGCACGACCATGGTCCGCCTGAACAACCGGTGCATCATTCAGCCGTCTATTTTGGCCTCTTACAATCAGCCCAGTAATCGTGCCCCACCCTAGCCTAGTCCTAGGGTCTTATGATACTATCAAGAGGGTTACTGCTGAAAAGGACCACGCAACTAGGGTTTCCTTAAAGGGTTAAATGTGGTTAACCCTATCCTAACCATGTATTGAGTTGGTCAAGTGTGTCCAAGCAGTTCATGACTTAACCCTATCAATACATCGTGTCCAACAGGTTAAGTATATTCAAGTAGTCCATGACTTAACCCTACCCATCCGTCGTGTTGAATTGGTTAAGTATTCAAGTAGTCCATGACTTAACCCTAATCAGGAGGCATTAATTAATTAACTTAATGTGCATTAACCTCTCACATTAGACTTTGTTGTGGTTACTAGTTAAGCTGGGCGGGTCTGGGTAGCTTTACACCACAACTTGGTCATACCTCGGGTTCGAGCACAACATGACCAACTTCTCACATTGGGTCCTATTGTTTGTAGCCACTAGTTAAGCCGGGCGGGTCCGGGTAGATTTATGCTACAAACTCAACCCAACCTCGAGTTGGCCACACTCATATTTTCTAAGTGTCTTGTCCATTATGTTTCCAAAACATAATTACAAGTTAACATATCACGTCATGTTATAAAAACCATGTTTATGTCATAATGTTACCTAACCCCAACGTAATCCCATCGTTTACATAGTCGCATCAACACATAAAGGATAAAATAGGGAACTTGGCATAATCATGACAAAAAGGTGTTGAAGCCACAAGTTTATCATGGTGGCATATGAGATGTACATATGTTCATATACTTGCATATTGCATTATTAGGCTTCAAAAGCATGCATAAAACCGAACTTAGCATATGAGTGATACATGGTGATAAATGACATGTAGAAGTTGCTAGAAGTTCGCATTTAGCCTCACATGCAAGTTATCATAAGGGATATGATAACTTTCATGTTGCCAAAATGCAACCTTTAATATAAAGCTTGGGGCTTTATGCTCACAACATCAAGTTTAACTTGCATAACATGATATCATGTGTATAATGATCAACCCAAACTTGCATAACATAGCGACATGTGTCATATATAATGATTAAACCAACTTGCATAGCATAATGATGAACCAAACTTGCATATCATAATGATCAACCAAACTTGCATATCATAATGATCAACCCCAAACTTGCATCATTCATTTAACTTTAGAGTTAATAAAAAGAAAGTAGAAAAGGGCTTACAATGCTATGAAGACACAAATAAATGTTTATTAAAAGATTGAGACGAAGCCCTTATGCAATCACCAAAAAGACCCAAATATGAATGCTCCAATGAAAAACCCTTGAGCCAAACCAATAAAAACCCTTGCTTTGAAATAGAAATGTTGCAACTTGACTTGAATGCAAGCTAAGAACACTCATACAAGCTTGAAAACACTTGTATGAACTCACAATCTCTTATAGAAATAAACTTAGGAATTTTAGCATGAGAGTGGAGGCCATGAGAGGAACCAATTTGACATAGTTTAGTTGTAGGATTAAATAATGGTGATTTAGGCTAGGTTTAGGGGCCTTTTTATAGAAGATTAGGATAGTATTAGCCTTAGGATTAACCCTAGATTCAATCAGAGCCATCAAATCCCGTCACTAGCCAACAAAACAGGTCAAAACAGCCAAAATGGTGCACCAGGTTGCCTGGGTCCGACCAGGCAGGTCGACTCCCAGGTCGACCCTGGGGTCGACTCCCCAGTCGACCTGGGGGGGGGGGGAGGTCAACTCCCCAGTCGACCCCCAGGTCGACCCCTCTGGGTCTGGCGGGAATTTTCCCGCCACTTCTGATTTTCTGAAATTTGAATCTGTTTTGAATTTTAATTTTTCGTGAAACTTCGCGAGGCCATATCTTGGTCATACGGACTCCGATTTTCGAAAACTCGGACTCTATTTCGCGTATTTTTCCGAGACGAACGCAATGGCACAGCCCGTTTCCCTTGATTCAGATTTTACAGTTTAATTCTGCCTTGATTTGTGTTATAACATGTTATTCAAAAATACGGGTTGTTACATGTAGACTCAAACCCTAAAACCAAATAAAAAATAGAAACATGGCCGTCATGCTATCACCTTGCAACCTAGAATAGACGATATCGACTAGAGGAAAAATGAAGCTAATAACACAATTCAACTCAAATCTATAACAACAACAACAACAACGAATTATACTTCAAAGGCGAGCTAAATCAATTTCATAACTCAGATTCCAGAACTCAAGACCTTCTTTGAGTTGTGAGTTCAACTTCTTTAATAAGATAATTAGGTTGAGTTATAAATTGGGTTATATGGCTGTGTTTGTGAAACATGGGAAAAGTTTGATATTTTGTGAATATATGCTAGTTGTTCATAATGATAGTTTTGGATCCCTTTGTTTATATGCCAAATCACCTATGTTCAACTTGATTCATCTTTGACATAATTTTATATGCAAGTTTGGGTGTAGATTATATGCTAGTTCCTATATGAATATGGCCTAAAACTATATTATATACACGCAAGTTTACACCTTTAGATTTAGATCTATGATGTACATAGTTTTATGCAAGTTTGTGACTATGGCCTATGCAAGTTTTGGATGAAAGCTATTATATATATATATATATATATATATATATATATATGCAAGTTCACACCTTTAGGCCTATGTTTAGATTCAGGACAATACAAAGTTTATGCAAGTTATGTTGTAATCCTTATTTGCAAGATTTGATCCATTTTGTGTGTTATGCAAATTTGTGATGTTTCTTCCTTTTTATGTGCTAGACTAATTGCTAGTCTAATATGCATATATGTCATGATAAGCGAACGAACAACGTGGGGACGATGGGGTAAATATTGAATATACACATATTGAGAATTGGCATAATGGCCTTGAAAAAGGCATATAATTAAATTAAGACTTTAATTGGAGAAATTGGCATTTATGGACATAATTGAGACAATTATGGACATAAGTATATTTGGAATTTATTTACAAAATTTGAATAGGGACATTAATCCAATTTGGGGTTAAATGAAGATGTGTAATAATAAACCGCCTAAGACACGAGGTTAGACTCGTTTGTGGTGTAAGACTGCCCAGACCCGCCCGGCAAATCCAGCAGCCACAAATGCCAGTCTAATGTGAGAGGTCGAAGGCATGAATTAAATGCATAACAATTGTAAAGACACGAGGTTAGGCTCGTTTGTGGTGTAAGACTGCCCGGACCTGCCCGACAAATCCAGCTGCCACAAATGCCAGTCTAATGTGGGAGGTCTTTACAAGGTTACGGTATTAATGAATTAAGAAACACTTAACCAGATAAACATGTGGTGGGACATGAGGGGGTTAAGTGGGTGCTTTGGGTGGCTTATGAAATTAAGAGGGTGCCTTGGGTGGCATGTGAAATACGATTAGATGCACTTAACCAAGATTGAAACATGTAAGAAGTCATGAATAAGAATGGGGTTAAGTGGGGAAAAAACTTTAGAGGGGACCAAGCATAGGTGGAAAGCTTGTGTCATGCATGGGGGCCCTTTTCAAACCAGTAACCCATCAAGTATCTTTGTGGGCTCGACCCAAGTCGAGGATGGGACACGCGTACTGAGTTTGATTGTAAGAGGTCAAAACGGGTTAGCGGTGGCAACGCAAGTCCAACGGGGTCATATGCGTGTGTGGGCCGGGCTGGTTGGTAAGACGTTGTTGCATCGTGTAGATATAAGCTGTGCATTTTTGGTGGTATCGGGTTGCCACTTTGGGGAGTGATACACCCCACTGTGGGGCCAGCACAGGTATCTACGAGTTAGGGAGCCGATCGAATGGGGGTAGTGGGTACACCTAGTGGAGATAGGGGTAGACAACACCTATGAAGGCAGCTAGGGGTACACGAAACTACCATTATCATTCTTGAGTTCTGTAGGCGGGATCAACTTTTAGGGTGTTTGGTGTGGTGCAGTGTAGTAATTATCCTATAGTGATTAGGTACGCCTTTAACGTTATCTTTGTTCACCTTATTTCCTTTGTTTGCTCTGTCATACCCATTGGTTCACAGTCATTTCCTTATTTTCCAGCTTATGCCTTGTCCTAGTTACTCAATAATTATATTGTTAAAGTTATTGCACCCGCCAGACTTTATGTTCGACCCCTTTGTTTCCACCTCTTTTCTTCCTTCCCCCCCTCCCCCAAGGTGCTCAGGGTGGGACTAGTACTAGTGGAGCTTGATTTGGACAGCTTTATCTCTTTCTTTTGGAAGTTGCCTGGATCGCTGAAGTAAAAGTTCAGCCTATCTTATTTATTTATGGCTATTTTATGTGGGGGTTATGTCTTTCATTTTATGTACTCTGATTTAGTAAAGATGGATATTATGTACTTGACTCTAGTCTTTGATTTTTGATGATGTAACCAAACTTATTTGTTTACCGCTGCAATGAATGAAGTTTTAAATTTTTAAGTATTGTTTTATACCTGTCTTGTTGTTAAGTTTCTGTTCTATACACACTTAAAACGCTCCATAGAAGTTAATGCATTCCCTTTGTGAGTGAAATTAATGGACGTGGGGTGTCACACGTGGTATCAGAGCTGAAGGTTACCAAAACTGATAAGATATTTTGAAAAACTATTTTTCAAAAAGCATTTTATAAAGAAATACTTTCAAAAGTATGTTTTAAGGAGAATATCTTCAAGAGAAACGTTTATTTTAAAAACATAACCCCAAGAGCCATATATCTTTCTTTCGAATTCTTCATTTGAATCTCTTCATTTTCTTTTCAGCATGTCTGGAATTCCCGAGATACCCGAGGGGATACTGATACCAGGATGGTTTAGAAGGTATCTGGAAGCTAGGGCCCATGTCGCAGGCCCAGCAAATATTCCTCCTCCTCCCCGTGTTGACACTTTCGCAAAGATATGCAAGGACTTTCGGGCAATGGGCGGGAAACCTTTTCACGGGTCGGAGACGTTTGTTGAAGCTCGAAATTGGCTAAAGGAGGTGGAAGAATTGTTGGGAATCTTTGAGGTAGAAGACGGAAGAAAGGTCCAGTTAGCTGCCTGGTTAATGAAGGATGAGGCCTCGTTTTGGTGGGAGGTCACTAATGGAGAGCGTCCAGTTGATACATGGCCGGATTTCAGGCGTAGGTTTGAGGCAAAGTTTCTCTCACGGGCTGAAGATAATCTATACATGGAAAGGTTTTTGGCGTTAAGGCAGGGGAATCTACAGTGAAAGAATACGTCAACAAGTTCAATCAGTTGGCAAGATTTGGCTTGGACTTGGTGAATACACCCGAATAGAAGGCCCTGAGGTTTGTTAAGGGTTTGAACGAGCCGCTACATGGGTTAACTATTACCCACATCCCTATGGGGGCCACCTTTGAGAGACTAGTTGACATGGCACTTATGCAAGAAGAGGAGAAAGGCGCCAATGCTAATAAGGCACCTGAGAAGAAAGAGGATCAAAAGAAACCACTATAGCAATAGCAGAACAAGAAGGGTGGTAAAGACAACAATGGTAAGGGAAAGAAAAGATGTTTTAATTGTGGGACACCAGGCCATCTAAGCAAAGACTGTAGGAAGAAGAAGAAGACTGGTTGTTTCCACTGTGGAGAGGCAGGACATCTGATTAAGGACTGCCCAAAGAAAGGGCAGAGGGCAGGGCCTACCTCTGGAGGGTAGATTCAGGCTCTCATGGCACCAGGGCAGGCAAGGGGACAGGTCTAGGCTCTCGTGGTCCCACCGCTGCAAGAACGAGGTAGAGCGATTTCCATTGAAAGTTTAGTTTATCTTTTCGATCATCCTGTTCGCACACTCTTTGATTCTGGCGCATCGCACTCTTTTATATCCACTGCTTTCGTTGAGACACTACACCTAAACACCAGTATTGTAGAGGATCCCTTAGTTGTTTCAAATCCAATTGGGGGCTCAGCCTATTTGTCAGTGATTTGTTTGGATTTGGAAATTTCTATACTTAGCGTTGGGTTTAAATGTGATGCTTATGTTTTGGGCTTCACGGGCTATGGGTTAATTTTGGGCATGGATTGGCTATCCAGTAATGGAGCCATCCTAGATTATGAAAAGAGGGAGGTTAGGCTTATGACTCGCTTGGGCAACACTCTCGAAATCTCTTGTAATCCCATGAATTATGTTATGCTAAGTTATCTAGAATCGCTTGACGCGTCCATTGAGAATTTGCAGTCTGTTAGAGAGGTCCGTGAATACTCGGATGTCTTCGATGAAGTTCGAGGTTTACCCCCGAGGCGTGAGATAGACTTTCGAATATACTTAGTAGATAATGCAAAGCCAGTTGCATTATCACTATGCCACATGGCTCCGAGAGAGAGAAGAGAACTCAGTAAGCAAGTGAAAGAATTGCTTGAGAAAGGGTTCATAAGAAGAAGTATTTCAGAGTGGGGTGCTCCAGTCGTTTTTGCTACAAAAGTTGATGATTCACTTAGATTGTGCGTGGACTATAGAGTGTTGAATAGGCTAACAAAGAAGAACAGACACCCGTTACCAAGGATAGATGATTTGTTCGATCAGTTGGTAGGAGCTTCGGTTTTCTCGCAACTAGATTTAGCTATAGTGTTTCATCAGCTAAGGGTGGCTGAAGATAGCATCGATAAGACTGCCTTTAGAACTCCTACGGTTTCTTCGAGTGGCTCGTCATGCCTTTGGAAAGAGTAACGGTCCAAACCAACCTGAGCTATTCTCTCCCTGACTACCTGGGGGGAACGGAAGAAAAGAAGACGAGAGAAAACGGGTCAGACAATAAGTCTGGTAAGTTCAGTGATTACTAGCATTTAAACAAGGAAAAGGGATCATGACAGGAGTAACATAACATAGGACAATACCCTAATATAAGACAAGATAGGTTGAACATGTGATCGCACCCATTACTATAATCTCTGCACCACCTAGCTAGTGTCTCAACTAATAATCTGTATAATACGATCCAAACCCCCGCAGTTGTGGTAGCCTTCAGGTGTACATCTGTAGTTGAGGATTCCACCTCAATCAGCCCAATTGCCATGAATATGTTAGATCTACACTTACTACCCTATCGAACGGCTCCCTACCTGTATTAGCTTGTCATGTGTCTGTGTCAATCGGCCCTCTCGTGCGTGTAGCTACCCTGTGCTGGTCCCACCATAAGGTGTATCAATTCTTATGATAGCGACTCCCGACACGATTCAAGAATGCATAGTGTAAAACTACTGGTACCCAGTGCCTGCTTTTTCCCACTCTGGAGTACGTGCACGCCCGTAAACTGTCGGAACCTACACTGACGTACCCCCTGTCGTTATCTTTGACCACTTATAATCAGCCTAGTAATCGTGCCCTACCCTGCCTAGTTTCAGGGTACCATGATACATCTATGTGGGTTACTGCTGAAATGGGTCCCCGTTACTAGGGTTTCCTGCTGGTTAAGTTTGTGGGCCTATATATACAAATATTACCACCTACACGAGATGTACTTAACCCTCCCATCGATCCAAACATGTTTATATAATGGTTAAGTTTTGTGGGCCTGTATTTACTAATATTACCCACCAACCCGACGTGTACTTAACATTCCCACAGATTTAAGCATGTTTGTTTAATGGTTAAGTTTTGTGGGCCTATATTCACTAATATTACCCACCAACCCGATGTGTACTTAACCTCCCCACAGATTCAAGCATGTTTATTTAATGGTTAAGTTTTGTGGGCCTATATTTACTAATATTACCCACCAACCCGACGTGTACTTAACCTCCTACTCGTCAAGTCGTGTTGGTTAAGTGGTTCTTATTAACTTAACCTTTCTCGCTTGTCTTGTTGGATTGGTCAAATGTGATTTATTAACTTAACCCCGTTCAGTCATCAGGTTATATTGGTTAAGTATTTCCCATTTAACTTAATCCCATTTGTTCATCAAGTTATATTGGTCAAGTGTCATTAATCAACTCAAGTTAGCTTAACCCACCCACTCGTCACGTCATGTTGGTTAAGTGTTTCCTTCTGGTGTTGACTTGACCCTACCTCAAATCATGTTATATTGGTTAAGTGCTGCCCTCCCGTGTTAACTTAACCCTTCCCAAACATCATGTTATATAATTGGTTAAGTGTTTACCTCTTGTATTACATAACCCTACCATATGTCATTATATATTTTGGTTAAGTGTTACCTTAATTAACTTAACCCTATCATCTGCTTAATTAACATGTTACAATGGTTAAGTGTTCTAATTTTACTTCACCTCACCCACTTGTCTAATTAACATGTTGTAACGGTTAGGTGTTCTAATTTTACTTAACCTCACCCACTTGCCTAGTTAACATGTTATTATGGTTAAGTTTTCTAAATTTACTTTACCTCACCTTCTAGTCTAGTTAACATGTTATAATGGTTAAACATTTACTTAACCTTACCCACTTGCCTAGTTAACATGTTATAATGGTTAAGTGTTTTCTTAATTACTTAACCCTATCAATCTTGACTTAACTTTAATTTATTCATTAAAGCACCAACCACTCACATTAGACAGGTCTTGTTGTGGTCACTGGATGTGCTGGTCGGTTCCGGGCAGGTTTACACCACAACTCAGTCTAACCTCGGGTTCTTTTGGGCTTGATGCACTAACCACCCACATTAGACAGGTCTTCTTGTGGTCATTAGATATGCCGGTCGGTTCCGGGCAGTTTTACACCACAACTCAGTCTAACCTCAGGTTAGGCATATTCGTCTTTTCTAAATTCCCATATTTTCTATATATGTCTAATTCTTTATGTAAATTAATCTTAATTTAATCATGCCATAATTATCCTTTTGATTATGCTCATAATAAATGGAATATCAAATATACCAAATCTACGCCATGTAATTTTCACGTTTATCCTTCTTACTTATAAGTAAATTATAAATCAATTATTGTCATGGCCCACTTTTCCCATAAATCATATTCGTAATCTTTGGTACATAAAAATTATACCATTTAAATGCCACTAATCATTGGCATGTGCCAAACATGCCAATTACATATAATTTCATATTTACCCCAACGATATCCCCCGATTGTCCATTCGCAAAATTACAAGGAATGTTAGGCTCGATATTTTAGCCTAACTTATAACCACAAAAGGGAAAAGCGAAGAACATGAAATATTCTATCAGCATAAAAATATGTGACATATAGATTTGGCATAGGATAATGAACTTGCAAATTTAGATCCGATTAACATGAATCATAGCATATGAATTTACATAGAACTACACAAATTAAACTTGTCATGTAAAGGTGAACTCGTGACTAAGTTGGATCTAATTATCATGTAAACTTGATATAGGTCTAGCATGGAGGTTTAACATATAAACACAATTTTAAACCACAACCTAGCATATTAACTTATGTACACCAAAACATAAGAAAGCTATTATAAACATATTTAAATCACAACTTAG
The DNA here is from genome assembly GCA_030737875.1 of Allium sativum. Classification (NCBI taxonomy): domain Eukaryota; kingdom Viridiplantae; phylum Streptophyta; class Magnoliopsida; order Asparagales; family Amaryllidaceae; genus Allium; species Allium sativum. Next base: position 927,830,903 of record CM060922.1, on the reverse strand, counting down.
CATATTAACTTATGTGTTAAACATAAGAGAACTATTATAAACATATTCGAATCACAATGTAGCATGATAACTTATGTGTGTTAAACATAAGAGAACTACTATAAACATATTCGAATCACAACTTAGCATGATAACTTATGTGTGTTAAACATAAGAGAGCTACAAAATCAAATCTTGCAAAATAAATAGATTCAGCTTAACATGGATCTAAATATACATGAGTGTTGATCTAACATATAAGCATGTGTTTTAGATCATAAACTTGCAAGTAATCACCAAATTATAACATGACATGTTTCACCATTCAGTTGGCATAATAAATCCAATACCCAATCACAATAGATTCCAATAACATTCAATATAGTACGCTCATAATCACAAACATATGATCAATCGCAACGGTTGTTTGAGAATCAAACTTTATTTATCTTATACATAGGCATCATTCTATATTCGATTTACAACATGTCATGATTTCAATTAAAAGAACGTTTAAATCTACGTAATAACCAACTTACAAACTCAAATGAATTCTTGATTTCTGAAATCTGAAATCTGAAATTGGTAAGCTTGCCTTTGATGTAGATCATTGAATTTGATTACTTTAATTTGATTTTGATATAGGCTTTTATCACATTTCTGAATTGAAAGCGGTGACGGCTATTCCAAGTTCTCTATTGATGGCATGATAGTTCTAGGATTAATTTTGTTTGATTTTTAGGTTTGGGCATTGGGTTGTTTATATATAATTTCAATTTAATTTGAGCCGTCTGATGATTCTAGGGTTAACCGTAACCATTCAATCAGGATAGGGTGACACCTCAGCCCTAATGACTCAGCAAGGAGACAGAAAAGACTCAGCAATGACTTACAGTATGGATCAGATCACACCAGAAAGCTGTGCAGGCTTTCTGCTCGCCCTGGGCGCACTTGGGAAGTGCTCCAGTGTATTTTTGTACTGGTGCACTTCCCAAGTGCGCCAGTGCATTGTTTTGTTTTCTCTTCTTTCTTCTGGTTTTCTGCTTTAACTTCGTTCGTCCATATCTTCTTCATACGGTGTCCGTTTTACGCAAACTTGGACTCAATCTCAAGCAGAATTCCGAGATGAACGTAATGGCGTAACCCGTATCCCTTAATTTTCACATTTTTAATTAAATATTCTTGGATTCGTTATTATAACGTTAACAGAAAATACGGGGTGTTACATTCTCCCCTCCTTTTAGGATTTCGTTCCCGAAATCTTCAAGTCGAGAAGAACTTATATCCTACCATCCAATCACCCATCTACTCAACCATCAAACAAAGTCGTCCATTGTCCTTAAAAGATTTCTAATGCTTCATGATCATATGCATAGTGCGTGTACATGTCCTTATCTATTGCAAAATCAAACGGTCTACTGATTCAGTTGACCTCCTTAATGCAAATTATGTCAGTGCCATGAGTCCATTATGAATGCAAAAAAATTTCCTACTCAAAATTTCCTATATGAGTGCACAATCATTCATACAAATGCAACGTCCATATGATAACACATCAAGTTTCAATCCATATATATAAAAATTCACTCATGCATATGCAATATGAAAGTGACTGAGCCGATCTAGTGCCTAATGTGTGTATATGCATCCACGAGCAACCACTTGCATCCACCAAACATAACATGTCTCAGACACATGTTTACATCCATTGGCTTCTACCTAAGGATCGAGGATAGGACCGAGAGGATATACTTAAAAGCTAAAGACTAGCATGCAAGTAGATTTTACAGAAAAAGAGGAATCAAGGATATACCCTCAAAAAGGGTAAGATGCATGTATCTAGTCTTCAGTCTTCTAAGTCGCATCTTCTTGAGCTTCACTCCACTGTACCTTAACTAATTTGACTTCACGATACCAAGTGTATATGATTATAGGTCTCTCTTCTACTTAGCTTATCCATCATGTCATGATTCTGAGGGTCTAAAGCTAAAGGTTGCTAGAACTTTTTACCCCTCTTAAGGTCAGTCTTACTTAGGGTGCCAGCCCCAACCATTTATTTCACACGCAAACCATCATAGTCGAACTCGACATCCCTCAAGTACAAACCCCAAAGGCCTAAACCAGTATCAGACAAGCACCCAAGGGATACCTCCTCCGAATTTGGACGATCTATGTGAGATGATACTAACAAAACAACCAAACCATTGAGCACTTTACCGACTCTGGCTATCCTCGCAAATCTTGCTCCAGAATTATCGTTGATCGCATAACTGGCTTTCCAGTGTCATCTAGATACATGCGGAAGTCTGTCTCGGGTTTTAGGGGGAAACCCCCTACCCAAATCAAAACATCTTGCGTACTCATGGACTACTACAATGGATCGAAAATCGTCAATAGATAAATAAAGTGATTCTAGGTAGCTAAGACAAATTGATCCCTTAGGATCGTACGAAATCTCAAGAGTATTCCCGAGGAAAGTTGAAAGTCTATCTACCCTTGTTTCACAATTTCTTGCTAACCAATCAATGCCTAGAATCAACCCATAGCCCAAAAACATAAGCATAAATATAGCTATTCTCAAATCCTCACAAGTCAAAGATAAATGAGTCGAACCAACAATTGGATTTGAGGCTATAATGGGATCTTCTAATATACAGGTACTAAGGTGCAGAGGCTCAACTATGGAAGCAGATATAAACGAATGTGAGGCGCTAAAGTCAAGAAGAGTACAAATAGGATAATCAGAAAGGAAAAACTCCTTCAACAGAAATCTTACTGGCTCTCTCTCGAGTATGCTGGCGGTGAGATAATGCACTTGCCTTCCGGAAAATCCTGTCCCTTGTTCTTGCCCTTGCCGTTAATTATACGACCCGTTATACCAAAATAAAGATACTTCCTCTTGTTTTAGGTTTTACTATTCTTTCCTCCACTCCTTTGTGAACCAAGTCCATATCCATGGGTTCTTCATCCTTGTGTTGTGCTCCTTAGCCAAACCCCCTCATTCTCAACTTTGCCATCCTTGTGTAACTTGTTGACATGTCTCTCGAAAGCTGTCTCAATCGCACGGAGAATCCTACAAAGCTTCAAAGAAAATTATGGCTATAGATGGAAGTTAGGCACTTATTTTCCCTTTGATAGGTGTCGTAGTCTCTTCAAGCCTACGGAACCATGCCGCGATAAGGTTACCTCCCAGAAAGCCAGGAGCCCCGGAGACTCAAGAACGAAGAAAACAAGGATTCAAGCAGAGGGTCAAAAGATAGTGCATATGGCTTTGGGGAATATGCCTTTAAACAAAACTTTTCTTTTGAAAATGCTTCTTTTAAAATCATTTTGAAAATAATTTTTCAAATCTTTTACCTAATCCGGTAACCTTCAGCTCTGATACCAAGCGAAACACCCCACCTCCGTTAAGGTCACTCACAAAGGGAATGCCTTAATTTCGGTGGAGCATTATAGGTAAAAGATGCAGATAAATTACAAAACAGACAATTAAAGCAGCGGCAAATAAATAAAACTTTATTTCATTGATAAACAACTTGTACAAAGATTGTTTTACAATACCGAAGTATCCTGTCTTGTCTAACAAAAATAAAGAAGCATAAAATGATTTCCCCAAATTAAAGCATGAGCCAGCCATAGCAGTAGAAGAGAGAGTCCAAGGCAACACGTCAAAGAGTCTTCAAGCTTGGAAAGAGTAATAGTCCAAACAAACCTGAGCTATTCCCTCCCTGACTACCTGAGGGGGGGAACGGAAGAAAAGATGACAAGATAAAATGGGTTAGACAATAAGTATGGTAAGTTCAGCGATTACTAGCATTTAAACAAGGAAAAGGGATCATGACAGGAGTAACAGAACATAGGACAATACCCTAATATAAGACAAGATAGGTTGAACATGTGATCGCACCCATTACTATAATCTCTGCACCACCTAGCTAGTATCTCAACTAATAATCTGTATAATACGATCCAAACCCCCGCAGTTGTGGTAGCCTTCAGGTGTACATCTATAGTTGAGGATTCCACCTCAATCAGCCTAATTGCCATGAATATGTTAGATGTACCTTTAATACCCTATCGAACGGCTCCCTACCTGTACTAGCTTGTCATGTGTCTGTGTCAATCGGCCCTCTCTTGCATGTAGCTACCCTGTGCTGGTCCCACCATAAGGTGTATCAATCCTTATGATAGCAACTCCCGACACGATTCAAGAATGCACAGTGTAAAACAACTGGTACCCAGTGCCTGCTTTTTCCCACTTCGGAGTACGTGCATGCCCGTAAACCGTCGGAACCTACACCGACGTACCCCCTGCCGTTATCATTGACCGCTTATAATCAACCCAGTAATCGTGCCCCACCCTGCCCAGTTTCAGGGTACCATGATACATCTATGTGGGTTACTGCTGAAATGGTTCCCCGTTACTAGGGTTTCCTGCTGGTTAAGTTTGTGGGCCTATATATACAAATATTACCCACCTACACGAGATGTACTTAACCCTCCCATCGATCCAAGCATGTTTATATAATGGTTAAGTTTTGTGGGCCTATATTTACTAATATTACCCACCAACCCGACGTGTACTTAACCGTCCCACAGATTCAAGCATGTTGGTTTAATGGTTAAGTTTTGTGGGCCTATATTCACTAATATTACCCACCAACCCGACGTGTACTTAACCTCCCCACAGATTCAAGCATGTTTATTTAATGGTTAAGTTTTGTGGGCCTATATTTACTAATATTACCCACCAACCCGACGTGTACTTAACCTCCTACTCGTCAAGTCGTGTTGGTTAAGTGGTTCTTATTAACTTAACCTTTCTCGCTTGTCTTGTTCGATTGGTTAAATTTGATTTATTAACTCAACCCCGTTCAGTCATCAGGTTATATTGATTAAGTATTTCCCATTTAACTTAATCTCATTCGTTCATCAAGTTATATTGGTCAAGTGTCATTAATCAACTCAAATCAGCTTAACCCACCCACTCGTCACGTCATGTTGGTTAAGTGTTTCCTTCTGGTGTCGTCTTGACCCTTCCTCAAATCATGTTATATTGGTTAAGTGCCGCCCTCTCGTGTTAACTTAACCCTTCCCAGACATCATGTTATATAATTGGTTAAGTGTTTACCTCTTGTATTACTTAACCCCACCACATGTCATAATATATTTTGGTTAAGTGTTACCTTAGTTTACTTAACCCTATCATCTGCTTAATTAGCATGTTACAACGGTTAAGTGTTCTAATTATATTTAACCTCGCCCACTTGTCTAATTAACATGTTGTAACGGTTAAGTGTTCTAATTTTACTTAACCTCACCCACTTGCCTAGTTAACATGTTATTACGGTTAAGTGTTCTAAATTTACTTGACCTCACCTTCTTGTCTAGTTAACATGTTATAACGGTTAAACGTTTACTTAACCTTACCCACTTGCCTAGTTAACATGTTATAATGGTTAAGTGTTTTCTTAATTACTTAACCCTATCAATCTTGACTTAACTTTAATTTATTCATTAAAGCACCGACCACTCACATTAGACAGGTCTTATTGTGGTCACCAGATGTGCCAGTCGGTTCCGGGCAGGTTTACACCACAACTCAGTCTAACCTTGGGTTCTTTTGGGCTTGATGCACTAACCACCCACATTAGACAGGTCTTGTTGTGGTCACTGGATATGCTGGTCGGTTCCGGGCAGTTTTACACCACAACTCAGTCTAACCTCGGGTTAGGCATATTCGTCTTTTCTAAATTCCCATATTTTCTATATATGTCAAATTCTTTATGTAAATTAATCTTAATTTAATCATGCCATAATTATCCTTTTGATTATGCTCATAATAAATGGTATATCAAATATACCAAATCTATGCCATGTAATTTTCATGTTTATCCTTCGTACTTATAAGTAAATTATAAATCAATTATTGTCATGGCCCACTTTTCCCCTAAATTATATTCATAATCTTTGGTATATAAAAATTATACCATTTAAATGCCACTAATCATTGGCATGTACCAATTACATATAATTTCATATTTACCCCAACGATATCCCCCGTTTGTACGTTCACAAAATTACAAGGAATGTTAGGCTCGATATTTTAGCCTAACTTATAACCACAAAAGGGAAAAGCGAAGAACATGAAATATTCTATCAACATAAAAATATGTGACATATAGATTTGGCATAGGATAATGAACTTGCAAATTTAGATCCAATTAACATGAATCATATCATATGAATTTACATAGAACTACACAAATTAAACTTGTCATGTAAAGGTGAACTTGTGACTAAGTTGGATCTAATTATCATGTAAACTTGATATAGGTCTAGCATGGAGGTTTAACATATAAACACAATTTTAAACCACAACCTAGCATATTAACTTATGTATGCCAAAACATAAGAAAGCTACTATAAACATATTTAAATCACTACTTAACATATTAATTTATGTGCTAAATATTAAGAGAACTATTATAAACATATTCGAATCACAACGTAGCATGATAACTTATGTGTGTTAAACATAAGAGAACTACTATAAACATATTCGAATCACAACTAAGCATGATAACTTATGTGTGTTAAGCATAAGAGAGCTACAAAATCAAATCTTGCAACATTAATATATTTAGCTTAACATGGATCTAAATATACATGAGTGTTGATCTAACATATAAGCATGTGTTTTAGATCATAAACTTGCAAGTATCCACCAAATTATAACATGACATGTTTCACCATTCAGTTGGCATAATAAATCCAATACCCAATCACAATAGATTCCAATAACTTTCAATATAGTACGCTCATCATCACAAAGATATGATCAATCGCAACGGTAGTTTGAGAATCAAACTTTATTTATCTTATACATAGGCATCATTCTATATTCGAATTACAACATGTCATGATTTCAATTAAAAGAATGTTTAAATCTAGGTAATAACCAACTTACAAACTCAAAAGAATTCTTGATTTCTGAAATCTGAATTCTGAAATTGGTAAGCTCGCCTTTGATGTAGATCGTTGAATTTGATTACTTTAATTTGATTTTGATATAGGCTTTTATCTCATTTCTGAATTGAAAGTGGTGACGGCTATTCCAAGTTCTCTATTGACGGCATGATAGTTCTAGGATTATTTTTGTGTGATTTTCAGGTTTGAGCATTGGGTTGTTTATATAGAATTTCAATTTAATTTGAGCCGTCGGATGATTCTAGGGTTAACCGTAACCATTCAATTAGGATAGGGTGACACCTCAGCCCTAATGACTTAGCAAGGAGTTAGAAAGGACTCAGCAATGACTCACAGTATTTATCATATCACACCAGAAAGTTGTGCAGGCTTTCTGCTCGGCCTGGGCGCACTTGGGAAGTGCACCAGTGTATTTTTGTACTGGCGCACTCCCCAAGTGCGCCAGTGCATTGTTTTTTTTTTCTCTTCTTTCTTCTGGTTTTCTGCTTTAACTTCGTTCGTCCATATCATCTTCATACGTTTTCCGTTTTACGTTAACTCGGACTCTATCTCAAGCAGAATTCCGAGACGAATGCAATGGCGTAACCCGTATCCCTAAATTTTCACATTTTTAATTAAATATTCTTGGATTCCTTACTATAACGTTAACAGAAAATATGGGGTGTTACAGCCGCATGGTTAGCATCTGTTTACCTTCGAGAGATAGTTCATTTGCATGGCATACCCTCCAGCATTGTGAGCGATAGAGATCCTATTTTCACAAGCGAATTTTGGAAGAGCTTACAAGAGGCGGTTGGAACACAATTATGCTTTTGTACTGCTTATCATCCTCAGACGGACGGCCAGACCGAGAGGGTGAATCGGATTCTAGAAGACCTTCTGAGGCTATGCATTCTAGACTTCGAAGAAACATGGGAAGAACACCTTCCACTAGTAGAGTTCGCCTATAATAATAATTTTCTGGCTAGCATTGTTATGGCACCTTTTGAGGCTCTTTATAGACGACCGTGCCGATCACCTACATGTTGGTGGGAATCCACGGATAAGGTTTTGCTTGGACCCGACATGATTAGGGAGACTTCAGAGAAGATAGACCTGATTCGACGGCGAATGAAGACGACACAGGATCGACAGAAGTCATATGCTGATAGGAGACGAACCGACCTTGAGTTCGATGTTGGGAACATGGTTTTTATTAAGGTGTCACCGTTGAGAAACGTAGTCCACTTTGGATCGGTAGGAAAGTTAGCACCAAGGTTCGTAGAACCCTTTACAATTACAGAGAGGATTGGGCAAATGGCGTACAGAATAAAATTACCAGAGAAGCTCAACGGAGTTCATGACGTGTTTCATGTTTCACATTTGCGTAAGTGTTTACACGATACAGAGTAAGTGGTAGAGCCGAGCACGCTCGAAGAAGTGGAAGTAGAGCGCAATGCCACGATCAGACGAGCTCCTGCACGCATTCTCGGATCGGTGGTCAAAAATCTTCGCAACAAAGAGGTCAAGTTGGTCAAAGTACAATGGGGAGATGATCAAAGAGACGCGACTTGGGAGTCGGAAGATAAGATGCGTACATTGTACCCTTTCCTTTTTGAGGGTATGTTTTGATTTCTCCTTTTTTTCTACCGCTTTGTTGATACTTGTCCTATCTTTTAGTATTATCTTTGCGATGACATTTTCGATCTTTAGTTTGGAAGAACCCTATGGTTGAAACATGTGTTTGAGACATGTTATGTCTGATGGATGCTCATGGATGCAAGTGGTTGCTCATGGATGCATATACACACACCTTAGGCACTAGATCGGCTCAATCACCATCATGTTGCATATAAATGTGTGTGCATATTTAATTAAATGGATGTATAATGGTTGTGTCATCATATGGATGCTGCATTTTGATGAATGGTTGTGCACACATGTAGAAATAATATGTATCGATAGGATTCTTTCGCATACATAATGGACGCATGGTACTATCATGATTTGCATTAAGGTGGTCAACTGAATCAGTAGACCGCCTGATTTCGCATTAGATAAGGAACATACACACACACTTCTTGCATATGTTTATACATCATTAGAAATTTTGTAAGGACAATGGATGCCTGTGTTTGATGGTTGAGTAGATGGATGATTGGATGTTAGGATATGCATTCTCCTAAACTTGGAGATTTCGGGGGCGAAATCCTTTAAGGAGGGGAGAATGTAACACCCCGTAAATTTTAAATATTAAAGTTAACAAATTAAAGAATACTTAATTTTAAATGTAAGAATCAAGGGAAACGAGTTATGCCATTGTGTTCGTCTTGGAATTTTGGTTGAGATAGAGTTCGAGTTTACGTAAATTGGACTTCGTATGAAGAAGTTATGGCTGTCGGAAGTTTCCAGAAAATTCAAATAAATTCAAACAGCTCGAAACAAATCAAAATTCAAATCAGAAGTCAGAATCGGGCTGGGCGGGAAAATTCCCTCTCAGGACCCAGTTCGACCTGGAGGTCAACCTTAGTGTCGACCTCTCCCCTTCAGGTCGACCTGCCCCCCCCAGGCCAGATCTGAAAGATGACTACTTATGACTTGTTGCTGAGTCACTAGGGTTTCTGGATAGTTTTGGTCTGAATGGTCTTGATTGATTCTAGGTTGATCGGATGGCCTAAATTATTCCTAAATTCTATATAAACACATGTAGACTCAAACCCTAAAACCAAATAAAAATTAGAACCATGGCCGTCATGCTATCACCTTGCAACCTAGAATAGTCGTCATCAACTAGAGGAAAAGTGAAGCTAATCAACTCAATTCAACTCAAATCTATAACAACAACAACGAATTCTACTTCAAAGGCGAGCTAAATCAATTTCAGAACTCAGATTCTAGAACTCAAGACCTTCTTTGAGTTGTGAGTTCAATTTCTTTAATAAGATAATTGGGTTGAGTTAAAAATTGGGTTATATGGCTATGTTTGTGAAACATTGGAAAAGTATGATATTTTGTGAATATATGCTAGTTGTTCATAATGATAGTTTTGAATCTCTTTGTTTATATGCCAAATCACCTATGTTCAACTTGATTCATGTTTGACATCATTTTATATGCAAGTTTGGGTGTAGATTATATGCTAGTTCCTATATGAATATGGCCTAAAACTATATTATTTACATGCAAGTTTACACCTTTAGATTTAGATCTATGATGTACACAGTTTCATGCAAGTTTGTGACTATGGCCTATGCAAGTTTTGGATGAAAACTATATTATATATATATATATATATATATATATATATATATATATATGCAAATTCACACCTTTAGGCCTATGTTTAGATTCATTACAATACAAAGTTTATGCAAGTTATGTTGTAATCCTTATTTGCAAGATTAGATCCATTTTGTGTGTTATGCAAATTTGCTATGTTTCTTCCGTTTTATGTGCTAGACTAATTGCTAGTCTAATATGCATATATGTCATGATAAGCGAACGAACAACGTGGGGACGATGGGGTAAATATTGAATATACACATATTGAGAATTGGCATAATGGCCTTGAAAAAGGCATATAATTAAATTAAGACATTAATTGGAGAAATTGGCATTTATGGACATAATTGAGACAATTATGGACATAAGCATATTTGGAATTTATTTACAAAATTTGAATAGGGATATTAATCCAATTTGGGGTTAAATGAAGATGTGTAATAATAAACCGCCTAAGACACGAGGTTAGACTCGTTTGTGGTGTAAGACTGCCCGGACCCGCCTGGCAAATCCAGCAGCCACAAATGCTAGTCTAATGTGGGAGGTCGAAGGCATGAATTAAATGCATAACAGTTGTAAAGACACGAGGTTAGGCTCGTTTGTGGTGTAAGACTGCCACGACCCGCCCGGCAAATCCAGCCACCACAAATGCCAGTCTAATGTGGGAGGTCTTTACAAGGTTACAGTATTAATGAATTAAGAAACACTTCACCAGATAAACATGTGGTGGGACATGAGGGGGTTAAGTGGGTGCTTTGGGTAGCTTATGAAATTAAGAGGGTGCCTTGGGTGGCATGTGAAATACGATTAGATGCACTTAACCAAGATTGAAACATGTAAGAAGACATGAATAAGAATGGGGTTAAGTGGGGAAAAACTTTAGAGGGGACCAAGCATAGGTGGAAAGCTTGTGTCATGCACGGGGGCTCTTTTCAAACCAGTAACCCATCAAGTATCTTTGTGGGCTCGACCCAAGTCGAGGACGAGACAAGCGTACTGGGTTTGATTGTAAGAGGTCAAAACGGGTTAGTGGTGACAACGCAAGTCCAACGGGGTCATATGCGTGTGTGGGCCCGAGCTGGTAGGTAAGACATTGTTGCATCGAGTAGATATAAGCCGTGCATTTTTGGTGGTATTGGGTTGCCACTTTGGGGAGTGATACACCCCACTGTGGGGCCAGCACGGGTACCTACGAGTTAGGGAGCCGATCAAATGGGGGTAGTGGGTACACCTAGTGGAGATAGGGGTAGACTGCACATATGAAGGCAGCTCGGGGTACACGAAACTACCATTATCATTATTGAGTTCTATAGGCGGGATCAACTTTTAGGGTGTTTGGTGTGGTGCAGTGTAGTAATTATCCTATAGTGATTAGGTACGCCTTTAACGCTATCTTTGTTCATCTTATTTCCTTTGTTTGCTCTGTCATACCCATTGGTTCATAGTCATTTCCTTATTTTCCAGCTTATGTCTTGTCCTAGTTACTTAATGATTATATTGTTAAAGTTATTGCACTCGCCAGACTTTATGTCTGACCCCTTTGTTTCCACCTCTTTTCTTCCTCCCCCCCAAGGTGCTCAGGGTGGGACTAGTACTAGTGGAGCTTGATTTGGACAGCTTTGTCTCTTTCTTTTGGAAGTTGCTTGGATCGCTGAAGTAAAAGTTCAGCCTATCTTATTTATTTATGGCTATTTTATGTGAGGGTTATGTCTTTCATTTTATGTACTCTGATTTAGTCAAGATGGATATTATGTACTTGACTGTAGTCTTTGGTTTTTGATGATGTAATCAAACTTATTTGTTTACCGCTGCAATGAATGAATTTTTAAATTTTTAAGTACTGTTTTATATTTGTCTTGTAGTTAAGTTTCTGTTCTATACACACTTAAAACGCTCCATAGAAGTTAATGCATTCCCTTTGTGAGTGACATTAATGGACGTTGGGTGTCACACAACACTTGTATACAACAACAATGATAACCAATCATCCATCATCTAGAGTGCATTGCAAGACTGCATAAGCATTAAATATAAATAATAAATACTTACAACAGTCTGTCAACTAATCGATTGATATACAACTAAACAATTGGGATTAGTGTATGCCAAATATCATCCCAACACTCGTGTGGTGTTTCAACCAATAAATACTAAATATTATTTGTGCAGTTGGGCGATGTATAAAACTTATCGTCCTAATCCATGTCAGTTAAATGGGTGTACTTAAACAAATCGCCCGATTTGTAAATGAATATTTATTTTCATTTCAGGAGAATTTTACGTCGTTCACAAATACGATAAAAATTATATTTTTATGATAAAATATTTATTTTAATACTTGACTATTTTATATAGTTCATACATTTAATAAAAATAATATTTTTATTGTTCAAACATTTTATTCAACACATGATTATTTTATATAGTTTATTTCAGAAAATTTCATATACATTTCAGTTTCAGAAAAATTCAACATTATAACGGCGCGATATTAGAACCGGAGTAATGTCTAGCATTATCCATCTCCTGGTACTGGCTCGCGCCATACATATCTATCACAATCAATTCCCCATTCAATTCACAATCAATTTTACAACCACAATCTAAATTTCCACAATACAATCCAAACAAACAACCATGGTTTATACAATAAATAGTGTCAGCAGTTACTAAGCCCCGTCTACAACCTAAGATATATTTAACTGTAAAATATTTTGAGTGAGAAGATGTTCGCACATTGGGATCCACTCGACCGTTGTTTTCTGACGTTCTGAATTGCTGTTCTGATCCTAGAATATGCAAACGAGCTCCAATCTTCACACGGTCTTTTTTTCTAGCTTAAACGCGCCATTCCGGACAACTTCCGCCTAGTGGCCTTTCTTCCGAAAATGCTACAATTCGCTAGAATTTGGACAGCAGACTTTGGATGCGTTTTCCGAACAACTCCGCAATCCAAAATATGACTTCCATATACTCAAATCGAAGAGAATCGTGCTCTTCGATTTTGGCATTGTGGTGTTTTGTCCATAGGGGCTCGGATTGGAAGATGTTGGCTAAAACAGGTCAGGGTCTTATTTGCAAATACTAAAATTTATAAAAATTGGATTTTTGGCCAAAGTGGGACCCATGGCCAGAGGTGATGGTGCCGGGGGAGGCGCAAGTGGTTGGGAAGGTGACGGAGTGGTCCAGTTAACCAGCGATGGGCCCCCAGGTGGCGGTGGCTATGGGTTTGGGCTAGGGCACTCGGAAGAGGGGGAAGAGAGAGGAGCTAGGGCGGAGGAGGGACGGAGGGTGGGGATACGACGGTGGATGGGTGGCCGGTGGTGGTGGGGAGGCAGCGGCGGCAGCGAAGGGGGGGGGGGGGGCGATGGGACTGGCAGCACTTTCTTTTCTCTTGAATGAGCGACGGGTTGGGTTGGGGAAGGAGAATTAGGGTTGACCACTATATATAATTATATATTTAATTATTTAGTTATCCAAAAAGTTGATTTTTCATTTGAACTCCAAATCGAACCCAACGACTATCGGCCCTACCGTAATACCCCCATTCTGTACATAATGGGATATATCCCATAAGCCAATTCGACTGTTTCAATCAGTTTCCGTTAAAATTAAAATATAAATAATTTAACGCTCAAAATTGGTTTCAATTTACATTTTAATTTATCGGGGCCACGTACTGACTCCAAAAATTCCCAAAAAATAAATATAGCTATGTTTTGATCATACGATCCTAACAAAACTAATTTCATCGAATTTGGAGACCGTTTGAAATATGGCCCTCTTCCAGTCAATTAAATTCAAACTGAAATTACCAAACACGTTTAAATTCACCACGCTCGCATATTAATTCCAAAAGTTATGAAAATTGGAATATAGCAATAATTTGATATTCCGGATCCAACAAAAGTGGTTTCGTCGAAAATGGAGGTCATTTGCAAAATGGCTATTTTAAAAGGGCTATATATTGTATTAATATATATATATATATATATATATAAATTCCATAGTGACTATTCTGAATTTTAAATGGACATAACTTTCAATTTATATTATGAAATCTCAGTTTCTTACATTCGTTAGAAAGATATAATTAAGCAGACTCAAATATTTCTAGTTTGACTAAAATTCGATTTATTTTGAATTTTGTGCATTCAATTGAAATTTAAAATCGAATTTTCAAACTACCACGACATTTCAGGCTCGTTTTGTAACTAAAATAAAATTATACATTCTAACTTCGATTTAAATAAATTTTAGTCGTTATTATTTAAAATAAATCATTTTAGATATTCAAAATCCATTAAAATGGCTAAATTAAAAATTTTAAATTGGTTCAGAAATCCCGGATTGTTACAATCTCCCCCACTAAAAATCTTTTCGTCCTCGAAAAGGAATGGAGCTAAAAGTTGTTTAACCAACTAACTCAACTTTCATTCTAGCTTTCACTCTTCAACTTTTCAGTTTCTAAGAATTTTAAATTTCTCAAAAATTTGGCTAACACCCTAAATTTTCGAAAAACTTTGCCATAACCTCCTTTGTACGGGTTGATATTTATAACCGCAACTTGCCTCACAAGACCCTCACCAATCCAAAAGAAAAAGAAAAAGCCAAGCGGCTAGCCAATCGACTCATAAAATCATCAAAACCCAAGAAATACAATAAACATGTACCTATTTGTCGGGCATACAGTTTTATTCCTCTTCTTGGCATCCATGCTATGACCTGTTCAATATATATACATGTATACATATGCAATTCCAATCAATTTCGATTCGGTTCAATATTTGATTCAATTTGGCTAAATTTACCTCTCATTCGTTTATTGGTTTTATCTATCCAATGTTTTTATTAGTTAACTAATTATCATACAACGCAACCAACAATCCATTAGTTGGTTAAATTTTCAAATTCATAATTTTGATATATATATATATATATTCAATATCACATTTTTGATGCCAATTCACAACAATAACCCTATCTAATTTTGGTTCTCACACTAGTCAATTGGAAATATATAGATATCCCACTTTTGAAACTCGAACATAGATACTGATGATAATCGATTAATCACCAGGATCATCTCTGGGCAACTAGAGTGCGATTCTATATCCATCCAGTATATTTGAGAATTCGTATACAAGTAGATCAGACGTATATTAAAATCTCTATATACCCGATAGTCCAAAATCAATTTAAAACAAAATACTCACATACGTATAATAAGGTTTAAATTAAAAAAAAAATGTTTTCAATTTTATTTTTTAAAAATAACACTCTTTGAAACTCATTCTAGGATACTACAGATCCCATCTCTAACGAGTCATTCTCCTTGGATATTACTAATCCAATCTCTGATGAATTCTTTCGTTTGGTTCTAATGTGTCTTATTCTCTAGCTTTATAAACCAAAGCTCTGATACCACGATGAAATGACCCGAACTCCCCCTTACGGGAAAGCCCGAATTGGGTTGAGAACACGACAAATCAGAACATAAACATAAGAACATTTCTTTGCTTATTACAACAATTACATCATAGTACAAGAATATATCAGAGTATGACTAAATATTACACATCAGAAAAATATCAGTGATTTCAAATACATTACATAACAGCGGAAAAATAATACATAACACAACTGAAAGAGATATGCGGATACAAAGCTTTCTGAATATAGCTCCAGCTGTAAACAAGGATCCTGTAAAAAAGAAATCTGCAAAACCAAAACTACTAGCTGCCTATGTGGAAAATAGGGGCACCCAGAGTTTAGGTTAAAACAATAAACTACAGGTCAGTCATGGGACTGGTGTGAGAACTAAAAACAGTTGTTTAAAACTTTATACATTAAAATTTGGTAAATCAAGGGACAACGCCGTATAACACGGAGCGGGTTTTCTCCCAAGGATACCAGTGCACAAAACAAATTGCGCAATGCTTTTTGGAAAAAAGTGAAGCTATTATAAGACTCAGGTCTCATCACATAATGCAACGCAAGCCGGAGGATAGAGTTTTACCTTATAATAGCCAAATATGCTTGGTACGTTTAAAACAAATCATTTTGATATTACTGTAAGTGTATAGTGTCAAAATAACTTCAAATATAAATGTATCAATCATAGATGGCATGGCTACCATATATCATGTCGCTATACTAGTTCTACAACTAAAACCGAAAAGTCACATATTGGAAATTGGATTCCATCATGAGTCAAGGCTAGGGATGGCTCCTGCCGATTTGAGACACTCTAGCAAATGCCCCAGGATCCCCCGTAGTGGACCCTGGATCCTACAGGGCTGGTCCACACTTACTTTTGTGGATTGGTTATTCTTGAACACAAGTTTCCCGATCCTATCAGATCTATCCATCGGCCCCGTAGTGACCGATATATCCGAGGCGCCTCGCATTCCATCATCCATATAAGTAAAAATGTCTAGGCTCCATACCATGACACCACTTATAGCTAGAAAGAAACGTCATGCATTCCCTGCATTCCATATCCCGTTTCTGACTCATACCGGGATGTGAGGCTCACGAATTAACGCTATACACAAAGCTATGCTATTTAAAGCCGTGCTTTGATCATCAACCACAAGACTCTGCTTTTCAACAGAAACCATAATCATTTTATCTCCGCATGCCACACTGACAATTCATGCCATGCGACTGATATCCATCAATATATAACCTCTAAGCTCATATGTCTCAGAGAAGGGTGTTAAGCAAGAGAATAAATTCTCCGCCGCCAAATAGATATATATTGAATAGAAATCAATCAACACAGAATGAAATCCAATGTCAGACACGCATCCATTCACAAGTCCGTTCTGGGTCTGAATAAAACCAGAGGCACCTTATTCCTTGTCCTATGTCCAATACAGGAGAGTGGTCCTCGCATATCACGTCGATCTCCAAGTACATCTAGACGATCACCACTTATTAGCTTGTCCTAGGTGTAAAGCCCAATCAAGACATCAGTAATCATCCAAATGATGTGAAGATCTCCGGTCTTCAACCACCATCTTCATCGTTAACTTATCGTCGAATCAATTATTCAGAATGGGCATAAACCCGATCTTTCCGAATAGCTCGCGCATCTCATAAACAAGTGCTACACAAACACAACATATGCCTCACTCCAATCCAGAATATTCTTTTATTCAAATATTCTTTTCACAGTTTAAACCAAATTAAGGTTTTCCAAACAAGTCGGGATTAGCGAACCTTACCGAAGTAATCATTTGTTTAATTTCCCAATCCCAACCTATTCATCCCATAGAGCAAAATTAGTAATACTCCATATCTAACACCACGGTATTATCCGTAAAATTAATTACCATTTCCCTTTCAAATCTAATTAAAGATTTAACTTTCGCCTGGAGTAAAACTGGTGGTACTCCATTCTCGATCATTTCCCAATTTGATAATTTAAATTATCACATTCACATTTCAATCTAATTAAAGATTCATTAAAACTTCACTTAGTCTTAATCTTCCAACAATCATTATTTAATGATTATTTAACTTAGGAAACCCAAACATGTCACATCGACAATCTACATCGTACCATTGATTTCTGGCGATATATAACCTCTAAGCTCGTACGTCTCAAAGAAGGGTGTTAAGCAAGAGAATAAATTCTCTGCCACCAAACATATATATTTAGCAGAGATAACATTACTGTAACACCCTGTATTTTCTGAGAATATTAAAATGACAAATTAAAGAATAATTTATTTGAGAAGAGGAATGAGAAAAGAATGATGTTTAGCATTGTTCTAAGGTTTGTAAGCAAAAGACTTAGTAGCTCATTTGGTTATAACATGTGACTTGCATACAAGAGGAACAGAGTTCGATCCCCGCCAGCGCCATATTTTTGTTTTAGGGGAATGACTAAAAAGTGGCTTAGTGTGAAAGCAGTTCAAAAAGTGGTTTAGTGTGAAAATGGTTAATTATGAAGAAGTCATTAAGCCATGAAGTTTGTATGCATATGAGAGAAATATATATATATAAATTAATTAAATAAATATTCAAAAAAAAGTTCAAAACAGCGAATCGGGAGGGGGAATAACCGAAACGCACCATTTTTGGAGTCGACCCAAGCCCCGCTGGGTCGACTAGAGGTCAATCCAGGGTGTTTGGCTGCCAACCCATGGCCCGATTCGCCCTAAGGGCTGATATGGCATCTGAGTGGTCCAGATCAGTTCTAGGGTTAATCCTAAGGCCTAAATAACTTCCTACACCTATATATACACCCTAAGACCTAACCCTAATTCATAAATATTATCTATGACACCATTATGCTGTCAAACTCTCTCTTAAACCCTTGCCGCCGCCTCTAAATCAAATCTCAAGTATTCAACTTCAACTCAAATTAAAGATTAGAGCTTCTACAACAATTCAAGAAGATAAATCAGCAACACCGCAACGTTTCTACACCAATTTCAGTGCATAATTCTATTCTTTAACCACGAAAGGTGAGTACGGTGATTTTCACAATATAATGGGATTAAAAGTAACATGATGAAGTTGTAAAGAGGGTTCAAATGTATGTATGTAATTTAAATCTCATACAAGTCTTCACCTTTTTGATTCATGTCATCATATGCCTATGTTTCTATGTAAAGTTCGTACCTTTATCAGTTTATTCATGTTGAATCTGTCATTATGCCTCTATGCCAGTTTACATGCCCCTTTATTTCATGATGTTGTGTTAATTCCAATTTTCTGTGATTTGATTCTCTCTTCTGATCCCTATTCCTTTTATTTTTGGATCTAGGCTACCTTCGAGCCTATGTTAAAAATACGCGCGAATGCAAATATGTTGGAACGATGGGAATATGTGAAATATGGAAAAATGGATATTATTGGATATTTTGGATAATATGTGAAATTGGCATATTTGGGTATGAATAACATGGAATTGATGAAATTGCCTATAATTGTAAATTTGTAATTGAGGCTAATTAATATGTAATTAGTGACAATTTGGAATAGGCAATATTATAAACATGATTATATGTTTAATTCGATATACATGACATGAAAATTGGGTATGAGTGAAATACGATTATTAATAAACCTTCGACACGAGGTTAGGCGCAATTGTGGCGTAAGACTGCCCGGAACCGGCCGTCAAATCTAGCTGCCACGATTGAATGTCTAATGTGAGAGGTCAAAGGAATGAATTGTAGGCGCAACAGTTAATGACACGAGGTTAGACCCGGTTTGTGGCATAAGACTGCCCGGAACCGCCAGACAAATCCAGCGGCCACAAAGCGTTCGGTCTAATGTGGGAGGTCATGCACCGTTCGTCATAAGGAATGAATTAAGGAATACTAACCATAATAAGACATGGGTATGGTTAGAGGGTTAAGTGGGGTGACATGTAAATATGGACTTAACCGGTATAAGATAAGACATGTAAATTATGACATGTAAGTATGAACTTAACCATAGCATGTGTAAGACATGGACATTTAAATTAAAATGGTTAAGTGGGAGAAAAACCTAGTGGGGACCAAGCATAGGTGGGAGGCTTGTGTCGGGTGGGGGACCCGTTTCAACCAGTAACCCGTTTGATTATCTAATTGGGCCCCGTACTAGGCCGGGGTTGGGGCATGCTTACTGGACTTGAATGTAAGAGGTCAAAACGTGAATTGCGGTGGCAACATGAGTCCAACGGGTTCATGTGCGTGCATGGGTCTGGGCTGGTAGGTAAGATGTTGTTGCATCGTGTAGGCATGACCGTGCATTTTATGTTGGTATCGGGGTTGCCACTTTGGGGAGTGATACACCCCACTGTGGGGCCAGCACGGGTGCCTACGAGGTTTAGGGAGCCGATCGAATGGGTAGGGTAAGGGTACCTTAGCGGTGGTAGGAGCAAGCCGACACCTATGATAGCAGCTAGGTACAATTAACTACCAAGTTTGTCATGTGGTTACAGTTAGTGGGAAAGGATCAAACTTTAGTAAATAGAGACTAGTAGATGTGCGGTGTAATTAAGTAATGTGGTGTAACTTAGCAAAAGTGCGGTGTAACGAAATACATGTTGGTTGAGTTGGATAGTCCTTTGGGTGCTAGTCTGATGTTGACTTCGGTCTTCGGGGTTAGTACTTGGAGGGTTGTTCGCTTAGCCAAGGTGTAGGATTGTCTTAGTACTTAGGAACGGAATCATCTTGTCCATCCTTTTTACCTACCTTATCTATGTTACAGCCATATCATGATGCCTATTTATGTCTTGATCATTTACCTTACCTATTATTTGTTAAAATTACTGGACTCGCCAGACTTTATGTCTGGCCCGTTTTGTTTCCACCTCTTTTCTTTCCTCTCCCCCCCCTAAGGTTTGCAAGGAGGGAATACTACAACTTAGTGCCGATTTCCTTCAGTTACTTGAAGAGAGTAGATGTATCGCTTTGGACTCTCTCATCTTTATGGCTTTGCTTATTCTCAGTGGGGATTTATGCATTTATGTTATTTAAGTATTTGCTTCTTTATGTACTTTGATGTTTTTGGAAAAGACAATTGATCCTGTTGTAATGGTTTTTGGAGACAACTTATTTAAGCTTGTTTTGAAGTTATGATGCTATGAAATAAGTTTTATCTTCCGCTGTGTTTTATTTATTTATTCTTGTAATTTATCTGTTCTATACTACTATAACGCTTCATGACATTAATGCATTCCCTTTGTGAGTGACATTAATGGCCATGGGGTGTTACACGTGGTATTAGAGCTATGGTTACAAGAACAGATAAAAAGTTTTTAAAAGTGTTTTCAAAATTATTATTTTCATAGAAAGTATTTTCAAAAACTTGTTTTAAAGAAGCTATTTTCAAGGAAAGTTTACTTTAAAAAGAGCATAATCCCTGCAAGCCATACATCTCTCTTTCGCTTCCCTTGATTTGAAACTCTTTCTTTTTCTTTCCAGCATGTCTGGAGCATCTGAGATACCAGAGGGTGTTCATGTACCCGGTTGGTTTCGTCAATATCTCGAGGCTAGGGCCGCTGCAGCGGGTCCGGCCGACATTTTTTCTTCCTCCTCCCCCAGCTCTAGTCATTCCTCCGTGTGGAGATGTTTTCTCCAAGATATGTAAAGACTTTCGTTCGATGGGTGGAAAACCTTTTAGTGTGTCTGAAACGTTCGTTGAAGCTAGAAATTGGTTGAAAGAAGTGGAGGATCTGTTTGGCATTTTCGATTTGGACGATTGTAAGAAGGTCCAATTGGCTGCTTGGTCGATGAAGGAAGAAGCTTCGTTTTGGTGGGAGGTTACTAATGGAGAGCGTGCTGTAGAGACGTGGGCATATTTTCGGGGAAGGTTTGAGTTGAAATTCCTTTTTCAAGCTGAGGAGAGTATGTATGTACATGGAGAGGTTCTTGACATTGAAGCAGAAAAACTTGACCATGAAGGAGTATGTGATCGAATTTAATAAGTTGGCGAGATTTGGACTAGAGTTGGTGAATACGCCTCACAAGAAGGCCTTGAGGTTTACAAAGGGCCTAAATGAACCGCTTCACAGTTTGGATATGTCCCACATTCCAATGGGGGCTACGTATGAAAAGCTTGTTGATATGGCATACATGCATGAAGAAGAGAAGGGTGTAAGTACTTTTAGGCCGCAAGATAAGAAGGAGGATCCAAAGAAATCCCAACAACAAAAGAAAGGTGGTAAAGAAAAGAGGAAGTGTCACAACTGTGGGATACCCGACCATTTGAAGAAAGACTGTAGGAAGAAGAAGAAGTTCGCTTGTTATCATTGTGGTGATCCAGGTCATGCTGTCAAGGAATGTCCTCAGAAGCAAGGGAAGAGGGCAGGTTCTACTTAGGGAGGGCATGTTCATGCTCTCATGGCTCCGGGGCAGGAAGAAGGTAGAAAAATTTCTTCGAAAGTTTGATTTTCTTGTTTGATCATCCTGTCCGTACTTTATTCGATTCTGGCGCATCACATTCGTTTATCTCTACATCATTAGTTGAAACACTGCACTTAAATGTTAGTCTCGTTGTGGATCCCATTAAAGTCCCAAATCCTATTGGTGGGTCGGCTCATTTATCCATGGTTTGTAGGGATTTGAGATTGTCTATCTTAGGCGTTGGTTTTGAATGTAATGCTTTTGTGCTTGGTTTCATGGGCTATGGGTTGATTCTAGGGATGGATTGGCTAGCCAAACATGGTGCCATCCTAGATTGTGAACGAAGGGTAGTAAACTTGTTGACTCGTAGTGGAAAGACCCTTGATATTTCTTGTGACCCTAGAGGATCGGTGATGCTTAGTTATCTTGAGTCACTTGACGCATCCAATGATGATTTACATTCTGTTCGTATAGTCCATGAATATGTTGATGTCTTCGATGAGGTGAGGGGTCTACCCCCAAAACGTGAGATAGACTTTCGTATTTATCTTGTAGACAATGCAAAACCCGTATCTCTGCCAGTACGCCACATGGCTCCTCGTGAGAGGAGGGAACTCAATAAGCAAGTAGGGGAGTTGCTTGAGAATGGGTTCATAAGACGTAGTATATCGAAGTGGGGTGCTCCAGTAGTATTTG
Source organism: Allium sativum (assembly GCA_030737875.1). Lineage (NCBI taxonomy): Eukaryota > Viridiplantae > Streptophyta > Magnoliopsida > Asparagales > Amaryllidaceae > Allium > Allium sativum. The sequence goes on along the minus strand of CM060922.1, from coordinate 927,808,122 downwards.
CCACGAAGGCGGATGGGTCCCTTAGACTTTGTGTGGACTATAGAGAACTTAATAAGCTTACTAAGAAGAATAGGCACCCACTGCCGAGGATTGACGATCTCTTCGATCAGTTAGTTGGTGCCTCAGTGTTTTCGCAGTTGGACTTAGCCATTGGTTTCCATAAGTTGAGAGTGGCTGAGGATAGCATAGACAAGACTGCCTTTAGGACTCCGGATGATTTCTATGAGTGGCTTGCGATGCCCTTCGGTTTGACAAACGCCCCCGCATACTTTGTTGACTTGATGAGTAGGGTGTTTAGGCAGTACCTTAATAAGTTCGTGGTGGTCTTGGTGGATGACATCTTGATCTTTTCTAAGAATGAGGAAGAGCGTGCCCTACATCTTAGGGAAGTGTTGGAGATCCTTCGAGCGCATAACCTTAAAGCTAAATTTTCTAAATGTCACTATTGGAGGAAGGAAGTGCAATTCTTAGGGCACGTGGTTTCCAAAGAAGGGATAGCTGTGGATCCCGCGAAGGTGGTGGCCATCCAAGATTGGAAGGTCCCTAAAAATGCTACCGAGGTGAGGAGTTTCTTGGGGTTGGCTGGCTACTACAGGAAGTTTATCAAGGACTTCGCAAATATATCAGCCCCATTGACACGCTTGACGAAGAAGAACCTAGTTTTCACGTGGGGCGTAGATTGTGATGATGCGTTCCAACGTTTAAAGAGAGCTTTGACCACAGCCGCAGTCTTAGTGTTACCAGATGGGAGTAAGCCATTTACCGTTTATACCGATGCTTGTGGGACATGACTAGGTGCAGTCTTAATGCAAGAGGGGAGGGTAATAGCCTATGGAGGAAGGCAGTTGAGAGTGCATGAGAGAAATTACCTTACACATGACCTAGAGTTGGCCGCTATTGTTTTCGCGCTTAAGTCTTGGCACCATTATATTCTTGGCGAGAAATTCGAATTGTTCACAGACCACAAATCGCTAAAATACTTGTTCTCTCAGAAGGACTTGAACTTAAGGCAGCAAAGGTGGATGGAATTCTCAGCGTCCTATGATTTTGAGATAGCATATACCCCTGGCAAGGGTAACGTGGTGGCAGACGCCTTAAGTAGGAAAAGGTTGTCCTTGAGTCCGTTGTTTGTTGAGCGGCGAAGCTTAGAGTTTATCTCTATGTTTGACTTTAGACCTTCCATTGACTTTGTACTCGGTTTGCTAGCATCCTTAGAGGTCAGACCTACGCTTTTGGGACTGATTGGTGAGGCACAGCGAGATGACCCACATTTGGTTGAGTTAGTAGAGAAGCTCATAAGAGGGGAGTCATCGAGCCATCTCAATAGGTATACCATAGATGATAAGGGTTGGTTACGTAGGGACGGTAGACTTTGTGCACCACGAGACGAGAACTTGAGGAAGACCATTCTTGATGATGCACATCGTTCGAAGATGACCATTCATCCCGGCGGGGACAAGATGTACATGGACATGAGACGAGTTTACTTTTGGGTCGGTATGAAGAGGGATGTGGCCGAGTTTTTCGCTAGATTCTTGGTGTGCCAACAAGTAAAAGCATAGCAAAAGAAGCCCGGTGGGTTGCTTCACCCATTGGAGGTCCCACAATGGAAGTGGGAGAGTGTCTCGATGGACTTTGTTGATGGGTTACCAAGATCAAGGAAGGGTAATACGGGGATTTGGGTCGTGGTAGACAGACTTACTAAGAGAGCCCATTTCATTCCCGTGAAGAGTAAGAGGACTGCTCTATGGTTAGCCTCCGTATACATTCGTTAGAATGTTCGTTTGCACGGTGTTCTTTCTAGCATAGTGAGCGATCGCGATCCTATCTTTACTAGCGAGTTTTGGAAGAGCTTTCTTAGAGAGGTGGAAATAGAGCGTGATGCGATGATTCGACGAGCTCCTACATGCATTCTTGGGCCGGAGATTAAGAAGTTGAGGAATCGAGAGGTCAATCTAGTCAAAGTGCAATGGGGAGATGATGAGAGTGACGCTACTTGGGAGACGGAAGAGAAGATGCGTTCATTGTGCCATTTTATTTTCGAGGGTATGTCTTTTAATTTCTCCTTTATCGCTTAGCTTGTACTTGTTCTATCTTTAATATGTCCTCTCACTAGTATCTTTGACCTTTAGATAGGGTAGTCGTATGGTTGAAACATGTGTTTGAGACATGTTATGTATGGTAGATGCATGTGGATGCAAGTGTTTGCTAATGGTTGCTCGTGGATGCATATACACACACTTTAGGCACTAGATCGACTCAGTCACTTTCATATTGCATATTGCATATAAATGGATGTATTTAGTAAAAATGAATGTACGTTGAATGTGTGTATCATATGGATGTTGCATTTAAATGAATGGTTGTGCACACATGTAGTAATGATATGTATAGGGTTCTTTGCATACATGATGGATACATGGCACTATCATTATTTGCATTAAGGAGGTCGACTGAATCAGTGGACCGCCTGATTTTGCATTAGTATACGGACATACACACACACTATGCATATGTACATGAAAAGTATTAGATATCTTATAAGGACCATGGTTGCTAGTGGTTAATGGTTGAGTAGATGGATGATTGGATGGTAGGATGCGTTCTTCTTGACTTAGAGATTTCGAGGACGAAATCCTTTAAGTAGGGGAGAATGTAACACCCCGTATTTTCTGAGAATATTAAAATAACAAATTAAAGAATAATTTATTTGAAAAGAGGAATGAGAAAATGATGATGTTTAGCATTGTTCTAAGGTTTGTAAGCAAAAGACTTAGTAGCTCATTTGGTTAGAACATGTGACTTGCATAGAAGAGGTACAAAGTTCGATCCCCGCCAGCGCCATATTTTTGTTTTAGGGGAATGGCTAAAAAGTGGCTTAGTGTGAACGCAGTTCAAAAAGTGGTTTAGTGTGAAAATGGTTAATTATGAAGAAGTTATTAAGCTATGAAGTTTGTATGCATATGAGAGAAATATATATATATAGATATATATAAAAATTAAATAAATAAATATTCAAAAATAGTTCAAAACAGCGAATCGGGATGGGGAATAGCCGAAGCGCACAATTTTTGGAGTTGACCCAAGCCCGCTGGGTCGACTAAAGGTCAATCGAGGGTGTTTGGCTGTCAACCCATGGCCCAATTCGCCCTAAGGTTGATATGGCATCTGAGTGGTCCAGATCAGTTCTAGTGTTAATCCTTAGGCATAAATAACTTCCTACACTTATATATACACCCTAAGACCTAACCCTAATTCATAAATATTATCTAACTCTCTCTTAAACCCTAGCCGCCGCCTCTAAATCAAATCTCAAGTATTCAACTTCAACTCAAATTAAAGATTAGATCTTCTACAACAATTCAAGAAGATAAATCAGCAACACCGCAACATTTCTACACCAATTTCAGTGCATAATTCTATTCTTTATCCACGAAAGGTGAGTACGGTGATTTTCACAATATAATGGGATTAAAAGTAACATGATGAAGTTGTAAAGAGGATTCATATGTATGTATGTAATTTAAATCTCATCCAAGTCTTCACCTTTTTGATTCATGTCTATGTTTCTATGTAAAGTTCATACCTTTATCAGTTTATTCATGTTGAATCTGTCATTATGCCTCTATGCCAGTTTAAATGCCCCTTTATTTCATGATGTTGTGTTAATTCCAATTTTCTATGATTTGATTCTCTCTTCTTATCCCTATTCCTTTTATTTTTGGATCTAGGCTACCTTCGTGCCTATGTTAAAAATATGCGCGAATGCAAATCCGTGGGAATGATGGGAATATGTGAAATATGGAAAATTGGATATTATTGGATATTTTGGATAACTGGATAATATGTGAAATTGGCATATTTGGGTATGAATTACATGGAATTGATGAAATTGCCTATAATTGTAAATTTGTAATTGAGGCTAATTAATATGTAATTAGTGACAATTTGGAATAGGCAATATTATAAACATGATTATATGTTTAATTCGATATACATGACATGAAAATTAGGTATGGGTGAAATACGATTATTAATAAATCTTTGACACGAGGTTAGGCGCAATTGTGGCGTAAGACTGCCCGGAACCGCCCGGCAAATCCAGCTGCCACAATTGGATGTCTAATGTGAGAGGTCAAAGGAATGAATTGTAGGCGCAACGGTTAATGACACGAGGTTAGACCCGGTTTGTGGCGTAAGACTGCCCGGAACCACCCGACAAATCCAGCGGCCACAAAGCATTCGGTCTAATGTGGGAGGTCATGCACCGTTCGTCATAAGGAATGAATTAAGGAATACTAACCATAATAAGACATGGGTATGGTTAGAGGGTTAAGTGGGGTGACATGTAAATATGGACTTAACCGGTATAAGATAAGACATGTAAATTATGACATGTAAGTATGGACTTAACCATAGCATGTGTAAGACATGGACATTTAAATTAAAATGGTTAAGTAGGAGAAAAACCTAGTGGGGACCAAGCATAGGTGGGAGGCTTATGTCGGGTGGGGGACCCGTTTCAACCAGTAACCCGTTTGAGTATCTAATTGGGCCCAGTACTAGGCCGGGGTTGGGGCACGCTTACTGGACTTGAATGTAAGAAGTCAAAACGTGAATAGCGGTGGCAACGTGAGTGTAATGGGTTCATGTGCATGCATGGGTCCGGGCTGGTAGGTAAGATGTTGTTGCATCGTGTAGGCATGACCGTGCATTTTATGTTGGTATCGGGGTTGCCACTTTGGGGAGTGATACACCCCACTGTGGGGCCAACACGGGTGCCTACGGGGTTTAGGGAGCCGATCGAATGGGTAGGGTAAGGGTACCTTAGCTGTGGTAGGAGCAAGCCGGCACCTACGATAGCAGCTAGGTACAAGTAACTACCAAGTTTGTCATGTGGGTACAGTTAGTGGGAAAGGATCAACCTTTAGTAAATAGAGACTAGTAGATGTGCGGTGTAATTAAGTAATGTGGTGTAACTTAGCAAAAGTGCGGTGTAACGAAATACATGTTGGTTGAGTTGGATAGTCCTTTGGGTGCTTGTCTGATGTTGACTTCGGTCTTCGGGGTTAGTACTTGGAGGGTTGTTCGCTTAGCCAAGGTGTAGGATTGTCTTAGTACTTAGGAACGAAATCATCTTGTCCATCCTTTTTATCTACCTTATCTATGTTACAGCCATATCATGATGCCTATTTTTGTCTTGATCATTTACCTTACCTATTATTTGTTAAAATTACTGGACTCGCCAGACTTTATGTCTGACCCGTTTTGTTTCCACCTCTTTTCTTTCCTCCCCCCCCCCCCCCCCCGTTTGCAAGGAGGGAATACTACAGCTTAGTGCCGATTTCTTTCAGTTACTTGAAGAGAGTAGATGTATCGCTTTGGACTCTCTCATCTTTATGGCTTTGCTTATGCTCAGTGGGGATTTATGCATTTATGTTATTTAAGTATTTGCTTCTTTATGTACTTTGAAGTTTTTGGAAAAGACAATTGATTCTGTTGTAATGGTTTGTGGAGACTACTTATGTAAGCTTGTTTTGAAGTTATGATGCTATGAAATAAGTTTTATCTTCCGTTGTGTTTTATTTATTTATTCTTGTAATTTATCTGTTCTATACTACTATAACGCTTCATGAAATTAATGCATTCCCTTTGTGAGTGACATTAATGGCCATGGGGTGTTACAATTACAATTCGAAATACAATGTTAGACATGTAATCCTGTCTTTCACTGGGTTAAAGAACTAATGTCATTTAAAACACAGTTCACGATAAACCCAAAATCATATTCCATTAACTATGGAATCTTCATGGAAAATAGATCAATATATAATCAATATCAATTTCCGTATCCGACTAATAATATAAATGGAATAACGGCAAAGCCTTTTAAATTCCATAGATAGTAACAGTCTTCCTCCACAGAAGCTCACTTCGATTATTACCAAATAGAATTCCATTCCATTCTAATTTATTTTATCAAATTGGAACACTATACTTTGGAAATTTTCCATTTAATCTTAATAAAAGATTTATATATTCCATATCACATTTCACTGTTAATCGGGCTAAAGAACGAATGTCATTAAAAAAACAGTTCACAATAAACCCAATTCACATTCCATTTTATTCAAATTACCAAATATAACTGGAAACTCTAATAATGTTAATTAAAAGATTTATTCTTTTTACATAGGTATCTGGTACTAACAGATATCAAATTCTAAAACCAACAGATATCTGTTAGACCGAAATCTGGTACTAACACCCAAATTCAATGTGAAATCCTCACAACCACAAATCACAGAGAATAATTACAGAAAAAACAATAAATAACAGGAGACACACGATATTTTTATAATGGTTCGGCTCAAACCAAGCCTACGTCCACTTTATAGTTTCTTAAATCCTAAGAAATTACAGATGCAATGTTGTCTTACAATCCGTAAGATTCATTCACATACAACATCCTTGTATTTTAATAAAGAAGTGGAGAAAAGAGAGTGATTTTGTACATGAAATCCTCATGTTAATTTAGTTTGAGAAGCACAAAGTCCTTGAGTTGTAGCAATGGTGGATGTCGTGAAGAATCAGTGTCAAAAATCAGAGAGATCCCTTGAAAATCCTTCCAATGGTGTATTTATAGTTGTATGCGGGTTCCGGTTCGGATGCCACATGGCGGGCATCCCTTTAATCTTGAAGTGTAGTGGAAAAGGTGGAGAAATCCTCTCCAGTTCGTGCTTTGCCAAGTGGAGTTAGATCCGGGTTAATAGGAGGAAATTGCTCCTTGAGAATCGATCACAGCTGTAGTGGAGCAACAAGTCCAGGCGGTTCGGCTCCTCTCATTCCGAACCGATCCGGAGTGTTCCAATCGAAGACGAGGCGAATCGATGTACTTCTGGAGCAAGGCGGTTCGGGTCGGGCTTCCTCTCTCCGATCCGAACCGAGGTGCCTGTGTGTAAGCCAGAAACTAAGATCACGCGAGGTGGTTTACCATTGTAACACCCCACCTCCGCTAGGGTCACTCACAAAGGGAATGCACTAGGTTTGGTGAAGCATTATCGAGGTAAACATGCACAAAAATATTACAAGACAGAACATATATAAAACAGCGGAAGTAAAACAAATCTCATTACCTTATAAAATAAGGTCTAAATCCTTTTACATCAATATACATCAAAACCTGTCTTGCAATAGTAAAGAAGCATAAAACCTTTTCATAAATTATTCCCCAAAATAAAGCGGTGAAGCAGCCATAGCCAAGAGAAGACCAAGCTATACATGATGACCTTCAAGCATAAGAGGTCTGAACTAAACAACATCATTTCCTCCCTGAAAACCTGGGGGGGGGGAGGGGAACGGAAGACAAAGAGGTGAAAGAAAACGGGGTCAGTCATAAAGACTGGTAAGTCCTATCTACTTCCAGTATAAAAACAGGTAAAGGTATCATGACATGCATAAACTGAAGTAAACATAAGGATGACGACAAGATAGACAAGATAACCGGATGAACTACTGTAGCAAGATAAACTAAGGTATCATGATAAACTACGGTGTCAAGATAAATCAAGGTATCACATCGTCAGGTTTCTATCAAGTATACTATCCCAAGGTACATGTATAACATCCCACGGTATCTATCATGTATAACATCCCAAGGTATTTATCATGTATATTTGCTCTACACCTTCTCGTACTAGTATCCCAACCCGCGTCCTGTGTTAACTATGAAGGTCCCTTGCCCAATGTCATGTAATGGTCCATTTCAACCTAATATATAGCATATATAGGTTTTCCGAACTCGTATGTCCCTTTCCATGTATAAGTTCAGTCCTTTGCCGTAGGCCGTACGGGCTTTCCCATGTAAATCTATACCACCTCAACGTAGTACCATTTTATCCTTGAAGTTGTTTTGGACTGCTACCCTTGATCTAGTTACGTTTTCTTACCATGAACTATCGCGTGTTCACTTAGGATTTATGCCACCTAGGACCACTAGGGATTATGCTACCTAATGAACGTTTCCATGTCTCGGTTTGGGTTCAAGCCACCTAGGGCCACTAGGGATTATGCCACCCGTCAACCACGCCCTTTATCCTACGTATGTATGGTGAATCGTTTTCCATGTCTAGACGCACATGTACCTCAATGTGCCATCCGAGTTCCGTGCCAGGGCAAATCAAGAAATACGGAACTCGGTCGGGAGCTTTAGGTCATCTGCCGATGCAGATATCAAGGTCTGTTTTTGTATCCGTGGCTATGGTCCCACGTGACCCCTCACTCAACTACTGAAAGGCAATCCAAGAAAAATCATGTATGAGAACTACATCCCGGCCCCACTTTGCCCCACTTACCTATTGGCCAACCTCACCCATAACTCGATAGCAAGTATATGGTCTGTTGGGAGTTCTCTGCCTTTCCGTACGTGCACGATTGACTAAAGATGGTAGGTAGTCGGCGACGTGCTATCCAGGGCAAAAACAAGTATCGTCGACTCCACGCTAATCCATCCCAGTCTTTAGGTCGCTCGCATAGCAACCAAGGCATACCCTTGGCTCTTCTACTGCAGACCTTAACCTCTGTGAGGCCAGGTTTCATGGACCATCTGCCACCTCACAGAGGGATACCAAGAGTACCCTCACGTCCCACCCGAAGCTACCGCTTCGTCACCTAGTTCGCTGGAGCTTTTTATCCAAGTCAGATAAGTTGCTCCTCCTCGTATACTAAGCGATGACCTACCGTATCTGGTTAATCATCTATTTATGGACTAGTCCCATGTCCTTGGCTAAGAATTATTAATTATTTATTCTTAACTAAGGTTTACCACTTAGCTTCTTTTCCCGTTATCCTTGTTAATCCCGGCTTTCCACCTAGTCCCCTGAACTAGGGTTTTGTCTAATGGGTTAAGTGTTGTTATTCAAGCCCATGACTTAACCCGCCTACCGACCATGTCATAATCGGCTAAGTGTTCAAGTTCAAGGCTTAGCCCTATAAGTTGGTTAAGTATACCAAGAAGCTCATGACTTAACCCTATCAAGTCAAATTGGTTAAGTATTTATTTGTCTTAACCCTATCAGATTATCGTGTTAGATTGATTAAGCATAGATTATCTTAATCCCATCAGATTATCGAGTCGGATTGGTTAAGTATGGGTTAGCTTAACCCCATCCACTCATCGTATTACAATGGTTAAGTATATTTAAAAGGTCTTGTGACTTAACCCTATCAGGTCCGCATATTAGATTGGTTAAGTATAGGTTACTTAACCTCATCAAATCATCATGTATAATTGGTTAATTATAAGTTACTTAACCCCATTAAATTACCATGTTAAGTTGGTTAAGTATTGGTTACTTAACCTCATTGAATTACAAAGTTTAGATTGGTTAAGTGTTTAACTTAACCCCACCGAATTACCGTGTTTAGATTAGTTAAGTGTAGGTTACTTAACCCCATCTAATTACTGTGTTTAGATTAGTTAAGTGTAGGTTACTTAACCCCATCTAATTACTGTGTTTAGATTAGTTAAGTGTAGGTTACTTAACCCCATCTAATTACCGTGTTTAGATTAGTTAAGTCTAAGTTACTTAACCCCATCTAATTACCAAGTCGGATTAGTTAAGTGTAAATTACTTAACCCCATCCCCTAATTGTCTAATATGGTTAAGTGTCATTAAGAAATCAAGTCCGGTTTAACTTAACCTACCCATTCGTGTCATATCGGTTAAGTGTCATTAGTCAAAATTACTTAACCTTTTCATGTGGCATTAATTAGATTAATGCACCCCAACCTCTCACATTAGACTTTGTTGTGGTTACTAGTTAAGCCGGGCGGGTCCGGGTAGCTTTACACCACAACCTAGTCTAACCTCGGGTTTTAAGTGCTATATGACCAACTACTCACATTGGTCCTATTGTTTGTAGCCACTAGTTAAGCCGGGCGGGTCCGGGTAGATTTATGCTACAAACTCAACCCAACCTCGAGTTGGCCACTTTCATGTTTGGTCTAGTGTCATATTACACTTACAACCCATACATGTCTAGTTTCAAGTCCCATGTTTACCCCACATGTCATGTCCACATTTAGGTGTATCATGAGTGTCATATTTTCATGAAATCCCATGTCAAATTATCATGTCATAATCACGCTCGTCTAACCTACCCCAAATCGTGTTTTCAACCCAAGTAAAAGCGAGTCAACATAGTAAGGATACTATGCTACATATTGGCCTCAAAACATGCACGATGCCAAAAAGGGATTGGCCACAAACATGCATGGTATCATAAGGGAATTTGGCTACAAACATGCATAGTATCATAAGGGGATTTGGCCACAAACATGCATAGTATCATAAGGGAATTTGGCCACAAACATGCATAGTATCATAAGGGAATTTGGCCACAAACATGCATGATAACATAAGGGGTTTGGGTTCATTTACATGCATAAGCCCCAAAGTCAAGTCTTTTCCAATGTTTCACAAGTCAAATGGTTCCCAAAGGTTCATGCTAACATTCCATAGATAAAGATTCAAACTTGCAAGATAAACTAGGTTAAACATAACATTAGTGGCATGATTAAGTCGCTAAAACTTAGCCCAAGGTCATAGATCATTGAAAAGGGGCAAAATTAGGTTCACATAGGCTAGCATACTTATGTTTCATCGCATTTTATTCCATGTCACATTAGAACCACCGTTAGAATCTATAAGTAGCTAGAACTTACATAGCGTGGCAAGAGGGCTAGGAGCATGAATCGTCTTGACGAAGAAAGGTGGCTCCTTTGTTGAAGAATCGCCATGAAATTTGCGTAGCAACGTTGATCTACCCTCGATTTGATGTAGAAATCTTACACCTTTTGATTTGAACCCGATTTGAATGCATAAGCCCTTAGAGTTGGAGATGGAGGCCATGATCAAGATAGATTTTGGCGGCACTTCGTGGCATGAGTGATTTGTGAGGGTTTAGGTAGGCTTAGGGGTCTATTTATAGAGATTAGGAGTAGTTTAGGCCCTTAGATTAACCCTAGGATAGATATGAGCCTTTAAAATCCGTCACAAGCCTCCAAACATGTCTTGAGGAACAAGTCAGGTGCACCCAGGCCAAACTGGCTGACCACCCAAGTCGACAGGGGTGTCGACTGGGCAGTCGACACCACCTGGGGTGTGTCGACTCCCAAGTCGACTCCCCAGTCGACTTGGGGGTGGCAGGAATTTTTCCCGCCTGTTCTGCTTGGCTGAATTTGAATTCTGAATTCAATTTTGAACTGTTTTTGAACTTGAAATTTTCTGAAAACTTTGACGGGCCATAACTTGGTCATACGGACTCCGATTTTCGAAAACTCGGACTCTATTTCGCGTATTTTTCTGAGACGAACGCAATGGCATAGCCCGTTTCCCTTGATTCAGTTTTTATCATTAAATTCTGCCTTGATTCTTGTCTTAGCATGTTGTAAAAATCCGGGTTGTTACATTCTCCCCAACTTAAAGGATTTCATCCCCGAAATCTCCAAGTTAGGAAGAACGTATCCTACCATCCATCATCCATCTACTCAAAACATCATCCACAGGCAACCATGGTCCTTAAAAGACTCCCAATGCTTTATGAACACATGCAGAAAGTGTGTGTATATGTTCCTTAGCTAATGCTAATGATCATGCCTGAATGATCTTTCTAATGCAAAATATGTTTAGTGCCATGAGTCCAACATGTATGCAAATAGTCCTAGCCATATAAACACTATATGTGTGCACAACCATTCATCCACATGCAACATCCACATGATAACATATTCAATTTCATATATAAACAAGTACAAATACTCGTGCATATGCGATATGAAATGTGACTGAATCGACCTAGTGTCTAATGTGTACTCAATCATCCACGAGCAACCACTTGCAACCACTGGCAACCATATTAATCATAACATGTTTCAAATACATGTTTACATCCATAGGGTTCTACCTAAGGTTCCCAAGATAGGATCGAGGAGATAAACAAGATAAACTCCTTATGGGATTTGCAACGGAAACAGGATCGAGAGGATATCCACCAAGCGATAACATGCAAGCTCTACAGGAGAACCAGGGATCAACGATATACTCTTAAAAAGAGATATGATGCGTGCGTTTAAGCTGCATTTCCTTGAGCTTAATTCCAGTGTGCCTTGACCACCTTTGACTTCATGATTTTTGTAGCTCCTTGATTCCTACTTCCAAGGTATGAGTTGAAACTCATTTCACTGTCGCCTCTCGTTTCACTTTCACTTATTCTTTCCCTAGTATGCTCGGCTCAAACATATCTGCGTACTCATGCAAGCTCTCCAAAATTCACTAGTGAATTCTGGATCTCGTTTACCGATGCCAATCCATGTTACCATGTGCACTTACTAGGGTGATTCCTATAACCCATGCTTAAGAGGAAATGAACCATCCGCCTTATTGGCGAACGTTACCCGATCGGATCAGAGATTTCCGATAAATGCATCAAGAGATTCTAGGTAACTAACCATGACAAAACCCAAAAGTTTATACGAGACTTCGAGTGTATTACCAAGGCAAGTTAAGAGTTTAACTACCCTCCTTTCAAAACCGAGAATGGAATCCCTTACTGGATAACCACTTCATCCCTAGAATCCATCCATAGCTCAACAATAGAAGCATTGCTTCTAATCTCAACACTTGGCATTTACACTCTCAATTCCAAACAAGTCATGAATAAATGGACCGACTCTCCAACCAGATTTTGGGACAAAAGTGGGATCTTCTACCATGCTAGTACTAAGGTGCAGAGACTTAACTATCGAAGCAGACTTAAATGATGCGATGATCAAAACAAAGTCTAGACGAGACGATAGAAAAGAAAGGCTAAGCCTTTAACAGAAACGGTACCATTCCTCTTAGGTACGCTAGAAATGAGAGCACACAATTGCCCTCTCGCTGATCTTGTCCTTATCTTCCTTTGTGGATCAAGCCATACCAACCAGTTGCTTATTCTTAAGCTCGTGTCCTTTATCCTTGCTCTTATTATCCCTTCTTATAACTTCGGTAACAGGTCTCTCGAGAACTTCCTCCATCGCACGGGAAAACACTTACGTAGCTAGACAAGGATTAGTCGCAGTTAAAACTACTGTGACTACAGATGGAGGAAAGAAAGGGAAAAGAGGTTCAATCAAGGAAACAAAGGATAGTGATAATGGCTTTTGGGGAATAGCCTTTAAAAACTTTTCTTGAAAAATGCTTCTTTGTAAGCGGTTTCTCAAATAGTTTTCAGAAGGTTTTAAAAACTTTTGCCCAGTCTGGTAACCTTCTGCTCTGATACCAAATGTAACACCCCACCTCCGCTAGGGTCACTCACAAAGGGAATGCACTAGGTTTGGTGAAGCATTATCGAGGTAAACATGCACAGAAATATTACAAGATAGAACATATATAAAATAGCGGAAGTAAAACAAATCTCATTACCTTATAAAATAAGGTCTAAAGCCTTTTACATCAGAATACATCAAAACCTGTCTTGCAATAGTAAAGAAGCATAAAACCTTTTCATAAATTATTCCCCAAAATAAAGCGGTGAAGCAACCATAGCCAATAGAAGACCAAGCTATACATGATGACCTTCAAGCATAAGAGGTCCGAACTAAACAACATCATTTCCTCCCTGAAAACCTGGGGGGGGGGGGATGGAAGAAAAAGAGGCGAAAGAAAACGGGGTCAGTCATAAAGACTGGTAAGTCCTATCTACTTCCAGTATAAAAACAGGTAAAGGTAACATGACATGCATAAACTGAAGTAAACATAAGGATGACGACAAGATAGATAAGATAACCGGATGAACTACTGTAGCAAGATGAACTAAGGTATCATGATAAACTACGGTGTCAAGATAAATCAAGGTATCACATCGTCAGGTTTCTATCAAGTATACTATCCCAAGGTATCTATCATGTATAACATCCCATGGTATCTATCATGTATAACATCCCAAGGTATTTATCATGTATATTTGCTCTGCACCTTCTCGTACCAGTATCCCAACCCGCGTCCTGTGTTAACTCTGAATGTCCCTTGCCTAATGTCATGCAATGGTCCATGTCAACCTAATATATAGCATATATAGGTTTTCCCAACTCATATGTCCCTTTCCATGTATAAGTTCAGTCCTTTGCCGTAGGCCGTACGGGCTTTCCCATGTAAATCTATACCACCTCAACGTAGTACCATTTTATCCTTGAAGTTGTTTTGGACTGCTACCCTTGATCTGGTTACGTTTTCTTACCATGAACTATCGCGTGTTCACTTAGGATTTATGCCACCTAGGACCACTAGGGATTATGCTACCTAATGAACGTTTCCGTGTCTCGGTTTGGGTTCAAGCCACCTAGGGCCACTAGGGATTATGCCACCCGTCAACCACGCCCTTTATCCCACGTATGTATCGTGAATCGTTTTCCATGTCTAGACGCACATGTACCTCGATGTGCCATCCGAGTTCCGTGCCAGGGCAAATCAAGATATACGGAACTCGGTCGGGAGCTTTAGGTCATCTACCGATGCAGATATCAAGGTCTGTTTTTGTATCCGTGGCTATGGTCCCACGTGACCCCTCACTCAACTACTGAAAGGCAATCCAAGAAAAATCATGTATGAGAACTACATCCCGGCCCCACTATGCCCCACTTACCTATTGGCCAACCTCACCCATAACTCGATAGCAAGTATATCGTCTGTCGGTAGTTCTCTGCCTTTCCGTACGTGCACGATTGACTAAAGATGGTAGGTAGTCGACGACGTGCTATCCAGGGCAAAAACAAGTATCGTCGACTCCACGCTAATCCATCACAGTCTTTAGGTCGCTCGCATAGCAACCAAGGCATACCCTTGGCTCTTCTACCGCAGTCCTTAACCTCTGTGAGGCCAGGTTTCATGGACCATCTGCCACCTCACAGAGGGATACCAAGAGTACACTCACGTCCCCCCTCCCCCCGAAGCTACCGCTTCGTCACCCAGTTCGCTGGAGCTTTTTATCCAAGTCAGATAAGTTGCTCCTCCTCGTATACTAAGCGATGACCTACCGTATCAGGTTACTCATCTATTTATGGACTAGTCCCATGTCCTTGGCTAAGAATTATTACTTAGTTATTCTTAACTAAGGTTTACCACTTAGCTTCTTTTCCTGTTATCCTTGTTAATCCCGGCTTTCCACCTAGTCCCCTGAACTAGGGTTTTGTCTAATGGGTTAAGTGTTGTTATTCAAGCCCATGACTTAACCCGCCTACCGACCATGTTATAATTGGTTAAGTGTTCAAGTTCAAGGCTTAGCCCTATAAGTTGGTTAAGTATACCAAGAAGCTCATGACTTAACCCTATCAAGTCAAATTGGTTAAGTATTTATTTGTCTTAACCCTATCAGATTATCGTGTTAGATTGATTAAGCATAGATTATCTTAATCCCATCAGATCATCGAGTCGGATTGGTTAAGTATGGGTTAGCTTAACCCCATCCACTCATCGTATTACAATGGTTAAGTATATTTAAAAGGTCTTGTGACTTAACCCTATCAGGTCCGCATATTAGATTGGTTAAGTATAGGTTACTTAACCTCATCAAATCATCATGTATAATTGGTTAATTATAAGTTACTTAACCCCATTAAATTACCCTGTTAAGTTGGTTAAGTATTGGTTACTTAACCTCAATGAATTACCAAGTTTAGATTGGTTAAGTGTTTAACTTAACCCCACCGAATTACCGTGTTTAGATTAGTTAAGTGTAGGTTACTTAACCCCATCTAATTACCGTGTTTAGATTAGTTAAGTGTAGGTTACTTAACCCCATCTAATTACCGTGTTTAGATTAGTTAAGTGTAGGTTACTTAACCCTATCTAATTACTGTGTTTAGATTAGTTAAGTCTAAGTTACTTAACCCCATCTAATTACCAAGTTGGATTAGTTAAGTGTAAATTACTTAACCCCATCCCCTAATTGTCTCATATGGTTAAGTGTCATTAAGAAATCAAGTCCGGTTTAACTTAACCTACCCATTCGTGTCATATCGGTTAAGTGTCATTAGTCAAAATTACTTAACCTTTTCATGTGGCATTAATTAGATTAATGCACCCCAACCTCTCACATTAGACTTTGTTGTGGTTACTAGTTAAGCCGGGCGGGTTCGGGTAGCTTTACACCACAACCTAGTCTAACCTCGGGTTTTAAGTGCTATATGACCAACTACTCACATTGGGTCCTATTGTTTGTAGCCACTAGTTAAGCCGGGCGGGTCCGGGTAGATTTATGCTACAAACTCAACCCAACCTCGAGTTGACCACTTTCATGTTTGGTCTAGTGTCATATTACACTTACAACCCATACATGTCTAGTTTCAAGTCTCATGTTTACCCCACATGTCATGTCCACATTTAGGTGTATCATGAGTGTCATATTTTCATGAAATCCCATGTCAAATTATCATGTCATAATCATGCTCGTCTAACCTACCCCAAATCGTGTTTCCAACCCAAGTAAAAGCGAGTCAACATAGTAAGGATACTATGCTACATATTGGCCTCAAAACATGCACGATGCCAAAAAGGGATTGGCCACAAACATGCATGGTATCATAAGGGAATTTGGCCACAAACATGCATGGTATCATAAGGGAATTTGGCCACAAACATGCATAGTATCATAAGGGAATTTGGCCACAAACATGCATAGTATCATAAGGGAATTTGGCCACAAACATGCATAGTATCATAAGGGAATTTGGCCACAAACATGCATGATAACATAAGGGGTTTGGGTTCATTTACATGCATAAGCCCCAAAGTCAAGTCTTTGCCAATGTTTCACAAGTCAAATGGTTCCTAAAGGTTCATGCTAACATTCCATAGATAAAGATTCAAACTTGCAAGATAAACTAGGTTAAACATAACATGAGTGGCATGATTAAGTCGCTAAAACTTAGCCCAAGGTCATAGATCATTGAAAAGGGGCAAAATTAGGTTCACATAGGCTAGCATACTTATGTATCATCGCATTTTATTCCATGTCACATTAGAACCACCGTTAGAATCTACAAGTAGCTAGAACTTACATAGCGTGGCAAGAGGGCTAGGAGCATGAATCGTCTTGATGAAGAAAGGTGGCTCCTTTGTTGAAGAATCGCCATGAAATTTGCGTAGCAACGTTGATCTACCCTCGATTTGATGTAGAAAGCTTGCACCTTTTGATTTGAACCCGATTTGAATGCATAAGCCCTTAGAGTTGGAGATGGAGGCCATGATCAAGATAGATTTTGGCGGCACTTCGTGGCATGAGTGATTTATGAGGGTTTAGGGTAGGCTTAGGGGTCTTTTTATAGAGATTAGGAGTAGTTTAGGCCCTTAGATTAACCCTAGGATAGATCTGAGCCTTTAAAATCCGTCACAAGCCTCCAAACATGTCTTGAGGAACAAGTCAGGTGCACCCAGGCCAAACTGGCCGACCACCCAAGTCGACAGGGGTGTCGACTGGGCAGTCGACACCACCTGGGGTGTGTCAACTCCCAAATCGACTCCCCAGTCGACTTGGGGGTGGCGGGAATTTTTCCCGCCTGTTCTGCTTGGCTGAATTTGAATTCTGAATTCAAATTTGAACTGTTTTTGAACTTGAAATTTTCTGAAAACTTTGACGGGCCGTAACTTGGTCATACGGACTCCGATTTTCGAAAACTCGGACTCTACTTCGCGTATTTTTCCGAGACGAACGCAATGGCATAGCCCGTTTCCCTTGATTCAGATATTATCATTAAATTCTGCCTTGATTCTTGTCTTAGCATGTTGTAAAAATCCGGGTTGTTACAACCATGATGGGATCGGTCTCGCTTCCTCCACCGAACCGATCTGGGCCATCCGATCCGATCCGGAGTCCAATTGATTCTAAAATCCAAGTTGTTCCGGTTCTGCGTGCATTCACGGAAACGAGCATAACTTCCAAATCGTAAGTCCGTTTTAGCCAAACAAAAGCTCTACTTGAAGCTAATTCAAAGGGATACAAGAGTTATTGAGCTAAGCTTCGTAATTGATGTTTTCGGGCCCAAAAGAAGTCATCTGATAGGAGTTTCGAGCCACTCTTTGTTTGCGATGCGAATTCAACTAAATCGCTCCTTGTCTTCTGACGATAATCTTAACGCTTGAGTGTGTGCTAACCAGAAATTCCATGTGTGACTGCTTTGACTAAAAAGCATGTCAACATTTTTGCCCCCCAGAACATATCTTGCTGGTTGAAGGAAGATGTGTTCTGGATAATTCAAGGAATGCAAGGCCACGCCGGGCCTACCAACTGCAAGTATAAACCATACCTGTAAAGAAAAGAAAGCAAACTGGTGTGTCAAAACTTGACAAAACTGGTTACATTTTCGAGCATAAACCATGCTTGGGAGTCAATTTGAGCATAAACCATACTTGAGGGACGTTCGAACCAACCTGCCAAGACCTGGCAAGGGACCAAATCTTCCGGGCATTAGCCATACCAAGAAGTTCAAACTGAGCATACGCCATACTCGAGTTTTATTGTGTTCCTTTACCAAATCCTGACAAGACGATAAGCCGTTCTTGAATATAATCCATACTTAAAAATCCAATGGAGTACAATCCATTCTCATATCAAGATAGATCTGCACTTGCCAAAGCCTGACAAGACAGTCCGTCCCTAGGCATAATCCATACCTAGAGGTCCGAGATAAGTATAAGCCATACTTAAATTTACCAATCATAATTCATGCTTGGAAATTCCTTCCTTATTCAATACAAAGTACAAAACCAAAGAAAATCCTGATTGGTTTGTCATCAAGTGCAAACCACACTTTGGGGCTAAATCCTTGCCTCATACATGTGTACTCCGATTTAGCCAATCGGAAAACCTAAAGAAAGCAAGAACTTATCTTAAATCCTAAGAAACATGGAAAATGCAGACT
Source organism: Allium sativum (assembly GCA_030737875.1). Taxonomy (NCBI): domain Eukaryota; kingdom Viridiplantae; phylum Streptophyta; class Magnoliopsida; order Asparagales; family Amaryllidaceae; genus Allium; species Allium sativum. Next base: position 927,789,164 of record CM060922.1, on the reverse strand, counting down.
GATCTCATCCAGATCAGTTAATGATGAGCCCATGAGAGCTCGATCCAGGGTCGTTCCCTCTCCAGGGAGCAGGTGGTGGCAGCGCGGATGCAGGCGCTGTTGGTTGTTTCACATACCCGGGTAGCTCTCCACGTCTAACCCGCTCCTCAATCAAATCTCGCAGATTCATGCAGTCATTTGTGTCATGACCGTCCATATCATGAAATATGCAATTTTTTCCAGAATCACATACTCTTTGCGATGGCTCCCTCCTAGGAGGCTTTGGGTAGGAGACAACACAGTTTGTGTCCATGCAGATGTCAGTAAGAGTTGAATTGAGTTCAGTGTACTTTTCATATCTGGGCCCCCTCCGAGGCTGAGTGTTGCAGTCATTCTTGACATTAGCTTTTCCTTTGTCTTTTCCAGAATCAGACAGTACTTCGTCCTTAAGCATGTTGACATTAAGAATCTTCTTGTCGAAAGTTGCGTCTTCTTCCCGTAGAAATCTATCAGCTTCAAGGTAGAATTCACTGAGATTTCGCGGTGGGTCTCGGTACAAAGATTTTTTTAATTCTGAGTTATCCAAGACACCGAATACTGCTGCCGTCAATACCATGGATGGTTCATGTCTATCAACCGATGCTGCTGCAACGTTGAATCTTTCCAGAAATGAACGCAGAATTTCTCTGGATCTCTACTTGATTGTGGTGAGCGACATGACATTCTTGGGTCGTGCCATGTGGACCCGAAATTGTTCAATAAAGCGTGCGACCAACATGTTCCAGATGTTGATCAATTTCATTTCTAGCGAGCAAATCCACATCGCTGCTATATCGGTCAAAAAGAGGGGGAAACATTTTTCCATGACGTTTTCTGACGCTGATTGAACTTCCATATGTCGTTTATAGCGCGTCAGATGCATGATAGGATCCGTCTTGCTGTTATAGGGCTCCAGTTGTGAAAGTTTGAAATCTGGAGGATTGCGAGAATTCCTGATTTCCTGTGTGAATGGATTGTGATTGACATCATCCATGTCACTCTGATAAGTGCGGCCTCTTGAGAGGCGTTCAATGAGATTAACGAGCCGATCGCCTTCAAAGAGCTGTTGCAAGCTGTTGAGATCAGAGCTGGTGCCCCCAAATTTGAATGAAAGAGAGTTTGGAAATGCATGGGGCACTTGGAGTGTGATCCGGTTCAGATTGGTGGTCATCGGGTCGGAGGTTCCGAACCGAACCGGTCCTGGCTCTCTGCTCCAAGCTGCTTCCTATTGTCGTTGAGCTGAAATTGACAGCTGGGTGTCTATCCGAACCAGAGCGGAGTTTGGCCGAACCTGGCCTGAGTCCCTCGCGATTCTAGCGTTCTCATCTAGAACATTGAGCGATGCTTGCTGCACATTTCCAATGGGAGGAAGATTTTCCCCAGCTCCCGCGGTTAAGATCGAGTCCGATCCGATCCTATTCGGTGCATTATTTCTATAGAATTGAGGGATGTTGCTCAGGTTTCCATTCATCCAAGCGAAGAATTCGTCCATCATCTCCTGCTGCTTCCAGAGGAGATCGTATTGCCTTGCCATCCGCGTTCTCAATTCAGTGAGAACGCCATCCATTTCATCTCTAGTCAAGTATGCTGATGGATGTCCATGAGAGGAAGCCTCTAGACTAGCCTCGTTTCTCGTTCCTTCGTCATTAACACGAGATATATTTCTCTTGACCATTGATTCAATAGCCAAATAATCCGCTTCCTTTCTGGCTAGAAATTGAAGTTATGTGGTGCACCTATAGCTCAGTGGATACAGTGTCTGTATCCTAAGCAAAAAGTCGAAGGTTCGACCCCTTCCTGGCATGCCAAAATGTTACACCGAAATCTGGTAATAACACCCAAATTCAATGTGAAATCCTCACAACCACAAGTCATAGAGAATAAATGCGGAAAAAGCAATAAATAACAGGTGACACACAAGATTTTTATAGTGGTTCGGCTCAAACAAGGCCTACGTCCGCTCTATAGTTTATTAAATCCTAAGAAATTACAGATGCAATGCTGTCTTACAATCTGTAAGATTCATTCACATACAACATCCTTGTATTTTAATAAAGAAGTGGAGAAAAGAGAGAGATTTTGTTCACGAAATCCTCGTGTTAATTTAGTTTGAGAAGCACAAAGTCCTTGTGTTGTAGCAATGGTGGATGCCGTGAAGAATTAGCGTCAAAAAGTCAGAGAGATCCCTTGAAAATCCTTCCAATGGTGTATTTATAGCTGTAGGCGGGTTCCGGTTTGGATGCCATGTGGCGGGCATCCCTTTAATCTCGAAGTATAGTGGAAAAGGTGGAGAAATCCTCTCCAGTTCGTGCTTTGCCAAGTGGAGTTAGATCCGGGTTAATAGGAGGAAGTTTCTCCTTGAGAATCGGTCACAGCTGCAGTGGAGCAACAGGTCCAGGCGGTTCGGTTCGGCTCCTCTCCTTCCAAACCAGTCTGGAGTGTTCCAATCAAAGACGAGATGAATCGATGTACTTCTAGAGCAAGGCGGGTTAGGTCGGGCTTCCTCTCTCCGATCCGAGCCAAGTGCCTGTGTGTAAGCCAGAAACCAAGATCACACGAGGTGGTTTACCATGATGGGATCGGGTTTTCGCTTCCTCCACCGAATCGATCCGGGTCATCCGATCCGTAGTCCAATTGATGCTGAAATCCAAGTTCTTCCGGTTTTGCGTGCGTTCATGGAAATGGGCGTAACTTCCAAACCATAGGTCCGTTTTAGCCAAACGAAAGATCTACATGAAGCTAATTCAGAGGACTACAAGAGATACCAATCAAAGCTCCGTAATTGATGTTTTCGGGCCCAAAAGAGGTCATCTGATAGGAGTTTCGAGCTACTCTTTGTTTGTGATGCGACTTCAACCAAATAGCTCCTTGTCTTCTGACAATGTTCTCAACGCTTGAGTGTGTTGCTAACCGGAAATTCCATGTGTGACTACTTTGACTAAAAAGCATGTCAACAATATCGTATGGGGAATAACGATATATATCTATCTTCAAAATTCCTCCATAATATCCGTATAGTCAAGGAAACCAATACCGAAATATTCCAGAGATTATTTCTATTCAAATCCACTCCAATTCATATACTGGAAAATTCTGGTTAGATTAAAACCATTCACAAATCCAATATATTTATTTAAAAACGTTGGATTATCTTTCTAGTTAATAACTAGTTCATTTTGATAAAATTATATTTTTATCTTTACAAACGTGGAATTTTTCATCTAAATTCTTTCCAAATAATTTATTATGATTTTTTCATAATTTATTAATATTTTTAATAATTTTATCAAGGCCCGTACAGTCGGTTTTCAATCACGACCAACGAACTGCATCTATAGCGACCTTTTCCAAATTTGATTTGGACATAATTCCAAATGCAACCGTTAGATTTCAAATATTATATATTCATTGGAAATCTCTTTTCGATACGAACTCAATAGTTCCCGTTTTAGGAGAATTCGACGGTCGGATCTCCCGTAATGCCAATTTGAAGTCAATGGTCAAAATTTACGAACGGTCGCGGCACGAAACGTTCTATTCAAACCATTTATATATATATGTATAATATTATATATATTTCATTCAAAACATAAATTATAAATTCATTTCAAAAACGATTCTCACTTTCAATTAAATTTTAAATCAAAATTGAATATTCCTTATCATTATAATATTTAAATGATAATATTTTCAAAATATCATATTTTGAAATCATTTCCTTTTTTATATTCATTATAAAAATGAATAAAATCGATATAGAAATCGTTCACGTTAAAATGGCGCAAATCCAATCAACATGGCTTCACATTTCCAATATTTTTGTGTCCATCCAAAATCGGACATCAAATTCACATTTTAATCCTTCACTGAATATTATTTTAAAATATTTGTTATTTCAAAATATTCGTTATTTTAAAATATTCGTTCTTTCTGAATTGAAATCAGATCCAATCAATTACATATAATTTAATTACATGTATTTCATACAACACATATATACAACAACAATGATAACCAATCATCCCTCATACAGAGTGCATTACACAACTACATAAGCATTAATTATAAATAATTAACGCTTACAGCAGTCTGTCAACCAATCAATTGACATACAACTAAACAATTGGGATTAGTGTACGCCAAATATCATCCCAATACCCGTGTGAGGTTTCAACCAACAAATATTGAATATTATTTGTGCAGTTGGGCGATGTGTAAAATTTATCATGCCAATCCATGTCAGTTAAATGGGTGTACATAAACAAATCGTCCGATTTGTAAATGTATATTTATTTTCATATCTAGAGAATTTTATGTCGTTCACTTATATGTTAAAAATTATATTTTTAATGATAAAATATTATTTCAATGCTTGACTGTTTTATATAGTTCATACATTCAATAAAAATAATATTTTTATTGTTCAAATATTTTATTCAACACATGAATATTTTATATACTTTATTTTAGAAAATTTCATATACATTTCAGTTTTAGAAAAATTCGGCATTATAACGACGTGATATTAGAACCATAGTAATGTCTAGCATTACTCCTCTCCTGAAACTAGCTCGCGCAATACATATCTATCACAATCAATTCAAACAATCCCCTAATCAATTCACAATCAGTTTTACAACCACAATCCAAATTTCCACAATACAATCCAAACTAACAACCATGGTTTGTACAATAAGTAGTGTCAGGAGCTACTAAGCCCCGTCTGCAATCTAAGATATATTTAAATGTAAAATAATTTGAGTGAGAAGGTGTTCTCACATTGGGATCCACTCCGCCTCCGTTTTCTGACGTTCTGAATTGCTGTTCTGATCCCAGAATCTGCAAACGAGCTCCAACCTTCACACGATCTTTTCTCCTAGCTTAAACACGCCATTCCGGACAATTTCCGCCCAGTGGCCTTTCTTCCGAAAATGCTCCAGTTCGCCAGAATTTGCGAAAAGACGGTATTTGGACAACAGACTTTGGACACGTTTTCCGAACAACTCCGCAATCCAAAATATGTCTTCCATATGCTCAAATCGAAGAGAAAATCATGCTCTTCGATTTTGGCACTGTGGAGTTTGGCAATAGGGGCTCGGATTGGAAGATATTGGCTAAACTAGTCAGGGTCTTATTTGCAAATACTGAAATTTATAAAAATTGGATTTTTGGCCAGAGTGTGACCAATGGCCAGAGGTGGGGGTGTTGGATGCAGCGCAAGTGGTCAGGGAGGTGGCGGGCCCCCAGGAGACGGTGGTTGTATCTTTGGGCTAATGCGCTCGGAAGAGGGGAAAGAGAGAGGAGCTAGGACGGAGGAGGGACGGAGGGGGGCTACGGCGGCGGATGGGTGGCCGGTGGTGGTCGGGAGGCAGCGGCGGCTGCGAGGGGGCGCCGCATTTGGCGACGATTTTTTTCCTCTTGAATGAACGACGGGTTGGGTTGGGGAAGGAGAATTAGGGTTGACCACTATATATAATTGTATATTTAATTTTACTATCTAAAAAGTTGATTTTTCATTTGAACTCTAAATTGAACCCAACGACTGTCGCCCCTAGCGTAATACCCCCATTCTGGACACAATGGGATGTGTCCCGTAAGCCAATTTGACTGTTTCGATCAGTTTTCTTTAAAATTAAAATATAAATTAATTTAACGTTCAAAATTGGTTTCAATATACATTTTTATTTACCGGGGCCACGTACTGACTTCAAAAATTCCCGAAAAATAAATCTAGCTATATTTTGATGATACGGTCCTAACAAAACTAATTTCATCGAATTTGGAGACCGTTTGAAAAATGGCCCTTTCCAGTCGATTAAATTCAAAATGAAATTACCAAACACGTCTAAATTCACCACGCACACATATTAATTTCAAAAATTATGAAAATTAGAATATAGCAATTATTTGACATTCCGGATCCAACAAAAGTGGTTTCGTCGAAAACGGAGGTCGTTTGTTAAATGGCTATTTTAAAGGGCTATATACTATATTAAAATATATATAAATTGCATAGCGACTATTCTGAATTTTAATCTGGACATAACTTTCAATTTATATTATGAAATCTCAGTTTCTTACATTCGTTAGAAAGATATAATTAAACAGACTCAAATATTTCTGGTTTTATTGACATCCGGTTTATTTTGAATTCTGTACATTCAATTGAAATTTGAAATCGAATTTTCAAACTACCACGCCTTTTCAGGCTCGTTTTATAATTAAAATAAATTTATACATTCTAACTTCGATTTAAATAAATTTTTAGTAGTTATTATTTGAAATAAATCATTTTAAATATTTAAAATCCATTAAAATAGCTAAAATAAAAATTTTAAATTGGTTCAGAAATTCTGGTTTGTTATAATAAGCATCAAATTTTCTTCTCGGATCTAGCTAACATTAATCGATGATAAAATTAAAATGAGCACCTTAGGATATACTATACTTCTCAATAATCAAAATTTCTTTAAAAGCAATAAGTTTTTGGGTAGAACCAATAATAATAATAACCATATTTCTCAACATATAAAAAAATGTCTTAATCGTATATACATAAAATAGTTTTTTACCTACATAAATGGTTCTAGATCATGTATATCGTCAATATCCTTCATGAATTTAAATAAAAATAACCATACTTCTAAGATTCAAACTATTTCCCTCGTAAGAAAATCAACTTTATGATTTTTTTTTTACTAAAAATATCAAAATAAACATGTAGATCTTTAAATCAAAGCAAGTTACTTTTGAAATTCAGGAATTACGATTATTTTTCAAAACTAAAACATTTCATAATCTTGTTTTTCATATAAAAATCATAAACATATCGTTTAGGCATATCTTTCTGCATCAAATAAAACATTTTACTCTAGAAGGATAACTCTTGTGCCAAATTAAGTCTATAAGTATCACGTTTCTTTTTCATACATAGATCAAGTGAGTTTTCTAATTTGATTAAAGCATTACATTACTCGACTTACACATTAAAAAAAAAGAAATTCAATTCAAAGTTATCTCAAATAATAGAAAATTCCTAATGAAATCGATACTGTATGTTAGAAATTTCGGATCAATTCAAATGACGTGAAAAAGAATAAACTTCATCTTTTAGATTATCGTGATTCAAGATTTTTACTAAGAATGTGCTGATAACGTTACGTAAATAAAAGGGGGACCAGAAGCCAATAGAGAGGAGATGATGTAGACACTTTTATTCATTCGGAATGCTAAATACAATTTAAAATGAGGTTGTTTTATTTAGTTTTTATTTAAAAAAAAATTACCGTATTGTTTTTTGATATTTTAGTATAACTACCCATGATTCATTTACATATAACATACGAAATTCCTTTTGTTGTAGTAACATAAATTACATTATACCATCAAATAAAATGGTACTTATAACATGCTTACAAATTGCATCACATAGAAATACATCTTTGTACGTCATATTTTGAAACATGCGTTTCTTATGCATTCTTCAGTCAAAATTTCCGCATCCATTGAAGATAATTAACATCATTTTTCATATCGTTTCGTTCCTTTAACTCGGCTATCGGGTAGTGCAAGGGAGACCTGTACGTGAGTAGCCCAAACCTACATTTCCTCGTGCCTGTAGAGATTAGAGAATAGCCATCATGATATCATCGCGTGCATGTCTACTGTGTATCTTCATGCCAACCTTGTCTTCTTATGGTGCAAATATAGCCCACGTTGCAGTAGGGAAATTATGTAGGCCTGTTAGGCATCAGTTTATGTTTATGATTCGTTCTTCAATATCTAAATTGTCTTAACCCACATTGGTGCATCAATTTGCAATTGAGATAACGGCTTAATTCCTGTAAAAAAAAATCTCGTAGGGCAAATTCAATTCAAACTCTTGATAATGCCTAACAGCCCTTTATATTGAAAAAAAGGGAAAAGCCCCCAATTCCAATAAGAAGCACCTCCACGAATTTAAGGAAAAAAAATTTCAATTAAAAGGTCTATTTATTCAAATTAATAAGTTTTAAGAACAACACTTTTTGAAAACTGGAAAATGGGCTGGAGGACAATGTTTTAAAAAAATTTGGCCCAAAAAACACGGTTCAGATAATTTCTCGTGAAAGCCAAACTTCGGTTTATTTTTAGGCCTAAGTAGATAATGCTCTGTTTTTAATTTTCTCCTTCTCTCTTTTGATTTTCTTTCAATTCAAATGGAAAATCGAATCATTCATTGATTACATGCGTTTTACATCGTTAATTGGATTATTTCGATTCTTTTATTGAATCGATCTCAACAGGTAATTTTACACTAATTTACTTTTGTATTTTCGATCGATTCAATTTATTTTTTACTGTTTCTTTGTTATTTTTTGTCCATCTTATTTTCTTATGAATTTACGGGCTATTTGCGTCTATATGTCTTATTTGGTTTCAATCAGTAGAGAAGAACAAGGGTATGTTTTTGGATATGCTGTTATCATTTTTTTTTAGATTTTAATGCTATGTGCATTTAGCATTTTCTTGCTATTTAATATTTAATTTGACTGTACATGGTTTTTTGACATCTCATAGTATCATTTGTTATTTGTATCTGAATCTGTATAATTTTTGGCAGGAGCAGCCTTGGGAATAGTATTTTGATTTTATTTGTAATTGATGAGTGTAGCTACTCTATTCGACTGGACATGAGTTGTTCTTTAATTGCTGTTAAGAATAACATATGTGAATATTGGACACATCTTATTCCTTGTTCTAATGAAATATCATATAATTTGGAAAGTAAGACTGTCAAAGTTGATATTGATTCGGATTTCCATACAATATTGTGCTTTCAAATTTATAAGAAGAGTCCTTTTTTTGTTTTCACTGTTAAGTCGTGCCATCATGCTCTGGAGCTCAATGTTGACAATAGTTTTTCAGTTAATTCTAATCAGCAGAGCATTTCAGTTTGTTTTGGGTCTTATAGCATCAACTCTTGTGGTGAATCAAGTTCTTATTCGAAAGATATTATGAAGAAAGGGTATCAACTAAATATTATGGATTTTATTGGTTATTTTTTTAGTGGCGCTGAAGATTTAAGGGAGTTTCTAATGGCTTATCAAATAAAAGAAGGAAATGAATTGATTTTTGTAAAAAAAACTGTCCTGAAAGAATATCTGTCATATGCTCTTGGAACAAAGAAGGTTGTAAATTCAATTTAAATGCTTCTCCGAATCCTAGGCAGCCTCTTCGATTCTTTATTAGAACTTATAACTTTGAACATTCGTGTGGTGCGGGATTAAGGGATGTTAAGAAAGTTCATATTTATAGTAGATTTATTAAATCTTTGATTATTGATCAAATTAGAGATGTCCCTATGAAGAAACTGAAAGATATAATGGCTGAATTTAGAAGAGAGTATAATTTTAATCATTCTTATTGTTATGCACACTTCGGAAAACAATTGGCTTTGAAGGAAATTTATGGAGATGATGCTTTGTCATATAATGAATTAAATTAGTATTTGGAGACTTTGAAGAAATCTAATCCAGGAAGTTATGTTGCTTTGGATGTTGATCCACCGAATCAGCAATTTGAAAGAGTTTGCATTGGATTTAATGCTTGCTTAGTTGGTTTTCGACATTGCCGTCCTCTCATGTTTCTAGATGCAGCATTTTTAAAGGGTAGACCAGGAGTTTTATTAGCAGCCGCTGCAAAAAATGGAAACCAAGTGATTTGAGTTTTAGTCTTTGTCTTTTATTTTTTTTAAGTTGTTTAGTATTTTGTTTTTGAATTCTTTAGTATGCTAATGTTGTTTAGCATTTTAATCTTTGTTTCTTATAAGAGTGTATTTAAAAAAAAATCACTATTATGAATCTGAAGCACATTAAGGTTTTTTTTAAAGCAATTTTCCTCTGTGTATTATATTGCTTATTTTGTTTCCCTTTTTCTTTCTCTGTTATTCTGTGCGTCTTTTTTTTAACCGATTGACATAGAAATTTTATGTTGAGGTGATTCAACTTTGAATTAAGTTTTCATATATTATAAGACTGTATTTTCCTATTTATTTAACAGTTGCAATCCTAAAGTACGTGATACTCTTTTTTTTTGAAAGAAAAATGTGTGATCTTCTAAAAAGAAGAGAGCACACAAATATATATGTATAAAAAGAAAAAGATTACAACAACAGACTACCAGCCTTAAAAAACAAAGAAACAACAACATGAGCTATGACAAGCCTCACCAAACAAAAAGCAACAAAAACATAAGAAAAGACTATCCCAACACAAACACACCAGAGCCGACCACGCAAAATCCATCTCCAGACCAAATCAGCACACTAGAAAGCTCCTCAACAAACTACTAACCAGAGTCCTGAGACTGAATATAATTACTGTTACCAACATCCTAGCTCGGGAACTTATCATGAACGGTATAAGATCTAATACGTGTGCTACGACGTACCAAACTTGAGCTGGGAATAACTCTCTTGCGCTTGCTCCTCCTAGTCAAAGAAAGAGTCATATCACAAGCAGGAGATTTTTCTCCATTATCCTCTTTCAATCCATCCAAAACCGGATCTCCAGACTGACTAAGAGCCTCAAACATCGGCCTAATCTGATCACAGGACAAAGAATCACAGTGAGAGTGAGAGCCCAGATTGCTACTCAAACCTGAAAGTACCGAGCTTATGCAGATCCCCTTATTCATCAACGACCAGAGATCATGCTTCATGACAGATGAACTTCTTCTCCTCTTAACCATATGAACATCAATAACATGCTTTGAAAAATCACCGAAGTTGTTAAACAACTTCAAATCTTTAGCTATTAGTCTCGCAGATCTAATACCATCAAATTTAAAAGATTTGGCAATAACAGGAGAGAAATCCAAATACTTTACTGCATCAAAACTTTGCCAATCCACGGAATCTATATCCATCATCGACTCCTTTTCCATACCAACCCTCGACAACTCAAACCCCCTGTCATCAACTAACAACATCTTAGAAATACCAGCACAAGTATTACATGATACTCTTTTTCCTTTAGCAATTTTTTGTGTTTATCATATTGTTTCAATTTTTTGTATTTGCTTCATAAATTTGGTCATGAAATTCATTATGCTAGGTTAAATTAGCATTTTCAACTCCTTGTGTACAGTAAGACTCCTGTGTATCGTAAGAGTACAATTTTTTCGTACTTGTTTCTCAGTTCTCATCCTAAGATACATTATGGTTTTTTGCTTTACCCTTTTTTGTTCTGCATCATATTGCTGCATTTTCTTTTTTATTTGTCTCAGTGATTTAGTCATGACATATATTATGATAGTTTACTTTAGCATTTTTTAATTATATATAGCATGGTATGTGTAAGATATTGAATTGATTTATTTTTTGATATAGTTATGCTACATTAGTATTTTTTTATGTTAGCATTTTAAATTTGTAATGCATTTTTTTAGGTTTCTTTCCACTAGTTATGGGAATCGTCTCACATGATAATAAATCAAATTGGACCTGGTTTTTAGAGAATCTAAAAGAGATGCTTCATGAAGATCATGAATTAGTTTTCATGTCTGATCGTCAATGGGGTTTGCTCTTAGGTGTTCTGAAAGTGTTTTCATCTTCTTTTCATAGTTACTGCACATTTCATATGGAGAAAAATATTGGTTCAGTGGTTAAAGCTTGCAAGGGTGAAACATCAATTGTTGATTTGTTTAAACTTATAACTCGAGCTTCCAATTTATCTAACTTTGAGCGTTATATGTTAAAATTTAAAGAAATTGGAGGTACTGCCGCATTCAACTTCCTTAATGATAAAACTTTAGAATATTGGGAAGATTTGTTTTTTCAAGGTAGAAGATATGGAGAATATTCTTGGCTGAGAGCTTTAACTCTTGGATTGTGGATGATAGGTTTATGTCGATTACATCTTGTCCAGATGGAATTCGAGTGAAAGTAATGGAACAAATGGCAAAGCGGAGGGAAGAATGTCATAAGTGGACTACTGTTTTATGCCCAGTCATGGAGCAACGATTGTCAAAGTTAGTTGAAGACGGGTTTGGATGAAATGCATATAGGTCTACCAAAAATATTTTTGAAGTTAGATATACTATTTCACATCATGTTGATCTTGAAAAAAGATTATGTAGTTGTAATCAGTGGAAAGTTACTGGTTTTCCATGTGCACATGCTGTTAAGTGTATGAATAAATCAAGGCTCTTGGTATATGAATTTGTGGAATATTATTTTATAGCTAATGCTTTTAGAGCTAGTTATGCACATGCTATTAATCCAATTCCAACTGTCGGTAAGCCAATTGTTACTGAAGATGAAATTGTAATTAGACCGCCTAAAAAAATTTGAGGTGCGGGAAGACCTTCTACTAAAAGACATGGTGCCTTTCCTTATTCTCAGAATAAGCGGAATAAATGCAGCAAGTGTGATCAAGTTGGACATAACAAGAAGAATTGCCAAGCTTCAAAGAAGATTTAAATTTGAATATTTTTTCAGTTTTTTTCCATTGGATATGCTACTATATACTTTGTATGTTGTGGTTATTTTTTATTGGTTATTTGGACATGTTATTGAGTTGTTATTTTTAATATAAATTTGACTTTTATTTCAGAATTTTATATTTCTACTTTCATTTATTATGTTTTATGTTTTTTTTTGAATTATGAAGTGTTGTGTCTGTGGTTGTTGGCATTCTATTACCTGTTACTATTTACATCAATTAAACAGGATAATGCTATATTAATTTAGCATTTTGTTTTGTATATTATAATAGTGATTGGCGATTAGATTATTAGCTGTATAAATTAAAAGTGGTTAGGTAATTTTATTAATATTAAGTTTACTTGTATTTGTGAAACTTATGTGGTTGCTTTCATTTATTTTGTTTTTTTGCATATTTTGTTTAAAATATGCACTATTGTGTTTGTGACTGTTGCTATTTTATTATCTACTATTTTCTATGTCATTTATAAAGACTAATGCCACATTTATGTGTTTGCTTTCATTTATTTTGTTTTATGTATTTTATTCTTAAAACATGCATAGTTATGTTTGTTGTTTGTGGCATGTTTTTACCAGCTATTTTCTACATTAATTTAACAGACTAATGCTATATTTATTTAGTGTTTCGTTTTGTATGATGTTAAATTGATTGACTAACTCGATTAGTAGTTGTGTAATAATAAATTATATGATGCTACTTTACGTGGTATTTGGGTAATGCCTATGCTAATTCAATATTGCATTTTCTGCTAATTAAATTTTGAAATATAGCCATTTTCTAAAACAATTATAGTATGGTATTTGAAGCTAATGCATACAATTACGTACATTATAAAATTTGTTGACCAATCTTTTATAAGAATACACTTTGTTGTCAAAATTTGTTGCTTTGTATACATGCATAAGTGCCTAATTACATTTGTCATTTGTATATATTTTATATTTCATACTTGACTAAAAATTTTAACTTGAATATCGATCAATTATCATTGATATTTTGTATTCTATCATTTTCATGTTATAGGTACCCGATTAGGCCTTGCGTCTAGATGTCTTTTACGTGTCATAGGTACTTGATTAGGCCTTGCGTCCAAAAGTCTTTTACGTGTCATAGGTGCCCGATTAGGCCTTGTGTCTGGATGTATTTTACGTGTCATTGTACCCGCTCGGTTAAACAATCCTTACTGGGTGAAGAATCGTTTCTGAACGACCCGATCATGCCTTACGTCTGGAAGCTTTTTACGTGTCATAGGTACCTGACTTGGCCTTGTGTCTGAATATCTTTTACGTGTCATGGGTACCCGCTCGGCTAAACAATCTCTACTGGGTGCAGAATCGTTGCTGGAGTACCCGATTAAGCCTTGCATCCAGAAGTCTTTTACATGTCATAGGTACCTGATTAGGCCTTATGTTTGGATGCGTTTTACGTGTCATTGGTACCCGTTTTATTAAATAATCCTTACTGGATGCAGAATCGTTGCTGAACGACCCGATTTCGCCTTGCGTCCGGAAGCTTTTTACGTGTCATAGTTTCCCGATTAGGCCTTGTGTTTGAATGTCTTTTACGTGTCAAATATACCTGCTCAGTTAAGAAATCCCTACTGGGTGCAGAATCGTTGCTGGAGTACCCGATTAAGCCTCGCATTCAGAAGTATTTTACGTGTCATAGGTACCCGATTAGGCCTTGTGTCCGGAAGTATTTTACGCGTCATTGATTCCTGCTCGCTTAAACAATCCATACCGGGTGCAGAATCGTTGTTGAACGATCGATTAGGCCTTGCGTCCTGAAGTTTTTTACGTGTCATAGGTACCCAATTAGGCCTTGTGTCTGAATGTCTTATAAATGTCATGGGTACCCGCTCGGTTAAACAATCCCTATGGGGTACAGAATCATTGCTGGAGTATCCGATTAAGCCTTGCATCCAGAAGTCTTTTACGTATCATAGGTACCCGATTAGGCCTTGTGTCTGGATGTATTTTACATGTCATTGTACCCGCTCGATTAAACAATCCTTACTGGGTGCAGAATCGTTGTTGAACGACCCGATTATGCCTTGTGTCTGGAAGCTTTTTACGTGTCATAGGTACCCAATTAGGCCTTGTGTCCGAATATCATTTCCGTGTCATGGGTACCCGCTCGGTTAAACAATCCCTACTGGGTGCAGAATCGTTGCTGGAGTACCCGATTAAGCCTTTCATTTAGAAGTCTTTTACGTGTCATAGGTACCCAATTAGGCTATGTATGCAGATGTGTTTTACGTGTCATTGTACCCGCTCGGCTAAACAATCCTTAATGGGTGCAGAATCATTTGTGAACGACCCGATTAGGCCTTGCGTCTGGAAGCTTTTTACGTGTTATAGGTAGCCGATTAGGCCGTGTGTCGGAATATCTTTTACGTGTCATGGGTACCCGCTCGGTTAAACAATCCCTACTGGGTGCAGAATCGTTGCTGGAGTATCCGACTAAGCCTTGCATCCAGAAGTCTTTTCCATGTCATAGGTACCCGATCAAGCCTTGTGTTTGGATGTGTTATACGTGTCCTTGATTCCTTCTTGGTTAAACAATCCATACTGGGTCCAGAATCGTTGCTGAATGACCCGATTAGGTCTTGCGTCCTGAAGCTTTTTACGTGTCATAGTTACCCGATTAGAGCTTGTGATTGAATGTCTTTTACGTGTGATATATACCTGCTCTGTAAAGCAATCCCTACTGGGTGCAGAATCGTTGCTGGAGTACCCGTTTAAGCCTCGCATCCAGAAGTCTTTTACGTGTCATAGATACCCGATTAGGCCTTGTGTCCGAATGTGTTTTACGCGTCATTGATTTCTACTCGGTTAAACAATCCATACCGGGTGCAGAATCGTTGCTGAACGATCGATTAGCCTTGCGTCCGGAAGTTTTTTACGTGTCATAGGTACCCAATTAGGCCTTGTGTCTGAATCTCTTATACATGTCATGGGTACCCGCTCGGTTAAACAATCCCTATTGGGTGCAGAATCATTGCTGGAGTACCCGATTAAGCCTTGCATCCAGAAGTCTTTGACGTGTTATAGGTACCCGATTAGGCTTTGTGTCCGGATGTGTTTTACATGTCATTGTACCCGCTCGGTTAAACAATCCTTACTGGGTGCAGAATCGTTGTTGAACGACTCGATTATGCCTTGCGTCTGGAAGCTTTTTACGTGTCATAGCTACCCAATTAGGCCTTGTGTCTGGATATCTTTTCCGTGTCATGGGTACCTGCTTGGTTAAATAATCCCTACTGGGTGCAGAATCGTTGTTGGAGTACCCGATTAAGCCTTGCATCCAGAAGTCTTTTACGTGTCATAAGTACCCAATTAGGCCAAGTGTGCAGATGTGTTTTACGTGTCATTGTACCCGGTCGGTTAAACAATCCTTACTGGGTTCAGAATCATTGCTGAACGACCCGATTTGGCCTTCCGTCTGGAAGTTTTTTACGTGTCATAGGTACCCGATTAGGCCTTGTGTCCGAATATCTTTTACATGTCATGGGAACCCACTAGGTTAAACAATCTTTACTGGTTGCAGAATCATTGCTGAACGACTCGATAAGGCCTTGCATCCGGAAGTTTTTTACGTGTCATAGGTACTCGATTAGGCCTTGTGTGTGACATCCCAAACTTCCCCAGAAAGGAAAGCTCGGATTGCTTTGAGAACAACACACATCAGATCACAAACTGAAGAACATTTTATTGCTGATTACAACAATTACATCAGAGTACAAGATTATAACAGAGTATGAATACTTATTACACAATAGAAATACAAGAATATCATAGTTTTAAATTACACTTAAATATCAGCGGAAAAATAATACAAATATACAACCGAAAGGAATACAAAGATACAGAGCTTTCCGAATATCGCTTCAGCTGTAAACCAGGATCCTGTAAATATATCTACAAAAAGCTACTCGACTTCCCGTGTGGAAAATATGGGCACCCGAGTTTGCCAGTGAAACAAACTACAGGCCAGTCATGGGACTGGTATGAGAAATCTTGCTTAAACTTATCTAATAATAAGGCTAATCACAGGACTACGCCGCTAACGCGGAACGGGTTTACTCCATTGGATTTCCAGTGCATGAAATAAAGTAAATCGTTAAACAGCGCAATGCTTTTTAGAAAAATGAAACCATTATAAGACTCAAGTCCTATCACACAATGCAACGCAAACCGGAGGATAGAGTTTCACCTTATAATGGTCAAAAGATGCTTGATACGATAAAATGGATTTGATATTATTATTAGTGTATATATGTTTTTAAAAAAAACAACTTCAATCATAATGTATCAATCATAGACGGCATAGCTACCATATACTATGTCGCCATACTAGTTCTACAATCAAAACCGCATGATGTCGTATTGGAAGTTGGATTTCCATCCTGAGTCAAGGCTAGGAACGATCTTCTGACCTATTCGAGACACTCTAGCAATGTCCCAGGATTCAGATGCTAGTGAACCCTTGGATACAGCAGGGTCAGTCCCCAAATACTTTAGTGGATTAGTTATGCCTGAGCACACGCTTCCCGATCCTATTGGACCTATAAATTTGCCATTGGCGACCAATAAAAATAATCCGAGACGCCTCAATAATCCATCAACCACATAAGTAAAATGTCAGGGCTGGTAAGTCGCTGACACCACTTCTAGCTAGAAAGAAACTGGTGCACTCCCTGCGTTCCCTTGCTCCGTTTTTGACTCTACCGGGGTGTGAGACTCACGAAGTAACGATATACACAAAGCTATACCGAAATAGGCTATGCTTTGATCATCCCACAAGGCTCTGCTTTTCAACAAAAGCCTTGATCATTTGCATCTTGGCGTGCCACATTGACAATTCACGCCATGCGATTGATAACTATCAACACACAACCTCTAAGGGTGTTAAGCAAGAGAATAAATCCTCCACCACCAACGGTTGTATATTAATAGAAATCAATTTATATAGAACGAAATTCAACGTCAGACACTCATCCATTTACAAGTCCGTTCTGGGTCTGAATGGAACTGGAGACACCTGAGAGGTTCTCGCACATCCGGGCAATCAACACGTACGTCCGGACGACTACCACTGAAGCCCTTTCAAGGTAGCTACTCTAATCATGGGCATTAGTAGCAACACATCCATTCGATGTGAAGATCGCCGGTCTTCAACCACCATCTTCATCTCCGACTCTTCATCGCCGTAGTAATTATTCGGAATGGGTTAAACCCGGTCTTTCCGAATAACTTGCGTATTTTTATAATTAAAAATCAAGTGCTATAAAACACATCCAACGCCTCATTCCAATTCAGAATATTCCTTTAATAGAATATTCATATTATAGGGAAAGATTCCCATAATTTATATCAAAGATAAAATATTATAAATTTATTCTTTTAAACATTCATTTAAAACTCCAACTTGATTTTAATATCAAAAATCATTATTTTATAATTATTCAACTTTTAAGGAATTAACCTTGTCTTTAATTGGGTTAAAGAATTAATGTCATTAAAAACATTGTTCACGATAAACCCAAAATCATCTTCCATTAAATATGGAATTTTCACAGAAATCAAGTCAATACATAATCAATATAAATTCCTGTATCAGACCGATAATATAAATAGAATAATGGCAAAGCCTTTTAAATTCCATATATAGTAACAGTCTTCTTTTACAGAAGCCTGTCTCGATTATTATCAAATCGAATTCCCACTCAATTCCAATTTAATATATTAAATTGGAAAACTTGACTTTAGAAAAGAAATAAATCTCAATAAAAGATTTATAAATTCTAAATCACATTTCACTGTTGATTACGTTAAAGAACACATATCGTTTAAAACATAGTTCACGATAAACCCAATTCACATATCAATTCATTCCAATTACTAAATATAATCAAAACTCTAAAAATCTTAATTAAAAGATTTATTCTTTAATACAGGGTTTAAGAACAGTGTTATTTATGACACCATTCACGACAACCCAAAATTTAGTTCCAATTAAATATCGGTAAATTGGAAGTCTTCCTTAAATGTTGATTTAAAAGATTTATTCTAATTAATAATTAGTTCATTTCAATAGAAATATATTTTTATCTTTTGTCCATACAAGAATGGACATAGAAATCATCATTTTATTTTCTAGTTGAATATTATTTTAAAATATTCGTTATTTAAAAATATCCCTTATAAAAAGGTTCTTTATATTACCATATTCTTTATATTACAATATTCTTCATTTTAAAATAATCCTTATATTACGATGTTCTTATTTTAAAAGATATTCTCTATTTAAAATTATTCTTTATTTTAAAGGACTCTTTATATAAAAGAAGTCCTGAATTGGAATGCGGCTCAACCAGTTACCATATAATTTCAATTATATGGATTTCATACATTGCATGTATTCAACCATAATGATATATAATCGTTAAACATCCAAATAACAACCAGAGTGCATTTTACAACTAAATATTGGGATTAGTGTATGTCAATTTTCATCCCAATCCCCGTGTGGGGTTTTCAAACAACAAACAAATAAATTATTTGTGCACTTGGGCGATGTATGAAAATTATTGTCCCAATCACATAAACAAGTCGGATAACTTGTAAATGGAAGTGTAATATACAATACATAGCACTACGATAAAATGTCTCTTTTATATTATATATAATTCTATTACAACGAACGAATGAAAATAATAACTTTCTCTTTGTTGACAATTTCTATTTTGTCAAATCTAATTCAACAAAGTGGTTATTTTGTTTTGGCAATTCAAAGGCGACAAAATGCCAATTTTTTTTTGACAAATCTAACGCGACAAAAATGATACTTTTTGTTTAATTCTATTCAAATGTAAAAAATAATTATTTTGGTTTCATTCTATTCAAATGACAAAAATGAAGAGATAATTTATTTTCATGACATGTTCTACACTTTTAGTGTCGAATAAAAAGATCATTTTGTTCGCATACAAATTTCCTATATTTAACATAACAAATAAAAATGAATATTTATTTGTACACATATTCTAAACCAATCTTAACAAATAAAGATGATAATTTATTGGTTAACTCTTTCTATTTAACAAAGTGACAAATTTATATGTCAATTCTGAATTTGACATAAGTGACAAATTTATATGTCAATTCTAAATTTGGCATAAGTGAAAAATTTATATGTCAATTCATATTTTAACAAAGTAACAACTTTATTTGCTAATCTTTTAATTGTAACAAATTGAAAATGAAAATATAATCTTTTTATTCTAATCTTTTCATTGAAATCTAAACTACATTAAAAATGTAATTTTTCATGTACAATCTTTTTATTGAAGACAATAAACAATAAAAATATAATCTTTTATGTTACTTCTTTTTATTAAAAACAATGCTACATTAAAAATGAAATTTTTAATGTTACTCCTTTTTATTAAAATCAAGGTGACAATAAAAATATAATCTTTTATTCCAATCTTTTTATTTTAAACAATTAACAATAAAAATCTAATTCAGTATATCTAATCTTTATATTTCAACTAAAATGACACTAAAAATGTAACTTTTATTTCTAAAAATAAATTAGTAAAGTCTCATGTCTCTTTTAGTTGAAAACAATTTGACACTAAAAATGTATTCTTTTTAGTTGAGACAACATGGCACCAAAAAAATATAGAATCTTTTTAGTTGAAACTATATGATACCACAAATATAATTTTTTTAGTTGAAACTAAAAATGGTCTTTCTATTCTATATAAACATGTCTAATAAAAATGTTATTTTAACATAATATGATCTAACAAAAATGATGTATTGAGTTCATTCTCTTTAATGTGATAAAATGAATGTGTTGAGTTCATTCTCTTTTTAAAAGTGATAAAATGAATGTGTTGAGTTCATTCTCTTTAATGTGATAAAATTAATGTGTTGAATTCATTCTCTTTTTAAATGTGATAAAATGAATGTGTTGAGATACATTCTTTTTAAAGTGACAAAATGAATGTGTTGAATACATTCTTTTTAAAGTGACAAAATGAATGATTTGGTCACTTCTAAATTAATGACAAAAATGAAATTCTTTATCGTAAACATTTCTTTTATACTAAATGACAATAAAAATGTGTTTTTTTCCATTTTGAGCACATTGACACTAAAATATGTTATTTTTAGTTAAAACCAATTTACCCTAAAATATGTTCCCTTTTTTGGTTGAAACAAATTTAAACAAAAACCATATTTTATGTAATCAAATATAAAATGATATTTTTATGTAAACAATGAAATGAAATTTCTATTTTACTTTTCCTTTTTGTTGGACAAGGTGACAACAAAAATGTAAGCTCTTTATTATAATCTTTTCATTTTAATCTAAGTGACAAATAAAAATGTAAAACTTTTTATTTTAACCTTATGATTACAATGAAAACAACTTTTGACAAAAACCATGTTAAAAATGAAAATAAATATTTCATTGTAAATCTATATTTGACAAAATCAATTTCATGTTAACAATGAATGTTTTATTGTAAATTTATTTTTAAACAACCCATGTTTCACTAATCTAAATAAATTGTGAAACCCATGTCATAGGATCAAGTCAATATTGATGGATCTGAAATAAAAATAATTTTTTTATTTCAAATCAAGATCTAACAATGAACTATAAGTTTAAATAAGAAAAGAAAATTTCTATTGTCGATCACAATCTATTAACCACAAGCATCACAATCATTATAATCAACAGGCAACAAATACAATATCATACATCGCAGATCAGGATTAACTAACATACATACAATGAATTTAAAAGCGAGAAAATAATTAAAATTTAATTTAATTAATAAATCAGAATTCTCACCGAGCTTTTAATTCTGAATAATTCAAATTTGGAATTTATCCAAAATCTGATCTGCTCCGTTACAGTTTTGATCTTTTCTACAGTGTGGTGTTCTCCAAGATGATTACAACGCAATTCGTTTCGTCAAATTCTGATTAAGTATGACAAAGTTATTCAATTTTAAACATGGACGGATTAATTTATAAATTAAATATAATTAGTTATGTTAATTACATCACTAAGGAGGTTAATCCCTCTTCTTCATCGTCGGCATCAGGAAACAAATACGAACCCAACTTCGATCAGCTTCCTCCACCCATCGCACGCAAACCCACCCCAAAGTCGACGCCTGTGTGCCGAGAATTCTCCCCATCCGTACCGCTAGGTTCGATCATGGCCTTATAGAATCGAAGCTCGAACTTTGCTCTTCAATTTGGTTTAGAAATCATGAATTAATTTATGAAGATTTGTGAGAGTTTAGAGGATTAATAAGAGACGGTTCTGGCCATTGAAACAGTAGGTGGCGGCTACAACATTTAGGGGATTAGGGTTTTGCAAAAAGAATGTGTTTTTATAATATTTAATGTTAATTTTACAAATAAACCCATAACTTCTTTTAGAATAGTAAAGCAGGCAAGGATGGAAAAAGATGTTGCATAATATGTGATTAGTTTATTATATTAGGAAAAACTTTTGACATGGCGGCAAACTCATAACTCTACATTTACATGTACTTTTAATAGCGGAGTGATTGGTTAGTATTAATGTTTTATGGCTAATAAATTTTTTTTTTCCTTTCACATTGATAATCTAGAAAAAGATTGTTCTAATTGACATGAGTTCATCCTATAATTATTTCTTTCTGTTTTTAGGTGTCATAATTATTACATGGAAAGATGTTTCTAACAAAAGTCGGTTCGTGCAATTTCAGCATCATTAATTTTTATTTTATAGTGCAACATAGGTAATGTACTATTTTCATATTTTTGTATAGTATCATGGATTAAATGGATTTAAGAAAAGGAAGCTGTTTAAAAAAAAAACTACATTAAAGGGAGAAAGCAATGTGACTATATATAGGATTCAATTTAATGTAGATTAATTATCCTTTCCAATCAATTTGTTTATTTATGTAAAAATGATGCTAGGATCATTACAATAGTCTTTACCATATTACACTGGGTTTTAAGGATTAAATTAACCCACCAAGAATTTATTTTGGCAAAATTAGATGCTTACATTAAGAAATTAAATTTACATTAAGAATTTATGGTAGCCACAATTTCTATGACAATTTTTTTCTTCTAAAGAATTCCAATTGAGATTCCAACATTAAATATAAGAAATAGATTATAATTACTAGGAAGATAACCAAAAGTTGTATTCTAATTATACTAATTCAAAATTAAAGTTTTTAAGTGTAACGTCAAGATAGTTTCTATATCGTTTACAGCTATTTTTCAATGACTATAAAATATTGTTTTCATAATAAAGATATCCTCAACTTTAAAAGGGAACAAGAAAAAAAATTCTATAAAAATAACCAATTTTATACTCCATATTCCCCAAAATAGCTTAAATTAAAAATAAGAATTGGTTCTGAAATTCCGGGTTGTTACATTGTGTCTGAATGTCTTTTACGTGCCATGGGTACCCACTCGGTTAAACAATCCCTACTGGGTGCAGAATCATGGTTGGAGTTCCCGATTAAGCCTTGCATCCAGAATTCTTTTACGTGTCATAAGTACCCAATTAGGCCTTGTGTGTGCAGATGTGTTTTACATGTCATTGTACCCTCTCGGTTAAACAATCCTTACTGGGTGCAAAATCGTTGTTAATCGAACCCGATTAGCCCTTGCGTCAGGAGGCTTTTTACGTCTCATAGGTACTCGATTAGGCCTTGTGTCCGATTATCTTTTACGTGTCATGGGTACCCTCTCGGTTAAACAATCTTTACTGGGTGCAGAATCATTGCCGAATGACCCGATTAGGCCTTGGGTCCAGAAGTTTTTGGCGTGTCATAGGTACCCAATTAGGCCTTATGTAGTCACGGGTACCCGCTCGGTTAAACAATCCCTACTAGGTGCAGAATCATTGTTGGAGTACCCGATTAAGACTTGCATCCAGAAGTCTTTTACGTGTCATATATACCCGATTAAGCCTTGTGTCCGGATGTGTTTTACATGTCATTGTACCCGCTCGGTTAAATAATCGTTACTGGGTCTAGAATCGTTACTGAACGACCCGATTAGACCTTGCATCTGGAAGCTTTTTACGTGTCATAGGTACCCGATTAGGCCTTATGTCTGAATGACTTTTGCGTGTCATGGGTACCCGCTCGGTTAAATAATCCGTACTGGGTGTAGAATCATTGCTGGAGTACTTGATTAAGCCATGCATGCACAAGTCTTTTACGTTTTATAGGTACCTGATTAGTCCCTGTGTCCAGATGTGTTTTACGTGTCATTGTACCCGCTCGGTTAAACAATCCTTACTGGGTGCAGAATCATTGCTGAACGACCCGATTAGGCCTTGTGTCTGGAAGCTATTTACGTGTGATAGGTGCCCGACTAAGCCTTGTGTCCGAATGTCTTTTACGTGTCATGAGTACCAGCTCGGTTAAACAATCCCTACTGGGTGCAGAATCGTTGCTGGAGTACTTGATTAAGCCTTGCATCCAAAAGACTTTTATGTGTCATAGGTACCCGATTAGGCCCTATGTCCTGATGTGTTTTATGTCTCATTGTACCCGCTTGGTTAAACAATCATTACTGGGTGCAGAATCGTTACTGAGTGACCCGATTAGGCCTTGCATCTGGAAGTTTTTACATGTGATAGGTACCAATTAGGCCTTGTGTCCGAATGTCTTTTACATGTCATGGGCACTCACTCGGTTAAACAATCCCTACTGGATGCAAAATCGTTGCTGGAGTACCCTATTAAGCCTTGCATCCAGAAGTCTTTTACGTGTCATTGGTACCCGATTATGCCTTGTATCCGAATGTGTTTTATGTGTTATTGTACCCGCTCGGTTAAACAATCCTTACTGGGTGCAGAATTTTTGCTAAACGACCTGATTAGGGCTTGCGTCTGGAAGCTTTTTACATGACATAGGTACCCGATTAGGCCTTGTGTCCAAATGTCTTTTACGTGTCATGGGTACCCGCTTGGTTAAACAATCCATACTGGGATCAGAATCGTTGCTGGAGTACCTGATTAAGCCTTGCATCCAGAAGTCTTTTACGTGTCATAGGTTCTCGATTAGGCCTTGTGTTTGGATGTGTTTTACGTGTCATTTTGGTACCCGCTCGGTTAAGCAATGCTTACTATATGTAGAATCGTTGCTGAACGACCCAATTAGGCTTTGCGTCCGGAAGTTTTTTACGTGTCATGGGTACCTGATTATGCCTTGTGTCCGAATGTTTTTTACGTGTCATATATACCCGCTCGGCTAAGAAATCCCTACTGGGTGTAGAATTGTCGCTGGAATACCCGATTAAGCCTTGCATCCAGAAGTCTTTTGCATATCATAGGTACCCGATTAAGCCTTGTGTTCGGATGTGTTTTATATGTCATTGGTACCCGCTCGGTTAAACAATTCTTACTGGGTGCAAAATCATTGCTGAATGACCTGATTAGGCCTTGCGTCTAGATATGTCAAAGGTATCAGCTTAGGCTCAAGTCCAGCAATCTTTTGAATCTCATAAGTACTCGCTTGGGTTTGAATCTAGTCATACTTTAAAATTAATTAGATTGTTCGATCTACCAATATATTTTCGGTATAGATTGGTTATCAAAGGTACCCAACCAAGCTTGAGTTCGGCCGTCCTTTGAATGTCGTAAATACTTGCTTAGGTTTGAGTCTGGTTGTCCTTTACAGTCGTTTAAATTTTCGGTTAACCAATTTGTTTTTGGTATAGTTTGGTTTTCAAAAGTACATGACCAAGCTTGAGTCTGACCGTCCTTTGAGTCTCGTAAGTACCTGCTTAGGTTTAAATTCAGATGTCCTTTACATTCATTTATATTGTTCGATTAACCATTATGTTTTTGGTATAAATTGGTTTTTAGAGGTTTCTGCTTAGGGTTGAGTCCGACCGTCTTGAGTTTCGTATGTAGCCTTTACAATCATTTATATTATTTGGTTAATTAATATGTTCTCGGTATAAATTAGTTTTTAAAGATGCTCGCTTAGGATTTAACCCTGCTGTCATTTGAGTCTCGTATGTACTCGATTAGGTTTGAGTTTGGTTGTCTTTTACAATCGTTTATATTGTTTGGTGCATATTTATTTGCATGGGTATCTAATTAGGTTTTGAATATTGTTTTCTTTTATATCCATACATACCCGATTGACCTTGGAGTCTGAATGTCGTTTGCGTTTCAAGGTTTGATCAGTTGAATGAAATATTTTGGTTATAGATTCATTTATGGTTATTTTGTTTAAATAATTTATTTTTATTTTATATTGATATGCATAAACAATTAGTTATAAAAATGTTATTTGTTATAGCGTTGTTAATTTAGGATACAGTAGATTCATTTATGGTTATTTTGTTTAAGTAATTCATTTTTATTTTAGATTGGTATGCCTAAACAATTCTTTACAATAGTGTTATTTGTTTATAACATTTTAATTTATACATTTCATTACATAAAAACCCATACACATAACAATTCTTCCAGATCATCACAATCTCAAAGACATACGCATAACCCAACTCATACACATAACAGTAACGACCAAACCATCACAAAGATCTCAAATAGCCACTATACAGTTGACATAAACCAACAATTCTCCCAAAATTCTTATTGCACAAAAAAACATCTGACATAACCCAATCTGAAGAACAGGCTACAACCTGAATTTTCATTAAAACAGCAAGTCACAATCAATTCAGCTTCAACTACTATGTATGAAATTAAAACAGAGCAATTAACAACATGTAGGTATGAAATTTGTACAGGTACAATTCTTTCCATACCACAATTTTTTAATCCAGGTTCGACCACTACTTTAACATCGATTCAAATTACAAAAACTCAATTACAATTAGAAACTAAATGTCTAAACGACAAATTAAAATTGAATTAAAACAGGCGTTACATCAACAATTCAGTGTTTCCTTCGTTCACATTCTTTCTTCTTCCCAACGTTTTCAATTTCTTCCGGGGACGAGTTTGCGAAGTAACTTATAATATCCCAACTTCTTGGTGGGTCATTCAGTATGCTGAACACTGTGTCAGCACGGAGAAGATTGATGTCTTCCTTTTTATATTCCTCTGGTAGATTTTTGTCTCTATCCAATTTTTCGATGAATTTCATCATAAGTAATGCACAGTCGACACTGAAAATTCATAAATAAACTAGTGCGAACCCGTGCTATGCACACGGGTTGTCACTATAAGGTTGTACGAAAAATATTGTACGATATTTGATTTTTCGATCTTGCAATGATTTGTTTTAACTTAAATTCACTAATAATATCGAAAATAAACCACATTATAAAACTTAAAGAATATTCTAGCTAGGCACAAAATGCAATTTCATCGATGTTGGCTTCAACTCTATAATTGTGTATTAGATGTTCAAAATAGCATACAAAGATGAATGTTTCAACAGAGTTTGGGCAAAATTTGGATGAAAATCATATAAACTAAGCAGAGCCACATAATTGTACTTGCAAAAAAAGCTGAAGATGTTACTGTGTAAACTTATACAGTCGTAGAAAACAGTATGCGCATGGTAGGAACAATAAAGCAAGTGCCATTAGGCAGACACATACGTTGATCTGGAAACTATACAGGTGGAAGTTGAACTTTTGCATAAGTCAAAGATGGTAGCATTTTCAATTTAATTTATAGGCCAAGCAGGAAAACAACTTTATTGTACCCGGTTTCATATACGATTGGACAATTATTCAGTTACAAAGATTGCCAATGCAACCGAATATAAAATTGTTGATACAATCTAGTACAGCTAGTGTATCATGCACTATTCACAATAAATAAGTGAATACATTCTCTCCTACTTTACAATGCATATAGCAGGTTTACATGTAAAAAAATTGTAATACCAATGATGCCTTTACATCACCTGTATTAAAATTATAATGCTAACACACATGTTGTCTACTGTTGCACTAACTTGTTGCTCCATTGTTGACATGCCCCACCCCCATCTATTGTTGACATCAGACGCGGCTAGACTTCGAGCAACATACATCATGCAATGTGCAATGGTTAATGACAATATATTGCAAACTATGACACACTGACAATGGTTAGTGATCATATGTTGCAAACTATGACACACCGGGCTCCGGCTTGCAAACTTGACTTGATCAAGGATAGACACTTGTTAGCCTGTAAAAATTTCACTTAGATCCCAAATAGTTTGCAAGTATTTCAACCACTATTAAATGATGTTACATCTTCGAAGTAAGCACGCTGAACTTCTTCTTCATATACAATTTGTATATTACTCCTGGAGTTCTCCTCCTGAAGGTTTAAGCCTTTAAGTTGATATCAATGCAAAGATTTCTCATTAATATATTTGTATACAATCAGATGATACATGCTTGTGTGTACACATCATTTCTTTGTACGACTGTATTATTTTAACAGCACCTTTGTTACTTAAAAACAAGCTAAGGTATGTAACAATATGTGCATCTTGTATACAGGACTAACTAAAATAGTTACTGGCTAAAAAAATGCTTCTGTAGTCAGTATGAAGAAAAACATTTACCTCTCACGTAGGTCATATATCAGGTGCCACTGGATAAGGACTCCAGTATGGTCATTCATTTTTCAGTTAACTCAGAAATACAATCAAAAGAAAAGGCTTTTATTCTTCTACTCTCAAAACATGCAATGAATAAAGTAATCGAATGTTCATTTGAATTCCCCTGTTGTTGTTAGATATCTATCAATTTTTACATTATTTGTATAACACCTTCATGAATAGGAATGTGCATAAATAATGCATTATAAAGATGGATAGTAATATAGGGAAAAAAGTGTTCATAACTTCATGTTCGCATAACTCTTTCATCAATCATAGGTATTGCTGGTTAACAGAATATCAAAATTCAGATTCGTCAAAGTACTAAATAAGGATAATAAATAGCAAATTCTGCAAAGAATGTTCCACTGTGTTGCTTTGACCAATGCTTAGTAAATTGGGCCAACCAAACAACCTTAATCAAACAAAATCACAGATAACCACAATATAATCAACTTGCATTTAGAAGCTAAAATATATACTGGGTTCAAGTTGGACTATGGCAATCAAAATAAAATAGTTAGACTATTATTGGTGATTTGATATGATAAGTTACTAAATAATATAGCATCTCCAATATGTTAACCTTTGCATATTATTTTTTCTTAACATGTTAAAAAGAATCAAATTAAAACATGTAAGAAGGCTGAATGACAAAATTACTGTTTCAGTAATACACTAAAAATTGATCAATAAAAGAATCATATTTCAAAGAAAAAAGGTAATTGATTCTTGTAGTACAACGTAGGAATTATTATTTTCTCAGATATTACTTTTTGTAATCTTAGAAAAGTGGGTTGGAGCAAGAGTTAAAGAGTTCAGGAAGTGGTAATAAGTCAGTGTGTATTTACAATTGTCTTCATGAAACATTAGTGAAACCATGTCACAACCAGTTTACAAACAAAAAGCATACTGAAATCGGCGTATATATTAACTGAGCAAAATTTAAAGAACATAAACAAATTTGTTGCAGCTTTAAGCACATACCATTGCATTTCAAGCAGTGAAGCAGAAACAACATGGACAGTGGAGCTGCCGCATCTTGGACATGAAGTTGCAATAACTTGGAGATCAGATCTGCAGCTCGATGCATGAAGCTGTTGTAGTTCGATGTCCATAGCTACTGTAGTTAGGTTATCAAATTAAGATCTTTGATGACATTGATCCCACTCAACTTGTCAATTACAAGATTACAACACCATGGATTTTCATGTATCCATTATATGTCTCTTAGTGTACACATTTTTTCAGGTAAGACTGAGGTAATAACCATGTCCAATACCATCTATTCGCAACTTGAACATCTACAAACACAGTAGAATGCCTTAATGCAGTGCCCAAATTAATATGGATAAAAAGACTGGAAGTCGCAAAGGTCAAAGTGAAGTTACTGGCACAAGTAAAATCATAAGTATCAAGTAGTTCATTTTCAGGACATTGTACGCGACAAAGGTGTAAAATTACATAAAATTGATGTGCAAGATGAAGTTGTAATTAGAATAGTAAAGAAAACAATTCAGACAAACAAAATCATAAGCATATGTAAGAGCTTGGATTGGAGCAATAATTGAAGTTTAGGATGGTCTGCATTTGCAATTGGAAAACAAAAGTCAACAGTAGTCGTTAGTGTAGTTGTGGTTCTTTTTGTAGTGTAGTTAATGAGAAGCTGAAGGGGGTACAATGTATCTTATTTTTTATTCACTCATTGCACGCATGTGTCTTTCAGAAAGTTATTCATAAAAAGGGCGAACCGTGGGTTCAAGCAGTGTGTTTTTGCATCTTTATTGTTGTACTGGGACTAAAATTAGTATACTTCTATAAATCAATAATGGGATTATTTTGTAAGATTTGGCGTATCTACAGACAACATAACGAATTCCTGTAAATAATATCTAATTGTGTTGCTTTGACCCATAATTTGAAAACGTTAGACCATAATTCAAAAGAGAAAAAAATGCTATAAGAATGACAACATCAATAACAGAAGTGAATGAAAAGGAAATTCAACACAAGTGATAGCATCGACAACAAAAATTAATGAAAATAAAATTACAATATGAATGATAGCATCAACAATAAGTTGAATGAAAAAGAAAATTTTAAAATTTTGTAATATAAAGCTGTGCATGCAAATATGGGTGTCAAACCAGCAGCGCTGCATCATATTAAAAAATAATATTGAATGACTTTCGTTTGTATGCATTGGCTGTAGCATTATTTGGTTGGCTACTCTTATATTTATTGCCTCTTTTTGCTACATGCTGTTGACAGGCACTTCTACTTGCATTTACATATAAGTAAATGTATATGTACACATAAATGAAGATTTCTCCATTGTGCAAAAATTTACACATAATAAGTTTGCCAAAGAAAAGGTCATCAAAAGTAATGTTATAAATTTAAATACCATGTTTAGAATTGTTATTATTTTGCCTCTATCCATTTACTTTTTTTTTGGGAGCAAAATGTATATCTATTGGCACCAGGATTTTATGGAAAAAGTAGTCTACTAAAACTACTTACGTTTCAATACTGCTTTAACTATCATCAGATTTCCATAGTATGAACCAAAACTAAACAACATTTCATGATGGTACCAAACTGTTTGCAAACATTGGATGTAAAAAGAATAATACATATATAAAGTTAGCACATGATATGATGCAAGAGATTCCTAGGACTAAGCTATATAATAGTCCATAATACATCCATGTAGCAGATTTTCATAATGGAAAAACAAACTACACTTGTAAATTGTGGAATAGGAATGTGCTCGTGAAAATATACTTAAGAAACGTTGAAAGTCCCAAATGAGCCAAAATAAATGTACTATGTTACAAACAGGTTTTTTTTCCACTATATTGAAATTGTATTCTACATCACATTTTAGTATGTTTCCTTTCATGATGAAGTATAGACAGTACAAATGAAGCGAAAAGCTTTGTAATGACCCGCATTGGCAGAGGTATTATAATTACTTTATTTAATTATATAAATAGTGATATAGTGAATTAAATGGTCGTGGAATTAAATAATGGTGAATATTTAATTAAAATAATAAATTAAATAATATATTTGATTCTGAAATAGTCGAAAATAGTGAATTGACAATATAATGCGAACTGGACAATTCAAAGTATATAATTCAGTATAGAGTTGAATTATAATAACGAATATATTATATAAACGACAGTCGAACGTATAAATTATAATATAATTATAATCGAGCCCGTAATGGCGTGGCAGTTCGTAAATTGGCGATTCGAACTTCAACTGAATGTACAGGATTCGTTTTAAGCTGGATTTCTGTGAAACAAGAAACGTGTGGAGCCGGTGGAGTATATCTTTCTAGTGGAAGAGAAAAATCAGGATTTCATCGTGTAGATTTTGATTCACGTCCAAATCAAATTTCAGAAAAGTCGCTGTGGAATTCCTTTATAATTCGTAACGCTTTATTTACGTTATAAAAGGAATTTCAATATAAAATTAAATATCGATTCAACCAGGACTTGGAATATCGAGAATATAATTATTCTGGAGCGGTATGGTATTCCACTGTGAATATATATGCGATAATATTTATTTATAAATATTTAATTTAATTATATTTAAATATATTTCTATATTTAAATGGGTCATCCAGAGCTTTAAAAATAGCCACTTTTGCAAACGAAGTCGGAATTCGACGAAACTAATTTTGTTGGACCGCAATGTCAAATAGTTGTTAGATTTCCAGTTTCGTGATTTTTAGAGTCATTGTGTGGCCGTACGGATTTTTAGAGTGAAAAACAGTTAGTATTCTGACAGTTAAAAATACGCTGTGTGAGCATACGAAGTCGGAATTTGACGAAACCAGTTTCGTTGGGACCGTAATGTCGAACTCTAGCTACATGTCCAGTTTCGTGATTTTTGGGTATCGTGTGTGATCACACGAATTTTTAGAAGGCAATAACGAATTTAAAGGAATATAAAACTGAAATATCTTGCAAAATATCTAAATCCCTTTCCCTACAAATAGACCACCTACCTGTCTAAAACCTAATTTCATTTTCTGAGGTCAACGAAATATCGCGCCCCCATTTTTTCTTCCTACAGCATAAAAAAAACAAGTTCTAAAATCAAAATAAACTCAAAGAAAATTCTATAAATCGAGATAGTTAGGTATGTGAGTTCCTTGTGTGATTTCCTTCAGCCCAGTACCCTTTATTCCCAGTTCGATGTCAGTTCCGTATGATGGGGTTTTGACCGTGAAGCTAGGGCTCCATTTCGTGAGCACCGGGAGGGGATACGAGCAAAATGGGATGCGGAATGATGATCAGGGGATCGAGTAGATCGATTTATGTTTTTTGGGGATTTTATAAGATAAAATAGTGTCGATGTTTTTGGTGGTGGTTCGTGAAGTACAGTGCGAACGGATTTCAGAGGAAAGGTTCGAGCGTGGTTTTGAGGGTACAGGTTGGAAGAGAAGTTGACGAGAAGTTGTCTGGAGGTCATGGCGTGGGAAACCGTGTAAAGAAGGAGGAGAACGAGATGCAAGAAAGGGGGGTAATGGCCATTGTTGCGTTGAGAGTTTACTAGAGGAAAGTATTCCGGGGAAGAATCATTCGAACGGGTTGGGTATTTGTTAAGGAGGATGGGTCGTATCATAGTGGTGAGGCCCAATTACTTAATGGTTATATAGTAAATTTAAATTCAATTTGTGTATTAATTCTAAATGTCGTAACTACCTCATACGATCTCAGAATCACGAACCGTAAGTTGCGTTGGGACCGTATGGACGAGAGCTTCACAATGAAGTTGACTGGAAATGAATCCGAGCTCATTTCAACTTAGGGCGAAATAAACTGTTTGATTTAAATCAAACAACAGCTTATCGTTCTTTAACGATGAACTGCCAATGTGAGTAAATCTCACTAACTCTGAACAGTTTATAATTACATGTTGTATTTTTAGAACTGTTAGAAATTGTCTGATTGACTGTGTGTTGACTGTTTGATTGAACTTCTAGTCAGTTAGTTGAATTTCTATATAGATTTTGTTTAACAGAATATATCATATGGAACTGAAAGTGATGTTATCTATATTATTTAACATCTGTGATGCAGGGAAACAGGTTGGAGGAATCCAACTGGATTCCTTAACATTTATTTTACTATTTTTCATATATTGTGATATATGATGTGATATATAATCTGTTGTCGATTATATGTGTTTGGACGATACTGATCATCGTGATTTGATATGTTGCATACCATAACATACCGAAATGTTGATAAGGGAATATTTTCAAAGTGATATTTGAAAATAAAAATATTTATAAAATGGAATATTTATAAATAAGAAATATTTATAAATTGGAATATTTATAAATAGGAGATATTTAGAAAAGGGAAATTATAAAATCAAAGAATATATTTGATAGGGAAATATTTGCAAACCATTTGCAAATAGAATAATAGAAAAGGAAAAGATTTGTAAATCATTTATAAATAGAATTGATAGGAAATAGTTAGAAAATAAATAGAGTTATAAAAAGAAAATTTGTTTATAACCGAATAGGATGTTATAAAAAGGAAAACGTTGCTAAAAAGGAAATCATTTGTAAAGTGAAGAACCGTTACTAAAAGTAAATCTTTATAAATGAATAGTTTATTCGAAGGGAGCTAATCGAATATGGTATTCGAAAATTAGTAAATCGAATATGTTATTCGAAAGGGGTTAGTCGAGTTAATTGAATAGAGTTAATCGAATCTTAGTTATTCGAATAGAGTTAAATAAATAAGGGTTATTCGAATTAGTTATTCGAATAGAGTTAAATAGAGTTATCGAATATTAGTTATTCGAATAGAGTTAAATGGAATTAAAAGGAGTTAATCGAATATAGTTTATTCAAATAGAATTAAAAGAGTTATCGAATATAGTTTATTCGATAGGAGTTAAGTGAATAGAGTTAAAGTTAAATCAAAAGAGTTAAATGAATAGAATAAATTGAATAGAGTTATCGAATATACCTTATCGAAGGATAGAATTATCGAATAGAAAAGATTTGAAAGAGAGTTACGTAAGGAAGTTGTTAAAGAATTAGAAAGGTGAACTTTGTCTATTTCAAGGTTAGAAACGTTGTTCAGTTAAGTTCTGAGAGGTAGTATTACCCCAACTTGATTGACTTCATTTTTAACTAAGGAATGATTAAGGGTCGATAGTAAAGGATGGTTAAGTGAATTTAGAAATTAAACGAAATGGTTTGAGTTGGCATCGCGATGGTTTGTTTAAACATCTTTCTAAGACCAATGAAGTAGCTTTGGAAATGTTTTCCAAATAAGAAACCAGAAATGTTTTCTAATAAAGAAAACAAGAAATGGAAATGTTTTCCATTGTTAATAACGTATATTTTCCAAATTTAGAAAATAAGAAATATTGAATATAGGGAAACAGGATTTAGGTAAATTAATGAAATAAAGAGATAAATTTTGAATGATGTTTGATCGATATGAATTTCCATCTGGAAATAATATCGTTGTTTGCACACTTGTTTTTATTCGATAGTTAAATCACAGACTATCGAAGTTTTGACCATTTTAACGTTGTTAATATGGAGAGACCGGTTGGATTATTATCCAAAGAACCACTATGTATTGGCATAAGCGTTGCGAATCATATATGCCAAAGGAAATTGAAGACGGAGTTATGCAAGGGCTATCCTGTTTACAGAATAGTGCCTTCGGTTCATCCTGTTCCTGGATGACTTGTATGGACAGATGTCTGACAGAGTATATCTAGACGATCACGTATATTGATTTCTCCAACCGTACCAAGAGTGGAAGCAGAGAAGGAAACTTCTTTTAGCAAACACATAATGTATGGTTGAGGACGTCAATCCGTGATTTGATGGATTTGATGATGTGACATTCAAAGTGAATCTGGTGTGATAATAAAGCGTAGCTTCTAGCCTCATCATCCGGTAAATGACGGAAATCGGGCCGGTAGCATGGCTATGTAGGTCGCACCTATTAGGGTGTATAATCATCTGATCTAGAGTTTCATTTATTCCTAAAAATCTATTGTCGATACTGTCCCATTCGGGAAACGGTTGCTGATCTCAACCGTTGGTGATATACATTCGATACACTCAAGTAAAATGAGTGGTCGGTCATGTGTGGCCGGGTTGCAAGATGTTCTTGTTGAACCCAGTGTATTCCTTCTAGAGGTACACTAGCGAAAGGTGGTTCCATTCCTTGTCATAGTTGGAAATCCATTACCCAATACGTGCTTGCGGTTTTGATTGTATACTATATATGTAGAACGTGAGATGAAAGCGTTTCTGCTAGATGATTATATATATACTGTGGTTGATAGACATTATTATAATATCAAAAGGTTTTTGATATAAAGATATTTTGGATTCTCATAAGGGAAAAACCCGTTCCGTTATGCGGCGTGGTCTTATGAGATATCGTTTACTAGTTCGAACTGTTTTAAACTGTTTTACTCATACCAATCCCATGACTGACCCGGAGTTTATTTGTTTGTTTCCCTAAATTCTTGGGTGCCTAAATTTGTATGGGCAGTCAAGTAGTCGGGATTTTACAGATATAGTTGAAGAGCTGGAGCAGGAGGCTTCAGGATCATATAGCTATAGTTATTTCCATTGTGTTGTTAGTGTTGTACTTTGATAATGATGTATATTCAAGTACAGATGTATATTTCAAAGTTATGTTACATATATTATATGTTATTCGTTCCGCTGTGAGATTCGTGTTACTCTAATGTTGTGTTCTTCTTCTTCTTCTATTCTAAGTTTCTATCTTATCTATCCTCACCCTCTAATTTCTTTCATTAATGATAGGTATTTTTTGATGTTTGGTAATCGACATCGAGTTTATGTCGATAACCAAAGTCGCTCAAAATCCCAGGTCATTACAGTTGGTATCAGAGCTTAAGTTAAGAATTACCTTGGCTCTGTGGCGTGACTCGATAGAGATGGGGTTAGTAATACCCTAGATTGAGTTTGAGTGTATATATACGAGTGAACGTATTTGTTATTGAAATAAAAATTTGTTTTATATTGTGGAGATTTATTGGTTTAGTTGTTTATGAGTTCTAGTCGATCAGTTTGATCCACTGTATCGGTAGGAGTTACTAAACATTCGAATATAATGGGTCGACACAGTATGTTTTGAAAAGAAGGTAAATTAAAATAAGTTTACCCAAGGTATATCTTAATATAGAGAAGATATATATATCAAAATTATAATATATTGGATATATTGGTTGTTATTATAATCGAGTAAGATTATAAATTAAATGGTTATGTAAATAACCAATCAGAATTCATATACGTGAAATCAGATGAGTTGAAATCTGAAATTTAAAACCAGAAATTGAGTTAAAATTCTGGAGAATTAGATAAGTGTTTGTAAATGGATTTGGATTAAAAATAAGGAAAATTTAAGATCCTGGGAGATTTTAAATTGTTTTACAGGCAGTGTGAATTATATTTTGAAATGAATTTCAAAGTGGAAATGTTTAAAAATGGTTTAATAGTATTGAACTCACTTCGATCGCTGGAAAATAGATTCTGATGATGACAACTGCATCATCAGTATTCATTTTCGAGTTGTAAGTGACGAATTACTACCAGAGATACTGTTTTGAATTTGTTTTGGGAAAGACAAGTTGTGTTGAATTTCAAAATGGGATTTAAAATATAGAATTTGAATTTTTAAATAGATTTGAAAGATTAACTTGTTTTAAAAGAAATAAAACGAGAAGTTCCTTTATAAACGAAGTTTATAAATAGTTCTTTTATAAACGAAGTTTATAAATGAAGTGAAAAGAATTATCATTGGATAATTCAGAAATAAAAATACAAATGTGAAATTGAAAGGGAAATCTATTTTCCAAAGGTAAACATATCGATTTCAAAAGGAATTGAAATCGAGACTTATTTAAAGAATGAATAAAGAAAGTTTGAAAAAGAATTTGAATAAAGAAAATTCAAAGGGAGTTTGAATATATGAGATTCAATGGAATTGAAATTGAATATAGAAATTCAAATGGAATTTGAATAAAGAAAATTCAAAGGGAGTTTGAATATATGAGATTCAATGGAATTGAAATTGAATATAGAAATTCAAATGGAATTTGAATATAGAAATTCAAATGGAATTCAAATATAGAATTTGAATATAGAAAAATAATGGAATTCAAATATAGAATTTAAATATAGAAAAATAAAGGAATTCAAATATAGGATTTGAATATATGGAATTTGAATATATAGAATTCAAATGGAATTTAAACTATAGAATTTGAATATATAGAATATGAAAAGAAATTGAATAGGATTAACTAAGTCGAAGAGGAATCAGTTAATCGAGTTTTGAATTTGAAGTTGAACTTTGAAAGGTGAAATGGATTTGTAAATGGATATTCGAAATCGAATATAGAACTTAAATTTGAAATTTGGATTCAAATTAGTTAATAAGCAAGTTAAAATATATTTGAACATGTCATGTTCAAATATAAAAGTGAAATAGACTAAAAAGTTAATTAACAAATTAATTAACGAATTGAGTTAAAACGATCAGGTATAGTTAATATAGATTGGGCAGGTATAAATATACATGAGATAGGTATGGATAAGGTATGAAGGTATATAAATAAAATGCTCGACGCAAAGGTATGTATTTAATTCATATATGAGATTTTATGCGCCGTATCGGCTAGCCGCTTGGCTTTTTCTTTTTCTTTTGGATTGGTGAGGGCCATGGGAGGCTATTTGAAATATCCCGATGCTCCTAGTACAAAGGAGGTTATGGCGAATTTTTCCGGGAATTTAAGAAGTTAGAATATTTTTAAGATAATTTGATAGTTAGAAATCAACGTATCGATATATATATAGAAGTCGATAAGGAAACGAACTTAGAAATAGAATAGTAAAATCAAAAAGAAGACTAAGAATAAAATCTAGTAAGAATAGAAAGAGGAAGCGTACGTGTTTAAAAGTGAATAAGTAGTTGTATGGTATTTATTATTCGTGTAAGTAGTCATATCTGTTTTGACGTTATAAATGTTATCCAGTCAAGGTCTGAGAGGTTGTTATACCCCAACTAGATTGATTTCATTATTAACAAATAAATAGTAAGATTTCAGGCTCGAAGATCAATGTTGAATAATAGTTAGTTGAATATAGTATTTGGGTTGTCGTAACGATGTTTTACACAACATCCGTTTTAACCCAAACAAGCTTGGAAATATAATAAAGAATATTTCCTAAGTATAGAAATAAACGAGATCGGGAAAAGAGATAAGTAATTGGAATATTTTTTCCAATTATAAATAGCATATATTTTCTAAAGTTTAGAAAATAAAGGAAGGCGATATTCGGAAATGTTTTCCAAATAACATAAAAGGCCAGTATGGTTATTGAAAATATTTGGTTAATAAATATTGATAAAAAAATAGAGAAGTGATTTAACTAATGGAATATTAATTAAGGGCTCAGTGACATGTTCAAAGGGAAAATTTGATTTTTGTATAGAGTAAACTGTTTAAAAACTCCCAGGGAAAGACTGTTTGAATTAAAAACAAAATTTAACATAAATTTGTGAAAGCAAAGTTGAATTAAAGTAAAGACAGTAAAGTGGTAACTGAGATTGAATTAGAATGATATCGAGACAAATTATATTTGGGAGATTCAAATTTGAAGTGTAATGTGATAATCAAGTTAAGAGTTGAGAATCGAGAAGAAACTCGAGTTGAAATGGGATTTGGCTTGGTTAAAACGAATGGTTGTGTTATGGATAAAAGCAAATCAGAATTTGATTGGGATGACCCTTGTATCTGCTGAATTGATAACAGGTGGAAAGGATATAATGATATGCCGACAAAAGGTACAAGTTTATATTTTTATTGGATATAAGATTTATGAGCCGAATTAGCAAGCCGCTTGGCTGTTTGATTTTCTTTTGGGTTGGAGATGGCCATGAGAGGCGAATGGTGGTTTGACGTATTGACCAGTACAAAGGAGGTGCTGGCGAAATTTTTCGAAGAGTTAAGGCGTTAGAAAATTTTCAGGATTTTTGGAAATTTTTGTTGATAAGAATTAATTAATAATTAAATTGAAATTAAATTGGTTCAGTTGAAACTGAAGTTAAGAAGTGAACAAATATGTTCTAACTAGTCAATAGGGTCGTTCTCTACCTTAGCAATTTCGAGGACGAAATTATTTTAAGTGGGAAAGATTGTAATGACCCGCATTGGCAGAGGTATTATAATTAATTTATTTAATTATATAAATAGTGATATAGTGAATTAAATGGTCGTGGAATTAAATAATGATGAATATTTAATTAAAATAATAAATTAAATAATATATTTAATTCTGAAATAGTCAAAAATAGTGAATTGACAATATAATGCGAACTGGACAATTCAAAGTATATAATTCGGTTTAGAGTTGAGTTATAATAACGACTATATTATATAAACGACAGTTGAACGTATAAATTATAATATAATTATAATCGAGCCCGTAATGGCGCGATAGTTCGTAAATTGGCGATTCGAACTTCAACTGAATGTACAAGATTCGTTTTAAGCCGGATTTCTGTGAAACAAGAAACGTTTGGAGCCGGTGGAGTATATCTTTCTAGTGGAAGAGAAAAATCAGGATTTCGTCATGTAGATTTTGAATCACGTCCAAATCAAATTTCAGAAAAGTCGCTGTGGAATTCCTTTATAATTCGTAACGCTTTATTTACGTTATAAAAGGAATTTCAATATAAAATTAAATATCGATTCAACCAGGACTTGGAATATCAAGAATATAATTATTCTAGAGCGGTATGGTATTCCACTGTGAATATATATACGATAATATTTATTTATAAATATTTAATTTTATTATATTTAAATATATTTCTATATTTAAATGGGTCATCCAAAGCTTTAAAAATAGCCACTTTTGCAAACGAAGTCGGAATTCGACAAAACTAATTTTGTTGGACCGCAATGTCAAATAGATGTTAGATTTCCAGTTTCGTGATTTTTAGAGTCACTGTGTGGCCGTACGGATTTTTAGAGTGAAAATCAGTCAGTATTCTAATAGTTAAAAATACGCTGTGTGAGCATACGAAGTTGGAATTTGACGAAACCAGTTTCGTTGGGACCGTAATGTCGAACTCTAGCTACATGTCCAGTTTCGTGATTTTTGGGTATCGTGTGAGATCACATGAATTTTTAGAAGGCAATAACGAATATAAAAGGAATATAAAACTGAAATATCTTGCAAAATATCTAAATCCCTTTCCCCATAAATAGACCACCTACCTGTCTAAAACCTAATTTCATTTTCTGAGGTCAACGAAATATCGCGCCCCCATTTTTTCTTCCTACAACATAAAAAAAACAAGTTCTAAAATCAAAATAAACTCAAAGAAAATTCTATAAATCGAGATAGTTAGGTATGTGAGTTCCTTGTGTGATTTCCTTCAGCCTAGTACCCTTTATTCCCAGTTCGATGTCGGTTCCGTATCATGGGGTTTTGACCGTGAAGCTAGGGCTCCATTTCGTGAGCACCAGGAGGGGATACGAGCAAAATGGGATGCGGAATGATGATCAGGGGATCGAGTAGATCGATTTATGTTTTTTGGGGATTTTATAAGATAAAATAGTGTCGATGTTTTTGGTGGTGGTTCGGGAAGTACAGTGCGAACAGATTTCAGGGGAAAGGTTCGAGCGTGGTTTTGAGGGTACAGGTTGGAAGAGAAGTTGACGAGAAGTTGTCTGGAGGTCATGGCGTGGGAAACCGTGTAAAAAAGGAGGAGAATGAGATGCAAGAAAGGGTGGTAATGGCCATTGTTGCGTTGAGAGTTTACTGGAGGAAAGTATTTCGGGGAAGAATCATTCGAACGGGTTGGGTATTTGTTAAGGAGGATGGGCCGTATCATAGTGGTGAGGCCCAATTACTTAATGGTTATATAGTAAATTTAAATTTAATTTGTGTATTAATTCTAAATGTCGTAACTACCTCATACGATCTCAGAATCACGAACCGTAAGTTGCGTTGGGACCGTATGGACGAGAGATTCACAATGAAGCTGACTGGAAATGAATCCGAGCTCGTTACAATTTAGGGCGAAATAAACTGTTTGATTTAAATCAAACAACAGCTTATCGTTCTTTAACGATGAACTGCCAATGTGAGTAAATCTCACTAACTCTGAACAGTTTATAATTTCATGTTGTATTTTTAGAACTGTTAGAAATTGTCTGATTGACTGTGTGTTGACTGTTTGATTGAACTTCTAGTCAGTTAGTTGAATTTCTATATTGATTCTGTTTAACAGAATATATCATATGGAACTGAAAGTGATGTTGTCTATATTATTTTACATCTGTGATGCAGGGAAACAGGCTGGAGGAATCTGACTGGATTCCTTAACATTTATTTTACTGTTTTTCATATATTGTGATATATGATGTGATATATAATCTATTGTCGATTATTTGTGTTTGGACGATACTGATCATCGTGATTTGATATGTTGAATACCATAACATACCGAAATGTTGATAAGGGAATATTTTCAAAGTGATATTTGAAAATAAAAATATTTATAAAATGGAATATTTATAAATAAGAAATATTTATAAATTGGAATATTTATAAATAGGAGATATTTAGAAAAGGGAAATTATAAAATCAAAGAATAGATTTGATAGGGAAATATTTGCAAACCATTTGCAAATAGAATAATAGAAAAGGAAAAGATTTGTAAATCATTTATAAATAGAATTGATAGGAAATAGTTAGAAAATAAATAGAGTTATAAAAAGAAAATTTGTTTATAACCGAATAGGATGTTATAAAACCGTTATAAAAAGGAAAACGTTGCTAAAAAGGAAATCATTTGTAAAGTGAAGAACCATTACTAAAAGTAAATCTTTA
This sequence comes from Allium sativum, assembly GCA_030737875.1. Classification (NCBI taxonomy): domain Eukaryota; kingdom Viridiplantae; phylum Streptophyta; class Magnoliopsida; order Asparagales; family Amaryllidaceae; genus Allium; species Allium sativum. The sequence continues at coordinate 927,747,064 of CM060922.1, read as the reverse complement.
TAAATGAATAGTTTATTCGAAGGGAGCTAATCGAATATGGTATTCGAAAGTTAGTAAATCGAATATGTTATTCGAAAGGGGTTAGTCGAGTTAATTGAATAGAGTTAATCGAATCTTAGTTATTCGAATAGAGTTAAATAAATAAGGGTTATTCGAATTAGTTATTCGAATAGAGTTAAATAGAGTTATCGAATATTAGTTATTCGAATAGAGTTAAATGGAATTAAAAGGAGTTAATCGAATATAGTTTATTCAAATAGAATTAAAAGAGTTATCGAATATAGTTTATTCGATAGGAGTTAAGTGAATAGAGTTAAAGTTAAATCAAAAGAGTTAAGTGAATAGAATAAATTGAATAGAGTTATCGAATATACCTTATCGAAGGATAGAATTATCGAATAGAAAAGATTTGAAAGAGAGTTACGTAAGGAAGTTGTTAAAGAATTAGAAAGGTGAACTTTGTCTATTTCAAGGTTAGAAACGTTGTTCAGTTAAGGTCTGAGAGGTAGTATTACCCCAACTTGATTGACTTCATTTTTAACTAAGGAATGATTAAGGGTCGATAGTAAAGGATGGTTAAGTGAATTTAGAAATTAAACGAAATGGTTTGAGTTGGCATCGCGATGGTTTGTTTAAACATCTGTCTAAGTCCAATGAAGTAGCTTTGTAAATGTTTTCCAAATAAGAAACCAGAAATGTTTTCTAATAAAGAAAACAAGAAATGGAAATGTTTACTATTGTTAATAACGTATATTTTCCAAGTTTAGAAAATAAGAAATATTGAATATAGGGAAACAGGAGATAAGTAAATTAATGAAATAAAGAGATAAATGTTGAATGATGTTTGATCGATATGAATTTCCATCTGGAAATAATATCGTTGTTTGCACACTTGTTTTTATTCGATAGTTAAATCACAGACTATCGAAGTTTTGACCATTTTTACGTTGTTAATATGGAGAGACCGGTTGGATTATTATCCAAAGAACCACTCTGTATTGGCATAAGTGTTGAGAATCATATATGCCAAAGGAAATTGAAGACGGAGTTATGCAAGGGCTATCCTGTTTACAGAATAGTGCCTTCGGTTCATCCTGTTCCTGGATGACTTGTATGGACGGATGTCTGACAGAGTATTTCCAAACGATCACGTATATTGATTTCTCCAACCATACCAAGAGTGGAAGCGGAGAAGGAAACTTATTTTAGCTAACACATAATGTATGGTTGAGGACGTCAATCGGTGATTTGATGGATTTGATGATGTGGCATTCAAAGTGAATCTGGTGTGATAATAAAGCGTAGCTTCTAGCCTCATCATCCGGTAAATGACAGAAATCGGGCAGGTAGCATGGCTATGTAGGTCGCACCTAGTAGGGTGTATAATCACCTGATCTAGAGTTTCATTTATTCCTAAAAATCTATTGTCGATACTGTCCCATTCGGGAAATGGTTGCTGATCCCAACCGTTGGTGATATACATTCGATACACTCAAGTAAAATGAGTGGTCGGTCATGTGTGACCGGGTTGCAAGATATTCTTGTTGAACCCAGTGTATTCCTTCTAGAGGTACACTAGCGAAAGGTGGTTCCATACCTTGTCATAGTTGGAAATCCATTACCCAATACGTGCTTGCGGTTTTGATTGTATACTATATATGTAGAACGTGAGATTAAAGCGTTTCTGCTAGATGATTATATATATACTGTGGTTGATAGACATTATTATAATATCAAAAGGTTTTTGATATAAAGATATTTTGGATTCTTATAAGGGAAAAACCCGTTCCGTTATGCGGCGTGGTCTTATGAGATATCGTTTACTAGTTCGAACTGTTTTAAACTGTTTTACTCATACCAGTCCCATGACTGACCCGGAGTTTATTTGTTTGTTTCCCTAAACTCTTGGGTGCCTAAATTTGTACGGGCAGTCAAGTAGTCGGGATTTTACAGATATAGTTGAAGAGCTGGAGCAGGAGGCTTCAGGATCATATAGCTATAGTTATTTCCGTTGTGTTGTAAGTGTTGTACTTTGATAATGATGTATATTCAAGTACAGATGTATATTTCAAAGTTATGTTACATATATTATATGTTATTCGTTCCGCTGTGAGATTTGTGTTACTCTAATGTTGTGTTCTTCTTCTTCTTCTATTATAAGTTTCTATCTTATCTATCCTCACCCTCTAATTTCTTTCATTAATGATCGGTATTTTTCGATGTTTGGTTATCGACATCGAGTTTATGTCGATAACCAAAGTCGCTCAAAATCCCAGGTCATTACATGCTTTTTGCACCATCCCCAAATTAATTTGATTTTTATTATTTTAGGTACTCATATATTCACATTTAGGCTTGATACAATTATGCAGGTAAACAATTAGTACAGTAAAAGGGAACAACCAAATGAACCTAGAATAAGGTATTCAACTACAAAAAAAGATACAATAACAGAGAAGAAAATGGTCATGAAACGAAAAAACAAATTTGAAATGGCAGGAAATGAGGTTTTTTCACTTTTTTAAATGGTTTGGCTAAACCTCTAATTCCAAGATCCATAAAGTAATTATTTCATTTACACAAACCCAGTAAAAAAATTAAATTTGACAAGGATAAAAATAAAGATAAATACTTACCCGAAATCAGAACAGCGAAAGTGTAGAGACCACTTGGACTATGAAACAGAATAGGCAAAATGAGACCAAAAAATACACTATTATCGCAGGATAATGCAATTCTTGAAGCTCTCTCTGTAGATCCAATTAAATGAAAAACGGCATAGGGAAAATCAGCACCTCAGACGAAGAAGCGCTTGCAGCGAAACATGGGTGCGACAGGTAGTAGAAGACGCAACGCTGGGTCGATAGGAATAGGTGAAGATCAAAAATAGCAAAAATAGAAAGCAGCGAAGAGAGAAGAAGCTACCTACTGCGCATCGAAATGGCATGTTAATGGACCATGTAGGCGGCGCGAAGGCGAGAGAGGGACAACTGAAATGGAGAGCCAATAGGTAGCGTCACAGCAATATCTGTTCGTACATGGACCGTCATATATACAACTTAACATTTGTCATCTAATCATTCTTGCTGTGTTTTATTGGTTCTGCAATGAGGAACCGAAGCTCAATATTGGAATAATTTTCCGGCACTGTTAAGAATGAAATAAGTCGTACCATCGCGTGTAAATCATGTAGGAACCACACGAAAATTAGGAGAAATAAGGACGGAAAGTGAAAGAGGTAAAAAGGGAAATTACCTGTGCAGGGAAGGCAGGCTGAATGCTGAGGTGCGAGTGTGAGTTGAAATAGGGGTCGGATAGGGAGCAGCACGGCATCGAAGAGGAGGGAGAAGGAGGTCGAGGCGCAAAGGATGGCATGATTAGGTTTTTGCAGTGGGAGCCTAATTAGTTTTTGTTCTGTTCATTTCGAGAGATGAATCCAATTCGATGGCCAGGGCGATTTGTTTTCTACTGCTCATTCGAAAGGGGTTTTGCTTTTTCAATGGCGTGGATTTGTTTGTGAATTTTTGAACGGATGGAAAGCAAAAGGTCTCAAAATCTACGTTGAGCTTTACATAAGCGGTCACTGAAGGGTTAACAACGGTTTTCTACTGAATAGCGAGGATTGAAATGATGTACATGTGTCGACTTGTGAATTTTTTAGAGAATCTGGATCTGAAAGGTCTTCGGAGAAAGATTGTGCTTTCATATAATATAATAGATAAGGATTGGTATAAGAAATGCAATGCTACGAACATTTAGCTTTTTGCCAACAGATAATTTGGCAAAAACCATGTACTGTGTTCGTGGCAGAAAGCATTCCGCATAAGATTATTGTTTTGATGATAAGTAGTAGGAGGAAAAATGAATGTTGTTTTCTCCTATTATAATAATACTAAGGTTACTACCTTAAGAATAAAACAAAAATGCTATTATAGTTTAGCATTTATATTTACAATTGAAATTGACGTTATAAAGATTTCATTCTAACATGGTAAAAGGCAGGTTTGGTACAAAGATACGAAAAATGCAAGGTATTGTATAGATATTTAAATAATAATAATAATAATAAGGTTCCTGCCTTATGAATAAAACATAAATGTTATTACAGTTTAACATTTATATTAACAGTTGAAGTTGCGCATGTGAAGGACAATATGAAGGTGTTTTCACTGTATTACAGTAAAAGGAAGGCAGTAGTGGTACAAAGATACAAAAAATTCAAGGTGTTGTATGGATATTTAAATAATAATAAGGTTCCTACCTTAAGAATAAAACAAAAATGATATTACAGTTTAGCATTTATATTAACAGTTGAAGTTGCGCATGTAAAGGACAATATGAAGGTGTTTTCACTGTATTATGGTAAAAGGCAGACAACAGTGGTACAAAGATACGAAAAATGCAAGGTGTTGTATAAATATTTAAATAATAATAAGGTTTTGACCTTAAGAATAAAACAAAAATGATATTACAGTTTAGTATTTATATTAATAGTTGAAGTTGCGCATGTAAAGGACAATATGAAGGTGTTTTCACCGTATTATGGTAAAAGGAAGTAGTGGCACAAACATATAATGGTTTGAGCATTTAGTATCTATTAAAAAATAAAACTACTAATGCTTACTTACGAGTCAAAATCTTGTTGTGGGAATGGTAGCTGTTTCATCTGCTTTGTTCCAATTTTTTGTTTATAATTTTGTTTTCAGCCAACTTTTGAAAGATGATTATTTCAATCTTTTTTCTCTGTATCAGAAAACAAATACATTTTTTCCAATATACATCCAAATATATATATATATATATGTATATGTATATGATAATAACAATCTTACCATCGTCAGAGCTTCCTTACAGTGTTTATTTGATGCAGAGGTTGATCTTCTGGGCCTCAATGAATCATAGTGGTTCCATTGCATTTTAACATAGTCCAAAGTTAGTAAAGTCCAATGGTTGATGTAATGCAAGGGAAAGAATATGGTTTCTGCATATTCGTCTGTGACAATTTTTTAGACTATTGGGTTAATCAATGTTTGAACAACATTTTCAATACCTGTTTGTATGGCATGCTGCAAATGAACATGCAAAATATTAATTCGTTCCCGATATTTCCAATTTTAAAGTAAAAGTTTTGTTTACTGTCATGATTGTACTGAATATGTAGTTGTGTTTATATGTATTTGCATTTGAAGTAAACCAGTCAATAACCTGCATTATAAGAATAATGTTAGTTTAGTATATTATTTTAACATGGAATTTGCTTGTATATAAATTTGTTACCAGTATGTTGCAATGTGTATAAATAATGCTAGGGGAGATAGCATTTTATTACCAGTATGTTTCTTAATAAAAAAACATCATAATGCTATGACACTTTAGCATTTTATTAACAACAAATTGCTTAAACATAAAAATCAAAATAATAGGAGAGTTTAGCATTTTTGTAATAGCATGTTGACTACCCAATTAAAAATCAAAATGGTGGTAGAAGCTAGCATTTTTTGAATAACATTTTGTATTATCAGAAATATTATTATAATGGTAGCAGAATTTAGTATTTTTCAATCACCATGTTATTAAAAAAAATCATAATGCTAGGAGAATTAACATTTCACAAACAGTGTGCTGTTTACTTAAAAAGTTATCATAATGGTAGAAGAAAAAGTCTTTTGGGAACAACATGCTGGTTTATATATTTTTTTCCAAAATGCTAGTAAAGGCTAGCATTTTAAAAAATAACAATCACAATGCTACGAGTTAGCATCTTAAGAACAGAATATTACTTAATAATTACAAAAAAAAAATACATATTACAATTTACATTTACCTGACCATCTGTAAATTTTTCAAATAGCAGTGCTTCTAGCATGGACTGTACAATCGTTATCCCTCCTCTTTCAGTACCATCATTTCTCCATGCTATTGTGCTATATTAATATTATAATTTAAAAATATTAAAATAATACAAATTCATTTAAATAAATTTAGATTTTAACGAGTACAAAAAACTTACTTTTCTTTGTCTCTGCATTCAAAGAATGCCCTGATTATGTTCTGTTTGTGTGAATCTAGGAGTTGTAATATCGGACTCTTTACAATATTTCTTTGGCGATACACTTACCTTCGTGAAGAATATTTGTCAACATCCAATGGCTATTCATCTTGAACTTCATCATCTGTACTGACTTCTTCTTTCTCTTCTTCGACCAGTTCTTTCTCTTCTCTAGTTTCATCTTCTTTTTTATTCTCCTCTGCTTCACCTTCAACTTCATTCTCTTCATCATGTGTTTTATCTTCTCTTTTATTCTCTTCACTTTCTTCTTCATTCTCATTTTATATTTCATCATTTTGTTCCTCTACCATTCCACTGCCTTTTTCATCGTTTTTGGTCTTTTTTTTGTGGTATACTACTTTATACTGAAGTTGAGAGTCAACTTTTGGCTTCCTCTTGTTCTCTCTTTTAATCTTTCAATCATTGAACTTGGTATTACTTTTTAAGCCACTGGCTTCTTCTCACACCCTTCTTTTCTTGATTTTCCACTTTTTTTTTACTCTTTCTGAGTCTCAGTATCTGGTGTGCTTAGAAGGCCGAAAGAAGGAGGGGTAAGTTACTCTATAAACTTCTGAATAATCAGATTTTGTCGTACCTTATCAGATTCTTGGAGCACTAATTTTAGCATGCGAATTTCTTTTTCTTTCTGAACTTATTCTTTTTTTTTCCTAAGCTCCTTTTCTTCCTCCAACTTTGTTTTCATATCCTTCAATTCATTCTCTAATTGTCTAATTTGAAACTTTTGCTTTCCAATTTGTCTGTCTTTTTCATCGATTCCTAACCCTTCATCTTCACCTTCACTTGTAATCTCTTTTATTTGCAAAAGTGCTTTGTTCTCCGATTCATCAAGCAACATCTTCTCTTTAGATGTTATTTTCTTAATTCCAAGCGAAATCTGTAATAGGCGAACATAAGAAGTTTTTCAGTCATAAATTCATATATCATTTCTAATATTATGAAATGCTAGGATGTTCTAGCATATTAATAAATACACATAAATAAATGTAAAATTATTTATTGAATTATGACTACTAAGTTTTGAGTGATAAAGTGATCGTTACAAAACCAATTGCGTTATTGAAATACTAGCAGAATTTAGTATTTTTCAATCGCCATATTAATCACACAAAAAAATCATAATCCTAGAAGAATTAGCAATTCACATACAGTGTGCTATTTATTTTAAAAGTTATTATAATGGTAGGATAGTTTATCATTTTATTAACAGCAAATTGCTTAAATAAAAAAATCAAAATGATAGGAGAGGCTAGCATTTTTGTAATAAAATGTTGACTAGTCAATTAAAAAATCAAAATGCTGGTAGATGCTAAGCATTTTTTGAACAACATTTTTTAATCACAAAAAAAAAATCATAATGCTAGGAGAATTAGCATTTCATGTACAATATGCTGTTTATTTAAAAAGTTATTATAATGATATGATAGTTTAGCATTTTATTAGCAACAAATTTCTTAAATAAAAGATCAAAATGATAGGAGAGGTTAGCATTTTTGTAATAGCATGTTGACGATTGAATTAAAAATCAAAATGCTTTTATAAGCTAAGCATTTTTTGGACAACATTTTGTAATGACCAAAAAAAAAAACTAATGCTAGGAGTATTAGAATTTCGCGTACAGTGTGATGTTTATTTAAAAAGTTATTATAGTGGTAGGATAGTTTAGCATTTTATTAATAGCAAATTGCTTAAATAAAAAAATCAAAATGATAGGAGAGGTTAGCATTTTTGTAATATAATGTTGACTACTCAATTAAAAATCAAAATGCTTTTAGAAGCTAAGCATTTTTTGAACAACATTTTGTACTCACAAAAAAAACATAATGCTAGGAGTATTAGCATTTCGCATACAGTGTGTTGTTTGTTTAAAAAGTTATTATAATGGTAGGATAGTTCAGCATATTTTTAACAACAAATTGCTTAAAAAATCAAAATGATAGGAGAGGTTAGCATTTTTGTAATAGAATGTTGACTACTCAATTAAAAATCAAAATGCCTTTAGAAGCTAATCATTTTTTGAACAACATTTTTTAATCATAAAAGTTAAAAAAATTCATAATGCTAGGAGTATTAGCATTTCGCGTACAATGTGTTGTTTATTTAATAATTTATTATAATGGTAGCAGAAAAAAGTCATTTGGGAACAACATGCAGGTTTAATTAAAAAAAATCAAAATGATAGTGGAGGTTAGCATTTAAAAAAAAAACTATCATAATGCTACAAGTTAACTACTATGTTTCCAGTATTAAACAAAAAATTACAAAAGCAATTGCATTGTTAAAATTTTAACAACATAAAATATTATCATACCTTTTTATCATCCATATTGGCTAGGATTTCCTTTGACACAATGTTTTTCATTAAGTTTAGCGACCATTTTGCAAATCTTGGAGAACCGCTTATCCACTCTTTTCTTGGCTTAAGTATATCAACATGTTCATATAGAAAATACTAAAAAAAAGAACAAAATATTATTTAGAATAAATTATCATATGTCTTATCATACTATATTAAAATTTAATGTTATGAAGAATAAATTATCATTGATTTTTTCTTACTAGCGGAAGAATGGAACAGCCAGACATATTTCTTGGTTTATCCTTGAATTTTTTTAATGATTTAGTTAAATGATAATGAATACTTAATGGCCAAGAAATTTGATTCATTTTTTTGGATCAACGGTGTATTGAAGATAACCCCAATTAAGCATTCTTTGATTATCAGGAAAAAGAAATGTTATAAAGAGAAGAATAAGAATAAATCTTGGCAAATCATTTTCCTCTTCTGGAATTTCTTTTTCAATTTCTATTTCAATTCTTTTAATAATAAGATCTTTGGTTATATGATCTATATTAATAAAATTTCTTGAAACAAACCTTTGATAATTTTCAGGGGTGCATGATAAAGACACTTTAGGTAATGGAAAAATATTTCTCCCATTCACAGGCAAACCAAAAATTAATGAAACATCTTTCATTGATAATTTTAAATTTTTCCCCCCAATAGAAAAACATTCCTCCTCAATTGAATAACAACTGATTAAATCATCTAAAATTTTAGAAGATTTTCTAATTTGCTTCGGTCCAATGTTACTTGAAAAAAAAAAGCATTTGCAAATTCATAAAAAGGAGTCTGTTTTAAAAAAATTAATTGATTAGTTGAAAAACCTTATTTTTTAATTTTTTCAAGAATTTTAACCAATGATACTAGACTACATTGGTACTGGACAGTCTGCTTTTTCTTTTTTTGGCTCGCAGCTTTTTTTCGCTTTTTGCTGTTTTTATTCTTTGGAGAAGAATCCGATATTTCCTGCAAGACAGAAATAACAAAACAATATAAATTGTATTTAAATATAGAACTGTATTATAATACAATATTAAAGAAATCATTTTGTGCAATATACATTAGATTAATTTAGCATTTTCATACATTATAATGCTAGGTTAAACTGGCATTTTCATATACTGGTTAAGGCTGGGTAATGCCCTATAATGATACGTTAACCTAGCATTTTCATACAATTTTCAAGGGTTCAGCCACTCGCTGTAGTGCTAGGTTAACCTGACATTTTCATATGTCGGTTAAGGGCTCGGTCATGCCATGTAATGGCAGGTTAACCTAGCATTTTTAATAAAATTTTCAAGGTCTCGGCCACTCGCTTTAGTGCTAGGTTAACCTGACATTTTCATATGTTAGTTAAGGGATCGGTCATGCCATGTAATGGCAGGTTAACCTAGCATTTTCGTATAATTTTCAAGGGCTCGGCCACTCGCTGTAGTGCTAGGTTAACCTGACATTTTCATATGATGGTTAATGGCTCGGTCATGCCATGTAATGACAGGTTAACCTAGCATTTTTAATAAAATTTTCAAGGTCTCAACCCCTCGCTTTAGTGCTAGGTTAACCTGACATTTTCATATGTCGTTTAAGGGCTTAGTCATGCCATGTAATGGTAACCTAGCATTTTCATAAAATTTTCAAGGGCTTGGCCACTCGCTGTAGTGCTAGGTTAACCTGACATTTTCATATGACGGTTAACGGCTCGGTCATGCCATGTAATGACTGGTTAACCTAGCATTTTTAATAAAATTTTCAAGGTCTCGGCCACTCGCTTTAGTGCAAGGTTAACCTGACATTTTCATATGTCGGTTAAGGGCTCGGTCATGCCATGTAATGGCAGGTTAACCTAGCATTTTCGTAAAACTTTCAAGGGCTCGGCCACTTGTTGTAGTGCTAGGTTAACCTGACATTTTCATATGACGGTTAATGGCTTGGTCATACCATATAATGGCAGGTTAACCTAGCATTTTCATAAAATTTTCAAGGGCTCGGCCACTCGCTGTAATGCTAGGTTAACCTGACATTTTCATATGTCGGTTGAGGGCTTGGTCATGCCATGTAATGACAGGTTCACCTAGCACTTTCGTAAAATTTTCAAGGGCTCGGCCACTCGCTGTAGTGCTAGGTTAACCTGACATTTTCATATGTCGGTTGAGGGCTCGGTCATGCTGTAACGACCCGGAAAATCTGAACCAATTTAAATTTTTTAAATTGGCTATTTTAGTGGATTTTAAATATTTAAATAATAACGATCAAAAGTAAGTTTGAATCATTTGAAAATAAATATAATTACTTTGAGTTATAAACAAGGCCTGAAATGGCGCGGTAGTTTCAAAATTTGAATTCAAACTTTGACTGACTGTACCGGGTGCAAAACAAAACGGATTTGAGTGAAACCAAAAATATTTAAATCTGTTAGTGAATATCTTTCTAACGAATCTGAAAAATCGAAGTTTCATAGTAGGAAGCAAAAGTTATGGCAAAATGAATTTGCAGAAAGGTCGCTATAGAATATATATAGCCCGTGAAAATGACCATTTTGCAAACGACCTCGGAATTCGATGAAACCACTTTTGTTGGATTCGGGATGTCAAATTGTTGCTAGGTTTCAAGTTTCATAATTTTTGAAGCTAGTATGTGAGCGTGGAAAAGGAAAACGTGTTTTGGTCAATTACAGTTAAATTGGATCGACCAGAAATGAGTCATTTTGCAAACGGTCTCAGAATTCGACGAAACTAGTTTTGTTGGGACCGTATCGTCAAAACATAGCTAGATTTATTTTTCTGGAATTTTTCGAAACAGTTTGTGGCCCTGGCAAATTGAAATGTACGTTCAAGTTGAATATTGAATGTTTTATATTTTAATTCGAAGGAAAACTGACTGAAACAGTCGAATGGGCCTTCGAAACATATCCCATTGTGTCCGGGATGGGGGTAAAATGCTAGGGACGACAGTCATTGGGTTTGGAATGGTGTTCGTGTGTGAATGAGGGTATTTTTGGGGAAAAAATATATAAATAAAAAGGAAAAATCCTATTGGACCACACTTTTCTCTCTCCCCGCTAATAACCCGTAACCCCCTAATATCGAGCGGCGGCTGAAGCTTCCTCCTTCTCTCCTCGATCACGCCCAAACCACACAACGAAATCTCGAGCTCCAGTAGACAATTCTGAAGGGAATTTCGTTAGCTTCAAATCCATACTGGCCTTGGATTTTATCGCTCGATATCCACGAAGTTCTGAGCCCTCGAAGTCGCAACCTTCCTTGCACCACCGCGAGTTCCTCCTGCCACCGAACTGGACGTGGGGCCCATCGATCTGAGCGCCTCTCCTAGCCCTTCAAGGTGGTGAAGGCCGATCGTCATATAGCTACACGGATTTCGAGGAAAGTGAAAACCTAGATTTGAACGAAATAGAAAGGTAACGGTTTAAAATTATATAAACTATATTATAGCAGTTTAAAGCGCTACGGTTTTTTATTTCACTGTAAAAATCATACCTTTTTCATTTGTTGACGAAATTCTGTGAAACAGGAGACGGTGGACTCGTGTGGACGTCTTCTACATTCTGGAAGAGACCGCATATTTTTCTGAGCCTTATGCTATTTTTGGTGGTGTGGAACCCAACGTGAGATTTCTAAATTATAAACGATATGGAAAACGACGATGTATAAATTATATAGTCGATGTATGACTTGTATAAGCGTTGTACACCTCATGTATAAGCGTTGTATAGGTTGTACGTTCGATGTATAAGTTATATATGCGTTGTAAAAATTATACATGTGTTGAAATAGAAGTGGAATGCTTATATAATATATATATATATATATATATATATATATATATATACACACACACACCCCTCGTCCACAAACCATGGACGATATTTATTGGTTGCGATTGGTGTGAAAATTGATTGATTACGAATGGTTGATTAGAATTGTTTGTGGTTGAAATTGATTGATAGTGGTTGAAAAATACCCGTTTGTGGTTGAGAATTATTTGGTTGAAACCACATAGGATTAGTTTGTGGAAATGAAAAATATATACATGCCGCCTGCGTGCGAACTAGATGCATGAAATCCCCATAGTCAAAAGCTGCGAGGCTTTAAGGTAGAGCGAGGAGCCGTACTAGGGACGGCCCCGGTTTTAACTACCCTGCCTTTATGCTCCCGAAATTTTGAATAATATTCATGTGTTAGAATTATTTTCAAGTGTTGAAACTATATTCGTGTGTTTAATAGAAATTCATCTATTTAACGACATTCATGTTTTGAAATAAATTGTTTTGCAATAAAAATCACATTTTTTACTTTATATATATAAACTATAGAAAACCTTCATGTGTTGAATAGAAATTCATTCGTTGAATGTAAATTCATGTGTTGAATGGTATTCGTGTTTTAAATATAAAAATCACCTTTTTATCTATATATATAAACTATAGAAAACCTTCATGTGTTGAATAGAAATTCATTCGTTGAATGGAAATTCATGTGTTGAATGGTATTCGTGTTTTAAATATAAAAATCACCTTTTTATCTATATATATAAACTATAGAAAACATTCATTCGTTGAATAGAAATTCATGTGTTGAATGGTATTCGTGTTTTAAATATAAAAATCACCTTTTTATCTATATATATAAACTATAGAAAACCTTCATGTGTTGAATAGAAATTCATTCGTTGAATGGAAATTCATGTGTTGAATGGTATTCGTGTTTTAAATATAAAAATCACACATATATATATATATAAACTATAGAAAACCTTCATGTGTTGAATAGAAATTCATTCGTTGAATGGAAATTCATGTGTTGAATGGTATTCGTGTTTTAAATATAAAAATCACCTTTTTATCTATATATATAAACTATAGAAAACCTTCATGTGTTGAATAGAAATTCATTCGTTGAATGGAAATTCATGTGTTGAATGGTATTCGTGTTTTAAATACAAAAATCACCTTTTTATATATATATATAAACTATAGAAAACCTTCATGTGTTGAATAGAAATTCATTCATTGAATGGAAATTCATGCGTTGAATGGTATTCGTGTTTTAAATATAAAAATCACCTTTTTATCTATATATATATATATATATATATATATATATATATATAAACTATAGAAAACCTTCATGTGTTGAATAGAAATTCATTCGTTGAATGGAAATTCATGTGTTGAATGGTATTCGTGTTTTAAATATAAAAATCACCTTTTTATCTATATATATAAACTATAGAAAACCTTCATGTGTTGAATAGAAATTCATTCGTTGAATGGAAATTCATGTGTTGAATGGTATTCGTGTTTTGAAATAAATTGTTTTATAATAAAAATCATATTTTTATCATCTATATGAACTATATAAAATAGTCGTGTTTTGAAACAAATTGTTTAACAAAAAAATCATATTTTTATTATATACGTGAATTGTTAAAAATAGTGAAGTGTTGAAATAGAAGTTAGTTTGATAAAAATATCATTTCCATCAAAGGTATGAAATGAATACAGTTTTGAAATCGAAAAATAGATTATATTTATATATGTATATAAAAATATAATTAAAATAAATTGAATAACAAAGCTACAGTTCGTGTTTTGAAACCGTGATTTCAAACGATTAGTGCGGGAGATCCGACCATCGGATTTTCCCGAAACCGAAACTGTTGGGTTCGCTTTGGAAATATCTTTCCAACAACACCAACTTTGCAAAGATCCAACGGTTGGATTGTCTGGAATGTTTAATTCAAATCTGAAGAAAAACAGCGCCAGAATCGATTATAATTATATATATATAAATATAATTAAATTAAATCGAATAACGACGTTGTAGTTCGTATTTTAAAATCGAAACTTCAAACGATTGTACCGGGGGATCCGACTGTCGGATTTTCCCAAAACTGAAACCGTTGGATTCGTTTTGAAAAGATCTTTCTAATGATATAATTTTTGTGAAGATCCAACGGTTAGATTTTCAGATATGTGTAAATCAAATCTGGAGAAAAACAGTGCCCCGGCCGCATTATGGCCTGAAGCGTCGTTTGAATAAATTGGCTATTTTTAAATAAATAAAAATAGCAATAAATCGTGATAAAATATTATAAACGATATGGAATGGAAATAAACTGGATTTGCTCGGTTTATGTGATATTGATGGTTGAATGTGTTTGGCGTGAAAATTACACTAAAGAACAGAATTAGTGATATCGAATAATTTAACCATTGAAATGAATTGATTTGAAATTCTAAATATACGTGAATTATTTGAAAAGGCCGAGTTAATTCTCATTTCAAATAATTGATCGACGATTGAAAGTCAAAGATATGAAGACGGTGCAAGACCGATGATCTTCACGTCGAATGGAGGGGTGCTACTGATGCTCATGATAGGAGTAGCTACCTTGACGGGGTTGAAGTAGTAGCCACCCGGACGTACTTGTTGATTGTACGGATATGCGAGGTATTGAGTGCATCCGGTTTCGTTCAGACCCAGAACGAACGTGGAAATGGACTGTGTGTCTGACATTGGATTTTGTTGTGCTGATTGATCTCTATTAAATATATATCAATTTGGCGGTGGAGAATCTATTCTCTTGCTAAACGCCCTTCTCTGAGACGTACGAGCCCAGAGGTTATATATCGATAGAAATCAGTCGCACGGAGTGAATTGCCTGTGTGGCATGCCTAAGTGGCAGAAGATCAAGGCTTCTGTTGAAAAGCAAAGTCTTATGGTTGATGATCAAAGCACGGCCTGTTTGGCATAGCTTTGTGTATAGCGTTGTTTCGCGAGCCTCACACCCCGGTATGAGCCAGAAACGAGAGACGGACATCAGGGAGGACATGCGTTTCTTTCTAGCTAGGAGTGGTGCTTTGGGTTTTACACGCCTGGGTATTTTACTTATGTGGATGATGGAAAGCGAGGCCTCGGTTTGCTTCGTTCTCTTAGGAGCCGATGGTGTGGTCAGAGATGACCAGTTTACGCCCCATAGGGCGGGGAAACACAGTGTTCAGGAATTTTAATCCACATCGGTGGACCGACCCTGATGATCATAGGGACCACCTGAGTCTGGGTCCTGAGACATGGTAGGCTAGATTGTCTCGAAGCGGTGAGGACGATCCCTGGCCTCGGTTCATGACAGAAATCCAATTCCCAAATATGACATCGTGCGGTTTTGATTGTATACCTATATATGGCGACATAGTGGTATGGGGCATTAATGCCGCCTATGATTGATAGTTATGATCGAAATTGTTTTTGAAACATATATACACTAGCAATAATATCAAATGATTTGTTTTGCTCGTACCAAGCATATTTTGGCCATTATAAGGTAAAACTCTATCCTCTGGTGTGTGTTGCATTGTGTGATGGGAACTGAGTCTTATAATGGCTTCATTTTTATAAAAAGCATTGCGATGTTTAAAAGAATTATTTGCTTTAAAGAACTGGCAATCCAATGGAGTAAACCCGTTCCGCGAAAGTGGCGTGGTCCTGTGATTAGCCATATTTGAAAATGTGTTAAGTAGATTTCTCAAACCAGTCCCATGACTGACTCGTAGTTTGTTTCACTTGCAAACTCGGGTGCCCCTATTTCTACACGGGAAACCTTGTATTCAGGTTTTAGCAGGCTCTTTCTGGATAGCTGGAGCTGAAGATGGATTCTATCATTTACCTCTTTTTATGTTGTTCAGCTCCTGTTGTACATATTATGTTTTCTTTTCCGCAGGAGACATTTATGTATAGCTGAACTGTATTTTGTACTAAGTATGATCCTATATACTATGTAACTCTGATGATTATATTTATCCAGTGTATTCTATTGTATATTATCTGGTGTGTTTATTTATTTCTGTTCTGCTGTTATCTGTTTATGTGTTATATTCCAAAGATTACCCTTAACACCATCAGTACGGGTTTTGGGGTCGTCACAAACGTGGTATCAGAGCTTTGGTTAAGCTTAGCTCTGGTATATAACACATTAACGAACTCGTCAGAAATAGAACCAGTAGTGTTCTAGGATGGGTGACTCATTACAAATAGGATCAGAAATATCCTAGTATGAGTATAGCAGAATCAGAATAACTCGTTAGAGATGGGGTCAGAAGTGCCCCAGAACGAGTCGAAAGTTATATGTTTATAGATAACGTATTTGTGATTATATATATAGTTTGGTTTTAGAAATATGATTTTTGAATATATAAAAGTATATTTTTGAAAAGTTGAAAGCAAATTGATTGTTGTTTGTGTTGTGTGATGGTAGAATTTATTCGATTAAATCACACATTGAACTGATATGAAAATAAATAGCAATATATACATGTGCATTATATATGTTTGAACAGGTAAATGGATTAGCTGTTGGGTAAAGAAATTATTTGCGTGCCCGACAAATAGGTAAACCTTGATGAGTTGGATGCGAAATATTATTATATCAACTCCTGTGGATGCCATTGGATGCGGAGTGCTGGTTATTCTGTGTGTAATAATAAATATCGCCATAGGATAGTAACAATTAATTTTGGACTACACTACATGGCATGCTTCTTGAAGATAGGCATACTTCATCATATACCACATAAGCATTTGGAGCTTGTGTGACGAGGTTGAAGACTTACCATACAAGCGAGAGGCTTATATGACGATGACTATATATTACAGGTTGAACTGATGACTGATATGGACCGTATAAAATTGTAATGATAAATTGCCAGAATAATAAAGACCCCACATGGGTCTGGAGTTGACAATAATCACGTCTCTCTAGTCATTAGATATGGCACATGGATTATTTATTCCCACACGGGACGAGGTGACGAGAATTTATTCTCTGGAGCAATTAAAATACGCACTCCCTCAGGCTTTGACAGGGTGACGAGAATTTATGCTCTGGAGTTATTTTCTATACACGCTCCCCTGTAAACACCAGAATATATCACTATAAATATGTGTATGCTTTATAGGATTTATTGGGTACCTAATTCGGCCCAATAAATTTCCAAACCCCTCCCCGTACAAATGAGGTTATGGCGAAATTTTTTGAAAATTCCGGGTGTTAGCCAAATTTTTGAAGAATTTGAAAATTCTCAGAAACTGAAAAGTTGGAGAATGGAAGCCAGATTGGAAGTAGAGTTGATTAATCAAACCACTTTCGACTTTATTCCTTTCCGGGGACGAAAAGTTTTAAGTGGGGGAGATTGTAACGACCCGGAAAATCTGAACCAATTTAAAAATTTTAAATTGGCTATTTTAGTGGATTTTAAATATTTAAAATAAATATTTTAAATAATAATGATGAAAAGTAAGTTTGAATCGTTTGAAAATAAATATAATTACTTTGAGTTATAAACAAGGCCTGAAATGGCGCGGTAGTTTCAAAATTTGAATTCAAACTTTGACTAACTGTACCGGGTGCAAAACAAAACGGATTTGAGTGAATCCAAAAATATTTAAATCTGTTAGTGAATATCTTTCTAACGAATCTGAAAAATCAAAGTTTCATAGTAGGAAGCAAAAGTTATGGCAAAATGAATTTGCAGAAAGGTCGCTATAGAATATATATAGCCCGTGAAAATGGCCATTTTGCAAACGACCTCGGAATTCGACGAAACCACTTTTGTTGGATCCGGGATGTCAAATTATTGCTAGGTTTCAAATTTCATAATTTTTGAAGCTAGTATGTGAGCGTGGAAAAGGAAAAACGTGTTTTGGTCAATTACAGTTAAATTGGATCGACCAGAAATGGGCCATTTTGCAAACGGTCTCAGAATTCGACGAAACTAGTTTTCTTGGAACCGTATCGTCAAAACATAGCTAGATTTATTTTTCTGGAATTTTTCGAATCAGTTTGTGGCCCTGGCAAATTGAAATGTACGTTCAAGTAGAATATTGAATGTTTTATATTTTAATTTGATGGAAAACTAACTGAAATAGAGGAATGGGCCTTCGAAACATATCCCATTGTGTCCGGGATGGGGGTAAAACGCTAGGGACGACAGTTGTTGGGTTTGGATTGGTGTTCGTGTGTGAATGAGGGTATTTTTGGGGAAAAAATATATAAATAAAAAGGAAAAATCCTATTGGACCACACTTTTCTCTCTCCCCGCTAATAACCCGTAACCCCCTAATATCGAGCGGCGGCTGAAGCTTCCTCCTTCTCTCCTCGATCACGCCCAAACCACACAATGAAATCTCGAGCTCCAGTAGACAATTCTGAAGGGAATTTCGTTGGCTTCATATCCATACTGGCCTTGGATTTTATCGCTCGATATCCACGAAGTTCTGAGCCCTCGAAGTCGCAACCTTCCTTGCGCCACCGCGAGTTCCTCCTGCAACATAACTGGACGCAGGGCCCATCGATCTGAGTGCCTCTCCTAGCCCTTCAAGGTGGTGAAGGCCGATCGTCATATAGCTACACGGATTTCGAGGAAAGTGAAAACCTAGATTTGAACGAAATAGAAAGGTAACGGTTTAAAATTATATAAACTATATTATAGAAGTTTAAAGCGCTACGGTTTTTGATTTCATTGTAAAAATCATATCTTTTTTGTTTGTTGACGAAATTCAGTGAAACAGGAGACAGTGGACTCGTGTGGACGTCTTCTACATTCTGGAAGAGACCGCATATATTTCTGAGCCTTCTGCTATTTTTGGTGGAGTGGAACCCAACGTGAGATTTCTAAATTATAAACGATATGGAAAACGACGATGTGTAAATTATATAGTCGATGTATGACTTGTATAAGCGTTGTACACCTCATGTATAAGCGTTGTATAGGTTGTACGTTCGATGTATAAGTTATATATGCGTTGTAAAAATTATACATGTATTGAAATAGAAGTGAAATGCTTATATAATATATATATATATATATATATATATATATATATATATATATATATATATATATATATATACGCCCCTCGTCCGCAAACCATGGACGATATTTATTGGTTGTGATTGGTGTGAAAATTGATTGATTACGATTGGTTGATTAGAATTGTTTGTGGTTGAAATTGATTGATAGTGGTTGAAAAATACCCGTTTGTGGTTGAGAATTATTTGGTTAAAACCACATAGGATTAGTTTGTGGAAATGAAAAATATATACATGCCGCCTGCGTGCAAACTAGATGCATGAAATCCCCATTGTCAGAAGCTGCGAGGCTTTAAGGTAGAGCGAGGAGTCGTACTAGGGACGGCTCCGGTTTTAACTACCCTGCCGTTATGCTGCCGAAATTTTGAATAATATTCATGTGTTAGAATTATTTTCAGGTGTTGAAACTGTATTCGTGTGTTAAATAGAAATTCATCCATTTAACGACATTCATGTTTTGAAATAAATTGTTTTGCAATAAAAATCACATTTTTTACTTTATATATATAAACTATAGAAAACCTTCATGTGTTGAATAGAAATTCATTCGTTGAATGGAAATTCATGTGTTGAATGGTATTCGTGTTTTAAATATAAAAATCACCTTTTTATCTATATATATATAAACTATAGAAAACCTTCATGTGTTGAATAGAAATTCATTAGTTGAATGGAAATTCATGTGTTGAATGGTATTCGTGTTTTAAATATAAAAATCACCTTTTTATCTATATATATAAACTATAGAAAACCTTCATGTGTTGAATAGAAATTCATTCGTTGAATGGAAATTCATATGTTGAATGGTATTCGTGTTTTAAATATAAAAATCACCTTTTTATCTATATATATAAACTATAGAAAACCTTCATGTGTTGAATAGAAATTCATTCGTTGAATGGAAATTCATGTGTTGAATGGTATTCGTGTTTTAAATATAAAAATCACCTTTTTATCTATATATATAAACTATAGAAAACCTTCATGTGTTGAATAGAAATTCATTCGTTGAATGGAAATTCATGTGTTGAATGGTATTCGTGTATTGAAATAAATTATTTTATAATAAAAATCATATTTTTATCATCTATATGAACTATATAAAATAGTCGTGTTTTGAAACAAATTGTTTAACAATAAAAATCATATTTTTATTATATACATGAATTGTTAAAAATAGTGAAGTGTTGAAATAGAAGTTAGTTTGATAAAAATATCATTTCCATCAAAGGTATGAAATGAATATGGTTTTGAAATCGAAAAATCGATTATATTTATATATATATATATAATTAAAATTAACCGAATAACGAAGCTGCAGTTCGTGTTTTGAAACCGTTATTTCAAACGGTTAGTGCGGGAGATCCGACCATCGGAATTTCCCGAAACTGAAACTGTTGGGTTCGCTTTGGAAATATCTTTCCAACGACACCAACTTTGCAAAGATCCAACGGTTGGATTGTCTGGAATGTTTAATTCAAATCTGAAGAAAAACAGTGCCAGAATCGATTATATTTATATATATATATATATATATATATATAATTAAATTAAATCGAATAACGACGCTGCAGTTCGTATTTTGAAATCGAAACTTCAAACGATTGTACCGGGAGATCCGACCGTTGGATTTTCCCAAAACTGAAACCGTTGGATTCGTTTTGAAAAGATCTTTCTAATGATATAAATTTTGTGAAGATCCAACGGTTAGATTTTCAGATAAGTGTAAATCAAATCTGGAGATAAACAGCGCCACGGCCGCATTATGGCCTGAAGCGTCGTTTGAATAAATTGGCTATTTTTAAATAAAATAAAGTAGCGATAAATCATGATAAAATATTATAAACGATATGGAATGGAAATAAACTGAATTTGCTTGGTTTATGTGATATTGATGGTTGAATGTGTTTGACGTGAAAATTACACTAAAGAACAGAATTAGTGATATCGAATAATTTAACCATTGAAATGAATTGATTTGAAATTCTAAATATACGTGAATTATTTGAAAAGGCCGAGTTAATTCTCATTTCAAATAATTGATCGACGATTGAAAATCGAAGATATGAAGACAGTGCAATACCGATGATATTCATGTCGAATGGAGGGGTGCTACTGATGCTCATGATAGGAGTAGCTACCGTGACGGGGTTGAAGTAGTAGCCACCCGGACGTACTTGTTGATTGTACGGATATGCGAGGTATTGAGTGCCTCCGGTTTCGTTCAGACCCAGAACGAACGTGTAAATGGACTGTGTGTCTGACATTGGATTTTGTTCTGTGCTGATTGAACTCTATTAAATATATATCTGTTTGGCAGCGGAGAATCTATTCTCTTGCTTAACGCCCTTCTCTGAGACGTACGAGCCCAGAGGTTATATATCGATAGAATCAGTCGCACGGAGTGAATTGCCTGTGTGGCACGCCTAAGTGGCAGAAGATCAAGGCTTCTATTGAAAAGCAAAGTCTTGTGGTTGATGATCAAAGCACGGCCTGTGTGGCGTACCTTTGTGTATAGCGTTGTTTCGCGAGCCTCACACCCCGGTATGAGCCAGAAACGGGAGACGGACATCAGGGAGGACATGCGTTTATTTCTAGCTAGGAGTGGTGCTTTGGGTTTTACACGCCCGGGTATTTTACTTACGTGGATGATGGAAAGCAAGGCCTCAGTTTGCTTCGGTCTCTTCGGAGCCGATGGTGTGGTCAGAGATGACCAGTTTACGCCCCATAGGGTGGGAAAACGCAGTGTTCAGGAATTTTAATCCACATCGGTGGACCGGCCCTGACGATCCAAGGGCCCACCTGAGTCTGGGTCCTGAGACATGGTAGGCTAGATTGTCTCGAAGCGGCGAGGACGATCCCTGGCCTCGGTTCATGACAGAAATCCAATTTCCAAATACGACATCGTGCGGTTTTGATTGTATACCTCTATATGGCGACATAGTGGTATGGGGCATTAATGCCGCCTATGATTGATAGTTATGATTAAAATTGTTTTTGAAACATATATACACTAGCAATAATATCAAATGATTTGTTTTGCTCGTACCAAGCATATTTTGGCCATTATAAGGTAAAACTCTATCCTCTGGTGTGTGTTGCATTGTGTGATGGGAACTGAGTCTTATAATGGCTTCATTTTTATAAAAAGCATTACGATGTTTAAAAGAATTATTTGTTTTAAAGCACTGGCAATCCAATGGAGTAAACCCGTTCCGCGAAAGTGGCGTGGTCTTGTGATTATCCATATTTGAAAATGTGTTAAGTAGATTTCTCATACCAATCCCATGACTGACTCGTAGTTTGTTTCACTTGCAAACTCGGGTGCCCCTATTTCTACACGGGCAGCCTTGTATTCAGGTTTTAGCAGGCTCTTTCTGGATAGCTGGAGCTGAAGATGGATTCTATCATTTATCTCTTTTTATGCTGTTCAGCACCTGTTGTACATATTATGTATTCTTTTCCGCAGTAGACATTTATGTATAGCTGAACTGTATTTTGTACTAAGTATGATCCTATATACTGTGCAACTCTGATGATTATATTTATCCAGTGTATTCTATTGTATATTATCTGGTGTGTTTATTTATTTCTGTTCTGCTGTTATCTGTTTATGGGTTATATTCCAAAGATTACCCTTAACACCATCAGTACGGGTTTTGGGGTCGTCACACGTGCCATGTAATGACAGGTTAACCTAGCAATTTCGTAAAATTTTCAAGGGATCGACCACTCGCTGCAGTGCTAGGTTAACCTGACATTTTCATATGTCGGTTGAGGGCCAGGTCACACCATGTAATGACATGTTAACCTAGCATATTTTAAACTTATCTAGAATATTCTACACTTAATTAACCTAGCACTTTCATACGCTGGTTAAGGGCTCGGTCATGCACTAAAATGCTAGAGTAACCTAGCACTTTCATACACTAGTTAAGGGCCCGGTCATACGCTCTAATTCTAGGGCAAACTAGCACTTTTATACACTGGTCAAGGGGTCGATCATGCACTCTAATGCTAGGTTAACTTGGCACTTTCATACATTGGTCAAGGGCTCGGTCATGTGCCATAATGCTATAGTAACCTAGCACTTTCATACATTGGTCAAGGGCCCGGTCATGTGCTCTAATGCTAGGGTAACCTAGCACTTTCAAACACTGGTTAAGGGCCCGGTCATATGCCATAATGATAGGGTAACATAGCACTTTCAGCACCAAATACAGATAAATGCCAAATTAATGCTATAAATACAATTCAATGAACAAACAGATCAATTTTATAATGCTAAATTAACTTAGAATATGCACTAAATTAACCTAGCAAATTTTGCACTATATATCAAAGCTAAATTAAAATATAATATTATGCACTAAATTAAACTAGCATATTGTGCACTACACATCAATGCTAAATTAATCCAGCATTTTATAATAGATTCCTTTTCATTTTCCCCAATTAACCAGTGCAGAATTTATAACTACAGCTACATCAACTATACACACTTAATTTAAGCAATTAAGTTTAATTTTGTCAAAATATTCTTATACCTGATCTCGTTTCTCCTTCTCCATTGTCTTTATAGCCTTTATTGTTGCTAGTGATAATTTCGATGAAGCTCTAGTTTCTTTTGTCGGTGGCGAATTTGGCGATTTATCTGATGACGATGACCTTAAACGACGACTTTCCATTAGACGATTAAATTTGCATTCAATTTCGAATTATGTTTTCTCGACGAAGCCCTTACTGACCTTGAACAACTGAAGAAATAAAATGACAGAACGTGGAAAGATGGAAAATGCTAAATCGATTTAGAGGGTTCATTTTCTTTTTTAATTTTGTACCGTGGGTCCTTCAGCCCAATTACCAAAAGTTGCGGCCAAGAGAATTAATTTTAAAATAACTTTGTCCTTTTGCCTAATTTACTCTTTTGAAAAATTAGTTTTAAGGAAAATTTAAAAAAAACATACATATCATTTTTAGCCGTATAGAAATAATGATAAATGAATTTATCATTTTTCAATATAGTTTAAAATGAGAAATGAATTTATCTTTTTTCATGAAATTGTCCTTAAAACTTATTATTCAGAAGATTTGTCTTTAAAACTTAATACTTTGAAATAAGATGCCCTTCAACTTAATTTCTCCTTAATTAAAAAAAAATATACAATTCTGCACATGGCAAGTCGGGTAGACATTCTTACCATATTACCACTTACTAGCCATTTCCAACTGCTACCAACGAAAGTTGTATCGAACAATCAGTGACCAATTTGATAAGTACGGTATGCTAAACCACATGAAAATATGTGGTAAAGTAATGGTAATTGAGCTTTAACAATGGTAATTACCATACCTACCACATATCTTAAACAATACATATGTATATTCTTATATTTCATCATATATGTTTATTACATAACAAATAACTTTTAATATGTAATGATTCAATAAAATAACTAGGAAAATACTATTACGATACAGGATTGAATGCAATTTTTATCATATATCTTAGAAACGGTATAATTTATATGATATTTTCATTCATCCATAAAGGTTTCATGCATGTTTTGACTATGTAAAATAAGATGGATAGATAATAATATAATAAAAAAACAATTTTAATATTTAATATTTTAACGTGAAATATTGTAAACAAAAAGAGCTCATACTAGTGAACGGCAAAAACTTAATACCGACCTCTACCAACCATTACCAACCATAAACCGAACTATTGGTAACTGATTTCTTTGGTTGGTAATGGTATGATTATTCAATTACCATATAAAGTCAGTACGGTAATGGTTTTAAATACAAAGTTCTGGTACCGTACCATTTCCACCCCTAATGGCAGGTGCTTTCAGGGAATCATGCAGAATCATGTAGTGTCCTAAATGTTACATGTAACATGCTAGATAGAACAAATTATATATATATACAGAACGAATTATATATATATATATATATATGTGTGTGTGTGTGTGTGCGCGCGCAGGCTAGACATAAATGAACATAACCAAAATCAACATAGAAGCTTTATAATATTTTCCATCAAATTTGACAACATCAGAAGTATAAATAATGGAGTAAAATACCCAAAATCATGAACATAACCAAATGGTGTACGCCAGATAGACTAATGCTTAGGCAGGAGCAATCTAATGAATTTAGTAATTAAATTGTTAAAATAAATTATTGCATCTGCATGTACAGGCGTAGACATAAATGACAGCAAAAGTATAACAGTACCATATGAGACAATGGCACCAGAAGTTATTAACCAATATTTCTAGTTACAAATATACGAATGTATTATGAAATCTGAATATTAGAAAAGTAAATAAACATTGATCTGGTATGAATACTTTAATAGTCTATCGTTAGGAAATCAAATGTTATATTTGCAAGACTGATAAATGAGCTTCTTCATGCCATAAATCATTTGTACAATTTACTTCCTCTTCAGCAGTGCATACGTGGGCACTGATATTATTTTCCAGTTCCATGACACATGACTATGATAATCATTGCTAGCCTATGTTTTCAAAATCCACACTATGAAATGAAAACTCATCATAGTCCTACCCTTTGTTCATACCAGCTATTGTCTCCATATGTGTACTTCATCTGCTAGTTTTGAATGGAAAGCTACCTTATGATAACCTCCTATATTGTAAAAAAAATAACACGCCTACCTCCTAATTCCTAGCCTACCTATATGTACCCAAACTCCTTGGCCATCAAGTATCGCCTCCTATATATATGCATCATTGAGGCCTTCATTGCTTTCTTCTCCTTCAGGAATCGAAAACTTGAATAAACCCATGCTTAAGGGAGAGAAAAAAGCATACCTATGATGTTAAATCTCGCGCCTACCCTATATTTAGCAGCTACATATGCTTAAACGTTAAGTTCTGTTTGCGTATAAATACATCACCGAACCCCATTTTACTTCTTCTTGATTCAAAACTCCTAGAACGTTTCTTCATGGCTTTTTAAAATTGGAAAACAAATCGTATACTCCATGGAAATATCTGATACCAATTTGTTTTGAGTCGTATGATGGTGCTCCTCGACCATACAGGGGTTTTGTTGCGTTCAAATGCGATTGCTGGAACTAGAAAATAAGGCAGCGAGGACCTTGGTTTGATTTACTTAGAATTCGAGGCAATTACAAGTGTTTTGGAGTATGAAATTGAGCTTAGCGCATCGTTTAGCACTTTGCTGTGAATTTTTGGAGAATTCCAATCTAAAAGTGATCGCATGATTTTCTGTACGCTGCATTAAAGGGTCGACGCCGAATACTAGAAGGTGGTACCGAGTTGGGAAAGAAGGTGACAGGGTGATAAAAGGTTTTGACATGGAAGAACATGGTGTTGTCTGCTCGAGGAATGGCGGATTGTGAAGGGAGGTAGGAGGAAGGGAAATTTGTGGCAATGGTTTTGTACGGTAGCAGGCTGGAATCTTTTAATCGGGGAAGAAGAAATGGTTCGGTGGATTGTTTTTTTTAAATGGTCGAAAAATAAAAAGTGGGTGAGGCCCTAATTTGAAAATGTATACTTTTACTTCATTTTAAATTAGCATATAAACTTGAAATTTTAATATCATGCACATATGTTATCAGAATTTTGCATCATCTGTCACGTTGGAATCATGGGGACGCAGCCTAGGCTATGAAGCTGGTTTGGAACCATTTAGAGCTCGTTAGAAATTATGGCAGATTAAAACGCCTGACCGGATCTATCGATCGTTAATCGCTATTCAACGATTAATGACCAATGTGAGTAAACTTACTAACTCTGTCCAATTTTATAATTTTTGTAAACATATTTTAAAATAAATAAATGATGATTGAATGTTGTGTGATGGTTGTTTGGAAGAATTGCTAATAAATTGGCTGAAATTGTAGATATATATATATATATATATAAATTATTGGTTAAATATTGATTTTATTTATTTTAATATCTCATATTGAAATAAAATTGATGTTTTTTAAGGTTATTAATATTTGTGGGTGTAGGGAAACAGGTTGGAGGGATCCAACTGGATTCCCCAAAATTATTATTGTTTGTTTTCATATACTGTGATATATTATGGGTTAAATGTTATGTGATAAATATTATTGTGCTGGGTGATTGAATAACACTTGTCCTCGAATAATTGGTATTTAAAACACCGTAAAAATATATTAAAATGAAACTGAAAGGAATTTGGGTTTTTTAAAAAAAAATCTATTTTAAAATAGAAATAGAATTCCAAGTGGGCTAGGAAATAATAACTTGTTTTTAATAATAAAAACAAGTTGTTTAATTTATACATGACGTTTATAAATGAAGTGGGAATTGAGAATCATTTTAAAAAGAAAACGATGAAATTTATTTTGATGTCTGAAATGTAAATAGGATTGAAACAAATCCATAAGGATCTATAATTAAAATTCATTGATGTTGAATGTTTGTAAAATAAATTTTATTTTAGAAATTTTATATTGTATAAAATAGGACTTGGCAAGGAAATTTCTATTTGGTTCAAAATTAATAAGTTATATTTGGATATGAAGATAGTATAGAATTATAAACTTATTAGATAAAATCAACTAGAAAAATGACGTATAAACGAGATTTGATAAAAAAGGGAATGTGAATGAGAAGTTATAAAATTACTCGATAAAATAATTTTTTTATTTGTTTCGGAATTAGAAAGTCGGATTAAAAAATGCCACATTGGCCTTGATCTTGAGAATGAACTCTCACTTCCATTTGATAAAATGAAGAGTAATGAGGCAGCTCCGAATTTTCAAAATATACATACATATATATATATATATTAAAAAATCAAGATTATTTGATATAGCAAGCGAGATATTCACATTTTAAAGTGAATAATAGTTTTATAAGAAAACGTTTTGTAGAAATGAAATGTTTTGGTTAACAAATGGAGTTAAGGAAATCAGAAACTGACTAGAGAATAGTTGTGTGGAATGGCTTCCTAAATGTCGATCTGATGTTGGTCTCAGCCTTCGGGGTTGATACTTAAGGAGTTGTTCCCTTACTAGTTTACAGTTAGGGACTGAAGAATGTGGAAGAATAGTGATGCATGAATAAGAAATGGAAATGTTTTCCAATCTTAATAACATATTTTTTCTAATATAGGAAATAAGGATTTATGAATATATGGAAATGTTTTCCAAGAAATCGTGAGAGGCCAAATGAGTTTAAGAGATAACTGGGGAAGGACATGAAATTGGGAAATGGATAAATTAATTTAATGGGGCTTAGTGTTGCTTGATGTTTAATAAATAGAATTTCTATTTGGAAATAGGATCGTTGGTTGTATGGATGTTTCCTTTGATAGTTAAATAACTGGCTATCAAAGTTTTTGCCAATTTCATATTTCCGTTGTCAATAAGGAGAGACCGGAATCAGATTTATTTTCTGAAAACCATTCCTCATGGGCATAAATGTTACGAATCAAATATGCTGTAGATAATTGAAAACGGAGTAAAGTGCAAGGCTGTTTTGTCCTAGGTAGAAATTGCCTAAGATGGATTGATGGGATGGTGCCTTCGGTTTGTCTAGTCCCAGGATAACTTGTATGGATGAATGTCTGACAGAGCATTCCTAACAGATCATATATATTGGTATCTTCAAACGTATTATGTTTATGGCGGAGGAATTCAATTCTCTTAGCTTTATACCCGTGATATTTTTGGGAAAATCAATAAATGGTTTGGTGGTTTGATGATGTAGCATTCAAAGTGAATGAAGATGTGATGTTCAGAAAAAATATGATGTAGCCTCTAGCCTCACAATCGGGAAATGATTTAAAATATGGTAGGTTGCATGGATAAGTGGGACGCTCCAAATTAGGATGTATTGTCACATTATCTAGAGAAAATCCATTTGCTTCTTTATTCTATCGATGCTGTATGCTTCAGAACGGTTGCTGATCCTAACCGTTGGTGATAATACATTCGGTACACTCAAGCGAAGTTTGTGGTCGGTCATGTTTAGCCTAGGTTGCAAGATGTTCTTGTTGAGCCCAGTGTATTTATATCTAGAGATACACTATCGGAAGGAAGCACCATACCTTGCTAGTTGGAATCCATTATTCAATAAGAGCCCTGGGTTTTGATTGTATATTATGTATGTGGAGCGTGATATGCAAGTGTTCCTCTAGATTGCTATTTACTTGATTTAGACACTATTATAATACCAGAATAATATTGTTTCAAAAAATGTTTTGGGTTATCGTAACGTAAAAACCATCCGTGTTTACATGTGGATCGTTTTTACGATTATCCTTTCTTTTAAAAGGATTTTTAAAAGTTAAAAGGAATGGTTGGAGTTTACTCACACCAGTCCCATGATTAACCCAGAGTTTATTTTGTTTTACCCTAAACTCTTAGGTGCACAAAGTTGTACAGAAAGTCAAGTAGTCGGGATTTATATATACCTGGAAGAGCTTGGAGTAGGAGGCTTTAGCATTAGATGGCTATTGTTTATTTCTGTTGTGTTGTATGGTTGTGCTCTGATGATGGTATGTGTATACATTTTCAAATGTGTATTTCAAAAGTTATGTTATATAATATATTTTATTCGTTCTGCTATGAGATTCGTGTTTACTCTGATGATGTTGTAGTTATGTTCTTCTTTTTCTATTCTAACTTTCTTTCTTTCTATTTCCCACCCTCTAACTTCTTTCTATTAATGATCCACTATTTTCAATGCTTGAATAGTCGACATGGTATTTATGTGGGTTTTCGGGGTCGAAAATCTCCTAGGTTGTTACAGTGGTATTAAAGCATAAGGTTGAGTGATAACCTTGGCTCTGTGATGTGACTCAATAGAGATGGGGTTAGTAATACCCTAAATTGAGTTGAGTATATATATATATATATATATATATATATATATATATATATACAAGAGAACATATATGTAGATTGTATAAAAATAGTTTTATATTGTGAAGATTAGGGATGACAATGGGGTGGGTCTAAGGTCCACACCCGCTTGACCTGCCCCTGTTTTGACACATTTAGACCCACCCCATAGAGTCTTCGGGGCGTGTAGACCCGTGACCCACTTTTGAAAGTTCGGGTTTAGGGTCAGGTCTGGGGCACGACTAACCCGCCCCAACCCGACCTGCATGATTGAAACATCATTTAAACACTTTAGTACTATAATTATTACTTATTAATCTTCTTATGTATACATGGTTTATTTTTTGAAAATTGGTTCACTTTCTTTTGCTAAAAAAACATACAAGAAGAGGTTAGCATACTAACCTTTACATAAGCAAAACATAAAAGAAAAAATTGAAATTACAGGTAATTATAACCTAACTAGTAATAAATGGCCAATGATGAAGCCTTCTTCCTGCTTCCGTGCACTTTCTGTACCTCACACGGATCCTCCTGAGCCAAATCCCTCTCAAGCCAAAAACCAACATTGGATTCTATGTTTTAGACCGGTAAAATCTGAAATGACAACATTATATCCCTATATAACATTCTTCCCCATCTTTGCATACTATTGATGATCCAGTCGTCTTCTATACAAGATACCTTCCTATTAACAATGATTAACTTCACATTAGAAGTCAGCTGCATATTTCCAAATCATACCCATATCAATCTGCGTACCGCACCTTTTGTAGAGAGCTGAATGAAAGTGGCTATCAATGCAAGTTAAAATTCAAACATCTTGTTGTGTTTGCCTAAAATCCAAAACTGACAGCATGAAAAAAGAATACTCATTCTCCATCTGCCATATAAACTAGCTCCCACACTTATACATCTATAGGAGGAACATCAACGAGCCCCAAACCTCTCACCCAGTTCATGTAATAGCAAAAAACAGATAATCCCCAACAACATATGAAACAATTCAAAACATGTATACCCAAAAATCCATCTCATTGAACAGATTCATCATGAAATAGGATTAGATGTAATGGTATTCAATTTCCTGAAGATGGTTATATATGAACAGTCTTAGGAGATTATCATGAGGAAGACAAACTTCTTTAAATCGATAAACCAGATCTTTGGGAAACATGAATAAAAACTTCATACAGGGTATACTATAACCAGATCTTTGGAAAACCAATATAGCAGAATCCATGACGATATTGAAGCAAAAACAACTATACATAATCAAAATTGAAACCCAATATGATAATTTCACGAATATATCCGATGCAAATCTACTACGAAGATTAAAATCTGAAACCGTATACTCTGCATTTCTTCAATACCATTAGATAATTTCTGCAAATCAAGCCAATCCTGATCAAATCCCAGATCTGACGCCGTCATCAAAAATCAGTAAAAACACATACCAGAATCTCAAAGGAGTTAAGAAACAAGAAGGTCAGTTATAAGGAGCTGGAAGTGATTTAACACTTTCGCCGGCAATGCCAGATCCCAGCTCCCCCAAAGGCTTAATCTCCCCATTTCAAACCAACTTCTCACCAGATCTGAAATTACTGCAATTAGCCCAGCGATGCGTAGATCTAATAAGACGATTGATCTGCGTATGTTAGGAAGTCAGATCTAACTGCGATTGTAACAGATCTGGAATACCGTGAAGACTAAGGATAGAAATAGAATTTCCGATCTGAAATTAGTTCTAAAAAATCATGAAATCCGATTGAAAAAAGGATGAAAACAGATAGTAAAAAGGGTGACATCGTAGAGTGATTTAAGTGGTGAAGTAAAACAGATGTACTATCAACGATAGAATCGTTAAAGGTTAGTGAAGTAAAAGTCGCAAAGCTATTTGGTGAAGTAAAAAATCGCAGAGCGATTTGAGGAAGGAAAAGAAAGGTGAAGATGAAGAGGACGCTCACGCACGACGAAAACTGGTGAAGAATTCACCAGTCGCCATTAATGAGCGCCTTTTACTATGTATCCATGTATACATGGTTATAACTTGAATATTATATTCTTTCAATCAACAAACTATAAAATTTTCATAGTATCAAGTTTCATCAATGATAATCATACAATAAAAAATGCATACATTTCGAACTATTATCTTACAACCATTTTATTATATTCTCTTATCATTGTGAACACATTATAATAAGTATATAATTTATCATTTAGTGATAAAAAAATATAAGTATATAAATTTGTGTACATTATAACACAATATCACCTGGTCGTGGGGCAGGTCTACCTAGACCCGTATGGGTTCTGGGTACGGGGCGAAATTCCAGACTAGCACCAGGTCTACGGGGCGGGGATTAAAAAGTCTGGGTTGGGTATGAGGCACGAGAAAGCCTCCCCATTTCCATTCCTATTGGAGATTTATTGGTTGAGTGGTTTATGAATTCTGGTCGATCAGTATGATCCACTATATCGATAGGGATTTCTAAACACTTGAATAGGACGAACCGACACAGTATGTTTTGAAAAGAGGGTAAATGAAATAATATTACCCAAAGAACATTTTGATATAAAGATAATATTTATCTTAGGCTTTTATATTAAATTTGATGCGTTGGTTGCTAATATAATCAAATAAAATTATAATTGAAATGGTTATATATATATATATATAACCAAATAAAATTCGTATAAGTGTTATGAAATGAATGAAATCTGAATTTGAATCAGAATTGAAATTAAAACCCTGGAAACCTGGAAAGGTATTTGCAAATGAATATGGGTTAAATATTTGGAAATTTTAAGATCTTGGGAGACTAAGAAATGTTTTTCAAAAACATTATGGATGATATTTTGAAGCAATTTCAAAATGGAAGTGTTTAAGAATGGGTTTTTAAGGTCATAGTAATGAAATGAATTCAATTACTGGAAAATAATTCTGATAATGTTGGCCACATCATCAATGTTCATTTTCGAGTTTCTAAGTGACATATTACTACCAAAGACATTATTTTGACTTATTTTGACAAAAAAATTGTTTTGAATTCCAAAAAGGGAAATTTGATTTATTTTTTAAAGCTAAACTGTTTAAAATTCCCAGGAATAGGTTGTAAAATTAAAAACAAATTAAATAGGAATATGACTGAAGCCAGTTAAGTGGAAATTGAATTGCAATAGAATGATATCAAGTAAAATTGGAATTTTGAATATAATGGACTCATGTAAGATAAAATGGATTGATTTTTGAAATAAAAATCGAATTTTGTATTTGGAGATGAAGATAACTAATTAGAGAAATTAATAGTTAATAAAGTATGTGGTTGGAGCTTAACGAAGTTATGTAAGTTGGATTGATAAGTTAAGAATTTGGGATTTTGAATGGAAATTTGGTTTTAAACGGAATTTGGCTTGGATATAAGAGAATGATTGGGTTTGAGGATGAATTGATTGGAGAGCAATTGGAAATGCATCTATATATGCTAACTTGGTAGAAAAGGAAAGAGGTAAAGGTGAATACCAATAATAAGGTACATGTAACACCCCGAAAATTCTATAACTGTGAAATTAACAAATTAAAGTATAATTAATTTGAAATCAAAGAACCAAGGGAAACGCGATACGCCATTGCGTTCGTCTCGGAAAAATACGCGAAATAGAGTCTGAGTTTTCGAAAAACGGAGTCCGTATGAAGAAGATATGGCCTTCGGAAGTTTTGAATTAAATTTAAAATTCAAACAGAATAAAATAATTAAAAATGGGGCCCAATGGGCCAGGGCGGATAAACACCCGCCTAGGCCACCCAGGTCGACTGGGCTGTCGACCTGGGCTACCCATGTCGACAGCCCTGTCGACAGGGGTGTCGACCTGGTCGAGCCCAGTCAACCTGGCTGGCCAGGTCTGTGTTTGGCCGATTCTCTGTGGTCTGCTTTGTCATTAGGGCTAGGTGGCGGGTTCTAATTGGTCTCTCTATCTAATGAATGGCTGCGATCTAACCTAGCAACATCAATGGTCCTAATCAATTCCTAACCTCTATATAAACAACCCTAGACTAAACCCTAATCTATTCATTCAAATTAAGAACATAGCCGCCATGTTGCTGAGGAACGACTAAGAGTAGCCGCCAACTAGAGAGAGAATTAGGAAGAAAGTTCTAAAGCCTAAAGCAATTCAAGCAACCTAAAGCCAATCAATTCAACAAAGGAATCATATCTCTTAATTAGAGAATTCGCCGCAACCATTGTAAGTAGAGTATTACTTTGGTATGAATAAACAACTGTATTGATTTGTATGCTTGAATTGGGATAATAAAGTAGTTCATATTTGTGCAAAATTATGTTATTCATTATAAAGAACTACATGCGGTAGTTCTATGCTAGTATACGTTTGGAATATTGCGCAAATTATGTAATCTATGTTGAAGCTACGTGTATGTAGTTGATTGAAATTCATGCAAGTTTGGGGCCTTGTTATTATGTCATCATGATGTATATTTTTGTGCATAAATAATTTTGCAAGTAATTGAAACAAGTTTGGTTGTTATAGTTCATAAGAAACTATGTTGGAATTTTGACACCATAATCCATGTATTAAGTCATGCTTTTGCAAACTTATGAATATGGCTAGGCTATGAATGATATTTGGCATAATTGAAATCCATGATTAAGTCTATCTTGTTTACAAGAATTATATGATGACATATGTGAGACATGGCTAGGTTAGACTCAAAAATCCCTTTTTGCAAGTTTAAAGCAAACACCATGATAAGGAATATTTATGCATAAGTATATTTATACTATCGTTATGTGATTAGACTTAAACCATAATTAAGTTGATCTATGCTTTTGTGTTAGTAACAAAGTATCCCCTTTGTAAACATGTAGAAACCTTATGAACATGACTTGTTTATGTTTATGCCTAATTGAGAACATAGGTCTATGTTGTAGTTAAGACTATGTGACACCTAATTTAGATTCTTATCTTAAGTTTACATGGTTTGGTTCATGTCACCTATGCTTTATGACCAAAGTATATATATGCAAGTACACCAGTTTCTATTATGTATTTCCAACGTCATATGCAAGTTCATGCGCTCACCTTCCCCTCTTTGTGTATGTAATCACGCTTTAAGCCTCCCCTTTTCGCATGGCTAAATTGGGCTTTAAAAGGCTAAGCCCAATATATATAAACGGTCGTGTAAAACGGGGGAAAATAACGTTGGGTTAAAATTAATTAATGAATGAAAATATAAAATAGAAGGGCCCAAATTCAAGTATGGGTTGGGCCCGTGATTGGTGTAACCTTTACACCATTAACTTAATAATGGGCCGCAAATATTTACATATAAGAAATAAAGAGGAATGACAAGATATGTAAATGTAGAACATACGATGTGTTTAACCCGAGGTTGGATTGAGTTGTGATGTAAACCTGCCCGGAACCGCCCGGCTGTCCAGTAGTCACAACAATACCTATCCAATGTGGGAGGTTAAACATGGAGCCCAGCAAGGACCCGAGGTTAGACTGAGTTGTGGCGTAAGACTGCCCGGAACCAACCGGCAACAGGCAGCCACAACAATAACTGTCTAATGTGAGAGGTCAGGGCCTTAATAAGACAATTAAGGCTGAGTCAGGATAGTTAGGATTAAGTGAACTAAAGACTTAATCAAAATGGAACATGCTAAACTAAACGGACTGGTGGGGGTTAGGTAGGAAACACTTAACCAACTTAGCATGTTGGATAGAGATAGAAAACCTAGTAACGGGGGACCCTTTTCAGCAGTAACCCTAAAAGGTGTATCAGGATACCCTGAAACTAGGCAGGGTGGGGCACGATTACTGGGTTGATTGTAAGAGGTCAAAGCGACGGCGGTGGTGTAGCAGTGTAGGTTCTAACGGAGTGCGGGCGTGCACACACTCCGGTGCAGAAAAATAAGGCACTGGACACCAGTAGCATACCTGTGCACTCTAAGGTTGTGTCGGGTTGCCACTATGGGACTTGATACACCCCATGGTGGGACCAGCATAGGTAACTACAGACATCGGGGGCCGTAAGACACATGTAACTTTGCGAGTAGGAGCCGATCATCATAGAATGGATCACATCACCCTGATTATGGGGTGCAAATTGGAAACTAGTTTATATGGGTTCAGAGATTAACATGGGGTACGATAGTATATTCGACCCTAGACAACTTAACCAAGTCTATTGTGCTTGCCCACTTCTTGTTTATACTTATCATACCCAGTTCTTTATTCATAGACAAAATAGTACTAGACTTACTCAGGCTTTATGTCTGACTCTATTTTTCTTTCGTCTTCTTTCTTCCGTTTCCCTCCCCCCCCCCCCCAGGTCCTCAGGGAGGGAACACAGCAGCTTGATCAGCCTTGACATCCAGCTTGAAGTAGAGAAATGTATTGCTTGGACTTTCCTGTTTTGAACTATGGCTTTGGACAATCCACTATGGGGCTTTTGCAGTTTATCTACGTTTTTATTTATGCTTCTTTAAATAATGTACTCAAGACAGATTATGAAAGTGTTATGTTATGTTTTTGGAAAGGATGTTGTTGTAACATGTATTTGATTTTGTGAAATAAAGATTGTTGTTCTTCCGCTGTTTACATATATGTGTTCTTATATCTGTCTTGTATATCTGTGACTTGTACTTATAAACCTCCACCAAAATTAGGGCATTCCCTTTGAGAGTGACCCTAACGGAGGTGGGGTGTTTCACTTGGTATCAGAGCATAGGTTTACCAGATAAGATAAAAAGTTTTGAAAAATTATTTTCAAAAAGGAAATTTAAAGAAGCATTTTTAAAAGAAAATATTATTTTATTTTAAAAAGGCAAAGTCCACCCCCCAAAGCCATAGGAACTATCTCTATCCTTCGTTTTGAATCTATCCTTTTTGTTTCAGCATGTCCCAAGAACTCAACTTGCCGGAAGGGGTACCAATACCTGGTTGGTTTAGACGGTTCTTAGAAGCAAGGGCCACTCAGCCAGGTCCTACCATTCCTCCTCCCCCAGCTGAAGGAAATCATCCAGCCGCAGCGGCACCTTTTCCTCCACCTCCTCCTCGGGGAAACACGTTTGCTAAGATATGTAAAGATTTTAAAGCTATGGGAGGAAGGGATTTCCATGGAACTGAGTCCTTCGTGGCAGCTAGAAATTGGCTGAAAGAAACGGAGGACCTATTCATCATCTTTGAAGTAGAAGATAGACAAAAAGTACAACTGGCAGTATGGCTATTGAAGGGCGAGGCTTCCTACTGGTGGGAAGTCACTAATGCTGAAAGACCAGTGGAGACATGGGAGGACTTTAGGGCAAGGTTTGAGACTAAATTTCTCTCAGATGCGGAAAGAAGTTTGCAGTTGGAAAAATTCTTATTTCTTAAGCAAGGGGACAAGACAGTCAGAGAATATGTGAATCAGTTCGATGAGCTGGCTAGGTTTGGGCTTGACCTAGTCAACACCCCGCACAAGAAGGCTCTCCGTTTCGTCAAAGGGTTGAATGAGCCATTACACAGTTTGGCCATGACCCATATAACCATGGGAGCCACGTATGAAAGATTGGTGCAAATGGCATTGCTGAATGAAGAGGACAAGGGCAAGAAGAAAGAGGGTTTGCAGCCCAAGAAGACAGACTTTAAGAAGGGCGGGAAAGGCAACAAAGAGAAGAGGAAGTGCAATTTCTGTGGCAAAGTGGGGCACTTAGTAAAGGACTGCCGGAAAAAGAAGGCCAAGGAGAATGGTGGGTGCTTTTCTTGCGGTGAGACAGGCCATAGGGCTAAGGACTGCCCAAAGAAACGAGGACAGGGGCAGAGGGTTGGATCCACCCCAGGGGCACAGGTCCATGTGCTAGAAGCGCCACCTCTGCAACAGCGAGGTATAAATACTTCTGTAGAAAGTGTAGTTTATCTTTATGATCACCCCGTTCGCACTTTATTTGATTCTGGCGCATCACACTCCTTTATCTCGTCTGCTTTAGTAGAATCTCTGCACCTAAAAACTAGTATGGTAGAGGACCCCTTAATTGTTTCAAACCCAATTGGGGGCCCAGCTCATTTGTCTATGATCTGTGTGGGATTGAAAATTTCTATTCTAAGCGTAGAATTTCTATGTAGTGCCTTTGTTTTGGGCTTTTCGGGTTATGGTTTGATTTTGGGTATGGATTGGCTATCCAGTAATGGGGCCATCCTTGATTGTGAGAAAAGGGTTGTTAGGCTCCTAACCCAGCTCGGTAATACTTTGGAAATTTCTTGTAATCCCTCGTATGCGGTTATGCTTAGTTATCTTGAATCGCTAGATGCCTCTGTTGAAAATTTGAAATCAGTTAGAGTGGTCCGGGAATATCCGGATGTCTTTGAAGAGGTGAAGGGCTTACCTCCGAAGCGGGAAATAGACTTCCGCATATATCTTATAGATAATGCAAAGCCCGTTGCGTTGCCCGTTAGACATATGGCTCCACGGGAAAGGAAAGAGCTCAGTAAACAGATTAAAGAGCTTCTAGAAAAGGGGTTCATTAGGAGGAGCATTTCGGAATGGGGCGCTCCAGTGGTGTTCGCTACAAAGGCGGATGGTTCACTCCGTCTATGTGTTGACTATAGGGAGCTCAACAAGCTAACGAAAAAGAATAGGCACCCTCTCCCTAGAATTGACGATTTGTTTGACCAGCTTGTAGGAGCGTCTGTTTTCTCCCAACTCGATTTAGCAACCGGTTTTCATCAGCTAAGGGTGGCTGAAGATAGCATCGATAAAACGGTGTTCAGAACCCCAGACGGCTTCTTTGAATGGCTTGTCATGCCTTTCGGCTTGACAAATGCACCTGCTTATTTCGTGGACATGATGAGTAGGGTATTTAGAGATTTCCTCAACAAATTCGTAGTGGTCTTCGTAGATGATATCCTTATCTTCTCAAAGAGTGAAGAGGATCATGCTCAACACTTAAGGGCAATCATGGAAACTTTGCGAGTCCATCAACTAAAAGCCAAATTCTCCAAATGCCACTTTTGGAGAGAAGAGGTGAGGTTCCTTGGGCACATAGTATCCAAACAAGGGTTAGCAGTGGACCCCGCTAAGGTAGTGGCAGTACAGGATTGGAAGACACCAAGGAATGCGACTGAGGTTCGAAGCTTTCTAGGACTAGCAGGTTTCTATCGAAAGTTTATAAGGGATTTTGCGAAAATCTCAGCTCCGCTCACGAAATTGACTAAGAAGAATCTAGTGTTCAATTGGGATTTGGATTGCGAATTTGCTTTCCAACGACTGAAAAGGGCTCTCACAACAGCCCCAGTTTTGACGCTGCCAGATGGGAGCAAGATGTTCACTGTTTATACGGATGCATGTGGGACAGGGCTAGGCGCCGTCTTAATGCAAGAAGGAAGGGTGGTAGCTTATGGCGGGAGGCAGTTGAAAGCGCACGAAAAGAACTACCCAACCCACGATCTTGAGTTAGCCGCCATCGTCTTTGCACTCAAGTCTTGGCGACACTATCTCCTAGGTGAGAAGTTCGAACTTTACACTGACCATAAATCGTTGAAATATCTTTTCTCGCAGAAGGATCTTAACTTGAGGCAACAAAGATGGATGGAGTTTCTTGCCTCGTACGATTTCGAAATCTCCTACACTCCGGGCAAAGGCAACGTAGTGGCAGACGCGTTGAGCCGAAAGAAATTGACCCTAAGCCCGTTGTTTGTTGAAAGACAAAGCCTAGAGTTTATAGCCAGTTTCGACTTTAGGCCTTCCTCCGATTTCGTACCAGGCTTGCTAGCATCTCTCGAAGTGCGCCCAACTTTGGTGGATTCGGTAGGGGCAGCACAACGCGAAGACCCTCAGCTTGTGGAAATAATTGATAGGCTAATTAGGGGTGAGACTTCAAGTCACCTCAACAGATACTCCATCGACGATAGGGGTTTGCTAAGGCGAGACGGAAGACTATGCGTCCCACAGATAAAAGATTTAGTAAAGAAGGTTCTCGAGGAAGCACATCACTCCAAGATGACGATACACCCAGGCGGAGATAAAATGTACAAAGACATAAAAAGGACTTTCTTCTGGAACGGCATGAAAAAGGACGTGGCAGAGTTCGTTTCTAAGTGTATGGTGTGCCAACGAGTTAAGGCGGAACAGAAAAAGCCTGGCGGACTGCTACATCCTCTGGAGGTCCCGCAGTGGAAGTGGGATAGCATCTCAATGGACTTCATCGATGGGCTGCCTAGGTCTAGGAGAGGAAACACTAGCATTTGGGTAATAGTGGATAGGCTTACTAAAAGCGCCCACTTTTTACCTGTCAAAAGCAAAAGAACTGCCTCATCCCTAGCATCACTTTACCTTAAGGAAATCGTCCGACTCCATGGAATACGGTCTAGCATCGTTAGTGACCGAGACCTCATCTTCACCAGTGAGTTTTGGCGGAGTCTGCAAGAAGCAGTAGGAACGCAGTTATGCTTAAGCACAGCCTATCATCCCCAAACCGACGGCCAAACAGAGAGAGTGAACAGAGTTTTGGAAGACCTTTTAAGACTATGCGTCCTTGACTTCGGAGGGACGTGGGAAGACCACCTTCCTTTGGTGGAATTTGCCTACAACAACAGTTATCAAGCAACCATCGGAATGGCGCCCTTCGAAGCTTTATATGGAAGACCGTGCCGATCGCCCACTTGTTGGTGGGAGTCTACTGATAAGCTCATACTTGGACCAGATATGATCTGAGAGACCTCAGAGAAAGTAGACTTAATACGAAGAAGGATGAAGACGGCCCAAGACAGACAAAAGTCCTACGCCGACAAGAGGAGGACCGACCTTGAATTCGAGGTTGGAGACAGAGTTTTTCTCAAGGTATCACCGCTAAGAAACGTTGTTCGTTTTGGAACCACAGGAAAGCTAGCACCAAGGTTCGTAGGGCCATTCCCTATTATCGAGAAAATTGGGAAAATGGCCTATAGATTAGAGCTACCCAAGAAGTTGGCTGGAGTCCACAACGTTTTTCACGTTTCACACCTCCGAAAATGTCTACATGAGTCTGCTGAAGTGGTAGAGCCAAATATACTCGAAGAGGCCGAAGTGGAACGCGAAGCAACCATAAGAAAAGTTCCAACCCGCATCTCAGGAACGGAAGTGAAGAAGCTACGCAACCGAGAAGTCAAGCTCGTCAAAGTTCAGTGGAGCGACGCCGAGGGAGACGCGACTTGGGAAACTGAAGCTAGAATACGTACTGCCTACCCTTTTCTGTTCGAGGGTACATCCTTGATCTTTCCTTTTCCTTAAGTTGCGCTTTTATCTATCTTTTTAGGTATATTTCCTCGACCGTATCTTTTAGATAGAATCTTTTTGGATGAAAACATGTAGTTGAAACATGTTATGGATGATGGTTGCAAGTGGTTGCAAGTGATTGCTAGTGGTTGCTCGTGGTTGCATATACACACACAATCTAGGTTTTAGATCGGCTCAGTCACTTCATATTGCATATGCATATATGTTTGCATTCGTATATGGTTGAACTTAATATGTTGTCATATGGATGTTGCATCTGTATTGAATGATTGTGCACTCATGTAGAATCAAGAATAGGAAAATTTGCATACATAATGGATTCATGGCACTTACATAACTCGCATTAAGGAGGTCAACTGAATCAGTAGACCGCCTGATTTTGCATTAGATAAGTACATGTACACACATACTTCGCATATGATCATGAAGCATTTGAAGTCTTTTAAGGACAATGGATGCTCGTGTTTGATGGATGAGTAGATGGATGATTGGATATTAGGATATACATTCCTCCTAACTTGAAGATTTCGGGGACGAAATCCTTTTAAGTGGGGGAGAATGTAACACCCCGAAAATTCTATAACTGTGAAATTAACAAATTAAAGTATAATTAATTTGAAATCAAAGAACCAAGGGAAACGGGATACACCATTGCGTTCGTCTCGGAAAAATACGCGAAATAGAGTCCGAGTTTTCGAAAAACGGAGTCCGTATGAAGAAGATATGGCCTTCGGAAGTTTTGAATTAAATTTAAAATTCAAACAGAATAAAATAATTAAAAATGGGGCCCAATGGGACAGGGCGGATAAACACCCGCCTAGGCCACCCAGGTCGACTGGGCTGTCGACCTGGGCTACCCATGTCGACAGCCCTGTCGACAGGGGTGTCGACCTGGTCGAGCCCAGTCAACCTGGCTGGCCAGGTCTGTGTTTGGCCGATTCTCTGTGGTCTGCTTTGTCATTAGGGCTAGGTGGCGGGTTCTAATTGGTCTCTCTATCTAATGAATGGCTGCGATCTAACCTAGCAACATCAATGGTCCTAATCAATTCCTAACCTCTATATAAACAACCCTAGACTAAACCCTAATCTATTCATTCAAATTAAGAACATAGCCGCCATGTTGCTGAGGAACGACTAAGAGTAGCCGCCAACTAGAGAGAGAATTAGGAAGAAAGTTCTAAAGCCTAAAGCAATTCAAGCAACCTAAAGCCAATCAATTCAACAAAGGAATCATATCTCTTAATTAGAGAATTCGCCGCAACCATTGTAAGTAGAGTATTACTTTGGTATGAATAAACAACTGTATTGATTTGTATGCTTGAATTGGGATAATAAAGTAGTTCATATTTGTGCAAAATTATGTTATTCATTATAAAGAACTACATGCGGTAGTTCTATGCAAGTATACGTTTGGAATATTGCGCAAATTATGTAATCTATGTTGAAGCTACGTGTATGTAGTTGATTGAAATTCATGCAAGTTTGGGGCCTTGTTATTATGTCATCATGATGTATATTTTTGTGCATAAATAATTTTGCAAGTAATTGAAACAAGTTTGGTTGTTATAGTTCATAAGAAACTATGTTGGAATTTTGACACCATAATCCATGTATTAAGTCATGCTTTTGCAAACTTATGAATATGGCTAGGCTATGAATGATATTTGGCATAATTGAAATCCATGATTAAGTCTATCTTGTTTACAAGAATTATATGATGACATATGTGAGACATGGCTAGGTTAGACTCAAAAATCCCTTTTTGCAAGTTTAAAGCAAACACCATGATAAGGAATATTTATGCATAAGTATATTTATACTATCGTTATGTGATTAGACTTAAACCATAATTAAGTTGATCTATGCTTTTGTGTTAGTAACAAAGTATCCCCTTTGTAAACATGTAGAAACCTTATGAACATGACTTGTTTATGTTTATGCCTAATTGAGAACATAGGTCTATGTTGTAGTTAAGACTATGTGACACCTAATTTAGATTCTTATCTTAAGTTTACATGGTTTGGTTCATGTCACCTATGCTTTATGACCAAAGTATATATATGCAAGTACACCAGTTTCTATTATGTATTTCCAACGTCATATGCAAGTTCATGCGCTCACCTTCCCCTCTTTGTGTATGTAATCACGCTTTAAGCCTCCCCTTTTCGCATGGCTAAATTGGGCTTTAAAAGGCTAAGCCCAATATATATAAACGGTCGTGTAAAACGGGGGAAAATAACGTTGGGTTAAAATTAATTAATGAATGAAAATATAAAATAGAAGGGCCCAAATTCAAGTATGGGTTGGGCCCGTGATTGGTGTAACCTTTACACCATTAACATAATGGGCCGCAAATATTTACATATAAGAAATAAAGAGGAATGACAAGATATGTAAATGTAGAACATACGATGTGTTTAACCCGAGGTTGGATTGAGTTGTGATGTAAACCTGCCCGGAACCGCCCGGCTGTCCAGTAGTCACAACAATACCTATCCAATGTGGGAGGTTAAACATGGAGCCCAGCAAGGACCCGAGGTTAGACTGAGTTGTGGCGTAAGACTGCCCGGAACCAACCGGCAACAGGCAGCCACAACAATAACTGTCTAATGTGAGAGGTCAGGGCCTTAATAAGACAATTAAGGCTGAGTCAGGATAGTTAGGATTAAGTGAACTAAAGACTTAATCAAAATGGAACATGCTAAACTAAACGGACTGGTGGGGGTTAGGTAGGAAACACTTAACCAACTTAGCATGTTGGCTAGAGATAGAAAACCTAGTAACGGGGGACGCTTTTCAGCAGTAACCCTAAAAGGTGTATCAGGATACCCTGAAACTAGGCAGGGTGGGGCACGATTACTGGGCTGATTGTAAGAGGTCAAAGCGACGGCGGTGGTGTAGCAGTGTAGGTTCTAACGGAGTGCGGGCGTGCACACACTCCGGTGCAGAAAAATAAGGCACTGGACACCAGTAGCATACCTGTGCACTCTAAGGTTGTGTCGGGTTGCCACTATGGGACTTGATACACCCCATGGTGGGACCAGCATAGGTAACTACAGACATCGGGGGCCGTAAGACACATGTAACTTTGCGAGTAGGAGCCGATCATCATAGAATGGATCACATCACCCTGATTATGGGGTGCAAATTG
The DNA here is from genome assembly GCA_030737875.1 of Allium sativum. NCBI lineage: Eukaryota > Viridiplantae > Streptophyta > Magnoliopsida > Asparagales > Amaryllidaceae > Allium > Allium sativum. The sequence continues at coordinate 927,702,452 of CM060922.1, read as the reverse complement.
GAAACTAGTTTATATGGGTTCAGAGATTAACATGGGGTACGATAGTATATTTGACCCTAGACAACTTAACCAAGTCTATTGTGCTTGCCCACTTCTTGTTTATACTTATCATACCCAGTTCTTTATTCATAGACAAAATAGTACTAGACTTACTCAGGCTTTATGTCTGACTCTATTTTTCTTTCGTCTTCTTTCTTCCGTTTCCCCCCCCCCCCCCCCCCCAGGTCCTCAGGGAGGGAACACAGCAGCTTGATCAGCCTTGACATCCAGCTTGAAGTAGAGAAATGTATTGCTTGGACTTTCCTGTTTTGAACTATGGCTTTGGACAATCCACTATGGGGCTTTTGCAGTTTATCTACGTTTTTATTTATGCTTCTTTAAATAATGTACTCAAGACAGATTATGAAAGTGTTATGTTATGTTTTTGGAAAGGATGTTGTTGTAACACATATTTGATTTTGTGAAATAAAGATTGTTGTTCTTCCGCTGTTTACATATATGTGTTCTTATATCTGTCTTGTATATCTGTGACTTGTACTTATAAACCTCCACCAAAATTAGGGCATTCCCTTTGAGAGTGACCCTAACGGAGGTGGGGTGTTTCAGTACAAGTTTATATTTAATTGAGTATGAGATTCATGAGCCTATTTGGTAAGCCGCTTGGCTTTTTGATTTTATTTTGGGTTGGAGAAGGTATAGAGAGGCGAGTTGTAGTTGAACCAATTGAGCCGGGAAAAGTAGACGCTGGCGAAATTTTTCGAAAATTTAGAGTGTTAGAAAAATTTCAAAATTTTTGAAAATTTTCCTTAGTCGGAATGAATTAATATTTTAATTGAAATTAATTGGTTTAGTTGAAACTAAAATTAAGAAATAAAACAAGAGATTTTTTGACCTAGTTAATATGGTCTGTTACATTTATCCTACCTAAGTATTCTCGGGGATGAAATTCTTTTAAGGGAAGGAATGTAACGTCCCTCGTTTTTTTCAGTGATTGAATAATTATTTTTTTTTAAATTATTTGGGTAGTGATTTGGTAATTCAAATGACTTAAATTAAATAATTTTGATTATATAATTAGTATAAATAGTGAAATAATAAATTAATTTCTGAATTAGTCGAAAATAGTTGAATTGGCAATATAGCGTGAATTGGATAATATAAGAGATTTAATTCAGTTTAGAATTGAATTATAATAATGAATTTATTTATAAACAACGTTTGAATGATTAATTTATAAATAAATTTATAACGAGCTCGTAAAGTCGCGGTAGTTCTTAATTTTTCGATTTGAACTTTAAATGGATATATAGGATTCGTTATAAGTCGGAATTCTTTGACATAAGAAATATTCGAATCTATGGAATTATAATTTTCTAATGGAAGTGAAAAATCCTGATTTCGTCTTGTAGTTTGTTAATTATATCCAAATCAAATTCTCAGAAAATCGCTATGGAATTGTTTATAAACCATAACGATTTATTTAATATAATAAAATATTGGTTTCAAATTTGGACAAGATTTTTATGATGTATTGTTAATTTAATTTACATAATTTTTATGTAATTTTTAATCGAAAAGATAAACAACTTTTTGGTTTGAAGTATTTTAAACCCTATATTAGGGTTTTTGGAATTTCACAAGATAATTAAATTGTCTATGTTATTATAGTTTTGGGATCGTGGCGCGTTGCTCGACACGAACGTAGTTTATTTTTGTTCTTAGCGGCTTGTACATGATCAGAGTTATCTATAACACAGAACCGATATTTTCTAAACTTCAAGAAAATAAAACAAATGTGATTCCTGTAACTTCATCCACCTACATGCCATGTGAATTATTGATTTTTTTTCCTTTTTAGCCTACTTTTTTCCAATGTGAATAGAAAAAATATATAAAGAATATAACAATCATAAACAATTATATGCCTTAACAACACATAAAATGCACCATGAAATGAAGTAAACGAAGTTGTAAATACATACAAACCCAACTAACTAAAATTTGTTGGCCTAAATCAACATAGAAACTTTGTAGTATTTTCCATCAAATTTGACAACATCAGAAGTATAAATAATGGAGTAAAATACCCAAAATCATGAACATAACCAAATGGTGAACTGCCAAACAGGCAAATGCTTAGGCATAAGCAATCTAATGAATTTAGTAATTAAATTGTTAAAATAAGTTATTGCAACTGCATGTATAGTCGTAGACATAAATGAAATCAGAAGTATAACACTACCATATGAGACAATGGCACCAGAAGATATAAACCAATATCTCTAGTAACAAATATATGAATGTATTATGAAATCTGAATATTAGAAAAGTAAATAAACATAGATCTGGTGTGAATACTTTAATAGTTTACGTTAGGAAATCAAATGTTATATTTGCAAGATTGGTAATTGAGCTTCTTCATGCCATAAATCATTTGTACAATTTACTTCCTCTTTAGCAGTGCAAACGTGGGCACTGATATTATTTTCCAGTTCCATGACAACCCTATAAACACATGCCTATGATAATCATTGCCAGCTTATGTTTTCAAAATCCACATTATGAAATGAAAACTCATCATAGTCCTACCCTATGTCCATACCAGCTATTGTCTCCATATGTGTACTTCATCTGCTTGTTTTGAATGGAAAGCTACCCTATGATGACCTCCTATATTGTAAAAAAAACCACATGCCTACCTCCAAATTCCTAGCCGACCTACATGTATTCAAGCTCCTTGGCTACCACGTATCGCCTACTATATGTATATACATCACCGAGGCCTTCATTGCTTTTTTCTCCTTCAGGAATCGAAAGCATGAATAAACCCTTACTTAAGAGAGAACAAAGCAGACCCATGATGTTAAATCCCGTGCCTACCCTATATTTAGTAGCTACATATGCTTAAACGTTAAGTTTTATTTGCGTATAAATACATCACCGAACCCCATTTTACTTCTTCTTGATTCAGAACCCCTCTAGCGTTTATTCATGGCTTTTTAAAATTGGAAAACAAATTGTATACTCCATGGAAAAATATGAAACCAATTTGTTTTGAGTCGTATGATGGTGCTCTTCGATCATGCAAGGGTTTGGTTGCGTTCAAATGCGATTTTTGGAACTGGAAAATAATGCAGTGAGGACCTAGTTTTGATTTACTTGGAATTCAAGGGAACTACAAGTGTTTCGGAGTATGAAACCGAGCTAAAAGTGATCGCATGGTTTTTTGTACGCCGCATTGAAGGGTCGACGCCAAATGTTGGAAGGGGGAACCGAGTTGGGAAAGAAGGTTTCTAGGTTATAGAGATTTTGACGGGGAAGAACGTGGTGTTCTCGGCTCGAGGAATAGCGGACTGTAGAGGGAGGTGGGTGGAAGGGAAATTTGTGGCAATGGTTTTATACGGTAGCAGGTTGGAATCATTTAATCGAGGAAGAAGAGATGGTTTGGTGGTTTTTTTTTTTCTAAGTGGGCCAAAGAATAAAAAGGGCGTGAGGCCCAAATTTGAAAATGTATATGTTTATTTCAATTTAAATTAGCATATGAAATTGAAATTTTAATATCATGCATGCACATTATCAGGATTTAGCATCGTTTGTCATGTTGGAATCGTGGGGACACAGGCTATGCTATGAAGCTGGTTTGGAACCATTTGGTGCTCATTAAAAATTATGGCAGATTAAAACGCCTAATCGGATATATCGACCATTAATCATTATTCAACGATTAATGACCAATGTAAGTAAATTCACTAACTCTATCCAGTTTTATAATTTAATAAATATATTTTAAAATTGATAAATGTTGATTGAATGTTGTGTGAATGTTGTTTGGAAGAATTGCTAACAAATTGGTAGAAATTGTAGATATAGTCATATATGTAAATCATTGGTTAAATATCGATCCAATTTATTTCAATATCTCATATTGAAATGAAATTGATGTTATTTACATTGATTAATATTTGTGGATGCAGGAAAACAGGTTGGAGAGATCCAACTGGATTCCTCAAAATTATTATTATTTGTTTTCATATATGTAGCGACCCGAACTTCCCGGCCGACCTAAACCGAACAAGAAGGCGGAATGCTTTGAGAACAAGACAAATCGGAGCACAAACATAAGAACATCTCATTGCTTATTACAAAAATTTACATTAGAGTACAAGAATATACAGAGTATGAACAAATAATATACATTTGGTAAATATCAGAGATTTACAAATTATAATGCAGCGGAAAATAATACATAACAATACATAACACAACTGAAGGGAATATACAGATACAGAGCTTTCCGAATATAGCTCCAGTTGTAGACCAGGATCCCGTGAATATAATATCTGCAAAACCAAAACTCCTAGCTGCCGTGTGGAAAATAGGGGCACCCAGAGTTTAGGTTAAAACAGTAAACTCCAGGTCAGTCATGTGACTAGTGTAAGAACTAAAACAGTTATTTCACACTTTTACTTTAGAAATAGAGTAAATGAAGGGACCACGCCGTATAACACGGAACGGGTTTCCTTTAAAGAATACCAGTGCATAGAATAAACAACGCAATGCTTTTTGGAAAAATGAAGCTATTTTAAGACCCAGGTCCCAACACACAATGCAACGCAAGCCGGAGGATAGGGTTTTCCCTTATAATAGCCAAACATGCTTGGTACATTTAAAAAAAATCATTTGATACTATTATAAGTGCATAGTGTATAAAACAACTTCAAATATATATGTATCAATCATAGATGGTATGGGTACATATATCAAGTCGCCAATACTAGGCTCTACAATCAAAACCGAAATGTCACGTATTGGAAGTTGGATTTCCGTCTGTGAAGCAAGGCAAGGGATCGTCCTTACCGCTTCGAGACTCTCTAGCCCGAGCCTCAGGGATAGAATGCATCGTTTCTTGGATCTTCAGGGTCGGACCACATTTTAAGTGGATTAATAATCCCTGAACAATACGTTTCCCCGCCCTATGGGGCGTAAATGAGCCAGATGACTCAATATCCATCGGTTCCGTAGTAACTGATATATCCGAGGCGCCTCGCAATCCAACAACCACATAAGTAAAAATGTCTGGGCTCCATACCATGACACCACTCCTAGCTAGAAAGAAACGCGTGTCCTCCCTGCAGTCCTCTCCCGTTTTTGGTTCACAACCGGGGTGTGAGGCTCACAAATTAACGCTATACACAAAGCTATGCTATATTAAAGCCGTGCTTTGATCATCAACCTCAAGACTCTGCTTTTCAACAGAAGCCTTGTTCATTTGCATCTCAGCATGCCACATTGGCAATTCACGCCATGCGACTGATGTCTATCGATATATGACCTTTGAGCTCATACGTCTCAGAGAAGGGTGTTAAGAAAGAGAATAAATTCTCCGTCACCAAACATATATATATTTAATAGAGATCAATCAACACAGAATAAAATCCAATGTCAAACACACATCCATTTACTAGTTTGTTCTGGGTCTAAACGAAACCGATGGCACCTTATTCCTCGTCCCATGTCCAATACAGGAGAGAGGCCCTCGCATATCCGGTCAATCTCCAAGTACGTCTGGACGATCACCACTTATTACCTTGTCTTGGGTGTACAGCCCAATCAAGACATCAGTAATCATCCAAAACGATGTGAAGACCTCCGGTCTTCAACCACCGTCTTCATCGTCGACTTATCGTCCAATCAGTTATTCAGAATGGGTATAAACCCGGCCTTTCCGAATAACTAGCATATATAATAAACAAGTGCTATAAAAACACAACATACGCCTCATTCCAATTCTCAATATTCTTTTATTTAAATAATCTTATCCTTTGGGAAAGGTTCCCGTTAATTTTACCAAAGATAAATTCTTTAAATTTATTCTTTAATCTTCCTTTGGGTATCAATTCAAACCAAATTATGGTTTATCCAAACTAGTCGGGATTAGCGCAGCTCACAGAAGTAATCATTTGTTTAATATCCCAATCCCAACCTATTCATCACATGGAGCAAAACTGGTCATACTCCGTATCTAACACCACGGTGTTATCGGTAAATTTAATTGCCATTTCACGTTCAAATCTAATTAAAGATTTAACTATCGCTAGGAGCAAAACTGGTGATACTCCATTCTCGATCATTTCCCAAATTTGATAATTTAAATTATCAATTCCCATTTCAATCTAATTAAAGATTCATTAAAACTCCACTTAGTTTTAATCTTCCCAAAAATCAATATTAATGATTATTTAACTTTGGAAACGCAAACATGCCGCATCGACAATCTACACCGTACTATTGGTTTCTGCCGATATATAACCTCTAAGCTCGTATGTCTTAGAGAAGGGTGTTAAGCAAGAGAATAAATTCTCCCCACTAAACCGATATATATTTAGCAGAGATCAACCATACAGTTCGAAATACAATGTTAGACATGTCATCTTGTCTTTAACTGGGTTAAAGAACTAATGTCATTTAAAACACAATTCATAATAAACCCAAATCACATTCCATTAATTATGGAATCTTCATGGAAAACCGATTAATATACATATCGATATCAATTTCTGTATCCAACTAATAATATAAATGGAATAACGATAAAGCCTTTTAAATTCCATATATATTAACAGTCTTCCTCCACAGAAGCTCATTTCGATTATTATCAAACCGAATTCCATTCAATTCCAATTTAATATATTAAATTGGAAAACTTTTCTTTGGAAAATTCCCTTTAAATCTTAATAAAAAGATTTAAAAATTCCAAATCACATTTCACTGCAGATCGGGTTAAAGAACGAATGTCGTTTAAAACGCAGTTCACAATAAACCCAAATCACATTCCATTTTATTCCAATTAAATGTTAATTAACTAGAAACACTAATAATCTTACTAAAAGATTTATTCTTTTCACACGGGGTTTAAGAACAGTGTTAATGAAGACACCATTCACGACAAACCTCAAATCCAATTCTTCTATTGAATTCCAATTAAATATTAATTAATTGAAAAAAACTTCGCTAAATCTTAATTAAAGATTTATTCTTTCCTCAACTGGGTTTAAGAATAGTGTTAATGAAGACAACATTCACGACAAACCCAAAATCCTATTCAATTTTAAATACAAGGCTCTGAATAGAAATTATATCGGCTTATATTCAATATCAAATTCCGAAATCAACAAATATCGTATTGGGAATAACGATATATATCTTCCAAATTCCTCCACAATATCCGTATAATCCCGGAATCCAATATCGAAATATTCCGAAGATAATTTCGATTCAAATCCATTCTAATTCATATATTGGAAATTCTGGTTATTTTTAAAACCATTTCAAATCCAATTTATTTATTTAAAAATATTGATTATAATTCTAGTTTATAACTAGTTCATTTTGACAAAAATATATTTTTATCTTTACAAACATGGAATTTTTCATCCCAATTCTTTCCAAATCATTTATTATGATTTTACACAAATTATTAATAATTTTATCAAGGCCCGTACAATTGATTTACATAAACGGTCATCGAACTGCACTTACAGCGACCGTTTCCAAATTTGATTTGGACATAATTCTAAATCCAACCGTTAGATTTCAAATTTCTTATATTTGTTAGAAAGTTGTTTTCAATACGAACCCAACGGTTCCGGTTTTAGGAGAATCCGACGGTCGGATCTCCCGTAATGTCCATTCGAAGTCAATGGTCGAAATTCGTGAATTGCCGCAGCGCGGCGCGTTCTATTCAGACCATTAAATATATATAATATATATTATATATATTTCGTCAATTTCCATTTAAAACGTATTTTATAAATTGTTTTAAATTTGTTTTCAAAAAGATTTCAACTTCATATTCAATTTTAAATCAAAATTGAATATTCCATGTCATTAATACATAAATGATAATATTTTCAAAACTTTAGATTTTGAAATCACTTCCATTTCGATATTCATTATAAAAATGAATAAAGTCGATATAAATATCGTTTATGTCTAAATGGCGTTAATCTAATCAACACGGTTTCATATATTTAAATATTTTCGTGTCCATCCCAATCGGAAATCAAAATTATAATTTGATCCATTACTGAATATTATTTTAAAATGTTAGTTACTTTAAAATATTCATCATTCGTCATTTTAAAATATTCGTTAATTTAAAATATTCATTCTTTCCGAATTGGAATCAGACACAATCAATTGCCATATAATTTTATTTATATGGATTTCATATACACATGTACACAATAATAATCAAACTCAGTCAACCATCATCCAGAGTGTATTAAACAACTGAATAAGCGTTAAATATAAATAATTAACGCTTACAACAGTCTGTCAACCTATCGATTGACATACAACTAAATATTGGGATTAGTGTATGTCCAATATCATCCCAATACCTGTGTGGGATTTTCAAACAACAAACATTGATTATTATTTGTGCAGTTGGGCGATGTGTAAAATATATCGTCCCAATCAATATCAGTCCAATGTGTGTACATAAACAAATCGTTCGATTTGTAAATGAATATTTATTTTATTCATATACATGTTAAAAATTATAATTTTAACTATAAAATATTTATTTCAACTCATGAATATTTTATACAGTTCATTTATACAATAAAAATAATATTTTTGTTGTTCTAACATTTTTAGAAAATTACGGCAGCATAACGACGCGATATTGGAACCGGAATATGGTCTAGCCTAATCCTCGCCTACTAATGGCTCGCGCCATATACATACCAATTCTAATCAATTTAATTTATTTCCCAAACCAAATTCAAACAAATAAACCAATCAACCATACAACCAACAAACATGGTTTAAAAATAGGTGTCGGGTGCTACTAAGCACCGTCTGCATCCTAGTATATATATTTAACTAGAAAATAAATTAAAGTGAGAGGTTCTCACCTTTGGGATCAACTCCTCCAGTTCTATTTTTGAATTTCTGAACCGTTTGGATTTGCCCGAAATTCCAACGCAGTCTTTTCCACGCTGTTCATAGTAAAAATCACATTTTTAACATGATGTTTATATATTTAAATATCACTTTTTTATATCGCTTTATATATAATAAAAATCATATTTCTACATAACTAAAAATCGAATTTTTATATAACTAAAAATCGAATTTTTATATAACTAAAAATCGAATTTTTATATAACTAAAAATCGAATTTTTATACAACTGAAAATCGAATTTTTATACAACTGAAAATCGAATTTTTATATAACTAAAAATTGAATTTTTATATAACTAAAAGTCGAATTTTTATATAACTAAAAATCGAATTTTCATATAACTAAAAATCGAGTTTGTATACAATGCTACTACATATATAAAAATCACATTTTTATATAATGATATATATAATAAAAATTATATTTTTATTTCTAATCTACATTATAACAATTATATTTTTATCTAATTGAAAATCATATTTTTACCTAACAAAAATCAATCCTTTATATAGCTAAAAATCTTATCTTTATATAATTAAAAATCTAATCTTTTTGTTTCTAAAAATGTAATCTTTTCATTTATAAAAATGTAATCTTTTCATTTATAAAAATGTAATCTTTTCATATAGAAAAATAGAATCTTTTCATTTATAAAAATCAAATCTTTTTATTATTAAAACTCAAATCTTTTCATTAAAGAAAAATCAAATCTTTTTATTCAAGAGGGTGGAAAGAGAAGGGAGGGAGGAGCTGAGAAAGGGAGGTGTCGAGGGTGGAGGCGCCGGCGTGTGGCACGGCGGAGGGTGGCTGTCGATCGGTGAAGGGCGTCGCACGGCTGCGCGTTTGTTTTCACTTTTTTTTTAAAAAAGTTGATTTGAATTGATGACGGGGAAAGGGAGAGATAACAAAGGGGGAGTTGACTTTTTTTATAATTATTTAATTTAATTTTTAAATTCCCAAAAAGTTACTTTTTATTTTGAACTCTAAATCAAACTCACCGACTGTCGCCCCTAGCTAATTACCCCCATTCCGAACGCAATAGGATATGTCCCGTAAGCCAATTCAACTGTTTCGATCAGTTTTCATTTAAATTAAAATATAAATTAATATAACGTTCAAATTTTATTTTTAACGTACTTTTTAATTTACTGAGGCCGCATACTGACTCCAAAAATTCCAGAAAAATAAATCTGGCTATGTTTTGATGATACGGTCCTAAAAAAACTAATTTCATCGAATTTGGAGACCGTTTGAAAAACAGTCATTTCCAGTTGATTAAATTCAAACTAAATTGACCAAACACGTTTATATTTACCACGCTCACATATTGATTCCAAAAATTATGAAAATTGGAATCTACCAATAACTTGACATTCCTGATCCAATAAAAGTGGTCTCGTCGAAAGCGGAGGTCATTTGCAAAATCGCCATTTTAAGGGCTATATATAATATAAAATTCCATAGCGACTATTCTGAATTTTCAAATGGACATAACTTTTTATTCCCGTTATGAAATCTGGATTTTTCACATTCATTGGAAAGATATTTTCAAACAGATTCAAATATTTTTGTTTTTACTAAAATTCGGTTTATTTTGAATCATGTACATTCATTTGAAATTTGAAATCGAATTTTCAAACTACCATGCCATTTCCAATTCCTTTTATAATTAAAATAAATATTTATCTTCTAACTTCGATTTAAATAAATTTATACATTCTAATTCTATTCAAAATAAATTTCTAGTCGTTATTATTTAAAATAATTCATTTTAAATATTCAATATTCATTAAAATTGCTAAAATAAAAAATTTAAATTGGTTCTGATTTTCCGGGTTGTTACAATATATTGTGATATATGATGTGTTAAATGTTATGTGATAAATATTGTTATGTTTGGATGATTTAATAGAGCACTGGTCCTTGAATAATTGGTATTTAAAATACCGTAAAAATATATTAAAATGAAATGGAAAGGATTTTGGATTTTTAAAAGTAAAAATCTATTTAAAAATAGAAATTGAATTCAAATGGGCTAGGAAATAATAACTTGTTTTTAATAATAAAAACAAGTGGTTTAATTTATAAACGACGATTATAAATGAAGTGGGAATTGAGAATCGTTTTAAAAAGAAAACGATGAAATTTATTTCCATGTTCGAAATGTAAATAGGATTGAAACAAATCCGTAACGATCTATAATTAAAATTCAAGGATGTCGAATGTTTGTAAAATAAATTATATTTTAGAAATCTTATGCTATATACAATAGGATTTGGCAAGGAAATTTCTATTTGGTTCGAAATTAATAAGTTATATTTGGATACAAAGCTAATATAGAATTATTAACTTATTAGATAAAATCAACTAGAAAGTTGATGTATAAACGAGATTTGATAAAAAAAAAGGAATGTGAATGAGAAGTTATGAAATAACTCGATAGATGGAATTTTAACATGTGATTATATATATATATATATATCAAGATTATTTGATATAACGAGCCTAGATTTATAGAAAGGATAATATTCACATTTTAAAGTGAATAATAGTTTTAAAAGAAAACGTTTTGCAGAAATGAAATGATTTGGTTAAGAAATGGAGTTAAGGAAATTAGAAACTGACTGGGGAATAGTTGAGTTAAATGGCCTCTTAAGTGTCGATCTGATGTTGGTTTCGGCCTTCCGGGTTGATACTTAAGGAGTTGTTCTCTTACTAGTTTACGGTTAGGGACTGATGAATGTGGAAGAATAGAGATGCGTGAATAAGAAATGGAAATGTTTTCCAATGTTAAATAACGTATATTTTCGAAATATAGAAAATAAGGATTTATGAATATATGAAAATGTTTTCCAAGAAATCTTGAGAGGCCAAATGAGTTTAAGAGATATCCGGGGAAGGATATGAAATTGGGAAATGGATAAATTAATAAGAAATTAATACACAAGGGCTAAGTGTTGCTTGATGTTTAATAAATAGAATTTCCATTTGGAAATAGGATCGTTGGTTGTGTGGATGTTTACTTTGATAGTTAAATAACCGGCTATTAAAGTTTTTGCCTATTTTATATTTCCGGTGTCAATACAAAGAGACCGGGATTAGATTTATTATCTGAAAACCACTCTGCGTGGGCATAAGTGTTGCGAATCAAATATGCCGAAGATAATTAAAGAAGGAGTAAAGTGCATAGGCTATTTTGTTGATCCTAGGTAGAAATTGCCTAAGATGGATTGATGGGATGGTGCCTTCGGTTTGTCTAGTCCCAGGACAACTTGTATGGACGAATGTCTAATAGAGTATACCTAACAGATCATTTATATTGATATCTTCTAACATGTTATGTTTGTGGCGGAGGAATTCGTTTCTCTTAGCTTTATACCTGTGATATTTTTGGGAAAATCAATAAATGGTTTGATGGTTTAATGATGTGGCATTCAAAGTGAATGAAGATGCGATGTTCTGAAGAAAAAAAATGATGTTGCCTTAAGCCTCACAATCGGGAAATGCTATAAAATCGAGTAGGTAGCATGACTAAGTGGTTCGCTACCAATTAGGGTGTATTGTCACCTGATGTAGAGAAAATCAATTTGCTTCTTTATTCTATTGCTGCTGTATGATTCTGAATTGTTGTTGATCCCAACCGTTGGTGATAATACATTCGGTACACTCAAGTGAAGTGAGTGGTCGGTTATGTTTAGCCTGGGTTGCAAGATGTTCCATTTGAACCCGGTGTATTCCTCTCTGGAGATACACTGTCAGAAGGTGGTCTCATACCTTTCCAGTTGGAGTCCATTATCCAATAAGAGCCTGTGGTTTTGATTGTATATTATGTATGCGGAGCGTGAGATGCAAGCGTTCTTCTAGATTGTTATGTACTTTATTTAGACACTAGTATAGTATCAGAATATTATTGATTCAAAGAATGTTTTGGGTTATCGTAAGGTAAAAACCATCCGTGTTTATGTGTGGATTGGTCTTACGATAGTTCATTCTTTTAAAAGGATTTTTAAAATTTAAACCAAATGGTTGGAGTTTACTCACACTAGTCTCATGACTAACCCAGAGTTTATTTTGTTTTGTGTTACACTAAACTCATAGGTGCCAAAATTTGTACAGGCAGCCAAGTAGTCTGGATTTTATAAATACTTGGAAGAGCATGGAGTAGGAGGCTTCAACATTATATAGTTATTGTTTATTTCCGCTATGTTGTGTAGTTATACTCCGATAATGGCATATGTATACATTTTCAAATATGTATTTCAAAAGTTGTTATATGATATATTTATTCGTTCCATTGTGAGATTCGTGTTTACTATGATGATGTTGTAATTATGTTCTTCTTCTTCTATTCTAACTTTATTTCTTTCTATTTCTCACCCTCTAACTTCTTTCTATTAATGATACGGTATTTTCGATGCTTGAATAGTCGACATTTTTATGTTGGTTTTCGGGGTCGAAAATCTCCCGGGTCGTTACAATGGTGAACCAGTCTCTAACTTACAAAATTTCGAAGATTCTGCTATAAAGTATTTCATTCACCTATATAATGGAGACAACATGAGTGACTTACCCCATGTGAACTCTAGGTGCCTGATTAGCGAGGAGGGGGCGCTCTGCTGTTAAGCACAGTGGCTGAAGTGGAAGTCATAACTATCGTTTACTCCGTCCATGATGATTCCAGCCTCGGGCCTGATGGGTGCAATGCTAAAATTTTCAAGCTGCAGGTAACATTCAAAACAGTTATTACTACTAACCATCCAAGAATCGTTTATAACTGGGAAAATTCTATAAGAAATCAGTCATACATTCATTACACTCATCTCAAAAGTCAACAAACCTAGAAAAAATGAAGAATACAAACCCATCACGTGTTGTAATTCGATATACAAAGTCCTCAGCAAGGTGATTTGCAATCGTTTAATTCAATTTTTATCCGATCTCATATCAGATTGCCAATCAGTCTTCTTTAAAGGTAGGCACATATTGGAAAACTCACTTTTGGCGCATGACTAGTTAGACGATTCAATAAAAAAGGATATATAATTTTTTCCCTAAAATTCGATCTGCATAAAGCTTATGATAGACTCAATCGAGACTTCATTATACACATGTTAGAGTGCATGGAGTTCGTGGCCAAATGCTTGACATGCTAAAAAGTAAAAGCAGATTAAGGGAAGCCCGTAGGGTTATTGTTACCTTTAGAGATCCCCACTTGGAAGTGGGAAAGTATTTCCATGGACTTTGTAGATGGACATCCTAGAAGCCATAAGGGTAATGAGGCCATTTGGGTTGTGGTAGATCGTTTAACCAAAAGCGCCTATTTTATACCAATCAAGAAGACAAAGACTACAGCCTCGTTAGCCCAATTATATGTCAAAGAGATAATCAGACTACATGATATCCCATTAAGTATTGTGAGTGATAGAGGCCTCTTGTTCACAAGTGAATTTTGGAGAAGCCTACAAACAGCATTGGGAACGACCCTCAACCTAAGCACAGCCTATCATTCGCAGATTGACGGCCAGATAGAAAGAGTAAATCAGATTCCGCAGAACTCACTTAGAGCTTGCATTATCGACTTTGAAGGAGATTGGGAGCAGTGTTTACCGCTCGTAGAGTTCACTTATAATAACAGTTTTCAAATGATGATTGGTATGGCCCTTTCTGAAGCACTTTACTGGAGGCCATGCAAATCGCCAACTTGTTGGTGGAAAACTACCGACAAGGTTCTACTCGGATCGGACTTCGTCCGTGATTCCACAGAGAAGATATCCTTGATTAGGCAGAAGATGAAAGTAGCCCAAGACCGTCAAAAATCGTATGCCGATAAGCAAAGGAGGGAACTTGACTTTAACATTGGAGATTTGGTATTCATAAACGTATCCCCTCTCCAGAAAACAGTTCGGTTTGGGAAGACTGAGAAGTTGGCTCCCAGATTTATTACGCCTTTTTGCAACATTGAGAAGATAGGCTCTTTGGTTTATCGAATGGATCTCCCAGAGCGTTTATCGGGAATTCATAATGTTTTTCACATATCCCATCTAAGGAAATGACTTCATGATTCTGTTATCAGACTTGAGCTTGATAATAATGGAGACATAGAAAACCTCGAGTTGAAGTCCTGGGTACCCCATGCCACTGCAAGGATTATAGAGCATGGAATCAAGAGACTCCTTAATAAGACCGTTCGCCTCGTTCAAGTACAATGGGCACATGGCAGACCGAAGACAAGATGAGATAGACTCACCTAGAGATTCTCTTGGGTAATTTTTCCTTAAAATAACGCTTATGGATGCATTGTGCTTGCTAGATTGGATGTTAGGAAATTGATACAACACCATTGCACAGGGCACTCATATAGAAATATATGCATAACTAGGTTGTTTGCATACATATTGCATCACTTATTACACCTACACGACATGATTGAGCTCACTTTAGTGGGTTTGCAGTTCATAACCACTGCAGGTCATGGATGTTTGTGAATGAATTAAAAATAACCTGGATGTTTCGAGCGAGTTGTGATTTTCGCCTCTTCAAACAGATTTTGGGACAAAAACTATTTTAAGGGGGGGAGAAAGTAACACCCCGTAAAAATACATAAATATTAACAATATATAAAAATTAAACAATTTAATAATAAGGCTGGAAAATTAGATTTTTGCAGCTTTAGGAATTTTGCTACGAAAATCTTTTATTGGATCTGTGGCGAAATTCTGAATTGTTTTCATATAAAATATGCTGGAAACGGTAAAAGTATGAAGAAGTTACAAGCAAATGAAATTGGATAGTAAAACGCAAATATATATATATATATATATATGTAATCAGATGAGTAATGTATACATACCCAAAATATATTAAAATAAATAAGGGAGAATTTGAAATTCAAACAGAGGATAAGATTATGGGGATAAGGAATATTGTAAGGAAAAAGATTTGAAAATAAAGAAACGTATTATGTAATTAAAAACCTCATCGCCATATACGTTCATTGGGCGTTTCAGCGACCAGAAGGTCGACTGCCCCTTAGGAGGGGTGTCGACAATTAGTCGATCGCCTGGCGGCTAAGAGGCCCAATGAATCTATGTTTGGTTAGGGTTTTCTAGGGGAATATATATAAATATATGGCTAGGATTACATCTGAATAATCTAACAGCCTACGCTTACACAAGCGACGACTATATATAGGCCCTCAAACCACACAACAAAACCCCAGTCGTTGTCTTATCTCTACCCATATTATCCTTCTGCCATTGCTGAATTTCAGAAAGGTTAGGAATTTCTCTTCTATTCCTCTAACCTCCATTCTTATCTTTTCTCTAATCTAAATTCATATAGATTTTAGTATGAATTCTGGAATTTAGTTTTATATACACATAAAATTTTAAAGATGATTCTTACATATATATATTTGGAGGATTGGAGCACATTTATCATGAAAATTGAACACAGGTCTGAATCTACAACAAGAATCCTATTTGTTCTTTCTTATATCTAATAGTGGAATATTTTGTTCTTAGGCATGTTCTACTTTTTAATAGATTGACATGTTGATAGTTACGCATAGGAGGATTTGGCAAACGATAACTTCAATACAAACCCCCCCCCCCCAATCCTCTATTTTATATTTGTGTATGAATTGTCATGCTATTTGAGTTTGTGGATTTGGATCTTAATATTGATTTAAGGATAAAAGGGGTGGTATTGTTTCTACTTTGTGTAATCACCCTTATGTAAACATCTGATTGTAACCTAAAAGGGTTTAAATTTAGTTTGTTCCATGGTTTTATAGGTTTGGGTTCTATATTGAATCCAAACATATTCATACTTGAAATAAGTCAAATATAAACGTTTTTATGTGCAAAGCACCAAAAAGGTGTGAATTAGATAAAGTGGAGTCTATAAATATACATGTGTATGTTATATGTGTATGTTATGCTCTATTCATGATCCATTATTGAAATCATTCCAATAATCATAGGATGCAAGTTGAAATTTGTATGTATATTGAATTTCCCATTCATTATTATATGTTATTATGCGCTTATGCCATCATGCCTAAATTGTAGCGGTCAAGATATGGAAATTAACTTGTATACCTTAATTTGGACAAATTGACAATTTTTAACTCGTTAGAACGTTCTCTCGTTCATACGAACATTAGCGTTAATTAGGCGGTATAATTATTATATTAATACAGCGTAATCAACATAGTTAACATAATATTAACGTAATAAATGCGATTAGGAAAGAATTCCAATTTGAAATGTACCCACATATATAATTGATTCCTTTTGTGTGCATATAGAATGACTTTACATATATTAATAGTGACACACAAACATGAGGTCAGTTGCCATTTGTGGTAGAAGTCTGCTCGAAAACGACCGATAAATCCAGCAACCATAAGTAGGACCAACTAATGTGAGAGGTCTGGGTGACATGGCCCATTCAAACTTAGTACACTATGACACGAGGTTAAACCTACTTGTAGTAGAAGCCTACCCGGAACCACCTGGCATATCCAACATCTACATGTACATGGTTTAATGTGGGAGGTGTAGTGTGTGTGTGTGTATATAAGTCTATTGTGTGTGAAAATAGGCAGGTTTACTACACCTTGAGAAGGTCTTAAGTGGTTGACTCACTTCTTGTCTAATTTGGGCCTTAAGTGGTTAGGACTAGGATCCCTCTGAAGGTTTATTCCTTGGAGATGAATCCAAGTCATAGGACTCACCCTTATTAGATTCGAAGTAAGTCTTTGGGTCCTCCTTCTCTAAAAGTGGTTAGATATAAGCAGTAACAGAGTAGGGTAGTTCACAGGGGATATCCACATCCTCTAGAAACTTAAAGGGGCTCAACTAGGGACATGATTGGTATATAAAAGATATGTGGCCATTGCACGCTCACCAACTGTCTAAGGGAAGTCTTAATTAAGCAACATAGTATTCTACCATAATGTCAGTTAAGTAGTAACGTTTGCGATACTACTTCTCAAATTACAATTGAGAGTATAGACTTAAGAACATTGACGTACTAGTACGGGGTTTGAAGGGGCTGGGGTCTGCCTCAGGGTTATAAGAGATCATAAGAATTCACCTTTAATAGGGACATAAGTGACCGAGAATACCCTCCTCATTGGGTCTTTACCCTATAGACACTAATGAGAGATTGACTTGTATATCCACCTCATTGGTTAGATACTTGGTTTTTGTGTGAATGTTGTGTGCTGCGTAGACATACCTTGACATATGAAACCTACTAAAAAACTAGGGTATGATCTTTAAGCTAACACCATATTTTAGTCACATAGAACTTTATGTTCCGACCGCTCTCCTTAACATATCCAACAGGTCAGTAGAAAGGGTAAAATACATGGACGAAATCATGATGGGAGATGAAGACGAAGTCATCTTGCTGTTATTAGTTGTTATTGCTTTACTTCTTATGGAAACATTTGAGAATGAATTTATTGATGTACCCGTGGAACAAATGTAATCTTGACAGTTGTGCTGGAATTCTGTGATTTTTAAATAAAATGGTGCATCTTATTTCAGTATTATATTTTATCTTCCTGCTATGTGAGAATTCCATTTGAAGTGTATGTATATATTATCTATGCAAATGTAATTCCTTATAGGAACCAATGGCCCGTTTAGAATGATTCTAAGTTTCAATGGGCCTTTTCTGGGTCAAAATTTAGGCCCACTCCTTGCAGGTTGTTACAACTATGGTCGAGAAGAGGCCTTATGAAGTGAAACGACACTCATATTTATGATCGACTATTATGCCACTCCACGGGACTTAAGGAAACAGCTAAAAAGAGGCCTTGACAGTGGAATATTTAATAAAATATCAAGCGACTTAAGGAAACGACTAAATAGAGGTGTGGATAGTGATATCTTTAACCACGCACATGTCCATGAGCGACTAATTATAATATAAGTTTAAAGACAAGCAACAAATTGCAAGTACATCAAATGAAAAACGCGATTACATAAGCACTTAGACAAACAAATCATTTGAGCCTAGCAAACAATATTGGGTTTTATGTGCATGCCTAAACTAGAAACAGTTGTGGTCCGATCACTCTTCGCTTTCCCTTCCCCTGGATTGGGGGAAATATTGTAGAAAATCCAAAAAAAGGGTGTGACTCAATCGCCTATGGCTGATTCATGCCTTAAACTTGACAAGCTACTTATAGACCATGAGATGGATGTAGCATGACCATCCATATGCTGGTTCCATCCCTCGTTTAAACTGGAAGAGAACAAATATGCCTTGACATGACATTCTATCCTACTTTAGACATCAATAGAGTGTGATTTAGCTATTTATTCTTTGACTCTTCCCGTCGACATTGGGGGAAAACATAGCATTCAAAGTGACTACAATTTGACTTCTCATTTCCCAATTCAAGTCCTCATTGATTGGATATGAGTATAGACGAGAAGTGAAAGTGAATCCACCATTTGTGCTACATTATCTTACCTCCGACGTGACAGTCCGAAACCAATCCAAATTGGGTGACAATCAATCATTTTGCATTCAACACTGACTCCGGATTTGACAAGGGATTTGACAAGAGAGTATAAATCCCGAGTAGACATAGCTATGATGTCTACTAGTCGGCCAACTCCTAATGGCTGTGGAAAAGATGCCATCATCGAGGGGCATGGTTCGACTGTCGAATGACTGACTATAATCCATGGTGCTGCAAAGGAGAAATTAACTTTGGTTTAATATGATGTGTCCATCCAATTTATGACTTCATACCTTGATTCATAAGTGTAACACCCCATACTTTTCTGAGTCCAAATTTTGACAAAATCCAAACTGAAACTCATACAATCATGGAGAGTATAAATCTAATACCTGCAAGTAATGAGCATGAGCATAATCAGAGTATAATAAACCGAACTCACAGTAGGAGCAAGATAGAATAACAAGTATCCACTTAGGAAATTACCTTAAAAACGAATCGTCAGGCCAATACCGAGCATATGAGAATAAGACTTGAACACTTGCAAACGCCTCTCTTCCCCGAGATAAACCTGAGAGTTGTTACGAGGATGGGGATCAGAACAACAAGTCATAATGAGTAAAATAATGTATAATGTTGTCACAATACACAAATGTATCCAGTTTGGTTTCACCTTAAATCATATGACTAACACGGCTGGTAGTCCTAACCTAACCTTATTAATATTTACGCATGATGATAAAACTACCATACGCAAGGTTGAACTTCTCTAATGTTATCGCAATATACTGAGATAAAATGTAACAACCTAGCTTTTTGTCTAGTTTTTGCCTGTAATTAAACCAACTTAAACCGTTCATAAATACGGATTGTTAGGGGTACTTGCACATTTGCACAAAATAAAATGAACTTTTCCATTATCAATACAATAATATTACATCAGAGTTTCCGAAGAAACATCAGAGTACATCGATTACACAGCGGAAAAGATACTAAACTCAGCGGAAGAATATGCATGCTCTAAGATATAATAGCTCCAGCTAAACCAGCATCCTGCTCCAACCACTCCAAGACTAAACTACAAATCAAACTACTAGGTTGCCTGTGTAAAAATTATGGGCACCCATAGTTTAGGTGTGGGAACAATAAACTCCAGGTCAGTCATGAGACTGGTGTGAGAACTCAAAACAGTTGTTTTTAGGGTTTATTTTAAAGTTAGGTAATTCACCGGACACGCCGCTAATGCGGAACGGGTTTACTCCATGTGAATACCAGTGCATAGAAATTCGCAATGATTTTTTTTTAAAATGAAACTAACATAAGGCCTCGTGACACACACATAATGCAAACGCACACATGGGCAAGGTTTCCCCTAATGCAGTCAAAAAGGCTTGATACGTCAAAATCTTCTTTCAATACTACAATATAGTGTGAAAAATCTTTTTGAAAGTAATGTATCAATATTAGCTAGCATAGGTACCATATACTATACTGACGTATGGTATACAATCAAAATCGTACGGGCTCATAGCGGAGATTAGGTTTCCGACAATGACCAGGCAAAGGAACTTCCTTCCGAACCGAATTTTGAACACCTCTAAAGGGATGTCCGAGGATCAACAGTGATGCTCCTCATGCCCACACAAGGCCGGGTTACCCCTTAATTGGGTAACTTAGAGTATGCCTGAGTATGTCATCTCCCAGTCGTTACCAACCTTTCCGAGCGCGCGCCAACAACAACCACAAAAGTAGATGTTTTTACCATATAACCCTGCTGCATTTCTTCCAGTTTTGGCCATTTACCGGGGTGTGAGGCTTGCCGAGGTCCCGATATACACAAAGTTATGCTTAAATAAGCCATGCTTTGATCATACAAAGCTCACCACATAACTTAAGTATGTCACATTGTCCATTCATAATGCATCACTAATTTATATCGATATATAACCACTAAGCTCATACGTCTTAGAGAAGGGTTATAAGAAAGAGAACAAATTCTCCGCCACCAAACAAATATATATTTAACAGAGATCAGTGCTACGCAGTCAATTACAATGTCAGACACATAATCCATAAATGTCCGTTCTGAGTCTAAACGAAACAACAATCCGAAATTCCTTCACATACGTTTGGGATTCTTGCAACTTAGCTAATATAAAATCCATCTACAAATGGGAGCTACCTATTTGAGACATTCAGCAAGTCGTCTTTACGATATGAAGGGTCCCGGTCTTCAGTATTGTCTTCAGTGTCTTCAATTGCTCCACAACGTCGTACTATTACTTGGAATGGTTTTTGGACATACATCTGATCCCGGTCTTCCCTAATAATAAGCGTACTTTTTAAAACACAATTACGGAACACACAGGCTTTCAACCAAATCTCCTTCCATCTTAGATTTTGTTAAATTAAATTTCTTTAAACCCATTCTCAAATTATCTTTACCAAAATCCATATTTAACCCTTCTTCTTTAAAACACATCCCTTAAATCAAAGATAATCTAAGCCCTAAAGTGTAACAACCCGTATTTCGATAACATGATTAAAGACGAGAATCAAGGCAGAATTTAATTTTAAATTCTGAATCAAGTGAAACGGGCTATGCCATTGCGTTCGTCTCGGAAAAAATACGCGAAATAGAGTCCGAGTTTTCGAAAATCGGAGGCCGTATGACCAAGATATGGCCTCGCGAATTTTCACGAAAAATTCCCAAATTAAAGTATACTTAATTAAGTGAAATGGGTTGCGCAGAGAAATATATATATTGATATATATATATATATATATAATTGAAAATTAAATAAATAAATATGCAAAAATGTTCAAAACAGCGAATTGGGATAGGGGAATAACCGAACCGGCCGATTTTTGAGGTCGACCCGAGCCCGCTGGGTCGACTAGGGGTTAATCCAGGGTGTTTGGCTGTCAACCCGTGGGCCGATTCGCTCAAATGCAGATTTTGCATTTGGATGGTTCTCATGGTTCATCTTTAATCTAAAGGCCCTAGATGGTTCCTACACTTGACTTCTTCCCCAAGACATGCTTTGATGGCTTGGATTGAATCTAGGTTTAATCCTATGGCCTAAAACACTTGCCTAATCTATAAATAAGACCCTAACCTATCCTAAATCCTCATTATTCATTCATGCAACTAAACTATGGCAAAATTCTTACTCTCATGGCCTCCACTCAACTATCCTAGCCTCCACTTCATTTCTATGAAAGGTTTCATGATCATGAGAGTGTTAGAGAGTCCCTATGCTAATATGAGAGCCTCTCAAGTTGATTTCAAGGCAAAAGCTTTGATCTTTGTTCATAAAGATGGTGTTTTTGTTGATTTGGGGCATCCATCTTTGGGTTTTTGGGTGATGGTATGCATAGGCTTCCTCACAAGCTTTAGTTTAATCGATTTAGGCCTTCAAAGCAATGTAAGCCCTTTTCCTACTCTTAGATATTAACTATGAAGTTAAATGTTCATGTTGCAAGTTTGGGTTTGATCATTGAGAATGATACATGCTATCATGTCATGCAAGTTTATGAAGTCATTATCTTGATCTTATGAGCTAAAAGCTACAACCTTTATGTTGAAATGTTGCATTATGCAACATGAGAACCTTCATACCCTTTTTTGTCAACTTGCATATGAAGTCATAACCCTTATATGATGATATATGCGAGTTTCTAGTCATCATTCCATGTCTTTTGTCACCATGATTCGCTTATGTGCCAAGTTTGGGTTTATGCATGTTTTTGAGGCTTAAGAATGTAACATGCAAGCTAATGAACACATTTGTGCCTCATTTGCCACCATGATTAACTTGTGGCTTAATATCCATTTTTGTCATGCCTTTGCCAAGTCTCTTCTTTTAATCCATTACGTTGTTGCGAACGTATATGCGAGTTTAAAAAGCGTTGGGGTCACATTATGGGAAAACATAATGATATGAACATGATTTGGGTAAATGGGTATAAACATGACAACGTGTAACGTTAAATATGACATGTGTTTATACTTGAAAACATGACTTGAAATATAACATGGAAGTGACATGTAAGTATGCATAAAAACATAAGCTTGGGAATTTACCTATTAAGTTAGGTCTACCCATTGGGAATTTACCTATTAAGTTAGGTCTACCCAATTGCTTGAAACATGACACTAGACTAAACATGAAAGTGGCCAACTCGAGGTTGGGTTGAGTTTGCAACGTAAAACTACCCGGAACCGACCGGCCTAACTAGTAGTTGCAAACAATAAGACCCAATGTGAGAAGTTGGTCATGTTGTGCTTGAACCCGAGGTTAGACCAAGTTGTGGTGTAAAGCTACCCGGAACCGACCGGCTTAACTAGTAACCACAACAAAGTCTAATGTGAGAGGTTGGGGTGCATTAAGTAATTAATGCCACATGATAGGGTTAAGTTAATTTGATTAATGACTCTTAACCAAATATGACATGGGTAAATGGGTTAAGTAAATTGGTTAGGCTAATGATACTTAACAAAACATGACAAGGTTGGGTAGGTTAAGTGATTTGATTTGCCTAATGACGCTTAACCATTTTTATACGACTAGTGGACGGGGATTAAGTTAACCAACACTTAATCAATCCAACATGATAATTTGGCAAGGTTAAGTAAGTTTTCTTAATGACACTTAACCATACAAGATGATTAGGGGATGGGGTTAAGTAATTTACACTTAACTAATCCGACACGGTAATTAGATGGGGTTAAGTAATCCACACTTAACTAATCTAAACACGGTAATTCGATGGGTTTAAGTTAAACGCTTAACCAATTTAAACTCGGTAATTCAATGAGGTTAAGTAACCAATACTTAACCAACTTAACGTGATAATTTAATGGGGTTAAGCAACTTATACTTAACCAATTATACATGATGATTTGATGGGGTTAAGTAACTTACACTTAACCAATCTAATACGCGGACCTGATAAGGTTAAGTCACAAGACCTTTTTAGAATATACTTAACCATTATAGTACGATTAGAGGATGGGGTTAAGCCAACCTATACTTAACCAATCCGACTCGATAATTTGATGGGATTAAGATAATCTATGCTTAATCGACCTAGCAAGATAATCCGATAGGATTAAGGTAAGCTAGTACTTGACCAATTTGACTTGATAAGGTTAAGTCATGAGCCTCTGGGTACACTTAACCAACTTGTGGGACTAAGTCTTGAACTTAAATACTTAGCCAATCTTTGACGTGATTCGTGGGCGGGTTAAGTCATGGACTTGAATGATAACACTTAACCCAATAGACAAACCCTAGCTAGAAGAACTAGGTAGAAAACCGTGGTTAATCAAGGATAACGGGAAAGGAAGCTAAGTGGTAAACCTTAGTTAAGGGTAACTAAGTAATAATTCTTAGCTAAGGACATAGGACTAATTCTCAAAACGATGAGTAACCTGATACGGTAGGTCATCGCTTAGTATACGAGGGGGAGCAAGTTATCTGAATTGGATAAAAGCTCCAGCGCACTGGGTGCCGAAGTGGAAGCTTCGGGGGACGTGAGGATATTCTTGGGATCCCTCTGTGGGCTGCCAGGTAATTATACTAGGCCCATGAGAGGTTAAGGTCTGCGTTAGAAGGACCAAGAGTATGCCTTGGTTGCTATGCGAGCAACCTAAAGACTGGGATGGATTAGCGTGGAGTCGACGATTCTTGTTTTTGCCCTGGATAGCGCATCGCCGACTACCTACCATCTTTAGTCAATCGTGTACGTGCGGAAAGGCAGGGAACCCCCAACAGACCATGTGCTTGCTATCGAGTCATGGGTGAGGTTGGCCCGTAGGAAAGTGGGCTATAGTGGGGCCGGGGAGTGGTTCTTATACATGATTTTTCTTGGATTGCCTTTCAGTAGTTGAGGGAGGGGTCACGTGGGACCATAGCCACGGGTACAAAAACAGACCTTGATATCTGCATCGGCAGACGATTTAAAGCTCCCGACCGAGTTCCGTATTTCTTGATTTGCCCTGGCACGGAACTCGGATGGCACATTGGGGAACATGTGCATCTAGACATGGAAAACGATTCACGATACATACGTGGGATCAAGGGCGCGGTTGACGGGTGGCGTAATCCCTAGTGGTCCTGGGTGGCCAAAACCCAAACCGAGACACGGAAACGTTCATTAGGTAGCATAATCCCTAGCGGTCCTAGGTGGCATAAATCCTAAGTGGACGCGCGATGGTTCATGGTAAGGAAACACAACTAGATCAAGGGTTGCAGTCCAAAACAACTTCAAGGATAAACCGTTTACATGGGAAAGCCCGTACAGCCTACGGCAAAGGACTGAACTTATACTTGGAAAGAAACATATGAGTTGAGTAACCTATATATGCGACATATTAGGTTGACATGGACCATTACACGACTTTTGAGTAAGGGTCATTCACGGATAACACGTAATACAGTTGGGGTACTAGTACGGTAGGTGCAGAGCAGATGTACAGGATAGATACTATGGGACGTTATACGTGATAGATATCTTGGGGATATTATACTTGATAGAAACCTGACGATGTGATACCTTGTTTTATCTTGACATCGTAATTTATCATGACACCTTAGTTTACCTGAGTTCAGTAGTTCATCCTGTTATTTTGATTTTGCTTATCTATCTTGTTATCATGCTTATGTTCATCTCAGTTTCTCATGTCAGTTAACTTTACTAGTTTTTATACTAATAGTAGATAGGGCTTACTCAGTCTTTTTGACTGACCCGTTTTGTTTCGCCTCTTTTCTTCCGTTCCCCCCCCCCCCAGGTTACAGGGAGGAAATAGTGTTGTTTAGTTCGGACTTCTTCTGCTTGAAGGTCATCATGGATGGCTTGAACTTCTCTTGGCTATGGCTACTCTACTGTTTTTACTTGGGGAATAATTTATGAAAAAGTCTTTATGCTTCTTTATTATTGCAAGACAGGTTTTGATGTACTCTGATGTAAAAGGCTTTAGACCTTAATTATTAATATTTATGAAAGTTTGATTTTACTTCCGCTATGTTATATGTTCTGTCTTGTGATATTTCTGTGCATGTTTACCAATAATGCCCCTCTAAAGCTAGTGCATTCCTTTGCGAGTGACCCTAGCGGAGGCGGGGTGTTACATTTGGTATCAGAGCAGAAGGTTACCAGACTGGGCAAAAGTTTTTAAAGACCTTCTGAAAACTATTTGAAAATCGTTTATAAAGAAGCATTTTTCAAGAAAATTTTCTTTTAAAAAGAAAAAGGCTATTCCCCAAAGGCCATTAGCACTATCCTTGTTTCCTTGATTAAATCTCTTTTCCTTTCTTTCCTCCACATGTAGTCACAGTGGTTTTAACTGCGACTAGTCTTTTCTATCTACGAAAGTACTTTCCATGCGATGGAGGTGGTTCTCGAGAGACCAATGGCCGCGTTATAAGAAAGGATAGTGAGAAAGAGGATGAAGGATGCGAGTTTAAGGATGAACAACTTGTTGGTATGGCTCAACCCAGAATGAGAGAGAAAGATGAACAATGAAACCCATGACGAGAGAGTACCTTTGGCATGGTGGAACGGGACGGATAGTTAAGTATCATGGGACAAGGACAAGATCATCGGGAGGGCAGTAGTATGCTCTCATTTCTAGAGCACCTCGGAAGGAGGGTAACGATCTCGTTAAAGGTTTAGCTTTTCTTCTCTACCATCCCGTTAGGACTTCGTTGTTCGTATCATTTAAGTCTGCTTCGATAGTTGAGTCTCTGCACCTTTAGTACTAGCGTAATAGAGAATCCCATTTTTGTCTCAAGTCCTGTGGAGAATCGGTCCATTTATTCATGACTTGTTTTGGATTTGAGAATGACATGCCTCGGTTATGGATGGATTCTAGGGATGAAGTGGTTATCCAGTAAGGGGTGCCACTCTCGGTTTTGATAGGAGGGTAGTTAGACTCTTGACTAGCCTTGGTAATACCCTCGAAGTCTCGTGTAACCTTTTGGGTTCGGTCATGGTTAGTTACTTAGAATCCCTTGATGCCTTTATGGGAAATTGGAAGCCCAATCGAGTGGTGTTCGCCGATAAGACGGATGGTTTGTTTCACTTATGCATGGGTTATAGAAATCACCTTAGTAAGTGCGCTTGATAACCTGGTTGGCATCTGTTTACTTTCAAGAGAAAGTTCTTCTATGTGGAATACCTTGTGGTACGAGGTCCGAGATTCATTAGTGAATTTTGGAAAGCTTGCATGAGATCATGAGTACGCAGTCATGTTTGCGTCAAGTATTTTAGGAAAAGGATAAGTGCAAGTGGAACGAGAGGCGACGAAGAAATGAGTTTCAGCTCATGTTATGGAAACAGGAAATAAGAAGCTACGAAATCGCGAAGTTAAAGGACGGTCAAGGCACAATGGAATTAAGCTCAAGGAAATACGACTTTGATGGTCAAAGACTAGATACGCGCATGATATCTCTTTTTGGGAGTATATCCTTGATCCCTGTTTTCGGTAGAGCTTACTTGTAGGCTATCTTTTGTGGACATCCTCTCGGTCCTATTCTCCGTTACAAACCCTGTAAGGAGTTTGTCCTGTTTATCTTCTCGACCCCGTTTCAGGGAATTCTAGGTAGAACCCTATGGATGTAAACATGTATTTGAAACATGTTATGATTGATATGGTTGCAAGTGGTTGCTCGTGGATGCGCGAATACACATTAGATACTAGCTCGACTCGGTCACATTTCATATTGCATATGCACGAGTATTTATACTTGTTTATGGATGAAATCGAATGTATTATCATGCGGTTGTTGCATATGAATGAATGATTGTGCACGCATATAGTATCTATATGACTAGGACTATTTGCATACATGTTGGATTCATGGCACTATACATATTTTGCATTAGAAAGATTATTCAGGCCTGATCATTAGCATTAGCTAAGGAACATGTACACACACGTCTTGCATATATTCATACAGCATTAGAAATCATCTAAGGACAATGGTTGCTCGTGGATGATGTTTTGAGTAGATGGATGATGGATGGTAGGATATGTTCTTCCTAACTTGGAGATTTCGGGGACGAAATCCTAAAAGGTGGGGAGAATGTAACAACCCGTATTTCGATAACATGATTAAAGACGAGAATCAAGGCAGAATTTAATTTTAAATTCTGAATCAAGTGAAACGGGCTATGCCATTGCGTTCGTCTCGGAAAAAATACGCGAAATAGAGTCCGAGTTTTCGAAAATCGGAGTCCGTATGACCAAAATATGGCCTCGCGAATTTTCACGAAAAATTCCCAAATTAAAGTATACTTAATTAAGTGAAATGGGTTGCGCAGAGAAATATATATATTGATATATATATATATATAATTGAAAATTAAATAAATAAATATGCAAAAATGTTCAAAACAGCGAATTGGGATAGGGGAATAACCGAACCGGCCGATTTTTGAGGTCGACCCGAGCTCGCTGGGTCGACTAGGGGTTAATCCAGGGTGTTTGGCTGTCAACCCGTGGGCCGATTCGCTCAAATGCAGATTTTGCATTTGGATGGTTCTCATGGTTCATCTTTAATCTAAAGGCCCTAGATGGTTCCTACACTTGACTTCTTCCCCAAGACATGCTTTGATGGCTTGGATTGAATCTAGGTTTAATCCTATGGCCTAAAACACTTGCCTAATCTATAAATAAGACCCTAACCTATCCTAAATCCTCATTATTCATTCATGCAACTAAACTATGGCAAAATTCCTACTCTCATGGCCTCCACTCAACTATCCTAGCCTCCACTTCATTTCTATGAAAGGTTTCATGATCATGAGAGTGTTAGAGAGTCCCTATGCTAATATGAGAGCCTCTCAAGTTGATTTCAAGGCAAAAGCTTTGATCTTTGTTCATAAAGATGGTGTTTTTGTTGATTTGGGGCATCCATCTTTGGGTTTTTGGGTGATGGCATGCATAGGCTTCCTCACAAGCTTTAGTTTAATCGATTTAGGCCTTCAAAGCAATGTAAGCCCTTTTCCTACTCTTAGATATTAACTATGAAGTTAAATGTTCATGTTGCAAGTTTGGGTTTGATCATTGAGAATGATACATGCTATCATGTCATGCAAGTTTATGAAGTCATTATCTTGATCTTATGAGCTAAAAGCTACAACCTTTATGTTGAAATGTTGCATTATGCAACATGAGAACCTACATACCCTTTTTTGTCAACTTGCATATGAAGTCATAACCCTTATATGATGATATATGCGAGTTTCTAGTCATCATTCCATGTCTTTTGTCACCATGATTCGCTTATGTTCCAAGTTTGGGTTTATGCATGTTTTTGAGGCTTAAGAATGTAACATGCAAGCTAATGAACACATTTGTGCCTCATTTGCCACCATGATTAACTTGTGGCTTAATATCCATTTTTGTCATGCCTTTGCCAAGTCTCTTCTTTTAATCCATTACGTTGTTGCGAACGTATATGCGAGTTTAAAAAGCGTTGGGGTCACATTATGGGAAAACATAATGATATGAACATGATTTGGGTAAATGGGTATAAACATGACAACGTGTAACGTTAAATATGACATGTGTTTATACTTGAAAACATGACTTGAAATATAACATGGAAGTGACATGTAAGTATGCATAAAAACATAAGCTTGGGAATTTACCTATTAAGTTAGGTCTACCCATTGGGAATTTACCTATTAAGTTAGGTCTACCCAATTGCTTGAAACATGACACTAGACTAAACATGAAAGTGGCCAACTCGAGGTTGGGTTGAGTTTGCAACGTAAAACTACCCGGAACCGACCGGCCTAACTAGTAGTTGCAAACAATAAGACCCAATGTGAGAAGTTGGTCATGTTGTGCTTGAACCCGAGGTTAGACCAAGTTGTGGTGTAAAGCTACCCGGAACCGACCGGCTTAACTAGTAACCACAACAAAGTCTAATGTGAGAGGTTGGGGTGCATTAAGTAATTAATGCCACATGATAGGGTTAAGTTAATTTGATTAATGACTCTTAACCAAATATGACATGGGTAAATGGGTTAAGTAAATTGGTTAGGCTAATGATACTTAACAAAACATGACAAGGTTGGGTAGGTTAAGTGATTTGATTTGCCTAATGACGCTTAACCATTTTTATACGACTAGTGGACGGGGATTAAGTTAACCAACACTTAATCAATCCAACATGATAATTTGGCAAGGTTAAGTAAGTTTTCTTAATGACACTTAACCATACAAGATGATTAGGGGATGGGGTTAAGTAATTTACACTTAACTAATCCGACACGGTAATTAGATGGGGTTAAGTAATCCACACTTAACTAATCTAAACACGGTAATTCGATGGGGTTAAGTTAAACGCTTAACCAATTTAAACTTGGTAATTCAATGAGGTTAAGTAACCAATACTTAACCAACTTAACGTGATAATTTAATGGGGTTAAGCAACTTATACTTAACCAATTATACATGATGATTTGATGGGGTTAAGTAACTTACACTTAACCAATCTAATACGCGGACCTGATAAGGTTAAGTCACAAGACCTTTTTAGAATATACTTAACCATTATAGTACGATTAGAGGATGGGGTTAAGCCAACCTATACTTAACCAATCCGACTCGATAATTTGATGGGATTAAGATAATCTATGCTTAATCGACCTAGCAAGATAATCCGATAGGATTAAGGTAAGCTAGTACTTGACCAATTTGACTTGATAAGGTTAAGTCATGAGCCTCTGGGTACACTTAACCAACTTGTGGGACTAAGTCTTGAACTTAAATACTTAGCCAATCTTTGACGTGATTCGTGGGCGGGTTAAGTCTTGGACTTGAATGATAACACTTAACCCAATAGACAAACCCTAGCTAGAAGAACTAGGTAGAAAACCGTGGTTAATCAAGGATAACAGGAAAGGAAGCTAAGTGGTAAACCTTAGTTAAGGGTAACTAAGTAATAATTCTTAGCTAAGGACATAGGACTAATTCTCAAAACGATGAGTAACCTGATACGGTAGGTCATCGCTTAGTATACGAGGGGGAGCAAGTTATCTGAATTGGATAAAAGCTCCAGCGCACTGGGTGCCGAAGTGGAAGCTTCGGGGGACGTGAGGATATTCTTGGGATCCCTCTGTGGGCTGCCAGGTAATTATACTAGGCCCATGAGAGGTTAAGGTCTGCGTTAGAAGGACCAAGAGTATGCCTTGGTTGCTATGCGAGCAACCTAAAGACTGGGATGGATTAGCGTGGAGTCGACGATTCTTGTTTTTGCCCTGGATAGCGCATCGCCGACTACCTACCATCTTTAGTCAATCGTGTACGTGCGGAAAGGCAGGGAACCCCCAACAGACCATGTGCTTGCTATCGAGTCATGGGTGAGGTTGGCCCGTAGGAAAGTGGGCTATAGTGGGGCCGGGGAGTGGTTCTTATACATGATTTTTCTTGGATTGCCTTTCAGTAGTTGAGGGAGGGGTCACGTGGGACCATAGCCACGGGTACAAAAACAGACCTTGATATCTGCATCAGCAGACGATTTAAAGCTCCCGACCGAGTTCCGTATTTCTTGATTTGCCCTGGCACGGAACTCGGATGGCACATTGGGGAACATGTGCATCTAGACATGGAAAACGATTCACGATACATACGTGGGATCAAGGGCGCGGTTGACGGGTGGCGTAATCCCTAGTGGTCCTGGGTGGCCAAAACCCAAACCGAGACACGGAAACGTTCATTAGGTAGCATAATCCCTAGCGGTCCTAGGTGGCATAAATCCTAAGTGGACGCGCGATGGTTCATGGTAAGGAAACACAACTAGATCAAGGGTTGCAGTCCAAAACAACTTCAAGGATAAACCGTTTACATGGGAAAGCCCGTACAGCCTACGGCAAAGGACTGAACTTATACATGGAAAGAAACATATGAGTTGAGTAACCTATATATGCGGCATATTAGGTTGACATGGACCATTACACGACTTTTGAGTAAGGGTCATTCACGGATAACACGTAATACAGTTGGGGTACTAGTACGGTAGGTGCAGAGCAGATGTACAGGATAGATACTATGGGACGTTATACGTGATAGATATCTTGGGGATATTATACTTGATAGAAACCTGACGATGTGATACCTTGTTTTATCTTGACATCGTAATTTATCATGACACCTTAGTTTACCTGAGTTCAGTAGTTCATCCTGTTATTTTGATTTAGCTTATCTATCTTGTTATCATGCTTATGTTCATCTCAGTTTCTCATGTCAGTTAACTTTACTAGTTTTTATACTAATAGTAGATAGGGCTTACTCAGTCTTTTTGACTGACCCGTTTTGTTTCGCCTCTTTTCTTCCGTTCCCCCCCAGGTTACAGGGAGGAAATAGTGTTGTTTAGTTCGGACTTCTTCTGCTTGAAGGTCATCATGGATGGCTTGAACTTCTCTTGGCTATGGCTACTTTACTATTTTTACTTGGGGAATAATTTATGAAAAAGTCTTTATGCTTCTTTATTATTGCAAGACAGGTTTTGATGTACTCTGATGTAAAAGGCTTTAGACCTTAATTATTAATATTTATGAAAGTTTGATTTTACTTCCGCTATGTTATATGTTCTGTCTTGTGATATTTCTGTGCATGTTTACCAATAATGCCCCTCTAAAGCTAGTGCATTCCTTTGCGAGTGACCCTAGCGGAGGCGGGGTGTTACATAAAGCCTCAACTAATTTTTCGTTTGATAACTCGTTATCAAAACCCAGTTTCCTTTGAAAATTCTTTAATCCATATTTCAACCATAGTTTCGAATTAAATCGATTTTCCAACATTCAATTCTTTAATCTTAACTAAAAGATTATTCTTGGTTCCCAATTTCTTATTTTTAATTTTCAAATCAAAGGTTTGATTAAATCCCAATCTACAATATGAATTTCCACAACTCAATCTCATTGGGCTTCAAGAATGATATTGTTGAAGATATGATTCACGACAAAACCCAAATCAATCGATATTGAACATAAGTTACACAGAAATTGTATCTACTTATATTCAATATCAATTCTCATAATCAATAAATACTATAAGTGGAATAACGATATAATTGTAATGTCTTTCAAATTTCTCAAACAGTTTACGTTTACACCAAAGAATTTCATATCAAATATCCGAAGATTATTTCTATCCAACTTATCCCAATCAAATTGGGAAACCTATATCTTACTTAAAAGATTTATCCAACTCTTCAACCTTAGATCTGGATAGAAATACCATCTACTTATACTTAATATTAATCTCCGTATCCAACTCACACTATAAGCAGAATAACAATGAACTACCTTTTAAATTCCTCAAATAGTAAGAGTCTCCATCTAACGAATTAATATCAAACATCCGAAGATTTATCTCCAACCATATCTAATTATTTAAAATTGAAAATCCGTATTAATATCAATTTAAATTCCATATAAAATATTTATAATACTTTTAAACCTTTGAAAACATTCCACAAATCCTTACTTATAGTTCGAAAAATAGTTTACGGTTTAAAACCTCAAAATAAATTGTTTTCGAAAGAAGCGTTACAATAGCATTTCAAAAGTGTTACAAAAGCGTTACGAAAAAGTTATCCTAACTATTTCGATCAAAGTATCATTTATCTTTGCCAAAACTTAAACTTTACAATTCAAAACACCTTTTCAAAATTTGTAATGATTTTACAATTTTTTTCCATATTTTTAAAACATTTAAAAATAGCTGTTTATAGTTATGGTCCATAATTATTCTTAAATCGACCTTTTCCAAAACGGTTTCAAACATAACTTGAAAATTATAACTTGAATTTAAAATCTACTTTCATTCATTTGAAAGTTCTTGTTAATGGAAATCAAATGCTTTTCATTTCATGGAAATCCGATTTGAATTGCAAAAGTTATAGCTTTTACAGTTTGTAATTAAAACACGTGAATTTGCCATTGTGCGGCAAGCTCTATTTTGACCGAAATATAAATGATTCTTCAATATTTCAAAATACCTTAGAAAACCATTATGTACTTATATAAACGTTTTACAATCATTTAAAGTAATTTACATTGACTTTCCAAATTATTTTGGGTTCAAAATTCAACTTTTATTATTTACTTAATAAGTTAAATTCCGATTCATTTCTAAATTCAAATAACTTCAAATTAACCATCCCATTCGTCGGATCAGTTAGGGATAGCCAGGGAGAGCATGAAACTTTATTTCCAAACCCAAGCTTAGACACTATCCTCTCTGTCATCCTAGAATGTTCCGATGTTTATTTATTCATTTAAAGGACTTTATCAATATATATGAATTCATACATATGGTCTTTCCAAATTATTAACCTTCAAATTCAATAATGATATTGCTTCTAATTACGAAGGAGGTATGTCAATCACCAATGTGATACCATAATTGTTGTGTCATAATGTGCGCAAAACAACATCAACAACCATTTAAACATCCATAGCAACCATCATTAACATAATTAAATAAATCATAACTGTGCACAAGCGTTATAACACTAACGCTTAATAGTGTGTGTGGTCTGTACTATGCATCCATCATCCATCACAAAAAACATCATTAACCACTAATAATTCATCACTATATTTTAATTAGTCTAACCACTAACTAAATATATAAATTGTGGTTAAAGAGTTCTCACCTAACAGCTTTTCAAATCTTCACGGTAGGCGAGCCTATTTGAGCGAACTATCGGACAGTATTTCAGCGCACCGTCTACTTCACCAAAATATATATTATATAATATATACTAATCTTTCTCTCTCTATTTATTATAAGAGGAGGAGGAGGAGGATGACGAACTTCGGCACGGTGGTGGTGGAAAAGAAGAAGACTTATGCCATGGAAACCATAGCCATAAGTTTTAAGAAGAAGATGAAAAGAAGAAAATGGAGGGGAATGGTTAAAAATTGGAGGAAAGGCCTCCTTATGTAGGAATGGTGGGTTAAGGAGGTAATGACACATAATGGGGAAAGTGTAAAACAAGCATGAAAGGAGGCGTGCAAAAATACAAGTGTCCTTACACTTGTCTTAAGGAGGGAAAGTGATCTTTTGGTAGCATTTCCTTTAAAATGCTATGAAAACCTAGGACAACACTTAGTTCTAACGCTACTAATTCTATGGTCTTACAAATCCAATCAAACGACAAATAGTATCAATAAATCCAAACTTATTAATAATCATTCTCATTTATAATTCAAGTAAAATCTATCACATAACTTATCAAAATTATTAAATATTCTTAACCATATATATATTTATGTCAAACCCAAGTTTAAATTCAAATTGAGTAATAAAAATTCCAATTTTAAATTGGTTAAAAACTCTGGATCGTTACATTCACCCCGCTTAAAACTTTTCCTCCTCGAAAAGGAAAGGGAATCGCAATTACTCATTTTACATCTTGTAGATTTTCAGACACAAGATTAAAATTCTTTATACCAAAGCTCCCCAATCTCACAATGGATATACTGGGTAGAATATTCTAACACACATATTTATGGATAACCTTATTTACATGTCCTCTAACGATATCTTCCAATCACCCATTTTATTTGATTCATCGTTTACTGGGCCAATTAGTTATACTCAACCATTTACCTCCTTCAAGAAAATTCAAAGTTATAAATTTATTCTCTTAGATCTTATCTTGTCAATACAATGGTTATGAAATTTATTCCATTTCAGTTTCTAAAATTTACTATTATTCGCTACATGAAAAACTTGATCATCTCCGAACTCATCTTGTCAAAATGTTTCAGTTTAGGTAATTTCTTCTTATTATTTCCACTTGCCAAATGTCCTTTAATCAAATTGTGAAACTTAATTCACAAGGTACACACGCTTACTTAAAAAGTTCCTTTTTGTAACCACAATATACTTTAGAACTTATCATCTGTCCAAAATTGTCGATAATTCGATATTTTAATTCCTTATATAGTTTTTTCTATTCTCATTAATTATTCCAAATTTAAGGTTACAAAACTTATTTCCTTCAAACTTTAGAGAAACCATCTAGATATATTTTTATTAACATCTTTAACCACCGTGGTCCTTATCCAAAATATCGTCAAATATCTTATAGTCATATTGTGAAACTGAATTCTCAAGATATTTTCATTTTAAATTTAATTAGTTGGGAAGGACTAATTATAAAATATCCTGGTTAATTAATTCCAACTTATCCTATAAATCATTCCCCAAACTACTTTTTCTATATTTAGATTGCTTATGTAAATTACAACTTTGCGTAAACGTCTTTTAATCAACTGAGAAATCCCAGTCACAAGATGTTCGTGCTCAAGTTTTTAATTTTCAAAGTTATTTTTCCTTAGATTAAAAATAAATTCTTACAAAGTCAATTCCAAAGTAACTGCCAATTCTTACTCAAAATTTTGATTTGAGTTTTCAAATTATACATCTTAACAAATCCCTTATATATATATATCACAAATGCAATTTCTCAAAAACTCTTTACTGACTTATCCCTTACTAAAAGGTTTACCTGGTATAATTCTTATAACCCAATCAGATTTTCACTTTTCTATTTAAGTTCACATCAATTTACCAAAACAATTTCAAACACTTATCTAAATGGGTTTATGTATATATTGATGTTTTAATCTAAATCATATAGTCATTCCACTTTCGAAACTTGAAAATACACACTGATGATGCTGCAGTCATCAAAAGAATCGTCT
This sequence comes from Allium sativum, assembly GCA_030737875.1. Taxonomy (NCBI): domain Eukaryota; kingdom Viridiplantae; phylum Streptophyta; class Magnoliopsida; order Asparagales; family Amaryllidaceae; genus Allium; species Allium sativum. Next base: position 927,665,252 of record CM060922.1, on the reverse strand, counting down.
TCAAGCGACTAGAGTGTGATTCTATATCTATCTAGTATACTTAAGACTTCATATGTACGTTAGCTAGGCGTATACTCAAAATCTTCTTATACTCGATAGTCCAGCCTCAACATCGAATACAATACTCAAATTCTAATTTTTAATTCTAACCATATTGATTAGTTACCTTAACAAATTTGACCCAAGTTTATCGATATTTCGAAATGTTACCCAATAGTGACATTAAATCCAAAAGGCATTTGTACTCGGATCATTTTCCTGATCAATGGAAGGGGCTTAATTACCATGCCATAAGAATTATTTTATGCGTAATTACAATCACAAAATGTAAACTTAACCTTAATCGTTCGATTAAGTATCCAGGTTATAATTAACCATATATTTCCAAAATATGTTTCTTTCTTAAAATATAGCTTTTCAAAACTCATTTTATATTTTCAAATACGCTCTCTCAAATATAACACTCTAAAATCTCATTCTAGGGCATTATAACCCTATCTCTAATGAGATATTATAACTCTGATGAGTCTTTCCTTTTGTTCAAATGTGTTTTACCCCATAGCTTTGTATAAACCAAAGCTCTGATACCAAATGTAACGACCCGGCTTTTTGCTCGGTTTTCGCCGGTAATTAAACCAACTTAAACCGTTCATAAAGACAGATTGTTAGGGGTACTTACTCATTTGCACAAAAGAAAAAGAACTTTTCCATTATCATTACAATAATATTACATCAGAGTACATCGATTACGCAGCGGAAAAGATACTAAACTCAGCAGAAGAATATGCATGCTCCAAGATATAATAGCTCCAACTAAACCAGCATCCTGCTCCAACCACTCCAAGTCTAAACTGCAAACCAAACTACTAGGCTGCCCATGTAAAAATTATGGGCACCCATAGTTTAGCTGTGGGAACAATAAACTCTAGGTCAGTCATGGGACTGGTATGAGAAATCAAAACAGTTGTTTTTAGGATTTATTTTAAAGTTAGGTAATTCACCGGACCACAGCGCTAATGCGGAACGGGTTTACTCAACGTGAATACCAGTGCATAGAAATTCACAATGATTTTTTTAAATGAAACTAACATAAGGTCTCATGGTACACACACACACACACACAATGCAAATGCACACATGGGCGAGATTTCTCCTTATGCAGTCAAAAATGCTTGATACGTGAAAATCCTCTTTCAATACTGTAATATAGTGTGAAAAATCCTTTCGATAGTAAATGTATCAATCTTAGCCAGCATATGTACTATATACTATAATGACATATGGTATACAATCAGAATCGTATGGGCTCATAGTGGAGATTGGGTTTCCAACAATGACCAAGCAAAGGAACTTCCTTTCGAACCGAATTTTGAACACCTCTAGAGGGAAGTCCGAGGATCAACAGTGATGCTCCTCGTGCCAACACAAGGCCGGCTTACCCCTTAACTGGGTAACTTAGAGTACGCCTAAGTATGTTATCTCCCGGTCGTTACCGACCTTTCCGAGCGCGCGCCAACAACAACCACAAAACTAGATGCTTTTACCCCATAGGTTAATACCTGGGCGCCATACCATAGTGCACCTTTTATCTAGAAGGAGATAACACCCCATAACTCTGCTCAAAGGTTTGATTAAATCCCAATTAAATCGATTTTCCAACATTCAATTCTTTAATCTTAACTAAAAGATTATTCTTGGTTCCCAATTTCTTATTTTTAATTTTCGCAAATCAAAGGTTTGATTAAATCCCAATTTACGATATGAATTTGCACAACTCAATCTCGTTGGGCTTCAAGAATGATATTGTTGAAGATATGATTCACGACAAAACCCAAATCTATCGATATTGAACATAAGTTATACAGAAATTGTATCTACTTATATTTGATATCAATTCTCATAATCAACGAATACTATAAGTGGAATAACGATATAATAATAATGTCTTTCAAATTCCTCAAATGGTATACGTTTACACCAAAGAATTTCATATCAAATATCTGAAGATTATTTCTGTCCAACTTATCCCAATCAAATTGGGAAACCCATATTTACTTAAAAGATTTATCCAAATCTTTGACATTAGATCTGGATAGAAATACCATCAACTTATACTTAATAGTAATCTCCGTATCCAACTCACACTATAAGCGGCATAACAGTGAACTACCTTTTAAATTCCTCAAATAGTAAGAGTCATCATCTACCGAATTAATATCAAACATCCGAAGATTTATCTCTAACCATATCTAATTATTTAAAATTGAAAATACGTATTAATATCAATTTAAATTCCGTATAAAATATTTCTAATACTTTTAAACCTTTGAAAACATTCCACAAATCCTTACTTATCGTTCGGAAAATAGTTTAAGGTTTAAAACTTCAAAATAGATTGTTTTCGAAGGAAGCATTACAATAGCATTTCAAAAGTGTTACAAAAGCGTTACAAAACAATTATTCTTACATCGACCTTTTCCAAAATGGTTTCAAACATAACTTGAAAATTATAACTCGAATTTAAAATCTGCTTTCATTCATTTGAAAGCTCTTGTTAATGGAAATAAAACTTTTTTCATTTTATGAAAATCCGATTTGAATCGCAAAAGCCATAGCATTTACAATTTGTAACTAAAATACGCGAATTTTCCATTGTGCGACAAGCTCTATTTTGACCGAAATAGAAATTATTCTTCAATACTTCAAAATACCGTAGAAAACCATTATGTACTTATATTAACATTTTAAAATCATTTAAAGTAATTTACATTGACTTTTCAAATTATTTTGGGTTCAAAATTCAACTTTTATTATTTAATTAATAAGTTAAATTCCAATTCATTTCTAAATTCAAATAACTTCAAATTAACCATCCCATTCGTCGGATCAGTTAGGGATAGCCAGGGAGAGCAGGAAACTTTATTTCCAAACCCAAGCTTAGAAACTATCCTCTCTGTCATCCTAGAATGTTCCGATGTTTATTTATTCATTTAAAGGACTTTATCAATATATATGAATTCTTACATATGGTCTTTCCAAATTATTAACCCTCAAATTCAATAATGATATTGCTTCTAATTACGAAGGAGATATGTCGATCACCAATGTGATACCATAATTGTTGTGTCATAATGTGTGCAAAACAACATCAACAACCATTTAAACATCCATAGCAACCACCATCAACATAATTAAATAAATCATAACTGTGCACAAGCGTTATAACACTAACGCTTAATAGTGTGTGTGGTCTGTACTATGCATCCATCATCCATCATCCATCACAACAAACATCATTAACCACTAATAATTCATCACTGTATTTTAATTAGTCTAACCACTAACTAAATATATAAATTGTGGTTAAAGAGTTCTCACCTAACAACTTTCCAAATCTTCATGGTAGGCGAGCCTAGTTGAGCGAACCATCAGACAGTATTTCAGCGCACCGTCTACTTCACCAAAATATATATTATATAATATATATTAATCTTTCTCTCTCTATATATTATAAGAGGAGGAGGAGGAGGATCACGAACTTCGGCAAGGTGGTGGTGGAAAAGAAGAAGACTTATGCCATGGAAACTATGGCCATAAGTTTTAAGAAGAAGATGAAAAGAAAAAAATGGAGTGGAATGGTTAAAAAATGGAGGAAAGGCCTCCTTATATAGGAATGGAGGGTTAAGGAGGTAATGACACATAAGGGGGAAAGTGTAAAACATGCATGAAAGGAGGCATGCAAAAATACAAGTGTCCTTACACTTACCTTAAGGAGGGAAAGTGATCTTTTGGTAGCATTTCCTTTAAAATGCTATGAAAACTAAGGACAACACTTAGTTCTAACGCTACTAATTCATGTTCTGGTCTGACAAATCCAATCAAACGATAAACAATATCAATAAATCCAAACTTATGAATAATCATTCTCATTTATAATTCAAGTAAAATCTATCACATGACTTATCAATATTATTAAATATTCTTAACCATATATATTTATATCAAACTCAAGTTTAAATTCTTTTGAAAACTCGTTTTCTTCCCCATTTGTTTTGCACGTGTCCCTTCGTCACATTTCTTCTAACAACATCTTCCACTTCACTAATGTATATGCTCCTAATGATCCCCATGAATGAACTGAAACATGGCAATATTGTTACAACCTATCTCAACATATTAATGATCCCTGGATAATTGGTGGTGATTTCAACACGACTCGATCCTTTGTTGATCGTTACTCCGGTAATATATCCTCTGACTCTTCTCAAATTAACGCATTTATCCAATCTTGCTCAGTCATTGAACCACCGATCAACAACCGTCGCTACACATGGTCAAGCAGGAGAGAATCCCCCTCTTTAGCCAAACTCGATCGTTTTTCTTCAATATTAACTAGGATGATCTTTTCCCATTGTCGTTAGTAAATGGCCTATCCACCACCATCTCTGACCACTGTCCAATTCTCCTTGATACATGCTCAAACACCCATATCAATCGGACAATCAGATTTGAATGCCTCTGGTTGCTTGAACCCTCATTTGATAACTTTATCATCCAAAAATGGAATTAGTTACCGAACCATCAATCTTCCACTGTTAGGATGGTATGCAAACTTCGTTCCTTAAGAAAATTAATTCGTCCATGAGCTAAAAACATTTGGAACTCTTTAAAAACTCGCATTTCATCCACACAAGATGCCATTCTCAACTTAAACATCATTGAAGAGCACCGGCCCTTGTCTGAATCTGAACGTCACAACCTGAAAGAATATGAGCTAGAACTGGATAGATTAATCAAACAAGAAGAGCTTGGCTGGAAACAAAGATCAAAAGCTAAATGGATTAATGAAGGGGACAAAAATACTGCTTATTTTCATAGAATTGCTAATGGCCATCGTCGTTCTTCTTACATTTCAGAAATCATCCATAAAAACACTTCACTCACTGATTCAAAAGACATCTGCCATCATTTCACCAATTACTATAGAGACATTCTTGGTTCACTACCACCCTCATCTCCTGATATAAACTGGCACCATTTATACCCAAACCCTACTCCTATAGTCATTGACCACCCTTTCTCTGAAGAGGAAATTTGGAAGGCCTTAAACGAAATGGCGAATGACAAAGCCCCTGGGCCTGATGGGTTGGCCCAGTCTTTTTCAAACATTTTTGGCCTACATTAAAATTAGACATCATTGAAATGTGCTCTGAATTCTATTCCAACCCTTCATCCATTGGTAATTTAAACTATGCTAACATCATCCTCATACCAAAATTCTCGGGTGCTAACACTTTGCCTTCCTTCAGACCCATTAGTCTTCTCAACACAACATTCAAAACCATCACTAAAATCTTAGCCATCATGCTCCAGAATCACTTTGATTCCCTAATTGATTCTGAAAAATCTGCATTCATCAAGGGAAGAAACATTCTTGATTGTGTTGCTGCCACCCAAGAAGTAATCTCCTTTTGCCACAATTCAAACACCCCAGGTGTCCTTTTCAAACTTGATTTTTCAAAGGCATTTGACTCAATAAACTGGGATTTCATAATATCTCTTATGTCCCATAGAGGATTCCCCTTAAAATGGTGTAGCTGGATCAAAGCAATACTCCATACTAGCATTTCCACGGTTTACATTAATGGTGAATTCGGTGGCAAAATTAGATCAAAAAGAGGCTTAAGACAAGGAGACCCCCTTTCACCTCTCATCTTTGTCCTGATTGCAGATGTTTTCAATCAAATGATTAAACAATCACTATCCCACAATATTTTCTCAAGCATCTCATTCCCAAATTCAAATGTATGCACATCCTGCCTGCAATTTGCAGATGACACAATTCTCTTCACCACTCCAACACCCTCTAACATTCACTGCCTTAAAATTCTCCTTTATACATTTGAAATGATTTCAGGCCTATCTATCAATTTCAATAAAAGCTCTATTATATTGTTGGGTAATTGCACTCATCTGGGTCCTAGAATTGCAGAATGCCTTAACTGTAAGCTCGATTTATTCCCAATCACATATTTGGGCATTCCACTTTGTCCTACCGAACTTCATAAATCTGATTGGTTACCCCTCATTTCTAAAATTGAAAACAGACTTACAAGCTGGAAAGAAAACTCCTTATCATCAGCGGATCGTCTTATCCTTGTTAAACATGTCCTCACATCCCTTCCAACCTATTGGATGTCCTTCCATAAACTCCCAATTTGGGTAATTAACAAAATCGATTCACTTCGAAGCTCTTTTCTTTGGAATGGTGGCAAATTGGAAAAACTAATCAATTGGCAAACTGTTTGCCTTCCTTTAAGTCATGGTGGTCTTGGAATTCATGACCTCTTTAGCTTCAACATGGCGCTACTTGCTAAATGGTTATGGCGCAGTCTCACTCCAGGGCAATTTATTTGGAAAAACTATATCCTTTACAGCTTGTATCACGCAAACCCCTTTCTCATCCTCCACTTTAACCCATCACTTAAGCCATCGCCATTTTCGAAAGGAGTTTTATCCATCATCCCTAGAATAAAATCCCTCTTTCACGTTAAAGTCAATAATGGTGATTCTTGTTTATTTTGGATGGATATTTGGAATGAGCAGATCCCCTTTTCCACTTTATTCCCTAAACTTGCAATCTTAAACCAATTTTATCCATTATCAGTTGCATCAGCACATTATCTAGGCCCAATGGGCTTTTTACCTTCCATTTATATTGGGCTTGAATCTTTAAAAGTGCTTATCAACATCGGTCATATTCTTAGCTCAACCCAATTCTACATTGGTCCTGATATATTCACATGGGCCTTGGGATCCAACTTTTCTGTATCGGCTTGCTATAAATTTCTAATTCATCCAAGTCGATGCTTCACTTTCTCTCGCATTTGGAACTGTCATCTTCCTCCTCGTGTCATTTTCTTCCAATGACTCCTCATCCACAATCGCAACAACACCAAAGACCGCCTTTATCGCTTTAATAATAATATTGACCTTTCTTGCGTCCTCTGTAATCATCATAATGAATCCCTCACTCATCTTTTCTTCGAATGTGATTTTTCCTAAGCTGTTTGGGCTGCAATCAGCTCCTTCCTTCTTGGCTTCATCCCTTCGATTCAATCATTTTTCGAGTATTGGCAGCACAACCCCCCAGACCCCATTCTGGATTCTTTAGTGACTCTCTTTGCCTGTAGTATTTGGCTAGAACGCAACGCCTACATCTTCGGCAGACCCAAGAAAATACTGATGGGTATTTGTCATCACATCTTGCATCTTTTCGATTCATGGACAGGATCAACCAAACCCGCTCGCTTCAGGCTTTCTCTACCTATGCCTCATTCACCTGGATCGCAAGAAAGTAGCACCGAAATCCCGCTTTGATTTCTGTTGTGGTCTAGTATTGCCTGCTTTGCTCTATTTTGGCTTGTAGTCTCTAGCTATGTACTATGTTCTTAGCTATATGACATATATTTTTTGGTTTGGTTTTAAGCTTGTATTAGCTATATTGGCCTCCTTCTTGGCCTGGACTTTTATGCCACTGGTTGGGCCTGTCAAACAGATATATTTTTAGCTTCTTATTACTACGTGTAACCGGCTGTGTAGTTCCACGCTACACACCCATCTTCCTAAAAAAACTCAAGTTTAAATTCAAATTGAGTAATAAAAATTCCAATTTTAAATTGGCTAAAAATTCTGGATCGTTACATTCACTCCCTTTAAAACTTTTCGTCCTCGAAAAGGAAAGGGAATCGCAATTACTCATTTTACATCTAGTAGATTTTCAGACACAAGATTAAAATTCTTTGTACCAAAGCTCACCATTCTCATAATGGATATACTGGGTAGAATATTCTAACACACATATTTATGGATAACCTTATTTACATGTCCTCCAATGATATCTTCCAATCACCCATTTTATTCGATTCATCGTTTACTGGGCCAATTACTTATACTCAACCATTTACCTACTTCAAGAAAATTCAAAGTTATAAATTTACTCTCTTAGATCTTATCTTGTCAATACAATGGTTATGAAATTTATTCCATTTCAGTTTCAAAAATTTACTATTATTCGTTACATGAAATACTTGATCATCTCCGAACTCAGCTTGTCAAAATGTTTCAGTTTAGATCTTACTTAAAAGATTATTTCTACCAAATATCCGAAGATTATTTCTATCCAACTTATCCCAATCAAATTGAGAAACTCATATCTTACTTAAAAGAATTATCCAACTCTTTGACATTAGATCTGGATAGAAATACCATCAACTTATACTTAATATTATTCTCTGTATCCAACACACACTATAAGCGGAATAACAGTGAACTAGTTTTTAAATCCTCAAATTGTAAGAGTCATCATCTACCGAAATAATATCAAACATCCGAAGATTTATCTCCAACCATATCCAATTATTTAAAATTGAAAACCCGTATTAATATCAATTTAAATTCCATATAAAATATTTCTAATACTTTTAAACCTTTGAAAACATTCCACAAATCCAGACTTATAGTTCGGAAAATAGTTTACGGTTTAAAACTTCAAAATAAATTGTTTTTGAAGGAAGCGTTACAATAGCATTTCGAAAGTGTTACAAAAGCGTTACAAAACAGTTATCTTAACTATTTTGATCAAAATATTGTTTATCTTAGCCAAAACTTAAACTTTACAATTCAAAACACCTTTTCATATTTTGTAATGATTTTACAATTTTTTCCATATTTTTAGAATATTTAAAAATAGCTGTTTATTGTTATGGTCAACAATTGTCTTACAGCGACCTTTTCCAAAATGGTTTCAAACATAACTTGAAAATTATAACTCGAATTTTATGGAAATCATACGTTTTTCATTTCATGGAAATCCAATTTGAATTGCAAAAGTTATAGCATTTACAGTTTGTAAATAAACACGTGAATTTGCCATTGTGCAACAAGCTCTATTTTGACCGAAATAGAAATTATTCTTCAATACTTTAAAATACCTTAGAAAACCATTATGTATTGGTATAAGCGTTTTAAAATCATTTAAAGTAATTAACATTGACTTTCCAAATTATTTTATGTTCAAAATTCAACTTTTATTTTTTACTTAATAAGTCAAATTCCAATTCGTTTCTAAATTCAAATAACTTCAAAATAACCATCCCATTCGTTGGATCAGTTAGGGATAGCCAGGAGAGAAAGAAACTTTATTCCCAAACCTAAGATTAGACACTATCCTCTCTGTCATCCTAGAATGTTCCGGTGTTTTTTTATTCATTTAAAGGACTTTATCAATATATATGAATTAATACATATGGTCTTTCCTAATTATTAACCTTCAAATTCAATAATGATATTGCTTCTAATTACGAAGGTGATTTGTCGATCAACAATGTGATACCATAATTGTTGTGTCATGGTGTATGCAAAACAACATCAACAATCATTTAAACATCCATAGCAACCATCATCAACATAATTAATTAAATCATAACTGTGCACAAGCGTTATAACACTAACGCTTAATAGTGTGTGTGGTCTAAACTATGCATCCATCATCGATCGCAATAAACATTGATCATCATCAACCACTAATAATTCATCACTATATTTTAATTAGTCTAACCACTAATTAAATATATAAATTTTGGTTAAAGAGTTCTCACCTAATAGCTTTCCAAATCTTCAAGGTAGGCGAGCCTAGTTGAGTGAACCATCGGACAGTATTTCGGCACACCGTCTAATTCAGCAAAACATATATTATATAATATAACTAGTCTTTCTCTCTCTATATATTATAATAAGAGGAGGAGGAGTATGACGAACTTCAGCAAGGTGGTGGAGGAAAAGAAGAAGACTTATGCCATTGAAACCATTGCCATAAGCTTTAAGAAGAAGATAAAAAAAGAAAATGGAGTGGAATGGTTAAAAATGGAGGAAAGGCAACCTTATATAGGAATGGAGGATTAAGGAGGTAATGACACATAATGAGGCAAGTGTAAAACAGGCATGAAAGGAGGCATGCAAAAATACAAATGTCCTTACACTTGTCTTGAGGAGGGAAAGTGATCTTTTGGCAGCATTTCCTTTAAAATGCTATGAAAACTAAGGACAACACTTAGTTCTAACGCTACTAATTCATGTTATGGTTTGACTAATCCAATCAAACGACAAATAATATCAATAAATCCAAACTTATTAATAATCATTCTCATTTATAATTCAAGTAAAATCTTTCATATAACTTAACAAATCTATTAAATATTCTTAACCATATATATTTATGTCAAACTCAAGTTTAAATTCAAATTGAGTAGCAAAAAATCCATTTTTAAATTGGTTAATAATTCTGGATCATTACATTCGCCCCCCTAAAACTTTTCGTCCTCGAAAAGGAAAGGGAATCGCGATTACTCATTTTACAACTTGTAGATTTTCAGACACAAGATTAATATTCTTTATACCCAAGCTCCCCGTTCTCATAACGGATATACTGGGTAGAATATTCTAACACACATATTTATGGATAATCTTATTTACATGTCCTCCAACGATATCTTCCAATCACCCATTTTATTCAATTCATCGCTTACTGGGCCAGTTATTTATACTCAACCATTTACCTCCTTCAAGAAAATTCAGAGTTATAAATTTATTCTCTTAGATCTTATCTTGTCAATGCAATGGTTATGAAACTTATTCCTTCTCAGTTTTCAAAATTTACTGTTATTCGTTACACGAAAAACTTGATCATCTCCGAACTCAGCTTGTCTAAATGTTTCAGTTTAGGTAATTTCTTCTTACTATTCCCGCTTGCCAAATATCCTTTCATCAAATTGTGAAACTTAATTCACAAGGTAATCATGCTTTCTTAAACAGTTCCTTTTTGTAACCACAATATAATTTAGAACTTATCATCTGTCCAAAATTGTCGATAATTCGATATTTTAATTCCTTATATAGTTTTTGCTATTCTCATTAATTATTCCAAAGTCAAGGTTACAAAACTTATTTCCTTCAAACTTTAGAGAAACCATTTAGATATATTTTTATTAACATCTTTAACCACCGTGGTCCTTAACCAAAATATCGTCAAATATCTTATAGTCATATCGTGGAACTGAATTCTCAAGATATTTGCATTTTAAATTTAATTAGTTGGGAAGGAGTAATTATAAAATATCCTGATTAATTAATTCCACTAAGCCTTTAAATCGTTTCCAAACTACTTTTTCTATATTTGGATTGCGTATGTAAATTACAACTTTGCATAAACGTCATTTAATCAACTGAGAAATCCCAATCACAAGATATCCGTGCTCAAGTTTTTAATTTCCAAATATTTTCAAAGATCTTTTTCCTTAGATTCAAAATATATTCTTACAAAATCAATTTTAAAGTAACTGCCAATTCTTACTGAAACGACCCAAACTTCCCAGTAAAGGAAAGACTGGATTGCTTTGAGAACAACACACATCAGAACACAAACTAAAGAACATTTTATTGATGATTACAACAATTACATTAGAGTACAAGAATGTAATAGAGTATGAATACTTATTACATAATAGAAATACAATAATATCAGAGTTTTAAATGACATTTAAATAGCAGCAGAAAAATAATACAAATATAAACTGGAAGGAATACACGGATACAGAGCTTCCCGAATACCGCTTCAGCTATAAGCCAGGACCTTGTAAATATATCTGCAAAAAGCTACTCGACTGCCCGTGTGGAAAATATGGGCACCCGAGTTTGCCAGTGAAACAAACTACAGGTCAGCCATGGGACTGGTATGAGAAATCTTAACTTAACTATCTAATAATAAGGCTAATCAAAGGACCACGCCGCTAACGCGGAACGGGTTTACTCCATTGGATTGCCAGTGCATAAAATAAAGTAAAACGTTAAACAACGCAATGCTTTTTAGAAAAATGAAACCATTATAAGACCCAAGTCCCATCACACAATGCAACGCAAACTGGAGGATAGGTTTTACCTTATAATGGTCAAAAGATGCTTGATACGGTAAAACGGATTTAGTATTAGTGTTTATATGTTTTAATAAAAACATTTCAAATATAAATGTATCAATCCTAGACGGCATGGGTACCATATATCATATCGCCATACTAGTTCTACAATCAAAACCGCAAGGTCGTATTGGAAATTGGATTTCCATCATGAGTCGAGGCTAGGGGCAAGCTCCTCTCCGATTCGAGACACTCTAGCAAATGCCTCAGGATCCCCCGTAGTGAACCCTTGGCGCGGTAGGGCCGGTCCCCGCCTATCGGCAGTGGATTGGTTATGCCTGAACACACGTTTCCCGGTTCCTTTGAACCTATAGTATGACCACTAACGGCCTATAAAAATCTGAGGCGCCTCAAAATCCATCATCCACATAAGTAAAATGTCAGCCAGTTTAAGCACTGACACTACCACTAGCTAGAAAGAAACGTGTGCACTCCCTACGGTCCATATCCCGTTTTTGACTCATACCAGGGTGTGAGGCTCACGAAGTCACGATATACACAAAGCTATGCCGTAATAGGCTATACTTTGATCATCCCACAAGGCCCTTCTTTTCAACAAAAGCCTTGATCATTTGCATCTTGGCGTCCCACATTGACAATTCACGCCATGCGATCAATCACTATTAATATATACCAGGGTGTTAAGTAGAGAATAAATTCTCCACCACCAAACAGACATACATTAACAGAAATCGATTTAATTCACATGGAATGAAATCCAATGTCAGGCACGCATCCATTTACTAGCTTATGCTCTGGGTCTGAGCGAAAACCAATCCGAACAATCAACAATAGTCCGGACGGCTACCACTGAAGCCCCTTCAAGGTATCTACTTCCATCATGGGTCTCAGTAGCAACACATCCATTCGATGTGAAGATCGCCGGTCTTCAACCACCGTCTTCATCTTCAACTCTTCATCGTCGTAGTAATTATTCGGAATGGGTTAAATCCGGTCTTCCCGAATAACTCACGTATTTTTATAATTAAAAATCAAGTACTATAAAGACACATCCAACGCCTCATTCCAATTCAGAATATTCTTTTAAATAAAATATTCAGATTATCTTATCAAAGATAAATTCTTCAAATTTATTCTTAAGTCTTTCTTTTAAAGATTTATTAAAACCCCAATTTGGTTTTAAATACCAAAATTCATTATTCAATGATTATTTAAATTTAAGAAATTAATCTTATCTTTAACTGGGTTAAAGAACTAATGTCATTTCAAAAACATAGTTCACAGTAAACCCAAAATCATCTTCCATGAAATATGGAACTTTCATAGAAATCAAATCAATATAATCATTATAAATTTCTGTATCCGACCAATAATATAAATGGAATAACGGCAAAACCTTTTAAATTCCATATGTAGTATCGGTTTTCTTTTACAGAAGCTTATCTCGGTTATAATTAATTCGAATTTCCACTCAATTCCAATTTAATATATTAAATTGGAAAACTTTACTTCTGGAAAATTCCCATTTAAATCTTAAATAAAGATTTATGAATTCCAAATCATATCTTCACTGTCAATTGAGTTAAAGAACAAATGTCGCTTAAACACATAGTTCACAATAAACCCAACTCACATTTCATCTTATTTCAATCACTAAATATAATTGAAAACTTTAATAATCTAAATTAAAAGATTATTCTCTTCATACGGGGTTTAAGAACAGTCTTATTTAAGACACTATTCACGACAAATCCAAATCCAATTTATTTAATTTAATTTCAATTAAATATTAACAAATTGGAAATCTCCGTTAAATCTAAATTTAATGATTAATTCTAGTTAATAACTAGTTCATTTCAATAAAAATATATTTTTCTAAAATATATTTTCTTTTCTTCCAAAATATATTCTTTTCTAAGAAATTTTCTAATATATTCTTTTCTAGAATATTCTTTATTGGGATGTGACTCAAATCAACAACATATATTGCATGAAATCAACAATCATGATAAATAATGATCAAACATTCAAATAACAACCAGAGTGGATTCTACACTAAATATTGGGACTAGTGTAGATCAAATATCATTCCAACACCCGTGTGGGGTTTAATCCAACAAACAAATAATAAATTATTTGTGCACTTGGGCGATGTGTGAAAATTATCGACCCAATCACATAGACAAGTCGGATGACTTGTAAATGGAAGTGTGATATTCAGTTTGAATATTCTAACAATATATTTAACACATCAAAAATACAATATCACAGACAAACGTCTCAATTCTTTTTATTATGAACAAATGACAATAAAAATCTACTCTTTCATTTCAATTCTTTTCAAGTGACAAAAATGATGTAATTTTGTCTAATTCCTTTCGATGTACAAAACATGATAATTTTGTCAAATTCATACTAATGTACAAAATGTGATAATTCTGTATAATCTTTTCAATGTTACAAAATATGATAATTTTGTATAATCTTTTCAATGTTACAAAATGTTGATTTTGTATAATCTTTCCAATGTAAACAAAATGTTCGTTCCTAACTCATTCTCTTTTTAATGTATAAAATATACATTTTCAATTCATAACTTTTTAATGAATAAAAATATACAATTTCATTTCATTCTTTGTAATATGACAAAAATGATCCTTTTTATTTTAATTTACATTTTCTAACAAAATGTACTTTTTACTCCAATTTTCATATTCTAGCAAAATGTACTTTTTACTCAAATCTTCATTTTCTAGCAAGATGTACTTTTTATTTTCTAACAAAAATTGTGTTTAAATCTAATTCATTTCAATGTAACCAAAATGAGTATTTTTACTACACTCTTTTTAAATGATAAAAAGAATGTTTTTATTTCATTTTTACATTTGGCAAAAATGAATATTTTTGTCATTCTTTTACCTTTGATAAAAAAAAAATGTGACAAAATGTCCTTTTCTAATTCTTCCTTTTTAATGTATAAAAATATACATTTTCAATTTATACTTTAAATGTATAAAAATATTTTTGTATAATTCCTTTTTAGTGAACAAAGATATTCATTTTTGATTCACTAACCATTCTTTTGACAAAAATGTGCTAATCTTTCTTTGAAAAAAGTGTTATTTTATCTCTAATCTTTCTTTGACAAAAGTGTTCATTTCTTTAAATTGACAAACATAAATGTTTCCAATCCACTCCTTTAAATTGACAAAAATGACCGTTCTTATTCATCCTTTCAAATATGACAAAAATGTCCATTCTTATTCATTCTTTTAAATATGACACAAATGTATATTTTGGTTGACAAAACACATTTCAAATAAAAATGTGATTTTTATTTATATACATGTTTAAATCAAAAATGTCGTCTTTATATGCATAATATATCTCAGATAAAATGTTGTCTTTACCTAAAATAATCTAATTGACAAAAATGTAAATTTTGATCTGACAAAATTTAATTAACAAAATTGTTAATTCTACTTACTAATCAAATCTTGACAAAAATGTTAATCCTATTCACTAATCACATTTTGACAGAAATATGCTATTCTATCCATTAATCATATTTTGACGAAAAAATGTTTTTCTATTCATTAATCATATTTTGGCAAAAATGTTGATTTTATTCACTAATCAATATCTTGGCAAAATGTTGATTTTCTTCAAACAAGAATGTGAATTTTTGTTTGATCTATTTAAATGTAAACAGAAATGAAAATCCTGTTTAATTCTAATCCTTATCGTAAACAAATATGACAATAAAACATGATTTCTTCTTATTGAAAAGAATGGTACTTAAAAATCTGTCCTTTTTATTTGCAAAAGAATGTTTTAACAAAATCTATTTCTTTGTTTGAAAAATAATGTTTACAAAAATCTATTCTTTTTATTGAAAAAGAATGTTTAACAAAATCTAATCAAAAATGTCATTTTGACTTTCATAACACATTTCAAATAAAAATGTTGTTTTTATTTTTGCTTATAAAACAACAAAAGGAAATGTTTTATTTCACGTTTATAAAATGACCAAAAAGTATATTTTTTTGGTCTACCCCTTGAATCTAATTTACTAATTAACCCAAATGTTAATTACCACAGTCTAATAAACAAATGAAAATATTATTTGAATCTAATTTTCATAATTGTTAATGATCACAATTCCAATAAACAAATGATAATTTTGAATCTAGTTTTATAATTAACATAAATGTTAATTACCACAATCTACAGAGCACACTCATCATAATCAAATCACGTACGATACAGATAGAACTTAGCAGCGTACAATTAAACCACACAAATTCAAGAACAGATTACGTATCGTGATTCAGCAATTATAATTCTATATAAATAAATAAATAAATAGAATTTCTCACATTGCTATTCAGATCTGAATTTAGTCAAAATTTCGTCTTCTCCGTTTCAGACCGCTGCAGTTCCATGTCGTAGTATTTCAGATCACGATTCCAACGCAATTCATTTTGCGAAATTCTGATACAGTTTGAATGAGTTATGGATGTTTAAACTTCAATAACATTAATAAAAACAATTAACTTAATTAATTTTAATTAAATTTCCTAATTACCCATCAAACAAAACAGGGCCGCCTAATTCCTTCTTCTTCCTTCGTCTGTACAAAAACGAACCCATCATCCGTCGTTTCTCTCTCCTCACGCCCTCCTCCACGGCGCACCATCACCCGATCAGAAGCCACCAACCCGAAGCTCGTGCCAACCCTTGCGCGCACCCAGAACACAGCCCAACTCGGTGGACCCCGTCACGCACCGTTCCCCTTCGAACCCGTCACCTTCTAGCACAGACATCGAGACCAAAACAACATGATAATCCATCACAACCGTTGAGAAGCAAGAGCTCGGGGTGCTCTTTAATTTGGTATACAGAAATTGGAATTTCGTTGTGCGAATTGGAAGAAAAGGAGAGGGGAAGTAGAGAGCATGGTGGCCATCGAAAACAAAAGATGGCGGCTGTACATTAGAGAGGATTAGGGTTTGTGCAAGATGATCTATTTTATATTATTCAAATGCTATTTTTACAAATAAATCCACATATTTTAAACTAATCCCATTTCAGCCCAACGAAGAACGTTCCTAGGCAAATACTCCCGTCCCGGACGCGATGGAACAGGTCCCGTCAGCCTGTTTGGTCATCTCAGCCCACTTTTATTTAATTTAATATATAAATTATTTATTTAATTAATTAAATCTTATATTTAAATTCATCGACGCCACATACGACCTCTAAAAATTACAGAAAAATTATTTTTGGCTTTGTTTTGACGATACGGTCCTAACAAGACTAATTTCGTCGAATTCTGAGACTGTTTGAAAAATGACCATTTTTAAGGGTCATACATTTAATTAAAATATATATAAATTCTACAGCGACTTTTCTAAATTTTAAACTGGGCATAACTTTTGATTTTTAAAACGAAATTTCAGTTTTTCAGATTCGTTAGAAAGATATGGTTAAACAGATTTAAATATTTCTTGTTTCATTCAATTCTGATTTAAAGTGAATCCTGTACAGTCAATCAAAGTTCAAATTCAAATTTTCAAGCTACAGCGTTGTTTTAAACTCCTTTTATAATTAAATTAAATTTATTCGTTTTAAAATAAATTTCTAGTCGTTATTATTTAAAATAAATTATTTTAAATATCAAAATCCATTAAAATTTCTAAATTAAAAATTTTAAATTGGCCCCAAGATTCTGGGTTGTTACAATCGCCCCCACTTAAAATCTTTTCGTCCTCGAAAAGGAACGTAGCTATAAGTTGTTTAATTAGCTAACTCAATTAAATTTTATTTATTGGTTTCAATAATTTTGTTTAGTTAAATTAATTATCATTTCTATAATTTTGTTAGTTAAACCAATAATTAAACATCACAACCAGCAATCAATTAGGTAATTAACTTTTCAAATATATATAACTTTTATATATAGCCAAAAATCATATTTTTAGTGCAAATCACAGCAATTGTGTACTAAGTTTTGGTTCACATACCAGTAAACGGAAATATATAGATATACCACCTTCGAAACTCGAACATAAATTCTGATGATGGTGCACCGATCATTAGAATCATCTCCGGGCGACTAGAGTGTGATTCTATATCCATCTAGTATATTAAAACTTCGAATATCCATTAATTACTCGTATATTCGAAATCTTTATATACTCGATTGTCCACATTAAAATATAATAATATACTCAAATACGTATATTAAGATAAAATTTTCAAAACTAAATTTGTTTTCATTTTTATTTTAAAGAAAATAATACTCTTCACACCCGTTCTAGGACACTACTGATCCCATCTCTAACGAGTTATTCTTATTGGATATTACTAATCCAATCTCTGATGAATTCTTTCGTTCGGTTCTAATGTGTCTTGTTCTCGAGCTCTGTAAACCAAAGCTCTGATACCAAATGAAACGACCCAAACTTCCCAGTAAAGGAAAGACTGGATTGCTTTGAGAATAACACACATCAGAACACAAACTGAAGAACATTTTATTGCTGATTACAACAATTACATCAGAGTACAAGAATGTAATAGAGTATGAATACTTATTACATAATAGAAATACAATAATATTAGAGTTTTAAATTACATTTAAATAGCAGCAGAAAAAAATACAAATATACAACTGGAAGAAATACACGGATACAGAGCTTCCCGAATACTGCTTCAGCTGTAAGCCAGGACCCTGTAAATATATCTGCAAAAAGCTACTCGACTTCCCGTGTGGAAAATATGGGCACCCGAGTTTGCCAGTGAAACAAACTACAGGTCAGTCATGGGACTGGTATGAGAAATCTTAACTTAACTATCTAATAATAAGGCTAATCACAGGACCACGCCGCTAACGCGGAACGGGTTTACTCCATTGGATTGCCAGTGCATAAAATAAAGTAAAACGTTAAACAACGCAATGCTTTTTAGAAAAATGAAACCATTATAAGACCCAAGTCCCATCACACAATGCAACGCAAACCGGAGGATAGGGTTTTACCTTATAATGGTCAAAAGATGCTTGATACGGTAAAACGGATTTAGTATTAGTGTGTATATGTTTTAATAAAAACATTTCAAATATAAATGTATCAATCCTAGACGGCATGGGTACCATATATCATGTCACCATACTAGTTCTACAATAAAAACCGCAAGGTCGTATTGGAAATTGGATTTCCATCATGAGTCGAGGCTAGGGGCAAGCTCCTCTCCGATTCGAGACACTCTAGCAAATGCCTCAGGATCCCCCGCAGTGAACCCTTGGCGCGGTAGGGCCGGTCCCCGCCTATCGGCAGTGGATTGGTTATGCCTGAACACACGTTTCCCGGTTCCTTTGAACCTATAGTATGACCACTAACGGCCTATAAAAATCCGAGGCGCCTCAAAATCCATCATCCGCATAAGTAAAATGCCAGCCAGTTTAAGCACTAACACTACCACTAGCTAGAAAGAAACATGTGCACTCACTACGCTCCATATCCCGTTTTTGACTCATACCGAGGTGTGAGGCTCGCGAAGTCATGATATACACAAAGTTATGCTGTAATAGGCTATACTTTGATCATCCCACAAGGCCATGCTTTTCAACAAAAGCCTTGATCATTTGTATCTTGGCGTGCCACATTGACAATTCACGTCATGCGATCAATCACTATTAATATATACCAGTGCGTTAAGTAGAGAATAAATGACCGTTCTTATTCATCCTTTCAAATATGACAAAAATGTCCATTCTTATTCATTCTTTTAAATATGAAACAAATGTATATTTTTGTTTACAAAACACATTTCAAATAAAAATGTGATTTTTATTTATATACATGTTTAAATCAAAAATGTCGTCTTTATATGCATAATATATCTCAAATAAAATGTTGTCTTTACCTAACATAATCTAATTGACAAAAATGTAAATTTTGATCTGACATAATTTAATTAACAAAATTGTTAATTCTACTTACTAATCAAATCTTGTCAAAAATGTTAATCCTATTCACTAATCACATTTTGACAGAAATATGCTATTCTATCCATTAATCATATTTTGACGAAATTTTTTTTTCTCTATTCATTAATCATATTTTGGCAAAAATGTTGATTATATTCACTAATCAATATTTTGGCAAAATGTTGATTTTCTTCAAACAGGAATGTGAATTTTTGTTTGATCTATTTAAATGTAAACAGAAATGAAAATCCTATTTAATTCTAATCCTTATCGTAAACAAATATGACAATAAAACATGATTTCTTCTTATTGAAAAGAATGGTACTTAAAAATCTGTCCTTTATATTTGCAAAAGAATGTTTTAACAAAATCTATTTCTTTGTTTGAAAAAGAATGTTTACAAAAATCTATTCTTTTTATTGAAAAAGAATGTTTAACAAAATCTAATCAAAAATGTCATTTTGACTTTCATAACACATTTCAAATAAAAATGTTGTTTTTATTTTTGCTTATAAAACAACAAAAGGAAATGTTTTATTTCACGTTTATAAAATGACCAAAAAGTATATTTTTTTGGTCTACCCCTTGAATCTAATTTACTAATTAACCCAAATGTTAATTACCACGGTCTAATAAACAAATGACAATATTATTTGAATCTAATTTTCATAATTGTTAATGATCACCATTCCAATAAACAAATGATAATTTTGAATCTAGTTTTATAATTAACATAAATGTTAATTACCACAATCTACAGAGCACACTCATCATAATCAAATCACGTACGATACAGATAGAACTTAGCAGCGTATAATTAAACCACACAAATTCAAGAATAGATTACGTATCGTGATTCAGCAATTATAATTCTATATAAATAAATAAATAAATAAATAGAATTTCTCACATTGCTATTCAGATCTGAATTTAGTCAAAATTTCATCTTCTCCGTTTCAGACCGCTGCAGTACCATGTCGTAGTATTTCAGATCATGATTCCAATGCAATTCGTTTTGCGAAATTCTGATACAGTTTGAATGAGTTATATACGTTTAAACTTCATTAACATTAATAAAAACAATTAACTTAATTAATTTTAATTAAATTTCCTAATTACCCATCAAACAAAATAGGGCCGCCTAATTCCTTCTTCTTCCTTCGTCTGTACAAAAACGAACCCATCATCCGTCGTTTCTCTCTCCTCACGCCCTCCTCCACGGCGCACCATCACCCGATCAGAAGCCACCAACCCGAAGCTCGTACCAACCCTTGCTCGCGCCCAGAACACAGCCCAACTCGGTGGACCCCATCACGCATCGTCCTCCTTCGAACCCGTCGCCTTTTAGCACAGACATCGAGACCAAAACAACATGATAATCCATGACAACCGTTGAGAAGCAAGAGTTCGGGGTGCTCTTTAATTTGGTATACAGAAATTGGAATTTCGTTGTGCGGATTGGAAGAAAACGAGAGGGGAAGTAGAGAGCATGGTGGCCATCGAAAACAAAAGATGGCGGTTGTACATTAGAGAGGATTAGGGTTTGTGGAAGATGATCTATTTTATATTATTCAAATGCTATTTTTACAAATAAATCCACATATTTTAAACTAATCCCGTTTCATCCCAATGAAGAACGTTCCTAGGCAAATACCCCCGTCCCGGACGCAATGGAACAGGTCCCGTCAGCCCATTTGGTCATCTCTTCCCACTTTTATTTAATTTAATATATAAATTATTTATTTAATTAATTAAATCTTACATTTAAATTCACCGAGGCCACATATGACCTTTAAAAATTACAGAAAAATTATTTCTGGCATTGTTTTGACGATACGGTCCTAACAAGACTAATTTCGTCGAATTCTGAGACTGTTTGAAAAATGGCCATTTTTAAGGGTCATATATTTAATTAAAATATATATAAATTCTACAGCGACTTTTCTAAATTTTAAACTGGACATAACTTTTGATTTTTAAAACGAAATTTCAGTTTTTCAGATTCGTTAGAAAGATATGATTAAACAAATTTAAATATTTCTTGTTTCGTTCAAGTCTGATTTAAAATGAATCCTGTACAGTCAGTCAAAGTTCAAATCCAAATTTTCAAACTGCAGCGTTGTTTTAAACTCCTTTTATAATTAAATTAAATTTATTCGTTTTATAATAAATTTCTAGTCATTATTATTTAAAATAAATTATTTTATATATTAAAATCCATTAAAATTTCTAAATTAAAAATTTTAAATTGGCCCCAAAATTCCGGGTTGTTACACTTACCCAAAATTTTGATTTGAGTTTTCAAATTATACACCTTTACAAAACCCCTTCTATATATATATATATATATACACATATATATATATATCACAAATGCACCTTCTCAAAACTTTTTACTGGCTTATCCCTTACTAACAAGTTTACCTGGTATAATTCTTATAACCCAATAAAAATTTCACTTTTCTATTTAAGTTCACATCAATTTACCAAACAATTTTAAACACTTATCTAAATGGGTTTAAGTATATATTGATGTTTTAATCGGAATCATACAGTCATCCCACTTTCGAAACTCGAAAATACATACTGATGATGCTGCAGTCATCAACAGAATCATCTTCAAGCGACTAGAGTGTGATTCTATATCTATCTAGTATACTTATGATTTCGTATATACGTTAGCTAGGTGTATATTCAAAATCTTCTTTTACTCGATAGTCCAACCTCAACATCGAATACAATACTTAAATTATAATTTTTAATTTCTAACCATATTGATTAGCTACCTTAACATATTTGACCCAAGTTTATCGATATTTCGAAATGTTACCCAATAGTGACATTAAATCCAAAAGGCATTTGTACTCGAATTATTTTCCTGATCAGTGGAAAGGGATTGATTACTGTAACGACCCAGCGTTTTCGGCCCCGAAAATCGATATAAATACCTTTACCGTATCCCATACCGATCCTCCAAGCACCGAAAAACACTGAATAGTTTAGAAAGAATTTAGAGGGTGAGATAAGAAAGAAAGAAATTTTAGAATAGAAGAACGAAGAAGAACATCACATCAGAACTCACAGCGGAACAGATAAAATATAATATCAAATATACAAAAGAATTTTGTATACATACCAATCATCAGAGTTTAACATATAACTGCACAGCGGAATTAGCTTTATACAACTAGTGGTGAAGCCGCCTGCCTCCAGCTTCTGAGACTCCAAGCGAACCTAACCTGTACATATGCTTGGTCTGACCCGAGCACATTTGATTTAAAACAAAATACACCGGGTCAGTCTGGAATACTATCAGTGATAAATTCACAGAACACACACACTGGTTTAACTTTGGAAAATCCTTTCTGAAACAAAGGATAATAGTAAGACCAGTCCACACATAAACACGGACGGTTTTTACCTAACTATAACCCAAACCATTTCTCAAAATCATAGTTTGTTCTGATATTATCATAATGTCTAAATACAAGTAATTATCAATCTAGTGGAACGCTTGCATCTCACGCTCCACATATATAGTATACAATCAAAACCCCGGGCGCTTATTGGATTTTGGATTTCCAACCTTGACAAGGTATGGGACCACCTGCCGATAGTGTATCTCTAGAGGCGAACACACTGGGTTCAACAAGAACATCTTGCAACCCAGCCCTCACATGAGCGACCACTCATTTCGCTTGAGTGTATCGAATGTATATCACCGACAGTTGGGCTCAAACCACCGTCTCTCGAAAAGGGACAGCATCGAATATAGATTAAGAAGCAATAGGAATTTCTCTAGATAGGTAATCATACATCCTAATGGGAGCGACCCACATAGCCATGCCGCCTGCCCGATTTTTGCCATTTCCGGTTGATGAGGCTTGAGGTCAGAACACATCTGGTTATCATATACTTTGAATGCCACGTCGTTAGATCCTCCAGATCACACTATTTGACGTCCACAAACATACTCTAGATATCTGGCTAGAGAATGACCATTTCTCCACCATCAACTATAGTATGTTTGGAGAAATCAACGCATGTAAATCCTTTTGGAAATACTCTGTCAGACATCCGTCCATACAAGTCATCCAGGAACAGGATGAACCAAAGGTACTCTCCTACTGCATGTCATATAGAAATAACCCCAAGGATCAGTAGCGAGAAGTCCTTGCAACCTGTAGATTCCAACCACGACAGAACCACAGTTTATCTCTGGCCGCTAAACCGGAGATTTTTAGCAGTCCTTCCGCTTATGAAAATCCACAGTCTTCAATGCTCCATCACGATCATCTTCTGATCTCTACACGTATTTGTTGGTCGGAATGGTTTTCGAATATAATTCGATCCCGGACTTTCCATACCAACAATCGTATTGGTCAACTTCGATAGTCAGTGTTTTAACTATCGAATAACGATAGTGTGCATACAATGGGTTTTGCTGATTCAACACTTAACACAACTTGACCCCTTTTAAAACATACTTAACGATATAAACCAAATTTTCTCTGATTAACTCTGATAGATTTACTTTGATTGATTAACTCTAATTTGACTAACTCGACCTATTTAACTCGACTAGACTAACTCGACTTGATTACTACTATCGATTAATTAATACTTGACTTAACTCCATCCGCTCGACTCTAGATCGCAGCGATCACAATGGTTACGCCTGATTCCCTCAGGAAACATCCGACCGCCGTAGGCTATCTACAGCCCTGCGAATTACGCTAGCAGTCGTACGCAATGGAAACTTCCCTAGATAACTTGGTTTGACTAACTCTAACTATATTCGATCAACTCTAATTAACTAACAAATGTTTACTATAATTTGAAAACAACATTCTTGTTTCTCTTGAACTCATATCGTAATATTATTTAATTTCCAAAACCTTGCATCAGAGTTTGATATTCTCGTATAGGATAAAACCAATCTCAACACTTCACTCGTTCCAAACTAATACTATTCCTTGATAAAAGTGAAGCCAACCAAGTTGGGGTATTTTAGTTACCTCTCAGACCTTGATCAACAACGTTCTTACCTCAGAATAATGTTAGTTCGTCGCTTAACCACCGACACTAAATCTCGTTTCAAATCTTGATTTCAAACTTGGGTTTACAAAACCTTTCCTTACATTTGAAATCCTTGTTCGAATATCTCATCACTTAATTCCTATAAAGTATCATTCCAATTTGAATTCACCTTGCTTAATTTGAAACATTAAGTAAACCCTGATTTAAATCTTTATACTTACCTACCAACTTCATTTACCAAGTTTGTCGAACACTTGGGTCATAAAACATTCCATAATCTCTTAATCGAATTTATCTCCAACTAATTATTTCTTACTCGATTTCAAATTGAATTCATTACTTTAAATCATTTTAAATTAAAAGGATAATTAGTTTTACATTAACCATATTAAAATATAGTTAGCTTTGCCCCAAAACCAAAATAGGATTATTATTACTTTTACAAGCTTACTCAAAATAATTTAGGTTATTAACAATACCCAGTTCAATATTCTCTTTAGATTTTTAGTTAATCGAAGATTAACTATGCTCTAACTCTACTCGTTACACTTTAACGAATATTTAAATCCATATCTATCCCTTTGTCTATTTTACTCGAAAACGGTGGATTTTATCAACCGTGTATATATATATATATATATCAGTTTACAGTGAACTGAATTTCCTTTGTCATTTCCCTTTTCTTAAATTAATCAAATAACTTAATTGATTAAAAATCAACCTTTAATTGTTTGAAAACAAATTGTCAAATTTAACCAACCCGTAGGTAAAACCTTGCGTTTTTCTCTGCTTTCAACACTGGTATAATCCATTTAAATAACCCTTTAAACCCGATTAAAAATAGATATTTATAATTTCCATTTAAATCCCTTGTATAATTTTATTTAAAACTTAATTCCAGTTATAAAATAACTTATAACTCTAACACTGCGTCGATTCACCCAACAGTCAACTGACGTCAGAAACAACACATTCTAGACCGTTCACTGCCAATTACCAAATCAACACTGTCGGTTGATTTTAAACACAACACAGGTGCGTATCTATTCAACCATCAACATACAGACAGGTTTTGGTGTCAGTCAAGGTGAACAATTCATATATATGCATAACAAACAAAATATAGTTAATTTGAGGAATCCGATCGGATCCCTCCAACCTGTCCTTCTCTGCATCATAGATGTAAGTTGATAACAATACGCGAATTAAATAATTGGCAGAATATAAATAACTGCAACCATCAAACAACAACAAACAACTTGCATCCATCACATCCAATCAGCCAATTTAAACTGTTAACTGTAAAATATATTTTACTGTGAATGTACCACATCACAGGATTCCAGAAGGTGTGAGAATTAACTCACCAGAGTTTGTTCTGGTCGACGGTTGACGCGTTTGTCGCTTCTAATTTGGGACGACCGTCCAAAATTAGCTGAATTTTCAACAGCGTCAGATTGACTCTTAGTCAGTGCCATCGGATAGGTCTCGTGCCTGCGATCCCAACTGATCTTGTTTCGTTAAATTTCGTTAACATATGCAAAAGTTATGCTATTTACAATATTTACCTAATTTAAATGAACATATATTTAATTTAATTAATTAAATTATTTTTATCTTAATTATTTTCTAATTGCGTTATTAGCCAAATTACCTTCCCTGCCCTTCTAAAAAAAATCCTACTTTCCCATCTCTAGCCATATCCAATTTTTAAAATTGAAAAACCATTTAAATATTAATTAAATTTAATTTTCAAAAAAAAAAATTAAAAATATT
The DNA here is from genome assembly GCA_030737875.1 of Allium sativum. NCBI lineage: Eukaryota > Viridiplantae > Streptophyta > Magnoliopsida > Asparagales > Amaryllidaceae > Allium > Allium sativum. The sequence goes on along the minus strand of CM060922.1, from coordinate 927,638,456 downwards.
CATTTAATTATAACTTAAAAATTATAACCCGGATAAAAAATTTGCTGTAACTCATTTTAAAGTATTTTTCGATAAGAATCCAACGGTCCTTGTTCCGTGGAAATCCGACTTGTTTTGGAAAAGTTATAAGCTTTTAAAGTTTATAGTTAAAAATTACGAAAATGCCCCTGGTCTATTTTAAATTCAAATTAAATTCAAATTAAATTTTAAATTTAAATTTAAATTAACCATCCCATCCGTCGGGTCAGTCAGGGATAGCCAGGGAGAGCAGGAAACTATATTTTCCAAACTCAAGCCTTAGACACTATCCTCTCTGTCACCCTTAGAATGTTCCGATATTTATTTTTACAAATTCTATTTTAATTATAATATATATATATATTACCAAAATAAATAAATAAATATTATTTAAAAACTTACCCCGTGAAGCCCAAGCCTCTGCCTAAGAGTCCCTAGCTCCCCGTCTTGCCCTCCTTTCTCCCTTTCTTCCTTTTCCCTATTTTTCTATTACTTTATTATTATTTCTTCCATTGCCAAAGCTTGAAAGAGGAGGAGGAGGAGTGAGTTTAAAATGAAGGGGGGGCCTATTTATAGCCGAAGAAGTCATATGGATTGCTGAGGTGACGCGAATCCAACGGTCGAAAATGGATGGCTAGGATTAATCCTTAAATTAATTAAATTATTAATAAATTTAATAATTTATGAATAGTAAAGTGTGTTTTCTCAACCCTATTCAGACATTAATTTGACTTACTTATTGATACCTTATCCAAAATCTTTTTCAACCATGTTGTTCAATTTTTCTTGCTCTTCAATAATATATAAAAATATTTCAAATTCGAATTCGTTTGAACTTTCAAATAATTTAAATTCAAATTCAAAATAGTGTTTTGTGTTAGTTTCAACATCTTCCGGTCTTATGTTGGAGTATCAAACGATAACGGTTTTCAGAAATTCTTCCACCATCTGGTCCGGTCTTTAACGTACTTCAATCCTATGTATTCAAATCAAAAATCGGAGTTCGTTTAGATTTTCAAATAATTTATTTAAATTTTGTTTCCTTAATAACTTTCTATATCCGTTATAGGATTTTCCCAGACTTCATATATAGCTAATATCCTATGTTTAGAATTTTCCTGGATAGGTCTCAGGTTCCAGTTTTACCGTTACCATTAGCAAATTTCAATTACCGTCAAAATTTAGTTCAAATTTTGGACTTTTATTTTTTTTCTTTTCCACATACGGATGTCATTTTTTGAGGTAACTTGGTTGGTTACCTAATTTCATCATTTCGGATTTGATGAAACTGATTTCATCGAAATCCGAGTTCGTTAGCTACTACTTCCTTTGTAAACGTACTATTTTTAATTCAAAATTTATTCTTTTATACTGTCAGTTCACATTATATTGCATATCCACTAAATTTCTACCATTTCGGAATAAAATATTATTATATTAATAAAATATTCAAAATTATTGAAATTAAACCATTTAAAATTCCAAAACAATATAAAAAACATTTTTAAATATTAAACTAAATGGTCAAAAATCTGGGCCGTTACATTCCTTCCCCCTTAAAATAATTTCGTCCTCGAAATTGCTAAGGCAGAAAGAATGTTGCAAATCCACTATCTATACAAATATATTTAATTAAGAATCAATTTTATTTTCAAAATTAATCAAATCAGTTTTAAAAGCAATTTATTTCAACTAATCAAATTTTCAAAAATCTTCAAAAATATTCCAACACCTTAAATTTTGGAAAATTTTTGGCAGAGTCTCCCCTGTACGGAGGGCATCTGCAATATCGCAGATTCAAGAAATATATATTCATCGACCAACACGGTCGGAAAATTTAAAAATTCAAACCCAAAATCCAAATAAAAACCAAAATTTTATATTTTGTGTAGGCGTACTTTTTGTGAGCATTATTATGCGATAAGCGATATATATTATACTCGAGCCTGCTTAACTGTTATGCAACTCTATTCAAACTGGAGACGATTAACTCCAGAATTCCTCTTGGATAAGTTTTAAAACTGAATTGGCACTTCTGTATCTGTTCTCAACTCAAATAAACTTCATCAGTTCCCAAAACAAATATCAGTTTGGTTTAAAATATCCATATTGTCCATTGTGACCAATTCTACTCACATGAGAATTTATTTATAATCGCTTCTTGACCAATCCCTTTATTCCTTTCATTAAGCTTGGATTGATTCTTCCTCCATTTATTCATTTCATATTGGTTTCAACCAAATCCAAATTTATATTCATATTCAAGTTCATATTAATGAAATCGAACACACAATCCAAACATATCATTCAACTTTACATCTAACTGTTGGTGAATTTTTTTATACTATCCATCCAACACATCAACAACCAAGGTATAACAATCCAACCAAAACATTTTGACTTAACATTAACATTCCTTATTTGTTTTCATTTTGGTTTCACATATCGATACATATCTGATCGATTTTTAATCCAATTATTAATTTGATTACTCAATTCCAAATATATTTTATTCCAACACTATCTATTTATAATTTAACTCGACTTAACTAAGTTACGTCGTATTCCATACTTAGTTTTAACCCCATAGATACCTCAATAATACGATAAATTAATTTCCTTTTTATACAAAAATATAATTTGGGTAAAATTATTTCATTTACCCTCTTTACAAAATATTTGAAAATAATTTATATTCAAATTACAAATACGCGCTCTCATATACAGACCCATACTCAATCTAGGGCATTGCTAACCCCATCTCTATTGAGTTACACCACAGAGTCAAGGTTATCTCTAAACCAATAGCTCTGATACCACTGTAACAACCCGGCGATTTCGGTAGGCATTTCAACCATCCCTCAACCCCCAAGGTAGAGGGCTAACCTCCCCCCGTGGCTTACACTGGTACCTCAGAACTGCTTTTACGGCCAGCCTCGCGACTCGACCAACCCACATTGTCGGGAGATGTAGGGGTAAGAGTCTCCCATTCACCACCAAACGCGAAGCGAGAACCCCCTATCATCCGTACCAATTAAGAAACCAGCTCTGATACCACTGTAACGACCCAGCGTTTTCGGCCCCGAAAATCGATATAAATACCTTTACCGTATCTCATACCGATCCTCCAAGCACCGAAAAACACTGAATAGTTTAGAAAGAATTTAGCGGGTGAGATAAAAAAGAAAGAAATTTTAGAATAGAAGAACGAAGAAGAACATCACATCAGAACTCACAGCGGAACAGATAAAATATAATATCAAATATACAAAAGAATTTTGTATACATACCAATCATCAGAGTTTAACATATAACTGCACAGCGGAATTAGCTTTATACAACTAGTGGTGAAGCCGCCTGCTTCCAGCTTCTGAGACTCCAAGCGAACCTAACCTGTACATATGCTTGGTCTGACCCGAGCACATTTGATTTAAAACAAAATACACCAGGTCAGTCTGGATTACTATCAGTGATAAATTCACAGAACACACACACTGGTTTAACTTTGGAAAATCCTTTCTAAAACAAAGGATAATAGTAAGACCAGTCCACACATAAACACGGACGGTTTTTACCTAACTATAACCCAAACCATTTCTCAAAATCATAGTTTGTTCTGATATTATCATAATGTCTAAATACAAGTAATTATCAATCTAGTGGAACGCTTGCATCTCACGCTCCACATATATAGTATACAATCAAAACCCCGGGCGCTTATTGGATTTTGGATTTCCAACCTTGACAAGGTATGGGACCGCCTGCCGATAGTGTATCTCTAGAGGCGAATACACTGGGTTCAACAAGAACATCTTGCAACCCGGCTCTCACATGACCGACCACTCATTTCGCTTGAGTGTATCGAATGTATATCACCGACGGTTGGGCTCAAACCACCGTCTCCCGATAAGGGACAGCATCGAACATAGATTAAGAAGCAATAGGAATTTCTCTAGATAGGTGATCATACATCCTAATAGGAGCGACCCACATAGCCATGCTGCCTGCCCGATTTTAGTCATTTCTGGTTGATGAGGCTTGAGGTCAAAACACATCTGGTCATCATATACTTTGAATGCCACGTCGTCAGATCTGCCAGATCACACTGATTGACGTCCACAAACATGCTCTAGCTATCTGGCTAGAGAATCACCATTTCTCCGCCATCAACTATAGTATGTTTGGAGAAATCAACGCATGTAAATCCTTTTGGAAATTTTCTATCAGACATCCGTCCATACAAGTCATCCAGGAACAGGATGAATCGAAGGTACTCTCCTACTGCATCTCGTATAGAAATCACCCCAAGGATCAGTAGTGAGAAGTCCTTGCAACCTGTAGATTCCAACCACGACAGAACCACAGTTTATCTCTGGCCGCTAAACCGGAGATTTTTAGCAGTCCTTCCGCTTATGAAAATCCACAATCTTCAATACTCCATCACGATCATCTTATGATCTCTACACGTATTTGTTGGTCGGAATGGTTTTCGAATATAATTCGATCCCGGACTTTTCATACCAACAATCGTATTGGTCAACTTCGATAGTCAGTGTTTTAACTATCGAATAACGATAGTGTGCATACAATGGGTTTTGCTGATTCAACACTTAACACAACTTGACCCCTTTTAAAACATACTTAACGATATAAATCAAATTTTCTCTGATTTACTTTGATCGATTAACTCTAATTTGACTAACTCGACCTATTTAACTCGATTAGACTAACTGGACTTGATTACTACTATCGATTAATTAATACTTGACTTAACTCCATCCGCTCGACTCTAGATCGCAGCGATCACAATGGTTACGCCTGATTCCCTCAGGAAACATCTGACCGTCGTAGGCTATCTGCAGCCCTGCGAATTACGCTAGCAGTCGTACGTAATGGAAACTTCCCTAGATAACTTGGTTTGACTATCTCCAACTATATTCGATCAACTCTAATTGACTAACAAATGTTTACAATAATTTGAAAACAACATTCTTATTTCTCTTGAACTCATATCGTAATATTATTTAATCTCCAAAACCTTGCATCAGAGTTTGATATTCTCGTATAGGATAAAACCAATCTCAACACTTCACTCGTTCCAAACTAATACTATTCCTTGATAATAGTGAAGCCAACCAAGTTGGGGTATTTTAGTTACCTCACAGACCTTGATCAACAACGTTCTTACCTCAGAATAATGTTAGTTCGTCACTTAACCACCGACACTAAATCTCGTTTCAAATCTTGATTTCAAACTTGGGTTTACAAAACCTTTCCTTACATTTGAAATCCTTGTTCGAATATCCCATCACTTAATTCCTGTAAAGTATCATTCCAATTTGAATTCTCCTTGCTTAATTTGAAACATTAAGTAAATCCTGATTTAAATCTTTATACTTACCTACCAACTTCATCTACCAAGTTTGTCGAACACTTGGGTCATAAAACATTCCATAGTCTCTTAATCGAATTTATCTCCAACTAATTATTTCTTACTCGATTTCAAATTGAATTCATTACTTTAAATCATTTTAAATTAAAGTGATAATTAGTTTTACCATTAACCATATTAAATTATAGTTAACTTTGCCCCAAAACCAAAATAGGATTATTATTACTTTTACAAGCTTACTCAAAATAATTTAGGTTATTAACAATACCCAGTTCAATATTCTCTTTAGATTTTTAGTTAATCGAAGATTAACTATGCTCTAACTCTACTCGTTACACTTTAACGAATATTTAAATCCATATCTATCCCTTTGTCTATTTTACTCGAAAACGTTGGATTTTATCAACTATTATATATATCAGTTAACTGTGAACTGAATTTCCTTTGTCATTTCCCTTTTCTTAAATTAATCAAATAACTTAATTGATTAAAAATCAACCTTTAATTATTTGAAAACAAATTGTCAAATTTAACCAACCCGTAGGTAAAACCTTGCGTTTTTCTCTGCTTCCAACATTGGTATAATCCATTTAAATAACCCTTTAAACCCGATTAAAAATATATATTTATAATTTCCATTTAAATCCCTTATATAATTTTATTTAAAACTTAATTCCAGTTATAAAATAACTTATAACTCTAACACTGCGTCGATTCACCCAACAGTCAATTGACGTCAGAAACAACACATTCTAGATCGTTCACTGCCAATTACCAAATCAACACTGTCGGTTGATTTTAAACACAACACAGGTGCGTATCTATTCAACCATCAACATACAGACAGGTTTTGGTGTCAGTCAAGGTGAACAATTCATATATATGCATAACAAACAAAATATAGTTAATTTGAGGAATCCGGTCGGATCCCTCCAACCTGTCCTTCTCTGCATCACAGATGTAAGTTGATAACAATATGCGGATTAAATAATTGGCAGAATATAAATAACTGCAACCATCAAACAACAACAAACAACTTGCATCCATCGCATCCAATCAGCCAATTTAAACTGTTAACTGTAAAATAAATTTTACTGTGAATGTACCACATCACAGGATTCCAGAAGGTGTGAGAATTAACTCACCAGAGTTTGTTCTGGTCGACGGTTGACGTGTTTGTCGCTTCTAATTTGGGACGACCGTCCAAAATTAGCTGAATTTTCAACAGCGTCAGATTGACTCCTAGTCAGTGCCATCGGATAGGTCTCGTCCCTGCGATCCCAACGGATCTTGTTTCGTTAAATTTCGTTAACATATGCAAAAGTTATGCTATTTACAATATTTACCTAATTTAAATGAACATATATTTAATTTAATTAATTAAATTATTTTTATCTTGATTATTTTCTAATTGCGTTATTAGCCAAATTACCTTCCCTGCCCTTCTAAAAAAATCCTACTTTCCCATCTCTAGCCATATCCAATTTTTAAAATTGAAAAACCATTTTAATATTAATTAAATTAAATTTCCAAAAAAAATATTTAAAAATATTCATTTAATTATAACTTAAAAATTATAACCCGGATCAAAAATCTGCTATAACTCATTTTAAAGTATTTTCCGATAAGAATCCAACGGTCCTTGTTTCGTGGAAATCCGACTTGTTTTGGAAAAGTTATAAGCTTTTAAAGTTTATAGTTAAAAATTACGAAAATGCCCCTGGTCTATTTTAAATTCAAATTAAATTTTAAATTTAAATTTAAATTAACCATCCCATCCGTCGGGTCAGTTAGGGATAGCCAGGGAGAGCAGAAAACTATATTTTCCAAACTCAAGCCTTAGACACTATCCTCTCTGTCACCCTTAGAATGTTCCGATATTTATTTTTACAAATTCTATTTTAATTATATATATATATATTACCAAAATAAATAAATAAATAAATATTATTTAAAAACTTACCCCGTGAAGCCCAAGCCTCTGCCTAAGAGTCCCTAGCTCCCCGTCTTGCCCTCCTTTCTCCATTTCTTCCTTTTCCCTATTTTTCTATTATTTTATTATTATTTCTTCTATTGCCAAAGCTTGAAAGAGGAGGAGGAGGAGGAGGAGTGAGTTTAAAATGAAAGGGGGACCTATTTATAGCCGAAGAAGTCATATGGATTGCTGAGGTGGCGCGAATCCAACGGTCGAAAATGGATGGCTAGGATTAATCCTTAAATTAATTAAATTATTAATAAATTTAATAATTTATGAATAGTAAAGTGTGTTTTGTCAACCCTATTCGGACGTTAATTTGACTTACTTATTGATACCTTATCCAAAATCTTTTTCAACCATGTTGTTCAAATTTTCTTGCTCTTCAATAATATATAAAAATATTTCGAATTCGAATTCGTTTGAACTTTCAAATAATTTAAATTTAAATTCAAATTCAAAATAGTGTTTTGTGTTAGTTTCAACATCTTCCAGTCTCATGTTGGAGTATCAAACGATAACGGTTTTCAAAAATTCTTCCACCATCTGGTCCGGTTTTTAACGTACTTCAATCCTATGTATTCAAGTCAAAAATCGGAGTTCGTTTAGATTTTCAAATAATTTATTTAAATTTTGTTTCCTTAATAACTTTCTATATCCGTTATAGGATTTTCCCAGACTTCATATATAGCTAATATCCTATGTTTAGAATTTTCCTGGATAGGTTCTAGTTTTGCCGTTACCATTAGCAAATTCCAATTACTGTCAAAATTTAGTTCAAATTTTGGCCTTTTATTTTTTTCTTTTCCACATACGGATGTCATTTTTGACGTAACTTGGTTGGTTACCTAATTTCATCATTTCGTATTTAATGAAACTGATTTCATCGAAATCCGAGTTCGTTAGCTACTACTTCCTTTGTAAACGTACTATTTTTAATTCAAAATTTATCCTTTTATACTGCCAGTTCACATTATATTGCAGATCCACTAAATTACTACCATTTCAGAATAAAATATTATTATATTAATAAAATATTCAAAATTATTGAAATTAAACCATTTAAAATTCCAAAATAATATATAAAAAAACATTTTTAAATATTAAACTAAATGGTCAAAAATCTGGGCCGTTACAATTACCATGCCATAAGAATTATTTTATGTCTAATTATAATCACAAAATGTAAACTTAACCTTAATTGTTTGACTAAGTATCTAGGTTATAATTAACCATATATTTCCAAAATATGTTTCTTTCTTAAAGTATAACTTTTCAAAACTCATTTCTTATTTTCAAATACGCTCTCTCAAATATAATACTCCCACGTTGTGACGACCCCATTTCCCGTACAGACGGTGACAAGGGTAATCTTTGGAATATAACACAGAAACAGATAATAGCAGAGCAGAATTAAATAAATACACCAGATAATGAACAATAGAATATACTGGATAAAAGTAATCATCAGAGTTACACAGTATACAGGATCATACTTAGTACAAATACAGTTCAACTATACATATATGTCTACAGCGGAAAAACAAACATAATGTACAATAGGAGCTGAACAGCATAAAAAGAGATAAATGATAGAATCCATCTTCAGCTCCAGCTATCCAGAAAAGCCTGCTAAACCTGAACACAAGGCTGCCCGTGTAGAAAAAAGGGCACCCGAGTTTGAAAGTGAAACAAACTACGAGTCAGTCATGGGACTGGTATGAGAAATCTACTCAACACATTTATAATATGGCTAATCACAGGACCACGCCTCTTTCGTGGAACGGGTTTACTCCATTGGATTGCCAGTGCTTTAAAAACAAATCATTCTTTTAGACATCGCAATGCTTTTTATAAAAATGAAGCCATTATAAGACTTAGTTCCCATCATACAATGCAACGCAAACCGGAGGATAGAGTTTTACCTTATAATGGCCAAAATATGCTTGATACAAATAAAACAAAAGCATTTGATATTATTACTAGTGTTTATAAGTTTCAAAAACAAATTCAATCATAACTATCAATCATAGACGGCATGGGTACCATATATCATGTCGCCATATATATATATATACAATCAAAATCGCACGGTGTCGTATTTGGAAATTGGATTTCCATCATGAACCAAGGCAAAAGAAAGTCCTTACCGAATTCGAGACTATTTAGCCCGAGTCTCAGGCACAACCACAACCGTACCTTGGATCGTCAGGGTTGGTCCACACGAAGTGGATTATAATGCCTGAACAATGCGTTTCTCCGCCTTTTGGGGCGTAAGCGAGCCAATGAATGACTCCATCGGACCTGGATCGTCCGATCTAATCGAGGCGCCTCGCAACAGTAACAACCACATAAGTCAAACTCGTCAGGGCGTGTAAAACCACCGACGCCACTTCTAGCTAGAAAGAAAACGCACGTCCCCCCTGAGGTCCTTCTCCCGTTTCTGGTTCATACCGGGGTGTGGGGCTCGCGAATTCACGTTATACACAAAGCTACGCCACACAAGCGATTTTTTGATCATCACCACAAGACTTTGCTTTTCAATAGAAGCCCTGATCACTGCATCTTATCATGCCACACAGGCAATTCACACCGTGCAACTGATAGCTATCAATCACACAGAATAAATTCCAATGTCAGACACACTGTCCATTTGCAAGTCCGTTCTGGGTCTGAACGGAACCGGAGGCACAATATACCTCGCAAACCCATCGATCACCACGTACGTCTGAACGATCACCACTCATTATCCATATTTCGGGATGCCTCCCAATCAGAACCTCAATTACCATCCAAACGAGGTGAAGATATCTGGTCTTCGACCACCGTCTTCATCTTCGATTTCTTATCATCGATTCAGTCATTCAGAATGGGATAAACCCAGTTTTTCTGAGCAACTCGCGTATATAATAAACAAGTGCAACACTAACATACACACGCATCATATCAATTCATTAGTCACTAACCATCAATCAGTAAGAGAACGATTTCCCAAATATTAACCCCGAAGGCCGAAACCAACATTAGATCAACACCCAGAAAACCATTCGACTTAGCCAACCTTCAGTTAGTATCTAAATTTCACATCCATATCGTTTATAATATTTTATAACGATTTATAGCTATTTTTATTTATTTTAAAATAGCCAATTTATTCAAAACGACGCTTCGGGCCATAACGCGGCCGTGGCGCTATTTTTCTCCAGATTTGATTTACACATATCTGTTAATCTAACCATTGGATCTTCACAAAATTTACATCATTAGAAAGATCTTTTCAAAACGAATCCAACGGTTCCAGTTTCGGGAAAATCCGACGGTCGGATCTCCCGGTACAATCGTTTGAAGTTTCGATTTCAAAATACGAACTGCAGCGTCGTTATTCGATTAAATATAATTATACATATATATATAATTGATTCTGGCGCTGTTTTTCTTCAGATTTGAATTAAACATTACAGACAATCCAACCGTTGGATTTTTACAAAGTTGCATTTTAGGACATTACTAACCCTATCTCTAATGAGATATTATAAATATGATGAGTCTTTCCTTTTGTTCAAATGTGTCGTACCCCATAGCTTTGTATAAACCAAAGCTCTGATACCAAATGTAACGACTCGGCTTTTTGCCCACTTTTCGCTGGTAATTAAACCAACTTAAACCGTTCATAAAGACGGATTGTTAGGCATACTTACACATTTCACAAAACAAAAGGAACTTTTCCATTATCACTACAATAATATTACATCAGCGTTTCCGGAGAAACATCAGAGTACATCGATTATGTAGTGGAAAAGATACTAAACTCAGCGGAAGAATATGCATGCTCCAAGATATAATAGCTCAAGCTAAACCAGTATCCTGCTCCAACCACTCCAAGTCTAAACTGCAAACCAAACTACTAGGCTGCCCATGTAAAAATTATGGGCACCCATAGTTTAGGTGTGGGAACAATAAACTCCAGGTCAGTCATAGGACGGTGTGAGCACTCAAAACAGTTGTTTTTAGGATTTATTTTAAAGTTAGGTAATTCAACGGACCACGCCGCTAATGTGGAACGGGTTTACTCCATGCGAATAGCAGTGCATAGAAATTCACAATGATTTTTTTTAAATGAAACTAACATAAGGTCTCGCGGCACACACATAATGCAAACGCACACATGGGCGAGGTTTCTCCTTATGCAGTCAAAAATGCTTGATACGTGAAAAACCTCTTTCAATACTATAATATAGTGTGAAAAATCCTTTCGAAAGTAAATGTATCAATATTAGCTATCATAGGTACCATATACTATAATGACATATGGTATACAATCAAAATCGTAGCGGAGATTGGGTTTCCAATAATGACCAGGCAAAGGAACTTCCTTTCGAACCGAATTTTGAAGACCTCTAGAGGGATGTCCGAGAATCAACAGTGATACTCCTCATGCCAGCACAAGGTCGGGTTACCCCTTAACTGGGTAACTTAGACTACGCTCGAGTATGTCATCTCCTGGTCGTTACCGACCTTTCCAAGCGCACGCCAATAACAACCACAAAAGTATATGCTTTTACCACATAGATTAATACCTGGGCTCCATACCATAGTACACCTTTTATCTGGAAGGAGACAACACCCCATAACTCTACTGCATTTCTTCCTGTTTTGGTCATTTAATGGGGTGTGAGGCTTGCCGAGGTCCCGATATACACAAAGCTACACTTAAATAAGCCATGCTTTGATCATCCAAAGCTCACCACATAACTTGAGTATGTCACATTGTCCATTCACAACGCATCATTGATTTCTATCGATATATAACCTCTAAGCTCATATGTCTTAGAGAAGAGTGTTAAGAAAGAGAATAAATTCTCCGCCACCAAACGGATATATATTTAACGGAGATCAGTGCTATGCAGTCAATTACAATGTCAGACACACAATCCATAAATGTCCATTCTGGGTCTGAACGAAACAACAATCCGAAATTCCTTCACATAAGTTTGGGCTTCTTGCCACTTAGATGATATAAAATCCATCTGCAAATGGGAGCTACCCATTTGAGACATTCAGCAAGTCGTCCTTACGATATGAAGGGTCCCGGTCTCCAGTACTGTCTTCAATTGCTCCACAACGTCGTATTATTACTTGGAATGGTTTTCGGACATACATCCGATCCCGTTCTTCTCAAATAATAAGCGTAATTTTTAAAACACAATTATGGAACACACAGGCTTTCAGCCAAATCTCCTACCATCTTAAATTTTGTTAAATTAATTTTTTTGAACCCATTCTCAAATTATTTTTAACAAATTCCATATTTAACCCTTCTTCTTTAAAACACGTCCCTTAATCAAAGATAATCTAGCCCCAGAGCCTTAATTAATTTTCCGTTTGATAACTCGTTATCAAAACCCAGTTTCCTTTGAAAATCCTTTAATTTATATTTCAACCATAGTTTCCAATTAAATCGATTTTCTAACATTGAATTCTTTAATCTTAACTAAAAGATTATTATTGGTTCCCAATTTCTTATTCTTAATTTTCTCAAATCAAAGGTTTGATTAAATCCCAATTTACGATATGAATTTCCACAACTCAATCTCCTTGGGCTTCAAGAATGATATTGTTGAAGATATGATTCACGACAAAACCCAAGTCGATCAATATTGAACATAAATTACATAGAAATTGTATCTACTTATATTCGATATCAATTCTCATAATTAATTAATACTATAAATGGAATAACGATATAATAATAATATCTCCCAAATTCCTTAAATAGTATACATTCACACCAAAGAATTTCATATCAAATATCCGAAGATTATTTCTATCCAACTTATCCCAATCAAATTGGGAAACCCATATCTTACTTAAAAGATTTATCCAACTTTTTAACATTAAATCTGGATAGAAATACCATCAACTTATACTTAATATTATTCTCCGTATCAAACTCACACTATAAGCGGAATAACAATGAACTACCTTTTAAATTCCTCAAATAGTAAGAGTCACCATCTACCGAATTAATATCAAACATCCGAAGATTTATCTCCAACCACATCCAATTATTTAAAATTGAAAACCTGTATCAATATCAATTTAAATTCCATATAAAATATTTCTAATACTTTTAAACCTTTTAAAACATTCCACAAATCCTTACTTATAGTTCGGAAAATAGTTTACGGTTTAAAACTTCAAAATAGATTGTTTTCGAAGGAAGCGTTACAAAAGCGTTATAAAACAATTATCTTAATTATTTTGATCAAAATATCGTTTATCTTAGCCAAAACTTAAACTTTACAATTCAAAACACCTTTTCATAATTTGTAATGATTTTACAATTTTTTCCATATTTTTAAAACATTTAAAAATAGATGTTTATAGTTATTGTCAACAATTATTCTTACAGCGACCTTTTCCAAAATGGTTTCAAACATAACTTGAAAATCATAACTCGAATTTAAAATCTGCTTTCACTCATTTGAAATTTCTTGTTAATGGAAATCAAACGTTTTTCATTTCATGGAAATCCGATTTGAATTGCAAAAGTTATAGCATTTACAATTTGTAACTAAAACACGCGAATTTGTCATTGTGCGACAAGCTCTATTTTGACCGAAATAGAAATTATTCTTCAATACTGTAACGACCCAACTTTCGAACACATCGGAAGTCGTGCCATTAATAAGAATAAGAATAGATAGAAGATAAAATCACAGAAACATCAGAATCTCACAGTGGAATTTTTACAAAAGATGATACTTCTTAACATTACACAGCAGTAAATATTACATCAGAGCATCATAGTTCTAGTGATACAAGCCATTCATAGTACATTCTTAATTATACATATCATTGACGACTAACTTGCAGACTTAATTATACAGTAGACATGGATCAGCACACAGAAAGTTCCATTCTAGCTTTCCAAGTATTATCAAGACCTGATTCACTTGTCTATTCATAACAAGTGTTATGAATACCCAAGAGTTTAAGGAAAACATAGAAAAATAAACTCTGGGTCACTCAGGGGACTGGTATGAGTAAGTGATTTAAAATACTTTAAAGGAATAAAAATATCCCATAAGACCACGCCGTAAATACGGAACGGGTTTTAACCTTATGAGATCAAAAGCACTTTGTATACTTGAAATCAGATATTATCATAGTGTCTATTAGTTTTCACAAATAATTTTGAATCTAGAAGAATGCTTGCATCTCACATTCTCCTATATAGTATACAAATAAAACCGCTTGGCGCTTATGGAAATTGGAATTCCAACTATGGCAAGGTATGGGACCACCTTCCGATGATGTATCTCTAGAGGCGAATACACCTGGGTTCAACAAGAACATCTTGCAACCCAGCCCACACATGACCGACCACTCATTTCTCTTGAGTGTACCGAATGTATATCACCAACGGTTGGGCTCAAACCACCGTTTCCCGAAAAGGGACAGCATCGAAATAGATTTAAGTAGTAAAAGGAATTTATCTAGATTGGTGATTATACACCCTAATGGGAGCGACCCACATAGCCATGCTGCCTGCCCGATTTTTGTCATTTCCTGGGTGTGAGGCTTGAGGCTAGACTTACCTTTTCATCATCACTGTTTTTTTTTTTGAATGCCACATCGTCAAAACTCGCCAACCACTAATTGACTTCCCCAAAAATATATTATAGGTATACATCGAGAGAAACGAATTCCTCTGCCACCGTATAAATACGTTTGGAGAGATCAACGTACGTGATCAGTTATAATTACTTTGTTAGACATTCGTCCATACACGTTGTCCTGGGATTGGACAAACCGAAGGCACTATTCAAGAATAGCCCTTGTATATCGTCGTCTTCAATTTAAAAATCTCTGACGCGTGGCGTATAATCAAATCAAAGTGAAATATTTATTTCGGTCTCTTTGAAATGATTAGCGAAACATTTTCTTTTTAAACTATTAATCTAACATGAATATAATCTAATATAATTACAGTCATACTAAACTGTATATGATCATCTTGCCGATATCTGGTATTTTGATCATCTTTTAAAATGGACAGTTTCAGTGTGCGCGCCGCACATGGTTTTTCTTTCCATTTTGTTTGTCACTTTAAAAATAAATACTTACATTATTCTTATAGAAATTTATTACTCATAATCATTCCTTAATCTGATTATTCATAAATGAATTAAATTTATGATTTATAATTTACTTTACAGCTTTTACACTTTATATGTTTCGTCAAATTTCCTTTTTATTTCTCATACCGATCTACTTCTTCTTTTCATATACCAATAAAAAGTTCTCTTTTTATTTATCAATCTAAACACGATTCAAATATGATTTACGGTTCTTATTTTATTAAATACAGAACTGTACTTGATCAGTTACTTATATCAGGAAATTCAGACCACGGTTTAAACTGACAAATTTAGCGTATGTGTTTTGCATACGGTTTTTCTTTCATTTTGACTTCAAAATTTAAATATTTTCATTAAAAAATCCTCTAATCCTAATTATAATTTAAATTTATAATTTAATCTAAATTTCAGCTTTTACACTTAAATTTCAATTTTGACAAAAACTTCCATTTGATTTTAACACCTGATTCACTTCTCCTTTTTCTCATTTGCTAATTTAAATAAAAATTCTATTTTTATTTAAATATTTATTTTTACCTATATTTTATATTTAATCTATTATTTATTTAAAACTTAATTTAATTAAAAATGTATTCAAAAATCCACATTTTAAAGCTATGTACCAAGTACCAATATCAGCCAAACTACCACCTCAAAACTGTGGCGTGCGCGTATGAAATCAGCCCCGGCCATCATGATTTTGCCAAAATACCACTTCCAGACCAAAGTACCACAATGCCGAAGTACCACCCCCCTTGAACCCGTGGTTTCTAGCCTGATCACTCACCAGTCACCAGTGTTTCCACTTCTCCTTCTTCTTCCTTCCTTTGACATGGTCGTTCACATGCACACCTACACGCGCCGCATTCCAACTCCGGTGACCACCTCCACGTGTCACCCTTCTCCCCTTGACCACTTCGCACCACCTGACCACCACTTCTGTCGTTGCTAAAGTAATTTCACCATGCACCGCCATTAACAGTAAAAAAAACCATCCAAGAAAGCCACCACCCCTCCTCGCCTCGTCCATGTGCTTCCGCCTCCTCCTTGCCACATCAACCTGACACCCCGACGCCTCTAACCCCCCGGACCGCACCCCCAAAACTCCACCGTCAACGAGCAGTTCCGTGAACAAAAACCGAACCCAAAAACCAAATTTTTACCCTATTTCGATTAAATTCCTCAATTTTATCCATTAGAAAAATTATTTCATATTTTTCCCAGAGTCCTCGATCCCAAGTGTAGCTCCACCTTCAACTGCATGGCGTACGGTGGCCTGGATGGTCGGAATTTGATCAAAGTTCAAATTTCGATCACCTCAGGATATCTCCTGATCTAAGCCATTAAAAATCGTGATTTTTCTTTTAAAAATCATCGTTTTGATCCCTCATTATGTTTATATAATCAAATCAAGTTTTTACAATGTTCGAAAATCCACTTTGATTTTTAGATGCAGAGAGCAACTGTTGTTATCTGTTTTTTTTTTCTATCCTGGGTATTTCCTTAGTGTTTCCCTACCTCCCACCAACTAGGTGGCTGCGTAAGGCTTTCTAAAACTAATATGGAGTATATTCAATCATCTAACCTAGGTTCCATTGGTAAATAAATCACCAGTTTTTGTTATGTAAAGTTTAAAACAAAATAACAGAACCATTTGCATAACATACATCATAACACCTTGATACTTAAGGGTTTGAGTATCAAAAAATAGTTCCTTTATTTGCAAAAGAGTATTCAAACAGGACCTAACTTAAACAAGATCATCACACGACCAAGTCTAACTAGCAGTTTCAAAACAGGAAAGAACAGGGAGAAAAACTGAAAAGTTTACTCACCTTGAATGTGCTCGAACTCTTAGCTTTTCCTTCACTGATCTTGTTTGAAAGACTTGTGTTGTGTGAGGAAAATGAGTGTGCTTAGGGTCTATTTATAGTGGTAGAAAATCATTAAAATATGGTGCCTAAAATCAGTTTTCAGATTTTGTGTTTGACAAATGATTGACAACTCAAAAAAAAAAAATCTTTTTCTTACCAAATCAAAACAACACCACCCCACATTCACATGGCTTATCTCAGCCATCATCACCCTGAAAATCCCCTTGCACATGCCCTTCTTTTTCCTATTGAAATGCTATTGTACCATCCATGTTTTCACAAATCTTTTTCTTGATTTAAACAAATTTTAGTATCCATTCTAGTATCATACATGCTCAGTTTTTAATTGGGTTTCTACCCCAAAATCTTCTCATGACAAATTTGATGTAACATGAAACATAAAAATATTTTTACTTGCCTTCCAAGGTTTTTAAAAAAAATCTGAAAGTTCTTGTACCATTTTGATCTTGTCCATGTGATGATTTAACATGGAAACATCTTGGAAAATCTATGTTCTAGTGTTGGCAAGAATTATGTTATATATGCAATATTTTGTATGCACATGTCCTTTAACAATTTTAACCATGTTTTTAAAATAGAAAAGGAAGTGTATTTTCATAAATCACATGTATGAAAAGAAATGATTTAAAAGATGAAAATACTTTAATCTAAATTGATTTGCAATGTGCACAATATTTTCCTTATGATCCTAGTTGCTAGCAAATCCATAGTGTAGATGACTCATGAATGAGATCATGATTTGAATTGACAATTCTTGCTCTTGGTTTGATGCATACAAAGATTTTCCTTGATTTTGTTTTGAGAACAAAAGGAGTGTTTAATCATGTTTTCTCAAGAGGGTTTTAAGTAAAGAGTTTTGCCAAAATAAGGTTTTAAATACTTTTGAAAAAAATTGAACAAAGTGTTTTGTAAAAAGAATGGCATTTCAAATTTTGCTATGTGTAAGTGTTATCTCACCTACATGTGAAAATGAATTTAAACAAACGCTATCAAATATGCTATCATACATGAATGTGTAAAAATAGGTTTTGGTAAATGCTGTGATATATGCTATTATACATAAGTTAACATGTTTTGAAATTTCAAAGTCTGGATTTTAAATCGTATTTGAAAATATGTTCTTACGATTAGTCAATATCTGTGTTAGTGATGCGTGTAAATACAGGGTCATTACAAATACTTCAAAATACCTTAGAAAACCATTATGTATTTATATAAGCGTTTTAAAATCATTTAAAGTAATTTACATTGACTTTCCAAATTATTTTGGGTTCAAAATTCAACTTTTGTTTTTTACTTAATAATTCAAATTCCAATTCATTTCTAAATTCAAATAACTTTCAAATTTACGATCCCATTCGTCGGATTAGTTAGGGATAGCCAGGGAGAGCGGGAAACTTTATTTCCAAACCCAAGCCTAAACACTATTCTCTTTGTCATCTTAGAATGTTCTGGTGTTTATTTATTCATTTAAAGGACTTTATCAATATTATGAATTCATACATATGGTCTTTCCAAATTATTAACCTTCAAATTCAATAATGATATTGCTTCTAATTACGAAGGAGATCTGTCGATCACCAATGTGATACCATAATTGTTGTGTCATAGTGTGTGCAAAACAACATCAACAACCATTTAAACATCCATAGCGACCATCATCAACATAATTAAATAAATCATAACTGTGCACAAGCGTTATAACGCTAACGCTTAATAGTGTGTGTGGTCTAAACTATGCATCCATCATCCATAACAACAAACATCAATCATCATTAACCACTAATAATTCATCACTATATTTTAATTAGCCTAACCATTAATAAAATATATAAATTTTGGTTAAAGAGTTCTCACCTAATAACTTTCCAAATCTTCACGGTAGGCGAGCCTACTTGAGCGAACCATCAGACAGTATTTCAGCGCACCATCTACTTCACCAAAATATATATTATATAATATATACTAATCTTTCTCTCTATATATATATTATAAGAGGAGGAGGAGGAGAATGGCAAACTTCGGCAAGGAAAAGAAGAAACTTATGCCATGGAAACCATGGCCATAATTTTTAAGAAGAAGATGAAAAGAAGAAAATGGAGTGGAATGGTTAAAAAATGGAGGAAAGACCTCCTTATATAGGAATAGAGGATTAAAGAGGTAACGACACATGAGGAGGCAAGTATAAAACATGCATGAAAGGAGGCATGCAAAAATACAAGTGTCCTTACACTTGTCTTAAGGAGAGAAAGTGATCTTTTGGTAGTGTTTCCTTTAAAATGCTATGAAAATTAAGGACAACACTTAGTTCTAACGCTACTAATTCATGTTATGGTTTGACAAATCCAATCAAACAACGAATAGTATCAATAAATCCAAACTTATTATCAATCATTCTCATTTATAATTCAAGTAAAATCTATCATATAACTTATCAAAATTATTAAATATTCTTTACCATATATATTTATGTCAAACTCGAGTTTAAATTCAAATTGAGTAATAAAAATTCCAATTTTAAATTGGTTAAAAATTCTGGATTGTTACATAAAACTTTTAAACATAAGTATGGAGCCTTTAAACCACCATTCAAACAACTACCGAAACTAAAATGCAGGCTCGCTAACTACTCAATACCCTACTAAATAAAGAAGTGGGTATATAGCCACTTATGGCCTTACTAATACTATAACATAAAGGCGAATCCCAATAATCACTTAAGGATTAAGGCATTTCCATTGGTCACTTAATACCTTACTAGACGGATTACTAAACCCTAATATAAATTAGAGGACACTAGCAAGTAAGTCCTATTAATTCAAGGCTTCCCTCATTCACGCATATCTCAACCCCGCATAAGGCGAGAGATAGCAAGCAGTCAATTATGACCTAAAGGATAGGTAGAAGACTAACGTCATTTATGACCCTCCCCATGTGAACCTGTGTGTTACCATCTAGATGACCTTATTAGATAATCCCTAGCCACTTAATATTTCCCGTAGGATAGGCAGCCCCGTGGACATTTAATACTTTATCCGAAGGCGGACTCTAACCTAGTCTCTTACTGCCTAGAGGAAGTGGATCATCACGGAGATTACCAATCTCGTACCCAATCGGCCTTTTAATACTTCTCGAAGTAGGCTACAGTACGAATTATTTTCTTTTTGGTTTCTTCTTTTGGAAGGGAGGCATGCCCTATAGCCACTTAAGACCTTAACCTTTGGAGTAAACCTTTTCAAAAAAAATTATTGCTACGCAATTTACGATCATCATGGGTTCCTATGGTTAATGATGTCTCACATCAATTGTACATATATTTGACTACTGAAAAGGGAAGATTTCTGTTTAATAAGGCAACCGACCTCGCATCATTAACCTACTAAGCCCAAACCTTAATTCTATATTTAAACTATAATAAGATACGAATATTCTATAAAACTCGATTTTGAAGTCCGATGGGAGGTGGTTTTTCTGGAGCTCATCCATATATTTCCTTTATTTTTAGTCTTGGTTGGGGTAGGTTTGTTAGTAGAGTATTGTCTACTGTAAGTTACCTACCAGGCTTATTGGCAGTTATTGTTTTTTGTTTATATATATATATATATATATATATATATATGTGCTCTCTTATTTTTAGAAGATCACACATTTTTCTTTCAAAAAAAACTTCATATTCTATGACATTTAATTATTTATTTACTAATTGGACTAAGTATTTACTGTGGTCATTAATACCCATTAAATCCTCTTTAATTCCATTTATTATTATAATGGTCGCATGTCATTGATGATCCTAGTGGTCTTGTTTTTTACGGCAGTATACAACCTTTTAAATGCCATTTATAACAGTCCTATCTAATATCCTTAGTTCTAATCATTGTAACTCCCAAATATTATTATAGTTATTAAATTTCATTAGTCCTTATATACGCATATATATAAGTTTATTATTTTAATTTCCCTAATTGAAGTCAAAACGTTTATTCGTATTCAATTTGAAATGTAACCATTTGGCACTTATTACTTATTCATTCATTTCCCTAAAACATCCATGGTTACAATATTGATTCCCTTATTTGTGACTTTTTTAATTGTAGCAATCAATTCCACATTTATTGCTATTAACATAACAGTCACAAATATTTATTTCCATTAATTATGGGAAATATTCCTATATATTTATTCCCATAAAAATGGGAACCTTTTAAACTCAATCACACAACATGCATTCAAATTAATAATAATATAGTAGCGTTATTTACGTAGGTTTGGACGGATAAGATTATAACAATTTTATATTTATATTTTAAAGTACGATATTAATGTAGTTACTAGTTAGATTATTATTATTATTTTATATTCCAGTCTAAACTAACGACTAGAACAACCCTTTTGTGTTAAATGTTATTTGAGATTCAAAATCTCATAAAAAGGTTATTTACTGTAATTATTGTAAATTTTGCCTAAATCATTCAAAAGCGGATCACAAGAAATAGTTAATATTTTATTGGGAATAAATGATGCAAACAACGTACAAAAATACATGAATTTACACATCTCTTCCTATTTGGTTTGTTAATATTCCCTGTAGATTTCAAATAATGTCTTTTATATAAAAAGAGCAAAAAAAGGAAAATTTACAACAATCAACTAAAATGCCCAAACAATTTAAATACAATCAGGTTTATAATTTTAAATCCGTAACTCCATAAATTATATATTTACAACTAAATCTTATGAATCTAGAATAATAACATTACACATCTGATGATATTTTGGGACTGATTTTCAGATTCAGGGTGTTTACAATAGTCATAAACTATCAAAAGAACTGTAGACAATATAAGAATATTACACTAATAGGCCTAAAAATTCATATCCAAATTTATATTTAACATAAACAAAACAAATATGATATTCTAGGCATACAACTCAGATTTAACAAAAATGAATAATATATGATATTCTAAATAATGAATATATTTCATACCCACCTGAAAACTATCCAAATCTAACACAGCTTTTACACCTATAATTTTGAAATCTTATAGATCTACAATTTCTATACAAAGGGGATATGTATAATATTAAGATTTGTAGATCTGGTGGAAAAATTGGAAAAGAAGAAGGAAAATTAAAAATATAGACAACCTATTCGTAGAAACAACCCTTTTGGACCAATCTAGATTCAATCTCTCCAATTCTTATTTCTTTGATTTGAATATGTTTATAATTTAGAATTTTAGATAAGATTAGAGAAAGAGAAAGGACAGAGCTTCGCTATGGCTTGAATTATGAGCAAAAGAATGGGGGTCTTGCCCTTTATTTATAGACGTAAAACTGATCCTAAACCGTTAGATTAATTCCAAAACAATCTACCTGTTAGTATATAATTTTTTTATAACTTAACCCTAATCACCACAAGGAGACATCGATCTGGAGTCGATGGGCGTCGATTGCCAGGTCGATCTGTCTCCTGTGGAAGGCAAGGTAATAAAAGTAATATTAATTAATATATTCTATTTTTATTTTCTGTCCATTTTTTTATTTCGCCCGCAACTTTTTCATATTGACTCCTTCACAAAGTTCTAAACATGAAAGTTGACCAATATACTATCATAAACGCAATGATGCATGTTTCATGGTCAAATTCCATCATTTGCAAAAATCCCATTTTTTGGAATATAACTAAATAACTAATTTAATTACCATCAAATTCCGGGGTGTTACCATAAAGAGAGCGTGAATCCAAAAAAATAGGGCCCTACACATACTTCTAACCCTACTATCCTTAGATAGGATCTAGACATGTACTTTGGCAAGAAGCATAAAGCGACGCCTTAATCTTAACACTTATATCCGGAATTTCACAACATCCTAGGCTACAGTTAAGGGATGACTCCAAGCTTAACTCCTTAGATTAATGCCCAGACATTTAAGCGACCAATCATCATCCAGAAATAAGCAACAAGTAGTGGACCACAAGTACATTGAAGGTAAATCGCACCGCTTGAGCATTCAATGAAAAAGCTACTCACATTGAGTACATTACCTGAAGCTAATCTCAACTTTGCATCGTTTTCAACATATGAAGGAGCTTAGTTAATGTCAACTGCAAACACACAATCGATGTGTTCATAATTGAACAACCCATCACGAGACCAGAAGAACGACCGGAGCAACAGACACTTTACACATAAATGACTTGTTCTTACGCGATTGACTATGCATGTGGGGAGAATCGGGACTCAGGATCAATTATCAGCTTAAATGCTTGAAGATCCATGCATATCCAACATTTTACTTCTTAACATGACAGAATTTCGGCCATTACTTCGAGCTCTAAAAAGAGAACCAATTTTAGCAATTGAGTCATACTATCTTATTTGACAAGCACAACGGAGTCGAGCACAGAGAACAAAATCAATGAGAGTGCGATAACTATTCTAAGCTGCAAAATGAATCCTTTTTGATGACTTTGACTAATCTCGATTCAAAGCATGTCATGTTTGCAACATGATGTACTTTGGCGGGAAAAGAGTTGACCCGCCTTAGGTCGTCATGCTGTAGACTTCCCACCTTTAGAATACTTAAAACTCGATCGCAGAACTGTACGATCTTGGAATGGTCTAAGCATAGCAATAAAAATTATAAATACATGGTATTCCAAACTTCAAGGATCTAGGTAAGCGTGGTCTCATAGCCCCAAATCGGCATACTTCTTAATCCAGATCACCCGAGCCTCTACTGCCATGGATCGACCTTGTATCTCTCATTCCAAATTGATCTTGCTACTATTATCTTGGGTCAGCATAAAGGTCCTCATCTAATCCGGTTTGGCCAACAAAGTCTCAACATCATCAGATAAGAATCAGGCAGAAGCACCATATTGGGTCAACTTGGCAGTGGCATCGCTGGCTCGAAACAAGGCGAAGGATTATGCAGTCTAGTTTACTATGCCGACCCGGATCTGCTACCTTTGGTGACATAGCCCACTCCTTCCCCCCACGATCACCACTCTGGTCACTCTTTCCACTGATCCATTTTTCCTATCTACTCTCCTGGTTGACCAAAATTCGCGCCGCACATATAAATATCACTCTAGAGCACCATTTGAAGGATCTTCTTCTACCTTCTGAACTTTCTGACATAGCTATTTTTGTACTCAGTTCACGTCGACTAGAAAAACTTGTAATCGCTCGATCTAATACATAAGATAAGAAAGGATTACGTGGACGCTGGCAAACTTAATCTGAACCACTATAAACATGTGTGTTTGTCTGTTCTACTAGTTTTTTATTTTTATTCTTTACATATTCAATTTGGGGTGTTAAATAATTTAGTGTTAACAATATATATATAGACACACACACACACACACACACATCTTTATTAATAGTTATAATATATTTAGTGTCACATCATTAAGGTGCAAACATAAACTTCTCAAAATATCATTCTAAACTCACTAACACCTTAATTAAATTAAAATATTGTGTATAATACTATTTGGTCAATCATTCTTATCTTTTCCTAAAACTTCTCATATCTTAATTAAAATATAGTTCTTTGTCGACTAAAAAAAAAATCAATCATTTTTCACCTAAAATCACTAAAGCTACTAAAATTTCTATTAGTAGTTGTAATACCTTTGGTATTGCACTTTTTTGGTATATTGTGAACTTCTCAATATAATTTTCAACTCAAGTTACTCGAACCTTAATTTAAATTAAAATATTTATATTATGCAAGTGTGAACCCATGCTACGCACACAGAATTTGCATTATTTTTAACTGATTTTTTTTTAAATATTTTAGTTCTGCAAATGTGGAACATAAGTTTTTAGATTGTAATTTTTCCAAGTCGGTTTCTTTTAAAAAATTATTTACAAATCTTAGACCATAGAATATTCCTAGATTATTATGTCAAATTTTTTGTTTTATTTTTTTAACTAAGAATTAGATCTAGGTTGTTTTGTTAAATTTTATGTCTAAAATTCATTCACATATCTTAAGCATGCAAATAATTATGTTGATGAAAAAAACACATGTATCCTATACTTTTGATCAAAAATATCTTAAGTATATAATTAATAGTTACTTTTAAAATAAAAATAACATGAAGTCAATTTATTGTTTTTATTAATCATTTCTGAAGTGTAGGGAAATGAAACACAAATTAGCCACGATTATGAGCCATATTTATTTAATTATACGTAGAGAAGCGATGGTTCAATTTCTTAACTTCCACGCGTGTGTGGATAACTTTTGTTTTCAAACATTAATAATTAAGCATGAAAACTGGAATGCACTAGTCGCTTTTAATAAGAAGTCAAAAAAATTTAATCTAATATCATCTTATAGCATGACATAAAAAAAACGTAAACTTCATTTTCTTATTCCATTTTATTAAAATAAAATTAGTGCGCTTCCATTTAAGTCTTAAACGTATATTCAAGATGAGAAAACAGTAGATGCAAGGTGTGGATGCCAACAATGCATTAGCAAACAAACATATTTATTTTAATGATTATTATTATGTACATATATGCATAGATATATTTATTTGTATTAATTCCTTATTAATTTAATTTGTACAACATAAAATGCATTTAAATAGTGTGAAAGAGTTATTATTCATTTAATAAAGATTTTTAAGAGTCGCATAAGTCCAATGTGAGGAAAATAAAATGAAAATTGAAATGAAAAAGGGAACTTGGACATATTTTCACCAAATTGAATGTCATGTGCAAGCAGCATTCCAAGGATTAAATTTTGTAATACGTCATTAATGTAATAACCGCATATACTTGTGCAATGAGTACATCAAATATATAAAAGGAAAACTATAATTCAAGGGACAATTAATGACAAGGACAAAAGCCCATTAAAATTTATCCATAAGGACAACCACCTAATATTTTATCCATAAGGACAATACACTGAAATTAAATTTTGGCCGATGCTTCCATCTTCTCCCTCTGTCGCGTATCTCGATTTCATCATTTATCACGAAATCACAAAAATCACGAAATCCTAAATCGATGAAATCACAAATATCATAAGACATTAGAATCGAAATTCCCAATCGAAGACAAAAATCACGAAATCAAAATCACGACTAAAAATCAGCCGAAACAGAAACCCTAGAAAAAAAATTGTCGAACAACAAAAATCCATTGGAAATCACAAGTGAATTGAATAAAAATATTTTTCAAACGATGGAAAACACAATTGAAGAAGTCGAAATTGTTGAAACAATTTTTTCGTGATTGGAAATGTTTTTTTTTGTTAATAGTATAGCAATTCGTAGGTATCATTTTTCTATTTTTTTAGGTATCATTTTTCCTATTTTAACTTTAAAACATAGCAGCAGTTTTTAGGTATCATTTTTCTATTTTTCTAGGTATCAGTTTTACTGTAGTTTATGTGTTATGTTAAACATCACATCAGTTTTGAGGTATCATTTTTATACTTTTTAAGGTATCATTTTTAGTGTAATTTCTCTGTTATGTTAAACATTACTGCAGTTTGAAGGAATCATTTTTATATTTTTGAAGGTATCATTTTTAATGTAATTTATGTGTTATGTTAAATATCACATCAGTTTTAAGGTATCATTTTTATATTTTTTAAGGTATCATATTTACTGTAGTTTATGTGTTATGATAAACATCATAGCAGTTGTAAGGTACCATTTTTAGTGTAATTTCTGTGTTATGTTTATATACATCTTTTTTTTACCTACAATATTAAAAAATTGATATCCATGAACTGTGAATATGAGAAAAACTTTAGCTTAGCCCTACCAACTTATAAAACTTATAAGAGAACAAAAAATCACATGAAAAAACAATTAACAGAGTTAAAATAGTAAAACTGATACTAAAGAAAATAGGAAACTGATACCTAAAACCTGATTCAATGTTTTGAAGTAAAACTAATGGAAAAAATGTTTACATCAAAGTTTGATTGAATAAAATGAAATTAGTTCGACTGAGTTACAAAGTTGATGCAACAGTACAACTGCAAAATTAACATAACAACAAAATCACATGGAAAAAACACATAACACAGTTAAAACATGAAAACTGATACTTAAAAAAATAGAAAACTGATACCTACAAACTGCATCAATGTTTTAAAGAAAAACTAATGCAAAAAATGTTTACATCACAGTTTGATTGTATAAAATTAAATAAATTTGACTTAGTTAAAAAGTTGATGCAACAATATAACTTCAAAATTAACACAGCAATAAACCACATGAAAACAACACATAACATAGTTAAAACAGTAAAAATGATACCTAAAATATTATAAAAACGATACCTAAATACTGATGCAATGTTTTGAAGATAAAAAAAAATTATATCACAGTTTGATTGATTAAAATGAAATAAGTTCGACGTAGTTTCAAAGCTGAAACAACAATATAACTTCAAAATTAACACAACAACAAAATCTCATGAAAAAAACATATAACACAGTTAAAACGGTAAAAATGATACCTAAAAAAAAGCAAACTGATACCTAAAAACTGCTGCTATGTTTTAAAGTTAAAACATGAAAAATGATACCTAAAAATTGCTGCTATGTTTTAAAGTTAAAATGGGAAAAATGATACCTAAAAAAATAGAAAAATGATACATATGAACTGCTATACTATTAACGAAAAAAAAACATTTCCAATCACGACAAAATGGATTCGAATTTTTGGGTTCGATTGCAATTTCGAATCTGATGTCCTTTTGATTTTCGTGATTTATAAATTGTTATGTATTCGAATTTTTGTGATTTTTGGGTTCGATTGTTTTAAAGATGGAGCGGACGTGAATCGGGAGCGGAGGAAGAAAAAATAAGCGCACGTGAAGAAGAAGAGAAACGGTGAATTGTCTTTCTGAGTAAAATTTTAATGGGCTGCCCTTATGGATAAAAAGGCCTTCACTTTTGTCCTTGTAAATATTTTCCTAATAATTCAAAATCAACAAGTAAATTATTATAATTTAAAGTGCATGCTTTATGGTAGATTTTTCATCTGAAAGGCCTTCCAAAGTAATAGCGTTATTACAAAAGCATAAATGGTCGGTTAACATCAAACCAAATATTCTTCTTACTGTCCGCAACAGTAGCCCAACGATTAAGGACTTTGCGTCATGGTAACAGTGGCATGGGTTCGAAATCCGAAATGGCATGCTAAGAGCTTACCATGTGCATACACTAAGATCATCCACTTATGTGGCGCTCGTGGACCAGGCTAGGTGCACTAGGGAGGGTTTTACGACTCCGATCGGTTTCCCTCCTGATCAACTAATTCAAAAGAAAATTCTTCTTACTAAGAAATCTCGAACATTCGAAAATTTATTCATCCTCACAAACGAGATGGCACAAAAGGAGGATAGAGGTTGGAGTCGGATAAAGGTAAGATAGTGAGAAATTTAATAGGGAGTTTCTTATTTCCGTAGGAGGTGAGGGATAGGATTTTATGGGAAAGAGGATAGATTCCACTACTTTCAACTTGTTCTCATGATAAAGACGAATGAACGAACTCATGATATTTTGTATCTTTATAATAACAAACTATATTGTTTGTTTCGATTAAAAAAAATATTCATACAAATAAGAAAACATTATGAATACAAAGGACGGTGAAAAGTTAGAAGAATTAAATTACCTAACACATGATATCATATCAATGTAGATTTTCAAAAAATAATTGAAAATAGTAATTAGAACTTTGTATGAAGGAGACATAAAAGCTCTTTCAGTCGTAGGATTATATTAGGTAGATATGTGGCAAATGCTCAATTTTTTGCAAAAACAAAAACGAAAAAGCATACCAAGTTAAACTCGATTTTCATAATATAATATATAATATGCATATACCTTTCTCCTATGGTTGATAAATTATTGAAGATAAATTAAAAAATATTAACAGGGATGTTTGAAAGGTAAATCAAGTTAATAACAAAACAAGATAAAACGAATAAAATAATGAGAAACCTGGTTATATATTTTTAGAAAATTAGGTGTAGGTTAGAATTTATAAAAAAAATAGATAAATAGATTAGAACAACTTATAGTTAGTTGACAAAGATTTTCTCTGGTGAGATAGATGATTTGAATGTAAATATGGGGAATATAATTGAAGAGGGGATTGTTAAAGGGACTCCACTTTTGGTTAAGGGGGAGACATTTTTAAGGGGACTCCACCTTAAAAAAAATTGTTAAGGGAGGGTTTGGTTTTTTTTATTTTAAAATACGCATGGACTAGACTGCCCCTCGTAACATTAATTAATGAGACATGCAATGATTAACTATATTTTAATTTGTTAATTACTTCTCATAATTCCAGGCTTAGTTTTGGATATGTTTGGTATTGACTTTCTTTGAATACTTGCGTAAAATCAGCTACGCTATTTATATCATTACCAAATATAAGGTGCATGCAACTGTAATTATCGGATTTTTTTTGGCAAGGCATGTAATTATCGTTTTTTCATTTTCTCTATTATATATATATATATATATATATA
Organism: Allium sativum; assembly: GCA_030737875.1. Classification (NCBI taxonomy): domain Eukaryota; kingdom Viridiplantae; phylum Streptophyta; class Magnoliopsida; order Asparagales; family Amaryllidaceae; genus Allium; species Allium sativum. Next base: position 927,608,496 of record CM060922.1, on the reverse strand, counting down.
TATATATATATATATATGAGTGATAAAAGCATGATTTAAAATGGATTACTGAGAAGCTAATTCTATTTATACACCAAAAATTGCTAAATATATACCAAAAATTATAATAAACTACAATATAGACCGTGTATTACTTTACGTACACCGTTTCTTTTACTAAATTATTCATGTTCTCATCTTCTTCTTTTTTCCTCTTTCGAACTTAAAACAAAATTACCCAAAATTAGAAATTATTTGCATCAAATTGAGTAAAATTTAACAAAATGAAATTTATTTCTTGTGCTAATATTGTAACTTTTATAAAGATTTTGAAAAAAAATTCAGTTTCAACAAAATTACTATGATTCTACAAAATAAACCAACACTTCTAAATTAGACTTATTTCTGAATGTTTTTTTAATAGAAATTATAGACTTCGTGAATAAATAATTCATTAACATATCTAGTTTGTATCATGTTTCAATATTTTTAAGAACAATTTGACTTTTTATATCCAGATGTTTTAAAAATCAATTATGAGAAAAGGGTAATTTAGTAATAAAAATTTTTAGAAAAAATAATGGTGTATGTTGAGGGATTTTCGGTGTATAAATAGAATTTGCCTTATTGAGATTATATGAACTTTGTTTGATCGGGGAGACTTGAAGGAGGTGGATCTTCGTTTGATTGTTATTTCTTTTTATTTTCCTTTTAAGTTGAATTATAGAAGGTCAGTGTATATTGTTTCTAAATTTATTTTGCAATTTGCAGAGTTAATTATTCATATATCTTATTAGACCAAGAAATGTTAATAAGTGATGGTCTGACTCATGCTTAAGTGTTTGAATTCATGCAAGTGTGGTCTGCCTTACGCTTAAGTGTTTAAATTTATATAGCTATTTGCAGGTGTGCATTAGTTTTTCTCTATTATAGGGATAGTACTGGAATTTTTAATTATATGGTTAAGGGAGGGGTTAACTTATTTTGTCCTTCCCTTAACAATTCATCAAAAATTGAAAATTTGTCCCTCCCTTAACAAAAAATGGAGTCCCTTTAACAATCCCCATTGAAGAATAGGTTTGTAAGTAGAAAGATAAAAGTGCATTTTGAAAAAGAAAATAAATGGAGCCATCGAATTAGAACTGGAAAGGAAAACTGTTATATTTGTTAAAATTTGAAAGATAATTAACATTAATTATATGGGGTAAGTGGAAATAAATTCTAAAATCAATAAGAGATTAGTATATGACATGAGACTGAATGATACAATAGAATTCAAATGGTCAATTATTGAAATTTACATATAACAGAATAGATATAATAAATTGACAGATAAAATAGATTTTAGAGGAGATGAACATATATAAAATAACGAAGGATAATTATACTAAATTTGAAGAAAATGAAAAGGATGTGTTTGAAAGTGGCATTAATTACAATTTATTATTTTAGCATTGAAACAACAATATAGCAGCAAGATTGTAGGATATCTTTTAAAAAGTTAAGAGCAAAGGATTTGAATTGGGATTGCAAAAGCGAATTTTTTTAGCTAGTTAAAAGGGGGAAGTACTTGAAATGATAGATAGAAAAGAATTAGAGTTGAGAAAGGATATGCTAAGAGAAAAAGGCTAACATTATATTGATTTCTGTCCATAATAGAATACATATTCTCCTACGATAAAACCATTTTCATGAAGTGGACAAATATATAAGAGGAAGATAATGATGCGACAAAATGTAAAAAATGAAATGAGAAGATGTGATATGATTGCAATACATGCATTACAATGTATAGGAGGAGGATATTTGAGTTGAAAGTGAAAGAAAGAAGAAAATACAAATGGTCACATAACGATTTCTTATACAACTAATAAATAAATATGATAAATAGATTAGAAAGGGTATTGTTATTGACACTCCATTTTCTGTTAGGGAGGGCCAAATTTTAAGGACACTCCAATTTTTTTTAAATTATTAAGGGGGAGGATCATTGTAGATGACTAATATTTACCTCTACTTCTAAAAATTATTCATCGTAAAATCGTCATTCCCCTAAATCACAAAAAATCTAAATCGTATTAACTACAAATAACGTCAGGGCAAAAGTCGAAGAAAACATCATTATCCTCTCTACCATATCGTGGGATAGCGAAGAAGCTAATCAGAAGGTACATGATATTGATCTTCATTCTTATTTATTTCAATGATTGTAATTAAATTTCTTCATTCTAAAAGTCTCGATTTTGGTGTAATTAATTGATTCGACTCATTGAATTTTGAAAATTTAGGGGAACCACTAAACGCAATTTTTTATTTTGACAGGGGATGTCGTGATAAATATTTTAGGTCGGTCAAGGGGGTTGATTTCCCCACAACTAATGGTGTTGATTAACCATTAAAAATAGATTAATGAATATAAGAGTGAAATTAAGCCTAAATGGGTAATAAGGTAAAATTACATTTATTTGTTAAGGGTTTACTTTCCTCATTGGTACTCCCCTTAGAAACAAAAATTGACCCCCCCCTCCCCCTCCCCCAACAACAATATTTGGAGTGTCAATAACAATTCCCATTAGAAAATAATGAACATACTTGATATAATAAAAGACAGTTGTGCTGAATTCGGAAAAATGAAAAGCACGGGTTTGAAAGCGATGTCAATAGCAATTTATTATATAAATGTAATGTTTTCATTCAATAAATTATGTAACGCTAAGCAAAAAGGATTTATGAATGTAACATTTTCATTAAAAAAAACTGTTATTCTAAAGTTAAATCTATTGTTTTGTTTCCGTTGACGATCTAAGATTCTAAATGCATAATGTTTAGTGGATCACTGGGGGAGAGAGAAAATCAGATATGATAGTTAATAAGAAAAAAGAGAAATTCTAATCTTAAATTCTCTTTTATACGAACATGCTTAAAATAATGAAGGATAATTATACAAAATTTGGAGAAAACGAAAAGAATGTGTTTGAAAGCAGCATTAAACGAAATTTATTAAGAGCAAGTAATTCTTTTACATGTCTGCATTATCAATTGCAATTTATTATATAGATGTAACGTTTTCATTTAATAAATTATGTAATGCTAAGCAAAAAGGATTTGTGAATGTAACATTCTCATTGAATAACACTTGTTATTGTAACATTAAATCTATTGTGACGACCTAGAAAAATTCAACTCTCGAATTTCGACAATAATATATTGCTTGTATTCACTTGCCAAAACTCAAATATCGGAAACTCAGATAGTTAAAAGAAAGAAGTTAGAGTGTGAAAAAAAGAAAGAAATGTTAGAATAGAAGAAAAAGAACATCAACACTATAGAACCAGAGTAGAATAGAATCTCACAGCTGAATGAATAAAATATTATATATCAATACTCTTTACACAAAGAGAAAACCATATATTATATATATATGAGTATACAATTAGATCAATACAACACACACATTGGAAATAAATTTATAACATAAATACGGGAATACATCTCAACTATGACTCCTTTCTTGAAGCTCCAAGCAAAGCCCAATACAACTTGGAAAATGTACTCCGTCTGATCGAGCCATTTTGCGAAAAACAAAATCACACGGATTGTCAGTCTGGGTTACTTTCAGTGAGAAAACTCACATCACAAACAACTTGCCTAATTTTTAGAAATTCTCTGAAAGAATGGAACTCTAATAAGACACGACCACACATAAACATAGCATGTATTTTTCCCTTATGATAACCAAATCACTTTTATTATTATAACTTCAATGATATTATAATAATGATTGTGGTCCACAATTAAAATAAGAATATAGCCGAAAAGCTTGCATCTCACTTTTTGACATAGTTGGTTTACAACTAAAACCGTATGGCTCGTATTGGAGTTTGAATTTTATACATGACTAGGTAAGGAACTACCATCTGATCAGTGTCCTCTAGAGATAAAACGCTGAGGCTCAACAAGAACATCGTGCAACTTGGTCATACAAAACCGACAACTCATTCAACTTGAGTGTACCGAATATATCATCACCACAGTTGTAGGCCATCCAACCGTACTCATTCTGAAGCATAGAAAAAGGAACAACCAATTTCTCTAGATCAGGTGATGATATATCCTAATAGATATGACCCACATAGCCCTGCTGCTTGCTCGATTTCAGTCATTTCCCAGTTGATGAGGCTTGAGGCTACAATTGGAAACATCACACTCGACTTTGAATGCCATATTGTCAGGTTCGTAAAATCACTAATTGATTTGTTGTGACGATCAACCACTGTAGCACGTGATCGAACACTGTAGCACACGATCGATCACTGTAGCACGCGATCGATCACTATAGAAATTACTATAGCAATGACTTGTTTCTCAAGAAATTCACCATGTTGCGCGACCGAACCCCCTAAGTGCGACCAAAAACCTGCACTTCTCCAAAATAGCCCCGATTTTCACCAAAACTTCGCCAAACGATAGATTCGATGAAACCAACTTGTATAAACCATCAAATATGATCAAACACATGGTATGAATCCACTAACAACACGAAAACAATAGTTTTCACCAAATCGTGTAAATCACTCCAAAAACAACAATACATGAACATATGAACAAAAATTAAAGATCTTACTTGCATAATCATATGAAATAACATGGAATCAATGATTTAAACATGCTAAATGGGATCATAGGGTGATTCATATGGAAATAGACTAAACACGGCATAAATCTATGGAAAAACATCTAAATATGATGAAAAACATGATCAAGCACTCATACACTTCATTGAATCCATGTGAGAGATGTAAACCACTCACCGATTCTCCAAAATAAGCTAAAATTGATGAAATAAGAATCCGGACAACAAGCACCTCGCACCAATCTCCTTGATCCGATAAATCCTTCCTTTGATTGATGTAGATCTAGTCTCCAATGGAGTAGATCTATGATTTCCCTCCTTGGAATTGGATTTTTAATGGTGCAAAGGTGTTAGAGGAAGGAGGAACACAAGGCCACCCAATGAGGAAATGAAAAACTAAAACATTTCCTATATCCCTCACCCCCTATTTATAACCTTCCAATAGCCCACCAATGGGCCTTCCAAATCAGCTCGTTGTGGCTCTCCAAACCAGAACAGCCAGCTGGAAAAAAAATCTTAAAACAGTGATTTCTCCCAAACCGCTGAGCCAAATCTTTAATGTAACCACTTTGTGGAAAGCCAATCATCAATTCCTTTCCAATGGCACAGGTCTCGCCCTCTGATTCGACCTGAGTCAAAAGTTATGCCCTATACAAGACTGACAGAGTAAAATGGTCACAAACAAAATTGGTAAAAATTATGGACATGTCTCACATCCCCATAAGCAACACATCAAAAGATGAGAATGATCAAACCCTCAAGGAATAAAATAAAAATATTTTACGATCTTATGATACGTAAAATGCGGGTTGTTACATTCTCCCCTCCCCCTCCCCTCCCCCCACCCCCCCCCCCCCCCCTTTAAGAATTTCGCCTGCGAAATTCCAAGTAATCACAAGAAACCATAACAATTCTGCATGCCTATCATCCGTGAGAAGCCAATTCCATCATCCAAACTAGCAATCATCAAGCCATGCATCCATAGCCTTATCCTAGCACGCAGAATTCTATCAAACAGTAAGATACAACAATGATACGATATCAGAGGTTCCTACCGATGAAGAGTTCTGGATGAGTCGCTCTCATGCTCTCTTTCGTCTCTCATGTACAATCATCACCATCTTCACTCCATTGTATCTTGACTAGCTTAACCGTCTTTCTCCTAAGCTGTTTCGTGTTATTTCCCATAACACGAAGTGGCTTACGAGGTTTCGCAACTGTGGTTTCTACATCTAGGTCTTCGTACTGCTCTGGAGATACCACCACATTTGAATCATGCACGAACTTCCGTAGAAACGACACATTGAAAACATTGTGCACACTCGACATCTTCTCATGTAACTCCAATCGAAATGCGAGCTTTCCCATTCGCTCGACTATCGGAAATGGTCCAACGAACCTAGAAGCTAACTTCCCTTTACTTCCGAATTGAACCACATGCTTCAACGGTGAAATCTTCACAAAAACCATATCATGTATGTCGAATTTCAAATCTTTCGACGTTTATCAACATAACTCTTTTGGCAATCTTGGGCCGCCTTCATTCGTTGTCGAACGATCTTGATACAATCCGAGGTCTCTCTAATCATTTCAGGCCCAGGTATCAACTTATCCCCAGTTTCCAACCGACAAGCTGGAGAATTACACGGCCTCCCATACAACGCCTCGTATGGTGATGGTGCCATCCCAATGCTCGACTGATAGCTATTATTATATGCAAACTCAACTTGATGTAGATGGTCCTCCCATGATCCCCCAAAATCCAACACACAAGCTCTTAGGAGATCTTCCAAAACTCGATTGACTCTCTCGGTCTGACCATTAGTTTGGGGATGATATGACGTACTCAAGCACAACTCGGTTCCCAAAGCCTCTTGCAAACTTTTCCAAAATCCGCTAGTGAACAACGGATCTCGATCACTCACTATACTCTTTGGGATACCATGGAATCTAACTATCCATTTTACATAAATTCAGCCAATTTCGACACCGTCCTAGTTGACTTGACAGGAATAAATCTCGCACTTTTGGTCAAGCGATCCACAATGACCCAAACCCCTTCATTTTCTGCCCTGGTTCTAGGTAGTGTATCGATAAAATCCATCGATACTTGCTCCCACTTCCATGTAGGAACTTCCAATGGCTGAAGCAACCCACTCGGCTTCTTCTGTTCAGCTTTCACCAACTGACAATTCATGCACTTGGAAATGAACTTTCCAATATCTCGCTTCATCCCCTCCCAGTAGTAAATTCTCTTCATGTCCTGATACATCTTATTACCACTCGGATGAATCGTCAACTTCGAGTGATGACATTCTCTCATAACCCCATCTCTCAATCCATCGATATCAGGAACAACTAATCGCCCTTGCTTTCGAAGCCAACCTTCTCAATCGACCCGAATTCTCTATCTTTTGGTTCCAGCTTCTAGATAAATTCGACAAGCTTTGCATCTCGCTTTTGGCTCTCGCTAATCCTTTCGATAAGAGTAGGTCTTATCGACAAGCTTGCCAACATTTCAGGTTCCAATTCACACTTTGGCCTGAACTCAAACCTTGCCAAATACTCAAGGCTCTTCCATTCCAAAAACATCACTCCCAAACTTGCATGTCTTCGACTCAACGCATATGCAACTGCATTGCCTTTGCCAGGAGTATAGGCTGTACCAAAATCATACGATGCCAGAAATTCCAACCATCGTTGCTGCCGAAGATTCAAATCCTTTTGGGAGACAAGATACTTCAATGACTTGTGGTCCGTAAACAACTCGAACCGAACCCCCAATAGGTAATGTCTCCATATCTTTAGAGCAAACACAATCGCTGCCAACTCCAAATCATGAGTTGGGTAGTTTTTCTCATGCGGCTTCAGCTGTCGACTCGCGTAAGCCACAACGTTATCCTTCCACATTAGCACTGGTCCAAGTCCAGTACCACATGCATTAGTGCATACCACCATCTCTTCATTCCCACTTGGAATGGTCAGCACAAGTGCGCTCGTCAATTTCTCCTTCAGGATTCCAAACGCTTGTTCACACTTTACATCCCATGTGAACGCTTGGTTCTTCTTCATCAATCCCGTCAACGGTGCAGCTTTCTTGGAGAAATCCTTGATAAACCGTCGGTAATAACCAGCCAACCCAAGGAAACTCCGTACATCCGTCGCATTCCTAGGTCGTCCCTGTCCTGGATTTCTGCCACTTTAGCGAGGTCAACCGCTATCCCTTTTCCAGAAACTTCATGGCCTAAGAATCTCACTTCATCCTTCCAGAAGTGACACTTCGAGAACTTAGCTTTCAACTGATGCTTTCGCAAGATCTCTAACACAATTCTCGAGTGCGTCCTGTGTTCTTCCTCATTCCTGGAGTAAACCAGAATATCATCTGTGAACACAAGAACAAACTTATTCAACTGATCTCTGAACACTCTATTCATAAGATCCACGAAATTCGCTGGCGCGTTAGTCAACCCGAATGGCATCACCAACCACTCGAAGAATCCAGATGGTGTCCTAAAAGCAGTCTTTGGCACACTATCCTTAGCCACCCTCAACTGGTGAAATCCCGTTGCCAGATCCATCTGAGAAAACACTTTGGCTTCGTGAAGCTGATCGAACAAGTCATCAATCCTTGGCAACGAATACTTATTCTTTTTAATCACCTTGTTCAGCTCACGATAGTCCACACACAATCTTAACGAGCCATCTTCCTTGGTTGCAAACACGACCGGTGTACCCCACAAGGAAACACTTGTCCGAATGAACCCCTTTCTTAGAAGGTCTCGAACTTGCACCTCCAACTCTCGCTGTTCTTTAGGTGCCATCTGCCTAAGAGGCATAACGATTGGTCTAACTCGCTCGATCAAATCGATCCTAAACTCGATCTCACGATGCGACGGCAACCCTTTGACCTCGTCAAAGACATCCTCATACTCCTTAGTAATCAGCACTGATGACAAATCCTCTTGTGTAATCACAAGCGAATATAGAAAGATAACGAAGACACCCTCTTCGCGCTTACACTTTATCAACACCTTTCGTCCTTCCACATCCCCGACTCTCACCTCTAGCTTTTTGCAATTCACCCTTGCCGCATATCTCTTGAGCCAATCCATGCCCAAGATGATCCCAAACCCAGAGAAATTAAGAACTAAGCAATCACACACAAAAGAGCAACCATGACTCGACAACACTAGACCACGGCACAACATGCACAAACTGAATGAGCCCCCAACTGGATTAGTCACGATCAATGGTCTATCACAAATCTCAGGGTCCAAACCCAAGTGACACACAAGGTCATTGCAAAAGAATGAATGCAATGCTCCAGTATCAAACAAAACTCGAACTGAAACACTGTGAATAGAAAGAGTACCTTGCACCACGACACCCTTTCCCTTCTCCTCGGCAGTTGGATCTTTCGAAGAAGGCAGAACTGCCCCTAAAGCATAAGCCTTAACCACTTGCTTCCCTTGAGCTGATTCTGGACAATCTTTCTTATCATGTCCCGGCTTCCCACACTTGAAGCGCCTCTTTTCAGCATTAGGGTTCTTGCAATCTTTGGAATAAGGGCCTTTCTGCCAGCAGTTATATCATGTCACTTCGCTTTTCTTCTTTTTTGGCCGTCCTTTCCTTTTTGTTGTTGTTGCTTCCTTTCTTATTGTTATCACCCTGCTATGGCTTTTGTTCCTCCTTAGGTGCAACAATAGACATCTTCTTAGGGAACAGACTTTCATGCCTTAAAGCCTTCTCGATGATATTCTCAAAGCTGTCATCGAGGTGATCCACAAGCTGATCCCCAATATATTCATCCAATCCTAAGACAAACTTCTTGTTCTTTTCATAAGGAGTATCTACATATGAACGAGCATACTTCGACAAAGCCTCGAAGTCAGAAATATAGTCAAGAACTTGGCTCCCATTCTGTTTAAGCTCCACTAATCTCTTAAACAGAATAGACTTTTGCACGGTGGAGATAAACTTTTCTTCAAACTTAGCTTGGAATAGCTCCCATGAAATATCCTCTTCAGGGGTCTCAAGTGTGACAGAGTTCCACCAGTCCATTGCCCTGCCCACTAACTGCCTTGATGCAAGTTTCCTCTTTATTTCATCATCAATACCCAAGTCCTTGAAGACCACAAGTATCCATCCACCTCTGAACTTCTTCAACTGGTTCTGTGCCTTTGAATTGTTTTCCTCCCAATGAAGAAAAGTCTTTGCATAGCTTTCCAAATTCTACCACTCTTGGCACTGGAACTCCAACATCAACTGTAGCCGCCACTGGAGTGGGAACCCTATTCATGATCGCTGCCGCCATGGCCTCGAACATGGCTGGGTAGTCTGGTTCGTTACCATTCCCCCTTCCAGTATTAGCTCCCCTAGCAGCGTGTCTTGATGGTCATCTATTCATTCTAAATCTGCAATTTAGGATAATTAGCCATTTCCAAGAAAAACTGCTAAAGGAAAAACAACCGCTACTACTATATATGCTAATATATATAGTAAGCATCCAAATAAAACCTACAAGTACGTCTCCCATACGTAATTACGTCTTTGAACTTTGGCCACAATCGCTGACCAGAACTCTGATACCAAATGTGACGACCAACCACTGTAGCACGCGATCGATAACTGTAGCACGCGATCGATCACTATAGCACGCGATCGATCACTGTAGCACACGATCGATCAACGTAGCAATGACTTGTTTCTCAAGAAATTCACCATGGTGCGTGACCAAACCCCCCTCAATGCGACCCAAAACCTGCACTACTCCAAAACAGCACCGATTTTCACCAAATCTTCGCCAAACGATAGATTCGACGAAACCAGCTTGTCTAATCCATCAAATATGATCAAACACACGGTATGAATCCGCTAACAACATGAAAACAATAGTTTTCACCAAATCATGCAAATCACTCCAAAAACCACAACACATGAACATATGAATGAAAACTAAAGATCTAACTTGTATAATCATATGGAATAACATGGAATCAATGATTTAAACATGTTAAATGGGATCATAGGGTGATTCAAATGGAAATGGACTAAACATGGCATAAATTTATGGGAAAACGCCTAAATATGATGAAAAACATGATCAAGCACTCATACACTTCATTGAATCCATGTGAGAGATGTAAACCACTCACCGATTCTCCAAAATAAGCTAAAATTGATGAAATAAGAATCCGGACAGCAAGCACCTCGCACCAGTCTCGTTGATCCGATGAATCCTTGCTTTGATTGATGTAGATCAAGCGTCCAATGGTGTAGATCTATGATTTCCCTCCTTGGATTTGGATTTTTAATGGTGGAAAGGTGTTAAAGGAAGGAGGAGCACAAGACCACCCAATGAGGAAATGAAAAACTAAAACATTTCCCGTATCCCTCACCCCCTATTTATACCCTTCCAATAGCCCACCAATGGGCCTTCCAAATCAGCCCATTGTGGCTCTCCAAACCTGAACAACCAACTGAAAAAACCTTAAAACAGTGATTTCTCTCAAATCGCTGAGCCAAATCTTTAATGTAACCACTCTATGGAAAGGCAATCATCAAATCCTTTTGAATGGCATAGGTATCGCCCTCTGATTCGACATGAGCTAAAAGTTATGCCCTGTACAAGACTGATCAGGGCAAAATGGCCACAAACAAAATTGGTAAAAATTATGGACATGTCTCACATCCTCATAAGCAACATATTAGAAGATGAGAATGATACAACCCTTAGGGAATAAAATAAAAATATTTTTCGATCTTGCGATACGTAAAATGCGGGCTGTTACATTTATGCAGAAATACTCTGGGTGTTAAGCTAAAAGAAGTTTCCTTCTTTGGCACCATACTCGGTATATTCGTAAAAATCAACGTAGGTGATTATTGAAAATACATTGTCAGACATCCGTCCATACTAGTTGTCCAGGATCAGGACAAACTGTAGGTACTCTTTTACTACATCCTGTTTGGATAATCCATAGGACAAGTCTCATATCCGGATCAGGACAAATTGTCGGTGTTGAGACAAGTCTCATATCCATGAATTTATAAAATAAATTCTGTATAAATATTAAGAGTCCATCATTCATATTGCCAATTAGTTTTGTGATAATTTGGGGTTCTCTAACATTGTATCAGCGCGGGTTTAATTCATGTGCGCATAACTGTCACACTTGTCCACGTCATCTAATAAGATCCACGTGTAAGGCTTAGGATATGCCACATGTGCGGAGGTGTGTTGAGACAAGTCCCACTTGGGGAATTTATAAAATAAATTCTATATAAATATTAAGAGCCCATCATTCACATTGCCAAATATTTTTGCGATAATTTGGGGTTCTCTAATAGTTGGCTCGATCCAATTCGCATCCTGGTCTCTTCGAACTAACACGCATAAGTTAAAAGGGATATTCATTTGATAGTCGGTTCTTTAACTATAAAAACATTACTGTCTAGTACATCAGCAGCTCTGGCCCCTTTAATTAATTTTTTTAAAATCTTTTTCATTGATCCTTAAAAATCGATTCCATATATTTATCTCAACTGCAAAATAAAATTCACAAAATTCTTATTTTTATTACTTCAAAAACAATAGCCATACACTTATCTCTTATTTCCATTATTTTGGAAAACGATATTCACAGGCTCATCTCTTATTTCCGTTCTCAAACTAGTATAACCTCTTCTTTCATTTCTTTGAAACCCTAGCCATTTACTTATTTCTTGGAATAAGTGTATTCCCAGAACTATACTATTTTCATTACTTAGAAAATAGTGCCATATACTTAACCAAATTGTATAAGTATAGTCATATTTCATACTTGGGCCAAACAATGTCAAGTGATACATCGTTTTCTTTAAAACCCAACAGTTTTTATTAAATTTCTAAACCTTACATATTAAATTTGCAATTTTTCTTATGGAAATAATAAATTATTCCCAACTTCATTACCATTTCAAGCTAGTACCATCCTTTAGATAAAAATGAAGTTGTTCAAGTTGGGGTATTTTACTTACCTTCTAGACCTTGACTCGACAACGTTCTTATCTTAAGATAGATAAAAGTTTGTAACTTAAAAATTGATATTAATTAAAATATCATTCCAATTTCATTTATTATTCCATTAAAATATGGTTTTATAAGCCACTTCTTACATTTGAAAATCTCCTTCCAATTGTCACCACTTCTACTTAATACGTTTATTAAGTAAAATTTTAATAAAATGCAACCTTTTAGTTTTAAATTCCTTTCATTAGATTCGTTTACAACTTGGATTTATTACATAAATAATCCATTTACTAAATTCTTTTCCACAAATCCATTAGGGTAATTCAATTTAAACCTGCTGAGTTCACCCAGCAAAACTAAAAAAAGGAAGAAACCCAGCGTTTTTCCGAGTTTACCCATGTAATCTTTAAAAAACCCAACTTTACCCTCCTTCTAGAGAACTTACGAGGTTCCCTAGATAATCTCGTAGATCCCCTACGAGGATCTCTAGGCAAACTGGTAGAGACCCTACGAGGGCCCTAAAGATACCTCGTAAAGTCTCTATGAGGTTACCTGGGGAAACTCGTTGGGTTTGTATGAGGTATGCTAAAAATAAAAAATATATAGCAAAATAGGGGTTGTTTTGTCATTAATTTTTCTTGGTGAACTCACCATTTACCTGGGTTTAATAGAATTAGCCAATCCATTAAGCCTTCTTATTATTAAACTTAATTTGGATTTATTTCAAAAATTAATTTTACCAAATCTTTCACAAAAATTATTCACCAAGCCTTGATTTCATTATAAAAGGAATTCTTATATAAAGATTTTTATAAGTTTATTTACAAACTTATTTTAGTTCTATCTTAATAGAAATTCATTTCTTATTTCAAATTTTCGAATTTGAAATCGAATCATAAGAAGTTGACTTGCATATTCACATTTAGTAAAATTTAGGCTCCCTTTTAGATTTACAAAACTTCATATCTTTCCACTTCTAAGTTTCAACTTCATTTACCCCATGTCATAAGTTTTGTAATCAACTTATAAAAGTCGTTCCAACAGCTGAAAACACTTGTAAAACTCCTTTATCCGTAAAACTTAGCTTCTCTCAACTTTGTAAGACTTGGATTTATTCATAAAATCCATTAATAAAAATCTCTATAAAACTTCAATCAAAGCTCGTTACAACTTAATAACTTCCTTAATGAATCCGAATTAAAAAGGATTCACTTGAATTTTTTTAAGGCTAAAGGTAGCGGAAGCTCGACAGAGATCCACGCCATATATAAATACCAGCACAATACAAACAAAATCAGCCAGTTAACCGTTACAATCTAGTAAAAAGAAAGCAAAGCTCATGCAGGAGCAATATATACATAACAGCATGCCTATGTAGGAGCCAAAATACATGATATCTCCATATATAAATACCAGCACAATACAAACAAAATCAGCCAGTTAATAGTTACAATCCGGTAAAAAGAAAGCAAAGCTCATGCAGCAGCAGTGTATACATAATAGCATGCCTACGCAGGAGCCAAAATACATGATATCTCCATGCAAACTACAAATTTACAAAAGTACACAGCTAAAATAAATTACTGCAACCGCCTGTTGTGAACTCAATCCCCATAGCTGTCTTCGATCAAGTCAGCAAACTCCCAATGATCAACTACTGCCCGTTTATTGAAAAACCGTTAACACTTGAAATAAAATTGCATTATATGACTTGACAGTACTACAAAATCATCTACAATTCATCTCGTGCCACAACACCCAGCATAAAGAAAAATTAATGAATGTAAGATCATTGGAGTTGCAAGAATCCCAAAAATTAAACTGATCTCGAATTGAATTTCTCCAGCAGAGATCAATGTTTAGTTGAACTAAATATTTACTCCACACATAAAAGACCACATCACAATCACATAATAAATGCAAATAGTCTTCCACCAACTCCCCATAAAAAAGGCATTTCTCTACAATATTTAAATTCTTCCTTCTCAACATGCTCATCGTATTTAATCTCCCATGAATCAAAGTACACATATGCATCTTAACTTTTGAAGGAATCTTAGAACAACTCCACATTTTCTCAAAACCAAAGAACTTTCTACCAGAAAAATTAATAAGCTTGTAGTAGCTATTCACCTAAATTTTTTGCTTATCACCCCTACCGAATGATATCGTCTGCATCATTAATCATCGTAGGCTCAAGCATTTTGAACAATTCAAAACTCTGAGACAAAGCCCTTCCTTCTATAATACGATTAAAGCTCAATTTCTATTTAAAGCCAGTCAACACAGCATCATACACATCAGCCACACAAGCATTTTTATCCCTTGAAATATGGAACAAGCAATCAAATTCATATGCCAAAGCAATTGGCAATAATCATCTGTCAAACCAAAAGGAACACCATTTGCCATTATCGACCTTTAGATTAATATTGAATCAAAAGATATACAATGTACTAAGAAGTCCTTTCCAAAATGCAGATGGATGTCCAACATTTATATACAAGGAAAAAAAAAACTCCATTGTAGTAAGTATCGAACACCCATTTGCACCAAAATGCATTTTTATGAGACAAAATGCCCCACAGCCATCTACATAATAAAGCACAGTTCATCTCCTTTAAATTAAGGACTCCCAAACCTCCTTGTAACTTGGATTCGCAGACCTGTTCCCAAGAAACTAAACAATCTGCAGCTCTCGGATTATTTTTCCAAACCAAAGAAAACTTCTCCTTATGCTGTCAATTTTATTCACACCCCACTCTGAAAACTTATAAAACGATAACCAATACAATGGTACTGCTGATAAAACTGAATTCACCCAAATTAATCTGCATCTTTGAAAGAGAGTTACCTTTCCATTTAGATAATCTCGAATCAACTTTGTTAATGAGATAAAACTAATCATCCTTCAAACCTTTACCTGGACGAATGCAAAATCCCAAGTAGTTAATAGGAAAAGAGACAACCTTGCAATTCAACATGTCAGCAATGCTCTGATTCACCCCTTCATCTTCACCAATCACCAACACCGAACTCTTATGAAAGTTAATCTGAAGACCAGATAAGCTTTAAAAAGCATAAAGGATAAATTTCAGAGTAACGATACATTTGCACTCCGGACTATTAAATACAATAGTGTCATATGCATAGTGCAAAGAAGTGATACCACTCAAAATAAAATCAACACCAAAACCTTTCAACAACCCATTGACACTGCTAACTCTCAAAATCTGAGTAAACACGTAAGCCGTAAGATCAAACAGTAAGGGTGACAATGGATCACCTTGTCTCGATCCTCTTTTAGAGCAAATCGTCTTTCCAGCCACTCTATTAACAAAAATATTAGCTTTACAAGCTAAAAAAATCCCTTTGATCCACGAAATCCATTTTTCTCCGAAGCCTCTAGCAGCCAGCAAATCAATAATAAAATTCTAGTCCATAGTATCAAATGCTTTTGCAAAGTCTAATTTCAGAATTGCATAAGGTACCGAATTGTTGGAGCAATAAGAAATAACCCTTGAACCACGCATCACCCTCCAAAATATATCTACCTTTAATAAATGTTGTTTGGGATCAGTCAATTAATCAATCCATCACCAATTTTAATCTTTTTTACAGCACCTTTGTAATCAACTTATATGTACAATTGAGTAAATTAATCGGTCTGAAATCAGAAGGAGTAGAACAACCTTCTTTCTTAGGAATAAGAACCACATTAGCATAACTGATTTTTTCGAAGTTAAGAGTCCCCATCTCTAGACCTTTGAAAAGTCTTAAGACATCAGCTTTGATTCACCTCCAGTATTTCTTAAAAAAGAAATTAGGAAAGCCATATGGGGCTGGGGCCTTCTCATTGGGCATTTCATTCAAAGCAGCCCAAATTTCCTCCGTAAAGTCCCCATCAAAGCCAGACAAATTCAAATTTTCAGGATACAAAAGTCTCCAATCAACATCAATTCTCGAATCACTACAGGACTCAAAATTCTTCCTGTAGTAGTCAGTAAACTCCTTATTTAATTCATCTTGGTTGCTCACTTCAACACCGTTTTGCTCAATGCTACAAATCATATTGGTCCTCCTCCTACCATTAACAATACGATGAAAATAATCAGTGTGTTTATCACCTACTTTTATCCATTGCTCTCTAGATATCTGTTTCCAGTAAATCTCCTCTTGATCAATCAACTTCAACAGTTCCCTCTCTTTATCTTTTAACAAACATCCTTCAGCAGAAGTCAAAGAATGTTGCTCGGCAATAATATTCAAATTCAAAATCATCTTCCAACATATCCTTCTTCTTTCTAAGTGAACCAAAGACTTCCCTATTCCGTCTCTTTAGGAAACTTCCCAGCAGCTTCAACTTTCTACCCAGAGAACTAGCAGCATTATCAAGGTTCGAAAATTCATCCCACTTTGATATAATCAAATAATCAAAACCATCTTCAAGATACCATATCTTCTCAAACCTGAAAATAGCTTTCCTCGACAGTCCATGTCCAGAATCAAAGATGATAGGACAGTGATCAGTGATCACAGAAGCATGACCACATTGAGAAGAGAGTGGATGAATATCTTCAAATGCTGGATTGATGAAAAGTCTATCCAATTTAACCAAAGTCGGATCTTCTCTACTGCTACTCCACATGTATTTTCTGTTAGTGAGAGGCAGATCAATTAGATTGCAACTTCTGACAAAATCGTCAAACTCGTCCATGTCTTCTCTATAATCATCCATTCTTCTATTTCTCTCAGAAGGAAACCTCGTTACATTAAAATCGCCCCCAATCAGCCAAGAGCCATGCATCAAAGCCTCAAACAACATACATTCTCCTCACAAAATATTCCTCACGTCTCTAGTATGTGGACCATACACATACAAGAAGTAGTAAACAATACCCGAGCTCTTCAAACTAAGGGCAACATGCAAACAATGAAACCCATTACACTCTTGCTTCAACTCCCACTTGTTACCATTCCAACCCACCAACAAACCACCAGCACTTCCAACTGCATTCAAAAAAACTCCAACCATTAAGGATACCACCTACCAAAGACATGAAAGAAAAATTACCATAACTAGCCATTTTCATTTCTTGTAAAAACACAACATCAGGGTTTAAAGATGAGAGAAAGTTTTTAATCCTAAGGCAATTTTTGGGTTTGCCTAAACCACACACATTCCGTGAGACTATTATCATTTAATTGAGTTAAGTCTCTCTAATTCTTTCCTTTTGAATTCAGTAATATCAAATTCAACACTATTAAGCACAAAACCAGAACTAACAGCTAATGCATGCAACTGATCATTTGACAAACTATCAAGAAAATCAGGTATGAAAACACTACCTTCCAATGGATGGCCAGTGTTCGAACTCCTCCTAGCATTGCGCCTGAGGAAAGTTACTCCAGATGATCTAACCACCTCTTTGCCTTTCCTGGACCCCATCTGAGAGCTAGCTACAGCACCATGTCTATCATCAGTAGCATGCACATCAAACCTCTCCTAAACATCCACTGAACCAGTATGAACAGATCTCTGAACATTCACATCATCAAGCACCACTTTAATATAATCATCTCTATCCGCGACAACTGTATAATCCACAACTTCTTCAGCCGAATGAGCCTCTTCCTCCTCATTAAGACCAGAAAGAACAACAAACGGGTTGGAGGAAGTTGCACCACCATCCAAATGAACAGAGCCACTTGACTTCTTCAACCTCCTCTTCGGCTTCCAAACTTTTAGAACGTCGTCGCTATCCTTACAAAACACCCAATTCTTGAAATCAATCGGCTCATAAGAAACATTTGGTTCCCCCAAAAATATGCTAACCTCAATTTCATGATACGTTATCCTGGTATACAACCTAATCAAAGAAGGGATATAAACTGGGGATGGAACCACAACTTCCACCCGGAGATACATCAGATCTGCAACAACCCAAGCTTCAACTGGCAATATTAAAACATTCCCCACCTTCGATAGAATGATCTTCACCATCCTGAGATTACTAAAGACAAGAGGAAGATTCTTTAAAGTGATCCATAAAGAAATCTCCCTTTTCGGCTGCGAAGAACCAAAGTTAAGATTCCATGGACGAATATTAAGCGTTCCACTGTCGTTTGTTATAGAGTAGAAATCCCCCGCAAAAATATCCCTCGAAAATTTGACTACACAAACATTGCCGAATTTCTTGTCCTTCCACTCATAAACATACAGATAATGAAATCCCTTCTTCAATGCATGTTTGATATGACCGATCGAAAATTCCTCGAGAAAACAAAAACGATCGACCAAGAACCAAAACGCCAAAGATCTACACCAAAAACAAATGGCGAAAAATTGATTTCATTACCGTATGCTATATTTCTTTTGCTTGCAGAATTACAGGAACACTGAAAGCCTTTATGCCCTGTTTTTTTGCACTTGAAACAAATGATCGGATTTCTGCAATCTTTAATCCAATGGTCCAATTCACCACAGCAATAGCATTTCTTCCAAGATTTAACATCATGCAAATTCTCTGAGTAAGTAAAGACCCATTGCGCAGGCATTGATGAAGTCGGCTTCTCGATCTTTAGAGCTAGATTTTTTAATAATATGTCTTTGAAAGAGGGCACGTGAGTATTAGTCGAAGCATCAATAAAGACACATGGAAGTTTAAAATCGGATTGAATAAAAGTTGATGCAGATTTGACAAAGTTTCGATGCCATTAAAGAACGTAAAGGTTGTAGCTGAAGCGGATGCCATTAAAGAACACCCACTTGAATTATTTTTAATTAAGATTACAAATAATTTCAATATTACTAAAGTAAAAGTCGTTAACTTTATTTATTAACTAAAATAAAATAGTTAATCTTTTATAAAAAGTTATCAAAATAAAAATAAAAACCAACTTTATGATAGTTATTAACTTAATAGCTTCCTTTAAACATAGTAAATTATAAGATTAACTATTTTAACCATATTAAGTTTTAAACTACTATTTGTTAAAAACCATTTCTATTGAAAACAAATTAGTTAAATAACCAATTTTCAATTAAGAAGATGACTTCGTTAACTTGAAAATACAATTAACTTGTTAACTGGTTTTCACTAATCCTTCCCTTTTAATTAATAATTTAATTAATTTCACATCATCCACATGATTATTTCTTCAAAAAAAATTATTCCAAACTATTAACCCTTAAGTTAATTTCTGCCTTACTTGCTTATAAAACTTATTTAAACACAGGAATTTTCTACATAAATATTTGATAATTACTTTATAAAAACCAACTTAAAATATTGATTTAAAAACTTCAATTTTATATAGAATAAAATTTAAAACCTTGCTTCAGTTAAAAAAATTTGTAACTTCAACTTCGTTAATTCGCCTGACGGCGAATCAACATCTTAAAAAGATGGATTTTAGACCATTTTATGCTAATCACTGAATCAATATTGTTTGTTAATTAATAATACATCACTGATCAATTCAATTCAACAAACAACATCCAAAACATATTTTAACGTTACTTGAATCAAACAGTTCATATATGTACAATATGAAACAAGTAAAATCCAAAATATTTGAGAAATCCTGTTGGATCCCTCCAATCTGTTTTCCCCTACATCATAGCTCATAATATCAAGAAATAGAAATTTTAATCTAAATCATTTAAATGACGGAAGTACAAATATCGACAACCACAACAAAGCAATAATCAACCAAGCATCCAAATATGCAATTTATACTAATAACCATGAATATTACTATAAGAATTAATAATATTTAAAAGTATTCCAGAAATAGTTTGGGTTAACTCGCAATTCAATTCAATAGATGATTTTGCGTTGTTTTATCTAATCTTAAATGAGTTTAAAATCAGATAAAATTTCAAGCTGTTCCAAATCACTCTGAACCAATTCTTGCGCGTAACATCCATCACCACGAACCCAACACAAGTGGTTGAGTGTGAATCCGACTTCGCATGGACTATATATTGTATTAACAAGTTAATACCAAATCAAAAGGGCATTGTTATTGACACTCCATTTTCTGTTAAGGGGAGGCCAAATTTTAAGGATACTCCACTTTTTTTAAATTGTTAAGGGAGGGATCAATGTAGGTGACTACGTTTTTTACTTTTTATGTTTTTACCCTTACTTCTAAAAATTACTCACCATAAAGGCAAATTCTATTTATACACCGAAAATTCCTTAACATACACCATTATTTTTTCTATAAAATTTTATTACTAAAATACCCTTGCATATAAAAAGCCAAATTATTCTTAAATGTATTGAAATTTGATACAAACTAGATATGTTAATAAATTATTTAATCATGAAATCTAAAATTTCAATTAAGAAAACATTCATAAATAATGGTCTAATTTAGAAGTGTTGATTTATTTTTTAAAATTACAGTAATTTTGTTGAAATTGAATTTTTTTCATAAGGTTAATAAAAGTTGCAATATTAGTACAAGAACTATATTTCATTTTGTAAAATTTTACTCAGTTTGATGCAAAGAGTTTCTAATTTTTGGTAATTGTGTTTTAAGTTTGAAAAATGAAAGGAAAAGAAGATGAGAACATGGATATTTTAGTAAAAGAAACGGTGTATGTAAAGTAATATATGGTGTATATTAGTTTATTATAATTTTTGGTATATGTTTAGCAATTTTTGGTGTATAAATAGAATTAGTCAATCGTAAAATCATAAGTCTCCTAAATCACAAAAACTCAAATTAAGCCTAAGTGGATAATAATGTAAAAGTACATTTATTTGTTAAGGGGCTACTTTCCTCCTTAATACTCCCCTTAACAATTTTTTGAAAAATAAAAGATTGGCCTCCCTCTAACATTATTTGGAGTGTCAATAACAATGCCCAATCAAAATATCATTAGTTTTATTATTTATTTATAAAACACCCTCACCCTTTCTTCCCCCATGCTGCCCCACAGTATGTCTTCTCCATTTGCAAAACACGACAGCTCGCTCCCCCCAGTGCACAAAAATCGTATCAAAGCCGTGCAAGTCAAACAGTGACACAATGCTCGAAACATCGAATCCCCAATTCAACATCACCACCGCGTTACTCACCTCCAAACGCACATGTCTAGCCTAACAACCTTCCATTCGATCCCCTCCTTACTATTCCGACCTGCAGTTATACCCATGGCAAGCTACAAAACATGTGACACTTATGAGCATCGTTTCTCACCAAAATTTACCAATACATGCGCCTTTCCTCTCCGATCACGCATCCAACACCCATCTCCGCCGTCAACGCCCGTACCTAACAACAACTTCAACCCTAGTTGTCGCTGGAAATTTTCAAGCCTGTTGAAAATCAATCGCACCAAGATCTGAATATATAGAATTGAAGTACTCGAGGAAAGGAAGCCAACGGATCAAAAATCGTTTAATTCCATCTAGAATTAGATTTTTTTTTTTTTTTAAAAAAAAAAAAAAAAAAAAAAAAAAAAAAAAAAAAGAGTGAATTAGGAGGTGGCTTTGATTTGTTTCAAAGGAGGAAAACGAAGATGATGGATAACGAATAAGGACGAAGACAGGAAGTTTTAAAGTCAAGACACCAGTACATCAGCCGCAAATGTTGAACCAATATCTTTCACTGAAGATATGCAAAGATATTACATAGATTTCGCCAAGATTTGGAAAGTTTTTTGTAGGGTTTATAAGGATTTTGAAAACAAAGCTAGTATTACGGTACAACGGTGGGGAAACCGACCGTTAAGGCGTTCAATATGAAATGTAAATTTATTTGTTAGAACATTTTCTAAGTTATATTTTATTTAAAAAATTATATGGTACGTTAAGAGAATTGAAAGTGATTACTAATGTAGAAATTCAATTAACTGACTTTTACATGTAAACCAACTTGAAACAAGAATGTACTATTAATGTACTGATCCGAGTCGGTCATGAGCACATACATAAAATTTATTATATGTCAAGTAGAATCAATGTAATCTTAATGTTTGGTTAGTTTGCAATTGTAAACCACCAACGAAGAAATAAAAAGAAAAATGAAACAAACAAATGATCAAAATATATCATTGTATCAGTGAAAATTTAATTGAAATTAAAATAAATGTAAGAGTAGGATGTAATAAATAAATCCGGAATAAATAAACTAAACTATTCAAATAAATAACTTTATATTATCAATTGTTACAAGAAAGGTAACATATAAAAGTAGAAAACAGATAAAATGGATAACGCATAGTAGTATTATCCCGAATATATGCTACAAGAAAGGTGACATGTAAAACTAAAAAATAGAACTGGACATATCAGCAGGATCGGTCTACTAATAGTGACAACAATTCGAACAAGCAGCCTCCGTTTATCAACATATACATATAAATGACCATTAGTATTTTTTTTTTTTTTTTTGACAAACAGCCCCTCTATTGGCAAACAAAAGTCTCTAGAGAATATACAGTACACAGAATCCAAAATGTAACCATATCAGCAAAGCATTACATGAATGAGTACGACATATGCATACTTCACTACTCCACCCAGAGAATATACAGCAGACAAAACAATTGAATGAAACAAAACCACTAAAAAATCCTACGTACAAACTTGTATTCTCGTTCTTTTATTTATTCAAGGAATTTCTTTTGTCCATTGTCTTAGCACAAAACTCTAATAGAAATAACACATGTTATTACTTAAAAAGTTAAAATCTACATTCTTTGACCAATCAATAAAAGGTAACATAATAATGTTGTCCAACTAATTTTCTTTGCAGTCATGTCGCAAGACATAATGCAGTCCATTACAGATAACTTAAATACTACTCGAAAACACTTCTGGTATAATGGGTGCCTGTAGACAAAAGGCAGCCCCTCTATTGGCAAGTCTCTAGAGAATACACAGTACACATAACCCAAAATGTAAGCATATCAGCAAAGCATTACATGAAAGAGTACAACATAAACATACTTCACTACTCCACCCAGAGAATAATGACTAGAAAAGGAAAAAGGTATGCTAAGCTTCAGCTTCTTTGCTCCTTTTTAGAGCTCGTTTCGCCTCTTCACCACTGCTTTCTACTCTTGGGTTCACCATAACTTGTGGATTTTGAACATGCAGATTATTTCATATTGGCACATTTTCATTAAGCAGGTATCCATAGCCTGAAGCTGAACCATTTTATTGACCTGACTAGGGTCAGGAACACCATCAGTAGGGAGCTGGTTATAGTTCTGTGCATCTATTAGCTTGGCATGAAATAGAAATCGGCTTCACGCACCGGTATTTTCTCTAAACCTGTTCATATCTCCTGTCATATGACACCAAATTCTAGCTAAATCATCATCGTCTGCAACTATTCACTGAAATGAGACCTTGCTCATGGAGGTCTATACACAAAAAGCAATTGCCTTGTTGTTGATGTTTGTTAAGATATAGGTTATATACAGTTTAATTCAAAATATTACACAAAAAATTTCGCAGCAAAATTAAAAAATATTTTAAAATATGATATTACTGCTTCTTTATTGTGAAGTTGTTTTAGGTCCTCTTGGGTTACTTTACTAATAGCCTGAATCCGCATAGTTCATATAAAAGTTAAGCACAAGCAATGGAACTTTGCATAATGAATTAAACATAAAAAAACAAAAAACAAAAAAAATAAAATAAAATTACCAATGTATCATCAGAAACTGATTTCATGTCCTTGGGTACGTATAAGTGAATGTTTTGACTTCAGTTGAGTATTGATGTACAAAATGGATACTTTTGCGCCGAGGAACGATTTTATGGAGCTCCATAGTAGCCTAAAACCAAGGCCAACATTGATAATGAACATTTGGTGCAAGGTCTACAAAAATATCACACTACAATTTTAAAATGATAAAAATCAATTCAATTTATTTCCAACATTAAGGATGAACAAAAATTAAAGATAAATATTACATACCTTTGGATAATTGTCACTCTCAGTTTTCTGCAACTTCAATATAAATATTAATTCCGATGGTGGTAGTTTTTCATACCCTGTCAAGCATGCACAGTGTACATCATTTAAAAATGATAATTCCTTACCTCAAATACAGATCCATGATGTTAATTTTGTGATGATACCAACGGGAAGTAACATTGCAGTGACATGTCATGCCTTGAATATCAAAAATAGTTGTACTGGAGTCAAAGTACCTTTTAGCAGCGATTGAGAAGGATGGAAACTTGACTGCGAACTCTTTTACATGATACTTAATATTCCTATCCATGGTGGTTACCTGCATGAGGTTGCTAGGATCAACTTTACCAAAACTTTTAATGTAAACAGGTTTTCCATCCTTTTCAGCACCATGGAATCCATGAGGATAATGCTGCAGAACTTCATCTAACTCCTCATACTCAAAATCCTGTTGAGCAAGAGCTTGAATGTTGATCAATAATAAAATTGATGAAACTAATAGACCAATAAAATGTAGTTTACTGAAAAGCACTTAGTTCACATTCAGGTTGAAGCCACTAAAAATTAATTACCTCTATCATGGTGTCTGCCCCAAACTCTGATCTCCACTGAAGCATGTCAGCCCACATTTGCTTAGGTTTCTCGATATCATACTTCCTTGCTTTCAGAAACCTAAGTTTATAAATGACTAAATGAGTTACAAACACATGATGAAGTATACTAAACATGCCAAAGCCCATTCATACCAAATCTCCTGTCATATGACACCAAATTCGAGCTAAATCAGCATCGTCTGCAACCAATCACCGTAACGAGACTTTGCTCTTGGAGGTCTGTACACGAAAAGCAACTGCCTTGTAGTTGATGTCTGTTAAAACATAAGTTATATATAGTTTGATTCAGAATATTACACAAAAAACTTCGCAGTCAAAATTTAAGAAATAATTTAAAATATGATATTACCACTTCTTTAATGTGATGTTGTTTTAGGTCCTCTCGGGTTTCTTTACCAATAGCCCGAAACTGCATAGTTCATATAAAAGTTAAGCACATGCAATGGAACTTGCATAATGAATTAAACCGAACGTTTAATTATATAATTTAAAAAAATGTTGTATTTTAAAATTAAATCGACAATAACATATTTGATTTAAAAATTTGTTGAATTTTTAAAACTTGTTGCATCTTTAAATTAATCTATTTAAATCTATCGAAGAATATTACAGTAGAAGTACGGTATTTGCTACAGATTTGAAATAAAAAAATATTTTTAAAAAAATATTAAGCATTAGAATTTGAGTCATTGAGTTGGAAAAAACAATTCCAAAAAAGGAAAAGCATTATTTGAACTTCAGAAAAATTAATTTTGGACAATAGCAGCAAACAGTCCTTTTTAACGGTCAGTTGAAAAAAATTAATTTTGGAGAATAGTAGTAAAAATGAAAATCGTAAACAATCGGTTTGATTATTTTTTATTTTTCCTTTTTATATCTTGAATTCACATTTATTAAAATTATGCACAAAGTTGTAATTTAATAATTCTCTTATACAACTTTTTTTTATGCACAAGAATATGTACACTTCTAATATAAACGAATAGATATATTACTAATATAAAGCAATAACCGAGTTTGGACGTTGATGTTTATATGATATCCATTTGTCGTGTTACACTTGACAAATTTCTAGAAGAATCCCAATGAATTTTTAAATGTTGTAAACTTATTTCTATGGTCAAATGAGGAGAAACACATGACAAACATGGTTTCCAAGCAATCTCCCAAACTCTTCTTGGATCTAGCAAATAAGACACGCATATTTAAGTATCATAGTGCATCATGTGATTAAACTGTTATTGAAAACTGTAGTCGTCTGCTTCAGTGGACATGCATGGAAACCAAATAGATCGCTGAAAGCAAAACATCATGTTAAAGTACATTCAACAAAGCAGGCATACATTCATGGAAAGAATCATAATTGTCGGTTTCCATCTGCATATTTGAAAAGTTGCACTCGTCAATAACATTTAGCTTGCTTGAAAGGTGGATGAAATTAGTTCTGATTCAAAACTGGTAAACAAACCATATGAGAACCAACATCTGTTATAGGAAAAAATGCTAAAGGACCCACGGATGTATTATAAATCTGAAAGACAACCACATAAATAAGAGATTATGTATAATACGTAAGCAATGTATGCTACTTAATATCAAATGCATCCTGCTAATTTTTGAGCCACAACTTCATGCTGTAATTATCATAGAGGTTAGGACTACAATGTATACATAGAAGGAAGCAATATACCACCAAAACTAACAAATAATTTTGATTGATGTGAAGTTCAGGTTTTCCATAATATAAAATCGTACCTAAATGACATGGATGATGCATCAAATTATTAGAAAATCTTTGTCAAACAGAAAAGCAATGCCTCGTAAATCTCCAACACAAGTAACCAGAATGCAAATTCTAAATGGAATAACTAAACAAGAGCCATATCCTTTTGACGGTTGCAGGAATAGAACCCCATGCTCATTCCTCTTTCAATGAGTTAGTTGACTAATTCAAACACATATTTGTATTTATTATATACTGGCCTTCATACCCAAAGTTACACACAAAAAGATTATCATAGTTTAGGTCTTGCAGCTGGCCTCATATGATTCAAAAGATAATATAATTTCATATCACAAGTACAACCTTTGGAGAACTGGTGACTGAGCCAACTTGGAATCAAAGCATTGAG
This sequence comes from Allium sativum, assembly GCA_030737875.1. Lineage (NCBI taxonomy): Eukaryota > Viridiplantae > Streptophyta > Magnoliopsida > Asparagales > Amaryllidaceae > Allium > Allium sativum. The sequence goes on along the minus strand of CM060922.1, from coordinate 927,581,178 downwards.
TATGAATGAAGAGAAAATCCAACTGCAAATTGTTATGCAGATACCATAGCGGGCACAACAACAATGTTCAAGGGCTTGAAGAAAAATTTATCAATAATTGACATGACAATAGTATGAAGTTTTAAAATCAAAACTCATCATAACCAATAAGCAAAGATTATCTTCAAAACAATTTGGAGCACCTTCTTATCCCTCGATGGAGCCGCTGAAGTTTTGCTCTTATACATCTTTATAGGCCATTGCACGATGTTTTTCTTCGATTCTATAATCGCCACCTTTGCAAATTGCTCAATTTCATCTTCATTCTTCTCATATAGAACAGGCACCATATGAAGCTATTAAAATAATTAAGACTGGTTTTGTTCTAGCATGCTACTAAAATAAACATTCAAGGAATTAGTAACATCAAGCTATTCAGGAAACCATTACATGAATATTATTTGAAGATTCAGTTATGCCTAGGCATTATTTACTTGCTCAGCAATGGTAATAAATTGTAAACTAACATCATTTGAATGATAAGTTATACTCTACCTGTTAAAAATAAATTCTGAAGGAAATTAGGCTTGTAAATAAATCTTGCCATTAGGCAATAACTTAACTAAACCAATGAACTACCACCCGCAACCACACTCACAGACGACCCAAAACATGCATACAAATTGAAAACTGTCGATATAATACAATCAATGTATATAAATTATGAGTTATTTAAAGGGGAATTAAATCGATGTATACAAATATGAAGACACATTCATGGACAAATCGATGTATAAAAACTGATTTACATAGATAATACCAATGTAACTTTGATGGAAGACGTTACCTTAGGGTTTTTGGAGAACTGTGAGGCACGATCAATGATGATGAACATAGGGAGCTAAGCAGAAGCTCGAAATTCGTATGTATAAACGGATTTGATACATGACCCGATTTAGGAAAATAATTGCAGAAGAATTCATAGGGAAGGAAGCGATCGTCTTTTGGGGTTTGGATCGTTATTTAGGGTTAAACATATTGAAATTGTCAACGATTGAACAGAGATACTGGATGCAATTAAAGATATTTTAAAGAAAAATCGACTTAAAATTAGGTTTAAAAAAAAATCTATGGCAAAGGGGAACGAAGAACACGATATGAGAACACGGAAGAAGCGGAATAAAAGAACTGGGCGTGAAATTTGGCTTCAGAGAATTCTATTTTGGCTAGTGACAGTAAGCAAACCTTCCTAACGGTCGGTTTGATTATTTAACTTCAAAATGTTTCGCGACTCAAGAATCCAATCAAGACGCTGACGTTTAGAGGGTTTAACGGAATACTATTTTAAACACACTGGAACAAGTTTCGAGGTCTATTTTAAACACATTGAAAAGACTTATGTAGCTCTCGCGGACCAGACTAAGTGCATTTGGGAGGGTTTTACGACTCTGGTCGGTTTCCCTCCTGAACAAATTCAACTAAAAAAGATTATTTCTAGGCGTTTCTAACTCGTACGACCAAACGGTAACTCCAAATATTACGAAATTTGAGATTCGACAATAGTAAACTATTATAGATCCAATGGAACTAGTTTCGTTGAATTCCAAGACCGTTTGATAAAAAAACTATTTTTTATTCCAAAACGTTAACCGATATGCGTTTATATCGCGCACAAGCACATAATAACTCCAATTGTTGCGAAAATTAAAATCTTACAATAATTAACCATTATGGATTTTATAAAATTAGTTTTATCGAATTCAGAGATCATTTTAGCTATTTTTATATGTTAAATTAAATTGATAAAAATACAATTCGATTTCAAAATAATCAAATTCATTGATAATGAATTATTATCGTATATATATATATATATATATATATATATATATATATATATATATATATATTCAAATAGAATTTAATATAGCTTCTAATAAACTATCCCGATTTTAAATTCAAGATTTTCATTTTCAAGTTAACTTATCATTCAATTTCTTATTTAAATATATTCCTGGTCATTAATTCCAAAAATTAAGCGTTTTAATTATTTAAACTAATTAAATATTCCTTACCAAATATCTAGTTTGTTACATCTATAGTTTTATTTTCATGGATGATCCAAATGCATAATGTTTAGCAGATCGCTAAGGAAAAATAATATAATCATATATGCCAATTAATAAGAAAAAGAGAAATTCTAATCTTAAATTCTCTTTTATATGAACATGCTTTAAATAATGAAGGATAATTATACAAAATTTGTAGAAAACACAAAGAATGTGTTTGAAAGCAACATTAAATGAAATTTATTAAGAGTAAGTAATTCTTTTACATGTCCACGGTATATGTAGAAAAATAATATAAAGACATAAATAGTTATGCATATAATGACACATTCTTATGGCCAAACGCAAAATGTAATTTTAATTAAAAATAGTTAATTATACTTGAATTAAGGGTAGAGGAAATGTCCTTTGTAGCCATCAACTTTGCTCTAAATTATCAAACATCATATGTTAATAGAAAGATGTTTAAGTACTTTTATACGGATCTTAAAGTAGTTATGTAAACAAATATGTACATATATAACTGACATTTTTATCATTTGAAGCAAAATATAACATTAACTGAATCAGCTAATTATACGAGTAATTAAGATGGGCGTAACTTTCACATATAGCCATTAGTTGCACTCTAAATTGTCAAGCAACATTTATTCTTCACCGTTTTCTACGTATGTACAAAACGTTTTCTTTATTTGGGAAACTAGGACAAGATATATTTATTTTTGTACGTGGAACTCAAAATATCTAGAACGTTATTTTTTCTATTACATAAATAAAAATTTGTATCAAAGAAATCTAAAGTGTCCAATTAACGTAAACAAATACAAATCAGTAGATATGGTCTGCAAAATGAACCGAAAAAATGCAAACAAATTACTTAAGACTACTAACTTCAAATTTTATAACATTACAATTCTAGAAAGAATATCAACAATATTAGTTTTAGTCTCAATGATCTAATGAATAAAAAAGAGAATTTAGTAAATATTAAATAGATAACAAAATTTCTATGTTTAACATTATTAAGAAAACAAACCTTATAAACGAAGATAGAACATTGATTTCTAATTTCAAGGCGATGATGAAATTGTATTTAGGTCCAAACAATTGATGGGTGGGACAACAAATTTATATTTTTCCAAATTCTAGAAATTAAATGAAGAATTTTGATGTTTTCCTTAATTTTGGAATATGTTATTGATTTTATTTTTTTAGGTATGGAAATTTTGATAGAGAATTTTGGCTTTTCTTGTTGATTATAAAATGAATTATTGAATATATACTTTTAATCCAAGGACGTTTAAAATAACATCATAAATGAAAGAGTGGAGGTACGAAAACAAAAGGACGTAGCTGTTAGGATTAGTTAATTAGAAAGTTTTGAAATTTAGAGGATAAAATTGAGAATATTTGCATGAATTAAGAAAAAGTCCGTATTTGGTTTGAGATGAAATGAAAGAATAGAATAACAATGGTCAAATATTAAACTTTGTATATGTATAATATATTACTCAATTTTTTTTTTACTAAAACGTCCATTGAAACTAAGTCAATTAAGTTTATACCAATAATCATTATAGCTATAATATTATATTACTCGGTCAAATGTTCTTATCTTTCTCCTAAAACTTCTCATATCATACTTAAAACGCAGGTTCTCATTGATTCATCCAAGTCAATCAGTGTAATATCTAAAATCACTCAAGCTTTAATTAAACAAAAAAATTCATTTAGTAAAAGTACTAATTTTTCTATATGCCATAACAAAGTCCAATTAATTATGTCTCAATTATAAATTTGTCAACCAATTAAAATTATATATAAAATCGTTTCCAAAATCAAACAAGAAATGCACGACGTAACACTCGTATATATTGTGTGTGTATATACATATGTGTGTGTATATGTATAAATATAAGATAGATCAAGAGTACACCAAATAGTGTAGCATCCATATAGCCCTTTTGATTTCCACACACATGTTTCTATTTTTATCTCTTCTCACCGACTCTCTCTTCCCTACTGACTTATTTAATTATAAATGAGTGGCTATTATGCGGATGCAAAAAGAGTGCCATATATCCTATATATAAGATAGGAAATCAAGAGCATCCCAAATAATGTAATGCCTCTATAGCCTACCTGATTTCTATTGCACATTCTCGTTTCTCTCTCTTCTCAGTATCTCTCTTTCATCCACTAACTTATTAAATTATAAAAGAATGGATAAAATGGAATGCAAAAGAGGTGCTATCAAATATGAAGGCCTTGAAGCGTGCATACACACACACACACACACACACTTGCATGCATGCATGCATGTTATACGCCATCGAGACATAAAATATGACACAACAAACAGTGACCATTCATTTCTTTGTTTGTTTTCAAATCAGCTAAGTCATATTATATATCATCAATTTGCGCCTAAGTAGAATTTCTCACAATTTAAAGTGATAATGGTGTCGCTATTTTAAACTACTAGACTGTAACCCGTGAGTTGCGCACGACAATATTATTAGAAATGTTATTTCTTATTTAGTTGTTAAAATGAGAAATTTGTTATGAAATGTATGAGAAATTTTGATGTGAAATACATAACTATTAATTAAAATTACCATTATAGTTTTTGTGTAATTTATGTTCTATAACTTACGCAAACTAGAAATATATATATATGTGTGTGTGTGTGTGTGTGCGTGTGTGTGTGTGCGCATGTGTGTGTGTTTAAGATTTTTTTTAATCACTTTTAATATAAACGTACATGTTGAAATTAATGCATGCTAGTAATTTATTTGATGAATTAATAAATATTATTTAACAGAATTTATTTAAATAGGATAAATGTAAAATTACGTAGTTAATTTTACTATATAACATAATAGGAAGAATTGAAAGAAAATTAGCAAAAAAAAGTATAAATTTGTTGTGGAGTTACCTGTGCAATTAATTCCCCGCTATTACCCAGTTATAACCTCGCTATATCCTGTAGCGGATTACTACCGCTACGCTGTTATCAAATAGCGTCTAATATAGGCTCTCCACTTTATGCCCCGCTTCATTCCACTATTCCCAATATATCATGTTATTCCCGCTATATTACATTACTCCTGTTATATCTTTGATGAAAGAAATAAACTAAAAAAATGATATTCATTCATTATAAAAGTTATAATATTAGATTTTTTAATTGAATTTTTAATATACATTTTTATAAATAAAAATACTCTGATATTCTATTAAATTTAGCTAAGTTAAATGGTAGTTTACGTTTATTTACATATATTTGCACATGTTTATATTTATAATTAAGAATGTACTCATTATAGTTGAATTGAGTGTTAATTTTTCATTTAGTTATCATTTTTATATCCGTAGAAACACTAAGAATGAGTTATATGTGTTATTCTAGAGTCATCCGCTATATCTGCTATTTCCTCGCTTTATCCTCGCTATGACTTTTTGGCCCTCCGACGTATTGCGTTTGCTAAGCGCTTTACACAGGGAGTTACTGATGTTTAAAAAGAATTTTATGATATAATATATGGCAAATTCTATATACGCATGAATCATAACTAATTCACAAATTAACTTCGTCATTTTTGTTGATATGCAGATTTCATAATATATGATTTATACATCTTTGTAGTTGTATGGAAAACTTCCTATTTATAATATGAATATATATAGTAAAAATTGATGTATATTTTAAAGAGTTATTAGAAAAATGGACTAAATACTTACTAAGATTATTCAAATATTTAGAATTTAAGATTTCATGAATATTTCAAATATATGGATTGAAATATAAAATATCACGAAAGAACTGAGGAGGTTCAACAAATGATTGTAGAATGTTAAAATATAGGTATTTAAAGCGAAAAATATTTTATTTTATGTACGATAGATTTATTGAGACAAGTGTATAAAATATTAAATTTCATATTATTGTTTAAATATTTCGTCTAAACTACGTGACTTATTTAACTTTATATATGAAAGATTTTTTTTTCATTTTTGTTTATAGGAACATGGTGTACATTTTAAAACATCACACTTAGCATTAATTAGATAAATTAACAACAATTTATTGGTTGATTCATTTGTTAAATTCAAAATTATAGAATAAATTTAAATATATTGACTGAAATGTACAATATTAAATGATATTGTGCAGTGTTTTGTAAATAACAAAATAAATTTTAAAATGTAGGCATTTGACATTAATAATACTATGCAGTACACGGTAAATATATTCATACAAATAAGTTAAACTTTGAACTTATGATTGTTATATATATGTATAATTTATGTTGTATGATTGACATGTTTACATGTTTGAATTTTTTTTTAATATGAATATGGATAATCTTGATATGATTTATTAGGAGATCAATAATAATTTGCTAAAATTATTTAAATAGTTCTAATATTATGTAATTAATTATAAAATATGGTACAAAAGGTAAAATATTAGAAAAGAATTAAGAGAGATTTAAATGATTATAAAAAAAATCAAACTCCAAAAAACATAATTTTGTCAATTTTTAATAAGTTGATTAAATTTATTTAAATTCCTTAAAATTTTGATTTTTTAATTAATTTAAATATGTGGACTTAAATATAAAATTTTGGGGCTAACTATTAATAAATAATTGTGTAAACTATGAAACGTCCATATTAAAATGTAAAATAGGTAAAATAATGTGAGAGAAATAATAAATAAGTGTAAAGTGATAAAATAATTTATAATTAAATATCTGGAGAGAATGAGGAGAATGAAGGAGAAGAGAAAAAACTCCTACAACTAAGGAGATGTTATGAAATAAAATAAGAACGGAAGAAATAAGGGAGAGAAGACATTTTTATTCATGCGGTCTTCTTACAACAATCATGAGCTCGTTATAAACTCCACATTCCCTAGTAATTACAATATTGTCCCTTGTATTAAGCGTATTCACCCTTAATATTCCAACACTCCTCCTTGAATATATGTATGCAAAGATGATAAGCTTTTTTGTCTCATTAAAAAAGTTTTTATGAGAAACCCTGTGGCAAAAATCATAAATAAGGAAAAGATTACACTTTCATTTTTATGTAACATTTTTACATTGTTATAATGAGGGTTGATACTTCTGGATCAAGATAATGCCTCATTAAGAATCTTGCTAACAAAAACCCGATGGGAAAAATATTGGTGAAGGAAAAAGTACATTATAGCATAATTTTATATACACCCCTAATTCATAATACACAATTCAAATAGTTTGGTGATGCAAGTGATGCATACCAATTTTATAAATCATCTTCTAAAATGTTGATTTTGGAAGTGCTTTCGTAAACAGATCTGCGGGATTTTCTCAAGACTGGATATGTTTCACCTCTATCTTATTTTCTTTTTGTAGTTCAGGTATAAAGAAGAATTTATGAGAAATGTGTAACACCCCACACTTTTCTACGCCTAAATTTCGACAAAATCGAAACTCAAACACATCCAAGCATGGAGCGTATATATTTGGTACATACAATAAATGAGCATGAGCATAATCGCAGTACGATAAAAGAAAACTCACAGCGGAAACAAAATAGGATAACTTGTATTAACTTAAAAATATCTTTTTCAAAGTAAGTCACTTTGCAAATACCAAGCATGAGAGAGTGTAACAACGCGTATTTTCAATAACCTGTTATAACATAAATGGAGGCAGAATTAAACTGTAAAATCTGAATCAAGGGAAACGGGCTATGCCATTGCGTTCGTCTCGGAAAAATACGCGAAATAGAGTCCGAGTTTTCGAAAATCGGAGTCCGTATGACCAAGATATGGCCTCGCGAAGTTTCACGAAAAATTCCCAAATTAAAGTATACTTAATTAAGTGAAATGGGTTGCGCAGAGAAATATATATATATTGATATATATATATATATATAATTGAAAATTAAATAAATAAATATGCAAAAATGTTCAAAACAGCGAATTGAGAGAGGGGAATAACCGAACCGGCCGATTTTTGAGGTCGACCCGAGCCTGCTGGGTCGACTGGGGGTTAATCCAGGGTGTTTGGCTGTCAACCCGTGGGCCGATTCGCTCAAATGCAGATTTTGCATTTGGATGGTTCTCATGGTTCATCTTTAATCTAAAGGCCCTAGATGGTTCCTACACTTGACTTCTTCCCCAAGACATGCTTTGATGGCTTGGATTGAATCTAGGTTTAATCCTATGGCCTAAAACACTTGCCTAATCTATAAATAAGACCCTAACCTATCCTAAATCCTCATTATTCATTCATGCAACTAAACTATGGCAAAATTTTACCTCTCATGGCCTCCACTCTCTTCATAAAATTTCTAAATGGTTTCTATGAGAGATTTTCCATGCATACAAGTGTTTTCAAGCTTGTATGAGTGTCATTAGCTTGCATTCAAGTCAAGTTTCTATCTTTGCATCATAAAGCAAGGGTTTTGATCATTTTGGCTCAAGGGTTTTTATGTTAGAGCTTGCATTTTGGGTCTATTTGATTGCATAAGGGCTTTGTCATATCTTTTGTGCCTTCATAGCAATGTAAGCCCTTTCCCTACTCTTAGATATTAACTATGAAGTTAAATGTTCATGTTGCAAGTTTGGGTTTGATCATTGAGTATGATACATGCTATCATGTCATGCAAGTTTATGAAGTCATTATCTTGATCTTGTGAGCTAAAAGCTACAACCTTTATGTTGAAATGTTGCATTAGGCAACATGAGAACCCTCATAACCTTTATGTCAACTTGCATATGAAGTCATAACCCTTATATGATGATATATGCGAGTTACTAGTCATCATTCCATATCTTTTGTCACCATGATTCGCTTATGTGCCAAGTTTGGGTTTATGCATGTTTTGAGGCTTAAGAATGTAACATGCAAGTTAATGAACACATTTGTGCCTCATTTTCCACCATGATTAACTTGTGGCTTAATATCCATTTTGGTCATGCCTTTGCCAAGTCTCTTCTTTTAATCCATTACGTTGTCGCGAACGTATATGCGAGTTTAAAAGCGTTGGGTTATGTTATGGGTAATTTCTAATGACATGAAAATACAACTTGAAAACATGACTTGAAATATAACATGGAAGTTGACATGTAAGTATGCATAAAAACATAAGCTTGAGAATTTACCTATTAAGTTAGGTCTACCCTTTGGGAATTTACCTATTAAGTTAGGTCTACCCAAATGCTTGAAAACTTGTAACATGTTTTGGGAAACATGATGGACATGACACTTAGATAATATAAGTGTGGCCAACTCGAGGTTGGGTTTAGTTTGCAACGTAAAACTACCCGGAACCGACCGGCCTAACTAGTAGTTGCAAACAATAGGACCCAATGTGAGAAGTTGGTCATGTTGTGCTTGAACCCGAGGTTAGACCAAGTTGTGGTGTAAAGCTACCCGGAACCGACCGGCTTAACTAGTAACCACAACAAAGTCTAATGTGAGAGGTGAAGGTGCATTAAGTAATTAATGCCACATGATAGGGTTAAGTTAATTTTATTAATGACTCTTAACCAAATATGACATGGACAAATGGGTTAAGTAATTTGATTAGGCTAATGATACTTAACAAAACATGACAAGGTTGGGTAGGTTAAGTAACTTGATTTGCCTAATGACACTTAACCATTTTTATATGACTAGTGGATGGGGTTAAGTTAACCAACACTTAATCAATCCAACGCGATAACTTGGTAAGGTTAAGTAAGTTTTCTTAATGACGCTTAACCGAAAAATACGGTTAACGAATGGGGTTAAGATTAGACTCAACTAGTCTAAACATTGAAATCGGATGGGGTTAAGTTAGCCTAGACTTAATTAATCCCACTTGGTAGTTTAATGGGGTTAAGTTAAACACTTAACTAATCTAAACATGATGAATTGATGTGGTTAAGTGACCTATACTTATCCAATCTAACTCGTTAATTTATTGTGGTTAAGTTAACCAATACTTAACCAATATAACGTGAAAACATGATAAGGCTAAGTCACGAATCGCTTGAATACACTTGACCGATTTGACTAAGTAAATTGATAGGGTCAAGTTAATATATACTTAACCAATCTAGAATGATAATTGGACGAGGTTAAGTCGTGAATTGCTTAATATACTTAACCAACTTGAGCATGGTTTGTAGGGTTAAGCCTTGAACTTGGATACTTAGCCAATTTTGACAGGATTTGCAGACGGGTTAAGTCATGAACTTAAGTGACACTTAATCCGTTATGTAAACCCTAGTTCTGAGGATTAGGTGGATAACCGTAGTTAACAAGGATAACGGGAACAATGCTAAGTGGTAAACCTTAGTTGAAGAATAACTAAGTAATGATTCTTAGTCAATGAAATTTAGACCAGTTCATAGATAGATGAGTAACCTGATACGGTAGGTCATCGTTTAAGTATATGAGTAGGAGAAAGTATCTGGTTTAGATAAAGGCTCCAGCGAACTGGGTAACGAAGCAGCGGCTTCGGGGAACGTGAGGATATTCTTGGTATCCCTCTATGAGCTGCCAGGTGATTATACTAGGCTCATGAGAGGTTAAGGTCTGCGTTAGAAGAACCAAGAGTATGCCTTGGTTGCTATACGAGCGACCTAAAGACGGGGATAGTCGACGATACACGGTCGTACCCTAGATAGCATTTCGTCAGGCTACCTACCATCTTTGGTCAAGCGTGTACGTACGGAAAGGCAGAGAACACCCAAAAGACCATAATTGCTATCTAATTATGGTTGCGGTAAGGCTTGGATGTGGGTTAGCCAGTGTTGTGTTCTCATACAGGATTTATCATGTCTTGTCTTTCACTAGTTGAGGGAGTGGTCTCGTGGGACCATAGCCACGTATAAGAAAAACAGACCTTAGCATCTGCATCGGTAGATAAATCGAAAGCTCCCGACCGAGTCCTGTATTTCTTGATTTGCCCTGTGACAGGACTCGGATGGCATGATGTGATACATGTGCATACAGTCATGGAAAAGCGATTCACGATGAATGCGTGGGAAAAAGGGCGCGGTTGGCGGTTAGCGTAATCCCTAGTGGCCCTAGGTGGTTGAACCCCAAACTGAGATACGAAAACGTGCAATAGGTAAGCATAATCCCTAGCAGCCCTAGGTAGCATAAGTCCTAGTTGTACAAACAATAATTCATGTTGGAAGACCCTAGCTAGGTTTAGGGTAACAGTCCAAACCGATCTTAAGGATCATGGAACTATGTTAAAGTAATATAGAATCTCATGGGAAAGCCCGTATGGTCTACGGCAAGGGACTGAACATTTACATGGAATAAAACATACAAGTTGAGTAACCTATATATGCGATATTAGGTTGACATGGACCATTACACGACTTTTGAGTGAGGGTCATTCTTGGTTAACACATGACACGGTGGGGATACTAGTACAGTAGGTGCAGAGCTAAAATACAGGATAGATATCACGGGGCGTTATACGTGACAGATATCTTGGGGATATTATACTTGATAGAAACCTGACGATGTGATACCTTGTTTTATCTTGACATCGTAATTTATCATGACACCTTAGTTTATCTGAGTTCAGTAGTTCATCCTGTTATTTTGATTTATCTTATCTATCTTGTTATCATGCTTATGTTCATCTTAGTTTCTCATGTCAGTTAACTTTACTAGTTTTTATGCTAATAGTAGATAGGGCTTACTCAGTCTTTTTGACTGACCCGTTTTGTTTCGCCTCTTTTCTTCCGTTCCCCCCCCCCCAGGTTACAGGGAGGAAATACTGTTGTTTAGTTCGGACTTCTTCTGCTTGAAGGTCATCATGGATGGCTTGGACTTTTCTTGGCAAATGGCCACTTTACTGTTTTTACTTGGGGAATAATTTATGAAAATGTCTTTATGCTTCTTTACTATTGCAAGACAGGTTTTGATGTACTCTGATGTAAAAGGCTTTAGACCTTATTTATTCATGTTATGAAAGTTTGATTTTACTTCCGCTATTTTATATGTTCTGTCTTGTGATATTTCTGTGCATGTTTACCAATAATGCCCCTCTAAAGCTAGTGCATTCCTTTGCGAGTGACCCTAGCGGAGGCGGTAGTTACACGTGGTATCAGAGCAGAAGGTTACCAGACTGGGCAAAAGTTTTTAAAGACCTTCTGAAAACTATTTGAAAAAAAAAACCGTTTACAAAGAAGCATTTTTCAAGAAAATTTTCTTTTAAAAGAAAAAGGCTATTCCCCAAAGGCCATTAGCACTATCCTTGTTTCCTTAATTGAGTCTCTTTTCCTTTCTTTCCTCCATCTGTAGTCACAGTAGTTTTAACTGCGACTAGTCTTTTCTACCTACGAAAGTGCTTTCCATACGATGGAGGTGGTTCTCGAGAGACCAGTGGCCGCGTTATAAGAAAGGATCGTGAGAAAGAAGGATAAAGGATACGAGCTTAAGGATGAGCAACTTGTTGGTATGGCTTAGTCCTCAAAGGAGGGAGAAAGATGAACAATGAAACCCATGACGAGAGAGTACCTTTGGCATGGTAAAACGGGGCGGATAGTTAAGTATTATGGGACAAGGACAAGATCATCGGGAGGGCAGTAGTATGCTCTCATTTCTAGAGTACCTCGGAAGGAGGGTAACGATCTTGTTAAAGGTTTAGCTTTTCTTCTCTATCATCCCGTTAGGACTTCGTTGTTCGTATCATTTAAGTCTGCTTCGATAGTTGAGTCTCTGCACGTTAAGTACTAGCGTAATAGAGATTCCCATTTTTGTCTCAAAGTCCTATTGGAGAATCAGTCCATTTATACATGACTTGTTTGGATTTGGGAATGTCTATGCCAAGTGTTGAGTTTGGAAATAATGCTTATGTTTATAAGCTATGGATGGATTCTAGGGATGAAGTGGTTATCCAGTAGGGGGTGCCACTCTCGGTTTTGATAGGAGGGTAGTTAGACCTTTTGACTAGCCTTGGTAATGCCCTCGAAGTATCGGGTAACCTTTTTGAGGTTCTGTCATGACTAGTTACTTAGAATCCCTTGATGCCTTTATTGGAAATTTGAAGCCCGATCGAGTGGTGTTCGCCAATAAGACTGATGGTTTACTTCATTTATGCATGGGTTATAGAGATCACCCTAGTAAGTGCGCATGATAACCTGATTGACATCTATTTACTTTCAAGAGAAATTTCTTCTACATGGAATGCCTTATAGTATATAAACGAGATCCAAGATTCACTAGTGAATTTTGGAAAGCTTGCATGAGATCATGAGTACGCAGTCATGTTTGCGTCAAGTATTCTAGGAAAAGGATAAGTGCAAGTGGAACGAGAGGCGACGAAGAAATGAGTTCCAGCTCATGTTATGGAAACAGGAATAAGAAGCTACAAAATTGCGAAGTTAAAAGACGACTTTGATGGTCAAAGACTAGATACGCGCATGATATCTCTTTTTGGGAGTATATCCTTGATCCATGTTTTCTGTAGAGCTTACTTGTAGGCTATCTTTTGTGGACATCCTCTCGGTCCTATTCTCCGTTACAAACCCTGTAAGGAGTTTGTCCTGTTTATCTTCTCGACCCTATTTCAGGGAATTCTAGGTAGAACCCTATGGATGTAAACATGTATTTGAAACATGTTCTGATTGATATGGTTGCAAGTGGTTGCAAGTGGTTGCTCGTGGATGCGCGAATACACATTAGATACTAGCTCGACTCGGTCACATTTCATATTGCATATGCACGAGTATTTATACTTGTTTATGGATGAAATCGAAAGTATTATCATGCGGTTGTTGCATATGAATGAATGATTGTGCACGCATATAGTATCTATACGACTAGGACTATTTGCATACATGTTGGATTCATGGCACTATACATATTTTGCATTAGAAAGATTATTCAGGCCTGATCATTAGCATTAGCTAAGGAACATGTACACACACGTTTTGCATATATTCATACAGCATTAGAAATCATCTAAGGACAATGGTTGCTTGTGGATGATGTTTTGAGTAGATGGATGATGGATGGTAGGATATGTTCTTCCTAACTTGGAGATTTCGGGGATGAAATCCTAAAAGGTGGGGAGAATGTAACAACCCGTATTTTCAATAACCTGTTATAACATAAATGGAGGCAGAATTAAACTGTAAAATCTGAATCAAGGGAAACGGGCTATGCCATTGCGTTCGTCTCGGAAAAATACGTGAAATAGAGTCCGAGTTTTCGAAAATCGGAGTCCGTATGACCAAGATATGGCCTCGCGAAGTTTCACGAAAAATTCCCAAATTAAAGTATACTTAATTAAGTGAAATGGGTTGCGCAGAGAAATATATATATATTGATATTTATATATATATATATATAATTGAAAATTAAACAAATAAATATGCAAAAATGTTCAAAACAGCGAATTGGGAGAGGGGAATAACCGAACCGGCCGATTTTTGAGGTCGACCCGAGCTCGCTGGGTCGACTAGGGGTTAATCCAGGGTGTTTGGCTGTCAACCCGTGGGTCGATTCGCTCAAATGCAGATTTTGCATTTGGATGGTTCTCATGGTTCATCTTTAATCTAAAGGCCCTAGATGGTTCCTGCACTTGACTTCTTCCCCAAGACATGCTTTGATGGCTTGGATTGAATCTAGGTTTAATCCTATGGCCTAAAACACTTGCCTAATCTATAAATAAGACCCTAACCTATCCTAAATCCTCATTATTCATTCATGCAACTAAACTATGGCAAAATTTTACCTCTCATGGCCTCCACTCTCTTCATAAAATTTCTAAATGGTTTCTATGAGAGATTTTCCATGCATACAAGTGTTTTCAAGCTTGTATGAGTGTCATTAGCTTGCATTCAAGTCAAGTTTCTATCTTTGCATCATAAAGCAAGGGTTTTGATCATTTTGGCTCAAGGGTTTTTATGTTAGAGCTTGCATTTTGGGTCTATTTGATTGCATAAGGGCTTTGTCATATCTAGGGCTGTAAATTTTGTTCGAATGTCCGACGTCCGTTCGTGTCCGTGACCGAAATACGTCCGTCCGAGTCCGTCCGATTTTCATTTAGGACACGAGTTAGGAAAACAAGATTTGTACGAGAAAAAATCATGTCCGGTCCGGGCTCGTCCGAATTCGTCCGAATTATTTGAAATTCGTCGTATAGTAGAGAGAAAATCTAGTAAAATGTACAAAATGTGATATAAATAGTCATGTCCGACCGAGTCCGACTAGTCCGATCGTGTCCTTGTCCGACCAATTTTATTTAGGACACAAATTAGGACAACGAAATTTGTCCGAGAAAAAATTTGGTCCGGTCCGTGTTCGGTCCGATTTTTTTTAGGACAGAAACTGAACATACCTCCGTCCGGTCCGGTCCGACCGATTTACACCCCTAGTCATATCTTTTGTGCCTTCATAGCAATGTAAGCCCTTTCCCTACTCTTAGATATTAACTATGAAGTTAAATGTTCATGTTGCAAGTTTGGGTTTGATCATTGAGTATGATACATGCTATCATGTCATGCAAGTTTATGAAGTCATTATCTTGATCTTGTGAGCTAAAAGCTACAACCTTTATGTTGAAATGTTGCATTAGGCAACATGAGAACCCTCATAACCTTTATGTCAACTTGCATATGAAGTCATAACCCTTATATGATGATATATGCGAGTTACTAGTCATCATTCCATATCTTTTGTCACCATGATTCGCTTATGTGCCAAGTTTGGGTTTATGCATGTTTTGAGGCTTAAGAATGTAACATGCAAGTTAATGAACACATTTGTGCCTCATTTTCCACCATGATTAACTTGTGGCTTAATATCCATTTTTGTCATGCCTTTGCCAAGTCTCTTCTTTTAATCCATTACGTTGTCGCGAACGTATATGCGAGTTTAAAAGCGTTGGGTTATGTTATGGGTAATTTCTAATGACATGAAAATACAACTTGAAAACATGACTTGAAATATAACATGGAAGTTGACATGTAAGTATGCATAAAAACATAAGCTTGGGAATTTACCTATTAAGTTAGGTCTACCCTTTGGGAATTTACCTATTAAGTTAGGTCTACCCAAATGCTTGAAAACTTGTAACATGTTTTGGGAAACATGATGGACATGACACTTAGATAATATAAGTGTGGCCAACTCGAGGTTGGGTTGAGTTTGCAACGTAAAACTACCCGGAACCGACCGGCCTAACTAGTAGTTGCAAACAATAGGACATAATGTGAGAAGTTGGTCATGTTGTGCTTGAACCCGAGGTTAGACCAAGTTGTGGTGTAAAGCTACCCGGAACCGACCGGCTTAACTAGTAACCACAACAAAGTCTAATGTGAGAGGTGAAGGTGCATTAAGTAATTAATGCCACATGATAGGGTTAAGTTAATTTGATTAATGACTCTTAACCAAATATGACATGGACAAATGGGTTAAGTAATTTGATTAGGCTAATGATACTTAACAAAACATGACAAGGTTGGGTAGGTTAAGTAACTTGATTTGCCTAATGACACTTAACCATTTTTATATGACTAGTGGATGGGGTTAAGTTAACCAACACTTAATCAATCCAACGCGATAACTTGGTAAGGTTAAGTAAGTTTTCTTAATGACGCTTAACCGAAAAATACGGTTAACGAATGGGGTTAAGATTAGACTCAACTAGTCTAAACATTGAAATCGGATGGGGTTAAGTTAGCCTAGACTTAATTAATCCCACTTGGTAGTTTAATGGGGTTAAGTTAAACACTTAACTAATCTAAACATGATGAATTGATGTGGTTAAGTGACCTATACTTATCCAATCTAACTCGTTAATTTATTGTGGTTAAGTTAACCAATACTTAACCAATATAATGTGAAAACATGATAAGGCTAAGTCACGAATCGCTTGAATACACTTGACCGATTTGACTAAGTAAATTGATAGGGTCAAGTTAATATATACTTAACCAATCTAGAATGATAATTGGACGAGGTTAAGTCGTGAATTGCTTAATATACTTAACCAACTTGAGCATGGTTTGTAGGGTTAAGCCTTGAACTTGGATACTTAGCCAATTTTGACAGGATTTGTAGACGGGTTAAGTCATGAACTTAAGTGACACTTAATCCATTATGTAAACCCTAGTTCTAGGATTAGGTGGATAACCGTAGTTAACAAGGATAACGGGAACAATGCTAAGTGGTAAACCTTAGTTGAAGAATAACTAAGCAATGATTCTTAGTCAAGGAAATTTAGACCAGTTCATAGATAGATGAGTAACCTGATACGGTAGGTCATCGTTTAAGTATACGAGTAGGAGAAAGTATCTGATTTAGATAAAGGCTCCAGCGAACTGGGTAACGAAGCAGCGGCTTCGGGGAACGTGAGGATATTCTTGGTATCCCTCTATGAGCTGCCAGGTGATTATACTAGGCTCATGAGAGGTTAAGGTCTGCGTTAGAAGAACCAAGAGTATGCCTTGGTTGCTATACGAGCGACCTAAAGACGGGGATGGATAGGGGATAGTCGACGATACACGGTCGTACCCTAGATAGCATTTCGTCAGGCTACCTACCATCTTTGGTCAAGCGTGTACGTACGGAAAGGCAGAGAACACCCAAAATACCATAATTGCTGTCTAATTATGGTTGCGGTAAGGCTTGGATGTGGGTTGGCCAGTGTTGTGTTCTCATACAGGATTTATCCTGTCTTGTCTTTCACTAGTTGAGGGAGTGGTCTCGTGGGACCATAGCCACGTATAAGAAAAACAGACCTTAGCATCTGCATCGGCAGATAAATCGAAAGCTCCCGACCGAGTCCTGTATTTCTTGATTTGCCCTGTGATAGGACTCGGATGGCACGATGTGATACATGTGCATACAGTCATGGAAAAGCGATTCACGATGAATGCGTGGGAAAAAGGGCGCGGTTGGCGGTTAGGGTAATCCCTAGTGGCCCTAGGTGGTTGAACCCCAAACCGAGATACCAAAACGTGCAATAGGTAAGCATAATCCCTAGCAGCCCTAGGTAGCATAAGTCCTAGTTGTACAAACAATAATTCATGTTGGAAGACCCTAGCTAGGTTTAGGGTAACAGTCCAAACCGATCTTAAGGATCATGGAACTATGTTAAAGTAATATAGAATCTCATGGGAAAGCCCGTATGGTCTACGGCAAGGGACTGAACATTTACATGGAATAAAACATACAAGTTGAGTAACCTATATATGCGATATATTAGGTTGACATGGACCATTACACGACTTTTGAGTGAGGGTCATTCTTGGTTAACACATGACACGGTGGGGATACTAGTACGGTAGGTGCAGAGCTAAAATACAGGATAGATATCACGGGGCGTTATACGTGACAGATATCTTGGGGATATTATACTTGATAGAAACCTGACGATGTGATACCTTGTTTTATCTTGACATCGTAATTTATCATGACACCTTAGTTTATCTGAGTTCAGTAGTTCATCCTGTTATTTTGATTTATCTTATCTATCTTGTTATCATGCTTATGTTCATCTTAGTTTCTCATGTCAGTTAACTTTACTAGTTTTTATGCTAATAGTAGATAGGGCTTACTCAGTCTTTTTGACTGACCCGTTTTGTTTCGCCTCTTTTCTTCCGTTTCCCCCCCAGGTTACAGGGAGGAAATACTGTTGTTTAGTTCGGACTTCTTCTGCTTGAAGGTCATCATGGATGGCTTGGACTTTTCTTGGCAAATGGCTACTTTACTGTTTTTACTTGGGGAATAATTTATGAAAATGTCTTTATGCTTCTTTACTATTGCAAGACAGGTTTTGATGTACTCTGATGTAAAAGGCTTTAGACCTTATTTATTCATGTTATGAAAGTTTGATTTTACTTCTGCTATTTTATATGTTCTGTCTTGTGATATTTCTGTGCATGTTTACCAATAATGCCCCTCTAAAGCTAGTGCATTCCTTTGCGAGTGACCCTAGCGGAGGCGGGGTGTTACAGAGAGAATGAGAACCGAAATCCAAACCTAAACACCTTTGAGAACCCGACCTTATCTAGAAAACCTAGGTGGTTGTAATGAGGAGGGGGTCAAAACAACTAGTTCTGGTGACTAAGAAATGTACAGTACAGATTATAATACACAGATGTATCCCATTTGGTTCAACCCAAGATGTATGCCTAACAAGGTTAGTGATTCTAGACCAACCTTGTAAATGTTTACGCACAACCCTACTACCCTTCCCAAAGTAGTATTTCCAAAGTATAATACCGATATAGGACCTTTACACATATTTTGCGAAGCCTATATACTAGAACGTAACTAGTTATTTAATGAGGGTGGGCCCTTAGTTATGGTTTTTTTTATGTACTTTCATTCGTTTTATCCTTCATCATTTATCGCCTCACTATCATTGATAGATAGGGTGGATTCTTCCTGGTCGCTTAAGACCCTAGGTGGATTGATTGGTCACTTATCAACCCTCGATAGCATATTCAACATTAACATAAACTAGAGGACACTAGCTACGGGCCCTACTAGTTAAGGCTTTCGTCATTCACGCATATACCCTTACGCCGCATAAGGTGAGAGATGGTATTTTTCGTTCGTTATACCTCCTAGTCGACCTTATTAGATAACCTCCTTAGTCACTTATTACTTCCTGTAGGATAGGTAGCCATAACTAACATTTTTAATTTCCAGGTTTGGGTAAGCCCACACACAGCTGCCATTTAATACCCATAGACTGGAAAACCTACTCCCAGGTGGACTCTTCAACCCCGGTCACTTAGCCGTTTAGGACCTAGGAAGAGGACCATACGTGAAGGTTATTAGTTCGTACCCCATTAGCCTTCTATACCTTTCCCTATTTGGGATAAGGTGAGCTACGTTATTAAGTCACTTCTGCTTAGTTCCTCTATACGGAAATGTTATTTGTACACCATTCATTTTCGTCACGAGTTCATATGGTTAATAATATTTTATTTTATTAACCTACTAAGTCTAACTCTATTTTTAATTATAAGTTCTATATTCACTAATATAAATAAGGTAGGTTATATTCTCTTAATATTTACTTGATTACCTCCTTAATTGGACTTAGTATTTAAACAACAATCAATATCCATTAATCCCCTTATGTCACCCATTTACTTCTCATTTCTTTGTTTATTGCCCTTTTATGACCATAACAGACATAATTTCCTAAGGCCACCATTTATCCTTAATTCCCATTGATTAAAATTAATGTCATTTATGAACCCAATGACCATAATTTTCCTAAGGCATTAATTACAAAGGAATATCCCTATTTTACCAGTCCCGAATATATTTAATTGTTGTACGCCAACAGGAATTTCTAATTTTATTTATTAATTTATTTGTTGCTTGTTATAAATGTGTGTGCGTGTGTATATTTATATACTTATGCACTGGGTCACTCACATTTAGTTGACAACTTGTGGATGCTGGATTTGCTAATCGGTTACGGGTAGGCTTCTACCACAGTTGAACTTAATTTCATGCCTTAGTACATTTATATTATCGCATTAGACCCCTCACATTAAGCTGACTACCTGTAGTTTATGGATTTGTCGGTTGGTTCCGGGAAGGCTTATACCTGATCTTAACCTCGCGTCTAAATGCGATTATAATTAAAATTTCCTAATTGGGGTGTACAACATTTATACTAAATAAATTTTAGGAATTGTAACCATTATCCTATCATATTCACTTTCCCTATTCAACAATTGGTTACAATTATTATTTATTTATGGCCTTATTTATAGCAATCAGTTACACTAATCGCTACAACGGTCACCATTAATATATTCATTAAGTATGGAATATAATTTACATATATCACTACACCATAATGGTCATTTGGCAACCCTTTTTTTCACAATCGCCAACACTTATTTGTGTTGCAGGGTAATAACAATAGTATGCGTTGCTATAATAAAAAAGTGTTACCAAAAATACATAATAATAATTTTATTATTGGCAACGCTTATTGGGGTTGTTACGGATGGATTCTGGGGGGTAAAAACGTAAACTAACTAGCGAAACCCTATTTCCCCTTTCACTTTCCTTTGTCCCAACGCTTTCACAATATCGGCCGCCTAAATCACTAATTCCATATACCACGATCCAGAAAAAATATCTGAGCATGGCAAAAATTCCATATACCACGATTCAAGTCCAACCTTCAACGAATTCATTTTCGTTCATTAGCCATCCTTATTTCATTCTATTTCAGCAAGTTAAAGCCAGATCTTATTTTTCATTACTGAACACGGTGTTCTTTGAGTCTCTCGATTTATTTGAGTTCATATTCACTCAAAATTGTTTAGCGGTTTTCAATAAACTTCTAAAAACTTCAACATAGTACCAGATCTATGCATATTCTCAGATCTGCTCACCTCCCAGATCAAACCTGTACCCCAGATCTCGCATCGAAGGCATCAGTGAAACTGCAGATCCATCCTACCGATCAGATGTGAAGATAACAGGAGAGCAGGTTCTTCATCATCTTCGTGTAAAATATGGGTTGATTTTGTGGTTTATTCTTAATGCAAAATTGCATTTGATTCTTGGTTTTATGGTTTTGGATTTGTGGTATCTGGTAGGTCAGATATGCATTGGGAATTTTGTTGGTTATTTCACAAGTTTTCATTAGTTATACCACGGGTTTTTGCTTTTACAAAGCTTTAAGCAGGATTTTCAGTCATGTTAAATATAGCTAATGTTCAGTACGCCATTTCTGGATTTAAACGAGTTGGTTTCTTCTTTAGAAAATCTGGTAAATTAGTGTAGCAGTTTTCCTTTCTGTGATTATTGTTCCAGCATCTTTATGTATAGTTCCCCCCTATAAACCGGTTTTTTTTGTTCTTCTCGAAGGTATTGGAGGGGATTTTGAAAGTTGTGGATATGATGAACGTTGGCCTGAATTGAAATAATCTTGTGGTAGGTGTATCAAATAAATGTCAATAATGCGTTGCATATTTATTATAAGTCTAGTCATGATTATGGTTTGTGAAGTGTATATCTATATGGGGACTAGGGAAAACGGGTCAGGCGATCTCGCCCCCTATATGTGTGTGTCATCTGAATTAAGCACGGTTGGTTACACATAACTCTCTCAAGGTAAAGGGTAGTGGATATTGCTGGTTAATTACTGTATTGGGATTTGGGGTTACCATATATAATGCATTATATTATCAAGCTTACTGTCAAACTTCTTACATCTACTTGAACAGATCCATATATTATTGAGAAGGTTTGCAGATTCTTATGGTTTTTGTTGGGGATCTGAATTATCTGTGATACATAAGGGGTTTGGATTTATTTTAATGGGTCACTGTTTATGTGCACAAATATATGTCTTACTGACAACAAGTTTTTGTAATGAATACCAGTTCTGCATGCTACTGGAAATTTGCTAATGGATGAAGTGAAGTTATTCATTTTGTATGAAGTGGTGATTAGCATTCAGGTGCCAATTATTAAGTGCTTTGCGATTGAAAGGGGAGCTGCAAAATGAAAAGTTATCGCTGTATGTGCAGGACTGTAAGTGCTTCAATGAAAAATTAGCAAGATAATCGAGGAGACGTGTGCCTTGAGGCATTAAAGGCGCGATTTGCAGATTTGCATAGTCGCATACATTTGGGTCAACAAAAATTCAATAGTTTACAACTTATGATGGCAAGACGATTATAAATGTTCAAAAGCAAAACTGAGTACAAGATCAGTTCGACAAACTGAGTGTCAACTTATTCATAGGTATTTGGGATTCAATGCCACTTTTGTTGTGCTGATTAGAAAGTCTGGAGGTCATTCACAATGCAATTTGTTGCTGGAATTATAAGTTTTACTACATCGATTCAGACATCAATCCGGGTAAAATTTTCATATTCTTATTTCTCATCACCTTATTTTTCATTAGAAGATATTCTTTGCAACTATTCGTAGATGATTGTAATTATTAGAATTGAGATAATCAGATCTATAACTGTGAAAGGAACGAAGTAACACTAATTTTTTGGGGTTTTTTGTATCGTTCAACATTTCAACTTTGTCATGCGTAAATACACGACCTTATACCAGGATTGCAATTGTTTTGAATATATTTACAGATAATTAGATACTTGTTCTTTGGCATGAAAGAGGCACTTCTATTTGGGGTTATCATTAAGTCCTTAATAATTTTTCATGCTAACAACCATTTATCTGTGTTAACCTTAATAATTTTTCCTTTTCTCTTTAGGCCTATGATCTTTCAGTGAATTTTATAAGAAAGAGACGATTAGAAAAGTAAAACAAATAACCAAATGAGGGCACCTCTCCTCCAAAAATTCATTGAAACATTTTCTTTAATGGTTGAATCCTGTGTAATGTTAGTTTAGATTGGTTATATGCAAAAGGGCTCTGGTAGGCTCACTCTGCCTAACCATTAGGGAGAGTGTACAGGTATTTGCTCTATGATTGATGAAAAATAATGTAAATGTAAACATTGTAGCTACAAGTTGCTGTGCAAACAGCAGCTTCAAGCTGCTATGGCAACAGCAGCTTGTAGCTGCTGTGCAACTGCAGCTAGAAGCTGCTTTGCCACAGCAGCTTGTAGCTGCAGTGCAACAACAGCTACAAGCTGTTGTGGCAACAGCAGCTACAAGCTGCCAGCAACCTCAAGCTGCTGTGCCACAGCAGCTACAAGCTGCTGTTGCACAGCAAATTCAAGCTTTGCTGAGCCTGTAGCTCAGCAATTCTGAGCCATACGGCTCAGTTTTGCTGAGCCTGTGGCTCAGCAATTCTAAGCCTTACGGCTCAGGTTTTTTTTCTTTCAATTTTCTGTTTTTAACAACAAACTGAATTTTTCAATTTAATGTGACATTCAATGATTGCAGGCACTTCTAGAGGCAGCAGAAGAAAAGAAGCTTGAATGCAAGTAGCTGAGCTGTAAAACAAGTTAAGGTGGCTCGAGCTGTAAAAGCTGTAGCTGATAAAAAAACAAGCCGTGGATTTGTCCGTTTGGAAATTGGAGATAGAAAGACAAGTAGCTACTCAGGTTAATAACGCCATCAATTCGATTACTTCAACTCTTATGAAATTTATACCTAATTTGCAAGAAAAACTTGTTGCAAGTCCTTCCACTCCTCATACAGAAGGTGCTTCTAATTTAGCAGATCATCCTATAAGTAATAATGTAACCGTTACTCCAAATGTGTCACTTAATGATCTTCATTCATCTACAATGGAAAAGAAATACGTAATGCTATTGTCAAATGATCTAGAGAAGGAGGTAGCAAAAGGTTATCTTGGAACACAAACAGTTTGTCATTTTAGGAAAGTGGTACCGAATATAGAGAAAGTAATTTGGGTTGTTGAAGTTCTTGAACTGGATGCGCCAATTTATGATGGTCCTCAAAATGGAATGTACAAGTTATGTGAATTTTCAGATGGAGGCTTCGTTATATGGCCAGAGTTTCGTATTCGGTATTTGTAGAATCTTATTTATGTATTGAATTTAGCAAACTAATTATGTATTGAATTTGACATCTTAATTATGTATTGTGCTTGTTTATTGTTAACTGATATTCTATGTCGTTATGTGATTATGAATGTTATCTATTAGTATGCATTGAGTTTATTATTAGTTTTTGATTCATATTAAATATCGTCTATATTATCATCATGTTGGTTATTAATTGACTATTAATGTTAGAATATGCGAGTTGCTAATACATATTTCTGTTATTATTAAAATTTGTATTTGTTGTGAATTAAAATTTTGTAACATGTATAGGCGTTACGAACAAATGTATTGCAACATGTGTAAGTGTTGCAAACAAAAATCTTACAACGATTATAAGCGTTGGTAAAGAAAATCTACCAACGCTTATAAGCGTTGCTAAAGAAAATCTACCAACGCTTATAAGCGTTGCGACTGAAAATATACCAACGCTTATAAGCGTTGGGACAGAAAATCTGCCAACGCTTATAAGCGTTGGTACTAAATTGCCACCCCCATAGCAACAGTAATAAGCGTTGCTGAAATTGTTTGTGACGGTTATACTCGTTGGGAATCACCTGTTTTGGTGTAGTGTATGATTCCATAAATGAGCACCATTCAAAAGTTCAAACACTTAATACAATATATAATTTGTCGTTTTACGCTAATTTGGACGGATAATACGTGTATGTTTATGTTTTGTGTTTTCGTACAGTCAACATAGTTTTTTTTAATTATTATTATTAATTTTTATTTAAATGATTTGGTTTAATCAATAATCAAACATTCCTTTGCGCATTCAATCTTGCCAAAAGGTTTCCAATCTTTCAAAAAAGACCGTTAGGGGTAATTATTGTAACTTATGCCAAATTTGTGGAATAGACACAATTCAAATTCACAAGAAATATATGTTTGTATATATTTTTAGAATAGTTGATGCAAACTACACACAAATATTTAATTTTATATTTATACGTACGTATGCACCACTTTTTCTTTTTAGATCTTTTTGTCATACCAATTGTGAATTCAAATTGACATCTTTTTGTTCAAAAAGAAGAAAATGGCATATTTACAATAATTAAGCCAAAACCCAGCAATATTGAATACAAATAGGTATAATTACAATCATATAATTTAACAATCATATCTTTCCAAATTTACATAATTTACCAATTTCATCTTTTTATCCAATTTCCCATATTTTATTTTTCAACACTGAACTAAAGATCTGGAATGTAACTATGAATAATTGTTGTTTAACGGGACTGATTTCCAGATTAACATGTACAACATATTTCATGACATAGTTGTAGGAATATGTGGGAAAAATATTTAAGAATCCTACAATTTATTTTATACATAATCACAACTTATCATTTACAAATTTTTGACAATATTCATAACCAGGTCTGATGGTTGCCAATAAATTCACAATATTTAACTGAACATATCTGATAGGCATAAAACATAGATTTAATTCAAACGAAATAGATAAGTCATTGTAACTGTATTAATAAATTTCCCACTCACCTTCTAGCCTCCAAATTCAATTGTTTGAACCTTTTTAGGCCTACAATCCCCAAATTCTTATAAATCTACAATTTATCTAGAAAGGGGAAAATTCTAGATCTGTAGAAATGTAAGAAAAAGGGACGAGAGCGAAGAATCTATTGTTGAGCGTCAATTTGTATCCTCTTCCATTTAATCTAATAGTCTTCCCAATTGCATATGAATTTGATTTGATTATATATATATATATAGATGAATATATTTTTATATTAGAAATTAGGTTAGAAGAGGAAGAAAAATGGTAGAGCTCCGCTACCTCTATAGATTTGAATGGAAAAGAATGAGGCTATACCCCTTTATTTATAGGAGTGGAAATGGCATTGGACCGTTAGATCTATTTTAATTATCATCCATCCATTCGTTTTATAAAATATAACCAAACTACCCCTTAAAACCTAGCCGTCATTGGGCACTACATGCCTGTAGCGGTCAACAGCCCTACGGCTAGTTTGCCCAATGAGGGCTGGTTATAAAAGGTATTATATATATATATATATTATTCTTTTTATTTATTTCCGTCCGTTTTTCGTATTTCGTCCGTAACTTTTTCATACGGAATTCGTTCGTGAAACTCTAAACATGAAAGTTGACCCAAATTCCGAGACGAATGCAACGGTTAAAGTTTCATGGTAAAATTCCATCGTTTACAGAAATTCCTATTTTTGAGCTTCTAATTAAATAACTATTTATTGTCAAAATTCTGGGTTGTTACAAAATGTGTTTTGTTCTATCACCCTTGATATAACCTGCTTGAATTTGAGCTATGCATGTTGCATTTTCTTCATAAATAATGGTTGATGCTTCTGTAGTTGCGGGAAGTTGACAAGTACTTCGAGTATGTTCAATCAATGATCTTAATCAAATACATTCTCAGCTTACTTCATGTAATGCTAGTATTTTAGAATGCTTGAGTGATGTTGCTACTAATTTTTACTTTGTAGTTCACCATGAAATAGATGCACTAAAGTTTGTAAACACATACCTAGTTTGTGGTCTTGCTTTATGTGAATCAGAAAGTTAACCTACATCAGCAAAACCAACTAGAATCGGATTATTACCTATGTTAGAATAAAACAAGCTAAATGTGTGGCCCTATGAAGATATCTAATGACATATTTTATTCCATTTCAATGTCATTTAGTTGGTACATAACCGTATCTTGCTAGAAGATTGACTGAGAACGCAATATCCTGTTTTGTCCATTGGGATAAATATAACAATGCACCAATGACACTGAGATATGGTACTTCGGGACCAAGTACATTTCAATCATCTTCTTTAGAGCAGTAAGGATCCTTTTTGGTATCTAGTGACATGACAATTAGAGGCATATTAAGTGGATATGCTTTATCCATTTGAAAATGCTTCAGGATTTTCTCAATATAATCCGATTGATGGATTAGTATGTCATTTGTACTATGCTCAATCTATAAACCAAGATAATATTTAGTTTTGCCAAGATCTTTCATTTCAAAATCCTGTTCAAGTAATCTATTGTTTCATCAATCTATTCTAGAGTTAATCAAATTTATGTCATCAAAATATATCGCTAAAATAGCAAATCACTTTACCAATTTCTTTATAATGACACATGGACAAATGAAATTGTTTTTATACCCACCTTTTACGAAACATTCACTAAGATGGTTATACCACAGTCTTTCAATTTGTTTCAGACCGTATAGTGATCGTCTCAATTTTGATGAGTACATTGACTTTGATTTTGCTTCAGGCAACTTATATCCATCTCAGATTTTCATGTAAATATCAGTATCTAACTCACGGTAAAGATAAGCTACCCCAACATCAGTTAATCTTTTATCAAGCTTTTTGAAAACTACAAGGCTTATCAAATACCAAAATGTTATGAGATCCATAATAGGAGAGTAGGTTTTTCTAATGTCAAAAGTCGGTCTCTGAAGGAAACATTTGTGCAACAAGCCGTGCCTTGTAACTCACAAACTCAATTTTATCATTTCGTTTTCTAATGAATACCTATTTATAACTGACCAGTTTAACACCTTCTGGTGTTTTCCTCATTGATTGAAATACGTTATGTTTTTAAAGCGAATCTAGCTCAACCTGAATAACATCTTTCCACTTTGGACAATCATGACTTTTTCGACATTCATTTATGTTAGTTGGTTCATTATCATTATTCTCATTATATTCATAACCTTCCATTATTTCGGTAGCTACTACGAATGAGAATACATCATCAATTACTATTTTACTTTGATCCCACATTTCTCAATAATTCCTATAAAATATTGAGATCTTGTTATTATTAGGTACTATTTTATTTTTAGAAGCTTTTATTATTTCTTCTTAGATAATAGCTCCTTCACAAATTTTATGAGAATTGAAATTTTCTTTTGAGTTATCCTTTGGATCATTTATAACCACTTCAGGGTGTTTGATAGTTGATGATTTTTCGTTAAAATTTTCTTTTTCTAGGCATCAAGTCTTTTGAACCTACCAGTCTTTCACGTTTTTGTCTAGCTTTAGATTTATTTGCTGTTATTGGTCATTTGGGGATTTCAATTCTAATTGGTGCATTTTCCGTTGGAGTTTGAGATTTAGTCATTTTTGCAGCATCTAGCATTTGATTTGCAATGTTCTAAATATGAAAAATTCTTTTTACCTCATATTGGCATTGTTTGGTACATGGATCCAAATGAAACATAGATGGGTTATTTCATGATATTTCACATTGTCCTACTGGAATGGTCTTTTATCCCCTAACATGAAGAAAACTGATTCATCAAATTTACAATATGGAAATCTTGCAGTAAAGACATCACTTGTAAGAGGCTCAAGATAACGAATTATCGAACGTAAATTAAATCCCACATAAATTTCCAACCTTCATTGAGGACCTATTTTAGCACGAAGTGGGGACTAACAGACACATGCACCGCACAACCAACTTTTCGTACATTTGAAATATTTTGCTGGGATCCAGTTTCAATGTATGTAAAATAGCATATCCCCAAACTGAAACAGGTAGCTTTGATTGCATAAACAACGTTCTTGCAATAAGTTGCAAACACTTAAATAATGATTCTACTAGACCATTTTGAGTATGAAATGAGCCATGGGATGTTCAACTTCAATTCCCAGAGATAGGAAATAATCATCAAAGACTTGACAAGTAAATTCTCCTGCATTATCTAGTTGGATTGATTAAATCTGATGATCAGGGAAGTGTGCTCACAATTTAATTATTTGAGCAAGTAATTTGGAAAATGTCATGTTTCTAGTAGAAAGCAAACATACATGTGACCAACGAGTTGATACATCAGTTAATATCATAAAATATCTAATGGTCCATAAGCAGGATGGATTGGAACACATATATCACCTTGAATTCTTTGCAAAAAATTAGGAGATTCATAAGTGATTTTATTATACGAAGGTCAAGTAATTAACTTTCCTTGTGCAAAAAATATCTAATTATTAAACGACGCTTCAGGCCATAACGCGGTCGTGGCGCTGTTTTTCTTCAGATTTGATTTACACATATCTGAAAATCTAACCGTTGGATCTTCACAAATTTTATATCATTAGAAAGATCTTTTCAAAACGAATCCAACGGTTTTAGTTTTGGGAAAATCCGACGGTCGGATTTCCCACACCAATCGTTTGAAGTTACGATTTCAAAATACGAACTGCAGCGTCGTTATTATTTAATTTAATTATATTTATATATATATAAATATAATCGATTTTGGTGCTGTTTTTCTTCAGATTTGAATTAAACATTCCAGACAATCCAACCGTTGGATCTTCACAAAGTGGGTGTCGTTGGAAAGATATTTCCAAAGCAAACCCAACGGTTGCGGTTTCGGGAAAATCCGATGGTTGGATCTCCCGCACTAATCGTTTGAAATCACGGTTTCAAAACACGAACTGCAGCTTCGTTATTTGATTTATTTTAATTATATTTGTATAAATATATATAAATATAATTCTTTCTCCGATTTCAAAACTATATTCATTTCATATATTTGATAAAAATGATATTTTTATCATCAAAAATATTTATTCAACACACGAATATTTTTAGCACTACATATTCACAATAAAAATGTAGATTTTATTGTTCAATCTATATATTCAACACATCAATGTTTTTGACTTCACACATATGATAAAAAATATGATTTTTATCGTTCTAGTCCTTTATTCAACACATGAATATTTTCTATAGTTTATATATATAATAAAAATGTGATTTTTATCTTTCAAAGAATTTATTCAACACATGAGCATCATTCAACACATGAATTTCTATTCAACACATGAATATTTTATATCTATAATAAAAAATGTGATTTTTATTGTAAAATAATTTATTTCAAAACATGATTATTTTATATAGTTCATATATAACGTAAACATATTATTTTTATATTTCATAGAACTTATTCAACACATGAATTTCTACTCAACACATGAATTTCTATTCAACACATGAATATAGTTTCAACACATGAAAATAATTCTAACACACGAATATTATTGAAAATTTCGGCAGCATAACGGCAGGGTAGTTAAAACCGGCACCGTCCCTAGTACGGCTCCACGCTCTACCTTAAAACCTCGCGGTTTTTGACAATGGGGATTTTCAATATCTAGTTCGTACGCAGACGAATTTTCCTATATACTAATCCTATTGGGATTTCAACCACAATCAATCATTTCAAATCAACCATTCATGATATTCACCAAATTTCACATCAACCAATAATCCAAACAATATCACAACCAATATATATCGTCCATGGTCTATGGACGAGGGGAGTATATATATATATATATTCGTATATAAATATATTTCGATTTCACTTCACTTCAATTTATTTCAACACATATATTATTTTTACAACGCATATATAACTTATATATCGAACATACAACTTATACAATGCTTATACATGAGGTGTACAACGCTTATATAACTCATACATCGACTATATAATTTATACATCGTTGTTTTCCATATCGTTTCTAAATTAGAAATCTCACATTGGGTTCCACTCCACCAAAAATAGCAGAAGGCTCAGAAAAATATGCGGTCTCTTCTAGAATGTAGAAGACGTCCCCACGAGTCCACTGTCTCTTGTTTCACTGAGTTTCGACCAGATACAAAAAAAGATATGATTTTTATAAAGTTAATCGACTTTGCAACACTTTTAAACGTTAAAATCAGTTTAAATATTATAAGTCGATACCTTCAATAGTTTGTTCAAAACTAGGTCTGGCTTTTGCTCTCGATCCGCAGCACGATAGGAAAATCGGTTTGTACCATGCTTTAGAGGGGAGAGAGACGCTGCCAACGATGGTGGCGCGGTTACCTGCGATCGCCCGAGGACGGCTAGATCTCGGCCGAGGCGGCGGGTCTTCTCGAGCTCGATTCTCGAGCTACACGCAACGGGGGTGAGCGTATCCTACATGGATGTGAAGCTCTCGAAGAATACTCCAAAATACAATGAAGGGTCGATGGGTTTTATGGCTTGTGGAGAGAGAAAATGAGGAGAGAAGGAGGGAGCTTGGTTTCGCCGTCGAGTCAGGGAGAGAGAAGGAGGAAGCTGGGTTTTATGGCTTGTCGAGTCAGGGGGTTTTCTAATACGAACTCCAATCCAATCCCAACGACTGTCGTCCCTTGCTAAATACCCCCATTCCGAACACAATGGGATATATTTCGTAGGCCCATTCAACTGTTTCAGTCAGTTTTTCTTCAAATTAAAATATAAAACATTCAATATTTAATTTGAACGTACATTTCAATTTGCCGGGGCCACATACTGATTCTAAAAATTCCCGAAAAATAAATCTAGCTATGTTTTGACGATACGGTCCCAACAAAACTAGTTTCGTCGAATTCTGAGACTGTTTGAAAAATGGTCATTTTCTGGTCGATCCAATTTAACCGAAATTCACCAAACACATCTTCTTTTGCCACGCTCACATACTAACTTCAAAAATTATGAAATTTGAAACCTAGCAATAATTTGACATCCCGGATCCAACAAAAGTGGTTTCGTCGAATTCCGAGGTCGTTTGCAAAATGTATATTTTCACGGGCTATATATTCTCTATAGCGACCTTTCTGAAAATTCATTTGGCCATAACTTTTGACTCCCGCTATGAAACTTCGATTTTTCAGATTCGTTAGAAAGATATTCACTAACAGATTTAAATATTTTTGGTTTCACTAAAATCCGCTTTATTTTGCACCCGGTACAGTCATTCAAAGTTTGAATTGAAATTTCGAAACTACCGCGCCATTTCAGGCCTTGTTTATAATTTAAAATAATTATATTTATTAATGTCAATTCAAACTTACTCTTCGTCGTTATTATTTAAAATATTTAAAATCCACTATAATAGCCAAATTAAAAATTTTAAACTGGCTCAGATTTTCCGGGTTGTTACATTAGTATTATCGGAAGATCCCTTAGTATTATTTGTCTCGATATTATTTGACTTTTGATATTCTTCCACTGTTTTCTTTGATGATCTGCGAGTACGTGACCAATGATCAGGGCGTCCACATCTATAGAAAACTTCATTATAATGTTTTTCTACAGCTGAATTATAACTATTTTCAGACTCATTTTTCTTTTGCGTTCTTTTAAAATTTGTGGTATTGTTACCTCCAAAACCATTATAACCATCTCTGCTAGGGTTATATCAATGTCTATGTTTATGTCCACGTCCACATCCTCTACCCTGCCATGACCTCTTCCTAGGTGGGCTAAATTAGCATTAACTTCCAATAATGCAGCCGAGCCAGTTGGTTTTAGGAATGATTTTTAATAAGCAGTTCTTTATTTTTCTTAGCATTTATTAAACATTCAATTAGTTCAGAATATTTTGTAAAATGACGCTCTTGATATTGCTGATGATATATACGAGGCATGAAATGTTGAGAAGGTCTTTTCCAATATTTGTGCATCATCTACCTTTTCTCCACAAAATTTAAGTCTAGAAGTAATTTTAAACATAGCGTAATTGTATTCTCTTACAGATTTAAAGTCTTGAGACCTCGGATTCAACTACTATTGCCTTGTGTTTGGAAGTATGATCGTCTTCTGTTAGTCATAATATTCCTTCAGGAAGTTCCATAAGTGGAAAGGATCTTTTTTTTTCCAAATATTCTGCTTTTAGACCGTCATGGATGTGACATCTTAAAAATATTAGAGTCTTTGCTTTGTCCAGCTGGGACATATTGTTACCAATTTTAATGGCGTTCTCTAAGCACTGAGATTGCAAATGGATCTCTGCATCCAGTATCCATGACAAATAGTTGTCTCCAGATATATCCAAATCCTTAAAGTTAAGTCTAGCTATGTTCGCCATGAATTCCATTTACTGCGAAGAAGATGAAAAAAAATTGTTGTGATTATTACTATGAAAGCATAAAAATGTTATTACAAATTGCTATTGCATTAATCCATAAGAATAAGTGACCGAAGTAAGTTCGTTAATAAGAACAATGAAAGATCTTAATATTTCAGACAATATAAATGGAATTTAAAAAAACTTGAAATGTGCAAATAAGAAAAATGAAACAATGCACAACAGCATAAGTAGATACAACTAGTTGTCTATACATTGTGATATCTTGGATAATGAAGCAATGTATTACAATGGATATTATGGTGTCCAAGTGGCTTCTACTAGATATTTACAGAACATACCACTTGAAATGGAACTTCAATCAGCATCACCAAAACAAATGGAAAAGCAAAGATATCACTGAAGGTAGCCCAAAATTACAAAGAAAAAAACAATAGCTAGTAGATGCACATACACTATTAAGAAAATTTCCAGCATACCCAGCAAAAAATACAAACACCACAAAATCATAGATTAGAACCTCTTTATGGGGATCATTATACATTGAGATAACTACTAAAAGAAAACAACATAATTAATTATAAATCTCATAAATAAAAGTTACATGACATAATGCTGAAAGGAGGCATGACACCATAGATTAGAAGAAGAGCAAAAACAGTTGGTAGATTCTAGATTGCCTTACTCTATTACAAGCTCTTTCAATCATAGGAGACTATCTGGAATTAAATAACAGTATTGTAAAGCAATATTGAATAGCGGTATTGTCAAATTATATTAAAAAAGGCTTTCTATTTTTACCTTGCTTTAAATCTCGAGAGATAAAAGAAGAACGGGTTGTTAAAACTTTTACTTGATAATAACTGATCTCTCAATTAAATATAAAGAAAGATGGAATAAGGATATGCATGGAATATGATAACAAGTAAAACTAAGTGAAAATATAATGCTTAGAGCACATACAACAACGGTTTATTACCTGTTTGAATTCTGAATTCATTCGCTATATCGTTCCCAATGGTGGATTTTTCCATGAATATTTAGGGTAAAATTTATGTACCAATTCAAAATTCAGAATTGTTCCTAAGCGCTGATTTAATCAGCTTCCAGAGATCATGTGCTAATTAAATAAGCGCCTAAGGAAGGGTGCTGATTAATTCTGCGCCTTAGAATCCTCCAACAACAAACCAGTAATGTTTCCCCTCCCACCAGCTATAAAACGGTCATATTTATCTCTGAAGTCTATAAACTGTTCACATTATCCTTAAACGGCTATAAAACGGCAATGCTTGTTTGAATTTTTATTTGCTAGTTTTTTCGTTAACTGTGTTAACATTAGTTTTAATAGTAAAAGTTTCTTATCAGTAACAATAACAAGTTCAAGCTAATGGTTTTCTGTCTTAATAAAATACTAAATCATAAAGAGTACACAAGTTCATGCAACCATAAAGACAGCACAAGTTCCTACAATCATACATAAACATAAAACTGTTAAGTTTAATTATCGCCGTAATGGTTCCATATATGGTCCATAAGATCTTTCTATAGCCTATTATGCAGTTGTGCGTCTCTAAATGAAAGCAGATAGTCTAAATGAATGTTGAAGGCCTCTTCTGTTATACAGGTGTTATCTCGGAATACATCTTATAGTTGTGAAGCACCTTCATATTCATAGTGTCGTTGCCCTTCATTCATATCTCTTTCATCTTCAATGATCGTGTTATGTAAAATAATGCATGCAAACATGATTATAGACATTTTTTCCTAGACCACATACGACATGGATTACTGATCATGGAAAATCTACATTGTAGAATGTCAAAAGCTCTTTCTACATCTTTCCTTTGTCCTTCCCGCATCGCAGCAAATTTGGCTTGTTTTGGTGTTAAGTGATTCGGACAAGTTATAACAATGGTGCTCCATTTCGGATAAATGCCATCACCAAGGTAATAGCCATTATTTTAAGTATTTTCCAGAGAGTGAGTGTTACCAGAGGTACCTGACCTTGAGCTAGATCATTAAACAGATGTGATCTTTAAATAACATGCAAGTCATTATTAGAACCGGGCATTCTAAAAAAAGCATGCCAAGCCCACAAATTATACGGCGCTACGACTTCCAAATTGATGGTTGGTCGTCTTTCCTTACCGTTGTAAGATCCTTTATATGCCTTTGGGCAATTTTCTATTCCCAGTGCATACGGTCAAGACTTCCCAACATGCCCGACCATCCTCTGCTTTCGTGCATTTCTTTGATGCGCACTATATCGGCTTCGTTCGGAGACCGTAAGTACTCCATCCCCCAGACATCTACCAAAGATTAACATAATTTTTCTAGCATTTCAAGTGTTGTGCTCTCCACAATTCGGTATGCATTGTCCAATGCATCTGCATGAGTGCTATAAGCTAACATTCTCATAGCGGCCGTCATTTTTTGTTCACCGGTAAGCCCCTGTATTTTTGAGGCATTTGGTTTGTACTTAAATTATTTATTATTGTTTTGCATACATGCCAAAATTCGTAGAAATAGTTCTATATTCATTTGGTATCTTCTTTGATACATATCTACTCCGTAAGTGCAGTTGACAATAAAGTAATCTTGCATAAGAGATTGATGGTATGCAGCTTAGTTACGATTTATAAACTACCTTCCAGGAAACGATTCGCCTCGCTTTTTGGATGATGAACCATACGCTTCTTGACATATGTCGATAATTTCTTATATTTTTCGGCTTCCTTTTGAATGATAGATTCTTCTTCAGAATCACTGTCGAGAGCTAGCATGCACTCGAAAAATCATGATGAACTCAGTTTTGTGTTTACTATTTTATTATATGAGCTATTCCTTTCAATTTTTACAACCTTATATAAAAAATGGCTTGAAAACATCGTCACATGCCATATAGCAACTTATCACATGGGTTTAGATTGATTGTGACAGCTCATCACGTTGTCCCGTGGCACATGGTATAGATAGGAATTTTTAGCACTAGAGACAAAACTATACATCACATGTGTTATGACTAAATCACAAAGCACATCGTTAAGTGTGTAACTTTATCGTTAAGTGTGTAACTTTATCGCTTAGTGTGTAGCTTTACCATTTAGTGTGTAGCTTTATTCAAACAAGATTCTTCAAGGCTTACGCTAATAGAGCTTTCAAATGAATGTCACAACCTTTGATTTTATCTTATACATTACGAGATATGTATAAATTAAAATTTCAAAAGATATCCTGGTTAGTTCGTTTGTAAACCATACCTATTTAATTAACTAAATCAAATATTTTAAATTACGGAGTTAAAAAGTACGGGGTCGTCCTCTGTTGAATTAAACAAGAGTCAATGGTACAAAATTAAAATTGCCTTCATATAGAGTTAAAACATTTGGGTCATCCTCTTTTTATTGATTTTTAACGAATAAACCAAAATTAATTAAATCGAGCTCATTGTGTAGTGGTAGATCGTAATTTTACGAAGCAAATTTAAAAAAAAATGTCGGAATGCTTCCAAACAAGATTCTTCGGGACTTGTTCAACTAGAGCTTTCAAATGAATGTCAGATCCTGTGATTTGGTCTTGTACATTATGAGAATGTATAAATTAAATGTTCTAAAAAATCTCGGTTAGTTCGTTTGTAAACCATATCTATAAATAACTAAATTGAATATTTTAAATTACGAAGTTAAAAAGTACAGCGTCGTCCTCTATTGAATTAAACATGATTCAATGGTACAAAATTAAAATTGGCTTTATATAGAGTTAAAACATTCTGGTGGTCCACTTTTTATTGTTTTTTAACAAATAAACCAAAATTAATCAAATCGAGCTCATCGCATAGTGGTAGTTCATAATGTTACGTAATGAATTTCATGTCAGAATTCTTCCGAACAAGATTCTACAGGACTTATTTAACTAGATATTTCAAATGAATGCCACAACCTGTGATTAGTTCTTGTACATTATGAAAAATCGTGGTTAGTTCATTTGTAAACCATGCCTACTTAATTAACCAAATCATATATTTTTACGGGGTCGTCCTCTATTGAGTTAAACATTGGTTAAATTATGGAGTTAAAATCGGCTTCACAATACTTTCATAACGAATGTAGTACATTTCGAAAACATACTACACAAACTTGCGAAAACATACTACATAAAATTGGCTTATTTAGAGCCATATCGCGTAAGCCAGCTATAGTGAAGTTCATATGCTTCGTAACCAACAAATTTGATTCAATGTTCTAATAGGTAACGTGAATCAAATGTAGATTTATTTACTTGAAAAATGTCTTCTTCTTTGGCAATCTCGATAATCTCACAGTATCAATCATAGCTTCTGTAAACCTACAACTCGCTTTATGGATTTCACAAGACGACCGTCTAGCAGGGGAGTCAGGATGGTTATTATGAGATTCTGTCACCATGTTCCATAACCCTTCATGGCTTAGACCCCCACTTGTTGGCAGCATTAAATCATGTATGCGATCAACTTCAATATATGCTTTCATGAGAACATGTAACTCCAAAGTAGAAAAATTAATGTTTGCCGTTTTTATTCAGTAAGTTATGTTTAAAATCTATAGAAGAAGATGAACGTTGATAAAATTAAAAAGTCTCAACTGCAATACAGACTGCAATACATGTTGCTGCTAGTCACATTGTCCAATCGCTTTCGGTGTCAGGAGAATCTCTCTAGCCACGTTACATAAAGAAAGTTGCTACAGTGTCCAGTCGGACAATTTGTGGAGCTACTAAAGTGGCTACAGTATCCAATCGTGTTCAGTGTTAGGATACAAACTGTACGAACTTTACGGAAAGAAAGACAGTGTCTGGACCATCAAATCCAAATCCATCTTCACCTACAGAACCAACTGAATGGTACATTGAAATAGAAGAGAAGCATTACGAGGAATTGCGACAAAGAGAGCTTGATGAAGGGATGCATCAACTGCAAATTGACCATCAGCAACAACAATTCCATTTATAAAGTTACCAAAAGGTCACAAGTTGTAATTGCTCCTGCCAAAATGCGGTTGAAGTGGACGAGGTACAATCTGCAAATATTTATGTTTCTATGGTTTTGAAGCACCACTACTAGTCGTTCGACATGGAAACGACGTAGGTCACAAATATTATTGTTGTCTGGTACGTCCGAATGGATGTGAATTTGAACAGTGGGTAAACGATCCTTTTCCTTCTTGGGCTATTATGTATGCTTTGGAAATGGAAAAAGAAATTAGGAAGCTACGTAATCAAGTCAATCATCTGAGCGACTTCGAAATGGTTTAAATTAAAAGTTTTTGTATTTTATGCTATGCTGGTCAAAATTGGTTATAATCAGTAGAATCTTTATGCTTATTACCGGTTGTATCCCATGGTTATTCTCCTTCCAAAATGCATGCATGTAAAAAAGGTAATTCGTTTTATCGATTTACAAGCAGTTCTAATTATTTAACCAGATTTCTTGGAAAACACACATGATTAACAACACGGTATTAGCATGAAGTACCAACATGAAACATACAATGATCAACAATGACATTAACGGTCCATCTATCGATTTTGGTCATACGCCGTAGGCATCTCAATGCGATATTCGATTAAAGAAAAAATTGAAAAAGATATTCATTCATGAGGATGGAGGTAGAAAATGACTGGCAAGGCTATGAGCGCTGATTTAATCAGCACCCTGTGACTGGGCACTGATTAAATCAACGTCCGACCATAAGGGTGCTGACTTAGACATCGCCTTACAGCTAGGTGTTGATTTAATCTGCACCCTGTATATAGCGTTGGTCATATCAGCGCCCTCATGTTGGCTTGCTCCCTGAATAGTTAATGTAATATTACGAAACATAATATTACATTTGTAATACTGTTGGTGATGCTCTTAGAAAATTTTTGTTTAAAACTCTGCCAGAGTAAAAAGGATTAATATCCAAATGTGAAGAACGTAACCAAAGTAAACAGAAAAAATAAAACTAAACAAAATGACTTCATGTTGAGAGGTCACATGAGTTACTTGTGGAAACGATGATGTTAGCCAACGTAAAATAAAATAAAGTAATAAATTTCGTGTTGATAATGTGTTATGAAATAAAATAAGAACAGAAGAAATAAGTGAGAGAATGCATTTTTGTATTTTCATTCATACGGATCTCTTCACAACATGCATGAGCTTTCTATTTATAGACTTCATATGTCCTGGTTTACAATAAGGGTGCGTTTTTTACAGGTCCCTATTAAGTTTCAAAATATAAAAAAACCCGGTGATAAAATTTTTATAAAATACATCCTTATTTTTGAATTCCGCTAAAAAAATTCCTAATCTACCCTTATGCACCTAAAAAACTATCCAACAAATGTTCGTCCTCATTTACTCAGTCCACCGCTCCTATTATCTCGCTCAAAAAACTAATCCTACAATTCTGGAAAACCGTCAATCATTCGAACAGCATGGTTTTTTTTTTTTTTTTTTTTTTACGAAAAACTGGACAATTAAATACAAATATTATGTAAAATTGCATACATTTATGCAACTAAGTAAAATAATTGCATACATATATTAATATTATACAGAAAATAAATTATTACTTTTAAGCAACAATGAAGTAGACGTGCATGCATTAACATTATACAGAAATAAATTTTAACTTGAATGTAGTGACTACAATTTTTTTATTAAGTTTTTTGTTTTTTACGAAAAACTAGATAATTAGATACAAAAATTACATAAAATTGCATACATATATGCAACTAAGTGAAATAATTGCATACACATACATAACTGTACTGCATAATTGCTGAAACAAAATAAGTGACCTAAAAGTAAATACATATAATTATAACAAGATGCATATATATATATATATATATATATATATATATATATATATATATGCAAATAACAGAAATATGTGCATACTTACATGAAAAATTCGTAATATTTACATGTATTACATCAAAAAATACTTACAGACCACATTTACATTTACTACATCAAAAATTTCAGAACATTTACAAAGCAGAGATAATGGTCTTTTGAAGAACAAATAATTTTGTTAAGACCCAGCTTATTGCACAAACTACGTCTAGTAGACTCTATAGAAGAAACTGCAGATTTCAATCATTTGGAAAAAGATGGACGACCAAGCTTCAGCAACATCACTACACCAATATCCGCCAGAACACTGTTATCAAAAAAAAGAAAATCAACACTGATAAGCTTAATGTGCAGAAACCTAAATTACAAAAACAACATCAGATTAATATAAATACATGCGTACAATACAGCAAAAAAACACTAATTTCTGATTATTTATATGCAAATATTCTACATATATGCATAGAAATATGAATATATTTGTAAAATAATATGTTTTCCTGATTGTTTGATAAAAAATTGCATACAGATATGCATATATTAATAATAGATGCATATTTGTCCGCAACTTTTACTCAGAATTACAGCAAAAACCCACAAGTTCTAACAATAGTTTCATGAATTTATGTTTTTTTTTCAGGTGCTTATCATATGAAAAATCGTATTTTTATGCTAATACTAATCGTGTTTTTACAGATCCAAACCGTCCATATGCAAGTATTCTACATACATGCATAGAAATATGAATATATTAGTAAAATAATATGTTTTTCTGATTATTTGATAAAAAATTGCATACAGATATGCATATATTAATAATAGATGCATATTTGTCCGCAACTTTTAATCAGAATTACAGCAAAAATTCAAACCGTCCACAACAATAGTTTCATGAATTATTATTTTCAGGTCCTTATCATATGAAAAATCGTATTTTTATGCTAATACTAACCTTATATGTATCCTACAATTAAAATCAGAAAGAAAAGGAAAAAAAACTCACACAAAAAAACCGGGTTTTGGATCGCCGGAGCCAGAAAGGGAGGAGGGTTATGCTGGAGGTGGGGGTGCGCCAGTGGGTAGCGGCGCGTTGGCGGATCCTGGTGCTGGAGCGTCGAGCGGCGGTTTAGGTTTTGGGGTCTCGTGATTTGGGGCTGGTCGATGGTGGTCGTCGCTGATTGCTGGAGTGGGGACGCACCAGTGGGTAGAGGCGCGTTGGCGGATCCTGGTGCTGGAGCGTCGAGCGGCGGTTTAGGTTTAAGTTTTGGATCCCGCCGCCATGGATTAGAAAATTATGTTTCTGTAAGAAATAAAAACCTAATACGTAACATATAGTGAAAAACGCACCGTTAAAATTGAATGAGGGCATTTCCAGAAAAAAAAAACTGCGTTTTAAAAATAGGGATGTAATTTATATGTTTCAAAAGGGGAGGATGTGAGCCTAATTAACTTTAGTTTTAAGGATGTAAGACTAATTTTCACTTACAATAATATCTCTTGCAATATGTGTATTCACCCTTAATATTCCAATATATTAACATGAGAGAGTTCTGCTTTACTATTATTTATAGATTGTTATAACCTACTAAAAGAAAACTCACATGTATGCTTCCACATTTCACAAAATTAAAAGTTAAGGTTTTGTTTTGATTGGCATTTTCGGAAGAAAAAAAAACGTTCAAAAATTGTGCATGTAATATTTCTTTTTGAACAATTTTTTTTTTTTTTTAAATGAAGCTAACATATAAAATAGAACATGATTTTATTTGATTTCCTATTTTAATAAGTAATAAAAGAAGAAAAAACAATTCACTTCCTCCACCTTAGATCCATCTTCGACGACGATCCATCATAGTCACAAGACAAATTCTATTTAAGCCAAGTTTTTATTGAGTTCATTCAACAAGACAAATCTTCTACATGGTGCCCTAAAGACACCACATGGTAGCTCTACATAGTATTCTAAAGACATCAAAAACTCTATGAAGTGTCTTTAGAGCACCACTAGGACCCAAAAAAGAAAGATAAAAATGTTTAAAAAAAAAATCATTGGGTGAACTCAGAAAAATATTGAGTTTATTCTATTTTTTTAATTTTGCTGAGTGAACTCAACAAAACTTGGATTTAAACGGAGTTTGCCTAGTCTTTCTTGTCCAAAACCTTATGTTTCATATTTTTGAATGACCCTTGAAACTACGAAACATAAAATATTTTTTAAGAAAAAACCAAGGTCTGAACGTCTCAAAACTAAACCTTTCAATTACCCGTACAAACTAATACACCCCAAAATCGCACATAAACAATGCAATAAAACCTACAAACGGGATCAAAACCTTGAGTTTTCACACATACAAAAATACCGACAATGCACATATATCGTAAAAAATGACCGTTTTACAAAACGGAGTTAACACACAAAACCGAAAACAACTTTTTATTATTTTTCATATTTTAAGAAACAAAGGAATGACAATAACAAATCCGTCTATCCACCATTCCCGCGGTCCCCTCCGCCACTCCCTTTCTCTTTGATCCATCACCACCACTACACTTCAAATCTTCACAACTTTCATAATTAACGCCGAAAACTAAAAATGCAAAACACAAAATAAACCAAACGCTACCTAAACGTTTAAAGTCTGATCAAATACTTTAGCCTGTGACCGGGCCTACGTCCAGACAGTCAAAACAAAAAATAACTATGGACTTCTTCCAAATTTCCACTTTATACAAATCTTTATACAAATGCTTGCGTCTCGTTAAACCGAGAAAGGAAAACCAACAAAATTTACATTGATATCACAGCTGGATCTGAATAAAACTACTCTCATATATACAGTAAAAACAGATGATCAAACTCCAAAAGTATGTACAAAATAAATAGCCTTTTTTCCACTTGTTTGCATCTTCCTTACCTTCCTAAAATCAGCTTCTCTCATCGTTAAAACTCTTCCAAATCTTTACGTTATAGCGTAAAAGTTTCTAAGCAAAGGCCGTAACTCTACGACTACGGTCACGGTCGAGGCAATC
The DNA here is from genome assembly GCA_030737875.1 of Allium sativum. NCBI lineage: Eukaryota > Viridiplantae > Streptophyta > Magnoliopsida > Asparagales > Amaryllidaceae > Allium > Allium sativum. The sequence continues at coordinate 927,537,795 of CM060922.1, read as the reverse complement.
AAACCCATCAACACGGACAGCTGGCAAAAATCTATTGTTACTAGTATTGGCACAACCAGATCTGGTTGATGCTGGCATAGGCACTGTTACATGTACAGATCTGGCTGGCACAACCGGATTCGGGTTATGAATCGGGTTCGATGTGGTTGCCTCCATAAAACGGGCATCGTTTATTAACGGGTTAGCGGATCTAGCTGGTGGAGATCCGATACAAAAAGGGGAACTAGGTTCAGCTTGGTTTTCACTGCCCTGCAATTAGTTTTAGAGAAATTAAAAATTGAACTAAAAATCGAAATTTAATAAGTAACATCTACTGATCTACGTGCGCGGCATGATTGATTTATATACCTTTGCTAGAAAAATATTATGAAGTTCGACCGCAGCTTTCAGATCTAAAGCATCCTCTTGGTCACTGCACAAAATCAACAACGATTTACAATATTTCAAAATAAAATAACTTGTAGTACGATGAAGAATGATGGCTTAATTACCGAGTCTGCCATGAAAGGGGGTTTAACGGGTCGGGGAAAGAGGAAAGCGGCCGGATCCGTCTAGGCTGCGGACGAACAGGTGAGCCTCTCATATTATCGCCGGCGGCGAAAGCGCTGTGTTGAATAGAACAGTGATCCATATTTTTTTACTTCCACAAAAACTGAAATATTGGTTCAATTTTTAGAACTGAAGAGGGATAAGTTTGTTTGAAGAAACTAGAGAAGAAAGCATTGCAGAAATGAGAAGAAAGAGTAAAACATAAAAGGACGAAAGAGCATGGAGATTGGAGACAATTGGTGACATCCTGTAATTTATAGAAGAAGAGGTCCATGGGAAAAATCGTGCGGTGCCTGTTTGTTCTAATAAATTTAAGGTTATAATAATTTAATAAAGTTTGTTAGTTTTGTCCAATTGTACTCCACAGACAAAAATTAAATAAGGATACGCATCTATCAGAAAAATGCTACCATACGCGAAAGTGTTTTTTTTTCCCTCTTCAAGACGGCCAATGTGAATGAAAATGCCCCGTCCCTGAAATTTCTTTTAGTACAGCCTATGAATTTGAAATTATTTGTAACTTCTGCGTATCGCGCATTCGGTTGCATGTCAAATTAACACCAACCATCGTTTTCAAAACCCAAACCGTCACTATTACAACATGGGATCTTGTGGTCGCTTTGTTTGTTTATAATGTTTATAATGCTAAACTTTGAATTTTATTGGCTGAACTTTAAACACTAAAGGTGCGTTCACAGCCAAAATTTGGCACGTTCATTTTTTTTTTTTTGGCGTCCAACGCGTTCGACGCGAGCACATTTTACCTCTTTCAGATTCCACGATTCTCGAACGTTGGAAAAGTATACGCGTCGGACGCCAACGGTTAATTTTCCAACGTATCGTTTCGCTGGCTATAAAAACAAACAACCCCCCCCCCTTCCTTCCCATTCCAACCCGAAACCTCTCCCCTTTTACCCCTTATTTCGAATTTTTTGAGCAATTTCGAGCTGCAAAAACGGTAAATTTTTTTATAGTTGAGTTTATTTTTCAATTCTCTACCATATATTTTTTTTTCGAATTTTTTCGATTTTTTTTTTTTTTTTTTTTTTTTTTTGCGCAGATGGCTTCCACTTCCACCACTGCTACCTCGCAGCCTTTTGCGAATTGGACGGACGACCGGGAGTCCGCTTTCATAGATGTTTGCGTTGAGTTCATAGCGGAGCGCAATACAAGCGTCAGTTGTTTCTACGCAACAGTCGCCACAACAATGAACAACCGTTTTAATCTGGAGTTCACAGAAAAACAGATTAAAAACAAATGGGACAACATGAAGCGAGCTTTTCGTGATTGGGACATGCTGCTTAGAACACCTGGGGGTGTATGGAATGAGGAGTTCGATTATCTAGACGGTCCTGATGAATTTTGGAGTACCGGCGGTGGCAGACGATTCAGAAAATTTAGGAAGCACTCGCCGATGAAGTTTCGAGAGCAGGACATTATGTTCGAGGGTTGTTTGCGGAAAGATACTTGTGCGTATCCGATTCCTCAGGTTGTGCCTCCTACTGCACCAGCACCTCCACCAGCGCCTGCACCAGCTGGTTCTTTCTCCCCCGGGGACGCGAGTTTCTATACTGGTTGGATGGCTTCGGGCGATCCACCGTCTGGTCAGCCCTCTAGGCGCAGACAGGCAGAGCGTGCTAGCTCGTGGGTGACCGACCATACAAGACAGCTTGTTGCTCGTTGTTTGGAGCTTGTTCGGAGATCGGGAACGCCTATGGATCTTTGGGAGATTCTGACGATTTTTCGCAACGATGAGCGGAATGTTGATATTGCTCAGGAGCTTAGCGATGAGGGCTTATGTGCCTTTATTTCATCGAAGTTGAACTTATTACCTCATCGTCGTTTATTGTAGATTTTCATGTATTTGTTTTAATTTCAGTACCGTTGTGTTCTTTATGTTTTATGAAAAAAGTGGTCGTGTTATGAAATACGTTGTCGTTATAGTTTGATGCAATTAGAATTTAATTAAATCAAAACCATTAATTTAACAATTAAATACCACGCTCAAATACCCCGTTCGTCGCTAAAAACACAATTCCACTTCGCTACAGTACCACACTCAAATGGCACGCTCAAATGCCACGCTCACGTTCGTTAAGAACGCACCCTAACCCGTGAATGTTGAATTTTAAATAGTTGCTTACATGTTTATTTGTATTCAGTATTCAAAACAGAAATTATTTTTCATCGTTCTTAACAGGGTATAGAGTTACTAATGAAATAAGGTTATAACAATAGTTATTTGCCGGTAGTGAGGTAAATAGCTAATAGTAAATGCATAAAAAGTTATAAATTAAAAGTGGTTATGGTAGAACCAATGTTTTAAAGATCAAACCCAACATCGTTCAACCAAGGTTAATTTTCAACTCTTTTAGCGATACGATTCTGAAAATGAAATAGCTTTACGTCTACGTGTACCACTGTCTAACCTCACAACCCTAAAAAAAACATTTAATCCGACCTATTTGATTTCACTATTAGGAAAGACTGTTGCTTCAACCCTTGATTTTTCACATAATCAATTTAGCAACTAATCAATGTGTATCATTACTATGCATTAGTAGTACATTTCTGGATATGAATGAATCTAATGACCTATTAAAACCCAAAATTTGATCAGTTTGATTAAGAATATTCAAAATCATTTTAAATATTCAAATATATATTATTTCTAACCAATAACCAAGTTTATATTGGTAATACATGAAAAGGAACTTATTTTGGAATAATACTCTGAAAAATATTTCTTTAGGGAAGATACTGATAAAACGACCAAAACCGTTTTGTTAAGAAAGCTGTTTTTTAGTTATAATGACTGCAAACGTTTCTGAATAAAGACATCTATTTTCATAATTGAACAAGAATATAAGATAGAGTTTTATATCTTATTTTTGAAAATTAAATTTATAAAGACAACATTGATAAGACATTATATTTAATAATTGATTAATGGATTTGTTGATGGCAAAAAATGTCGTAAACACCTAAGATTCCAATTACTTAAGAATTATAGTTTTTTTTGGCAAGGCCTACGGGGTTGTAACGACCCGCATTTTTCAGCGATATAATTAATTTATTTAATTATTTGAATAATGGTATTTAAAATGACCAGAATTGAATAATATTGAATATTTAATTAAAATAAATAATATAATAATGTATTTAATTTCTGAAATAGTCAGAAATAGTGGAATTCACAAAATAATGTGAATTGAATCATCTGTGATATTTAATTCAGTTTAGAATTAAATTAAAATAACGAATATATTATTTGAATGGTAGTTTGAACGTATAATTATAAAATAATTATAATCGAGCTTGAAATGGCGTGGCAGTTCGCTATTTGGCGATTTGAACTTCAACTGAATATACAAGGTTCGTTTTAAATCGGATTTCTGTGAAACAAGAAACGTATGGAGCTGCTGAATTATATTTTTCTAATGGAAGAGAAAAATCGAGATTTCGTCGTGTAGATTTTTAGTTACGTCCAAATCAAATTTTAGAAAAGTCGCTATGGAATTACTTTATAATTTATATCGATTTATTTATATTTTAAAATGGATTTTTTCATATAAATCAAATATCGATGTAACACTGGATTTGAAATATCGAGTTATAAATCCCAGTGGAGCAGTATGACATTCTGTTGTAAATATATACGTTAATATTTATTTTTAAATGTTAAATTTAAATGTTTTTAAATATATTTATATATTTAAATGGGTTATTTAGAGCTTTAAAAATAGCCAGTTTTGCAAACGACTTCAGAATTCGACGAAACTACTTTTGTTGGATCTGCAACATCAAATTATTTCTAGATTTCAATTTCCGTGATTTTTGAAGTCACTGTGTGGCCGTATGGGATTTTAGAGTGAAAAACAGTCAGTATTTTGACGGTTAAAAATACGCTGTGTGAACAAACGGAGTCGGAATTTGACGAAAGCAGTTTCGTTGGGACCATAATGTTGAACTATAACTACATGCCGGTTTTCGTGATTTTTGGTTATGGTGTGTAATCACAGGGATTTTTAAACGACGACTGAAAGCAACGATTCAATATAAACAAATAAAATAACCGAATAAAAAATTATAAAACCATCATATAAATAATCTTAACTCTTGCCTAACCTTAACATACTTTCTCTCTGGTCAAAATGCGCCGCCACCACCAAAACCAATTCATAAAGTGAAAATACCAATTCAAAAATCAAAATAAAATCATATGAAATTCTATAAATCGTTTATTATACACTTATGGATTCAATGAAGGGAGCTCTTCAGCACAGTAGTATTTTTTGGGAGCTCGAGTTCGGTTTTCGTCGCAGGCTGTAACCACGAGGGTCCTAGGGTTGATGAAATCGGGACGATGAAGCACGGATGTGAATTTTAATGGGTATATTTGGGTTTGTTGAGTAACTTAAAAGCCGCGCAGGGAGTTTAGAGGATTTCGGTGATGGGTTTTGTCGATGATACTGCTGAGGGCGGACTGAAATGGAGTGATTGAGTTCGACCTCTGGGTGACGGAAGGGTAGGGTTTGCGCAGGGAAGTTGATTGGCGGTGGTTGTGGCCTGGGTAAGTGACTGAGGTGGAGGTGATGATCGGTCAAAAGGTCGGTCAACAAATGGAGTTTTGGGTTCGAAGTTTTACTGGAACAGAGCCATCCACGTTGGGGAAGAGGGAAAGGTAATGGAGCGGGTTGGTTTTACTGATTGAATGTTGGGCTCGAGACAAAGGCTTAGGCCCATATATTAAGTAAATATTTAGTTTAATTAAAAGTAAATCATATAATAACTTTTATGGACCATAACTTGCTCACACGATTTCAGAAATTGACGAAACAAGATCCATTGGAATCGTATGGACGGACACTACCCAATGGGACTGACTGGGAGTGGATTGGTGATCGTTTGAATTTATGGCGAAATAAATTGTTTGATTCAATTCAAACAAACAGTTCTCGTTCTTTAACGATAACCGTCCAATGTGAGTAATCTCACTAACTCTGCACAGTTTATATTTTTATAAAATATTTTTAGAATTTATAAATGATGATTGTTTGCTGTGTGTTGGCTGTTTGGTTGAACTGCTAGTCATTTGATTGAAAATATATATAGCGATATAGATATAAATCGTTAATCAAATATTAATTCTGTTTAGCAAAATACTTCATAGTGAAATGAAATTGATGTTAATTTTATTGTTTAACATCTGTGGATGCAGGGAAACAGGTCGGAGGGACCCAACCGGGTTCTTCAACATTTATTTTACTGTTTTTCATATATTGTGTTATATGATGTGATATGAAATCTGATGTTGATTTTGTATGGTTAAATGGTACCGATCATTGTTATATGGTACGTTAAATACCATAAGGAATACTGGAATGTTAAAAAGGAAATTTTCAATGTTATATTGAAAAATAAATATTCATAAAATCAATAGATTTTATAAAAAGAAAACTATTTATTTATAAAATGAATAGATTAAAAAGGAATATTTATTTGATAAATAGAAAGAATTGAAAAAGAAATATTTGTAAACTATTTACAAATAGAATTGAAAAGGTATATTTATCCGAAATTAAATAGAATAGAAAGAGGAAATATTTGTAAAACAAATAGAAAAGGAAATAGTTAGATTATCAAAGGAATTGCTTATAAAATCAATAGATTTTATAAATTGAAATATTTTATAGAATAAATAGAATTATCGAAAAGGGATTTATTTTGTAAATAAATAAATCATAAAAGGAAATTCTTGAAAAGTGACTAGAATTGTATAAAAGAAGAATTTTAAATTTGAAGAACCCGTGCTTCGCACACGGGTATAACATGATATGGATTTAAAGCAAAGATTTTAAATAGAATCTATTCTGATTGATAGATTGAGAAGATAAATTTATAAATAATATTTTATAAATAAAATAAAATGTTTATCATTAGATAAATAGAATATATAAGTCAGGACTTATATAGAGAAGTAAGAATCGATTTCAACATCGATATTTGAAACTGAATAAACGTAGAGTAAATCAGTTAGAGTTAATCAGTTAGAGTTAATTAGATAGAGCTAATCGAATTAGAATTTATTGAATATTAGTTATTCAATTAGAGTTGCTCGAATATAGTTATTTGAGATAGAGTTAGTCAAACATAGTTTTTCAGGATGAGTCGCCATTTCGTACGACTGCTAGCGTAATTCGCAGGGCTGCAGATAGCCTACGGCGGTCGGATGTTTCCTGAGATAATCAGGCGTAACCATTGTGATCGCTGCAATCTAGGGTCAAGCGAATGGAGTTAAGTCGAATAATAGCCATTCGAAATAAAGTTAAAGTAGACATAGTTATTCGAATATAAAAGGAGTTATTCGAAATAGTTTATTCAAATAAAATTAAAGGAGTTAATCGAATATAGCTTATTCGAAGGGAGATTAATCGAATGTAAATCATTCGAAGATAGTTAATCGAATGTAAATCATTTGAAGAAAGAGTTATCGAACATAGTTTATTCAAAAATGAGCCATTGAATAGAGATTATTCGGAAAAGAGAATTATGCACTGAATTCGATTATATCGAATTCGGGAAAGTAATATTTACTTTTCGGTTTAATCAAGATTCACTAATTTATTAATGGATTAGTGGTTTAGTTATTTGGTTAAATTAAGGAATAAAAGCTATATTTTGAAGTTGGATATTTAAGAAGAAAGGAATTATAATGCTATAGTTAAAATCAATGTTTTAAAATTAAGAAGAGGATTCATAAATAGAATCCAAGTTACGTAAGGAAGTTGTTAAAGGTTTGAAAGGTGAATTTTGTCTATTTCGAGGTTAGAAATGTTGTTCAGTTAAGGTCTGAGAGGTAATTATACCCCAACTTGATTGACTTCATTTTTAACTAAGGGATGGGTAAAGTTTGATAGTGAAGATGGATTAAGTGAATTTAGTTAATGAGTGTAACGGTTTAAATTGGCTTAGTGATGTTTTATTTAAACATCTGTTTAAATCAAATGAATAAATTTTGGAAACATTTTTCCAAATATAATCAAAGATATTTTCTGATCATAGAAAATGAAATGTTGATGAGAAAGAATACTGGAATGACAGTGATACGTGAAACAGAGATGGAAATGTTTTCCAATGATTGATGATGCATATTTTCTAAATTTAGAAAATAAGAATTTACAAATATATAGAAATGGGGAAATGGATAAATTAAAGATAATTTAATAGAAAGAGATAAATGTGGATTGATGATTGATTGATAGAATTTCCATCTGGAAATAATATCATTGTTTGCACACCTGTTTTTCTTTGATGGTTAAATCACCGACTATCGAAGTTTTTGACCACTTTTACGTTGTCGATACAGAGAGACCAAGATCAGATTTTTATCTGAAAACCACTCTGTATGGACGTTAGCGTTGCGATCAAATATTGAAGATGTAGTTATGCAAGGACTATCCTGTTTACAGACTAATGCCTTCGGTTTGTCCAGTCCCAGGACAAACGTGAATGGACGAATGTCTGACAGAGTATATCTAACAGATCGCGTAAGTTGATCTCTTCAAACGTACTTACGTTTGGTGGCGGAGGAATTCGTTTCTCTTAGCTTTATGCCTGTTGTATTTTTGAGGAAATCAATTTGTGATTTGGCGAGTATGACGATGTGGCATTCAAAGTGAATGGTGGTAGATGTTGCAAAAGATACGTTATGACCTCAAGCCTCATCAAACGGGAAATGATAAAAATTGGGCAGGCAACATGGCTAAGTGGGTCGCTCCCATTAGGGTGTATATCACCTATCTAGAGAAAATCTAGTTCATTCTTTTATCTATGATCGATGCTGTCCCTTTTCGGGAAACGGTAGGGTAGCTCCCAGCTGTTGGTGATATACATTCGATACACTCAAGCGAAATGAGTGGTCGGTCATGTGTGGGCCGGGTTGCAAGACGTTCTTGTTGAACCCAGTGTATTCGTCTCTAGAGATACACTATCGGCAGGTGGTCCCATACCTTTTCATAGTTGGAATCCAATCTCCAATAAGCGCCTGCGGTTTTGTTTGTATACTATATTTGTGGAACGTGAGATGCAAGCGTTCTGCTAAATTGTTAATTACTTGTGATTAGACATTATTATAATATCAGAGAAGTTTTGATTTCCAAAAGTGTTTTGGTTATCGTAAGGTAAAAACCATCCGTGTTTATGTGTGGATCGGTCTTACGATTACTTTTTCTTTTGAAAAGGATTTTGGAAAGTTAAACCAAATGATTTGAGTTTACTCACACCAGTCCCATGACTGACCCATAGTTTTTTTCGTTTTGTTTTCCCTAAACTCTTGGGTGCCTAAATTTGTACGGGCAGTCAAGTAGTTCAGGTCTTTACAGATATGCTTGGAGGAGTTTGAAGCAGGAGGTTTTAGGATTATATGGCTATTGTTATTTCCGTTGTGTGTAAGTGTTGTACTCTGGTAATGTTATTCTATGTATATACACTGTTTTATTGCAAAGTTATATTATGTATTATATTTTATTCGTTCCGCTGTGAGATTCGTGTTTACTCTGATTGTGTTCTTCTTCTTCTATTCTAATTTTCTATCTTATCTATTCTCACCCTCTAACTTCTTTCTATTAATGATCTGGACTGTTCGATACCTGAATAATCAACATGGTAGTTTGTGTTGATTTTCGGAGTCGAAAATCCCAGTTCGTTACAGTGGTATCAGAGCTGAAGGTTAAGTGATTACCTTGGCTCTGTGGCGTGACTCAGTAGAGATGGGATTAGTAATACCCTAGATTTAGTTTGAGTGTATATATACGAGTGAACGTATTTGTAGATTGAACAAAAATGATTTTATATTGTGGAGATTTATTGGTTGAGTAGTTTGTGAATTCTAGTTGACCAGTTTGATCCACTGTATCGATAGGGATTACCAAACACTTGAATACGATAAACCGACACAGTATGTTTTGAAAGAGGGTAAATGAGATAATTTTACCCAAAGTATATTTCGATATAAAGAAAATATTTATATTCGAATTATTATAGTTTATTAGATGTGTTGGCTGATTATAATTGAAATGGGTATATAAATAACCAATTTGGGCTCGTATAATATAAAAGCAGATTAATTAAATCTGAATTAAATCAGGATTGGAATTAAAATTCTGAAAACTGGGAAAAATGTTTATAAATGGATTGGAGTTAAATATAAGAAAAATTTAAAATCCTGGGAGATTTTAAATTTTTTACAAGTATCGTGAATGATATTTTGAAAAACACTTTAAAATGAAGGTGTTTAAATATGGTTTTGATAAGTGATATAGTATTGAACTCACTTCGATAGCTGGGAAATAACTCTGATGATGCTGGCCACATCATCAGTGTTCATTTTCAAGTTGTAATTGATGGATTACTGCCAAAGATTTTGTGTTGAATTGTTTTGAACAAAAAAAAAGAAGTTGTTTTGAATCCCGAAAGGGAATAATTTATTTCAGAAAAACTAAACTGTTTAAAACTCCCAGAAGGGATAGCATGGACTAAAACAAATTTAGAGAAATTTGTGAAAGCAAATATGAATTGAATTGAAACCAATTAACTGGAAATTAAATTGGAATATAATATATTAAGTATAATAAGATTTTGAATTATGAGATAAGAATCTGAAATGGTGTTGGATTGATGAGTTTGTAGTTTGAAATCGAGAATGAAACTTGTGTTTGAAATGGTAATTGGCTTGTTTAAGCGAATAACTGTGTTGAGAATAAATTGATCAGAGATTGATTGGGATGACTTTGGTAAATGCTGAATTGGTAGCACAATAAAAGGATTTAGTGATATGCCCAACAAAAGGTACATGTTTAAGTTTCCATATGGGGTTTTATGTGCCGAATCGGCAAGCCGCTTGGCTATTTGAATTTTCTTTTGGATTGGAAAGGGCCTAGAGAAGTAAGTTGGAGTTTGAACTATTGACCGGTACAAAGGAGGTGCTGGCGAAATTTTTCGAAAATTTCGGGTGTTAGAAAATTTTCAGGATTTTTGAAAATTTTCGTTAGGAAGAATAAATTAATATTTTAATTGAAATAAATTGGTTCATTGAAACTGAAGTTAAAAGTGAATGAATAGTTTTTAAACCAGTTAATAGAGTCTGTCTTCTACCTTAGCAATTTCGAGGACGAAATTATTTTAAGGAGGGAAGAATGTAACGACCCGCATTTTTCAGCGATATAATTAATTTATTTAATTATTTGAATAATGTTTGGTTATTTAAAATGACCAGAATTGAATAATATTGAATATTTAATTAAAATAAATAATATAATAATGTATTTAATTTCTGAAATAGTCAGAAATAGTGGAATTCACAAAATAATGTGAACTGAATCATCTGTGATATTTAATTCAGTTTAGAATTAAATTAAAATAACGAATATATTATTTGAATGGCAGTTTGAACGTATAATTATAAAATAATTATAATCGAGCTTAAAATGGCACGACAGTTCACTATTTGGCCATTTGAACTTCAACTGAATATACGGGGTTTGTTTTAAATCGGATTTCTGTGAAACAAGAAATGTATGGACCTGGTGAAGTATATTTTTCTAATAGAAGAGAAAAATCGAGATTTCGTTGTGTAGATTTTTAGTTATGTCCAAATAAAATTTTAGAAAAGTCACTATGGAATTCCTTTATAATTTATATCGATTTATTTATATTTTAAAATGGATTTTTTATATAAATCGAATATCGATGTAACACTAGATTTGAAATATCGAGTTATAAATCCCAGTGGAGCAGCATGATATTCTGCTGTGAATATATACATTAATATTTATTTTTAAATGTTAAATTTAAATGTTTTTAAATATATTTATATATTTAAATGGGTTATTTAGAGCTTTAAAAACAACCAGTTTTGCAAACGACCTCAGAATTCGATGAAACTAATTTTGTTGGATCCGCAACATCAAATTATTTCTAGATTTCAATTTCCGTGATTTTTGAAGTCATTGTGTGGCCGTACAAGATTTTAGAGTGAAAAACAGTCAGTATTTTGACGGTTAAAAATACGATGTGTGAACAAACGGAGTCGGAATTCGACGAAACCAGTTTCGTTGGGACTGTAATGTCGAACTGTAACTACATGCCGGTTTTCGTGATTTTTGGATATGGTGTGTAATCACAAGGATTTTTAAACGACGACTGAAAGCAACGATTCAATATAAACAAATAAAATAATCGAATAAAAAATTATAAAACCATCATATAAATAATCTTAACTCTTGCCTAACCCTAACATACTTTCTCTCTAGTCAAAATGCGCCGCCACCACCAAAACCAATTCATACAGTGAAAATCCCAATTCAAAAATCAAAATAAAATCATATGAAATTCTATAAATCATTTATTATATACTTATGGATTCAGTGAAGGGAGCTCTTCAGCGCAGTAGTATTTTTTGGGAGCTCGAGTTCCGTTTTCGACGCTGGTTGTAACCACGAGGGTCCTAGGGTTGATGAAATCGGAACGATGAAGCACGAATGTGAATTTTAATGGGTATATTTGTGTTCGTTGAGTAATTTAGAAGCCGCGTAGGGAGTTTGGAGGATTTCGGTGATGGGTTTTGTCGATGATACTGCTGAGGGCGGACTGAAATGAAGTGATCGAGTTCGACCTCTAGGTGACGGAAGGGTAGGATTTGCGAAGGGAAGTTGATTGGTGGTGGTTGTGGCCTGGGTAGTTGACTGAGGTGGAGGTGATGATCGGTCAAAAGGTCGGTCAACAAATGGAGTTTTGGGTTCGAATTTTACAGGAACGGAGCCGTCCACATTGGGGAAGAGGGAAAGGTAATGGAGCGGGTTGGTTTTACTGATTGGATGTTGGGCTCGAGACAAAGGGTTAGGCCTATATGTTAAGTAAATATTTAGTTTAATTCAAAGTAAATCATATAAGAACTTGTATAGACCATAACTTGCTCATACGATTTCAGAAATTGACGAAACAAGATCTGTTGGGATCGTATGGACGGAAACTACCCAATGGAGTGGATTGGTTCTCATTTGAATTTATGGCAAAATAAATTGTTTGATTCAATTCAAACAAACAGTTCTCATTCTTTAACGATAACCATCCAATGTGAGTAATCTCACTAACTCTACTCAGTTTATATTTTTATAAAATATTTTTAGAACTTATAAATGATGATTATTTGTTGTGTGTTGGCTGTTTGGTTGAACTGCTAGTCAGTTGATTGAAAATACAGATAGCGATATAGATATAAATCGTTAATCAAATATTGATTCTGTTTAGAAGAATACTTCATAGTGAAATGAAATTGATGTTAATTTTATTGTTTAACATCTGTAGATGCAGGGAAACAGGTCGGAGGGACCCAACCGGGTTCCTCAACATTTATTTTACTGTTTTTCATATATTGTGTTATATGATGTGATATGAAATCTGATGTTGATTTTGTATGGTTAAATGATACCGATCATTATTATATGGTACGTTAAATACCATAAGGAATACTGGAATGTTAAAAAGGAAATTTTCAATGTTATATTGAAAAAGAAATATTCATAAAATCAATAGATTTTATAAAAAGAAAACTATTTATTTATAAAATGAATAGAATAAAAAGGAATATTTATTTGTAAATCAAATAGAAAGAACTGAAAAAGAAATATTTGTAAATTATTTACAAATAGAATTGAAAAGGGATATTTATCCGAAATTAAATAGAATAGAAAGAGGAAATATTTGTAAAACAAATAGAAAAGGAAATAGTTAGATTAACAAAGGAATTACTTATAAAATCAATAGATTTTATAAATTGAAATTTTTTATAGAATAAATAGAATTATCAAAAAGGGATTTATTTTGTAAATAAATAGATTATAAAAGGAAATACTTGAAAAGTGACTAGAATTGTATAAAAGAAGAATTTTACATTTGAAAGGTTTGGACCCGTGCTTCGCACACGGGTATAACATGATATGGATTTAAAGCAAAGATTTTAAATAGAATCTATTCTGACTGATAGATTGAGAAGATAAATTTATAAATAATATTTTATAAATAAAATAAAAAGTTTATCATTAGATAAATAGAATATATAAGTCAGGACTTATATAGAGAATTAAGAATCAATTTCAACATCGATATTTGAAACTGAATAAACGTAGAGTAAATCAGTTAGAGTAAATCAGTTAGAGTTAATCAGTTAGAGTTAATTAGATAGAGTTAATCGAATTAGAATTTACTGAATATTAGTTATTCAATTAGAGTTGCTTGAATATAGTTACTTGAGATAGAGTTAGTCAAACATAGTTTTTCAGGATGAGTCGCCATTTTGTACGACTGCTAGCGTAATTTGCAGGGCTGCAGATAGCCTACGGCGATCGGATGTTTCCTGAGGGAATCAGGTGTAACCATTGTGATCGCTGCGATCTAGGGTCAAGCGAATGGAGTTAAGTCGAATACTAGCCATTCGAAATAAAGTTAAAATAGACAAATTAATCGAATATAAGTTAATCGAATATTAGTTATTCGATAGGAATTAAATAAGTTGAGTTAATCAAATAAGTTAATTAGGTTGAGTTAATCGAGTTGAGTTAGTCAAGATGAGTTAACCAAACCGAGTTAATCCAAATGAGTTAAATCAAAGGAGTTATTCGAAATAGTTTATTCGAATAAAATTAAAGGAGTTAATCAAATATAGCTTATTCGAAAGGAGATTAATCGAATGTAAATCATTCGAAAATAGTTAATCGAATGTAAATCATTCAAAGAAAGAGTTATCGAACATAGTTTATTCAAAAAGGAGCCATTGAATAGAGATTATTCAGAAAAGAGAATTATGCACTGAATTCGATTATATCGAATTCGGGAAAGTAATATTTACTTTCTGGTTTAATCAAGATTCACTTATTTATTAATGGATTAGTGGTTTAGTTATTTTGTTAAATTAATGAATAAAAGCTATATTTTGAAGTTGGATATTTAAGAAGAAATGAATTATAATGCTATAGTTAAAATCAATGTTTTAAAATTAAGAAGGGGATTCATAAATAGAATCCGAGTAATGTACGGAAGTTGTTAAAGGTATGAAAGGTGAACTTTGTCTATTTCGAGGTTAGAAATGTTGTTCAGTTAAGGTCTGAGAGGTAATTATACCCCAACTTGACTGACTTCGTTTTTAACTAAGGGATGGGTAAAGTTCGATAGTGAAGATGGATTAAGTGAATTTAGTTAATGAGTGTTACGGTTTAAATTGGCTTAGTGATGTTTTATTTAAACATCTGTTTAAATCAAATGAATAAATTTTGGAAACATTTTTCCAAATATAATCAAAGATATTTTCTGATCATAGGAAATGAAATGTTGGTGAGAAAGAATACTGGAATGACAGTGATACGTAAAACAGAGATGGAAATGTTTTCCAATGATTGATGATGTATATTTTCTAAATTTAGAAAATAAGAATTTACAGATATATAGAAATGGGGAAATGGATAAATTAAAGATAATTTAATAGAAAGAGATAAATGTGGATTGATGATTGATCGATAGAATTTCCATCTGGAAATAATATCGTTGTTTGCACACCTGTTTTTCTTTGATAGTTAAATCACCGACTATCGAAGTTTTTGACCATTTTTACGTTGTCGATACAGAGAGACCAGGATCAAATTTTTATCTGAAAACCACTCTGTATGGACGTTAGCGTTGCGATCAAATATTGAAGACGGAGTTATGCAAGGACTATCCTGTTTACAGACTAATGCCTTCGGTTTGTCTAGTCCCAGGACAAACGTGAATGGACGAATGTCTGACAGAGTATATCTAACAGATCGCGTAAGTTGATCTCTTCAAACGTACTTACGTTTGGTGGTGGAGGAATTCGTTTCTCTTAGCTTTATACCCGTGGTATTTTTGAGGAAATCAATTTGTGATTTGGCGGGTATGACGATGTGGCATTCAAAGTGAATGGTGGTCAGGTTTTGCAAAAGATACATTATGACCTCAAGCCTCATCAAACGGGAAATGACAAAAATCGGGCAGACAGCATGGCTAAGTGGGTCGCTCCCATTATGGTGTATTTCACTTATCTAGAGAAAATCTAGTTCATTCTTTTATCTGTGATCGATGCTGTCCCTTTTTGGGAAACGGTAGGGTAGCTCCCAACCGTTGGTGATATACATTCGATACACTCAAGAGAAATGAGTGGTCGGTCATGTGTGGGCCGGGTTGCAAGACGTTCTTGTTAAACCCAGTGTATTCGCCTCTAGAGATATACTATCGGCAGGTGGTCCCATACCTTGTCATAGCTGGAATCCAATCTCCAATAAGCTCCCACGGTTTTGTTTGTATACTATATATGTGGAACTTGAGATGCAAGCATTCTGCTAGATTGTTAATTACTTGTGATTAGACATTATTATAATATCAGAGAAGTATTGACTTCCAAAAGTGTTTTGGTTATCGTAAGGTAAAAACCATCCGTGTTTATGTGTGGATCGGTCTTACGATTACTTTTTCTTTTGAAAAGGATTTTGGAAAGTTAAACCAAATGATTTGAGTTTACTCACACCAGTCCTATGACTGACCTAGAGTTTATTTTCGTTTTGTTTTCCCTAAACTCTTGGGTGCCCAAATTTGTATGGGCAGTCAGGTAGTTCAGGTCTTTACAAATATGCTTGGAGGAGCTTGAAGCAGGAAGTTCAAGATTATATGGCTATTTTTATTTTCGCTGTGTGTAAGTATTTTACTCTGATAATGTTATTCTATGTATATACACTGTTTTATTGCAAAGTTATATTATGTATTATATTTTATTCGTTCCGCTGTGAGATTCGTGTTTACTCTGATTGTGTTCTTCTTCTTCTATTCTAATTTTCTATCTTATCTATTCTCACCCAAGACTCCATGATTTGCATGCCCATACCATGAAGCCTATCTCTAACTAATAGTGCGTCGCTAATAATTTTCCACAACAACAAATTCTCTTTTGTTATCATTACATTAAATTCTCTTGTACCACTTACATTTTACCATATCATCAAACCTGCATATAGAACTGTACATCATATTAATTTTGTATTCAGTGCCATGTTCTCCCCAAGCAGTTATCAATCCATCATTGCTGTCAACCATAATTTTCCGAGCACATTCCCACATTTGATTTATTTTGGGCACAGTAGTGTTAGGCAAACAAATGATATTGTTATGTACAAAGGTACTCACCTTCGATCCAAATCCCAAACCAGACACTTCCATTTCAAGGTATGTAAGCTCACGTCCAAGAATCATGCCTTTCTCCATCCATGGATCATTCCAAAGTTTAAAGTTACTCGTAGTGTTTACTCTATATTTAAATACTGGAAGCATATCAACTCTCAACTTGAATATGCAACTCCAAGACCAACTAATGTTCTGCGGTGGATTCATAGTCCAAAAATCATTTTGTTTAACAACATGCTTCTTTGGCCACTGAACCCAAATGCTCCTCTGATCATTAATAAAGTTATCGAGATGGTTGATGAAAGTCGCTTTGTTCCACTTTACCATATTAACAATACCTATACCCCCTTTGCTGATTGGCTTCTCTAGTGTTTTAAATGCGATAGGTGCAATATATCTTCCAGTGGCACTGCCTTTCCATAGGTATCTCATCAGAGCAGTACGAACCATCCTAATCAGTTTAGAAGGAAGGATGAACGTACGTGCCTAGTAACATTGCATGGCAAACACTACCGATCTCACTAGCGTTAGCCTACCCGTCGGACTAAGAAGCATACTAGTACAATAGTTGATTCTCGCAGTAATTCTGTTGAACATAGGCATACATTGAGATGTTGTTATCTTTGTGGTCGTCAATGGAAGGCCAAGGTATGTTATTGTATCGTCATTACATATTAAGTCAGTTCTACATTTTAATTCATCAATTCTGGTTTCAGTAAGCCCTGCAACCTTCATCTCTGATTTATTAATGTTAATCTTCAAACCCATCATTTTGTAAAAGCAGTCCAAGGTTTCGAAAATAGTGTTAATAGTTGTAGCATTAGGGGTACAGAAAATTACCAAGTCGTCGGTGAACATCAAAGATGAGATACGAGGATCTTTACACTTTGGGTGCAGCGTGAAATTACCTTCGTTAATTCTGCTATCAAGCATTCGTGTGAGCATTTCCATAACCAAGATAACGATGTAAGCGGATAAGAATTATAGTTTTGTTTGTGAAAGTAAGTGCAGAAAGCATTAAATAATACAAGAGATTTATAGTGGTTTGGCCTCGCGAGAGATCTACGTCCACTTCGGAAGAGTCGTTGGAATATTATTAATAACACAAAGTTACAAGGTTGAGACTATATCATGACATCTCTTTACATTCATTTCTAAGTTATATGAAGTCATAATGGTCATATGCAATGTACTGGAAAAAAGATAATTTTGCCCTTTTTCTTCCTCAAAGTGGAGATGCCATTAAAGATGCTACTTGGAGCTCTCTAGAGATGTCAAGTCACCAAATTCAAACCCCTTTGAAGTGTGATGTAACACCCTGTGATTTTAAAAGGGGGCATAATTGTTATTGTTGCGAACTTGGGGTAAATTGAAATATTAAATCTAGATTGGGCATAAGCTATAAATTGGAATATTAATCTAGATTGGGAATAATTATTGGTCAGGACACCAAGCATAATGTATATTATGATTTTAGGGCATGACTATTATTGCAAATTTGGGAATGTTGAGTGTAACTTATTTTGAGTGATAATTTGAATTTGAATTTGTGGGGCATAACTTGTAATTGACTTGGTTGGGCATAACTTGAGAATTGGAACATGACTAGTTTGGTGAATGTGGGATAATTAGTATACAAAAATCTAGGTTTGGGCATATATGACAAATATGTAAATATGCTAAAAGATAAACATGCCCAACCCGAGATTAGATTAAGTTGCGGTGTAAAACTACCCGGAACCGCCCGACACATCCAGTAACCGCAACAACACCTATCTAATGTGAGAGGTTAGTGCATCATGCCCAAGAAAAACCTGAGGTTAGATTGAGTAGTGGTGTAAAACTGCCCGAACCACCCGACAAATCCATTAACCGCAACAACATAGATCTAATGTGGGAGGTTGGTGCATTAGTAAATCAATTAATGCTAATGAACAAGACATGTTAAGAATGGTAGGGTTAAGTAAATTTAGAACACTTAACCGTTATAACATGTTAATTAGACAAGAAGGTGAGGTTAAGTAGATTTAGAACACTTAACCGTTATAACATGTTAATTAGACAAGAAGGTGAGGTTAAATAAATTTATAACACTTAACCGTTATAAACATGTTAATTAGACAAGTGAGCAAGGTTAAGTTAACATAAGAAGGCAACACTTAACCAATGTAACACGACAAGTGGGTGGGTTAAGTTAACTTGAATTGATTGATGACACTTAACCAATACAGCATGATGAACGCGTGGGGTTAAGTTAATAAGAAAAACTTAACCAATGTAATTTGATGAACGAATGGGGTTAAGTTAATGGGAAATATTTAACCAATATAACATGATGAATGAACGGGGTTATGTTAATATGAAATACTTAACCAATCCAACATGACAAGTGAGAAGAATTAATGAGAAACACTTAACCAACATGACATGATGAGTGGGTGGGTTAAGTTAATATGAATGGACAACACTTAACCAATACGACATAATGTGTGGGAGGGTTAAGTACATATCAGGCTGGTGGGTAATATTAGTAAATATAGGACAACAAGCATAACCATTAAGTAAACATGTTTGAATCAGTGGGAGGGTTAAGTACATATCGGGTTGGTGGGTAATATTAGTAAATATAGTCCCACAAACTTAACAGGTAAGAAACCCTAGTAACGGGGACCATTTCAGCAGTAACCCACATAGATGTATCAGGGTACCCTGAAACTAGGCAGGGTGGGGCATGATTGTCGGGCTGATTATAAGCGGTCAAAATAGCGGCAAGGGGTACGTCAGTGTAGGTTCCAACAGATTACGGGCGTGCACGTACTCCTGTAATCTAGAGTGGAAAAAAGCAGGCACTGGGTACCAGTAGTTATACACTGTGCATCTTGAATCATGTCGGGTTGCTATCATAAGGATTGATACACCTTATGGTGGGACCAGCACAGGGTATCTACACGCAAGAGAGGGATGATTGACACAGACACAAGGAAAATTAATACGAGTAAGGAGTCGATCGATAGGGTAGTAAGGGTACATCTAACATCTTCTTGGAAATTAGGCTGATTGAGGTAAGATCCTCATACTAGATGTACACCTGAAGGCTACCATAGTTGCGGGGGTTGGGATCATGTTATCATATTTTCATTTTATACAGATTACTAGTTGGGACACTAGTTAGGTGGTGTAGAGATATAAAAATCAAAATAACAAGGTAGTAGCGAAGCAGAGAAAGAGTAGAAGTGCATTCAGTTTATCTTGTCTTATCATATCTTGTGCTAATCTTATGTTATCTTGTCACCCTTGTTATCACGGTATTATCTTATATTCAGTTTATTCATGTCATGATGCTTTTGCCTATTTATATGCTGAAAGTCATTGGACTTACCAGACTTATGTCTGACCAAGTTTGTTTCGTCTCTTTTCTTTCGTTTCCCCCCAGGTAGTCAGGGTGGGAATAGCTCAGCTTAGTTTGGACCGTTTCTCTTTCCAAGCTTGAAGATTAGTCGATGTATTGTTTTGGACTCTCTTTTCCACTCTAAGGCTGGCTCATGTTTTACTGGGGAATATCATTGTCATTTTATGCTTCTTATACATTTGGAAGTTTTTGAATCAAGATAGAAGTTTTATGTAATTCTTTTAGGTATGATTGAATCAATTGTTGTAAAAGCTTAAGTTAACTACGTTGTTTATAAAATGACTTTATTTTTCCGCTACTTTATTTGTCTGTCTTGTAATTTATCTGCATCTTTTACCTATAACGCTTCACTGAAATTAATGCATTCCCTCTGTGAGTGACTTTAACGGAGGTAGGGTGTTACATGTGGTATCAGAGTCAAAGGTTACTGGATTAGATAAAAGATTTGAAAAATTATTTTCGAAACGGATTTAAAAGAAGCATTTTTAGAAAAGAAAAGTTTTGTTTTAAAGGCATATTCCCCAAAGCCATATGCACTGTCTTTTGATCCTCTGTTTGAATCCTTGTTTCTTTCTTTCCTGAGCCTTTGGGGCTCCTGGCTTTCTGGGAGGTAACCTCATCGCGGCATGGTTCTGTTGGCTTGATAAGACTACTACACCTGTCAAAGGGCGAAGAAGTGCCCAACTTCCATCTATAGCCGCAGTAGTTCCACCTGCGGCTAATTTTTCTTTCAAGCTTTGTAGGGTTTTTCTGTGCGATGGAGGCAGCTTTCGAGAGAATTGTCAACATGTTACACAAGGGATTGGAATATAAGAAGGGTGGAAGAAATAATAGATCCCGCGACAAGCGGAAGTGTCTTTTCTGTGGTATAGTGGGTCATTTAATTGTAGGAAGAAGAAGACATGTGATTGTTTTCAGTATGATGAAGCAGGACATCTTATCAAGGATTGTCCGAAGGTCAATGGAAAAGGACATAATCGGCAATTGCATGCTCTCACTTGAAACACCCCACCTCCGTTAGGGTCACTCTCAAAGGGAATGCCCTAATTTTGGTGGAGGTTTATAAGTATAAGTCATAGATATACAAGACAGATATAAGAACACATATTTTTGAACAGCGGAAAACAACAACAACTTTTATTTCATTAAAATACGTGTTACACAAACCATGCCATAATTGTCTTACAATTATTCCAGAAACATAACATCTTCATAACTGTCTTGATTACATTATTTAAAGAAGCATAAAGAAAACATAAATAAACTAAAAAAGTCCCATAATTGATGTCCAAAGCCATAGTCCAAAACGGAAAAGATCCAAGCAATACATTCTTTCTCTTCAATCTGGATGTGAAAACTGGTCAAGCTGCGGTATTCCCTCCCTATGGACCTGGGGGGGGGGGGACGAAAGAAAAGAAGGTGAAAGAAAAGTAGAGTCAGACATAAGCCTGAGTAAGTCTAGGACTATTCAGTCTATGAATAAAGAACTGGGTATGATAAGCATAAACTGGAAATGAGAAAGCACCATAAACTAAGTTAAGTTGTCTAGGGTCGAATACTATCGTACCCCATATTAATCTCTGTACCCATATAAACTAGTTCCCAACAGGCACCCCATAATCAGGGTGAAGTGATCCATTTCTGATGATCGGCTCCTACTCGCATAGTTACATGTGTCTTACGGCCCCCGTTGTTGTAGTTACCTATGCTGGTCCCACCATGGGGTGTATCAAGTCCCATGGTGGCGGCCCGACACAATTCTAGAATGCACAGGTATGCTACTGGTGCCCAGTGCCTTATTTTTCTGCGCCGGAGTGTGTGCACGCCCGCACCCCGTTAGAACCTACACTGCTGCACCACCTCCGTCGATTTGACCTCTTACAGTCAGCCCAGTAATCGTGCCCCACCCTGCCTAGTTCAGGGTATCCTGATACACCTTGTAGGGTTACTGCTGAAAATGGTCCCCCGCTACTAGGTTTTCTATTCCTAGCCAACGTGCTAAGTTGGTTAAGTGTTTTGTAAACCTAACCCCCAATTAGTCTGTATAGTTTAGCATGTTCCATTTTGATTAAGTATTAATATAATTTACTTAATCCTATCAATCCTGACTCAGCCTTAATTGTCTTATTAAAGCCTCGACCTCTCACATTAGACAGGTATTGTTGTGGCTGCCTGTTGCCGGTTGGGTCCGGGCAGTCTTACGCCACAATTCAGTCTAACCTCGGGTCCTTATTGGGCTCCGTGTTTAACCACCCACATTGGATAGGTATTTTTGTGACTACTGGACAGCCGGGCGGTTCTGGGCAGGTTTACATCACAACTCAATCCAGCCTCGGGTTAAACACATCATATTTTCTACATTTACATATTTTGTCTCTTTTCTTTTTTATATGTAAATATTTGCGGCCCATTATTCAAATTTATCTTTATTGGTTAAAATTTATTTATGCCACTTAATTGTTTTTCAAGGTTGTTGGCTTGTGTCAAACGTGCTAACACATATGTTTTGTATTTTAACCCAAACATCATTACCCCCGTTTTACACGTTCGCTACAATATAAGATATGTTGGGTTTAACATTTAAACCCAACTTAGCCATATGAAAAGGGGAAGCTTATAACATGGTGTTTATAAGGTAACATGAAAAAGGGGAGTGTGAACGCATGAACTTGCAACATAACGACTCAATTAACATGAATTAGGCACATGTGAACTTGCATTGTAATAGCATATAATCATGGAATAAACAATACTTAAACATGAGTCATCCTATTCATATAATCATGGCATAAGCAATACTTAAACATGAGTTATTCCATTCATATAATCATGGCATAAACAATACTTAAACATGAGGCATTCTATTCATAAAATCATGGCATAAACAATACTTAAGCATGAACCATTCTATTCATGTAAACTTGCAATTGGAATGTAAATCTAACTTAATTGTGTCACATATATCGCCATATGATTTTTGATAACAACTTAGGCCTAAAACATGTTTTCAACTAGGCATAATACCAAACATAGTTTAGTCATGTTCATAAAAATGCTTACTTTTGTTTTTAATACAAAAGCATGATTTGACAATTCCAACATAGATTCATATAAACGATAGTACTTAGTCGAGTCCCATTTACACACTAAAAGTGATCATAAAAGTATGTACATCATATTGGCATAATAGTGAATCATATACTTGCATGAATCCCAATTAAAATTCCACAACATGTGGTTGTTAACATGAATTATATACTTGTATGAATACCTAAATAAAATACCACAACATATGGTTGTTAACATGAATCATGTACATGTATGAATCCCAAATAAAACACCACAACATATGGTTGTTAACTTCCAACGTAAATCACATACTTACAAATATCCAATCGTATACCATAACATTCCCAAATCGTTTAGAATCAAAATAACATACAAATATAGATTATCATCGCCACAATTCCATTTCTCATTTTAAACAAATCAAACGCAGTTAATTATTCACATCGGAATAGCATTCTACTTACAACGTATGACGAATCTTCAATTCAGGAATCTGAATTCTGAATTTGGAGATGCTATCCTTTGTTGTAGGCATTGTTTTAATTGACGTTGCTTTAGGCTTTCGAATTATCTCCTAATTGTCTCTCAATTTCTGACGGCTATTCCTAGTCTTTCCTCAGCAGCATGACGGTCTCATCTCCATTTTAGTTTGTGTGAATTAGGGTGAGTCTTAGGTCCTTTTTATAGAGTTTGTGAGTTGATTTGGACCGTCGATGGAGCTTGGTTTAATAACAGCCGTTCGTTTGAAAGAGAGACCAACCAGGAGCTGACACCTAGCCCTAGTGACAAGGAAAGGCTCATAAAATCGACCAAACACAGACCAAGCCAGCCAGGGGGGCTGGGTTCGACCTGGCTCAGGGGCCAGGTCGACATGTCAGTCGACACGGGTGACCCAGGTCGATTGCCCAGTCGACCTGGTTAGCCCCAGGTCGACTGCCAAGTCGACCTGGGTGCCTTGGGCGGGAAAATTCCCACCCTGGACAATTGGGCCCGATTTTGAATTTTGAATTAGTTTTTCTAGGCTGTTTTGGTCTGTTTGAATTTTAAACTGAATTCTGAAACTTCCGGAGGCCATATCTTCTTTATACGGAGTCCGTTTTACGCAAACTCGGACTCTATCTTAAGAAGAATTCCGAGACGAACGCAATGGCGTATCCCATTTCCCTTAATTCTTTGATTTGAAATTAGTTATACTTTTATTTATGAATTTTACTATTATAGAATACACGGGGTGTTACATTCTCCCCCACTTAAAAGGATTTCGTCCCCGAAATCTTCAAGTTCAGGAAGAATGTATATTCTAACATCTAAACATCCATCTACTCATCCATCAAGCACGAGCATCCATTGTCCTTAAAAGACTTCTAATGCTTCATGATCATATGCGAAGTGTGTGTGTGTGTACATGTACTTATCTAATGCAAAATCAGGTGGTCTACTGATTCAGTTGACCTCCTTAATGCGAATTATGTAAGTGCCATGAATCCATTATGTATGCAAATTCTCCTATTCATGATTCTACATGAGTGCACAATCATTCATACAAATGCAACATCCATATGACAACACATTAAAGTTCAACCATATACGAATGCAAACATATATGCATATGCAATATGAAGTGACTGAGTCGATCTAAAACCTAGATTGTGTGTGTGTATATGCAACCACGAGCAACCACTAGCAATCACTTGCAACCACTTGCAACCATCATCCATAACATGTTTCAATTACATGTTTTCATCCAAAGGGTTTCTTCCTAAAAGATAAGGTCGAGGAGATATACCCAAAAAGATAGATAAAAGCGCAACTTAAGGAAAAAGAAAGATCAAAGATGTACCCTCGAAAAGAAAAGGGTAGGCTGCGCGTATTCTAGCTTCAGTTTCCCAAGTTGCGTCTCCTTCGGCGTCGCTCCACTGAACCTTGACGAGCTTGACTTCGCGGTTGCGTAGCTTCTTCACTTCCGTTCCTAATATGCGGGTTGGAACTTTCCTCACGGTTGCTTCGCATTCCACTTCAGCTTCTTCTAGGATATTTGGCTCTACGACTTCAGCAGATTCATGTTGACATTTTCGGAGGTGCGAAACGTGAAAGACGTTGTGAACTCCGGCAAATTTTTCGGGTAGCTCTAATCTATAGGCCATTTTCCCAATTTTCTCGATGATAGGAAATGGCCCTACGAACCTTGGTGCTAGCTTTCCTGTGGTTCCAAAACGAACAACATTCCTTAGCGGAGATACCTTAAGAAAAACTCTGTCCCCAACCTCAAATTCAAGGTCGGTCCTCCTCTTGTCGGCGTAGGACTTTTGTCTGTCTTGAGCCGTCTTCATCCTTCTTCGTATTAAGTCTACTTTCTCTGAAGTCTCTCGGATCATATCTGGTCCAAGTATGAGTGTATCAGTAGACTCCCACCAACAAGTGGGTGATCGGCACGGTCTTCCATATAAGGCTTCGAAGGGCACCATTCTGATGGTTGCTTGGTAGCTGTTGTTGTAGGCAAATTCCACCAAAGGAAGATGGTCTTCCCATGTCCCTCCGAAGTCAAGGACGCACGGTCTTAAAAGATCCTCCAAAACTCTGTTCACTCTTTCTGTATGGCCGTCGGTTTGGGGATGATAGGCTGTGCTCAAGCATAACTGTGTGCCTACCGCTTCTTGCAGACTCCGCCAAAACTCACTTGTGAAGATAGGGTCTCGGTCACTAACAATGTTGGATGGTATTCCATGGGGTCGAACAATTTCCTTGAGGTAAAGAGATGCTAGGGATGAGGCAGTTCTTTTACTTTTGACAGGTAAAAAGTGGGCGCTTTTAGTAAGCATATCCACTATTACCCAAATGCTAGTGTTGCCTCTCCTAGACCTAGGCAGCCCATCAATGAAGTCCATTGAGATGCTATCCCACTTCCACTGCGGGACCTCTAGAGGATGGAGCAGACCGCCAGGCTTTTTCTGTTCTGCCTTAACCTGTTGGCACACCATACACTTAGAAACGAAATCTGCCACGTCCTTCTTCATGCCGTTCCAAAAGAAAGTTCTCTTTATGTCCTTGTACATTTTATCTCCGCTTGGGTGTATCGTCATCTTGGAGTGATGTGCTTCCTCGAGAACCTTCTTTACTAAATCCCTTGTCGGTGGGACGCATAGTCTTCTGTCTCGCCTTAGCTAACCCTTATCGTTGATGGAGTATCTGTTGAGGTGACTTGAAGTCTCACCCCTAATTAGGCTATCAATCGTCTCCACAAGTTGAGGGTCTTCGCGTTGTGTTTTTCCTATTGAGTCCACTTAAGTCGGGCGTACTTCGAGAGATGCTAGCAAGCCTGGTACAAAATCGTAGGAGGGCCTAAAGTCAAAGCTGGCTATAAACTCTAGGCTTTGTCTTTCAACAAATAACGGGCTTAGGGTTAGTTTCTTTCGGCTCAACGCATCTGCCACTACGTTGCCTTTGCCCGGAGTGTAGGAGATCTCGAAATCATACGAGGCAAGAAACTCCATCCATCTCTGTTGCCTCAAGTTAAGATCTTTCTGCGAGAAAAGATATTTCAACGATTTATGGTCAGTGTAAAGTTCGAACTTCTCACCTAGGATATAGTGTCGCCAAGACTTGAGTGCAAAGACGATGACAACTAACTAAAGATCGTGGGTCGGGTAGTTCTTTTCATGCACTTTCAACTGCCTCCCGCCATAAGCTACTACCCTTCCTTCTTGCATTAAGACGGCGCCTAGCCCTGTCCCACATGCATCTGTATAAACAGTGAACATCTTGCTTCCATCTGGCAATGTTAAAACTGGGGCTGTTGTAAGAGCCCTTTTCAGTCGTTGGAAAGCAAACTCGCAATCCATGTCCCAATTGAACACTAGATTCTTCTTGGTCAACTTTGTGAGCGGAGCTGATATCTTTGCAAAGTCTCTGATGAATTTTCGATAGAAGCCTGCTAGTCCTAGAAAACTTCGAACCTCAGTTGCATTCCTTGGTGTCTTCCAATCCTGAACCGCTACTACCTTAGCAGGGTCCACAGCTAACCCTTCTTTGGATACTATATGCCCAAGGAACCTCACTTCCTCTCTCCAAAAGTGGCATTTGGAGAATTTGGCTTTTAGCTGATGGACTCGCAGAGTTTCCATGATTGCCCTTAAGTGCTGAGCATGTTCCTCTTCACTCTTTGAGAAGATAAGGATATCGTCTACGAAGACCACTACGAACTTATTGAGGAAATCTCTGAATACCCTACTCATCAGGTCCACGAAGTAAGCAGGTGCGTTTGTCAAGCCGAAAGGCATGACAAGCCATTCAAAGAAGCCATCTGGAGTTCTGAATGTCGTTTTATCGATGCTATCTTCAGCCAACCTTAGTTGATGAAACCCGGTCGCTAAATCGAGTTGGGAGAAAACAGACGCTCCTACAAGCTGATCAAACAGATCGTCAATTCTGGGGAGAGGGTGCCTATTCTTTTTCGTTAGCTTGTTGAGCTCCCTATAGTCAACACATAGACGGAGTGAACCATCCGCCTTTGTAGCGAACACCACTGGAGCGCCCCATTCTGAAATGCTCCTTCTAATGAACCCCTTCTCTAGAAGCTCTTTAATCTGTTTACTGAGCTCTTTCCTTTCCCGAGGAGCCATGTGTCTAACGGGCAACGCAACGGGCTTTGCATTATCTACAAGATATATGCGGAAGTCTATCTCCCGCTTCGGAGGCAAGCCCTTCACCTCTTCGAAGACATCCGGATATTCCCGGACCACACTAACCAATTGCAAACTTTCAATAGAGGCATCTAGCGATTCAAGATAACTAAGCATAACCGCATACGAGGGATTACAAGTAATTTCTAGAGTGTTACCGAGTTGGGTCAGGAGCCTAACCACCCTTTTCTCACAATCAAGGACGGCACCATTACTGGATAGCCAATCCATGCCCAAAATCAAACCATATCCCGAGAAGCCCAAAACAAAGGCACTACATCTAAATTCTACGCTTAGAATAGAAATTTTCAATCCCACACAGATCATAGACAAATGAGCTGGGCCCCCAATTGGGTTTGAAACAATTAAGGGGTCCTCTACCATACTAGTTTTTAGGTGCAGAGATTCTACTAAAGCAGACGAGATAAAGGAGTGTGATGCGCCAGAATCAAATAAAGTGCGAACGGGGTGATCATAAAGATAAACTACACTTTCTACAGAAGTATTTATACCTCGCTGTTGCAGAGGTGGCGCTTCTAGCACATGAACCTGTGCCCCTGAGGTGGATCCGGCCCTCTGACCCTGTCCTCGTTTCTTCGGGCAATCCTTAGCCATGTGGCCTGTCTCACCGCAGGAAAAGCACCCGCCATTCGTCTTGGCCTTCTTTTTCCGGCAATCTTTCACTAAGTGCCCCCACTTTGCCATAGAAATTACACTTCCTCTTCTCTTTGTTGTCTTTCCCGCCCTTCTTAAAGTCTGTCTCCTTAGGCTGCAAACCCTCTTTCTTCCCTTGAGAGCTTTCTGCCTTTGTCTCCTTCTTGCCCTTATCCTCTTCGTTCAGCAATGCCATCGGCACCAACCTTTCATACGTAGCTCCCATGGGTATATGGGTCATGGCCAAACTGTGTAATGGCTCATTCAATCCTTTGACAAAGCGGAGAGCCTTCTTCTGCGGAGTGTTGACTAGGTCCAGTCCGAACCTAGCCAGCTGATCGAACTGATTAACATACTCTTTGACTGTCATATTCCCTTGCTTAAGAAATAAGAATTTTTCCAACTGAAGATTCCTTTCAGCTTCTGAGAGAAATTTAGCCTCAAACCTTACCCTAAAGTCCTCCCATGTTTCCACTGGTCTTTCTGCATTAGTGACTTCCCACCAGTAGGAAGCCTCGCCCTTTAGTAGCCACACTGCCAGTTGTACTTTCTGCCTATCTTCTACCTCAAAGATGACGAATAAGTCCTCGGTTTCTTTCAGCCAATTTCTAGTTGCCACAAAGGACTCAGTTCCATGAAAATCCTTTCCTCCCATAGCTTTAAAATCTTTACATATCTTAGCAAAAGTGTTTCCCCACAAAGGAGGTGGAGGAAGAGGTGCTGCTGCAGCTGGATGATTTCCTGCACCTGGGGGAGGAGGAACGGTAGGACCTGGCTGAGTGGCCCTTGCTTCTAAGAATCGTCTAAACCAACCAGGTATTGGTACACCCTCTGGCAAGTTAAGTTCTTCGGACGTGCTGAAACAAAAAGGATAGATTCAAAACGAAGGATAAGTGATAGTACCTATGGCTTTGGGGGACTTTGCCTTTTTAAAATAAAATAATATTTTATTTTTTTAAAAATGCTTCTTTAAATTTTCTTTTGAAAATAAATTTTCAAAACTTTTTATCTTATCTGGTAAACTTATGCTCTGATACCAAGTGAAACACCCCACCTCCGTTAGGGTCACTCTCAAAGGGAATGCCCTAATTTTGGTGGAGGTTTATAAGTATAAGTCACAGATATACAAGATAGATATAAGAACACATATTTTTGAACAGCGGAAAACAACAACAACTTTTATTTCATTAAAATACGTGTTACACAAACCATGCCATAATTGTCTTACAATTCTTCCAGAAACATAACATCTTCATAACTGTCTTGATTACATTATTTAAAGAAGCATAAAGAAAACATAAATAAACTGCAAAAGTCCCATAATTGCTGTCCAAAGCCATAGTCCAAAACGGAAAAGATCCAAGCAATACATTCTTTCTCTTCAAGCTGGATGTGAAAACTGGTCAAGCTGCGGTATTCCCTCCCTGCGGACCTGGGGGGGAAACGAAAGAAAAGAAGGTGAAAGAAAAGTAGAGTCAGACATAAGACTGAGTAAGTCTAGGACTATTCAGTCTATGAATAAAGAACTGGGTATGATAAGCATAAACTGGAAATGAGAAAGCACCATAAACTAAGTTAAGTTGTCTAGGGTCGAATACTATCGTACCCCATATTAATCTCTGTACCCATATAAACTAGTTCCCAACAGGCACCCCATAATCAGGGTGAAGTGATCCATTTCTGATGATCGGCTCCTACTCGCATAGTTACATGTGTCTTACGACCCCCGTTGTTGTAGTTACCTATGCTGGTCCCACCATGGGGTGTATCAACTCCCATGGTGGCGGCCCGACACAATTTTAGAATGCACAGGTATGCTACCGGTGCCCAGTGCCTTATTTTTCTGCGCCGGAGTGTGTGCACGTCCGCACCCCGTTAGAACCTACACTGCTGCACCACCGCCGTCGATTTGACCTCTTACAGTCAGCCCAGTAATCGTGCCCCACCCTGCCTAGTTCAGGGTATCCTGATACACCTTGTAGGGTTACTGCTGAAAACGGTCCCCCCGCTACTAGGTTTTCTATTCCTAGCCAACGTGCTAAGTTGGTTAAGTGTTTTGTAAACCTAACCCCCAATCAGTCTGTATAGTTTAGCATGTTCCATTTTGATTAAGTATTAATATAATTTACTTAATCCTATCAATCCTGACTCAGCCTTAATTGTCTTATTAAAGCCTCGACCTCTCACATTAGACAGGTACTGTTATGGCTGCCTGTTGCCGGTTGGGTCCGGGCAGTCTTACGCCACAACTCAATCTAACCTCGGGTCCTTATTGGGCTCCATGTTTAACCACCCACAGGATAGGTATTGTTGTGACTACTTGACAGCCGGGCGGTTCCGGGCAGGTTTACATCGCAACTCAATCCAACCTCGGGTTAAACACATCGTATTTTCTACATTTACATATTTTGTCTCTTTTCTTTTTTATATGTAAATATTTGCGGCCCATTATTCAAATTTATCTTTATTGGTTAAAATTTATTTATGCCACTTAATTGTTTTTCAAGGTTGTTGGCATGCGTCAAACGTGCCAACAAATATGTTCTGTATTTTAACCCAAACGTCATTACCCCCGTTTTACACGTTCGCTACAATATAAGATATGTTGGGTTTAACATTTAAACCCAACTTAGCCATATGAAAAGGGGAGGCTTATAACATGGTGTTTATAAGGTAACATGAAAAAGGGGAGTGTGAACGCATGAACTTGCAACATAACGATTCAATTAAGATGAATTAGGCACATGTGAACTTGCATTGTAATAGCATATAATCATGGCATAAACAATACTTAAACATGAGTCATCCTATTCATATAATCATGGCATAAGCAATACTTAAACATGAGTTATTCCATTCATATAATCATGGCATAAACAATACTTAAACATGAGTCATCTATTCATAAAATCATGGCATAAACAATACTTAAGCATGAACCATTCTATTCATGTAAACTTGCAATTGGAGTGTAAATCTAACTTAATTGTGTCACATATATCGCCATATGATTTTTGATAACAACTTAGGCCTAAAACATGTTTTCAACTAGGCATAATACCAAACATAGTTTAGTCATGTTCATAAAAATGCTTACTTTTGTTTTTAATAAAAAAGCATGATTTGCCAATTCCAACATAGATTCATATAAACCATAGTACTTAGTCGAGTCCCATTTACACACTAAAAGTGATCATAAAAGTATGTACATCATATTGGCATAATAGTGAATCATATACTTGCATGAATCCCAATTAAAATTCCACAACATGTGGTTGTTAACATGAATCATATACTTGTATGAATACCTAAATAAAATACCACAACATATGGTTGTTAACATGAATCATGTACATGTATGAATCCCAAATAAAACACCACAACATATGGTTGTTAACTTCCAATGTAAATCACATACTTACAAATATCCAATCGTATACCATAACATTCCCAAATCGTTTAGAATCAAAATAACATACAAATATAGATTATTATCGCCACAATTCTATTTCTCATTTTACACAAATCAAACGCCATTAATTATTCACATCGGAAGCACTCTACTTACAACGCATGACGAATCTTCTATTCAGGAATCTGAATTCTGAATTTGGAGATGCTATCCTTTGTTGTAGGCGTTGTTTTAATTGACGTTGCTTTTGGCTTTCGAATTATCTCCTAATTGTCTCTCAATTTCTGACGGCTATTCCTAGTCTCTCCTCAGCAGCATGACAGTCTCATCTCCATTTTAGTTTGTGTGAATTAGGGTGAGTCTTAGGTCCTTTTTATAGAGTTTGTAAGTTGATTTGGACCGTCGATGGAGCTTGGTTTAATAACAGCCGTTCGTTTGAAAGAGAGACCAACTAGGAGCTGACACCTAGCCCTAGTGACAAGGCAAGGCTCAGAAAATCGACCAAACACAGACCAGGTCAGCCAGGGGGACTGGGTTTGACCTGGCTCAGGGGCCAGGTTGACATGCCAGTCGACACCGTGTCGACTTGGCAGTCGACACGGGTGACCCAGGTCGACTGCCCAGTCGACCTGGTTAGCCCCAGGTCGACTGCCAAGTCGACCTGGGTGCCTTGGGTGGGAAAATTCCCGCCCTGGCCAATTGGGCCCGATTTTGAATTTTGAATTAGTTTTTCTGGGCTGTTTTGGTCTGTTTGAATTTTAAACTGAATTCTGAAACTTCCGGAGGCCATATCTTCTTCATACGGAGTCCGTTTTTACACAAACTCGGACTCTATCTCAAGCAGAATTCCGAGACGAACGCAATGGCGTATCCCGTTTCCCTTAATTCTTTGATTTGAAATTAGTTATACTTTAATTTATGAATTTTACTATTATAGAATACACGGGGTGTTACATCACTGCTAGTGTACCTAAGAGAGGTAGAAACATTTCTGTTGAAAGTTTAGTCTTTCTTTTCAATCATCCTGTTAAAATTTTGTTTGATTCTGGCGCTTCACATTCTTTTCTATCTGCTTCCAGAGTTGAGTCTCTGCACCTTAGTACTAGTAAGGTAGAGGATCCCATTATTTGTCTCAAATCCAATTGGTGGTTCGGCTCATTTATCTTTGGTTTGTAAGGATTTGAGAATAGCTATGTTAAGTATTGAGTTTAAGTGTAATGCTTATGTTTTTGGTATCATAGGCTATGGGTTGATTCTAGGCATGGATTGGTTAGCTAGTAATTGTGAAAGGAGGGTAGTTAGACTTTCGACTTGCCTCGGGAATACCCTCGAGATTTCATGCGATCCTAAGGGATCAATTTGTCTTAGCTACCTAGAATCGCTTGATGCATCTATCGACGATTTACGATCCGTTGGAGTAGTCCATGAGTACGCAGATGTTTTTGATTAGGTTAGGGGTTTGTCCCCTAAAAACGCGAGATAGACTTCCGCATATATCTAGTTGACAATGCAAAATCAGTTGCATTACCTGTACGACACATGAATCCAAGGGAAAGGAAAGGCTCAGTAAACAAGTAAAAGAGTTACTCGAAAAAGGGTTCATAAGGCGAAGTATTCCTGAATGGGGTGCTCCAGGCGTTTTCGTTACAAAGGCGGATGGTTCACTTCACTTGTGCATAGTTGATATTTTGGAATGAGGAAGAACATGCTTTGCATCTAAGGGAAGCCTTGTATACCCTCCAAGCGCATCAACTTAAGATGAAGTTCTCCAAAAATGTCATTTTTGGAGAGAAGAAGTAAGGTTTCTTGGACATGTGGCGCCCAAGGAAGGGATAGTAGTAGATCCCGCAAAAGTAGTTGCGGTGCAGGACTGGAAGTCCCGAGGAATGCAACATAAGTAAGATGCTTTCTTGGACTAGCGGGCTAATATATGAAGTTAATTAAGGACTTTATGAAGGTATCGGCCCCACTTACTAGATTGATGAAGAAGAATCTAATCATCTTAGTATATACACTCGGTAACAAGGTTAGCATTTGTTTATTTTCAAGAGAAAGTTCTGGGAATGTTAGCATAACACGGTAGAAGTTGTAATGCCAAGTATACTATAAGAAGAAAAGGTGAAACGAGAGGCGGCAGTGAAATGAGTTCCAACGCATATTCAGGAAACATAAATTAAGAAGCTACGCAATCTTGAAGTTAATACAGTCAGAGCAATATGGAATGAAGCTCAAGAAGATGTGACTTAGAAGACTGAAGACTAGATACGCGCATCATACCCTTTTTGAGGGTATATCCTTGGTCTCTCTTTTTCTAAAAAGTTTAATTGCTAGTATTTATCTTTTCGATACTATCCTTGATTCTTAGGTAGAAGCCAATGGATGTAAACATGTGTTTGAGACATGTTATGTTTGGTAGATGCAAGTGGATGTAAGTGTTTGCTAGTGGTTGCTCGTGGATGCATATACACACATTAGGCACTAGATCGGCTCAGTCACTTTCATATTGCATATGCATGAGTGAATTTATATATATATGAATTGAAACGTGATGTGATATCATATGGATGATGCATTTGAATGGATGGTTATGAACTCATATAGAAGTCATAAAGTATCATAGGAATAACTGCATACATGTTGGACTCATAACACTAACATAATTCACATTAAGGGGGTCAACTGAATCAGTGGACTGCCTGATTTTGGCATTAGATAAGGACATATACACACTATGCATATAAACATGAAAGTATTAGAAATCTTTTTAGGGACAATGGATGCCTGTGATTGAACGGTTGAATAGATGGATGTTGGATGGTATGATACACATTCTTCTTGACTTGAAGGTTTTGGGGACGGAATCCTTTAAGTAGGGGGGAATGTAACACCCCTTAATTTTAAAACGGGGCATAATTGTTATTGTTGCAAACTTGGGGTAAATTGAAATATTAAATCTAGATTGGGCGTAAGCTGTAAATTGGAATATTAATCTATATTGGGCATAACTATTGGTCAGGATACCAAGCATAATGTATATTGTGATTTTTGGGGCCTGACTATTATTGCAAATTTGGGAAGATTGAGTGTAACTTATTTTGAGTGATAATTTGAATTTGATTTTGTGGGACATAACTTGTAATTGGCTAGGTTGGGCATAACTTGAGAATTGGAACATGACTATTTTGGTGAATGCGGGATAATTAGTATACAAAAGTCTAGGTTTGGGCATATATGACAAATATGTAAATATGCTAAAAAATAAACATGCCTAACCCGAGGTTAGATTGAGTTGCGGTGTAAAACTACCCGGAACCGCACGGCACATCCAGTAACCGCAACAATATATATCCAATGTTAGAGGCTAGTGCATCATGCCCAAGAAAAACCCGAGGTTAGATTGAGTTATGGTGTAAAACTGCTCAGAACCGCCCGATACATCTAGTAACCGCAACAATATAGATCTAATGTGAGAGGTTGGTGCATTAATAAATCAATTAATGCTAATGAACAAGACATGTTAAGAATGGTGGGGTTAAGTAAATTTAAAACACTTAACCGTTATAACATGTTAATTAGACAAGAAAGTGAGGTTAAGTAGATTTAGAACACTTAACTGTTATAACATGTTAATTAGACAAGAAGGTGAGGTTAAGTAAATTTAGAACACTTAACCATTATAAACATGTTAATTATACAAGTGAGCAGGGTTAAGTTAACACAAGAAGGCAACACTTAACCAATGTAACATGACAAGTGGGTGGGTTAAGTTAACTTGAATTGGTTGATGACACTTAACCAATACAACATGATGAACGCGTGGGGTTAAGTTAATAAGAAACACTCAACCAATGTAACTTGATGAACGAATGGGGTTAAGTTAATGGGAAATATTTAACCAATATAACATGATGAATGAACGGGGTTAAGTTAATAGGAAACACTTAACCAATCCAACATGACAAGTGAGAAGAGTTAATGAGAAACACTTAACCAACATGACATGATGAGTGGGTGGGTCAAGTTAACATGAATGGACAACACTTAACCAATATGACATAATGTGTGGGAGGGTTAAGTACATATCGGGTTGGTGGGTAATATTTGTAAATATAGGCCCACAAACTTAACCATTAGGTAAACATGTTTGAATCAATGGGAGGGTTAAGTACATAACGGGTTGGTGGGTAATATTAGTAAATATAGGCCCACAAACTTAACAAGTAAGAAACCCTAGTAACGGGGACCCATTTCAGCAGTAACCCACGTAGATGTATCAAGGTACCTTGAAACTAGGCAGGGTAGGGCACGATTACTGGGATAATTATAAGCGATCTAAATAGCGGCAGGGGGTACGTCAGTGTAGGTTCCGACGGATTACGGGCGTGCACGTACACCGGAGTGGGAAAAAGCTGGCACTAGGTGCCAGTAGTTATACATTGTGTATCTTGAATCGTGTCGGGTTGGTATCCTAAGGATTGATACACCATATGATGGGACCAACACACGGTATCTACACGCAAGAGAGGGCCGATTGACATAGACACAAGGAAAATTAATATGAGTAAGGAGCCAATCGGTAGGGTAGTAAGGGTACATCTAACATCTTCATGGCAATTAGGTTGATTGAGGTAAGATCCTCATATTAGATGTACACCTGAAGGCTACCATAATTGCGGGGATTGGGATCACGTTATCATATTATCATTTTATACAGATTACTAGTCGGGACACTAGTTAGGTGGTGCAGAGATATAAAAATCAGAATAACAAGGTAGTTGCGAAGTGGAGAAAGAGTAGAAGTGCATTAAGTTTATCTTGTCTTATCATATCTTGTGCTAATCTTATGTTATCTTGTCACCCTTGTTATCACGATATTGTCTTATATTCAGTTTATTCATGCCATGGTGCTTTTGCCTATTTACATGCTGAAAGTCACTGGACTTACCAGACTTATGTCTGACCTAGTTTGTTTCGCCTCTTTTCTTCCGTTTCCCCCCAGGTAGTCAGGGAGGGAATAGCTCAGCTTAATTTGGACCGTTTCTTTTTCTAAGCTAGAAGATTAGTCGATGTATTGCTTTGGACTCTCTTTTCCATTGCTATGGCTGGCTCATGTTTTACTGGGGGAATATCATTGTCATTTCATGCTTCTTATACATTTGGAAGTTTTTGAATCAAGACAGAAGTTTTATGTAATTCTTTTAAGTATGATTGAATCAATTATTGTAAAATCTTGACTTAACTACATTGTTTATAAAATGACTTTATTTTTCTGCTGCTTTATTTGTCTGTCTTGTAATTTATCTGCATCTTTTACCTATAATGCTTCACTGAAGTTAATGCATTCCCTCTGTGAGTGACATTAATGGATGTGGGGTGTTTTATGTGAGGTTAAGGCGTATTTATAGTGGAGTGGTTAGGTGGGAGTAGGTAGAAGTACGGAACCACAACAGGAATTTTGTATCCCCTGTAGTCGGCCTCCAGAATTTCATACCACATAGCATGCGTAGGCGTAAACTTCGTACCCCTCCCTGGGGTACGAATTTCGTATCTCTAAGGGGTACGAAATTCGTACCTTGAGGGGTACGAAGATTATATGAAAGTGCGTTAGGGGGTTCGAGACTTGGACTCTTGACTCTTTAGGGTTTGAGATCTTGGTTTGGCGATATTTAGGGGAGCGGTGAGGTTCTCGTCAGCGCGATCTCTTCTCGGCCCATTTCCTCTAGTCCTTTGCGACACTCTTGGCTTTAGCTTTACGCGATGCGTTGAGTCGAGCGTGTCTTGTGTACCTTTGGGAACTGGACCAGAACGACAGTTAACATATTCCCCTCAAAGTACATATTGTCTTAACATGATGTGCTTTGTGTTGGTTGGAGTAGTTGTCGAATCGTCGACTTTTCCTGTAGACTTGAGAAAATAGATGTTAGTGGTCGAGCCCGTTCATTGTGGAGTTGCGAACGAGTCGTTGTTGGTATGACGGTAAGTTTATGTTGCTAGGTATGCACGTTGCATTGCGCTTGTGTCCTGATAGCAGTTTGTATACGCGCGCATGGAGTACGTTCGCACGTATAGATCGCCATCAATTCCCATAGTCACTTTCTGTCTCTTCTTTTTGCTTTTTTTAGGGGTACGCCGGCATGGGCACGAAATTTCGTACCCTGTCTCGGTACAAAATTTCATACCCCTGGTGGGTACAAAATTTCGTACCCCTCGTGGGTACAAAACTTCGTACCCAGGGGGTACGAATTTTCATACCCAGGGGTACGAAACTTCATATCCAGGGGTACGAAATTTCGTCCCCCATTTGGGGGTCGAAACAACGGAAGTACCAGGAGACACTTCCCTTTTCTTTATAAATAGGCTTACCCCCCCACTTCATTTCTTTCTTCCTTTATTTCTTGTTTTGATCGCCATTGTTGCTTGAGTTCCAAGTTTTTGTACCTGGAAAAATTCGAGAAGGTAGGACTCAAAGGCCTCTAATGGCGCGCGCTTTAAGAGAAGAGGAAAAGAGGAAGGGGGAATCGAGCGCCTTACTGGCGATGGAGAGTACGGAGGCTTCGAAGGAGGGAAGAGGGAGGAGCTCATACCCCGACCAGGTACGAGATCCATACCCAGCGGGGTACGAGGTTCGTAACCCGTGGGTTACGAAACTCATACCCCACGGGGTACGAATTTCATACCCGCCGGGATACGAATTTCATAACCTTCGGGGTACGAATTTCGTACCCTCTATGGTACGAATTTTGTACCCTTTAGGGTACAAATTCTCGTGCCATTGCTAGGGTACGAGGCCTCCATGCTTCTCTGGGATCCCCGATCTTTGCTATCGTGTAGCGTGCATCCTCTGGAACCCTGAATTTTTGACTGCCTGCTTTTGGGTGCACATCTCTTTTGTGTCAACCGCGAGATTGTACTAACGCATATGCAATTGATAATACAGTCAATGACTTGAGTTTTCACATAGGATAGCGCATAAACTTGGATTGTGACTGAACTATTTGATTATTTGAATTTCTTTTGCGTATCTTAATTTCGCATGACACTGCGCATACATGTTAGCTTACACCGACACGAGGGGTACAGGTTATTCAACTGTGACATCTAACACTAGTGTGTTAAAATAAAACTAGAGATGCATACAATATCAACGGTCGAAAAGACTTCGAAAGCCGAGACTTCCTCGCCGTCGTCGCATACTTCCAACTGTACTAGCAATGGTAGTTCGACGGGCAGCGAGCTTGAAACTACTGAATGGTCCACCCCTTCCCAAATAGCAAGTTTAACTGGAGCGTCTGAACACGAAAAGAAAATTGACAAACAACATTCTCCGGTCGTACACGAAGAGGTTGAGAAGGTGGACATTATGTAGGGGGATGCACCGACGGTTCCCGTGGACCCGGATATGCTTTACGATGCAGTTATTCTTGAAAATCCGATTGATTCAGTGCCATCGCACATGGATGCAACGACAGTTAGGAAAATGGCGTTGCTATTCAATATTCCTGTAGATGATGCCCATGCACCAGGAGAAGGTGGCTTGGCTCATGTGCCGCCCGAGGGTTTTACTGCTTAGAATAGACAAGCTTGCATTGCTGGGTGCGTGCCCTCGGCCAGTAGCTTTATTCGGGATATATTATGCTACTTCCGTATTGCACCATCGCAACTGCATCCAAATATTTATTCCTCGCTTCTAGGCACCTGTGTTCTTTATCAAGAGTATTTGCATTTGGAGCCTATCGGAGAGGATATTTGGTACTTTAT
This sequence comes from Allium sativum, assembly GCA_030737875.1. Classification (NCBI taxonomy): domain Eukaryota; kingdom Viridiplantae; phylum Streptophyta; class Magnoliopsida; order Asparagales; family Amaryllidaceae; genus Allium; species Allium sativum. Next base: position 927,498,020 of record CM060922.1, on the reverse strand, counting down.
TCAACTTAAGCGAAGGGTTAATATATAGCCCTCCCAATGGTTTCTAGATGCATCACCTGCCACTAAATTCTTTGTTGGGACATGGTCCAAGCTGTCAGTGTTCAAACACAAGTGGTTCTTCGTGCGCTATCCTCCTGGGTTTGTGAGGAGGTTGATAGAAGGAAGTAAGCACTTTGGTACTTTGTTTCTTTCCATAAAGTTTGTGGACCCGATGTCTTATATTTGATTTTGTTTCAACCATGACAGGGAATCCTGAGGCGCCTACCGACATCGAGTACCAACAACGCCTTGATGCACTACGAGCAATCCCCATAGAGTTTCGTAAAACCGACACTGTGACAAGTCCGTAGCGCCTTGACCGTGCAGGGCTGCTACCTGATGATCGAGCAATTATCAGGCCTGCGGTCGCAAGTAGTGGGCTGAAGGAGATAGTGACGAAAGATAAGGCGGCTCCTAGTCGAAAGAGGAAGATCCCCACTATCTGGCTAGAATCACAAAAGACCGTCAAGTCCCAAAGAGTTGCCGGTGGAGATGAGGCTCGCGGTGAGGAGGCTGTGGCTAGAGATGAGGGTCTATTGAGAGCTCCAGTCCCGCCTCCGGTAGGAGAGGAAGGGATAGGGGCATCGAATAGGCCACTATCTCCAGCGACTCCTTCGGAAACCGCAGCATCAATCGAAGAAGAGGGCCAGTTTGATGGCCTTAATAAACTTGACCTAGAACTATCTCTGTGGTCGGGTACGGCAAGCATGGAAGAGCTATCTCTTGCTGCGGAGGGGTTGGCTTCTTCGAGTGGAACACATTCTGGTCTGTCGAGAGAACACTTATGGCATACACTCACAAACACTACATAGCATAAAGGTTCATCTGAGTGTGCAAATTACCTGACTTTGAATTGCTTCTTTGACAGGTGATATGGCTAAATGGCACAGAGGATGAGGCTATAGGCACAGAAGCCGCTGATACCCTAGAACACTTTTCTCGATGGTTTTAGAAGGGGGACTAGTTTGTATGGTGACACTCCGCCTCCGCCAAATCATAGCAGTGAACATCGAAGTAGAGATCGTTCCCGATGATCTCCTCCTCTTCCTCCTCCAATTCGGGTGTCTGCGAAAGATTCCCAACTAAATTTTGGTGGCTCGAGGCATTCATCATTGCCTGCCCCTTCATACATGGCGCCTTCGGCCCTTGCTCAAACTACAATGGGGAAAGAATCATCGCTCATCCATCCAAGGCCGAAAGGGGCGACGATGACAAGGATGCAGGATTTAGCAGCACTTGAGAGGCCAAAGCTTTCTATAGAGGAAAGGAAGGCGTTATTGAAGCAGAATTTCCCCGAACATTACTTTGACGAGCTGATATTCTTCCTGATCTCAGCCCACCTCCCGTTAAGGATTCTGCGGAGATATGGATGCACGTGAGGGCCGCATATCATTAGGTGGACGAGCTTCTTAGTTATTCCTTTCCTCTATTTTTAACGCTATTTTTAATCTTTAACGCTATTTTTGCAGTGGAGATGAAGCACACATACAAGATTTTAAAGAAGGAGGTCGAGCATTCTAGCTCAACTTTTAAGGACACCGTAGCTAATTTAACTATTGAGAATATGGCCCTGAAAAAGGACAAGGCCGAACTGGTGCAAGTATGTGGTGCTCTGGAAAAGGATAACGCAAGAGTAACCCAACTTCAAAGTGATAATGATGCCTTGAGAGCGGAAAACGAGCAACTAAAGAGGCAACTTGAGGAGGTAAGGAAGGCAAAGGAAGACATCGAGGCCAGCAATAGAGATGTGTTGAGAACGGTTGATGGACTGAAGGCCGAGCACCTGATAGAGGTCTAGAAGTTAAGAGGGGAGCTCAAGGCTACGGAATCTCGGGTTGAGGAGTCCTTGGTGGAGCACATCCGGGACATGTTTGTCAAAGTTTTGAAGTTCCACCAGATTTCATGGCTCGACGACTATTCCCAAGAGTTGGCTCGGACCTGGGAGAGGCTGGTTCCTTATGAAGCTTATTTACGCCAGGTAAATATGGGGACTTTGGATGAATGCCAACTTATGACTGACGTCTTGACTGTTGAGGAGCTTGAGAATCTTCCATGGCAAGTGATCCCGCAGCCTTGGCTTGGGCTTCAACTGAGTACAATCCTGAATTTCCGAGATTGGGAGAGACCGGATTCACATTCACTACTACGACAAGCACACTTCCCATCTTCTCTGCACCATCCATGACCAGAGGTAAATTCCTTTTACCCTGTATTCTCGAGGATGATGTGATTATCGAGTTTCCGGACTAAAAGGTTGTGTTTTCACTGTGCAGCCCTTCCTGGATCTACCATGACACTGGGCCTTGCCCCCGTGATTCCACAGACAATGGAATATGGGCCACAAGGAATGCATCCTGGAGAAGGAGGTGGTCAGCTGGACACGTTTCTGACATCAGGCTGGGATTCAACATTCATGAGTGCTTCATAGAGGAAGGAGAGGTGGTCGACGGCCAGAGCGCTCATGTGATAGGCCCAGTAGATGCCGATGAGCCCCCGATGCAGGCCATGGTGGATAGCCTAAAAAGACGGATGGTGGATAAATGCGAGGAGATGGAGGAAAAGCAAAGGAAAGATGAGGCTGCCAGGCAAGAGGCCCTAATGAAGGCCAAACAAGATGCTGAGAAGAGAGCCGCTGTGACGATCGAGCAGAGGAAGGCTGATGAAGAGACGGAGAAGAATAGGGCTATTGACGAGGCCCAAAAGAAGGAGGATGACGAAGCCTAACAGAGGGCTACAAAAACCCTTAAGAAGCTTAAAACCGATGATGCCTCGAAGCTTAAGTCCCAGATGCTGGCTGACTGTCGGGCTACCAAGGAGGCGAAGGAGAAGGCAGAGAGGGAAAGCCCAGGAGGTGCCAGGAAAAGGAGATGCTGTAGTAGCCCATGCTGCGGGGAATGCATCCAGGCTATTTACGCATACTATTGACATCACAGAGATTTTGAGTGGCGATGGCGCAGACGCGAGACGCCTCTCGATTTCCCATGAGTTAGCAACTCCTCAAAAGGGCCGAGGAGGAAAGAGTAGGTCAGGAAAGAAGAGGCCTGGCATGGAGGAAAAACTGTCGAGTGCGAAGTCTGCAAAGAAAAAGCACAAGCGCAAGAGGAAAAAACATGATTAGTTTTAGTAACTATAGTGGACGTTACCGTCATTTTGCTTATGTAGGCCGATAGTTTACGTGTGTGCGACCCTCCCTTTTGGTTTTTCAAGACATGGTGTGGTTTTCATGTACACCTTGTCATTTAGAAAAGAAAGATATTAGACATGTAGCCTGTTCAATGTGTGTGTGAAAATGAAATGTGAATTAGTAAAAATCATAATTCATGTCCTGTGTTCAGTTGCTCTTCTTACATTTTCTAGTGTCTTGTACTTGCACAAGCGTACTTATGCTCTGAGCTATTTCTAGAGGGGTGAGACAGAGTGCTGGTTTCAGTAAGTTTCCCTCAGCTCAGGAAACCCGTAGTTGCGAAACCAGGCCAGTCACCTTCTATCTTGGGTTGCCCAAAGTAAGTCCCAAGTAGATCGAAGGCGTAGGACGTCGATTCGTCCGGTGGGGGGATCTCCCGTTGTTCATTCTGGTTATAAGCACAGGCATCGTTTACTCGTCGGAGTAAGCCCGGATCATCAAACCGTAGGGTTCGATCGTGGCCATGGGCTGCACCTAAGCCTTGAGAGCTTCGGGGAGAAAACGGTTTAAGGTCAGTCTCGGTGCTGTGCCGAAATTTGACCGGCACCCGTTGACAGGTGAGAAGTTCGCATCACACTAGGTTGGCGGTTGGATGGTCCCAAGTTCTAGAACTTGGGCGCAGAACGATTTATCCTCGGTTTCGGTGCAGGGCCGAGATTCGAGTTAGTGGTTATTTATTCTCGGTCGCGTCGCGGGCCAGAGACTCGAGTAACTTTGCCGGCTCCCGTGGTTGTTTAGCCAATCGTAGCCAGTGTTGTTTCCCCCCGATGTTGGCTCAAGGTTCGGAGGCGGCACCGACTCCCATGCTCGAGGTGCTGGTGCGGCAACCATGAGTTTGTATGCAAGTTGGTTGTCCGGGGTAATCAAACATGTCATGCATGGAGTAAACATGGAAAGGAGACAAGAAACTGAACATCATTTCTCATGATAACTTTGGTTGTAATAGCCTTTACAATGCCTTAAATTGCTAGAAAATAAAAATCGTTGGAAAGCGTAAACAACTGTACACTAAGTTATGTAAAGTAGCGACAGAGATGTTTGTTGTTCCATGCCCTTGGAAGTTCATCTCTGTCCACAGTTGAGAGTTTGAAAGTTCCATCGTCAAGCTTCCGTTGTATGGAGTACCGACCTTCCAAACGAGGAGCGAGGCCTGCTGAAGGAGGAAAGACCCATTTAAGATGAGGTCACTGATGTTGAGGTCATTGTGGCAGACTATGGAGTTCATGTATCGGGTTACTCGTTGTCGTTGGGCGGCGGCCCTGAGGTCAGATTCATTTCTCTTTTCCTTTAGTAAATCGACTGACTCCAAAAGTAAGTCTTGGTTCGTCTTTGGATCGTAGTAGGTAACTCGATTAGATTGAAGCTTTATCTCAGTGGAAATGATGGCTTTGGATCCATAAGCAAAGGCGAAGGGAGTATGTCCAGTTGCTAACTTGTGAGTGGTTCGGTTGGCCCATAGGGATAGAGGGAGTTCGTCCGCCCACATGCCTCCGTCTTTTTCCAGGCGCTTCTTGATGATGGATTTAATTACTTTGTTGACAACCTCGACTTGCCCATTAGCTTGAGGATGAGCCATCGCTGAGAATCTCTTTTTTATTTTATGCCATCGACAGAAGGCTTTGAAGTCGACGCTCTCGAACTAGGTGTCGTTGTCGGAAATGATAGCGTGGGGGACCCCATATCAGGTGATAATATTACAGATGACGTAGTTGATCATTTTCTTGGTGGTTATTTTGGCGAGAGCTTCGACCTCTACCCATTTGGTGAAGTAATCAACTACGACGACGACATAATGTGCCCAACCTCTGTCCATTGGAAGAGTTCCAGTAATGTCGATTCCCTCGTGGTGAATGGCCAGGGGCTGACCATTTTTGTTTTTTCGGTAGTTCGGTATGCGGCATCCAGATCGAATGTGGGCCAGTAATAGCCGTGCATGACGATCTTTCTTGCTTGGGTCTGCCCCCCGGTGTGGTCGCCGCACTCATCCCCTTGCACATTTGCAAGTACACGATACGCGTCGCCAAGGGCTACACATCGCAGTAGTTGGACAGAGAAGCCTCTGTGGTAAAGAGTTCCATCCATGAGAATGTAGCGAGCAGATTGGCGAATGAGAGCCCGTTTTTCCTTATAGCTCCCCGGGAGGGTCCCTTGTTGTAAGTAGTTCTTTATCGGAATCATCCAGGATTCAGACTCGGTTTCGGTGCGCATGACCGTGTCAGGCTTATTCTGGCCAATGATTGGTGAGTCAACTACTTCGATTGAGGCGAGCCCCCTAAGTTGTGCATCTTTGGAGCTTGCCAACGTGTCCAATGAGTCTGCTTTCTTATTCTATTCTCGGGGGATGAGTGTTATGACAAATTGGTCGAAGTTGGTATGCAATTCCCGGACTTAGGCAAGATATGGTGCGAGCCGTGCACCCAAGGCTTGGAATTCTCCCTGCACCTGGCGCACGATGAGCTGGGAGTCGGAAAAGACCTGAATGGCTTTCAAATTAAGTTCGATTGCGATTCCGAGTCTGGTTATTAAGGCTTTGTATTCTCAGGAAAGTTAAGCTTCAAAGCATAGCATATCAAGCGCTCCTCTGGAGTGGTGAGCACTACTCCGGCCCCAGAAGACTTACAGTTAGAAGATCCATCCGCAAATAGTTTTCATTGCAGATTCAGGGTTTCAGCATTTTCGGGAGGTGATTCTTCTGTAGTCGTGAACTCTACTATGAAATTGGCGAGGGCCTGCCCATGGATGGTGTGACAGGGGATGAAAGTTATCTTGAACAGACTCAGCTCAATGTTCCACTTCAATAGTTGCCCTGACACTTTAGGTCGTTGCAAGATAGGTCGAAGTGGTTGGCTAGTGAAGACCTTTATAGGGTGGACTGGAAACATGGTCGCAACTTCCGGGAGGAGATCAGAAGGAAGTAGGTCAGTTTTTCGAGCTTTGGATAATTCTTTTCTGCAAATGTCAACCTTTTGCTGATGTAATAGACCAGTCATTGGGCACGGTCTTTGATTCGTACCAGTGCCGAGCTGATTGCCTCCGTAGATTTTTCAATTTGGTTTATAAATAGGCGGTTAACCATTCGTTGGTAAGTGACTCCTGCATTCATGAGGCCGAAGGGCATGATGCGATAGTAATAAAGTCCGAGATCGGTTATGAAAGAGATATGATCTTGATCACGAAGATACATTGGAATATGATTATAGCCTGAATAGGCGTCCATGAAAGATAATAGCTAGTATCTGGTAGTCGAATCAACAAGTTGGTCGATCTTTGGGAGCGGGAAGCTGTCCTTGGGACATGCCTTGTTTAAGTCAGAGAAGTCGACATAAGTTTGCCATTTGCTGTTGGCTTTTTGACTGGAACTGGATTAGAGACCCATTCGGAGTAGTCGGCTTTGCGGATAAAGTTGTTGTTGAGTAGACGGCCTACCTCTTCCTCGAGCACCTTGGACCTTTCGGGTCCTAAGAAGCGGCGTTTTTGCTTAACTGGAGGCATTGTAGGGTCAATACTTAGATAGTGGCTAGTAATTGCGAGATCGATGCCCCTCATATCTGAGTGAGTCAATGCGAACACGTCTAGGTTAGCTTTTAAGAAACTCACAAGATCTTCTTTTATTGTGGGATGGAGTTGCGATACGATTTTAGCACCCTTGATGGATCACCAGAGTTGATAGGAACATCTAATGCAGGTTCAACTAGAGTAGTCCTCTCATACTTGGGCTCTTCGTCGTTCCTTGGATTGAGGTCGTCGAAAAGACGGCAGTGGCGCCTGAGCCAAGGCCCAAACACCGTTGATTGCTATGCAGAAACAGTCTTAGCGCAAGAAGACGTGGGCACAGCCTTGCCCTTGTCCTTATTACGCGCGTTCTTCCACTCTATTGCGTAACATTCTCTAGAATTTGCCAAGTCACCTCTAACAATTCCGATCCCATTCTCTGTCGAGAATTTCATCAAAAGGGATCAGTGTGACATGCAGATCCGGAATTCTATGAGGAATGGACGTCCAAAGAAGACGTTGTAAGGGGAGGCGATGTTGATAACCACGAAGGTGAGGACTCAGACTTGGCTCCAGTCCACGTCACCAAGTTCAACGGGTAGGTCTATCATTCCTATTGGATGGCTGGAAGCTCCATTGAAGCCATGAATCGTGGCATGGTATGGTTTTAAGTCCATTGCCTCCAACTTCATTTGATTCGTCAGGAGCGGAGCATGCCTGATAGGCGGCGTGCTTTATAGAACTCACTTATTCTTCCATTTTCCGAAAGCTGTCATGCGTGGGGTAAGGCCCACCACAAATAGTATTGATCATAATATCTCTCCTTAGGTTAGACGAACCAAGGGCTACCTCAGCGGGGGCCCAAGGAGCGGGCGTCGGAGGTTTTGAGTTTGTTTCGGGCAGAAAGGGCTCTTAGACATACTGCTTGAGTCGCTTTTCACGAATGAGTTTTTCGATTGTGTCCTTGAGTTGGTGACATTCATTGGTGTTATGCCCGTACATGTCATGGTATTGATAATACCTGCTAGTGTTCATCTCGAAGTCGGTCGATTCTCTGGTGCGTGGCTTTTTGTATGGTAACATGTTACATGTCTCCAAGTAAATGGTTTCTAAGTCTTCATTCGGCGGGGTGTAGGTCTCGAAAGCACGATAAGGACCAGGTTTTCTTGGCTCTGTCGGGACCTGGCCGTTGTTTCGGCCATCCTGCCTACCATTATTCGTCCTTTTTCTGTAGGGACCTGTCCCCTTGTCCTTATCGAAGGGTTCTCTGACTTACTTCCCTTTGACGTTGTTATTCATAGTATCCGTATGCGGATTGTTGGGGCGACCAATTTCGGAGAGCCGGTTCTTTCTCGCTTCTTCCTGACACAAATACTATCCTGCCTTTTCGTAGAAAGCGTCGAGGCTTTTAGTTTGCTTCCTATCAGTCCATGCCCCGAACTTGGATGTAGGGAGGACCCCTTTTGCTAGTTGAAAAAGTATGGTACGAGGATCCGGGTCTTCAACCTCAATGAGGCCGGTGTTGAACCGAGAAAGGTAGGTCTTGAGCAACTCGGCGGGTCCTTGGTACAGATTGGACAAAGTGAGGGAATTCTTTGGGGTAGGGATGTGTACTCTGAATTTCTTGACCAATTCTGTCGCTAGTTGGCCGAAGTTGTTGATGGAATCAAGTGGGAGGCGAGAGAACAAGAGTAAATCTATTCCTGACAGGAAGACTAGGAAGCATTTGCACTTGATTGGGTTGTTTCCCCGACTCGAGTCCATTTTCCATTCGTATCGATTTAGGAAGGCACAGGGATCAATTGTGTCGTCATAGAGTGGCATCTATGGCATACTGAAGCATCGTGGCCACTCGGCTTCGTTTACTCTTCTTGTGAAAGGGTTACGTATGATGTGAGCCTCCCATGAGTCGCCTACGTTCCCTCGCATTTCCCTCATGATTCTTCGGATCATGTCAGGAAAATAAGTTCGATGGGATCCACCATCCGGATCCATGGATTTTGGCGAGGTTCAGGAGTTCTGTTGCGAGGGTGTCTCCTATGATGAATGTCCAAGTCATATTCTTCCATATCTTCAACATCTATGATTGAGTTTTGGTATGGACGACGAGGCTGAGCAGGTTGATGGCATCTTGCTCTAGAAGAGCGCGGGCCTTTGGGAGAGTATGTCCTTCATCCTGGGCGACAACAGTTGTGTTTTATCAAGGAAGGGGGTGGTTACTCGGGCCCGGTCCATCGTTGATGATCAATCTGGAGCGATCTCGGTACTGTGCCCCTCATTATAAGTGATTGTAGTTCAGTCGCCATTTCCGTTTCCATTGCCGTTGGCGTAGCCATTTTCGTTGTCGTTGTCCAGGGCGTTGGTACGGATGGCGACATTGTTGATGAGACTAAACCTCCTTCTTTGATGTGGACCCCTCGACTCAGAAGAGGAAGTTTTTGATACAGTAGGTCAAGGTTGGGCGTTGTTCCGAGATAGATGGAGTCGAGCGACAACGCGCTGACTATCTTGAAGTTGTTGCATAAGGTCGATGTTATTTCTCAACGCCTGATTGAGTTCGACAACTGCGTTCTCATATTTTTCACTAAGCGCGCGGATCTGTGCTTGTATTGCGGGATCTTTAGGGTCCACAGTAGGAGGGACGATTTCAATAGAGGCCGGGATATCCGCCGGCTGAGCCTATTGGGATGTTTCATCTTCGGTTGTGGCTAAAGAGCCGATCATTGCGTTCTTTAGTTGCTTTACCAACGTAAGCGGACTCGGCAGCAAGTTTAGCAAAGGAACCTAAACCTCATCGAAGTCGAGACGATAAGGTGCGATAAAGAAGAAAATCCAAGTTTTCTCAGTGAAAGCACCAAATGCTAATGGCAAAAAATGTTATAAACACCCAAGATTCCAATTACTTAGGAATTATAGATTTGGTCATGGAAGTAAGCGCAGAAAGCGATAAATAACATGAGAGATTTATATTGGTTCAGCCTCGCGAGAGACCTATGTCCACTTTGGAAGAGTCATTGGAATATTATTAATAACACAAAGTTACAAGGTTGAGACTATCTCATGACATCTCTTTACATTCATTTCTAAGTTATATGAAGTCATAATGGTCATATGCAAAGTATTGGGAAGAAGACAATTTTGCCCTTCTTCTTCCTCAAAGTGGAGATGCCATTAAAGAGGCTACTTAGAGTTCTCTAGAGATGTCAAGTCACCAAATTCCTTCCCCATTGGAGTGTGAGGTCAAGGGGTGTTTATAGTGGAGTGGTTAGGTGAGAGTATGTAGGAGTAGGGGACTACACCAGGAATTTCGTATCCTCTGTAGTCGGCCTCCAGAATTTCATATCCCGTAGCATGCGTAAGCATAAACTTCGTACCCTAAGGGGTCAAAATTTATATGAAAATGGGCTTGGGGGTTTGAGATTTGGACTCATGGCTCTTTGGTGTTTCAAGGTCTTGGTTTGGCGATATTTTGGGGAGTGGTGAGATTTTCGCGGGTGCGATCGCTTCTTGGGCCATTTCCTCTATTCCTTGGCAACACCCTTCGCTTTAGCTTCATGCGATGCGTTGAGTTCAGCATGTCTTGTGTACCTTTGGGAACCGGACCAAAAAGCCTTTTAACAAATATAAATAGAGATGTGATGATTTAAATATTATAATAATTATCCGAACAATTGTTTCAAATGATAATTATACATTTTAATAAGTTATATAATGATAATAAGTCATTTATAATAGTTTTGAAAAGATATATACGTGATTTAAAAATATAAGAAAATCCGATATTGTTTTATCGGTATAATATCAATTTCTATAAATAACAATTTAATATTATTTATGAAGTAGCTTTTAAAATATAAGCAAATCAAGTATTGAAAGTAATCGTGGTTTTACAGTTCAAAATCCAAAAAATGAAATACTTTAAAATTGATTTTTTTTTTTGAAAATTGGTTAATGTCCCAACATAGTGGTCAGAGTATGCCTCGAACTCCTGACCTCTTACCAAGAAAAATCACGTCTTTCCACTATGCCACGCTATGTTGGCTAAAATTGATATTTAATTTTTTAAAATTATACAATGGATCTTATATATCTTCTAAAATGTTTAAAAAGTGTTTTAGGTTGTATAAATGAATTTCCAATTATAGAAAGAACATTTTGATCAAATGAGCTCTTGTAATACTTTCTACAACACTTTTCGTTGCTCTTTTGTAACAATTTTTTAATAGTAAATAAAATATGAGTTTATACTTAGCAACTCTTTTTTCAAGCGTCTTAGAAATGTTATCAAATGGTAAATTAGGCATTTTAAAGATCATTCAAAAGTTCTACAACATGTTTAAAAGTGTTTAAATATATAATTTGAATAAAAGCTGTTATAAGCTAATGTTTTAATCTTGGCTTCATAAGCCGACGAATAAACCTGGCTTTTGGTTTTCATGAGATCATGATGTGGGTGTTGAACTAAGGAGATGTTCGTAGACAACCAGTGTCTGACTCACCTGGCTTTCTCTTGAATGAGGGATGGGTAAGGTTGAGACGTCGAAAATGAGTTAAATATAAAAGATTAAAATTTCCAAACTTAAATAATTTGGATTGCTTGAAGATAATCTTCTTATACTTAATATTAAATTCAAAGGAAGGAACCCGTACTATCCGTAAGAATTTGAAAAATGATTTCCATGTTATTTGGTGGATAGTAAAGGGTGAACACAAAAATTGATATCGAGTAAAATAGTATAAATTCTTTGGATCTATCTTACTCAATTACTAACAAAAATGGATTTGCTGTACAATGATAACATGTGAATGAATAGGCTTAAAGATTCCATATGTACACCTAAAGAAGTATTTTAAAGATACATATCTCTAAATGAATTTTGATGAGAAATGAACTAAAAAATATAAAACACCAAAACTACTTGAGTAGTAGTAACGACCCGTATTTTTCTGGCCAATAATGTTGTAATATTTAATTAATTTGAATATGTTATATAAATAAATAATAAAGTAATATTTGAATTCCGAAATAGTTGATAAATGTTGAATTTACAATATAGTGTGAACAGACAATTTAAAATGATTAAATTTTTGTTTGTATTGAATTATAATAACGATTTCTTCAATTAAATGGCGTTATAATGTTTAATTTATAATTTAATTATAAATCGAGCTGCAGCGACGCGGTAGTTCGCGATATTGGATTTTGAACTTTAAATGGCTGTATAGGATTCAATATAAGTCAGATTTTCTCAAAACAATAAACGTCGGAATCTATTTGACGATATTTTTCTAATGGAAGAGAAAAATCGATTTTTCATAGCGTAGATTTTGTTTTATGTCCAAATCAAATTTTGAAATAGTCGACATGGTGATTTTATGTCGATTTTCGGGTCGAAAATCCTTGGGTCGTTACGGTGGTATCAGAGCTATTGGTTTAGTGATAACCTTGGCTCTGTGGCGTAACTCAATAGGGATGGGATCAGTAACATCCTAGATTGAGTTGAGTGTATATACGAGAGCGCGTGTTTGTAATTTGATATAAAATTTATTTTGAATTTTTTTCCTAATATAATTTATAAAGTAGTAAAGGTAATAATTTTCTTAAATTATTATTATATAGATAATTTGATTTACTAGTGTTGACTGGGATGGATCGATTATGAGGTTGGATTAAATCAACCAGAAGACATTTCATATTTGAAATGTCAAAATGTGAAGACTTTAACTTAAGTTGAGCCAAAATAAATTATATAAATTCTGATTTGGATTGGAATGTCAAACTAAAATTTAACTTAAGCCAGTGGGTATTTGATTTGAGTTGGGAGTAGAAATACTCGCCAATATTATTTTAAATGGAATGTTCGATTGTTTGGATGGATGGTTGCATAAATATAGACTTGAAGTTGAATAAATTTGATTGAAACCCATCCAGTATGAATGAGTCGAGCTTATGAAAAATGAATTCAAAACACAATGAATTCAAGTGAAACATATGTAAAAATAAATGGATTGTTTGATTGAATTGTATGGAAAATTGGATGATATTGATGTTTGAATCTTACTGGCATTATTTTGAAAACTGATGAGTTTCATTGGAGTTGAGAATAGGTGCAGAAAAGCTATTTTAATGTTGAAAAACGTCTAAGGGAATTCTAGAGTAAATTGAATCCAGTTGAATAGAGCTGCATAAAAATTAAGCAAGGTTAAGTATAATTTATCGCTTATCGCGTAATAGCGCTCGCAAAAAGGTATGCCTACGCGAATATAAATTTTTGGGTTCTATTTGGGTTTGAGTTTGGATTTTGAATTTTTCCGACCGTGTTGGTCGATGTATATATATATATTTCTTGAACCTGCATTAATGCAGATGTCCCTCCGCATAGGGGAGACTCTACCAATTTTTTTCCAAAATTAAAGGTGTTAGAATTTTTTTTAAAGATTTTTGGAAAATTTGATTATTTGAATTAATTTGGCTTTAAAACTAATTAGGTAAATTTTGAAAATAAAACTGAGTTTTGATTAAATATTTTGAAAAGATAATGGGTTGCAGGACTTCTTCTACCTTAGCAATTTCGAGGACAAAATTATTTTAAGGGGGAATGAATGTAACGACCCGTATTTTTCTGGCTAATAATATAGTAATATTTAATTAATTTGAATATGTTATATAAATAAATAATATAGTAATATTTGAATTCCAAAATATTTGGGAAATGTTGAATTTACAATATAGTGTGAACGGACAATTTAAAATGATTAAATCTTTGTTTATATTAAATTATAATAACGATTTCGTTAATTGAATGGCGTTATAATGTTTAATTTACAATTTAATTATAAATCGAGCTGCAGCGGCGCGGTAGTTCGCAATATTGGATTTTGAACTTTAAATGGCTGTACAGGACTCAATATAAGTCGGATTTTCTTGAAACAAGAAACGTCGGAATCTATTTGACGATATTTTTCTAATAGAAGAGAAAAATCGAGTTTTCATAGCGTAGATTTTGTTTAATGTCCAAATCAAATTTTGAAATAGTCGACATGATAATTTTATGTCAATTTTTGGCTCGAAAATCCTTAGGTCGTTACATTAGTACTTTTTTATTGATTCGAAGAGAGTGGGATTAGATTTCGATGATTCCTATTTGAAAATTATTAAACCAATCTACGTTTCGAAAGGAAACGACATGGATTAACAATGATTTGGAAGATAGAATCTAGGATTGCTTATCACGGAATATTCCTACACTATAAACAATAGTAGTTCTTCATTTGAATATTCCATGTAAGGGCTCCTCGGTGCGAATCACTAGATGTTGTAAGAGAAGTGTCTTCGGTTTATCCAAACTCATGATAACTTGTATAGCGGGATGTTCGAAGTTGCATTTCTAGTGCACACATGTTGATCTCCTTGAATGTACATATGTTTGATATTTTTGAAGGAAACTCTCCTTCATTATATAGATCTTTCTCTAAGACATACAAGCTCAAGGTTGAATCAACTGCATGTGATGAATAACAATATGGAATTCAAAGTGAACGATATGCTTGATGTAAGGTAATCGATGACCTTAAGTTTCATCACCCAGAAATAGCTAAAACAAGGACTACTTTAAGGTTTTGTAGGTCATGCCCATTAGGATGTGTTTACGTGTAACACCCCATATTTTATAAAAGTAATAAATGAAAATATCGATAATTTATAATTTTAGGTTTTAACCCTGAAACATATACCATTGTGTTCGTCGCAATTTTCTGATTCATTTTGGTATATGACTTGTCCCAAATGGAGTCTGTATGGGGAATTTATTTACGAGTGAAGTTTTAAAAGTCGTACGCATATATAGGCGCACAAATTCAAAATTTGAAATTATATACAAGTTATTATTGGAAATTTTTTTATTCAGATGAGTTATATTAAGAAATAAATTAAACGTTAAAATTAACGTGAATCAAAATATTAAATCGGCATAAACACGTCATTGACCCAGCAGCTGGGTCAACCCATGCTTCACATGGATCGACCTATGTGTTGATCTTATGGTCGACACACCTCCAAGGATGGTCGACATGGGGAGTCGACGTACTCGGATCAGATCTGTTTTGTTGGGTAATGTGTTTTTCTGATTTGTATGGTTCAGATTTTATATTAGTGAATCTGATGGACTAGGATTTGCTATACACCTATAAAAAACTAGCATGGCCTAGCTTGCAACTTGTATTTTCAGGGACGACGCCAAGGCTCTGCCATTTTCTTTCCCCTCCGAATCCTTCAAAAATTGGAAAAATTAGATTTAGGATATTCTGATTCAAGATTTGAAGATAAAGAATGTAAATTTGCAATATAGGTGTTCAGATTTTTGATCAACGTGAGGTAAGTCCAGTGAATTTGATTTATTTAGGTTTCTTTCCTCCTTTCCCTCTTCTTTTAGTATCAAATTTGTAAATTCGTGGTTGTTTTAATACTAGAGTCAGTTAGGAAGACCACAAAATCATAGATCAGAATCATATTCAAGGATTTAAAGTTGACAGGTGAGTGGATTTAGAATTATAACTTTTAGATAATGGTACATTTACCATTTATGTTCCCAGTTATTCTTAACATGTTAAATAACCATAATTTGTTGTAATTGTGATATAATTTATTTCTAGGTATGTTAAGAATATGCTGTTGTACAAACCCATACTATTAAACTTTTATTTGGATTAAGAATTACTGTAGCACTGAAATTGTGGAATTTACAATAAATGTGAATCTGTTACTGAAAATGTTGCTTAAGGACAAATTGGATATATCGTAAATCATATTACAGTGAAATTAGGAACAATGGAAAAAGAATAGAGATGTCTAATTTAAACAAAAAAAATTACAGTGATTTCGAAATGACAAATAATATCTAACTCAGAAAATGAAAATGGGATATTAGTAGTGGACTAAATTAGATGGATTTGGGAAAATTGAATACATTTCCATAACGGTAAAATTACAAAGAATGTAGTTGCAAGAAAAGAAAAGAAAAAGGGATTAATGTGAAATAGGGATTCTTTTACCGTATTGCATACTAATCAAATAAAAAGATACATGTATGTCCACGATACGAATAAAAGAAATAGATTTCAACTACGGATCTTGATTTATGTGCGTTATGGAAATTGATCTTTATATCTTTCCACTAATCAATCTAATGAGGTGTATGAAATATTTTTCTGAAATAATGAGAATATACAAGATGGTAATTAAATGACTGTTACAACAGTAAAAGTTTGTTGAAGTTTAGAAACTAAGAGAAAATGTGATGAACGGGTAATGTAACCTATCATAATTAACTATTTGAATGAGAAGGTAATATAATTAGTAGGCTTGTCCTTGAGAAAAATGGAATTACACCATGGATTATAATAAATGAAAAGGAGAACTTATTAATAAACCTTAGTTAAGAGAACTAAGTTGACAAGTAAACAACAACAACAACAGGAGGTTGTTATAACAGTGTAAGACGAGATTATGATTAAATAAGAAGAGGATAAAGAAGACTTATAAAATGAAATAAGTTGTACTTATTTATATATTAAGTAGATATGTAATAAGAAAACATGAGAATTAGGGAAGGATATATTTAATTATACATTAAGTAAAACATGTCATTGTAACTTGTAAACATGTAATTGGACAATAAATGATATTGTGATAAGTTGGACAATAATTTAGCTAGCCCCAGTGCCGTAAGCCTGTTCGGTACAGTGGATGAAACACTATAAATTCTAGGTAGTGGATGGTCCACCTTAAAAACCGAATTTAGTTGACTGCTAACTACAGTCACCTATGCTATATTGTAATTTTATTATTAGTCATAATAAAAGAGTGTTATGGAGCACTATAGAAACCGTTCGGCTATGACAAAACAATGACATTATGATAAAAAGGGATTGTAGATTACTTTCGTTAATTACAATCCAAGAGATAATATGACATATCGTTGGCTTATCAATGAACTTAAAACGGGTGAAGTTAAATCACTGGATTGATAAGTGAGAGGGTTCTATTTCTTTAGGATATAAGCGACTCAAAGAAAACCTGGCAACTTGAATAAAAAGAAAAAATGTAGATAATTAAGTTAATTGGCAATCCGATAAGATAAGGTAGGTGCGCGATTAAAAGATTAGACATAGGGTCTAATAACACTATTGCGTGATGCGCTTGGACCAGTCCGCACGTACGAAGGTGAATAATCCAATGTGAGTAGATCATCGTGGTGTCTGGTGGCACGAGAGGAGCACGTCCATCTGATTATTCTGCTTAATGTTCTGTTAGTTTTCTCTGCAGGACTAGAGGGAATCATGCGGCTTCCGAGGGACATGGTAGGGTACTCTGTTCTGGTCCTCTGTTGCGGTACATGCTCATGATGTACTCGTAGAGTTTTGGTCTACGCGGTACCACTCGATGAGTGTACCTTGACCGAAACAGTTGATTCGCATGTAGAAAGCTGTGGCAGATGGCATTGGGTGATTCGGAAGTTGGCCTCGGGAGAGGTTGGTCAGGAACAAATTAAGGATGGTAATCGCCGAGTACCTGTCGTTGGCATTCAGTGGGATGCCAAAAGACTAGAGCTAGACTAAAAGACCATTGGTCTTTCACTATCGAGAGGTTGGTTGAGGGACATGCCAAATTGGATGTTAGATTGTTTGCTAGGGGCACATTACTTAGCTCTTGATGTAGTCTTTCACTTGTTGAGGGAGGGGTAAAGGTGGGACCATAGTCACCATGAAAATGCAGACCATACTCCACACATTTGTACTATAGGTCCTTTATGCGAACCTACACAGATATGGAAAACTTTCGACCGAGATTCGTGCATTGGATGCAGCCCAATTGCAGGACTCGGGGTACAGTAGACCGTACGTAGTTGTGGGGGTTAGATACATGCACTAGGTGGTGCATCGTAGACGTTAAGGCATTATTCTATGTTGAGACTTGGTTCGACCGAGTAGTTCGAATTTGACAATCTGTATGCTTGCATGGCGTAGCAATGGTGGTTATGTGCGATAACGTGGTGTAGTAATATGATTTTACGTTCATCGTTCGGCTTAGGATGAAGATTGCATATGCTTCCATGACGATGGAGACCGTGTGAGGAGGATAGCATGGGGAGTACCTTGATATGTTGGGGGTAGCTACATATGTGCTATATTAGGTTAATCTACCGGGAAGTAGTTGGGTACGACGTGAGTACAGAGCCTTGAGTGTTGTTTACCGAAATAACCTAATAAACGGTATATGTAATGTTATTTCAGAATGTATAATTTGTCCACCCACCAGAACTTTGTCTTCTGACCCCCTCCTCATAACACACTCGCAGGTTAGGTTTATGGAAGAGATATGATAGCCTTGGATATTGGCTAGACAGTATTATTACTTTGGTAAGGCTATTATTGATTATATTATATTTTACCCATTCCACTGTGAGTTGTTTACTAAGCTCCAATATATTTATTATCTCTATCTTTTCTGTAAGTTACCAGACAAGTCGAATCGAGCTTCGAAAGGTTGGGATTTAAAAAAAATCGATCTATCGAAATTCGGCTTGTTACATCTGGTATCAGAGCTTAGGTTTAGGATTCCTGTATTGATAGTAAGTGAAAGTATTTATATTTTTGAAAATATAAATATTATACGCACACACACACCTAGATCCACAAAATAACTCATTAAATACAAAGAGCGGCATATAGAAAGAATTGGGACAACAATAATGTAGCCTAAGAAAACAGTTATGGAAATTTGAGACCCTTAGGTGGTTTGGGTGGAAAGTGTACAATGTGCTTTCTAATAGAGAAAGGCGGATCCCATATATTGGTATCTGAAATGGTAGTATTTTGCATTAGTGGATTTGGCAGTTGAGCCTTATAAATTGGAAAATGAACAAAAAGGAAAATGGATTAGGAATATATATATTCGAGAGAAATGACTTTGTGGGAATATTTATGAAAGTCTAAGTAAGTTTGTAACACCCCACACTTTACTGCGCCCATGTCTCGACAAAAATTGAAACTGAAACACATCCAAGTGTGAAGCGAGTAGATCTGGCAACTGTAATAAATAAGCATGTTAGAGTACGATAAGGTAACTCACAACGAAAACAAAATAGGATAAACTAAGTAACTACTTTTTTCAAAGTAAGTCACTTTGCCAATACCGAGCATGGGAGAGAACGAGAACCAAAGGCCAAACTTAAACACCTTTGAGAACCCGACCTTCTCTAGAAAACGTAGGTGGTTGTAATGAGGGGGAGGGGGCAGAACAACAAGATTCTGGTGAATAAGGAATGTACAACATAGATTATAATACACATATGTATCCCGTTTAGTTCAACCCCAGATGTATGCCTATCAAGGTTAGTGATTCTAGCCTAACCTTGTAGATGTTTATGCATGACTTTACTATTCTTCCCACGTAGTATTCCCAAAGTATGATACCAAGATAGATCATTTACGCATATATTGATGAAGCCTTTATACCAGAACATGGTCGGTTATTTAATCAAGGTTAGATCACTAGTTATGGAATTTCTACACACACACACACACACATATATATATATATATATATATATATATATTCATTCGCTCTTCCTACGTCATTTAATGCCTCATTATCGATGATAGATAGGGTGGATTCTCTCTGATCGCTTAAGACCCATGACGGACCAATTTGTCATCTATTATTCCTCAATAACTGATTCAACGTTAACATAAATGAGAGGGCACTAGCTACGGGCACTACAAGTTAAGGTTTGCGTCATTCACACATATACCCTTACCCCCGCATAAGGTGAGAGATGGTATCTTATCGCTCATTATACTTTCTATCTGACCTTATTAGATAATCCCGTTAGTCGCTTACTACTTCCCTTAGGGTAGGTAGCCATCTCTGACGTTTTTAGCTCCTAGGTTTGGGTAGACAATACTCACACATGTCGTTTAAGGCCTCTGTACTGAAATACCTATACGTAGGTGGACTCTTCAAACCTAGCTGCATAAGACCCAAGAAGCGGACTATACATGAGTGCTATTAGGTTCATACCCCATTAGCCTCTAGCACCTTTCCCTATAGGGAAAAAGTGGGCTACGTTATTAAGTCATTCCCGTTTAGTCCCTTTGTATGGTAATATTGTATGCACACACTTCATTATCGTCACGGATTCCTATGGCTAATAATATTTTACATTATTAACCTACTAAGTCCAACTTTATTTTTAATTATAAGCTCTATATTCATTAATATAAATAAGGAAAGTTATATCCACTTTACCCTAGTATTTATTTGATTACTTCCTTAATCGGACTTAGTATTTAAATAACAATCAATATCCATTAATCCCCTTTTTACACCCGTTTACTTCTATTTCTTTGTTTATTGCCCTTTATGACCATAACGGTCATATTTTCCTAAGACAGCCATTTATCAATCCCAAGTTATCTATTTGTTGTACCCTAACAGAAATTACTATTCTGATTTATTTATTTATTGGTTGACAGTTATAGGTATATATATTCATGCACCAGGCCTCTCACATTAAGTTGACCACTTGTGTATGCTGGATTTGTCGATCGGTTCCGGGTAGACTTCTTCTACAAGTCGAACTTAACCTCGTTCCTTAATACATTTACATTTACGCATTAGACCCCTCACATTAAGCTGGCTACCTGTGGTTGCTGGGTTTGCTGGTCAGTTCCAGGTATACCATAAGTTGAGCTTAACCTCGTGTCTAAATGCAGTTATAATTCAAATTTCCTAATTTGGGGGTGTACAACATTTATCCTAATTAATTTAAGAATCGTAAACATTATCCTATTATGTTTACTTTCCCCCAATCGCATTCGTTGCAATTTTTAATTATTTATTTATGGCCTTATTTATAGTAATTAATTACACTAATTGCTACAATGGTCACCATAAATATTTTCATTAGTATGGAATACAATTTACATGTATGTTTCCATAAATGATTACCATTCAACATTTCAAACTGTCAAACATTTAATACAACGTATAATTTAATGTTTTATGCTGATTTGGATGGGTAATATGTATATATTTATAATTTATGTTTTCGTGCAGTCAACGTAGTTATCTTTTATTATTATACTTGTAACACCCGTAATTTTAATAAGAACACTATAATGATAAACTAAATAATACTTAATTAAATATTGGGAATTAAGTAAAATGCACTGCACCATTGCGTTCATCCTGGAATTCTGCTTAAGATAGACTCCGAGTTTGCGTTAAACGGACATCGTATGAAGAAGTTATTAAGGTTAGAAGTTTGTATAAATATCAGAGAAATACATATAAACAAATCATGTCCAGAATTCAAATCAATTCAAAAATCGAGGCGGGAAGACCACGCGAGAAATTATCCCGTTGGGGATCGACCCACACCCCAAGGCGGTCGACCCATGGGTCGACCCATTCAAGGGTGCATCAACCCTAGAGTCGACCCCGGGTCGACCCACCAAAGATCCATCCAGGTTCATTTCTGAACCTGGACCTGTTTATGAGCAAGATTCGTTGGCAATAGGCTATAAATAGGACCTTAATTTAATTGTTTTTACACATAAAAAACAATGGAGAACGAGATGCTGCCACTGCTTGGATTGAGTTAGCCTATTTCTTCTTCAACAACAACTTATACGCATAAAAGAATTTCTTCTGCAAGATCTGTTTATTATTCTCTGTTCTTTAGATCCAGTCTCTGTGAGTGCATGTTATTTTTAGATATAAACATTTAACAAGTAATCCTGACATGTCTATAAATCTGGATCTAAACCTATCCTGTTAAGAATCTGATTCACACCTAAACAGATCTTCCATTACATGTACACCTAATCTACTATTCTGTTCTTATATGCCTACTTTTGTTTTCCTTGCCTATTCTGTTATTATGCCTATTTCTGTTCTCTCTTCTCTCTCTCTTTCTCTCTTTCCCTTTTTATTTTTATAGCCAGGCTAACTTCAAGCCTAGGCCTATCGCTGAAATATGCGAACATATAAACGAAATTGTGAATGGTTGGGTTAGTTAAATTGGGGGCATATCTTGTATTATAAATCACGACTTGCATTTGGGGGGGGGGGGGGGGAGGGGGAGGGCATAACCTGTACTGTGATATGTGACTATAATTTAGGGGCTTATCTTGTACTGTGAATTATGATGTAAGGATTGGGGCATGTAAATCTGTAGGCTTAATTAATAGATTAAGCGGAACATGTAATGAAATTGTACTACTTAACCTGTTTAAATCAATGGAGGGTTATATGAACCTGGTAAATTGTGTAGGGGTTAAGTAAACCTATTCGAATCAGTGGGGGTTAAGTAAATATGTTAAATAAATGGAGGGTTATACGAACTTGAAAACTCAACCTGTTTTATATGTCGGGGTTATGCGGGCTTGTAAACTGTTAGGCATAACCTGTCAAAATCCTAGTAGTTGGGGACACAAGCCTAGGGGTGGCTTGTGTCATCTGTTGTGTGGGACCCGTATTAGTCAGTAACCCATACTGGTATCATAGGGGGACCCCGAACTAGGTAGGGGTCGGGGCACGCTTACTGAGCTGATTATAAGAGGTTCATATGGGAAGAGGTGTTCTAATAGTGCGATCCTACGGAGTCATGTGCGTGCATGGGTCCGGATTGCTCAAGGATAATAAGATGCGATAACACCAGCAGATATGACTGTGTCTATATGGGGGTTGCCACTTTAGGAAGTGACACATCCTACTGTGGGGCCGACATAGGGTATTTACGGGATAGGGAGCCGATCGATTGTGTAACGGCCCGGGAAATTTTCGACTTTGGTAATTGACATACAACACCATGTCGATTATTTAAGAATCGAAAATACCGGATCATTAATAGAAAGAAGTTAGAGGGTGAGAATAGGTAAGATAGAAAATAAGAATAGAAGAAGAAGAACACACAACACATCAGAGTAACATGAATCTCACAGCAGAACGAATAAAATATAACATAACTTTGAAATAAAACAGTATCTATATACAATAACAATATCAGAGTACAACACAGCGGAAATAACAATACTAGATAACACTGAATCCTCCTGCTCTAAGCTCCTCTAATGATATCTGACAATACCTGAACTACTGGACTGCCCGTACAAATTTGGGCACCCAAGAGTTTAGGGAAAAAAACAAAACAAAAATAATCTCTGGGTCAGTCATGGGACAGGTGTGAGTAAACTCCAACCACTTTGTTTAACTTTTGAAAATTCCTTTTAAAAGAAAAGATAATCGTAAGGCCGATCCACACATAAATACGGATGGTTTTTACCTTACGATAACCCAAAGCATTCTTTGAAATCAATATTTGTCTGATATTATAATAGTGTCTAAATCCATGTAATATCAATCTAGCAGAACGCTTGCATCTCACGCTCTACATATATAGTATACAATCGAAACCATATTATAAAATCAAAACCTTCCGACAGTGTACCTCTAGAGAGAAATACACCGGGTTCAACAAGAACATCTTGCAACCCAAGCTAAAAATGCCCAGCCCCTCACATCGCTTAAGAGTACAGAATGTATTATCACCAACGGTTGGGATCAGCAACCGTTTCCCGAAAGGGACAACATCGATAGATTTAAGAATCAAAAGGAATTTCTCTAGATCAGGTGACAATACACCCTACTTGGCAGCCAACCACTTAGCCATGCGACCTACCCGATTTTATACCATTTCCTGGTTGTGAGGCTAGAGGTCATAACGTATCATTTGATCATTATTCACTTTGAATGTCACATTTACATACCCGCCAAATCACAAATTGATTTCCCTATACATATCACAGGTATACAGCTACAAGAAATGAATTCCTCCACCACCAAACATAAATACGTTTGAAGAGATCAACTTACGAGATCTATTAGATATACTCTGTCAGACGTTCTTCTATATAATCTATCCTGGGATTGGACAAACTGAAGGCACTATTCTGTAAACAGGACATACCTTGCATAAATCCGTCTTCAATTATCTTCATCATATTTGTTTGCAACGCTAACGTCCATATAGAGTGGTTTTCAGATAATGAATCTGACCCCGGTCTCCGTACTGACGACGAAAAAATGTCAAAAACTTTGATAGTCGGTGATTTAACTATCAAAGAAAAACACGTGTACGACCAATGATCTTATTTCCAGATAGAAATTCGATCGATCGATCATCAATCAACATTTATCTCTTTATATTAAATTATCATTAATTTATCCATTTACCCATTTCCATATATTCATCAAATCCTTATTTTTCTAGGTTTAGAAAACATAACTTATTAGCATTAAAAAACGTTTCCTTTTCTTATTCAAACTTCACAATCATTCCAGTATTTCTTATCATCAAAACATTTCATTTTCTATGCTTAGAAAACATTTCTAATTATATTTGGAAAAACGTTTCCAGAACTCATTTATATGGATTTCAAATGAACATTGTATAAAAAATTGTTATGCTGCTCAATCCATTTAATGCTTATTTCTTAATGTATCTCTAATCAATCTTCGCCCTCGAACTCCAACTATTTCTTAGTTAATTAGGAAGTCAATCGAATTGGGGTATAATTACCTCTTAGACCTTAATTGAACAATGTTCTTAACCTTGCAACAAATAAAGTTCACCGCCCAATTCGTATATCCATTTCTTATGAAAATTCTCGGATTTACCTTTATGAAGTTTCTTCTTTGATAAAATATTGGTTATAACGATAACGTTATAAATCTTACTTCCGAAATATCTAGCTTAAAACTTATAACTTTTATTTGAATAAATAATAATTTATTTAACAAATAAATCTTGATTTAAGTATCATAAAGTAATTAGTACTTTCCTGAATTCGATATAATAGAATTCGATGTATAATTCTCTTTCGAGTAATCTCTATTCGATTAACCCTTCTTCGAATAACATATATTCTATTAACTATCTTCGAATAAATTACATTTGATTAACCCACTTCAAATAACTTATATTTGATTAACTATCTTTCGACTAAATTATATTCGACTGTAAAACATCAGTTTCTATTCGAATGCTAATTTCCTAGTCAAATCCTGCTTTATTCAATATATAATTTCTTTAAATAAATTATTTATAACATTTTGCCTAGTTAAATTCTAATTACAAATCTTTATGGATTTTATTTAATCCCTTTTATATTTTGAACATCGTAATGGATTTCATCGTTTCCTTTTCAAATCAACTCCCAATTTCCCCATTTTACATTCACTATTGAATTTTCAATCTCAATTGTCCATTGATAATTATATTTTAATTTGTTTATAAATATTGTTTATAAATCACATTACTTGTTTTCATTATTAAACAAGTTATTTATTTCTAGCCATTCGAGTTTCATTTCTGTTTGAATCCCTATTTTACAAATCCAATTTCCTTTTCAAATATGTATATTTACAAAATATTTAATTAATTTCATTATTCACATCGAATGTGAATAATATTTCCTTTATATAATCCATTTAGTTTGATTTCGAATTTTTATATAATATCCAATTTCCAATTTCTATTTGTACTTCTACTTATAGATTTATTCGTACGAAATCTCCTTTTTATTTCTGACACTTAAATCTCATTTACAATTTTTTTATGAATGCTGAGTTCACGTCCTATTTAAACTATCGATTTCTCTATATAAGTTCGTACTTACATATTCCATTTATCGAATGATAAATATTTTATTTAATTTATAAAATATTATTTATAAATTAATTGTCTCCATTTATCCGTTAAAACAGATTTCTATTCAAAATCTACTTTGAATTCATCTTCTCATTGTTCTTTTATATCTTGTAAATTTCCTTTTATAATTCTATTCAATTCTGGAATATTTCCTTTTATAATTACTGTTTATTTTTCCAATAATTCTTTTTATAATTATCCATTTATTTATGAAATATTCCCTTTTATAATATCTATTTATTTCTGAAACAGTTCTTTTTAATAATTTTATTTGTTTTCCAAATAATTACTTTTATAAAATCCATTGATTTTATAAATGTTCCTTTTATAAAATTCTGTTCATTTTATAAATGTTCTTTAAATCAAATCTGTTTATTTCTAAAATATTCCTTTTTATAATATCTATTTATTTTATACAAATATTTTATTTTCAATATACTCTTTAAAAATTCTCTTTTACATTCCAGTATTAGTTATGGTATTTAACATACCATATATCATTGTTCAATATCATCCAAACACACACAATCAACAACAGATTGTATATCACATCATATATCACAATATATATGAAAAACAGTAAAATAAATGTTGAGAAATCCAGTTGGATCCCTCCAAACCTGTTTTCCTGCATCCATAGATGTTACATAATATTATTCACAACAATTTCATTTCAATATGTAATATATTGATAAACAGAATCAATGTTTGTTTAACAATATGTGTATATATCATTATCTGTAATTTCAACCAATCGACTAACAGTTTATCAAACAATCAGCACACAACAATCAATCATCATTTATCATTACTAGATTAGATTTATAAAAATATAAATTGAATAGAGTTAGTGAGTTTTACTCACATTGGACGGTCGTCGTTAAATAACGATAACTGTCGGTTGATTCAGACAGACAATTTATTTCGCTATAAATTGTAATGAGCTCCAATTCACTCCCAGTCAGTTCCATTGTGTAGTCGTCGTCCATACGATGCCAACGGATCCTGTTTTGTCCAATTTGGACGAAATATGACCAAGTTCTCACGTTGACAAGTTTTAAATAAGCATTTACATTATTTAAATCCATTATTTTCAAATGGGCTCACCCCCAAACCGTCAGTCCAACTACTCATCTTCCAACCCACGTCCATTCCTGCTCTTCTTCTCCTACTTCTGATAAATCTCGTATCCTCCTTAAACCAAATGACCATTTACGCATCCTTCAACCCCAATATCTCCTCCTTTTCTTAACAATACTCCAAACGGTTTTCACCACTCGCCTCCCCATCTTCACCTCCTCCACGTCAACAAGAAATCAAACAACTCGCATCCAGTAAACCCGTTACTCAGCTCAAAAGTCGTGACCTCCATTTACAGTTCGCACAGAATTTCCATTCACAATAAAATCAAAAAAAATAACCACACAACTCTTCTCAACTTCCTCTTCCACTTCATGCTAAAATGAACGAACTCGCCATCATATGGAACTCGCGATTTCTAGCATTCTCGTGAGCTACTCAACAATGATCGACACTTTTTTATTTAAATCCTAAAAAATTTATCATGCACCCTCTAATGATCTCCTGAATCCAAAACAACAATCACAAATCCGAATTTCAACTTCAAATCCTCAAGATCCTTAGACCTAATTTTCCCAACGTGTTGCTCTTATTTTCAACGAACACCACTTCGATCGAATGATGATTTGAGGGCTTAGAATTGATGAGAATCTCATGTAGTTTTTATCTATATATGTTAATCGATTTATGGAATTTGTTTGGATTTTATTTTGAATTTACTAACAACGATTTCCACTGTGTTGATAGTATATGGTGGCGGTACCAAATTTTGACCAAAGTAAAGAATTGGTTAGGGTTCTAAGAGATGGAGATATATTTACAGTCTAAGTATAATATTTTTTATTTTTAATTGATTATTTTATTCTATAATCAATCGCTATACATATTCGTTGTTTAAGAATCCATATGATCACACATGAATCCCGTTTTCGGTGAAAATGGACATGCAACTATGGTTTAACATTACGGACCCAACGAAACTTGTTTCGTCGAATTCCAATTTCGTTTGCTCACACAGTGCATTTTTAAATCAATTTATTGACTGTTTTTCACATTAAAATTCCATACGGTCACATACTGACTTCAAAAATCACGAAAATTGGAATCTAACAATAATTAAATATTCCAGATCCAACAAAATTAGTTTCGTCGATGGAGCTCGTTTGCAAAAGTGGCTATTTTCAAAGCTATAAATAAACCGATAAATATATTAATATATTTAAAATCAAATTAATTAAATAAAAATAAATTATTATTATCATATATATATTCACAAACCATATCACATAACTCCAAAATAAACATATCAGGGTTTATAACTCCATGTTTCAAATCCAATGTTAAATCGATACCCAATTTATATTAAAAATCCTTTTATAATATAAATAAATCGTTATAAATTATAAAGGAATTCCATAACAACTTTTGAAAAATTTGATTTGGACACAACTCACAATCTACATGATGAAATCTCGATTTTTTTCTTCCATTAGAAAAATATACTTCACCAGCTCCGAACGTTTCTTGTTTCACAGAAATTCAACTTAAAACGGATTCTATATATTCGTTTAATGTTCGAATATCCAAATTACGAATTGTCACACCATCACGGGCTCGATTATAATTATATTATAATTATTCGTTCAACCATCGTTATTTAAATATATTCGTTATTATAAATCAATTCTAAACTGAAATAATTCAGTTAAATGATTCAATTCACACATATTGCCATTTCAGTTAATTCTGATTATTTCAGAATTAAATATATTATTTAATTATTATATTAATTAAATATTCAAAGTTATTTAATTTAAACCATTAAATTACCAATCCATTATTTAAATAATTAAATAAAATTAATTATTAAATAGTTAAAAAAATACGGGTCGTTACATTCTTTCCCCCTTAAAATATTTTGTCCTCGAAATTGCTAAGGTAGAAAACAAACCCTACTAACTAGTTAAAAATTATTTGTTTGCTTTTTTTCAGTTCCAACTAAACCAATTAATTTCAATTAAATATTAATTAATTCTTATCAACGAAAATTTTCAAAAATCCTGAAAATTTTCTAACACCAGAAATTTTCGAAAAATTTCGCCAGCACCTCCTTTTTACGGGTTAATCGGTACAACTACAACTCGCCTCTCTAGGCCTCCTCCAACCCAAAAAAAAACCTAATAGCCAAGCGGCTTGCCAAATCGGCTCATAAAAAATCCCATATCATATGAAACATAAACTTGTACCTTTTTGTCGGGCATATCATTATATCCTTCCCATCTGCTGCTAATTCTGCATATACCAATGTCAGCCCAATCAAACTCCAATCGGTTTTTATCCTCAAACCCAATCATTCTCTTATACCTAAGTCGAATTTCATTTCAAACTCGAGTTCCATTCTTGATTCCAAACTCTTAACTCCCCAATCCAATTTACTTAACCTTGTTAAGTTTCATCCACATATTTCATTACTAATTAATTTCTCTAATTATTATCTTTAATTCAATTTCAGTTTGCTTTAACAAGTATTATTTAACTTTTTTTTAATTCATCAATCTCTCCACGGAAGTTTTACATAGCTTACTCTTTTTAAAAATCAAAATATTCATTTTGGAGTATCAATCAACTAGTTTTTCTCAAAACAATTCAAAACAAAATCTTTGGTAGTAATCCTTTACTTAGAAACTCGAAAATGAACACTAATGATGCTGCGCAGTCATCTTCGGAATTTATTTTCTAGCGATCGAAGTGACTTCAATACTATAACACTTTCAAAACCATTTCTAAACACTTCCATTTTGAAATACATTTCAAAATATCATTCACAATGTTTGTATAACAATCTAAAAATCTCGCAGGATTTTAAAATTCTCTTATATCCAATCCAACTCCATTTACAAACATTGATTCTAATTTCTAGAGTTTTAATTCCAATTCTGATTTTAATTCATATATAATCCATTTCGTAACACTTATACGAAATTTGATTGGTTATTTATAACCATTTGACTTTTATAATGTTATTCAATTATATTAACAACCAACGCATCCAATATACTATAATATTTCGAATATTAATAATTCCTTTTATATCAAAATATATTTTGGGTAAATTATATCATCTACCCTGTTTTAAAACATACTATGTCGGTTCATCGTATTCGAGTGTTTATAAACTCCTACCGATACAGTGGATCAAACTGATCGATCAGAACCCATAAACAACTCAACCAATAAATCTCCACAATATAAAACCATTTTATATTAAATAACAAATACGCACTCATATATATATACACACACACACACACACACACACATATATATACACCCTCAACTCAGTCTAGGGTATTACTAATCCCATCTCTACTAAGTCACGCCACAGAACCAAGGTAATCACTTAACTGTCATCTCTGATACCACTGTAACGGCCCGGGAAATTTTCGACTTTGGTAATCGACATATAACACCATGTCGACTATTCAAGAATCAAAAATACCAGATCATTAATAGAAAGAAGTTTGAGGGTGAGAATAGGTAAGATAGAAAATTAGAATAGAAGAAAAAGAAGAACACACAACACATCAGAGTAACACGTATCTCAGAGCGGAACGAATAAAATATAACATAACTTTGAAATAAAATAGTATCTATATACAATAACATTATCAGAGTACAACACAACGGAAATTACAATACTAGATAACGCTGAAGCCCCCTGCTCCAAGCTCCTCCAATGATATCAGAAAATACCTGAACTATTGGACTGCCCGTACAAATTTGGGCACCCAAGAGTTTAGGGAAAAACAAAACAAAAATAAACTCTGGGTCAGTCATGGGACTGGTGTGAGTAAGCTCCAACCACTTGGTTTAACTTTTAAAAATTCTTTTTAAAAGAAAAGATAATTGTAAGATCGATCCACGCATAAACACCGATAGTTTTTACCTTACGATAGCCCAAATCATTCTTTGAAATCAATAGTTGTCTGATATTATAATAATGTCAAAATACAAGTAATATCAATCTAGCAGAACGCTTGCATCTCAAGCTCTACATATATAGTATACAATAAAAACCGTGGGCTCTTTTTGGGTAATGGATTCCAAATGGAAAGGTATGGGACCACCTTCCGATAGTGTACCTCTAGAGAGAAATACACCGGGTTCAACAAGAACATCTTGCAACCCAGGCTAAACATGACCGACCTCTCACTTCGTTTGAGAGTACCAAATGTATTATCACCAACGGTTAGGATCAACAACCGTTTCCCGAAAGGGTCAGCATCGATAGATTTAAGAAGCAAAAGGAAATTCTCTAGATCAGGTGACAATACACCCTACTTGGCAGCCAACCACTTAGCCATGCGACCTACCCGATTTTATACCATTTTCCGGTTCTGAGGCTAGAGGTCATAACGTATCTTTTGATCTTCATTCACTTTGAATGTCACATTGTCATACCCGCCAAATCACAAATTGATTTCCCCAAACATATCACGGGTATACAGCTAAGAGAAACGAATTCCTCCACCACCAAACGTAAATACTTTTGAAGAGTTCAACATACGCGATCCATTAGATATACTCTGTCAGACATTCTTCCATATAAGTTGTCCAGGGGCAGGACAAACCGAAGGCACTATTCTGTAAACAAGACAGCCGTGCATAACTCCATCTTCAATTATCTTCATCATATTTGATTGCAATGGTAACTTCCATACAGAGTGGTTTTCAGATAATGAACCTGATCTCGATCTCTCCGTATTAACCACGGAAAAATGGTCAAAAACTTCGATAGTCGGTGATTTGACTATCAAAGAAAAACACGTGTACAACCAACGATCTTATTTCCAGACAGAAATTCGATCGATCAATCATCAATCAATATTTATCTCTTTATATTAAATTATCATTAATTTATACATTTACCCATTTCCGTATATTCATCAAATCCATATTTTTCTAGGTTTAGAAAATATACCTTATTAACATTGAAAAACATTTCCATTTCTTATTCACACATCACTATCATTCCAGTATTTCTTATCATCAAAACATTTCATTTTCTATGCTTAGAAAACATATCTGATTATATTTGGAAAACGTTTCCAGAACTCATTTATATGGATTTCAAACGAATGTTGTATAAAACATCGTTATGCCACTCAATCCATTTAGCGCTTATTTCTTAATGTATCCCTAATCAATCTTCGCCATCGAACTTCAACTATTTCTTAGTTAATTACGAAGTGAATTGAGTTGGGGTATAATTGCCTCTCAGATCTTAACTGAACAACGTTCTTAACCTTGCAACAGATAAAGTACATCTCCCAATTCGTATACTCATTTCTTATGAAAATTCTCGGATTTACCATTACGAATTTTCTTCTTTGATAAAACATTGGTTATAACGATAACGTTATAAATCCTACTTCTGAAATATCTAACTTAAAAACTATAACTTTTATTTAAATAAATAATAATTTATTTATTTATTTAATAAACAAATCTTGATTTAAATATCAGAAAGTAATTAGTAATTTCCCGAATTTGATATAATTGAATTCGACGTATAATTCTCTTTCGAGTAATCTCTATTCTATTAACCCTTCTTCGAATAACTTTTATTCGATTACTATCTTCGAATAAATTACATTTGATTAACCCACTTCAAATAACTTATATTTGATTAACTATCTTTCAACTAAATTATATTCGACTGTAAAACATCAGTTTCTATTCGAATGTTAATTTACTTGTCAAATCCTGCTTTAGTCAATATATAATTTCTTTAAATAAATTATTTATAACATTTTGCCCAGTTAAATTCTAATTACACTTTATGGATTTTATTTAATCCCTTTTATATTTCGAACATCGAAATGGATTTCATGGTTTCCTTTTCAAATCAACTCCCAACTTCCCTATTTACATTCACGGTTGAATTTGCCATCTCAATTATCCATTGATAATTATATTTTAATTCATTTATAAATATTGTTTATAAATCACATTACTTGTTTTCATTATTAAACAAGTTATTTATTTTTAGCCATTCGAATTTCATTTCTGTTTGAATCCCCATTTCTCAAATCCAATTTCCTTTACAAATATGTTTATTTGCAAAATATTTACTTAATTTCATTATTCACATCAAATGTGAATAATATTTCTTTATATAATCCATTTAGTTTGATTTCGTATTTTTATATAGTATCCCATTTCCAATTTCTATTTAAACTTCTACTTATAGATTTGTTCGTACAAAATCTCCTTTTTATTTCTGACACTTAAATCTCATTTATAAATTCTTTTATAAATGTTGAGTTCATGTTCTATTTAAATTATCAGTGTTAGAATCGATTACTACTTCCCTATATAAGTTCATACTTATATATTCCATTTATCGAATGATAAATATTTTGTTTAATTTATAAAATATTATTTATAAATTAATTGTCTCCATTTATCTGTTAAAACAGATTTCTATTTAAAATCTACTTTGAATTCATCATCTCATTGTTCTTTTATATCTTGTAAATTTCCTTTTATAATTCTATTCAATTCTGGAATATTTCCTTTTATAATTGCTGTTTATTTTTCCAATAATTCTTTTTGTAATTATCTATTTATTTCTGAAATATTCCCTTTTATAATATCCATTTATTTCTGAAATAGTTCTTTTAATAATTTTATTTGTTTTCCAAATAATTACTTTTATAAATTCCATTGATTTTATAAATGTTCCTTTTATAAAATTCTATTCATTTTATAAATATTCTTTAAATCAAATCTATTTATTTCTAAAATATTCCTTTTTATAATATCTATTTGATTTATACAAATATTTTATTTTCAATATACTCTTTAAAAATTCTCTTTTACATTCTAGTATTAGTTATGGTATTTAACATACCATATATCACTGTTCAATATCATCCAAACACGCACAATCAACAACCGATTGTATATCACATCATATATCCCAATATATATGAAAAACAGTAAAATAAATGTTGAGGAATACAGTTGGATCCCTCCGACCTATTTTCTTGCATCCACGGATGTTAGATAATATTATTCACAACAATTTCATTTCAATATGTAATATTCTAATAAAAAGAATCAATGTTTGTTTAACGATATGTGTATATATCGTTATCTGTAATTTCAACCAATTGACTAGCAGTTCATCAAATAATCAACACACAGCAATCAATCATCATTTATCATTACTAGATTAGATTTATAAAAATATAAATTGAATAGAGTTAGTGAATTTTACTCACACTAGACGGTCATCGTTAAATAACGATAATTGTAGGTTGATTTAGATAGACAATTTATTTCTCTATAAATTGTAATGAGTTCCAATTCGCTCCCAATCAGTTCTTGTGTAGTCGTCATCCATACAATCCCAACGGATCCTGTTTTGTCCAATTTGGGCAACGTATGACAAAGTTATCACGTTGACAAGTTTTAAATAAGCATTTACATTATTTAAATCCATTATTTTCAAATGGGCTCACCCCCAAACCGTCCACCCAACTACTCATCTTCCAACCCGCGTCCATTCCTACTCTTCTTCTCCTGCTTCTGATTAATCTTGTATCCTCCTTAAACCAAATGGTCATTCAAGCATCCTTCAACCCCAATATCTCCTCCTTTTCTTAACAATACTCCAAACGGTTTTCACCCCTGGCCTCCCCATCTTCACCTCCCCCACATCAACAAGAAATCAAACAACTCGCATCCAGTAAACCCATATCTCAGCTCAAATGTCGTGACCTCCATTTACAGTTCGCACAAAATTTCCTTTCACAATAAATTCCACAATCTTCTCAACTTCCTCTTCCACTTCCCGCTAAAAAGAACGAACTCGCCATCATATGGAGCTCACGACTTCTAGCATTCTCGTGAGATACTCAACAATGATCGATACTTTTTTTTTATTTAAATCCCAAAAAACTATCATGCACCCTCTAATGATCGCCTGAATCCAAAACAACAATCACAAATCCGAATTTCAACTTCAAGTCCTCAAGATCCTAGGACCTAATTTTCCCAATGCGCTGCTCTTATTTTCGACAAACACAACTTCGATCGAATGATGATTTGAGGGCTTAGAATTGATGAGCATCTCATGTTGATTTCAGCTATTTATGCTAATTGATTTATGGACTTTTTTTGGATTTTATTTTGAATTTATAAACCATGATTTCCACTGTGTTGATAGTATATGGTGGCGACAGCAAATTTTGACCAAAGAAGTGGAATTGGTTAGGGTTCTAAAGGATGGAGATATATTTATAGTGTAAGGATAATATTTTATTTTATTTTTAATTGATGACTTTATTCAATTATAATCAATCGCTATACATATTCGTTGTTTAAAAATCCATATGATCACACATGATCCCGTTTTTGATGAAAATGGACATGCAGCTATGGTTTAACATTACGGACCTAATGAAACTTGTTTCATTGAATTCCGAGTTCGTTTGCTCACACAGTGTATTTTTAAAGTCATTTTATCGACTGTTTTTCACATTAAAATTCCATACGGTCACATATTGACTCCAAAAATCACGAAAATTGGAATCTGACAATAATTTAATATTCCGGATCCAACAAAATTAGTTTCATTGAAAACGGAGCTAGTTTGCAAAAGTGGCTATTTATAAAGCTCTAAATAAACCAATTAATATATTTAAAAACAATTTAATTAAATAAAAATAAATTATTATTATCGTATATATATTCACATACCATATCATATGACTCCAAAATAAATATATCAGAGTTTATAACTCTATGTTTCAAGTCCAATGTTAAATCGATGCCCAATTTATATTAAAAATTCTTTTATAATATAAATAAATCATTATAAATTATAGAGGAAATCCATAGCGACTTTTCAAAAATTTGATTTGGTCACAACTCACAATCTGCACGACGAAATCTCGATTTATCTCTTCCATTAGAAAAATATACTTCACCAGCTCCGAAAGTTTCTTGTTTCACAGAAATCTGACTTAAAACGGATTATGTATATTCGTTTAAAGTTCGAATCGCCAAATTATGAATTGATGCGCCATTACGGGCTCGGTTATAATTATATTATAATTATTCATTCAACCATCGTTATTTAAATATATTCATTATTATAAATCGATTCTAAACTAAATTAAATCAGTTAAATGATTCAATTCACACATATTGCCATTTCAGCTAATTCTGATTATTTTAGAACTAAATATATTATTTAATTATTATATTAATTAAATATTCAAAGTTATTTAATTTATACCATTAAATTACCAAACCATTATTTAAATAATTAAATAAAATTAATTATTAAATAGTTAAAAATACGAGTCATTACAGATTGGGGGTAGTAATTAGGGTACATCTAGTCCTACTTGTTTAGGTGCCCGTTATTTATGGTTGGGATAACAACTGTTATTTATGGTTGGGGTAGTACCCGTTATTTATATGTCGGGGTACCTGTTATTACTGTTTGGAGGTAAAACCCGTAGAAGTACACCTAAATCTACCATTATGTTTCTGTGGGATCATTCATATCTGATATAATAGTGTTGGTGCAGAGAAAAGTATTTGAGAAGCGTAATCTGTTCAGTTCATCCTGCTTATCATATTCAGTATGTTATACCGATCATATGATACTGTAATCTCTCATTCGATTTATATGTCGGTCTTGATGCTTTTACTTATTTACATGCTAAAATAACTGGACTCGCCAGACTTTATGTCTTACCCGTTTTGTTTCCTTTTATCTCTCTTCCTTCCCCCTCCCCCCAAGGTTCTCAAGGTGGGAGTGCTCAAGCTTGATAAGGATTCTCTCTTCTGTTTCTGCTTGGATTTTGGATTTGCTTCGATGTTCCGCTTTGACTATTTGTCTACTATGTTATGGCTCTTTTTGGGGACTATGATTTTAAATTACTGTACTCTGATGATTTTAGTACAAGGCAGATACTTTTATTTGATGTAGCTGGTTTTTAGTATTTCAGACCAATGTTGTAACTGGATTTTGAACCACGATGCTTTTTGTTGGAAAATAAAGATTTAAATTTTCGCTGCTATTTTATATCTGTCTTGTAATGTTTTTGTTTCTGTTTACCTGTATCTCTTCATGGAACTCAATGCATTCTGTTAAAGCGTGACATTAACAGACGTGGGGTGTCACGTATGGTATCGGAGCTAAAGGTTACAAGATCGGATAAAAGATTTTGATTTTTTTTCCAAAAGGTTTCAAAAAGAAAGAGCTTTTAAAAGAAAAGTCCGTTTTTGAAAAATAAATTCCCCAAAGCCATATGAAATATCTTTTGATTCTTTGTTTGAATCCCTTTTCCTTTTCTTTCAGCATGTTTGGGGAACCAAATGTTCCCGAAGGCATTAAGATACCGACTTGGTTCCGTAGATATCTCGGGGTTATGGCACCTGCCGAAGGCCAAACAAATGTCCCTCCCCCAGTTGGAGCCGCTATCCCTCCTCCTCTACGAGCGGATAATTTCTCCAAGATATGCAAGATTTCTGTGCTATGGGAGGAAAGCCATTTTTAGGAACCGAGACCTTTGTAGAAGCAAGGAATTGGCTTAAAGAGGTAGAGAATTTGTTTGGGATTTTTGAGGTTGACGACCATAGAAAGATTCAGTTGGCCATTTGGCAGCTGAAGGATGACGCTTCTTTTTGGTGGGAAGTGACGCAAGAAGGGCGTCCAATAGAGACTTGGAATGATTTCTGATAGAGATTCGAGATGAAGTTTCTTTCTCAGGCAAACGAGAGTATGAAAATGGAAAGATTTTTGGCACTTAAGAAAGGAAACATGTCTGTCAAAGAATATGTTAATTAGTTCAATCAGTTGGCGAGGTTTGGTTTGGAGCTGGTGAATCCTCTGCACAAGAAAGCTTTGAGGTTTGCAAGAGGATTGAATGAACCCCTCCATGGATTAGCTATGTTTAATAGTCCGATGAGAGCAACTTTCGAGAAGCTCGTTGATATGGAATTGATGCACGAAGAAGATAAAGGCAAAAAGAAAGAAGCTAAGACTGATGAGGTACAAAATAAGATAGTGTGGCCTAAGAAAGAACAACAACAACAACAAAAGAAGGGCGGAAAGAATGACAAAACTGAAGATTGGAGGAAATGTCATGGTTGTGGACGCATGGGTCATTTGGTCAAAGATTGCAAGAAAAAGGAAGAATACTTGTTTTTGTTGTGTTGAGGTCGGACATTTTTCTAGGGATTGCCCGAAGAAGCAAGTACATGGCCAAAGGGAAGGATTTTCTAGAGTGTAGGTGAATTCTCTCTTGACTAGTGTACCTGACAGAGGTAGGAAAGTTTCTATTGAAGGTTTGATTTCTCTTTCCGATCATCCTATTATGACTCTTTTTGATTCTGGCGCTTCGCATTCTTTTATATCTGATTATGTGGTTGAGTCTCTGTACCTTAGTACTAGTATGGTTTTGGATCCCGTTGTTGTCTCAAACCCCATTGGGGGCACGACTCATCTGTCTATGATTTGTCGAGGTTTGAGAATATATGTGTTGGGTGTCGAGTTTGAGTGTGACGTATATGTGCTTGGTTTAGGGGCTATGGTTTGATTCTTAGGATGGATTGGCTAGCCATGTATGGTGTCATTCTAGACTGTGAGAGGAGGGTCGTTGGACATTTGACTTGCCAGGGGAGGACTCTCAAGATTTATTGTGACCCAAAGGAGTCTGTCATGTTTAGTTTCCTAGAATCACTTGATGCTTCTGTAGATGACTTGTGATCTACACCGGTAGCCTGTGAGTATTCGGGTTTTTTTGAGGAGGTTAGGGGCTTACCTCTGAGGCATAAGATTGATTTCCGGATATACTTGGTGGATAATGCGAAGCCAATCACATTACCTGTGCGCCACATGTCTCATAGGGAAAGGAGGGAGCTCAGCAAGCAAGTAAGGAAGCTACTTGAGAAGGGGATTATTAGGCGAAACATATATGAATGGGGCGCTCCAGTCGTCTTTGCAACTAAGGTGGATGGCTCGCTTCTCTTATGTGTGGATTACATTGAGTTGAATAAACTCACTAAGAAGAATCGACACCCACTTCCGAGGATAGATGACCTGTCTGATCAGCTTGTTGGTGCATCTGTTTTCTCTCAGTTAGACTTGACCATGGGGTTTCATCAGTTGAGGGTGGCCGAGGACAGTATAGACAAGACCGCTTTTAGAACTCCAGATGGTTTCTTCGAGTGGCTAGTCATGTCTTTTGGGTTGGCGAATGCACCCGCTGTTTGCGAACAAATTAAACAATTGTAAACAACTACAAAATTGTTCGGCTTTCCTAAACGATAAGGATTGTTGTAGAGGGTGTCGAACTCTAGGACCAAAAATATTTAAACTAGTAAATCCAATCAATTTATTCTGAAATTTTGGTTGGTTGAAAACACGAAAAATAACATAAATTAAATAAAAAGAGAGTTTTACATGATTAAAGAAAGCGATTAGGGAGCAATGACATAGATTAAATTAACATGAATTAATAACCAAACAGATTAATCAGATCTAATTCATGTTTCTTTCACAAACATGAATCAACGATAATTAGGTTTCTGGAAACAAATATATGAATAACGACAAGCATAGCCTATGCAAGAGCTCGGCTCTTAAACAACCATAGGCTATCAGGACAGATTCACTATTTTATTTCTAAAACCCTAAATATTAGACCTAAATCTAATAAACGTTAGATTGAACTCGAATATACCCTATGAAGGAGCATAGCTCTTAAATGACACAGAGTATGAAGGTTCAGATCCAACCTTTGGTTCAGATCTAGATCTACATACATGAAGTTCTAATCTCTTTGGCTATGTGATTCATATTGTATCTAATCCAGCGTCATTACCCCCTAATTAAAGGAGAATAGCTAGACATAGCTAAAGAAGAAGAGAAACAGAAAACAAACAATATAAATAAAATACAATAAAAAGTAAAGAGCAAGGAAGAAGATTGATTTTATTCTAAGAGAAGGATTACAAAATAAAACCCAATTTAATTTTTACATGAATGAGATACAATGTATTTATAGTTGATATAACAAAGACTAATTGGCTAATTACATAATGTGGGACTAAAGAATTAGCCCAAATAACACATAAGACAGTGTAAATGCAGCTGTAGAGTGAGTGGTCTTGCAAATGAGCTAATGTCAACGCAATATGAGTAAGAGGCCTTGCAAATGAGCCAATGTGAACGCAATATGAGTAAGAGGCCTTGAAAATGAGCCAATGTGAATGCAACTTGAGTATTCATTGAGCCAAAACTACCTAATTGAACTTTATTTACAATCGTTCTTTAAGCTTAAACTCTTCAAGCTTTGACAATTTCAAACTTCACTCTTTTTAAGCCAATTATTCATGCTTTATCCATCAAATGCTCTAATGCTTTTTGTCAACAATCTGAAAATACAGCAATAAATACACAATATCAATTATTTTAAAGGGAAAATAAGATAAATAAGCGGATAAAATATACACATTTACATGTATATTACCTGCGTATTTTGTGGATCTGATGAGTAGGGTGTTTCGGGAGTTCCTGAATAAGTTTGTTGTGGTCTTTGTGGATGACATTCCAATTTTCTCGAAGAGTAAGGAAGAACATGCCCAACATTTAGGGGATGTTTTGAGCACTCTCTGAGCACACCAGCTTAAGGCGAAATTCTCCAAGTGTCATTTCTGGAGAAAGGAAGTGAGATTTCAAGGGCATATGGTCACTAAGGATGGGATAGCAGTGGATCCCACGAAAGTAGTTTTAGTTTAAGATTAGAAGACTCTAAAGAATGCAATGGAGGTGAGGATTTTTCTTGGTTTAACGGGCTATTATAGAAAGTTTATTAAGGACTTCGTGAAGATATCATCCCCACTCACCAGATAGATGAAGAAGAATCTAACCTTTTCTTGGGATATTGACTGTAAGGATGCTTTTCAGCGATTAAAGAGGGCTTTGACAACAGCCCAGTCTTGACTTTGCCTGATGGGAACAAAGTGTTCATAGTATACATTGATACACATGGTACATGGATTGGTGCCGTCTTGATGCAAGAGGGAAAGGTAGTATGTTGTGGTGGTAGACAGTTGCAAGTTCACGAGAAGAACTAACCTACCCATGATTTAGAGTTAGCTGCTATAGCATTCACGCCTTAGACTTGGCGACATTATCTACTTGGAGACAAATTCAAGTTGTATACTGATCATAATCTCTCAAATATCTGTTCTCGTAGAGGGATCTCAATTTGAGATAACAGAGATGGATGGAGTTCCCAGCGTCTTATGATTTTGAGATTGCTTATACCCCTGGCGAGGGTAATGTGGTGATTGATGCATTGAGTAGGCAGCGGATGACTTTGAGTCCAATATTCGTGGAGAGGCGGAGCTTGGAATACGTATCGACCTTCGATTTTAGGCCATCTACGTATCTTGTACCTGGTTTGTTAGCATTCTTAGAGGTGCGACCTACTCTTATGGATCACATAGGAACTTCACAACGAGAGGACCCATAGATAGCAGACATCTTGGATAGGCTCAGTAGAGAGGAGACTTCTAGTCACCTCAATAGATACTCCATACATGATAGAGGATGGTTGTGACGGGATGGAAGGATTTGCGTTCCTCGAGTTGGGAGTTTATTGAAGACAGTCCTTGATGGAGCCCATCATTCTAGAATGATTATCCATTCAAGCGGTGATAAGATGTGTAATAACCCGTATTTTTACTAACATGTTATAAGGTAAATCAAGGCAGAATTAAATTCTAAAATCTGAATCAAGGGAAACGGGCTGTGCCATTAAGTCTGTCTCGGAAAGATACGCGAAATAGAGTCCGAATTTTCGAAAAAGGAGTCCGTATGACCAAGTTATGGCCCAATGAAGTTTTCAGAAAATTCCAAGCCCGAAAACAGTTCAAATTCGAATTCAAATTCGAATTGCAACCAAGGCAGAATGGGCGGGAATTTTTCCCGCCCCAGGCAGGGTCGACACAGGGGTCGACACCTGTGTCGACCCCCCCAAGGGGTCGACACCCATGTCGACCCATGGATCGACACCCATGTCGACCCATGGATCGACACCCATGTCGACCCAGGGGTCGACCCCCCCGGTCGGACCAATTTTCCTGGTGCACCACTTTGACATGTTGGGTCTTGCTCTGGAAGTTTCTGACGGGAGTTGATGGCTCAGATTCGATTTAGGGTTAATCCTATGGTCTAAACTAACCTAATCACCTATAAAAAGACCCCTAGACCATGCCTAAACCCTCATCAATCATTCCTACATCTAAACGCTGCCCAAATGTTCACTAATCATGGCCTCCGCCCTCTTCATGAGAGCATGAGTGTCTCAAATCAATCTATGTCATAAAGGAGCCATCTTTCTTAAGTAAAAGAGCCATCTTTCTTTGTCTTTGGGGTTATTCCTTCTTGTTCTCAAATCTTGAAGTGGAATTTATCGTCTTTGGTTGCGGATTTGTTAGTGTGGCTTCGTCTCAATCTTATTTTATATTAATTCTAGTCTTCATAGCATTGTAAGCCCTATACTACTCTTAGATTCTAACTATGAAGTTAAATATGACATGTTGCAAGTTGAGTTTGGGGCTAAGTATGATATGTGCTTTGATCCTATCATGTTATGCATAAGTTTATTCTATGCATGTTTGTAAAGCCACCACCTTGACCTTGTGGGCTAAAAGCTATAAGTTTTATGTTTAAATGTTGCATTATGCAACATGAGAACCCTCATAACCTTTATGATAACTTGCATATAATGTCATATGCGAACTTCTAGCCACCATCCTATGTCATTTATGATCATGTTTCACCTATTTGCTTAAGTTGATATTATGCATGTTTTGAGGCCTATGATGTAATATGCAAGTTTATGAACATATTTATGCCTCATATGCCACCATGTTTAACTTGTGGCCAACCTTATTACCTTATGCCCTTTTGTCATGCTTTTGCCAAGTTCCCTCTTTTGATCTATGATGCGAAACGTACATGTGATGGGAATGCGTTGGGTAATATTAATGACATGAAAACATGGTTTTAAAATATGACATGAACATTGACTTATGATTATGTTTGTAAACATAATGATGGACATGACACTTAGAAAATATGAGTGTGGCCAACTCGAGGTTGGGTTGAGTTTGTAGCATAAGTCTGCCCGGAACCGACCGGCTTAACTAGTGGCTACAAACAATAGGACCCAATGTGAGTAGTTGGTCATGTTGCACTAGAAACCCGAGGTTAGACCAAGTTGTGGTGTAAAGCTACCCGGACCCGCCTGGCTTAACTAGTAACCACAACAAAGTCTAATGTGAGAGGTTGGGTGCATTAAAATAATTAATGCCACATGATAGGGTTAAGTCATGGACCACTTGAATACTTAACCAATTAAACATGATGGGTTGATAGGGTTAAGTCATGAACCTTGGGTACACTTAACCAACTTGACTAGGTAGGGTTAACCACATTTAACCCGTTAGAAACCCTATTTACGTGGTCCTTTTCACCAGTAACCCTCTTGATTGTATCATGATACCCTAGGGACTAGGCTAGGGTAGGGCACGATTACTGGGTTGACATGTAAGCGACCAAAACGACGGCTGAGTAGGTGCGTCGGTGTAGGTTCAGGCGGACTATGGTCGTGCACATAGTCCGGAGTTGAAAAAAAACAGACATGGGCACCCGTAGGTTTAGACTGTGCGTGCTTGATTTGTGTCCGTGGTTGGCACCCTAGGGCTTGATACACCCTAGGGTGGACCTAGCACAGTTTGACTACACTTCGTGATTGGGCCGTATGACACCGACACTTGACGAGTTAGGCCTATAGGGAGCCGATCGACTAGACCGTGTTGTTGGACCTTGATCTAGGTCATCTTGGGATATTGGGCCAGGTTGGGCCAAGGGATCATCTCGTGTTTATACTTGACATGGATTGGAATACTA
Organism: Allium sativum; assembly: GCA_030737875.1. Lineage (NCBI taxonomy): Eukaryota > Viridiplantae > Streptophyta > Magnoliopsida > Asparagales > Amaryllidaceae > Allium > Allium sativum. The sequence goes on along the minus strand of CM060922.1, from coordinate 927,454,438 downwards.
GTACACACATGGTGCAACTTAACCTTGTATATGCGATGCCACACTTGATCTATCTTGTTAACTTTTCACCATGCCAGTTATCACCCTACATCTCATCTCTGTTTTACATGTTCAGTTAACTTTATTAGTTTTTATACTAATAGTAGATAGGACTTACCAGTCTTTTTGACTGACCCATTTTCTTTCGCCTCTTTTCTTCCGTTCCCCTCCCCCCCCCCCCCCGGTTTGCAGGGTGGGAACACTGTTACCTAGCTGGATCTTTAGCTGCTTTTCTGGATAGCTCACGTATGGTTTGAGCATGCTATGGCCTTATGCTACTTTGGGGATAGTTACTTTATGTTTCTTTTTCAGTTTTCAGTTTATGTTCTAGACTTTGTTTTATGGGAAAATAATGACCAAGTACTTTGATGTAACTTGACTATGGTTTTGAAATGCTAGTTTTATCCGCTGCTTTACTACTCTGTTTTACTTATATGTTCTGTCTTGTGATATCTGCATGCATGTTTACCTTGTTTAACGCCCCTCCAAAGCTAGTGTGCTTGCAAGAGTGGCATTGGCGGAGGTGGGGTGTTACATTTGGTATCAGAGCATAAGGTTTACAAGATTTGAGCAAAAGTGTTTTTAAAACTTACCTTTTGAAAAACTATTTTCAAAACCAATTAAGTATTTTCCAAGAAAAGTCTAGTTATTTTAAAAGGCTATTCCCCAAAAGCCATTAGCACTATCCTTCGTTTCCTTGTTCTAAATCTATCTTTTCGTTTTTCAGTATGGCCGATCTTAACCTTCCCGAGGGAGTGACCATTCCCGGATGGTTCCGGAGGTACTTGGAAGCTAGGGCCAACAATGTGGGCCCAGCAAACACCCCCACCGTAACTGAGGTTCCTCCTCCTCCTCCTCAGAATCCACAAGCAGATTTCGCTAAGGTTTGCAAGGACTTTAAGGCGATGAGTGGCAAGAATTTTATTGGAACGGAGACTTTTGTGGAGGCGAGAAATTGGTTGAAAGAAACTGAAGATCTTTTCGCTATCTTTGATGTGGAAGGCCATAGAAAGGTTTTATTGGCAGCATGGTTATTAAAAGAAGAAGCTGCTTATTGGTGGGAGGTCACCAATGCAACTAGACCCATAGAGACTTGGGCCGACTTTAGGACGAGGTTTGGGCTTAAGTTTCTATCATCAGCTGAGGCGAATCTGCAATTGGAGAAATTTATATCATTGAAGCAACGGGACATGACAGTGAGGGAGTATGTGAACAAGTTTAACCAGCTCGCTCGATTCGGTTTGGACATGGTTAATACTCCCCAGAAGAAGGCTTTACGCTTTGCACGAGGGTTGAATGAGCCATTACAAGGTTTAGCCCTATCTCATATACCCATGGGGGCCACTTTCGAAGGTCTGGTAGACATGGCATTGCTTCAAGGAGACGATAAGAATGGCAAGAAAGAAGTCAAGCCTAATGAGACTCAAGCCAAGAAGACAGACTCCAAGTGGGGAGGAAATCAGAGCAATCAGAACAACAAGAACAACAAGGGCAACAAGGCCAAGGCAAAGGACCCAAGAAAATGCAACTTCTATGGGATTGTTGGGCACATAGCCAAGGATTGTAGAAAGAAGAAGAGGAAGCGGGGCGAATGCTTTCATTGTGGAGAGACTGGACACTTTAGCAAGGATTGCCCCAAGAAGCAAGGACAAGGGCAAGGGCAGAATCAGCGTGTAGGACCTTCTGGTGGGCAAGTGCATGCTCTCAACACTGCTCCAGTCCAGGACCGAGGTAGTATTTCTGTAGAAAGTCTTGTTTATATTTCTTATTATCCTGTTCGCACCTTATTTGATTCTGGCGCATCGCATAGTTTTATTTCTTCTGACATTGTTGAAAGTTTGCACCTAAGTACTAGTCTAGTTGAGGATCCCGTCAGTGTTTCAAATCCAATTGGGGGTTCCGCCCATTTATCTATGATTTGTGTAGATTTGAAGATTTCTATCTTGACCGTAAAATTCACATGTAATGCTTATGTTCTCGGGTTCACGGGATACGGGTTGATCTTGGGCATGGATTGGTTGTCCAGTTATGGAGCCATTCTCGATTGTGAGCATAGGGTGGTGAGGCTCATGACTCGCCTCGGTAATACCCAAGAAACTTCTTGTAACCCTAGAGGTCCCGTCATGTTATGTTATCTTGAATCTCTTGACTCGTCCATCGATGATCTGCAAGCTGTAAGGGTGGTCCGAGACTATCCTGATGTCTTTGAAGAAGTTAAGGGGTTACCCCCTAAACGAGTGATAGATTTCCGCATTTATCTAGTCGATAATGCCAAGCCAGTATCATTGCCCGTTAGGCACATGGCCCCACGAGAAAGAAGAGAGCTCAGTAAGCAAATCAAGGAGCTACTTGAGAAAATTTTTATTAGGCGAAGCATTTGTGAATGGGGTGCTCCGGTGGTATTCGCTACTAAGGCGGATGGTTCGCTTCGTCTATGTGTTGATTATCGAGAGTTGAACTAGCTGACAAAGAAGAATAGGCACCCATTACCGAGGATTGATGATCTCTTTGACAAGCTTGTTGGTGCTTCTGTTTCCTCTCAGCTCGATCTAGCCACCGGATTCCATCATCTTAGAGTAGCTGAGGATAGTATTGATAAAACTGCGTTTAGGACTCCAGATGGATTTTTGAATGGCTTATCATGCCATTCGGTTTGACACTACAAGAAAAATACCCTATTGCAACTAGCAATTTGCAACGGACCTATTATAGCAGTTGCAATATATGAGATTTAGCAACAGACCTTTTCTATTTGTTGCGAAAAGTATATTTTTAGCAACTGCACTTCCCTTCCTGTTGCAAAAACATACTTTTCGCAACTGTGCTTTCATAACAGTTGCAACAAACGTATTATTTGCAACTGCGCTTCCAAGCCAGTTGCGAATAAATATCTTTAGCAACTGTTTTTGCCACTTGCAATAACTATATTTTTTTACAACTGGTAAAGCCAGTTGCGAAAAACATACTATTAACTTTTAATAATTAATCTTAAATAGTTATTATTTATAATTTACTATTAGTAATTATGTAAAAGATTAATAATTAATAATTACTAATAAAATTTAATTATTATAAATTAATATCTATAATCGATAATTAAATAAAAATAATTAATGATTAAAAAATTAACAGTTAAAAATAATAAAATAAATAAATAGTAAATAATAATAATAAACTAATGGATAAAAAATAATAATTAATTTGAAATATGCATATGTATGGATAATAAATAAATTAATAAACCCATAATCAACAAATAAATGATAATTTATTGATATTATTATTAAAAAGTAATTAATAATAAATAATAATTTTTTGTTTGAATTAATTATAATTCATGTCTGAAAGAGGTATTTTTATGAATTAATTAATTATTTGTTATTAGTAATTGTTGATGTTATCGTATATAATTTTTTTAAGTATTTTTAAATTTATATTAAATTAATGTTGATGCTTTTATATATGTTTAAAAATAATAATCGACATTTTTTTTATCTCGCCTTAAATTTTAAATTTAGTTATTTAAATAATTCATAATTAATATGAAATAACTAATAAGTAATCAATGCTAATATTTAATAACTAAAATTTAATCATCTTACAAAAAAAGCAACTAAAGTTTAATATCTATTTATTAGATTTCAGCAACAACTTTACTTGATTGACCGCTGCCCTTTGCAACTGTCCCTTATTACATATCTACAAAGTTTTTGGCTCCAAACCGTAAAAACTTTTGGCTCCTACGTCAGTATCTTTGGCTCCAAGTCCGAAATTTTGAACCGAAATTTTCACATTTTTCGAGATGCAAAATCGCCTGGCATATTTCCACAAATCGGGCTTAATTACTACTCAGATATATCGGTTGAAAATAAAATCGCCTTCTCCTCAAAATTACTCTGCCGCCACCGTCATCCTCTAAGCCCTAATTTTCGCTGCCGTCTTCTCCTCAGATTTTTTTTCTAAGCAACCGCTTTATCCATCTTCTCCAATTCGTTTCGATCCCTTTCACTTTGTACTCGCGGTGTTCACAAATTTTGACTCCTCAATGTTTGATTCTTCAACAACGGTGGTATTTTCGTGACTTCGTCGCTGCCAATTGAGATGTTGTTGTTGTTTGCTGGCTTGAGCATTGGGTGAGTTTTGTATTTTTAGTGTTTCGACTTGAGTATTTGTAGGGTTGTCTCTTTTATGCTATGATTTCTTTCTCCTTGGGTTTTGTTTTTGGGTTGTGTTGGATTTGCGGTTTTGGATGTCTTTCATCTGCAGTTCTCCTCCATCAATCGCAGTCAATTACGGTGAAAGCTACTTGCTTCGATGGTCATAGGGTTTTGTGGCTGGGCTTATTGCTATATGTTTTTACCTCAAATCAACATGGTTGTTAGTAGTTCAAGTGAGTTTACGGTGTGATAGTCTTCTATGAAACTTGCTGTTATGTCTTTCACACAGTGGTTGTGAGTTAATCTTTCTGGTCAAACTGCTATGGTATTGTAGAATTGGTATGGTGAGTTTTCTATGTCAACTTGTTCAATTTTTCTTGCTTTTGGACTGTAGAATTGGTATGGTAAGTTTTCATTTCAAAACCTATGCACTGAGGTTCCCTTATCCTTCTCTGGTTAAGGTTGTTTTCTCTACATTGAAGTAACTCTATGAAGCGATATACCCCTTTTTTGGGTGTGCGGTACTTTTCCTACAGGGTTCTACTCAATTTTCATTGCTCCTGTTTGCTTCAGTACTGTCTAGTAATGGATAGGTATGAAACAATGTCTGCTTGTTCAGATTGCTATGTAACATCTTGCTATGCAATTGTTGTTTGTAATGTACAAAAAAAAAGGAATATCCAATTTGATTTCAAATTGTCAACTTTAGACAATTTTGTTCTTCTCTGCTTTGCTGAACCTTTGTCGAACTGATGGAAAGGTGATATTGTTTCATTTGGTGAAATGAACGAGCAAAGGGACTAAAATATTGAAAGAAAATATAAGCGCTTGGTTTTTTATTTTTCTTTTTTTCTTTTTTTTCTTTTAGCAGGTTTTCGTATTATTTTGATTATTTTATTTTTAGCAGATTATTTTGATTCTGAAAGAAAAAAGAAGACTGGATTTAGCAGGTACTCATCTTGCAGCTAAATTTGTAGCAATCTCCAAATCGTCTTTCGACAGGTACAATTTTTGAACCCTACTTGAGAAAACCGGTTGTGAGTCAGGAAACGTTGATATTGCCAGTAACAAATATATGAATGTTGGAGTTGCTAAAGGCAGTGTGCATCCTTATAATTTTGTTTTTAAAATTCTATAGATAACTTCAACTAATCTGAGTGTTTATATTATTTAAATGACACATAAGCTATACTATTAAGATTTTTCTTGTGAGCATCGTTCTTCTTAAGATGATCTTGTATCACAAGCTTTAAGATCTCCAGGGATTAGTATATCTTTTTTACACATCTGGTAAATTGTTTTATATTTAAATTTTACTATAATAGCATATGTATCTTAATTACTTGTACCCTCTTCTATATAAATTTTAGGTTTTCAAAACTTTGAAGGGAAAGAAACGTACACCTCCTTTTAGCTTCAAAAAGGCCTTCAGATTAACTAAAGTGAACTTGTACAACTCTCCATCGTTTTTGCTCCAGCTCTTTGTTTCTTGCTTCGGACATGGGCTTAAAGGATATTGAATATACGCTTCCACCGGGCTTTAGATTTTATCCAAGCGATGAGGAGATGGTTTTCTATTATTTATACAAAAAGGACAAGTTCATGCGCGTGTTCATGATCGACAGCTAACTTGGGGCATGAACGGCAGATTTGTTCTAGTGAACTGATGATGTTTATTGTCTTGTTATAGTATATGTATGATATAGTAGAAATATAATTAGAAAAACTTTATTGGAAAAAGATTTATTGTGTGAAAGAAGAAATTGTTATACATAAATGATGTATGAAAATTGTAAAATAAATTGTTGCAATTGTTTGTACTATTAAAACTTCGTTAAAATTAATTTTTTATTTGTTTATTTCATTCTATAACATACATTATTACTAAAACGAATACATTTGATATGTAGTATCTGTAGGCTGTAATTTTTTTTATAGATTTATAAATCTATTGCAACGGGCATATACTGTTGCAAAATGATCTGTTGCAACAGCAAAAGCCTGTTGCAAAAAAGTATACCGCAACATCTTATTGCAACAGGCATAAAATGTTGCGGACTTTTTGCAACTTCGGCTATACCAACAGGCGCAGGCCTGTTGCAATAGGTCTACTGCAACAGATATCGCCTGTTACGAAAAGTGTTTTTTGTTGTAGTGTGACTAATGCACCCGCCTACTTCGTAGATTTGATGAGTAGGGGGTTCAGGGAGTTCCCTAACAAGTTTGTTGTTGTCTTCGTGGATGATATTCTGATCTTCTCAAAGGATGAGGAAGAGCATGCTAGGCATCTCAAGGAAGTGATGGATATGCTTAGAGCGCATCAGTTGAAAGCCAAGTTCTCCAAATGTCATTTTTGGAGAAGGGAAGTTTGGTTTCTTGGACATATAGTTTCTAAGAAATGCATAGCGGTGGATCCCGCGAAAGTGGTTGTGGTTCAAGACTGGAAGACTCCTAGGAATGCAACCGAAGTAAGAAGCTTTCTCGGTCTGGCGGGCTACTATAGGAAGTTCATCAGGGACTTCGCTAAGATTTCGGCCCCTCTTACTAGGTTGACGAAGAAGAACTTGGTCTTTGCATGGGACTTGGAGTGTGAGCTTGCTTTTCAAAGGCTCAAGAGAGCCCTTACCACAGCCCCAGTTTTGGCATTACCCGATGTCGGTAAGATGTTTACCGTGTACACCGATGCATGTGGCACGGGGTTAGGTGCTGTTCTAATGCAAGAGGGTAGAGTGATATGTTATGGGGGTAGGCAACTTAAAGTTCATGAGAAGAACTATCCCACTCATGATTTGGAGTTGGCGGCGATCGTCTTTGCACTCAAATCCTGGCGCCACTATATTCTAGGCGAAAGGTTTGAGTTGTATACTGATCACAAGTCACTCAAGTACCTCTTCTCGCAGAAAGATCTGAATCTAAGGCAGCAAAGGTGGATGGAATTCTTGGCATCTTATGACTTCGAGATAGCTTATACCCCTGGCAAGGGTAATGTTGTGGCTGATGCACTAAGCAGAAGGAGGTTGACTTTGAGTCCCTTGTTTATTGAGGTGAAGAACTTAGAGTTCTTGGCAACCTTTGATTTCACGACGACTGTTGAGTCGATGACGGGTTCTTTAGCATCCCTTGAGCTTATACCTATGCTTCTTGATCAAGTTGGGGCTTCGCAGAAGGAAGATCCATAGATAGTCGAGGTCATGGACAAGTTGATTCGTGGTGAGACGTCTAGTCACCTTGCTACATATACTATTGATGATAAAGGTTGGCTAAGGCGTGATGGAAGGCTATGCGTTCCACAAGTAGGAGTCTCGGTGCATAAAGTTCTCGAAGAAGCACATCACTCGAAGATGACTATACATCCTGGAGGAGATAAGATGTATAGGGATATGAAGCGCATTTTCTTTTGGGCCGGAATGAAGAAGGATGTGGCAGAGTATGTTTCAAAGTGCATGGTGTGCCAACAAGTGAAAGCCGAGTCAAAGAAACCAGGTGGGCTATTACATCCATTGGAGGTCCCGCAATGGAAGTGGGAGAGTATTTCTATGGATTTTGTGGATGGATTGCCTAGGTCAAGGAAAGGGAATACGAGCATATGGGTCATAGTTGATAGACTTACGAAGAGTGCTCATTTCATTCCTGTAAAGAGCAAGAGGACCGCATCATGGCTAGCATCTATTTATCTTCGGGAGATAGGCGGTTGCATGGAGTTCCTTCTAGCATAGTTAGCGATCGTGACCCAATTTTCACTAGCCAGTTCTGGAATAGTCTGCAAGAAGCGATGGGTACGCGATTGAATCTGAGTACAGCTTATCACCCCCAGACGGATGGCCAAACCGAAAGGGTGAATAGAGTGCTAGAAGATCTTTTGAGGCTTTGTGTTCTTGACTTTGGTGGTACTTGGGAAGACCACCTTCCTCTTGTAGAGTTTGCTTATAATAATAGCTATCTAGCCAGCATAGGGGTGGCACAATTTGAAGCTTTGTATGGGAGGCCGTGTAGGTCACCATCTTGTTGGTGGGAGACAACAGATAGGCTTATACTTGGGCCCGATATGATACGGGACACATCCGAGAAAGTTGAATTGGTGAGAAGACGGATGAAAGCGGCCCAAGATAGACAGAAATCCTATGCTGACAAGCGAAGGGCAGATTTGGAATTCGAAGTGGGAGACATGGTTTTCGTGAAGGTTTCTCCTTTGCGTAATGTGGTACGTTTTGGAGCAGTTGGGAAGTTGGCACCAAGGTTCGTAGGACCCTTCCCTATCATAGAGAGAATTGGAAAGATGGCCTACAAGGTGGAATTGCCCGAGAAGCTAGCCGGAGTGCATAATGTCTTTCATGTCTCGCGTCTCCGAAAGTGCCTACATGAGTCCGCTGAGGTGGTTGAACCAAGCATTCTTGAAGACGTGGAGGTAGAAAAAGAGGCAACCCTGAGAAGAGCTCCGATTCGTATCTTCGGAACAGAGATTAAGAAGTTAAGGAATCGAGAAGTCAAATTGGTGAAAGTTCAATGGAGTGAAGCCGATGAAGATGCAACTTGGGAAACCGAGGAGAAGATGCGTGGGCTTTATCCATTCCTTTTTTAGGGTACATTCTCAATCTCCTTTCCTAATTAGCATATCTTTCTTTTGCTATCCATGTTTACCTTGTTTATCTTGTTTATCTTGTTATCTCGTAATCGTGTCATGAGAACCTTAAGTAGAAACCCTTTGGATGAAACATGTATTTGAAACATGTTTTGCTTGATGTTTGCAAGTGGTTGCAAGTGTTTGCAAATGGATACTCGTGGATGCATGATACACATTAGGCACTAAGATCGACTCACACACTTTCATATTGCATATGCATGAGTGTTTATGCTTATTCATGGATGAAGCTTGTTGTGCTATCACGTGGATGCTGCATATGAATGATTGTTATGTGCACTCATGTAGAGATTATAAATTATGTTATGAATTTGCATACATATGGACTCATTTCACTAACATACTTTGCATTAAGGAGGGTTACTGAATCAGTAACCGCCTGATTTTTGCATTAGATAAGTACATATACACACCTTTTGCATATGTTCTTACGGCATTTAGAATCTTTTTAAGGACAATGGTTACTTGTGGATGATGTTTTGAGTAGATGGATGATGGATGGTAGGATACGTTCTTCCTAACTTGAAGATTTCGGGGACGAAATCCTTTAAGGAGGGGAGAATGTAATAACCCGTATTTTTAATAACATGTTATAAGGTAAATCAAGGCAGAATTAAATTCTAAAATCTGAATCAAGGGAAACAGGCTGTGCCAGTGCATTCGCCTCGGAAAGATATGCGAAATAGAGTCCGAGTTTTCGAAAAACGGAGTCCGTATGACCAAGTTATGGCCCAATGAAATTTTCAGAAAATTCCAAGCCCGAAAACAGTTCAAATTCGAATTCAGGTTCGAATTGCAACCAAGGCAGAATGGGCGGGAATTTTTCCCGCCCCAGGCAGGGTCGTCACAGGGGTCGACACCTGTGTTGACCCCCCCAATGGGTCGACACCCATGTCGACCCATGGGTTGACACCCATGTCGACCCAGGGGTCGACCCCCCCGGTCGGACCAATTTTCCTGGTGCACCACTTTGACATGTTGGGTCTTGCTCTGGAAGTTTCTGACGGGAGTTGATGGCTCAGATTCAATTTAGGGTTAATCCTATGGTCTAAACTAACCTAATCACCTATAAAAAGACCCCTAGACCCAGCCTAAACCCTCATTAATCATTCCTACATCTAAATGCTGCCCAAATGTTCACTAATCATGGCCTCCACCCTCTTCATGAGAGCATGAGTGTCTCAAATCAATCTATGTCATAAAGGAGCCATCTTTCTTAAGTAAAAGAGCCATCTTTCTTTGTCTTTGGGGTTATTCCTTCTTGTTCTCAAGTCTTGAAGTGGAATTTATCGTCTTTGGTTGCGGATTTGCTAGTGTGGCTTCGTCTCAATCTTATTTTATATTAATTCTAGTCTTCATAGCATTGTAAGCCCTATACTACTCTTAGATTCTAACTATGAAGTTAAATATGACATGTTGCAAGTTGAGTTTGGGCCTAAGTATGATATGTGCTTTGATCCTATCATGTTATGCATAAGTTTATTCTATGCATGTTTGTAAAGCCACCACCTTGACCTTGTGGGCTAAAAGCTATAAGTTTTATGTTGAAATGTTGCATAACGCAACATGAGAACCCTCATAACCTTTATGATAACTTGCATATAATGTCATATGCGAACTTCTAGCCACCATCCTATGTCATTTATGATCATGTTTCACCTATTTGCTTAAGTTGATATTATGCATGTTTTGAGGCCTATGATGTAATATGCAAGTTTATGAACATATTTATGCCTCATATGCCACCATGTTTAACTTGTGGCCAACCTTATTACCTTATGCCCTTTTGTCATGCTTTTGCCAAGTTCCCACTTTTGATCTATGATGCGAAACGTACATGTGATGGGAATGCGTTGGGTTGGGTAATATTAATGACATGAAAACATGGTTTTAAAATATGACATGAACATTGACTTGTGATTATGTTTGTAAACATAATGATGGACATGACACTTAGAAAATATGTGTGTGGCCAACTCGAGGTTGGGTTGAGTTTGTAGCATAAATCTGCCCGGAACCGACCGGCTTAACTAGTGGCTACAAACAATAGGACCCAATGTGAGTAGTTGGTCATGTTGCACTAGAAACCCGAGGTTAGACCAGGTTGTGGTGTAAAGCTACCCGGACCCGCCCGGCTTAACTAGTAACCACAACAAAGTCTAATGTGAGAGGTTGGGTGCATTAAAATAATTAATGCCACATGATAGGGTTAAGTCATGGACCACTTGAATACTTAACCAATTAAACACGATGGGTTGATAGGGTTAAGTCATGAACCTTGGGTACACTTAACCAACTTGACTAGGTAGGGTTAACCACATTTAACCCGTTAGAAACCCTAGTTACGTGGTCCTTTTCACCAGTAACCCTCTTGATTGTATCATGATACCCTAGGGACTAGGCTAGGGTAGGGCACGATTACTGGGTTGACATGTAAGCGACCAAAACGACGGCTGAGTAGGTGCGTCGGTGTAGGTTCAGGCGGACTATGGTCGTGCACATAGTCCGGAGTTGAAAAAAAATAGACACGGGCACCCGTAGGTTTAGACTGTGCATGCTTGATTTGTGTCCGTGGTTGGCACCCTAGGGCTTGATACACCCTAGGGTGGACCTAGCACAGTTTGACTACACTTCGTGATTGGGCCGTATGACACCGACACTTGACGAGCTAGGCCTATAGGGAGCCGATCGACTAGACCGTGTTGTTGGACCTTGATCTAGGTCATCTCGGGATATTGGGCCAGATTGGGCCAAGGGATCATCTCGTGTTTATACTTGACATGGATTGGAATACTAGTACACACCTGGTGCAACTTAACCTTGTATATGCGATGCCACACTTGATCTATCTTGTTAACTTTTCACCATGCCAATTATCACCCTACATCTCATCTCTGTTTTACATGTTCAGTTAACTTTATTAGTTTTTATACTAATAGTAGATAGGACTTACCAGTCTTTTTGACTGACCCGTTTTCTTTCGTCTCTTTTCTTCCGTTTCCCCCCCAGGTTTGCAGGGTGGGAACACTGTTACCTAGCTGGATCTTTAGCTGCTTTTCTGGATAGCTCACGTATGGTTTGAGCATGCTATGGCCTTATGCTACTTTGGGGATAGTTACTTTATGTTTCTTTTTCAGTTTTCAGTTTATGTTCTAGACTTTGTTTTATGGGAAAATAATGACCAAGTACTTTGATGTAACTTGACTATGGTTTTGAAATGCTCGTTTTATCCGCTGCTTTACTACTCTGTTTTACTTATATGTTCTGTCTTGTGATATCTGCATGCATGTTTACCTTGTTTAACGCCCCTCCAAAGCTAGTGTGCTTGCAAGAGTGGCATTGGCGGAGGTGGGGTGTTACAAGATGTATAGGGATATGAAGAGGGTTTTTTTGGGCTGGGATGAAGAAAGATGCAGCAGAGTTTGTCTCCCGATGTTTAGTTTGCCAACAAGTTAAAGTTGAGAAAAAGAAGCCCGCGGTTTTGTTCATCCTTTGGAGGTCCCACAGTGGAACTGGGAGAGCGTCTCTATGTATTTCATTGATGATTTTCCTAGATCGAGGAAAGGAAACACCAGTATCTGGGTTATAGTAGACAGGCTTACTAAGAGCGGTCATTTTGTTCCTGCTAAGAGTAAGAGAATGGCAACATGGTTAGCATCAGTTAATCTTCATGAGATAGTCCATCTACATGGAGTATCTTCAAGCATATTGAGTGACCGTGACCCCGTCTTCACTAATGAGTTCTAGAAGAGCCTGCAAGAGGCATTAGGTACACAGTTGTGTTTGAGCACCGCATATCACCCTCAAACCGATGGGCAGACTGTGAGGGTGAATAGTGTTCTGGAGGACCTTTTGAGATTGTGTATCTTAGGCTTTGGAGGGACTTGGGAGGAGCATATTCTGTTGGTTGAGTTCGCCTACAACAATAGCTATCAGGCTAGTATTGGCATGGCACCCTTTAAAGTATTGTACGGATGACCTTGTAGATTACCGACTACTTGGACCTGAGATGATTAAAGAAACCTCAAGAAAGATTGATGTTATCCTCAAACGCATGAAGACAACTCAGGGCAGGAAGAAGTCATACGTAGATAAGAGAAGGAATGATATTGAGTTTGAGGTGGGAGACATGGTTTTCATCAAAGTATCACCTTTGAGGAATGTGGTTCACTTTGGATCTGTAGGGAAGTTGGCGCCAAGATTGTTAGGGCCATTTCCCACAGTGGAAAGGATAGGCCAAATGGCCTATAGAGTAAAGCTACCAGAGAGATTGGTGGGATTTCATAATGTTTTCCACATTTCTCATTTACGGAAGTGTCTGCATAGTACCGCAGAGGTAGTTGAGCCATGTATGCTTGAGGAAGTATAGGTAGAAAGGGAGGCAACAGTTAGACGAGTTCCTACCCGTATTCTTGGGTTAGAGGCTAAGAAGCTACGCAACCGAGAGGACAAGTTGATCAAAGTTCAATGGGGAGAAGACCGCGAGGATGCAACTTGGGAGACTGAAGACAAGATTCGCGCTTCGTACCCTTTTCTTTTAAAGGGTATGTTCTTAAACTTCTTTTTTCAAAGCTTTCATTCGTACTTGTTTCTGTCATTCAAGTATATCCTATCGATCGAATCTTCGACCTTTAGGTAGGGAACCAATTGATGTAAACATGTGTTTGAGACATGTTATGTTTGATGGATGCAAGTGGATGCAAGTGTTTGCTAGTGATTTCTCATGGATGCATATACACACATGCTAGGCACTAGATCCGCTCAATCACTTACATATTGCATATGGATGTGTGCGCATTCTAAATTTCATAGATGGAAATGGGTGTATCAACATATGGATGTTGCATTTGGATGGATGACTGTGCACACATATAGTCTTTACATGATATACTAGGACTATTTGCATACATGTTAGATTCATGGCACTAACATACATTGCATTAAGGAGGTCGATTGAATCAGTAGACCGCCCGATCTTTCACATTATTATAGGGACATATACACACACCTTTGCATATGTTCATATAAGCACTAGAAATCTTTTAAGGATAATGGATGCATGTGATTGGTGGATGAGTAGGTGGTTGATGGGTGTTAGGATTTACATTCTGCTTAACTTGGATATTTCGAGGACGAAATCCTTTAAGTAGGGGAGAATGTAACGCCCTGTAATTTTAATAAGAACACTATAATGAAAGACTAAATAATACTTAATTAAATATTGGGAACTAAGTAAAACAGACTGCACCATTGCGTTCGTCCCAGAATTCTACTTAAGATAGACTCCAAGTTTGCCTAAAACGGACATCGTATGAAGAAGTTATTAAGCTTAGAAGTTTCTATAGGTGTAAGAGAAATATATATAGACAAATCAAGTCCAGAATTCAAATCAGTTCAAAAATCAAGACGGGAAGACCACGTGGTAAATTATCCCGTTGGGGGTCGACCCATGGGTCGACCCACTCAAGGGTGTGTCGACCCTAGGGTCGACCCCGGGGTCGACCCACCAGAGATCCATCCTTGTTCATTTCTGAACCTGGACTTGCTTCTGAACGAGATTCGTTGGCAATAGGCTATAAGTTGGACCTCATTTCTATTGTTTTTACACATAAAAAACAATGGAGAACAAGATGCTACCCCTACATGGATTGAGTTAGCCTATTTCTTCTTCAACAACAACTTATATGCATATAAGAATTTCTTCTGCAAGATCTGCTTATTATTCTTTGTTCTTTAGATCCAGTCTCTGTGAGTTCATATTATTTTTAGATATACATATTTAACAAGTAATCCTGACATGTCTATAAATCTGGATCTAAACCTATGCCTGTTAAGAATCTGATTCACACCTAAACAGATATGCTATTACATGTACACCTAATCTACTATTCAGTTCTTATATGCCTATTTCTGATATGCCTACTTCTGTTATCATATACATATTCTGTTATTATGCCTATTTCAGTTCTCTTCTCTCTCTTTCTCTTTGTCTTTTTATTTTTATAGCCAGGCTACCTTCGAGCCTTGGCATATCGCTGAAATATGTGAACGAACGAAATTGGGAATGGTTAGGGAAGTTAAACTGGGGTATATCTTGTATTATAAATCATGACTGGGATTTGGGGGCATAACCTATATTGTGATATATGACTATAATTTGGAGCATATCTTATATTGTGAATTATGATGAGACGACCCAGACTTTCCGATCCCCGAAGAGACGGAGGAGCCAGGATTGATTTGAGAAAACAATGCATCAGAACATAAACAATAGAACATTTCATTGCTATTACAACAATTTACATTAGAGTACAAGAATAATACAAAGTTCAAATAATATACAGCAGAAAAATATCATAGATTTAAATTACAAAACAACGTAAAATATACACATAAATATAATGCGTTGTGGAAAATATCAACTACCACAACTGAATGAAATACACGGATACAAAGATTTCCGAATATAGCTCCAGCTGTAACCCAAGATCCTGGGAAAAGAAATACCTACGAAAACCAAAACTACTAGTTAACCGTGTGGAAAATATGGGCACCCAGAGTTTAGGTAGAAACAATAAACTCTGAGTCAGTCATGGGACTGGTGTGAGAACTAAAATAATTATTAACTTTAATTTTTGTTGTTGGGTAAATCAAGGGACTATGTCGTATAACATGGAACGGGTTTCTTCCAATGAATATCATAAAATAGAACTCACCATGCTAAATAAAAAAACACTGAAGCTATTATAAGACTCAGGTTCCATCACACAATGCAACACAAGCCGTAGGATAGAGTTTTACCTTATAATAGCCAAATATGCTTGGTATGAGAAATTTATCTTTTATTATTACTATAAGTGAAGAAATCAACCTAAAATATAAATGTATCAATCATAGATGGCATAGGTGCCATATATTATATCACCATACATAGGTTTACAACCTCATATTGGAAGTTTGGGTTTCCATCATGATGGTGGCTGATTCGAAAGATCTATCGAGAAGTGAAATACTCAACAGCTTACGTCCAAGGCATTGGAAAACACCGTAATGTACATCCGCCTTTTTGGGAAATCAAGTATCACTACGGATTACGTCCCAGCTAGAGAAAACACCTCTTACTTTATCCCTCCGGGAATCGGGGGGTGTGCCCTATCCCTCTGGGCGTGGAGCAACCACATCAGCTCATTTCGGTCGACCGAATTCGTGATAACTCTAAAGGTGTCTATCTCATCTTAAAAGCATATTGATCAAACCATCAGTTCACCATCATACTGTTGTGTGAGGCTCGCGAATTAACGGTACACAAAGTTGCGCCACTTAAAGCTGTGCTTTGATCATGAACCATAAGGCTCTGCTTTTCAATAACAGCCCTGATCCATGCATCTCAGCATGTCACATTGTCAATCCATACCATACCATTGATTTCTGCCAATATATAACCTCCAAGCTCGTACGTCTCAGAGAAGAGTGTTAAGCAAGAGAATAAATTCTCTACCACCAAACAGATATATATTTAGTAGAGATCAATGAATACAACATAAAGGAATACAACGCCGGACATACCATCCATTTGCAAGTCCATTCTGGGTCTAAATGAAACAGGAGGCACCTTATTCCTCGTCCCATATGTCAAATACAGGAGAGATGCCCTCACATATCCAAACAATCAACAAGTACATCCGGACAACTACCACTATACCCCCTTCCTGGGAGCTAACCAATGCGGGGCATCAATAATAATCCATTCGATGTAAAGATTGTCGGTCTTATACCGTCTTCAATATCTTCGACTTTTACTCGTCGCATCAATTATTCAGAATGGGTTAAACCTGGTCTTTCCGAATAACCCACATATCTTATAATCAAGAGCTACAAAAACACATCATACGCCTCATTCCAATCCAGAAGATTCTTTTATTCAAATATTCTTTACATGGGGAATTATTCCCATAAATCTTATCAAAGATTTAATTCATTTAAACCTCTTGTTTAAATCTTCCCTTAGAAACCATTTCAAAAGATTTTGTATTATCTTTTCACAACTTTAAACCAAATTAAAGTTTACCAAACTAGTCGAGATTCTCAAGCCTTGCCGAAGTAATCATTTATTTTATTTTTTCCGATTCCAACCTATTTATCCCATGGAGAAAAAATGGTAGTACTCCATATCTAACACCCACTGAGCTATTGGTAAATTCAATTCCCATTCAACATTCAAATTTTATTAAAGATTTAACTATCGCATGGAGTAAAACTGGGGGTACTCCATTTTCGAATGCTTCTCTAATTCGGCAAATTTAATTACCACATTAACATTCCAATCTAATTAAAGATTTATTAAAACTCCATCTTAGTTTTATCTTCAAAAATCATTATTTAATTATTATTCAACTTAGGAAATAAATTTTATCTTTACTTGGGTTAAAGAACTAATGTCATTTAAAACACCATTCATGACAAACCCAAAATCATCTTCCATTAAAATCGAATCTACAAGGAAACTATATCGGAATATAATTGATATAAATTCATGTATCTGACTAATAATATAAATGGAATAATGGCAAAGCCTTTTAAATTCCATATATAGTAATGGTCTTCCTTCACAGGAGCTCATCTCGATTATTGTCAAATCGAATTCCATTCAATTCCAATTTAATATATTAAATTGGAAAAGTTTACTTTGGAAAATTCCATTAATCTAAATTAAAAGATTATAAGTTCCAAATCATATCTTCCCTATTAATTGGGTTAAAGAACAAATGTTATTTAAAACACAGTTCACGATAAACCCAAAATCCAACTTCAATTCCAATTATATATTAATTAATTGGTAAACTTCTCTAAATCTTAATTAAAAGATTTATTCATTTCTCAACGGGGTTTAAGAATGGTGTTATTAAAGACACCACTCATAATAAGCCCCAAAATCCAATTTGATATCAAATACAAGGCTCTGGATAGAAATTATATTGGCTTGAATTCAATATCAAATTCTGAGACTAACGGATATCGTATTGGGAATAACGATATCTGTATCTTCCAAATTCCTCAATAATATCTGTATAATCACGGAATCCAATATCGAAATATTCCGAAGATTATTTCCATTCAAATCCATTTCAATTCATACAATGGAAATTTTTTGGTTGTTTTAGAACCCATTTTCAATCCAACTTATTATTTCTAAAAGTCCTTAGATTTTCGTCCTAGTTATCAACTAGTTTATTTAGATAAAATATATTTTTATCTTTTCAAAACTGGAATTTTTCATCCAAAATCTTTCCAAATCATTAATTATGATTTTACATAATTTTTCCATATTTTTAATAATTTTATTAAGGCCCTTACAGTCGGTTTCCAATAATGGCCATCGAACTGCATTCATAGCAACCTTTTCTGAAATTAATTTGGACATATCTCAAAATCAAACTATTAGATTTTAAATCTCTTATTATCATTCGAAAGCTAATTTCAGTACGAACCCAACGGTTTCGGTTTTAGGAGAATCCGACGATCGAATCTCCCGTTACATCAATTTGAAGTCAATGGTCGAAATTCGCGAACGGTCGCTGCGCGGTGCGTTTTATTTAGGCCAGTATAATATATATATATATAATATTTCAACGATTTCCATATAAAACGTATTTTATAAATCATTTATAAATTCATTTTAAAACGATTTTAACTTCGATTTCAACTTCGATTTCAATTTTAAATCAAAATTGAATATTCCTCATTATAAAATTAAAATGATAATATTTTCAAAATATTAAATTTTAAAATCAATTCTTTCGTTATTCATTATAAAATGAATAAAATCGATATAAAAATCCGTTCGAGTTAAAATGGCGTTCAACTATTTAACTCGGCTGCATATATTTCAATATTTTCGTATCCATCCAAAATCGGAAATCAAAATCATATTTTGAATCTTTACTGAATATTATTTTAAAATATTCATTAATCATGAATTGGAATCAGGCTCAATCAATTACCATATAATTTTATTTATATGGACTCCATACATCGCATGTATTCAAAAATAGTGATAAACAGCTATTAAATAGTCCATTTACATCCAAAGTGCAATTTTCTACCGTATAAGCATTAAATAATTAAATAATGCTTATAATGGTCTGTCGATCAATCGATGGACTTATAATTAAATTCAGGGGAGATCTGAATAAATTATCATCCCACGACCCGTGTGGGGTTTTCAAACATCAACAAAGAATTAGGCGATGTGTAAAATTATCGTCCCAATACCCTTATGGGGTTTGCATCACAGTTCATGTGAATTTAATTATATTTTCATAGTTTAATAATGATAATAATATTAAAACTGTAAACAATCATCAACCATCAAACAAACATTGCAGTCACATGCAATAAATACGAATTCAGTTATAAAAAAATAACTATACAAATATTTTAGTGAGAGAGTTCTCACATTTGTTTCCACTCCGCTATTCTTTATTTGGTGATGATTTTAATGAAATTAAACTGAACGTTTAATTTTATCCAAAACTATAACTTGCTTCCTTTCCGTTCTGGTCAGTTCCATATTGTAATTCTCGACATTGCGAATCCAACGCAATTGAAATCGTCGGATTTCGACCTCGTATGAAATAGTTACGACATTTTATACATCGGATATTTTAATTACATCATTAGAAAATTAAATAAATAGATTAATTAAACTAATCACCCTCTCTTCACCATTCATCGTTCACTGAGGAAAACCCATCGTTGTCGTTCAAAGGCTTCACTGTGAACCACCGACCGGACCTCCAGGGTTTGATCAGATGCTGCCAAAATGATCGCCGTTTCCTACTCCTGCATCGCCTCGAGCCTCGTGCCATAAGAGCTCACCAAACACCGGCTATTCCTCTCGAAAGTCAGCGCCCTTTTGGTGAGATTCCGGCCAAATCAGTGAACAAAAACCCATCTCGTCCATATCAATTAAAGAGGACGAAAAGCTCTTGAATTCTTGTTTTGATTTCATAAATTATTCGACTTATATTAGGGATTTTAGGGTTTGAATTTGGGAGCTCGGTGGCCCTCGATTTCATACTGATGGTGGCTGTTTAGTTAGGGCTAGGGTTTAGTGGGTGGAGGCCTTTATATACCATATTTTAATATATATTTTTATAATTTAATTTCAATGTTACTTGTTTAACGCCACGAACTCCAAACGAACCCCATTGACTGTTCCTTTAGTCAAATATCCATATTTTGGATATAATGGAATATGTTTCGTAAGCTAATTCAACTATTTCGATCAGTTTTTATCAAAATTAAAATATAAACTAATATAACGTTCAATATTGAATTTGAATGTACATTTTAATTTATCGGAGCTACATACTGACTCCAAAAATTACAGGAAAATTAAATCTAGCTATGTTTTGATGATACGGTCCTAACAAAATTAATTTTGTCAAATTTGGAGACCGTTTGAAAAATGGTCTTTTTTTGGTCGATTAAATTTAAACTGAATTGACTGAGCACGTTTAAATTTACCACGCTCACATATTAATTCCAAAAATTATGGAATTTGAAACCTAACAATAATTCAATATTTCGGATCCAACAAAAGTGGTTTCGTCGAAAACGGAGGTCATTTGTAAAATGGCTATTTTTAAGGCCTATATATAATATTAAAATATATATAAATTCTATAGCGACTATTCTAATTTTAAACTGGACATAACTTTCAATTTATATAGAGAAATCTCAGTTTCTTACATTCGTTAGAAAGATATAGTTAAATAGATTCTAACGATCTGTGTTTCGTCCATTTCTGATTTATGTTGAATTATGTATATTCATTTGAAATCTAAAATCGAATTTTCAAACTACTGCGCCATTTCGAGTTCGTTTTATAATTAAAATAAATTTATACATTCTAATTTCGATTTAAATAAATTTTTAGTCGTTATTATTTAAAATAAATCATTTTAAATATTCAAAACCCATTAAAATAGCTAAAATAAAAAATTTAAATTGGTTCAGAAATTCCGGGTTGTTATATATGACGTGAGGATTGGGGCATGTAAATCTATAGGCTTATTTAATAAATTAAGCGGAACATGTAATGAAACTGTAATACTTAACCTGTTTAAATCAGTGGGGGGTTATGTGAACCTGTTAAATTGTGTAGGGGTTCAGTAAACCTTTTTGAATCAGCGGGGGATATGTTAAATCACTGAGGGGTTATACGAATCCAATAAACTTACCTGTTTTATATGTTGCTGTTATGCGGGCTTGTTAAATTATTAGGCTTGTCAAAATCCTAGTAGTTCGGGACACAAGCCTAGGGGATGGCTTGTGTCATTTGTTGCGTGGGACTCGTATCAATCAGTAACCCTTACTGGTATCACAGGGGGACCCCGAACTGGCAAGGATCGGGGCACACTTATTGAGCTGATTATAAAAGGTTCATGTGGGAAGAGGTGTTTTGATAGCGCAATCCAATGGAGTCATATGCGTGCACGGTTCTGGATTGCTCAGGGATAATAAGACGTTATAACACCGGTAGATATGGTTGTGTCTATATAGGGGTTGCCACGTTAGGAAGTGATACATCCTAGTGTGGGACCGTCATAGGGTATTTACGGGATTGGGAGATGATCGATTGCGGTAGTAATTGGGTTACATCTAGTCCTGCCTGTTTAGGTGCCTATTATTTATGGTTGGGGTAACACCCGTTATTTATGGTTGGGGTAAGACCCGTTATTTTTATGTTGGGGTACCTGTTATTACTGCTTGGGGGTAAAACCCATTACTATAAGTACACCTAAGTCTACCAATATGTTTCTATGGGATCATTCATATCTGATATACTAGTATTTTGAGAAGCGTAATTTGTTCAATTCATCCTGCTTATCCTGTTCAGTCTGTTTTACCTATCATATGATACTGCTACCTCTCACTCAGTTTATATGCCTATCTTGATGCTTTTACTTATTTATATGCTAAAAGTAATTGGACTTGCCACATGTTATGTTTGACCTGCTTTGTTTCCTTTTCTCTCTCTTCCTCCTCCCCCCACCCCAAGGTTCTCAGGGTGGAAATGCTCAGGCTTGATTAGGATTCTCTCTTTTGTTTCTGTTGGATTTTGGATTTCCTTTGATGTACCACTTTGACTATTTATCTACTCTGTTATGGCTCTTTTTGGGGACTATGATTTTATATTACTGTAATTTGATGATTTTAGTACAAGGCAGATAATTTTATTTGATGTAGTTGGTTTTTAGTATTTCAAACCAATGTTGTAACTGGATTTTGGACCATAATGTTTTCTGTTGGAAAGTAAAGTTTTAAATTTCCACTACTATTTTATATCTATCTTGTGATGTTTATGTTTCTGTTTACCTAAAACGCCTCATGGAACTAAACGCATTCTATTAAAGAGTGACATTAACAGACGTGGGGTGTCACAGTACTACGTATTCTTTTAAATCTAATGATTTGGTTTAATTGAGAACCAAACATTCTCTTTTGCATTCAGTCTTGTCAGAAGGTTTCAAATCTTACAAAAAGATCGTTAGTCGTAATTATTGTAAAATATGCCTAAATTGTGGAATTGACATATTTCCAAATCATAAGAAATATATGTAAATATATAATTTGGAATAGTTGATGCAAATTGCACACATATATGTATATTTATATTTATACATACCTTTGCACCACTTTTCCCTTTTTGATAACTCTTGTGATTTCAAAATAATGCATTTTTATTCAAAAGGAGGAAAACGACATGTTTACAATAATTAAGCCAAAACCTAACAATATTGAGTACAAATAGGCATATTTCTTTTAATATTACAATCACAAAATTTACCATTCGAACCTTTTTACCCAAATTCACTTAATTTATTATTTAACACCGGACTAGAGATCTGGTATGCAACAACATCTAGTTGGTGTTTACATGGGTCTGATCTCCAGATCTACAGTGCTTTGCAACAGTTACAATACCTTTTACAGCATAACTGTAGGAAATAGGTGTATACAAATTTAAGAATCCTACAATTAATATTATGCATAACCACAATTTGCAATTCACAAGTTTTGACAATTGTTATAATCTGATCTGACAGGTGCTAACTCAATTATAGTCATATTATAAGCAGATCTGATGAATATAGGCATATAAACTTAGGATACAAATGAGATAAATACATTATTACAAATGTATATATAAATTTCCCACTCACCTTATAACATCCAAATCGTTTGAATCCTTTAGGCTTACAATTCCCAAATTCTTATAAATCTACAATTTATCTGAAAAGCGGAAAATTTCGGATCTGTAGAGATGTAAGAAAACAGGAAGAGAGAGGAGAATCTGATTTGGAGCGTCAATTTGCATTTTTTTTCATTAGATATGATAATCCTCTCAGTTTCATATGAATTGGATTTGATTGGCCGTGTATGAATATATTTTTAGATTAAGAAATTAGGTTTAGAGAATAAGGAAAATGGCAGAGCTTTGCTGCTGCCCACGGATTTATGTGGAAAAGAATGAGGCCTTTTCCATTTATTTATAGGAGTGAAAATAGCCTAGGACTGTTAGATTTATTATATTAACATCCGTCCATTCGTATAATAAAATATAACGAAATTGCCCCTCAAGACCTAGCCGTCATTGGGCACTACAGTCCCGAAGTGGTCAACACCCCGGGGAGCAGTCGACCGCCATTCTGCTATAATGACTAATGAAGGTAGGTTAAAGAGGGATTTTTTTTATTAATTATTCTATTTATTTATTTCCGTCCGTTTTCCACACTTCTTCCGTAACTTTTTCATACGGACTCTGTTCACGAAACTCCAAACATGAAAATTGACCAGAAAATTCCGAGACAAACGCTTCAGTTAAAGTTTCTTTGTCAAATTCCATCATTTGAAAATATTCATATTTATGACATTCTAACTAAATAACTAATTATTGTCAAAATTCCAGGTTGTTACATTTTTCCCCACTTAAAAGGGATTTTGTCCCGAAATTTGATACCTAGTTATCCTATCCTACACAACCAACTTGTGTTCATCCACTTAGCAACTATGTGTATATGTGCATGGTGTACATAATGCATTTCAACCATAAAACATGCATGCAAGATGATTCTAAATCGGGCTCTCTACATGTATGCAATAATTTTTTAAAATACTTTTGAAAACATGATGCAAAAGATCCTACATATATTGGCAGTCGTATATGAATGCAAAATTTGAAAAATTCTTTTTCGTCCATAGTCATTACACAACTATGAACAGAAGTGTGAAGCAACCAATTTTGCATCCAAACCTTACCATCCATAACGTCACGCAATCTAACTGTTTCCTAATTAATCTCTCCTATACCGGAAATAGGAAATTAAAGCGAAGAATTATAACATTTACTCCGCTTACACATATTCCATTTCCTGCCCAATAATTACCCAAAATACTCTAAAATTTTCCTTCTATAGACTGTAAAGGAGGCTTAAAACAAGCTCTAAAACGTAAAATAAGTTAATTAATAGCTCGCATGCGTTATTGATAAGGTATGAAAACAACGTTTCCAAGGCTAAAACAACATTTTCCTTGTTTTTATCGTATCGTCGGTCCTATTACACCGCTAAAACGCGCACACAAGGCATCCAAACATCTTCCTTATGTAATTCATGTGACCAAAAATAAAAAAAATTCAATGAAATAAATTTCCGCTTGATAACTTGTTATGCTTATTTTGAAAATTCCTTTTCGAACCCGTTTCACTATTCTATAAATAAGAAAATGATAAAAAGTTTGTTTTTTTTCCAAACATAGTTTTCCAAAAAACTTAAAGAAATGTATTTTGCGGAAACTTGAATGATTCAAGGCACATGTTGGTGAAAAAGGTAGTGAGTCACGCCAAAAATACGAAAAATAGAACTACACACAAAAGATCAAAAATAAATTTTAGCTTTAACAAGGAACAATGATTTATTTATTTATATACCCGTGATGTCGAACCGATCCTTTGCTAAAATTTATCCAACACATAATTCTATTCTTTCCAGCCATAAGACAACTGTTAGTTTAGAAA
Source organism: Allium sativum (assembly GCA_030737875.1). Classification (NCBI taxonomy): domain Eukaryota; kingdom Viridiplantae; phylum Streptophyta; class Magnoliopsida; order Asparagales; family Amaryllidaceae; genus Allium; species Allium sativum. Next base: position 927,429,519 of record CM060922.1, on the reverse strand, counting down.
AGTAAATTGAGATTTCATTCGAACAAGCATGCGTGAATGACATAAACATTTCCAATCGTAGAAATCTCACTAACCTAAGTTATGCAATTTAAACAACACTAATAGTTACAAGCACGAATTATCACCAAGCCAAGAACCCAATGCTAGAAAGGGGAAACAACAAAGACGACGATAAAACAAAAACCCAAAAAATCCCAAAGCAGCGGCTATAAACAACGAGATGTCTTGCTCTACGACCGGAGCTCAAACCAATTTTTGTGATCTTTAGTTAACGATATCATGGTAACAAACTACCCAATCTCATGTTACAAACACTGCTGGCGTTGTTGGAGGTTCCCACACCACCATCTCTTCTTAGAGAGAATTTGCAATGAGAAAATAAATCTACCACAAAAATGATCTTATGGAAATCCACCTAATAATTTCTAGAGACAAAATGGATTGGCGAAATTACAGAAAGTAACTCCATGAAGTAACACACAGGAACAACAAGCTGAATCGAATGTGATGCGACACTAAAGATGGATACACTAACGATCAAGAAGAGGATTAAATTCTTGCATCATGAGACAAATCTAGTCATAACTTCCCCTTCATATAACGATGTGCTAAATGGGTCACACATCTACATTGGCAGTTCGAACAAAGATTCCCAAACATAAAAACCCGTCATAAAAAAAATTGATTTGCTGCAAAATCTCTAAAGCTGATCAAATAATAGACAGTACAAGTCAACGTAAAACACAGATGCCTCTAAGATCTCATCGAGATTCTCCTCACAAAAACCGTCCAAAGATAGCTTAATCTTCATCTCCGAAATGATGATCACCTTAGAAAGAACTTATTCTAACAAGGTATATCAAAGGCGGATGCAGCACAAATAACAACCTATTCTAAGATCTCGAAGCAGCTGGTCAGTGCAAGTCCAACTGCCTCTACAAGTTTTCTTATCCCTAAAGCGGTGAGACATTTTTGCTCATTCCGATCCAACCAAATGACATCTAACCAAGGATGAGACTTAAATGGTTTAAGTAAGATCGAATATTGCAACTTGGTATTATAGACTAAGAAATGGTCAGAGAGAAAAAAATTAGATCTTGGAGTACTAGTGAGGGAAAATCTAATGTGCAAACTAGCGTGAAAAGAAGGAGGCGAGGCGATGACAAAGAAGGAGAAGAAGAATAGAGATATGGTCCGGCTAGATGAGGAAGGAAGGATGAAAGAAAGAACTTAAGGGGTTAATTTGAATGTAACTTTTATGGTTGAGTACTAGGTCCAAGTTGTACGAAAACTCATCGACTAGTTGACCATTCTTCCATAACGCTAAACAATCAACTATTAAATGACTTTGGACAAAGATTGAACCTTGGCCTTATTAGGGCAGATTAAAATATTAATCGTCTCGCACTATCTTTTAAGATTTGACGGGATCCGAAAAATAATTATCCTCATCACCGCAATATTTAAAAACTGTAGTTAAACTCCGAACCAACTCCAAAGATTTATAGTCTCAATAACGAGGTTGCGACTATACAACGAACGAACTTCGAACACGAAATCAGCTAGAAATCCGAAATACAATGTAACGACCCGGGTTTCTACGATCCTGGTTATCGACATAAACTCAATGTCGACTATCCAAGCATCGGAAATACCGGATAGTTAATAGAAAGAAGTTAGAGGGTGAGAATAGATAAGATAGAAAATTATAATAGAAGAAGAACAACATACAATACAACATCGGAGTAACACGAATCTCATAGTGGAACGAATACAATATACTATATAACATAACATTGAAGTACAAATCTATACTTCAATATACATATCATTATCAAAGTACAACACTTACAACACAGCGGAAATAAATAATAGCTATATAATCCTGAAGCCTCCTGCTCCAGTTCTCCAAGTATATGTGCAAGAAAAACCTGACTACTTGACTGCCCGTACAAAATTGGGCACCGTTTAGGGAAAACAAAACAAAATAAACTCCAGGTCAATCATGGGACTGGTATGAGTAAACCATTTAAAACAGTTTGAGTAATTAAACGATATCTCACAAGACCACACCGTATAACGGAATGGGTTTTTCCCTTATAAGAATCCAAAACACTTGATCCAACATTCAAAAACCTTTTAAAAGAAATAATGATATTTTATATCCAAAATCCCCTGATATTATGATAGTGTCTATTAACCACAATATAAAAATCATCTAGAAGAATTCTTTCATCTCACGTTCCACATACATAATATACAATCAAAAACCATGGGCGCTTATTGGTTAATAAATTCCAACTGGCAAGGTATGGGACCACCTTTCGACAGTGTATCTCTAGAGAGGAATACACCGGGTTCAACAAGAACATCTTGTAACCCAGGCTAAACATGACCGGTCACTCATTTCGCTTGAGTGTACCGAATGTATTATCACCAACGGTTGGGATCAGCAACCGTTTCCTAAAAGGGATATCATCGAAATAGATTATAAAAGTAAATCGAATTCTCTAGATCAGGTGACAATACACCTTAATTGGATGCTAACCACTTAGCCATGCGACCTACCCTATTTTATACCATTTCCTGGTTGTGAGGCTAGAGGCCATAACGTATAGATCACACCTTTATTTACTTGAATGCCACATCGTCATATCCGCCAAATCATAAATTGATTTCCCAAAAATACCACGGGTATACAGCTAAGAGAAATGAATTCCTTCGCCACCAAACGTAAATACGTTTGAAGAGATCAACTTACGCGATATATTAAATATACTCTGTTAGACATTTTTCCATACAGGTCATCCTGGGACTGGACAGACCGAAGGTACTATTTTGTAAATCCATCTTAGGCAATTTCTACCTAGGATTTACTGAACAACCCTTGCATAACTCCATCTTCAATTATCTTCATCATATTTTTTTGCAACGCTAGTGCCATACGGAGTGGTTTTCAGATAATATATATGATCCCGGTCTCTCCGTTTGACAACAGAAATGGTCAAAATCTTTGATAGTCGGTGATTTAACTATCAAAGGAAAACATATGTACAAACAACAGTCGTATTCCCAAATGGAAACCTTATCGATCAATCATCATTGCATTTCCTAATTTCCCATTTATCGATTCCATATATTCATAAATTCCTTATTTTCTAAAATTATAAAATATATGTTATTTATTTTGGAAAACGTTTCCATTTCTGATTCACACATCAATATCTTCCCACGTATATTAGTCTCTAACTGTAAACTAGCAAGAGAACAACTTCCCAAGCATAAACCCCGAAGGCCAAAACTAACATCAGATCGATACCCAGAAAGCCATTCAACTCAATTAATTTCTAGTCAATTTCTAATTTCAGCAATTCCATTTAAATTCCTAATTCAAACCCCAAATTCCATTATAACATTTTATTTGCAAAATATTTACTTAAATCCTTTATTCGCATTAAATGTGAATAATATTTCTTCTTTGAAATCAAAACAGTTTGATTTCGTATTTAAAAATAATATCTCAAACCCAAATTATATTTTTATTTTTATTTGTAGAATTTTTCGTACAAATCTCTTTTTTATTTCTAACACTTAAATCTCATTTATAATTCCCTTTATATAATTCTATTTATTCTATATAAATCCTTTTATATAGTTCTATTTATTTTATATAAATCCTTTTATATAATCCTATTCATTGTATATAAATCCTATTCATTTTTATAAATCTTTTTTTAAAATTCTATTTATTTTATATATAAATATTTCATTTTCAATATTCACTTTGAAAATTTCCGTTTTACACTCCACTATTTCACATGGTATTTAAAATACCAAGTAACATTACCAATGTCATCATAATCAATCACAGATTTTATATCACATCATATATCACAATATATGAAAACCAACACTATTATAAATATTGAGTAATCCAGTTGGATCCCTCCAACCTATTCACTGCAGCTACGGATGTTATACAATATAAATAACATCGATTTCATTCCAATATTAAATATTCTGATAAACATAATCAATATTTAATTAACGATATATATATATATATATATATATCATTATCTATAATTTCAACCAATACATCAGCAATTCAACCAAACAATCAACACGCAACAATCAATCATCATTTATCAATACTAGATTATATTTATAAAAATATAAACTGTACAGAGTTAGTGAGATTTACTCACATTGGACGATCATCGTTAAATAATAACTATTGGTTGATTCAGACAGAAAATTTATTTTTCTATAAATTGTAATGAGCTCCAATTCACTCCGAATCAGTTAAAGTGTGACCTCGTCCATACGGTCCCAACGGATCTGCTCGTTCGTGATTCTGACAACGTATGACAAAGTTATGACTTATACAAATTATACAATCATTTAAATTAAATAAAAGTTTAGAATTAAATTTATTATTGGGCTAACCATTAAACTAAGGCCTATACCAGTTTATATTTTCCAGGCCCGCTCATATACATCTTCCCCAAACTGAAAATGTGTCGGCTTCAGTATTCCTTAAACTCGCCATTTGACCTCGCGTTGACCACCCCTACTGCCATCACCTTCTTCATCACAATCTAACCAAATTACCAGACTTGAACATCCCTTGGCTTCTTGGGACAAACATTGACGAATTTGAGCCCTTTGGATTTGATTGTGACTTCAGGACTACAAGACTTTGGATTTGATTCTGACTTCAGGACCACAACATTTCATTCAAGCTCCTTCCCATTTCTATTATACTCCATCATTAAACTAAATAGGAAATAACAAAATTAATAATTAAACCTTAATGAAACCATCAATCCATGTTTTAAACCTTGTACCTCACCCCTGATTATCTTCCTTTCCGAAGTATACACACCCAGTACTGTGCACATCGCTACCCCCTTCCGATGTCGCTCCCTCATTTCTCAGTAAAAAACCCGAACTACCAATACAATTTGACTCGCTACAAAAATCTCCGTCTCCCCATAATAAAATCACCATCCTTGAATCCAAACTCCAGCTCGCAATTCCCAGATGTTCGGCCTTCAATGACGAGTGCGGTGCTACCCTCCTCTTTGTCATTTGAACACCGTGGGAACATCAACGGTGAACCCTAGTTGCTGCCACATTTTCGATCCTCAAATAACTAGAATCGAACCCTTCCGAAATGATATGGAATCGAAGATAATTACACAGGGAATTCAAATAAAATAGTTTCATGATTTTAGGGAATTTATTCGAATTGTTTGGGATTTTATAACTTGCGATTTCTTTTTCTGTGAAGAGAGAATGGTGGTGGCGCGTTTTTGCTGTTGACTACCATATGGAGAAGTTTAGGGTTAAGGGATGTAAGCCATTTATAGGACCGAAATCATTATTTTATTTTATTTTTAATTGATTATTTTATTCAATTATGATCGATCATTATACATATTCGCAGTTTAAAAATTCCTATGATCACACACAATATCCAATTTCGATGAGAAGGGACATACAACTACAGTTCAACATTACGCACCCAACGAAACTAGTTTCATCGAATTCTGTGTCCGTTTGCTCACATAGCATATTTTTAAAGTCAAATTATTGACTGTTTTTCACATTAAAATTCCGTACGGCCACATACTGACTCCAAAAAACATGGAAATTGAAATCTAGCAATAATTTAATATTCTGGATTCAACAAAATTAGTTTCATCGAAAATGGAGCTCGTTTGCAAAAGTGGCTATTTTTAAAGCTCTAAATAAATCCTTTTAAATATTAAATATATTTAAAAATAAATAAATAAAATATTATAAATAAATATTATCGTATATATATTCACACAGAATATAATACAGCTCCAAAATATTCCTATCTGAATTTATTACTCAACATTTCAAATCCAGATAAAATCAGTATTCAATTTATATTAAAAATCCATTTATAATATAAATAAATCGTTATAAATAATAAAAGAATTCCGTAGCGACTTTTCAAAAATTTGATTTTCTCATAAATCAAAATCTACCCGAAGAAATCCCGATTTTTCTCTTTCATTAGAAAAATATATTTCACCAGCTCCGAACGTTTCTTGTTTCACAGAAATCCAGCTTAAAACGGATTCTATACATTCGTTTAAAGTTCGAATCACCAAATTACGAACTGCCACACCATTTCGATATCGATTATAATTATAATATAATTATACGTTCAAACTTCATTTAAATAATATATTCGTTATTATAATTCAATTGTAAACTGAATTAAATATTATAAATAATCCAATTCGCACAATATTGCCATTTCAGCTATATTCTGATTATTTCAGAATTAAATATATTATTCTGTTAATTATATAAATTAAATATTCAATATTATTTAATTAAACAACCATTTAATTCTCTGAATCACTATTTAAATAATTAAATTAATTAATTATTATACCGTAAAAATACGGGACGTTAGATTCTTCCCCCCTTAATATAATTTCGTCCTCGAAATTGCTAAGATAGAAAACAAATCCTATAAACTGCGTTAAAAAATATATTTTTTTTACTTATCAACCTCAGTTTTAACTGAACTAGTTTATTTCAGTTAATGAATATTTTCAAAAATCTTGAAAATTTTCTAACACTTGAAACTTTCGAAAAATTTCGCCAGCACATCCTTTGTACGGCTCGATTGGTACAACTACAACTCGCCTCTCTTGGCCTCTCCAACCTAGAAGAAAATCAAATAGTCCAGCGGCTTGCCAAATAGGCTCATAAATCTCATACTCATATAAAATATAAACTTGTACCTTTTTGTCGGGCATATCATTATATTTCCTGCATTTGGTTCCATTCAATATCTGTACAACATATATCCATTCATTCCAGTAGATTTCTAATCAGTTTATCCTCAACACAGGTATTCACTTATATCCAAACCATAATCTCATTTCACACTTGAGTTACATCCTCGGTCCCAAACTCTTAACTCGATTATCCAATTACATTTCAAATTCAAATCTCACAAATCCAATTTGTCTCGATATCATTCTAATCCAATTCAATTTCAATTACCACTTAACTGACTTTATTTTAAATTCCAAATTGCTTTCGCAAATTTTCTTTAAATTTGTTTTTAATTCAAAACAATCTTCCTAGGAGTTTTAAACAACTTACCCTTTTCAAACATCCAATATTTTCTTTCGGAAATCAAAACCACTTGTTCCTCAAAACAATTCCAAAACAATATCTTTAATTGTAATCCGTCACTTAGAACTCGAAAATGAACTATGACAACCCCAAACTCCCGTAGTACGTAAGCAAAGATAATCATTGGAATATAACACATAAACAATAAAAGCAGAACAGAAATATAGAATTACAGCGGATAAAGTACATCAAATTACACTGGGAATAACATATCCTCAGAGTTACACAGCATAATAGGATCATACTTAGTACAAATACAGTTTTCAACTTAATATAAAATGTCTGCAACGGAATCAAACATAATATACTAAATGAAGTCTGAACAGCATAATTGAAGTGATAGGATCCATCTTCAGCTCCATAGCTATCCAAAATGAGTCTGCTAAACCTGTATATAAGGTTGCCCATATGGAAAAAAGGGCACCCGAGTTTTGCAAAGTGAAACAAACTACGAGTCAGTCATGGGACTGGTACGACCAATCAATTTAACCTATTTAATAATAATGCTAATCACAGGACCACGCCGCTAACGCGGAACGAGTTTACCCCATTGGATTGCCAGTGCATATATAAAGTAAACCGTTAAACACACAATGCTTTTTAGAAAAATGAAACCATTATAAGACTCAAGTCCCATCACACAATGCAACGCAAAACGGAGGATAGAGTTTTAGCTTATAATGGTCAAAAATGCTTGATACGATAAAACGGATTGATATTATTATTAGTACATATATGTTTCAAAAACTTTTCAATCATAATATAACAATCATAGACGGCATAACTACCATATACTATGTCATCATACTAGTAATACAATCAAAACCGTATGGTGTCGTATTGGAAGTTGGATTCCCATCATGAACCAAGGCAAGGGATCGTCCTTACCGAATTCGAGACAATCTAGCCCATGTCTCAGGACAAGTACTCAGTCAAGCCCTTAGGATCGCTAGGGCCGGTCTATACATATGTTAGTGGATTAGTTATGCTTGAACAATACGTCTCCCCGTCCTATGGGGCGTGAATAGAGCCACTAGGGACTCAAATCCGAGGTACCTCGCTTTCCATCATCCACATAAGTAAAAATATCTTGGCTTGTCAAATCCAGACACCACTTCTAGCTAGAAAGAAACGCATGTTCTCCCTGGGTTCCTTCTCCCATTTCTGGTTCATACCGGGGTTTGAGGCTCGCGAAGTAACGCTATACACAAAGCTATGCTACAATAAAGCTGTGCTTTGATCATCAATCACAAGGCTCTGCTTTTCAACAATAAGCCTTGATCATTTGCATTTTGGCCTGCCGCACTGACAATTCATGCCATATGACTGATAACTATCAATATATAACCTCTGAGCTCATACGTCTCAGAGAAGGGTGTTAAGCAAGAGAATAAATTCTCCGCCACCAAACAGATATATATTAAATAGAGATCAGTCAGCACAGAATAAAATTCAATGTCAAGCATACATCCATTTACAAGTCCGTTCTAGTTCTGAACGAAACTGGAGGCACCTTATTCCTCGTCCCATATGTCCAATACGGAAGAGAGGTGCTAGCTAATCCGGATAATCAACAAGTATGTCCGAACAACAACCACTGTAACCCTTTCCTGGGAGCAAATCAGTCCAGGGCATCAGTAGTCGTCCATTCGATGTGAAGATCGCCGGTCTTCAATCACCGTGTTCAAATCTTCGACTTCCAATCGTCGTATAATCATTTGAAATGAATGTTAACTTGGCATTTTCAAATAATTCTAGAATATATATAATTTAAATCATCCATTTCATTCCATAACGTTAATAATATTTATAATGATTTATCACTATTTTTATTTATTTTAAAATAGCCATTTTCAATTAAACGACGCTTCAGGTCATTACGGGGCCCTAGCGTTGTTTTCAACATATTTTGATTTACACCTTTCTCAAAATCTAACCATTGGATCTTAGCAAATTTTATATCGTTGGAAAGATCTTTCCAAAACGAAGCCAATAGTTCCAATTTTGGGAAAATCCGATGGTCGAATTTTTCGGTGTAATCGTTTGAAGTTACGATTTCAAAATGCAAACGAAGCAGCATGATTCGCTTTATTTTAATTTATATTTATATATAAATATATATAAATATAAATCGTTCAACGATTTCAAGTCATTTTCATTTCAACATTGATTTCTTTTATATATGAAATCATATGTTACATTAAAAATGAAATTTTAATGTAAAAACAAATCTTATCACATCTTGACTCTTTCGTATGATTTCACACTTATATGAATGTGAAATTTTATCTCAACCTATCATTACATTGGAAAATGTAATCCTTTATTTCAATGTATTATAACATTGCAAAATGCAATCTTTTTATTTCAATGTATTTTACATTGCAAAATGAAATCTTTTATTGCATTGTATTACAACATTGCAAAATGTAATTTATTTATTTCAATGTATTTTACACTGCAAATGATATCTTTTATTTCATTCCTTAATCACATTAAAAATTATAACTTTTTATTTCAAATAAAATGTAAATTTCTATTTCAATCTATTATTACATAAAAATGTGAATTTCTGTTTCATTCTTTATTTACATTGAAAAATGTAAATTTCTATTTCATTCTTTATGTTTAACTGTTGCATTTCCATTAAAATATATAATTCAATATCAATACATTTCCATATAACCAATGACTATTTTTAATGTTGCATTACATAAAAAATGTATATTTCAATATAAATGCAATTCTATTTAACAAATGATTATTTTTAATGTTTGGTTACATTAAAAATATATACTTTACAGTAAGGACATTTTAATATAACAATGGTCATTTTCAATGTTTTGTTTACATTAAAATGTTAATTTCAATGACAATACATTATATTTTCAAAATGTTTATTTTTAATGTTGCATTTGCATTTAAAATGTATATGTTAATGCCAATACATTAAAAATATAAATAAATTCCATATCCATACATTTCTTTTACTACATTAAAATATAATGTAATTTTTTTCTTGTCATTGATTACAAACAAAAATGTCAAATTTTATACTTTTCTATGATTACAAATAAAAATGTAATTTTTATTCTTTTCTTTCCATTCTAGTATGTTAAATATAATGTTTAGCATATAACAAATATTCTAACACATGTTTCTAACATGTCAAAAATAATGTTTTAACATTTTTATATTTCCTAACATATGTTTTCTAATGAATCATTTTTACATCAAAAATGGAATTTTCAATGTTTCAACATTTTTATTCAAACAATGAATATTTTCTAATGAATCAACTTTTTACATTAAAAATGTGATTTTAATGCTTCAACCATTTTATTCTACATGAACAATTTTCCTATGAATCATTCTTTTCATTAAAAATAAGATTTTTAATGTTTCATTTTTTTATATTAAACATGAACATTTTTTTTTATATATTCCGTATTACATTAAAAATGTGATCTTTAATGCAACCATGCTTTTATTTTTAAAACATGTACATTTTCTATTTTCTCACATTACATTAAAAATGTGAATTTTTATAGTTAACTTGTTTTCCTTTTTAAAACTTGAACATTTTCATATTATCTACATTTACATTAAAAATGGGATTTTTAATGTTAACATGTTTTATTATGAAATCATGAACAATTTCATATTCCATTCATTACATAAAAATGGGTGTTTCAACGTTAAAATGTTTTACTTTTAAATCATGAACAATTTCATATATCCATTCATTACATAAAAATGGGATTTTTAATGTTAACATGTTTTACTTTATACAATGTACATTTTTTTCATATTTTCTCTTATTACATTTAAAATGAGATTTTTAATGTAAACATGTTTTCATTTTTAGAACGTGAACATTTTTATATTTTCTTTCTTTACATTAAAAATGAGATTTTTAATGTAAACATGTTTTTAGTTTCAAAATATGAACGTTTTCATACTTTATATGAATATAATAAAAATGTACTTTTTATTGTTCAAATTATTTTTATTTCATAATGAATATTTTCCATACTGTATAAATAAAAATATGATCTTTATTGCTTACACATTTACCTTTCAAACGTGAACATTTTTCTTACACAATAAAAATGTGATTTTTATTGTTAACATATTTCTATTTTCAAACGATGATCATTTTAATAATTTATACATTCACAATAAAAATGTGAATTTTTAATATTCAAACAATTTTCATTTCATATATGAGTATTTTATAACACATGAATATTTCAGAAAATTTCGGTAACATAACGGCAGGGTAATTAAAACTGGCACCGTTCCGATGTACGACTCCTCGCACTACCTTAGGCCTGCGGCTTCACATGGAGTTTAATTTCCTAATACATTTTTCTAGGCAGTCTAATGCCACAATATCAATCAATTTCATTTTTCAACCACAATTAAACACCAAAAATCAACCAATTACATACCATAAAATAACAAATCGTCCATGGTCTGTGGACGACGGGTGTCGGGAGTTTCTAAACCCCGTCTACATCCTAATATAATTTTATTTAATCAATTCGGATTCCGAAATCTCAGTTTGCTTTCTATTTCTTCTAAAATTGTCGAATGCTCCAAAAAACCTCTGATCAGTTCTGGAAAGTAGATCGCGAATTTACGGTCTCAACGAATCATGTTTCATCGAATTTCGATTACGTATGAGGAAGATACAAATTTACAAATGTTGTTACCTTTAAAACTAATTAATAAATAAAAAACTACCTTCTCATTTCAAACAATTTCAGGCCGATGTGTTTTCAGAAATGTTCGATTCAAGGGTTTATCTTCGCTCAAAATCCGTGAGGCTTCAGGACGATCAGACTTCGCAGCAACGTGGAGCTAGGAGGCCCACTCCTATCGATAGTGGTGGGGACCCCTGCGATGGCGGATCGGTTGAGCGGCGGCGGTGGAAAGTCGGCTACCTTGGAGCGTCAAATCTCGAAAACTGTGCCACTACAGGGGATGAAACTTATATGAGATCGAAGAGGATATAAATCTCCACAAAAGCTTCAACTAAAGTAATGGATTTCGTTGAGTGGATTGGGATTTATCGGAGAAGGAAAGATGGAGCTATAGCCGCCATTGAACGAGGGGTATCGGGTTTAAAACGAGGAAGAAAATACAGTATACACGTATATATACAGTATATATATGTATTTTTACTTATTTAATTCTTTTAATTTCTATATCGCTCCTAACTCCAAATCAAACCTAATGAGTGATGTCCCAAGCTAAATACCCCCATTCCGGACACAATCGAATATGTCCCGTAAGCCAATTCAATTGTTTCGATATGTTTTTCTTTCAATTTAAATATAAAATATTTAATTATTTAACTTTGATCGTACATTTAATTTATCGGGGCCACAGACCGACTCAACAAATTCCCGAAAAATAAATATAACTATGTTTTGACAATACGGTCCTAACAAAATTAATTTCGTCGAATTTGGAGACCGTTTGAAAAATGGCCATTTTCTGGTCGATCGAAATTGGCTAAAATTGACAAGACACATTTTCTTTTGCCACGCTCACATATTAATTACAAAAATTATGAAAATAGGAATGCTACAATAATTTGACATTCCAGATCCAACCATGGTGGTTTCGTCGAAAATGGAGGTCGTTTCCAAAATGGCTATTTATACGGGCTATATATTATATTAAATTCCATAGCGACCATTCTGAATATTCAACTGGCCATAAATTTTGATTCCCGCTATGAAATTTCAATTTTTCGGATTCATTGGAAAGATATTGTTAAACAGATTATAATATTTTTAGTTTTACCAAAATCCGGTTTATTGTGCATCATGTACAGTCAATCAAAGTACGAATTCAAATTTTCAAACTGCCGTGCTATTTATAACTCCTTTTAAAATTAAAATAAATATATTCGTTCTAATTTCGATTTAAATAAAAATTTTAATCGTTATTATTTAAAATAAATTATTTTAACTATTTAAAATTCAATAAAATAGCCAAAATAAAAATTTTAAATCGGTTCTGATTTTCTGGATTGTTACAATCTCCCCTAATTAAAAGCTTTTCGTCCCCGAAAAGGAAACAACAGTAAAGTAGGAAACAAAACGGAAAATGTAAAATATTGTAAATGTACCTTGCACTAGACCTAGTCAAAGATATCCACTCTACACTGGGGATAAGCCTGTTTGATGCTATCATCGGTCTCCCATGTACAGTCTCTAGGATCTCCGCTCCACTGCACTTTAACTAGATGAATCCTTTTGTTCCTCAGAACTCGGGTTTCTTTGCCAATGATCTTTACCGGCTCCCTTCTTACTGCTAAGCTCGGGTAATCTCCAAATCTTTTTGTGCAACTTCCTCCACAATCAAGTATGGATCGTGCACATGCTTCCGAAGTTGAGACACATGGAACACATCTTGTGCCCCTGGCAACCAGTCAGGCAACTGAACCCTGTAAGCGGGAGTTCCAATTCTTTCTAGAATAGGGAATGGACCAATGAATCTAGAAGCCAACTTTCCAGTCTTCCCAAAGTGAATTACTCCTTTTAATGGAGAAACTCTCAAGCACGCATAATTGCCAACAGCAAATTCTAAATCTCTTCTTCTTGAATCTGCATAACTTTTCTGTTGGCTCTGTGCTGCTAGTAATCGCTTCTTAATAAAATCAACTTTGTCTGAAGCTTCACGAATCATGTCGGCTCCCAATACTAGTCTGCTGCCTAGTTCAACCCAACATGCAGGAGATCTACAAGGTCTGCCATACAAAGTTTTGAATGGTGATATTTGCAAGCTTGCTTGGTAACTGTTATTATAATAGAACTCAACCAAGTGCAAGTGATCTTTTCATGATCCGCCAAAATCAAGAATACATGCCCGCAACAAGTCTTCCAGTATATGGTTCACCCTCTCGGTATGGCCATCTGTTTGAGGATGATATGCGGTGCTAAGATTTAATGTTGTCCCCAGCTCTTCTTGGAATGCTTCCCAGCATTTACCAGCGAATATAGGGTCACGGTCACTAATAATGCTACTGGGAACTCCATCTGGTCGAATAATTTCTTTGAAATAAATTTTCGCCAAACTTTAAGCTGTTCTAGTTGATCTGACAGGAATAAAATGGGCGGACTTCATGAAACGGTCTACAATCACATAAATACTGTCATTACCTTTTCTGGTTCGGGGAAAGCCAACAGTAAAATCCATGGAGATTTGATCCCAGTTCTAACTTGGAACTTCTAGTGGTTGTAAAAATCCAGCAGGTTTTTGCTGATCGCTCTTGACTTATTGGCAAGTAGAACACCTGCTGACATAGATGGAAATGTCTCTTTTCATAGATTTCCACCAGAATGTACGCTTGAGATCATGATACATCTTACTCACCCCTGGATGAATATAAAGCTTGGATTTATGACATTCATCCATTACTTCTCTTCTGAGCTCAGGAGTACTTGGGACACAAATTCGGCCTTTCAACCTCAGAACTCCTTTGTTATCAATTTGGAAACTCAAGGGTTCACCTTCACGAACTCTTTTACTAATTCTCTGGATAAATTCATCATTTTTCTGAAGATCAGAGATTTTGTCAATCAATGAAGATGTAATGATAAGGTTGGCGATGATGAGATTGGCGGCGACCGCAATCTTTCTGCTGAGCGCATCGGCTACAACATTGGCTTTTCCTGGAGTATACACGATGTTCAGATCATAGGCTGCAAGAAATTCTAACCAACATTGCTGCCTCAAATTCAAGTCCCTCTGGGTGAACAGACACTTCAATGATTTATGATCTGTGTATAATTCGAACTTCTCACCCAAGAGATAGTGTCTCTATATCTTCAAAGAAAAAACGATGGCTAACAACTCAAGATCATGAGTAAGGTATCTCTTTTCATGTGGCTTCAATTGTCGGCTAGCACAAGCAACTACTTTGTCTCTCTGCATTAATACCGCACCAATATCTTCAATAGAAGCATCTGTCCAAACTTTCAAATCTTGATTGCCATCAATAATGGTTAACACGGGAGCAGTGGTCAACCTCAATTTCAGCTCTTGGAAAGCTGCCTCACATTCAGGTGTCCAATTAAACTTGTGTGCTTCTTTGTAAGCTTCGTTAATGGACAAGATAGTTTCAAAAAATCCTTAACGAATTTCCGATAATAGCCAGCCAATCCTAGGAAACTTCTGACTTCAGTAGGAGTGCTAGACTGCTTCCAATCTTGAATGGCTGTGATTTTCCTAGGATCCAATGAAATTCCTTCCTTTGATACTACATGACTGAGGAACTTCACTTCTTCTTGCCAGAATACACATTTAGAAAATTTGGCCTTTAAAACATTCTTTCTTAGAAGTTTCAAAACTTGTTCCAAATGCTTTTCATGCTCGGCAGTTGGCTTAGAGAATATTAAAATATCATCAATGAAAACCAATACAAATTTATTCAGGACATCGCGGAGTACTTGATTCATTAAATCGACAAAATAAGCTGGAGCATTGCATAAGCCAAACGACATTACTAACCATTCATAAAATATGTCTGGACCTCTGAAAGCTGTCAAAGGATCACACTCTTTGGCAATACACATTTGATGGAAACCTGTAGCTAGGTCCATTTTAGAAAATACTTTAGCCCCATTTAGACGATCCAATAAATCATCTATGCAGGGCAATGGATATTTATTCTTGATTGTCTGGTAGTTTAAATCTTGGTAATCCACACACAGTCTGAGAGTACCATCTGACTTCAGGACAAACACTACTGCTGCACCCCAATTCGAAAAGCTAGGCCTGATCAGACCCTTCCATAACAACTATTTAGTTTGATTGCCCAACTCTTCTTTCTCTTTCCATCTCATTCTTCGAATAGGATGCACAACTGGCCTTGCATTCGGAACTAGATCAATCCTGAAGTCAATTTCTCTCCCCGGAGGTAAGCTATCAACTTCTTCGAACAGATCCGCATAATTCTTAACGACGGGAATATCTTCAATGGTCGTGAAAGAAACATCAAGAGCTGACCAAAATTCCTTCCTATTTGAATTCGGTCCTATGCATGGTATCGTTATAAAAATTTTGTACTTGGCCTTCTCCTTAACGATTCTTTCTACACATTTTACCTCGGCTTCATATTTGGTTAACCAGTCTAACCCAAGAATGATGTCAAATTCAGGGAAATCCATGACGATTAAATTAAAAGAAAACCGGGTAACGGGAAAAGGAAATAGGCACCCTAAAATTCACACCTAGAATAAGAGAACCTCCTATTGGACTATGAACTCTAACCGATTCCTTAAGGTTACTTCGTTTTAACTTCAACTTCTTTACTGTATAGCTTGAGATAAAGCTTTGTGACGCGCCTGTATCAAACAATACTTTAACAAGAATATTGTTGACAGTGAGAGTACCTTCCAAAACATCTGGCCTTTGCTGACCAGTCGAGGGTGTCGGCGTTTCTGCTACATCATTTACATGAGCTATTACAGGCTCCTTTAACAGCAGGCAATCCCTTGCAACATGACCTGTCTGGTGGCACTTATGGCACTTCCTTTTACTATGAGATTTCTTTTGCTTCTTAGCAGATTTAGATCCATCATTCTTTCGTTTCTTCAAAGGTTTGCAATTCCTGAAAAAATGCCTTTGCTTATGGCAGTTATTACATATGGCAGTCATCAACGGTTCTTCTTTAGATTCAACCTCTTTCTTATCAGCTTTAGGCTTCTTACTGACTTCAGGCTTTGAACTTGTCTAAGGGCTGTCAGTTTCAAACTTCCTTTTGATGCTAGAACTGCCCTCCTCTTCATCTTCCCAACCATGGTGTTTATCATTATATTCATAGCGATAAGCCATTTGTATCATTTCAGAGAATAGGTGATTCACATGAGCAAGTACTCTGCCTTCGTATTTGTTTTGAAATCCTTTGATAAATCTCATATTCTTTCTTAAAGGATCTTGAATTAGTTCTGGGGCAAAGCGAGAAAGTTCGTTGAATTTATTCTGATATTCTTGGATGGTCATATCTCCTTGTTTCATATTGTAAAACTCATTATATAGTCGCTCAGTTGCTTCTGGAGGAATAAACCTTTCTTTAAACATTTCTTGAAATCTATCCCAGGTAATATTTCCTTCTCGATTTTCCTCAGTAACAGTTTCCCACCAAATTAGAGCTTTGTCTTTAAGTGCCCAAGATGCGAGTAATCTTTTCTGATCATCTCTTAGCTTTAAGCCTTGAAGGATTCTCTCAACAGAACAATTCCATGCCTGTGCTTCAATCATAGATTCTTTACCCGAGAATTGCACTCCACCCAGATTTCGATATTTCGTTACTATAGTTTCTAGATCTGGTTCTGGTTGTGGGAGCTCGATTGGCTTATTAGATTGTCGAACCATAGAACTACTTCTTCTGTTTCTGCCACTCATTTCTACTATGTCTGCAAATAGAAGACAAAGAGTCAGGATAACATAATAGATATTGTAAAGCATAGAGACATATATTTAAATGTAAATGAATCTATGGGGTGTGTGTTTTATTCAGCCATACTCATTCTAGGACATTACTAGTCCTATCTATGATGCGTTATTCATTTTAGAATATTGCTGATTCTACTTCTGTTCGGTTTACTTATATGTTATATTCCGTGCCAAGTTTAATCAAAGCTCTGATACCAACTGTGACAACCCCAAACTCTCGTAGTACGAAAGCAAGGATAATCATTGGAATATAACACGTAAACAATAACAGCAGAACAGAAATATAGAATTACAGCAGATAAAGTACATCAAATTACACTGGGAATAAAATATCATCAGAGTTACACAGCATAATAGGACCATACTTGTACAAATATAGTTTTCAACTTAATATAAAATGTCTGCATCAGAATCAAACATAATATACTTAATGAAGTCTGAACAACATAATAGAAGTGATAGGATCCATCTTTAGCTCCATAGCTATCCAGAATGAGTTTGCTAAACCTGTATACAAGGCTGCCCATGTGGAAAAGAGGGCACCCGAGTTTTGCAAAGTGAAACAAAACTACGAGTCTGTCATGGGACTGGTACGAGCAATCTATTTAACCTATTTAATAATAATGCTAATCACAGGACCACGCCGCTAACGCGGAACGGGTTTACTCCATTGGATTGCCAGTGCATATATAAAGTAAATTGTTAAACACACAATGGTTTTTAGAAAAATGAAACCATTATAAGACTCAAGTCCCATCACACAATGCAACGCAAAACGGAGGATAGATTTTTACCTTATAATGGTCAAAAATGTTTGATACGATAAAACATATTGATATTATTATTATTGTATATATGTTTCAAGAACTTTTCAACCATAATATATTAATCATAGACGGCATAGCTACTATATACTATGTCGCCATACTAGTAATACAATCAAAATCGTATGGTATCGTATTGGAAGTTGGATTTCCATCATGAACCAAGGCAAGTGATTGTCTTTATCGAATTCAGGACAATCTATCCCATGTCTCAGGACAAGTACTCAGTCAAGCCCTTAGGATCACCAGGGCCGGTCCACACATATGTTAGCGGATTAGTTATGCCTGAACAATACGTCTCCCCGCCCTATGGGGTGTAAATAGAGCCACTTGGGACTCAAATCCGAGGTACCTCGCTTTCCATCATCCACATAAGTAAAATGTCTAGGCTTGTCCCAGACACCGCTTCTAGCTAGAAAGAAATGCATGTTCTCCCTAGGGTCTTTCTCCCGTTTCTGGTTCATACAGGGGTGTGAAGATAACGAAGTAACGCTATACACAAAGCTATGCTACAATAAAGCCGTGCTTTGATCATTAGCCACAAGGATCTGTTTTTCAACAATAAGCCTTGATCATTTGCATCTTGACATGCCACACTGACAATTCACGCCATGCGACTGATAACTATCAATATATAACCTCTAAGCTCATACGTCTCAGAGAAGGGTGTTAAGAAAGAGAATAAATTATCCGCCACCAAACAAATATATATTAAATAGAGATCAATCAGCACAGAATAAAATCCAATGTCAGACATACATCCTTATACAAGTCCGTTCTGGGTCTGAACGAAACCGGAGACACCTTATTCCACGTCCCATATGTCCAATACGGAAGAGAGGTGCTTGCTAATTCGGACAATCAACAAGTATGTCCGGACAACTACCACTGTAATCCTTTCCTGGGAGCAAATCAGTCCAGGGCATCAGTAGTCATCCATTCGATGTGAAGATCGCCGGTCTTCAATCACCATCTTCAATTCTTCAACTTCCAATCGTCGTATAATTATTTGAAATGAGAGTTAACTCGGTCTTTTCTAATAATTCTCGAATATATATAATTTAAATCATTCTTTTCATTCCGTATCATTAATAATATTTTATAATGATTTATCGCTATTTTATTTATTTAAAAATAGTCATTTTCAATTAAACGACGCTTCGAGTCATTACAGGGCCATGGCATTGTTTTCATCAAAATTTGATTTACACCTTTCTCAAAATCTAACTGTTGGATCTTCGCAAATTTTATATCATTGGAAAGATCTTTCCAAAACGAACCCAATGGTTCCAGTTTTCGGAAAATTCGACGGTCGAATCTTTCGGTATAATCGTTTGAAGTTATAATTTCAAAACGCGAAGTACAGCTGGGCAATTTGATTTATTTTAATTTATGTATATATATATATATATATATATATATATATATATATATATATAAATCGTTAACCATTTCAAGTCATTTTCATTTCAACATTGATTTCTTTAATATATGAAATCATATATTACATTAAAAACGAAATTTTAATGTAAAAACAAATCTTATCACATATTGACTCTTTCATATGATTTCACACTTATATGAATGTGAAATTTTATCTGAACCTATCATTACATTGGAAAATGTAATCCGTTATTTCAATGTATTATAACATTGCAAAATGTAATCTTTTTATTTCAATGTATTTTACATAGCAAAATGGAATCCTTTATTTTATTATATTACAACATTGCAAAATGTAATCGTTTTATTTCAATGTATTTTACATTGCAAAATGAAATCTTTTATTTCATTCTTTAATCACATTAAAATTATAACTTTTTATTTCAAATTAAATGTAAATTTCTATTTCAATCTATTATTACATAAAAATGTAAATTTCTGTTTCATTCTTTATTTACATTGAAAAATGTATTTTTCTATTTCATTCTTTATGTTTAAATGTTGCATTTCCGTTGAAATGTATAGTTCAATATCAATAAATTTCCATATAACTAATGACTATTTTTAATGTTGCATTATATTAAAAATGTATATTTAAATATAAATGCAATTCTACGTAACAAATGATTATTTTTAATGTTTGGTTATATTAAAAATATATACTTTACAGTAAAGACATTTTAATATAACAATGGTCATTTTCAACGCTTTGTTTACATTAAAATGTAAATTTCAATGACATTACATTCTATTTTCAAAATGCTTATTTTTAATGTTGCATTTACATTTAAAATGTATATGTTAATGCCAATTTTTATTCGTCAATGTTTATTTCAAATGTTGATATACATTAAAAATATAAACTCCATATCCATACATTTCTTTTACTACATTAAATTAATGTAATTTATTTTTCTTTGATTACAAATAAAAATGTCATCTTTTATACTTTTCTTTGATTACAAATTAAAATGTAGTTTTTGTTCTTTTCTTTCCATTCTAGTATGTTGAATATAATGTTTAACATATAACATATATTCTAACATATGTTTCTAACATGTCAAAAATAATGTTTTAACATTTTTATATTTTATAACATATGTTTTTTCTAATGAATCATTTTTACATCAAAAATGGAATTTTCAATGTTTCAACGTTTTTCTTCAAACAGTGAATATTTTCTAATGAATCAATTTTATACATTAAAAATGTGATTTTAATGCTTCAATCCTTTTATTCTACATGAACAATTTTCCTATGAATCATTCTTTTTATTAAAAAAAATAAGATTTTTAATGTTTCATGTTTTTATATTGAACTTTAACATTTTTTTTATATATTCTATATTACATCGAAAATGCGATCATTAATGTAACCATGTTTTTATTTTTAAAGCATGTACATTTTCTATTTTTTCACATTACATTAAAAATGTGAAGTTTTAGTGTTAACTTGTTTTCGTTTTTAAAACTTGAACATTTTCATATTATCTACATTTACATAAAAAATGGGATTTTTAATGTTATCATGTTTTATTATTAAATCATGAACAATTTCATATATCCATTCATTACGTAAAAATGAGATTTTTAATGTTTTACTTTTAAATCATGAACATTTTCATATATCCATTCATTACATAAAAATGGGATTTTTAATGTTAACATGTTTTACTTTATACAATGTACATTTTTTCATATTTTCTCTTATCACATTTAAAATGAGAATTTTAATGTAAACATGTTTTCATTTTTAAAACATGAACATTTTTATATTTTCTTTCTTTACAATAAAAATGAGATTTTTAATGTAAACATGTTTTTAATTTCAAAATTTGAACATTTTCATACTTTATATGAATACAATAAAAATGTACTTTTTATTGTTCAAATTATTTTTATTTCATAATGAATATTTTCCATAATGTATAAATAAAAATATGATTTTTATTGCTTACACATTTACCTTTCAAACGTGAACATTTTTCTTACATAATAAAAATGTGATTTTTATTGTCAACATATTTCTATTTTCAGACAATGATCATTTTTATAATTTATACATTCACAATAAAAATGTGAATTTTTAATATTCAAAAAATTTTCATTTCATATATGAGTATTTTATAACACATGAATATTTCGGAAAATTTCAGCAGCATAACGACTGGGTAATTAAAACCAGCACCGTCCCAATGTACGACTCCTCGCACTACCTTTGGCCTCGCGGCTTTACAGGGAGTTTAATTTTCTAATACAATTTTCTAGGCAGTCTATTGCCACAATATCAATCAATTTCATTTTTCAACCATAATCAAACACCAAAAATCAACCAATTACATACCACAAAACAATCAAGTCGTCCATGGTCTGTGGACGACGGGTGTCGGGTGTTTCTAAATTCCGTTTGCATCCTAATATAGTTTTATTTAATTAATCAGATTCAGAAATCTTACTTCGCTTTCTGTTTTCTCTAAAATTGTTGAATGCTTCAAAAATCCTCTGATCAGTTCTGAAAAGTAGATCGCGAATTTACGGTCCCAACGAACGAATCCTGTTTCATCGAATTTTGATTAAGCATGAGGAAGATACGAATTTACAAAGGTTGTTAACTTTAAAAATAATTAATAAATAAAAAAACTACCTTCTCCTTTCAAACAATTTCAGGCCGATGGGTTTTCAGACTGGTTCTATTCTAGGGTTTATCTTCACTCAAAATCCATGAGGCTTCAGGACGATTGGACTTCGCAGCGGCGTGGAGCTAGGAGGCGCGCTCCTGTCGATGGTGGTGGGGCCCCCTACGATGGTGGGTCGGCTGAGCGACGGCGGTGGAAAGTCGGCTACTTTGGAGCGTCAGATCTCAAAAACCATGCCACTACAGAGGATGAAACTTATTTGAGATCGAAGAGGATAAAAATCTTTACAAAAGCTTCAACTGAAGTAATGGATTTCGTTGAGTGGATTGGGATTTATCAGAGGAGGTAAGATGGAGTTGTAGCCGCCCATGAACGAGGGGTATCGGGTTTAAAACGAGGAAGAAAATACTGTATACGTGTGTATATACAGTATATATACATATTTTTATTTATTTTATTCTTTTAATTTCTATATCGCTCCTAACTCCAAATCAAACCCAACAAGTGATGCCCCTAGCTAAATATCCCCATTCCGAACACAATGGGATATGTCTCGTAAGCCAATTCGATTGTTCCGATAGGTTTTTCTTTAAATTTAAATATAAAATATTTAATTATTTAACTTTGATCATACATTTAATTTGCCGGGGCCACAGACTGACTCTACAAATTCCCAAAAAAATAAATCTAGCTATGTTTTGATGATACGGTCCTAACAAAATTAACTTCATCGAATTTGGAGACCGTTTAAAAAATGGCCATTTTCTGGTCGATCGAAATTGACTGAAATTGACAAAACACATTTTCTTTTGCCACGCTCACATATGAATTCCAAAAAGTATGAAAATTGGAGTCCTGCAATAATTTGACATTTCGGATCCAACCATGGTGGTTTCGTTGAAAACGGAGGTCGTTTTCCAAAATGGCTACTTATACGGGCAATATATTATATTAAATTCCATAACGACTATTCTGAATATTCAACTGGGCATAACTTTTGATTCCCGCTATGAAATTTCAAATTTTCGGATTTGTTGGAAAGATATTATTAAACAGATTCTAATATTTTTGGTTTCACCAAAATCGGTTTATTTTGCATCCTGTACAGTCAGTCAAAGTTCGAATTCAAATTTTCAAACTGTCGCGCTATTTCTAACTCCTTCTAAAATTAAAATAAATATATTCGTTCTAAGTTCGATTTAAATAAATTTTTAATCGTTATTATTTAATATAAATTATTTTAACTATTTAAAATTAAGCAAAATAGCCATTTTAAATTGGTTCTGATCTAATAGATTTCCAATTAGTTTATCCTCAACACAGCTATTCGCTTATATCGAAACCATAATCTCATTTCACACTCGAGTTCCACCCTCGGTCCCAAACTCTTAACCCGATTATCCAATTACATTTCAAATTCAAATATCACAAATCCAATTTGTCTCGATATCATTCTAATCCAATTCAATTTTAATTACCACTTAACTGACTTTATTTTAAATTCCAAATTGCTTTCGCAAGTTTTCTTTTAATTTGTTTTTAATTCAAAACAATCTTCCTAGGAGTTTTAAACAACTTACCCTTTTCAAACATCTAATATTCCTTTTCGAAAATCAAAACCACTTGTTCCTCAAAACAATTCAAAAACAATGTCTTTGGTAGTAATCCATTACTTAGAACTCGAAAATGAACACTAATGATGTGGCCAGCACCATCATAATTATTTTCCAGCTATCAAAGTGAGTTCAATATTATATCACTTTTCAAAACCATTTCTTAATCAATTCTATTTTGAAATTTATTTCAAAATACCATTCACAATACTCGTAAAACAATTTAAAATCTCCTAGGATTTTAAAATTCTCATATATTTAAACCAAATCTATTTACAAAGACTTTTCCACATTTTCGGAATTAAATTCCCGTCCTTATTTAAATTCAGATTTAAACCATCTGATTTCATAAATTACATTTATATGAATTCAGATTGGCTATCTACATAACCATTTTATTTTTATAATCTCATTTGATTATAATAACAACTAACACATCCTACATATGATCATTCCATTATATATACATTTCTTTTATATCAATATATATTTTGGGTAAAATTATTTCATTTACTCCCTTTTCAAAACATATCGTGTCGGTTCATCGTATTCAAGTGTTTAAAAAACCCTTATCGATGTAGTGGATCAAACTGATCGACCAGAACTCATAAACAACTCAACCAATAAATCTCCACAATATAAAATAATTTTTATAAGATCTACAAATACGTTCACACGTATATATACACTCAAACTCAATCTAGAGTATTACTAACCCCATCTCTACTGAGTCACACCACAGAGCCAAGGTAATTACTTAACCTTCAGCTCTGATACCACTGTAACGACCCGGCGTTTTCGCTATCACGGTTATCGACATAAACTCAATGTCGACTATCCAAGCATCGGAAATACCGGATAGTTAGTCGAAAGAAGTTAGAGGGTGTGAATAGATAAGATAGAAAATTAGAATAGAAGGAAGAAGAACATACAATACAACATCAGAGTAACATGAATCTCATAGTGGAACGAATAAAATGTACTACATAACATAACTTTGAAATACAAATCTGTACTTGAATATATATATATATATCATTATCAAAGTACAACACTTACAACATAGTTGAAATAAATAATAGCTATATAATCCTAAAGCCTCCTTCTCCGGCTCTCCAAGTATATCTGTAAATTAAACCTAACTACTTGACTGTCGATACAAAATTAAGCACCCAAGAGTGTAGGGAAAACAAGGCAAAATAAACTCCGGGTCGGTCACGGGACTGGTATGAGTAAACCATTTAAAATAGTTTGAGCAATTAAACGATATCTCATAAGACCACGCCATATAACGGAATGGGTTTTTCCTTTATAAGAATCAAAAACACTTGGTCCAACATTCAAGAACCTTTTGAAAGAAACAATGGCCTTTTATATCCAAACTCCCTTGATATTATGATAGTGTCTATCAACCACAATATAATAATCTTCTAGCAAAACACTTTCATCTCACGTTCCACATACATAATATATAATCAAAAACCACGTGTGCTTATTGGTTAATGAATTCCAACTGGCAAGGTATGGGACCACCTTTTGACAGTGTATCTCTATAGAGGAATGCACCGAGTTTAACAAGAACATCTTGTAACCCAAGCTAAACATGACCGGTCACTCATTTCGCTTGAGTGTACCACCAACGGTTGGGATCGGCAGCCGTTTCTCGAAAGGGACAACATCGAAATAGATTATAGAAATAAATGGAATTTCTCTTGATCAAGTGATAATACACCCTAATTAGCAACTAACCACTTAGCCATGCGACCTACTCGATTTTATAACATTTCCTAGTTGTGAGGCTAAAGGCCATAATGTATAGATCACACCTTTATTTAGTTTGAATGCCACATCGTCATACCCGCCAAATCATAAATTGATTTCCCCAAAAATACCACGGGTATACAGCTAAGAGAAATAAATTCCTCTGCCACCAATTGTAAATACGTTTGAAGAGATAAACTTACGCGATCTATTAAATATACTCTGTCAG
Source organism: Allium sativum (assembly GCA_030737875.1). Classification (NCBI taxonomy): domain Eukaryota; kingdom Viridiplantae; phylum Streptophyta; class Magnoliopsida; order Asparagales; family Amaryllidaceae; genus Allium; species Allium sativum. The sequence goes on along the minus strand of CM060922.1, from coordinate 927,403,344 downwards.
ACATTCTTCCATACAGGTCATCCTGGGACTGGACAAACCGAAGGTACTGTTCTGTAAATTCATCTTAGGCAATTTCTACCTAGGATTTACTGAACAGCCCTTGCATAACTCCATCTTCAATTATCTTCATCATATTTTATTCGCAATTCTAATGCCATACGGAGTGGTTTTCAGATAATGTATCTGATCCCGGTTTCTCCATATTGACAACGGAAATGGTCAAAATCTTTGATAGTGGGTGATTTAACTATCAAAGGAAAACATGTGTACAAACAATGGTCGTATTCCCAAATGGAAATCTTACAGATCAATCATCATTTCATTTCCCAATTTCCCATTTATCGTTTCCATATATTCATAAATTCCTCATTTTCTAAAATTAGAAAATATAAGTTATTAACTTTGGAAAACGTTTCCATTTCTGATTCACGCATCAATATCTTCCCACCTATATCAGTCTCTAACTGTAAACTAGCAAGAGAACAACTTCCCAAGCATAAACCCCGAAGGCCGAAACCAACATCAGATCGATACCCAGAAAGCCATTCAACTCAACTAATTACCTGTCAGTTTCTAATTTCAGTAATTCCATTTAAATTCCTAATTCAAACCCCAAATTCCTTTATAATATTTTATTTGCAAAATATTTACTTAAATTCTTTATTCACATTAATTGTGAATAATATTTCTTATTTGAAATCAAAACAGTTTGATTTCGTATTTAAAAATAATATTTCAAACCCAAATTATATTTTTATTTTTATTTGTAGAATACAAATCTCCTTTTATTTCTAACATTTAAGTCTCATTTATAATTTCCTTTATATAATTCTATTTATTCTATATAAATCCTTTTATATAATCCTATTTATTTTATATAAATCCTATTCATTTTATATAAATATTTTTTTAAAATTCTATTTATTTTATATATAAATATTTCATTTTCAATATTCACTTTGAAAATTTCCTTTTTACATTCCAGTATTTCATATGGTATTTAAAATACCAAATAACATGACCAGTGTCAGCATAATTAATCCCAGATTTTATATCACATCATATATCACAATATATGAAAACAAACAGTATTATAAATATAGGGGAATCCAGTTGGATCCCTCCAACCTGTTCCCTGCATCCATAGATGTTATACAATATAAATAACATCAATTTCATTTCAATATGAAATATTCTGATAAACAGAATCAATATTAGATTAATAATATATATATATATATTTATATATCGTTATCTATAATTTCAACGAATACATCAGCAATTCTACCAAACAATCAACACACAACAATCAATTATCATTTATCAATACTAGATTATATTTCTAAAAATATAAACTGTACAGAGTTAGTGAGATTTACTCACATTGGACGATCATCGTTAAATAACGGTAACTGTTGGTTGATTCAGACAGACAATTTATTTCTCTATAAATTGTAAGGAGCTCCGATTCACTCTGAATTAGTTCCAGTGTGAAGCTCTCGTCCATACTGTCTCAACGGATCTGACCGTTCGTGATTCTGACAACGTACGACAAAGTTATGACTTATACTAATTATACAATCATTTAAATTAAATAAAAATTTAGAATTAAATTTATTATTGGGCTAACCATTAAACTAAGGCCCATACCATTTTATATTTTCCAGGCCCGCCCCTATACATCTTCCCCAAACTGAAAATGTGTTGGCTTCAGTATTCCTTAAACTCGCCATTTGACCTTGCGTTGACCCCTCTACTGCCATTACCTTCTTCATCACAGTCTAACCAAATTATCAGACTTGAACATCCGTTGGCTTGTTAGGACAAACATTGGCAAATTTGAGCCCTTTGGATTTGATTGTGACTTCAGGATTACAACACTTTGGATTTGATTCTGATTTCAAGACCAAGCATTTCATTCGAGCTCCTTCCCATTTCTATTATAATCCCTCATTAAACTAAATAGGAAATAACCAAATTAATAATTAAACCTTAATGAAGTCATTAATCCACATTTTAAACCATTTAACTCATCCTTCATTATATTCCTTTCCGCAGTATACACACCCGATACTGTGCACAACGCTACCCCCTCCGATGTCGCTCCCTCATTTCTCAGCAAAAAACCCAAACTACCAAATAGTTTGACTCGCCACAAAAATCTTCGTCAAGACGAGCTCAGCCTACGATTGAAGAGCGGACATGCTATCCAAAATGAAATGTCTGGGGAGACAAATTAATATACGGGGCCCCGAGCCAGAGAGAAGCAAGAGAATCAATTAGAGTGGAGTGAACTGCCAGATAGATCCACAAAGCTAGGTCTCCCCAAAGTAAAATCACCATCCTCGGATCCAAAATCCAGCTCGCGGTTCCCAGACCAAATACGCTGAACCAAATATTTGTTGCAACATCTTTTCCTTCGAAAATACATTGAACTCCTCCCACATGTGCGGCCTTCAATGACGAGTGCAGTGCTACCCTCCTCTTTGTTGTTTGAACACGTGGAAACATCGACGGTGAACCGTAACTGCTGCCACATTTTCAATCCTCAAATAACTATGATCGTACCCTTCTGAAATGATATGGAATCGAAGATAACTACCCAAGGAATTCAAATAAAATAGTTCCATGACTTTAGGGAATTTATTTAAATTGTTTAGGGATTTATAACTTGCGATTTCTTTTTCTGTGAAGAGAGAATAGTGGTGGCGCATTCTAGCTTTTGACTACCGTATGGAGAAGTTTAGGGTTAAGGCATGTAAGGTATTTATAGTATGGAAAATTTTATTTTATTTTTAATTGATTATTTTATTCAATTATAATTAGTCGCTATACATATTCGTTATTTAAAAATTCCTATGATCACACACGATATCCAATTTCAATGAAAAGGGGCATACAACTATAGTTCAGCATTACGGACCCAACAAACTTGTTTCATCGAATTCCGAGTCCGTTTGCTCACACAGCATATTTCTAAAGTCAAATTATTGACTATTTTTCACATTAAAATTCCGTACGGCACATACTGACTCCAAAAATCATGGAAATTGAAACCTAGCAAAAATTTAATATTCTGGATTCAACAAAATTAGTTTCGTCGAAAACGGAGCTCGTTTGCAAAAGTGGCTATTTTTAAAGCTCTAAATAAATCCATTTAAATATTAAATGCATTTAAAAATAATTAAATCAAAATATTTATAAATAAATATTATCGTATACATATTCACACAGAATATAATATAGCTCCAAAATATTCCTATCTGAATTTATAACTCGACATTTCAAATTCAGATAAAATCAGTATTCAATTTATAATAAAAATCCATTTATAATATAAATAAATCATTATAAATTATAAAGAAACTCCGTAGCGGCTTTTTGAAAATTTTATTTGGTTATAAATCAAAGTCTACCAGACGAAATCCCAATTTTTCTCTTCCATTAGAAAAATATACTTCACCAGCTCCGAATGTTTCTTATTTCACAGAAATCCGGCTTAAAACGGATTCTGTACAATCGTTTAAAGTTCGCATCGCCAAACTACGAACTGCCGCGCCATTTCTAGCTCGATTATAATTATAATATAATTATACGTTTGAACTTCGTTTAAAATATATATATTTGTTATTATAATTCAATTCTAAACTGAATTAAATATTATAAATAATCCAATTCACATAATATTGCCATTTCAGCTATATTCTGATTATTTCAGAATTAAATATATTATTCCGTTAATTATATTAATTAAATATTCAATATTATTTAATTAAACAACCATTTAATTCTCTGAATTACCATTTAAATAATTAAATAAATTAATTACTATATCGTAAAAATACGGGACGTTACATAAAATTAAACTAGATTTTCCCCTTAACTAGCTGACAACAAACGGACGTTTCGTGAATTCAAATACCCCAAAAATCAAGATAAAGGATTTTCTGTAGCCTTAAGGAAAAATTTAGAACTTTTCCAAAAATGGAATTTATTATAAACTAACGGTTTCGTATTTATAAATCCATTTTATTATCACTATTATTATTTATATTCCAGTTCATATTTCAAACTGAAAAACCTTTTCGTGTTCAGAAATGTTGGAGCTTTTAAAAGCTTAAGGATTTATTGTGATGATTTTAATAAATTATCCACTATATATAGGAAGAGGGATACTAAAAATCACATGGAATAGATATTTATTATTCTAAAGTTTAGTGGCATATTCCTTGTAATTTCTAATTTCATTTTTCCTACCAATCAGATTATATTTATTAGAATTATTACACAATAGCCTTATAATTTTGGAACACGAATATACTAAAATTCTAAAAACCATATCTTTACAAAGCTAGGCCTTTATCAAACCATTTTATGATAATGTATTTCAAAACTTTCAAAGACCATTTTTATTTTTCCAAATAGTTTTAAGATAAAATTTTCTTGAATACAAGCCCAAGAACTCAATTGAATGTTTCAGTAAAGGTAGATTCGGAAATTCAACGAAATAACGAACGGATATACCTCATGATTACATTTCCGAATTAGATGCGACATACTAATGTGAACTTTTCCCGTTTTGGATTGAGCAATGGACTTAAGCGGAACTACCAACAAAACCAGAAATTGCAACTATCTCGGTTGTTGCTAGATTTTCATCCAGTCTCCAAACTTAAATAAATGGAATCCACCATATGTCGTCCTCACGCTCTTCACAACAAGATTGCCAACATACCGTGGGCTATGATAGAATTGGCTAGAAACCCGAACTCAACATATTTCAACTCTCGGTCGTTTAAAGCCTATTTTAATATTTAGGCCAACAACTAATTCATCATTGAAATAAATTAAAGTCGAGTAATAAAGACAAAGAAAAACAGAAAAGAAATTCAAATTACGTTCTCTCACGAGTCCTAATTTAACTAATTCCTTTGATTGTTTAACCTAAGCTCTGATACCAAATGTAACACCTCACACTTTTCTACGCTCAAATTTCGACAAAAAATCGAAACTCAAACCCATTCAAGCATGGAGCATGTAGATCTAGTACCTGCAATAAATGAGCATAAGCATGATCAGAGTACGATATGATAACTCATAGCTGACACAATATAGAATAAACTAGTATTACCTCAAGTAACTACTTTTTTACTTAAAAGTAATTCACTTTGACAATACCGAGCTTGAGATAGAACGAGAACCAAAAGCCTAACTTAAACTCCTATGAGAACTTGATCTTCTCTAAAAAACCTGGGTGGTTGTAATTATAAGGGGGGTCATAACAAAAAGACTCTGGCGAACAGGAAATGTACAATACAGATTATAATACATAGATGTATCCCGTTTGGTTCAACCCCGGATGTATGTGTATCAAGGTTAGTGATTTTATCCTAACCTTATAGATGTTTACGCACGACTTTACTACTCTTCCCATGTAGTATTCCCAAAGTATGATACCGAGATAGATCATTTACGCACATATTGTTGTAGCCTTTATACCAGAACATGGCTAGTTATTTAATCGAGGTTAGACCCCTAGTTATGGAGTTTCTCTATATATACACTTTCATTCGCTCTTCCTTTATCAATGCCTCAGTATCGATGATAGATAGGATGGATTCTCTCCAATCGCTTCACACCCTAAGAGGACCTATTAGTCACTTATTATTCCTCGATAACTGATTTGACATTAACATAAATTAAAGGGCACTAGCTACGGGCGCTACAAGTTAAGGCCTCCATCATTCACGCATATACCCTTACCTCACATAAGGTGAGAGATGGTATTTTATTGCTTGTTGTACCTTCTAGCTGACCTTATTATATAACCCCCTTAGTCACATACTACTTCTCGTAGGATAGGTAGCCATTTCTAACGTTTTTAGCTTCTAGGTTTGGGTGGACAATACTCACACATGTCATTTAAGTCCCTTATACTGAAAGACCTATCCCTAGGTGGACTCTTCAACCCTAGCCGCTTAGGACCCAGGAAGCGGACTATACGCGAAGGTTATTAGGTTGATACCCCCATTATCCTCTAGTACCTTTCCCTACCGGGATAAAGATGCTATGTTATTAAGTCACTCCCGTTTAGTCCCTTTATTCGGAAATACTGTATGCACACACTTCATTATCGTCACGGGTTCATATGGCAAATAATATTTTACATTATTAACGTACTAAGTCCAATTTTATTTTTAATTATAAGTTATATATTCATTAATATAAATAAGGAAAGTTATATCATGGATATTTATTTAATTACTTCCTCAATTGGACTTAGTATTTAAACAACGTTCAATATCCATTAATCCCCTTTTACACCCATTTACTTCTATTTCTTTGTTTATTTCCCTTTATGACCATAACAGTCATATTTTCTTAAGGAAACCATTTATCAGTCCAAGTTATCTATTTGTTGTACCCCAACAGATAATTACTATTCTTATTTATTTATTTATTGGTTGAATTTTATAGGTATATATATTCATGCACCAGGCCTCTCACATTAAGTTGACTACTTGTGAATGCTGGATTTGCCAGCCGGTTCCATGCAGACTTCTTTCACAAGTTGAACTTAACCTCATGCTTAGTACATTTACATTTACACATTAGACCCCTCACATTAAGCTGACTACCTGTGGTTGCTGGATTAGCCGGTCGGTTCCGGTCAAGCTTATACCACAAGTTGGGCTTAACCTCGTATCTAAATGCGATTATAATTCAAATTTCCTGATTTGGGGTGTACAACATTTATCCTAATTAATTTAGGAATCGTAGCAATTATCCTATTATATTTACTTTCCCCCAATCACATTGGTTGCAATTGTTAATTATTTATTTATGGCCTTATTTATAGTAATTAATTACACTAATTGCTACAACGATCACCATAAATATATTCATTAAGCATGGAATATAATTTACATGCATGATTCCATAAATGAAAATCATTCAACATTTCAAACATTTAATACAATGTATAATTTACCATTTTATGCTGATTGGATGGATAATATGTATATATCTATACTTTATGTTTTCGTGCGATCAACATAGTTATCTTTTAATATTGTTATTACTTATTCTTTTAAATTCAATGATTTGGTTTAATTGATGACCAAACATTCCTTTTTGCATTTAATCTTGTCAAAAGGTTTGAAATCTTACAAAAAGTTTGTTTGTCATAATTATTGTAAATTATGCCTAAATTTTGGAATTGACATAATTCTAAATCACAAGAAATACATGTAAATGTATAATTTGGAATAGTTGATGCAAATTACACATAAATATGCATATTTATATTTATACGTACATATGCACCACTTTTCCCTTTTGATCTTTATATCATACCTCTTGTGATTTCAAAATAATGCATTTTTATTCAAAAGGAAGAAAATGACATGTTTACAATAACTAAGCCAAAACCCCACAATATTGAATACAACATGCATATTTCTTTTAATGTTACAATCATACAATTTACCAATCGAAACCTTTTACCCAAATTCACATAATTTATTATTCAACACTGGACTAGAGATATGAAATGTAACTACATCTAGTTGGTGTTTATATGGGATGATTTCCTGATCTACATTGCTTTGCAACAATTACAATACCTTTTACAACACAGCTGTAGGAAATATGTGTATTCAAATTTAAGGATCCTACAATTAATATTATGCATAACCACAATTTGCAATTCACAAGTTTTGACAATTTTTATAATCAGATCTGATAGATGCTAATTCAATCATAATCATATTATAAGCAGATCTAATGAATATAGGCAGATAAAGTATGGATCTAATACAAACTAGATAAATACGTTGTTATAAATGTATATATAAATTTACCGCTCACCTTGTAGCATCCAAATCCAAAGTTTGAACCCTTTAGGTTTACAATTCCCAAATTCTCATAAATCTACAATTTATCTGATAAGGGGAAAATTCCAGATCTACAGAGATGTAAGAAAATAGGAAGAGAGGGGAGAATCTAATTTGGAGCGTCAGTTTGCATTCTTTTCCATTAGATCTAATAATTTTCTCAATTTCATATTAATTGGATTTGATTTGCTATGTATGAATATATTTTTAGATTAAGATATTAGGTTCGGAGAAGGAGGAAAATGGCAGAGATTCGGTGCTACCCACATATTTTTGTGGATGATAATGAGGCCTTACCCATTTATTTATAGAAGTGGAAATGATCTAGAACTGTTAGATTTATTTAGATTAACATCTGTCCATTCGTATTATTAAATATAACCAAATTGGGCCTCAAAACCTTGCCTTCATTGTGCACTACAGGCCTGAAGTGGTCGACACACCCCTGGGGAGCGGTCGACCACCCTTTGGCTATAATTCCCAATGAAGGCGGGTTAAAAAGGGAAAGGAATTTATTAATTATTCTATTTATTTATTTCCGGCCGTTTTCACACTTCGTCAGTAACTTTTTCATTTGGACTCTGTTCGCGAAACTCCAAACATGAAAGTTGACCAGAACTCCGAGATGAACGCATCGATTAAAGTTTCATAGTCAAATTCCATCATTTGCAAAAATCCCTATTTTTGAGATTCTAATTAAATAAATAATTATTATCAAAATTCTAGGTTGTTACAAAGTTGGATACCCATTTTGAGTCTAGCCCTATTGTTAACTTTTGAGAACTTGAAACTTTAAAAGCTTTTGAGTGATAGTTTATGGTGTTTTCCAATTTTTGACCTTAAAAATTTACAATTTCAAACTATGTGCTAGCTAAATTGTTTGGAAAGAATTTTTGAAACGAAAAGGATGCATATTTTATGTCTAAAAAGAAAAAAATGTAAGGAACATATTTGAAAAAGCACATATGGGTTTCGGAGAAAAGTAAAATAAAATGGTATGTATTTTGGAAATGATGATTTCTTATAGAATTTTTATTAAAATGAATTCTTTCAGAAAAATGTGCACATTACAGAGCATGTATAGCTCACTAATTTTTAAGCTATAATGTATGAAAGAGTTAAATAACTAAACACAGAAAAGATTGAATTTTGTCAAAAACTAAATTTTCGGTAAGGAAAATTTTGAAAATCTCTATTCTTTTGACATGAAATTTTTATGGATGGACAAAATAAGTTGTAAGAATTTACAACAAAGTAGATGTTTGCATCTAGATGTAGGTTATTGAATTGACATATTGTAAAAGGAAGTTCTGAGTTTTTGTGAGATGACATTTTTTGGTTTGGCAAAAAATAATTTTTAATGAAGAAAAAAAGTTTTGAAGCATTTAGTTTTTGGAAGAAAAATGAAAAGAGGAAGCCAAACCACTTTTTCAAAATCATGGAGTAGGTAAATATTAGTGCCTAGTAAAGACAAAGAAAATTTTTAAGCTATAAAATGGATGGAAAGAATTGGTTTGGAATAATAGTAAATTCGTATAGATTGCATAAGCACTATAGAGCCTTGGTTGTTGCTTGGGAAAGACTGTTAGTACACAACAAGGACTAGTTGTGACAGTGGATGGTAGTTGGCAAGCAAGTTGTTTAGATCCTGTAGTTCGGACGTTTCTTTGTCAACAAATACGTGGTCCTAGGATTCTTAGCCCTTGGTAGTATCTGTGTAGTGTGCTTGTTTTCCTATTTTAGTTTTGAAAAATTAGAAGGCTTATTTAAAAGTTTAGCTTCGGTCGATGGATTAAGTTAAATTAGCCAAGGAAAAGGGTGATGACATAACTAAAAGAGAACAAAACAAAGATGACAACTAGAAAAAAGCAACAAATGTGGAAAATGAAGATAAATGGAAATTTTTGAGAAATAGAAAAGAACTGGACCTTCCCAAAGTAAGTTGGAAAAGAGAATTCATAATAAAGGAAATTTCTTATGTTAGCTGTGCTTGTATAGGAAGGTTGGAAATTTTTATATAATAGTTGCATAAAATCCAAGTACATATAGAAAAGGTACATAAAAGAAAAACGGAAGATGTGAAGTTTTGCAATTCCCACCTTTTTGTAACATAAGAAATAAAATTCAGAAAATTAGGTTTTCCTGTAATTCAAAAATTTAAAGTCGGTTGGTAGGGTTTGGATGCAAAAATTGGATGAACTACATTCTTATTTTGTAAGAGTGTAGGAAAAATTAGATGAAAAAAATATTTTAATTTTCAAAATGTTGCATTCATATAGAAATTGCTAGTATATTTAGGATGTGTGCATCATGTTTTTGAAAGATTCAACAAAATTTACAATCGTATAAGAGGTACCGTTTAGGCATTCATTACATTCATGTATTACTATGTTCTGTCTTACTTTGCACAAGTGCACAAATGGTTGAAAAATTGGATGTACACACGATGGTTGTAAATTATATGATGAACTACTTTATTTTACCCACGAAATTTCCTAAGGATGGAAGAATGTAACACCCCATATTTTATATAAATAATAAATGAAAATATTGATAATGTATAGTTTCAGAATTTAGCCCCGAAATAAATACCACTGTGTTCGTGGCAATTTTCTGATTTAGTTTGAAATGTGACTTGTCTCAAATGGAGTCCGTATGGGAAAGTTATTAACGAGTGTAGTTTTAAAAAGTTGTATGCATAAATACGCATACACATTTGAAATTTGAAATTATATATGAGTTATAACTAGAAAATAATTATTCATATGAGTTATATTAAGAAATAAATTAAATGTTAAAGTTAACGTGAATCAAAATATTAAATCGGCAAAATCACGTTAATGGCCCAAGAGCTGGGTCGACCCATGCTTCAAACGAATCAACCTATGTGTCGACCTTAGAGTCGACCCACCTCTAAGGTGGGTTGACACTTCTGTCAACCTACTTGGGCCAAATCTGTTTTGCTAGGTGACATGTTTTTCTAATTATATGGCTTGGGTTTTATATTAGTGAATCTGATGGACCAAGATTTCCTATACACGTATAAATAGACTAGCAGGACCTTGCTTTTAACTCATATTTTCGAATACGACGCCAAGGATCTGCCATTTTCTTTCCTTTTAAATATTTCAGAAATTATAAAATTAAATTTAGGATATTCTGATTCAAGATTTGAAGATAAAGAATGAAAATCTACAGCGTAGGTGTTTATATTTCTAATCAATGTGAGGTTAGTCCCGTAAATATGATTTATTTAGAATCCTTTCCTCCTTTCCCTCTTCTTTTATTATCAGATTTGTAAATGTGTGGTTGTTTTAATATTAAATTCAGTTAGGAAGACCATGGAATTACATATCTGAATCAGATTCAAGGATTGGAAAGCTGTCAGTTGAATGGATTTAGAATTACACTTTTTGGATAATGGTATTTCAACCAATAACGTTCCCTGTTATTTTTAACATGTTAAATAACTATAATTTATGGTAATTGTGATATAATTTTTTCCTACTATGTTAAGAATATGTTGTTGTACAAACCCATTCTATTAATCTTTTGTTTGGATTAAGAATTATCATAACACTGAAATTATGGAATTTACAATAAACATGAATTTGTTACCGAAAATGTTGTTTAAGGACAAATTGTATATATTGTATATCAAAATACAATGAAATTGGTAATAATGGAAAAATAATAGATATTCCTAATTTAAAAGCAAAATTTACAGTGTTATAAAAATGGTAAATAACATTTAACTCAGAAAATGAAAAGGGGATATTAGTAGTGGACTGAGTTTGATGGATTTGGGAAAACTAGATACATTTCCATAGCGGTAAAATTACAAAGAACATAACCGCAAGAAAAGAAAAAGGGATTAGTGTGAAATATAGATTCTTTTACCGTATTGCACACTAATCAAATAGAAATATACATGTATGTCCATGATGCAAATAAAAGAAATAGCTTGCAACTACAGATCTTTATTTATGAGTGTTATGGAAAATGATCTTTACATCTTTCCACTAATCAATCTAATGAGGTGTGTGAAATATTTTCCCGAAATAATGAAAATATACAAGATGATTATTAAATGATTGTTACATCACTAAAAGTTTGGTTAAATTTTAGAAACCAAGAAAAAATGTGATGAACTGGGAATGTAACCTATTATAATTAATTACGTAAATGAGAAGGTAATATAATTATTAAGCTTGTCCTTGGGACAAACGAAGTTATAACATAGGTTATAATAAACGAAAAAGAGAACTTTTTAATAAACCTTAGTTAAGATAACTAAGTTAATAAGTAAACGACAACAACAAGTTTTCATGACAGTGTAAGACAAGATTATGATTAAATAAGAAAGGATAAAGAAGACTTGTAAAATGAAATAAGTTGTACTTAATTATATATTAAGTAAACATGTCATAAGAAAACATAAGAATGGGGAAGGATATACTTAATTATACATTAAGAAAAACATGTCATTGTAACTTGTAAACATGTAATTGGATAATAAATGACATTGTGATAAAAAGGAGTTATAGATTACTTTCATTAATTACAATCCAAGAGATAACATAACATGTAACTGGCTTATTAATGAACTTAAAATGGGTTAAGTTAAATCACTAGAATAATAAGAGAGAGGAGTCCATTCCTTTGAGGTATAAGTAGCTTTGAGAAAACCTGGGACTTGAATAAAAAGAAAAAATGTATATAATCAAGTTAATTGGAAATCCGATAAGATATGAAAGATGTGCAACTAAAAGATTATATATAGGGTCTAATAACACGTTTGCATGACGCACTTGGACCAATCCCACGTACAAAGGTAAAGAACCCAATGGAGGTAGATCATCATGGTTTCGGAGGGGGTAAGAGGAGTATGTCCGTCTAATTATTCTTCTTTATATTCTGTTGCTTTCCTTGCAGGACTGGAGAGAAGCACGCAACTTCTGAGGGACCGGCTAGGGTACTCCGTGGTGATCCTTTATTGCGATACACACTTAGTGTACTTGCAGTGATTTGGTCTGCGCAGTACAACTTGGTGAGTATACCTTAAGTGCAATGGTAGTTTCACAGTTAGAAGGCTATGGCAGAAGGCTTTGGGTGATTTAGCGATTGGCCTTGGGGGAGGTTTGTCAAGACCAAATTAAGGATGGTAATCGTCAGGTAACTCTCATCCGCGATCAGTGGGATGTGGAAAGAATAGAGCTAAACCAAGAGACCATCGATCTTTCACTATCGAGACGTTGGTTGCGGGACATGCCAAACTGGATGTTAGACTGTTTGTTAGATGCACGTCACTTATCTCTTGATGTCGTCTTTCACCAGTTGAGGGAGGTGTCAGGGTGGGACTACAGCCACCATAAAAATGCAGACCATACTCTGAATATTTGTACTCTAGGTCCTTTGAGCCGACTTATACAGATATGGAAAGATCCTGACCGAGTTTCGTGCATTGGATGCAGCCTTATTACGGGACTCATGGTACAGTAAACAATACATATGTGTGAGGGTCTAGTTGCACGCACTGGGCGGTGTATCGTAGATGTTAGGGCATTTTTCTGTGTTGTGGTTGCTTCGATCGAGGAATTCAGATATGACAGTCTATACGCTTGCATGGCATAGAATGGCTGTTCTGTGCATTAACGTGGCATATAATATGAATTTCCATATGTTGTTCGATGTAGGATGAGGATTGCATATGCTTCCGTGGCATGATAACGGAGACCGAGCGAGGAGGGTACTATAAGGGGTACCTTGATATGCTAGGGGTAGCTACATATATGCTATATTAGGTTAATCTACTGGGAAATAGATGGGTACGACATGAGTATAGAGCCTTTAGTGCTGTTAACCCGAAACACCTAATAAATAAGAAAACATAAGAAAATGGTATGTGTAGGGTTATTTCAGAACGTATAATTTGTCCAGTCACCAGAACTTTGTGTTCTGACCCCCTCCTCAGAACACACTCGCAGGTTAGGTTTATGGAAGAGATATGATAGCTTTTCATACTGGTTAGACATTATTATTACTTCGGTAAGGCCATATTTGATTATATTATATTTTATTTATTCCATTGTGAGTTGTTTACCGAGCTCCAATATATTTATTATCTCTGTCTATTATGTAGGATACCAGACAAGCCGACTCGAGCTTTGATAGATTGAGATTTAAAAAATCGGTATGTAGAAATTCAAGTTGTTACATTACGTCCTTCTAGATATGAATCTATATTGTGTATAATGGAATAGGATATCCCCGATAGGTCGTGTAACACACCATAATTTTAAAGAGCATTAATAAACTAAAGAATGCTTAATTTAATGTTGGGAATCAAGTAAAACGGACTGCATCATTGCATTTGTCTTGGAATTTTGGTTCAGATAGACTACGAGTTTGCGTAAAACGGACATCGTATGAAGAAGATATTAACGTTATAAGTTTGTATACATATAAGAGAAATATATATAAACAAATCAGTCCAGAAATGCAAAATAATTCAAAATAACGATGCGGGAAGACCACATGGGATTTTGTGCTATTAGGTGTCGACCCACACCCCGAGGGAGTCGACCCATGGGTCGAACTACTCAAGGATGTGTCGATCCTAGGGTCGACCCACCCCAGATTTGGCCAGGTTCATTCCTGATCCTGGACTTGTTTCTTTGCGAGATTCATTGGAAAAAGTCTATATAAAGGCCAGCATTTCTATTGTTTTCTACACCTAAAACAATGAAGAGAAGGAGATGCTGCCTCAGCTTGGATTGAATTAGATTATTTTCTACAACAAAAACCTATACATATACAATAATATCTCCTGCAATATCAACATATTATTCTCTGTTCTTTAGATCCAATCTCTGTAAGTTCATGTTACTTTTAGATATAAAATTTAACAGTAAACTTGTCATGTTAATAAACCGGATCTAAACCTATGCTTGTTGAGAAATTGATTTATATCCAAATCGATCTGCTATAATTACATGGAATTTTCCATACGCCTATTCTACTGTTCCGTTGTTATTATACGTTTATTTCTACTATATATAACCCTATTTCTGTTCTTGTTCCTCTCTCATTCCCTTTTTATTTTTTATAGCCTAGGCTATCTTCGAGCCTAGGCCAATAGCACTAAAATATGCGAACGAACGAAATTGGGATTAATTTGGAATGATTGGGAATGATAATTTAGGGGCATATCCTGTACTATGAATATGATAAAAAATTCGGGCATACCTCATACTGTGTAATATAACTGAAATTGGGGGGGGGGGGGGTTCTATGATCATGTAAATCTATAGGCTTAATTAAAATATTAAGTGGAACATGTTAACCTATTTGGGGGTTAAGTAAACTTGTTTAATCTGTTAGGGTTGTATGGACACTGTTAACCTGTGTAAAACTTAACCTGTGGAATTTTTGGGGGGTTAGGATGTAAGATTTAACCTATGGAAATCTTAGTTGATTGGGGACACAAGTTTAGGGGTTTGACTTGTATCATCTGTTGTATTGGACCCACACTAGTTAGCAACCCATTCTGCTATTAAACGAGGACCCACACTAGGTAGGGGTAAGGGCACACTTACTGAGCTAATAAGAAGAGGTTCATCTGGGATTGGGTGTTCTGATGGCGCACTCCAATGGGGTCATGTGCGTGCATGGGTCCGGTCTACCTGGGAAAATAAGCCTCCATAACACCTGTAAATAGGTCTGTGTCCTTCTGTAGGTTGCCACTTTAGGAAGTAATACACCCTACTATGGGGCCGACACAGGGTATTTACGTGTTAGAGAGTCGATCACTAGGGGTAGTAATTCGGGTACATCTAGTCCTGTTTAGGTACCTATTATTTCTGTTCGGGTTAACACCCGTCATTTCTGTTTAGGTACCAATTATTTTGTTTGGGGTTAAACCCGTTACTAGAAATACACCTAAGTCTACCATTATGTTTCTATTGGGAACATTCTATTTCTTTTATGTAATTAGAAAACACTTAATCCGGTATACTAGTATTGGTCTAGAAAAGGTAATTGAGAAGCATAGTTAATCCTGTTTATTCTATTTATCATGTCCATCCTGTTTATACCTGTTATATACTACAGTTATCACTCATCCAGATTATTTTACTGTCTCGATACTTTTGTTTCTTTACATGCTAAAAGTCATTGGACTCTCCAGACTTATGTCTGATCCGTTTTCTTTTTCCTTTTCTCTCTCTTCCTTTTCCCCTAGGTTCTCAGGGTGGGAACGCTCAGGCTTGATTAGGATTTTCTCTTCTGTTTTTGCTTGGATTTGCATCTGCTTTAGTGTATCGCTTTTACTTCTTATCTACTTGTTTATGGCTTCTTTTGTGGATTATGATTTTTTATTTATGTACTCTGATGGTTTTCAGCGCAAGATAGACGTTTTTATCTAATGTATTTTGTTCCGGTATTTCAGTCTGATTTTGTAACTGGATTTTTAGACCATGATGTTTTCTGTTGGAAAATATAGTTTTAAATTTCCGCTGCTTTTTTATATACCTGTCTTATGAGATTCTATTTCTTTTTACCGATAACACTTCACGAAACTTAATGCATTCTAATAAAGAGTGACATTAACAGATGTGGGGTGTCACAGGTCGATGACGAGCGGGGTGATGCCATGTTCGCACAAGTACAAAGCAGGTCATTTCAACTGGTTGTTTATCCCTTGTTGCTTCGTTTCTACAATGCGTGTAGGTTCAGACGATGCATAAAACTTTTTCCTTTTACAATGGTTTTAAAACCAGTGTAAAAAAAGGATTTTTATAGCGATTGCCAATAACAGCCGGCGCAAAAGATGAGTTTTTTGCACTGGATTTTAGTAACAGCTGTTGAAGATGCAGATTATGGATCTTAAGGCAAGTCAAACACAAGAAGGGGGTGAACAATGTTTTATGGAATTTATCAATTTCTCGAAATCTTTTTGGATTAAACAAACCAGTATACAAATCATATATATTAACAAACACATAATCAGTCATAGAATGCAGAAAATAAAGGTAAAAGAAGAAAAAAGGAAAGTACACACCGACTTTATACTAATTTGGGACTTCCTGACATCCTGTCCTATACAACGCTGGGTTATTGTGAATTTTATTCAATAATATCCAATTACAATCCTTGATTTCAGACCTATAAGTGCACACCTCAACGGATTTCAAGTAAAGTGAGACTTAGTTGATTTACGGGCTACAACTTTAGACCAATTTATTTCCGGGACACAATTACAACCAGTCATTTTAAACGGGGCAGGGACACACCCTTCTCTTATCAGTTTTTGTAGTATAGACTTGATTGGACTTGAGCTTGAGATCTTTGATTACAAACACCCTATAACTCTTGAGTAGCATTTAAATTCAAAGAGATTTTGATTTCAAATTGGAAGAGAAGAATAAAGATATGATTTCTATTGAAATCGGCAGACTATAAGTGTAGAAAATCAAGAAATAAAGTATATTAATGGTGGAATGTTAAGAGAGGAAGAAGGATATGAAAAGTTGTTAAAAACTGAATTCTAGAAGATATTTATAGCTGTTCAATAGTCACAACGTTTCTAAAAAGTTTGAATTCGAAAGACACTTCTATTCAAAATTTAAAAAACATGTAAACGGCTAGTATGTTGACATAGCCTTTTTATATGTCGACGTATGCTAGTATAAAATTAAAATTAAAATTTTAAAATAAAATAAATAAGGTATAAATAAATTATGATGAATCCATAGTTAAAACAAACTATATTCCTTTATATAAAACATTCTTTTCAAAGTAAAACATATTTTAGAAACTTTTACAAAGACAAAATAAAAATAACTAAGAAATTAAATATAAAATGATATAAAAGTAGAAATTTAAAACTACGAGTATATTAAAACTTAATATAAACAAGAAAATTGGAAAACATAAGTAATTATAAAACTAGTAAGTAAAACTTAAGTTAAAATCTTTTAACAAAAGTTTGAAAATTGAAAATAGTTTTCAGGAATTAGAAAATAACTTTTAGGAGTTAAAATATTTTCTTAAATAAAGAAGTATATATTTGTATGTAAGGAAGTAATTTTGAAATTATTTGAAAACAAAATTTAAAATCAAGTAAATAATTTTTAAAATCATTTGAAAAAGAGTTTGAAATTAGGATTTAAATTTTAAATCAGAATTTAAATTTGAAATTAGAATCAAGTGCTAACCAGAGTTTTAACAGAATTTCTAGACACATGTACTCTATTATTCTTGAACTCTTGGACTCTTGATTTCTTAATGCTTATGAGTCTTAAAACTTGAACTCTTCTATTTGAAATTTCAATTCTTTGAACTGTACATTCTTCGATAATAATTACCTGCATAGATTTTCCTGTATACACACGCAAGCACGCACACACACACACACACACACACACACACACATATATATATATATGTGTGTGTGTGTGTGTGTGTGTGTTCTAGAAAACAGTATTAGTATATATTTTATAACAATAATAACATAAACAAAGAAGAAACAAGGTTATTGTTATCAAAACCATCATCATCAATATCTCTGTTTCTAACAACAGCTGGTGCAAAAAATGAGTATATTGCACCCATTTTTATCAAAAACCGATGTAGAAAATTCTTTATGCTTAAAAGAAGCTTATTTTTTTTCATTGGTTGTTTTACACAACCGGTGCAAAAGATTGAAATGTAGCACCGGCTATTGGTTGTTAAAAACAACCGATGCCAAAAGAGTATATTTTAGCTTAAATTTTGTTGTTGCATCATTTGTTCCTAATGACAGGTGCAAATGATGATCTTTTGCAGAAAACCCCTTATTAATTATCGAAATTTTGAAAGACGCGATTAATGCAATTATACGTTTACATCATAATGATCATTTAAAATAAAATTGAATGAGAAAAAATTGAGCATAACGTTAAATCATATATGTATAATCCAATAACATTGGCCACCAACACAAAATAGTGATTCGTATATTCGTTTTGATAACATAATTCACATTTTCAATACAATAATCACTAAGTAGTAATATAGTCCATAATTTTAACAACACCAATACATATTTCCCTCTAAAAAATATATAGAGAACCTGAAGTTACCCACTTGACGACACCTAAAATTTAAAAGGATATACTTCATCCTTTTTCCAAATTCTTGCATGCAAATAAAGAAAGCAAAGGAACAATAAGCATTTAGGCTATCCAAACAAGCATGGATATAACATTGCATAACATTAATTTCTTAGCTTCCCAAACAATTGTCAAAATAAATATGTAAACATAACATTTAGCAGGTAATTTATTTACTACTAGACCTTGGAGGAAATGACAATTTAAAATAACAGCTTCCTTACTACAAAATTTTATAGCATCACATAAGTTACTATTTATTCTTAAAAACCTATTGTCGTTTGACCAGTTTTGCGTCTAAATTTATATGTACAAAAGTTGTTTTTGACAAGCTAAAGGTACGTTGAATAGCACCAAAAAAATTATTATAAGTATTTCCTGTATGTACCATTTAGACAACATGAATTAAATTTTATAACTATCTATGTAGCCCAACAAGCAAAATTTAACTGGTAGGTTCATACATAAATTATAACACTAGTCAAGCAGACATATTTCAGATATATTATTGATATACTCTACACGTAAAAGTTCAGTGATAATGCTAACATAGAAAATACAACCAATAATGCTAATATAGAAAATACTATAAAGGCGGACCTCCATCCTCTATTTCCCATTTAAAGCCTCAAGTGCTACTAGAGCTTGTTCTTCAGTCTCATACTTCAAAAAAGCACAACCTTCTACATTGGATAAATGCAAATAAATCCAAGAACATAAAAAGAAATCACACAATCAAGAAATTGTATGTTTCAAGAGATTACTACACAATCAAGAAAGTTTATATTTTATATATGAGATCCACCTTTACACAATTATTGAGATCCTCTCAAAATATGCAAGTCCTTAATATTGCCATACTCAGAAAACAGTGAATAGACTTCATCTTCCAAAACATTCTTTGGAAACGCACCAACGAAAATCTTGTGCTCTGTATACATTTCATCTTGTTAACTGAATAGTTTGTTATATATTTCAGCATGTAATTATCGACCTTTAGGAACAAAGACAAAATATAATATATGAAATTTGTTTATCATCATTACCTAACAATGTATTGTTATTAGTCTTACTGACTGAAGCATCATGTACAGAAGGCTAAACACCACTACATGAATTTATGAGTCATTCACTTTACCATCCAACTTCTCAATGCCCTAAGAAATAGAGACAGTTATTGTAACAACCTAAAGTAAGAATATTTAATTAAATTTAACTATTAAAAAGCGATTTATTTTAAGAATCGGGATTATAAAAGGATTTGGTTAAGTTAGATCTGAATTATAATAATGAATTTGTTTATTAAACGACGTTTAAAGATTATAATATAATTTAAAACGAGCTTGTAACGTCGTGGTAATTTGTAGTTTTATGTTTTGAACTTTAAATGAATATACAGAATTCAATATAAGTCATAATTTGTTGAAATAAGAAAAGTTAGAATCTATTTAACTACATCTTTATAATAAAGGTGAAAAATCGAAATTTCGTCGTATAGATTGCAACTTATGTCCAAATCAAATTTTTAAAAAAATCGCTATGGAATTGTTTATAAGTTATAATGATCTATTTAATAAAATAAAATGATTTTTATAATACATTGAATATTGATTTAGCTAGAAAATTGAAATATCGAGTTTAAAATCTGATATATTCTAATATGGAGCTATATGATATTCTATTTGGATATATACATGATAAAAATAATTAGTTATTATTAAATTGAATAGTTTTGAAATTAAATAATACTATAATAATATTACACAGTCCCTAAAAATAGCCATTTTGCAAACAACATTCGTTTTCGATGAAACTAATTTTATCGGATCTAGAAAGTTAATTTATTACTAGATTTCAAATTTCACTTAAATCAGAGTTAGTATGTGAGTGTGCACTATTTAAACGCACGGTAAAAAGTCGATTTGAAATTAAAAATAGCATATAATTTAATATTGAGAAAAACAAATGAAAACGATCGAATTAGCATCCGAAACATATTCCACTGTGTCTGTAATAGGGGTATTTGGCTGGGACGATAGTCGTTGTAGTTCATTTGGAGCTCATGCCACGAAGCTTCATAGAAAAGTAATACTTGAATTAAATATTAGTATATTACAGTATTAAACATCACTAAACCCTAACCCTTTCCTCAAACTCAGCCGCCACCCTAGAAACCAATGACTAGGATTTTCAAAATTTCTTCCACCGATTCCTCTCAATCCATGCTTTTACTCTAAATTCTACCAACCACACATTGTAGAGCTCGACGGGCTCTATAAGTTCAGCGGTCGTGTTCATCGTTGGTGGCACGAGGGGACAAAATTTGGCACTCGAAGGTGTGGCATTCAGTGGTGTTTTCAGGGAGCATGAGGGGGTCGAGTTTGTTATGGCGGTAGGCAATGGGATAGGAAGGTTGGGGCTTCGACGTGGTGTGTTCTGATCGGCGGCAGGAGGGTTGTGGCGATGTGAGTGATGGAGAGCGGGTGGCATGCGTGGGTTCAGTTGTTTGGTACCTGGAAGTAACAAAGGGGGAGGTGATTAATTAAACTAATTAATTAATTAATTATCTTATAGTAAGTTAATTAGTGTAATTAAAGTGTAAACCTTCATATATTGTTCAAACGAAAATAGAATTGAGCGAAACAAGTTGCGGGTAATCGTTGAGTCGAGAACTTCATAATGAAACTAATTTGGGTGGATATAGAGCCAGTGGAAAATTTTGATTCAATTAAATGATTTTTTAATTTAATTACAAATAGTTATTCCAACAATTTACTGATCAATGTGAGAACTTTCTGAACTTATTTTAAAAGTTATTATAATCTTATCTGATTATATATTGATTGCTTGTTGTTTCAGTCGTTGCTTTGTTGATGATGGATGTTTACTACAGTTTTATATATAATGTTTATGTACATTTAAGTGTTAAAAATTATAAATGCTTATCTTATGACTGTTGGTTGATGGTTGATAACTATTATAGACGTTATTATTATTCACACAATTGACACCACAAATATGAAATTATTGGGAAATTGATTAAGTCAAGTTCCATTGGGATTTTAAGTGAATATTATATTCATTTAAATAAAATAAGACATTAAAATGTAAAATTGATTTTTAAATCCAAAACGATTTGAAAACAAAGCTAAAATGATTTCAAACAATGTTTGAAAAGGTTGAAATGGTTTTGAATTTAAAATGACTTGTTTTAATTCAAATTTGAATAGTAAATTCAAAAAGTGAATTTGAGTTAATATGATTGACGCTTTAACTCAACAAGATTGTTCCAATGATCTTATTTTTTTATAATGGATTGCAGAAAAAATTGGATTTCAAAATATTACGTTTTGAAAAATATTATTATTTTAAAATTATAATAATATGGAATATTCAGTTTTGATATATAATTGAATTTGAAGTTAAAATCATTTTTAAACAAATTTATATATGTTTTATAAAACACATTTGAAATGAATTGATGAATATAATTTTAAATAATAATATCGTTTGAGTAGGATGTATTGCCCAGCAACCGTTCGCGACTTTCAACCATTGACTTCAGATTGACGTACCGGGAGAACCGACCGTCAGATTTTCCCGAAACGAAAAATATTTGCTTTGAAATGAAAAGAGCTTTCGAATGATATGCAAAGTTTTAAAATCCAATAGTTATATTTTAAGAAAAGCTCAAATTAAATTTGAAGAAAAACAGCGTCAGTGTCATTAATGGCCCGAAACTGGATTTTAATACAATGAGTTATTTTTAAATTATAAAAAATATGGAAAAATTATGATAAATCATAATAAATGATTTCAAACTGATTTGGAAAAACAAATATGAAGTTTCAAACTTTATTTCGCTATTTTTGTTTTTCGGCCTAACCTAATGAACGCTATTTTTGGCATTTAAAGTTGAATATAGAACATATAGTTTTCAAAAACTATTATATATGATTTATATAATTAATAAATCATTTGGGAAGTAATTAGATGACTTTTAAATATAAATCGAAGAATGGGTTGAATAGGACTAGTCACACATCGACAATTCACGAACGTCGACAGTTAGCTTCAATTTGACGTACCAAGAGATCTGACTATCGGATTCTCCTGAAGCGATAAGCGTTCGATTCATAATGAAAAGAGTTTTTAAACAAAAAGGTAAGTTTTAAGATCTAGTGGATAGATCATGAAATAAGTTAAAATCAGATTTGAATAAATCGGATTTGGATGGAATTAATCTTCGAATATTTCAATATTGGATTTTATAGTTATACGTATACTACTTGAGGAATCTGGAAGATATTTACATCGTTATTCCCTATACGGTATTTGTTAATTTCAGAATTTGATGTTAAATATAAGTCAATATGATTTCTATTTAAAGCCTTATCTTTTTTATCAACTTGTATTTCGGGTTTAATGTAATCGATGTTTTAAATAACATTTATTTTTTACCTCAGTTAAAGGAAAGATGATTTCTTAAGTTTGAGTTGTAATAAATATTTTAACAAACATTTGAATGAATGAAATGGAGATTAAAACAAGGTTAGAGTTTCAATAAATCTTTCAATAAATATTTGAATAAATGAAATGGAGGTTAAAACTACGTTAGAGTTTTAATAAACCTTTCAATAAAGATTTGAATGAATGAAATGGAGATCGAAACTAATCTAAGGTTTTGATAAATCTTTCAGTAGATTTGAATGAATGAAATGGAGATTAAAACTAAGTTGGAGTTTTAATGAATCTTTACTAGATTTGAAATGAAAGAAGGTATGTAAACTTACCGAAATACGAGGGGTATAAGATATGGAGTAGCACCAGTTTTGCTCCATGAGATGAATGGAATGGGAATGTGAAAAAAAAATTCCAATGAAATTGTTAGCCTACTTTGTGAACTTGGCTACACAAAGTTAAAAGACCAATTGATGAAGAGTACTGGTTAGAAGAATGTACATCATAGGCCCGGGTTGGATCGGGTTTACCAAGCCAAACCAAAGCGTTATGGAATAGAAAACGTAGGAGCGAAGATAGACTCAGATCGGCTTGGAGAAGCCCAATCCGCTCCTTCTCTCCTTTACACGTCCGATCCGAGAGTAGGAAGCGACAGCAGTTACAGTCCACGATTGCTAAAGATGCGGAGCGGTTGTGCGCCCGTTCTTCCACGTTCATCCACTAACCTGATGCGTTGTCATCATCTTAGCACCTCTGATCCCGACTTTCCAGGGATAAAGGCCACGTATATCCGAACCAGAACCATTCCAGAGAGATTTTTACCTATAAATACACCCCCAAGGGTCATTTGAAAGGATCTTTTGACAAATTCTCAACTCAAGCTTCCTCCATAGCCGAATTTCACAATTTTACTCAGATCACAATCATCTTTTAGAATACATTTTGGAGAATATTGAGTGAATTTATTCATTGTATGAGTGTAATTGAGTGAAAACAATCATTGTACTTGCATTCTTATAATCAATCAAAGAAATTCAAAGTGGACGTACACTCGTCAACGTCGAACCACTATAAATTGTGTGTTCTATTCATCTTCTTTTTTATTTCATTCAAAGTCATCTTTAGTTTGGGTGTTATAGCCATTTTTGGATCTAACATTTTGGTGCTTTCACTGAGAACTGAACTCAGGTTCTCTACATTTTAGGCTACCATTCTACTATTTGGGTTTGTATATCCGAAGAAGATAGTCCGTGAAATCGATATTTCTGAAATTCTCTTCAAAAAAAGATCTCAACGGACTGAACATTATGACTAAGGGAAAAGGAAAAGAAGTGCAGAACGCGCAGAAAAGTGAGATGGGCGATGATCAACAAACTATGTTTGTCACTAGATCAAGAGAACAGAGTTCTGGAGCTAACCGATCCAATAGGACTTCTCCTATCCGAAACAACCAAGACGCTTCGAACCAATCTAGGGAT
Source organism: Allium sativum (assembly GCA_030737875.1). Lineage (NCBI taxonomy): Eukaryota > Viridiplantae > Streptophyta > Magnoliopsida > Asparagales > Amaryllidaceae > Allium > Allium sativum. The sequence continues at coordinate 927,378,357 of CM060922.1, read as the reverse complement.
GAAACCCCCATCTGATCCGGTCCCTATAACGCTGCTAGAGCTCCTCCTCCGAACCGAACCGCTGGAACAACTTTGGGCCGATCTGAACCGAATGCAATTGAGGTTGGAAACTCTTCTCGAGCTCCTATAAATGCTCCGTTACCACCCATTCCAGCTGAGGATCAGCCCAGTCCTAATGCACTTATCACCCACTGAGATTTCTCGCGTTTGCTTGATATGCTGGAGTGTACTTGTGACACTCTTGAAGCACATAAACATGATAACGTTCTTATGCGCGTAATCATGAGGGATATAAGCAGGGAGATAAGCAAACTTCACAAACAAAGGGTGTCTTCTCCGGTTCGTCATCCTACTATGGACCATTCATCATCTTCTGATGAAGAACGCTCATGTGAAAGAAGGTCATATGAAAGGCCTAAAAATCTTGACCAGCTGACATTCGGATCTTTGGGATCCCGTGAGGATGCAGCCCGTGTGCTGGGGCCCGACGATCCAAGTTTAAGGGAATCGATGTTGTTACCAATGCGAGGATCACACGTTCTTTTGAGGGACCCAAATATTACTAATCCTACTCAGGGGCAGCTCCTTCAACCTGTTCTTCCTATGAATGACTAGGACCGCAGGAGGCAAGGAGGTTCAGTCACCAATCGAAACCCAAGAGGGTCACCAGAAGTAGGTGATAGGCGCTTGAGAATAGAAAGGAGTAGGGAACCTGAACCATCTCTAACTAATGACGAAGTAGAAGCACTGATAAATCAAATTATGGCTAATAGCAGCCGATATACCAATGAAGATTGGGGTATTGAGTGTAGTCATACTCCATTTACTGATGACATCCTGAACTTCCAATTTCCTCGTTGATTCAATTTTCCACAGATGGATCGATATTTTGGAAGAATAGATCCGAAACAATATTTGATGAGATATGCATGGTATATGAATGCTGCAGCTGCACCTGACGCTATAAAATGTAAAGCCTTCCCAATATATCTGGAGGGTGTAGCTTTAACGTGGTTTGTTCGACTTACCCCACGATCGGTGTCGAGTTTTCAAGAATTAAGTGAGCTTTTTATGAAACAATTCCAACTCCATTCCCATAGAGCTAAAAGTGTTATCGAACTGTCCAAAATTAAACAGGCCCCCGGAGAATCTATGAAATCATATTTGGACCGTTTCAACCTAGTAGTTACTGAAATAGGCGATCCCCACGAATCGACTATTTTGATGGCCTTGATCGAAGGAGTTGATCCAGATACTGAGTTCAATGGTTACTTAGTTGGGAAGCCACCACTGACTTGGGAGGCTTTCTATGAAAAGGCAAATATCCGTCTATGGCGAGAAGAGATATACGCCAACCTAAAGAGAAAATTTGATGGAGCTTCAAGAGAAGATATTCAAAGTAATGTTGTTGTGAAGAAATCTGGTGAAAGTTCGGGGAAAGTCGAGGTAAATGTTGGCAACAAAAATGAAGGAAGTAACAACAGGAATGGAAACGACAATAGGAGGAACAGGGACCGAGGAAATAACTCAGGCATAAGGCCTCGATTCAAAACCTCCGAATACTACACACCACTAAGTGACACATTGGAAAACATCTACCTGGATACTTACAACGTATTACAATATAAAAAGCCTCCGACCCTAGACTCTATAGAGAAGGAGGTGGCTACTAGATAGTTTTGTTTGTTTCATGGAACCCACGGACATTCTACTAATGAATATCAGCATTTAAGAGATGTTGTCAAAAAGCTGTTACGAGAAGGAAAGTTAGACGAATACAAGGTTGCTCCAAGAGAAAAGGGGCAAAGGGGGCAAGCCCCAAACTAAAATCAATCTGCTCCTAAGCCCACCTCTCAACAAAAAGGTAAAGGAATCGTTATAAATATTATAGTAGGAGGACCTCACCCCGCTGCCCATAGTTATAGGGCTATAGACCAATATGTTAATGCGGTTAAGCACCTTGGGGTGGGAGAATGTAGTAACCTTGGAGACATCTCCCTGGTGAAGCAACAGAAAACAATTTCAGACGATGTCATATTTCGTAATAGAGATGATTCTGGAATTGAATCACCCACAGAGGACCCGTTGGTAATCACTACCATTATTGGTCTAGCTTTGGTTCACAAAGTATTGGTAGATAATGGAAGCTCAGTTAATATTCTCTTTAAAAAAGCAATTGATCAGATGAAACTTGAACCGAAAGACTTGAAGCCTTGCGAGGGTCGGATACGTAGCTTCAATGGACCATCGACTGCCCCAATGGGATATGTGGAATTGTCAGTGATATTGGGACAAGGAGATCGTCGGAGAGTGAGAATTCTCCCATTTATAGTTCGGGACATAGAATCACCCTATAACGCCTTTCTGGGCTGACCGGCCCTTGTGGAATTCAGGGCTTGCATTGCACGCTGGTGCTTATCGCTGAAATTCCTAACCGAAGCAGGAGTGGGAGTAATGAGAGGTGATCAAGCCACTGGACGAGCCTGTTACATGGCTGAACTAAAGACATTGATGAAGGGATTAAGCATTGAAGCTAGAGGTACCACCTCAAGGAATGGTTCAACATAGCAACCAAAGGGGTCATCCCCGAGGGATCCGCCCAGAGAATTGCCCAAGGACATAGATCCTAGAGAGGATGAAGAGCCTGGGGACCGAAAGGCGACCCCAAATGAAACGACTATAGATATCTCCATTGACGATGTTGATCCGACGAAGGTATTGAAGATTGGATCCCGGTTGGATCCGCTCCAAGCCAAGGAATTAAATGACTTCTTAAAGGAAAATTTGGATGTGTTTCCTTGGACTCATGCTGACATGTGTGGGATATCTCCCTCCATTATGAGTCACTCATTGAGCATTAATCCAAAGCATCCACCCGTTAAACAGAAGAGGCGTATGTTAGGTCTGGAGAGGTCGGCAGCCCTAAAAGAAGAAGTGGAGAAGTTGAAGAATAATGGGTTCAATATGAATTTGACGTATCCCGAATGGATATCGAACCCGGTTTTGGTCAAGAAATCAAATGGGAAATGGCGAATGTGCATCGATTTTTCGCATTTGACCAAGGCATGTCCAAAAGATAGTTTCCCCACTTCCTAGGATCGATCGGCTAGTGGACTCAACTGCCGGACACGGACTTCTTTCTTTCATGGACACATACTCAGGATATAACCAGATCCCTATGCATGTACCGGATCAAGAACACACAAGTTTTATAACAAACTTAGGATAGTACTGCTATGTTGTGATGTTGTTTAGACTAAAGAACGCCAAAGCCACATATCAGCGCCTAGTAAATCGAATGTTCTATAACCAAATTGGAAAAACCATGGAAGTTTATGTAGATGTCATGCTCGTGAAATCCAGGTAATCCTCTAGTCATACACAAGATCTAGCGGAGATGTTTGATATTCTACGGAGGTACAGGATGAAATTGAACCCCTTAAAGTGCTCATTTGGGGTAGCATCTGGAAAATTTCTCAGTTTCATCGTGAGTTCTCGAGGGATTGAAATTAATCCTAGGCAGATAGCTGTAATAAGGAACATAGAAGAGCCACGAAAGATTAGGGACATTCAAAGCCTGGCAAGGAAGGTAGCCGCATTAAGAAGGTTCATTTCCAAAGGCAGAGACAAGTGTGTCCCATTCTTTGAATTAATCAAATGGGGGAAACATAATTTCAAATGGACTCCAGACTGTGTAGAGGCCTTCCAAAACTTATTAGACTTATTAGAGAAACCCTCCATATTGTCGAAGCCGGTGGATCATGAAGATCTGTTCATCTATCTGGCTGTGTCATCTCATGCTATCAGCACAGCTCTGGTGCATGAAGAAGACAAGATCCAGAGGCCAGTATATTACGTAAGTAAGAAGTTAGCAGCTGGGGAACGCAATTATCTGAGAATAGAAAATCTTGCATATAGCCTCTCGATTGACTCCCGAAAGCTCTGTCCTTATTTCCAAGCCCACCCAATAATCATATATACTGATAACCACTAAAACAAGTATTACATAGACCCGAAGCACCGGGATGATTACTTAAGTGGAATATCGAGTTGAGCCAATTTGATTTGAATTTTCAACCAAGGAGGTTAATAAGGGGGCGGGCTTTAGCCGACTTCATAGCAGAATTTACAATTCCCGAAGAGGAAACAGTGGATGACAATGTTGTTACTTTAGAGTATAAGTTAGAGCTTAGTCCATGGAAATTATATACGGAAGGGGCCAAGAACGACCGAAGGTCCGGCGCTGGAGTTGTTTTAACCACCCCTGAAGGACGATCCATTTACTACGCTCTACGATTGGAATTTTCCACCACCAACAATGATTCTGAGTACGAGGCCCTAATTGTCGGGCTGAAACTTGGCAAGGAATTAGGGGTAAAAAAATTGGACATATTTTGTGACTCCAAAATAGTTGTCTGCCAAGTTCGGAAGGAATTTGTAACCAGGGGACCTCGACTTGTCACTTATCTTGAAAAAGTAGAAGAGTTACTGAGAAACCTGGAGCGTTATAGCATAACGCACATTCCGAGAGTAGAAAATCAGAAGGCAGATCGACTGGCTAAGTTAGCAAGTTTTGACAACCCTGAGGAAATTGAAATGGTCCCAATAGAGATATTGGGATCACCAAGCTTTGACCAAATGGAAATTGAATTAGCCTTGGAAGCTGAGCCAGAAAGGAAGTCATGGATGACACCAATTAAAAACTTCCTTAGAAGTGGAATACTTCCATCTAAGAAGAGCGAGAGACGAGCTGTAACACGTAAAGCTGCAAGAGACATTTTACAGGATGTCGTCCTCTATCAACAAGGATTTTCTATACCTTTGTTGCGATGCATTGCACACGACGACATCAAATGTGTTCTGAAAGAGGTACATGAAGGTGAGTGTGGGGATCATACCGAGGATCAAACCCTGGAAAAGAAAGTATTGCGGTATAATTATTTTTGGCCTACCGTGAATAAAGATGTAGCTGATCATTCACGACGCTGTGACAAATGCCAGAGATTCGTTAAATTTCCGAGAGCACCTCCAGGACATCTCAAATCGTTGGTCAGTCCTTGGCCATTCGCGATGTGGGGATTAGACATCATCGGGAACCTACCAATTGCAAAAGGAGGAGCTAAATACGCGATCATGGCTGTAGATTACTTCATGAAATAGGTGGAAGTCGAACCCTTAACCATAATCACGACAAGAAAGGTGATAAGCTTTGTAGTCAGAAATGTTATTTGTCGATTTGGGATACCGAAGACCATCATAACTGATAATGGAACCCAATTCAACAGCGTGGAATTTAAGAACTTTTGTCAGAAGTATAAAATTGATGAAAGATACACCGTTGTGGCCCATCCGCAGTCAAATGGACAGGTCGAAGCAATAAACAAAGTCATTAAGTCCATTCTTAAAAAGCAGTTGGAGCGAGCGAAAGCCATGAGGGTTGATGAATTACCGCTAGCCTTGTGGGCCTATCGAACAACCTTTAAGACGGCTACTGGTCATAACCCTTTTTCCCTCTCCTTCGGGTCAGAGCAGTAAATTCCAGTGGTACTTGAAGTCCCCTCTCACAGGGTAACGTATTACAACCAATGACAAACAAAGCACTCCTCTTAGAGTCCCTAGATATGGTTGAAGAGAAGAGGGATGAAGCGGATTTGCGTGCGTCTAGGCATCGACGCCAAGTGGCATGCTGTTGTGATAGAAAGTTTCACTTTAGAACTTTCAAACCAGGGGACTTAGTACTGAAGCGAGTCTTTCCACCTCCAGTTCATCTAGGCCCAAAGTGGGAAGGACCATTCACCGTCCGATGGAAACTTGATACGGGAGCTTTCAAGTTAGCGACTGTAGATGGTGAAGAAATTCCTAGAGCTTGGAACGCCCAACATTTGCGGCGATATTTGACTTGAAAATTGTACTATTTTCTTTTGTTTCATAGGCCATGTAAAAAGGCACGACTTGACTAGAAAAGTTTGTGTATATGAACAAAAGATTATAAAGTGGATGTAGGCTACGACTTAGCTAAACCACTATAAAAATATCATGTGTCATTTATTTTACTGCATTGTTTTCGTTATTTCTTATGAATTTTCTATCCTAATTATGGAATAATGAACATTAAATCGAAATTAAAAAGTTATGGGCAATACACGTGCAAGGGCAAACCAAACGACCGTTCGCAAAATGAAATGAAAGGAACGGAAAGACAACGTTCCTAACTCTAACTCTCATGGATTGAGAGAGAGTATAAAGGACGGGAAGACAACGTCACCAAGGCATGATGGTGCACCTGATAAGAGACCGCCTTGATGACACTCTAACCTGTTTATGCGACAGGAGAGTATAAAGATGCTAAAAGAATAAGCATCCATGACAAAGGAAAATTAACCCCACTAGAGAGTCGGGAGCATTTAAGTGTCAAGACTAATCAATCTCAAACAAAGCCTCAGCCAGGCCACTTATTCAAGATTGATAGCGGGCATACACATGCATATGCCCAGTATTTATTGTCTATCGTCTGGTACTAACGATTTTAAATATGACATGTTTTATTTGAATTTTAATTAAATGATGAATTTGCAGACATTTGACATTGCAGGAAATAAACTATTTTATTTACAAGTACGTGAATTTATACAGGAGAGCTAAACAAAAGATGCGAGGGCCATGCTCGCTACAATAACAACGGGCCAGGAGATAAACAAAATAAAGGACAAAACCACCCTTTATTTGAACTTTGGAGTAGACTTCGCCTTCTTGGCAGCTTTAAGTTTTTCCTTCTCCTCCTTTTCAGCATCAGTCTGAATCTGCTTTGGTTTCTTCTTACTTAAAACTAGAGCGCTAGGATCAGTAGAAGATTTCTTAGCAAGTTCTTCAGTAATTGATCTAGTTGAAAATCTGACAACTAACCTTGACCAGGAGGTATTGTCGTAAGAGGTTTAAAACTTTGGGATCCACTTCCTCCGTTTTCAGCTGCATATGCTTATCCTGTTTGGCCTTCATCGCGGCCAAAGTTAGATCATCGGCATGCTCTAAATCCCCAGTTATAACAACATCAATGTCTTCTTCATGTTCATCGTCACCGCCGTCATCTTTCAAAGCTTCCATCATCTCCTCAGTGTGAGGAGTCTCGGCATTAGGGGGCACGAGAGCTTTATCGGCAACCACCTTCTTGCCTTTAGTTCCTCCCCCAGATTTTACAGCAGCAACCTCATCCCATTTCTCCTAAGTCTCTTTGACAAGCATCTCATCAATAGCTGACTCCTGTTGTCCAGCAGTCTTTTTGCTCGGCTCAGTACCTACAGAACGAGAGGTGATAGTTGTTAACTCAGGGGACAACAAGGGATCTTCAATTGATTGACCAATAATATGGCGAAAGTTCGAAATGGCCTTGACAAACTGAGGAGAAAATGTATAAATACCTTCGGATGACTTATCAATCGGGGTGTCTAGAGCCTCTGATGTTGATTCTGGTATATGAGACAAAAGGGACGCCTTAGGAATTCTTGGATTTTTGGGATCGTATCCCTCTATTCCGGCAACCTTGGGGGTAGCAGAAGAAGAACATGCTTCGATGATATCTTTTCCTTTGGCCTGACGCCTTTCTTCCTCCATGGCGTTAGCAATAAGTCGACGCCTTTCAGCCAGACGCATCGGCTCCTCACTCTTAAGGAATTTCTCCATGAGCTTGTTTTCGTCGATGGAGTCCACCTTGAGCTCTTTTTTTCCCACTCGATGATTTGGTCCCATACATAAACCAGAGTCGTACGGTAATCCTCAATCCAAGAAATATCCCGATAACGGATCACTTAAGCAAAGAACTCTATCATCAGCCCACCATAACCGTCCAACTCCTTCTACGCCTCGGAAAGTCTTTCTTGAGCATCTTCGGCAGATTTGAGGGCAATGCTTGTATTCCCCTCGGCCAACACTGCTCTAGATTCAACCTCCAGTAAATTGGCTTCCGGTTCGGCATTTCGCTTTACTAAATCAGTGTTTTTCTTCTCTAACTCAACCTTCTCTTGTTCGAGGGCAGTGCAAGCTAATTGTACTCTAACACTTTCGGACCTAGCATCCTTAGCTTGCTTCTTTAGATCTAGGCGCTCTTGACTATGGGAGTCCAAGAGCGTGTGATAACGCTTTTACAGTTCTTCATGTTGCTTTTTGTAGTTGTCTGCATCCCATTGGGCAAGAGAAAGCTGAGCTTGCACGTCTTCCAAATCTTTCTCCGAATTCCTCAAAATGCTTGCATCATAATCGGCCATTTCCTTCATGTGGTCAATATCAGTTATGAGATCCTTGATAATCTTAGAAAGCTTGCGCGAATACTTATAATTTCTGTATATTGCTTATCCACTAAGTCAATTTTTGCTTTAACGTCGTCAGCCAGGTAAGGGGGATAGGTTCAAGCGCGGGAACAAACGCCATTCAATCAAAATAATGATCCGAAAATTTAATTTTTAGATTGGCTAATCTTGCCTTATTCTTGTCGTCGAGCGACACGGGCTTGGATATAGATAATTCAATATTCCTCCGCTTGGCCGGTACCATGGACCTATCTCCTCTGCTAGACCTCTTCTCAGGAACTTTAGACTTATCCTATAAGTCATCATGATTAGATAATTGCTTCTCTTGAGGACCCTTCTCTTTGGGAAAAGTCGAATCTTTAGACGGTTGTTTGTCCCCTTCATGACGACTTTTTTGGCTCTTATACTTGTCTGGATCGAACCGACGAGGAGAACGAGAGCGCGAAGAATGAGGACGGTTGGAATCATAATGTCTCCTATCATCCCGTCCGCGGCCTTCAAGATGGTCAAGCTCAATGTCAGAATCGTGTCTGGGCATGCTGGAGCATGTTTCCAACAAAACGAAGTGTGAAGAAGTTTAGAACTAATGTTTACACAAAGCGTAAGTTTTGTGATGTGAGGTGCTAATATGTTGTGCACTCCTAAGTGATATTCCCCCCAACTAACTAGAGCCTGAAGTTAGGCTGGCATATGTGGTCTCCTTTGCCTTCACAGGAGTAGTTTCTTCTAAATAAGTAAAGGTCAAAGGATTCGTTCCAAAATCTTCTAAGGTGTAGAGGGTTTCAGGTAAGGGAAGATTTCCCAAACCCCTAAATGTAGAATCATCCACAATGGGGGCATTTCCTTGAGGAGCGTCTAACGGCAACTCTTTTAGAGATATTGATTTTTAGGAGTGGCGGCATCATCGGGAGTGATGTACTTATCTTTATTTTTTCTGCTATATTTGCCAAAATATCATACTGAGTAGTAGAAGGGGAAGGAGGATCCCTAAGGGGTACTGCTAGATTTGTTGAAGTCTCTCCCCTCTCAAGTGGAGTGTCGATTGGCCGTTCAACTAGAGGTATGTACACGTAAGGGCCCTTCCCGTGACCTATGCTATAAGTTATAACAACCAGACGATGTCGATGAAGGTACTCATCTACTAAGAAATCGTTGATAGTTAAGAATTTTTGGTCACCATTGAGTAAACGATTCAAGCGATCAAACTGCATCAGATGCTTCTCTTGAGGTGGATTAGGAACTGCAAATGAAAACAAACAATGCTTAGTGTAATTATGATAAAGGTTGGAATTGGAACATAAAAACTAAGATTCTTACTTGACTTAATCCATCTTCTGGCACACCTAGGTTGTTGCTTAATATAAAACCATTCAGGTTTTGGGTCCCCAGCCTTGCTGCTAAGAGGAACGGTGATGATTTTCCTTTTTGGCACTGATTCAAAATATACAAAAGACGGGGTTTCATTGATTCGATGTTTGAAATTGTAAAAGAAGTGAACATCCTCAAAAGTTAGCTCAACACCTAGAATTTCCTTATATGATATGTACAAAGTATACATATAAGCGTAGGAGTTGGGATGAAGTTAAATGGGGGCAATCCGCAATTGTTTCAGAAAATCGGCGACGAATGGCGAAAATGGGGGTATTGTCCCAACAAGGCACATTAATCTGGTGATGGCCATATACTCCTCCGGAGGGTTGTGAGGACGATCTGTTTTTAAGGGCAAGTTAGTGTCTCCTTGAAGAAACTCATGCTTTAGGCATATCCATATAAGTCTGTCATTGTCAATCGTTGACTCGATTGAATCCTTAGGCGATTCCAAGATACTGACGTTTCCAAACTCATCCGGGGCACAATTATCTCCTATCCCTCCTTCTTCTTCCTCGCCTAAAGAGACATCACCTCCGGATGATACTTCATTTATGAGTCTCCATCTCATAGTCTGGAACCTAACTATCCCATTATGAATTTGAAGTAGAAGATACATCTTGAACGGGTTGAGTCTCAGATGATAAGGTAGCATCTCTCCTTTCTACTAATCTAGAAGAGCGTCTCCCATCCATTATTATTAAACTATCGGAGAAGCTATAGCAGAAGTTAGAGTAAAATTGCCCGTGTCCCCCTGTGCATGTGTGTGAACTAAATTGTGTTGGTATGAAGGCAGTGCTAAAGTAAAAAAAAGCAAGTTAGCGTCAGTTGGAGGTAATATGAAGTGAAGTTGCATGTTTGCTAAATCTACAAAGCCCAACGTAGAAGGCTCTATCCTAACTGTACCTGAGTTGACAAGTAATGCTTAGTCTTGGTTGGATCGGATTAAGTGTATTTATGCTTCATGTTGAATATTCAGTTCGGATCGGGCATCCACGAGCTAAAAGACTCCGGTCGAGAGTTAAGGCCTCAGGTGGTTCAAAACAGAAACTCATGTCATATAGACAATTCGGTTCGGGTCGGGAATTAGCAAATTAAGCAATCTGGATCGGGTCGGGTTCTCATATCATAGGTTCTCGAGTTAGATCCGGATCGGATGAAAGCTATATAAGATGCTGGAGCCTAGCACTCTTTATAGATCCGATCCAAGAACTTATGCTATGCCCTCATGCTTCCCACTCCGACCCGAACTGGTTGGGTAAACCTATTTATCTTCCTTTCTGCTTCCCACTTCGAATAGATCCCATACTTTTCTCCTTCCTCTTCTCCTGCTTTGCTTCCCCAGTGTCAACTAACCCATTTCCCTCAAAAAATCATTCATGTCTAAACATTTGCAAGCTAATTGTCTAATGCTACATCTAACCTCCTACACAACCATCTCGAGGTGGCGGCAAGCAACCAACAACGATGGCGAGGAGATAGCAGACACTGCATCGTAATTGATGCGATAGTGGATGGAATAATCCCGATGGTTCCTAAATTTAAGATTGAAATCGATTGAAGTAGAATTAATCATGAACTGGAGCTCTACTTATGAGTTTATTTCAAGAAAATAGGGGAATTCATTCGTGATTCAAGAGCTAGGATTAGGGTTTTCGAGAATGGAGAGGGCAACGGTAGGAGATAGAGGCTTAAAGAGGAGTAGGTAAGCATATATATATATATATATATATGCACGAAGGGAGGTAGGTGTCCCTTCGAGTTCCAGTGGACAAGACACTGAAGCCCGACCCGATTAGCACATGGTCCCTTTAGCATAAAGCCTTCCAACCCATTTTGTACACCGACGGTTGAAACATGGGCTAGGTTAGATAAGACCTACCCGATCCGAAGCGTAATTATCAATCACAATATTGTACTGGAAATGCATCTGGTGGAGGATGGGAATAAATTATAAGAGCACATTATACAAGCTTACCTGGAGGAACAATTTGGACACTAAAAAAAGTTCTCAAAGTTAGTTTAAACAACGGAAGCGATTTGTACATTCCATAGTGTATATATAGACAACATGAGATGTGACTTGATAAAATGAAATAACTCAACAAGCGAACGGAAGCGATGATTCGATGGTTCTGATTCGGAAACCAACGTATGGGATATTTCGAAGCACACGTATCTTCGATAAAAGCAGACCTCAAGGGGGTAAAATGTTAGCCTACTTTGTGAAGTAGGCTACACAAAGTTAAAAGACCAATTGAGGAAGAGTATTGGTTAGAAGAATGTACATCATAGGCCCAGGTCGGATCGGGTTTACCAAGCAAACCAAAGCATTGTGGAACAGAGAACATAGGAGCGAAGACAGACTCAGATCGGTTTGGAGAAGCCCGATCTGCTCCTTCTCTCCTTTACACGTCCGATCCTAGAGCAGGAAGCTGCAGCAGTTACAGCCCACGATCCCTGAAGATGCGGAGCAGTTGTACGCCCGTTCCCCCACGTTCATCCACTAACCTGATGCGCTGTCGTCATCTTAGCACCTCTGATCCCGACTTTCCAGGGATAAAGGCCACGTATATCCGAACCGAAACCATTCTAGAGAGATTTATAAATACAACTCCAAGGGTCATTTGAAAGGGTCTTTTGGCAAATTCTCAATCAAGTTTCCTCCATAGCCGAATTTCACAACTTTACTCAGATCACAATCATCTTTTAAAATATATTTTGGAGAAGATTGAGTGAATTTATTCATTATATGAGTGTAATTGAGTGAAAACAATCATTGTACTTGCATTCTTATCATCAATCAAAGAAATTCAAAGTGGATGTAGGCTCGCCAACGCAAAACCACTATAAATTGCGTGTTCTATTCATTTTCTTTTTTATTTCATTCAAAGTCATCTTTAGTTTGGGTGTTAGAGCCATTTTTGGATCTAACAAAAATATTTAAATAAGAGTTTAAAATTTGTAACTCTTTGATAAGATATAAGGGTGTAATTCCTAATGTGAAGAATGACTTGAGTAAAATGAGTATTCCGAAATCGAATGAGAATCATATTAATTGATTGTAAAGATGCGCTAGTTATTTGAAAAGACAGGGTTTTGACCCATTCTGAATAACTATACGACGAGTGCTAAAGATACTTGAAGATGGTGGCTGAAGACCAGGGATCTTCACATCGTTTGGATTATTGCTGATGTCTCGCTTGGGGTGTACAACCCAAGACGAGGTTATAAGTGGTAGTCGTCCAAACGTACTTGGAGATTGTCCGGATTTTCAAGGGCCTTATTCCTTTATTAGATGAGGAATAAGGTGCTTTCGGTTTGGTTCAGGCCTAGAACAAACTTGTAAACGGATGTGTGTCTAACATTATATTTTACAATATAACCAATTCATTTATATTGATGTTATATTAGTTGGTGGCAGAGAATTTATTCTCTTAGCTGAACACCCTCCTCTGAGACTTATGTACTCATAGGGATATATATTAATAGATATCGATTATATGTTGTGAATTGATGATGTGGCAAGCTAAGTGCTGAGCTGATCAAAGCTTCTTGCTGAAAAGAAGTGCTTTGTGGATGATGATCAAAGCATGATTGATATAGTGTAGCTTTGTGTATGACGTGACTTGAAACCCGGTATGATGGTAAACTGATGGTTAGAGCAATATAACCTTCAAGTTGAGAATGAACAACCTATGGTTTGAGAATGAACAACTTTTAAGTTTGTAATGGATTTGGTTGACCAAGATGATCAAGGTAGTGGTTGCTCCATGCCTGAACGGATAAAGTATAGCAGTGTCCCAAGCCTAGACTAAAGCCATTGGGCATGATACTTGATTCCAGAATGTAGTGTGGATGTGTATTACAATGTTGTCAAATGCCTGGACTTAACCGTTGAGATACACACCTCGACGATAGGTCTATCAAATCAGAAACCATCATGATGGAACCCAACTTCTAATATGAGTTTGTTTTTTCAGTTGCAAACCTATATGGAAACATAATGGGATGGGGCACTATGATATCTAAGATTAATACATTTATTTGTGAAAGTGATTTTCACATTATGCATTAGAAATAATAAAAGAGAATTTCGCGTATCAAGCATGTTTGGTTATTACAAGGTAAAACTCTATCCTCCATTTGCGTTGCGTTTTGTGATGGGACTTAAATCTTATAATAGCTTCATTTTCCAAAAAGTATTGCGAATAGTTTATAATTGGTATTCATTTGGATAAAACCCATTCCATGTTATACGACGCGGTCTTGTGATCTATCAAACTTTAAAGTAAAGTATAATAACTGTTTTAATTCTCACACCAGTCACATGGCTGACTCAGAGATTATTGTTTCCCATCTAAAATCTTGGTGCCCATATTTTCCACACGGGTAACAGTTAGTTTGTGTTTGTAGATATTTTACAGAGCAGGATCCTGAATTGAAGCTTGAGCTATGCCCAAAGCATTTGATAATCTTCCGCTGAATGTAATTATGTTTCCACTGTGTATAGTAATAAATTATTTTGATGTAACCTTGAAACGATGGCAATAAAGAAGTCTGTTTTGTTTTGTTAAATGTGTAAATACCCTGAAAATCCGTTTTCGAGAACGTTTCGAGTAGGTTAATTACCGACTTAATGCAGACCCAAAAGCGGATTGTTACAAATTTGGTATCATAGCTTTGATTTATTCAAAGATTTAGGGTATGACCCGTTTGGATGGAAGGAAAGAACTCATCAGAGATAGGATTGGTAATATCCTATAAGAATAAGTCATTAGAGATAGGGTTATTATTGCCCTAGAATAAGTTTGAGGAGTATTATATATAGGAAAGAATGAAATTTTGTATTCATAAAAATGAATTTGTTATGAAAAAAATCTTATAATAAGAGTTTGAGTATTTAATTTGATGTTGAGGTTGGATTATCGAGTATAAGAATATTTTTCATATACGCCTTGCAAATGTATATACAAAGTCTCAAATATACTAAATAGATATAGAATCACATTCTAGTCACTTGAGGAAGATTTTGTTGATGACCTAGGCATCACTAGTGTTTATTTCTGAGTTTCGAAAGTGGGATGACTATATAATTCCAATTTAAACATCAAGGAATGCTTAGGCCCATTAAAATGATACGAGTTTTAAATATAACTGATACAAGTTAAATAGATGGAAAAGATAAAGGCGAATCAAATGAATTAAAATTTAACTTAAGCCAAGTTAAATAAAACTAGAACAACATAACTAATGCAAGAATGGAAAACAAGTTGAGATAAGTCAATTTTAACATTAGTGTTGAACTGAGTTGGAAATTGGTAGAATTGGACATATGTATATTGTACATATTATTGAATGGAAGCTAATAAGAGGAATAAAATTTAATTCTCGTCACAAACATACATATTTAACTGTATTGATTGGTTTTAATGACTTATGAGCCGTTGGCAAGCCGCTTGGCTTTTGTATTTTCTTTTTGATTGATGAGGACCAATTGGCCCGTACAAAGAAGGTTATGGCGAAAATTTTATAAAATTTAAGGCATTAGCCAAATTTTGAGAAATTGGGAGGTTCTTAGAAACTGAAAAGTTGAAGAACTTGAGTATGTTAGAACAAAGGCTGAATTAGTTAAGTAAATGACCTTCAGTTCCATCTTCAATTTCGGGAACCCAATCTTTTTAAGTAGGGGAGAATGTAGCGACCCTTAATTTTAAGTAAGAATATTTAATTAAATTTAAATATTTAAAAATGATTTATTTTAAGAATTGGGGTTATAAAAGGAGTTGGTTAAGTTAGATTTGAATTATAATAACGAATTCATTTATTAAACGATGTTTATAGTTTATAATATAATTTAAAACGAGCTTATAATGTCATGATAGTTTGTAGTTTTATATTTTGAACTTTGAATGAATATACAAAATTTAATATAAGTCAGAATTTGTTGAAACAAGAAATGTTAGAATCTATTTAACTATATCTTTCTAGTGAAGGTGAAAAATCGAGATTTCGTCATGTAGATTCAAAATTATGTCCAAATAAAATTTTCAAAAAGTCGTTATGGAATCGTTTATAAATTATAATGAATTATTAAATAAAATAAAATGATTTTTTTATAACATATCGAATATCAGTTTATCTAGAAAATTGAAGTATCAAGTTTATAATATGATATAATTTAATATGGAATTATATGATATTATATTTGGATATATATATACACACACACATACGACAATGATAATTAATTATTATTAAATTGAATGGTTCTGGAATTAAATAATATTATAATAATATTACATAGGCCTTAAAATAATCATTTTGCAAACAACCTCCATTTTCGATGAGACCAATTTTATCGGATCCAGAACGTTAAATTATTGCTAGATCTCAAATTTCATGAAAATTGAAGTAAGAAAGTGAGCGTGCACTATTTAAACGCACGTCAGAAAGCAGACTAGAAATTAAAAATAGCATATGATTTAATTTTGAGAAAAAGGATGAAAATGAATGAATTTGCCTTTGAAACATGTTTCGTTGTGTCCGTAATAGGCGTATTTGGCTAGGGACGACAGTCATTGGGGCTCATTTAGAGTTCTCGCCACTAAACTTCATTGCAAAGTAATATTTGAATTAAATATTAAAATATTCCACTATAAACATTACTAAACCCTAACACTTCCTTCAAACGCAGCCTCCACCCTAGAAACCATCGACCAGGATTTTCAAAATTTATTCCTTTGATTCCTCTTAATCCATGCTTCTACTCTAAATTCTCCCAACTACAACATTGTAGGGCTCGACGAGCTCTATCAGTTCAACGGTGGTGATCGGCATTGGTGGCCAAATCAGGCACTCAAAGGCGCGACATTCGGTGGATTTTTCAGGGAGCATGGGGGGTCGAGTTTTTCATGGTGGATGGCGATGGGGGAGGAAGGTCAAGGATCCAATGTGGCGGGTTTCGATCAGCAGCAAGAGGGTTGTGGAAATGTGCATTATGGAGAGTGGGTGGCGTGCATGGATTCGAGTGTTCGTGACTAGGAAGTAACGAATGGGGGAGGTGATTAATTAAATTAATTAATTATCTTAGCTAATTTAATTAATGTAATTAAAGTGTAAACCCGTGTATATTGTTCAAACGAAAACATCATTGGGTAAAACAAGTTGCGATGGAATCGTGGAGTCGAGCACTTCGCAATGAAACTAATTTGGTTGGATTTGGAGTCAGTAGGAATTTTTGATTGAATTAAAAGGTTGTTTAATTTAATTAAAATCCAAATTATTATTCCAACAATTTACGGAACAATGTGAGAACTTCCTGAACTTATTTTAAAAGTTATTATAATGTTATCTGATTATATGTTGGTTTCTCGTTGTTGCATCGTTGCTTTGTGGATGATGGATGTTTATTTACAGTTTTATATATAATATTTATGTACATTTAAGTGTTAAAATTTATAAATGCTTATCCTAATACTATTAATTGATGGTTCATAGCCATTATTGATGTTATTATTATTGTTCACTCAATTAACACCATGAATATGAAATTATTTGGAAATTGATTGAGTCGAGTTCCATTGGGATTTTAAGCATATATTATAGTCATTTAAATAAAATAAGACATGAAAATGGAAATTGGATTTTAAATCCAAAACGATTTGAAAACGAAGGTAAAATTATTTCAAACAATGTTTGAAAGGGTTGAATGGTTATGAAAGAGATTTGAATTAAAAATGGCTTGTTTTAATTCAAATTTAAATTTGAATAGTAAATTCAGAAAGTGAATTTGAATTATATATATATATATATATATATATATATATATATATATATATATATACGACACTTTTAACTTGAATGGATTGTTCCAGTGATCTTATTTATTTTTACAATGGATTACGGGAAAAATTAGATTTCAAAGTATTACATTTTGAAAAACATTATTATTTTAATATTATAATAATATGGATTATTCAATTTTGGTATATAATGGAATTTGAAGTTTAAATCGATTTTAAACAAATTTATATATGTTTTATAAAATAAGTTTGAATTAAATTGATGAATTTTATTTTAAATAACAATATGGTTTGAGTAGGATGTGTTGTGCAGCGACTGTTCGCGAATTTCGACCATTGACCTCTGATTGACATATCGGGAGATTCAATCGTCGGATTTTCTCAAAATGAAAAACTGGTTCAAAATTAAAAGAGGTTACAAATGATATGTAACGTTTTAAAATCAAATGGTTAGATTTCAGGAAAAGCTCAAATCAAATTTGAAGAAAAACAACACTAGTGTCGTTAACGGCCTAAAAATGGATTTTAATGAAATGAGTGATTTTTAAATTATTAAAAACATGGAAAAATTATGATAAATAATAATAAACGATTTCAAAGTGATTTGGAAAATAAATATGAAGTTTCGAACCGTATTTCGATATTTTTGTTTTTTAACCTAACATGTTGAATACAATAAACGTTATTTCTGACGTTTAAAGTTGAATACAGAATATATAGTTTTAAAAAGCTATTATATATGATTTATAATTAATATGAATTTAAATATAAGTTGACAAATGGTTTGAATAGGACTAGTTGTACAACGACAGTTTGCGAAAGTCGGCCTTAACTTCAAATTGACATACCGAGAGATCCGACCTTCGGATTCTACTGAAACGAAAAGCGTTTAGTTCGTAATGAAAATAGTTTTCAAATGAAAAAGAAAGCTGTAATATCCAACATTTATCATCTTGAAATAAGTTAAAATCAAATTTGAAAAAATTGGATTTAGATGGAAATAATTTTCGTATATTTCGGTATTGGATTTCGTAGTTATATAGATACTGTTTGAGGAATTTGGAAGATATTTACATCATTATTCCCTATACGATATTTGTTGATTTTAGAATTTGATGTTATATATAAGTCAGTATGATTTCAAACTAAAGCCTTATATTTGATTTTAATTTGGATTTCATAGTTATAAAGTATAATAATTGTTTTGGTTCCCACACTAGTCCGATGAATGACTCACAGTTTATTGTTTCTCACCTAGACTCTTGGTGCCCATATTTTCCATACCGGGAGCTAGCAGTTTTTGTTTTACAGATATTTTATAGAGCATGATTCTAGTTTGAGTTTGAGTTGTGTCCAGAGCATTTGATAGTCTTCCGCTTAATGTAATTATGTTTTCGTTGTGTAAAGTAATGTTTTATTTTAATGTACTCCGATATATTCTATACTCTGATGTAACATTGAAACGATGTTAATAAAAAAAATTGTTATGCTCTGGTCAAATGTGTAAGTACCCATAAAATCCCTTTTTGAGAATGTTTTGAGTGGGTTTATTATCGATTTGAAGCGGGTCCAAAAGAGGGTTGTTACAATTATAGTAGACGTACTCTGTTCGTCGCCACTATTCAAAAACATACTTACCAGCCTTATGTACAGAAGAATGACCGACAATACAAAAGATTAAACACCACTAGACTGAACATCAATCTCAATCGAACCAACAGACATTTCAGCATACGAACAAACTTCATGACGCAACTTAGTGACATTTTGCATCAACCTTCCAAAAATGTCATACCGTGTCATAAATGACATTTTCACTTTTGCGTGAGTTTTTTCAAAACAAACTGCTAAAGAATTGGTTGGTCTAATTACAAAATGAATAAGTATACAGCTCATGTAACACCCCGCATTTTTAATAATATTCATTTAAAAAAAATAACATGAGTAATGTGTGCTTGAAATTTGAAAACAAATGTGTGTAATAAAAGGAATTAAATCAAGGAAAGAGAAAGTAACTAACATCAAAATTGCAACATTACTTTTAATTGACAACACATGCCATAAATAACATTGAAGAGAATTAAAGGGAATAACATCAAAATTTGAAATAAACAATCAATTCTGGAATGTTGACAAACATGTGAACAACACACTTGTAGATAAAACTAAAAAATATAGATATGAGTTACAAAAATAATGTGCGTCATAAATGCTATGAAACTAAAAAATAAAAGGAAGTTTAAATTACGTTAATTAAGAAACATTTCAATTTAAATTGAACGTGCATGTATTAATAGTACACTTTTGAAATTGGAATTGAATGCTGACTAAAAATGGTAAAGAACTAAGTAGAAATAGTAATAGAAATAAATCTAAGAATAACGTTATAGAAAAAAGGAATAAATGCACAAGAATTTGAAAAAAGAAGAATTATTAATGCACATATTGATTACGCATTTAAAATATGAATGCGTGTTAAAAACAACAAATAATATGAAAAGGTAAGAAATATAACACTAATAACAACATTTAAACACATCAAAAAATCACGTCGAAACAGGACCCAAATATACGATTTTGAAATCGTATATATAGGTTGACCCATGCCTGAAGTGGGTCGACGTAAGGGTCGACACATTTCTAAGCTGGGCCAACCCAGGGGTCGTTTCACCCGAAGCATAAGTTGACTGATTTTGGGCCTGGATGACTTATCTTTTGCAGTGTGAGCGGCTTCAATTTAATCCTTTTTAAATCATACAGAAGTGGTTCTTCAAGGCGCCTATAAATAAATCAGTAGGGCCTAGCTTCCATCGCATATTTTTTGAGAGGACGACAGAGCTCTACTATTTCCTTTCTCATCCAAACACTTCGGAATTAATTATATTTTAGATCAAGGATTTTTTATTCAAGATTTAAAGAAGAAGATTGCAGACTTAGGTTAAAGGTACCTAGATTTATCGACCACATGAGTAGTACATTCAACTAGGAAGACCAAAGATGACGGATCTGAATTAGATTCAGGAATAGGAGAGCAGTTAGGTTAGTGGATTAAATTATATTTTCTGATAATGGTATATTTTATCGTTTGATTAGTGTAAAATTTGTAAGATATTTTCTCAGCCCTCTTTTCCCTTTTTCTACATCAGATTTTCTAGTTTTATATTGAATTTTGGTTATGCGTAAAATAACAACATAACTGGCAACAACATATACTAACACGGTGACAGGGTAAACAAATAAGCATAGATCCAATGAACTTGTGGCAGTTAACTAGTTTTAACATAACAAAGATGTTAAGATAAGCATGACAAGATCTAAATACTAATTTGGATGTCTAACAGGTTCAGATCTAATATGATAAGCACAAGGAGATCTAAATAATAAGCTAGATCTGATTAATAATTTAGATGTTTACATAATTCAGATCCAATAGTTAAAAGTAGATCTAACATAAATAAGGTTTAAGATCCACATCATAGAATGTCAAAGAAGTTACAATAGATCTGACTAGATAGAGATTTAGATTCAGGTTATAACCAATTTAGAATGTATCATTTTCACAATTTACAATGGATCCAATATAATTTAGTCATAGGAACAAATCCAAACTATAGTCATATCAGGTCTACTTTTAAATATTTAAATCTAAAAGCAACTAAGAACTTATAGTGTTTGGATTAGAAAAATTAGAACTAGAAGAAGAATGGACCTTGAATTTCTAATTGATTGGCCTTATTTGATTGTTGTAGAAGATAAATAATTCAGTTCAGTTCAGACAACGGCAAAATTTGGCCTCCATTGATTTCCAGTGAGGAAACAAGAGAAATGGACCTCTATATACATTTGTCGCCTCCAGAAACCGTCTGTCTCCTCAGCCCTAGGGGGGTCGGCCCCCCTTTATGGGGTCGACCTCAGGGTCGACCCCTCTACTAAGGGGTCGACACCCCTAGGGCGGGAATTTTCCCGCTTCCCTCAGTTTTCGCAATTTCAAAATTTTGAACTAAAATTTGAGTTCCTAGGCCCTACACACACACATATGTATATATAATTCTTCTACGCGTATACAAACTTCAAATCCTCATAACTTCTTCATATGGTGTCCGTTTTATGCAAACCAAATGTTTATTTTGACTAGAATTTCGAGATGGACGAAATGTCGCAGTTCGTTTCCCTTAATTCTGAATATTAAATTAATTATTATTTGATTTATCCTCTTTTAGTGTCATTAAAATTACGGGGGTGTTACACTTATTCTTCAGATGCTGCTCACTAAAACACCAATCGAATCTACCATGACAAAATTATGGAATTGAAACGCTATTTTTTGACGCATCTCATCTATATTGAGTGGAGAAGTTTCGAAATGGGTCTGGGTCACATTTGAAAACTGATTTTAGCCAATAAAATGTGGAAGTGAAGCGGATCGCCTGTTCGTCCTCTCCACATGGATCTAAACAAGATCTGAAAGTAAGAAAATTATGGATTGACTCAAGTAACAGTAGGTGAATGTAAATTAGGGGTAGGAATGATTTGGAAATTTGAGGGTGAAAACGAAATGAAAAGGAAAGCAGGTGAATAAAACTAATAGTGGAAAATAGAAGCTGAGATATGGATTGATGGTTGAGATTTTGTTTTAAATGATGATGTAGACCGCTGAGGTGTAATTTTTTAAGTTTGAATATCTTTATAACTAATGCAACATCTTGTTGATATCTATGCTAACACCTTGAAGGGAATGTTGCAGTAGGATCGAAATTTTATAGCTGTCGCAATATTTTTGCTGGCAACACCTTGCAAATCTATTGTAGAAGGTCATCTATGGCGTAGTGTCACTCTGATTGATGATGACAGGTGTCCGACGACCTACTATCCTTTCTTAGGTCTTGACCACGAAGCCTTCCACCCTGAGGCGACCGCTTGAATCATCCTAGGAATCATTCCAATCATTCTTCAGGTTTCCTATAATGATAGATGCATGCAAGACATACTCTCGGGTGGTATCGTTCAAACCACGCCTCTGAGGGTACAGCCCAAGTCCTACCATAGAGGACCATCACGAAGCATCCTCATGTCCTGTAAAAGTCCCACACTTCCTTCCAGATTCGTCAAATAAGTTGGGTGTGCTGCCACCATATCTCCAAACACCTTTGATGATTTATCCCGATGGGGTCTTCATCCTTTCCAGATCCATCGAATTTTCCCTTTTTGTTCATAATTCTAATTAAACTATATTTTCCAACACGTGCTAAGATAATTATAATTAGTCATATCGATTAAGTGTACAATTCAGTCATATTCATATACCAACATTTTATATTTATGTATATTTTATAGGGGTGGAATCGGTTCGGTACTGGAACTTTGTATTCAAAACCATTACCGTATCACTTTTTATGGTAATTGAAAAATCATACCATTACCAGCCAAAGAAATCGGTTACCAACGGTTCAGTTTATGGTTGATAGAGGTCGATATTAAGTTTTTTCCGTTTATTGGTATGAGATCTTTTTGTTTATAATATTTCACGTTAAAATATTAAATATTAAATTTGATTTTTTTAATTATATTATTATTTATTTATCTTATTTTACGTAGTCAAATACGCATGAAAATTTTATAAATGAACAAAAATATCATATAAATTATACCGTTTCTAAGATATATAATAAAAATTGCATTCAATCTTGTATTGTAATAGTATTTTCCTAGGTATTTTATTAAATCGTTACATATTAGAAGTTCTTTTTTATGTAATAAACATATATGTTGAAATATAAGAATATACATATGTATTGTTCAAAATATATGGTACGTATGGTAATTACCATTGTTAATGCTCAATTACCATTACCATACCGCATATGTGGTTTGGCGCACCGTACCAATCAAACTAGTTACCGATTGTTCAGTACCACTTTCATTGGCAGCGGTTGGTAATGGCCGGTAAGTGGTAATATTAGGGCTGGACATATTTACCATATTACCACTTACTAGCCATTACCAACCGTTGCCAATGAAAGTGGTACCGAACAATCGGTAACCAGTTTGATTGGTACGGTATGTCAAACCACATGAAAATATGTGGTACGGTAATGGTAATTGAGCATTAACAATGGTAATTACCATACCTACCACATATTTTGAACAATATATATGTATATTCTTATATTTCATTATATATATATTTATTAATAACAAAGAACTTCTAATATGTAACGATTTAATAAAATACCTAGGAAAATACTATTACGATACAAGATTGAATGCAATTTTTATTATATATCTTAGAAACAGTATAATTTATTTGATATTTTTCTTCATCTATAAAGTTTTCATGCATGTTTGACTACGTGAAATAAGATAGATAAATAATAATATAATTAAAAAAACCAAATTTAATATTTAATATTTTAACGTGAAATATTGTAAACAAAAAGATCTCATACTAGTGAACGACAGAAACTTATTACCGACCTCTACCAACCATTACCAACCATAAACCGAACCATTGGCAACCAATTTCTTTGGCTGGTAATAGTATGATTTTTCTTTTACCATATGAAGTCGTTATGGTAATAGTTCTGAATACAACTTCAGGTACCGAACCATTCCACCCCAATAAAATATACATAAATCTAAAATGTTGGTATATGAATACGACTGAATTGTACACTTAATCGATATGACTAATTATAATTATCTTAGTACGTGTTGGAAAATATAGTTTAATTAGAATTATGAACAAAAAGGGAAAATTTGATGGATCTGGAAAGGATGAAGACCCCATCGGGGTAAATCATCAAAGTGTCGGGAGACATGGTGGCAGCACATCCAACTTATTCGACGAATCTGGAAGCGGGACTTTTACGGGGCATGAGGATGCTCCATGATGGTCCTCTATGGTAGGATCTGGGTTGTACCCACAAAGACGTGGTTTGAACGGTACCACCCGTTGAGTATGTCTTGCATGCATCTATCATTATAGGAAACCTAAAGAATGATTGGGATGATTCCTAAGATGATTCGGCGGCCGCCTCAGGGTGGAAGGCTTCGTGGTCAAGACCTAAGAAAGGATAATAGGTCGTCGGACACCTGTCGTCATCAATCAAAGCGACACTACGCCAAAGATGACCTTCTATAATAGATTTCCAAGGTTTTGCCAGCTGAAATATTGCGACAGCTATAAAATTTCGGTCCTACTACAACATTCCCTTCAAGGTGTTAGCATAGATATCCGGAAGATGTTGCAGTAGATATAAATATATTCAAACTTAAAAAATTATGCCTCGGCGTTCCACATCATCATTTAAAACAAAATCTCAACCATCAGTCTGCATCCCAGCTATATCTATTTTCCACTTTTAGTTTTATTCACCTATTTTCCTTTTCATTTCGTTTTCACCCTCAAATTTCCAAAATCATTCCTATCCTTAATTTTCATTCACCCACTGTCACTTGAGTCAATCCCTAATTTTCTTACTTTCGGATCTTTTTCAGATCCATGTGGAGAAGACGAACATGCGATCCGCTTCACTTCCACATTTTATTGGCTAAAACCGGTTTTCAAATGTGACCTAGACCCATTTTGAAACTTCTCCACTCACTATAGATGAGATGCGTCCAAAAATAGGGTTTCAATTCCATAATTTTGTCATGGTAGACTTGATTCGTGTTTTAACGAGCAGCATCTGAAGCATACGTGTAACAACCCGTAATTTTAACGACACTAGAAGAGGAAAAATTAAATAATAATTAATTTAATATTCAGAATTAAGGGAAACGAACTGCGCCATTTCGCCAGTCTCGAAATTCTAGTCAAAATAGACATTTGGTTTGCATAAAAACGGACACCGTATGAAGAAGTTATGAGGATTTGAAGTTCGTATACGTACAAAAGAATTATATATATATATATGTGTGTGTGTGTGTATGGCCCAGGAACTCAAATTTCAGTTCAAAAATTCGAAATTGCGAAAATTGGGGGAAGCGGAAAAATTCCCGCCCTAGGGGTGCCGACCCCTTAGTTGGGGGGTCGACCCCACAGTAGCGGTGTCGACCCCTTAAGGGGGATCGACCCTGAGGTCGACCCCATAAAGGGTGGCCGACCCACCTAGGGCTGAGGTGGCAGACGGTTTCTGGAGGCTGGCAGCTATATATAGAGGTCCATTTCTCTTGTTTTCTTCACGGAAATCATTGAAGGCCAAGCGTTGCTGTTGTCTGAACTGAACTGAATTATTTATCTTCTACAACAATCAAATAAGGCCAATCAGTTAGAGATTCAAGGTCCATTCTTCTTCTAGTTATGCTTTTTCTAATCCAAATACTGTGAGTTCTTAGTTGCTTTTAGATTTAAATATTTAAAAGTAAACCTGATATGACTATAGTTTGGATTTGTTCCTATGACTAAATTATACTGGATCCATTGTAAATTATGAACATGAGACAATCTGAATTGGTTATAACCTGAATCTAAATCTCTATCTAGTCGGATCTGTTGTAACTTCTTTGACATTCTATGATATGGATCTTAAACCTTATTTGTGTCATATCTACTTTTAACTATTGAATTTGAATTATGTAGACATCTAAATTATTAATCAGATCTAGCTTATTATTTAGATCTCCTTGTGCTTATCATATTAGATCTGAACCTATTAGACATCCAAATTAATATTTAGATCTTGTCATGAATATCTTAACATCTTTGCTATGTTAAAACTAGTTAACTGCCACAAGTTCAATGGATCTATGCTTATATATTCACCCTGTCACCATGTTAGTATATGTTTATGCCAATTATGTTAGGACTATGTGTGGAATCGGTTCGGTACCGAAACTTTGTATTCAAAACCATTACCGTATGGACTTATATGGTAATAGAAAAATCATACCATTACCAGGCAAAGAAATTGGTTACCAACGGGTTGGTAATGGTTGGTAGAGGTCGATAATAAATTTTTGTCGTTCATTAGTATGAGATCATTTTGTTTACAATATTTCATGTTAAAATATTAAATACTAAATTTGTTTTTTTAATTATTTTTATTATTTATCATTCTTATTTTACGTAGTCAAACATGCATGAAAACTTTATAGATGAACAAAAATATCATATAAATTAAACCATTTCTAAGATATATAATAAAAAGTGCATTCAATCTTGTATCAGAATAGTATTTTCCTAGGTATTTTATTAAATCGTTACATATTAGAAGTTCTTTGTTATGTAGTAAATATATATGATGAAATATAAGAATATACATATGTATTGTTTAAAATATGTGGTAGGTATGGTAATTACCATTGTTAATGCTCAATTACGATTACCGTACCGCATATTTTCATGTGGTTTTGGATACCGTACCAATCATTGTACGGTACCACTTTCATTGGTAGCAGTTGGTAATGGCTGGTAAGTGGTAATATGGTAAAATTTTCCAGCCCTAACTTAGGATAATCATTTTTGTCATATTCCCATCACCTTCCCCTTTTATTGTTTATGGCTAGGCTGCTTTTTAGCCTAGGCACGGTGCCGCATTTATGCAAATATGTTAGTTAGGAAACGGAGGTAAATATTAGAATTAGCATATAAATTTGGACACATTATTCACTATGAACATAATTGGTTAAATGGGCATGAACAACTATAAAGACATTGGCTTAGTTAGTTTGTTAATAATTAAGATGCCTAGGATTATAGTAATTAGATACTGTAACCGCACTTATGACACGAGATTAGGTTGCATTAGTGGTAGAAGTCTGCCCGGACCCGACCGACATATCCAACAACCACTAATGTTGAACCTAATATGAGGGGTCTAAGTGCACAAATACGAGACGGGCTATAACACGAGGTCAGGCCCAACTTGTGGAAGAAGTCTGCTCGGATCCGACTAGCATATCCATCATCCACAAGTTATAGGCCTAATGTAGGAGGTCTATCCCATTGTAAATCATAAATGGACAGGGTAACAAATTGGAATACTTAACCTAAATAAATCCATAGAGATTGTATGAATATAAACTAAAATTGGGGTTAAATAAAATTTGGTTGAACAGTGGGTGGGTTAAGTAAATCTGAGTAGGTGGGTAATATCTACATATAGGCCCAAAAACTTAGATCGATAAGGTTACGCAATTAAAGACACCTAGTGGCATACATAACCGGTGAAAAAAATAAAGTTATGTAACTAAAGACACCTTTTAGGGTAAGCATAACTTATAGACATAACAATGTTATGTAATTAAATACACCTTGTGGTATACATAGCCAATGAAAACCTAGTGGGGGATACAAGACAAAGAGGAGAGCTTGTATCATATTGTGTGGGACCCGTTTCAGCCAGTAACCTGGATTTGGTATCAAACATATACTCTGAACTAGGTCGGAGAAGGGGCACGCTTAATGGACTGATTGTAAGAGATTCAAACGTATAGGATGATGTGGGTGGCGCAAACCGACCGGGCCATGTGCGTGCATGAGCCAGGCAGAAGGGAATAAGACGACTGTGACACCTGTAGATATGGTTGTGCACATTATTAAGACAAGGGGTTGCCATTTTAGGAAGTGATACCTCATACTGTGGGGCTAGCACAAGGTATCTACGCGGGTTAGGGAGCCGATCGATTATGGTAGTAGCTAGGGTATATCTGGACGTATGCCTAAGTCTGCTATTTTAGAGTGGAAGGGATAAAATCATTCTGGTTATACTACTAATAGTGTAGAATAATCATTAGTGAAGCGTATATACTCCATCATGTTACCTTGTCAAGCTCATCTTTTATGATGTTGTTGTTCTTATCCATCTAATATGCATGTCATGCTACTTTTATTTTTTTACTTACTAAAAGTAACTGGACTCGCCAGACTTTATGTCTAACCCTTTATGTTCCCTCTTCTTTCTTCCGTTGCCTCCTACCCCCTAGGTTTGCAGGGAGGGATTTCTCCAGCTTAGTCAAGGCTTGGTTATCATCTTGTTGAAGCCACTTTTGAAGTATAGCTCAAGTTCTTATCCCTACTATGGCTTAGCTCTTTTATTTGGGGAATTATACTTTTTTGTATATTTACGTACTCTGATGGTACAAGACAGAAGTTATATTGTTGTAATGGTTTTTTTGTGACTTATGGTATTTCGGACCACGATATTATGATTTATGTTTGAAATAAAAATTTGAATTTCCACTGCTATCTTATTTATATCCGTCTTGTAATATTCTGTGTCCGTTTATCTATAACGCTTCACGAAACTTAATGCATTCCCTTAGTGAGTGACATTATAAGACATGGTGTGTCACACTTGGTATCAGAGCTGAAGGTTACCAGATTAGATAAAAGTTCTTGAAAATTATTTTCAAAATGGGTTTAAAGGAAAGCATTTTCAAAAAGAAAAGTCTATTTTTAAAAATATCCTCTATAAAGCCGTAAGTAATATCTTTCAATCCCTAGTCTGGATCTCTTTCCTTTTCTTTTGCAACATGTCTGGGGAACCTAATATCTCAGAGGGCATTACGATAACATGATGGTTCCGTAGGTATCTGGAGGCCACAACGCCTACCGGAGGCCAAGGAAACTTTCCTCCTCCAGTTGCACCCATTGTTCCTCCTCCTCCTCCACGTGTTGACAACTTCTATAAGATCTGCAAAGATTTCCGTGCTATGGGAACGAAGCCATCCATGGAACCGAGACTTTCGTAGAGGCAAGGAATTGGCTCAAGGAGACTGAGGACTTGTTTGTAATCTTTGAAGTAGAGGATTGAAGGAAGATTCAGTTAGCTGCTTGGCTACTGAAAGATGAAGATTCGGTTAGAGAGTATGTGAACAAATTCAACTAGCTGGTAAGATTTGGACTGGAATTGGTAGACACTCTACATAAGAAGGCTTTGCGGTTTGTTAAAGGGCTAAACGAACCCCTTCACGGGTTAGCCATGTCCCATATTCCAATCGGAGCTACCTTTGAAAGACTTATTGGCATGGCCTTGATGTATGAAGAAGAGAAAGGAGAAAAGAAGGAGGTTAAAGCCGAGGAAAAAACGCAAAACATGAAAATATGGCCCAAGAAAAGACAACAGCAGCAGCGACAACAGAAGAAAGGAGGAAAGAATGACAAGGGTAAGGATAAGAGGAAGTGTCACAGTTGTGGGCGTGAGGGTCACTTAGTCAAAGATTTCAAAAGAAGAAAGACTTCTTGCTATAATTACGGAGTGATCAGACACTTTTCTAAAGAGTACCCAAAGAAACAGGGACAAGGTCAAAGAGCGGGAATTTCTGGAGGGCAGGTGCATGCTCTCGCAACCAGTGCTCCATATAGAGGTAGAAATCTTTTTGTAGAAGGTTTAATTTATCTTTCAGATCATTCTATTAGAACACATTTTGATTTTGGCGCTTTACATTCATTTATATCTAGTTCTGTAGTTTAATCTCTGCACTTAAATACTAGTATGGTAGTGGATCCCGTAGTTGTCTCAAACCTCGTTGGTGGTTCGGCTCATTTATCTATGATTTGTAGGGGTTTGAGAATATCTGTGTTAGGAGTCGAATTGGAATGCGACGCATATGTGCTTGGGTTCTTGGGCTATGGGTTGATTCTAGGAATGGACTGGCTAACCATGTATGGTGCCATTCTAGATTGTGAAAGGAGGGTCGTTAGGCTTCTGAACTATCATGGGAGAACCCTCGAATTTCTTGTGACCCACAAAGGTCCATTATGCTTAGTTTCATGGAATCTCATGAATCATCAATGATTTGCGATCTGTTCCAATAGTCCGAGATTATTCTGATGTTTTTGATGAGGTACAGGGCTTACCTCCGAGGTGCGAGATCAATTTTCATATATATCTGGTGGACAATGCAAAGCCAGTTGCATTACCAGTGCGCTATATGGCTCTGAGGGAAAGGAAGGAGTTGAGGAAGCAAGTAGAGGAGCTACTTGAGAAAGGATTTATCAGACGAAGCATATTTGAATGGGGTGCTCCAGTTGTATTTGCAACTAAGGCGGATGGTTCGCTTCATTTGTGCGTGGACTATAAAGAGTTGTACAAACTCACAAAGAAGAATAGGCACCCACTTCCGAGGATAGAGGAATTACTTGACCATCTTGTTGGAGCCTCGGTATTCTCTCAGTTAGACTTGGCCATGGGTTTTCATCAATTGAGGGTGGCCGCGGACAGTATAGACAAGACTGCTTTTAGGACTCCGGATGGTTTCTTTGAATGGCTAGTTATGCCTTTTGGGCTGGCAAATGCACCCGCCTGTTTTATGGATCTGATGAGTAGGGTGTTTCGGGAGTTTCTATATAAATTTGTCGTAGTCTTTGTGAAAGATATTTTGATTTTATCCAAAAGCGAAGAGAAGCATGCCCAACATTTGAGAGAAGTTTTGAAAACTCTCCGTGAGCATCGGCTTAAGGCAAAGTTCTCCAAATGCCATTTTTGGAGAAAAGAGGTAAGACTCTTAGGGCATGTAGTCTCCAAAGAAGGGATAGTTGTGGATCCCGCAACGGTAGTTGCAGTGCAAGATTGGCAAATTCCGAAAAATGCAACAGAGGTGAGAAGCTTTCTTGGATTGGTAGGTTATTATAGGAAGATCATTAAGGACATCGCAAAGATATCAGCTCCTCTCACCAGGCTGATAAAGAAGAACTTGTCATTTTCATAGGATATAAATTGTGATGTTGCTTTCCAACGTTTGAAGAGGGCTCTGAGAACAACCCCAGTTTTGACTTTGCCCGATGGGAACAAAATGTTTACAGTTTACACTGACGCGTGTGGTACAGGGCTTGGTGCGGTTCTGATGTAAAAAGGAAAGTTAGTGTGTTATGGGGGTAGATAGTTGAGAGCTCATGAGAAGAACTACCCCACCCATGATTTAGAGCTAGCTGCCATAGTATTCGCGCTAAAGACGTGGCGTCATTATTTACTTGCAGAGAAGTTCAAGTTATACATCGACCATAAATCTTTCAAGTATTTGTTCTCGCAGAGGGATATTGATTTAAGGCAAGAAAAGTGGATGGAATTCTTAGCTTCTTATGATTTTGAAATTGCTTATACCCCTGGCAAGGGTAATGTGGTGGCCGATGCACTAAGTAGGCAGAGGATGGTCTTCAGTCCTCTGTTTGTAGAGAGGAAGAGCTTGGAGTTCATATCAACCTTTGACTTTAGAACCTCCATCGAGATTTTGCCTAATTTGTTTGCGTCGCTAGAAATACGACCAACTCTTATGGATCGGATAGGACCTTCACACCAAGGTGACCCATAGATTTTAGACATCATGGATAAGCTCAGAAAGGGGGAAACTTCCTGTCACCTCAGTAGATATTCCATAGACGAAAAGGGAAGGTTGCGACAAGATGGAAGACTTTATGTTCCTCAAATTGGAAGCTTGATAAAGGCAGTCCTAAAAGAAGCCCACCATTCTAAGATGACTATTCATCCAGGTGGTGACAAGATGTACAGATAGATGAAGAGGGTTTTCTTTTGAGCTGGGATGAAGAAAGATGTGGCAGAGTTTATTTCTCAATGTTTAGTTTGACAACAAGTTAAAGCTGAGCAAAAGAAGCCTGGTGGTTTACTTCACTCTTTGGAAGTTCCACAGTGAAAATGGGAGAGCGTCTCCATTGACTTCATAGATGGTTTGCCCAGATCAAAGAAAGGCAACACCAGTATCTGGGTTGTGGTGGGTAGACTGACTAAGAGTGCTCATTTCATTCCAGTTAGGAGTAAGAGGACGACATCATGGTTGGCAGCAATTTATGTTCATGAGATAGTCCGTCTTCATGGAGTACCCTCCAACATCGTAAGCGATCGTGACCCCATCTTTACCAGTGAATTTTGGAGGAGCTTGCAAGAAGCATTAGGTACACAGTTGTGTTTGAGAACCACTTATCATCCTCAGACCAATGGATAGACAGAGAGGGTGAATAGAATTCTAGAGGATCTTTTATGGCTGTGTATCCTAGACCCTGGAGAGACTTGGGAAGAGCACCTTCCTTTAGTAGAGTTTGCCTATAACAACAGTTATCAAGTTAGCATCGACATGGCACCCTTCGAAGCATTGTACGGTCGACCATGTAGATCACCAACTTGCTTGTGGGAATCTATAGGAAGTTTGTTACTTGGACCTGATATGGCTAGAGAAACGTCCAAGAAGATTGACCTTATTCTATAACGGATGAAGACAGCTCAAGATAGGCAGAAATCCTATGCAGACAAGAGAAAGACTGATATCGAATTTGAAGTGGGAGACTTAGTTTTCATTAAAGTATCACCTCTGAGGAATGTGGTCCGCTTCGGATCTGTAGGGAAATTGGCACTCAAATTTGTAGGACCATTTCCCATAATGATTGGCCAAATGGCTTATAGAGTAAAGCTTCAAGAAAATCTATCCGGCGTTCATGATGTTTTCCACATTTTTCATCTGCGGAAGTGCTTGCATGACACTGCAGAAGTTGTTGAGCCAAGTATATTAGAGGAAGTAGAAGTGGAATGCGAGGCAACAGTTAGACGAGTTCCTACCCGCATTCTTGGATCATAAGTTAAGAAGCATGCAATAAAGAAATCAAGTTGATAAAGGTCCAATGGGGAAATAACTCAAAGGATGCGACTTAGGAGACCGAAGACAAGATTCATGCTTAGTACCCTTTCCTTTTCGAGGGTATGTTCTTAACTCCTTTTTCCAAAGTTTTATCTATGTTTGCTTCTGTCATTTGAGTATGTCCTATAAATAGTATTTTCGACCTTTAGATAGGAATCCTATGGATGTAAATATGTGTTAGAGACATGTTATGTTTGATGGATGCAAGTGGATGCAAGTGGTTGCTAGTGGTTGCCGATGGATGCACACACACACACACACATTAGGCACTAGATCGGCTCAATCACTCTCATACTGCATATGGATGTGTGTGCATTTTTCTTCTCTTTTAATGGATGAAAATGGATGTATTATCAAATGGATGTTGCATTTGGACGAATGAATGTGCACACATATAGAACTTACATGTTATAATAGGATTATTTGCATACATATTGGATTCATGGCACTAGCATACACTGCATTGAGGAGGTCGACTGAATCAGTAGACCGCCTAATCTTTGCATTAGTATTAGGACATATTCACACACCTTTGCATATGTTCATATAAGCATTAGAAGTCTTCAAGGATAATGGATGCCTATGATTGATGGATGAGTAAATGGGTAATGGATGCTAGGATATACATTCTTCTCAAATTAGAAATTTCGGGGATGAAATCCTTTAAGTAGGGGAGAATGTAACACCCCGTAATTTTAGCGACACTAAAAGAGGACAAATTAAATAATAATTAATTTAATATTCAGAATTAAGGGAAATGGACTGCACCATTGCATCCGTCTCGAAATTTCGATCAAAATAGACATTTGGTTTGCGTAAAACGAACACCATATGAAGAAGTTATGAGGATTTGAAGTTTGTATACGCGTAGAAGAATTATATATATAGGCCCCAGGAATTCAATTCAAAATTGTGAAAATTAAGGGAAGCGGGAAAATTCCCGCCCCAGGGGTGTCGACCCCTTAGTAGGGGGTCGATTCCATAGTAAGGGTGTCGACCCCTTAAGGGGTGTCGACCCTGGGGTCGACCCTATAAAGGGGGGTCAACCCCCATAGGGATGAGGTGGCGGACGGTTTCTGTAACACCCCACGTCCATTAATGTCACTCACAAAGGGAATGCATTAACTTCCATGGAGGTTATAAGTGAATATAGAACAAAAAATTACAAAAAGACAGATAATAAGTAGTACTTGGAAATCTAAAACTTCATTTTATTGCAGCGGAAACATGTTTATTACATCACAAAACCATTAATCAGAGTCAAGTACATTATCCATCTTCATAAAACAAAACACATAATCCCATTACACAAATAGCCATTAAAGAAGATAACAAGCTGGACTTTACTTCAAGGGTCCAAGATTTCCAAAGAGATGAAGCAATCCAATCAAGCGCCACTAGAGCTGGGTCCAACCTGAGGACCTGGAGGGGAAAAAGGATAGAAATGGAGGGGGTCAGACATAAAGTCTGGCGAGTATGACAATTCTAACAATACTATTATCAAATTAACTAGACTAAGGCATAAGCTGGAAGACAAGTAAATGTCTATGAACTATTAGGTATGGAATGAACATATAAAGATAACGTTTAAGATAATGTTAAAGATAACGGTAAAGGCATACCTAACTACTAACGAATAATTACTACACTGCACCGCACCAGTCACCCTAAAGGTTGATCCCACTAGCTTCACACAGAAACAAATAAATAGCCTTACGTACCCCTAGCTGACTACATAGGTGTCGTCTGCCCCTATCTCCACTAGGTGTACCCCACTACCCATTTTCGATCGGCTCCCTACTCATAGATACCCGTGCTGGCCCCACAGTGGGGTGTATCACTCCCCTAAAGTGGCAACCCGATACAACTGAGAATGCACGGCTTATACCTACACGATGCAACAACGTCTTACCTACCAGCCTGGGTCCACACACGCATATGAAACCCGTTGGACTTGCGTTGCCACCGCTCCCCGTTTTGGCCTCTTACAGTCAAACTCATTATGCATGTCCCGTCCTCGACTTGGGTCGAGCCCACAAAGATACGTTTGGGATACTGTTTGAAATGGGCCCCCACAAGCTACCCACCTAAGCTTGTCATTAATATATCCCACTTAACCCTCTTAGTCATGTTCATTTACATGTGTGTTTGGTTAAGTCTTACTAATCGTATTTCACATGCCGCTATGGGCACCCACTAGATTCCTCATGCCACCCAGGCACCTACTTAACCCCATGTCCCACTTTACATGTTTATCTGGTTAAGTATTTCTTAATTCATTCAGGCCATAACCTCATAAAGACCTCTCACATTAGACTGGCTTTTATGGCAGCTGGATTTGCCGGGCGGTTCCGGGCAGTCTTACACCATAAAAGAGTCTAACCTCGTGTCTTTACAACTGTTATGCTTTAGTTTAGGCCTAGGACCTCTCACATTGGGCTGACGTTTGTGACCACTGGATTTGCCAGGCGGGTCCGGGCAGGTTTACGTCACAAACGAGTCTAACCTCATGTCCTAAGCATTGATTATCACTTATAATCTTTTACCCCAGTTTTAATAATTCCCTATCCAAATTATTAATTAAGTCCACTTTTATTGATGTCCATAATTGACTCAATTATGGTCATCCACCCATGGTATGCAAAATCATATCAATTGCACCCCAACATCTTATTATTAAATCCTTAATATTACCCCTACCCCACGTTTATACGTTCGCTTATTCAACGCATAATATAGGCTAGACTTGAATAGTCTAACGCATAGCACAAAGATAAATTATCACAACATATAGACAATTAAAATAAATCTAATCATAATAGGGGTGAAACTTGCATAAACTACGCATGTTAAGGATCAAAAGGTGGCAACTTGTTAAATGTCACAATTTACATGATATGATCATAGCCCAAATCTATACATAAACTTGCATGTGGGGTTTTTAGGCAACATAATGATGGTGTGAACTAGCATAGGATATCACATATGTCATAGCATAATTCTAGATGTCATAATAGATGTCATGGCATATGTTCATAACTTTTCTAATCAATTTAACTTGCATATGTAACTTGTCATATAGATCAACATAGCCCAAACACGATGATTTAATTAATATGAACTAACTAGCATAGATAGTAACATCATGGCTTTTTACATGTATGATTTATTGCAACTTAGCATAGAAACTTTCAATATACATAACATCAACATAGCATGATTTACAACATATAGTATATCATCACCACATAGCATAGGATTAATAACATACATGATAGCATATGACAATTCACATCATCTACTCACAATCCATTCATGACTTAACCTAATTAAAATGATAATAATCTTGTTAGGACTATCATACTCACAATTTAGAGAAGAAAAGAGAGAGTTTTGCTTTGCTTTAGGGTTTAGAGAATTAGAATTGAATTAGCTTTTCTTCCTTCTTAGTTGGCGGCGGCTCCATTGATTTCCATGGCGACGGTATGATGGTAACTATTCTTTTTTTCTTATGAATTAGGGTAAGAGACTACCTAGGTATTTATAGAGTTAAGATTTATTTTAGACCGTTAGATCAGTTCAGAACTAATCCCAGCCAACCAGATTAGGTCAGAAACCCTAATGGGTCATTAGCCCATTAAAAACAAATCAGCCAGAAACCCTAGCCGCCAGACCCAGGTTGACACCCAGGTCGACACTATAGTCGACCTTGGGGAGGGGGGGGGGGGGCAGGTCGACACTATAGTCGAACTGGGGGGGCAGGTCGACACTAGTGTCGACCCCCTAGTCGACCTGCCTGGGCGGGAATTTTTCCCGCCCAGCCCGCTTCTGCACTTTTCAGTTTGAATTTTAAATTTCCTGCGAGCTGTTTTGAATTTTCTGAAACTTCCGATGGCCATAACTTCTTCATACGAAGTCCAATTCACGCAAACTCGGACTCTATTTCGACCAGAATTCCGAGACGAACACTATGGCGCAACCCGTTTCCCACAATTCTCACATCTGAGATTAGTTATTCTTTAATTTGTGAATATTAATATTAACCAAATTACGGGGTGTTACATTCTCCCCTCCTTAAAGGATTTCGTCCCCGAAATCCTCAAGTCAAGAAGAATGTATCCTAACATCCAAACAACCATATACTCAACCATCAAACACAGGCATCCATTGTCCTGATAGACTTCTAATTCTTTCATGTTTAAATGCACAGTGTGTGTATATGTCCCTATCTAATGCAAAATCAGGCGGTCCACTGATTCAGTTGACCTCCTTTAATGCAAACCATGATAGTGCCATGCGTCCATTATGTATGCAAAAGTTCCCTAATGCTACATATTATTTCTACAAGCGTGCACAACCATTCACCAAAATGTGGTATCCATATGATAGTACAACCATTATACATCCATTTTACTAAATACAACCATTTATATGCAATATGCAGTATGAAGTGACTGAGTCGATCTAGTGCCTAATAGTGTGTGTATATGCGCCCACGAGCAACCACTTGCAAACACTTGCATCCACTTTGCATTCATCATACATAACATGTCTCAACCACATGTTTCAACCATAGGATGTTCCTAACTAAAGGTCAAAGATACTAGCGAGAGGATACGCTAAAGATAAGATAAGTACAAGATAAGCGATAAAGGAGAAATTAAAAGACATACCCTCAAAAGGAAAAGGGTATAACGAACGCATCTTCTCTTCCGTCTCCCAAGTAGCATTGATCTCATCATCTCCCTATTGTACTTTGACTAGTCTGACCTCTCGATTTCTCAGCTTCTTGATCTCCGACCCAAGAATGCGCGTAGGAGCTCGTCGAATCGTTGCACCACGCTCGATCTTCACCTCTCTAAGCAAGCTCGGCTCTACCACCTCCGCGGTCTTGTGCAAGCACTTCCTCAAATGTGACACATGGAATACGTCGTGTACACCACTAAGTCTCTCAGGCAACTCCACTCTATACGCCATCTGTCCAATCCTTTCCTTAATAGGAAACGACCCTACGAACCTTGGTGCTAATTTCCCAACGGACCAAAAGCGAACAACGTTCCGTAATGGAGACACTTTGATAAAGACCATGTCCCCAACATCAACCTCAAGATCTGTCCTCCTCTTATCCGCATAAGATTTCTGTCTATCTTGCGCTGCTTTCATCCTCCTTCGAATCAGGTCGATCTTCTCCGAAGTCTCCCTAATCGTATCGGGCCCAAGTAAGATCATATCCGTAGATTCCCACCAACGTGTAGGTGAATGACAAGGTCGTCCATAAAGTGCTTCGAAAGGTGCCATTCAAATGCTGGACTGAGAGCTATTATTATACGCGAACTCTACCAATGGAAGATGCTCTTCCCACGTACCCCCAAAGTCTAGGATACATAGCCTCAAAAGTTCCTCTAGAATGCGATTCACCCTCTCGGTCTGGCCGTCCGTCTGAGGATGATATGCGGTGCTCAAACATAGCTGAGTCCCTACCGCCTCTTGTAAGCTTCTCCAAAATTCGCTAGTGAAAATAGGATCGCGGTCGCTCACTATGCTAGAAGGAACACCGTGCAAATGAACTATTTCTCGGACGTATACAGAAGCTAACCATGGAGCAGTCCTCTTACTCTTCACGGGAATGAAATGGGAGCTCTTAGTAAGTCTATCTACTATAACCCAAATCCCCGTATTACCCTTTCTCGATCTCGGTAATCCGTCAATAAAGTCCATCGAGACGCTTTCCCACTTCCATAGTGGAACCTCCAATGGGTGAAGTAACCCACCGGGTTTCTTTTGCTCCGCTTTTACCTATCGGCACACAAAGCATCTAGCGACATACCCGGCTACGTCCCTCTTCATACCGGCCAAAAAGTAAAATCGTCTCATGTCCCTGTACATCTTGTCCCCGCCGGGACGAATGGTCATCTTCGAGTGATGTGCTTCATCAAGAATAGTCTTCCTTAGGTCATCGTCTTTAGGTACACAAAGTCTACCGTCCCTACGTAACCAACCCTTATCATCTAGGTTATACCTACGGAGATGGCTTGATTACTCCCCTCCTTTGAGCTTTTCTACTAACTCAACCAACTACGGGTCGTCTCGATGTGCCTCGCCAATCCGTCCCAAAAGCGTAGGTCTGACCTCCAAGGATGCTAGCAAACCGGGTATGATGTCAACGGAAGGTCTAAAATCAAACATAGAGATGAATTCTAAACTTCGCCGCTCAACAAACAAAGGACTTAAGGATAATCTTTTTCTACTTAAGGCATCTGCCACTACGTTACCCTTGCCAGGGGTATATGCTATCTCGAAGTCGTAGGATGCTAAGAACTCCATCCACCTTTGCTGCCTTAAGTTCAAATCCTTCTGAGAGAATAAGTATTTCAGCGATTTGTGGTCAGTGAATAATTCGAATTTCTCGCCAAGAAGATAATGACGCCAAGACTTAAGCGCGAAAACAATAGCGGCCAACTCTTGGTCATGTGTAGGATAATTTTTCTCATGCGCTCTCAACTGCCTTCCACCATAGGCTATTACCCTACCCTCTTCCATTGAGACTGCACCTAGTCCTGTCCCACAAGCGTCAGTACAAACGGTAAATGGCTTACTCTCGTCTGGCAGTACTAAGACTGGGGCTGAGATCAAAGCTCTCTTCAAACGTTGGAACGCATCATCACAATCTACGTCCCATGTGAAAACTAGGTTCTTCTTCGTCAAGCGTGTCAATGGAGCTGATATCTTTGCGAAGTCTTTGAAAAACTTCCTATAGTAGCCAGCCAACCCCAAGAAACTTCTCACTTCAGTAGCATTTTTAGGGACCTCCCAATCTTGGATGGCCACCACCTTCGTGGGATCCGCTGCTATCCCTTCTTTGGAAACCACGTGCCCTAAGAACCGTGCTTCCTTCCTCCAGAAGTAACACTTAGAAAATTTTTCTTTAAGGCTATGCGCTCGAAGAGTCACCAACACTTCCCTAAGATGTAGGGCATGCTCTTCTTCATCCTTAGAAAAGATCAAGATGTCATCTACAAAGACTACCACGAATTTGTTAAGGTACTCCCTAAAAACCCTACTCATCAAATCAACAAAGTATGCGGGGGCGTTTGTCAAACCGAAGGGCATCACTAGCCATTCATAGAAACCGTCCGGAGTCCTAAAGGCAGTCTTGCCAATGCTATCCTCAGCCACTCTCAACTGATGGAAACCAGTGGCTAAGTCCAACTGCGAAAACACTGAGGCGCCAACTAACTGATCGAAGAGATCGTCAATCCTCGGCAGTGGGTGTCTGTTCTTCTTAGTAAGCTTATTAAGTTTTCTATAGTCCACACAAAGTCAAAGGGACCCATCCGCCTTCGTGGCAAATACTACTGGAGCACCCCACTCCGATATACTTCGTCTTATGAACCCCTTCTCAAGCAACTCCTTCACTTGCTTATCGAGTTCCCTCCTTTCACGTGGAGCCATGTGGCGTACTGGCAAAGATACTGTGTAACACCCCGTAATTTTAT
The DNA here is from genome assembly GCA_030737875.1 of Allium sativum. Taxonomy (NCBI): domain Eukaryota; kingdom Viridiplantae; phylum Streptophyta; class Magnoliopsida; order Asparagales; family Amaryllidaceae; genus Allium; species Allium sativum. Next base: position 927,337,800 of record CM060922.1, on the reverse strand, counting down.
AACATTAAAATTCACAAATTAAAGTATACTTAATTTTTAGAAAAGAATTAAGTGAAATGGGTTGCGCAGAGAAATATATATATATATATATTGATATATATATAAATTAACAATTAAATAAATAAATATGCGAAAAAGTTCAAAACAACGAATTGGGAGGGGGAATAACCGAACCGGCCCATTTTTGAGGTCGACCCAAGCCTTGCTAGGTCGACTAGGGGTTAATCCAAGGTGTTTGGCTGTCAACCCATGGGCCGATTCGCTCAAATGCAGATTTTGCATTTGATTGGTTCTCATGGTTCAGGGTTAATCTAATGGTCTTAAATAACTTCCTACACCTATAAATACATCCTAATGCTAACCCTAAACCTAATTAAATTGGAATAGTTACCGTCATACCATCGCCATGGAAATCAATGGAGCCGCCGCCAACAAAGAAAGAAGAAAAGCAAATTCAATTCTAATTCTCTCAACCCTAAAGCAAAGCAAAACTCTCTCTTTTCTTCTCTAAATTATGAGTATGATGATCTTAACAAGATTATTATCATTTTAATTAGGTTGAGTTATGAATGGATTATGAGTAGATGATGTGAATTATCATATATGTTGTTGTAAACCCCTTTTGCTATCATGTATATTGTAAATCCAATGTTATGTGATGATGATATCTTATATGTTGTAAATCATGCTATGATGATGTTATGTATGTTGAAAGTTTCTGTGCTAAGTTGTGATGAATCATACATGTTAAAAAGGCCATGATGTTACCATCTATGCTAGTTAGTTCATATTAATTAAATCATCATGTTTGGGTTATGTTGATCTATATGACAAGTCACATATGCAAGTTAGATTGATTAGAAAAGTTATGAACATATACCAAGACATATATTATGACATCTAGAATTATGCTATGACATATGTGATATCCTATGCTAGTTCACACCATCATTATGTTGCCTAAAAACCCCATATGCAAGTTTATGTACAAATTTGGGCTATGATCATATCATATAAATTGTGACATTTAACAAGTTGACACCTTTTGATCCTTAAAATGTGTAGTTTATGCAAGTTTCACCCCTATTATAATTAGATTTATTTTAATTGTCTATATGCTGTGATAATTTATCTTTGTGCTAGGTGTTAGACTATACAAGTCTAGCCTATATTATGCGTTGAATAAGCGAACGTATAAACGTGGGGTAGGGGTAATATTAAGGATTTAATATTAAAAAGTTGGGGTGCAATTGATATGATTTTGCATGCCATAAGTGGATGGCCATAATTGAGTCAATTATGGACATCATTAAAAGTTGACTTAATCAATAATTTGAATAGAGAATTATTAAAACTGGGGTAAAAGATTTTAAATGTTAATCAATGCTTAGGACACGAGGTCGGACTCGTTTGTGACGTAAACCTGCCCGGACCCGCCCGGCAAATCCAGTGGTCACAAATGTCAGCCCAATGTGAGAGGTCCTAGGCCTAAACTAAAGCATAACAGTTGTAAAGACACGAGGTTAAACTCTTTTATGGTGTAATACTGCCCGGACCCGCCCGGCAAATCCAGCTGCCATAAATGCCAGTCTAATGTGAGAGGTCTTTATGAGGTTATGGCCTGAATGAATTAAGAAATACTTAACCAGATAAACATGTAAGGTGGGACATGGGGGTTAAGTAGGTGCCTTGGGTGGCATGAGGAATCTAGTGGGTGCCCTTAGTCGCAGGTGAAATACGATTAGTAAGACTTAACCAAACACACATGTAAATGAACATGACTAAGGGGGTTAAGTGGGATATATTAATGACAAGCTTCGGTGCGTAGCTTGTGGGGGCCCATTTCAACCAGTATCCCAAACGTATCTTTGTGGGCTCGACCCAAGTCGAGGACGGGACACGCATACTGGGCTTGACTATAAGTGGCCAAAACGGGGAGCGGTGGCAACGCAGGTCCAACGGGCTTCATATGTATGTGTGGACCCAGGCTGGTAGGTAAGACGTTGTTGCATCGTGTAGGTATAAGCCGTGCATTCTCAAGTTGTATCGAGTTGCCACTTTAGGGGAGTGATACACCCCACTGTGGGGCCAGCACGGGTATCTATGAGTAGGGAGCCGATCGAAAGTGGGTAGTGGGGTACACCTAGTGGAGGTAGGGGCAGACGACACCTATGTAGTCAGCTAGGGGTACGTAAGGCTATTTATATGTTTCTGTGTGAAGCAAGTGGGATCAACCTTTAGGGTGACTGGTGCGGTGCAGGGTAGTGGTGTGCGGTGCAGTGTATTAATTATTCGTTAGAAATTAGGTGTGCCTTTACCGTTATCTTTAACGTTATCTTAAACGCTATCTTTATCTTCCTAAGAGTTCACAGACATTTACTTATCTTCCAGCTTATGCCTTAGTCTAGTTAATTTGATAATAGTATTGTTAGAATTGTCATACTCACCAGACTTTATGTCTGACCACCTCCATTTCTATCCTTTTCCCCCTCTAGGTCCTCAGGTTGGGCCCAGCTCTAGTGGAGTTTGATTGAATTGCTTCATCTCTCTTTGGAAAGCTTGGACTGTTGAAGTAAAGTCTAGCTTGTTATCTTTTTAATGGCTATTTATGTAATGGGATTATGTATTTTGTTTTTATGAAGATGGATATTGTACTTGGTTATGATCTATGGTTTTATGATGTAACAAACATGTTTAATTTCCGCTGCAATAAAATGAAGTTTTAGATTTCCAAGTACTATTTATTATCTGTCTTGTTGAAATTTTTCTATTCTATATTCACTTATAACCTCCATGAAAGTTAATGCATTCCCTTTGTGAGTGTCATTAATGGACGTGGGGTGTTACACGTGGTATTAGAGCTTAAGGTTACCAGAACAGATAAAAATACTTTAGAAAAATGGTTATTTTTGGAAGAAGTGTTTTCAAAAACATGTTTTAATGAGAAATTTAAAGAGGAAGTTTTTATGAAAAACATAATCCCCAAATAGCCATATATCTTTATCTTTCGAATTCTCCATTTTGAATCTTTCCTTTTTCGTTTCAGCATGGCTGAAGATCTTAATCAATCCGACGGTATAACGATACCAGGATGGTATAGGAGGTTATTGGAGGCTAGGGCCGCTGCAGGTCCAGCCAATGTTCCTCCACCACCAGTTGCACCCGTTCCTCCTCCTCCTCCTCGCGTAGATACTTTTGCAAAGACGTGCAAGGAATTTAAAGCTATGGCTGGAAAACCCTTTCAAGGGTCAGAAACGTTTGTGGATGCTAGAGATTGGCTTAAGGAGGTGGAAGAATTGCTAGAAATCTTTGAAGTAGAAGAAGGGAGGAGAGTTCGTTTAGCAGCTTGGTTGATGAAGGGAGAGGCCTCGTTTTGGTGGGAGGTCACTAATGGGGAACGTCCTGTTGACTCTTGGGCGGATTTCAGACGTAGGTTCGAGGCGAAGTTTCTCTCAAGGGCGGAAGAAAATCTATATATGGAAAGGTTCTTGACATTGAAGCAAGGAAGCTCATCAGTGAAAGAATATGTCAATAAATTTAATCAGTTAGTAAGGTTTGGCTTGGACTTAGTAAACACGCCGGAGAAGAAGGCTCTAAGGTTCGTGAATGGCTTGAATGAACCATTGCAAGGGTTGGCTATGACCCACATCCCGATGGGGAACACCTTTGAGAAGTTAGTAGAAATGGCGCTCATGCATGGGGAGAAAAGTGCTAAAGCTGATAAGGCACCCGAGAAGAAGGGGGATCAGAAGAAACCACAACAGCAAAACAAGAAGGGTGGAAAAGACAATAATGGCAAGGGAAAGAATAAGTGCTTTAACTGTGGAACCCCAGGCCATCTCAGCAAGGATTGCCGAAAGAAAAAGAAGACAGGCTGTTTTCATTGTGGCGATGCGGGACATTTAGTGAAGGACTGCCCAAAGAAGGGGCAGAGGGCAGGGGCTACCTCGGGAGGACAGGTGCAGGCTCTTATTGCACCAGGGCAGGCAAGGGGACAAGTTCAGGCTCTCGCGGTCCCACCGCTGCAAGAACGAGGTAGAACCATTTCTGTTGAAAGCTTAGTTTTTCTGTTTGATCATCTTGTCCGTACCTTATTCGATTCGGGCGCATCGCATTCGTTTATTTCTACATCATTAGTTGAATCACTGCACTTGAACACCAGTTTAGTAGAGGATCCCTTAGTTATTTCGAATCCAATTGGGGGCTCAGCTTATTTGTCCATGATGTGTTTGGATTGGAAAATTTCTATACTTAGTATTGAATTTAGATGTGATGCTTATGTGTTGGGCTTCACGGGCTATGGGCTAATTTTAGGAATGGATTGGTTATCCAGAAATGGGATCGTTCTTGATTGTGAAAGGAGAGTAGTTAGGCTCGTGACTCGCCTTGGCAACACTCTCGAAATCTTCTGTAATCCCATAAATTCGGTTATGCTAAGTTATCTAGAATCGCTTGACGCGTCTGAGGAAAATCTACGATCTGTTAGACTGGTCCGAGAATATTCGGATGTGTTTGAGGAGGTGAAGGGCTTGCCTCCGAAGCGGGAGATAGATTTTCGAATATATCTTGTGGATAATGCGAAACCAGTATCTTTGCCAGTACGCCACATGGCTCCACGTGAAAGGAGGGAACTCGATAAGCAAGTGAAGGAGTTGCTTGAGAAGGGGTTCATAAGACGAATTATATCGGAGTGGAGTGCTCCAGTAGTATTTGCCACGAAGGCGGATGGGCCCCTTAGACTTTGTGAGGACTATAGAGAACTTAATAAGCTTACTAAGAAGAACAGACACCCACTGCCCAGGATTGACGATCTTTTCGATCAGTTAGTTGGCGCCTCAGTGTTTTCGCAGTTGGACTTAGCCACTGGTTTCCATCAGTTGAGAGTGGCTGAGGATAGCATTGGCAAGACTGCCTTTAGGACTCCGGACGGTTTCTATGAATGGCTAGTGATGCCCTTCGGTTTGACAAACGTCCTCGCCTACTTTGTTGATTTGATGAGCAGGGTGTTAAGGAGTACCTTAACAAATTTGTGGTAGTCTTTGTAGATGACATCTTGATCTTTTCTAAGGATGAAGAAGAGCATGCCCTACATCTTAGGGAAGTGTTGGAGACTCTTCGAGCGCATAAGCTTAAAGTTAAATTTTCTATGTGTCACTTTTGGAGGAAGGAAGTACGGTTCTTAGGACACGTGGTTTCCAAAGAAGGGATAGCTGTAGATCCCGCGAAAGTGGTGGCCATCCAAGATTGGAAGGTTCCTAAAAATGCTACCGAAGTGAGAAGTTTCTTGGGGTTGGCTGGCTACTATAGGAAGTTTATCAAAGACTTCGCAAAGATATCAGCTCCATTGACACGCTTGACGAAGAAGAACCTTGTTTTCACATGGGACGTAGATTGTGATGATGCGTTCCAACGTTTGAAGAGAGCTTTGACTTCAGCCCCAGTCTTAGTATTGCCAGAAGGGAGTAAGCCGTTTACCGTTTATACTGACGCTTGTGGGACAGGACTAGGCGCAGTCTTAATGCAAGAGAGCAGGTTAATAGCCTATGGTGGAAGGTAGTTGAGAACGCATGAGGAGAATTACCCCACACATGACCTAGAATTGGTCGCTATTGTTTTTGCGCTTAAGTCTTGGCGTCATTATCTTCTTGGCAAGAAATTCGAATTATTCACTGACCACAAGTCTTTAAAATACCTATTCTCTCAAAAGGACTTGAACTTAAGGCAGCAAAGGTGGATGAAGTTCTTAGCGTCCTACGACTTCGAAATAGCCTATACCCCTTGCAAGGGTAACGTGGTGGCAGACGCCTTAAGTAGAAAAAGATTATCCTTAAGTCCTTTGTTTGTTGAGCGGCGAAGTTTAGAATTCATTTCGATGTTTGACTTTAGACCTTACCCGGTTTGCTAGCATCCTTGGAGGTTAGACCTACGCTTTTGGGACGGATTGGCGAGGCACAGCGAGACGACCCGCAGTTGGTTGAGTTAGTAGAAAAACTCAAAGGAGGGGAGTCATCAAGCCATCTCCGTAGGTATACCCTAGACGATAAGGGTTGGTTACGTAGGGATGGTAGACTTTTTGTACCAAAAGACGATGACCTAAGGAAGACTATTCTTGACGAAGCACATCATTCGAAGATGACCATTCATCCCGGCGGGGACAAGATGTACAAAGACATGAAGAGAGTTTACTTTTGGGCCGGCATGAAGAAAGATGTGGCCGAGTATGTTGCTAGATGCTTGGTGTGCCAACAAGTAAAAGCGGAGCAAAAGAAACCCAGTGGGTTGCTTCACCCATTGGAGGTTCCACTATGGAAGTGGGAAAGTGTCTCGATGGATTATGTGGATGGGTTACCGCGATCAAGGAAGGGTAATACGGGAATTTGGGTTATAGTAGATAGACTTACTAAAAGCGCCCATTTCATTCCCGTAAAGAGTAAGAGGACTGCTCCATGGTTAGCTTCTGTATACGTCCGAGAAATAGTTCGTTTGCACGGTGTTCCTTCTAGCATAGTGAGCGACCGCGATCCTATTTTCACTAGCGAATTTTGGAGAAGCTTGCAAGAGGCGGTAGGGACTTAGTTATGTTTGAGCACCGCATATCATCCTCAGACGGACGGCCAGACTGAGAGGGTGAATCGCATTCTAGAGGATCTTTTGAGGCTATGTATCCTAGACTTTGGGGGTACATGGGAAGAGCATCTTCCATTAGTGGAGTTCGCGTATAATAACAGCTTTCAGTCTAGCATTGGCATGGCACCTTTCGAAGCTCTTTATGGACGACCTTGTCGTTCACCTACATGTTGGTGGGAATCTACGGATAAGATCTTACTTGGGCCCGATATGATTAGGGAGACTTCGGAGAAGATCGACTTGATTCGAAGGAGGATGAAAGCAGCGCAAGATAGGCAGAAATCTTATGCGGATAAGAGGAGGACAGATCTCGAGTTTGAAGTTGGGGACATGGTCTTTGTCAAAGTGTCTCCATTACGAAACGTTGTTCGCTTTGGGTCCGTTGGGAAATTAGCACCAAAGTTTGTAGGGTCGTTTCCTATTAAGGAGAAAATTGGACAGATGGCATATAGAGTGGAGTTGCCCGAGAGACTTAGTGGTGTACACGATGTATTCTATGTGTCACATTTGAGGGAGTGCTTGCACGGGACCGCGGAAGTGGTAGAGCCGAGCTTTCTTAGAGAGGTGGAGATAGAGCGTGATGTGACAATTCGACGAGCTCCTACACGCATTCTTAGGTTGGAGATCAAGAGGTTGAGGAATCGAGAGGTCAGACTAGTCAAAGTGCAATGGGGAGATGATGAGAGCAACGCTACTTGGGAGACAGAAGAGAAGATGCGTTCACGATACCCTTTTCTTTTTGAGGGTATGTCTTTTAATTTCTCCTTTATCGCTTAGCTTGTACTTATCTTATCTTTAGTATATCCTCGCGCTAGTTTCTTTGACCTTTAGTTAGGATAATCCTATGGTTGAAACATGTGTTTGAGACATGTTATGTATGGTGGATGCAAAGTGGATGCAAGTGTTTGCTAGTGGTTGCTCGTGGATGCATATACACACACTATTAGGCACCAGATCGGCCCAGTCACTTCATATTGCATATTGCATATATATGGATGTATTTAGTAAAATGGATGTATAATGGTTGTATTATCATATAGTTGCTGCATTCGGGTGGATGGTTGTGCACGCATATAGAATTAATATGTATCATTAGGAATCTTTTGCATACATATTGGACGCATGACACTATCTTGAATTGCACTAAGGAGGTCGACTGAATCAGTAGACCGCCTAATTTTGCATTAGATATGGACATATACACACACTGTGCATATAAACATTAAAGCATTAGAAGTCTTTTAAGGACAATGGATGCTGGTGTTTGATGGTTGAGTAGATGGAAAATTAGATGGTAGGATATACATTCTTCTTGACTTGGAGATTTCGAGGACGAAATCCTTTAAGGAGGGGAGAATGTAAAACCCCGTAATTTTATAACATTAAAATTCACAAATTAAAGTATACTTAATTTTTAGAAAAGAATTAAGTGAAATGGGTTGCGCAGAGAAATATATATATATATTGATATATATATATATATATATATATGTATATATATATATATATAAATTAAGAATTAAATAAATAAATATGCGAAAAAGTTCAAAACAGCAAATTGGGAGGGGGAATAACCGAACCGGCCCATTTTTGAGGTCGACCCAAGCTCTGCTGGGACGACTAGGGGTTAATCCAGGGTGTTTGGCTATCAACCCGTGGGCCGATTCGCTCAAATGCAGATTTTGCATTTTATTGGATCTCATGGTTCAGGGTTAATCTAATGGTCCTAAATAACTTCCTACACCTATAAATACATCCTAATGCTAACCCTAAACCTAATTAAAATAGAATAGTTACCGTCATACCATCGCCATGGAAATCAATGGAGCCGCCTCCAACTAAGAAAGAAGAAAAGCAAATTCAATTCTAATTCTCTCAACCCTAAAGCAAAGCAAAACTCTCTCTTTTCTTCTCTAAATTGTGAGTATGATGATCTTAACAAGATTATTATCATTTTAATTAGGTTGAGTTATGAATGGATTATGAGTAGATGATGTGAATTATCATATATGATGTTGTAAACCCCTTTTGCTATCATGTATATTGTAAATCCAATGTTATGTGATGATGATATCTTATATGTTGTAAATCATGCTATGATGATGTTATGTATGTTGAAAGTTTCTATGCTAAGTTGTGATGAATCATACATGTTAAAAAGGCCATGATGTTACCATCTATGCTAGTTAGTTCATATTAATTAAATCATCATGTTTGGGTTATGTTGATCTATATTACAAGTCACATATGCAAGTTAGATTGATTAGAAAAGTTATGAACATATACCAAGACATCTAATATGACATCTAGAATTATGCTATGACATATGTGATATCCTATGCTAGTTCACACCATCATTATGTTGCCTAAAAATCCCATATGCAAGTTTATGTATAGATTTGGGCTATGATCATATCATATAAATTGTGACATTTAACAAGTTGACACCTTTTGATCCTTAACATGTGTAGTTTATGCAAGTTTCACCCCTGTTATAATTAGATTTATTTTAATTGTCTATATGTTGTGATAATTTATCTTTGTGCTAGGTGTTAGACTATACAAGTCTAGCCTATATTATGCGTTGAATAAGCGAACGTATAAACGTGGGGTAGGGGTAATATTAAGGATTTAATATTAAAATGTTGGGGTGCAATTGATATGATTTTGCATGCCATAAGTGGATGGCCATAATTGAGTCAATTATGGACATCATTAAAAGTTGACTTAATTAATAATTTGAATAGGGAATTATTAAAACTGGGGTAAAAGATTTTAAGTGTTAATCAATGCTTAGGACACGAGGTTGGACTCGTTTGTGACGTAAACCTGCCCGGACCCGCCCGGCAAATCTAGTGGTCACAAATGTCAGCCCAATGTGAGAGGTCCTAGGCCTAAACTAAAGCATAACAGTAGTAAAGACAGGAGGTTAGACTCTTTTATGGTGTAAGACTGCCCGGACCCGCCCAACAAATCCAGCTGCCATAAATGCCAGTCTAATGTGAGAGGTCTTTATGATGTTATGGCCTGAATGAATTAAGAAATACTTAACCAGATAAACATGTAAGGTGGGACATGGGGGTTAAGTAGGTGGCTTGGGTGGCATGAGGAATCTAGTGGGTGCCCTTAGTGGCAGGTGAAATACGATTAGCAAGACTTAACCAAACACACATGTAAATGAACATGACTAAGGGGGTTAAGTAGGATATATTAATGACAAGCTTAGGTGGGTAGCTTGTGGGGGCCCATTTCAGCCAGTATCCCAAACGTATCTTTGTGGGCTCTTCCCAGGTCGAGGATGGGACATGCATACTGGGCTTGACTATAAGAGGCCAAAACGGGGAGCGGTGGCAACGCAAGTCCAACGGGCTTCATATGCGTGTGTGGACCCGGGCTGGTAGGTAAGACGTTGCATCGTGTAGGTATAAGCCGTGCATTCTCAAGTTGTATCGGGTTGCCACTTTAGGGGAGTGATACACCCCACTGTGGGGCCAGCACGGGTATCTACGAGTAGGGAGCCGATCGAAAGTGGGTAGTGGGGTACACCTAGTGGAGGTAGGGGCAGACGGCACCTATGTAGTCAGCTAGGGGTACGTAAGGCTATTTATATGTTTCTATGTGAAGCAAGTGGGATCAACCTTTAGGGTGACTGGTGCGGTGCAATGTAGTGGTGTGCGGTGCAGTGTAGTAATTATTCGTTAGAAATTAGGTGTGCCTTTACCGTTAACTTTAACGTTATCTTAAATGCTATCTTTATCTTCCTAAGAGTTTATAGACATTTGCTTGTCTTCCAGCTTATGCCTTAGTCTAGTTAATTTGATAATAGTACTGTTAGAATTGTCATACTCGCCAGACTTTATGTCTGACCCCCCTCCATTTCTATCCTTTTCCCCCTCTAGGTCCTCAGGTTGGGCCCTGCTCTAGTGGAGTTTGAGTGAATTGCTTCATCTCTCTTTGGAAAGCTTGGACCGTTGAAGTAAAGTCCAGCTTGTTATCTTTTTAATGGCTATTTATGTAATGGGATTATGTATTTTGTTTTTATGAAGGTGGATATTGTACTTGGTTATGATCTATGGTTTTATGATGTAACAAACGTGTTTAATTTCCGCTGCAATAAAATGAAGTTTTAGATTTCCAAGTACTATTTATTATCTGTCTTGTTGTAATTTTTCTGTTCTATATTCACTTATAACCTCCATGGAAGTTAATGCATTCCCTTTGTGAGTGACATTAATGGACGTGGGGTGTTACATACTGGTTTCACATTATCCACAAGATATATTCGAAAATCTATCTCCCGCTTCGGAGGTAAGCCCTTCACCTCCTCAAACACATCCGAATACTCTCGGACCACTCTAACAGATCGTAGATTTTCCTCAGATGCATCAAGCGATTCTAAATAACTTAGCATAACGGAATTTTTGGGATTACAAAAGATTTCGAGAGTGCGAGCCACGAGCCTAACTACTCTCCTTTCACAATCAAGAACGGCCCCATTTCTGGATAACCAATCCATTCCTAAAATTAGCCCATAGCCCGTGAAGCCCAAGACATAAGCATCATATCTAAACTCAACGCTATGTATAGAATTTTTCAAATCTAAACACATCATGGACCAATGAGCTGAGCCCCCAACTGGATTCGAAACAACTAAGGGATCCTCTACTAAACTGGGGTTTAAGTGCAGTGATTCAACTAATGATGAAGAAATAAACGAATGCGATGCGCCTGAATCGAACAAGGTACGGACAGGATGATCAAACAGAAAAACTAAGCTTTCAACAGAAATGGTTCTACCTCGTTCTTGCAGCAGTGGGACCGTGAGAGCCTGAACTTGTCCCCTTGCCTGCCCTGATGCTGTAATAGCCTACACCTATCTTCCCGAGGTAGCCCCTGCCCTCTGCCCCTTCCTTGGGCAGTCCTTCACTAAATGTCCCGCATCGCCACAATGAAAACAGCCAGTCTTCTTTTTCTTTTGGCAGTCCTTGCTGAAATGTCCTGGGGTCCCACAGTTAAAACATTTCTTCTTTCCCTTGCCGTTATTGTCTTTACCACCCTTCTTGTTTTGTTGTTGTGGTTTCTTCTGATCCCCTTTCTTCTCAGGTGCCTTATCAACTTTAGCGCTTTTCTCCTCATGCATGAGCGCCATTTCTACTAGCTTCTCAAAGGTGGCCCCTATAGGGATGTGGGTCATGGCCAACCCTTGCAACGGTTCATTCAAGCCAATCACGAACCTTAGAGCCTTCTTCTTCGGCGTGTTTACTAAGTCCAAACCAAACCTTGCTAGCTGATTAAATTTGTTGACATATTCTTTCACTAACGAGCTTCCTTGCTTCAATGTCAAGAACCTTTCCATATATAGATTTTCTTCCGCCTTAGAGAGAAACTTCGCCTCGAACCTACGTCTAAAATCCGCCCAAGAGTCAACAGGACGCTCCCCATTAGTGACCTCCCACCAAAACGAGGCCTCTCCCTTCATTAACCAAGCTGCTAAACGAACTCTCCTCCCTTCCTCTACTTCAAAGATTTCTAGCAATTCTTCCACCTCCTTAAGCCAATCTCTAGCTTCCACAAACGTTTCCGACCCTTGAAAGGGTTTTCCACCCATAGCTTTAAATTCCTTGCACGTCTTTGCAAAAGTATCTACGCGAGGAGGAGGAGGAGGAACATGTGCAACTAGTGGTGGAGGAACATTGGCTGGACCCGCAGCGGCCCTAGCCTCTAACAACTTCCTATACCTTCCTGGTATCGCTACACCGTCAGGTAGGTTAAGATCTTCAGCCATGCTAAAACGAAAAAAGGAAAGATTCAAAATGGAGAATTCGAAATATAAAGATATATGGCTATCTGGGGATTATGTTTTTCATAAAAACTTCCTCTTTAAATTTCTCATTAAAACATGTTTTTGAAAACATTTCTTCCAAAAATAACTATTTTTCTAAAGTATTTTTATCTGTTATGGTAACCTAAAGTTCTGATACCACGCGTAACACCCCACGTCCATTAATGTCACTCACAAAGGGAATGCATTAACTTCCATGGAGGTTATAAGTGAATATAGAACAGAAAAATTACAACAAGACAGATAATAAGTAGTACTTGGAAATCTAAAACTTCATTTTATTGCAGCGGAAACATGTTTATTACATCACAAAACCATTAATCAGAGTCAAGTACATTATCCATCTTCATAAAACAAAATACATAATCCCATTACACAAATAGCCATTAAAGAAGATAACAAGCTGGACTTTACTTCAAGGGTCCAAGCTTTCCAAAGAGATGAAGCAATCAAATCAAGCTCCACTAGAGCTGGGTCCAACCTGAGGACCTGGAGGGAAAAAAGGATAGAAATGGAGGGGGTCAGACATAAAGTCTGGCGAGTATGACAATTCTAACAATACTATTATCAAATTAACTAGACTAAGGCATAAGCTGGAAGACAAGTAAATGTCTATGAACTATTAGGTATGGAATGAACAGATAAAGATAACGTTTAAGATAACGGTAAAGGCATACCTAACTACTAACGAATAATTACTACACTGCACCGCACCAGTCACCCTAAAGGTTGATCCCACTTGCTTCACACAGAAACATATAAATAGCCTTACGTACCCCTAGCTGACTACATAGGTGCCGTCTGCCCCTATCTCCACTAGGTGTACCCCACTACCCGTTTTCGATCGGCTCCCTACTCGTACACTACACCAAAAATGCCAATTTGGCAGTGTTAATGGCCGTATTAAAAGCGATTTGATACGGTTTTAAGCCGTATCAAAAAATGGCGTCTCTTTTCAATTGATACGGTTCAAAACCGTATCAATTGAGATATTTGATACGGTTTTAAACCGTATCAAAATCCATAATTGATACAGTTTAGAACCTTATAAAATTTGTCAATTGGTACGGCTTAAAACCGTATTAAATTACTAAATTGGTACGGTTTAAAGCCGTAGTAATTGTTCAGTTTGATACGGTTTAAAACCGTATCAAATTAGCATGCGGGCACTCTCCAACTTCTAATTTGATACGGTTTTAAGCCGTATCAAACTGAACAATTGCTACGGCTTTAAACCGCCTCAAATTGTTATGCTTGCACTGCTAATTTCATAGATTGATACGGTTTTTAGCCGTACCAGTATACCAGTTTGATACGGCTTAAAACCGTATTAAACTGGTATACTGATACGGCTAAAAACCGTGTTTAATGCCTCACTCCTACAATGATAACAATGAATTAGATACGTCTTTTAACCGTATCAAAATCGGTATATCATATATGCAATATACAAAATCACTGCACCCATTGATATATATATATATATATATATATATATATATATATATATATATGCACAATAAAGAAGATACACTACACTCATATAGCAGTATATAAAGAAGACACGCTAAGAATAATTCGATTAATACATAAATCATAACTTCAGTTAATACATAATGTTCACAGTTCTTTCTCTAAAAAAAAATCAACAAAACTGCAGTTGTCGAGCCCATACAACTCATGCTTGTTCCAACGCCTGAAAAGAAAATAAAATAACAAACATCAGTTTAGTTTCGCCTCCACAACAACAAGACCTGGTTCAAATAGTAACTAAAAAAATCAATGCAGCGAAACTGAGCCGTAAGGCTCAGTTTCAGCTGAGCATTACGGCTCAGTTTCGCTGAGCCGAATGCTCAGTTTCAGCTGCGTCGAAGGCTCAGCGAAACTGAGCCGTAAGGCTCAGCTGCTGCTGCGCCTTCGGCTCAGCGAAACTGAGCCGTAAGGCTCAGCTGCAGCTGAGCCTTCGGCTCAGCAAAACTGAGCCGTAAGGCTCAGCGAAACTGAGCCGTAGCTCAGTTTAAGCTAAGCATGAATTTAAAGATTTCTATAGCTTCAAATACATGCTTAATTCGCCTGTCCAATTATTGTTTGTACTTCAATCCCTGCCGTATAAATCTTTTGTATATGCAAGTGAAATAGCTGGGGCTTGCACTCTAAATGTTTGTTACTGAAAAGTGTAATGTTGATACTGGTTCGAAAACGCTTGCTTGTCGGGGATTTCACCTCAAACCTAAAACTACTGCAGCATTACCCATCTACAAACATTAGTCATCTTCTTTACGTTGCTAACAAATTACAAAATTTGAAATGAATTGATTCATGGTATTAGTCTTTGTAACTTTTGTCTGTTTTCTTGGTTCTTCATGTGTAAATATGTATGTCTTTATTGTGCTGTTGCTTTCTGCAAGAAATTAGTGGCAGTCTGGGTGATGTTGTATTCTCTAATATTTCTCAAAAACTGAACTTGTAAATTACCAAATCAATGTACTGTCTATCTGGCAGCATTTCCTTCTCTAAGATTTTAATTTTGAAACACACAAACCAACCAATAGATCAATACAAATAAGAGTTTTCCAGCAAACTACCCTTTTTCACTATCATTTTCCCTGACAGAACCAAAATTAAGATGATAATCTCAGATTTTTCAGCACCAAAAAAATTTGTAGATATGAAATACTTCATGTCTTAATTTGTGTCGGCTACGGGTATTTTATGTAACATCGGTTCGTCGATCATGTTGCAAATCAACTTATCGGAAGACTTAACGGGCTTAGAGGTTGTTTGGCCAGTAAAATAGCTTATAAGTTATTTATGTAATTTTAAGTGTCTGCGAGCAAATTAACATTTGACTTGGAAGCAACGAAAAGTTAATTTGTTCTCAAATGCATTTACTTTCTAGTATTCGCTCAAAAGCTACTATTTAAAACTATAAGGCGATTTAAAATGATTTGTTCTAAATTGAGCTCATAGGCCTAGATTTTTTTATTAACTTTTTTCCTATTCTGCAATAAAAATATTATTGGAATTGTAACTGTCATAATTAACAATTTAGTTCAGGAACATCATGGCGTAACAATTAACAATTTATCGGCACACCAACCTTTGGCATAACCATAGTGTAACACTG
Organism: Allium sativum; assembly: GCA_030737875.1. NCBI lineage: Eukaryota > Viridiplantae > Streptophyta > Magnoliopsida > Asparagales > Amaryllidaceae > Allium > Allium sativum. The sequence continues at coordinate 927,322,204 of CM060922.1, read as the reverse complement.
TACAACTTCAGTTTACCAGTTAAAATGGTAAATGCAACTGTAACTGTCACAATAACAGCCCTTAAAACAACCAGATGAATGACTACTACAACCCAAACTTAATTATCAATATAATTGGATGTTCATACCATAGTCTGAGGCTACATTCTCAATATTGTGAATAGGAACTGGTAAATATAAGATACAGTACCTTGAAGTGAAAAATCCATAAATATAATGTTTAATATCTAGTTTAACTAGACTTGAAATCGCTGTCGGGAACAACTGTTTTTTCCAGAAGTCGTAGTGATAGACGACGAAGCCGAGTTAGCGGCTCTTGGAATAGAATAATGCTTGTTGAGTCGATGAAGAAATAAGGATTTATGATATAATGGTAACACTAACAGTTTGGAAAAACAGAGTGTTCATTTCCCGACATAACATCATCCAAGGAACATTAACAGTTTTCAACCATTAAACTCAACAACATCCATGTTATTGCCAATATAATTCAAGCTATTCAGTTTCACAATGGCATACAGCTTCGTTAACCCTTTTGAACATGAAGGATACAATGGCTCTTTTGCGCTCTCAAAAAGTGGTTTATACTTCTTACTTTCATTGGCCTGCCAATTGCCATCATCCGTAAACTGTTGTCCAACATTAGCATGATCATTGACTAGATCAGGTTGAAAATCATGAAATCTATCTGCATCATTGACTAGATCTTCCATCCTAATATGTTCAGCCTCATCGGTATTTGTGGCATAACTAACTGGTTGTTTTTCCCCATGTAAATACCACACGCTATATGATTGGATAAAACCCCATCTAAGCAAATGAAAATGAATGACCTCTAATCTTATCGTCTTCAGATTTTGGCACTTAATGCAAGGGCATAAATACACTCCTTTCTTACCACCGTTTTCTTCAACGAAACTAATAAACTTCTCCACCCCCTCTCTATAGCATGTAGTTCTTTGATCAGATTCATATATCCACGTTTTGTCTATACTGTGGGACATGTTGCCCTCCTATATCATATATAATATAACATAAGACGTAAATATAATATATTTGCTATGTAATCAACTTAAAGAAGTTTATTGCAAAATAACGTTTATGAGCTAAAGTTGTACATACTTCTAAAAATTAGTATAGTTTATTTAATGTTGATACAATTCAAAATTTGCTACTATCTGTAGAATAAAATTATTATGTATATAATCTCATCAAACAAATGGGCCCACCCCCCCGGACAATATGCTCTTTTTCAGTTATCATTTGATCGCTCCTTTTCAGTTATCAAACAAATTGCATGCATTTAGTTCCTAAATAATAAACTAAAACCCTATATTTTAGCTTCAAATGAATTATACCTGTCATCCTATATTTTTAATGCTGATACAATTCAAAAATTGCTACTATCTGTAGAATAAAATTATTATCTATATAATCTCATCAAACAAATGGGCCCACCCCCCGGACAATATGCTCTTTTTCAGTTATCATTTGATCGCTCCTTTTCAGTTATCAAACAAATTGCATGAATTTAGTTCCTAAATAATAAACTAAAACCCTATATTTTAGCTTCAAATGAATTATACCTGTCATCCTATATTTTTTACATTAAACTTATATCTTTAACAAGGTTTTAAATTTAAAGAAAGAAAAAATTAATATTAATATGATTCACATGGTAATCTTGACATTTTTATAGTTAAAATGAAAATATTTTTGATTTGTTATATTAGTCATGGTTATTTACGTATCTATTGGAAAACCCTGCAAATATCCTCTTTACCACTCAATGGAAGATTCTAGTTTCCGGCCTCTACTAACTCCAACTCAATGAAGTTAATCCAAAGATTCTTTTATTATGTTGTGAATTGATTAATCTAGTTTTATTGTCTTTTCCACTTGTTTCCAGGTGCTCTGCTTTCCCTATGTTTACAATGGTGCCATTTGTCAACGCCATGTTTGTGTTTCTTGGTTTAGAAATTATTGTGGTGTATATCTGGTTGTTTTTTTTGCATTGATTGAAATATCAATTTTGTATATTCCATTGGCCCATATTTTGAATATATGACTATTTATTTTGAACATATAATTTGTATTTAGATTTGAAATCAAATAAGAAACTAATGATATGACCATGTATAGTTTTGTCTATAGAAATGCATTTTTTTATTGAATGTGAGAAGTAAACGAGTTATATTACAGTAACATGTCATCAAACCGTTCAATGAAACAACTAAACCCACAGGAGGTTAAATATATTGTCATGCATGATCAAAACAGAGAGGAATTAGCTATGTGTATATTTTAGGTTTAGCATATGCATATTAATTTACAGATCAAAGCAGAATTCTGATCTTGATATCTATTACGTAGTAATTCAAGCCTAAAGTTTAAAATGATTTGAAAGTCATCGAAATGCAAATCATAATTGCTCTAGCTTTCAAAACAAGATTCACAGTATATTTTTATATATATTTATCATTATAAATATAAAATCAGCTTATTAAATTCTATATGCACCTCTTAATATACCATACGCAATCAGTTATATTACAACCAATATATAATATATAGATCTTCTTGCAAACTGGCAAACTTAAACATTTTAAAGAAGGTGCAGTTTGCAATCATATAAATTTGCATATTTAAATTGCTATTGGATTGAAAATCAAAACATGATCCAATAGTCAAGTTAGAATTCCAGTTCAATTTCTAATATATATATATATATATATATATGTGTGTGTGTGTGTGTGTGTGTGTGTGTGTGTGCGTGTGTGTGTGTGTGTGTTTTCACATATATATAAATATATGCAAGCAACATGTGTGTATGATATTTTGAGTCAAACAAACAACTAATTATATACACACTCTATGCATCTGTCAATATACAGAATACAATTTAAACATATCATATATAATTGCTTGTAAAAGAGGTGGATTCAACTAAAAATACTTAATGTAAATAAACAGGTTAACAAATTCAAATTAATTTAACGAAGCGTACAAAGGCAAATATTAAACAAGATATGCAGATCTCACATCATCATATATAATAAATAAGATCTCGAAACAGGTTAGAATTAATATCATATATCATTCACTATTCTTTTCAGATTTTTATGACAAAAACAATTTTTGTTTGTCCGGAAACCATTTCATATCCAAACATATATTTATATTATAACATACTAGAAAGAAAAAAATATAATCCACATTTCTAGAGGTCAACGGTTTTTTTTGGATGATTGATCTTCATAGCCAGTTTATCGATTTTTCTTATTTAAAACCAAGTCCAAAATGTCTTAACATTTTCCGATTAATCAAAACTGGTTTTTTGATTAATCCACTAGATTCCACAATTCAACAGGCAATTCAATAGCAAGATAAAACTGAATCATAGTTCAGAATTAAGCATGAATCCCTTTTGAAATTTTGTATCACTATCAAAAAATCATAGTTGCAAACTGAGTCTCAGTTTTTAACTGGACTCTCGAGTTTGCAACTTCAGTTGCAAACTCGACTCAGTTTGCAACTGGACTCTCGAGTTTGCAACTTCAGTTGCAAACCGAGTCTCAGTTTGCAACTGAAGTTGCAAACTCGAGAGTCTAGTTTGCAACTGAGTTGCAAAAAAAAAAACAAATAAATGTTTGTTTTGGCGCACACGCACCCCCCTTTTTTGTACGAATTTCAGCTTTTAAATTACCAAAAATAAATTCATGTTTTGATTGCGGCTAAATTTTGCAAACTTAGTTTGCAAGACTGCGAATAAATTCATGTAAGACTGCGACTAAATTTTGCAAACTGAGTTTGCAAGACTCTGAATAAATCCATCATTCACTAACCACTTAAAAGCACGTAAACTGGGTTTGCAAACTGAATACGTAAGACTGCGACTAAATTTTATAAAAGCAAAACCATACCTGAAATAGCTCTGAAAGAAGAATTGCTTTGGTAACGCCACTGGAATAAGCAATGCAATACCTGAAATAAGCAATACAAGCAATGTATAAGTGAATCTGTAATATCAATGTGTAAGTGAATCAGTTTTGAAACTTTGCAACAGTTTGTGAGAATCTTATCTCATTTCCCATTAAATCATGCATATGAAAGTAGTGCATTACATTTTACAATCATTCCATATTACAATATGTCTACAATACATAAATTTCAATTGGTATATAGCAAGAAAACAACGAGATGGTTATGTGAATGAAAATTTTACCAGTAATTTCTAAAGATATCGAATTAAGCTCTTCGGATGACACACAAACCCACCTACTCCGACATCTTCAAATGTCTCTGCAAATTGACGATTTAATTTAGTGGTTTTCTCATTCGGCACCAGTATATTGTCCAAAACCAATCTATAAAGACATGCATGAAGTTCCAAACATTAGTTACATTACCATCCCATAGTATTAAAACATTGCTTTTCTCTTATGGAAATTTGCTAATACAAAAAGTCCAACCTAATTTGAAACCATGACCAAAAAATTTCAGCTCTTCATCACTTAGCTTATGCTCCAACAACACTACAACAGAAATTTTATATTTTGCAGTATGAATCCAGGCATCCATTCTTGTAGGAGGATTCAAACCTCTGACATTCTACACTATGATTGTCATTTATCGTTAGCAAGTAATGAAACATTCCCATTTTTAGAATTGGTGGTTAATACTTGAATCTTTTATACAACTTTCTTACAAATTTGGGCAGCAATATTGCACTGTTAAAAAAAACAAGTTGCTGCCAACAAATGAAATCTACAACTAAATTATAGAAATATCTAATTTGGTTAATATATAATCATATATTAACTAAATTATAACAGTTTACTAAATTCTCACTGAATTTGTTTTTATGATAATTTACTTGTATAATTGTACTGAATACAAGAAAAATCTACTTGTATATTTGTATTGAATTAATAACATTATCCACTGTGCTACATTGCTTTGGAATCCATGATTGTTGCGATGAACATTTAACTTTCTATGGGACCATAACAATTATGCAACTTGCATTTAGGTAGATACCATTCGTACTTGACATTTTTCCATGTTAACATATGATTAACAATTACGCAACTGAATACGCAAGACTGATCCTCGACTCAGTTTGCAACTGAAGTCGCAAACTGAGTCCAATTTGCAACTTCAATTGCAAACTGGATCAGTTTGCAACTGAAGTCGCAAACCGAGTCCAATTTGCAACTTCAGTTGCAAACTGGATCAGTTTGCGACTTCAGTTGCAAACTGATCCAGTTTGCAACTGAAGTTGCAAATTGGACTTCTTGAGCATAACTTCAGTTGCAAACTTCTGTTGCAAACTAGAAAGTGACGCAGCAGTCATACATCAGTCCGAGCCCAAACCGACATCAAAAAATAGAAGATGCCACACATGACACAACAGATTGAATGACAAGTGTGTCTTCGCTATGAACAGTCAAAGGCGCAGCTGCATCTAGTGCATTAGAAGATGCATGCACAGAATGTGCATGACTATGTACAGATTTAACACCAGCATTAGTTCGAGCAGCATTTACATGATCGACCAGCGTAGATGGGGGGACAGAGCTCGACAACTGAGCATTCGATGACTTAGGAACCAATTCACTTGTCATAGTATTACATTGGGGAAATAGATGACCAAACGCACAACATTTGACACAACACGGAGGTTCATACTCGACTCAGTTTTAGCTTTAAACTATAATGAGCAAGTTTTAGCTTTAGACTACCAAAAATAAATTCATGTTTTGAATGCAAACAAAAAATATAATGAACTAACAAATTTTCTGACCATAAATGTACATATCGTACACTCTCTGGTTATCTTGAATGCATGAATTCCTTATATAATGGAGACCAAAAGCAGTATAACACACCATCATTCGCTAACCACTTAAAAGAGTTAATTAGGTATACATGCGGGCACTGATTTGCATCTACTTTACTGATTGGCATTTACGTAATCAATGTTTAACTATCGAATAGTTCATCAAAAAATAGGAGCAACATTTACCAAATACTTTCAGATCTCTGATCTTTTGCTTTAACTTGTCAAAAAGCTTTGCCGCAACCTGCAAAAATCAAATACTTTGTCACAAATGAGAAAACATGGTTCAACTTTTCTATAGTGTATACATCTTAATGTATACATCAAATACTTTGTCACAAATGAGAAAACATGGATTAAAACCGTATCACTTAAATTTATTTTATCTACCTTTTTCACAGACGCACTTCATCCATCTTAATGTATACATCAAAGATTTTCAGGCCATATATATTCATATATCTCTACATGACAGTATTTATCCGTTGCCTTGCCATGCTGATTTTCAGCTATTTTATACATGCCAAACCATAACATTACAATACTTTCACAACTATAAACATGTAAATTTTTTATTCTTTGTACACGGGGTTTTTGCTCACATACAAAAGGGTTTATGAAAACTAATATAATACTGTGTAGTGAAATAGGCACGTGCATGCATCGATTTGCATATCATACTCATTTCACTAATACAGGACTGAACAAAACCTTTTAAAACCGCACTGATATGCAACATCAAACAGACACATTCAATAAAACTCATTCAAACTCTTATCTAACAACTACTCAGCATGGTTTTGGTTATTGTGGGAAACCGTAGCTATATATTATTTATATAGCATGTCCCATATATCAACACCAAACACAGACTTCCATATATATGCATGCAATACACGTAATATACAAAAAAAGTATCTTGCGTATTATAAATTTATAGTATACAATTATATAGATTTCATCATTTTAATGTTTACACCGAGAATAACTTAAACAGCCAACAAGTTGTAATAACATTTTCATAATGAACAATACTACAATAGAATAGATTCAATGCTCAAACATATTAAACATAATAACTATTTATTGGTTCTCAAACACTGTTAATAAGCCGATTCTTTGGTTTTTCCTAACCCAGCCGAGTGCTTCCTCACCTATAATACAAACTTCTCAGACTGCGTCGTTTGAATGAGACACCCTAGGTGATTGCATGAGCAATCAATAGGGCCAGATTTAACATGTCTCGTGTGAGTGAATTTCATAAATTGTGTGGCATAAAAAAACACTGGTTCTACTTATAATGTATTTATACTATTACACATTTCATTTCTTTATCTCACAGTTGAAAGGGGATGATTCAACTAACATCTTATACCTGATTAAACAGATTCATGCTATTGGTTATATGCTTACTAATTAATACTCATATTATTCAGTTAATCACAAAGCACAGTAAGCAACTATTCGTAATAGACATAACATAAATAATTTCAGATCGGTCATATCTGTTCAATTTATTTAATCAACTTCATTCTTGATTGGAAAACTATTTTCTGATATGTATATACCCGCTCAGTTTCAGAATATCATAAGTGATTATATTAGTTAAGAAATGTGCAACTGTGAGCAAGTCACTAACACAAACATACATGTAAGTGCGTCTGTGCCAATACATTGATTAGATACGATTTTGACAAGATTTTGCAAATTGATCTACAGACTACAGAAAATAAATTTTACGTAAAGCATGAATAACAAAATTTTGTTGAGCTATTTCACAAAATCAAAAGAAATAATTTCATGTTTTAATAGTTCTCCTCCTCGTCCATCACCTGTTTGCTTGTTTTGGATCATTAATTTGTTTAATGTTACTGCAAACAATGATGGATTTTCATTCGAACTTTTTTTTTTCGCCCCCATGATGTAAAATTTCTGCATACGCCCCTGCCTGCACCTAATATGTATTGTTCATATTCTATGATGATTAATATCCTACCCAACTGATTAAATATATGTGATGATGTATATCGAATTTTAATGTGTCTAATAACATATTTCCAGTTCATAAAGGGTACAGTTCCAATATTTACAGTCAATGTATGCAGTCCCAATATTTACAGTCAATGTATGCAGTTCCAACAACCTATTTACTGGATAACATATTTAGTACAACAGGGCTCAGTTCCAATATGGTGGAGAGGAACTGCCCTTCCTAAGTTACAATTTTATACCATATTCCAGTATTTACAATCAAAGTCCATATGCAAAATGCACAAACACAATATGAATGTCCTTAGTAACAAAACCAATGTAAATGGTCTCAGTAACAGACAATTTGAATGGCCTCATTTTAAAAGAGTTCGACAAAGAATAATGTTGGCACATAAATTCCACTCAACTCATGTATACATATCTAAATATACATACACAGGTGTCGGTGTATACGTCGACTTAATGACATATATGCAGCAACCACATAAGTAGATTTGGCCTTGAAATCATTATATTTTAAGCAAGGGCGAGGACAAAACAAAGCAGCTCCTCCCATTGCAAGGTAAAAACATCTTAAAGCTAAAGGTTGATTACTGACTACGGTTTTAACCAACAAAGTGAAGTGCAAAAAATCAGTAAATCACACATGCAACCATACACGAGATTTAACTGTTATGGTAAGTTCAAACTTAGGTTGAAACTTGAAATAAGTTTTACATGGTGTGGTTAACTCTTAACTGCAATTCTAGTGTTAAAGAAAAAATAACATAGGGGATAATATTGTACATCTGTGAGTTAACTTTGTATGGTTTTATCCATGCCATTTCTGTAGGGTACAACTGTGTCTACATCCCACTAGCCATCCAATCACGCCTGTATTTGCTGTTATCCAAAGGATGGACTTTAGATGTTGAACGAGTAAACAAATACAAAATAGGGTAAATCAAACTTCATCACAGGCATTGAATCATATGCAGAATCGAGATTAAATCAGATCAAAATCGAAAATAAAAATCATACCAAATCAGTTTGTCCTTAGAGTAAGAAGCATCAGTTGATTTAACAAGTGGAAGCTGTCGACAGATCTGAAGTAGATAAAGAATCACAATGATATAAACAGTCATAAACATAACCCTAAAACTTGGTATGGAAAGAAATATTCATCGAATAAAATCAAAATTTACCTGATTCGCAACCTGAGAGCGGTTCGAATTGATTAGAGCAGAAACTTTTTTTATTAAAGCACAAATTGATTATGGCACGGGCAGAGGGAAATAAGAAAAAAGGGGGGAAATAAAAAAAACACGGGGGAAATGAGTGTGACTGGGAAATGAAAAAAGGGAGGGAGCACGTCTATTTTGGTGGGAAAGTTTTACACTAAGGTTGACTAAGTTTGATACGGACCAGAAATGAATCAAATTCAAGCTAGGTTATAAGCCCTTTCTAAATAGGTAGGCATGGCTCAGAACCCTCTCTGATTTAATAAGGCTTTAGACCGTACCAAATTTAGAAGACAGGGGGTGGCAAAATAAGCTTTGTGGTGTAGTGGTAGATACCCGTGCTAGCCCCACAGTGGGGTGTATCACTCCCCTACAGTGGCAACCCGATACAACTGAGAATGCACGGCTTATACCTACACGATGCAACAACGTCTTACCTACCAGCCCGGGTCCACACACGCATATGAAACCCGTTGGAATTGCATTGCCACCGCTCCCCGTTTTGGCCTCTTACAGTCAAACTCAGTATGCGTGTCCCGTCCTCGACTTGGGTCGAGCCCACAAAGATACGTTTGGGATAATGGTTGAAATGGGCCCCCACAAGCTACCCACCTAAGCTTGTCATTAATATTTCCCACTTAACCCTCTTAGTCATGTTCATTTACATGTGTGTTTGGTTAAGTCTTACTAATCGTATTTCACATGCCGCTAAGGGCACCCACTAGATTCCTCATGCCACCCAAGGCACCTACTTAACCCCCATGTCCCACTTTACATGTTTATCTGGTTAAGTATTTCTTAATTCATTCAGGCCATAACCTCATAAAGACCTCTCACATTAGACTGGCTTTTATGGCAGCTGGATTTGCCGGGCGGGTTCAGGCAGTCTTAAACCATAAAAGTGTCTAACCTCGTGTCTTTACAACTAATATGCTTTAGTTTAGGCCTAGGACCTCTCACATTGGGCTGACGTTTGTGACCACTGGATTTGTCGGGCGGGTCCGGGCAGGTTTACGTCACAAACGAGTCCAACCTCATGTCCTAAGCATTGATTATCACTTATAATCTTTTACCCCAATTTTAATAATTCCCTATCCAAATTATTAATTAAGTCCACTTTTATTGATGTCCATAATTGACTCAATTATGGTCATCCACTCATGGTATGCAAAATCATATCAATTGCACCCCAACATCTTATTATTAAATCCTTAATATTACCCCTACCCCACGTTTATACGTTCGCTTATTCAACGCATAATATAGGCTGGACTTGAATAGTCTAACGCATAGCACAAAGATAAATTATCACAACATATAGACAATTAAAATAAATCTAATCATAATAGGGGTGAAACTTGCATAAACTACGCATGTTAAGGATCAAAAGGTGTCAACTTGTTAAATGTCACAATTTACATGATATGATCATAGCCCAAATCTATACATAAACTTGCATATGGGGTTTTTAGGCAACATAATGATGGTGTGAACTAGCATAGGATATCACATATGTCATAGCATAATTCTAGATGTCATAATAGATGTCATGGCATATGTTCATAACTTTTCTAATCAATTTAACTTGTATATGTAACTTGTCATATAGATCAACATAGCCCAAACATGATGATTTAATTAATATGAACTAACTAGCATAGATAGTAACATCATGGCTTTTTACATGTATGATTCATCGCAACTTAGCATAGAAACTTTCAACATACATAACATCATCATAGCATGATTTACAACATATAGTATATCATCACCACATAGCATAGGATTAATAACATACTTGATAGCATATGACAATTCACATCATCTACTCACAATCCATTCATGACTTAACCTAATTAAAATGATAATAATCTTGTTAGGACTATCATACTCACAATTTAGAGAAGAAAAGAGAGAGTTTTGCTTTGCTTTAGGGTTGAGAGAATTAGAATTGAATTAGCTTTTCTTCCTTCTTAGTTGGCGGCAGCTCCATTGATTTCCATGGCGACGGTATGACGGTAACTATTCTTTTTTTCTTATGAATTAGGGTGAGAGACTACCTAGGTTTTTATAGAGTTAGGATTTATTTTAGACCGTTAGATCAGTTCAGAACTAATCCCAGCCAACCAGATTAGGTCAGAAACCCTAATGGGTCATTAGCCCATTAAAAACAGATCAGCCAGAAACCCTAGCCGCCAGACCCAGGTCGACACCCAGGTCGATACTATAGTCGACCTGGGGGGGTGGGGGGGCAGATCGACACTAGTGTCGACCCCCCAGTCGACCTGCCTGGGTGGGGATTTTTCCCGCCCAGCCCGCTTCTGCACTTTTCGGTTTGAATTTTAAATTTCCTGCGAGCTGTTTTGAATTTTCTGAAACTTCCGATGGCCATAACTTCTTCATACGAAGTCCAATTCACGCAAACTCGGACTCTATTTCGACCAGAATTCCAAGACGAACACAATGGAGCAAACCGTTTCCCACAATTCTCACATCTGAGATTAGTTATTCTTTAATTTTTGAATATTAATATTAATCGAATTACGGGGTGTTACAGTTTCTGGAGGCTAGCAGCTATGTATAGATGTCCATTTCTCTTTTTTTTTCTTGAATGCAAATCAATGGAGGCCAAATGCAACTGGTGTTTGAACTGAACTGAATTCTTTATCTTCTACAACAATCAAATAAGGCCAATCAGTTAGAGATTCAAGATCCATTCTTCTTCTAGTTCTATTTTTTCTAATCCAAACACTGTGAGTTCTTAATTGCTTTTTGATTTAAATATTTAAAAGTAAAACTGATATGATAATAGTTTGGATTTGTTCCTATGAATAAATTATACTGGATCCATTGTAAATTGTGAACATGAGACATTCTGAATTGGCTATAACTTGAATCTAAATCTCTATCTCGTCGAGTCAATTGAAACTTCTTTAACATTCTATGATGTGGATCTTAAACCTTATTCGTGATAGATCTACTTTTAACTATTCGATCTGAATTATGTAGACATCTAAATTATTAATCAGATCTAGCTTATTATTTAGATCTCCTTGTGCTTGTCATATTAGATCTGAACCTGTTAGAAATCCAAATTAATATTTAGATCTTGTCATGCTTATCTTAACATCTTTGCTATGCTAAAACTAGTTACCACAAGTTCATTGGATCTATGCTTATATATTCACCTTGTCACCATGTTAGTATATGTTTATACGAGTTATGTTAGGACAATCATTTTCGTCATATTCCCATCACCTTCCTCTTTTATTGTTTATGGCTAGGCTACTTTTTAGCCAAGGCATGACACCAAATTAGTGTGAATATGTTAGTTAGGAAATGAGGGAAAATATTAGAATTGGCATATGAATTTGGACACATTATTCACTATGGACATGATTAGGTAAATGGGCATGAACAACTATAAAGACATGGGCTTAATTAGTTGGTTAATAATTAAGATGCCTAGGATTATAGTAATTAGAAACTGTAACTGCACTTATGACATGAGGTTAGGTTGCATTAGTGGTAGAAGTCTGCCCGGACCTGACCAGCACATCCAGCAGCCACTAATGTTGAACCTAATGTGAGGGGTCTAAGTGCACAAATACGAGACATTCTATGACACGAGGTTAGGCCCAACTTGTGGAAAAAGTCTGCCCGAACTCAACCGACATATCTAGCATCCATAAGTTGCAGGCCTAATGTGGGAGGTCTAGCCCATTATAAACCATAAATGGATAGGGTAATGAATTGGAATACTTAACCTAATTAAATTCATAGGGATTCTATGAATATAAACTAAAATTAGGGTTAACTATAATTGGGTTGAATAGTGGGTGGGTTAAGTAAATCTGAGGGAGTGGGTAATATTCACATATAGGCCCATAAACTTATCCCGATAAGGTTATGTAATTAAAGACACCTAGTGGTATACATAACCGATGAAAATAATATAGTTATGTAGTTAAATACACCTTTTAGGTTAAGCATAACTTATAGAAATAATATTATTATGTAATTAAAGACACCTAGTGGTATACATAGCTAATGAAAACCTAGTCGGGGATACAAAACAAAGGAGAGAGCTTGTATCATATTGTGTAGGACCCGTTTAAGCCAGTGACCCGGAGTTGGTATCAAACATATACTCCAAACTAGGTCGGAGAAGGGGCACGCTTACTGGACTAATTGTAAGAGATCCAAATGTGGAGGACGGTGTGGGCGGCGCAAACCGACCGGGCCTTGTGCATGCATGAGACGAGCAGAAGGGGATAAGACGACAGTGACACCTATAGATATGGTTATGCACATTATTAAGAGGAGGGATTGCCACTTTAGGAAGTGATACCTCCTACTGTGGGGCCAACACAAGGTATCTACGCGGGTTGGGGAGCCGATCAATTAGGGTAGTAGTTAGAGTACATCTGGACGTATGCCTAAGTCTACCATTTTAGAGTGGATGAGATCATCTCATTCTGGTTATTTTAGTAATAGTGCAGAGTAATCATTAGTGAAGCATATATACTCCATCATGTTCCTTTGTCAAGATCATCTTTTATGATGTTGTCGTTCTTATCCATCTTATATGCCTGTCATGCTACTTTTATTTATTCACTTACTAAAAGTAACTGGACTCGCCAGACTTTATGTCTGACCCTTTTGTTTTCCTCTTCTTTCTTCCATTGCCCTCTTCCCTCCAGGTTCGCAAGGAGGGAATTCTTAGGCTTAGTCAAGACTCGGTTATCATCTTGTTGAAGCTACTTTTGAAGTATAGTTCAAGTTTTTTTCCCTACTATGGCTTAGCTCTTTTATTTGGGGAATTATGCTTTTTTGTATATTTATGTCCTCTGATGGTACAGGACAGAAGTTATATTGTCGTAATGTTTTTTTTGTGACTTATGGTATTTTGGACTATGATATTATGATTTATGTTTGAAATAAAAATTTGAATTTCCGCTGCTATCTTATTTATATATGTCTTGTAATACTCTGTGTCTGTTTACCTATAATGCTTCACGAAACTTAACGCATTCCCTTAGTGATTGACATTAATGGACGTGGGGTGTCACAATAAGGGTGATTTGTTCTCTACTACACAATTTGGCTCTGCTATCAACTTCGATTTGGGATTTATGACTTATCGATTTTGTACCCATATAGTTTCAACGCGGTATTTTACAGGAGGGTTAGATATTGGTTGGCACACTAACGCTTAATCATTTACTGCCTAGTTTATTGATTATTTTTGTGGTTGCTTTCATCCAGAATCCTACTTTCATTATCAATTTGAGTTAAATGCAACTACACCGAGGAAAATAAGAGACATTACAATATTTTGCATATTATGACTTTGAGTTTCGAATGGAAAACTTAATACTAGAGGTATCACTATTTTTTTCGTAATTGTTTAATAAAAACTCTTTAAATTTGAATTTGTTGCCATGTAGGTACGTTTTGTATTAGTAATTAATAGAAATCCTTTTTTTAGCACCTTGTAAGAAAATAGGTAAATTTGACATGTCTCAGTTTATGATCGAATGAGAATTAGGGGTGTGTGGCATGATTTTTTAGGAAGGGGTAGATAGAAAGGAGGAACGCTATGATTGTCTAGATTCATTGATGATAATCATTTTATGTCAGAGGGACATGATCCAAGGCAACCTAGTCCTTGTGGACAACCACATTTAGCCATTGTATCTTTTACCAAGTAGTGATTGCAGTAGAGTTTGTTTCTTTTAGTATAGATTTAAATTTCTATGTAGTACTCTATTTTAGTGGTGTATTTTCTTTCTAGATGTTCTTAATGATCAAAATGAAAGCACAAGACGGAAATTAAAAGAAAAACAAAAAAATTTGCAGAAGCAATAAAGACGACAACTGTAATAAATGTGAACAATAAAAGAAAATAAATTCTTCCAAAGTGTGTTTGGAAACTACAAATGAAAATTTTCTTATGTAAACTGTGCTTGGATAGAAAATAAGGATTTTTGTAACGCTAGCGATAAATATTTCCAAGTATGGGACAAATATGCATAAAAAAGGGATGGAAAATGTAGAATTTCCCATTTTTTACCTTTTTCGAAATTGTATTTAGAAAATTAGACTTATTTTAAATTTGCAAATTTAAAGTCAGTTAGTAAGGTTTGGATGCAAAAAATTGAATGAACTACGGTGTCACTCCATAAAAGTGGAAATTGGATAAAAAGGTATTTTTATTTCCAAGATATTGCATACATGTTGATACCAAAAATTGGCTCAACACCCAAGAGAGAATATGTAGAGAATAAAGGAAGACAAATATGATGAAAAATGCAGAAAAGAACAATCACACGTAGGTTTATAGTGGTTCTGCGTTAACGAGCCTACGTCCACTTTATAATTTTCTTATATCAAAGGATATATTATAGTCGAATAGTTACAATAGTAATATAATCAGAAATAAGCCCAAAGATCCTTCTTCTGAGTCCAGAAGGTCTATTTATAGTTGCTATACATTTAAATTGGATTAGACATGTGTCCTTTGATCCATGTTTTAGGAGATCCTAAAGAGAAGTTCTTTTCGAAGATGGCGGCGTGATTTGAATCAGCAATGATAGGTGGCACCTGGTCTAATTATCAAGGATGACTAAAGCGTTCAAGTAGGAGCGAGACCAAATCCTCATGAGTATATTTGGCGCAGCATTGAAATGAATACGACCCAGTCAGTCTGAAGGTCACGGGTTTCAACTGGCTCGCACATCGGATCCTATTGTCTAGCTCAAGTCTTAGGCGTCGGTCGACTCGTTCCTGGGTCGGTCGGTTCTGTGGCTGGAGTCATACAAGCTTTCTCATCTTTTGGGTCGGATTCCATGATTCCAATGAATTTTGATGGCCTTGCCAAAAGGTTGGTCAAAACTCTATCCCCCAAAGTATGTCATGTTAAGAACAGGGCATGCTTTGAATATTTTTTCCTGAGTTATCTCTTATCACAAGAAAATTGGGAGAACATCTTTGTACTAGCTTGTAGATCTTTCTATGGATCACATGAGCTAAGGGTTGACGGATGTCTTGGGAATTAATGCTAGTCGCAGGAATGATGAAGTTTTTGCAGTCAAGTGTCTATACGACCAGGTCTGGCTCAGCAACAGATAGACACGTTAGTCCCTGTGTCGAGTTCAGTAGTCATGTCAACTGAAGACGAAAAGTCCCATCGCTTATAATAAAAGGTTGGCCTACCTTCTTTATTTACTTTTACTTTTTACTATAGCCAACTTAGTTGGTTTTCAAAATAATTAGGGAAAACTTCTTCTGCCAAAGATCGAGGTCATCTTCTCTGATTTCTCCGTTGGTAATAGCATTCTTCTTCTCACTTTCTTTTTGAAAGCACTGATTTTGCACATAAATCCACCCTACTCTTCCTTTTCCGCTTTAGTTCGTGTATTGTATGATTTATGATCTGATCCACCGGCGTTGAACTCGCCAGAATCGTGGCCCGATGGCACAACGCCAGTCATGTGTACCTTAGATGGCACAAAAGATGATAATTTATGACAATGGCAGAGTTGTCTTCCGTGAAGGAGTGGGGGATGATTGGGTATTCCGCCTCTTTGAAACATTTCAAATTTCAAGGTGCCATCAATTCTCGGGACACGTGGCGTGGAGGAGAGGGAACGGGTATACAGTGGTAATGGTGACGGCTCTTGATATGGTTAGGTAGAAGGAAATAAGGGAGGATATTTAAATCCAATGCTTGCCAACTCAGCGCTGTAGATTGCCTCCGCTTTGTTTGGGGATAAACCCAACCTTGGTTTGGTAAGGTTATCAGTCGGCTTCTTTAAGGTTGTGAGCCATAAAGTTGAACACGTTTTTATTTTTGTTTTTAACTTCAGACGAATGTCAATGCATATATTGAGATGCTTCGATCTTTCCAATCTTATTGAGACTCTTCTTTCTTCTTTTTATAGTAAAACCTATAATATCCGAACGACGCAATACACGTAGTCATAAAGAAGGCAAGGATAAGGTTCCATACACCTCCATTGATTTGGAGGACCTCTCTTCTTCTAAGTCTCGGCCTGATTTTGAACCTGGCCTTAACACTAACATCCGAGGTCATACCATAAATCCACCTCTGGTCGTGGAGTTAGGGGGATCTCCCGAGGAAGCAACTACATCCGACACTTTCCCCAATGCTGTTGTCCTAACAGATCCTTCCAACGCTTGTCCTAGTATGCTGAGCGAAAGACAACTACGAAATTTGAGTGAGAAACATAAACTTCTCTGGCTCGACATGCTTGCTCCCAAAGAGGGGGGTTTTCCTCATAACCTATCAGATGGCTATATGGCGCTTACTCATCCAATGTGCACTGTCGGGGCTATTCCCCATTTTTCTTCATTCATACTCGACTTCCTTAGACAAATGAATATGGCGCCTATGCAACTTCGTCTGATAGCATATCTCAAACTACTGTCCTTGTGCGTCCTATAAATGAAGTATTTGAACCGAACTCCAACACTTAATGACATAGTGTTCTTTTTCAACTTTAGATATCAATAGAAAAAGTCTCCCTCTTTTCTTTATTTTGAGGCTGTCCCCAGTAAAAAGATCATTGAGGGCACCTCAAGTAAAATAGGAGATACTAAGCACAAGTGGTTTTATTTTAAGCACCAATCAGGATATGCCCGTCATTGGCTCTAATGTTGTAAGTCTTTTATCTCAGCTAATTTGATTTTAAGTAAGCTTCTCACACGATTATTTTATGTAGGTGACGAACCACCTAGGCCCGAAGGAAAAATGTTCCAACAGCGCTTCAAGACCATAGCTGTTATTAAGAAGGATGACCAACACTAAAAAATGCTTTTAACTGGGCTTCTTCCTCGCATGACACTCGGGATGATGTGCCTCTTTTACAGAAAACACTGACCCCTGTCAAGATCGTGTCCTATGTTGAGAGGTCGTATGCTCAACCCTCATCCGGAGGGAAAAAGGATATTTGTCCCCAAGACAGGAGGAAGAAGTTGGCCCTCTGGAGAATAATTCGAGAATCTGACTAGCCAGAAATGCAGAAGAAACTGGCAGCAGATGATCAAGGGAACGTAACTGATGAGAAAGTTGGGGAGGATCTTGCAAACCTCCGAACGATGGGTTCCAATGTTAGAAGGGAACCTTCTCTTTTGCATGGTCCTAGGAAGGAGGAACCGAACCTTCCTTTCCACGACTTACAACATGTGGAAATGCCAGATACGTTTATCTCTTCTCAAAACTTGGACCCATAGTTTTTATCCAATATTAAGTCAAAGGAAGATTTTATGTCGGTCGACCCAAAAGATGTAGGGGATACATATCAAGTTCGAGACTGGGGTTGGTTTAAGAAAAACACTTCAAATATACTCAACACTAGTGCTGCACAACACACATTATTTTCTCTGATGCATATTGATCACTAGTCAAAATTTATACGTTGCTATGTAGGCACTATAGATGAGGAGTATTATCATGTCAACTTTGATTCTTTGTTGGAGGGAGGTGGCCCTGCTACGTCGTACTCACTGCTAGTTAGGCAGGAAGGCAATCACGGGGACGACGATCATAGAGAGAAAGAGAAAAAAGAAGAAGAAGGAAGAGAAAGTTAGGAAGAGGAAGAGGAAGAGTAAAGATGAAGGAAGTTGAGATCATAGGGAGAAGGAAGGGAAGAAGAGTAAGCATCTTGAGAGAGGGGAGGATCCTGAAGCACCCAAGAATCAATCTCCTCCTCGTCTTCAGGACGAAAACACTGAGGAATATAACAAAGCCGTTAGCGAGACTGCCCTCGATCATCCCATCTTCCAAGTTGACCCTTCTCCCGAGGCGTGGTTGTCTGGACCCCGTGATCACGAGTCTATCTCTCCTCGTGGTCGTCCTAAAAAGAGCCCCTAGGGGTC
This sequence comes from Allium sativum, assembly GCA_030737875.1. Classification (NCBI taxonomy): domain Eukaryota; kingdom Viridiplantae; phylum Streptophyta; class Magnoliopsida; order Asparagales; family Amaryllidaceae; genus Allium; species Allium sativum. The sequence goes on along the minus strand of CM060922.1, from coordinate 927,303,247 downwards.
GACCCATACGAATCAAGAGAGGGTATCTACCGAACAAACCAAGGAGATGGAGGAACTCTTCCCAGGTCTCTAGTTTGTTGGTATCGAGTCTGCCGCTATGTTGCAACCGTTTCCTCCAAACTTGCACGATCAAACCAAATCTAATGTTGATTTCGCCCCCAACCCAATATGATGCAATGTACGCATACGCCAGACAAGTGTGTGAAATGGTTAGGAGGAGAATGGAAGAGAATAGTCGCTTGAGGAGGGAGCTGGTGGCTGACAAGAAAGCTTTTGAGCTACTCCAGAAGAGGGTCGTGGAATGTGAGTCTGAGGTGGTTGCTGCCAGAGAAGAATGACGTGAGACTTCGAAAAATTTAGAGGTTCAAATTGAGTCAGCCTGCCAAATGTATTCGGCCTTGAAAACCGAAAATGAGGACTTGAGGAGTGATAAGGATTGGTTGGACCGGGAAGTTCAAGACCTCATGGCTAGTCTTGATTCATCCGAGCTCGCAAGAAAGAAGGCAAAGGATGTTGTCGCTGCTACAATCAAGAATGTTAACAATGCTCACTTTCAACATGAAATTGAAGCATGTTTGATCAAGGCTGAAAATGATGTTGAGAAATGAGAAATAAGCGAAAAAAATTGGAGCTAACATACTGCAGTTTTTCGCTCGCGTTCTTTGTTATAGGGATTTGTCTTGGACAAAAAATCATAAACAGGTGTTAACCGATGCGCGGGAAGTGTTTGTGAAAGAAGAAGTCGAGGCTGCAAAGGGTAATCCGCTGGACTAATTGGATTTAATGGCTCGGTATTTACGGGATAATGAGAAGGCAACGATAGTCGAGGGAAAGAGAAAACAAAAAAATAAAAGACGCCGAACAATATGAAGCAAAGGGGAAGTCAATCTTGGAGGCATCTCTTCCCTTACGTTCCTCAAAGGATGTGGCTGGTTCATCCTTTATTCCTTCTCTTCCAAGTCAGTCCCCTGGAACCGTAGAGGAATATGATACGGGCAATCTTCTTCTTACTTTGTTTGGAGGACACTCAGCTGCTCCTGCTTCTGGAAGAAAGACTCCAGAGAAAACGATGGAATTCACAATTAGGGGTAACTTACCCTTCTTTACTTTTTTTTTCTTTTTTTTCTTTTTTTTAAGTTCCTTTGATTATGACTCTTGATCTATCTGTTGTAGGTACACCATCGACAAGAGTGGCATCGGGAGTGGAGGCCGAACTGGGGGAGACAAGTCTTTGAAGCTTGGGACCGACCTGCGGGGAGACAACTGAACCACATGAGTGCTACTCCACTTAGAAAGATCGGAAAAGCCTTGCATTTGATGGTGTTTGGAGCTGTAGCTACCTACATGTGCCAAGAATATCTCATCAAATGTTGTTGCGGGTCGGTGGTTCAGTCGTAATGGTTCATCTGGGGCGTATTAAATCTTCTAAGTAACTCTGCCTGCAAAATGTCATCAGTTAACGACGTATAGCTTCGTTCGATCCCCTACACTTCATTTTTATACCCTTTGTTGTCATTCATGATTTGTCGTACCATAGAATTCAAATTTGGAAGGATAATCGTACATTGATCAGTCTCTTCGACCGACCGACCTCTCCATGCCCCCTCTCCATGCAAATTCGCATATCTCATCATCTGGGCGGTCCTTCCTCTTCCCCGAGAATCACGGTCAATCACAAGATGTCGAGGAGGAAGGATAGGAGCTTGGGTTACCTGAGTGTTGTTTTGGTGAGCCGAGGGAGAGGCACTTCGATCCCGTCGGGTTATGGGATCGATGACCTCAACATCGGCCTGAGTTGGCCCCTTTTCCCCCGCTACTTGTTGGTCTGAATGCCCTTCTAAATGAAATTGTTGCATATTTTTGGGTCTTTCCAACGGGCATCCGGGCTATCATTGGCCTCTATTTCCCCCAAATGATGATGAGCTCCCTGATTTCTGGTCCAGTCAGCGAGGTGAAGGTTGGTGATTTCTAAATTCTTCCCATTATCTGGACATATAGTTCATATCTTGCCTTATTGCAGCATTCTCCCGGGCGTGGACATTTAGAGCCTCTGTGGTTTCCCGGGTTGATTTAGCACGGTCATAAACTCATCACTGGTTGCGAAAGCTGAGAAGAAGGCTTGATCTGTTACAGTAGGTTCCACTGAATATGGTAGAATGGACTGGTCCTAATCAGGGTCCGGAGTAACCCTCGGAGAGATGGACCCTCCGACGGCACCTATTCACGTTGAGGCCAGAGGGTGCTTTCCAACGGCGCACGTCGAGGACTTACCAACCATGATTCAATGATATCTAAAAAGCCATAGGATCTCATCTCGGACTTAGTGATCCGAAAGTAGAGAAGAATCCTTCAAATGCTGAGAATATCAAGTTCTCCGTGGAAGCATCAAAGTGTTGATACCAAAAATTGGCACAACACCTAATAGACAAATTTGTAAAGAATAAATGAAGACAAATAAAATGAAAAATGCAAAAAATAACAATCACATGTAGGTTTACAGTGGTTCGACGTTAATGAGCCTACATCAACTTTATAATCTTCTTATATCAAAAGATCTATTACAGTTGAATAGTTGTAATAGTGATATAATTAGAAATCTGTCCAATTAGAAATCTGCCCAAAGATCCTTCTTCTGAGTCCAAAATGTCTATTTATAGGTGTTATAACATTTAAATTGGATGAAACACGTGTCCTCTGATCCAAGATTTTAGGAGACCCAGAAGAGAAGTTCTTTTTAAATATGGCGGCGTGATTTGAATCAGCACTGATAGGTGGCACCTGATCCAATTATTAAGGATGGCTAATAGCGTTCAAGAAGGAGCGAGACCAACTCCTCGGGAAGATATTTAGCGCAGCATTGGAATGAATTTGACCCAATCGGTCCGAAGGTCATAGGTTTCAAATGGCTCACATATCGAGTCCTAGTGTTTGGCTCAAGTCTTAGGCGTCTGTCGACTCGTTCCTGGGTCGGTCGGTTCTGTGGCTGGGGTTACACAAGCTTTCTCGTCTTTTGAGCCTGATTCCATGATTCTAATGAATTTTGACGACCTTGCCTAAAGGCTGGTCAACAATACGTATATAAATTGCCAATATATTTAGGGTGTTTGCATCATTATTTCAAAAGATTTTCAAGAAAATTTGCATTTATGTAGGAGGTACCACCAAGGCACTCATTACATTCATGTATTTTTGTGATTTGTTACTCCTCGCACAAGTGCACAAATGATTGCAAAATTGAATGTACACATTGTGGCGTAGAAGGTGATGGTTAGGATTTATATGATTGTTGTTTTGTCACTTACACCTTCACTTCTTAGGCAGACTATCACTGGTAAGGCTTAGAGGAGATAGGGAATATGGAGCTAAGGAGGTTGGACAGATTCTCTTACCTTATGACTTCGCCCACTTAGTTTGTTATTTCTTTATATAACACTGTTTCTTTGAGTAGCATATATTATCATGTTATTATGCGCTGACTCTTTGGTTGTAGGGACAGGTCTTGTATGAGATTTAACATGTCTATTTATATATCTTGTAATATAGCTTTTAATAGAACTTATCATTTATACAAAATTGTTGTCTAACCCAATCTTTTATTATTTCTCTTATTATCTTCGGTACTCATCAACGATGCTGGTGAGTAGACTAGATAGCAGGTTAGGTTATATGGGATGCCGACCTGAAGATGAGCTTGGAGGAGCTATAGTGTATACTTCCTTGTATATATTTTCTTCCCACTGTTATAGGCGTATTTTGAGGGTTATAGTCAGGATGACATGTATTCAAATATTATTGAATTTCATGTACATGACACTATGATTTTGATGATATGTCAATTGCTTTGAGTTTTGTCATTCTCGATACATTACTACCAATATTTCTTATTATATGTTATCCATGCACTATGTAATATACAATGATCTTGTTTTGATTATCACTCATGTTGGCATAACGATCCATCTTCCCAACCATTGAAAGTTGACACAAAATACGACAACTGTAATTTAATGTCAATAGATGAATTGTCGAAAACATATATTTTTAGGGTAAAAAGAAAAAGAAAAGGGAAAGAACAGAAGAAATACGGAGTTTTACAATGGAAACAATAAAATAAAATAATATTAACAATAGATAAACTGTCACTCCAATGTATATCATAGTTAAATACAAATTCTATAAGCTGGACAGTTATAAAATTTGGACCTTATAAATGGTGATAGTTAAAAATAAAATACAACAGAAACAAAATAATGCGACAAGCAAACTTCCAAGTCTACCCTATGAGCTCCACTTCCAACTGAAGACAACCTAAAAACAAGCTCGGTTTTACCAGAGCATTATAATGAAATAATATACGGATCGGGCTGGAATACTAACACGGGAAAACTGAAGTAACAAGAAACGTGCAATAATTCTGTGAGACCATGCCACTAATCGTGGAATAGGTCTTTACATCACAAGAACAACGTATATGTAAGCATCAATACTAGAAACAAAATCACATAAACAACATAAGATGGGTGTCATATATATATATATATATATATATATATATAATTGCCAACAAAATGGAAATAATTGAGCAACAATACATATAGAACTTTTCGATGGAAACAAAGAAACTGATCCAAGAATTTGGATCCATTAAGGGAAAAGTTAAATTTTCCAAAGAGATAGGACTGCATCTTTAACCATGGAGTAGGTCAATCACAACAACATCCAATCTCACAACGGATTAAACTAATTAAATATCGCGAAGGATTTATATCTTCCCGTTGCAAATTAAAAATAGGAAAACCTTTTAATTATAGAATCAAATGTATCGAATGAGAAGTTTTCTAAACAAATAATGACTAGGAGAGTGTGCTTTCCTGACAGAATGTAAACCTTTAGAATATATTGAGAACTCTGATGGCTCTGGGAAACATTCAAGACGGACCTCATACAATATCTGATATTTCACGTCTGCGTGCGAACATAACCAAATCCAATCTAGAGTAGATGTGATAATACCCTAATGGGAGAAACTCCACATAACTTTTCTTCCACTTGCTATTTTTGTTTAGCCATGTTAATAAAGGATAACAATGCTCAAAGAGCAACAAATTGTTTTTATTTGACGATACAAATCAAAAAAATTGAACCATTAGTTATTAAATCAACTATTAGGAATATTTCAAAATGATCATATACGGAAACGAAATCACATTCCCTTATCACTATTTATTGATCCCAAACTTATAATATCCGTTAGTTAAAAATAAAGCCGAACAAGTTGAGGTAGTGTTACCCTTAGGCATCATTCAGACAGTGTTTTCAAACTTCGAGATAGGGGGAAATTTTCGAATCTAGTGATAAGATTATAACTAAATATCTTCCATATAAGAGATATCGTTTATGGAAATTTCTTTCCATATTCATATCGAAAACCTTTAAATTTCTAAACTCGAACATATGCTTGGTTTTCATATTTCTAATATTTGAACGGAAACATTTTTAATAATACTCTTTAAAATATTTGTTTTGAAGGGAGAAGTATTATTCTAAGCGTATTTAAAAGTAGAATCAAAACCAATGTGAAATCAAAATTGCGATTTCGATAACACCGACATACTTTACGCTTAGATTAAATTTCAAACTGTTTCTATTTAAGTGGACATTCTCATTTAAAAGTGTTGTTTATAAGATCTAAACGATATTATTTATCCAAAAGGATAATTTATTAGATTTAATTACTTTAATATACATAAATTAAATATTGATAATCAAGAAGGACAATTTATAAAATTCCTTTTATAACTTAAAAACCTTTTAATATTCTTAAAAGAAAATAAACCAACTACAAAATTAGATTATAAACTCGATACAACATTAATTATCCCAAAAAAATAGTTAATCACTCTTATGATCTTTATAATCAATAAACTGATTACACACAGACAGTTATTAACTTAATTAAATTAAGTTTTACACCCTTTTTATAAATTAGTTAATTTATTCTTAAATCCTTTTTAGCCAAACCACTAATTTAGATTTCTTATTTCACTAAATAAATTAAATTTCACGTTTAAAAGCAACTTAGAAAAAAGTAAAACAATCAAATCAAAAGGGATATTGGTTAAAGTAAGTTGTGGGAACTAAAGCATTATTTTTTGAATTAAATATTCAGGTGAGTTAATGACAATTCTTTCACTGGCGGTTTAATGGCGTTTTCTTCCTCCCCTTCTTCCTTTGCCTATGATTCTTCCTCATTTAATCCTCAAAGCTGTCTCCTCTTCTAGATCCACCTCCTCTCTCCTCTTTTGTATTTTCTCAAGTCAACCCTTGCAGTGTTAATGGAATTGATGTTTCTCACATTTTATCAAAGTAGACCACTACTGATCCATTAACTTCTTCAGATCCGTCTTAGATTTGTTCTGTTGACATGCTTTATAGTTAAAGCTGTAACATGTGAAACCTCCGGTTGACAACACGTTTAAGTATTGAGAACAACGTCAGAAGATAGGAAGCGACTTGGCTGAAATCGCATCACAATTAAAGAATGGAACGAAACTCCTATCAGATAACCTCTTTTGGGCCTGAAAACAGCAGTTACGATGCTTTGCACATAAAACCTGTAACCCTTTGAATTAGCTTCAAGTAGAGCTTTATTTGGCTTAATCGGATTACGGTTTAGAAGTTACACCCATTTCCGTGAACAGGTGTAAGATAGCATCGAAAACTCAGACCATGGCACCAGCTCGCCCCCCTAGGGCTCGCCTACCCACTCAGCTCGTGGGCCACCAACCGGCTCGTGGAAGACCACTGGACTACAACCCGCACACCTGGACCAGGACCCAACCGGGAATGTCAGCTCCAGCTTCGCCCGTCAGCTCGCCACCTCGGTTTGCCCATGCACCCCACGAACTGCTTAGGAACAGTCACGCTTTGCACGATTTTGACCTATTTGCATGCCACATCTTCCTCCTATCGACCCAGATCTCATTACACATGGCATGGCATGACTTGAAGAGGATTTCTCAATGATTTCCACCTCATTTCGGTATTTTTGGGATGCATGCCACGTGTCTCACAAATTGTTTCCAGGAAATGGCTATAATACACCATTCGAAGGCATTTTGAAGGATCTTTTGGCTCTAAATTCTGATAGCTTCCACCATTGTTCCTCGCAAGACTATTGCACAACATAAAAGCCGAATTACATATTATAACATGAGGATATTGTGCATAATCTTCTAATTTATTACTTGTTTCCACTGTAAACGCGAGGACTTCGTGTATAAAACTGAGAAAATTTTGCTGTAACTTCTTAGGATTTAAGAAGAGATAAACTGGACGTAGACTTGGTTTGAGCCAAACCACAATAAAATCTTCGTGTGTATCCTTTTGTTTTATTGTTTCTGCATTATGTGATTTGTGATTGTGAGGACTTCATACCATATTTGGGTGTTAGTAACAAATTTTGGCCTAACATTTTGGGATGCCAGGAAGGGGGCACACGATACTACTTCAATTTCAAGCTCTAAAGGAATCAGATCGCTTGGCTATTGGATAAATGGCAAAATGAAAGAAAGATGGAACCTTTTCTCGTGCTGAGAATGTTGGCAATGAAGGCGCAAGGAACGAGGCAAGCCAGGAAGCTTCCTCACATGAAAAACCTTCAGCATACTTGACTAAAGAAGAGAAGGATGGAGTTCTCACTGAACTGAGAGCTCAAATGGTAAGGCAAGACGATCTTCTTCGAAAGCAATAGGAGATGATGGACGGATTCTTCGCTCGGATGGATGACAACCAAGCGGCATTGAACGACGCACGGGAAATGAAGCCACAGAAGCAGCTCACACGGACCTTGGGAATCCTCCCTCACTCTTGGAAATGGTCAGACTCGACCGTCTTCAGCTCCAATTCAGATGAACATAAGAACGCAGGCTCACGCTCAATAGCAGGAAGCGGTTCATGATGGGGCTCCAAAACTTGATCGGTTCGCTCCTTGGCTCACGAATCGGCCTCCTCGACCCACGACCGGGTCGGGTTGCCCCTTCGAACCGTGAGCCGCGATCCTCTGGCAATGGTTTACCAGCATCTTCCTCATTCTCTTGCTTACAACGCTGGGGGTACCGGCTCTGATTTAGGAAATCTACAACAACTTTTTGAAGGTGATCAACTCGCCAATCTCATTCAACACCTTTGGAGAGGCCGCACTTATCAGAATGATGTGGATGACGTCAATCACAACCCATTCACTCAGGAAGTCAGGAATTCCCGCAATAACCTGGATTTCAAACTTCCACAACCGGAGCCCTACAACAGCACGACGGATACTATCGCGCACCTGATGCGCTACAAATGGCATATAGATGTTCAATCCGTGTCGAAAAACATCATGGCAAAATGTTTTCCCTTTTTCTGACTGATATAGCAGTCGTGTGGATTCAGTAGCTAGAAACGGAATTGATCAACAGTTAGAACATGTTGATCTCCCGTTTCATTGAACAGTTTCGGCTCCACATCGGTCGACCTAAGAACGTAATGTCACTCACCACAATTAAGCAGAGGCCTAGAGAAAATCTACATTCAATTCTGGAAAGATTAAACGTTGCGGCAGCATCAGTTGACCGACCTGAACCATCCATGGTATTGATGGCAGCAGTATCCGGCATTCTAGATAACTCGGAGTTCAAAACGTATTTGTTCTGAGACCCACAACAAAATCTCGACGAATTCTACGTTGAAGTAGGTAGATTTCTGCGGGAAGAAGATCCAACTTCTGAGAAACGCATTCTCGACATCAACATGCTTAAAGACGTAGGGTCATCTGATTTTGGGCAAGGCGAAGGAAAAGCCGACATCAAGATTGACCGCAACACTCAGCCTCAGAGAGGGCCTAGATATGAAAAATACACCGAACTCGGTGCTTCATTTATCGACATTTATATGGACACTAACGGTGACATCTCCTATCTAAAGCCTCACAGGAAGGAGCCATCTCAAAGAGAACGTGATTCTAGAAAACATTGCATATTCCATGATATGGATGAACATGACACAAATGACTGCAGGCACTTATGAAATCTGATTGAAGAACGGCTAGACATGGAGAGCTACTGGAGTATGTGAAACAACCAACAGCGCATGCACCTGCGCTGCCACCTCCTGCTCCAAGCAGTGGAAATGGTCCTGAATCGCCCTCTCGCGGGATCATCATCAACTGATTTGGATGAGATTAGCTTTCATTTTTTGCATTTCTTAGGCTTTAAGATTTATTTTTGCTTCCATTAGGTTTTTCGATTGGTTGAATCGGGGTACACACATATGGGGTTAGGATGTAGCCCCAAAGCGTGCCCTGGGCTCGATGACAAAGCAATCAGGATTTGCTTTGGTTTTGCAATTTGAATTGAATAAGGAAGGATTTCCCAAGCTTGGCTTGTGTTTAGTAAATTCAAGTGTCTTGTTAGGTTTTGGCAACATTCTCAATCTCAGCAAAGTATGGTTTATACTTATTATGAAACTTAAGGTATGGATTATGCCTATGGATGGACTATCTTGTCAGGCTGTGGCAAGCGTAGCTCTACTTCAGGTCTGAGTATGGTTTGTACTCACTTTGGAATCTTAAGTATGGATTATACTTAAGGAACTACAAACGGTCTTTTCAAGATGTGACAAAAGAAATCGGGTATGGATTATAGTCGATTTGAACTTCTTAGTATGGACTATGCCTAGAAGGTTTGGCTCTTTCCAAGATGTGGCACATTTGTTTTACCTCTATCTTTGTACAGACATGGATTTCTCAGATTATCCATAACATATATTGCTTCAAGCAACAAGATATGTTCCAGAAGGCAAAATGTTGACATGTTTTTTTAGTCAAAGTTGTCACATGTGAAATCTCTGGTTAACAATACGATCAAGCGTTGAGAACAACGTAAGAAGAAAGGAAGCGACTTGGCCGAAATTGCATCATAAGGAAAGAATGGCCTGAAACTCCTCTATCAGATGACCTCATTTGGGCTCGAAAACAGTAAATACCGCGCTTTGAACCTAAAACCTGCCGCCCATTGAATTAGCTTCAAGTAGAGCTTTGGTTTGGCTTAATTAGACTTACGGTTTGGAAGTTATGCCCTTTCTGTGAATAGGTGTAAGCTAGCATTGAAAACTCAGACCATAGCACCGGCTCGCCCCTCTAGGGCTCACCCCTCCCCCCCCCCACCTCCCTACCTGGCTCGTGGGCCACTACCCGGCTCGTGGAAGACCCCTGGACCACGACCCGACCACTAATGTCAGCTCCATCTTCCCCCGTTAGCTCGCCACCTCGGTTCGCCTATGCACCCCACGAACCGTTTGGGAATAGTCATGCGGACACGATTTTGACCTACTCTCATGCCACATCATCCTTCTATCGACCTAGATCACATTACACATGGCACGACACGACTTGGAGTCTCCACGTTTTCAACTTTATTTTGAGATTTTGGGATGCGTGCCACATGTCTCACAAACTGGTTTCAGGAAATGGCTATAATTAAGCAATTTGAAGGCATTTTGAAGGATCTTTTTGCTCTAACTCCTGACAGCTTCCACCATTGTTCTCTAAGGCTATTGCACAACGTAAAAGCTGAATTCCACATTATAACACAAGGATATAGTGTATAATCTTCTAATTTATTACTTCTTTCCGCTGCAAACACGAGGACTTCGTGTATAAAACTGAGAGAATTGTACTGTAACTTCTTAGGATTTAAAAAGAGATAATGTGGACGTAGGCTTGGTTTGAGCCGAACTACTATAAAAACCTTGTATATCTCCTTTTATTTTACTGTTACCGCATTTTATGATTATGATTTGTGATTGTGAGGACTTCATACCGTATTTGGGTGTTAGTATCAAATTTTGGTCTAACATTTTGGCATGCCAGGAAGGGATGGCACACGATACTACTTCAATTTCAAGCTCTAAAGGAATCGGATCACTTGGCTACTGGATAAGTGGCAAAACGAAAGAAAGACAAAACCTTCTCTCATGTTGAGGATGTTGACAATGAAGGCGCAAGTAACGAGGCAAGCCAGGAAGCTTCCTCACATGAAAACCCAATAGCATACATGACTAGAAAAGAGATGGATGACGTTCTCACTGAACAGAGAGCTCAAATGGCAAGGCAAGATGATCTTCTCCGAAAACAACAGGAGATTATGGATGGATTCTTCGCTCAAGTGGATGGAAGGCCAAGCGGCAATTAACAACGCACTAGAAATGAAGCCACAGAAGCAGCTCATGCATCACATGGACCCGGGGCAACTCCCTCACTCTTGGTAATGGTCAGGCTCGACCCTCTTCAGCTCCAGTTCAGATGAACACAAGAACACAGGCTCATGCTCAACATCCTGAAGCGGTTCGTGATGGGGCTCCAGAACACGATCGGTTCGCCTCCAGGCTCACGAACCGGCCTTCTAGACCCACGACTTGGTCAGGTCGCCCCCTCGAACCGCGAGCTGCGATCCGAAGGCAGTGGTTCACCAGCTGCTTCCTCATTCTCTTGCTCACAATGCTGAGGGCATGGGCTCTGATTTTGGCAATCTGCAACAACTTTTTGAAGGTGATCGGCTCGCCAATCTCATTCAATGCCTCTCTAGAGGCCGCACTCGCTAGAATGATGTGGATGACATCAATCATAACCCGTTCACTCAGGAAATCAGGAATTCCCACAATCCCCCGAATTTCAAACTTCCACAACTGGAGCCCTATAATGGTAGGACGGATCCGAACGTACACCCGATGCCCTACAAACGGCATATGGAAGTTCAATCGCTGACGGAAAACGTCATGGATAAATGTTTTCCCTATTTCTGACTGACGGCAGCTAGAAACGGAATCGATCAACAGTTGGAACATGTTAGTCTCTCGATTCACTGAATAGTTTCGGGTCCACATCGCTTGACCCAAGAACGTAATGTAAGTCACCACAATCAAGCAGAGTCCCAGAGAAGCTCAGTGTTCACTTCTGGAAAGATTCAACATTGCAGCAGCATCAATAGACCGACTTGAACCATCCATAGTATTGATGGCAGCAGTATCCGGCATTTTAGGTAACTCGAAGTTCATAAAAGTCTTTGTACCGAGACCCACCATGAAATCTCACTGAATTCTACCTTGAACCAGATAGATTTCTGGGGAAGAAGATGCGACTTCAGAGAAACGCATTCTCGACGTAAACATGCTTAAATATGGAGGATAGTCTGATTCTGGAAAAGGAAAAGGAAAAGCCGGCGTAAAAAATGACCGCAACACTTAGCCTCGGAGAGGGCCCAGATACGAAAAATACACCGAACTAAGTGCTTCATTGATCGACATTTATATGGACACTAACGGTGCCCCTCTCCTACACAAAGCCTCCCAAGAGGGAGCCATCGCAAATAGAACGTGATTCTAGAAAACATTGCATATTCTATGATATGGATGGACATGACACAAATGACTGCAGGCACTTACGTGATCTGATTGAGGAACGGGTTAGACGTGGAGAGCTACCCGAGTATGTGAAATAACCAATAGTGCATGCAACCACGCTGCCACCTCCTACTCCAAGGAGTATAAATGGTCCTTGATCGAGCTCTCGTGGGATCATCACCAACTGATCTAGATGAGGTCAGCTTTCATTTTTTGCATTTCTTAGGCTTTAAGATTTGTTTTTGCTTTCATTAGGTTTTCCGATTGGTTGAATCGGGGTACACAAGTATGGGGTTAGGATGTAGCCCCAAAGCGTGCCCTGGACTCGATGATAAACTAATCAGGATTTGCTTTGGTTTTGCAATTTGAATAGAATAAGGGAGGATTTCCCAAGCATGGCTTTTGTTTCGTAAATTCAAGTGTCTTGTTAGGTTACGGAAAGATTCTCAATCTCGGCAAAGTATGGATTATACTTATTATGGAACCCTAAGTATGGGTTATGCCTAGGGATGGACTATCTTGTCAGGTTGTTGAAAGCGTAGCTCTACTTCAGGTCTGAGTACGGTTTATACTCACTTTGAAATCTTAAGTATGGATTATACTTAAGGAACTGCAAACGGTTTTGTCAGGATGTGACAAAAGAAATCGGGTATGGATTATACTCGATTTGAACTTCTTGGTATGGATTATGCCAAGAAGGTTTGGCTTGTTTTACCTCTGTCTTTGTACAGATATGGATTTCTCGGATTATCCAGAACACATATTCCTTCAACTAGCAAGATATGTTCCGGGGGGGAAAATGTTGACATGCTTTTTAGTCAAAGTCGTCACACTTGAAATCTCTGGTTAACTATACGTTCAAGTATTGAGAACAACGTCAGAAGACAAGAAGCAACTTGGCTAAAATCGCATCACAAACAAAGAATGGATCAAAACTCCTATAAGACGATCTTTTTTGGCCCAAAATTAGAAACTACAATGATTTGCATGGAAAACCTGTAGCCCACTGAATTAGCTTTAAGTAGAGCTTTCGTTTGGCTTAATTGGACTTACGGTTTGGAAGTTACGCCCATTTCCATGAATAGGTGTAAGCTAGCTTCAAAAATTCAGACCATGGCACAGGCTTGCCCCCTAGGGCTCCCCCTCCTCACAGCTCGTGGACCACCATCCGGCTCGTGGAAGACACCTGGTCCACGACCCACTCGTGATGCACACCTGGACCACGACCCGACCGTGAATGTCAGCTCCAATTTCCCCCGTCAGCTCGCCACCTCGGTTCGCCCATGCACCCCACGAACCGCTTGGGAACAGTCATGCTATACACAATTTTGTCCTATTCTCATGCCACTTCTTCCTCCTATCGACTCGGATCTCATTACACATGGCATGCCATGATCTGAAGAGGATTTCTCCACGTTTTCCACTCATTTCAGGATTTTTGGGATGCGTGACACGTGTCCCACGAACCGGTTTCAGTAAATGGCTATAAATACACCATTCGAAGGCATTTTGAAAGATCTTTTGGCTCTAACTCCTGACAGCTTACACCATTGTTTCTGGCAAGGCTATTGCACAACATAAAGTCCGAATTCCAAATTATAACATGAGGGTATCCTGTATAATCTTTTAATTTATTACTTCTTTCCACTGTAAACACGAGGACTTCGTGTATAAAACTGAGAGAATGGTATTGTAACTTCTTAGGATTTAAGAAGAATAAAGTGGATGCAAGCTTGATTTGAGCCGAACCACTATAAAAACCTCATGTGTCTTCTTTTGTTACGATCTATGATTGTGAGGACCTCATACCATTTTTAGGTGTTAGTACCAAATTTTTGGTCTAATATTTGGCGTCCTGGGAAGGGGGCACACGATACTACTTCAATTTCAAGCTCTAAATGAATCGGATCGCTTGGCTATTGGATAAATGGCAAAAAGGAAGAAAGACAGAACCTTCACTCATGCTGAGGCTGTTGGTAAGGAAGGCGCAAGGAACGAGGCAAGCTAGGAAGCTTCCTCACATGAAAATCCATTAGCATACTTAACTAGACAAGAGATGGATTGCGTTCTCATAGAACTGAGAGCTCAAATGGCAAGGCGAGATGATCTTCCCCGAAAACAACAGGAGATGATGGACGGATTCTTCGCTCGGATAGATGGCAGGCCAAGCGGCAATGAACAACGCACTGGAAATGAAGCCACAGAAGCAGCTCATGCATCATATAGAACTGGGGGCAACTCCCTCACTCTTGGAAATGGCCCGGCTCGACCTTCTTCAGCTCCAGTTCAGATGAACACAAGAACGCAAGCTCAACTCAACATAAGGAAGAAGTTCGTGATGGGGCTCTAGAACCCGATTGGATCGCCCCCTGGCTCACGAACCAGCCTCCTCGATCCACGACCGGGTCAAGTCGCCGCCCTTGAACCGCGAGCCGCAATCCCCAAGCAGCGGTTCGCCAGCAGCTTCCTCATTCTCTTGCTAACAACGTTGGGAGCACCGGCTCTAATTTAGGCTATCTATAACGACTTTTTGAAGGAGATCGGCTCGCCAATCTCGTTCAACGCCTCTTGTGAGGCCGCACTTATCAAAATGATGTGGATGACGTCAATCACAACACGTTCACTCAGGAAATCAGGAATTCCTGCAGTCCCCCTGGATTTCAAACATCCATAACTGGGGCCCTACAATGGCAGGACAGATCCTACCATGCACCTAATGCACTACAAACAATATATGGAGGTTCAATCGGCATCAAAAAACGTCATGGCTAAATGTTTTCCCCTCTTTCTGACTGATAAAGCATCTATGGGGATTCAGCAGCTAGAAACAGAATCGATCAACTGCTAGAACATGTTAGTCTCCCGATTCATTGAACAGTTTCGGGTCCACATCGCTCGACCCAAGAACGTAATGTCAGTCGCCACAATCAAGCAGAGCCCCAGTGAAACTTTACATTCATTTATGGAAAGATTCAATATTGCAGCAACATCAGTTGACCGACCTGAACTATCCATGGTATTGATGGCAGCTGTATCCTAGTTTCTAGACAACTCGGAGTTCAAAGAGTCTTTGTATCGAGACCCACCACGAAATCGCGGAGAATTCTACCTTGAAGTAGATAGATTTCTATGGGAAGAAGATGCAACTTATGAGAAACGATTCTCGACGTCAGCATGCTTAAAAACGGAGGATCGTCTGATTCTGGAAAAGGCAAAGGAAAAGCCGACATCAAGAATGACCACAACACTCAGCCTCGGAGAGGGCCCAGATATAAAAAATACACCGAACTTAATGCTTCATTGATCAACATTTATATGGACACTAATGGTGCCATCTCCTATCCAAAGCCTCACATGAGGGAGCCATCGCAAGGAGACCGTGATTCTGGAAAACATTGCATATTACATGAAATGGATGGACATGACACAAATGCCTGCAGGTACTTACGAGATCTGATTGAGAACGGGTTAGACGTGGAGAGCTATCCGAGTATGTGAAACAACCAACAGCGCATGCACTCGCGCTGCCACCTCCTGCTCTAAGGAGTGGAAATGGTCCTGGATCGAGATCTCGTAGGATCATCATCAACTGATTTGGATGAGACCAGCTTTCGTTTTTTGCAATTCTTAGGCTTTAAGATTTGTTTTTGCTTTCATTAGGTTTTCCGATATATTGAATCGGGGTACACACGTACAGGGTTAGGGTGTAGCCCCAAAGCGTGCCCTAGACTTGATGGCACACCAATTGGTATTTGCTTTGGTTTTGCAATTTGAATTGAATAAGGAAGGATTTCCCAAGCATGGCTTGTGCTTGGTAAATTCAAGTGTCTTGTTAGCTTGTGGCAAGATTCTCAATCTCGGCAAAGTACAGCTTATACTTGTTATGGAACTCTAGGTATGGATTATGCCTGGGGATGGACTATCTTGTCATGTTGTGGCAAGCGTAGCTCTACTTCAGGTCTGAGTATGGTTTATACTCACTTTTTGAATCTTAAGTATGGATTATACTTAAGGAATTGCAAAAGGTCTTTTTAGTATGTGAAAAAAGAAATCGGGTATGGATTATACTCGATTTGAACTTCTTGGCATGGATTATGCCTAGAAGGTTTGGCTCTTGCCAGGATGTGGCACATTTGTTTTACCTCTATCTTTGTACAGATATGGATTTCTTGGATTATCTAGAAAACAACTTCCTTCAACCAGCAGGATACGTTCCGAGGAGCAAAATATTGACATTCTTTTTAGTCAAAACCGCCACACGTGTAATCTCTAGTTAACAATACATTCAAGTATTGAGAACAACGTCAGAAGACAGGAAGCGACTTTGTTGAAATTTCATCACAAATAAAGAATGGCCCGAAACTCCTATTAGACGACCTCTTTTGGGCCCGCAAACAGCAATTACGTTGCTTTGCACGTAAAACCTGTAGCCCTCTGAACTAGCTTCAAGTAGAGCTTTTGTTTGGATTAATCGGACTTATGGTTTGGAAATTACGCCCACTTCCGTGAATAGGTGTAAGCTAGCATGAAAACTCAGACCATGGCACTGGCTCACCTCCTAGGGCTCACCTCCCCACTCGGCTCGTGGGCCACCACCCGGCTCGTGGAAGACCCCTGGACTACGACCCATTCGTGATGCACACCTGGATCACGACCCGACCGTGAATGTCAGATCCAGCTTCCCCCGTCAGGTCGCCACCTCGGTTCACCGATGCACCCCATGAACCTCCTGGGAACAGTCATGTTGTACATGATTTTTACCTGTTCTCATGCAACATCTTCCTCCTATTGACCTGGATCTCATTACAGATGGCATGACATGACTTGAAGAGGAATTCTCAATGTTTTCCACCTCATTTCAGAATTTTTGGGATGCATGCCCACGTGTCTCATGAACCGGTTTCAGGAAATAGCTATAAATACACCATTCAAAGGAATTTTGGAGGACCTTTTGGCTTAACTCCTTATAGCTTCCACCATTGTTCCTCGCAAGACTATTGCACAAAATAAAAGCCAAATTCCACATTATAATATGAGGATATCGTGTATAATCTTCTAATTTATTACTTCTTTCCACTGTAAACACAAGGACTTCATGTATAAAACCTGAGAGAATTGTACTGTAACTTCTTAGGATTTAAGAGAAGATAAAGTGTATAAAGGTTAAGTTTGACCCGATCCACTATAAAAACCTCGTGTGTCTCTTTTTATTTTACTATTTCTGCACTTTGTAATTTATGATTTGTGATTTTGAGGACTTCATACCGTATTTGGGTGTTAGAACCAAATTTTGGTATAACATTTTGGCGCACTAGAAGGGGCACACGATACTACTTCAAGCTCTAAAGGAATCAGATCGCTTGGCTTTTGGATAAATGGAAATTCAAAAGAAAGACTGGACTTTCTCTCATGCTGAGGATGTTGGCAATGAAGGCGCAAAGAACGAGGCAAGCCAGGAATCTTCCTCACATGAAATCCCACCAGCATGCTTGACTAGAGAAGAGATGGATGGCGTTTTCACTGAACTTGGAGCTTAAATGGCAAGGCAAGATGATCTTCTCCAAAAACAACAGGAGATGATGGACGGATTCTTTGCTCTGATGGATGGCAGGCCAAGCGGCAATGAACAATGCACTGGAAATGAAGCCACAGAAGTAGCTCATGCATCACATGGACCCGGGGGCAAATCCCTCACTCTTGGAAATGGTCGGGCTCAACCTTCTTCAGCTCCAGTTCAGATGAACACAAGAACGCAGGCGCGTGCTCAACAGCAAGAAGCGGTTCGTGATGGAGGCTCTAGAACCCGATCGGTTCACCCGCTTGAGTCACGAACCAGCCTCCTCGGCCCACGACCGGGTCGGGTCGCCTCCCTCGAACCGCGATCCCTTGGCAACAGTTCACAGCAGCTTCCTCATTCTCTTGCTCACAACGCTGGGGGAACCGGCTCTGATTTGGGCAATCTACAACAAATTTTTGAAGACGATTGACTCGCCAATCTTATTCAATACCTCTCGAGAGGCCGCACTTATCAGAAGGATGTGGATGACGTCAATCACCACTTGTTCACTCAGGAAATCAGGAATTCCCGCAATCCCCTGGATTTCAAACTTCCACAACTAGAGCCCTAGAATGGCAGGACAGATCCTACCGTGCACCTGATGCGCTACAAATGGAAAATGAAAGTTCAATCATCGGAAAATGTCATGGAAAAATGTTTTCCCCTCTTTCTGGCTGATATAGCAGCCATGTGGATTCGGCAGCTTGAACCGAAATCGATCAACAGCTGGAACATGTTGGTCTCCCGATTCATTGAATAGTTTTTGTCCACATCAATCAACCCAAGAACGTAATGTCAGTCACCAAAATCAAGCAGAGGCCCAAAGAAGCTCTCGTTCATTTCTAGAAAGATTCAACGTTGCAGCAGCATCAGTTGACTGACCCGAAACATCCATGGTATTGATGGCAACAGTATCCAGCGTTTTAGATAACTCGGAGTTCAAAAAGTCTTTGTACTAAGACCCACCATGAAATCTCAGTGAATTCTAACTTGAAGCTGATAGATTTCTATGGGAAGAAGATGCAACTTGTAAGAAACACATTCTCGACGTCAACATGCTTAAAGACGGAGGGTCGTCCGATTCTGGAAAAGGCAAAGGAAAAGTCGACGTCAAGAATGACAGCAATACTCAGCCTTGGAAAGGGCCCAGATATGAAAAATACACCGAACTAAGTGCTTCATTGATCGACATTTATATGAACACTAACGGTGCCATCTCCTACCCAAAGCTTTCAAGGAGGGAGCCATTGCAAAGAGAACGTGATTCTAGAAAACATTGCATATTCCATGATATGGATGGACATGACAAAAATGACTACAGTCACTTAAAAGATCTGATTGAGGAACAGGTTAGACGTGGAGAACTACCTGAGTATGTGAAACAACCAACAACGCATGCACCCGCGCGGCCACCTCCTTCTCCAAGGAGTGGAAATGGTCCTGGATTGAGCTCTCGCTGGATGATCATCAACTGATCTGGATGAGGTCAACTTTCATTTTTTCCATTTCTTAGGCTTTAAGATTTGTTTTTGCTTTCATTTGGTTTTCCAATTGGTTGAATCTGGGCACACAAGTACGGGGTTAGGATGTAGCCCCAAAGCGTGCCCTGGACTCGATGACAAACCAATCAGGATTTGCTTTGATTTTGCAATTCGAACTGAATAAGGAAGGATTTCCCAAGCATGGCTTGTGTTTGGTAAATTCAAGTGTCTTGTTAGGTTGTGGCAAGATACTCAATCTCGACAAAGTATGGCTTATACTTATTATGGAACTCTAGGTATGGATTATGCCTAGGGATGGACTATCTTGTTAAGCTGTGGCAAGCGTAGCTCTACTTCAGTTTTGAGTACAGTTTATACTCACATTGGAATCTTAAACATGGATTATACTTAAGGAACTGGAAACGGTCTTGTCAGTATGTGACAAAACAAATTGAGTACGGATTATACTCGATTTGAACTTCTTGGTATGGATTATGCCTAGAAGGTTTGGCTCTTGCCAGGATGTGGCACATTTGTTTTACCTCTATCATTGTACATATATAGATTTCTCGGATTATCCAGAACACATCTTCCTTTAACCAGCAAGATATGTTCAGGGGGAAAAATTTTGACATGTTTTTTAGTCAAAGCTATCACATGTGAAATCTATGGTTAACAATACGTTCAAGTATTGAGAATAACGTCAGAAGATAGGAAGCCACTTGGCTGAAATCGCATCACAAACAAAGAATGGCCCGAAACTCCTATCAGACAACCTCTTTTGGGCCCGGAAACAGCA
Source organism: Allium sativum (assembly GCA_030737875.1). Lineage (NCBI taxonomy): Eukaryota > Viridiplantae > Streptophyta > Magnoliopsida > Asparagales > Amaryllidaceae > Allium > Allium sativum. Next base: position 927,282,969 of record CM060922.1, on the reverse strand, counting down.
ATTACATTGCTTTGCACGTAAAACCTATTGCCCTCTGAATTAGCTTCAAGTAGAGCTTTCGTTTGGCTTAATCAGACTTGTGGTTTAGAAGTTACGCCCATTTCCGTAAATAGGTGTAAGCTAGCATCGAAAACTCTGATCATGGCACCGGCTCGCCCCCTCCCCCCCCCCCCACTCGACTTGTGGGCCACCACCCGGCTCGTGGAAGACCCCTGGACCGCAGCCCACTCGTGACGCATACCTGGACAATGACCCGACCGTGAATGTCAGCTCCAGCTTCCACCGTCAGCTCGCCACTTCGGTTCGCCCATGCACCCTACGAACCGTTTGGGAACAGTCACGTTGTACACGATTTTGACCTATTCTCATGCCATATATTCCTCCTATCGACCCGGATCTCATTACACATGTCATGGCACAGCTAGAAGAGGATTTCTCCACATTTTCCACCTCATTTCGGAATTTTTGGGGTGTGTGCCACGTGTCTCATGAACCGGTTTCAGGAAATGACTATAAATACACCATTCGAAGGCATTTTGAAGAATCTTTTGGCTCTAACTCCTGACGGATTCTACCATTGTTCCTCGCAAGGATATTGCACAATATAAAAGCCGAATTCCACATTATAACATGAGGATATCGTGTATAATCTTCTAATTTATTACTTCTTTCCACTGTAAACACTAGGACTTCGTGTATAAAACTAAGAGAATTATATTGTAATTTCTTAAGATTTAAGAAGAGATAAAGTGGACGTAGGCTTGATTTGAGCCGAACCACTATAAAAACCTCATCTTTCTCCTTTTATTTTACCGTTCTGCATTTTGTGATCTCTGATTGCGAGGACTTCATACCATATTTGGGTGTTAGTACCAAATTTTGGTCTAACATTTTAGCTTGCTAGGAAGAGAGGCACATGATACCTTCTTCAATTTCAAGCTCTAAAGGAATCAGATCACTTGGCTATTGGATAAATGGCAGAAAAAAGACGGAACCTTCTCATATGCTGAGGATATTGGCAATGAAGGCGTAAGGAACGAGGTAAGCCAGAAAGCTTCCTCATTTGAAAACCCTTTAGCAAACTTAATTAGAGAAGAGACTGGCGTTCTCACTGAACTGAGAGCTCAAATGGCAAGGCATGATGATCATCTCTGAAAACAACAGGAGATGATGGAAGGATTCTTCGCTCGGATCACATGGACCTAGGGGAAAATCCCTCACTCTTGGAAATGGTCAGGCTCGACCTTCTTTAGCTCTAGTTCAGATGATCACAAGAACACAGGCTCACGCTCAACAGCAGGAAGCGGTTCGTGATGGGGCTCCAGAACTCGATCGGTTCGCCCCTCCCCCCTCCCCCCTCCCCCACTGCTCATGAACCGGGCTCCTCGACCCACGAATAGGTCAGGTCTCCCCCTCAAACCGCGAGCCGCGATCCCCAGGCAGCGGTTCACCAGTAGCTTCCTTATTCTCTTGCTTGCAGCGCTGGGGGCACCGGCTATGATTTAGGCAATCTGCAATAACTTTTTAAAGGCGATCGGCTCGCCAATCTCATTAAACGCCTCTCGAGAGGCCGCACTTATCAGAATGATGTGGATGACGTTAACCGCAACCCGTTCACTCAGGAAATCAGGAATTCCCGCAATCCAGCGGATTTCAAACTTCTACAACAGGAGTCCTACAACAGCAAGACAGATCCTACCGTGCACCTGATGCACTACAAATGGCATATGGAAATTCAATCGGTGTCGGAAAATGTCATGGCTAAATGTTTTCCCCGCTTTCTGACTAATATAGCAGCCATGTGGATTCAGCAGCTAGAAATGAAATCGATCAACAGCTGGAACGTGTTGTTCTCCCGATTCATTGAACAGTTTTCGGTCCACATTGCTCGACCCAAGAACATAATGTCACTCACCATAATCAAGAAGAGACCCAGAGAAACTCTGCGTTCATTTCTGGAACGATTCAACGTTGTAACAACATCAGTTGACCGACCTGAACCATCCACGGTATTAGTGATATTAGTATTTTCGCGTTCTAGATAACTCGGAGTTCAAAAAGTCTTTTTACCGCGACCCACGATGAAATCTCAGCGAATTCTACCTTGAAAGCAGATAGATTTCTACAGGAAGAAGATGCAACTTCTAAGAAACGCATTCTCGACATCAACATTCTTAAAGAATGAGGATTGTCTGATTCTGTAAATGGCAAAGGAAAAGCCGACGCCAAGAATGACCATAACACTCAGCCCCGGAGAAGGCCCAGATATGAAGAATACACTGAACTTAGTGCTTCATTGATCAACATTTATATGGACACTAATGGTGTTATCTCCTACCCAAAACCTCCCTGGAGGAAGCCATCACAAAAAGAGAACGTGATTCTGGAGAACATTGCATATTCCATGATATGGATGGACATGACACAAATGACTGCAGACACTTAAGAAATCTGATTGAGGAACTAGTTAGACATGGAGAGCTACCCAAGAATGTGAAACAACCAACAACGCATGCACCCGCCCTGCCACCTCCTGCTCTAAGGAGTGGAAATGGTCCTGGATCGGGCTCTCGCGGAATCATCATCAACTGATCTGGAGAAGATCAGCTTTCATTTTTTGCTTTCCTTAGGCTTTAAGATTTATTTTTGTTTTCATTAGGTTTTTTGATTGGTTGAATCGGGGTACACATGTATAGGGTTAGGATGTGGCCCAAAAGCATGCCCTGGACTCGGTGACAAACCATCATGATTTGCTTTAGTTTTGCAATTTGAATTGAATAAGGAAGGATTTCCCAAGCATGGCTTGTGTTTGGTAAATTGAAGTGTCTTGTTAGGTGGTGCAAATATTCTCAATCTCGGCAAAGTATGGCTTATACTTATTATGGAACTCCAGGTATGGATTATGCCTAGGGATTGACTATCTTGTCAGGCTGTGGCAAGTGTAGCTCTACTTCAGGTCTGAGTATGGTTTATACTCACTTTGGAATCTTAAGTATGGATTATACTTAAGGAACTGCAAACGGTCTTGTCAGGATGTGACAAAAGAAATTGGGTATGGATTATACTCGATTTGAACTTCTTGGTATGGATTATGCCTAGAAGGTTTGGCTTTGCCACGATGTGGCGCATTTGTTTTACCTCTATCTTTGTACAGAAATGGATTTCTCGGATTATCCAGAACACATATTCCTTCAACCAGCAAGATATGTTCTGGGGGGAAAATGTTGACATGCTTTTTAGTCAAACCCGTCATAGGTGAAATCTCTGATTAACAATACATTCAAGTATTTAGAACAATGCCAGAAGATAGTAGGTGAATTGGGTGAAATTGCATCATAAACAAAGAATGGCCCGAAACTCCTCTTAGATGACCTCTTTTGTTCCCGAAAACAGCAATTATGGTGCTTTGGATGTAAAACTTGTAGCCCTTTGAATTAGCTTCAAGTAGAGCTTCGTTTGTCCTAACCGGACTTACGGTTTGGAAGTTACGCCCATTTACGTGAGCAGATGTAAGCTAGCATCGAAAACACAGACCATGGCACTGGCTCGTCCCCTTAGTGCTCGCTCCCCACTCGGCTCGTGGGCCACCACCCGGCTTGTGGAAGACCCCTGGACCACGACCCACTCATAATGCACACCTGGACCATGAACCGATCGTGAATGCCAGCTCAAGCTTCCCCCGTCAGCTCGCCACCTCGGTTCTCCCATGCACCCCACGAACTGCTTGGGAACAGTCACGTTGTACGTGATTTTGACCTATTCTCATGCCACATCTTCCTCCTATCGACCGGATCTTATTACACATGTCATGGCACGACTTCAAGAGGATTTGTCCACGTTTTCCACCTCATTTCAGGATTTTTGGGATGCATGACACATATCTCACAAACTGATTTCAGGAAATGGCTATAAATACACCATTCAAAGGCATTTTGAAGGATCTTTTGGCTCTAACTCCTGACAGCTTCCACCATTGTTCCTCGCAAGGCTATTGCACAACATAAAAACCGAATTCCACATTATAACACGAGGATATCATGAATAATCTTCTAATTCATTACCTTTTCCACTGTAAACACGAGGACTTAATGTATAAAACTAAGAAAATTATATTGTAACTTCTTAGGATTTAAGTAGAGATAAAGTGGACGTAGGCTTGGCTTAAGCCGAACCATATTTGGGTGTTAGTACCAAATTTTGGTCTAACATTTTGGCGTGCCATAAAGGGGGCACACGATAATACTTCAATTTCAAGCTCTAAAGGAATCGAATCGCTTGGCTGTTGGATAAATGGAAAAATGAAAGAAAGACGGAACCTTCTCTCGGGCTGTGGATGTTGGCAATGAAGGCGCAAGGAATGAGGCAAGACAGGAAGCTTCCTCACATGTAAACCCATCAGCATACTTGACTAGAGAAGAGATGGATGGCGTTCTCACTGAAATGAGAGCTCAAATGGCAAGGCAAGAAGATCTTCTCCGAAAACATCATGGCCAAATGTTTTCCCCTCTTTCTAGCTAATATAGCTGCAATGTGGAACCGGCAGTTAGAAGAAGAATAGATCAACAGCTGGAACATGTTGGTCTCCCGATTCATTAAATAGTTTCGGTCTACATCGCTCGATCCAAGAACGTAATCTCACTCATCAGAATTAAGCAGAGGCCCAGAGAAACTATGCATTCATTTCTAGAAAGATTCAACATTGCCACAACATCAGTTGACCGACCTGAACCATTCACGGTATTGATGACAGCAATATCCAATGTTCTAGACAACCCAAAGTTCAAATTGTCTTTGTACCAAGATCCACCATGAAATTTTTGCGAATTCTACCTTGAAGTAGATAGATTTCTACGGCAATAAGAAGCAACTTCTGAGAAACGCATTCTCGACGTCAGCATGCTTAAAGATGGAGGATCGTATGATTCTGGAAAAGGAAAATCCGACATCAAGAATGACCGCAACACTCAGCCCTGGAGAGGGCCCAGATATGTAAAATACACCGAACTCAATGCTTCATCGATCGACATATATATAGACACTAATGGTGACATCTGCTACCCAAAGCCTCCTAGGAGGGTGCCATCGCAAAGAAAGCGTGATTCTGGAAAACAGTGCATATTCCATGATATAGATGGACATGACACAAATGACTTCAAGCACTTACGAGATCTGATTGAGGAACGGGTTAGATGTGGAGAGTTACCCGAGTATGTGAAACAACCAACAACGCTTGCACCCGCGCTGCCACCTCCTGCTCTAAGGAGTGGAAATGGTCCTTGATCGAGCTCTCACGGGATCATCATCAACTGATCTGGATGAGATCAACTTTCATTTTTTTGCATTTATTAGGATCTAAGATCTGTTTTTGCTTTCATTAGGTTTTCCGATTGGTTGAATCGGGGTACACACATACGACGTTAGGATTTAGCCCCAAAGCATACCCTGGACTCGATGACAAACCAATCAGGATTTGCTTTGGTTTTGCAATTTGAATTGAATAAGGAAGGATTTCCAAAGCATGGCTTGTGTTTGGTAAATTCAAATGTCTTGTTAGGTTGTGGCAAGATTCTCAATCTTGGCAAAGTATGGCTTATACTTATTATGGAACTCTAGGTATGCATTGTGCCTAGGGTTGGACTATCTTGTCAGGCTGTGGCAAGCAATAGCCCTACTTCTAGTCTGAGTATGGTTTATACTAACTTTGGAATCTTAAGCATGGATTATACTGAAGGAACTACAAACGGTCTTGTCAAGATGTGACAAAAGAAATCGTGTATGGATTACTCTCGATTTGAACTTCTTCGTATGGATTATTTCTAGAAGGTTTGGCTTTTCCAGTGGCACATTTATTTTACCTCTATCTTTGTACGGATATGGATTTCTTGGATTATCCAGAACACATCTTCTTCAACCAGCAAGATATGTTCCAGGGGCAAAATGTTGACATGCTTTTTAGTCAAAGCCATCACATGTAAAATCTCTGGTTAACAATACGTTCAAGTATTGAGAACAACGCCAGAAGACAGGAAGCGACTTGCTGAAATCGCATCACAAACAAAGAATGGCCCAAAACTCCTATCAGACGACCTCTTTTAGGCCCGAAAATAGCAATTACGGTGCTTTGCACATGGAACCTGTAGCCCTCTGAATTAGCTTCAAGTGGAGCTTTCATTTGGCTTAATCGGACTTACGGTTTGGAAGTTACGCAATACACACATTTACGCGAACAGGTGTAAGCTAGCATCGAAAACTCAGACTATGGCAGCAGATCGCCCCCTCCATTCGGCTCGTGGGCTACCACTCGGCTTGTGGAAGACCTCTGGACCACGACCCGCTCGTGATGCACACCTGGACCACGACCCAACCATGAATGTCAACTCCAGCTTTCCCCATCAGCTCGCCATCTCGGTTCGCCCATACAGCCCACGAACCGTCTGGGAACAGTCATGATGTCCACGTTTTCCACCTCATTTCGGGATTTTTGGGATGCATGCCACATGTCTCACAAACCACTTTTAGGAAATGGCTATAAATACACCATTCGAAGGTATTTTGAAGGATCTTTTGGTACTAACTCCTGACAGGTTCCACCATTGTTCCTCGCAAGGCTATTGCACAACATAAAAGTCGAATTCACATTATAACATGAGGATATCATGTATAATCTTCTAATTTATTACTTCTTTCCACTGTAAACATTAGTACCTCATGTATGAAACTGAGAGAATTATATTGTAACTTCTTAGGATTTAAGAAGAGATAAAGTGGACGTAGGCTTGGTTTGAGCTGAAACACTGTAAAAACCTCGTGTATCTCCTTTTATTTTAATGTTTTTGCATTCTGTGATTTGTGATTGAGAGGACTTCATACCTTATTTGGTGTTAATACCAAATTTTTGTCTAACATTTTGGCATGCTCGGAGGGGGCACACGATACTACTTCAATTTCAAGATCTAAAGCAATTGGATCGCTTGGCTATTGGATAAATGAAAAAAAGGATGGAACCTTCTCTCGTGCTGAGGATGTTGGCAATGAAGGCACAAGGAACGAGGAAAGCTAGGAAGCTTCCTCACATGAAAACCCATCAGCATACTTGACTAGAGAAGAGATGGATCACGTTCTCACTGAACTGAGAGCTCAAACGGCAAGGCAAGATGATCTTATCTAAAAACAACAGGAGATGATGGACGGATTCTTCGCTCCGAAAGATGGCAGGCCAAGCGACAATGAACAACGCACTGGAAGTGAAACCATAGAAGCAGCTCATACATCACATGGACCCGGGTAACTCCCTCACTCTTGAAAATGGTCAGGCTCGACCATCTTTAGCTCCAGTTCAGATGAACACTAGAATGCAGGCTCACGCTCAACAGTAGGAAGCGGTTCGTAATGGGGCTCCAGAACCCGATCGGTTCACACCTTGGCTCACGAATCGGCCACCTCGACCCACGACCGGGTCGGCCTCCTTGAACCGCGAGTCGCGATCTCCAGCAACGGTTCACCAACAGCTTCCTCATTCTCTTGCTCACAACGGTGGGGGCACCGGCTCGGATTTAGGCAATATACAACAACTTTTTAAAGGCGATCGGCTTGTCAATCTCATTCAACGCCTCTCGAGAGGCCGCACTTATCAGAGTGATGTGGATGACGTCAATCACAACACGTTCACTCAGGAAATCTGGAATTCCCGCAATCCCCTGGATTTCAAACTTCCACAACTAGGGCTCTACAACGGCAGGGCAGATCCTACCGTGCATCTGATGCGCTACAAATGGCATATGGAAGTTCAATCGGCGTTGGAAAACATCACGGTAAATGTTTTCCCCTCTTCCTAACTGATATAGCACCCATGTGGATTCGTCAGCTAGATACGGAATCGATCAACAACTGGAACATGTTGGTCTCCCAATTCATTGAACATTTTTGGGTCAACATCGCTCTACCCAAGAACATAAATGTCACTCACCCCAATCAAGCAGAGGCTCATAGAAAATCTGCGTTCATTTCTGGAAAGATTCAACGTTGCAGCAACATCAATTGACCGACTTGAACCATCCATGGCAGTAGTATCCGGCGTTCTAGATAACTTGAAGTTTAAAAAATCTTTGCATTGAGGACCACCACGAAATCTCGGTGAATTCTACCTTGAAGCAGATAGATTTCTGCAGCAAGAAGGTGCAACATTTGAGAAACGCATTCTCGACGACAACATGCTTAAAACGGAGGATCGTCGGATTCTAGAAAAGGCAAAGGAAAAGCCGATGTCTAGAATGACCACAACACCCATCCTAGGGATATGAAAAATACACCAAACTCAGTGCTTCATTGATCGACATTTATATGGACACTAACAGTGCCATCTCCTACCCAAAGCCTCCCAAGAGGGAGCCATCGCAAAGAGAAATTGATTCTAGAAAACATTACATATTCCATTATATGGATGGACATGACACAAATGACTGCAGGAACTTACGAGACCTGATTGAGGAATGGGTTAGACGTGGAGAGCTACCCGAGTATGTGAAACAACCAACAGCGCATGCACCCGCGCTGCCACCTCCTGCTCCAAGGAGTGGAAATGGTCTTGGATTGACCTTTCGCGGGATCATCATCAGCTGATCCGGATGAGATCATCTTTCATTTTTTGCATTTCTTAGGCTTTAAGGTTTCTTTTTTACTTTCGTTAGGTTTTCTAACTGGTTGAATCGGGGTACACAAATACGAGGTTAGGATGTAGCCCCAAAGCGTGCCCTGGACTCAATGACAAACCAATCAGGATTTGCTTTGGATTTGCAATTTGAATTGAATAAGGAAGGATTTCCTAAGCATGACTTGTGTTTGGTAAATTCAAGTGTCTTGTTAGGTTGTGGCAAGATTCTCAATCTCGGCAAAGTATGTCTTATACTTATTGTGGAAATCTAGGAATGGATTATGCCTAGAAATGGACTGTCTTGTCAGGTTGTGGCAAGCATAGTTCTACTTCAGGTCTGAGTATGGTTTATACTCTCTTTGGAATCTTAAGTACGGTTTATACTTAAGGAACTGCAAACGGTCTTGTCAGGATGTGACAAAAGAAATCGGGTATGGATTATACTCGATTTGTACTTCTTGGTATGGATTATACCTGGAACGTTTGGCTCTTGCCAAGATGTGGCACATCTTTTTTACCTCTATCTTTGTACAGATATGGATTTGGATTATCCAGAACACATCTTCCTTTGACTGGAAAGATATGTTCCAAGGGGCAAAATCTTGACATGCTTTTTATTCAAAGCCATCACACGTGAAATCTCTGGTTAACAATACGTTCAAGTATTGAGAACAACGTTAGAAGACAGGAAGCGACTTGGCTGAAATCGCGTTACAAACAAAGAATGGCCCGAAACTCCTATCAGACGACCTCTTTTAACCCCGAGAACAACGATTATGTTGCTTTGCACATAAAACCTATAGCCCTTTGAATTAGCTTCAAGTAGAGCTTTCGTTTGGCTTAATCAGACTTATGATTTGGAAGTTACACCCATTTCCGTGAACAGGTGCACGGTAACGTTGAAAACTCAGACCATGGCACTGGCTCGCCCCCTAGAGCTGGCCCCCCACTTGGCTCGTGGGCCACCACCCGGCTCGTGGAAGACCCCTGGACCACGACCCGCTTATGATGCACACCTGGACCATGACCCGACCGTGAATATCAGCTCCAGCTTCCCCCGTCGGCTCGCCACCTCGGTTCTCCCATGCACCCCACGAACCGCCTGGGAACAGTAACGCTATACACGATTTTGACCTACTCTCATGCCAAATCTTCCTCCTATCGACCCGGATCTCATTGCATATGGCATAACACGACTTTAAGAGGATTTCTCCATGTTTTCCACCTCATTTCGGGACTTTTGGGATGCATGCCACGTGTCTCACGAACTGGTTTAAGGAAATGGCTATAAATACACCATTCGAAGGCATTTTGAAAGATCTTTTGGCTCTAGCTCCTGACAGCTTCCACCGTTGTTGCCCGCAAGGCTATTGCACAACATAAAAGCCGAATTCCACATTATAACATGAGGATATCGTGTATAATCTTCTAACTTATTACTTCTTTCCACTGTAAACATGAGGACTTCCTGTATAAAACTGAGAGAATTGTACTGTAACTTATTAGGATTTAAGAAGAGATAAAATGGACTTAGGCTTGGTTTGAGCCGAACCACTATAAAAACCTCGTGTGTACCCTTTTATTTTATTGTTTCTACATTCTGTGATTTGTGATTGTGAGGACTTCATACCGTATTTAGGTGTTAGTACCAAATTATGGTCTAACATTTTGGCGCGCCAGGAGGAGGGCACACAATACTACTTAATTTCAAGCTCTAAAGGAATCAGATCGCTTGGCTATTGGATAAATGGAAAAACAAAAGAAAGACGAAACCTTCTCTCATGCTGAGGATGTTGACAATGAAGGCGCAAGGAACGAGGCATGCCAGGAAGCTTCCTCACATGAAAACCCATCAGCATATTTGACTAGAGAAGAGATGGAAGGCGTTCTCACTTAACTGAGAGCCCAAATGGCAAGGCAAGATGATCTTCTCTGAAAACAACAGGAGATGATGGACAGATTCTTCGCTCGGATGGATGGCAGGCCAAGCAGCAATGAACAATGCACTAGAAATGAAACCACAGAAGCAACCCATGCATTACATGGACACGGGGGCAACTCCCTCACTCTTGAAAATGGTCAAGCTCGACCTTCTTCAGCTACAGTTCATATGAGCACAAGAACGCAAGCTCACGCTCAACAGCAGGAGGTGGTTCATGATGGGGCTCCAGAACCCGATTGATTCGCACCACTCCACCCCCCCCCCCCCATCGCTCATGAACCGGCCTCCTCGACCCACGACCTGGTCGGGTTGCCCCCTCGAACCGCGAGCCGCGATCCCCAGACAACGGTTCACTGGCAGCTTCCTTATTCTCTTGCTTACAACGCTGGGGCACTAGCTCTGATTTTGGCAATCTGGAACAACTTTTTGAAGGCGACCGGCTCGCCAATCTCATTCAATGTCTCTCGAGAGGATGCACTTATCAGAATGATGTAGATGACGTCAATCACAACCCGTTCACCTAGGAATTCCCGCAATCCCCCAGATTTCAAACTTCCACAACTGGAACCCTAAAATGGCAGGACAGACCCTACCATGCACCTGATGCACTACAAACGGCATATGGAAGTTCAATCGGCATTGGAAAACATCATAGCTAAATGTTTTCCCCTCTTTCTGACTCACACAGCAGCCATGTGGATTCGACAACTAGAAACGGAATCAATCAACAGCTGAAACATGTCGGTCTCCCAATTCATTGAATAGTTTCGGGTCCACATTGATCGACCCAAGAACGTAATGTTACCCACCACAACCAAGCAGAGGCCTAGAGAAACTTGGTGCTCATTTCTAGAAAAATTCAACTTTGCAGCAATATCAGTTGACCAACCTGAACCATCCATGGTATTGATGGCAGCAGTATCCAACGTTCTAGATAACTCGAAGTTCAAAAAGTCTTTGTACCGAGACCCATCATGAAATCTCGGCGAATTCTACCCTAAGCAGATAGATTTCTGTGGCAATAAGATGCCACTTCTGAGAAACACATTCTCGATGTCAACATGCTTAAAGACGGAGGATCGTATGGTTTTGGAAAAGGCAAAGGAAAAGCCGAAGTCAAGAATGACCGCAACACTCAGCCCTGGAGAGGGCCCAAATATGAAAAATACACCGAACTCAGTGCTTCATTAATCGACATTTATATGGACACTAACGATGCCATCTCCTACCCAAAGCCTCCCAGGAGGGAGCCATCGCAAAGAGAACGTGATACTGGAAAACACTGCATATTCCATGATATTGATGGACATGACCCGAATGACTGCAGGCGCTTGCGAGATCTGATTGAGGAACGGGTTAGACGTGGAGAGATACCCGAGTATGTGAAACAACCAACAGCGCATGCACCCACACTGCCACCTACCGCTCCAAGGAGTGGAAATGGTCTTGGATCGAGCTCTCGCGGGATCATCATCAACTGATTTGGATGAGATCAGATTTTGAAACACCCCACCTCCGTTAAGGTCACTCTCAAAGGGAATGCCTTAATTTTGGTGGAGCATTATAGGTAAAAGATGCAGATAAATTACAATACAGACAACTAAAGCAGCGGCAAATAAATAAAACTTTATTTCTTTGATAAACAACTTGTACAAAGATTATTTTACAATACCAAAGTATCCTGTCTTGTTTACAAAAATAAAGAAGCATAAAATGATTTCCCCAAATAAAGCATGAGCCAGCCATAGTAGTAGAAGAGAGAGTCCAAGGCAACACGTCAAAGAGTCTTCAAGCTTGGAAAGAGTAACGGTCCAAACAAACCTGAGTTATTCCCTCCCAGACTACCTGTGGGGGAACGGAAGAAAAGAGGCAAAAGAAAACTAGGTCAGACATAAAGTCTGGTAAGTCCAGTGATTCTTATATTTAAACGAGGAAAAGGATCATGACATGAATAAACTGAATATAAGACTAAACCACAGTAACAAGATAACAAGGGATAAACATGGGATATCGCAATATAAACTGAATGTACCGATAAACTGAATGTACTGATAAACTGAATGCGCTTCTACTCCTTCTCTGCTTCGCAACTACCATGTTTATACTGATTTCTATATCTCTGCACTACCTAACTAGTGTCCAAACTAGTAATCTATGATCATATGATAACGTGATCCTAATCCCCATATTTGCGGTTGCCTTCAGGTGTACATCTATTATGGGGATTCTGTTTATTTCCTAGATCTAATCTAGGATTTACTATCGAGTGCTTACTAGATTCAACCAGGGTTTATGCTACCCAGGGCCACTGGGGTTTATGCTACCTGTTGAGTGCTTCTCGGATTCAGGGTTTACGCGACCTAGGTCCAACTAGGGATTATGCTACCTACTTGTATTAATTTTCCATGTGTCTGTGTCAGTCGGCCCTCTCTTGCATGTAGATACTATATGCTGGCCCCACCATAAGGTGTATCAAGACTTATGATAGCGACCCGACACGATTCAAGATGCACAGTGTATAACTACTGCTACCCAGCGCTTGCTTTTTCCACTCCGGAGTACGTGCACGCCCGTAAACCGTCAGAACCTACACTGACGTACTCCCTGCCGCTACTTTTGACCACTTATAATCAGCCCAGTAATCGTGCCCCACCCTGCCTAGTTTTAGGGTACCATGATACATCTATGTGGGTTACTGCTGAAATGGGTCCCCGTTACAAGGGTTTCCTTCTGGTTAAGTTTGTGGGCCTATATATACAAATATTACCCACCTATACGAGATGTACTTAACCCTCCAACCGATTCTAGCATGTTTTCTTAACAGTTAAGTTTGTAGGCCTCTATGTACTAATATTTCCCACCTATACAAGATGTACTTAACCCTCCCATCGATCCAAGCATGTTTATATAATGGTTAAGTTTTGTGGGCCTATATTTACTAATATTACCCACCAACCCGACGTGAACTTAACCTTCCCACAGATTCAAGCATGTTTATTTAATGATTAAGTTTTTGTGGGCCTATATTTACTAATATTACCCACTTACACGACGTGGACTTAATCTCCTACTCGCCAAGTCATGTTGTTTAAGTGGTTCTTATTAACTTAACCTATCTTGCTTATCATGTTGGATTGGTTAAGTGTGATTTATTAACTTATCCCTGTTCATTTATTAGGTTATATTGGTTAAGTATTTCCCATTTAACTTAACCTCATTCGCTCATCAAGTTATATTGGTCAAGTGTCATTAATCAATTCAAGTTAACTTAACCCATCCACCTGATTGGTAAAGTGTTTCCTTCTGGTGTTGACTTGACCCTAACTTATATAATGTTATATTGGTTAAGTATTGTTCTCGTGTTAACTTAACCCTTCCCATACATCATGTTATATAATTGGTTAAGTGTTTTCCTCTTGTATTACTTAACCCCACCACTTGCCATTATATATTTTGGTTAAGTGTTACCTTAGTTAACTTAACCCTATCATCTGCTTAATTAACATGTTACAATGGTTAAGTGTTCTAAATTTACTTAACCTCACCCACTTGTCTAATGAACATGTTGTAACGGTTAAGTGTTCTAATTTTACTTAACCTCACCCACTTGCCTAGTTAACATGTTATTACAGTTAAGTGTTTCCCTAATTACTTAACCTCACCATTTCTAGCTTGATTTATTCATGAGCTTTAATTAATTAATTAATTAATTAAAGCACCAACCACTCACATTAGACAGATATTATTGTGGTTACTGGATGTGTCGGTCGGTTCCGGGCAGGTTTACACCATAACTCAGTCTAACCTCGGGTCTTTCTGGGCTTGCTGCACTAACCACCCACATTAGACAGGTATTGTTGTGGTCACTGGATGTGTCGGTTGGTTCCGGGCAGTTTTACACCACAACTCAGTCTAACCTCGGGTTAGGCATGCTAAATTTACATATTTACTATTTACGTAAATTTTCCGTAAATCAATTTAGCCTAGATCATATTCGTTTGTCATGCAAATTAGCATATTTATATTCTATGCCCAAAACTTGATTTACCTATCAATCTGCCCAACTTGCAGTTTATACCAATTTTTATTTAATATTCCCCTTTTTACAATTCATGCCCAATCTAGATTAATATTTCAATTTACGGTTCATGTCAAAACTTGATTTAATATTCTAATTTACCGTTTATGTCCAAAACTTGGTTTACACGCCAGTTACACACTTTGCGGCCAATTAAATTTATCAATTTATGCCCAAGTCTAATATGCATGTAAATCATTCACTTTTATAGAAAATTTAGATTATGCCAACATACTTATTGTGCCAAACTAACTTAATTAAGCTACGCCCAATCCCCGCATCATAATCATACGTATAACATGATTTCACAAGTTTTCTATGTGCTCATGAAATGGCACTAATCAAAAGGAATAGGGGATAAGCACAAGAATTGATATAAAAGATTAGGCATTACAAAAATAACGGCTCCAACAGGTTCGATGTACATAATAGTGAATAGGAATAAACTAGCCAAGTTACACACTAAATATGAGATCCACATGATCAAGGGAATGGGCATAGGTGATTTGGTCCAACCTAATGCCAGTTCAAGGTACGACATGATCGGTTATTTGTAACAATGGGAATAGTCATAAGCAACTAACTACAATAGTCATAGGCAATTAACCACAATAGTCATGGGCGACTAATCACAATAATTTCTTAACAAATGTCATAGGCAATAGTCTCATAGTTATGATTCATAGTCGTAGGCAATAATTTCATAGGCGACAGTTCATGGCCATAGTCTTAGACAAAGGTCTCATAGTCATAGTCATAAGCAATAGCTTCATAGGCAATAGTTTCATAGCCATAATCTTTGGCAAAAGTCTCATAGTCATAGTCGTAAATCAGATCCAAAGGCATAGATAACTTTCGATTTGACATAAGCACGAATCAAAGATAATTAACTTGCAAATTGGTATAGTTCTATATTTTAATTCATTACATTCACAATTCCAATTACACGTTCAAATCTAAGGAATAACCGAACTTATAGTGATCGGTTTTGAAAAGGTGATTTGCTATGATTCGAGTGACGTTGCTTGAAGCGGAATGCCTATGGTCCGACTTGAAGCTTTATCTTGATCTGAATCTCCAATTTGAAGAAGAACTATAACTTGTTTTAATGGAAAATAAGATTTATTTTAATTAGGAATTAGCCAGAGTATAGGCGTAATGAAGTTGTGTGGAGAAAGTGAAGTTTGGGGGCGTTCATATAGCGTAGAACTCATAAATTTGGTCCAGAAATCAGCTCGGATACATAAAAATGAATTTTGCCTCGAATCTGAAAAAACAGGGCTGGTCGACCCCCAGGTCGACCTATAGGGGGGAGGTCGACCCCCTGGTCGACCTAGGTCCTGGGCGGGAAATTTCCCGCCCAGCCCGCTTCTGGGTTCTATTTTGAATTTTGAATTCAGTTTCGAGCTGTTTTTAAATTTGAACTGAAACTTCCGAAGGCCATAACTTCTTCGTACGAAGTCCGATTCATGCAAACTCGGACTCTATCTCAAGCAGAATTCCGAGACGAACGTAATGGCATAACCCGTTTCCCTTAATTCTTCTCTTAAAAATTAAGTATACTTTGATTTTTTACATTAACGTTTACAGAAAATATGGGGTGTTACATTCTCCCCTTCTTAAAGGATTTCGTCCCCGAAATCTTCAAGTTAAGAAGAATGTATCCTAACATCCAGCATACATCTACTCAACCATTCAATCACAGGCATCCATTGTCCCTAAAAGGACTTCTAATGCTTTTATGATTATATGCATAGTGTGTGTACATGTCCTTATCTAATGTAAAATCAGGCGGTCTACTGATTCAGTTGACCTCCTTAGTGTGAATTATGTCAGTGCCATGAGTCCATCATGTATGCAATCCTAACGATACATATCATTTCTATATGAGTGCACAACCATTCACTCAAATGCAACACATCAAGTTCAATCCATAAACATATGCATATATGCAAATGAAATATGAAAGTGACTGAGCCGATCTAGTGCCTAATGTGTGTATATGCATCCACGAGCAACCACTAGCAAACACTTGCAACCACTTGCATCCACCAAACATAACATGTCTCAAACACATGTTTACATCCATTGGCTTCTACCTAAGGATCGAGGATAGGACTGAGAGGATATACTTAAAAGCTAAAGACTAGCATGCAAATAGATTTTACAGAAAAAGAGGAATCAAGGATATACCCTCAAAAAGGGTAAGATGCGCGTATCTAGTCTTCGGTCTTCTAAGTAGCATCTTCTTGAGCTTCACTCCACTGTACCTTAACTAATTTGACTTCACGATATCAAGTGTATATGATTAGAGGTCTCTCTTCTACTTAGCTTATCCATCATGTCACGATTCTGAGGGTCTAAAGCTAAAGGTTACTATGTGCTTATTACCTCTCTTAAGGTCAGTCTAACTTAGGGTGCCAGCCCCCAACCATTCATTTCTCACGTAAACCATCCTAGTCGAACTCGACATCCCTCAAGTACAAGCCCCAAAGGCCTAAACCAATACCAGACAAGCACCCAAGGGATACCTCCACCGAATTTGGACGATCTATGTGAGATGATACTAACAAAACAACCAAACAATTAAGCACTTTACCAACTCTGGATATCCTCGCCAATCTTGCTCCAGAATTATCGTTGATCGCATAACTGGCTGTGTCATCTAGATACATGTGGAAATATGTCTCGAGTTCTTAGGGGGGAAATCCCTACCCTAGTCAAACATCTTGCGTACTCATGGACTACCCCAACGGATTTAAAATCGTCGATAGATAAGTAAAGTGATTCTAGGTAGCTAAGACAAATTGATCCCTTAGGATCATACGAAATCTCAAGGGTATTCTCGAGGCAAGTCGAAAGTCTAACTACCCTTGTTTCATAATTACTAGCTAACCAATCAATGCCTAGAATCAACCTATAGCCCAAAAACATAAGCATAAATATAGCTATTCTCAAATCCTCACAAGTCAAAGATAAATGGGTTGAACCAGCAATTGGATTTGAGACTATAATGGGATCCTCTACTACATAATATCTAGGGTGCAGAGACTCAACTATGGAAGCAGATATATATACGGATGTGAAGCGCTAAAATCGGAAGGAGTACTAAAAGGATAATCAAAAAGGAAGAACTCTTTCAACCAAAATCTTACTGCCTCTTTCTCTCAGGTATGCTGGTGGTGAGAGCATGCACTCGCCTTCCGGAAAATCATGTCCCTTGTTCTTGCCCTTGCCCTTAATTATACGACCTATTATACCAAAATAAAATACTTCCTCTTGTTTTAGGTTTTACTATTCTTTCCTCCCCTCCTTTGTGAACAAGTCCATATCCATGGGTTCTTCATCCTTGTGTTGTGCTTCTTAGCCAAACCCCCTCATTCTCAACTTTGCCACCCTTGTGTAACTTGTTGACATGTCTCTCGAAAGCTGCCTCCATCGCACAGAGAATCCTACATAGCTCGAAAGAAAATTACGGCTACAGATGGAAGTTAGGCACTTATTTTCCCTTTGACAAGTGTCCTTGTCTCATCAAGCCTACAGAACAATGTCGCGATGAGGTTACCTCCCCGAAATCCAGGAGCCCTGGAGACTCAGGAAAGAAGGAAACAAGGACTCAAAAAGAGGATAAAAAGATAGTGCATATGGCTTTGGGGAATATGCCTTGAAAATAAAACTTTTCTTTTGAAACCGTTTTGAAAATAATTTTTCAAATCTTTTATCTGATCCGGTAACCTTCAGCTCTGATACCAAGTGAAACACCCCACCTCCGTTAAGGTCACTCTCAAAGGGAATGCCTTAATTTCGGTGGAGCATATAGGTAAAAGATGTAGATATATTACAAGACAGACAATTAAAGCAGCGGCAAATAAATAAAACTTTATTTCATTGATAAACAGCTTGTACAAATATTGTTTTACAATACAAAAGTATCCTGTCTTGTTTACAAAAATAAAGAAGCATAAAACGATTTCCCCAAATAAATCATGAGCCAACCATAGCAGTAGAAGAAAGAGCCCAAGGCAACACGTCAAAGAGTCTTCAAGCTTGGAAATAGTAAGGGTCCAAACAAACCTGAGCTATTCCCTCCCTGACTACCTGGGGGGAAACAGAAGAAAAGAGGCGAAAGAAAACTAGGTCAGACATAAAGTCTAGTAAGTCCAATGATTCTTAGTATTTAAACGAGGAAAAGGGTCATGACATGAATAAACTAAATATAAGACTAAACCGTAGTAACAAGATAATATGGGATAAACATGGGATATCGCAAGATAAACTGAATGTACCGATAAACTGAATGTACTGATAAACTGAATGCGCTTCTACTCCTTCTCTGCTTCACAACTACCCTGTTTATACTGATTTCTATATCTCTGCACTACCTAACTAGTTTCCAAACTAGTAATCTATGATCATATGATAATGTGCTCCCAATCTCCGTATTTGCGGTTGCCTTCAGATGTACATCTATTATGGGGATTCCATTTATTACCTAGATCTAATCTAGGGTTTATTATCGAGTGCTTACTAGATTCAACCAGGGTTTACGCCACCCAGGGCCACTGGGGTTTATGCCACATATTAAGCGCTTCTCGGATTCAGGGTTTACGCGACCTAGGTCCAGCTAGGGATTATACTACCTACTTGTATTAACTTTCCATGTGTATGTGTCAGTTGGCCCTCTCTTCCATGTAGATACTCTGTGCTAGCCCCACCATAAGGTGTATCAAGCCTTATGATAGTGACCCGACATGACTCAAGATGCACAGTGTATAACTACTGGTACCCAGTGCCTGATTTTTCCACTCCGAGTACGTGCACGCCTGTAAACCGTTGGAACCTGAACTGACGTACCCCCTGCCGCTATTTTTGACCGCTTATAATCAGCCCAGTAATCATGTCCCACCCTGCCTAGTTTAGGGTACCATGATACATCTATGTGGGTTACTACTGAAATGGGTCCCCGTTACTAGGGTTTCCTGCTGGTTAAGTTTATGGGCCTATATATACAAATATTACCCACCTATACGAGATGTACTTAACCCTCCCACCGATTCTAGCATGTTTTCTTAATAGTTAAGTTTGTGGGCCTATATGTACTAATATTACCCACCTACACGAGATGTACTTAACCCCCCATCGATCCTAGCATGTTTATATAATGGTTAAGTTTTGTGGGCCTATATTTACTAATATTACCCACCAACCCGACGTGCACTTAACCTTCCCACGGATTCAAGAAAGTTTATTTAATGGTTAAGTTTTTGTGGGCCTATATTTACTAATAGTACCCACCTACACGACGTGTACTTAACCTCCTACTCGTCAAGTCGTGTTGGTTAAGTGGTTCTTATTAACTTAATCTTTCTTGCCTATCATGTTGGATTGGTTAAGTATGATTTATTAACTTAACCTATTCATTTATCAGGTTATATTGGTTAAGTATTTCCCATTTAACTTAACCCCGTTCGCTCATCAAGTTATATTGGTCAAGTGTCATTAATCAATTCAAGTTAACTTAACGCATCCACCCGTCACGTCATTTTGGTTAAGTGTTTCCTTCTGGTGTTGACTTGACCCTACCTCAAATCATGTTATATTAGTTAAGTGTTGTTCTCGCGTTAACTTAACCCTTCCCATACATCATGTTATATAATTGGTTAAGTGTTTTCCTCTTGTTTTACTTAACCCCACCACATGTCATTATATATTTTGATTAAGTGTTACCTTAGTTAACTTAACCCTATCATCTGCTTAATTAACATGTCACAACGGTTAAGTGTTCTAAATTTACTTAACCTCACCCACTTGTCTAATGAACATGTTGTAACGTTTAAGTGTTCTAATTTTACTTAACCTCACCCACTTGCCTAGTTAACATGTTATTACGGTTAAGTGTTTCCCTAATTACTTAACCTCACCATTTCTAGCTTGATTTATTCATGTGCCTTAATTAATTAAAGCAACAACCACTCACATTAGACAGATATTGTTGTGGTTACTGGATGTGCCGGTCGGTTCCGAGTAGGTTTACACCATAACTCAGTTAACCTCAGGTCTTTCTGGGCTTGATGCACTAACCACCCACATTAGACAGGTATTGTTGTGGTCGCTGGATGTGCCGGTCGGTTCTGGGCAGTTTTACACCACAACTCAGTCTTACCTCGGGTTAGGCATACTAAATTTACATATTTACTATTTATGTAAATTTTCTGTAAATCAATTTAGCCTAGATTATATTCATTTGTCATGCAAATTAGCATATTTATATTCTATGCCCAAAACTTGATTTACCTATCAATCAGCCCAACTTGCAGTTTATACCAATTTAGATTTAATATTCCCCTTTTTACAATTCATGCCCAATCTAGATTAATATTTCAATTTACGGTTCATGTCAAAACTAGATTTAATATTCTAGTTTACCGTTTATGTCCAAAACTTGGTTTACACGCCAGTTACACAATTTACGGCCAATTAAATTTATCAATTTATGCCCAAGTCTAATATGCATGTAAATCATTCACTTTTATAGCAAATTTAGATTATGCCAACATATTTATTATGCCAAACTAACTTAATTAAGCTACGCCTAATCCCCGCATCATAATCATACGTATAACATGATTTCACAAGTTTTCTATGTGCTCATGAAATGGCACTAATCAAAAGGAATAGGGGATAAGCATAAGAATTAACATAAAAGATTAGGCAGTACAAAAATAACGGCTCCAACAGGTTCGATGTACATAATAGTGAATAGGAATAAACTAGCCAAGTTACACACTAAATATGAGATCCACATGATCAAGGGAATGGGCATAGGTGATTTGGTCCGACCTAATGCCACTTCAAAGTACGACATGATCGATTATTTATAACAATGGGAATATTCATAAGCAACTAACTACAATAGTCATAGGCAATTAACCACAATAATCATGGGTGACTAATCACAATAATTTCTTAACCAATATCATAGGCAATAGTCTCATAGTTATGATTCATAGTCGTAGGCAATAATTTCATAGGCGATAGTTCATTGTCATAGTCTTAGACAAAGGTCTTATGGTCATAGTCATAGTCATAGGCAATAGCTTCATAGGCAATAGTTTCTTAGTCATAGTCTTAGGCAAAAGTCTCATAGCCATAGTTGTAAATCAGATCCATAGGCATAGATAACTTTCGATTTGACATAAGCACGAATCAAAGATAATTAACTTGCAAATTGGTATAGTTCTATATTCTGATTCATTACATTCACAATTCCAATTACACGTTCAAATATAAGGAATAACCGAACTTACAGTGATCGGTTTAGAAAAGGCGATTTTCTAATATTCGAGTGACGTTGCTTGAAGCGGAATGCCTATGGTCTAACTTGAAGCTTTATCTTGATTTGAATCTCCAATTTGAAGAAGAACTATAACTTGTTTTAATGGAGAATAAGATTTATTTTAATTAGGATTGAGGCAAAGTATAGGTGTAACGAAGTTGTGTGGAGAAAGTGAAGTTTGAGGGCGTTTATATATCGTAAACTCATGAATTTGGTCTAGAAATCAGCCCGGATACATAAAAATGAATTCTGCCTCAGATCTGGAAAAACAGGGCAGGTCGGCCCCCAGGTCGACCTATAGGGGGGAGGTCGACCCCTGGTCGACTTGGGTCCTGGGCGGAAAATTTCTCGCCCAGCCCGGTTCTGGGTTCTGTTTTGAATTTTGAATTCAGTTTCGAGCTGTTTTTAAATTTGAGCTGAAACTTACGAAGGCCATAACTTCTTCATATGAATCCGATTCACGCAAACTCGGACTCTATCTTAAGCAGAATTCCGAGACGAACGTAATGGCATAACCTGTTTCCCTTAATTCTTCTCTTAAAAATTACGTATACTTTGATTTGTTACATTAACGTTTACAGAAAATACGGGGTGTTACAGATTTCATATTTTGAATTTCTTAGGCTTTAATATTTGTTTTTGCTTTCGTTAGGTTTTCCGATTGGTTGAATCGGTTACACACATACGGGGTTAAGATGTAGCCCCAAAGCGTGCCCTGGACTCGATGACAAACCAGTTAGGATTTGCTTTGGTTTTGCAATTTGATTTGAATAAGGAAGGATTTCCCAAGCATGGCTTGTGTTTGGAAAATTCAAGTGTCTTGTTAGGTTGTGGCAAGATTCTCAATCTCGGCACAAAGTATGGCTTATACTTATTATGGAACTCTAGGTATGGATTATGCCTAGGGATGGACTATCTTGTCAGGCTGTGGCAAGCATAGCTCTACTTCAGGTCTGAGTATGGTTTATACTCACTTTGGAATCTTAAGTATATATTATACTTAAGCAACTGCAAAGGTCTCATCAGGATGTGAAAAAAGAAACCGGGTATGGAATATAATCGATTTGAACTTCTTGGTATGGATTATGCCTAGAAGGTTTGGCTCTTGCCCGGATGTGGAGCATCTGTTTTACCTTTATCTTTGTACAGATATGGATTTCTCGGATTATCTAGAATACATCTTCCTTCAACCAGCAAGATATGTTCTAGGGGGAAATGTTAACATGCTTTTTAGTCAAAGCCGTCGTATGTGAAATCTCTAGTTAATAGTGCGTTCAACTATTGAGAACAATGCCAGAAGACAGGAAGCGACTTGGCTGAAATCGCATCACAAGCAAAGAATGGCCTGGAACTCCTATCAGACGACCTCTTTTTGGCCCGAAAACAGTAATTACGATGTTTTTCATGTAAAACCTTTAGTTCTCTGAATTAGCTTTAAGTGGAGAAATCTTTTGGCTTAATCGAACTTATGGTTTGGAAACTACGCCCATTTCCATGAAGAAGTGTAAGCTAGCATTGAAAAATCAGACCATGGCGTTGACTCGCCCCCCCCCGGGCTCGTGGGCCATCACTCGGCTCATGGAAGACCCCTGGACCATGACCTGCTCGTGATGCACACCTGGACCATGACCCGACCGTGAATGTCAGCTCCACCTTGCCTCGTTAGCTCGCCACCTCGATTCGCCCATGCACCCCCACGTACCGCCTGGGAACAGTCACGCTGTACATGATTTTGACCTATTCTCATGCTGCATCTTCCTCCTGTCGACCCGGATCTCATTACGCATGGCATGGCACGACTTGAAGAGGATTTCTCCATGCTTTCCAACTCATTTCGGGATTTTTGGGGTGCGTGCCATGTGTCTCACGAACCATTTCAGGAAATGGCCATAAATACACCATTCAAAGGCATTTTGAAGGATCTTTTGGCTCAAACTCCTGATAGCTTCCACCGTTGTTCCTCGCAAGGCTATTGCACAACATAAAAGCCGAATTCCACATTATAACACGAGGATATCGTGTATAATCTTCTAATTTATTACTTCTTTCCTTTATAAACACGAGAACTTCGTGTATAAAACTGAGAGAATTGTACTGTAACTTCTTATGATTTAAGAAGAGATAAAGTGGACATAGGCTTGGTTTGAGCCAAACCACTATAAAAAGCTCGTGTGTCTCCTTTTATTTTACTGTTTCTGCATTCTGTGATTTGTGATTTGTGATTTTGAGGACTTCATGCCGTATTTGGGTGTTAGCTCCAAGATTTGGTCTAACACGTTCATCTGCTAACATTTTCAAGGCTAAATTTGACTATGCTTCTTTTTTCAAAGCTTTACCAAGAAACATAGGCATCTATAAGTCGATCCATTTCGATATAATTATGGATGGTTTTTCGAAGGTGCTCCCTGAACTTGTAAAGAATGAGGGTCTGAAGCACTGGAGTAATCACCTAGTAGGATTCTTCTTAGACGATTCTCACTCGTATTTCTCTGCTGTTAACTTTCTTAAGAGATATTGGAAATTATAGGGTGAGTTCAGTACTAAATTCAATGGAGTCAACTTCTTCTTTAAATTTTTGCATGATAGTGATAGAGATAAAGTGTTACAATTTGATCCAGCCTTCATTAATGATAGAATGTTCATAGTTACTCAATGGGATCCTTCAATTGGAAATCCACAGTTGCAAATTAAAAAGTTCCTATATGGATTCATTTTTATAACATACCCTTAATTCTTTGGACATTAGTTGGTATTAACTGGCTTGCATACCATACTGGCAGACTTATATGCTTTGATGGCAGTACTAAGAAATTGCAGATGTTTAGGTATACTAAGGCCCGAGTAGAAGTTTCACCTCAGAATGAACTCCCTGATTTTATTCAGTTGGCAGGGTTGGGGGATTGTTCTCTAATAAAACTCTCCTATGATTGGAAACCAAGCATCTGCACTTTTCGAAAATGTTTTGGGCTTTTTACTTTTAAATGTGAACGTAGATCTATAGAAGATAAGAATCATGTTATGCATGATTATGATCTTTATGAGGAGAAATAGTGTGATGATAGGGTGAATGTTAATCAGTTCAGGACCAAAGGAAACTTTGTAGACAATGAGAATGGACAGACTAGGGTTATCCCTAAAAGGAAAATTGTAACAACCCGTATTTTCAATAACCTGTAATAACATAAATTGAGGCAGAATTAAATTATAAAATGGGAATCAAGGGAAACGGGCTAAGCCATTGCGTTCATCTCGGAAAAATACGCGAAATAGAGTCCGAGTTTTCGAAAATCGGAGTCCGTATGACCCAGTTAAGGCCCATTGAAGTTTGCAGAAAATTACTAAGTAAAAATCAGATTCAAATTTGAAGAATTGGGCCAGCTGGGCCAAGGCGGGAAAATTCCCGCCAGGGGCCCCATGTCGACAGGCCTGTCGACAGGGTCCCCAGGGAGTCGACTGCCCTGTCGACAGCCCTGTCGACAGGGGGTGCCCGGCTGATTAGCCTGGCGCACCACTTTGGTTTGGATTTGGTTGTGTGGTCTGGTTCTAGAGAATTCTGAAATCTGACGGGCCAAAACTATCCTAGGGTTAATCCTAGGGCTAAAAACACTCTAATCTTCTATAAATAAGCCTCTAATCCTACCCTAAAACCCCATTAATCATTCTTGCAACCAAACTATGCCAAAATCCATCCTCTCATGGCCTCCACCCTCTTCATACAATTCCTAATTTAATTCCTAGGTGATTTTCCATGCATACAAGCATATTTAGGCTTGTATGATCCTCCTTAGCTTGCATTAAAGGCTTGTTTTTCAATTAGCATCATAAAGGAGGAATCTTGATCAAGTTTGCTTGCATTTGGGGGTTTTAATTAGTTGCATAAGGGGTTTCTTGCATTTGTTATACTCATTTGAGTCCGCATAAGCATTGTAAGCCCTCTTACCTTCACTTTACAAACTCTAAAGTTAATATGTGGTGAAAGTTGAAATTTATGTGAGTTTAGTTGATTATGCATGCTTATGCGAACTCACTATACCATGTTTTACATGTTTCATAAGTTATGCATGCATATGCGAGTGTACTAAGCCATGATTTGCAAGTTAAATGAGTTATGCATGTATACTAAGCCATGTTTTGACAAATTGAGCATGTTTTGACAAGTTGTGCATGTTTATGCAAGTTTAAAATGACAAGTTGTGCATGTGTTGGCAAGTTGTGCATGTTTTGACAAGTTGTGCATGTTTATGCAAGTTTAAAATGACAAGTTGTGCATATTTTGACAAGTTGTGCATGTTTTGACAAGTTGGGCATGTTTTGACAAGTTGAGCATGTTTATGCAAGTTTAAAATGACAAGTTGTGCATGTTTTGGCAAGTTGTGCATGTTTTGACAAGTTGTGCATGTTTATGCAAGTTTAAAATGACAAGTTGTGCATATTTTGACAAGTTGTGCATGTTTTGACAAGTTGGGCATGTTTTGACAAGTTGAGCATGTTTATGCAAGTTTAAAATGACAAGTTGTGCATGTTTGACAAGTTATGCATGATTAAGGTAATATGCAAGTTCACTATGCTAAGTTATGCAAGTTCAACATGTTATGCATGTTTATGGTAATATGCAAGTTCACTATGCTAAGTTGTGCAAGTCTAACATGTTATGCATGATTATTGTGCAAGTTTATCATGTATGTTGTGCCAAGTTCCCTCTTCCTATCCTTTATGCGTTACTACGAATATGTAAGCGATAGAATGACGTTGGGAGCTTGCGGTAAACTTAAAATACATGAAAATATAAGATTGAGAATTTACCTATTAAGTTAGGTCTACCCCTTGGGAATTTACCTATTAAGTTAGGTCTACCCAAGCATTTGTTAACATGTAATTATGTGTTTGAAATAAAGTGGACATGACACTTAGAAAACATAAGTGTGGCCAACTCGAGGTTGGGTTGAGTTTGTGGCGTAATTCTACCCGGAACTGACCGGCTTAACTAGTGGCTACAAACAATAGGACCCAATGTGAGAAGTTGGTCATGGGGTGCCAAGACCCGAGGTTAGACCAAGTTGTGGTGTAAAGCTACCCGGACCCGCCCGGCCTAACTAGTAACCACAACAAAGTCTAATGTGAGAGGTTGAGGTGCATTAAGTAAATTAATGCCTCATGATTAGGGTTAAGTCAGGGTCCACTAATACTTAACAAATTTGGGGATTCAAGGGATGAAAATGGGGTTAAGTTACACTAAACCAATTTAATCAATTTGGGGATACAAGGGATTGGATGGGGTTAAGTGGTGAACCGTTGATTACACTTAACTAATTTAATCCATGACTAGTGAAGGGTTAAATCACACTTAAACTTCTTAGAAAACCCTAGCAGCGTGGTCTGTTCCAGCAGTAATCCCAGTTTGGTATCATTCACAACCCTAGGGGCTAGGCTAGGGCGGGGCACGATTACTGGACTGATGTAAGCGACCAAAGCGACGGCTGAGTGGTACAGCGGTGCGGGTCCGGCGGGCTACGGACGTGCACGTAGTCCGATGTTGGACAAACTCGAGGCACGGGTACCAGTAGGTCTGGGCTGTGCATTATTGCTTAAGTGTCCGGGGTTGACACCCGAGGGCTTGATACACCCGAAGGTGGACCCAGCACAGTCAGACTACATCCATATGTGGGCCGTATGGACACCAACACTTGACGTGTTAGGTTTATAGGGAGCCGATCGACTAGACCGTTGGGCTGGACCTTATATTAAGGTCACTTCATGCTATTGGGCCAAAGTTTGGGCTAAGGGATCAATACCTGTTATGTTGGTTTGCTAGTACACCGTGGTGCAAAAACTTAACCTTGTTTTATGCGATGACACCTCTATCTGTCTTGTAGTTAATTTACCATGCCAGTATGTTGTTATCTATGATCATCTCAGTTCCCATCATGATGTTAACTTTATTAATTTTTAGACTGATCGTAGCAGGGCTTACTCAGTCTTTTTGACTGACCCGTTTTGTTTCGCCTCTTTTCTTCCGTTCCCCTCCCCCCAGGTTCTCAGGGAGGGAATACAGGAGCCTAGCGTGGATCTTAGCTGCTTTCTTGGATAGCTCATGTATGCTTTGGACTTGGGCTTGCTATGGTTCCTTCCACTTTGGGGATAGCCACTTTTATGTTTTCTTTTTCAGTATCAGATGATGTTATTTTATGTACTAGACTTGTTTATTTGGGAAATTGACATTTTGATGTACCAAACTTGTGTTTTTGAAATGGTTTAAGAATCTTCCGCTGTTTTATTTACTTACTCTGTTTATTTACATACATATATATATATGTCATGTCCTGCCTTGCTATATCATTATGCATGTTTACCAATAATACCCCTCCAAAGCTAGTGCATTCCTTTGCGAGTGACCCTGGAGGAGGTGGGGTGTTACATTTGGTATCAGAGCATATGGTTTACGAGAAGGGATAAAAAGTTTTTAAAACTTTTGAAAAGAAAAACTATTTTCAAAACCAAGTATAAAGTATTTTCCAAAGAAAAGTCTAGTTGTTTTTAAAAGGCTATTCCCCAAAAGCCATTAGCACTATCCTTTGACTCCTCGTTTGAACTCTTTTCTTTTCGTTTCCAGCATGTCTGATAATCTCGTCTTGCCCGAAGGAGTAACGATACCCGATTGGTTTCGTCGGTACTTGGAAGTCACGGCACCGGTCCCGGATGTCCCTAATGTTGTTCCCCCAGTCGAGGCCGCTGTTCCTCCTCCTCCTCCCGTAGCTGATGTTCCTCTTCCCCCTCAGCCTCCACAGGCGGATTTTGCGGAAACTTGCAAGAACTTTAAGAGGATGGGTGGCAAGAATTTTAATGGAACAGAGACTTTTGTAGAGGCAAGGAATTGGTTGAAAGAGACCGAAGATCTTTTAGCCACCTTTGATATAGGTGACCGCAGGAAGGTTTTATTGGCAGTATGGTTGCTAAAGGAAGAAGCTGCACGTTGGTGGGTAGTCACCACCGCCACTAGGCCAATTGAGACTTGGGATGACTTTAGAGGAAGGTTTGGACTGAGATTCTTATCACTGAAGCAAGGGGTCATGACTATTAGGGAATACATAGATAAGTTTAATCAACTGGCTCAGGACGATTTAGACTTGGTTAATACAGCTCAGAAGAAGGCCCTACACTTTGCTCTAGGATTAAACGAGCCATTACATGGTTTGGCCATGTCTCATATACCCTTGGGGGCGACTTTTGAGAATTTGGTGAATTTGGCCCTACTTCAAGAAGAAGATAACAATGACAAGAAAGAGGTCGAGGCGAATGGGTCTCAAGACAAGAGAGTAAATTCCAGGAAACGGGGCAAGGATAACAACAACCGCAAGGACAAGCCAAGAGGGAATATGAAATGCAACTTCTGTGGTAAAGTTGGACATATAGCCAGGGAATGTAGGAAAAAGGAGAAGAGAAAGCGGGGCGAATGCTTTGATTGTGGTGAGTTTGGACATTTCAGCAAGGATTGCCCAAGGAAGCAAGGGCAAGGTCAGACTCAGTATGCAGGACTATCTGGAGGGCGAATTCATCCCCTCAACCCCGTTCTTCTAGCTCATGGTAGAGGTAGTGTTTCTATTGAAAATCTTGTTTACATTTCCTGATTTTCCCTGTTCGAACTTTGTTTGATTCTGGCACATCGCATAGTTTTATTTCATCTGATCCAGTTGAAAGTTTTGCACCTAAGTACTAGTGTAGTTGATGATCCCGTATGTGTTTCAAATCCAATTGGGGGTTCTGCCCGTTTGTCTGTGGTCTGAGTGGATTTGAAAATTTCTATTTTGAGTATAGAATTCTCGTGGGATGTTTTATTCTCAGTTTCAGGGGATATGGGTTGGTTTTGGGCATGGAATGGTTGTCCGATTTTGGAGCCATTCTGGGTTTTTGTATATAGGGGTGTGAGGCTCATGACTCGCCTCGGTAATACCCTAGAAATTTCTAGCAACCCTATGGGTCCCGTCATGTTATGTTATCTTGAATCCCTCAATTCGTCTATCGATAGTTTGCAATCGGTGAGGGAGGTCCGAGAATATCCTGATATCTTGGGTGGAGTGAAGGGGTTACCCCTGGACGTGGGATAGATTTCCGCATTATCTGGTTGGTAATACCAAGCCAGTTTCGTGGCCGGTTAGGCACATGACCTTACGAGGTGAGAGTTAAGAAAGCAAGTCAAGGAGTTGCTTGAGAAGAACTTCCTGAGACGAGGCATTTTCGAGTAGGGTGCTCCAGTAGTATTCGTTACTGATGTGGACAGTTTGTTTTGCTTATGTGTTGATTATCGTGAGAGGAATAGATAACCGTTACCAAGGATCAATGATTTGTCTGATCAGCTTGTAGGAGCATCTGTTTTCTTTTGATCTAGCTACCGGATTCCATCAGCTTAGGATGGCTGAGGATGGAATTGACAAGACCGCGTTTAGGACTCTAGATGGATCTTTTAGGATGGCTAGTCATGCTATTTGGCTTGACTAACGCACCCACATATTACGTAAACTTGATAGGTAGGGTGTTTAGGGAGTCCTTGAACAAGTTTGTCATGGTCGTCATAGACGATATTTTGATCTCCTCAAAAGAACGAGGAAGAACATGCTATACATCTCAAGGAGGAGATGGATACGCTTAGAGCCACCAGTTGAAGGTCAAGTTCTCCAAATATCACTTTGGGGGAAAGAAGTTGGACTTCTTGGGCACATAATTCCTAAGTAAGGCTTAGCGGTGGATTCCGTTAAAGCGATTACGGTTGAAGACCGGAAAGCTCTGAGAAGGGCAATTGAAGTAAGAAGCTTCCTCCGTTTGGCTAGTTAGTTAGCATTCCCGGAGCTTAGGCTTCCTCTTCTGGATCAAGAAGGGGGTTTCACAGGAAGAAAGACTGCAGTTAGTCAAGAACATGGACCAGTTGATTCAAGGCGAGATATTAAGTCACCACACTAGATATATTATAGATGACAAGGGATGACTAAGGCACGATGAGAGATTATGTGTTCCTCGAGTGAAAGACTTGGTAAAGAAGGTTCTTGGAGATGCGCATCACTCGAGGAGGTGGCCGAGTTGGTTTCAGGATACATGTCGTGCCACCAGGTTGAGGCCAAGTCATAGAAGCCCAGTGGGCCATTACCTCCATTGGAAGTTTCGCAAGGGAAGTGTGAAAACATCTCGATAGATTAGGTGGATAAATTACCTAGATCAAAGAAAGGAAATACGGGTAGGTTGGTCATAATAGGTAGACTCACGAAGAGTGCTCATCTCAGTCCGGTGAAGAGCGAGAGGACTGCATCATGGTTAGCAACGGTTTACCCTCAAGAAGTTGGCCAGTTTTGAAATAGCCTACAGGAAGCCATGAGTAGGCAACTGAATCTAGGTATGACCTATCACTCATAGGCAGATGGTTCATTTCGATTTAAGCACGAGTTATAGAAAATCACGTTTATAAGGGCAACTAGCAACATGGATTGGTATTTTCAAGGAAAGTTTTGCTGCGTGAAATACTTTATAGTAAGTAGGCGAGATCCAGGATTCACTAGTGAATTTTGGAGAGCTTGCATGTAATCATAAGGTTACAGTTGGGTTTAAGCCAAGTATACAGAAAGAAGAATAAGTGGAAAAGAAAGACGAGAGGCGATAATGAAATGAGTTCCAACTCGAATTTGGGAAATAGGAGTTAGGAAGCCAAGGAATCATGAAGTGAAAGATAGTCAAAGCACAGTTGAGTTAAGCTCAAGGAAACGTGACTAAGAAGAGTAAAGACTAGATACGCGCATCATATCTCTTTTTAAGAGTGCATCCTTGATCCTCGTTTTTCTGTGAAGCTTGCTTGAAAAATTATCTTTCGTATATATCCTCTCGGTCCCATTCTCGATCCTATTTCTGTTGTAAACTCCATAAGGGGGTTAAGACTCATCGGTTAGTACTATATGTCAAAGTGGGAATGGATTTCTTGAAAATCCAAGAAGAGAGCTTATCTAGTTATCTAGTTTATCGTGTCTATCTTGTCATGAGAACCTTGGGTAGAAACCCTTTGGTTGAAACATGTGTTTGAAGCATGTTATGTTTGGTGGTTGCAAGTGGTTGCAAGTGTTTGCAAGTGGTTGCTCGTGGATGCATTATACACGATTAGGCACTAGATCGGCTCGCACACTCCTCATGTTGCATATGCATGAGTGTTTATGCTTATTCATGGATGAAATTCGTATGCTATCACATGGATGTTGCATATGGATGTATGATTGAGCACGCATATAGATATTATACATTATGTTAGGAATTTGCATACATATGGATTCATTTCACTGACATACATATGCATTAAGGAGGTTTACTGTATCAGTGACCGCCTGATTTACATACATATGCATTAAGGAGGTTTACTGTGTCAGTAACCGCCTGATTTTTTTTGCATTAGGTATGTACATATACACACACTTTTGCATTTGTTCATCCAGCATTTAGAATCTTGTAAGGACAATGATTGCTCGTGGATGATGCTTTGAGTAGATGGATGATTGGATGGTAGGATACGTTCTTCCTAACTTGAAGATTTCGGGGACGAAATCCTTTAAGGAGGGGAGAATGTAACAACCCGTATTTTCAATAACCTGTAATAACATAAATTGAGGCAGAATTAAATTATAAAATGGGAATCAAGGGAAACGGGCTGTGCCATTGCGTTCGTCTCGGAAAAATACGCGAAATTGAGTCCGAGTTTTCGAAAATCGGAGTCCGTATGACCCAGTTAAGGCCCATTGAAGTTTGCAGAAAATTACTAAGTAAAAATCAGATTCAAATTTGAAGAATTGGGCCAGCTGGGCCAAGGCGGGAAAATTCCCGCCAGGGGCCCCATGTCGACAGGCCTGTCGACAGGGTCCCCAGGGAGTCGACTGCCCTGTCGACAGCCCTGTCGACAGGGGGTGCCCGGCTGATTAGCCTGGCGCACCACTTTGGTTTGGGCTTGGTTGTGTGGTCTGGTTCTAGAGAATTCTGAAATCTGACGGGCCAAAACTATCCTAGGGTTAATCCTAGGGCTAAAAACACTCTAATCTTCTATAAATAAGCCTCTAATCCTACCCTAAAACTCCATTAATCATTCTTGCAACCAAACTATGCCAAAATCCATCCTCTCATGGCCTCCACCCTCTTCATACAATTCCTAATTTAATTCCAAGGTGATTTTCCATGCATACAAGCATATTTAGGCTTGTATGATCCTCCTTAGCTTGCATTAAAGGCTTGTTTTTCAATTAGCATCATAAAGGAGGAATCTTGATCAAGTTTGCTTGCATTTGGGGGTTTTAATTAGTTGCATAAGGGGTTTCTTGCATTTGTTATACTCATTTGAGTCCGCATAAGCATTGTAAGCCCTCTTACCTTCACTTTACAAACTCTAAAGTTAATATGTGGTGAAAGTTGAAATTTATGTGAGTTTAGTTGATTATGCATGCTTATGCGAACTCACTATACCATGTTTTACATGTTTCATAAGTTATGCATGCATATGCGAGTGTACTAAGCCATGATTTGCAAGTTAAATGAGTTATGCATGTATACTAAGCCATGTTTTGACAAATTGAGCATGTTTTGACAAGTTGTGCATGTTTATGCAAGTTTAAAATGACAAGTTGTGCATGTTTTGGCAAGTTGTGCATGTTTTGACAAGTTGTGCATGTTTATGCAAGTTTAAAATGACAAGTTGTGCATATTTTGACAAGTTGTGCATGTTTTGACAAGTTGGGCATGTTTTGACAAGTTGAGCATGTTTATGCAAGTTTAAAATGACAAGTTGTGCATGTTTTGGCAAGTTTTGCATGTTTTGACAAGTTGTGCATGTTTATGCAAGTTTAAAATGACAAGTTGTGCATATTTTGACAAGTTGTGCATGTTTTGACAAGTTGGGCATGTTTTGACAAGTTGAGCATGTTTATGCAAGTTTAAAATGACAAGTTGTGCATGTTTGACAAGTTATGCATGATTAAGGTAATATGCAAGTTCACTATGCTAAGTTATGCAAGTTCAACATGTTATGCATGTTTATGGTAATATGCAAGTTCACTATGCTAAGTTGTGCAAGTCTAACATGTTATGCATGATTATTGTGCAAGTTTATCATGTATGTTGTGCCAAGTTCCCTCTTCCTATCCTTTATGCGTTACTACGAATATGTAAGCGATAGAATGACGTTGGGAGTTTGGGGTAAACTTAAAATACATGAAAATATAAGATTGGGAATTTACCTATTAAGTTAGGTCTACCCCTTGGGAATTTACCTATTAAGTTAGGTCTACCCAAGCATTTGTTAACATGTAATTATGTGTTTGAAATAAAGTGGACATGACACTTAGAAAACATAAGTGTGGCCAACTCGAGGTTGGGTTGAGTTTGTGGCGTAATTCTACCCGGAACCGACCGGCTTAACTAGTGGCTACAAACAATAGGACCCAATGTGAGAAGTTGGTCATGGGGTGCCAAGACCCGAGGTTAGACCAAGTTGTGGTGTAAAGCTACCCGGACCCGCCCGGCCTAACTAGTAACCACAACAAAGTCTAATGTGAGAGGTTGAGGTGCATTAAGTTAATTAATGCCTCATGATTAGGGTTAAGTCAGGGTCCACTAATACTTAACAAATTTGGGGATTCAAGGGATGAAAATGGGGTTAAGTTACACTAAACCAATTTAATCAATTTGGGGATACAAGGGATTGGATGGGGTTAAGTGGTGAACCGTTGATTACACTTAACTAATTTAATCCATGACTAGTGAAGGGTTAAATCACACTTAACCTTCTTAGAAAACCCTAGCAGCGTGGTCTGTTCCAGCAGTAATCCCAGTTTGGTATCATTCACAACCCTAGGGGCTAGGCTAGGGCGGGGCACGATTACTGGACTGATGTAAGCGACCAAAGCGACGGCTGAGTGGTACAGCGGTGCGGGTCCGGCGGGCTACGGACGTGCACGTAGTCCGATGTTGGACAAACTCGAGGCACGGGTACCAGTAGGTCTGGGCTGTGCATTATTGCTTAAGTGTCCGGGGTTGACACCCGAGGGCTTGATACACCCGAAGGTGGACCCAGCACAGTCAGACTACATCCATATGTGGGCCGTATGGACACCAACACTTGACGTGTTAGGTTTATAGGGAGCCGATCGACTAGACCGTTGGGCTGGACCTTATATTAAGGTCACTTCATGTTATTGGGACAAAGTTTGGGCTAAGGGATCAATACCTGTTATGTTGGTTTGCTAGTACACCGTGGTGCAAAAACTTAACCTTATTTTATGCGATGACACCTCTATCTGTCTTGTAGTTAATTTACCATGCCAGTATGTTGTTATCTATGATCATCTCAGTTCCCATCATGATGTTAACTTTATTAGTTTTTAGACTGATCGTAGCAGGGCTTACTCAGTCTTTTTGACTGACCCGTTTTGTTTCGCCTCTTTTCTTCCGTTTCCCCCCCCCCCCAGGTTCTCAGGGAGGGAATACAGGAGCCTAGCGTGGATCTTAGCTGCTTTCTTGGATAGCTCATGTATGCTTTGGACTTGGGCTTGCTATGGTTCCTTCCACTTTGGGGATAGCCACTTTTATGTTTTCTTTTTCAGTATCAGATGATGTTATTTTATGTACTAGACTTGTTTATTTGGGAAATTGACATTTTGATGTACCAAACTTGTGTTTTTGAAATGGTTTAAGAATCTTCCGCTGTTTTATTTACTTACTCTGTTTATTTACATATATATATATATGTCATGTCCTGCCTTGCTATATCATTATGCATGTTTACCAATAATACCCCTCCAAAGCTAGTGCATTCCTTTGCGAGTGACCCTGGAGGAGGTGGGGTGTTACAAAAATGATATGGAGAAAGAAAAGTGAAGTAAATAAGATTAATAAGGATTCTACGAATGTGGATATAGGAGCTGAATCTTTGGATCGTCAAGTAGATAAATCAGATGGCTTTGTTCAGGACGGGTGTGTAAAAATAGGCATTGTTACTTTAGGGAATTTGGGTATTCAAGATAAATCAAACAATGTTGAGAGTTTTGAGAATGAAGGATTGGATTTTGGTTTGGTAATTTTGTTCGATGGTGAGGTTAGTACAGTGCAATCAGTTGAGAAGAGTCATCAGTTACATTCTGTGTTACATTGTACCATCGTACATTGCATGAGAAGTGTAATCATGTTGTGGGAACCATGTCTTATGGCTCATCTTCAAGCTCTCAAATGTCTGCTTCATGTTTTTCTCACCAGTCATCCTTCACTGCACTTTCTAATTCTTTACCATATGCTAATATAACATTTTCTTCTCATATTCGGCTTCCTCCTCCATCTAATAATTCATCATTAGTCATTTTATTAGTGTCTGCTTCCTTGTTTAAACCACAGAGGCTAAAAGGAAAATTTTAGGAAAATTTGGATGAAGGAAGGGATTTCAGACCTGATGAAGTGCTTCCTCTTAATACTAATCTGAAATCATCTAAGTGACATACAGAGAAAAATCCATCCCCTTTATTTAATCCCCTCATTTATTGATGATAATATATGTGGCATTTGATCCTATTTGGCTTTTTGGTTTCTGCAATGTTATTTGCACTTGTCTAGCTTCTGTATACTTTGGTTTATGTTTCAGAAAAGCTTTTGTTGTTTTGATATGAATCTCTTGAAGCACATTCATTTTATTCCTAGAAATCACAGTACCCTTCTAGACTTCTGTGAGATTTTTTCAAAGAGTATTGCTGTTACTTGTGAGTTTATGTGGTGTTCTTGGGAGTTCACTTATCTCTTGATGCACATTCATTTTATTCTTGGAAATCATGGTACTTTTATGGACTTCAGTGGGTATGTTGAAGTGTTTTCTTATGAGTTAATGTGGATTTTAGTGGTATTCTTGTTATCTTTGCTGTGAAATGAGTTTTAGTGGAACTTTATGAGCATAAGTTTATGGGGAAGCTATTCCGATGCTTGTGCATTTGATTTGTATAGTGAATATTGTAAATGTTGTAGTGTAACTGTCGTGTAACTGTTGCGTGAGTCACAGCTATTTTAGTGAGTGATTTGTAATTGGAAAGTTTTCTATAGATTAGGCAATATGTTGTAGTTTATATATATGATGATGTATACATTGTAATTTTCTTGCTGATTAATAAAAAAATCGCATTGCCTTTCAAAATAAAATTAACAAAATTTTAAATAACTATTATAATTAATTTAATTCTAATATCATTGATTAGAATGAAAAATCAATTCTCAGTCTGCTACTTATTTGCAAAACAGGTTCAATTATCATTTGTTAATGTAGATAATCGAATACCACTATTATTAACTCGAATAATAAGTAAAATTATAAATATCATTAATTAAAATGATAATTTAATTCAATCGTCGATTCTGTTAAAACCTAAGCTTAAATTAAATAGAACGTTTAAATTACCTAATCATCGATAGTATAATCAATTTGGGAACACACAAAAGTAATTTTGGGTGACAAAAGAACATAATAAGCAAACACAAGAAAAGAATATAAATATAGATGAGTGGATAAATGGCAATAAATATGAATAATTAAAGGAATTTATTAATCCCGTAATTACTACATATAAATGTGTAGATTTCAGAGTGTTCTGTCGCGACATAATTCACAAAGTACACTCTATTTTCCCTTTTATAGTCCCCTGCAACAAAATGGTTATTTATATGCATAAAGAACAGAAAATATAATATAATTCATTTATCCTCTTAAAAGCAGGTAATGACAAAGATTATTCGTTCATAGACGAGAATATATATCGACAACCACCAACAAAGCCATAAATCATCTAATCAATCAACAAACAAGCTATAACGACCCGAAATACCCCTTACAGGAAATCACGGATTGTACTGAGGACAAGACAGATCAGAACACAGACAGAAGAACATTTCATTGCTCATTACAACAATTCCATCAGAATACAAGAATATACAGAGTATGAAAGAAGAAAATACATCCAATAAATATCAAATATTTACAATACATTACATAGCAGCGGAAAATAATACAAGACACAACTGAAAAGAATATGCGGATACAGAGCTTTCCGAATATCATTCCGCTGCAAATCAGGATCCTATGAATATAAATCTGCAAAACCAAAACTACTAGCTGCCCGTGCGGAAAATAGAGGCACCCAGAGTTTAGGTTAAAACAATAAACTCCAGGTTAGTCATGTGAATGGTGTGAGAACTAAAACAGTCATTAATATTTATTTTAAAGTTAAGTAAATCAAGGGACCACGCCGTATAACATGGAACGGGTTTCCTCCCAAGAGTACCAGTGCATAAAACAACAGCGCAATACTAAATAAAGAACAATGAAGCTATTATAATTCCCAGATCCCATCACACAATGCAACACAAGCCGGAGGATAGGGTTTTACCTTATAATAGCCAAAGCATGCTTGATACATTTTAAAACATATTATTTTGATAGTACTATAAGTGTATAGTGTAAAAACAATTTCAATCATAAGTATCAATCATAGACGACATGAATGCCCCATACCACTATGCCGCCAAATATAGGTTCTACAATCAAAACCGCAAAGTCACGTACTGGAAGTTGGATTTCCATCTGTGAACCAAGGCAAGGGATCGTCCTTACCGCTTCGAGACGCTCTAGCCCGTATCTCAGGAACAGCCGCAACTGCACCTTGGATCGTTAGGGCCGGTCCACCCGATGTGGATTATAATGCCTGAACACTACATTTCCCAATATTATAGGGTGTTAATGAGTCAAATGACTCCATCGGCTCCACATAGTCACCGATATATCCGAGGCGCCTCACAACCCAACAACCACATAAGTCAAACTCGTCAGGGCGTGTCAAACCACTGACGTCACTTCTAGCTAGAAGGAAACGCATGCCCTCCCGGATGACCTCTCCCGTTTCTGGTTCACACTGGGGTGTGAGGCTCGCGAATTAACACTACACAAAGCTATGCCATAAAGGACGTGCTTTGATCATCAACCACAAGACTCTGCTTTTCAACAGAAGCCTTGATCATTTGCATCTTAGCATGCCACATAGGCAAACCACTCCATGCAACCGATATCCATCAATCATACAGAATGATATCCAATGTCAGACACATAGTCCATTTACAAGTCCGTTCTGGGTCTGAACGAAACCGGAGGCACCTTGTACCTCGCATATCCATCGATCTCCAAGTACATCTGGACGATCACCAACCGATTCCCTCCTCTTGGGTGTACGGCCCAATCAAGATCATCAGTAATTATCCAAACGATGTGAAGACCTCCGGTCTTCGACCACCGTCATCATCCTCGACACATCGCCGAATCAGTTATTCAGAATGGGATAAACCCGGTCTTTCTGAGTAACTCACGTATATAATAAACAAGTGTTACACAAACACAACATCGCCTCATTCCAATTCAGAATATTCTTTTATTCAAATATTCTTATACTTTGGGAAAGGTTCCCATTAATTTTATCAAAGATAAATTCCTTAAATTTATCCTTTAATCTTCCTTTGAATATCAATTCAAACCAAATTATGGTTTATCCAAACTAGTCGGGATTAACGAACCTTACCAAAGTAATCACTTGTTAAATTTCCCAACCCCAACCTATTCATCCCATGAAGTAAAACTGGTCATACTTCATATCTAACACCATAGTGTTATCGGTAAATTCAATTACCATTTCACGTTCAAATCTAATTAAAGATTTAACTATCGGCTAAAGCAAAACTCTACTTGGTTTTAAACTTCCTAAAAATCCCTATCAATGATTATTTAACTTGGGAAATCATAACATGTCTTTAACTGGGTTAAAGAACCAATGTCATTTAAAACACGGTTCACGATAAACCCAAAATCGCATTCCAT
Source organism: Allium sativum (assembly GCA_030737875.1). Lineage (NCBI taxonomy): Eukaryota > Viridiplantae > Streptophyta > Magnoliopsida > Asparagales > Amaryllidaceae > Allium > Allium sativum. The sequence continues at coordinate 927,243,064 of CM060922.1, read as the reverse complement.
TCCATTAGCCTTTAACTGTAAATTAGCAAGTGAATAATTCCCTAAGTGTTAACCCCAAAGGCCGAAACCAACATCAGATTAATACCTAAGAAATTATCCAACTTAACTAATCTCCAGTTAGTTTCTGATTTTCTTAACTCCTTTGGGTTTAAGAACAGTATTATTAAAGATACCATTCACGACAACCCAAAATCACATTCCATTAATTATCGGGTTAAAGAACAAGTGTTATTTAAAACACCCTTCACGATAAACCCAAAATCAATTCAAATTCGATTCCAATTAAATACCATTTAATTGGTATACTTCATTAAATCTAAATAAAAAAAATTAATCTTTTTCTCAACTAGGTTTAAGAATAGTGTTAATGAAGACACCATTCACGACAAATCCAAATCCCATTTGATATTAAATACCAGGCTCTGAATAGAAAATATATCGGCTTATATTCAATATCAAATTCTACGACCAACAAATATCATATAGGAAATAACGATATAAATATATCTTTCAAATTTCCATAACAATATCTGTATAATCACGAAATCCAACATCAAAATATTCCAAAGACAAATTCGATTAAAATTCATTCCAATTCAATTATTGGAAATTCTGGTTACTTTTAAAACCCTTTCAAATCCAATTTATTTAATTCAAAAATAAAGGGATTATAATTCTAGTTCAAAACTAGTTCATTTCAATAAAAATCTATTTTTATTTTTCAAATATGGAATTTTTTATCCCAATCCTTTCCAAATCATTTCTTATGATTTTACACAAATTATTACTATTTTAAATAATTTTATCAAGGCCCGTACAGTCGATTTCCATCAACGGCCATCGAACTGCACTTACAGCGACCTTTTCCAAATTTGATTTGGACATAATTCCAAATCCAACCTTTAGATTTCTAATATTAGTTAGAAAGCTCTTTTCAATAAGAACCCAACGGTTCCGGTTTTAGGAGAATCCGATGGTCGGATCTCCCGTAATGTCCACTCGAAGTCAATGGTCAAAATTCGCGAACTGCCGCAGCGCGGCGCGTTCTATTCAGGCCATTATATATATAATATATATATTTCATCGATTTCCTTTTAAAACCTATTTTATAAATCGTTTTAAATTCGTTTTCAAAATGATTTCAATTTCATATTCAATTTCATATCAAAATTGAATATTCCATATCGTCGATATTTAAATGATAGTATTTTCAATTTTATATTTTGAAATCAATTCCTTTTCGATATTCATTATAAAAATGAATAAAATCGGTATAGATATCGTTCACGTCAAAATGGCGCATGTCTAATCAACACGGCTTTACAAATTTCAATAACTTTGTTATTCTATTCAACAAATGAATTTTTCTTCAACACATGAATATTTACTTTATTCAACACATGAATATTTATTAATACTTACTTACATAAAAATGTGAACTTTATTGTATAAATATTTTTCAACACAAGAATATTCTCAACACATGAGTATTTTCAACACATGAATGGTTTCAACACATGAATATTCTCAACACATGAGTATTGTCAACACATGACTATTTTGTTTATTCAACACATGAATATAATTTATTTTCTAAATTGGAATGAGACCTACTCAATTACCATATAATGTTATTTATATGAATTCTATACAACACATGTATATAATAGCAATGATAAATAATCAACCATCATCCAAAGTGCACCACACAACTGCATATGCATTAAATATAAATAATTAACGCTTACACAGTCTGTCAACCCATCGATTGACATACAACTAAACAATCGGGATTAGTGTACGTCAAATATCATCCCAATACCCATGTGGGGTTTCAGTCAACAAACACAGATTTTTATTTGTGCAATTGGGCGATGTGTAAAATTTATCGTCCCAATCAATATCCTTCAAATGGGTGTACATAAACAAAACCGTCCGATTTGTTTATAATTATTTATTTTATATACACGTTAAAAATTATATTTTTAACTATAAAATATTTTATTCATTCCACATCACCCAATCAATTTTCACAACACATCAATCAAACGAACAAGTCATCCATGGTCTGTGGACGACGGGTGTCGGGTGCTGCTAAGCACCGTCTCCATCCTAGTACATATTTCAAACTAGAAATTAAAATAAAAGTGAGGCGTTCTCACATTTGGGTTCCACTCCACCATGCTTTGATTGCCGATCTATGTAGCATACCTACATTAAAAATTATATTTTTAACCAATCAATAATTATTTCTTTGTATGATTATTCTACAAATAACATACATAGGCTAAAGATTATACTTTTATCTTTCTAAAAATATTTTCATATTTTTGTAACAACGCTACATAAATAAAAATCACATTTTTATACCGCTACTACATAGGTAAAAATCGAATCTTTCTATCACTAATGAATATATAAAAAATCCCATTTTTGCATTATCATTCAAACGATAAAAATAGCCTTTTTACTTCGCTTCCTAGATAATAAAAATCATATTTCTATTATCTTTATTATATAAAAATCAAAATCTTTACTATCTCTGTTATATAAAAATCAAATTTTATATGACCATTCAAAAAGTAAAAATCAAATCTTTATATAGCCATTCAAACAATAAAAATCGAATTTTTATATGGCTATTCACTTCTTTTTATTTATAATGATATACACAATAAAAACACTTCTTTTTATTTTCAATATCCTACCTTTTCACAAATAAAAAATCCAATCTTTTCATAGTCAAAAATACGATCTATTCTATTTCAAAAATCAAAATTTATCAACTAAAGAAATCGGTTTTTATAAACTAAAGAAATCGGTTTTTATATACAAGAGAAATCAGTTTTTATAAATAAAAGAAATCAGTTTTTATATATAAAAACGCGAACACTTACAGGGTTTCAAATCGGACGGATGGGAAAAGAGAAGGAGGTCGGAGGAAAGGGGGCTTGGTCGGAGGGGTGTCGCTGTTGAAGGGGCGGGTGTGCCCGCGCCAGGGGTCGGAGAGAAGGGAGGAGCTGCAGGGGGTGCGATGCTCGTGGGAGGTGGAGGCTAGGTCTAAATCGTGGAAGGGGGTTCGGTTTAGAGGAGCAGGAGGCTACGGGGAAGGAGAGAAGGGAGGGGAGCGACTGCAGGGGGGAGGGGGGGTGCTGGAGGCCGTCGACGGCGGCGGGCGGCGCCGTCAGGGGGGGCGCGATGGCGGGTCTGGGTTGCGTCGCGTTTCCCCCTTCTGAATTTCTTTTTTTTTCCTTTTGATTTAAAATGAAGAGAGAGAGAGGGGAGGGTAGGAGGTATAATAATATATATATAATTTAATTCTCCATTAGAGTTGACTTTTCATTCAAACTCCAAACGAAACTCACCGACTGTCATCCCTAGCTAATTACCCCCATTCCGAAAGCAATGGGATATGTCATGTAAGCCAATTCGACCGTTACGATCAGTTTTCGTCAAAATCAAAATATAAATATATATTGATTTTGAATGCACATTTCAATTTACCGGGGCCACATACGGACTCTAGAAATTCCCAAAAAATATTTTCTAGCTTCATATTGATGATACGGTTCTAACAAAACTAGTTTCGTCAAATTCTAAGATCGTTTGAAAATTGGCCATTTTCTGGTCGATCGAAATTGACAATAACTGTCAAAACACGTTTTCTTTCACCACGCTCACATATTGCTTCAAAAAATTACGAATTTTTGAATCTAGCAATAACTAGACATCCTGGATCCAACAAAAGTGGTTTTGTCAAAAACCGAGGTCATTTGCAAAATTTCCATTTTTTAGAGGTAGAATTACATAGCGACTATTCTGAATTTTCAACTGGGAATAACTTTTTATCCCCGCTATGAAATTTTAATTTTTCAGATTCGTTGGAAAGATATTCTCAAATAGATTCAACTATTTTTGGTTTCGCAAAAATCCCGTTTATTTTGAATCCTGTACATTCATTTGAAATTTGAAATCGAATTTTCAAACTATCACGCCATTTTCAATTCCTTTTATATTTAAAATAAAATATTTATATTCTAACGTCGAGCTATTTAAATATATACATTCTAATTCTATTCAAAATAAATTTCTCGTTGTTATTATTTATAATAATCATTTTAAATATTCAAAATTCACTAAAATTGCCAAAATAAAAATTTTAAATTGGCTCGGATTTCCGGGTTATTACAATCTCCCCCACTTAAAACTTTTCGTCCCCGAAAAGGAACGAAGCTGAAAGTTGCTTTACAAATCAACTCAACTTTCTTTCTTTTCATTACGGCTTAAGTTCTTCAACTTTTCAGTTTCTAAAAAAAATTCAAATTTTTCAAAAATTTGGCTAACACCCTAAATTTTCGAAAATTTTCGCCATAACCTCCCCTGAACCGGGAGCTTTGGGATATTTCAAATAGCCTCCCATAGCCCTCGCCAATCCAAAAAGAAAACGAAACAGCCAAGCGGCTAGCCAATCTGCTCATAAAATCGTCGAAAACCCAAGAAATACAATAAACATGTACCTATTTGTCGGGCAAACAATTTTATTCCTCTTCTCTAGCCTCCTTGCTATGACCTGTTCAATGTAAATACATGTACATGTATGCATTTCCAAACAATTTTCAATTCAGTTAAACATTTGATACAATTTGGCTAAATGGTTCATATTTTAATTAATCAACCAATAATCAAACAACACAACTATCAATCAATTAGTTGATTATCTTTTCAAATTCATAACTTGGATACATAGTCAAAAATCACGTTTTTGATGCCAAGTCACAACAATATATTCTAACTATATTTTGGTACTCACACCAGTCAATTGGAATCATATAGAAATCCCACTTTCGGCACTCGAATATAAATTCTGATGATACTCGAGTAATCATCAAAATCACCTCCGGGCGACTAGAGTGTGATTCCATATCTATCCAGTATATTAAAACTTCAAATACACGTGGATCAGACGTGTACACAAAATCTTTATATACTTGGTTGTCCAAATCAATACAAATAAATATTCAAATACGACTAATTGAATTTAATTTTTCAAAAAAAAAATTGTTTTCAATTTTATTTTCAAAATATCACTCTTCACACTCGTTCTAGGATACTACTGATCCCATCTCTAACGAGTCATTCTTATTGGATATTACTAATCCAACCTATGATGAATTCTTTCGTTCGGTTCTAATGTGTCTTGTTCTCCGAGCTCTGTAAACCAAAGCTCCGATACCAGCTATAATGACCCGAAATCCCCCTTACAGGAAATCACGGATTGTACTGAGGACAAGACAGATCAGAACACAGACAAAGAACATTTCATTGCTTATTACAACAATTCCATCAGAATACAAGAATATATAGAGTATGAAAGAATAAAATACATCCAATAAATATCAGAGATTTACAATACATTACATAGCGGCGGAAAATAATACAAGACACAACCGAAAAGAATATACGGATACAGAGCTTTTCGAATATCATTCTAGCTGCAAATGAGGATCCTGTGAATATAAATCTGCAAAACCAAAACTACTAGCTGCCCATGCGGAAAATAGGGGCCCCCAGAGTTTAGGTTAAAACAATGAACTCCATGTCAGTCATGTGACTGGTGTGAGAACTAAAACAGTTATTAATCTTTATTTTAAAGTTAGGTAAATCAAGGGACCACGCCGTATAACACGAAACTGGTTTCCTCCCAAGAGTACCAGTGCATAAAACAATAGCACAACGCTAAATAAAGAACAAAGAAGCTAGTATAAGACCCAGGTCCCATCACACAATGCAACACAAGCCGGAGGATAGGGTTTTACCTTATAATAGCCAAAGCATGCTTGATACGTTTTAAAACAGATTATTTTGATAGTACTATAAGTGTATAGTGCCAAAACAATTTCAATCATAAGTATCAATCATAGACGACATGAATGCCCCATACCACTATGCTGCCAAATATAGGTTCTACAATCAAAACTGCAAAGTGACATATTGGAAGTTGGATTTCCATCTGTGAACCTAGGCAAGGGATCGCCCTTACCGCTTCAAGATGCTCTAGCCCGTGTCTCATGAACAGATTCAACTACACCTTGGATCGTTAGGGCCGGTCCACCCGATGTGGATTATAATGCCTGAACACTGCGTTTCCCCACCCTATTGATGTCAATGAGTCCAATGACTCCATTGGCTCCACATAGTCACCGATATATTTGAGGCGCCTCGCAACCCAACAACCACATAAGTCAAACTCGTCAGGGCGTGTCAAACCACTAACACCACTTCTAGCTAGAAGCAAACGCATGCCCTCCCTGATATCCTCTCCCGTTTCTGGTTCACACTGGGGTGTGAGGCTCGCGAACTAATGCTACACAAAGCTATGCCACAAAGACCTTGCTTTGATTATCAACCACAAAACTCTGCTTTTCAACAGAAACCTTGATCATTTGCATCTTAGCATGCCAGACAGGCAAACCACTCCATGCAACCGATATCCATCAATCACACAGAATGGTATCCAATGTCAGACATACAGTCCATTTACAAGTCCGTTCTGGGTATGAACGAAACCGGAGGCACCTTGTACCTCGCATATCCATCGATCTCCAAGTACGTATGGACGATCACCAACTGATTCCCTCCTCTTGGGTGTACGGTCCAATCAAGATCATCAGTAATTATCCAAACGATGTGAAGACCTCCGGTCTTCGACCACCGTCTTCATCCTCGACATATCGCCGAATCAGTTATTCAGAATGTGATAAACCCGGTCTTTCTGAGTAACTCGCGTATATAATAAACAATTTTACACAAACACAACATATGCCTCATTCCAATTCAGAATATTCTTTTATTCAAATATTCTTATACTTTGGGAAAGGTTCCAGTTGATTTTATCAAAGATAAATTCCTTAAATTTATCCTTTAATCTTCCTTTGAACATCAATTCAAACCAAATTATGGTTTATCAAAACTAGTCGAGATTAACAAACCTTACTGAAGTAATCACTTGTTAAATTTCCCAACCCCAACCTATTCATCCCATGAAGTAAAACTGGTCATACTTCATATCTAACACCATGGTGTTATCGGTAAATTCAATTACCATTTCACGTTCAAATCTAATCAAAGATTTAACTATCGCCTAGAGCAAATCTGGTGATACTTCATTCTCGATCTTTTCAATCTAATTAAAGATTCATTAAAACTCCACTTGGTTTTAATCTTCCCAAAAATCCCTATCAATGATTATTTAACTTTGGAAATCACAACCTGTCTTTAACTGGGTTAAAGAACCAATGTCAATTAAAACACGGTTCACGATAAACTCAAAATCACATTCCGTTCTATCAGTCTTTAACCGTAAATTAGCAAGTGAATAATTCCCTAAGTGTTAACCCCGAAGGTCGAAACCAACATCAGATCAATACCCAAGAAACTATCCAATTTAACAAATCTCCGGTTAGTTTCTGATTTTCTTAACTCTATTGGGTCTAAGAACAGTATTATTAAAGTTACCATTCATGACAACCCAAAATCACATTCCATTAATTATCGGGTTAAAGAACAAGTGTTATTTAAAACACCGTTCACGATAAACCCAAAAATCAATTCAAATTCAAATCCATTTAATTGGTATACTTCATTAAATCTAAATAAAAAGATTTAATCTTTTCTCAACTAGGTTTCAGAACAGTGTTAATGAAGACACCATTCATGACAAACCCAAATCCCATTTGATATTAAATACAAGGCTCTGAATAGAAAATATATCGGCTTATATTCAATATCAAATTCTACGATCAGCAAATATCGTATTGGAAATAACGATATAAATATATCTTTCAAATTTCCATAACAATATCTGTATAATCACGAAATCCAACATCGAAATATTCCAAAGTCAATTTCGATTCAAATTCATTCCAATACAATTATTGGAAATTCTGGTTACTTTTAAAATACTTTCAAATCCAATTTGTTTATTTCAAAAATAAAGGGATTATATTTCTAGTTCAAAACTAGTTCATTTCGATAAGAATCTATTTTTATCTTTTCAAATATGGAATTTTTCATCCCAATACTTTCTAAATCATTTCTTATGATTTTACACATTTTATTACTATTTTTAATAATTTTATCAAGGCCCGTACAGTCGATTTCCATCAACAACCATTGAACTGCACTTACAACGACCTTTTCCAAATTTGATTTGGACATAATTCCAAATCCAACCGTTAGATTTCTAATTTCTAATATTCTTTAGAAATCACTTTTTGATACGAACCCAACGGTTCTGGTTTAGGAGAATCCGACAGTCGGATCTCCCGTAATGTCCATTCGAAGTCAATGGTCGAAATTCGCGAACTGTCGCAGCGCGGCGCGTTCTATTCAGGCCATTATATATATATAATATATATTATATATATTTCGTTGATTTCCTTTTACAACGTATTTCATAAATCGTTTTAAATTCGTTTTTAAAACGATTTCAACTTCATATTCATTTTCAAATCAAAATTGAATATTTCATATCATCGTTATATAAATGATAGTATTTTCAAAATATTATATTTTGAAATCAATTCCTTTTCGATATTCATTATAAAAATGAATAGAATCGATATAGATATCGTTCACGTCAAAATGGCGCATATCTAATCAACACGGCTTTATATATTTCAATAACTTCGTTATTCTATTCAGCAAATGAATTTTTCTTCAACACATGAATATTTACTTTATTCAACACATGAATATTTGTTAATTCTTACTTACAATAAAAATGTGAACTTTATTTTATAAATATTTTCTTCAACACATGAATATTCTCAACACATGAGTATTTTCAACACATGGATGGTTTCAACACATGAATATTCTCAACACACGAATATTGTCAACACATGAGTATTGTCAACACATGACTATTTTGTTTATTCAACACTTGAATATAATTTATTTTCTAAATTGGAATGAGACCCACTCAATTACCATATAATGTTATTTATATGGATTCTATACAACACATCTATATAATAGCAATGATAAATAATCAACCATCATCCAAAGTGCACCACACAACTGCATAAGCATTAAATATAAATAATTAACGCTTACACAGTCTGTCAACCCAACGATTGACATACAACTAAACAATCGGGATTAGTGTATGTCAAATATCATCCTAATACCGGTGTGGGATTTCAGTCAACAAACACAGATTTTTATTTGTGCAGTTGGGTGATATGTAAAATTTATCGTCCTAATCAATATCCTTCAAATGAGTGTACATAAACAAAACCGTCCGATTAGTTTAGAATTATTTATTTTTTATACACGTTAAAAATTATATTTTTAACTATAAAATATTTTATTCATTCCACATCACACAATCAATTTTCACAACATATCAATCAAACAAACAAGTCATCCATAGTCTGCGGACGACGGGTGTCGGGTGTTGCTAAGTACCGTCTACATCCTAGTATATATTTCAAACGAGAAATTAAAATAAAAGTGAGGAGTTCCCACATTTGGGTTCCACTCCGTCGTGCTTTGATTGTCGATCTATGTAGTATACCTACGTTAAAAATTATATTTTTAACCAATCAATTGTTATTTCTTTGTATGATTATTCTACAAATAACATACATAGGCTAAAGATTATACTTTTATCTTTCTAAAAATATTTTCATATTTTTATAACAATGCTACATAAATAAAAATCACATTTTTATACCACTACTGTATAGGTAAAAATCGAATCTTTCTATCGCTAATGAATATATAAAAATCCCATTTTTACATTATCATTCGAATGATAAAAATAGCCTTTTTACTTCGCTTCCTAGATAATGAAAAACATATTTTTATTATCTCTATTATATAAAAATCAAATCTTTACTATCTCTATTGTATAAAAATCAAATTTTTATATGACCATTCAAAAAGTAAAAATCAAATCTTTATATAGCCATTCAAACAATAAAAATCGAGTTTTTATATGGCTATTCAGTTCTTTTTATTTATAATGATTTACACAATAAAAATTACATCTTTTTATTTTCAATATCCTACCTTTTCACAAATAAAAAATCCAATCTTTTCAAAGTCAAAAATACGATCTTTTCTATTTCAAAAATCAAATTTTTATCAACTAAAGAAATCAGTTTTTATAAACAAAAGAAATCAGTTTTTATATACTAGAGAAAACAGTTTTTATAAATAGAAGAAATCAGTTTATATATATATATATATAAACGTAAACATTTACAGGGTTTCAAATTGGACGGATGGGAAAAGAGGAGGTCGGAGGAAAGGGGACTTGGTTGGAGGGGTGTCTCTGTCGAAGGGGAGGGTGTGCTCGCGCCGGGGGTCGCAGAGAAGGGAGGAGCTGTAGGGGTTGCGATGCTCGTGGGAGGTGGCGGCTAGGTCTATATCGTGGAAGGGTGTTCGGTTTAGAGGAGTAGGAGGCTACGGGTGAGGAGAGAAGGGAGGGGAACGGCTGCGAGGATGGAGGCGGAGGCCGTCGACGGCGGGCGGCGCCGTTTGGGGGTGCGCGATGGCGGGTCTGGGCTGCGTCATGTTTCCCCCTTCTGATATTTTTTTTGATTTGAACTGAAGAGAGATAGAGAGGGGGTAGGAGGTATAATAATATATATAATTTAATTATTTAATTCTCCATTAGAGTTGACTTTCCATTCAAACTCCAAATGAAACCCACCGACTATCATCCCTAGCTAATTACCCCCATTCTGAACGCAATGGGATATGTCAAGTAAGCCAATTCGACCGTTACGATCAGTTTTCGTCAATATATATATATATATATATATATATATATATATATATATAGATTTTGAACGCACATTTCAATTTACCGGGGCCACATACAGAATCTAAAAATTCCCAAAAAATATTTCCTAGCTTTGTATTGACGATACGGTTCTAACAAAACTAATTTCGTCAAATTCTGAGACCGTTTGAAAAATGGTCATTTTCTGGTCGATCGAAAATTGACAAAAACTGTCAAAACACGTTTTCTTTCGCCACGCTCACATATTGCTTTCAAAAATTACAAATTTTGGAATCTAGTAATAATTAGACATCCCGGATCCAACAAAAGTGGTTTCATCGAAAACCGAGGTCGTTTGCAAAATTTCCATTTTTAAGGGCCAGAATTCCACAGCGACTATTCTGAATTTTCAGCTGGGAATAACTTTTTATCCCCGCTATGAAATTTTTGTTTTTCGGATTCGTTGGAAAGATATTCTCAAATAGATTCAAATATTTTTGGTTTCGCTAAAATCCCGTTTATTTTGAATCCTGTACATTCATTTGAAATTTGAAATTTGTAATTTGTAATCGAATTTTCAAACTACCGCGCCATTTTCAATTCATTTTATATTTAAAATAAAATATTTATATTCTAACATCGAGCTATATAAATATATACGTACTAATTCTATTCAAAATAAATTTCTTGTCGTTATTATTTAAAATAATCATTTTAAATATTCAAAATTCACTAAATTTGCCAAAATAAAAATTTTAAATTGGCTCGGATTTCCGGTTTATTACGCAAACATATCACACAAATAAATATCAATTCAACAATAGATATATATGTTATACGATATGATAAAACGGTAATCCAAAAAGTACGAGAATTAACTCACCATCCATTCCAATTCGACAATTTCTCGTCAATTTATATAATTTAACTAAGTGTTTGAAATTACATAAAAATCTAAGCAACACCTAAACTATTCAATCCAACTCGTACGCGTAGGATTCGTGAATAGGAACCCAATGCAACTTGTTTCGCGTGATTCTGACCTCGCATGAAAAAGATAAGCGTGTTATAACATTTCACAAGAATTAAAATAATGTATGCGTGTGTATATATATATATATAAACTAATAACTTCATTAACTATTTGATCACCTTGATTAACTAGTTAATCCCGTCATTAGCCAAAAAAGGCGTATCCCCCCTTTCAGTAACTCATGAAACCCACTCACCAACAAAACTTCACCACCGCAAAATCTACAAGCCACTAGAAGTGATTATGCCCATGCCCCAACCTCCGACGCCCCCCAGGTGCGCCACCGACCGTTGACCTACCCCAAATCGATGCCTCCAGCACCTGGAAAATCAACATGAACGGAAAATACTTAAACCAGAATATCATCGTCCATCGGCCACCATTGCCAACCGCACCGCCGACGATCGAAAGCCCTCCTTACGGCGCACCATTCTCTCTCAGGACCTTAGCCTAAAACTTAACATACGACACGCAAATCAAAAAAATCAAAAACGGCTCTATCGCGGTCATCGAGAAATTCCAGCCACCCACGACCTTTGATGGCTGAGCGTCCGAGACAAATGGGCTTTATATGTCCATGCGAACAACTTTCTAATTGGGAATTTTTGCTAAAAGTTGATGGACAGAAAGGTTAAATTATAGTCATTGGATGGAAGAAAAAAGGGATGAAAGTTAGGGTTTAACAAGTGGAGAAGGTGTAACAACCCGGAAATTCTGAGCCAGTTTAAAATTTTTATTTTGACAATTTTAATGAATTTTGAATATTTAAAATGAATTATTTTAAATAATATCGACGAGAAATTTATTTTGAATAGGATTCAAACGTATATATTTATATGCATCGTCGTTAGAATGTAAATATTTATTTTAAATTATAAAAGGAATTGAAAATGGCGCGGTAGTTCGATAATTCGATTTCAAACTTCAATTTGATGTATCGGGTGCAAAATAAACCGGATTTTGGCAAAACCAAAAATAATGGAATCTAGTTGAAAATATCTTTCCAACGAATCTGGAAAATCGAAATTTCATAGCGGGAATCAAAAGTTATGCCCAGTTGAAAATTCAGAATAGTCGCTATGTAAATTATACATGGCCCAAAAAGTCAAATTTTGCATACGAATGAATTTGGACTCGAAACCACTTCCATTGAGTTCAAAATGCCGTTTAGAACTCCGAAAAGTATAAGCTTCGTTATATTCCGATATCCGGAACAGTGGCAATTGGCAGGAGCTTTTCGGTTAGCAAAACATAGCCCTTAAAAAGTGAAATTTTGCATACGAGCTCAGAATTCGCCGAGATAAATTTTTATCGATTCATAATGATAAATCATTGTTGAGTTCCAAATGGCGCGTCGAACGGAGTTAGTATGTGGCCGTGCGAGCTGAAACAGTTCAGGGTAAAGCGAGCAGTCATTTTACAAAGGAACATTATTGATACGACCTCAGAATTCGATTTCGTTTTTTTTATGGATTCGTATCGTCTAATAATGGTTAAATCCAAGAGGGCTTAATTTTTGAGTTAGCATGTGAGCGCGCGAGAAGAAAATGTGCGCCAAAATCGCATTTTTAGAGCTTATATGAGCATTTTTGAAATTTTTACGAACGGTCAAACGAACTTGGAATTCGACGAAACTTGTTTCGTTGGACTCGTCTTCACGTCTACTATCTCGAGTCCGAAATCCGCGGCGATTGGAAATCGTTGGCGTTCAGGCGATACGCGAGAAACTAGCATATAATCGCTTTTACTCCATTTTTCTCTTCATAATTTCATTTCTCTCTTCCTCTTCAAAAACTCAAAAATGGCCTCCACCCTCCCACCGTCGCTGCCCTCCTCCACCAGCGCCACCACCGGCCTCCGGCGAGCCGCCGCACCCCCTCCTCCTCCTCTTCCTCCTCCTCCATCTCTCTCCTCTTTTCATGAACCCTAAGCCTCACAACACCCCAAACCACCACCACAGGCCCCACCACCACCGCCGTGGCCCACCAGCACCCTCCCCGCCTCACATCTAGTCCGGCGCCCCCTTCCCCCTCCTCAATTCCGGCCGTGGGCCCCCCGGTCACCAAAAACCCATTTTACACTAATCGCCCGTTTTGCAAATAACCACCTGACCGTATTTCGCTAATAACTCCCAAACGGTGCGTTTTTGGCCAAAGTCTCTCAAGACCAAAGTTGTAGAGCATGAAATTCTCTTCGATTTTGCTATATGGAAGTCGTGTTTTGGAGTTCGGAGCTGCTCGAAAAACGCGTTTGAATTCTGCTGTTCAAAAGCGGTAAAATTCGTGTACTTCCGCGAATTCTGGCGAATTGGAGCATTTTCGGCAAAAAGTCCCTTAGGCAAAAATTGTTCAGAATGCCGTGCTTGTGCTAGTAAAATAGATGGATTGAAGATTTGAGCTTGTATGCGAAGTCTGGAACTCGAACAACAATTCAGCAGTTCAGAAAAGGCGTTGGAAAAAAGTAAGTTTTCTCCGCTTTAAAGCTTCTATAGTTTTTGACGAATGAAGTATAATAAAAATATAATTTTTATATTATAGGAGGAATAAAAATATGATTTTTATATAGTAGAGATAATAAAAATACGATTTTTATATTATATAGATAGTAAAGATTTGATCTTTACTATATGAACAGCGGTATAAAAATAGAATTTTTATCTATATAGTAGTAGAATAAAAATGTGATTTTTATATACATATCAACAATATAAAAATGTGATTTTTATATATGTAGTGACTACGGGCAGTGAAATTGGCAAAAAGGCGAGCACGACGAAGATTTCTACATAAGAAGAGTCGTGGCGTTTGGTTTAGCTAGTCGGTGAGAACTTCTCACTTTAAATTTCCTTTTCAGTTATAAATATATACTAGGATGCAGACGGTGTTTAGTAGCACCCGACACCATTGTCCACAGACCATGGACTTGTTTGTTTGGTTGTGTAGTTGGTTAGATTATTTGATTTAAATTTGGTTGTTTGGTGAATTGAAATTGGTTTGATTGATATGTGTATGGCATGGGCCATTATTAGACCGGGGATAAGGCTAGGCCTTATCCCGTTTCTAGTATCGTGTCGTTATGCCATCGAAATTTTGTAAAATAAGTTAGAAAAATAAAGATATCATTTTATTTAATAAATGAACCGAATAGAATAATTTGGTCGTTAAAAATGTAATTTTTAACGTGAACAAATAAATATTCATTTACAAATCGAACGATTTGTTTATGTACACTGATTTGACTGACATTGATTGGGACGATAAATGTTACACATCGCCCAACTGCACAAATAAAAATCTATGTTTGTTGATTTGAAACCCCACACGGGTATTGGGATAAAATACGCCACACACTAATCTCAATAATTAGTTGTATGTCGATCGATGGATCGACAGGCTGTTATAAGGGTTAGATATCTATATTTGATGCTTATACAGTGTAGTGCACTTTGGATGATGGTTGATTATTTATCGTTGCTATTATAAACATGTGTTGTATGGAATCCATATAAGTAACTTTATATGGTAATTGACTGGGCCTCATTCCAACTTAGAAAATAAAGAATATTATAAAATAAAGGTTCATGTGTTGACAATACTCATCCGTTGAGATTAGTCATGTGTTGAACGAAATATTTTAACAATAAAATTTACTTCTTTATAAAATAAAGGTTCATGTGTTGACAGTACTCATCCATTGAGATTAAACATGTGTTGAACGAAATATTTTAACAATAAAATTTACTTCTTTATAAAATAAAGGTTCATGTGTTGACAGTACTCATCCTTTGAGATTAGTCATGTGTTGAACGAAATATTTTAACAATAAAATTTACATCTTTATCATATATAAAATTAGAAACTAATTGGAAAATAGATAAGATGAGTGGTCTCCTGGATGTTGATCTGACGTTGATTTTGGCCTTCGGGGTTAATATTTAGGGAATCGTTCTCTTACTAATTTACGGTTGTAGTCTGATTTAAATCAAACGATAGATACCATAATTTTTATAAAATATATTGAATAACAAAAATAGTCACACGTGGACAATACTCATTCGTTGAGATTAGTCATGTGTTGACAAAAATATAGATTCACCTATTGAATAGAATAAATATTCATTTGTTGAATAGAATAACGAAATTATTGAAATATATAAAGCCGTGTTGATTAGAGATGCGCTATTTTGACGCGAACGATATTTATATCGATTATATTCGTTTTTATAATGAATATTGAAAAGAGATAAAAATCGAATATATATAAAGCAAATTCGAATTGAATTGAATATAGAATGAATTGAAATTTGAATTGAATTGGAAATGGAAGTTGAAATGTTTTTGAACGAATTTAAAACTATTTATAAAATTTGTTTTAAATAGAAATCGACGAAATATATATTATATATATTATACATATATACATAATATAATGGCCTGAATAGAACGTGCCGCGCCGCGGGAGTTCGTGAATTTCGACCATTGATTTCGAACGGACATTACGGGAGATCCGACCGTCGGATTCTCCTAAAACCAGAACCGTTGGGTTCGTATCGAAAAGAGCTTTCTAACAAATATTAGAAATTTGAAATCTAATGGTTGGATTTGGAGATACGTCCAAATCAAATTTGGAAAAGGTCGCTGTAAGTGCAGTTCGATGGCCGTAGATGGAAGTCGACTGTACGGGCCTTGATAAAATTATTAAAATAGTAATAATTTGTGTAAAATCATAAGAAATGATTTGGGAAAAATTGGGATGAAAAACTCCATATTTGAAAAGATAAAAATAGTTTTTTATCGAAATGAACTAGTTTTGAACTAAAATTAAACCCGTTTATTTTTAAATAAATAAATTGGATTTGAAATGGGTTTTAAATAGAATTGATTTGTGGGTTTATCATGAACGTTGTTTTAAATAACACTGGTTCTTTAACCCGATAAGAAATAGAATGTGATTTGGGTTTATTGTGAACTGTGTTTTAAATGACATTAGTTCTTTAACCCAGAAAAAGGAGTTTTAATGAATCTGCAATTAGATTGAAATGTGAATTGATAATCTAAATTATCAAATTTAGAAAGTGAGCGAGAATGGAGTATCACCAGTTTTGCTCCAAAACGATAGTCAAATCTTTAATTAGATTTGAACGTGAAATGGTAATTAATTTTACCGATAACACCGTGGTGTTAGATATGGAGTATTACCAGTTTTGCTTCATGGGATGAATAGGTTGGGATTGGGAAATAAAATAAATAATTACTTCGGTGTGGTTCGCTAATCCCGACTAGTTTGGAAAACCATAATTTGGTTTGAAATGACATCCAAAGGAAGATTAAAGAATAAATTTAAAGAATTTATCTTTGATAAAATTAATGGGAACCTTTCCCTAAGGATGTGAAATTTAGAAACCAGCTGTAGGTTAGTTAAGAAGAATGGTTTCCTGGGTATTGATCTGATGTTGATTTCGGCCTTCGGGGTTAATATTTGGGGAACTGCTCTCTTACTGACTTACGGTTAGTGACTAATGAATTGGAATGAGGCGTATGTTGTGTTTGTGTAACATTTGTTTTTAATATATGCGGGTTGTTCAGAAAGGCCGGGTTTATACCCATTCTGAATAACCGATTCAACGATAAGTCGAAGATGAAGACGGTGGTTGAAGATCGGAAGTCTTCACATCGTTTGGGTGATTACTGATGATCTTTATTGGGCTATACACCCAAGATGAGGGAATCAGTTGGTGGTCGTCCAGACGTACTTGGAGATCGATGGATATGCGAGGAAAGTGCCTCCGGTTTCGTTCAGACCCAGAACGAACTTGTAAATGTAATGTGTGTCTGACATTGGATTTTATTCTGTGTTGATTGATTTCTGTTAAATATATATCTGTTTGGCGGTGGAGAATTTATTCTCTTGCTTAACGCCCTTCTCTGAGACGTACGAGCTTAGAGGTTATATATCGATAGATATCAATCGCATGGCATGAATTGCCTGTGTGGCACGCTGAGTTGCATGGATCAAGGCTTCTGTTGAAAAGCAATGTTTTGTGGTTGATGATCAAAGCACGGCCTACGTGGCAGCTTTGTGTATAACGTGAATTCGCGAGCCTCACACCTCGGTATGAGTCAAAAATGGGATAAGGACTGCAGGGAGAGCACGACGTTTCTTTCTAGCTTTGGTGGTGTCAGTGACTTACCAGCCCTGACATTTATATACTTTTCACCTATGTGGTTGTTGGATGAGGCGCCTCGATTTTAGGTCTGTAAGGACCTGGAAACGTGTGTTCAGGAATTGTCAATCCTCAAACGTAAGAGAGGATCGGCCAGGAAGATCCAGGGGTTACCCAGAGTGACTAGTCCTGAGGCATTTGCTAGAGTGTCTCGAAGCGGAGAGGAGCTTGCCTCTTGCCTCGACTCATGACGGAAATCCAATTTCCAATACGAGATATTTCGGTTTTATTTGTAGAGCGTAGTATGGCGACATGATAGATGGTACCCATGCCGTCTAGGATTGATATTTATGATTGAAAATGTTTTGACTCTATACACTTATTATAGTATCAAATGATTTGTTTTTAAAACGTACCAAGCATGTTTGGCTATTATAAGGGAAAACCCTATCCTCCGGCTTGCGTTGCATTATGTGATGGGACCTGGGTATTATAATAGCTTCATTTTTCGAAAAAGCATTGCGTTGTTTATTCTATGCACTGGTATTTTTGGGAGGAAACTCGTTCCGTGTTATACGGCGTGGTCCCTTGAATTACTCTCTTTTAAAGTAAAGCTTTAAATAACTGTTTTAGTTCTCACACCTGTCACATGACTGACCTGGAGTTTATTGTTTTAACCTAAACTCTGGGTGCCCTTATTTTCGACACGGGCAGCTAGTAGTTTTGGTTTTGCAGATTTATATTCACAGGATCCTGATTTACAGCTGGAACGATGCTCGGAAAGCTCTGTATCCGTGTATTACTTTCAGTTGTGTTTTCTGTTGTTTTTCCGCTGCTATGTAATTTATTGTAATCTCTGATATTTATCAAATGTAATGTATTCATTTATACTCTGTATATTCTTGTATCTGATGGAATTGTTGTAATAGCAATGAAATGTTCTTCCGTTTGCGTTCATTTGTGTGTTGTTCTCAAAGTATCTGCTCTTTCCTTCACGGGGAAGTAACAGGTTCTTACAGTGGTATCAAAGCTTTGGTTTACAGAGCTCGAGAACAAGACACATTAGAACCATACGAAAGAATTCATCAGATATTGGATTAGCAATATCCAATTAGAATGACTCGTTAGAGATAGGATCAGTAGTATCCTAGAACGAGTGTGAAGGGTATATTTTTCAAATGAAAACAATTTTGTTTTGAAATTTAAACCATCTTATACGTATTTGAATAATTTATTTATGTTGATTTGGACAATCTAGTATATAAAGGTTTTGCATATACGCGTCATGAACGTATATTCGAAGTTTTAATATATTAGATAGATATAGAGTCACACTCTAGTCGCGCGGACATGGTCCTGATGATGAAGTATACCATCACCAGTATTTATTTTCGAGTGACGAAGGTGTGATATCTATATATTTCCATTAGACTGGTGTGAGAACCAAAACTGGATAGGTTTATTGTTGTGATTTGGCATCAAAAACATGTTTTTATGTATATATATATATATATATATATATATATATATCAAAATTATGAATTTGAAATGTTAATTCACTAATTGATTGATGGTTGTGTTGTTTGTCTATTTGTTTGCTAATTTTGAACCATTACGCCTAATTGAACCTAACATTGAATTGTATTGAAAATTGGTCGCATTTGCTTGCATATACATATACTTACATTGAACAGGTCATAGCAAGGAGGCTAAAGCAGAGAATAAAATTTGTTTGCCTGACAAATAGGTACATGTTTACTATCATTTACTGTTTTGTTTGGGTGATGATGATTTTATGAGCCGATTGGCTAGCCGTTTGGCTTTTTCTTTTTCTTTTTGAGATCAGAAGGCTTGTATGGCAATTTCGGGATTTTCCAGGGGCTCCCGGTGCAAGGGAGGTTATGGCGAAATTTTTCGAAAATTTAGGGTGTTAGCCAAATTTTTGAAAAATTGGAAAAGTTCTTAGAAACTGAAAAGTTGAAGAATTTAATCCGTAATCAAAATACTAGAAGTTGAGTTGAATTGTTAAACAACTTTCGGCTTCGTTCCTTTTCGGGGACGAAAAGTTTTAAGTGGGGGAGATTGTAACAACCCAGAAATTCTGAGCCAGTTTAAAATTTGTATTTTGGCAATTTTAATGAATTTTGAATATTTAAAATGAATCATTTTAAATAATATCGACGAGTAATTTATTTTGAATAGGATTCGAACGTATATATTTATATGCATCGTCGTTAGAATGTAAATATTTATTTTAAATTATAAAAGGAATTGAAAATGGCGCGATAGTTCGATAATTCGATTTCAAACTTCAATTTGATGTACCGGGTTTAAAATAAACCGGATTTTGGCGAAACCAAAAATAATGGAATCTAGTTGAAAATATCTTTCTAACGAATCTGGAAAATCGAAATTTCATAGCGGGAATCAAAAGTTATGCCCAGTTGAAAATTCAGAATAGTCGCTATGTAAATTATACATGGCCCAAAAAGTCAAATTTTGCATACGAATGAATTTGGACTCGAAACCACTTCCATTGAGTTCAAAATGCCGTTTAGAACTCCGAAAAGTATAAGCTTCATTATATTCCGATATCCAGAATAGTGGCAATTGGTAGGAGCTTTTCGGTTAGCAAAACATAGCCCTTAAGTGAAATTTTGCATACGAGATCAGAATTCGACGAGATAAATTTTTATGGATTCACAATGACAAATCATTGTTGAGTTCCAAATGGCGCGTCGAACGGAGTTAGTATGTGGCCGTGCGAGCTGAAACAGTTCAGGGTAAAGCGAGCAGTCATTTTACAAAGGAACATTATTGATACGACCACAGAATTCGATTTCGTTTTTTTTTATGGATTCGTATTGTCTAATAATGGTTAAATCCAAGAGGGCTTAAATTTTTTAGTTAGCATGTGAGCGTGCGAGAAGAAAATGTGCGCCAAAATCGCATTTTTAGAGCTTATCTGAGCATTTTTGAGAATTTTTACGAATAGTCAAACGAACTGGGAATTCGACGAAACTTGTTTCGTTGGACTCGTCTTCACGTCTACTATCTCGTGTCCGAAATCCGCGGCGATTGGAAATCGTTGGCGTTCAGGCGATACGCGAGAAACTAGCATATAATCGCTTTTACTTCATTTTTCTCTTCATAATTTCATTTCTCTCTTCCTCTTCAAAAACTCAAAAATGGCCTCCACCCTCCCACCGCCGCTGCCCTCCTCCACCAGCGCCACCACCGGCCTCCGGCGAGCCGCCGCACCCCCTCCTCCTCCTCTTCCTCCTCCTCCTTCTCTCTCCTCTTTTCATAAACCCTAAGCCTCACAACACCCCAAACCACCACCAGGGCCCCACCACCACCGCCGCGGCCCACCAGCACCCTCCCCGCCTCACATCAGGTCCGGCGCCCCCTTCCCCCTCCTCAATTCCGGCCGTGGGCCCCCCGGTCACCAAAAATCAATTTTACACTAATCGCCCGTTTTGCAAATAAGCCCCTGACTGTATTTCGCCAGTAACTCCCAAACTGTGCATTTTTGGCCAAAGTCTCTCTAGACCAAAGTTGTAGAGCACGAAATTCTCTTTGATTTGGCTATATTGAAGTCGTGTTTTGGAGTTCGGAGCTGCTCGGAAAACACGTTTGAAGTCTGTTGTTCAAAAGCGGTAAAATTCGTGTACTTTCGCGAATTCTGACGAATTGGAGCATTTTCGGCAAAAAGTCCCTTAGGCAAAAGTTGTTCAGAATGTCGTGCTTGTGCTAGTTTAAAAGATGTATTGAAGATTTGAGCTTGTATGCGAAGTCTGGAGCTCGAACAACAATTCAGCAGTTCAGAAAAGGCGTTAGAAAAAAAGTGAGTTTTCTCCGCTTTAATGCTTCTATAGTTTTTGACGAATGAAGTAGAATAAAAATATGATTTTTATATTATAGAAAGAATAAAAATATGATTTTTATATAGTAGAGATAATAAAAATACGATTTTTATATTATATAGATAGTAAAGATTTGATCTTTACTATATGAACAGCGGTATAAAAATAGAATTATTATCTATATAGTAGTAGAATAAAAATGTGATTTTTATATACATAGCAACAATATAAAAAATGTGATTTTTATATATGTAGTGACTACGGGCAGTGAAATTGGCAAAAAGGCGAGCACGACGAAGATTTCTACATAAGAAGAGTCATGGCATTTGGTTTAGCTAGTCGGTGAGAATTTCTCACTTCAAATTTCCTTTTCTAGTTATAAATATATACTAGGATGCAGACGGTGTTTAGTAGCACTTGATACCATTGTCCACAGACCATGGACTTGAAGATTTCTACATAAGAAGAGTCGTGGCATTTGGTTTAGCTAGTCGGTGAGAACTTCTCAATTTAAATTTCCCTTTCTAGTTATAAATATATAATAGGATGCAGACGGTGTTTAGTAGCACCTGACACCATTGTCCACAGACCATGGACTTGAAGATTTCTACATAAGAAGAGTCGTGGCATTTGGTTTAGCTAGTCGGTGAGAACTTCTCACTTTAAATTTCCTTTTCTAGTTATAAATATGTACTAGGATGCAGACGGTGTTAAGTAGCACCTGACACCAATGTCCACATACCATGGACTTGTTTGTTCGGTTGTGTAGTTGGTTAGATTATTTGATTTAAATTTGGTTGTTTGGTGAATTGAAATTGGTTTGATTGATATGTGTATGGCATGGGCCATTATTAGACCGGGGATAAGGCTAGGCCTTGTCCCGTTTCTAGTATCGTGCCGTTATGCCGCCGAAATTTTCTAAAACAAGTTAGAAATTTAAAGATATCATTTTATTTAATAAATGAACCGAATAGACTAATTTGGTCGTTAAAAATGTAATTTTTAACGTGAACATGAACAAATAAATATTCATTTACAAATCGAACGATTTATTTATGTACACTGATTTGACTGACATTGATTGGGACGATAAATTTTACACATCGCCCAACTGCACAAATAAAAATCTATGTTTGTTGATTTGAAACCCCACACGGGTATTGGGATAAAATACGGCATACACTAATCCCAATAATTAGTTGTATGTCGATCGATGGATCGACAGGCTGTTATAAGGGTTAGATATCTATATTTGATGCTTATACTGTGTAGTGCACTTTGGATGATGGTTGATTATTTATCGTTGCTATTATATACATGTGTTGTATGGAATCCATATAATTAACTTTATATTGTAATTGATTGGGCCTCATTCCAATTTAGAAAATGAAGAATATTATAAAATAAAGGTTCATGTGTTGACAGTACTCATCCGTTGAGATTAGTCATGTGTTGAACGAAATATTTTAACAATAATATTTAATTCTTTATAAAATAAAGGTTCATGTGTTGACAGTACTCATCCGTTGAGATTAGTCATGTGTTGAACGAAATATTTTAACAATAAAATTTACTTCTTTATAAAATAAAGGTTCATGTGTTGACAGTACTCATCCATTGAGATTAGTCATGTGTTGAACGAAATATTTTAACAATAAAATTTACATCTTTATCATATATAAAATTAGAAACTAATTGGAAAATAGATAAGATGAGTGGTCTCCTGGATGTTGATCTGATGTTGGTTTCGGCCTTCGGGTTTAATATTTAGGGAATCGTTCTCTTACTAATTTACGGTTGGAGTCTGATTTAAATCAAACGATAGATACCATAATTTTTATAAAATAAATTGAATAAAAAAAATAGTCACACGTGGACAGTACTCATTCGTTGAGATTAGTCATGTGTTGACAAAAATATAGATTCACGTATTGAATAGAATAAATATTCATTTGTTGAATAGAATAACGAAATTATTGAAATATATAAAGCCGTGTTGATTAGAGATGCGCTATTTTGATGCGAACGATATTTATATCGATTATATTCGTTTTTATAATGAATATTGAAAAGAGATAAAAATCGAATATATATAAAGCAAATTCGAATTGAATTGAATATAGAATGAATTAAAATTTGAATTGAATTGGAAATGGAAGTTGAAATGTTTTTGAACGAATTTAAAACTATTTATAAAATTCGTTTTAAATAGAAGTTGACGAAATATATATTATATATATATATAATATAATGGCCTGAATAGAACGCACCGCGCCGCGGCAGTTCGTGAATTTCAACCATTGATTTCGAATGGACATTACGGGAGATCCGACTGTCAGATTCTCCTAAAACCGGAACCGTTGGGTTCGTATCGAAAAGAGCTTTCTAACGAATATTAGAAATTTGAAATCTAACGGTTGGATTTGAAGATACGTCCAAATCAAATTTGGAAAAGGTCGATGTAAGTGCAGTTCGATGGCCGTAGATGGAAATCGCCTGTACGGGCCTTGATAAAATTATTAAAAATAGTAATAATTTGTGTAAAATCATAAGAAATGATTTGGGAAAAATTGGGATGAAAAAATCCATATTTGAAAAGATAAAAATAGATATTTATCGAAATGAACTAGTTTTGAACTAAAATTAAACCCGTTTATTTTTAAATAAATAAATTGGATTTGAAATGGGTTTTAAATAGAATTGATTTGTGGGTTTATCGGGAACGGTGTTTTAAATAACACTGGTTCTTTAACCCGATAAGAAATAGAATGTGATTTGGGTTTATCGTGAACTGTGTTTTAAATGACATTAGTTCTTTAACCCAGAAAAAGGAGTTTTAATGAATCTGCAATTAGATTGAAATGTGAATTGATAATCTAAATTATCAAATTTCGAAAGTGAGCGAGAATGGAGTATCACTAGTTTTTCTCCAAAACGATAGTCAAATCTTTAATTAGATTTGAACGTGAAATGGTAATTAATTTTACCGATAACACCGTGGTGTTAGATATGGAGTATTACCAGTTTTGCTTCATGGGACGAATAGGTTGGGATTGGGAAATAAAATAAATAATTACTTCGGTGTGGTTCGCTAATCCCGACTAGTTTGGAAAACCATAATTTGGTTTGAAATGACATCCAAAGGAAGATTAAAGAATAAATTTAAAGAATTTATCTTTGATAAAATTAATGGGAACCTTTCCCTAAGGATGTGAAATTTAGAAACCAGCTGTAGGTTAGTTAAGAAGAATGGTTTCCTGGGTATTGATCTGATGTTGGTTTCGGCCTTCGGGGTTAATATTTGGAGAATTGCTCTCTTACTGACTTACGGTTAGTGACTAATGAATTGGAATGAGGCGTATGTTGTGTTTGTGTAACATTTGTTTTTAATATACGCGGGCTGTTCGGAAAGGCCGTGTTTATACCCATTCTGAATAACCGATTCGACGATAAGTCGAAAATGAAGACGGTGGTTGAAGACCGGAAGTCTTCACATCGTTTGGGTGATTACTGATGATCTTGATTGGGCTGTACACCCAAGATGAGGGAATCAGTTGGTGGTCGTCCAGACGTACTTGGAGATCGATGGATAGCGAGGAAAGTGCCTCTGGTTTCGTTCAGACCCAGAACGAACTTGTAAATGGACTGTGTGTCTGACATTGGAATTTATTCTGTGTTGATTGATTTCTGTTAAATATATATTTGTTTGGCGGCGGAAAATTTATTCTCTTGCTTAACGCCCTTCTCTGAGACGTACGAGCTTAGAGGTTATATATCGATAGATATCAATCGCATGGCATGAATTGCCTGTGTGGCACGCTGAGTTGCATGGATCAAGGCTTCTGTTGAAAAGCAAAGTTTTGTGGTTGATGATCAAAGCACGGCCTACGTGGCAGCTTTGTGTATAACGTGAATTCGCGAGCCTCACACCTCGGTATAAGTCAAAAACGGGATAAGGACTGCAGGGAGAGCACGACGTTTCTTTCTAGCTTTGATGGTGTCAGTGACTTACCAGCCCTGACATTTATATACTTTTCACCAATGTGGTTGTTGGATGAGGCGCCTCGATTTTAGGTCTGTAAGGACCGCGAAACGTGTGTTCAGGAATTGCCAATCCTCAAACGTAAGAGAGGACCGGCCCTGAAGATCCAGGGGTTACCCAGAGTGAGTAGTCCTGAGGCATTTGCATGAGTGTCTCGAAGCAGAGAGGAGCTTGCCCCTTGCCTCGACTCACGACGGAAATCCAATTTCCAATACGAGATATTTCGGTTTTATTTGTAGAGCCTAGTATGGCGACATGATAGATGGTACCCATGCCGCCTAGGATTGATATTTATGATTGAAAATGTTTTGACTCTATACACTTATTATAGTATCAAATGATTTGTTTTTAAAACGTACCAAGCATGTTTGGCTATTATAAGGGAAAACCTTATCCTCCGGCTTGCGTTGCATTGTGTGATGGGACTTGGGTCTTATAATACCTTCATTTTTCGAAAAAGCATTGCGCTGTTTATTCTATGCACTGGTATTCTTGGGAGGAAACCCGTTCCGTATTATACGGCGTGGTCCCTTGAATTACTCTCTTTTAAAGTAAAGCTTTAAATAACTGTTTTAGTACTCACACCAGTCATGTAATGACCCGCATTGGCAGAGGTATTATAATTAATTTATTTAATTATATAAATGGTGGTTTAGTGAATTAAATGGTCGTGGAATAAAATAATGGTGAATATTTAATTTAAATAATAAATTAAATAATATATTTAATTCTGAAATAAACAGAATTGGCCGAAATGACGATATGGTGTGAACCGGATCATCTGTGATATTTAATTCAGCTTGGAATTGAATTTGAATAACGAATATATTATTTGAACGACAGTTTGAACGTATAATTATATTATAATTAAAATCGAGCTTGAAATGGCGTTGTAGTTCGTAAATTGGCGATTCGAACTTCAACTGAATGTACAGAATTCGTTTTAAGCCGGATTTCTTTGAAACAAGAAACGTGTGGAGCTGGTGGAGTATACCTTTCTAGTGGAAGAGAAAAATCGGAATTTCATTGTGTAGATTTTGAGATATGTCCAAATCAAATTTCAGAATAGTCGCTATAGAATCGTTTATCGGCCATAACGGTTATTTCGATATAACTAGAGATCGGGTTTGAATTTAGATGAGGTTCTTTTGAGACGTAGTGATAATTTAATTTTTATAATTTTATGGTCATTTTTAATTAATTAAATAAGCAACTTTTTATTTAGGGTATTTTGCATCCTGTAGTCAACATTTTGGGATTTCACAATATGAGTTAATCTACCGGTATTTTTATATATTTGAAATCATGGTACCTTACTAGTCACAACGGTATTTTTATATCTGTCCCTAACGAATCATATGGGAACGAAATCCAACATAATAAGATACCGTATAAATCTAGCATTTACAAAGCAACATCATATAAATAAACTTACTTCTAGTACCAGTAATTTGTAACTGAGTTATTATAGGTACAGAGTTACATATTAAGCGACGATAGCTACGTGAATGAGCACTAATGTTTCCAATTATATTTGTACATCAGGCATACTTTGAAGAGCACAGTAGGGATTAGATAAAGACAATTGCAAATGCCATGAATATTTATGAGTACTCTTTTAATAATTTTAAACAAAACTAGTATTGTTTCTCTGTTTGTGCCTCTTACACGTGATAGAGGCCGTGTATTGTCTTCCACCACAAAAGAAAACTTAAAACGTATGGCCTCTAATAAATATAAAATCAAGTCCTCCACATAAAAATCAACATGAATACTCAACAAAAATCCTCAATGTTGGATCCATTGAACTCCACTGGGCAGGGGCTTCATATTGGTGTACTCCATTTTAGTCTCGATCAAATTTCCAGGAGGTCGGACTTTTCAAGGTCGAGACCAAACTGGTTGCGAAATGATACGAAGGGGGAGGGGGCAGAACCACTGTTTGAAGGAACAGGCGGACTTGGGGTGGCGAGGCGCAACCGAGGGCGTCGATGGGAGGAACTCCGGCGGCCTGATGTTAAACGCGTCGAGAGCACCGAAGTTGAGGGCTACATATCGTAATCTGGTGAAGGCAACCGGAGTTGAGTTAGAAGGGGCGATTAGAAGGAGGTCAAGGCGCCGATTTGATTAGTGGAGGTCGCGACGTCAGTAAGTGGCCGAGGTGGAGAAGAACGTCGGTCAAACAGGGGTCAAAAGGGGTATTCGTTTTACTGGAAGGATGGCTTTCGTATACTGAGAGTTTGAGCATGTTGGTTGGTGAGGGACGGGTTATTACCTCTTGTGGAGAAAGGGTTGTAGCAGAAGTCGACAATGGCAATGGGATTTGGGAGCAAGCTTTGGGAGCGTTCACTGGAGGAAGAAGATAAAGAACAGGGTCGGGTTTGTTTAAATGGGCCGTGGTATTTGAAATGGGGTGAGGCCCAATTATGAAATAAACCAAGTTTTTATTTATTTAAAATAGTATGTTAACTTCTAAAATGCGTATCTCCTTCATACGATATCAGATTGACAAACCGCAAGTTGCGTTGGGATCGTATGGACGGACACTATACGATGGAACTGACTGGAAGTCCATCGGAGCTCATTACAATTTATGTTGAAATAAATTGTCCTTCGAAATCAAATAACGCAAACCGTTATTTAACGATTAACGCGCCAATGTGGGTAAATCTCACCAACTCTGAACAGTTTATAATTTCATGTTGTATTTTTAGAACTGTTAGATATTGGTTGTTTGACTGTATGTTGACTGTTTAATTGAACTGCTAGTCAGTTAGTTAAATTTTCTATATTGATTCTGTTTAACAAAATATATCATATAGAACTGAAAGTGATGTTATCTATATTGTTTAACATCTGTGATGCAGGGAGACAGGTTGGAGGAATCCGACTGGGTTCCTCAACAATTATTTTACTGTTTTCATATATTGTGATATATGTTGTGATTTATAATCTGTTATTGATTATGGATGTTAGAACGATATTGATCATCGTTGTTGATATTTTGAATATCATAAGAAACCCTGAGTTGTAAAAAGGAATATTTCAATGTATATTGAAATAAAGGAAATTATTTATAAAACAAATAGAGTTTTATAAAAGAAATATTTATTTAGAAAATAAATAGGAAATATTTGTAACGGTAAATAGAAGTTAAAAGTAGGAAATATTTGTAACGGTAAATAGAAGTTGTAAATAGGGAATATTTGTAACGGTAAGTAAACGTTGTAAAAGGGAAATAGTTGTAATGGAAAACGTAGTTTATCAAAAGGAGTTAATCAAACGTAGTTTATCAAAAGGAGTTAATCAAACGTAGTTTATCAAAAGGAGTTAATCAAACGTAGTTTATCAAAAGGGGTTAATCGAATATAGAAATTAAGAAGTGAAGTTAAACAAAAATTAGAAACTGACTAGAGATTAGTAAGTTGAATAGTTTTCTGAGTGTTGATCTGATGTTGGTTTCGGCCTTCGGGGTTTATACTTAGAGAATTGTTCTCTTACTAGTTTACAGTTAGGGACTAATAGTTGTGGAATGGTAGTGATGCGTAAATGAGGATTGGAAATGTTTTCCAATGTTGAAAACATATATTTTCTAATTTTAGAAAATAAGGAAATATGAATATATATATATATATGATTGATGATTGGATCGATAATTCCATTTGGAATTAAGATCATTGTTTGTACACCGACATATTTATCGAAGTTTTAACCATTTTACGTTGTTAATATGGAGAGACCGGTTGGATTATTATCCGAAGAACCACTCCGTATCGACATAAGCATTGTGATCAAATACGATGAAGAAATTGAAGACGGAGTAAAGTGAAAGGGCTGTCCTGTTTGCAGAATGGTGCCTTCGGTTTCGTTCAGTCCCAGAACGAACGTATATGGACGAATGTCTGACAGAATAGTTCCAATGATCGAAAGAGTTGGACTGTACAAATATATATGGTGGCCAACGGATTTATTCCCTTCACATATTATCCAGAATCTATTTGTGCAGATCCAACTAATGATTAACGGATCTGATAATGTGGCATTCAAAGTGATCGTGTTATCAATGAATGGAAAGTAAGCGTAGCTTCTAGCCTCACATCTGGTAAATGACAAAAATCGGGCAGGCAGCATGGCTAAGTCGGTCGCACCGAAGTAGGGTGTATAATCACCTATCTAGAGAATATTCATTTGCTTCTTTAATCTATCAATGCTGTCCCATATATGTACGGGAAACGGTTGCTGATCCCGACCGTTGGTGATGTACATTCGATACACTCAAGCGAAATGAGTGGTCGGTCATGTGTGGCTGAGTTGCAAGATGTTCTTGTTGAACTCCAGTGTATCGTTCCTAGAGTACACTGATCGGAAGGTGGTTCCATACCTTGTCATAGTTGGAAACCCAATCATCTAATACGCACCTGCGGTTTTGATTGTATACTATATATGTAGAACGTGAGATGCAAGCGTTTCTACTAGACTGATATCTATTTGTATTTAGACATTATCATAATATCAGAATGATATTGCTTTTCAAAGATGTTTGGATTCTCATAAGGGAAAAACCCGTTCCATATTCACGGCGTGGTCTTATGAGATATCATATACCTGTTTAAATGATTAGAGTTTACTCACACCAGTCACATGACTGACCCAGAGTTTATTTGTTTTGTCTTCCCTAAACTCTTGGGTGCCTAAATTTGTACGGGCAGTCAAGTAGTCGGGATTTACAGATGCACTTGGAGAGCTTGGAGCAGGAGGCTTCAGCAGTCGATAGCTATTATTTATTCCGCTGTGATGTTATATGTTGTACTCTGAAAATGGTATGTATAAACAGTTATAACTTTGTATTTCAAAAGTTATGTTATATTTTATTCGTTCCGCTGTGAGATTCGTGTTACTCTGATGTTGTTGTTGTCTTCTTCTTCTATTCTAAGTTTCTATCTTATCTATCCTCGCCCTCTATCTTCTTTCTATTAGTTTCTTGAATTTCTAGTGCAATTTAGGGTTGGACTTGTGTTATTTAGTCAGCTCAAATTGGACTGGATTTTCAGGTCACTACATTTGGTATCAGAGCAATGGTTTAGTTAATACCTTGGCTCTGTGGCGTGATTCAGTAGAGATGGGATTAGTAATATCCTAGACTGAGTTTGAGTGTATATACACGAGTGCGTATTTGTTAGTTAATATAAAGTGATTTATATTGTGGAGATTTATTGGTTGAGTAGTTTATAAATTCTGGTCGATCAGTTTGATCCACTGTATCGGTAGGAGTTACTAAACACTTGAATACGATGAACCATCATGGTATGTTTTGAAAGAGGGTAAACGAAATAGTTTACCCAACGTATATTTTGAATATATTGGATATATTGGTTGTTATTATAATCAAGTAAGATTATAAATTAAATGGTTATGTAAATAGCCAATCAGAATTCATATAAGTGAAATACGTGAAATCAGATGAGTTAAATCTGAAATTTAAACCAGAAATTGAAGTTAAAACTCTGGAGAATTGGATAAGTGTTTGTAAACGGAGATGGATTAAAAATAAGAAAAATTTAAGATCCTGGGAGATTTTAAATTGTTTTACAAGCAGTGTGAATTATATTTTGAAATGGATTTCAAAGTGGAAATGTTTAGAAATGGTTTTATAGTATTGAACTCACTTCGATCGCTGGAAAATAGATTCTGATGATGACAGCTGCATCATCAGTATTCATTTTCGAGTTGTAAGTGACGAATTACTACCAGAGATATTGTTTTGAATTTGTTTTGGGAAAGACAAGTTGTGTAGAATTTCAAAATGGGATTTAAAATATAGAATTGGAATTTTTAAATAGATTTGAAATATTAACTTGTTTAAAAGAAATAAAACGAGAAGTTCCTTTATAAATGAAGTTTATAAATAGTTCTTTTATAAATGAAGTTTATAAAATGAAGTGAAAAGAATTATCATTGGATAATTCAGAAATAAAAGAAAAAATATACAAGTATGAAATTGAAAGGGAAATCTATTTTCCAAAGGTAGAAATATCGATTTCAAAAGGAATTGAAACCGAGACTTATTTAAAGGAATTTGAATAAAGGAAGTTCAAACATAGGATTTGAATATAGAAAATTCAAAGGGGATTTGAATAAAGATAAATTCAAATAGAAATTGAATATAGAAATTCAAAGGGAGTTTGAATATATGAAATTCAATGGAAGTGATATAGAATTTGAATATAGAAATTCAAATGGCGTTTGGATATAGAAAATATAAGAGATTTCAAATGTAGGATTTGAATATAGAAGTTGAATTGAAATCGTATAAGATTGGATTTGTGAAATTAGAATCCGAAATGGTATTGGATTGAAGAGTCAAGGAACTGAAAATCAAGAATTGAACTCGAGTTGAAATGATATTTTGCTTGGATATAAGCGAATGGTTGTGTTATGGATAAAAGCAGATTGGAATTTGATTGGGATGACCCTTGTATCCGCTGAATTGATAACAGGTGGAAAGGATATAATGATATATCGACAAAAAGGTACAAGTTTATATTTCGATTGAATATAAGATTTATGAGCCGAATGGGCAAGCCGCTTGGCTGTTCGATTTTCTTTTGGGTTGGAGATGGCCCAGAGAGGCAAGTGGTGGTTTGACCGATTGACCAGTACAAAGGAGGTGCTGGCGAAATTTTTCAAAGAGTTAAGGCGTTAGAAAATTTTCAAGATTTTTGAAAATTTTCGTTGATAAGAATTAATTAATGATTTAATTGAATTTAAATTGGTCCAGTTGAAACTGGAGTTAAGAAGTGAAAAACAAAATATGTTCTAACCAGTCAATAGGGTCGTCCTCTACCTTCTAGCAATTTCGAGGACGAAATTATTTTAAGTGGGGAAGATTGTAATGACCCGCATTGGCAGAGGTATTATAATTAATTTATTTAATTATATAAATGGTGGTTTAGTGAATTAAATGGTCGTGGAATAAAATAATGGTGAATATTTAATTTAAATAATAAATTAAATAATATATTTAATTCTGAAATAAATAGAATTGGCCGAAATGACGATATGGTGTGAACCGAATCATCTGTGATATTTAATTCAGCTTGGAATTGAATTTGAATAACAAATATATTATTTGAACGACAGTTTGAATGTATAATTATATTATAATTAAAATCGAGCTTGAAATGGCGTTGTAGTTCGTAAATTGGCGATTCGAACTTCAACTGAATGTACAGAATTCGTTTTAAGCCGGATTTCTTTGAAACAAGAAACGTGTGGAGCTGGTGGAGTATACCTTTCTAGTGGAAGAGAAAAATCGGAATTTCATTGTGTAGATTTTGAGATATGTCCAAATCAAATTTCAGAATAGTCGCTATAGAATCGTTTATCGGCCATAACGGTTATTTCGATATAACTAGAGATCGGGTTTGAATTTAGATGAGGTTCTTTTGAGACGTAGTGATAATTTAATTTTTATAATTTTATGGTCATTTTTAATTAATTAAATAAGCAACTTTTTATTTAGGGTATTTTGCATCCTGTAGTCAACATTTTGGGATTTCACAATATGAGTTAATCTACCGGTATTTTTATATATTTGAAATCATGGTACCTTACTAGTCACAACGGTATTTTTATATCTGTCCCTAACGACTCATATGGGAACGAAATCCAACATAATAAGATACCGTATAAATCTAGCATTTACAAAGCAACATCATATAAATAAACTTACTTCTAGTACCAGTAATTTGTAACTGAGTTATTATAGGTACAGAGTTACATATTAAGCGACGATAGCTACGTGAATGAGCACTAATGTTTCCAATTATATTTGTACATCAGGCATACTTTGAAGAGCACAGTAGGGATTAGAGAAAGACAATTGCAAATGCCATGAATATTTATGAGTACTCTTTTAATAATTTTAAATAAAACTAGTATTGTTTCTCTGTTTTTGCCTCTTACACGTGATAGAGGCCGTGTATTGTCTTCCACCACAAAAGAAAACTTAAAACGTATGGCCTCTAATAAATATAAAATCAAGTCCTCCACATAAAAATCAACATGAATACTCAACAAAAATCCTCAATGTTGGATCCATTGAACTCCACTGGGTAGGGGCTTCATATTGGTGTACTCCATTTTAGTCTCGATCAAATTTCCAGGAGGTCGGACTTTTCAAGGTTGAGACCAAACTGGTTGCGAAATGATACGAAGGGGGAGGGGGCCGAACCACTGTTTGAAGGAACAGGCGGACTTGGGGTGGCGAGGCGCAACCGAGGGCGTCGATGGGAGGAACTCCGGCGGCCTGATGTTAAACGCGTCGAGAGCACCGAAGTTGAGGGCTACATATCGTAATCTGGTGAAGGCAACCGGAGTTGAGTTAGAAGGGGCGATTAGAAGGAGGTCAAGGCGCCGATTTGATTAGTGGAGGTCGCGACGTCAGTAAGTGGTCGAGGTGGAGAAGAACGTCGGTCAAACAGGGGTCAATAGGGGTATTCGTTTTACTGGAAGGATGGTTTTCGTATACTGAGAGTTTGAGCATGTTGGTTAGTGAGGGACGGGTTATTACCTCTTGTGGAGAAAGGGTTGTTGCAGAAGTCGACAATGGCAATGGGATTTGGGAGCAAGCTTTGGGAGCGTTCACTGGAGGAAGAAGATAAAGAACGGGGTCGGGTTTGTTTAAATGGGCCGTGGTATTTGAAATGGGGTGAGGCCCAATTATGAAATAAACCAAGTTTTTATTTATTTAAAATAGTATGTTAACTTCTAAAATGCGTATCTCCTTCATACGATATCAGATTGACAAACCGCAAGTTGCGTTGGGATCGTATGGACGGACACTACACGATGGAACTGACTGGAAGTCCATCGGAGCTCATTACAATTTATGGGAAATAAATTGTCAGTTGAAATCAAATAACGCAAACCGTTATTTAACGATTAACGCGCCAATGTGAGTAAATCTCACCAACTCTGAACAGTTTATAATTTCATGTTGTATTTTTAGAACTGTTAGATATTGGTTGTTTGACTGTATGTTGACTGTTTAATTGAACTGCTAGTCAGTTAGTTAAATTTTCTATATTGATTCTGTTTAACAGAATATATCATATAGAACTGAAAGTGATGTTATCTATATTGTTTAACATCTATGATGCAGGGAGACAGGTTGGAGGAATCCGACTGGGTTCCTCAACAATTATTTTACTGTTTTCATATATTGTGATATATGTTGTGATTTATAATCTGTTATTGATTATGGATGTTAGAACGATATTGATCATCGTTGTTTATATTTTGAATATCATAAGAAACCCTGAGTTGTAAAAAGGAATATTTCAATGTATATTGAAATAAAGGAAATTATTTATAAAACAAATAGAGTTTTATAAAAGAAATATTTATTTAGAAAATAAATAGGAAATATTTGTAACGGTAAATAGAAGTTAAAAATAGGAAATATTTGTAACGGTAAATAGAAGTTGTAAATAGGGAATATTTGTAACGGTAAGTAAACGTTGTAAAAGGGAAATAGTTGTAACGGAAAATGTAGTTTATCAAAAGGAGTTAATCAAACGTAGTTTATCAAAAGGAGTTAATCAAACGTAGTTTATCAAAAGGAGTTAATCAAATGTAGTTTATCAAAAGGGGTTAATCGAATATAGAAATTAAGAAGTGAAGTTAAACAAAAATTAGAAACTGACTAGAGATTAGTAAGTTGAATAGTTTTCTGAGTGTTGATCTGATGTTGGTTTCGGCCTTCGGGGTTTATACTTAGAGAATTGTTCTCTTACTAGTTTACAATTAGGGACTAATAGTTGTGGAATGGTAGTGATGCGTAAATGAGGATTGGAAATGTTTTCCAATGTTGAAAACATATATTTTCTAATTTTAGAAAATAAGGAAATATGAATATATATATATATATATATGATTGATGATTGGATCGATAATTCCATTTGGAATTAAGATCGTTGTTTGTACACAGACATATTTTCATTTGATAGTTAAATCACAGACTATCGAAGTTTTGACCATTTTACGTTGTTAATATGGAGAGACCGGTTGGATCATTATCCGAAGAACCACTCCGTATCGACATAAGCGTTGTGATCAAATACGATGAAGAAATTGAAGACGGAGTAAAGTGCAAGGGCTGTCCTGTTTACAGAATAGTGCCTTCGGTTTCGTTCAGTCCCCGAACGAACGTATATGGACGAATGTCTGACAGAATAGTTCCAATGATCGAAAGAGTTGGACTGTACAAATATATATGGTGGCCAACGGATTTATTCCCTTCGCATAATATCCAGAATCTATTTGTGCAGATCCAACTAATGATTAACGGATCTGATAATGTGGCATTCAAAGTGATCGTGTTATCAATGAATGGAAAGTAAGCGTAGCTTCTAGCCTCACATCTGGTAAATGACAAAAATCGGGCAGGCAGCATGGTTAAGTCGGTCGCACCGAAGTAGGGTGTATAATCACCTATCTAGAGAATATTCATTTGCTTCTTTAATCTATCAATGCTGTCCCATATATATACGGGAAACGGTTGCTGATCCCAACCGTTGGTGATGTACATTCGATACACTCAAGCGAAATGAGTGGTCGGTCATGTGTGGCTGAGT
Organism: Allium sativum; assembly: GCA_030737875.1. Classification (NCBI taxonomy): domain Eukaryota; kingdom Viridiplantae; phylum Streptophyta; class Magnoliopsida; order Asparagales; family Amaryllidaceae; genus Allium; species Allium sativum. Next base: position 927,206,528 of record CM060922.1, on the reverse strand, counting down.
TGTAAGATGTTCTTGTTGAACTCCAGTGTATCGTTCCTAGAGTACACTGATCGGAAGGTGGTTCCATACCTTGTCATAGTTGGAAACCCAATCATCCAATATGCACCTGCGGTTTTGATTGTATACTATATATGTAGAACGTGAGATGCAAGCGTTTCTACTAGACTGATATCTATTTGTATTTAGACATTATCATAATATCAGAATGATATTGCTTTTCAAAGATGTTTGGATTCTCATAAGGTAAAAACCCTTCCGTATTCACGGCGTGGTCTTATGAGATATCATATACCTGTTTAAATGATTTGAGTTTACTCACACCAGTCACATGACTGACCCAGAGTTTATTTGTTTTGTCTTCCCTAAACTCTTGAGTGCCTAAATTTGTACGGGCAGTCAAGTAGTCGGGATTTACAGATGCACTTGGAGAGCTTGGAGCAGGAGGCTTCAGCAGTCGATAGCTATTATTTATTCCGCTGTGATGTTATATGTTGTACTCTGAAAATGGTATGTATAAACAGTTATAACTTTGTATTTCAAAAGTTATGTTATATTTTATTCGTTCCACTGTGAGATTCGTGTTACTCTGATGTTGTTGTTGTTGTCTTCTTCTTCTTCTTCTATTCTTAGTTTCTATCTTATCTATCCTCACCCTCTATCTTCTTTCTATTAGTTTCTTGAATTTCTAGTGCAATTTGGGGTTGGACTTGTGTTATTTAGTCAGCTCAAATTGGACTGGATTTTCGGGTCACTATAAGTCACATGACTGATCTGGAGTTTATTGTTTTAACCTAAACTCTGGGTGCCCTTAGTTTCGACACGGGCAGCTAGTAGTTTTGGTTTTGTAGATTTATATTCATAGGATCCTGATTTACAGCTAGAACGATGCTCGGAAAGCTCTGTATCCGTGTATTACTTTCAGTTGTGTTTTCTATTGTTTTTCCGCTGCTATGTAATTTATTGTAATCTCTGATACTTATCAAATGTAATGTATTCATTTATACTCTGTATATTCTTGTATCTGATGGAATTTTTGTAATAGCAATGAAATGTTCTTCCATCTGCGTTCGTTTGTGTGTTGTTCTCAAAGTATCCGCTCTTTCCTTCACGGGAAAGTAACGGGTTCTTACAGAAGGTTACCTTCTATTTATAGCTCCTAAAAAAAACTATTCATTGAGGTTACAAATTTTAAACTCGAAATGAGTGGTTCATAGCTAATAACCCCCATTTCGTAAACAATAGAAAATGTTCGAAAGTTACTCCAATCATATTTAAAGTTACTTTTAAAATCAAATTATAACTTCCAATCAATCATCGATACACATTTTTATCCCACACGATCCCAAATCAACTCTAATGGATACGAAATTTGAAATCTTACAATAATTTACCATTCCAGGTACAACGAAAATGATTTCTTCGAAATCCAGTATCGTTTGAAAATTGGTTATTTTCTATATTAAAATATTATTTTAATATACGATCAAAATATCGATTTAAATCCAAACTATTTATTATTATCCAAGAATTTATAAAATGGATTTAAAATCAATATCGATTAACTAAATAATGATAAATAATATTATCAAATTCATATTAGTTAAACTTAAATTACGAATTCCATCTTTAGATTTTCAAACATTAAAATTTATTGATAATAATTTCCAATTATCGTTCATATAGAATTGTCCGTATCTACAAATAATTTAAGTCGATTTTTAAACTCAAAAGTTTCAAATTTGAGTTGAATTCGACATTCCCAATGAAAATATAGTCCAAATCAGAAAAACTTAAAATTAATCATTTTGAATATTTAAATATTCCCATTATAAAAATTTGGATTAGTACGTTCGCCCCTTTAAAAGAATTTCGTCCTCGAAATTCCTAAAGGTAAGGAATGACAAAAAATCGCTAAGTTTTAATTATTGATTAATTTTACTTCAAAAAAACATTTCATACTAAAATTGTGTTAAAACTTTCTAACACCCGAAAATTTCGAAAAAGTTCGATAGCACCTCCTTTGTACGATTCAATCCAAAAGAATTCATAATAAAAAAAATTGACATTATACATCTCACGTCAATGATGAGGCATCTCAAACCATGGGAAAACAATATATATAAGACCCATGTACGATATGTAATTAGAAATAAGTACCATTTTGTCGGGAAAACACATATTTACCACAAAACCAAAAGTTATAACCAAAAGCAAGCTTTTTCTTCCATATACTTGTAAGAACTTACATAACCTAGAAAAGAGTTAAGAAAATAAACAAGTAATAAAGCAACAACTAACATGTGCATAATCAACACAATAATCATAGCGTCAACCAAGTTATGATGCAACTAGCAATAGTGGTGCAATAAATAACGAACATGTATATGCAACCAAATCACATAGGGTTATCCCATAACAAACTAATATGCATCTAATTTTATGACATAAAATATTAGAACTACCTTCCCTGGTTTAATAATCAAAATATATATTCAAATCTCTTTAAATACAAACAAAACCAAATCAAAATCAATGACAATAAGGAGAGGGCTTTTCCCACCGAAGCATGGTATAACTTTAAGACAAACAACATGGAGCGCCCAGTGGTATTTTAGTTCCTCCGAAAACAACAGTTAGAGTAAGTTTATCTACCTGGCAAGTCTTCAGATCAGAAAACTTCCAAAAACCTATTTTATTCTTTACAAAATATTTGAAAATTTACATCAAACTATTATTTTTGAATTCCCTTGAAATCATTTTTTCAAATTTTTTGGGATTTAAGTTCTAATCAAGCAACCATTTTTTTTATAAACTGTAGTCTATAAAAGTGCACTATCAACCGTCCAAAAACAATCAAATTCCAAAAATGGAATAAACAAGCACAATAATCAAATAGATTCCATAAAGGAAAATCTTACACCTGACAATATTTAAAATGTCAAATAAATGTCATCCATATTTTTAGATGAGTCACAACTGCTAATACAATTATATTCAAGTTCGTATGATACACATAAATCTTTGTACACTAAATTTAATATAATCACTTGCTAGAACACATAGACTTCACATCAAAACTCGTACCGATCACTCGACCTTCATAGTGCGTACTTTGATTAGGTTTCTTAATTAAAACATCTGTCTTCCTTACATAGCCTTTAGCTATGACGGAAACTTCAATATTATACCAAGAATCCAAATCAATTGTTCGCTATCAGAATCAAGTGACAGATCTTTTTTCTGATTGGTATAAATTACCATGAAGTTATGTATCCAAACTCTAAACTGTACACCTTTCATACCAAACAGCCTACGTATATCCTACTTACTCATTATTAACTGATTACTTAATTGTAATAATCATTACTAACCCACTTTCACTATTTAATTAAATTTCTAATTTTTAATTTACGAACTACTAAACCGCGATTTTTCTAAAAAATGATTTTGACATAACTCAAAATCTACAAGATGAAATCTTGATTTTTCACTTTCATTAGGAAACTATTATCCAATAGATCTGAAAGATTCTTGTTTTAAGGAATTACAACTTATATTGGATCCTCTACATTCATTTGAACTTCAAATCGAAAATTTACGAACTGTCGCTATGAGGCGAGCCTGTTTAATTTAATTTATACGTTCAAACTTCGTTATATTATATCCATCTTCTCATGAGTTTACTAATAAACTAAGCTATATTTCCGTGTTTAACTAGAAAATCTCGACTATCAAAATCGTCGAATTTTCCATTTCATTTACAACTAACATAAGAAACATCACATGAAGTGGAAAACAAAATCAAACAACTCTGGTTCGATTTACTCAATATAGTACTCTTTGAATTTAGCACCAGATTTATCTTTACTTAACAATTTATTTATTTCAACTAAAAATTCAAATAAATACTAAAACAAAGTATGAATTTTCTAACTGAGTCAACCTTTCGACATATTTTCCTTAAGGTTCTAAAGAAAAGTTTTCTACAGATTATCTCAAACAACATCAATCAGTTTATTAAACTTAGATGTTTATATTAAGATATGGTTTCAATAAACCGAGCTTATTCAAACCCTCTTACCCACTTAACCTATTTGAACTTGAATTAATAATGTTTTCTTCACTAATTAGGAATTCAGATTTTTCTAATTATGAACTTACTATTCAAAATGGATTTTTAATTCAAAACAATTTCTTATGAGGAAACTTAAAATTTTGGAATATCTAAACTTTGAAATACTGTTAAGTAAAACCACTATTTCTAATCTAATAAATCGGTGTGAAATCATTTTAAACTATCCTAGAATTATTTAAATCAAAACTATTTTCAAAATATATTTCACTATAAAACTTACTTAATTGCCAATTTACATATATTCAACTTATATTATAATAAAATTTTCTCAATTTTTATTTTTTAAATGTTCTATTTGCCACTAAGATTATACTAACAATTTTCTTTTCAGATTTTGATTTTAACTTAATATTCATATCAAACACTTTATAACCCAAGGTAAAATACTTCATTTGCCAAATTTTCAAAAATCAAAATTGTGTCTACTTTCCTTATTCAAGAGTTTAGAAATCCCTATCGACACTGTGGCAACCCACATCTCGACCTGAATTCATAAATAACTCAACAGAATAATTAACATAATACATTTTTATAACACAAACAAATACGCTTTCGTATTTAAATATGCACTTCAAACTCATCTCAGGGTCTCACTTATCCAATCTTGATGAAATACCCCACTAGAGCCAAGGTTCACACCTAACCTTCAGCTCTAATACCAAATGTAACGACCCACCTTCTCGATCATCGAAAGTTGAAACTAAATACGACCAGTGTAATTTAATGTCGAACATCTAATCATTGAAAACGTAGATTATTAAGGTAAAAAGAAAAAGAAAAGAAAAGAAGAAACATAGAATCTCACAGTGGAAACAATAACATAAAAAAATTACAACGACAGATGAACTGTCACTCTAAGATACAATGCATATCAGAGTTAAATACAAATCCTGTCAGCTGGACAGTTATAAAATTTTGACCTTATAAATGTTGATAAGTAAAAATAAAATATAGCGAAAATAAAATAATGCAATAGGAAAACTTCCAATTCTACTCCATGAGCTCCACATCTAACTGAAGATAACCTGAAAACAACTCTATTGGGATAATTAATGTTGTTTCAAATTTTGTAGTTGGTTTGCCCTATTGGGATAATTATTGTTGTTAGTAATATTATGTATTTATATACCAACTATAAAAATTTAAAACAACATTAATTATCCCAATAGGATAGCTAATCACTCTTATGATCTATACACAAACAATTATTAACTTAATTAAATTAAGGTTTACACCTTTTTTATAAATCATTTAATTTATTCTTGAATCCCTTTTACTCAAACCATTAGTTTAGATTTCTTATTTCACTTAATCAATTAAATTTCAATTTTAAAAGCAATTTTGAATAAAATAGAACAATCAAATCAAAATCGATATTGGTTAAAGTAAGTTATTGGAACTAAAGAACCATTTATTAAAACAATTATTAAGTTTTATTTAACCATCAATTAAAATAATCAATAAATATAAAGTTTCGATAACTATAATAATTAATTCAATTCTAATATCATTGAGTAGAATGAAATATTTAGTCTCGGTTTGTTACTTATATGCAAAGCAGGTTCAATTATCGTTTGTCAGAATAGATAATTGCATATCATTCTTATTAACTTGAATAATACCTAAATTTATAAATATCATTAACTAAATGATAATTTTATTCAGACATTGATTCTCAGGAAACCCAAGCTTAAATTAAACAGAACGTTTAATTTACTTCGATCAACGACGATATAATCAATTTGGGAACGCACACAAGTAATTTTTGGTGATAAACAAAGATAATAAACAAATGCAAGAAAAATAGTATAAATATAGACAAATGGATGAATGAGAATAAATATGATTAATCAAATGAATTTATTGATCCCGTAATTATCACACATAGATGTGTAGATTTCAGAGTGTTCCATCGCAACATAATTTGCTAGTACACTCTGCTTTCATAGTCCTCAGCAACAAAAAGGTTATTTATATGCTTATAAAACATATAATGTAATATAATTCATTTAAGATTAATCTTCCGCTTAAAAGTGGGTAATGACAAAGTCATCTGTTTATAGACATGAATATATATCGACAACTACCAACAAAGCAATTAATCATCCAATCAATCAAAAAACAAATAAACATATCACACAAATAAATATCGATTCAATAATAGATATTTATGTTATACGATATGATAAAATAGCACTCCAGAAAGTTTGAGGGTTTACTCACAATCCATTCTAATTCGATGATTTCACGTCAATTTATATAATTTCAAACTGGCGTTTGAAATTACATAAAAATTCAAGCAACATCAAAACACTCCAATCCAATTCGTATGCGTATGATTCATGAATACGAACCCAATGCAACTTATTCCGCGTGAATCTGACCCCGTATGAAAATGATACGTGTGTTAAAGCATTTCACAAGAATTAAATAGTATATATATATATAAATTAATAACTTCATTAACTATTTAACTACCTTGATTAACTATTTAATCCCATCATTAGCCAAAAAAGGCATCTCCCACTTTACAGTAACTTATGAAACCGGCTCCCAAACTAAATTTCACCACCGCAACACCTACAGGCCGCCGGACCCAACCACATCCATGCCCCGACCTCCGTTGTCCCCAGGAGCGCCACCATTGAACCAACCCAAATTGATGACCCCGGCACCTAGAAAATCGTTATAAATTAAAAACACTTAATCCAAAATATCTCTAACCATCAGCCACCATTGCTGACCGCACCACCGATGATCGAAAGTCCTCCTTACTGTGCACCATTCCTCTTCAGGACCCCTAACCTAAAAGTTAATGTACGAGACACAGATAAAAAACAAAAACAGGCCCATCACGGTCATCGGGGAATTCCGACCATCCACGACCTCCAATGGTCGAGCGCCTAGCATGAATGAAGTCTAAACGTCGATGAGAACAACTATCCAGTTTGGTGTTTTTGCTAAAGTCGCTAAAGTGGATGGATTGGAAGATTAAATTATAGCCATTAGATGGAAGAAAAAGACAAATGGAGGATAGGGTTTACCAAATGGAGAAGTTTACCTTCAATTTATAGCTTCTAGAAAACACTATTCATCGAGGATATAAATTTTTGAACTTGAAACGAGATGTTCACGCTATCATTCATAACTAATAACCCTCATTTGGAAAACAGCAGAATTAGTCTCGAAATTTAATTAAATAATATTTAACGATTATTTTTTAAATCAAATTATAATTTCAAATCAGTTATCGATACGTGTTTTTATCATGCACGATCCCAAAACAACTCCAACGGGTACAAAATTTGAAATCTTACAATAATTTTCCATTCCGGATGCGATGAAACTTGTTTCATCGAAATCCAAGATTGTTTGTAAATTAATTATTTTTATATTAAAATATTATTTTAATATTCGATCAGAATATCGATTTGAATCCAAACTATTTATTATTATCCAAGAATTTACAAAATGGATTTAATATCAATATCGATTAACTAAACGATGATAAATAAAATTACCGAATTCGTATATGTTAAACTTAAATCACAAATTCCAATATTAAGACTTTCAAATATTCAAATTTCTTGATAATAATTTGTATTTATCGTTTATATAGGATTGCCCATTGTTACAAAATAACTTAAGTTGTTTTTTAGACTCAAAAGTTTCAAATTTAAGTTGAATTCGACGTTCCAAATCTCAACTAAAATATTGTCCAAATCAGTAAATCTTAAAATTAATCATTTTGAATATTTAAATAATTTAATATTATTGTTATAAAATTTCGGGTTGTAACAGATGGTAGGTCCATATCATCTTGGTATGTTGCAGCGTACTATTTTACCTATTTGCTTCTCTACATCTGTCTTCTACAAATTTTAGATCTTCTTCCTCCTCTATACATTAAAAAAACTAAACCTAAATTCCTTTCTACCTTCATCGACCTCCTCTTATGTAAAAATTCGATGTATCCTCTTCTTCTAAATTTTTGGTCCATTCTCCTTCTTAAAAGAAAAGAAGGATTTTCAATTTCAACTTCGCTGCTTAGGATTGGTCATTGTCCGTGTTTGTTTCTTGTCTTCCTCATATCCACGCAAGGTGAGTTTGCTCACATTTACTTATATTCAATTTTTCAATATTAGTAATAAACTGAAATATAGTAGTTGTCTTGATTTGTTAATTTGCTTGTGTACCCTCCATGTTAAGTTTTCCATGCTCTTGTATCACTACACTGTTTTGCTCTATCATGTATTGTTTGCTTTATATTAGCACATGTATGGACTATTCTAGCGTGTATTGATTATTGGTGGTCTCATCAATACATGTTAGAGAACCCCTTTCGATGGCGAATTTCCTATTTTGGAACGTTCGTGGCATTGACAACGATGCGTCTATGGCTAGGCACAGGCGCATTGTTCGAAAGCATTCTATCCTTTTGGTGGCACTTTTGGAAACTATGTTGGGTCCGGAAGAGATCATCTAATCTATTTTATCAATTGGCTTTGGCAGTGCTTAAGCCAACATTTCGGGAAAGATTTGGATCCTCTGGTCCAAAGACATATTTCCCCATCCTGTCTTCGACACTGTCCAGTTACTTTTGGTAACTTGCTCGATTCCTACCTTCTCCTCTTCCTTTCGAATTTCTTCTGTCTACGCGAAGTCTGGCAGGTCTGAACGATCGGTCTAAGGAATGATGTTCTTGGCCTCTTGGATTTCAGATTTTCGGTCTCGGTGTTCGGAGGCGACTCTAATGTGGTAGCCTCCCAAGCTGAAAAACGAGGAGGCAATGTCGTTAGCCGGTTGGTTGTGGCGGATTTCAATGATTTCATCATCATCTTGGGGTTGGCGAAAGTCTCTTTCATCGCTTTGGCTTTCACTTGGAGTAACAAGCAAGAAGGGCCTAATTGCATCATGTCTAGGCTTGATAGAATGTTCGGATCGGAAAGTTGGTTCGGTCTTCCGTTTATCTTCTCTATTTCTCCTCTGCATCAGAACTTTTCCGATCATGCTCCTATGATCTTCTGCTGCACCACCCACACTCATTCAGGGCCTTCCTCTTTTAGGTTCGAGAGTATGTGAAGATCTCATCACTCATTCCATAGGGTTCTAGAAGACTCTTGCTAACGCTTTTTCTCATAAGCTCAAGCGTCTCAAGACGTGTCTTAAATTTTGGAACGTTCTTGTTTTCAAGAATATTTTCGATCATGTCAGAGCGGCCGAAGAGACTCTAAATCTTGCTAAGGCATCTTTCAATGAAGATCCTTCAGCCTCCAACAAGGAGGCGTGGGCCCTTGCCCATTTAGCCTTTTCCTTGTAGCTTCGTATCGAGAACAACTAACTTCGCCAGAAGGCGAGGATCAAGTGAGTTGTCAATGGGGACTTGAACTCCAAGTTCTTCCACTCTTCCATTCATATGAAAAACAGACTTCTTATGATTGTTCTGATCCAGCACCCTGATAATTCTATGGCTTCTTCTCCCGAGGAAGTGAAGGAGGCTATCCTTTCTCACTTTCGAACCTTCCTAGGCTAGCTCATCCACGATCGTGATTTCTGATCCGTCTCTCCTTTCCTTCATTCACAGGTTGGTGCTTCCTTCAGAGAGTGATAACTTAACAGTCCCTCCTTCTTCAGAAGAAATACGTGTAGTGTCTCCGCTCTTAGTAAGGGTAGTGATGGTGGGCCTGATGGTTTCAATGGGGTTTTCTACCGAAGTGTCTGGCCGATCATCCAATCGAACTTCTGCCTTGCTATTCGATATTTTTTCTCTGGAGGAGATTTGCCGCAGGGTGGGACATCCACTAACTTGGTCCTTATTCCAAAGACCGAAGCTCATCGTTCGTGTGCAGATTTTTCCTCTATCACCTTGAGTAACTTTTCTAACAAAATTATTTCAAAGGATCTAGCCACTGGGTTGGCTCTGTTTCTCCAATGTATCATTTCTGCTTCTCAAGCAGGGTTTGTTGAAGGATGTTTGATTATGGATAACGTCCTTCTAGACCAGGAACTAGTGTCCCAGATTGATAGGAAAGTCAGGAGCTCCAATGTGGTCGTTAAGTTGGACATGGATTAAACTTATGATCGTATGTCCTGGCTTTTCATCATTAAGGTGCTTCAAGCTTTTGGGTTCCCCGGGTCCCTTATCGATCTGATTTGGAGGCTCATTTCCAACTATTGTTTTTTCGTTCCCATCAACGGATCAGCCAGCTAGTATTTCAAGATCGGTAGGGGACAACGGCAGGGAAACCCTCTTTCACCTTCTTTGTTTGTTATCACTGTTGAGGCTTTCGTTTGTGGATTGCATTCACTAAAGATAGCAAATCAGATCCATCAATCTGGAATCCCTACAGGTTGCCCTATAATTTCTTCTTTATCTTTCGCTGATGACATTATCTTTTTTATGAATAGTAGTTGTTGATCTATCTGATGGCTTGTCGGACTCATTCAGGAGTACGAGAGGTGCTCTGACCACCTCGTGAATACTGCTAAAAGTTGTTTTGTTCCTACAAGAGAATTGCCCGAGGTTAGATTTTCTTGGATCGAAACATTCGCTGGCTTTAAGGTGGCTTCCCTTACCATACCTCAGAATTGTAATTTATAGAGGTCGTAAGCTCAACGCCATTTTCGATCCCCTTACTAATAGAATTAGGGGGAAGATCATTCGGTGGAATGTGGCACTTCTCTTCTAGGCGGGTAGACTAGTTCTGATTAGGTCTATACTTGACTCTATAGGATCGCACGTCTTCGCTACAATGACTCCTACCTCTTCCTTTTTCAGATCTTACTGCTCCTTAGCATCTATCTTTTTCTGGGGTAAAAAGGGCAATGTTAATCGTCACCATTGGATTTTTAGGACAACATTTGTCATCCCAAAAGTGAAGGAAGCGTAGGTCCCAGAAATCCAAAAGACACTTGTACTTCTTTTTCTTGCAAACTGTGGGTTAGGTTTGAGGCGAACGACTCCTTGTGGGCATCATTTCTTCATGCTAAGTACTGCAGGATGTAGTCCATGGACTATTCTGGTGTCCCTTCTTACGCTAGCGAGGTGTGGAAATGGATGCAATTCGTGAAGACCTTTTCTGATTCTCATGGCGGAAGATCCGGATGGGACGGCAATCCCTTCGCGATTCTATCAGCATGGAATTCAGCGAGGTTGCCTCTCTTATTCTCCCTTTGTTTTCTTTCATCTAGGATGTCCAAATTCCCCCAAAGGTTTCTTTGTTTATGTGGCGGACCCTTCACGAAGGGTTACCTATAGACGAGAACCTTCAAAGGATTGGCATTCCATTAATGCCCCGTTGTAAGTGCTTTAGAACTGGGGACACATAATCTTTGGCCCATTTGTTTTTCCTTGGCTTTACTACCACCTTTGTTTGGAACTACTTCCAAAATTTGGTTGGTCTTTGAGGAAATGTGACTTCTCTCGCCAATTTACAGAGATTATAGTGGACTAGAATCTCAGGTAAATCTATGCGTTCTATCCTTTTTTGTATTATGCAATGTCTTGTCTACTGGCATATTTGGTGCGCGCGGAACAAGACAGTTTTTTATGAGGAGCCTATGAACCCCTCTTTTATTATCCAAAAGGTATGGAATGATGTATTCCTTGTGTTTCGGGGTAGACCATTTAGAGGCTCGATTGGTCCCCGTTCGCGTAGGCTTGCTGGTATCTTTGATGTTTCTACAGTACCGGCTACCTCCCGGGAGGGGATTGGTTGAACCTTCTGTTTTCCAGGCTAGTAGGATCCGTCCCACTATCCTTTCCTCACTTCCCCACCCTCCCTTTTATTGCTGATACTGTTCGCTAGTATTGTAGGGCATAGATTTACAGGTAAGTTGGATCCTGGTACTTGGTTTTCCAGGTTTTGGACTGATCTTTTGGTTATGGAGCTATCTCTTGGGTTGGCTTTCCTGTCTCCTTGGCCAGTGTTGTTTGTTGTACAGCTATCTTGCCTTGTTTGGGTGGATTTTCTATTAGGTAGGCAGGAGCTTTCACTCTGTCTCCCCACATGTACAGAGTCTATTGCCACCTTGGGTTCTTTGACTGCTTTGGCTAGTGTCAGCAGAGACTGCACTTGGTTTTGGTTTCCTGCTAGTTTTGGCCGGTTTGTATTTTGAGCCTACTACTTTTCCTTATGTACTTGTATGCTCTTTCATTTGTGTGCGTACAGTTTATGTAGCCATTTCTACATAATCTATTTTTTTTTTGCACCATTGGAGAAAGGCTAGTTTCTCCTTTTTGTTATATATATATATATATATATGTTAGAGAACCTCAAATTATCACAAAACCAATTGGCAATGTGAAGAGTGAACTCTTAATATTTATATATAATTTATTTTATGAATTCCCCGATGTGAAACTTGTCTCAACACCCCCGCACGTGTGGCGTATTCTGAGCTAACACGTGGATCTTATTGGGTGACATGGACAAGTGTGGCGGTTATGTGCACACGAATTAACCCCTTTTCGATACCATGTTAGAGAATCCCAAATTATCATAAAGCTAACTGACAATGTGAAGGATGAACTCTTAATATTTAAATAGAATTTATTTTATAAATTGCGTGTATTTGGCTGTGTTAGCCCACTTTGTGAACTGGGCAACACAAAGTCGAGATGTAAAGCGTTGAAGAACTTAGAAAGCGTCATAGCGGATCGGATCGGAGAGCTGCTACTATTTGGGTCGGAGATCTATCACCAGTCGGATCAGAGAGTTATCATCAGTCAGATCGGTGAGCTACTACCAGGTCGGGACGGAGCAGAGCAAAATGGATAAGGACTTAGTTTCAGCTTAGTTCGGCTCGGATCAGATGCCCTGATCCGAACCCCTTCTGCACACTTCTCCGATCCGAACCCATATTCCACATCACTTCCCCCCACGATCGCCTGATTATTCGGAGCGGTTATGACCAGTTCCTACCGACGATGACCACTACTCTGATGCGCTGTCAGCACTAGAATCCATCCGAACCCGAGGACGATGGGATGGAAGACACGTGGCTCCGATCCGGATCGGGTTCTGACTAAATTTTCACCTATAAATACCTTGCCTAGAGACAATTAAAGGGATCTTCTTTTTGGCACTTTGAGAGTTCAAACACTTTCATAAACCGAATTCCAGCACTCCCAAATAATCCAAATCGTCTTTCAACATTTGTTTTGAGACAATTGAGTGCATGTATGTGAGTTGTGAGTGAAATTGAGTGAATATCTCATTGTAATTGCAACTATTTCATCAAAAATAGTGATTGCAAAGTGGACGTAGGCTTTTCAGCGCCGAACCACTATAAATTCCGTGTCTCCATTTTATTTTTGATCTTATTTTATTTCGATTTTAGTCAATTTGGGTGTTAGAACCACTTTTTGGTCTAACATTTTGGTAATTTCACTGAGAATCATTTGAATTCTCTGTTTTTTGGGATTATCGTTCTACTTTTTGGACCGTTGAGTTCAAAGAAGTTAATCCTCAAGTTTCGATGCTCTTGAATATTTATTGATTGATTGTTGAAGAACTATGGCCAAAGGAAAAGGCAAGGAAGTTCAAACCAGTAGAGGGAACGGAGTTGGCGAAGATCAGCAAAATGCGGTTGTGACAAGGTCTCATGGGCAGAGCTCGACAATGGAACGGACTGATACAGTAAATCCGAACCGCACTCAAGGGGAGAGCTCCGATTCGATCCGGATAGGAGAATCTGAAGCAGTGCACTCTCCTAACCTGAATCGACCCAAACAACTCGCACTACACCGATCCGACTTGGCTTCCCAGCTCCGACCCGAACATGTCTCCCAGCTCCGACCCGACCTGAACGCCCAGCTCTGATCCGATCTGACGCTTGGTGATGTTGGAATCTCTACTCGAGCCCCTCCAAATGCTCCAACTCCAGCCACCAGGGTCAATGATCAGGTCAATCCATCTGCGCCTATTACTCAAGGAGATTTCTCGCGCCTACTTGACATGCTTGAGAGTACTAGGGAGGCAATGAAAATCCACGAGCGCACCAATCTCATGATGCAAGAAAACATGAGACTCATGAGCAGGGAAATTAACGAACTCCGTAGACAGAGAACCCCATCCCCACTTCGTCACACACCAATGGATCAGTCTTCTTCTTCCGAGGAAGAATGGCCCCGTGAAAGAAGGCCGCTTGAACGACCTCAGAATTTAGAGCAACTGACGTTCGGATCTTTGGGGTCCCGCGAGGATGCTACACGAGTACTAGGACCCAATGATCCAAGCTTGAGAGAGCCTATGTTGTTACCGATGCAGGGATCCCATGTATTACCTAGAGACCCTAACCTTACCAATCCCACTCAGGGACAAATGCTCCAGCCCCTTCCTCCCGAGATCGACCGGGAGCGTAGGGAACGAAACAGAGCAGAAGCAGCTCAAAGAAGAAGGGCGTCCCCTGAGCAAGAGCCCAGAGGAAACCCAAACATCAGAAGGAGGGTGTCTCCTGAACAAGTGCCCAGAAGGAACCCGGATACCAGGGCCAGGGAGCCTGAACGGCCCTTGACTAATGCTGATGTATGGGCAATGGTACGCCAGATTATGTCCGAAAGCCGGAACTACACCAATGAGGATTACGGCATTGAGCGAAGCCATACTCCCTTCACTGATGACATCCTCAACTTTCAATTTCCCCGACGTTTTAACCTGCCGCAGATGGACAAGTACAACGGAAGAACCGATCCGGGACAGCATTTGATGCGATACTCATGGCTCATGAATGCTGCTGCTGCCCCTGACGCAGTGAAGTGTAAAGCATTCCTGATCTATTTAGAAGATGTGGCGCTGCTATGGTTTACCCGACTTCCCCCTCGGTCGATATCGAATTATAAGGAATTGAGCGAACGTTTTATGAATCAGTTCCGACTCCATACCCGAAAGTCTAAGAGTGTTATTGAATTGTCAAGAATTAAGCAAGCGCCGGGAGAATCTTTGAGGTCATATCTCGACCATTTCAACTTAGCAGTGACAGAAGTCAGTGACCCGCATGAGCCCACCATCTTGATGGCTTTGATGGAAGGAGTCGATCTTGATTCCGAGTTTGGAGATTATCTTTCTGGGAAGCCACCTCCCACGAGAGAGTTATTTTATGAAAAGGCCGATATTCATTTAAGACGAGAGGAGGCAAGAGCAAACCGAAAGAGAAAGTCTGGAGCGACTTCAAAAGAGAATGTTCAGAGTAATGTCGCTGTGAAGCAGTCTGGAGAAAGTTCCGGAAAAGTTGAGGTGAATGTAGGAAACAAGAGTGGAAACGACAATAATGGAAACGGGGGCAACAACAACAACCGAAACGCGAATGGTAACAGAAGAAATAGAAATAGAGGAAGTGATCCTAACAAAAGACCCCGGTTCCAGACTTATGAGAATTATACACCGTTGAACGACACTCTAGAGAACATTTACTTGGATACATACAATGTTTTGCAATATAAAAGACCGCCACCTCGAGACTCAACGGAGAAAGAAATGGCAACTGGAAAGTTTTGTCTATTTCATGGAACTTATGGGCATTCAACAAATGAATGTCGACATTTGAGAGATCTGATTGAGAAGCTGCTGCGCGAAGGAAAATTGGATGAATATAAGGCTGCGCCAAGAGACAAGGGGCAAGGAGAACAGGCTCAGAACCAGATCCAATCTGCTCCCAAGCCTACAGCACAGCAGAAAGGCAAGGGAATTGTTATCAACACCATAGTGGGTGGACCCCACCCAGCGATTCACAGTTTTAGAGCAATGGATCAAACGTGAATGCAGCTAAGCACGTAGATGTGGATGAATGTGATGATTTGGAAGATATCTCCCCTGTGAAACAACAAAGGACAATGTTAGATGACGTTGTATTCCGCAGCAGAGACAATACCAGAATCCAGTCACCCACCGACGATCCGTTGGTCATTACCACCACCACTGGACCGGCATTGGTTCAAAGGTGCTAGTAGACAACGGAAGCTCTGTTAATATTTTATTTAAAAAATCATTCGATCAAATGAAGCTTGAGTCTGAAGATTTGAAGCCATGCGAAGGTTGGATTCGAGGTTTCAACGGAGCATCGACAGCTCCGATGGGATATATAGAATTACCCGTAACTTTGGGGCAAGGGGAACGCCGAAGAGTACGGATGCTTCAGTTCGTAGTATTGGATGTAGATTCCCCTTACAACGCATTTTTGGGAAGGCTGCCCTTGCAGAATTCAGGGCTTGCATCGCTCCTTGGTGTTTATTGCTTAAATTCCCAATTGAAGCCGGAACAGGAGTAGTGAGAGAAGATCAAGTCTCAGGATGGGCTTGTTATGTTGCCGAGTTAAAAATGTTGATGAAGGGACTTAGCATTGAGAGTAAAGGTGCCTCGCCTCCTCCAAAGGAGGGTTCGGCGTAGCAATTAGAGGGATCGGCCTCGAAGGAGTTGCCAAAAGGAACGCCCGTAGACTTGGATCCCAGAAAAGATGAGGAACCAGAGGCTAGAAATGCAACTCCTAACGAAGCGACAGTGGACATACCCATTGACGAAGCTGATCCAACAAGAGTTTTGAAGATTGGATCCCAGTTGGATCCACGTCGAGCCAAAGAACTAACTGACTTCCTGAAGGCAAACTTGGACGTGTTTGCCTGGACCCATGCCGACATGTGTGGGATATCGCCATCCGTCATAAGTCATTCACTAAATGTAAACCCGAAACACCCGCCTGTAAAGCAAAAGAGACGTATGTTGGGCCCAGAGAGGTCGGCCGCTCTGAAAGAAGAAGTAGAGAAGCTGAAACAGAATGGATTTATTAGAGATTCGACATATCCCGACTGGATATCGAATCCCGTCTTAGTAAAGTAGCCGAATGGAAAGTGGCGGACTTGCATTGATTTTTCAGATTTGAACAAAGCTTGCCCGAAAGATAGTTTCCCACTCCCCAGAATTAACTAGCTTGTAGATTCAACAGCGGGACACGAACTTCTTTCTTTCATGGACGCATATTCCGGGTACAACCAAATTCCTATGCACGTGCCAGATCAAGAACACACGAGCTTCATTACAAATTTGGGGTTATACTGTTACGTGGTCATGCCATTCGGATTGAAAAACGCTGGAGCCACTTATCAGCGCTTGGTGAACAGGATGTTTTATAATCAAATAGGGAAGACTATGGAAGTTTATGTGGATGATATGCTTGTCAAATCGAAACGATCCTCCAGCCATACGCAAGACTTGGGCAGAAATGTTCGGTATCCTGCGGAAGTATAGGATGAAGTTGAATCCTTTGAAATGTTCATTTGGAGTGGCATCGGGAAAGTTTCTAGGCTTCATTGTGAGCTCCCGAGGGATTGAAATCAATCCCAGCCAAATAGCAGCGATAAGAAACATTGAAGAACCGAGGAGAATTAAAGATGTCCAAAGTCTTGCGGGGAAAGTAGCCGCGTTGAGTAGGTTTATCTCCAAAGCCACGGACAAATGCGTCCCATTTATTGATTTGATTAAAAGGGGAAAGAAGAACTTCGAGTGGACTCCGGACTGTGTTGAGGCCTTTCGAAATTTATTGGAATTGCTAGAAAAACCACCGATTTTGTCAAAGCCAGTGGATCATGAAGAGTTATTTGTTTACTTAGCAGTTTCGGCTCACACTGTTAGCACAGCCTTGGTTCGAGAAGAAGACAAAGTGCAAAGGCCAGTATATTATGTAAGCAAGAAATTGGCAGCGGTAGAACACAACTACCCAAAGATTGAGAAGCTCGCTTACAGCCTCCTAATCGCCTCCCGAAAACTTCGCCACTATTTCCAAGCTCACCCAATAACCATATACACTGACCAACCTCTGAGGCAGGTGTTGCAGAGACTCGAAGCATCTGGACGATTGATCAAATGGAATATTGAATTAAGTCAGTTTGATTTAAATTTTCAGCCACGGAGGTCGATCAGGGGGCAAGCTCTGACAGACTTTATAGCAGAGTTCACAATCCCAGAGGAGGAAATAATCGATGACAGAGTGGTTAGGTCCGAAGATGAGTTAAAATTAGATCCATGGAAGCTATACACAGACGGAGCCAAGAACGTCCGAAGGTCCGGAGCTGGAATCGTCTTAGTCACTCCTGAAGGACGGTCGTTATATTACGCTCTACGATTAGAATTTTCGGCGACTAACAATGACTCTGAATATGAAGCCCTGATTGCCGGTTGAAGCTTGCTAAAGACCTCGGAATAAAAACGTTGGACATATTCTGCGACTCCAAAATCGTTGTTTGCCAAGTGCGAAAGGAGTTTGTGGCTCGGGGACCTTGGCTTATCGCCTACCTCGGGAAAGTGGAAAAGCTGTTGAACAACCTGGAGCGGTACAGCATAACGCATATCCCAAGAGCCGAAAACCAGAAGGCAGACAGGCTGGCAAAGCTAGCTAGTTCCGACAACCCGGAAGAAACTGAAATAATTCCAATTGAAATGTTGGAATCGCCAAGCTTTGAATCGATGGAAATTGAGTTCGCTTTCGGAGCAGAACCGGAGAAGGATTCGTGCATAACCCCAATTATGAATTTCCTTAAGAATGGAATACTCCCATCAAAGAAGAGTGAGAGACGGGCTATAGTTCGCAAGGCTACCAGATACATCCTTCAAGATGATACTCTTTATAGAAAAGGATTTTCTATGCCCCTGTTACGATGTATAGCACACGACGACATCAAACGTGTACTAAGAGAAGTACACGAAGGTGAGTGTGGAGATCATACAGGAGGTCAGACTTTAGCGAAAAAGATATTGTGGTGTGGATACTTCTGGCCCACAATTAATAAAGATGCGGCTGATTATTCACGATGTTGCGACAAGTGCCAGAGATTCGCCAAAATCCCCAGAGCATCGTCGACCCAACTCAAATCGATGGTGAGTCCTTGGCCTTTTGCCATGTGGGGAATTGATATCATTGAAGTTCTACCAATTGCTAAAGGAGGAGCGAAATATGCAATAGTCGCTGTGGATTATTTCACGAAGTGGGTGGAAGCTGAGCCCCTAACCAAAATCACGGCGAGAAAGGTGATAAGCTTCATGGTTAGAAATATTGTATGCCGATTCGGGATCCCAAGGACCATCATAACTGATAACGGAACCCAGTTCGATGGTGCTGAATTCAGAAATTTCTACCAGAAATATAAGATCGACAAACGGTACACTACGATCGCTTATCCGCAGTCGAATGGGCAATTAGAAGCAATAAACAAAGTCATAAAATCCATCCTCAAGAAACGGTTAGAGCGCGCAAAGGCAAAATGGGTTGACGAATTGCCTTAGCTTTGTGGGCATATCGAACAACATTTAAGACAGCTACCGGTCATACCCCTTTCTCTCTCTCTTTTGGTTCAGAAGCAGTAATTCCAGTAGAGCTTGAGGTTCCCTCCCACAGAGTGACATATTATGACCCGATGACGAATCGGGCACTCTTACTCGAGTCTCTTGATGAGATCGAAGAAAAAAGGGACGAAGCAGATTTGCGCGCATCAAGACATTGACGTCAGATGGCACGCTATTATGACAAAAAAGTTCGTCTTAGGACTTTTGAACTAGGAGATTTGGTGCTAAAGAGAGTCTTTCCATCCTTTCCTCACCTCGGTCCAAAGTGGGAAGGACCCTTTGTCATCCAACGGAAACTTGAAACAGGAACCTTCAAGTTAACGACCGTAGATGGCGAAGAGGTACCTAGGGCATGGAATGCCCAACACTTGATGCGATATTTGAATTAGAAATGTTGTACTCTTTGCTATTTTTCTTATGAACTCTGTAAAAAGGCACGACTTGCCTTAGGAAAATCTGATGATATGAATAAAGAACTATAAAGTGGATGTAGGCTACGACTTAGCCGAACCACTATAAAAATATCGCGTGTCATTTACTTTCCTGCATTATATATACCTTCATCTACTATTCTGTTGCGATTATGGGATATGAGATGGTTTAAAACCTGAAAAGTTGAAAACAGTTTATACGCAGGAAAAAGCACAACGACTGTTTGTGCGATAAGACATAAAAGAATGGGAAGACGACATTCTTAACTCTAACTCTCGAGAATTGAGAGAGAGTATAAAGGACGGGAAGACGACGTCCTCTGAGGCGTGAAGGTGCACCCAGTCAAGAGACCGCCTCAGTAAGAACTCTAACCTGAGTATAAGACATGAGAGTATAAAAAATGCCAGAAAAAACGATAGGCATTGACCGCACAGAGAATGCAATCCCATCGAAAAATCGGGAACATTCTGACTACTTGACTAAGTCTTGAATAGTTTTTCGAGATTGACTGGGGGCATATATGTATACACATATTTCCCCCCACCATAACTTCATTACACAACTATAGTAAGACATGCATTCTTACATAAGTGCAAAACTAATGACTAACAGACATTGCAGAAAATGAATTATTTTTTATTTACAAATGAATGAATTTGTACAGGAAAACAGGCATAAAGAAGGTGCAAGGGCCACCTTTGCAGCAATAATTAGTGGTCAACCAAATGGTAAAATAACGCAAGACGGCCCACTATTTAGGCTTCGAAGAAGGCTTGGACTTCTTGGCAGCTTTCTCCGCATCCCTCGCCTCTTTTTCGGCCTCCGTCAAGATGCGCTTTGACTTTTTCTTTCCTGAAGCTGAGGTGCTGGAATCGGTAGACTTCTTCCCGGAGGGAGGAGCGCTGGAATCAAGAGAAGACTTTTTAGCAAGTTCCTCTGTAATAGATCTAGTTGAAAGCTTAACAACTAACCTTGATCCCGCATCCACAACTGCGAGGGGCTTAAGGCTTTCAGGGTCTAAGTCTTCAGCTTTTAGCTGCAAGCGTTTGTCTTTGTCAGCTTTCAGTGCAACTAAGGTAACATCATCAGCGCTTTTCGACTCCCCGATTATTGCCACCTCCGGATCTTCCTCATGTCCCCCGTCGCCGCAATCATCCTTTAGGGCATCTATCATTTCGTCATCATGAGGAGTGTCAGCCTTAGACGGTTCACTTCCTTCTCCCAAATCTATGGGAGCAGCCTTGTCTTTTCCCCTTTTTGCCTTCTCCGTAGGCTCTGCCCCAGAGGCGGTTCCCTGGGACGCATCTGTCTTTTCGGACGGTTCAATACCTACAGAGTGAGAAGCAACAGTTATCAACTCAGGAGAAAATAATGGGTTTTTCATCAATTGCTCAATCACGTGGCGAAAGGTAGAGATAGCTTTGACGAATTGAGCTGAAAATGTAGAGATACCTTCCGAAGACTTCTCGGCTGGAGTAACTGCTGTCTCCGATGCCGTTTCGGGAATAGGGGATAAAAGAGTTGTTCGAGGGATCCCCGGGTTTTCAGAATCATATCCCTCTACTTCAGGAGTTGCGGGGGCAGTAGAAGAGGAACCAGCCTCGGGAATGTTCTTTTGCTTAGTCCTCCGCCTCTCTTCATCCATAACGGCAGCAATGAGGCGGCGCCCTTCAGCTAGGCGTTCTGGTTCATCATCTCGTAAATATTTCTCCATCAGCTTGTCCTCGTCAATGGAATCAACCTTGAGCTCCTCTTTCTCCCACTCAACGATCTGACTCCATACTTGGACTAGAGTAGATTGATAATCTTCAATCTAAGAAATGTTCCGGCGGCGGATGATATGCGCAAAGAATTCAATCAT
Organism: Allium sativum; assembly: GCA_030737875.1. NCBI lineage: Eukaryota > Viridiplantae > Streptophyta > Magnoliopsida > Asparagales > Amaryllidaceae > Allium > Allium sativum. The sequence goes on along the minus strand of CM060922.1, from coordinate 927,184,768 downwards.
TAATTCGCCGAAACTCTGAACCGCTCCCTCAGCCTCTGACAGTTGTTTGCGGGCCTCCTCAGCGGACTTGATAGCACATTCGACGTTACCCTCCGCTAGGGCAGCCCTGTTCTCCGCCTCCACTAGCTTAGAAGCCAAGTCAACATTTTTCTTCTCCAGTTCAGCATTCCTCCTTACTAACTCGGCATTTTTCCGTTCAAGGTCAGCGTAAGCAAGGCGCGTTTTAGCAGCATCTGACTTGGCATCTTCGGCTTGCTTTTTTAACTCAGAACATCTTGAGTATGGGATTCAAGCAAATCATGGTAGCATTTTTGCAAATCTTCAAATTGTTGCTTGAAGCTAGTGGCATCCCGTTGAGCAACAGCAAGCTGGGCCTGAGTATCTTCCAAGTCTTTTCCTAGATTTTTTAAGGCCTTTGCGTCGTCTTCTGCGGTTTTTTGCATCGAATCAGCATTCATGATTAAAGTACGGATGATTCTGTAAAGGCTGCGCGAATACTTGAACATTTCTGAATACTGTTTCTCAACCGCATCTATCTTTGCTTTGGCCTCATCTGCCCACCTTGAAGAAATAGGCTCAAGAGCAGGTAAAAAAGTCAAGTTTTCGAAGTAATGTTCGGGAAATTGCTCCTCCAAATATGCCCGCTTAACTGCAGTTTCAGCATCTAGCGGTGGAGGGGCAGGGATCGTCAGCTCAGTATCCCTGTGCGTGGAGGATTCAATAGCCTCTTTATCTGTTCTAGGCCGTTTAGCAGAGACCTTACGCTTGCTCCGTGATTCAGTATCTTTTGGCGGACTCCTCTCCCTACTGCGCTTTTCTTGAGAAGAGGTTGAGTCTTTTGATTGAGGCCTGTCCTCTTCCCGACGACTTTGGTAACCCTTATATCGCTCTGGATCTGTCCGGACAGGAGAGCGAGAACGCGAGGTTCGCGAGCGATAAGGTTCATAGGGCCTTCTCTCCTCCCTACTGCGGTCGTCGCGGCGATCATACTCAGTATCATATGGCGGATTAGACATGCTGCGGCGGAGTTCCTGATATCATAGTAAGATCGGGACATCGTGCCTGCACAACAAGACAAATGAAATTCAGAATCAATATTTTCACAAAGAGAAAGATGTAGTGAGTTGTAATGTTATTGTGTAAAGTGTGTCCTAAGTGGTGTTATTCCCCCCGACCAACCCGAGTCCGAAGCTAGACTAGTACGAGCAGGCTCTTTGGCCTTAGCAGGAGTGGTCTCTTCGGAAGAAGTGAAAACTAAGGGATTCTTCCTAAAATCCTCTGTAGTGTAAATAGTTTCAGGTAAGGGGAGATCCCCCAAACCCTGAAATAGTGGGTCATCAGTGCTAGGGACATCTCCCTCAGAAGCATCGATCGGTGACTCTTTGGAAGACGTTGACTTTTCCGGAGAAATGGCATCCTCGGGAACAGTATACCCTTCGCGATGCTTTTCCGCCATGTTAGCCAATTCATCATCTTGGGTAGAAGAAGGAGAGGGTGAAGCCTGAAGAGGCACTGTAGGAGCTCTCGAACCTTCGCCCGTTTCAGGGATTACGTCCACTAGGGGAATATATACATATGGAGCCGTCCCATGACCAGTGCTATGAGTAATAGATAGCAACCCATGAAGATGAAGATATTCATCCTTAAGGACTTCATCAATAGTTAAAAACTTCTGATCGCCATTAAGGAGCTGGTGCATCCGGTCAAAGAATACTCGGTCTGATATTTGTTTTGGGCTATCAACTGCAAACAAAAAGAAAAAGCGAATTAATGCGGTGGTTTGTGTGTAAAGAGTTGCGATTTAAAAAACCAGTGCTTTACTTGATTTCGTCCACCTCCTAGCACACCCTGGTTGTTGCTTTATATAAAACCATTCCAGCCTGGAGTCCCCAGCTTTACTACTGAATGGTGCTGGAATTATCTTCCTCTTAGGGACAGACTCGAAGTAACAGAAAGAAGGGGTTTCTCGAGTCCGGTGCTTGAAGTTATAGAAGAAGTGAACGTCGTCAAAAGTGCGCTCTATGCCTAAGATCTCACGATACGCTACATATAGGGTGTACAAGTAAGCATAGGAATTGGGATGCAGCTGCATGGGGGCAATCCGCATTTGTCTTAGAAAATCGACGACGAAACGAGAAAAGGGAGGAATAGCCCCGACCATATACATCAATCAGGTGATTGCCATAAATCCTTCTGGGGGATTGTGAGGACGGTCAGTTCTCGAAGGCACCAGGGCGTCCCTTTTTAGTATCCCGTACTTTAGACAAATTCGGATAAGTCTGTCGTTGTCAATCGTCGATTCAACATAATCTTGAGGTGATTCCAATATGACGGCAGACTCAAATTCATTAGGAGCTCGGTCATCGCCAATCCCTCCTTCCTCTTCACAACCTAGGGAAACTCCACCCTCCGAAGACACATTGTCGCTTTCGCGAGTTCCAACCTCGTAGTCTGAGCCCTCATCATTCCATTCTGGATCCGAGGAAGAAGATATGTCCTCAAGAGTAATTTTTTTGGATGTCTCCGGAGCCTCCTTCTTCCCGGCTAGTCTAGAAGAGCGTCTGGATGTCATGGTCACAAAAGTATTGAAGAAGCAATAGCACAAGTTAGAGTAAATTAGCCCGTATCCCCCCATGCATGTGTGCAAACTAAAGTGTAAACAGTGTATGCGGAAAGCGTAAAGTTAATGTTTGAAAGTGCGACGCAAAATTTTGGCAAAGTAATAAGGATCAAGGCAGTTCTTGATGTCCATTTATGTTCGCAGGGCACTATCCTAACTGTCCAATAAGTTGAAGATTACGCCAAGAGTTGATTGGGCCAGTTAAACGAGTTTTTATGCCTTAAGATGGACTGCTCTTCGGTTCGGTTCGGGCGCATTCATTGGGATCGGATCGGGGGCGTAGCCCTGCCTTGGGCTCGGACAAAAATTGAAGCTTAGGAATCAAAATCGGATCGGCTCGGAAGTAGATTCCCCGAACGGTTCGGGTCGGATCAGGCAGTCATGCCTCTCTCCTCCTTTATCTTACAGTCCGACCCGATCCGATTAGGTGAGCTCCATTCCCCCCTTTAACTGATTGCCCCGACCCGATCCGACCTTCTGGATTTCTCTTCCTTTTCTTTTCCTCCGTTCTCCATACTCCATCGCCCGAACCAACTCCCTGTGATCTTCTTCTTCTTCCACTTCTTTAATCTTAGGCCCAATCTCATCTCCGAGGCCCCAGTCATGATCGAACAAACTACGAATCCCTCTTCCAACGCCTCAAAGTAGCAACGGAGCCACCAATGACAGTAACGAAGGGAGAGGGTGTTGTAGCGTGGAAACCACATCCAAGTCGGTCGAATTGACCATAAATTTCAATTAAAACCAATTATCATGGAATTGATCAAGGATTCAAACCTACCAAGGTGGTTAATTTGGAGATTCGCACGAGAATTGCAAAAGTTCTCTTTTATTGAGACTTAGAGTTTCGGAACAGGACTTAAAAAATGACGAATGAAAAAGAAAGTGAAAGGAAAATGAAGGTTGGACTTATATAAAAACAAGGTGACTATTCGTATCCACGTTCGGACCGGCTCAAAAGCCCAGTAACGCAGCTTGGCCCACTACTCCAATGCGGAATAGAAGAAGAAGGGGATCCGTTCGGGTCGGAATCCGAGCCAAACAGAGTGTCACATCTCAGCATGGCATGTGAATTAAATTAAAACTCGAAGAAGAGGATGAAAGCACAAGGAAAATCAAAGGAAAGATTACCTAGAAGGCGATATGCAATGATAATCAAAGCATGCTCCGTCTCCAACAGAAGCATCCTTTGAGGGGGCAAAATGTTAGCCCACTTTGTGAACTGGGCAACACAAAGTCGAGATGTAAAGTGTTGAAGAACTTAGAAAGCGTCATAGCGGATCGGATCGGATCGGAGAGCTGCTACTATTCGGGTCGGAGAGCTATCACCAGTCGGATCGGAGAGTTATCATCAGTCAGATCGGTGAGCTACTACCAGGTCGGGATGGAGCAGAGCAAAATGGATAAGGACTTAGTTTCAGCTTAGTTCGGGTCGGATCGGATGCCCCGATCCGAACCCCTTCTGCACACTCCTCCGATCCGAACCCATATTCCACATCACTTCCCCCCACGATCGCCTGATTATTCGGAGCGGTTATGACCAGTTCCTACCCACGATGACCACTATTCTGATGCGCTGTCAGCACTAGAATCCATCCGAACCCGAGGACGATGGGATGGAAGACACGTGGCTCCGATCCGGATCGGGTTCTGACTAAATTTTCACCTATAAATACCTTGCCTAGAGACAATTAAAGGGATCTTCTTTTTGGCACTTTGAGAGTTCAAACACTTTCATAAACCGAATTCCAGCACTCCCAGATAATCCAAATTGTCTTTCAACATTTGTTTTGAGACAATTGAGTGCATGTATGTGATTTGTGAGTGAAATTGAGTGAATATCTCATTGTAATTGCAACTATATCATCGAAAATAGTGATTGCAAAGTGGACGTAGGCTTTTCAGCACCGAACCACTATAAATTCTGTGTCTCCATTTTATTTTTGATCTTATTTTATTTCGATTTTAGTCAATTTGGATGTTAGAACCACTTTTTGGTCTAACAGTCTGACTATGTTTTCCTTTGTTTCTGACTATTTCTATCCACAAATTGCAACCTCGATCCACTTCATGTGCTTATCTTGGTCCGACTCCCACATAGAGGCTCAAAGTGTTACGGTATGGCAAGTGGAAAAATCATTAATTGTCGTCATGTGAAATTCATTGAGACTGATTTCCCACTCGCACAAATTCATAAAACCACAAATACAATGTATGCTTTTTTAACTGCCGATAGCTCTAATCCTTTATTGAATTATTTTCATTCCACTTTAAAGCCTCCAAAGATAACTAAGGCCATGTCTCATTCTATGCCACTAAATCAGCCTCCTCTTACTTGGCCATGACCTCAAACAGACCCAGTTGCATCCTCTTCTGTTGCGCCACTAGCCCCCACGGGGTTAGTTCCCCAACAATTCTCTCCATGTGCTATCAACACTCTGGTTGGTCGACAAACTCAGCTAAGCCCACAACCCACTCTACTACTTTTCTGTCCGCAAACACAGCCCACGCACCCTTCCCAATTCATTGCCCAATCTCATAACTCTAGGTAAGCAACATCCCTTTCCCCAAACACCTCCATTTCAATTGCTCAAATGAACCAAACCGAAAGCCATCAAAGCTCTCATTGGCCTAACAACCCAGTTTACATCGTATGACAACCCGAGTAATGGATGAAATTTTAAAACCAAATCTTAAATACAATACCAATTTACACAATCCACCACAAACATATCTCCCATACCTAAGGACCCTGTTAGTGATTTTCATGATTAAAACTAGAATAGTGCAATGTTGGATGAATTTGATTCTTTAACTGATAATAAGACATAGGAGTTAGTGCTTAGGCCACTTAATGTGAATGTAATCCGACCTAAATGGATTTTCGTCATAAGAACAAATCTGATGGTTCTTTTGAGCATCATAAAGCCCATCTTGTAGGTGATAGCAAAACTCAGCAGCAGGGTATTGATTGTGAAGAAACATTTAGCACAGTTGTTAAACCAACAACCATACGAGCAGTTCTTAATATCGCTCTTTCAAAATCTTGGCCCATTCATCAATTGGATGTCAAGAATGCCTCTTTACATGGTCATCTTAATGAGACATTCTATATGCATCAACCTGTATGGTTTCAAGACAAGAGACGTCTAAATCATGTTTGTTTGCTAAAAAAAATCTCTATATGGTTTAAAACAAGCTCCTCGGGATTGGTATCAGCTATTTACAGACTTCGTTGCATCCATTGGATTTATTCACAGTAAATCTGATCAATTTTTGTTCATTTATAGTCAAGGTTCGGATATGGCGTATATATTGTTGTATGTTTATGACATAATTCTTACTGCTTCATCTAATCGTTTATGCAATTCTCTAATTACTCTTTTGAATTCAAAATTTACTATGAAGGATCATAGTCAGTTAAGTTTTTTTTGGGTATTGATCTGACTCCTCTTGCAAATAGCCTATTTCAATCAGAAATTTGTTATGCATGTTCTAATTCAGAAAGCCACCTTTGTTTATTGTGACAATGTAAGTGCGATCTACATATTTGGTAATCCATTTCAGCATCAACACACTAAAAGCATTGAGATGGACATTCACTTTGTCCATGAAAAAGTATCTAAAGGTGAAGTTCGAGTCCTTCATGTCCCATCCCATTATTAGATTTCTGATACAAAAGGTCTTTCACGTGTATGTCCTACTTCGACCGTGGGGGTGTGTTAGAATATTTGATATCTGTTATTTATATTAATATATATATATACTACATATGGCAATATATATATATATATATATATATATATATTACATATGGTAATATATATATTATTTATGTTAATGTTTATTTGATTCAATAATTCCTGTAATTGCTAGATTAATATTTGTAGCCCTAAACTCCTATATAAAGGGGCAATGAATAATGAAATGCTAAGCAAAATTGAATTCCTTCGATATATTGCCTGTTATTGAAGCAAAATCGACACTCGTGTCATCCTTTATATTTAAGACACATTAGTTCACAAATATATTGCCTTGATTTGAAAATCTATACCTTCATATATGTTAGGATTAACTATTTTATATTTTTGTTTTATTGAAGTTGAATTAATTAAATAAGGTTAATCCTGACTCGAGTGTTTTTTGTGTTTTGCATAAATGCTTGGGTCAGACCGACTGTTGCAGCATATACATTTCGGCTATAGAAGTTAGAAGCTATGTGTGTGCTCTGGACCGAAAACTCTGTAAAATTTATTTAATATTTTTTCATATTCCTCCGCTATATAAAACTTTGTATAACTCTAATATTTTGTATAAAATGCTTCCACTGTGAGATACAATATTTATTTATTTTGTGATTTCTGTGTTTGATTTTGTTAAACCCATAAGCTGAATAACAATTTGTCATTTCAAGCGGTTTAAGTTGGTTTAATTACTAGCTTGAAGCAGTTGAAAAGGCGGATCCTTATATTTGGTATCAGTGCTTCGGTTTACACAAAGCTTAGCTTATGGTGTTTAATAAGAATCTGTCACTAGAAATCACTACTGGGAGAGCGTAAATTCAAATATAAATTATTATGGAACTAATATTTTGAAAGGGTAGCGCAGTGGAGGCATAGTATTATTTTGAAATTAATAATTTTTGAACAAATTATTTTGAAAAAATAGATTTTTTTGAAATATGACATTTTTTCTTATATATTTGGAAATCAACAATATTTCAAAATGATTTGCAATTTATTTTCATAAGAACGTGACATGATTTTTTTTCTATTTAAAACAATTTTATGAAACATTTGATTTAGAATTTGAAAATCTTAAATTTGTACAATACTTGATTGAAAATTTGATAGAAATCATACTTCTAATTATTTGGAATAGATAAATGGTTCAGAAAGTGATTTGTAAATAAGGATAAATTTTGATGACTTAAATCCCGACATTTTAAATGATTTTAAGAAAAAAACATTAATATAATTTGGAAGTTTTTGTAATTACTGTATGAAATGATTTATAACTTAGGAATATGAAATGATTTGATATGTTACTAAGATGTGAATAACCTGTGACTAAAGGAAGGTACGATGTGGGTTGTAAGCCCTTGATGATGGCCTGCTCTGCAAGGAGACATCATTTTCTGATATTGATACATACATACACCGTTTCGAGTGGCTTTGTCATTTGGGGGAAACCCTCAGTCTGGGTAGCATATATGTTGATATGCTTGTGAAATATTTAAGAATTTCGAAAAAGATTTTGTTTTGAAATCCCAAAGTGAAGTATGATTCGATATAAAAGAAACATATAGTATTTCATAATTTTGAAATGAAACCGATATTTTAGGTCGAAGAACTTATTTCACATTTTGTCCTTAAGTTTTAATAAGAAATAATTTTGATTTCTTTTTGAATTTTTAAGTTTTAAAATCTTATTTTTATTTTGTTTAAACTAAATTTTGGATTAGTATTTTAATTATTTTGTTGTATATGTAAGCATACTTTTAAGGACAAATTGACACGATTAATCCTAAGTTTCACGTATCTTCCCATATTAATTCAGAGTTTGGATTATTTTTAGTTAATCCCAAGTATTGGAGGTCGTGTCCATATTGATCCCAATTACCTGCTAACCTTTCTAACTGGTTTCCACCCAACCATCTAACCCAAACCAGCGTTACCTTTCTTCTTCCCCCCTGCTTCTCTTTCGCTTCAAACCCTTAAATCATAGAAATTTAAAACAGTAAATTTCGTAGTACTATCTATAAACATTTGGACAAAACATGTAAACTACTCCAATGACTTCATAACAAATTGCCATATTTTGGAGCCTGAGGAATAGACAGATTTGGTGCATATGACCTTTTGATAAAATATCAGAGGATTTCTAGCAGTTTTGGAGCAATTGGCCTCTTTGTTATATGGCTAGTTACTTGTGTATCATATTGATTGTAGAGCAAAATTATTTTTGAAATCTTCATAGCCTGCGAAAGATTACCAGTACCAGTAAATATTAGAAGAGATGAAGCAACTGTTAGGGTTTATTGTTTATTGTTGTTGCAAAGCATTCAGATTATAACCAGATTATTCTTTTCTCACAATATTTACGAAAAAAATTGTTTATTTTTCTGTTCTTTTTATAAAATCTGATTATTGTTTAGGGATGTTCCATGATATGAGATTTTGCAAATGAATTCTTTGGTTTTTTTTCTTTTTATTCAATCATGTGTATAAAATCGAAGTGTTAAGCGATTATGGTATGTATTCCTGTTGCATATCTAAAATCTAAACACATGTATACGATGTTATTGCTTTAATGTGAGAAGTTGTGCTTTTATAGTTTTGGAAAGAATAATACAGGTTTATTTGTTGTGATGTTTAGATCAAGTGGTTAGAGCAATACTGCTTTAGACGATGGTTGCAGAAGGTTTGTGTTTTAGCCACTGAGATATTAAAAAAGTAAATTTACTGTTTAGCTCAAGTGTTTAACCTATTTAGCTCAAATAGATTTAAACCACTAAGTTTCACAGTGCCACGATTCTTTGTAATATTATGGCTATAGGTTTGGAACAGAAGAGAAGCGAGGGAGAAGAAGAAAGGTAACACAGGTTTAGGTTAGATGGTTAGGTGGAAACCGGTAAGAAGGTTAGTAGGTAATTTGGAACAATATGGGAAGGGACACCCAATACTTCAGATTAACTAAAAATAATCCAAACTCTGGATTAGTTTTGGAAGACACATGAAATTTGGGATTAATCGCGTCAATTTGTCCTATTTTTAATAATCTCTTCTTTTCGAGGACGAAAAATTGAGTAGGGGAGATTGTAACATCCCGTAAATTCAAACCATTTAAGTTTTTGAATTAAATTAAATTATTAAATTTAAAATGGTTTTAAATAACATTTATGATTGTTTTAATAAAATTTATTAATTTTTGCTGAAAGTTTGATCGAAAAGAATGTGTAGATTCCAGATGAGGTAAAATCTAACAGCATATATATATATCTGGGTATCATCATTAATTATTTCCTTGTCTATTCAAAATGCAATGTTTAGGAATTTAGAATGGGGATTAGATATTCAAATCCTTCATTAATTAATTTATTTGAAATGTGAATAGTTGCAGCAGTTTTCAATGCCCTCCCCTCTTCGTTGTTTCCTTAATGCAACATTCATTTCTTTCCTTCATTTTATTAATTTTTTTACCTTCATTATATTAATTTATTTACCTTCATTCTACTTTCATGCATCTTATATCAATTACGTATTTTCATTCCTTAAATTTACATTCCCTTATTTTCCCTTTCCCCTTTTCCCTCCATTATTTCTCTTCAAAAACAAATCAACTCCATATACATATATTTCTCTTCTATTTATTCTTGTCTATCCATTGAATAGGTTCCTTAAATTCTAAAATTTTAATATTATGTGTTTTGAAATATGAAAAGTCACAAACTTTCTAACAATTAGCGTCAAACAATTAATCGTGCATTCGTTTATTCCATTTCTCTCTCTGATTTACTTTTTAGATTTGAATGAGAAATAAATATTACCAACTCAACCTTAATCGACCAATTTATTTCTTTTGTAACCTACATAATGTAAATAGACACCAATGACTAATAAATCACGTATTTTTCTCAATTTCCTTCCTTATTCTTTTTTGTTTCTGTGCAACTATCTTCTATAAATTCTAGATCTTCTTCCTCCTCTCCACATAAAAAAATAAACCTAAATTTCTTTCTACTTTTATCAGCCATCTCTTCCCTAAAAATTTATGGTATCCTCTTCTTCTTAAATTTTTGTCCATCCTCCTTCTCAAAAGAAAAACCGATTTTCAATTTCAAATTCACTGCTTGGGATTGGTCGTTGTCCGTCTTTGTTTCTTGTCTTCGTCATATCAACGCAAGGTGAGTTTACTTATATTCATTTTTTCAACATCAGTAATAAACTGAAATATGATGGCTGTCTTGATTTGTTATTGCGTACTCGCTGTGTCGAGCTTTCCAAACTCTTGCATTGCTACACTGTTTTGCACTGCCATGTATTTTTTGCTTCATATTAGCACATGTATTGACTATTTTAGCATGTATTGATTATTGGTGGTCTCATTGATATATTAGCTGTTGCTAAAGCAAAATTGATACCTATACCGTCCTATATATTTAAGACACATTAGTTCACAATGGCGTTGCCCTGATTTGAAAATATATACCTTCATATATGTTAGGATTAACTATTATATATTGTTGTTTTATTGAAGTTTATTTACTTGAACAAGGTTAATCCGGACTCAAGATTTTTTGTATTTTGCATAAATGCTCGAATCAAACCGAGTGTTACAACATAAAGATTTCAGCTATCAAAGTTAGAGACTATGCGCATGCTCTGGATTGAAAACTCTGCAAATTTTATTTAATATTTTTGTGAATCCCACCGCTTTATAAAACTTTGTATAACTCTGATATTTTGTATAAAATGCATCTACTGTGAGATATTGTAGTTTATTTGTTATGTGATTTCTTTGTTGGATTCAGCTGAACCCGTAAGCTAAATAACAAATTTGCATTTCGAGGGGTTTAAGTTGGCTTAATTACCGACTTGAAGTGGTCAAAAAGGTTGGTCGTTAGATAGCACCTGAAAACGCAAGTGTAATGAAAAATTCATAAACCTCCTGAAGAGGTTATAAATAATCCAAGGAATATCCCAAATGGAAATCCTAGTTGTCTTAAAAAAAGTGAAGGAACTACTACCTCTGAATAAATAATATAAGCTTTCAAAATAAAATGTACCAAATAGTAATGAGATCTCAATATTTTGTGTGGATTATGGAGAAATATGGGATTAAGGAAAAATAATAATTGATGTTGTATTCTCATTTGCAGTAACTACTAAAATAACTAAAAGTTGTGACTATAATGAGAATAATGATAATGAAACAATTAGCATAAATGAATGTCGAAAAAGAGTTGGCCAAAATCAAAAGATGCTATTTAGCTTGAGCTAGATTCACTTTCAAGACATGATGTATTTAGGTATGTAGAGAAAACACTAGAACATGTTAAACTAGTAAGCTATAAATGGGCACTATTTCGAATTATAAAAACAAAATTGTTAAATAAAAGACACGGCTTATTGCACACGATTTCCTACAGAGATCAGAATTTGAATTTAAAGAAACATAATCTTATGTTATGGATGTTATAACATTTCGATATTTGGTACACCTTGTAGTTTTTTAAAAGCTTGATATAAGATTAGATGATGTTGTGACAGCTTATATTTATAGTGAATTGGATGTCGATATTTATATGAAAATTGCAAATGGATATCAGTTGCCTAAAGTAAAATCAAAGTCGATGTATTCATTAAAACTTAGATGATCACTATATAATTTAAAATAATCCAAAAGAATATAGTACATGGTTATTACTGCGGCAAGTCGAGTTGAGTCGATAGAGTCCAACCAGTCGACTAGTCGGACTAGTCGATAAATAAATGAATATATATATATATATATATATCAATACATAATTGCAATGTATAAATAAATATTTGGTATGTAAAATGTTTAGAGTGTTAAAGTCAATGGAGACATTCAGTCAATGCAATTAAACGAAGTCATCATCTATGACTTTATCATTGCCATATGCAATTAATTACATACCTCTGCTGCCATCTGCAATTAATAGCGAATTCTACTTCGATTTCGAGTTAGGGTTCAACTTCGATTTCGAGTTAGGATTTCGAATTTGAGTTATGTTTTTGAGTTCGACTTCGAGTTAGGGTTTCGAGTTCGAGATCGTGTAGGTTAATATCAGTCTCGATTAAGGGCAAGTCGACTTCTCCAGTCAATGATCCAAGCTCGACTAGTCGAGCACTGTAATAACGGTGATGTAGTATAAACCATCTGAGTGAATATTTAATAAAAGCCAGATGTAAAAACAATCTCATTATCCTTCTGTCTTCATAAAAAATTAGTAAAGGGATTTTTCATTTTAGCAGTGTATATTGTTGATATAAATTTGAATACAAATCCCTGAGAGATTGAATAAACAATAATTTACTTAAAGAAAGAATTTTAAAATGAATAATTCTAGCAACAGTAAATACTATCTTAATCTATAGACCGAGCATACTACAAATGGCATATTAATTCATCAGTCAAATTTCATTGAGCATATACTGCAGCGTTTTCAAATGGATAAAGCATATTCACTTAGTACTTCTATGAATGTTGGATCCATGAATATTAACAGGGACCCTTACCGTCAAAAAGAAGATAATGGAAATGTACTCGGTCTAGAAATATCATATCTTAGTGTCATTGATCCATTATTATATTTAGCTCAATGCACGAGACCAGTATTGCATTCTCATTAAATCTTCTAGAAACAAATAATTTGACACCAACATATCATGCGATATCTTCATGGAATGACATATTTATGCTGGTTTTATTTTAATATAGATAATAATCTAAATCCAATTAGTTATGTCAATGTAGGTTATCTTTCTAATCCACATAAATCAAGATCACAAGTTGGGTATGTGTTTAGTAACAACAATATCGCTATTCCACGATGACCTGCAAAGCAAACGTTGATGACAACACATGATCTGATCATTCTGGAATATTAGCACTACATGAAGCAAGTTGATAATATATTTGATTAAAATCGTTGATTGAGCAATATTCGAAGTACGTATCAATTTTCCTCGGTTACCGAAGGATCAACTATTATTTATGAAGGCGATGCAATATGCATAACTCATATTCAAGCAGTTTATATCAGAAGGGACAGCATGAACACATTTTGTTGTTAATTCTTCACACAAGAACTACAAAAAGACAATTGTAACACCCCACGTCCATTAAGGTCACTCACAAAGGGAATGTCTTAACTTCGGTGGAGCGTTTTAGGTAAAAGATGCAGATAAATTACAAGACAGATAATTAAAGCAGCGGAAAATAAAGTCATTTTATAAACAATGTGGTTCAGTCAAGCTTTTACAACAATTGTCTCAATCATACTTAAAAATAATACATAGAACTTGTGTCTTGATTCAAAAACTTCCAAGTATAAAAGAAGCATAAAAATATAACAATGATTTCCCCAATAAAGCATGAACCAGTTATAGCAGTGGAAGAGAGATTCCAAAGCAATACATCGACTATCTTTGAGCTTGGAAAGAAAACTAAGCTAAGTGGTAACATTTCCTCCCTGTGAACCTTAGGGGGGAACGGAAGAAAAGAGGCTAAACAAACTAGGTCAGACAAAAGTCTGGTAAGTCCAGTGACTTTCAGCATATAAATAGGCAAAAGCATTATGACATGAATAAACTGAATATAAGACAATACTGTGGTAACAAGGATAACAAGATAACATACGATTAGCATAGATATGATAAGGCAAGATAAATTGAATGCGCCATTTTTTTCTCTGCTTCGCTACTACCCCGTTATTCTGATTTTTATATCTCTGATTTCCTATTTTCTCTAAACCACCCAACTAGCATCCTAACTAGTAATCTGTATAAAATGATCAAATGAAAATGTGATCCCAATCCCCGCAATTGTGGTAGCCTTCAGGTGTACATCTAGTATGAGGATCTTACCTCAATCAGCCTAATTGCCATGAATATGTTAGATGTACCCTTACTACCCTATCGATCGGCTCCCTACTTGTGTTAATGTTTCATGTGTCTGTGTCAATCAGCCCTCTCTTATGTGTAGATACCCTATGCTGCCCCACCATAAGGTGTATCAATCCCTATGATAGCGACCCGACATGATTCAAGATGCACAGTGTATAACTACTGGTATCCAGTGCCTGCTTTTTTCCCACTCCGGAGTACGTGCACGCCCGTAATCCATCGGAACCTACACTAACGTGCCCCCTGCCGCTATTTTGACCGCTTATAATCCGCCTAGTAATCGTGCCCCACCCTGCCTAGTTTCAGGGTACCTTGATACATCTACGTGGATTATTGCTGAAATGGGTCTCCGTCACTAGGGTTTCTTACTGGTTAAGTTTGTGGACCTATATTTACTAATATTACCCACCAACCCGATATGTACTTAACCCTCCCACTGATTCAAACATGTTTACTTAATGGTTAAGTTTGTGGGCCTATATTTACAAATATTACCCACCAACCCGATATGTACTTAACCCTCCCATACATTATGTCATATTGGTTAAGTGTTGTACATTCATGTTAACTTAACCCGCCTACTCATCATGTCATGTTGGTAAAGTGTTTCCTATTAACTTAATCCCGTCCATTCATCATGTTATATTGGTTAAGTATTTCCCATTACTTAACCCCATTCGTTCATCAAGTTACATTGATTAAGTGTTTCTTATTAACTTAACCCTACGCATTCATCATGTTGTATTGGTTAAGTGTCATCAATCAATTCAAGTTAACTTAACCCACCCA
Source organism: Allium sativum (assembly GCA_030737875.1). Taxonomy (NCBI): domain Eukaryota; kingdom Viridiplantae; phylum Streptophyta; class Magnoliopsida; order Asparagales; family Amaryllidaceae; genus Allium; species Allium sativum. The sequence goes on along the minus strand of CM060922.1, from coordinate 927,169,705 downwards.
CTTGTCATGTTGCATCGGTTAAGTGTTGCCTTCTTGTGTTAACTTAACCCTTCCACGCATCCTGTTATATTGGTTAAGTGTTGCTCTCTTGTTTTAACTTAACTCCACCTATTCATCATGTCATATTGGTTAAGTGTTTCTTATTAACTTAACCCTACTCACTTGTCTAATTAACATGTTATAATGGTTAAGTGTTCTAAATTTACTAAACGTCACCTTCTTGTCTAATTAACATGTTATGACGGTTAAATGTTGCCTTAGCTAACTTAACCCTATCATTCTTAACATGTCTTGCTCATTAGCATTAATTGATTTATTAATGCACCAACCTCTCACATTAGATCTATGTTGTTGCGGTTACTGGATGTGTCGAGCGGTTCTGGGCAGTTTTACACCACAACTCAATCTAATCTCGGGTTTTTCTTGGGCATGATGCACTAACCTCTCACATTAGATAGGTGTTGTTACGGTTATTGGATGTGCCGGGCGGTACCGTGCAGTTTTACACCGCAACTCAATCTAACCTCGGGATAGGCATGTTTATCTTTTAGCATATTTACCGTACATGTCCAAGTCTAGATTTTATATGCTAATTATCCCAAATTCACAAACTAGTCATGTTTCAATTCTCAAGTTATACCTCAAAAAAGCTAATTACAAGTCATGCCCCACAAATTCAAATTCAAGTTATTACTCAACATACGTTACACCCAATCTTCCCAAATTTGCAATAATAGTCATGCCCCAAAAATCACGATATAACACATGCCCTAAGGTTTATTCATATTGCACTGTACAAAATATTTTCCAAAAACCCCCAATCATGATTCAGTATAAACTATGCCAAATTATAGCCTTTAATTTCAGTGCATGCCAACTACCCAATTTTAGATGTGTTCACATTCAACACTTATCCCTATCTTACTATAGGTTTTCATGCCTAAGCCATATATCACTATACACAATATCTTCTTCTTCCAAGTCATAAACTACCATATATATATGCCCTAATTTTAGGTCTTAAAGCCCAAACCCTAAGTCATATGTCTAATATACTTTACACCTCAAATCTCAAGTCATAAGTTCGATACACTTTATGTTTTAAATACAACATGTGTTATGTCCTCAAATCAGTTACAAATTAGTTATGCCCAATTATACATAATTTAATACTTTTCCCAATTTTAGCGTTGGTCATGTCCAAATCATATATTATGCCCAATTTTAGCGCTGGTCATGTTCAAATCATATATTATGCCCAACTTTAACGCTGGTCATGTCCAAATCATATACTATGACCAATTTTATTTCCAACGTACGTTCATCTCTTATGAGATTTGGCTCAGGCTCGCAGTAGCCTGGCTATAAAAACAAAAAGGGAAGAAGGAAATAAGAGACAAAGAATGGACATAATATTATCAATGAGATAGATCCAATGGATATAGAAAGACAGACAGATATAGGCATAATCTCAGATTCAGATTTATTACAATGTCAGAATCACAATTAACTTTTATTTCTGAAAGTAACATGAACTTACAAATTATAGAACGGTCTTGAATTCTAAGATCTGATTTCTAGGTTTGATTAGCTATCCTTTGATGTAGACGTTTGATTTAATGATCTTCTTAATCGATTACTAGTTTGGATTTGATTTTCTAGTTTGCTTCCTAGTTGGAGAAGAATGGTGGCTATGTTAGGTTGACCATGGATAGCATGGTGGCTCCTTGGAATGAAATTATGTGATTTAGGGTTGATGGTTGGGGTTGCTTTTACAGAGTTTTAGACTTATGTGAGCCGTTATATCAACCTAGGAGCAATCAGAACCGTCCAGACTAGATAGAGTTATCCAGAATCACCACCTATGCCCTAGTGACTCAGCAACAAGTCAGAAAATTGTCATTGTTTGGATCTGGGCGAGGGGGTCGACACCCCTCTTAGGGGGTCGACACCTATGTCGACCACCACTGGGGGGGTCGACCCTTATGGGCTGGCATTTTCCCGTCCAACAGATTTACGTGATTTTGAAATTCGAACTGTTTTGTTTATTTAATTATTGAATTTTCTGTTTAAATATGAAATCTTCTGAACTCCATAACTTCTTCATACGGAGTCTGATTCACGCAAACTCGAACTCTATCTCAAGCAGAATTCCGAGACGAACGCAATGGTGTAACCCATTTCCCTTAATTCTCACTTTTACAATTAAGTATTCTTTAATTCGTTACTTTAATATTCTCAGAAAATACGGGGTGTTACAAGAATAATATAGAATTGAAACAAATTCAGTTTTAAGAAAATCCAGCAAATCAAATCAAAAAGGCACTTTCAAAATCAATGTTATAAAATTAACATGCTTCGCCTGCCTCAACAGACTAATTGAAATTCGTTATGAATTAAGAGGAACATACAAAATTATTCTATAGTATACTATTATTCTTCACAAATAATTTTTTTCATTACGGTATCAACCATAATCGTAACATTTTAAGACATATTTCTAAAGATAAAATAAAAGGGCAGTTTGGATAAGATCCGTAAATACACAAAAGGTCCTTTTTAAAAATAAATTGTAAATTAGGTCCTTCTTTTCATAAATCATTAGTAAACATCAAAAGCCAATGTAAAAGACTACCAAACTTCAAAACTTAATTCAATTTAAAATCATCTTCATATTTATGTAGATAAAATAAAAAATACATCAAAAGCAAAAAAAATTTGCTATAACAAACTTGCAAGAAAAATGCAGTTTTTCGAAGAAAAAATAGGACATTAACACAATCTATTAAAAAATAGTAAAGCAGAATCTTTTAAAGCTCTCTACTTAATTTCACGAATTTTCTTTGTTTTCCCCTTAATTCCTCAGGATATTTTTTGTTTTAAATTAGATTATCACACTACATTTATATACTATTTCTCGCACATTATTTTACTTCTTCTGTCATTTTACATTTTGATATGGAATTTCAAAGTTCATACAATTGTTTATTATCAGTTAGCTCTAACATTTTACATTTAAGTCCACATATTTAAATTAATTATAAAACCCAAAATTTAAGTAATTTGAGTGAATTTAATTAACTAATATTTTTTTAGTGAAAATAAGTCACATGTCCCTAAAATGTTTGGTAATGTAAACGGCATCCTCTCTAACTTTCCATTCAAAGCAGGTCGCTATTTTGTCCCTTACGTGTTTTTCAGAAGAAAAAAAATGCGTTGTTGACTAAAAAAATTACAAATATTCACAGAAGCATGCTAAAAACAATTAAATTTTTTTGTCAAAGTATGCAATTATAACATATAATTGCCTACATGTAAGTAATTATTCATCCAAAGTTCATATTGAAAATCTGGATAAATTATTGCATACATGTATGCAATTATTACATATTCCTACTGAGATGTATGCAATTAAAGATGAACAAATGTGCATGGTTTACGAACTGTTGCAGAAATGTATGCAGTTATACTGAGTAACTGCTGAAATGTATGCAAAAATGTTAAAACGAATGAAGGCTTATGAATATGTGCTGACATGTAGGCATTTGTTGCTTAAAAATTGTGTACGGTTGGAAAAAAATAGGCGAGGATTGAATTGTTGTATCAAACGATGAATCCATTGTAGTATTACTGCATAGATTTCTGTAGTAATACTGCAATTTAATGCATAACAGCAATTGTTGCAGAAATGTATGCAGCAATTGAAAATAAGTGCATCATTTGTTGCAATATACTGGAGTTGTTGTAATATATATATATATATATATATGTTGTGAATATGCTTCTATTAGTTCTCTATTTAGTCCCACATCATGGGAAAAAGTTAAACATCAGCTCCAAAGCCTATATATTTAGGAGCCAATGTAATAGCAAGAAACACACATCTGAATGAATAGAAATGTTCTCTCTCCCTTATTTCTTCTGTTCTATGTTCGTTTTATAACATGTTATCAGCACGAGATTCTATTACAGTTATTTGTTGAAATCTTCTAGATCTACATCTATGAATTTGTCATGTAAGTAATTTTTATTTGAGAATAGCAATTCACGGATTTCTATATTTGTTCTACAATTATTTTCTATTTGATAATATTTCATATATGGATCTATATACTTTTTGTAGATCTAGATTATGTTCCAGTGGATCTAAGTTTTTAGATCTAATTATTTTTAACTTAGTGGTTTTTAGATATCCACCTATTCATATTTGATCTGGTATTATAGTATACCAAATATTTTTTTTAGGAAGACCCATACATTTTCTTTTTATAATATTATATATGGATCTTTTATCCCATACGCCATACATAAAACATCTTCATTTGCTATTTTATCTCTTCAGTAACAGAGAAGCCATTGCTAATAGGTATGCATATATGTAAATAGCAAGCTGCTTGTTAGCCAACATAAGTATTACTGTGGCCATTATTTTCGTTATGTAACATGGTGTATGGCTCCTTGATGATTTGTATTGTTTCATTATTGTAAGAAGTTCATTGTAAATGTATAAAGAAATACTTGTAGATTTGGATATTTTTTCTTTTATGATTCCATGCCATAATATATTCAATTCATTACATGCACGTATATGATCCTATACTATTTTACGAGATCTGCATTTTTTTATGATATAACAGTACTACAGTTTCATCGTTTTGTCTATTCGTTAATTTGTTAATTCGTTTAGATAATTATAGAACATGTATACCGATATGTGAATTTTTTTTAATTAAGCATCTGCAATTATCATTTTTGTGTAGTTCACAAAAATATCAGACACTGAAATCTATTTACAATCTCAATACTTAGAGAATACCATTAAAAATGGTAATGATATATCCCAAAATGACAAAATAAAGGCTCTGATATTTTTAAGATGCCATACTCACGATGATCTAAAATCAGAATATTTAACTGAAAAAAGATCCTCTCCACTTATGGAACTCCCCGAAGGAGCGTTATGACCACCATAAGACTGTCATACTTCCAAACACAAAGCAAGAGTCGTTGAACCTGAAGTTCACATGAAAATGACCTAAAGCTCATATGATTAAAAGTTCATATGCAAATTCTTTCAAATAAGGTACCTAAAGTTCATATGCAAAAAGGAACCTGAAGTTCATATGCAAACAATGAACCTGAAGTTCATATGCAAATAATGAACCCGAAGTTCATATTCAAACGAGAAACATGAAATAAAGAATAAAAGCATATAATTGCATTTAATATTTGCATACAACAAATGACCTGTAAAAGGAAAGGATTTGAAAAATCAATGAAAGAAAAATTTTCAACAAAAAGGAAAAAGCCTTATATTCCAATTTTATGCTACATATAATTTCTTGAAGAAACATATTATTGGAAGAGATCATTACATTTATATTAAATACTATTTTCTTGAAGAAAAATAGTAAAATGACTCTCATATGTAACTTTCTAGTAAAGTTGCTTCAATTTAAAATATATAATAACAATATACGAATTATGATAAAACTTGAAGTTTTACTATAGTCATTTTAGAACATATTATGTTTCTAGAAGAAATATTTTACTGTTTCTTAGGAAAATTTTCATAAAGAAAATATGCATCCTGAAGATCATATTGAGTTAAGATGTAAATATTGATCTTAATGTTGCACACCAGAAGTGAATGCAAAATAAGTTTTGTCATTACATGAAAATTTGGAATCTGCACTTTCTAAAAAGGCAAGAAGCAATTTTGATATAAAAAGAAATATCTAAAAGATCTTTATATGGGTTGTATATTTTGAATCAAAAAAAATATGTAATTTTTATGTTTGTGAATTTTATGTATAAATTTACAAGTTTTTCAAATCATTCATATTAAAGAATGAGAATTTTTTTTTGAATATGAGACATATAGTTTATTTTTGTTTATAGTTGTGAATTTTATGTACAAATCTGTAAATTTTAAAACCATTCATGTTAGAGAATGTAAAATTTTGATTATGTAATTGATAAATATATTATATTACATTATTGTCATAAATGCATTGAATGTTAGAGAATGCATTGTTATGATAATATATTATATTACCTTGTTGTCATAAATGCATTGAATGCATTAGTTATTGTTAGTTAATTGATGTATGTTTGTATTTGGAATAAGAATAAACACATGTATTATTATTCGATGTATTTAGCTAGTAATAACTAATGTTATGGAAGAAAAGATAGAACCACAACCTGAAGTTGTGCAAAGAAAATATTTATACTGGAAGTTGTATAACTCAAAGTTTTGGACCTGAAGTCTTGAATTTTATATATATATATATATATATATATATATATATATATATATATATATGTATGTATGTATATGTATGTATGTATATGTATATATACATTTTTGATAAAGTATACAAGTTTGAAATCATGTCAATTAGCAAAAATATAAAAGCTTCTAAATTAAAAGTATGTTACAAAATTGAGAACTAGAAGTTCGTCATAAATTTATGAAATTGATATGCATATGTATGTGTGTGTATATATATATATGCATATGAACTCAAAGTTCCTTAATCAATGAATTTGAAATACTTCATAATTTAAAAGCCTGAAGCTTTATTCAAACCGTATGAAATAATAACATTACACTTTTTAAAGAAGTTAAATCATATGCGACAATAATAATGCATCCAAAGATTGCACAATCTTCAAAATGAGCTGTATCTTGCTTATATATTTATATTTACATATTGTATTAAAGGATAAATTTTAACAACTCGAAGTAGTTATATATTTTATTTGAACCAGAAGTTCAATACAGTAGAACCAGAAGTTCAATACAATGGAATCATAAGTTCAATACCGTGGAACCAGAAGTTCAATACAGTGGAATCATAAGTTCAATACAGTGGAACCAGAAGTTCAATACAGTTGAACCAGAAGTTCAAGACAGTTTAAACAAAATTGAAATTGTTTATATATTATTTGAACCAAAAGTTCAATATAGATTAACAACTTGAAGTTGTTCATGTATTCTATTTGAACTAGAAGTTCAATACAGCTCCAAATTAGATATTTTGGATATTATGATGCGATCTTTAAGATTCGCATTGATATTGCTTGATAAGAAAAAATTAATGATTGGAACCTTATGAACGATTTGTTCTAAAATAGGTAACTAGAATGAGAAAGAATATGCAAATAAATTACATATGGAATACGTGAACGCACGTATATACACATATATGCGAAAAATTCATTAACAACCTGAAGTTGTCATGAGCTCATATTATAAATTATGCATATATTATTTTTTATTTCAGAAAGTCGATTGACATCAATATTGAATGATCTGAAATCATGTTCATATTCAAATGATAGAAAATTCCTCCAAGTCATCACATCAATGAAAAAGAATAAGCAATGCAATATGAATGCATCTTATCAACTAATAAGAGCATTATCCTCCTACAATTGAAATACATCTAATGTATTTGCTAGCTATGATGATATAATGGATCAAAAATGAATCCAAAGTAGGTCTATTATTTAAAGTGACAATGTTTGTCAACATTGAAGGGAAGGATAAAGGAATCGTCGGTGTTAAATATTTGCTAACATATAGAATTATGCAAAGTATTAAGTAACTTGCATAAATTATCAATTATGTCCCTAATAGACTTTCTCCAATATACATTTGAATCCCCGAAGGATCAAAAGGTGTAAATCACAGCCGAAAATGTGTATAAAAGTCAGTTCAAAATATCTTTGGAGTAAGTCGTAAAGATGCAAAATAAAGGAGGTGAGAGTTCCTGAAGAAACACTTAAGGGTGCTTTAAAAGAAACCCATGACATGATTGTCAAAATAACCCCAGAAGTGGTTTAGGTACCTAAAGCATGATAAGTTTTAAGATCTCAATAAATTATATATAGAACTGAAAAGAAATAATCATCGATGATAAATTAATAAATAATAAAGCGCTTATATTTATAAATGGATTAAAAATCCCATATTAGGGAGAAACAAGATTGGCCATCATGAAATTCTCCTAAATAAGACATATGGACCTGTAGTCTATAAGATATGAACCTGTAGTTCATAAGATAAAAATAGAAATATATATAATGAGAAAAACACATGGAAGTTACTGAAGCACCATAGATGTCAGCAACATGATAAGTGCCATGAGCATTGTCCTTTCAGAGAAAATTGAGTGGATTAAAGTGGTAACAGTTCTTAAAACACCTACAATACCCTGAAGGTATAAACGATGAAAGTATGCAAATTCCAGAAGAATTTAAATAACTTTGGTAGTGATAAAGAGCAAGAAATGTAGATTACAACATTCTTTTAAGTATTGTTGTGTTGAAAATCTTAAACTAATTCATGATGAGTAGATCACTTCCTACTTTCAAGAATTGTTGTAATAAAACTCTTAATATCCATTGAAATGGTAGTTGCGATATGCAAAACTTATTATAATATATAAATTCCTGAAGAACATAAATAACATTTGTTGTTATAAAGAATACCAAGAACATGGATGATAGATTGCAAAATTCTTCTAAGTATTGTTGTAATTAAAATCTTGATATACTTCAAGGTGAGTAGATTACTTCCTACTTAGTGTTGTTGTAATGAAAATCTTGATATACTTCATTCTTCTAAGTATTGTTGTAATGAAAATCTTGATATACTTCAAGATGAGTAGATTACTTCCTGCTTAGTAATGAAAGTTGCCTCATTCATCAAATATATATTGCAACATGCAAGCCCGATTGAAACAGGAAATTATAAGCATCTGAAGTGTATTCATAAATGAATATTAGTATCATATAAATCACAAAAGGGAGGCGTTTTAAATAAGAAAGCATGCATGAAGCATGGAAACACACATGAAGTTTTAAAAGAAAAACTTCATTAAGAAGTATTTGTAAGCAATTTGAGTTATTGAAAGAAGAATACGAATTCAGAGGAAATTATTAAATCAGGGGGAGCATCCATAAGTATGATATAATGCACTCTTTTTCGTTAACTAAGTTTTTCCCCACTGGGTTTTCTTAGTAAGGTTTTAATGAGGCATGGGTCATGATCCAGAAGTATCAAGCCAAAAGTAACATACCAAAATAAGTTATAATGTACTCTTTTCCCTTATTTAAGATTTTTCCCACTGGGTTTTCTTATTACGGTTTAACGAGGCATTACATTGATCCAGAAGTATCATACTACTTTTGATGTAGTAAATATGACATTTTATATTGTACTCTTTTTCCTTCACTAAGATTTTTCTCATCGGGTTTTTCTTAGTACGGTTTTAACGAGGCAACATTTTGATCCAGAAGTATCAAACATCTTTTGATGCAGTAAACTATTATTTATGAAGAAGACAAAGCAGTTTGCATGGCTCAGATTCAAGTGAATTATATCAAGTATGATAGGATGGAGCACATTTCTTCTAAATTTCTATTCATACATGCATGAAAGGATAACAAGAAAGAGGAGAAACAAATTCAGTTTCAAGAAAAGAGGTTAGATCCACTATCAAAGGCAATTTCCAAATCAACATTCCAGAAGATGATATACAAAATTGGCATTCGTCGACTACATCAATAGACTAATTGAATAATGAGTTATAAATAAGGGGAGCATATAATATTATGCTATAATGTACTCTTTTCCTTAACTAATATTTTTTCCACTGGGTTTTTGTTAGTAAGGTTTTTAGTGAGGCATTATTTTGATCCATAAGTACCAACCCTTACTGTAACATTGTAAACATGTTACCTAAAGAGGAAATAAATTTGCACTTTTTCCTTGTTTATGATTTTTACCACAAGGTTTTTCATGAAAAGGTTTTTAAAGAGGCATTGTTTTGATCCTGAAGAATCAAACTCTTTTAAGGAATATCATTTTAATATGATATTCATAATGTCAGACGTTGTACTTTTTTCTCGTTTAAGGTTTTTCCCATTGGGTTTTTCTGATAGAGTTTTGAAGGCAACAGACAATACTTGTATCGACTGAACGGATATATGCAAGAAAGATAATAATAAGGGGGAGCAATCATCATATATGTTTTAAAAGGGGCAATTTCAAGTTAGTAGAGCATCCAAGTTTTTGAAGACGCATATTCAAGGGGGGGTGTTGTGATATATATATATATATATATATATATATATATATATATATATATATATATATATATGTTGTGAATATGCTTTTATTAGTTCTCGGTTTAGTCCCACATCATGGGAAAAAGTTAAACATCATCTCCAAAGCCTATATATAAAGGAGCCAATGTAATAGAAAGAAACACACATCTGAATGAATACAAATGTTCTCTCCCCCTTATTTCTTCTGTTCTGTGTTCGTTTTATAGTAGGAGTTTCGTTGTTTTTATGTTTTTTGATGAGTTTTTTGGTGGTTTTAATGCCTGAATTTGATGATGATTAGTTGTATTTAGTTATGAATTTACATGATTATTTTTATGTGTTTTTTTATGATTTTTCAAAATTTAGGGACCTAATTTATATCAAAATTAGGGAGGGATGTGATGTGAATTTCGAAACCTATTAGGGACCTGAGACAAACTGACTCATTCTTTTAAATACTGAAAATGATAAAATTCATTTTTTTGCCTCTAAATACTTATATTTTAAATTTTCTATAATCATTTAAATATCTCTCAATTCTTTTCTAACATTTCACATTTAGTACCATACTTTTTAGATAATTACATAGTGTTAAAATTATTTAAATAACTTTAGCAAACTATAATTCATTGATTTGTCTAATAAATCACATCAAAATTAACCGTATTCATATTAACAAAAATGAAAATGGTTGGGGATTGATGCTCCTTGCTGGGATAGCATTAAAAAAGGAGCCTATGTGGTGGATAGTAGAGTTCCCTACCTTTACTCTCCAGGGTAAAGTTTTTTTTAATAAAATAAAAAAGTTGAACTCATTTACATTAATATATTTATTATGTATTGCATAGTAATATTAATGTCAAACGCCTACATTTAAAATGTATTTAGTTATTTACAAAACACTGCACAATGTCACTTAATGTTGTACATTTAAGTCAATAAGTTTAAATTAATTAAGTGATTTTGAATTCAATCAATAAATTGTTATTCTTTTGGCAAGGCAATCAATAAATTGTTATTAATTCACCTAATTAATGCTGAGTATGATGTTTTATAATATACACCATAATCATATCAACAAAAATGGAGAAATTAGTTTTTCTTCAAAACATAAAGTTAAATAAATCACACAGTTTAAATAATATATGTAAACAATAGTAAAAATTTAATATGTTATACATGTATCTCAATAAATTAATCACAAATTAAAGAAAATAATTTCTATTTTAATCTACATTTTAACATTTCTATAATTATCTACTGAACCTCCTCTATTCTTTTGTGATATTTTATATTTTATTTCATATGTCTAAACACTACAAGTGGCATGGTGAATTCCATCAGGCGAGGACCATTGGCGGTGTTGGAAAGCCGTTGGTACATTCGTTAGTATACACATCAACGATTTTCAATGACTTCCAATGCCTCTAATGGAAATTTTCCAAAGGCTTCCAACTTTATAACTTGGTCACGTGAATTTCATGTTGGGCCAGTAAGTCGTTGGAAACCATTGAAGACCGATGAAAAAAGTCGTTTGCAACCGTTGCTAGCCAATGAAATATATGGATCCATAAGCCATTGGTAACCGTTCGACACCGTCGGAATCTAGTTTTTTTTTTTTACAGATTTTAGATTAATAACTTCTAGCTACCCCACAATTTATATTCATCAAATAGCTTCATTTCGAGAATGTACATCACAATCACTATCACTATATAACCAAACATAATATTATTTCCATATAAACACAAAACATTCAAAACATAAACCAATATTTACAAAATACATCAACCCAACGTCATCATAACAAAACTAATCATCAACCATCATCACGTCCAAACCGTCATAACCAACTCATACAAACCATCATAATGTATCAAGAAAAATTCTAACCCCCTCTCAAAGTGTATATGTGTGTGTGTGTATATAACAACAAAACAAACTAACCTCAACTCAATCTCCCCCGGTACTACTAGATGAAGGACCCATACCGTACTGGGCAATGAACTCCGCCATACGTTGGTTAAGCTACTTCATCTACTATTCACGGCGGCGATCAAGCTCATTAAGCTCTGCGATCTAGGCTCGTAACTGTGCGATTTGGTCCCGTGCCTAAATGTTTCAATCCTTCAGCAACAACACAATTTGTTGTATCATAAACGTAATTAGTAAACCGAGTAGCGAACTCCTTGGTGATATCGCTATTTGGATGTTGTGATTAGTAAATGCCTCAATTATATGACAAATGTTACATTATGATTAAAGATACACATGTAATAGGTAAATAATGCATACGTTTATACAGTACTTCTTTTCCTTTTTTTTTCTTGGTTTGTATCTTTCCTGATTACATATTTTACAATTCTTAAGGTTGATATCTTCCTTCCAAAATAGCATGCAACCGTTAGACATGTATCTATTTTTTCATACGATAAGCCAAAAGCCGACATCATTTTTCTTTACTTCATAATGATTTTTGCACATTAAATTATTGGGAGACATATGTCGCTTCGCAGCTTGTACAACAGCTGTAAATCCAACTTTTGTGAGATTGTATTTTGATTTCATTGCAATGTATTCAGCAATTACTGATAAGTGGGTTCTGCTTTTAAAGCCTTCCCAAAGAGGTTTTTTTGCGGCATCTAATAAATCATATATTTTTCGGGCTCCAATATTTGGTTCTTCTTCAACATTACCATCGCCATCAGTAATTTTTGAAATATGGAACATTGAATGTGCAACATATTCAACATATGTTCTACGAGATTCGTCGTAGCAATTTCATTATTCACTACCTCCTCAACTTGTACAGAAGTAGATCTAACTGTTCTCCATGACGATCCTGAACTAAATAGTTCGACATAAAGCCGTACTGATGTGGAAGAACTCTAACCATTTGCGGAATCAATTGCTTTAATAATTTGCATCTACTACATGGACAAAAGATTTCATCGTCGTTTCTGTTGTTACTCAAAGAAAAATCAATAAACACACCAACACCATTAATAAATTGTTCACTTATTGTGCATTCATCTTCTCTTTGTTTGTACATTCAGCTTCGACGGGTAAAATAATTGTCCATTTTTCCTAAGTAGCTCATTAAAAAATATGATAAAATTTGCATTGACATTTTATTAAAATAATTTTATTGCTGAATGTTATGTTAATTGGTCATTTACACTTCGTTGATCGGTTATCCTACCTCTCATTACAAATACAATAACATAAATAATCGCGTAAATTTTTTCAATTTAAACGACTCAACAAAATTTCGGTAGCACTTCGTGTAACACCCCGGATTTTTGAATAATCGAATTAACTAAATTAAAGAATAATTAATTTTAGATGTGAGAATTATGGGGATTGGGTTGCGCCATTGTGTTCGTCTCGGAATTCTGGTTGAAATAGAGTCCGAGTTTGCGGGAAACGGATACCGGATGAAGGAGTTATGGACGAACGAAGATTGGTAGCAAAAGAGGGGAAAAAAATATAAAATGCACTAGCGCACTTGGGAAGTGCGCCAGTACATATTTGCACTGGCGCACCTGCCAATTGCGCCCAGGCCGGGGCAAAAGCCTGCATAGCTTTCTGGTTCAGGCTGACCTATGTTGTTGAGTCCTTTCTGACTCCTTGCTGAGTCATTAGGGCTGACTCATCACCCTATCATGATTGAATGGTTTTGATTAACCCTAAGATCATCCGATGGCTTAAATTAATTCATAACTCTATAAAAAGACCCATAGAGTCAAAACCTAAATCAGAATTAAAATTGAAACTATGGCCGTCATGCTGTTGTCTTGAACCCTAGAGCAGCCGCCACCAAATTAAAGAGGAAGAACAACAACCAAATCAGAACTACTCAACCCTAACAGCAAATCTTCTTCAAAGGAGCGCTAATTCGAATCCAGAAATCAGAATTCAGAACTCAAGACTGCTTTTGAGTTGTGAGTTCGATAGTTTTAACAAATTAATTAATAAATGAATTGGATTGAGTTATAATGCGGATAATTTGGATATGATATGAATTGTTGATTGCATGTTGTAATTATGTTGTAGAATTGTGTTGTAATTTCTATGATATTATGTTATGATGCCATCATCTACGATACAAAGTTATGATGCTATCACCCATGTTATAATTCTATGATTGACTTGTGTTTAGTGGAATCATCATGTTTCTTATGCTAGTTTGTTATATTGACTCATATGATAAGTCATATGTATGCAACTTTAGATTTTGATTCAAACATGAATCATATACACGTTGGGTAGAATTATATGTGAACTTACATGATTATGACACCTAGTTTATGTGAAAATTTAATTGAAAGTTAGGCTATGACATGTGTGAGTTTATGCTAAATTTTACATGATACTTTACATGTTAGATGCAAGTTTACACCCTTGTTACGATGTATAAATCACACATGTAAGTTGTATGAATACATGAATCATGTTATGCAAGTTTAGGGGTATTGCCTATGCAAATTAACACCTTAGATATAGATCTTTGACATATGTTATTTATGCAAGTTTGTGGCCATTTTCTCATCAAGTTCACACCTTTAGATTGGATCCATGACACATGTTGTTTATGCAAGTTGTAGTTTTGGCCTATGCAAGATTTAGATGTAAAACAACATTCAAGTTCACCCCTATGTTAGATTTATGTTTTAATTATGTGTATATTGTGATGTTTTCTCTTTATTCCATGAGTTAGACTATTCGAGTCTTACATATATTTTTACGTTAAACGAACAAACGTACTACATGGGGTAAAGGGGATAATATTAAAGGCTTAAAATATAATTGTGGTGAAATTTGGTATGATTTTACATACCATAAATGGATGGACATAATTGAGTCAATTATGGACATCGTTAAATTTGGAATTGATTGATAATTTGAATAGGGAAAGTAATTCAAATTGGGGAATGATTAATTAGGAGTAATTAATCGTCTAAGACACGTGATTAGATTCTTTTGTGGTGTAAGACTGCCCGGACCCGCCCGGCAAATCCAGCTGCCACAAATGCCAGTCTACTGTGAGAGGTCTTAGGAACAAACTAAATACGCAACAATTGTAAGGACACGAGGTTAGGTTCTTTTGTGGTGTAAGACTGTCGAACCCGCCCGGTAAATCCAGCTGCCACAAATGCCAGTCTAATGTGAGAGGTCTTTATGAGGTTACGGTCTTAATGAATTAAGAAACACTTAACCACATAAACATGTAGTGGGGGCATGAGGGGGTTAAGTGGGTGCCTTGGGTGGCATGTGGAATCTAGTGGGTGCCTTGGGTGGCATTTGGAAATACGATTAGAAACACTTAACCAAAATATGAAACATGTAATTGAAACATGAATAAGAAGTGGGTTAAGTGGGGGGACCAAGCTTAGGTGGATAGCTTGTGTCAAGTAATAGGGGCTCGTTTCAACCAGTAACCCATACGTATCTTTGTGGGCTCGACCCAAGTCGAGGACGGGACACGCATACTGGGCTTGACTGTAAGAGGCCAAACAGGGTTAGCAGTGGCAACGCAAGTCCAACGGGTTCATATGTGTGTGTGGACCCGGGCTGGTAGGTAATACGTTGTTGCATCGTGTAGGTATAAGTCGTGCATGCTTGGTGCTATCGGGTTGCCACTTTGGGGAGTGATACACCCTACTGTGGGGCCAGCACGAGTATCTATGAGTTAAGGAGCCGATCGCTTGGGGGTAGTGGGTACACCTAGTGGAAATAGGGGCAGACGTCACCTATGAAGGTAGCTAGGGGTGCACGAAACTACCAATATCATTATTAAGTCTGTAGGCGGGATCAACCTTAAGGTGACTAGTGGTGGTGCAGTATACTAGTGGCGGTGCAGTATAGCAATTACCTTATAGTGTTAGTGCAGTTTAGTAATTATCTTAGTGTGTTAGGTGCGCTTCAACGATATCGTTGTTCATCTTGTTTCCTTGTTTACTCTGCCATACTCAATGGTTCATGGTCATTTCCTTATTTTCCAACTTATGCCTTAGCCTAGTTACTTTGTTAATTATATTATTAGAACTATCGCACTCGCCAGACTTTATGTCTGACCCCCTTTTTCCATCTTTTTCCTCCCCCCCCCCCCCCCCCCGGTGCTCAGGTTGGAACTAACACCAGTGGAGCTTAATCTTGGACTGAGTTTTGAAGATTTCTTGGACCGCTGAAGTAAAGTTCAACTTCTCTTTATTTATGGCTATTTTAATGTTGGGGATTATGTATTTCAGATTATGTACTTTGTTTTATCAAGATGGATATGATGTACTTGACTTGGATTTGGTTTTGCTGATGTACCCAAACATATTTACCTTCTGCTGCAATAATTGAAGTTAAAATTTTCAAGTACTGCTTTATATCTGTCTTGTTGTGATTTTCTGTTCTATATTCACTTAAAATGCTCCATGGAAGTTAATGCATTCCCTTTGCGAGTGACATTAATGGACGTGGGGTGTTACACGTGGTATCAGAGCTGAAGGTTACCGGAACAGATATGAATTTTTGAAAAACTATTTTTCAAAGCAATTTTTATAAAGAAGTACTTTCAAAGGTATGTTTTAAGGAAAGTATTTTTAGGAGAGATGTATATTTTAGAAAGCATAACCCCAAGAGCCATATATCTTTCCTTCAGTCCTTTTTGTGTTGAATCTTTCCTTTTTCTTTTCAGCATGTCTGAAGCATCTGAGATAACATAGGGCGTTCATGTGCCCAGTTAGTTTCGTCAATATCTTGAGGCAAGGGCCTCCAACGCAGGTCCAGCAAATGTTCCTCCTCCTCCTCCTCCTCATATTGATAATTTCGTAAAGATATGTAAGGACTTTAGAGCAATGGGTGGAAAACCTTTTCACGGGACGGAGACATTTGTTGAAGCCCGTAACTGGCTAAAGGAGGTGGAAGAATTGTTTAGAATCTTTGAAGTGGATGATGGAAGAAAAGTCCAGCTAGCCGCCTGGCTAATGAAGGATGAGGCCTTGTTTTGGTGGGAGGTCACTAATGGGGGACGTCCAGTCGATACATGGCTAGATTTTAGGCAGAGATTTGAGGTGAAGTTTCTCTCACGGGCTGAAGAGAATCTATACATGGAAAGGTTTTTGTCACTGAAGCAAGGGAATCTATCGGTGAAAGAGTACGTTAACAAATTCAACCAATTGGCAAGGTTTGGCTTAGACTTGGTGAACACTCCAGAAAAGAAGGCTTTAAGATTTGTTAAGGGTTTAAATGAGCCGCTTCATGGGTTAGTTATGACCCACATTCCCATGGGGGCTACCTTTGAGAGGTTAGTTGACATGGCACTCATGCATGAAGAGGAGAAGGGCGCCAATGCTAATAAGGCACCCGAGAAGAAAGGTGATCAAAAGAAGCCGCAACAGCAACAACAGAACAAGAAAGGTGGCAAAGGCAAGAATGCTAATAGGAAGAAGAAATGCTTTAACTGTGGGACACCCGACCATCTAAGCAAAGATTGTAGGAAGAAAAAGAAGACTGGTTGTTTCCACTGTGGCGAAGCGGGACATCTTATTAAGGACTACCCAAAGAAAGGGCAGAGGGCAGGGTCTACCTCGGGAGGAGAGGTGCAAGCTCTTATGGCACCAGGGCCGGCAAGGGGACAAGTTCAGGCTCTTGTGGTCCCACCGCTGCAAGAACGAGGTAGAGCAATTTCTGTTGAAAGTTTAGTTTTTCTATTTGACCATCCTGTCCGTACTTTATTCGATTCTGGCGCATCGCATTCGTTTATTTCTACATCATTAGTTGAAACACTGCACCTTGATACTAGTCTAGTTACTGATCCCTTAGTTGTCTCAAATCTTATTGGTGGTTCGGCTCATCTTTCTATAATTTGTCGGGATTTGAGAGTGTTTATCTTGGGTGTTGAGTTTGAGTGCAACGCTTTTGTTCTTGGCTTCATGGGCTACGGTTTAATTCTAGGTATGGATTGGCTAACTAGATATGGGGCCATCCTAGATTGTGAAAGAAGGGTAGTTAGATTGTTGACTCGTTATGGAAGGACCCTTGATATTTCTTGTGACCCTAGAGGTACAGTAATGCTTAGTTACCTAGAATCCCTTGATGCATCAGATGATGATTTACATTATGTTCCCATAGTCCGTGAATATGCTGATGTCTTGGATGAGGTGAGGGGTTTACCCCCAAAACGTGAGATAGACTTTCGAATATATCTAGTGGACAATGCAAATCCAATTGCATTGCCAGTGCGCCACATGGCTCCAAGAGAGAGAAGAGAACTCAGTAAGCAAGTGAAAGAATTCCTTGAGAAGGGGTTCATCAGACGTAGTATATCGGAGTGGGGTGCTCCAGTAGTGTTTGCCACGAAGGCGGATGGGTCCCATAGACTTTGTGTGGACTATAGAGAACTTAATAAGCTTACTAAGAAGAATAGACAACCACTCCCGAGGATTGACGATCTCCTCGATCAGTTAGTTGACGCCTCAGTGTTTTCGCAGTTGGACTTAGCCACGGGTTTCCATCAGTTGAGAGTGGTTGAGGATAGCATAGACAAGACTGCCTTTAGGACTCCAGACGGTTTCTTCGAGTGGCTGGTGATGCCCTTCGGTTTGACAAACGCCCCTGCATACTTTGTTGACTTGATGAGTAGGGTGTTTAGGGAGTACCTTAATAAATTCGTGGTAGTCTTTGTGGATGACATCTTGATCTTTTCTAAAAGCAAAGAAGAGCATGCCCTACATCTTAGGGAAGTGTTGGAGACTCTTCTAGCGCATAGCCTTAAAGCAAAATTTTCTAAATGTCAGCGATTCTTAGGGCACGTGGTTTCCAAAGAAGGGATAGCCGTGGATCCCGCGAAGATAGTGGCCATCCAAGATTGGAAGGTTCCTAAAAACGCTACCGAGGTGAGAAGTTTCTTAGGGTTGGCTGGCTACTATAGGAAGTTTATCAAAGACTTCGCAAAAATATCAGCTCCATTAACACGCTTGACGAAGAAGAACTTAGTTTTCACGTGGAACGTAGATTGTGATGATGTGTTCCAACGTTTAAAGAGAGCTTTGACCACAGCCCCAATCTTAGTGTTGCCAGATGGGAGTAATCCATTTACTGTTTATACCGACGCTTGTGGAACAGGACTAGGCGCAGTCTTAATGCAAGAGGGAAGGGTAATAGCCTGTGGTGGAAGGCAGTTGAGAGTGCATGAAAGAAATTACCCTACACATGACCTAGAGTTAGCCGCTATTGTCTTCGCACTTAAGTCTTGGCGTCATTATCTTCTTGGCGAAAAATTCGAATTGTTCACTGACCGCAAATCGCTAAAATATTTATTCTCTCAGAAGGACTTGAACTTAAGGCAACAAAGGTGGATGGAATTCTTAGCATCCTACGACTTCGAGATAGCATATACCCCTGGCAAGGGTAACGTGGTGGCAGATGCCTTAAGTAGAAAAAGATTATCCTTGAGTCCGTTGTTTATTGAGCGGCGAAGTTTAGAGTTCATCTCTACGTTTGACATCTTCCATTGACTTCGTACCTGGTTTGCTAGCTTCCTTAGAGGTCAGACCTACGCTTTTGGGACGGATTGGCGAGGCACAGCGAAACGACCCACAGTTGGTTGAGTTAGTAGAAAAGCTCAAAGGAGGGGAGTCATCGAGCCATCTCCGTAGGTATAGCCTAGATGATAAGAATTGGTTGTGTAGGGATGGTAGACTTGTGTACCACGGGACGAAAATCTGAGGAAGACCATTCCTGATGATGCCCATCGTTCGAAGATGACCATTCATCCTGGCGGGGACAAGATGTACATGGACATGAGACGAGTTTACTTTTGAGCCGGCATGAAGAAAGATGTGGCTGAGTATGTCGCTAGATGCTTGGTGTGCCAACAAGTAAAAGAAGAGCAAAAGAAGCCCGGTGGATTGCTTCACCCATTGGAGTTCCCACAATGGAAGTGGGAAAGCGTCTCTATGGACTTTATTGACGGATTACCGAGATCGAGAAAGGGTAATACGGGGATTTGGGTCATGGTAGACAGACTTACTAAGAGCGCCCATTCCATTCCCGTGAAGAGTAAGAGGACTGCACCATGGTTAGCCTCCGTATACATTCGAGAAATAATTCGTTTGCACGGTGTTCCTTCTAGCATAGTGAGCGACTGCGATCCTATCTTCACTAGCGAATTTTGGAAAAGTTTGCAAGAGGCGGTAGGGACTCAGTTATGTTTGAGCACCGCATATCATCCTCAGACGGATGGCCAGACCGAGAGGGTGAATCGTATTCTAGAGGACTTATTGAGGTTGTGTGTCTTAGATTTCGGAGGCACATGGGAGAAACATCTTCCGTTGGTAGAGTTCGCATACAATAACAGCTTTCAGTCTAGTATAGGCATGGCACCGTTCGAGGATCTTTACGGACGACCGCGTCGTTCGCCTACATGTTGGTGGGAGTCTACAGATAAGATCTTGCTTGGACCCGATATGGTTAGAGAGACTTCAGAAAAGATCGATTTGATTCGAAGGAGGATGAAGACGGCGCAAGATAGGTAAAAGCTTATGCGGATAAGAGGAGGTCAGATCTTGAGTTTGATGTTGGGGACATGGTCTTTGTCAAGATGTCTCCATTACGGAACGTCGTTCGCTTTGGGTCCGTTGGGAAGTTAGCACCAAGGTTCGTAGGGTTGTTTCCTATTAAGGAAAGGATTGGGCAGATGGCGTATAGAGTGGAGTTTCCCGAGAGACTTAGTGGTGTACACGACGTATTCCATGTATCACATTTGAGGAAGTGCTTGCACGAGACCGCGGAAGTGGTAGAGCCGAGCTTGCTTAGAGAGGTGGAGATCGAGCGTGATGCGACTATTCGACGAGCTCCTACGCACATTCTTGGGTCGGAGATTAAGAAGTTGAGGAATCGAGAGGTCAAACTAGTCAAAGTGCAATGGGGAGATGATGAGAGCAACGCTACTTGGGAGACGGAAGCGAAGATGCGTTCATTATGTAGGATCGATAATAACCCTAGAGGGGGGGTGAATTGGGTTTTAACAGAAAATAAAACAAACACAGAGATATAAGATATGCAGCAAGGAAATAAAATCACACACAAAGATACCCAGCTTCGGCAAACTGTGCCTACTGTTGCCTTTCTAAGATTTCTACTAGGAGATACAAACAGATCCCGCTTACAATCCTATGCAAACTTGCAACTCCTGCTCCTGTCTGACCCTAAGCTTAAAATCCTAGACTGGTCTATGAACCGTAGACCAGATTTTCCCAGACTACTATCCAGTAATCTGTATTCTGGTTTTATAAGAAACTTGAAACAAGAAACCTTTTTTAAAAAAAAAACATACATCAAACAATTACAAAAGAAGATTCAAAAGAAAAGAAACCAAATTAAAGGGCACCCCTTTTTATCTAAGACTTGGCTTAGCCAAGTGTACGATTGACCGACCCACTTTCTTTTATTTGCACGACCCCCTTTTTCATTTGATAATGGCGGCTCTCGAAATTTCTCTAGGGTTTCTCTGGAGGCTTCCCAAATCGGTTCTGTACTTGATGTTTTGAGTAATCTCTGAAACCCCAATTCACGTTGAGGTTCTAGATCGATTTCTGGTGGCTCCCTGATTCTCTGATTTGAGGTTTCGACTGACAAAACTAGTGAGTAATTTCTGACCTAAATCGCTCTCTGCTCTCTGAAATTTGTGAGTGTATTTTTTGTTTTTTGTTTATCTTTGTCGATGATGAATGGTGTGTTTATATAGGGTTTTTGAAACCCTTGCTTTCTGATTTTGCATTAAAGACTTGCCTTGATTTTGAAAAGTTTCTCTTCTGGTTGCCTGTATTGAATTTGAATTTTTGCGTGGCCTTTAAAACAGATTTTCCCCTTTTTGAATTTTAAAACCTCGGCTTTGATTTGGAGAGTAAATGAATTGCTGCTTTCCCCTTTTGATTTTTTGTATACCATGGTTTTGAAATGAATTTCCTTGATTAAAGACACTGAATGATTTCTTGCTTGATAAATTGCCAAGAATGTGTTGTTCAAAAACAGGAAACACGATCAAATTTTGTGTGGGCTATAATTCTAGAATTTATTGCCAAATATAATTTCTTGATTTACACTGACATCAAATTGTCTGCTATGAATTGTTTGAGTGATTCTTCCTATGCTGGAAATGTTTTAAACTCTTGCCATAAACTGTTGAATAAAACCATCCTGTCTCTGCTGTGCTTTTATGGCATTTACTTCGAATTTCGTAGAACATTGGCTCACTTTCGAGATTGAATTTGCATTGAATTCTCACTTGTAATTCTGGAAATCAATTCATGCTATATATGCATAATTAAAACCAGGTATTTATCATGTTGTCCCATGTGAAAAAAAAACTTTTGATTGCTAGACAAATTGAAGTATTGGCAAACTTGAATTAAAAAAAATCCTTTACATGACTTCCTCTTTTGCCATTGTTGTTGTTGTGTTTTCTACTTTTGCTTTGCTCGAACGCAATTTGATTTCTTGGCTTTAAATGTTGCTCTATTTAAATTTGAATCGGCCTTGATTAAAAATTGCTGATAAACTCTTCACTTGTTTCATGCTTGCCAAACATGAATATGTACTCGTCCATTTTGTGAAGCTGCCAAAGTTTAACTGTCACATGCATGTAAGAATGAATGTGTTCAAATATTGTTAACTGCACTTCTGGATTTGCACAGTTTTGTCTTGCTTTGTATGTGGACTTCTTGCACCATTCATATTTTGGAAGACCAGAAATATTGACCTTGAGTTCGACTGTCTTGACCAAATGCTAGCTTCACCATGCACGTATGCTTTCATAAACTTGAATGCTATATTGTTGCTTTAAGTTGTGCTTCTTGTATATGCATTGATTTGTTGTTGTGTATGCACTTGCTTATATATAGTGTACACTTGCACTTTGCATCATCACTGAGTACTTGAACTTGTTGCACTTGTATTGACTTATGCTGGTCCATACTTGCTATTATTACTCGACTATGCTGAAACTGTTTTTGACTTTTGCTTGTACATGGCTCGAGCAACTTGTGTACTTTAGCTTGTGCACTGATTCTTGACTTTACTTGACCATTTTGATAAGTTGGCCATGTTGACCATGCTGTGATCACTATGTTTCTTGACTTTGTCATGCATGTATGTAATCTGCCATTCCTTGTTTGCTTCTTGCTGACTTGTTATGTTGTTTTCCTCGACCATCTTTATACTATAAATGTATTCTCGTGTATTCTTGAAACACTTGTATTTGGGTTGCCTTGAACTGTGATGATCTGTTTGATCAGAACTTGCACTTGAGCTTGAATTGTTATGCTCCACCTTGTTCTTTGTTTATTCACACAGCTTTTGATTTTGTTGAAGTATTTCCATTTTCTTTTTGATTTTTATCTTGTCTTGTGACCCTAGAGAGAAAAAAACAACAGCAGTCAAACTGTACTGTGTTGAGGTTGATCAGAATCAGCTGGTTCTGATCAGCAAACCAGTATGGTTATGGCGTGGCTGTTCAAGTCTGAAATATGATGAGAGAAACACACAGAAAACTGAGACAATAGGGAATCACAAACTATAAAAATATTATTTGTTCAGTGTTTATTTTAGTTCCAGTGTACTGTGTGTATCTTTTCTTATGTGACAGGTTTCAGGATGATGCAACAAAAACTTGGGATAGCAAGAGTGTGCAAAGCAGAGTGTATCCAGCAGAGAGTTGTGTATGAAGTGTAAAGAGAGTTGTAAAATCATTTGTAAATAGATGAGTGTTCCAAGAGAAATTTGTATATAATTGTTTTGTGAGATAAATTAAATATTATTGAATAACAAATGCTTGTATAAATTTCCTGTATTCTGTGTAAAGCATTATTAACCAATAATTATTATTATTCCACTATCAAACACATCAATAAAATCTATTTGTTATCATCAAAAAAAAAATCATATATTCAACAAACCCCCCCTTTTGATGATGACAAACAGACTTAAGATTTTTAAGGATAACAGAATGTGTTTGAAATGAACTCCCCCTATATTTGTGCTCCCCCTATAACACAGCTCCCCCTACCAGTTGTAAACAGACACAAAATAAGAATTTGGAAAAAATAGAAAATAATTAAACACTTAGTATTAATGGCAAAATAAAATCTATAGATGTCTGTAAACAACACAAAATCTTAACTCCTTCTCCCCCTTTGTAATCATTAAAAGATGAACAGTTCTGAACATTTTCAAAGGATATGGACCGTAGTGAGAAAACAAGTCATTTGACAGAATCAGAGCCATAAACTCCAAATAATCAAACAACAAATCATAATAATTTGTAAAATAGGAATACAGTTCACAAATCAGAGAGTTAATGGAATTTTTTTTTTCAAGAGCACACTAACCACGCATAACCAGAACTTGGATTTTTAAATGGGATTAGTTGCAGCATGAAAGAAAAACAAAATCTCATGACCATGCATAACCAGAACTTGGATTTTTAAATGAGGTCAGAGAAATTATTAGTATATAATTTTATAATGGATGATAGAAAGATGATAGAGATAGATATGGATGAACAAAAAATTCCTAGTTTACTCATATTACAAAGTATATTCAATCATATTAGAGTTGCAGACAAACTTTCAACCATCTCATATTCTGTAATCTTACACAGTCACAATTTTAAAAAAAATGTCCAAACCAAAAACTGTTCTTTTCTTGATGGTTTGAAGATTGGATCATTTGTTAAAAAAAATGTTATTGATAACAGATCATCTTAAGAGAAAATTTACCCAAAAATGCAAAGGGATTAATTTATTTCTACAATTCCCAAATCCAAACACAATCTGCAAAATCTGTCTTCGGGAAGAGGTTTTGTGAAAATATCAGCCAGTTGTGATTCAATTGGAATAAATTCAATACAAATGTCTTCACTGCTAATATGATCTCTAAGAAAGTGGTGTCGTACATCAATGTGTTTTGTGCGTGAGTGATGTACTGGATTGTTTGATAAATCAATCGCACTCTTACTATCACATTTTAAAGGAACTCGTTTATAGCGAAAACCAAAATCAGATAGAGTCTGCATCATCCATAAAATCTGTGCACAACAACTTCCTAAAGCAATATACTCAGCCTCAGTGGTGGATAAAGCAACACAGTTTTGTTTACGACTTGACCAAAAAACAAATGAATGACCTAGCATGAAACAAGTTCCACTAGTACTCTTCCTATCAGTGAGAGAGCCAGCATAATCAGCATCGGTAAACCCAACTAAATTAAAGTTATCACAAGAAGGATACCATAGACCAAGATTTGGTGTGTGTACCAGATATCTCAGAATTCGTTTTGTGGCTTTTAAATGAGATTCTTTTGGATTAGATTGAAAACGAGCACACAAACAAACAGAAAACATAATATCGGGTCTAGAAGCAGAAAGATAAAGAAGTGAACCGATAATACCGCGATATTTTTTCTGATTAACAGCAACACCTTTTTCATCTCTGTCAAGTTTGGTTGTTGGACTCATTGGTGTTTTCATCGGTTTTGCATCTTTAACTCCAAATTTCTTCAGTAACTCCATCACATACTTTGTTTGTGAGATAAAGATACCTTTGCTGCTCTGCTTGATTTGAAAGCCAAGAAAGTATTTCAGTTCTCCCACCAAGCTCATCTCAAATTTGTCTTGCATAACTTTTTCAAATTTTTCACACAAGACATCATTAGTAGCACTGTATATGATATCATCAACATAGATTTGAACAATCAAAAAATCGTCACCGTCATGTAATAGAAACAGAGTTGTGTCAGCACACCCCTTTTTAAAACCGTTTTCCAAAAGATAAGTACAGAGAGTCATACCAAGCTCGAGGAGCTTGTTTAAGGCCATATAATGCTTTTTCTAGTTTATACACATGATTTGGAAAATCGTGACTCTCAAAACCAGGGGATTGTTCAACATAAACCTCTTCTTTTAGTTCTCCATTCAGAAAAGCACTCTTCACATCCATTTGTTTCAGTTTAAAACCTTTAAAACATGCAAAGCTTAACAAGATTCTAATTGCTTCTAACCTAGCAACTGGGGCGAACGTCTCATCAAAATCAATGCCTTCGATCTGATTGTATCCATTAGCAACCAACCTAGCTTTGTTTCTAATTACATTTCCAGACTCATCAAGCTTATTTTTAAACACCCATTTTGTTCCAACTACTGGATAGTCTTTTGGCCTAGGCACCAAGTTCCAGACTCTGTTTCTCTCAAACTGATTAAGTTCTTCTTGCATAGCTAACAACCAAAATTCATCATTAAGAGCAATATCATAAGAACCTGGTTCTATTTCAGATACAAAAGCATTATGAATACAAAATGTACAAACATCCTTATTGAGAGAGGAACGTGTACGAACACCAGCTGTTGGACTTCCAATTACCAAATCTGGAGGATGATTGGGCTTGAATTTCAGTCTTTCAACATTTGTTTCTGCTTTAGCGGCTTCTTCGTTGTTTGCTTCAACATCGTTGCTTTCTTGTTCAACTTCTTGTGCACCACCATCATCTTTATCATCTTCAGAGATCATATCCACATCTGATTCATTGAACTTTACATTGACGGTTTCCACAATTGTTCTTGATTGTTTATTGAAGATTCTGTAAGCTTTGCTTCTTGAGGAATAACCCATGAAAATTCCATCAATCGTTTTTGGCTCAAATTTCCCAAGCAGTTCTCCTGTGTTCAAAATATAACAAGGACATCCAAACACTCTAAAGTACGAAATGTTAGGCTTTTTGTCAGACCAAAGTTCATATGACGTTTTATTAAGTATTGGTCTAATCATAACTCTGTTCATTACATAGCATGAAGTATTCACTGCCTCAGCCCAGAAGGTTTGAGGCAAATTATATTCACATAACATAGATCTAGCCATTTCTTGTAATGTACGATTTTTCCTTTCAACCACCCCATTTTGTTGAGGTGTTCGTGGTGCGGAAAATTCATGTTTAAAACCATTTTCTTCACAAAGTTTTTCAAAGTATAAATTTTCAAATTCACCTCCATGGTCACTTCTCAAGGTTTTAATTGAAATCCCCTTTTCATTTTGAACAAGTTTTGAAAATTTTGAAAAATAATCAAAAGTTTCAGACTTTTTGGCTAGAAAGTAAACCCATGTAAATTTAGAGTAATCATCAACCAATGCATAACAATAACGTTTACCATTTAAGCTAGCAATGTCAGTAGGTCCAAACAAATCCATATGAACCAATTCAAGCACGCGTGACGTACTAACAGCATTTTTTGGACGAAAAGATGAGCGACTAAGTTTTCCCATAGTACAGGCTTTACACACTTTGTTATTTTTGAATTTCTGATGAGGTAAAACTCTGACAAGTTCATTTGTTTCCAGTCTTTCAAGAAGACCCATACTTGCATGTGCCAGCCTTCTGTGCCATAGAATTGCCTCCTCTTCCTTTGCTATCAAGCACCTAGAAACAGTTACATCATCGAAGGAGAGTGTGTAGACATTTCCAATTCTTTTCCCTGTAAAAACAACCTTTCCAGAGGATATTTCTATGATTTTGCAAACATTACTATCAAACACAACATTCATTCCTTTATCACAGAGTTGACTGATAGAGATAAGATTGTGAAATAGATTATCAACATATAAGACATCGGTTAAGGCAAAAATACTATTACCTACTTTTCCTTTACCAATAATTTTACATTTGCTGTTGTCACCTAGAGTCACATTCCCACCTTTATGTTTTTCAAGGCTAAGGAACAGTCTTTTGTCTCCTGTCATATGTCTGGAGCAACTTGAATACAAATACCATTTCTGTTGCTCCTTAGCCCGCCAACATACCTACACATACAGAGAAGAGGATGACCCAGAGAATCTTCTAGGTCCAAGCATATCAGTAGTAGAAAAATGATAATCATAAGATTCTTTTGGCACCCAGATTTGATTTTTCCTTTTATTTGTGTTCCAATTATTATGATAATTGTGTGCCAAGTATTTAGGAACCCAAACCTTTTTGAACTTCTGAATCTTATTGCAGTTTTCATGGCTGTGACCAATTTCTCCACATTTTACACATTTGAGAAAGATACCTCTACTTTTAACATTGTCAATTTAAGTCATTTTTCTTGTATCTTTCCAAAGCCAAGTCCTTTTCTATTATTTGCAAACAGTTGGTTTCCAAGCAACATGTTAAAAGATGTTTGACCAATTGAGAATTTATTCAAAGTAACTTCAAGATCTTGAACTCTCGTTCTTAATATTGTGTTCTCGTTCACAAGTGAAGTGTATTTCTTTCTTTTAGTGTCATCTTCTTTTAGAGTCAGATTTACTTTTTCAAGATTCTCCAAGGTGCACTTGAGTGTTGAGAGTTCTAGATTCACAGCCTTACAAATTTCACAATCTAGATTGTTGTTTTTTGAAACGTTTTCAAGTTTAGATTTCAGCTTCTTATTATTGTGAATGAGATCAAGGTTTTTTGCCTTCAGTTTCTCTGCTTCGGATTCTAGTGTGTCAATAATTTTAGAAAGATGTTTACACATTAAAACTAGATCGTTATAACTGTATACCTCAGTGGTTTCTTCGTTGGCATCTTCTAGATCTGACTTTGCCATGAAGCACAGGTTGCTTTCTTCCTCACTGTTGTCTGAATCTTCTTCTCCTTCCTCGTCATCCCAAGTTATAGCAAAAGCTTTCTTCTTCTTCTTGTTTCTTTGGAGAAGTGGACAATTTGGTTTTATGTGTCCCGGCTTTTGACAGTTGTAGCAGAGTGGTTCGTCTTCTGAATTGTTGGTCTTTGATTTATTTCTACGAGGTTTGAATTTTTTCCACTTCGTGAGTTGTCTGACTGTCATGGCAAGCTGTTCAATAGGATCTTCACCATCACTGGTAACGGTGTTGGACAGAGCTATTGACTTCTTCTTCAGATATGAGTTGTTGCGATCTTCTCTTGCTTTTAGCTCCATTTCATACGTCATTAAATTCCCGATAAGCTCTTCCATGCTTAGCTTACTCAGGTCTTTAGATTCTTGAATGGCTGTGACTTTTGCTTCAAAGTTCAGTGGCAGAACACGCAGAATCTTTCTCACAAGTTCCACTTCTATATAGACCTTTCCAAGAGCTCTAGCATTGTAGACCAGCACAGAGAAGCATCCATACATGTCCTTGATGCTCTCGTCCTTCTGCACGATGAAGTTTTCATATTCATTGCTGAACATGGCAAGACGAGATTCTTTAACCTGAGAAGTTCCTTCGTGTGTGACTTCCAGAGTATGCCAAATTTCCTGGGCTATATTACAATGAGAAATTCTGTTATATTCTGTTTTATCAAGAGCACAAATCAGAGCATTCATAGCTTTAGAATCTATAGAGTATAGTTTCTTATCATATATCATTCGCATCCCACCTATTTTTTGGTTTAGGTGTTACAATTCCATTAACAGTTTCAGTAGGAGGTTTATATCCAGTTTCAATGATATCCCAGACATCATAATCAACAGACACAAGATAGATTTTCATCCTAGCTTTCTAATACGCATAATCACCACCATTGAACATGGGTGGTCTAGCAATAGATTGACCTTCAGAAAAAGCATTGTTCATTGAAGTCATGATTCTAGGGTTACAACCAGGCTCTGATACCAATTGTAGGATCGATAATAACCCTAGAGGGGGGGGGGGTGAATAGGGTTTTAACAGAAAATAAAATAAACACAGAGATATAAGATATGCAGCAAGGAAAAAAAATCACACACAAAGATACCCAGCTTCGGCAAACTGTGCCTACTGCTGCCTTTCTAAGATTTCTACTAGGAGATACAAACAGATCCCGCTTACAATCCTATGCAAACTTGCAACTCCTGCTCCTGTCTGACCCTAAGCTTAAAATCCTAGACTGGTCTATGAACCGTAGACCAGATTTTCCCAGACTACTATCCAGTAATCTATATTTTGGTTTTATAAGAAACTTGAAACAAGAAACCTTTTTTTTTTAAAACATACATCAAACAATTACAAAAGAAGATTCAAAAGTAAAGAAACCAAATTAAAGGGCACCCCTTTTTATCTAAGACTTGGCTTAGCCAAGTGTATGATTAACCGGCCCACTTTCTTTTATTTGCACGACCCCCTTTTTCATTTGATAATGGCGGCTCTCGAAATTTCTCTAGGGTTTCTCTGGAGGCTTCCCAAATAGGTTCTGTACTTGATGTTTTGAGTAATCTCTGAAACTCCAATTCACATTGAGGTTCTAGATCGATTTCTGGTGGCTCCCTGATTCTCTGATTTGAGGTTTCGACTGACAAAACCTGTGAGTAATTTCTGACCTAAATCGCTCTCTGCTCTCTGAAATTTGTGAGTGTATTTTTTGTTTATCTTTGTCGATGATGAATGGTGTGTTTATATAGGGTTTTTGAAACCCTTGCTTTCTGATTTCACATTAAAGACTTGCCTTGATTTTGAAAAGTTTCTCTTTTGGTTGCCTGTATTGAATTTGAATTTTTGCGTGGCCTTTAAAACAGATTTTCCCCTTTTTGAATTTTAAAACCTCGGCTTTGATTTGGAGAGTAAATGAATTGCTGCTTTCCCCTTTTGATTTTTTGTATACCATGGTTTTGAAATGAATTTCCTTGATTAAAGACACTGAATGATTTCTTGCTTGATAAATTGCCAAGAATGTGTTGTTCAAAAACAGGAAACACGATCAAATTTTGTGTGGGCTATAATTCTAGAATTTATTGCCAAATATAATTTCTTGATTTACACTGACATCAAATTGTCTGCTATGAATTGTTTGAGTGATTCTTCCTATGCTGGAAATGTTTTAAACTCTTGCCATAAACTGTTGAATAAAACCATCCTGTCTCTGTTGTGCTTTTATGGCATTTACTTCGAATTTCGTAGAACATTGGCTCACTGTCGAGATTGAATTTGCATTGAATTCTCACTTGTAATTCTGGAAATCAATTCATGCTATATATGCATAATTAAAACCAGGTATTTATCATGTTGTCCCATGTGAAAAAAAAACTTTTGATTGCTAGACAAATTGAAGTATTGGCAAACTTGAATTAAAAAAATCCTTTACATGACTTCCTCTTTTGCCATTGTTGTTGTTGTTTTTTCTACTTTTGCTTTGCTCGAATGCAATTTGATTTCTTGGCTTTAAATGTTGCTCTGTTTAAATTTGAATCGGCCTTGATTAAAAATTGCTGATAAACTCTTCACTTGTTTCATGCTTGCCAAACATGAATATGTACTCGTCCATTTTGTGAAGCTGCCAAAGTTTAACTGTCGCATGCATGTAAGAATGAATGTGTTCAAATATTGTTAACTGCACTTCTGGATTTGCACAGTTTTGTCTTGCTTTGTATGTGGACTTCTTGCACCATTCATATTTTGGCAGACCAGAAATATTGACCTTGAGTTCGACTATCTTGACCAAATGCTAGCTTCACCATGCACGTATGCTTTCATAAACTTGAATGATATATTGTTGCTTTAAGTTGTGCTGCTTGTATATGCATTGATTTGTTGTTGTGTATGCACTTGCTTATATATAGTGTACACTTGCACTTTGCATCATCACTGAGTACTTGAACTTGTTGCACTTATATTGACTTATGCTAGTCCATACTTGCTATTATTACTCGACTATGCTGAAACTGTTTTTGACTTTTGCTTGTACATGGCTCGAGCAACTTGTGTACTTTAGCTTGTGCACTGATTCTTGATTTTACTTGACCATTTTGATAAGTTGACTATGTTGACCATGCTGTGATCGCTATGTTTCTTGACTTTGTCATGCATATATGTAATCTGCCATTCCTTGTTTGCTTCTTGCTGACTTGTTATGTTGTTTTCCTCGACCATCTTTGTACTATAAATGTATCTCGCGTATTCTTGAAACACTTGTATTTGGGTTCCCTTGAACTGTGATGATCTGTTTGATCAGAACTTGCACTTGAGCTTGAATTGTTATGCTCCACCTTGTTCTTTGTTGACTTTGTTTATTCACACAGCTTTTGATTTTGTTGAAGTATTTCCATTTTCTTTTTGATTTTTATCTTGTCTTGTGACCCTAGAGAGAAAAAAAACAGCAGTCAAACTATACTGTGTTGAGGTTGATCAGAATCAGCTGGTTCTGATCAGCAAACCAGTATGGTTATGGCGTGGCTGTTCAAGTCTGAAATATGATGAGAGAAACACACAGAAAACTGAGACAATAGGGAATCACAAACTATAAAAATCTTATTTGTTCAGTGTTTATTTTAGTTCCAGTGTACTGTGTGTATCTTTTCTTGTGTGACAGGTTTCAGGATGATGCAACAAAAACTTGGGATAGCAAGAGTGTGCAAAGCAAAGTGTATCCAGCAGAGAGTTGTGTATGAAGTGTAAAGAGAGTTGTAAAATCATTTGTAAATAGATGAGTGTTCCAAGAGAAATTTGTATATAATTGTTATGTGAGAATATAATTGTTTTGTGAGATAAATTAAATATTATTGAATAACAAATGCTTGTATAAATTTCCTGTATTCTGTGTAAAGCATTATTAACCAATAATAATTATTATTCCACTATCAAACACATCAATAAAATCTATTTGTTATCATCAAACAAAAAATCATATATTCAACACATTATACCCTTTTCTTTTCGAGGGTATGTCTTTTAATTTCTCCTTTATCGCTTACCTTGTACTCATCTTATTTTTAGTGTGTCCTCTCGCTAGTATCTTTGACCTTTAGATAGGATAGGTCTATAGTTGAAACATGTGTTTGAGACATGTTATGTATGATGGATGCAAGTGGATGCAAGTGTTTGCTAGTGGCTGCTCGTGGATGCATGTAAACACACTTTAGGCACTAGATCGGCTCAGTCACTTCATATTGCATATTGCATATAAATGTGTGTACATGTAACACCCCGTATTTTCTGTGATCATATAAGTAACAAATCAGAGAATAATTAAATTTTAAAATAAGAATCAAGGGAAACGAGTTGCGCCATTGTGTTCGTCTCGAAATTCTACTTGGAAACGAGTTCGAGTTTTCGAGAAACGGAGTCCGTATGAGGGAGATATGGCCCTCCGAAGTTTCAGAAAATTTCAGAATCGAAAACAGCTCGAAAATTCGAATTCAAATTCGAATACAAACCAGAAGCGGGCTGGGCGGGAAATTTCCCGCCCAGGACCCAGGTCGACTGGGTGGTCGACTAGGTAGTCGACCTCCCCCAGACCAGGTCGACCATAGTGTCGACCTGGGGGTCGACCTGCTCCCGAAACCAACTTTCTGAACCTGATGCATTCTGATGTATTTAGACTCGTTTTCTATCTAGATTCGTCCGCCTAATCCTATATAAACTCACCCCTAGCCTCATTCTCTCCACACCATTTCATTCTGTCTATATTCTGCCTCTGTTCTAATTAAAAATAAAAATGGCGTCGCTACCCTGCTGGAATCAAAAACTTGGACTGATGCATCTTCTTCCAACCTGAATAGAATTAAAAGCTAAATCAAATCTCAAATTTAAGTTTAGAGCTACGACAACAATTAAAGAGGAGTAATTCAACATTTCTGCATCAAAGACCGTTTATTATCCTTTCTTAAAACCACGAAAGGCAAGTACAGTTATTTTCCGCTATAAACGTTAATTATGATTGTGACATGAACTGTAAATCTGAATTTGAGGTTATGTCTGTTCTGTTTAGATCTATCTTATTCTGTATCTCTTTCTTCTTTCTATTCTATAGCCAGGCTACTACGAGCCTGAGCCAAATCTCATAAGAGATTAACGCGCGAACGCTAAAATGTTTGGGACAAATAATAAATGATGCATAATTGGACAGGACTGATTCGAGGACATGACATAAAATCTGAGGCATATAATTGGACATGTGGCATATTTAACATATGACTTGAGATTGAGGCATAAAATATATTGGACTTATGACTTGGGTTTCGGGCGTAGATTTAATCGTAAAAATGAAACTAATTTAGATACATAATTACATGTTGTAATCTAGATCTGTAGTTAATTTGAGAAATAAACATATGTTAGATCTAGATCTGTTCATACTAGGTATGATAATCTGTGATTTGGGAGAAGGGGAAATATAGGACAACTTGAGGCTTGGGGGCATAATGCATGTCTTAAATCAAGGTCTGATGTTAGAGTTTAAAGATAATTTACAAATGTTATGCATGAACGATAATGCATGTTGAGGACATACTACATGTTATAGTTTAAAAATCTAGATTTTTGGGACATATTCTTTTATGTAAAAACTCATGACTTGGAAAAGGAATATGTGACTTAGGCGTAGAGACCTATACAAAAATGGGATAACCATCAATGTGAATGCACCTAAATAAGGGTTTTTGGATTTCTGGCATCATAGGCTATAATTTGGCATAATTCATATAGTTTATCGTGATTTATGGAGAATATCCCGTACTGTGCAATATTTAATTAGGAGCATATGTGGCAAGTGAGTTTAGGCTAAATTTATGGTTAGGCAATATATGATATATATATATAATCTGCTAAATTTATTATATTGCCTAATCTGCTAGTTCTGTTATATTGCCTGATCTGCTAGTTCTGTTGCCTAAACTGCTAATTAGATTGAATTGCCTAATCTGCTAATTATGTCAAGTTACCTTATCTGCTAAATCTGCTAACTAGCCTAACCTGCAAGATCTGTTATCTGTTTACGTTATTGAATGACGTAATCTGTTGGAACTGAAATGCTGAAATTGGAAGTATGTGAATCTGAAGGCTCGACTTAAAATTTAGCAAAACATATTAATAGAACCTCGAATAACCTGCTGTAACTTGTACAGAAGTTTAATCCGTTAAATAAACAGAATTAGTCTGATATCTGAAAAATCTGTATTGGAATGAATTGGCTATGACACGAGGTTAGAGTCTGTTTGCGGTAGAAGCCTGCCCGGAACCAACCGGCTTAACCAACGACCGCAAACTATCAGTCTAATGTGAGAGGTCGTAGGCATAACTAAAATATGCTTAGACACGAGGTTAGGTCTGGCTTGTGGCAGAAGCCTGCCAGAACCGCCCGGCATATCCAGCGGCCACATGCTACCGACCTAATGTGAGAGGTCTGTGCATTAATATTTAATTAATGCAAATCTGGGATAAATATGATGTCTAAAACGTGTTGGGTGGATAGGGTTGAACCAATTGGACTAATGAATTTAACAAACCCGTTCGTGAATCTGTAGGCCCAATTACAAAGTTAGACAAACCTGTAAATCTGTTAAATCCGTATATCTGATCTGTTAGTCTGAAAACTTGTCTGATCTGTGAACTAGTTGATCTGAACTCTATATGTCTGAACTTGTAAACCAATTAATCTGAAATCTGTTAGTCTGGGGACACAAGGTTAGGAGGGGAATTACTTGTGTCATCTGTTGTTTGGGACCCATATTAGTCAGTAACCCTTTCTGGTATCAAATCTTTGACCCAACAGTCGGTAGGGTCCGGGCACGCTTACTGAACTAATTATAAGTGGTTCTTTCTGATAATGGTTAGGGGTGTTGATGGTGCTTTCCAACCGGGTCATGTGCGTGCATGGATCCCGATTTGCCTCTGAGGATGTAAGACGCCGTGACATCTGTAAATAGGCCTATGCCAATTAGTTGTCACTTTAGGGAGTGATACACCCTATTGTGGAGCCGACACAGGGTATTTATGTATTAGGGAGTCGATCGATTGGGGTAGGGTTTTAGGGTACACTTAGTTCTGTCTGTTTCTGTTGGTACCGTCTATTTCTGTTG
This sequence comes from Allium sativum, assembly GCA_030737875.1. Classification (NCBI taxonomy): domain Eukaryota; kingdom Viridiplantae; phylum Streptophyta; class Magnoliopsida; order Asparagales; family Amaryllidaceae; genus Allium; species Allium sativum. Next base: position 927,133,791 of record CM060922.1, on the reverse strand, counting down.
GGTGGAAACACCTGTCTGCGTGGTACCGTCTGTTCGGGTGGTAAAGGCTCATTTACTAGTGTACAACTAATTCTACATTCTGTTTCCGTAGGGATTAATCTGTTTCTGTCTGTTTCTGTTCGGGTGGTAAAGGCCCATTATCAGCATTCTGCTTTTGTCTGTTTCTGTTCGGGTGGTAAAAGCCCATTATTAGCTTTCTGTTTCTGTGGAAATTATTCTGTTCCTGTTTCTGCTTCAGTTTAGACATTAGGGTGACACCTAATCCTATTATACTAGTATTAGTGGAGAGAAATGAAAAGTAATATTACTCTGTTCCTTCTGTTTAACTTAAGTACATCTACCGCTCCTGTACTGTTATCTCTCATCCAGATTTATTTGCACGCCATGATTATTATTATCTGTTCATATGTTGAAAGTCACTGGACTTGCCAGACTTTATGTCTGACCTTGCTTGTTTTCTCCCCTTTTTCTTCCGTTCCCTCCCCCCCTCCAGGTTTTCCAAGCAAGGAATACTTTAGCTTGATCCGGATTTTTTCTGCTTGAAGTACTTAGAGTGCTTAAAGTATGGCTTGACTCCTTATGGCAACTTCTGTGGGGATTATGATTTTAAAGTTTTGTACTCTGATGATTTTCTAAACAAGGCTGATATTTATGTACTTGAGTTTTTTTTGGGAAAGATGTAACCAAACTGATTTCTGTTTTCCGCTGTAATAAAGTTATAATTTCTCAAATATTGTTTATCTGTCTTGTAAATTTCTGTTCTGTCTACTAAAACGCTCCACCAAAGTTAAGGCATTCCCTTTGTGAGTGTCCTTAACGGAGGTGGGGTGTTACACTTGGTATCAGAGCTGAAGGTTACCAGATTTGATAAAAAGTTTTGAAAACTATTTTCAAAAAGGTTTTGAAAAGGAAGTATTTTCAAAAAATAAAGTTTAATTTGAAAAACATAATCCCCAAAGATCCATATATCTATCTTTTCCGTTCTCCATTTTAAATCTTTTTCTTTCATTCCAGGATGTCTGGGAATCTTAACTTTCCAGAGGGCGTGCCAATACCTGGCTGGTTCAGGAGGTACTTAGAGGCTAGGGCCAACGATGCAGGCCCAGCAGATATTCCTCCTCCAGCTGCAGCGATTCCCCCTCCTCCGCCCCCTCCTTGTGCAATTTCTTTTTCAAAGATCTGTAAAGATTTTAGGGCCATGGGTGGAAAGGATTTCAAGGGAACTGAATCATTCGTAGAAGTAAGGAACTGGATCAAGGAAACTGAGGATCTGTTCGTTATCTTCGAGGTGGACGATAGGCAGAAGGTACAATTGGCGGTATAGTTGCTCAGGGATGAAGCTTCCTACTGGTGGGAAATCACTAACGCCGAGAGGCCGGTTGAAACATGGATGGATTTCAGAACAAGGTTTGAGACGAAATTCCTCTCGCAAGCTGAACGAAGTCTACAACTGGAAAAGTTCTTATCTCTTAAGCAAGGAAGTATGACAATCAGGGAATACGTCAATCAGTTCAACCAACTGGCCAGGCTCGGGCTTGATTTAGTCAACACCCAGCATAAAAAGGCTCTCCGCTTTGTTAAAGGATTGAACGAGCCACTGCACAGCCTAGCCATGACCCATGTACCCATGGGAGCGACTTACGAGAGATTGGTGGATATGGCACTACTGCACGAGGAAGACAACGGCAAGAAAGAAGAGGCAAAGAAGGAAGAACCACAGAACAAGAAAGCATGGCCCAAAAAGGAAACATAAAAGAAGGGTGAAAAGTCTGAAGATAAGAAGGAGAAAAAGTGCTTTACTTGTGGAAGCTCGACTCATCTGAACAAGCATTGTAGAAAAAGAAAGGGCACTTGCTTCAACTGTGGTGAGATGGGACACTTCACTAGGGACTGTCCGAAGAAACGAGGGCAAGGGCAGGACCAACTTCTGGAAGGTAGGCAAACACTCTTGAGGCTAGTGGATAGGATAGAGATAGGAAAACTATCTGTAGGAGGTTTAATTTCTTTATTTGATTGTTGAGTTGAAACTCTTTCTGATTCTAGCATTTTGATTCTGTAACCGATACTCTGCACTTTAATACTAGTATTGTTTCCGATTCCACAGTAGGCTCAACCCATAAGGGTTACGACTCATCTGCTTGTGATAGATTGGGGTTTGAGAGATATCTGTGTTAGGAATCAAGTAGGACGCATACATTCTGGATTCTATCATGCTTAGTTTCCTAAGAATCATTTAGTAATCTAATTTGTACCGGTAATCTGAATATTTCTGATAAGGTTGAGATTTCCAGTTTTGACATTGTCTAAAAAGGGTAATCCTCTGCGTGCCAATCTGATGTTGATTTCGGCCTTCGGGTTTGATACTTAGGGGAATTTGTCTCTCAACCAAGGTCTAATGGAAACCAAGTTTTTATTTTATCTATACTCGCTTCCATCACTCGGCTGTATCCTATCAATCGAGTCTTCGACCTATAGATAGGAATCCTATGGATGTAAACATTTGTTTGAGACATGTTATGTTTGATGGTTGCAAGTGGATGTAAGTGGTTGCTAGTGGTTGCTCGTGGATGCATATACACACACTAGGCACTAGATCGGTTCGAAAACACTCTCATACTGCATATGGATGTGTGAGCATTTTCAATTTCTGTGGATGCAAAATGATTGACTCATCACATGGATGTTGCATATGAATGAATGGTTGTCACTCATATAAGAATGATATGTATCAAATAGGAAAGTTGCATACATGTTGGACTCATGGCACTAACATAATTCGCATTAAGGAGGTCAACTGAATCAGTGGACCGCCTGATCCTTGCATTAGATAAGGAACATGTACACACACTTTTGCATATGTTCATACAACATTAGAAGTTTTCTAAGGACAATGGATGCTTGTGGATGATGGTTGAGTAGATGGATGACTGGATGGTAGGACACATTCTTCTCAACTTGAAGATTTCGGGGACGAAATCCTTTAAGGAGGGGAGAATGTAACACCCCGTATTTTCTGTGATCGTATAAGTAACAAATCAGAGAATAATTAAATTTTAAAATAAGAATAAAGGGAAACGGGTTGCGTCATTGCGTTCATCTCGAAATTCTGCTTGGAAACAAGTCCGAGTTTTTGAGAAACGGAGTCCGTATGAGGGAGATATGGCCCTCCGAAGTTTCAGAAAATTTCAGAATCGAAAACAGCTCGAAAATTCGAATTCAAATTCGAATTCAAACCCAAAAGCGGGCTGGGCGGGAAATTTCCCGCCCAGGACCCAGGTCGACCAGGTGGTCGACTGGGTAGTCGACCTACCCCTGACCAGGTCGACTGGGTAGTCGACCTCCCCCAGACCAGGTCGACCATAGTGTCGACCTGGGGGTCGACCTGCTCCCGAAACCAACTTTCTGAACCTGATGCATTCTGATGTATTTAGACTCGTTTTCTGTCTAGATTCGTCCGCCTAATCCTATATAAACTCACCCCTAGCCTCATTCTCTCCACACCATTTCATTCTGTCTATATTCTGCCTCTGTTCTAATTAAAAATAAAAATGGCGTCGCTACCCTGCTGGAATCAAAAACTTGGACTGATGCATCTTCTTCCAACCTGAATAGAATTAAAAGCTAAATCAAATCTCAAATTTAAGTTTAGAGCTACGACAACAATTAAAGAGGAGTAATTCAACATTTCTGCATCAAAGACCATTTATTATCCTTTCTTAAAACCACGAAAGGCAAGTACAGTTATTTTCCGCTATAAACGTTAATTATGATTGTGACATGAACTGTAAATCTGAATTTGAGGTTATGTCTGTTCTGTTCTGTTTAGATTTATCTTATTCTGTATCTCTTTGTTCTTTCTATTCTATAGCCAGGCTACTACGAGCCTGAGCCAAATATCATAAGAGATTAACGCGCGAACGCTAAAATGTTTGGGACAAATAATAAATGATGCATAATTGGACAGGACTGATTCGAGGACATGACATAAAATCTGAGGCATATAATTGGACATGTGGCATATTTAACATATGACTTGAGATTGAGGCATAAAATATATTGGACTTATGACTTGGGATTCGGGCGTAGATTTAATCGTAAAAATGAAACAAATTTAGATACATAAGTACATGTTGTAATCTAGATCTGTAGTTAATTTGAGAAATAAACATATGTTAGATCTAGATCTGTTCATACTAGGTATGATAATTTGTGATTTGGGAGAAGGGGAAATATAGGACAACTTGAGGCTTGGGGGCATAATGCATGTCTTAAATCAAGGTCTGATGTTAGAGTTTAAAGATAATTTACAACATATTATGCATGAACGATAATGCATGTTGAGGACATACTACATGTTATAGTTTAAAAATCTAGATTTTTGGGACATATTCTTTTATGTAAAAACTCATGACTTGGAAAAGGAATATGTGACTTAGGCGTAGAAACCTATTCAAAAATGGGATAACTATCAATGTGAATGCGCCTAAATAAGGGTTTTTGGATTTCTGGCATCATAGGCTATAATTTGGCATAATTCATATTATTTATCGTGATTTATGGAGAATATCCTGTACTGTGCAATATTTAATTAGGAGCATATGTGGCAGGTGAGTTTAGGCTAAATTTATGGTTAGGCAAGATATGATATATATATATATATATATATATATATAATCTGCTATATCTGTTATATTGCCTAATGTGCTAGTTCTGTTATATTGCCCAATCTGCTAGTTCTGTTGCCTAAACTGCTAATTAGATTGAATTGCCTAATCTTCTAATTATGTTAAGTTACCGTATCTGCTAAATCTGCTAAATAGCCTAATCTGCAAGATCTGTTATCTGTTTACTCTGTTGAATGACGTAATCTGTTGGAACTGAAATGCTCAAATTTGAAGTATGTGAATCTGAAGGCTCGACTTAAAATTGAGCAAAACTTGTTAATAGAACCTCGAATAACCTGCTGTAACTTGTACAGAAGTTTAATCCACTAAATAAACAGAATTAGTCTGATATCTGAAAAATCTGTATTGGAATGAATTGGCCATGACACGAGGTTAGACTCTATTTGCGGTAGAAGCCTGCCCGGAACCAACCGGCTTAACCAGCGACCGCAAACTGTCAGTCTAATGTGAGAGGTCGTAGGCATAAAATATGCTTAGACACGAGGTTAGGTCTGGCTTATGGCAGAAGTCTGCCCGGAACCGCCCGGCATATCCAGCGGCCACAAGCTACCGACCTAATGTGAGAGGTCTGTGCGTTAATATTTAATTAATGCAAATCTGGGATAAATATGATGTCTAAAACGTGTTGGGTGGATAGGGTTGAACCAATTGGACTAATGAATTTAACAAACCCGTTCGTGAATCTGTAGGCCCAATTACAAAGTTAGACAAACCTGTAAATCTGTTAAATCCGTATATCCGATCTGTTAGTCTGAAAACTTGTCTGATCTGTGAACTAGTTGATCTGAACTCTATATGTCTGAACTTGTAAACCAATTAATTTGAAATCTGTTAGTCTGGGGACACAAGGTTAGGAGGGGAATTACTTGTGTCATCTGTTGTTTGGGACCCATATTAGTCAGTAACCCTTTCTGGTATCAAATCTTTGACTCAACAGTCGGTAGGGTCCGGGCACGCTTACTGAACTAATTATAAGTGGTTCTTTCTGATAATGGTTAGGGGTGTTGATGGTGCTTTCCAACCGGGTCATGTGCGTGCATGGATCCCGATCTGCCTCTGAGGATGTAAGACGCCGTGACATCTGTAAATAGGCCTGTGCCAATTAGTTGTCACTTTAGGGAGTGATACACCCTATTGTGGAGCCGACACAGGGTATTTATGTATTAGGGAGTCGATCGATTGGGGTAGGGTTTTAGGGTACACTTAGTTCTGTCTGTTTCTGTTGGTACCGTCTATTTCTGTTGGGTGGAAACACCTGTCTGCGTGGTACCGTCTGTTCGGGTGGTAAAGGCCCATTTACTAGTGTACAACTAATTCTACATTCTGTTTCCGTAGGGATTAATCTGTTTCTGTCTGTTTCTGTTCGGGTGGTAAAGGCCCATTATCAGCATTCTGCTTCTGTCTGTTTCTGTTCGGGTGGTAAAAGCCCATTATTAGCTTTCTGTTTCTGTGGAAATTATTCTGTTCCTGTTTCTGCTTCAGTTTAGACATTAGGGTGACACCTAATCCTGTTATACTAGTTTTAGTGCAGAGAAATGAAAAGTAATATTATTCTGTTCCTTCTGTTTAACTTAAGTACATCTGCTGCTCCTGTTACTATTATCTCTCATCTAGTTTTATTTGCACGCCATGATTATTATTATCTATTCATATGCTGAAAGTCACTGGACTTGCAAGACTTTATGTCTGACCTTGCTTGTTTTCTCCCCTTTTTCTTCCGTCCCCCCCCCCCAGGTTTTCCAAAGAAGGAATACTTTAGCTTGATCCGGATTTCTTCTGCTTGAAGTACTTAGAGTGCTTAAAGTATGGCTTGAATCCTTATGGCAACTTCTGTGGGGATTATGATTTTAAAATTTTGTACTCTGATGATTTTCTAAACAAGGCTGATATTTATGTACTTGAGTTTTTTTTGGGAAAGATGTAACCAAACTGATTTCTGTTTTCCGCTGTAATAAAGTTATAATTTCTCAAGTATTGTTTATCTGTCTTGTAAATTTCTGTTCTGTCTACTAAAACGCTCCACCAAAGTTAAGGCATTCCCTTTGTGAGTGTCCTTAATGGAGGTGTGGTGTTACAGTACATATTTAAGTAATGGATGTATAATGGTTGTACCATCATATGGTTGTTGCATTTTGGTGCATGGTTGTGCACACATGTAGAAATAATATGTATCGATAAGGTTCTTTCGCATACATAATGGACGCATGGCGCTATCATGGTTTGCATTAAAGAGGTCGATTGAATCAGTAGACTGCCTAATTTTGCATTAGATAAGGAACATATACACACACTTCTTGCATATGTTCATACAACATTAGAAATTTCATAAGGACAATGGATGCCCGTGTTTGATGGTTGAGTAGATGGTTGTTTGGATGGTCGGATATGCATTCTCCTTAACTTGTAGGTTTCGGGGGCGAAATCCTTTAAGAAGGGGAGAATGTAACACTCCGGATTTTTGAATAATCGAATTAACTAAATTAAAGAATAATTAATCTCAGACGTGAGAATTATGGGGATTGGGTTGCGCCATTGTGTTCGTCTCGGAATTCTGGTTGAAATAGAGTCCGAGTTTGCAGGAAACGGATACCGGATGAAGGAGTTATGGACGAACAAAGATTGGGGGCAAAAGAGGGAAAAAAAATATAAAATGCACTGGCGCACTTGGGAAGTGCGCCAGTACATATATGCACTGGCGCACCTGCCAAGTGCGCCCAGGCCGAGGAAAAAGCCTGCACAGCTTTCTGGTTCAGGCTGACCCATGTTGTTAAGTCCTTCCTGACTCCTTGCTGAGTCATTAGGGCTGACTCATCACCCTATCATGATTGAATGGTTTTGATTAACCCTAAGATCATCCGACGGCTTAAATTAATTCATAACTCTATAAAAAGACCCATAGACTCAAACCCTATATCAGAATTAAAATTGAAAGTATGGCCGTCATGCTATTGTCTTGAACCCTAGAGCAGCCGCCACGAAATTAAAGAGGAAGAACAGCAACCAAATCAGAACTACTCAACCCTAACAGCAAATCTTCTTCAAAGGAGCGCTAATTCAACTCCAGAAATCAGAATTCATAACTCAAGACTGCTTTTGAGTTGTGAGTTTGATAGTTTTAACAAATTAATTAATAAATGAATTGGATTGAGTCATAATGCGGATAATTTGGATATGATATAAATTGTTGATTGCATGTTGTAATTATGTTGTAGAATTGTGTTGTAATTTCTATGATATTATGTTATGATGCCATCATCTACGATACAAAGTTATGATGCTATCACCCATGTTATAATTCTACGATTGGCTTGTGTTTAGTTAAATCATCATGTTTCTAATGCTAGTTTGTTATATTGACTCATATGATAAGTCATATGTATGCAAGTTTAGATTTTGATTCAAACATGAATCATATACAAGTTGGGTAGAATTATATGTGAACTTACATGATTACGACACCTAGTTTATGTGAAAATTTAATTGAAAGTTAGGCTATGACATGTGTGAGTTTATGCTAAATTTTACATGATACTTTACATGTTAGATGCAAGTTTACACCCTTGTTACGATGTATAAATCACACATGTAAGTTGTATGAATACATGAATCATGTTGTGCAAGTTTAGGGGTATTGCCTATGCAAATTAACACCTTAGATATAGATCTCTGACATATGTTATTTATGCAAGTTTGTGGCCATTTTCTCATCAAGTTCACACCTTTAGATTGGATCCATGACACATGTTGTTTATGCAAGTTGTAGTTTTGGCCTATGCAAGATTTAGATGTAAAACATCATTCAAGTTCACCCCTATGTTAGATTTATGTTTTAATTATGTGTATATTGTGATGTTTTCTCTTTATTCCATGAGTTAGACTATTCGAGTCTAACATATATTTTTACGTTAAACGAACAAACGTACTACGTGGGGTAAAGGGGATAATATTAAAAAAATATTTAATTGGCATAAATGCCTTAAAAGGCTTAAAATATAATTGTGGTGAAATTTGGTATGATTTTACATACCATAAATGGATGGACATAATTGAGTCAATTATGGACGTCGTTAAATTTGGAATTGATTGATAATTTGAATAGAGAAAGTAATTCAAATTGGGGAATGATTAATTAGGAGTAATTAATCGTCTAAGACACGAGGTTAGACTCTTTTGTGGTGTAAGACTGCCCGGACCCGCCCGGCAAATCCAGCTGCCACAAATGCCAGTCTAATGTGAGAGGTCTTTGGCACAAACTAAATACGTAATAGTTGTAAGGACACGAGGTTAGGCTCTTTTGTGGTGTAAGACTGTCGGTCCCGCCCGGCAAATCCAGCTGCCACGAATGCCAGTCTAATGTGAGAGGTCTTTATGTGGTTACGGTCTTAATGAATTAAGAAACACTTAACCAGAAAAACATGTAGTGGGGCATGAGGGGGTTAAGTGGGTGCCTTGTGTGTCATGTGGAATCTAGTGGGTGCCTTGTGTGGCATTTGGAAATACGATTAGAAACACTTAACCAAAATATTAAACATGTAATTGAAACATGAATAAGAAGTGGGTTAAGTGGGATGTACTAGAGGGGACCAAGCTTAAGTGGATAGTTTGTGTCAAGTAATGGGGGCCCGTTTCAACCAGTAACCCATACGTATCTTTGTGGGCTCGACCCAAGTCGAGGACGGGACACGCATACTGGGCTTGACTGTAAGAGGCCAAACCGGGTTAGCGGTGGCAACGCAAGTCCAACGGGTTCATATGCGTGTGTGGACCCGGGCTGGTAGGTAAGACGTTGTTGCATCGTGTAGGTATAAGTCGTGCATGCTTGGTGGTATCGGGTTGCCACTTTGGGAAGTGATACACCCCACTGTGGGGCCAGCACGGGTATCTACGAGTTAGGGAGCCAATCGCTTGGGGGTAGTGGGTACACCTAGTGGAGATAGGGGCAGATGGCACCTATGAAGGTAGCTAGGGGTGGACGAAACTACCAATATCATTATTAAGTCTGTAAACGGGATCAACCTTAAGGTGACTGGTGGTGGTGCAGTATACTAGTGGCGGTGCAATATTGCAATTATCCTATAGTGTTAGTGTAGTTTAGTAATTATCTTAGTGTGTTAGGTTCGCTTCAACGATATCGTTGTTCATCTTGTTTCCTTGTTTACTCTGCCACACTCAATGATTCATGGTCATTTCCTTATTTTCCAACTTATGCCTTAGCCTAGCTACTTTGTTAATTATATTGTTAGAATTATCGCACTCGCCAGACTTTATGTCTGACCCCCTTTTTCCATCTCTTACCCCCCCCCCCTAGGTGCTCGGGTTGGAACTAGCACCAGTGGAGCTTAATCTTGGACTGCTTTTAGAAGATTTCTTGGACCGCTGAAGTAAAGTTCAACTTCTCTTTATTTATGGCTATTTTAATGTTGGGGATTATGTCTTTCAGATTATGTACATTGTTTTATCAAGATGGATATGATGTACTTGACTTGGATTTGGTTTTGCTAATGTACCCAAACATATTTACCTTCTGCTGCAATAATTAAAGTTTAAAATTTTCAAATACTGCTTTATATCTGTCTTGTTGTGATTTTCTGTTCTATATTCACTTAAAATGCTCCATGGAAGTTAATGCATTCCCTTTGCGAATGACATTAATGGACGTGGGGTGTTACACTTCGCTTTAGTTTCCTGAATAGTACACAATTGCGTGTACACATGGAACATAAAAGAAGCGCTTTTGAAATTTTGAGAACTATTTAAAATGAAATGATTTACGAGATTTAAGTTTGTTAATGTGTTCGTAACTTTTCCAATACAAGGAAAAATGCAACAAATATTGTATATGATGAATATAGATGTGCGTTCTGTTAACAAAACGTACATCCACATAACGATCATATACAATACTTATCAGCGGGGCCGAAAAACATTATAGGGCTTTATGAATATAATATATTACAATTGGTGCTCCTATTTATCAATCGTCTACTAAAGAGCAAATTTTAAATCAAATAAGCTTTCAACTGCTTAATTTCAATCTCTAGTTGTATGTATATAAACTTTATCACATATACGTATATTTTCAACATTCAATCGAACTAACCGTACGTTATAAAATTAAATATCATTTTCAATACATTTTTATAAAAGATAAACTTAATCATTTCCATTTCCACTAAACATCCCTTAACAAGTCTAAAATCTCTTATATATTAATTGAACATTTATACATGCACATATTTCTATTGTAATACAAACAACAAAAACTTGCAATACATAAATTAATAACAAGAATTGGGCATCAATTAATTCAACCTATACATAGATTAATTAACAACACTATACATACAACACTATATATGCATATATACATACAACATATACTAATTAACCTTGTATAAGCAAAAATATACATAGATTAATAAGATGATTAATTCAACCTGTATATTCACATATTAAAAGCATTATACGTACAAACATATAATATAACAAACTAATTAACTTTAAATTAGCAAATCTAGTGTATTAAAAAAATTATGGCTTATACATTGAAATTTGGAGATGAATTGGAGCCTAGAAAGGAGGAGAGAGAGTCTTTCAGATGTTGGGGAGAGTAAGGGTAGCAAAGGAGGTGGTGGCGGCGAATTTCAGAATTGGGGAAGAATGATTTGGGGAGTTTTTTTTTGATGAAAATCAAAATGGGGAAGAAAGAAGCAAGTCAGTCAATTTCTGCTGAACTAAACAATGGTTATCAACTACCGCCAATGACCTTAAAACCAGCGGCTTCCAACGTTTTTTATTACGTCAAGAAAAATCCAGAAATAAGCTTCCATTGGAAGTCGTTCGAAACCGTTTCCAACAGCTGTTGGCGGCCGTTCCCCTTCCGTTGCTATATATTGTGTGTCTTCTAGTGAAACTACTCATAAAATCTTAAATTCTAAATATTTAAATAAGCTTAAAGAATATTAATTAGTCCATTTTTCTAATAGCCCTTAAAAATATACCCTAATTTTGCTATGTATATTCATATTAAAAAAATGTAGTTTTCTGTGCAACTATAAGGTTATATAAATCACATAACATGAACTATGCATATCAACAATAATGACAAAGTTAATTTGTAGTTATGATTCATTTATATCAAGAATTTACCATATATTATATTATAAAATTCTTCTTGAACATCATTAACTCCACGACAAATTTATATTTCTTTTGCAATTTTTTTTTCAATTCTTCCTGCTATGCTATACATTTAAATTATCTTCGTAATTTTACATTTAACTTATTTAAACAAATTCTGTTAAATAATATTTGTTAATTATTTGAAAAAATTACTAACATACATCTATTTCAACATATATGTCTATATTAACAAAAATATTTAAAAACGAATTCTCAAGTACATATGCATACATATGGTTTGTGTAAGCTATAGAATATACAAACAATAGTAATTATTTTAATTAATAATTTATGTGTTTCACATCAAAATTTATCATATATTGCATAACAATGTTCTCATTTTAACATTAAAGTAATAAACAATATTATTGTGTGCAATGCACGAGTTACACACTAGTTGCACACATATTTATGTAATTTTTCATGAACGCTTGAAAAATTCAAATTTATTGTCTGCATTTATTCAATCTCTTATTTATTGAAAAAAAATCATTAAAAACTTGATCTGAATTGAATAAAAATCAAAATAGTTCACTTTTAGGAATATGCAGACATGTTTGCGGTTTTATGTTAACTACAAATATAAATATTTCAGTAAAATTTGTAGACATGGCTGCATATATTAAAGCAATATTTGTGTGTGTGTGTGTATATATATATATATGTGTGTGTGTGTGTGTGTGTGTGTGTGTGTGGAAAATAGGTTGAAGGACAAACTTAGCAATTTTTTGGTGAAAAGTATGCAAAGTTTAATGTTTAGGGAGAAGGACATGTTTTATTGTAAAAGGGAAAAGGATAGTGGGTCTCCTGAATTCCACTTTTTCACTGAAAAGTGTTTTTCTCTCTAAATTCCAAACTTTGCATATTTTTCACAAAAAAATTTGCTAAGTCTGTCCTTCAAAATAAAATCCTCTATATGTGTGTGTATACACACACACACACACACACATTAGATTTCCCGTGTCAGTATTTATTGAATGGTTCTATGGGTTTATTGATAATTTGATTTTTCGGGTTTATTGTAAAAGTGGTTATGTATCTTTGGATACTTATGGGTGTTCAGTACGAACGAGTTTTGTGATAGTCTGTTTTTTGCTTGTTTTGAACATAAATACCCAATGCTACAATGATGTATGAATTCGTCTGTTATCTAATAATAGGGCTATTACGATTGAACCGTTCAACCGCAAAACCGTTTACACGGTTACGGTAATGGTTGTGGATTTTGATAAACATGGTAAACCATACCAACCACATATGATTTTTTTTGTAGTATTTCATGAAATAATATATGTTTTTTAATAACTTAGTTAGAGAAATAAAATATGTGTTAGATCAAAATTTGGCACTAACACCCAAATGCTATGTAAAATCCTTACAGTCGCAAATCACAGAGAATAAATGCAGAAAAAGAATTAAAATAATAGGAGACACACGAGATTTTTATAGTGGTTCGGCTCAATCCAAGCCTACGTCCACTTTATAGTTTCTTAAATCCTAAGAGAACTATTACAATTGTTGTATGTTTGTGGTTTATACACGAAATCCTCGTGTTTACAATGAAAAAGAGGAGATTATACACGAAATCTTCGTGTTAAAATGATTTGAATCGGCCTTCCTATTGTTGTTGCAAAGTCCTTGCAATGGTGGAAAGAATGGCCGAGAGAGAGGAAGCCCAAAAGTCTTCCAAAAAGATCCCTTCAAATGGCCACCTTGTGGTGTATTTATAGGCGTAGAGGAGCTGCTGGGAGTCCTGAATCGGATCGGATCGGAGGGGCACGTGGCATGTGGAGAGGCCATCTCGGAGATAGTGGAGAACGTGGTCTTCAGATTGTGCTAGGACAGGTGTAAGACGATCCGGATTAATAGGAAGTAGTTACTCCTTGAGAACAGGTCAAAGTTGAGGTGTAGCAGCAGGTCGAAGGGGTTCGGTTCGGGTCCTCTTCCTTCCGAACCGATCCGGAGCATTCCAACCGGAGGCAAGACGTGTTGCTATACATCTGAGCAGGTGCAGGGGGGTCGGTTCGGACTTCCGATCCGAACCGAATTGGTGTCTTCAATCCGAAGACTTTGTGCTCTTGTGAGGATCCGATGCGAAGCGGGTCGGATTGCTCCATTCCATCTGATCCGAACCGAGTCAGAGCTCTGCCAAAACCATCCAATGCTATGCTTCTTCGAAGAGAGGAGTCAGAGCGGGTCCGATCCGGGAGGTCAAGCCAATTTCCAAATTCCAAGTTTCCGGTTCTTCATGCGTTCACGGAAACGGGCATAACTTTCAAACCATAAGTCCGATTGAGCTGAACCAAAGCTCAAATTGAAGCTGATTCAGAGAGCTACAAGAGTTACGGAGCCTAGCTTCGTAATTGCTGATTTTGGGCCCAAGAAAGGTCGTCTGATAGGAGTTCCGGGCCATTCTTGTTTTGTGATGCGACTTCAACCAAATCGCTTGCTGTCTTCTGACGGTATTCCCAACACTTGAGCGTATTGTTGAGTAGAGATTCCATGTGTGTCTGCTTTGACTAAAAAGCGGGTAAATATTTTGCCCCTCAGAACATATCTTGTTGAATGAAGGAAGATGTGTTCTGGATAATCCAAGGCCACGTCGGGCCTGCCAGCTGCAAGTATAATCCATACCTGCGAAGAAAAGAGAGCATAAAGGTGTGTCAAATCCTGACAAAACTAATTACACTTTCGAGCATAAACCATGCTTGGGCGTTTGTTTGAGTATAAACCATACTCAAGGGACGATCGAATCATCCTGCCAAAACCTGACAACGGACCTAACCCTCCAGGCATAAGCCATACCAGGACGTTCAAACTGAGCATAAGCCATACACGAGTTTTATTGAGTTCCTTTGCCCAATCCTGCCAAAATCATTCGTCGTCCCGGAGTATAATCCATACTTAAGCATCCTAGTGAGTACAATCCATACTCATGTCGGGATAGAGCTATACTTGCCAAAACCTGGCAAGACAGTCTGTCCCTAGGCATAATCCATGCCTAGGGATCCGAGATAAGTATAAGCTATACTTTAATTGAGATTGAGAATCCTGCCACAGCCTGACAAGACACTTAAATTCGCCAAACATAATCCATGCTCGGAAAGTCCTTCCTTATTCAATTCAAAGTACAAAACCAAAGCAAATCCTGATTGGTTTGTCATCGAGTGCAGAGCACGTTTTGGAGATAAATCCTAACCCCGAACGTGTGTACTCCGATTTAGCCAATCGGAAAACCTAGAGAAAGCAACGAGACATATCTTAAATCCTAAGAAATGCTGAAAACGCAGAGTGATCCAATCCAGATCAGTTGATGATGAGCCGATGGGAGCTCGTTCCAGGGTCATTCCCTCTCCGGGGAGCAGGTGGTGGCAGCGCGGGTGCAGGCGTTCTTGGTTGTTTCACATACTCGGGTAACTCTCCACGTCTAACCTGTTCCTCGATCAGATCTCGCAGATGCTGGCAGTCATCCGTGTTATGACCGTCCATATCATGAAATATGCAATGTCTTCCAGAGTCACGTTCTCTCTGGGATGCCTCCCGCCTGAGAGGCTTTGGATAGGGGACGTCACCGTTTGTGTTCATGTAGATGTCAGTCAACGTTGAATTGAGTTCGGTGTACTTCTCGTATCTTGGCCCTCTCCGGGGCTGAGCGTTGCGGTCATTCTTGACAGCAGCTTTCCCTTTGCCTTTACCAGAATCAGACGGTTCTCCGTCTTTGAGCATGTTAACATCGAGAATTTTCTTTTCGGACGTTGCGTCTTCTTCACGCAGAAACCAATCTGATTCAAGGTAGAATTCGCTGAGATTCCGTGGTGGGTCTCGGTACAAGGATTTTTTAAACTCCGAGTTGTCCAGAACGCCGGATACTGCCGCCATTAATACCATAGATGGCTCAGGTCGATCAACTGATGCTGCTGCAACGTTGAACCTTTTCAGAAATGATCGCAGAGTTTCTTTAGGCCTCTGCTTGATCGTAGTGAGGGACATTACATTCTTGGGTCGAGCGATGTGGACCCGAAAGTGTTCAACAAAGCGAGCGACCAACATGTTCCAGCTGTTGATTGATTCAGATTCCAGCTGCCGAATCCACATAGCAGCAATATCAGTCAAAAAGAGAGGGAAGCATTTTGCCATGACGTTTTCCGACGCCGATTGAACTTCCATATGACGTTTGTAGCGCATCAAGTGCACGGTAGGATCCGTCCTGCCGTTGTAGGACTCCAGCTGTGGGAGTTTGAAATCTGGGGGATTGCGAGAATTCCTGATTTCCTGTGTGAATGGATTGTGATTGACATCACCCATGCCATTCTGATAAGAGCGGCCTCTCGAGAGGCGTTCAATGTGGTTGGCGAGCCGATCGCCTTCAAAGAGCTGTTGCAAGCTGCTAAGATCAGAAGTGGTGCCCCCAGCGTTGAGTCCAGAAGAGTTCAGAAAAGTATGGGGAGCTTGGAAGGTCATCCGGTTCGGATCGGGGGTGCCCCCGTGCTACGGCTCAGAGAAGTGAGGAGGTTCGTGGAAATGTGCACGGTTCGGGTCAGATGTTCGGTTCGGGTTGGAGGTACCGAACCGACCCGGTTCGTCTTGCTCGACCTGAACG
This sequence comes from Allium sativum, assembly GCA_030737875.1. Taxonomy (NCBI): domain Eukaryota; kingdom Viridiplantae; phylum Streptophyta; class Magnoliopsida; order Asparagales; family Amaryllidaceae; genus Allium; species Allium sativum. The sequence goes on along the minus strand of CM060922.1, from coordinate 927,117,324 downwards.
GGTCTGTGGTGATTGTCCTGCTGCGTTCCACTTCAGAGCTGTGTCATTGTATTTCCTATCAGAACCGGAGCGGATATTGGGCGTGGTAGGCCTGTGCTTCTAGTGATGTTTCCATCCAAAACGTTAAGTGTTGAAGCTGCAAGTTGTTGAGGGGGACTGCCCCCGAGTTCTCTCGGAGCTTGCTCACCGGTTCGGATCGGGTCCGAACCGATCCGGTTCTCTGCTCCTGCTGGGGCCGATTCCATGCCAATTCCTGCGATTTGTACGTTGCCACTCGGCCTGCCTTCCATCCAAGCGAAGAATTGGTCGATCATATCCTATTGTTTGCGGAGGAGATCATCTTGCCTTACCATTTGAGTTCTCAATTCAGCAAGAATGCTATCCATCTCTTCTCCGGTTAAGTATGCTGATGGATTTTCATGAGAGGAAGCCTCCTACCTTGCCTCGTTCCTTGCGCCTTCAGTGCCAACATCCTAAGCATGAGAGAAGGTTCCGTCTTTCTTTCGCTTGACCATTGATCCAATAGCCAATAATCCGCTTCCGTTCAAGCAGAAAGTCGAAGGTTCGACCCCTTCCTGGCGCGCCAAAATGTTAGACCAAAAATTGGCACTAACACCCAAATGCTATGTAAAATCCTTACAGACGCAAATCACAGAGAATAAATGCAGAAAAAGCAGTAAAATAATAGGAGACACACGAGATTTTTATAGTGGTTCGGCTCAATCCAAGCCTACGTCCACTTTATAGTTTCTTAAATCCTAAGAGAACTGTTACAATTGTTGTATGTTTGCGGTTTATACACGAAATCCTCGTGTTTACAATGAAAAAGAGGAGATTATACACGAAATCTTCGTGTTAAAATGATTTGAATCGGCCTTCCTATTGTTGTTGCAAAGTTCTTGCAATGGTGGAAAGAATGGCCGAGAGAGAGGAAGCCCAAAAGTCTTCCAAAAAGATCCCTTCAAATGGCCACCTTGTGGTGTATTTATAGGCGTAGAGGAGCTACTGGGAGTCCTGAATCGGATCAGATCAGAGTGGCACGTGGCATGTGGAGAGGCCATCTCGGAGATAGCGGAGAACGTGGTCTTCAGATCGTGCTTGGACAGGTGTAAGTCGATCCGGATTAATAGGAAGTAGTTACTCCTTGAGAACAGGTCAAAGTTGAGCTGTACCAGCAGGTCGAAGCGGTTCGGTTCGAGTCCTCTTCCTTTTGAACTGATCCGGAGCATTCCAACCGAAGGCGATAAGTGTTGCTATACATCTGAGCAGGTGCAGGGGGGTCGATTCGGACTTCCGATCCGAACCGAGTTGGTGTCTTCAATCCGAAGACTTTGTGCTCTTGTGAGGATCTAATGCGAAGCGGGTCGGATTGCTCCATTCCATCCGATCCGAACCGAGTCAGAGCTCTGCCAAAACCATCCAATGCTATGCTTCTTCGAAGAGAGGAGTCGAAACGGGTCCGATCCGATCCGGGAGGTCAAGCCAATTTCCAAATTCCAAGTTTTCGGTTCTGCATGCGTTCACGGAAACGGGCATAACTTTCAAACCGTAAGTCCAATTGAGCTGAACCAAAGCTCAAATTGAAGCTGATTCAGAGAGCTACAAGAGTTACGGAGGTTAACTCCGTAATTTCTGATTTCGGGCCCAAAAAAGGTCGTCTGATAGGAGTTTCGGGCCATTCTTGGTTTGTGATGCGACTTCAACCAAATCGCTTGCTGTCTTCTGACGGTATTCCCAACACTTGAGCATATTGTTGAGAAGAGATTCCATGTGTGACTGCTTTGACTAAAAAGCGGTTCAACATTTTGCCCCTCAGAAAATATCTTGCTGAATGAAGGAAGATGTGTTCTGGATAATCCAAGGCCACGTCGGGCCTGCCAGCTGCAAGTATAATCCATACCTGCGAAGAAAAGAGAGCAGAAAGGTGTATCAAATCCTGACAAAACTAATTACACTTTCGAGCATAAACCATGCTTGGGCGTTTGTTTGAGTATAAACCATACTCAAGGGATGATCGAATCATCCTGCCAAAACCTGACAACGGACCTAACCCTCCAGGCATAAGCCATACCAGGAAGTTCAAACTGGGCATAAGCCATACTCGAGTTTTATTGAGTTCCTTTGCCCAATCCTAACAAAATCATTCGTCGTTCCGGAGTATAATCCATACTTAAGCATCCTAGTGAGTACAATCCATATTCATGTCGGGATAGAGCTATACTTGCCAAAACCTGACAAGACAGTCTGTCCCTAGGCATAATCCATGCCTAGGGGTCCGAGATAAGTATAAGCCATACTTTAATTGAGATTGAGAATCCTACCGCAGCCTGACAAGACACTTAAATTCGCCAAACATAATCCATGCTCGGAAAGTCCTTCCTTATTCAATTCAAAGTACAAAACCAAAGCAAATCCTGATTGGTTTGTCATCGAGGGCAGAGCACGTTTTGGAGCTAAATCCTAACCCCGAACGTGTGTACTCCAATTTAGCCAATCGGAAAACCTAGAGAAAGCAAAGAGACATATCTTAAATCCTAAGAAATGCTGAAAACGTAGAGTGATCCAATCCAGATCAGTTGATGATGAGCCGATGGGAGCTCGTTCCAGGGTCATTCCCTCTCCGGGGAGCAAGTGGTGGCAGCGCGGGTGCAGGCGCTATTGGTTGTTTCACATACTCGGGTAGCTCTCCACGTCTAACCCATTCCTCGATCAGATCTCGCAGATGTCGTCAGTCATCCGTGTTATGACCGTCCATATCATGAAATATGCAATGTCTTCCAGAGTCACGTTCTCTCCGGGATGCCTCCCGCCTGGGAGGCTTTGGATAGGAGACGTCACCGTTTGTGTTCATGTAGATGTCAGTCAACGTTGAATTGAGTTCGGTGTACTTCTCATATCTTGGCCCTCTCCGGGGCTGAGCGTTGCGGTCATTCTTGACAGCAGCTTTCCCTTTGCCTTTACCAGAATTAGACGGTTCTCCGTCTTTGAGCATTTTAACATCGAGAATTTTCTTTTCGGACGTTGCGTCTTCTTCACGCAGAAACCTATCTGATTCAAGGTAGAATTCGCTGAGATTCCGTGGTGGGTCTCGGTACAAGGATTTTTTGAACTCCGAGTTGTCCAGAACGTCGGATACTGCCTCCATCAATACCATAGATGGCTCAGGTCGATTAACTGATGATGCTGCAACGTTGAACCTTTCCAGAAATGATCGCAGAGTTTCTTTAGGCCTCCGCTTGATTGTAGTGAGGGACATTACATTCTTGGGTCGAGCGATGTGGACCCGAAATTGTTCAATAAAGCGAGCGACCAACATGTTCCAGCTGTTGATCGATTCATATTCCAACTGCCGAATCCACATAGCAGCAATATCAGTCAAGAAGAGAGGGAAGCATTTTGCCATGATGTTTTTCGACGCCGATTGAACTTCCATATGACGTTTGTAGCGCATCAAGTGCACGGTAGGATCCGTCCTGCGGTTGTAGGGCTCCAGCTGTGGGAGTTTGAAATCTGGGGGATTGTGAGAATTCCTGATTTCCTGTGTGAATGGATTGTGATTGACATCATCCATGTCATTCTGATAAGAGCGGCCTCTCGAGAGGCGTTCAATGAGGTTGGCGAGCCGATCGCCTTCAAAGAGCTGTTGCAAGCTGCTAAGATCAGAAGTGGTGCCCCCAGCGTTGAGTCCAGAAGAGTTCAGAAAAGTATGGGGAGCTTGGAAGGTCATCCGTTTCGGATCGGGGGTGCCCCCGTGCTGCGGCTCGGAGAAGTGAGGAGTTTCGTGGAAATGTGCACAGTTCGAGTCAGATGTTCGGTTCGGGTTGGAGGTACCGAACCGACCCGATTCGTCTTGCTCGACCTGAACGGGTCTGTGGTGATTGTCCTGCTGCGTTCCACTTCAGAGCTGTATCATTGTATTTCCTATCCGAACTGGAGTGGATATTGGGCGTGGTAGGCCTGTGCTTCTAGTGACGTTTCCATCCAAAATGTTAAGTGTTGAAGCTGCAAGTTGTTGAGGGGGATTGACCCTGAGTTCTCTCGGAGCTTGCTCATCGGTTCGGATCGGGTCCGAACCGATTCGGTTCTCTGCTCCTGCTGGGGCTGATTCCATGCAAATTCCTGCGATTTGTACGTTGCCACTCGGCCTGCCTTCCATTCAAGCGAATAATTGGTCGATCATCTCCTGTTGTTTGCGGAGGAGATCATCTTGCCTTGCCATTTGAGTTCTCAATTCAGCAAGAACGCCATCCATCTCTTCTCTGGTTAAGTATGCTGATGAATTTTCATGAGAGGAAGCCTCCTGGCTTGCCGCGTTCCTTGCGCCTTCAGTGCCAACATCCTCAGAACGAGAGAAGGTTCCATCTTTCTTTCGCTTGACCATTGATACAATAGCCAAATAATCCGCTTCCGTTGAAGCAAAAAAGTCAAAGGTTCGAACCCTTCCTGGCGCGCCAAATTGTTAGACCAAAAATTGGCACTAACATCCAAATGTTATGTAAAATCCTTACAGTCGCAAATCACAGAGAATAAATGCAGAAATAGCAGTAAAGTAATAGGAGACACACGAGATTTTTATAGTGGTTCGGATCAATCCTAGCCTACGTCCACTTTATAGTTTCTTAAATCCTAAGAGAACTATTACAGTTGTTGTATGTTTGCGGTTTATACACGAAATCCTCGTGTTTACAATGAAAAAGAGGAGATTATACAGGAAATTTTCGTGTTAAAATGATTTGAATCGGCCTTCCTATTGTTGTTGCAAAGTCCTTGCAATGGTGGAAAGAATGGCCGAGAGAGAGGAAGCCCAAAAGTCTTCCAAAAAGATCCCTTCAAATGGCCACCTTGTGGTGTAATTATAAGCGTAGAGGAGCTGCTGGGAGTCCTGAATCGGATCGGATCGGAGGGGCACGTGGCATGTGGAGACGCCATCTCGGAGATAGTGGAGAACGTGGTCTTCAGATCGTGCTAGGACAGGTGTAAGCCAATCCGGTTTAATCGGAAGTAGTTACTCCTTGAGAACAGGTCAAAGTTGAGGTGTAGCAGCAGGTCGAAGGGGTTCGGTTTGGGTCCTCTTCCTTCCGAACCGATCCGGCGCATTCCAACCGAAGGCGAGACGTGTTGCTATACATCTGAGCAGGTGCAGGGGGGTCGGTTCGGACTTCCGATCCGAACCGAGTTGGTGTCTTCAATCCGAAGACTTTGTGCTCTTGTGAGGATCCGATGCGAAGCGGGTCGAATTGCTCCATTCCATCCGATCTGAACCGAGTCATAGCTCTGCCAAAACCATCCAATGCTATGCTTTTTCGAAGAGAGGAGTCGGAGCGGGTCCGATCCAATCCGGTAGGTCAAGCCAATTTCCAAATTCCAAGTTTCCGGTTTTGCATGCGTTCACGGAAACGGGCATAACTTTCAAACCGTAAGTCCGATTGAGCTGAACCAAAGCTCAAATTGAAGTTGATTCAGAGAGCTACAAGAGTTACAGAGCTCAACTCTGTAATTGCTGATTTCGGGCCCAAAAAAGGTCGTCTGATAGGAGTTCCGGGCCATTCTTTGTTTGTGATGCGACTTCAACCAAATCGCTTGCTGTCTTCTGACGGTATTCCCAATACTTGAGCGTATTGTTGAGAAGAGATTCCATGTGTGACTGCTTTGATTAAAAAGCGGGTCAACAATATGTATAATTAATTGCGCTTTTATTTATAGGCAACATGCACATTGATGGTTTGTTGCATAGATAAACAAACTAATTCTTAAGAAAAAAGTTAGAACTTGAATTATTTATGAATAACAATGTAAATTTACGGTAATGGTTGTGGTAACGGTTAGACGGTCATGATAGCTGTTATAGAATTTGCTAGCTGTCAACAACCGTTACGGTTAAAGGTAAAATTGACGGTTGCCGTAACCGTAACACCCCTATCTAATAATACCAGTACCCATTTTCTATATAAAAAAAAATGTGGTTGCTATATTAATTGAAAATTGGGACTTGCTTTGTATTGAACTTTGAGGAGGTATGCGTTTTAGAGGAAACTTGGTTTTAACGATGCTACAGTAATTTTCCTTATTTACGATTTTCTCCAGTGAGGTTTTTAATGAGTCAATTATCGACTTTGCATATGCATATTCAAGTGAGTGATGTTATAATATGTGCAAGTAATAAGGTGAATAGCTAAATGATATTATTGTAATTTTCAAGACATATAAAGTGCGCGCGCGCGCGCACCCCCCCCCACACACACACACACACACACACACACACACACACACACATATATATATATATATATATATATATATATATATATATATATATATATATGGGAAATTCTATAAAAACGCAAAAATTTAACATAAATGGTGATACAATTGATTTGCACCATTGGATCACCCCATGAATTACACATCTCCATGTAAAGACAAAAAGATGCAACGGTTGAGGTTTTGTGTCTCTCTCTTTGTGTCTAATTTTATGTTCAAATAACCGACCCCTATATATATATATATATATATATATATATATATATATATATATATATATATATATATTATTTACATTGCATTGTTCAGCTGATGAAATAAAGATACCCTCGCTCTTTAATATCTTCTGCTATTGTTTTATTTTATAACACACGAATGATTTATCATCTAACATCAATTTATTTAAGAATACTTAAAAGGAAAAATTTATTTAAATATAAAAAAAGTACACAATTGGTAACACGATTAATTTGCATTATTGGATTGCCTCATAAATTTCTCCTTTACAAAGATAAAATAATTCAATGATCACGATTTTATATTGTTTATAATCTCGTACCTTAAACGGGTAATACAAACAAAAAGAAACAATAATTCTCCTTAAGTGCCTCTTTTGCTGCACAACGCTTATTTGTTTTCGTTGCATTTTCACGTTTTCATGCTTTTTTCTTCAGTCCGACCCTGAAGCAATTTAAATGCAAGAAAACGGAATATGGTTCACCAAAGCGCTGTGTATTGTTGAGTATTGACCGACCCTTTGCATCAGAAAGGCAGCGTTACAGCGTATATAATAACATTATCTAGACCATATGAATACAAGAGCCGGCTTCGGAACATCTCCAAATGTCATCCGTTCCCACCCCCGTTTCACGATATAAAATTTACAAAGGGTCCTTTTCAGAGGAAGAAAACAAGCATATTGCAATTTAAATCCCATGTTTCCTGCAGAAGCAAAGCATTCTGACTAGCCAGCTTTCACTTCATCATTAAAAATTCACGTCCTTCTTTTATTATAATTCAACATCAAACAAATTACCACTCTTTTTTATATTCCGCGTGCTCTCTGGCTCTTGCACTACCCCAAGCGGCATTGCACTTGTTAGCCGATATTCCGCACTTTTTTTTTTTTCTTTCTTTCTTTCTTTCTTATATTTGTTAACAGTGGTATCTACTCTTTTTAAATTAACACCAAAAGAAACAGGGAAGCATTTTTTTTTATACTTGAGTATTTGACTCCAAGGCCAAATTGTTCTGTTCTCATCCTCGTATGCCCTGTGTGCCCACTCAATAAAGCCCTGTATTTCCACCTTTTACAATTAATTCTCTATGATAATTGAAGGACTTAACTGGTGGAAATCGGGGGCTTTCACTGGGTCGGCACACGGGGATGGAAACATAAGAATTCATCCTTTGACTCCCCTTTCCTTTTAACAGCATGGGACTTATAACCTATTTGTTGTTTTATATGCATTTTGTGTTTGTTTTTCTATATGCCAAATATACATGTTTAAGCAGAATACTGCGAAACAAAATGTACTCAGTGACCAAAAACGTGAAGGGATACATGCCAAAGTATCATTGCCAGCAGGGCATGAAAAGAACCTGCTAAATATAGTTCGCGCCTTAATACCAGTACCTATCATTTTAACATCCTATCCTATATGGGCTGTAATGAGGAAGGGTTGCAACAGTATTCCTATGAATTATAAATTATACATGTTATACAAACATGACATTGGCTTATTATACCAATGGTTTACCATCACTTCTAGTGTCTATTTATATCTTATTAGCCATTTCAACTTCACAGCCATGTGCGAACCGCTTCCACCTACATCTCATAAACTTAAAGCTTGTATATACATGTATGTGTATGTGTATGTATATACACAAACACACATATGCATATACATGAGAGTTCTGTCACATACATATTTTAAAACACTCTTATTAATTATATCATGAGCCACACGATTTTAAATATAAGAAATTTTTGTAAATGTTCAATTCATATATGGCGATCGTCAATATAATTAGGGCTTACTTCAATATTTTTTTCTTCTTGAAACCTTAACTCAGTCATTCATCATTCAAATATTTATTTAAATCGCTAAATTTAAACATGAAATATATTATGTTAATATCCAAATGAACCCAATTTTCACAATAATGATTCCTTACATGTAGATTAAACATTTTCCTTTTTTAAGATTTAGAGTCATGTAGTTCACGATACGATAGACTTGTTGAAGGCTTGCTCCAAAATAGAGGCGCCACTGAGCAAATGAAATACACACACATATTCGCATACATATATACATATACATATGTATGTATTTCATGGACCATGATACTTTGTCCCTGGTGTCTGTCGTTCAACACCTCATCGTGATTCAGCGCCTCATCATATATATCACAATATCGCCATTATATATCTCAAGAAAATCCAATTAGGTTGTATCGATGGACTTTTTACCACCCTCTAACGTTGGTTTGTCCATATAAATTCATTCTTTTTGAGGAATTTCTATTTTATTTGCTTCATAATGTTGACTCCGTTCCACTAACCACCCCTTCCATATATTGAAGAAATTTCAATATGGCTTAACTAGCATACCCTATCAAACAATCTGGCAAACATCTATGGTAGTTTATTACCCAATTGAATAAGCCAAAATAGGAGATGAAGATCGGTTATGTGCTGTTAAAATTGGACGATTTTAATCTATGCCAATTATGGAGAAGATTTTAATTGATTCTAGTAATCAGTTAATTATGGGCAATAAATTGGAAAGATATGGGAGAGATATTTGATTTGATTAATCAATCAAATCTTTGTATATGAGGCAACAAATTTGGATGGAATGAGAAAGTATATTATTGATTCAAATCAATCAAATATATTTATATGGGGAAGTAATCACAAATATGCAAGTTTGCAATCAAAGAAATCTGGAAACTTCTCATGCTTATTTTCAGGAAAGGCTTAATCTTTATTCTTATAAATAGAGAGACTTGCTCATCTTTTTCTATTAACAAGCCTATAGTGTTCTCTTCTTCATATCCTCAAAAAGATCCCTATTTCCCTATAAATTATAGGGTGAGAAATATATTGAGTGTTTTGTATTCTTCCCTTGTTGTAGTCCCTCTTGTGAAGAAAGAAAGAATAAAAGAAGTTGCTGGGTCTCCGTGGACGTAGAATATTCATATCCGAACCATGTTAAATTTACTGTGTCTCTTATTTCTGCTATTGTTTCTGTGAGGCTGCATAATTGATTACTGTCCTTTTGTATTGAGATTTATTGGTATCTAAATAAATAGTACTAGATCCTGATCAAATATGCTTCCACACAAATTAACAAAATTTTCACAACAGTTTGATATCAGAGTTAGTGTTATTGTTCCTATTTAGATATCAGTGGCTACTTCTAGTAAGTCTATTAGTAGATCTGATGTCAATTATGGAGTAACTCGTTTTGATAGAAAGAGAGATTTTAGTACTTGGATGATGGAGATGGAGGCTGTATTGAAGAAGGAGCAAACTTATAAAGTTGTTTCTGCGCCTGAGAAATTGGAAGATATAGATGCAACTAATTTGGAAGAGATGGAAGATGAAGCTCTCACAACAATTCAGTTGAGCCTTTTAGATGAAGTTCTTATAGAATTTTCTTAGAAGAAGACGGCAAAGGAACAATATGATGCATTATCAGATGCATATCAAGACAAGTCTCTCAATAATCGGATAATTCTACAACAACAACTTTATTCGTTCAAGATGAAGCTTGGAACCGATCTTATGGAGCATGTAGATGTTTTGACCACTTTAGTTATGAACCTGAAGGCAGAAGATGTTGATATTACTGATGAGGCTCAAGCTGTGATCCTTCTATGTTTCTTGCCTAAGGAGTATACTGCTTTTGTCAATTCCATGATTTATGACCACAGTAAAATTAGCCTTTCCGATGTAAAGGCTAACCTTTATAATGAAGTGTTAAGAGGTAGATTGGCGAGCACTAGCATTGATAGTGATACCGAAGGCTTATCCGTTCAGAGAAGTAGAAATCAAAGCAAACTAAGAAAGGTGAAGGACGGAATTCTTCGAGGTCCCGGACTAGGGGGACCTAAGAAATTGTCTTGCCATTATTATAAGAAGTCTGGGCACTTTGTTGCATAATGTCCCAAGCTTGAAGGAAGAAGAAAAGACCCAAAGCAAGCTTTAGCCTCTACAGCGGAGAAATCAGATACAAAGAGTGACACTGATGTGTTTACAGCTTTTGGCTCTTCTTGGAAGAGCACCCTATGGTTGATTGATTCTGACGCATCCTATCATATGACACATGATAGGAGCTCCTTTTCCAATTACCGCGAGATTGATGGAGGAGAAGTTCTGATGGGAAATGATGCTTCTTGCCGTATGGTTGGTGTTGGTAGTGTAAAGATCAGGATGTTTGACGGTGTTATTCGAACCATTACTGATGTTAGTCATGTACCTAATTTAAGGAGGACTTGATTTCTGTTGGGACTTTGAGTAGACTTGGACTTAAAGATTGTAGTTGAAGAAGAGAAGATGAAAATATCTAAGAGTTCCATGATTGTTATGAAAGGAGTGAGGGTAGGAAATCTCTATTTACTAAAGGGAACTACTGTAATTGGTGAATCAGCTTCAGTCACTTCAGTTGATTAAGATTTTTCCAGATTATGGCACTTACGGATTGGCCACATTGGTGAGCGCAGCGTGGATGAGCTAAGAAAGCGAGGTTTGATTGACGAAGTTCGGCATTCAAAGCTCGATTTTTGTGAAAAGTGTGTTCTTGGTAAGCAGACAAAGATTTCTTTTGGTCTTGGTGAGCATAAGGCAAAAGCTGTTTTGGATTATGTTCACATGTTTGGGGACCTCCCCTAGCCTATCCTTGGGTGGAGCCAGGTATTTTGTTTCGTTTATGGATGATTTCTCTCGTAAAGTTTGGATATACTTTCTGAAGTCCAAAAGTGAAACATTTCCTAGATTTCGTAAATGGAAATCCATGGTAGAAAAGCAATCAGGGAAGAAGTTGAAAGTTCTCAGTTCAAATAATGGCGGTGAATTCGTATCACAGGAATTCATCAATTATTATGAGTCCGAAGGCAATAAGAGACATTTCACCACACCAGGTGACCCCCAATCCAATGTAGTGGCAGAAAGGATGAACCTAACATTATTGGAGAGAACTAGATGCCTTAGATTGACTGCTAAGTTGAAGAAGGGATTTTGAGCTGAAGCTTTACCTATGGCGGCTTTCCCCATCAACTGCACACCTTTTGAAACGACCCGAACTTCACCTTAACGGAAAGCCCGAATTGAGTTGAGAACACGACAAATCAGAACATAAACAGAAGAACATTTCATTGCTTATTACAACAATTTACATCAGAGTACAAGAATATATAGAATATGAATAAATATTATATATCAGAAAAATATCAGAGATTTACAAATTACAATGCAGCAGAAAGCAATGCCAAACAAAACTGAAAAGAGATACACGGATACAGAGCTTACCGGGTATCATTCCAGCTGTAAACCGGGATCCTGTGAATATAAATCTGCAAAACCAAAACTACTAGCTGCTCGTGTGGAAAATAGAGGCACCCAGAGTTTAGGTTAAAACAATAAACTCCAAGTCAGTCATGTGACTGGTGTGAGAACTAAAACAGTTATTTAAAACTTTACTTCAAAATTAGATATATCAAGGGACCACGCCGTACAACACGGAACGAGTTTCCTCCCAAGAATACTAATGCATATAACAAAACAGCGCAATGTTTTTTTGGAAAAATGAAGCTATTATAAGACCTAGGTCCATTATACAATGCAACGCAAGCCGGAGGATAGGGTTTTCCCTTATAATAGCCAAACATGCTTGGTACGTTAAAACAAATCATTTGATACTATTATAAGTGCATAGTGTTTAAAACAACTTCAAATATGAATGTATCAATCCTAGATGGCAAGGTTACCATATATCATGTCGCCAATACTAGGATCTACAATCAACACCGCAAATGTCACGTATTGGAAGTTGGATTTCCATCTGTGAACCAAGGCAAAGAACCATCCTTACCGCTTCGAGATGCTCTAGCCCGTATCTCAGGCAAGCGCGCAGACAGGCCTTGGATCGTCAGGGCCTGTCCACTCGATGTGGATTAAAATGCCTGAACATGCATTTCCCTGCACTATGGGGAGTAAGGCTGGTCTGTATAAAGACCATATCATCCATCGGCCTGCAGTGCCGATATAACCGAGGCGCCTTGCTATCCATCATCCACATAAGTAAAACGCCTAGGCGTGCTAAACCCAGACACCACTGCTAGCTATTAGGAAACACATGCCCTCCCTGATGTCCTCTCTCGTGGTTCACACCGGGGCGTGAGGCTCGTGAATTAACACTACACAAAGCTATGCTATATTAAAGCCATGCTTTGATCATCAACTACAAGACTCTGTTTTCAACAGAAGCCTTGATCATTTGCATCTCAGCATGCCACACAGGCAATTCACGCTATGCAACCGATGTCTATCAATCACACAGAATGAAATGCGATGTCAGACACACATCCATTTACAAGTTCGTTTTGAGTCTGAACGAAACCGGAGGCACCTTATTCCTCATCACATATGTCCAATACAGGAGAGAGGTCCTCGCGTATCCGGTCGATCTCCAAGTACGTTTGGACGATCACCACTTATTACCTTGTCTTGGGTGTACAGTCCAATCAATACATCAGTAATTATCCAAACAACGTGCAGACCTCCGGTCTTTCAACCACCGTCTTCATCTTCGACTCATCGCCGATTCAGTTATTCAGAATGGGATAAACCCGGTCTTTCTGAATAACTCGCGTATATAATAAACAAGTGCTATAAAACACAAGATATGCCTCATTCCAATTCTGAATATCCTTTTATTTAAATATTCATATCCTTTGGGAAAGGTTCCCATTAATTTTATCAAAGATATGTTCTTTGAATTTATTCTTTAATCTTCCTTTGGAAATCAATCTATACCAAATTATGGTTTATCCAAACTAGTCGGGATTAGCGAACCTTACCGAAGTAATCATCTGTTTTAATTTCCCAATCCCAACCTATTCATCCCATGAAGTAAAACTGGTAATACTTCTTATCTAGCACCACGGTGTTATCGGTAAAATTAATTACCATTTCACGTTCAAATCTAATTAAAGATTTAACTAACGCTTGGAGCAAAATTGGTGATACTACATTCTCGATCATTTCTTGGATTTGATAATTTTAGTTATCAAATTTACCTTTCAATATATTTAAAGATTCATTAAAACTCTAATTCACTTTTAATTTCCAACAATCATTATTTAATGATTTTTCTAATTCAGGAAACAAATCTTGTCTTTAACTGGGTTAAAGAACTAATGTCATTTAAAACATAGTTCACGGTAAACCCAAAATCCCATTCCATTAATTATGGAATTTTCACAGAAAAACAAACCAATATATAATAGATATCAATTTCCGTATCCGACTAAAATTATAAATGGAATAACGGCAAAGCCTTTTAAATTCCATATATATTATCAGTCTTCCTCCATAGAAGTTCATGTTGATTATTATCAAATCAAATCCCATTCCATTCCAATTTATTTTATTAAACTGGAAAACTTTACTTTGGAAATTCCATTAAATCTTAGAATAAAGATTTATAAATTCCAAATCACATTTCACTGCAAATCAGGTTAAAGAACGAATGTCGTTAAAACATAGTTCACAATAAACCCGATTTACATTCCATTCCAATTCCAATTAAATGTTCATTAATTGGTAATTCTTCTTTAAATCTTAGTTAAAAGACATATTCTCTTCACATGGGGTTTTAGGACAGTATTAATGAAGACATCATTCCATCAGTCTCTAACCGTAAATTAGTAAAAGAACAATTCCCTAAGTATTAATCCTGAAGGCCGAAACCAACATCAGATCAATACCCAAGAAACCATTCAACATAGCTAACCTCCAGTTAGTTTCTAATTTCCTTAACTCCATTGGGCTTAAGAACAGTGTTAGTGAAGACACCGTTCACGACAAACCCGAAATCCCATTTGATATTAAATACAAGGCTCTGAATAGAAAATATATCGGTTTATATTCAATATCAAATTCTGAGCTCAACAAACATCGTATTCGAATAACGATATATATATCTTCCAAATTCCTCCACAATGCCCGTATAATCACGGAATCCAATATCGAAATATTCCGAAGATAATTTCGATTCAAATCCATTCCAATTCATATATTGGAAATTCTGGTTATTTTTAAAACCATTTCAAATCCAATTTATTTATTTAAAATAATTGGAATATAATTTTAGTTCATAACTAGTTCATTTCGATAAAAATCTATTTTTATCTTTTCAAATGTGGAATTTTTCATCCTAGTTCTTTCCAAATCATTTCTTATGATTTTACACTAATTATTGATATTTTTAATAAGTTTATCAAGACCCGTACAATCGATTTCCATAAAAGGCCATCAAACTGCACTTACAACGACCTTTTCCAAATTTTATTTGGACATAATTCTAAATCCAACCATTAGATTCCAAATCTCTAATATTCGTTAGAAATCTCTTTTCGATACGAACCCAATGGTTTTGGTTTTAGGAGAATCCGACGGTCGGATCTCCTGTAATGTCCATTCGAAGTCAATGGTCGAAATTTGTGAACTGTCGCAGCACGGCGCATTCTATTCAAGCCATTATATTATATATATAATATATATTTCGTCGATTTCCATTTAAAACGTATTATATAAATCGTCTTAAATTTGTTTTCAAAACGATTTCAACTTCATATTCAATTTCAAATCAAAATCGAATATTCAATATCATTAATATATAAATGATAATATTTTCAATCATCAGATTTTGAAATCAATTCCTTTTCAATATTCATTATAAAAATGAATAAAATGGATATAAATATCGTTCACGTCAAAATGGCGTTAAATTAATCACCACGACTTTATATATTTGAATATATTCGTGTCCATCCCAAATCAGACATCAAAATCATATTTTGATTATTTTCTGAATATTATTTTAAAATATTCATTGTTTGAAAATATTCGTTCATTCTGAATTGAAATCAGACACAGTCAATTACCATATAGTGTTGTTTATATGGATTTCATACAATACACGTATATAGCAACCATAATCAACAATCATCCATCATCCAGAGTGCATTCTACACTGTATAAGCATTAAATATAGATATTTAACGCTTACAACAGCCTGTCAACCAATCGATTGACATACCACTAAACGGTTAGGATTAGTGTACGTCAAATATCATCCCAACACCCGTGTGGGGTTTCAATCCACAAACACAGATTTATTTGTGCAGTTGGGCGACGTGTAAAATTTATCGTCCCAATCCATACCAGTCAAATGGGTGTACATAAACAAATCATCCAATTTGTAAATGAATATTTTTTTTATTCATATACACTTTAAAAAATATATTTTTAACGATAAAATATTTTATTTTAACACATGAATGTTTTATTCAACATATGAATATATTATTTATTCCATTCCATATCACAGTCAATTTTCACAACACAACAACATCAAATAAATCGTCCAAGTTCTTTGGATGATGGTGTCGGGTGCTGCTAAGCACCCTGCATCCTAGCATATATATTTTTAACTAGAAAATAAATTAAAGCGAGAAGTTCTCACCTTTGGGATCCACTCCTCCATTCCTGATTTTTGAACGATTCAAACTTGTCCAAAATTCCCACTCAAACATTTCCACGCTATTTATAGTAAAAATCACCTTTTTAATATGATGTTTATATATTAAAAATCATATTTTTACTTCGCTATATATATATAAATCGAATTTTTATTATGTTACCATAAATATAAAAATCAAAATTTTCCTTCGCTACTTCATATGTGAAAAATCACATTTTTCCTCTGTAACAAATATGAACAAAAATCATGTCTTTATATTTTTAAAAAAATCAAGTCTTTATATTTTTAAAAATCAAGTCTTTGTATTTTCAAAAATCTAGTCTTTATATTTTCAAAACAATGCCTATTTCTATTTTACAAACCATGTAAATTTTATTTTACAAACCATACCATTTTATTATTAACAACAATGCATATTTTTTTTAAAAAGTTTATCACTATATATATATATATATATATATATATATTTAAAAAAACTGCTATATATTAATAAAAATCATATTTTTCACAATGTTATATACATATAAAGAAAATCAGATTTTTACAATGTCGTTTATATACAAACTGTAAAAGCTCACTGTTCTTTCTTCCAGGAATTCACGATTGCGGCCTTCTTCTTCCGTTTGAAAGGCTCTAGGTCCACGCTCCTTCCTTTACCAGAATTGATGAAGCTCATCGACAAGGGCTTAAATTAGCCATCCTCACACAGGACTGGAGACTCAGAGTAGCGCTCGATCTTCCCCTTTGCAAGAGCCTCCCACCCAGGAAATTCTTTGAACTCAAGCCCTCCCCCTCCCCCTCCCCCCGCAAGAACCCTAAAATATGTTCGAGCGCGAGGTGGTTTCTCGTACGGCAAAGTAAAGGAGGAGGGAGAGGAGAAAGGGACGGCGGTGGAGCAGAAGAGGGTGAGGACGGCTCGCTGGCTGGAGGCGCGACGGTCGGGGTTGGAGGCGGCGGTTAAATCAAGGGAGAGAGGGTTGGGCGATAGTTGATAGTCGGTTTTAAGAAAAAGGGAGGCCGCCGAATTCTTCTATTGACCAATGAACGGGTTTGACCAGGGGGTTTTGAGGAATAATGTTTGACTGTGGCTATTTATAATATAATTTATTTTATTAAATTCCAAAAATAGTTGCTTTTACATTCGAACCCCAAACCGAACCCAAAGACTGTCGCACCTAGCTAATTACCCCCATTCCGGACACACTAGGATATGTATCGTAACCTTATTCGGATGTTACGATCTATTTTCGTTAAAATTAAAATATACATCAATATATATTCAATTTAAATGCACATTTTAATTTACTAGAGCCACATACTGACTCTGAAAATTCCAGAAAAATTATTTCTAGCTTCGTATTGACGATACGTTCCTAACAAAACTAATTTTATCAAATTTGAAGACCGTTTGAAAAATGGTCATTTTCCAGTCGATTAAATTCAACTGAAGTTGGTCAAACGCGTTTAAATTTGTCACGCTCACATATTGACCCCAAAAATTATTAAAATTAGAATCTAGAAATAATTTGACATTCCGGATCCAAAAAAAGTGGTTTAATCGAAAACGGAGGTCATTTGCAAAATAGCTAATTTTAAGGGCCATATTTTCATAGCGACTATTCTGAATTTTCAATTGGACATAACTTTTTATTCCCGCTATGAAATTTGGATTTTTCAAATTCGTTGGAAAGATATTTTCAAACATATTCTAATATTTTTGGTTTTGCTAAAATCCGGTTTATTTTGAATCTGTACATTCATTTGAAATCGAATTTTTAAACTACCGCGCCATTTCCAATTCCTTTTATAATTAAAATAAATATTCATATTCTAATTTCGATTTATATAAATATATACGTTCTAATTCTATTCAAAGTAAATTTCTTATCATTAGTATTTAAAATAATTCATTTTAAATATTCAAAATTCATTAAAATTGCCAAAATAAAAATTTTAAATTGGTTCTGATTTCCGGGTTGTTACAGTCTTCCCCACTTAAAATCTTTTCATCCTCGAAAAGGAATGGAGCTGAATGTTGTTTTACTAATCAACTCAACATTTAGTTCTGGCTTTCATTCTTCAACTTTTCAGTCTCTAAAAATTTCTAATTTTTCAAAAATTTGGCTAACACCCTAAATTTTTGAAAAATTTCACCATAACCTCCTTTGTACGGGGAGCATCGGGAAAATCCCCAAACCGCCACACAGGTCCTCTAATCTCAAAAAGAAAAAGAAAAAGCCAAGCGGCTAGCCAATCGGCTCATAAAATTATCCAAATCCAATAAATTAGTAAACATGTACCTATTTGTCGGGCATACAATTTTATTCCTCTTCTCTAGCCTCTTCGCTATGACCTGTTCAATATATACATGCACTTATGTATGCAATTTCACACAATTTTCCATTCAGTTCCATATTTGTTCAATTTGGCTAAATGGTTCAAAATTTTTAATTAATCAAACAATACAACCAGCAATCAATTTGTTGATTAATTTTCAAATTCATAACTTTAGTATATATATACAGAAAATCATGTTTTTGGTGCCAAATCACAACAATAAGCCCTATCCAGTTTTGGTTCTCACACCAGTCAATTGGAAATATATAGATATCCCACTTTCGAAACTCGAACGCAAATGCTGATGATGCCCGGGCATCATCAGAATTATCCCTAGGCGACTAGAGTGTGACTATATCTATCCAGTATATTATGACCTCGTATACACGTGGATCAGACGTATATGTAAAGTCTTTATATACTTAATTGTCCAAATCAATATAAATAAAGTATTCAAATACGTATGATAAGGTTTTAAAAAGAATTAAAAGAAAATTGGTTTTCATTTTTATTTTAAAAATAACACTCTTCTGGCTCATTCTAAGATACTATTGATCCCATCTCTAACGAGCCATTCTTATTGGATATTACTAATCCAATCTCTGATGAATTCTTTCATTTGGTTCTAACGTGTCTTGTTCTCGAGCTCTGTAAACCAAAGCTCTGATACCAAAATGAAACGACCTGAACTTCCCCTTACGGGAAAGCCCGGATTGAGTTGAGAACACGACAAATCAGAACACAAACAGAAGAACATTTCATTGCTTATTACAACAATTTACACCAGAGTTCAAGAATATACAGGGTATGAATAAATATTATACATCAGAAAAATATCAGAGATTTACAAATTACAATGCAGCGGAAAATAATACAATACACAATTGAAAAGAGATACAAGAATACAGAGCTTTCCGGATATCATTCCAGCTGTAAACCAGGATCCTGTGAATATAAATCTGCAAAACCAAAACTACTAGCTGCCCGTGTGGAAAATAGGGGCACCCAGAGTTCAGGTTAAAACAATAAACTCCAGGTCAGTCATGTGATTGGTATGAGAACTAAAACAATTATTTAAAACTTTACTTCAAAATCAGATATATCAAGGGACCACGCCGTATAACACGGAACGGGTTTCCTCCCAAGAATACCAGTGCACATAACAAAATAGTGCAATGCTTTTTGAAAAAATGAAGCTATTATAAGACCCAGGTCCCATCATACAATGCAACGCAAGCCGGAGGATAGGGTTTTCCCTTATTATAGCCAAACATGCTTGGTACGTTCAAAAAAATCATTTGATACTATTATAAGTGCATAGTGTTTAAACAACTTCAAATATAAATGTATCAATCCTAGACAGCATGGGTACCATATATCATGTCGCCAATACTAGGCTCTACAATCAAAACAGCAAATGTCATGTATTGAAAGTTGGATTTCCATCTATGAACCAAGGAAAGGGATCGTCCATACCGCTGCGAGACGCTCTAGCCCGTGTTTTAGGCAAACGCGAGACAAGCATTGGATCGTCAGGGTCGGTCCACTCGATGTGGATTAAAATGCTTGAACATGCGTTTCCCTGCCCTATGGGACGTAAGTCTGGTCTGTATAAAGACCATATCATCCATCGGCCCTGCAGTGCCGATATAACCGAGGCACCTCGCTATCCATCATCCACATAAGTAAAACGCCTGGGCCTGCAAAACCCAGACAACACTCCTAGCCAGAGGGAAACACATGCCATCCCTGATGTCATCTCCCATTTTTGGTTCACACCGGGGCGTGAGGCTTGCGAATTAACGCTGCACAAAGCTATGTTATATTAAAGCCGTGCTTTGATCATCAACCACAGGACTTTGCTTTTCAACAGAAGTCTTGATCATTTGCATCTCCGCATGCCACAGAGGCAATTCACGTTATGCAACCGATGTCTATCAATCACAACGAATGAAATGCGATGTTAGACATACATCCATTTATAAGTTCGTTCTGGGTCTAAACGAAACCGGAGGCACCTTATTCCTCGTCCCATATGTCCAATACAGGAGAGAGGTCTTGGCATATCTGGTCGATCTCCAAGTACGTCTGGACGATCACCACTTATTACCTTGTCTTTGGTGTATAGTCCAATCAAGACATCAGTAATAATCCAAATGATGTGAAGACCTCCGGTCTTCAACCACCATCTTCATCTTCGACTCATCGCCGATTCAGTTATTTAGAATGGGATAAACCCGGTCTTTCTGAATAACTCGCATATATAATAAGCACGCGCTATAAAAACACAACATACGCCTCATTCCAATTCTGAATATCCTTTTATTTAAATATTCATATCCTTGGGGAAAGGGTCCCATTAATTTTACCAAAGATAAATTCTTTAAATTTATTCTTTAATCTTCCTTTGGAAATCAATCCATACCAAATTATGGTTTATCACAACTAGTCGGGATTAGCGAACCTTACCAAAGTAATCGTTTGTTTTGATTTCCCCATCCAAACCTATTCATCCCATGAAGTAAAACTGGCAATACTTCATATCTAACACCACGGTGTTATCGGTAAAATTAATTACCATTTCACGTTCAAATCTATTTAAAGATTTAACTAACGCTTGTAGCAAAATTGGTGATACTCCATTCTCGATCATTTCTTGGATTTGATAATTCTAGTTATCAAATTCACCTTTCAATCTATTTAAAGATTCATTAAAACTCTAATTCAGTTTTAATTTCCAACAATCATTACTTAATGATTTTTCCAATTCAGGAAATAAATCCTGTCTTTAACTGGGTTAAAGAACTAATGTCATTTAAAACATAGTTCATGATAAACCCAAAATCCCATTCCATTAATTATGGAATTTTCACGGAAAAACAAACCAATATATAATCGATATCAATTTCCGTGTCCGACTAAAATTATAAATGGAATAACGGCAAAGCCTTTTAAATTCCATATATATTATCAGTCTTCCTCCACAGAAGTTCATGTCGATTATTATCAAATCGAATCCCATTCCATTCCAATTTATTTTATTAAACTAGAAAAATTTACTTTGGAAATTCCGCTAAATATTAGAATAAAGATTTATAAATTCCAAATCACATTTCACTGTAAATCGGGTTAAAGAACGAATGTTGTTAAAACATAGTTCACAATAAACTCGATTTACATTCCATTTCAATTCCAATTAAATGTTCATTAATTGGTAATTCTTCTTTAAATCTTAGTTAAAAGACTTATTCTTTTCACACAAGGTTTCAGAAAAGTGTTAATGAAGACACCATTCCATCAGTCTCTACCCATAAATTAGTAAGAGTACAATTCCTTAACCATTAATCCCAAAGGCCGAAACCAACATCAGATCAATACCCAAGAAACCATTCAACTTAGCTAACCTCCAATTAGTTTCTAATTTCCTTAACTCCGTTGGGTTTAAGAACAGTGTTAGTGAAAACGCCATTCGTGACAAACCCAAAATCCCATTTGATATTAAATACAAGGCTCTGAATTGAAAATATATCCGCTTATATTCAATGTCAAATTTTGAACTCAATAAACATCGTATTGGAATAACGATATATATATATATATCTTCCAAATTCCTCCACAGTGCCCGTATAATCACGGAATCATCGAAATATTCCGAAGATAATTTCGATTCAAATCCATTCCAATTCATATATTGGAAATTCTGGTTATTTTTAAAACCATTTCAAATCCAGTTTATTTATTTAAAAATAATTGGAATATAATTCTAGTTCATAACTAGTTCTTTATGATAAAAATCTATTTTTAACTTTTCAAATATGGAATTTTTCATCCCTATTCTTTCCAAATCATTTCTTATGATTTTACACTAATTATTGATATTTTTAATAATTTTATCAAGGTCGTACAGTCGATTTCCATAAACGACCATCGAACTGCACTTACAGTGACCTTTTCCAAATTTGATTTGGACATAATTCCAAATCCTACAGTTAGATTTCAAATCTCTAATATTCTTTAGAAAACTCTTTTCGATGAACCCAACGGTTACAGTTTTAGGAGAATCCGACGGTCGGATCTCCCATAATGTCCATTCGAAGTCAATGGTCGAAATTCGCGAACTGCCACAGTGCGGCGCGTTCTATTCAGGCCATTATATTATATATATATATAATATGTATAATATATATTTCGTCGATTTCCATTTAAAAATTATTTTATAAATCGTTTTAAATTCGTTTTCAACATGATTTCAACTTCATATTCAATTTCAAATCAAAATTGAATATTCCATATCATTAATATATAAATCATAATATTTTAAAAACTCAAATTTTGAAATCAATTCCTTGTCAATATTCATTATAAAAATGAATAAAATCGATATAAATATCGTTTACATCAAAATGGCGTTAAATTAATCAATACGGCTTTATATATTAAAATATATTCGTGTCCATCCCAAATCGGACATCAAAATCATATTTTGATTCTTTTCTGAATATTATTTTAAAATATTCATTATTTGAAAATATTTGTTATTTTAAAATATTCGTTCGTTCTGAATTGGAATTAGACACAGTCAATTACCATATAATGTTGTTTATATGGATTTCATGAAACACACGTATATAACAACCATAATCAACAATCATCCATCATCCAGAGTGCATTCTACACTGTATAAGCATTAAATATAGATATTTAACGCTTACAACAGTCTGTTAACCAATCTATTGACATACAACTAAATAGTTGGGATTAGTGTACGTCAAATATCATCCCAACACCTATGTGGGGTTTCAATCCACAAACACAGATTTTATTTGTGCAGTTGGGCGACATGTAAAATTTATCGTCCCCATCCATATCAGTCAAATGGATGTACATAAACAAATCATCTGATTTGTAAATGAATATTTGTTTTATTCATATACGCTTTAAAAATTATATTTTTAATGATAAAATATTTTATTTTAAGACATGAATGTTTTATTCGACATATGAATATATTATTTATTCCATTCCACATCACAGTCAATTTGCACAACACAACAACATCAAACAAGTCGTCCATGGTCTGTGGACGACGGTGTCGGGTGCTGCTAAGCACCGTCTGCATCCTAGCACATATATTTTAACTAAAAAATAAATTAAAGTGAGAAGTTCTCACCTTTGGGATCCACTCCTCCATTCCTGATTTCTGAACGGTTCAGACTTGTCCGAAATTCCCACTCAAACTTTTCCACGCAGTTCATAGTAAAAATCACATTTTTAATATGATGTTTAGATATTAAAAATTATATTTTTACTTCGCTATATATATAATAAAAAATCAAAATTTTATTACGTTGCCATAAATATAAAAATCAAAATTTTCCTTCGCTACTTCATATGAGAAAAATCACAATTTTCTTCTACAACAAATATGAACAAAAATCATGCCTTTATATTTAAAAAAAAATCAAGTCTTTATATTTTTAAAAATCCAGTCTTTATATTTTTAAAAATCTAGTCTTTATATTTTCAACACAATTCCTATTTCTACTTTACAAACCATGTAAGTTTTATTTTACAAACCATACGATTTTATTATTAACAACAATACATACATACATATATATATATATATATATATATATATATATATATTTAAAAGTTTATCACTATATATATTTTAAAAAACTGCTATATATTAATAAAAACCATATTTTTCACAATGTTATATACATATAAAGAAAATCAGATTTTTACAATGTCGTTTATATACAAACCGTAAAAGCTCACTGTTCTTTCTTCCAGGAATTCACGGTTGCGGCCTTCTTCTTCCATTTGAAAGGCTCCAGATCCACACTCCTTCCTTTTCCAGCATTGAAGAAGCTCGTCGACTAGGGCTTGAAATAGCCATCCTCACGCAGGACTGGAGACTGATTAGAGTAGCGCACGATCTTCCCCTTTGCAAGAGCCTCCCACGCCAGGAAATTATCGGAACTCGAGCCCCCCTAGGAACCCTAAAATATGTTCGAGCACGAGGGGGTTTCTCGTACGGGGAAGTAAAGGAGGAGGGGGAAGGGACGACGGTGTAGCAAAAGGGGGTGAGGGCGGCTCGCTGGCCGGAGGCGCGACGACCGGGGTTGGAGGCGGTGGTTGAATCGAGGGAGAGAGGGTTGGGCGATAGTTGATCGTTGGTTTTAAGAAAAAGGGAGGCCGCTAAATTCTTCTGTTGACCAATGAACGGGTTTGACCAAGGGGTTATGAGGAATAGGGTTTGACTGTGGCTATTTATAATATAATTTATTTTATTAAATTCCAAAAAAAGTTGCTTTTACATTCGAACCCCAAACTGAACCCAACGACTATCGCCTCTAACTAATTACCCCCATTCCGAATACACTAGGATATGTATCATAATCCAATTCGGCTGTTATGATCTGTTTTTGTTAAAATTAAAATATACATCAATATATATTCAATTTAAACGAACATTTTAATTTACTGGGGCCACTTTTTGACGAAACGGTCCTAACAAAACTAATTTCATCAAATTTGAAGACCGTTTGAAAAATGGCCATTTTCCAGTCGATTAAATTCAACAGAAATTGGTCAAACGCGTTTAAATTTGCTACGCTCACATATTGATCCCAAAAATTATGAAAATTGGAATCTAGTAATAATTTGACATTCCGGGTCTAACAAAAGTGGTTTCGTCGAAAACGGAGGTCGTTTGCAAAATGGCTATTTTTAAGGGCCATATTTCTATAGCGACTATTCTGAATTTTCAATTGAACATAATTTTTTATTTCCGCTATGAAATTTGGATTTTTCGGATTCGTTGGAAAGATATTTTCAAATAGATACTAATATTTTTGGTTTTGCTAAAATCTGGTTTATTTTGAATCCTGTACATTCATTTGAAATTTGAAATCGAATTTTTAAACTACCGCGCCATTTCCATTTCCTTTTATAATTAAAATAAATATTTATATTCTAAATTCAATATATAAATATATACATTCTAATTCTATTCAAAATAAATTTCTTGTCGTTATTATTTAAAATAATTCATTTTAAATATTCAAAATTCATTAAAATTGACAAAATAAAAATTTTAAATTGGTTCTGATTTTCCAGGTTGTCACACCTTCTACTACCATATACATGAAGATCCCTGAAGAAGTATGGAAAGGAGAGTCGGTAAGCTATTCATTCCTCAAGGTGTTTGGTTGTCCAGCTTATGTGCATGAGAGTCCAGGAAAGTGTAACACCCCGACTTTTTAACAACACTAAAGAGGATAAATTAAATAATAATTAATTTAATATTAAGAATTAAGGGAAACTGATCACGTCATTACGTCCGTCTCAAAATTCTAGTCGGGATAGACACCTTATTTGCGTAAAATAGATAACATATGAAGAAGTTACGGATGATAAAAAGTTGAAAATCAGAACCGAGTATAACTGGCGCACTTGCCAAGTGTGCCAAGGCAATTTTGCACTGGCACACCTATAAAGCGCACCCAGAATAGTTTCTGGGTATTCCGGCCTTTTTCGAGTGAGTGACAACCCATGACCTAACCCAATTTCATTAGGGCTGAGGTGGCATCCGAATTATGTAACCCATCAGCTATAAATATATCTGATATCCTTTGTTTTCTTCAAAAAGAAACATTGGTGGCCGGACTCTGCTGGATTCTGAACTGAATTAGGATCTCTCATCTTCTTCTAAAGCATATCAAATTCTGAGATTCAAAAATAGACTCAGCACCTTTTCTATCATCTTAGCAATCCAATCACAGTGAGTTCTAATTGCTTTTAGTTTTAGATAAATAATAGTGAATTATGAAAGACTGTGATTTGGATACGTTATAGACTTTAAATCTATATTATTGTTCTTATGCTATGTCATGGTAGATCAATTTCTTTGGATCCAATTCAAATTGTTCTACTATGTTATCATTATGGATCTTGGGTTGTAACTTTTATGATATGCTATGATGCAGATGTATGTAGATCTATTCTATGTGATCTAAAATTATCATGTTAGATCTATCCTATGTGATCTAAAATTGTCACCTTATGATTCATGTTAGATCTATCCTATGTGATCTAAAATTGTCACCATATGATTCATGTTAGATCAATCCTATGTGATCTAAATCTGTCGCCTTATGATTCATGTCAGGTCTATTTTATGTGATCTAAATTGTCACCTTATGTTAACATGTTAGATCTATTTTATGTGATCTAAATTGTCACCCTATGTTATCATGATAGATTTAAATCGATTGGGCATCTAAAATGGCTAATTTAGATATTATGACATCATAGTTCATCTGTTTTATGTCCCCCTTTTTATGATGACAATTTCATGTCCATGCTAGTATGTATGTTCACCTTATTATCATACAAGCTTATGTTTATCCCAAGATGATCATTTTAGTATATTCCCATTATTTTCCCTATTATCATTTATGACTAGGCTATTGTCTAGCCTAGGCATGTTGCCAATTTTGTGAAGGCGCTAGTTAAGGAACAATGGAAAAAGGGATAAAAATGACATAATTTGAATATGAACATTTATGGACATGTAATTCAAATTATTGGGAAAAATAGGTATTGACACCTATAAAAGAAAAGAATTAATTAATTTGGTATACTAATTAAAAATGGCATAATTTGAATATGAACATTTATGGACATGTAATTCAAATTATTGGGCAAAATAGGTATTGACACCTATAAAAAGAAAAGGTTAATTAATTGATTAATTAAAAATGGAATGTCTTGTAATTACAATTAGGAATTGTAATTGTACTTGTGACACGAGGTTAGGTTGCATTAGTGGTGAAAGTCTGCCCGGACCCGAGCGGCATATCCAGCAGCCACTAATGGTGAACCTAATGTAGGAGGTCTAAGTAATTAAATACGAGTCGGGCTATGACACAAGGTCAGGCCCAACTGTGGAATAAGTCTGCTCGGACCCGACCAGCATATCAAACATCCACATGCTGTAGGCCTAATGTGGGAGGTCTGGCCCATTATGAAACCATAAATGGACATAGTAAAGAATTGGACTACTTAACCTAAGTTAATCCATAGGGGTTGTATGAACTTAAATTTAAGTTGGAGGTTAAGTAAACATGGTTGAGGGGTGGGTTAAGTGAATCTGAAGAGGGGATGGGTAATAGGCCCACAAACTTAACCCGTTAAGATTATGTAATTAAAGACACCTAGTGGTGTACATAATCGATGGAAATAATAAAGTTATGTAATTAAAGACACCTCTTAGGGTAAACATAACTTGTAGAAGTAATAGGGTTATGTAATTAATGACACCTATAGGTAAGCATAACCAGTAGAAATAAATAAGGTTATGTAATTAAAGACACCTAGTGGTATACATAGTCAAAGAAAACCTAGTGCGGGATACAAGACAAAGAGGAGAGCTTGTATCATATTGTGTGGGACCCATTTCAGTTAGTAACCCGGAGTAGGTATCAAACAAAGTGCTCCGTACTAGGCGGAGAAGGGGAACGCTTACTGACTGATTGTAAGAGATCCAAACGTGGAGGACAGTGTAGGCGGCGCAAACCAACCGGGCCATGTGCATGCATGAGCCGGGCAGAAGGTGATAAGACGACTGTGACACCTGCAGATATGGTTGTGCACATTGTTACGACGAGGGGTTGTCACTTTAGGAAGTGATACCTCCTACTGTGGGGCCAGCATAAGGTATCCACGAAGGTTAAGAAGCCGATCGATCAGGGTAGTTAGGATACGTTTGGACGTATACCTAAGTCTACCACCTTATAGTTGAAGGGATCATCTCTTTCTGGATATACTAGTAACACTGCAGAGTAATCATTAATGAGGCACGTACACCTTATCTTTCTTACCTTGTCACACCTGCCATTTATGTAGTGATCTCCCTTATCCACTTTATATGCCTATCATGCTACTTTTATTTATCTACTTGCTAAAAGTAACTAGACTCGCCAGACTTTATGTCTGACCCTTTTGGTTTCTCCTTCTTTCTTCCGTCCCCCCCCCCCCCCCCAGGTTCTCAAGGGAGGGAACTCTCAGGCTTAGTCAGGATTCTGCTATCGTCTTGCTTGGAGCTTCTAGATGTATTGCTCAAGCTTCTATCTTTGCTATTATGCCTCATGATTTGGGGATTATTGTACTTTGATATTTAAAGTACAAGACAAAAGTTTTTATGATATACCGAGTTTATGTATTTTCAGACATATGGTGTATCCATGCTTTATGATTAATAAAAGTTTTTAAATTTCCGCTGCTATTTTATTTATATCTGTCTTGTATTTATTCTGTGTCTGATTACCTATAACGCTTCACAGAACTTAATGCATCCCCTTAGTGGGTGACATTAATGGACATGGGGTGTCACACTTCGTATCAGAGCTGAAGGTTACCAGATTAGATAAAAGTTTTTGAAAATTATTTTCAAAAAGGTTTTAAAAGAAAGCATTTTAAAAAAGTCTGTTTTGAAAAATATATTCCCCAAAGCCATAGGAAGTATCTCTCGATTCTCTACTTGATTCCTTTTTTCTCTTTTTGTCTAGGGGACCGATTCTTCCCGGAAGGTGTCCCCATTCCGGCATGACGCCATAGGTATGTTTAAAATGCGGCATATATCGAAGGGCAATGAAGTGCCTAACCTCCATCTGAAGCTGCAGTAGTATCACCTATGGCTAATTTCTTGAGCTTCGTAAGGATTTCCGTGTGATGGAGGCAACTTTCGAGAGACTTGTTAGCCTGTTACACAAATATGGTAAAAAGGAGAATAAGGAAGCTAGGGCTAAGGAGTACAACACAAGGATGAGAAAAATGATGGCCTTGGAATGAAACATAGATAAAGTTCAAATAAATCTAAAAAGGAAGAAGATAAGGTTGAGGAAACACAAAATAAAAAGGTATGACCCAAGAAAGGGCGGAAAAAAACGATAAAGGCAAGGATAAGAGAAAATGTCACCATTGTGGGAAGGAGTTTCATCTGGCTAAAGACTGTAAGCGAAGAAAGACTTCTTACTTCCACTGTGGAGAGGCCGGACACTTCGCTAAAGAGTGCCCGAAGAAACGGGGATCACAGGGACAAGGTCAATGGACAGAAAATTCTGGAGAGAAGGCGCATGCTCTCGTGACCAGTGCTCCTGACAGAGGTAAGAAAATTTCTGTGGAAGGTTTAATTTCTCTTTCAAACCATCCTATTAGAACACCTTTTGATTCTGGTGCCTCACATTCATTTATATCAAGTTCTGTAGTTGAATCTCTGACTTAATTACTAGTATGGTAGTAGATCCCATAGTTGTTTCAAACCCCATTGGTGGTTCGGCTTATTTATCTATGATTTGTCGAGGTTTGAAAATATCTGTGTTAGGCGTCGAGTTTGAATGCGATGCGTATGTGCTCAGGTTTATGGGTTATGGGTTGATTCTAGGAATGGATTGGCTTACCACTTATGGTGCCATTCTGGATTGTGAGAAGAGGATTGATAGGCTTCTGACTTGTCATGAGAGAACCCTAGAGATTTCGTGTGACCCACAAGGGCCGGTTATGCTTAGTTTCCTAGAGTCTATTGATGCGTCTATCGATGATCTGCAATCTGTTCCAGTAGTCTGAGATTTTTCCAATGTTTTTGATGAGGTTCGGGGTTTACCTCCAAGGTGCGAGATCGACTTTCGTATATATCTGGTGGACAATGCAAAGCCAGTTGCATTACTAGTGCACCACATGGCTCCAAGAGAAAGGAGGGAGCTGAGTAAGCAAGTAGGGGAGCTACTTGAGAAAAGGTTTATCAGATGAAGCATATCTGAATGGGGTGCTCCAGTGGTATTAGCAACTAAAGCGGATGGTTCGCTTCGTTTAGGGGTGAGCATTATTCGGTTAAACCAAATAAACCAACCAAACCAACTTATTTTGGTCGGTTTTGAAATTAAATCGGTTTGTAATTAGCCCCAAAAAAATTAAGTTCGGTTAACGGTTTAACCAAATTAACCGAATTTTTACTATATTTTCAAAATTATCGGTATCCTAATAAATATTTTAGGTTAGTTTAGTTGTTTAAGTATATATATTAATCATCATCTATGTGTCAAAATTAATATTAAAAAGCCTAAAAATCAAAAATAATAATACTGTAATCATATATTTATATTTTGTTTCAAATTATAGTGAATATTTCAAACACAAAGTGTTAAACATTTTTAATTATGTTTAATCGGATAACCAACCGAACCAACCAAACTTAATTTGGTTGGTTTGGTTTTCATTTTTATTGGTTTTAGTTTGGATTGACAAATTTATCATCGGATAAACTAAACCAACCAAACGTTCACCCCTAGCTTCGTTTGTGTGTTGATTATAGGGAGCTGAATAAGCTCACTAAGAAGAATAGGCACCCGCTTTCGAGGATTGATGATTTATTTGATCAGCTTTGGTGCCTCGGTATTTTCCCAGTTAGACTTGGCCACGGGGTTCCATAAGTTGAGGGTGGCTGAGGACAACATAAATAATACTGCCTTTAGGACTCCAGATGGTTTCTTTGAATGGCTAGTTATGCCTTTTGGGCTGACGAATGCACCCGCCTATTTTGTCGATCTGATGAGTAGGGTGTTTCGGGAGTTCCTAAATAAGTTTGTGGTAGTCTTTGCTGATGATATTTTGGTCTTCTCCAAAATTGAAGAAGAGCATGCCCAACATTTGAAAGAAGTTTAGAAAACTCTTCGTGACCATCAGCTTAAAGCAAAGTTCTCCAAATGCCATTTTTGGAGAAAAGAGTTGAGATTCTTAGGACATGTGGTCTCCAAAGAAAGGATAGTTATAGATCCCGCGAAGGTGCTTGCAGTGCAAGATTGGCAGGTTCCTAAAAATGCAACCGAGGTGAGAAGCTTTCATGGGTTGGTAGGTTACTATAGGAAGTTCATTAAGGACTTCGCAAATATATCAGCCCCACTCACCAGGCTGACGAAGAAGAACTTGACATTCTCATGGGATATAGACTATGACATTGCTTTCCAACGACTGAAGAGGGCTCTGACAACAGCCCCAGTCTTGACCTTACCTGACGGAAATAAAGTGTTTACCATTTACACTGATACATGCGGTACAAGGCTTAGTGCGGTCCTAATGCAAGAAGGGAAAGTAGTGTGTTATGGGGGTAGACAGCTGAGAGTTCATGAAAAGAACTACCCCACCCATGATCTTGAGCTAGCTGCAATAGTGTTTGCATCAAAGACATGGCGTCATTATTTACTTGGAGAGGAGTTCAAGTTATACACCGATCATAAATCTCTCAAGTATCTGTTCTCGCAGAAGGATCTCAATTTAAAGCAACAACGGTGGATGGAGTTTCTAGCTTCTTATGATTTTAAGATTTCTTATACCCCTGGCAAGGGTAATGTGGTGGCAGACGCACTAAGTAGGAAGAGAGTGGCCTGAGTCCTCTGTTTTTGGAAAGAAAGAACTTGGAGTTCATATCAGCTTTCGATTTCAGACCCTCCGTTGAGATTTTGCCTGATTTGTTTGCATCCTTGGAGATACGACCGACTCTTATGGACCAGATAGGAGCTTCGCAACAAGGTGACCCACAGATTCTAGACATCATGGATAAGCTCAGAAGAGGGGAGACTTCTGGTCACCTCAGCAGATATGCCATAGATGAAAAGGAGTGGTTGCGACGAGATGGAAGGCTTTGTGTTCCTCAAACTGAAGCTTGATAAAGGCAGTCCTAGAAGAAGCCCACCATTCTAAGATGACCATTCATCCAAGCTGAGATAAGATGTACAAGGACAGGAAGAGGGTTTTCTTTTAGGCTGGGATGAAGAAAGATGTGGCCGAATTTTTTCTCAATGTTTATTGTGCCAGCAAGTCAAAGCTGAGCAAAAGAAGCCTGGTGGTTTACTTCATCCATTGGAGGTTCCTCAGTGGAAATGGGAGATCATCTTTATGGATTTCATAGATGATTTGCCTAGATCGAAGAAACGCAACACCAGTAATTGGGTTGTCGTAGATAGACTCACTAAGAGCGCTCAATTTATTATAGTTAAGAGTAAGAGGACAACATCATGGTTAGCAACAATTTATGTCAGAGAGATAGTTTGTCTTCATGGAGTTCCTTCCAGCATCATGAGCGATCGTGACCCCATCTTTACAAGCGAATTTTGAAGGAGATTGCAAGAAGCATTAGGTACATAGTTGCATTTGAGCACCACTTATCATCCTCAGACCGATGGGCAAATGGAGAGGGTGAACAAAATCTTAGAAGATCTTTTAAGGCTGTGTATCCTAGACTTCGGAGGGACTTGGGAAGAGCATCTTCCTTTAGTAGAGTTTGCTTATAATAATAGTTATCATGCCAGCATCAGCATGGCACCCTTCGAAGCATTGTACGGACGACCCTGTAGATCACCAACTTGTTGGTGGGAATTTATAGAAAGATTATTACTTGGACCAGATATGGTTAGAGAAACGTCCAAAAAGATTGACCTTATTCGACGGCATATGAAGACAGCTCAAGATAGGCAGAAATCCTATGCAGATAGAAGAAGGAGTGATCTTGAATTTGAAGTAGGAGACTTGGTTTTTATCAAAGTGTCACCTTTGAAGAATGTGGTTCGCTTCGGATCGGTAGGGAAGTTGGCACCTAGGTTTGTGGGACCATTTCCCATAACCGAGAGGATTGGCCAAATGGCCTATAGAGTAAAGCTTCCTGAAAATCTATCTGTTGTTCATGATGTTTTCCATGTTTCTCATCTGCGGAAGTGCTTGCATGACACCGCGGAAGTTGTCGAGCCGAGTATATTGGAAGAGGTAGAAGTGGAACGGAAGGCGACAGTCAGGCGAGTTCCTTCCCGTATTCTTGGATCAGAAGTTAAGAAGCTATGCAATAAAGAGCTCAAGTTGCTAAAGGTTCAATGGGGAGAGACCGAAGACAAGATTTTTGTGCTTTGTACCCTTTTCTTTTTAAGGGAATGTTCTTAACTTCTCTTCCAAAAGCTTTTATCCGTACTTGTTTCTATCATTTGAGTATATCTTATCTATAGTATTTTTCGACCTTTAGATAGGAATCCTATGGATGTAAACATGTGTTTGAGACATATTATGATTGATGGATGCAAGTGTTTACTACTGGTTTCCTGTAGATGCATATACACACACATTAGGCACTAAGATCGGCTCAATCACTCTCATACTGCATATGGATGTGTGCGCATTTTCTTTTCTTTTATGGATGGAAATGGATGAACTAGCATATAGATGTTGCATTTGGACGAATGAGCGTGCACACATGTAGACTTATATGTTATAATAGGCTTATTTGCATACATACTAGATTCATGGCACTAACATACATTTCATTAAGGAGGTCAACTGAATTAGTAGACCGCCTGATCTTCGCATTAGTGTTAGGAAATACACACACACCTTTACATATATTCATGAAAGCATTAGAAATCCTTAAGGACAATGGATGCCAGTGATTGTTGGGTGAGTAGATGGATGATGGATGGTAGGATATGCATTCTTCTCAACTTGGAGATTTCGGGGATGAAATCCATTGAGTAGGGGAGAATGTAACACCCCGAATTTTTAACGACATTGAAGAGGATAAATTAAAGAATAATTAATTTGATATTCAGAATTAAGGGAAACTGATCATTTCATTACATCCGTCTCGAAATTTTGGTCAGGATAGACACTAGCTTGTGTAAAACGAATAACACATGAAGAAGTTACGGACGATTAAAAATTGAAAATCAGAACCGGGTATAACTGACGCACTTGCCAAGTGCGCAAAGGCAATTTTGCACTGGCGCACCTGTAAAGTGCGCCCAGAATAGTTTCGGGCTATTGGGGCCTTTTTCGAGTGAGTGACGACCAGTGACCTGGCCCAATTTCAATAGGGTTGAGGTGGCATCCGAATTCTGTAACCCAGCAGCTATAAATATATCTCATATCCTTTGTTTTCTTCAAAAAGAAACAGTGGTGGCCCGACTCTTCTGGATTCTGAACTGAATTAGGATCTCTCATCTTCTTCTAAAGCATATCAAATTTTGAGATTCAAACATAG
Source organism: Allium sativum (assembly GCA_030737875.1). NCBI lineage: Eukaryota > Viridiplantae > Streptophyta > Magnoliopsida > Asparagales > Amaryllidaceae > Allium > Allium sativum. Next base: position 927,082,863 of record CM060922.1, on the reverse strand, counting down.
ACTCAGCACCTTTTCTATCATCTTAGCAATCCAATCACAGGGAGTTCTAGTTGCTTTTAGGTTTAGATAAATAATAGTGAATTGTGAAAGAATGTGATTTGGATACGTTGTAGACTTTAAATCTATGTTATTGTTAAATTTTATGCTATGTCATGATAGAACTATTTTTTTGGATCCAATTCAAATTGTTTTACTATGTTATCATTATGGATCTTGGGTTGTAACTTTTATGATATGCTATGATGCGGATGTATGTAGATCTATTCTATGTGATCTAAAATTATCATGTTAGATCTATCCTATGTGATATAAAATTGTCACCTTATGATTCATGTTAGATCTATCCTATGTGATCTAAAATTGTCACCTTATGATTCATGTTAGATCTATCCTATGTGATCTAAATTTGTCACCTTATGATTCATGTTAGGTCTATTTTATGTGATCTAAATTGTCACCTTATGTTAACATGTTAGATCTATTTTATGTGATCTAAATTGTCACCCGATGTTATCATTTAGATTTAAATCGATTGGACATCTAAAATGGCTAATTTAGATATTGTGACATCATAGTTCATCAGTTTTATGTCCACCTTATTATGATGACAATTTCATGTCCATGCTAGTATGCATGTTCACCTTATTATCATACAATGTTATGCTTATGCCAAGACGATCATTTTAGTATATTCCCATTATTTTCCCTATTATCATTTATGATAGGCTATTGTCTAGCCTAGGCATGTTGCCAATTTTGTGAGGGCGCTACTTAAGGAATGGGGGAAAAAGGGATAAAAATAGCATAATTTGAATATGAACATTTATAGACATGTAATTCAAATTATTTGGCAAAATAGGTATTGACACCTATAAAAGGAAAGGATTAATTAATTGGTAAATTAATTAAAAATGGCATAATTTGTATATGAACATTTATGGATGTGTAATTCAAATTATTGGGCAAAATAGGTATTGACACCTATAAAAGGAAAGGGTTAATTAATTGATTAATTAATTAAAAATGGAATGTCTAGCAATTACGATTAGGAATTGTAATTGTACTTATGACACGAGGTTAGGTTGCATTAGTGGTGGAAGTTTGCTCGGACCCGAGCGGCATATCCAGCATCCACTGATGGTGAACCTAATGTGGGAGGTCTAAGTACGTAAATGCAAATCGGGCTATGACACGAGATTAGGCCCAAGTGTGGAATAAGTCTGCCTGCACCCGACCGGCATATCCAGCATCCACATGTTGTAAGCCTAATGTGGGAGGTTGGCCCATTATGGAACCATGGACATTGTAAAGAATTGAACTACTTAGCCTAAGTTAATCCATAGGGATTGTATGAACTTAAATTTAAGTTGGGGGTTAAGTAAACATGGTTGAGGGGTGGGTCAAGTAAATCTGAAGAGGGGATGGGTAATAGACCCACAAACTTAACCAATTAAGATTATGTAATTAAAGACACCTAGTGGTATACATAATCGGTGGAAATAATAAAATTATGTAATTAAAGACACCTCTTAGGGTAAACATAACTTGTAGAAGTAATAGGGTTATGTAATTAAAGACACCTATAGGTAAGCATAACCAGTTGGAAGATTAGGGGTTATGTATTAAAGACACCTATAGGTAAGCATAATCGGTAGAAGTAAATAAGGATATGTAATTAAAGACACCTAGTGGTATACATAGTCAAAGAAAACCTAGTGCAGGATACAAGACAAAGGGGAGAGCTTGTATCATATTGTGTGGGACCCATTTCAGCGAGTAACTTGGAGTAGGTATCAAACAAAGTACTCCGTACTAGGCGGAGAAGGGGCACGCTTACAGACCATTGTAAGAGATCCAAACGTGGAGGACGGTGTGGGAGGCGCAAACCGACCGGGCCATGTGCGTGCATGAGCTAGGCAGAAGGGGATAAGACGACCGTGACACCTATAGATATGGTTGTGCACATTGTTACGACAAGGGGTTTCCACTTTAGGAAGTGATACCTCCTACCGTGGGGCCAACACAAGGTATCTACGAGGGTTAGGGAGCCGATCGATCAGGGTAGTTAGGATACATTTGGACGTATACCTAAGTCTACCACCTTATAGTTGAAGGGATCATCTCTTCCTGGATATACTAGTAACAGTGCAGAGTAATCATTAATGAGGCAAGTACACCTTATCTTGCTTACCTTGTCACACCTGCCATTTATGTAGTGATCTCCCTTATCCACTTTTTATGCCTATCATGTTACTTTTATTTATCTACTTGCTAAAAGTAACTAGACTCGCCATACTTCATGTCTGACCCTTTTTGTTTCTCCTTCTTTCTTCCGTTCCCCCCTCCCCCAGGTTCTCAAGGGAGGGAATTCTCAGGCTTAGTCAGGATTCTTCTATTGTCTTGCTTGGAGCTTCTAAATGTATTGCTCAAGCTTCTATCTTTGCTACTATGGCTCATGATTTGGGGATTATGCTTTCTTTGTTATTGTACTCAGATATTTAAAGTACAAGACAGAAGTTTAATGATGTACCGAGTTTATGTATTTTCAGACATATGGTGTAACCATGCTTTATGATTAATAAAAGTTTCTAAATTTTCGCTGCTATCTTATTTATATCTGTCTTGTAATTATTATGTGTCTGATTACCTATAACGCTTCACGGAACTTAATGCATTCCCTTAGTGAGTGACATTAACGGACGTTGGGTGTCACAGAAAGCTGGAACCTAGAGCTCGCAAGTGTATCTTTCTAGGTTATAGAAGAGGAGTGAAAGGATATAGTTTGTGGTGTCCTATTAGCAAGAAGCTTATTATAAGAAGGCATGTAACTTTTGATGAGAAGGCTATGTTAAGGTGGAGCCTTCCTCATCGGAGTACGATGAGGGACATGTGAAGAATACCAAAGACAAAGCAAATCATCTGTTGATTCTTTCCATAGACGTTTAAATGGTGCTTTCGGTGACAACATAGTTGATGAGGATAGTATGGATATTGGTACAGAAGATCAGAATCAAGGTGTAGCTCATACAGAGACTAGGCCTGTTAGAGAAAGAAGAAAGCCCAGATGGCTTAATGAATTTGTTGGTTTGAGCATCAAAGACATTAACTTTGATGATATGGCAACATATGCATTAAACATTGTCCATGATGAGCCCAGAGATTATAGATACGCTATTGCATCAATTGACAGTTTTAGTTGGTTAGTTGCTATGGAAGAGGAGATCGAATCTTTACAGAAAAATCACACTTGGGATTTGCTGCCACTTCCTACTAACAAAAGAGCTATGGATGTAAGTGGATATATAGAGTGAAAGATGGCGGAAATGGAAATCTCATATATAAAGCAAGATTAGTAGTAAATGGGTATGTTCAGAAGAAGGGGTGGAGTATCATGACATCTTTGCTCTAGTTGTTAAGCATACTTCTTCTTGTATTTTTTTGGCATTAGTTGCTCATTGTGATATGGAATTTGAGAAACAAGATGTCAAAGCTGCATTCTTTCATGGTGATCTGGAAGAGGAAATTTATTTAAAGCAGCTGGAAAGGTTCATTAATAGTAACATACCAGATTATGTTTGCAAACTCAACAAATCTCTATATGGATTGAAGCAATCTCCTAGGCTATGGTATAAGAAGTTTGGTAAGTTTATGCTTTCACATGGATACTCTAGAAGTTTCAAAGACCAGTATGTTTACTTTAGGAGATGTGATGATGATATGATTTATTTGTTGTTATATGTTGATGACATGTTGATTGCATCTTGGATTACGGTCAGAATTAAGGAGTTGAAAGCGGAGCTCAATGAAGAGTTTGAGATGAAGGATTTGGGAAAGGCACAAAGAATATCGGGTATGGAGATAAGTAGGGATAGGAAGCGGAGAGAGTTAAGGCTCACTCTGGCGCAATACATCGAGAAAGTCCTCGCTCGATTTGGAATGGATAAAGCCAAACCGATTGGCACTCCATTAGGCTTTCATTTTAAGTTGTCGAAAGACCAATCTCCTACATCGAAGAAGATAAAAGGTATACGGCTAATATACCTTATTCTAGTTCCATTGGTTCTCTTATGTATGAGATGTGTGCACAAGACCAGATTTGGCTCATGCAGTGGGTGTTGTGAGTCGACATATGTCTAACCTAGGAAAAGAACATTGGCAAGCAGTGAAGTGGATTCTTAGATATCTTCGAGGCACTTCTTTGGTGGGCTTACTATATGGTGAGTAGATGGTGACATCTTTCTTAGAGGATACTGTGATTCTGACTATGCTGGGGATAGAGATGCTAGGAAGTCAGTGTCGGGCTATGTTTTACACTTGGCATAGGCTCGATTTCATGGAGATCAAAGCTGCAATCTATCGTAGCTTTGTCGAAGAACAAAGCAGAGTTGATATCGATTGTGGAAGCAACAAAGGAAGGATTATACTTACTTCAATTGTTGGATGATCTTTCAATGGTGCAACAGATAGTAGAGCTATTTTCAGATAGTCAGAGTGCGATCCATCTTGTTGAGAATCAAGCTTATAGTTCATGGACAAAGCACATTGATGTTAGAGGTTTCTTTCTTATGCTTGAAGAAGAATGAAACAAGATCAAATTGGTGAAGGTGACTACTTTGGATAATCCTTCAGATATGATGACAAAGTCACTTCCAACAGACAAGTTTTTCTCATACTTAATCAATTTGCTTCCTACTACTTGAGCGCCATATGGCGCTGACCCAACAACTAATTTTGTTGATCGATAAACATATAATCAAGGTGGAGTGTTAAAATTGGACGATTTAAATCTATGCCAATTATGGAGAAGATTTTAATTGAATCTTGTAATCAATTTATTATGGGCAATAAATTGGAAAGATATGGGAGAGATATTTGATTTGATTAATCAATCAAATCTTTGTATATGAGGCAACAAATTTGGATGGAATGAGAAGGTATATTATTTGATTCAAATTGATCAAATATATTTATATGGGGAAATAATCACAAATATGCAATATTTGCAATCAAGGAAATCTCAAAACTTCTCATGCTTATCTTCAGGAAAGGCTTCATCTTTATTCTTATAAATAGAGAGACTTGCTCATCTTTTTTAAAATAACAAGCCTACATTGCTCTCTTCTTCATATCCTCATTAAGATCCCTATTTTTGTATAAATTATAGGGTGAGAAATATATTAAGTGTTCTGTATTCTTCTCTTATTGTACTCCCTCTTGTGAAGAAAGAATGAATAAAATAAGTTGTTGGGTCTCCGTGGACGTATGATATTCATATCCGAACCACATTAAATCTTTTGTGTCTCTTATTTCTGCAATTGTTTCTGTGAGGCTTCTTAATTGATTACTTTCCTTTTGTGTTGAGATTTATTGGTACCTAAATAGACAATAGTAGATCCTGATCAAATATGCTTCCGCACAAATTAACAAAATTTTCACAACAATATTCAAGGTTAAAAGAATTGTTGGGCCAATGGTAGGCATATAACATGTGCTAAGGATTAATATCTTGAGTTGGAGATTAATCGGAATTAGACATTTTTGGTAAGAGGAATTATGAAGGAAAAACTTCTTGAACCAAACATTTTAATGCTTATAAGAGTACGAAGCCTAAATTGGTGCAGAAATGGCCCCTAAAAATTTGTTTGTATGCTTAGGTAATGTTGTACGACTTATCTATGCAAATTAGACAAATAGTTAGATGAAGCCAAGGTGAGAGTTAATAAGTATTTTACAATATAGGTTATGTGTATCCTATTCTTCTCGATGACAACAAAAGATCGATGAATGATCTACGACCTATGCAGCCCTGCCCTTTAATTTTAGTATGACACATGTTGCACATTATTCAATTTCAACCATCGTCTATTTTGATTGCTTATGAAACAATGGCAATACCCTTCTCTAATATAAATATCAATAAAGCAGACTATTCTAATAGTGCTTGTCTATCCTCAACTTCTGCTTAACATATCAGCCATTGCTCGATAGAGTTAGGGTATGCCTCAGGGGTAATTATATAATTTTGTGACATATATCTAACTCTTTGACTAATCTTATTCGAAATGAAAAGTATTTTCTTTATGAAATATACAGGATAAAATATGTTATATTAATTAGTTTAGCTGAAAGTATATTTAAAAATCAAATCATAATCCTCTAAAGAAAAGGAGGCAACTACATCTTCATGGCGATTAGATAATCTTCTTCATTTCTCTCTCCTGCCTTCCTTCTCCTCTTTAATATTTTTCCACTTCTACTCCCCACACACTTTTCTTTCTTCCCGATCTATCACTCCATTATCTAGCTTTCGTTTGTGTGACGGCTCGCCCCGCATCAGTCTGCATTTCCTCCGAAAGTGCGCTGTACACATGCCCGACTAGCACGGGACGGTCGTCAGGAGAAAGGAAAGAAGGGAATAAACCAATCAAGGAACCTGTAGAATGTCTCACAGCGCATGGAATAAAATATATTAACAACATACTTGACATAAAAAAGGTGAGACAGTGTATAAGCTGATAACTAAAATCAACATCAATCATCAGTGCAGCGGAAATCCATATACAGCTTATTACAGTTTTCCAAATTTACTGTCTCTAAACAAAAGAAAGCTAAAGTAGAAGATGCACCACCAATGCCCAAGCAGTGATCTCCAACAACACAGGGAGAATATTATATATATTACGTGGAAGCCTCCTGCGCGTCTCCGGATCATCTACCCGTGCATCACCAGCTAACCTGTCTCTAGTCTGCTCGTGTGAGCACCCAGAGTAATAAGAGGAGACATAAAACTCTGGGTCAGACATAAAGCCTGGTATGAGCGATAAGCATTTAAACAGAATAATAACAGGTATACTAAACCATACCTGAACCTGGACCTGCAACCAAAGAGTTAGTACCACATACCGTACAATGCTCTAAGGTGCCATAATAAATAGTGTAAGAATACGGGGTGGGGTGTGTATGTCAAACAATCAAGCATAGCAACCATCCTTATGTCTCTCACTCAGTGCGTAAAGTATACGATATCTACCACTTTGGAACACTAGACAAAATGAGGTAACGACGAATCCCGACTTGTAGAAACCCTGCTGTGACCAAGCCAAACACTCGGAGTCATGACCAAACATTTCAATGACCCACTTCATTGGTCGTAGCCCTTGGTTTTACCGATGCCATAATGGCCCTGAATCCGCCTTCGTACCTCCTACCATAGTGGTCCAAAGCTATAGACGTCGATAACCCCTTAACACTCGTCCCGCAGCAAAGCCCAATCATGAAGCGAACTCCTTGATTCCCATCTGGATCTTGAGCTCTAGCTTCTCATTTGGACTGCTTTTGCATCTCGGGTTTTGGTCATCATCTTCATCCGGATCGGTCTTCATTCAGTTCGTAGTCATCGCCGTCGGATCGTGAGTAACCTCTTTCCCCAGCTCGGATCGTGGCACCCTCTCCAGGTCGGGTCGCCATCGTCGGATCGTGCTCCACCTCGGATCGGTTCGCAGATCGCATCGCCTTCACCAGGTCGGATCGGGTCGAGGCACTCCCACTGGTTCGGGTCGTGCTTCTGAAGTGGATCGGGTCGGAAAGCCAGTTCAGTTCGTGCCTTCTATTTGGATCGTGGTCTCCAGTTTCCATCGGATCGGATCGTGAACTTCAGAAGTGGATCGGTTCGGGTCGGAGTAGCTCATGCTCACGAGAGACGGATCGGATCGGGCACCATCGGATCGGGGTCTTCAACCATCAGCGGATCGGGTCGCGCCATCGGATCGGATCGCCCTTACTCCCACCGATCCGGTTCGGATGATTTCCTGCAGTTCTTCCAGCGAGCAGTTTACGCCATTCGACGGCGTTTTTGACAAATCTAACACTTCTAATCAATCATAAAACACACCATAGAGTCATAACAACATGTAATAGCAACCACAACAGCAAACAACCATTCAAATGAATCAAAATGGATCAAAAGTGGCTAAAACTCCTTATTTTTCCCTTAAGCATGTTTAAGTAAAACTGATCATAGGGTTAACAAAACTTAATCAAATCGAACCAAATTTCAGCCAGAGGCATAAAACATTATTTAAGAATTTCTAAACGTTTTTCCAGAATTTATTAGTGTATAAATTCGCTAATCTTCACTAATTACCTCTTAATTACCGTAATTAGTGCAAAAACTATGCAAATCACTCACCTTTGCCACAATAAAACTTTCAGATCTGAAGTGAACCTCTGATTTGCACGAATTCTAATATATAACAGCAGCTCTACCTCGGTCCTTGTGCTAATCCTCCTTGATTTGATGCCTCTAAGCCTTAATCCTTGATTAGGAAGTGATTTTGGGTGTTTTTAGAGAGATTTAAAGAGTGGAGGCCATGGCTAGGTTAAGGGGAATGAAAGTGGCGGCTGGAAAATGTCTAAAGAAATGTTTTCTAACCCTAATCAGCCCCTATATACTCCTAAACCCGAAATTCCCCTTTGGGCCTAGCTGTTAATCACCCGGTTAAGCCCAATTAAGCTGTTTTTCACCATCTGAAATTTGTTTCAGCCATATCTCCCAAACGGTGAGTCCGTTTGGCTAATGTGACCACTCTACGGAAAGAGAAACCATCATCCGGAGCCAATGGAAGTGGTTTCAGGTCAAAATTCCTTTCCAGTCAAAAGTTATGGCCAAAACAGTGCCAACTAGGGGTAAAATGGTCATTTAAAAATCGGGAAAAATCATGAACATGAGAAATGACCCCAATAGCCGTCCCCCAAAGTTACATGACCATACGACTTCGTATGTGAAAGAAATAAATATCCTACGATCCTATGATGCGTAGAATGCGGGTCGTTACACTCTCCCCCCCCTTAAGAAATTTCGCCCCCGAAATTCCTTAACCCAAAACATACAAAGGATCCCGCATGCCTAACAACCATATACAACAATCAATCATGCAAAACAAGCAAACAAGTCTATCCTAGCATGCGGAAAACTAAATCGAAGTCAAAATCTTACCAGGCAAAGAGTTCTGGGTGTGACTTCCTAATGTTCTCCTTTGTCTCCCAAGTACAATCATTCTCGTCCTCGCTCCACTGTACCTTGACTAGCTTCACCGCCTTCCTTCGAAGTTGCTTCATGTCGTACTTGACAATACGGGCCGGCTTGCGGTTCCCAACCGCCTCGGGTTCTACTTCGAAGTCCTCTAACTGATCAGGTGAAATAGTCATATCTGAGTCGTGAACGAACATCCTTAGTTGGGAAACATGAAATACGTTGTGAACTCCTGCCATCTTCTCTGGTAAGTCAATTCTATATGCCAAATTCCCGACTAGTTCAAGAACAGGGAATGGGCCAACAAATCTTGGTGCCAACTTGCCTCTCCTGCCAAATCGTATTACGCTCTTCAACGGAGAAATCTTGACAAACACCAAGTCGCCAACAGAGAATTTTAAGTCTCTTCTCCTCTTATCAGCATAACTCTTCTGCCTATCTTGGGCAGCCTTCATTCGTTGCTGAATGATCTTAATCTTACCTAAAGTTTCTCTCACCACATCTGGTCCAAGCATAAACTTCTCGCCCGTCTCTATCCAACTTGATGGTGAGTTGCACGGTCTTCCGTACAAAGCTTCAAACGGAGCCATACCGATACTGGATTGGTAGCTATTATTATATGCAAACTCTACTAGATGCAAATGGTCATCCCATGATCCACCAAAATCCAATATACATGCTCTCAAGAGGTCTTCCAAGATACGGTTCACCCTCTCCGTCTGACCGTCGGTCTGAGGATGATATGCGGTACTGAGATGTAACTCTGACCCTAGAGCCTCTTGTAAGCTCTTCCAAAACCCACTAGTGAACAACGGGTCTCGGTCGCTCACAATGCTTTTAGGTACTCCATGAAATCTCACTATCCACTTCATATACAATTCGGCTAACTTAGCTGCCGTTCTGGTTGATTTGACTGGTATAAACCTTGCACTTTTAGTCAGTCGATCTACAATTACCCAAATGCTGTCATATCCCGATCTAGTCCTTGGTAAACCATCGATGAAATCCATCGAGACTTGCTCCCATTTCCATTCGGGAATTTCTAAGGGCTGTAACAACCCACTAGGCTTCTTTTGCTCGGCTTTAACTAGCTGGCAATTCATACACTTGGATATAAACTTCCCAACGTCTCTTTTCATTCCTTCCCAGTAGTAGGTCTGCTTCATATCTCGATACATCTTGTTACCACCAGGGTGTATATTCAGCTTTGAGTGATGACACTCTCTGAGCACTTCATCTCTCAATCCATTGACATTGGGTACAACAAGCTTTCCATTCTTTCTAAGCCATCCATCTCGATCAAGCCCATACTTGTTCATCTCCTCATCGATACCCATCTCAAACTTGGAGATGATTTCCAATACATTAGGATCGTCCCTCTGACTAGAGCCGATCCGCTCAATCAAAGTGGGTCTGATCGTCAAACTTGCTAACATTTCTGGATTCAATTCGCACTTTGGTCTGAAATCAAACCCCGCGATAAACTCCAGTTGCTTCCATTCAAGGAACATAGCCCCTAAGCTGGCATGTCTTCTACTCAATGCATCAGCCACCGCATTGCCTTTTCCTGGTGTGTATGCGATGTCAAAATCATAGGAAGCTAAGAACTCTAACCATCTCTGCTGACGGAGATTCAGATCTTTCTGAGAGAAGAGATACTTTAACGACTTATGATCTGTAAACAACTCAAATCTTTCTCCCAAGAGATAGTGTCTCCACATCTTTAACGCGAACACGATCGCTGCCAATTCTAAATCATGGGTAGGGTATCTTCTCTCGTGTGGTTTCAATTGCCAACTTGCGTAAGCTACAACCCTACCGCCTTGCATCAATACAACACCCAGTCCGGTACCACAGGCATCCGTGTATACCGTCATCTCTTCATTCCCCTTAGGAATGACTAATACTGGTGCGCTTGTCAACTTGTCCTTTAGACTTTTGAATGCATTCTCGCACCTTTCATCCCAGACAAAAGCTTGATTCTTCTTGGTCAACTGGGTCAATGGTGCTGCTGTCTTGGAGAAACCTTGGATAAACTTACGATAATATCCAGCTAACCCCAAGAAACTTCTTACATCTGTTGCGTTCTTGGGCGTAGGCCAATCATGTACCGTAGCCACCTTTGCCGGGTCCACGGCAATACCATTCTCTGATACAACATGGCCCAAGAACCTCACTTCCCCCTTCCAGAAGTGACACTTAGAAAACTTTGCTTTCAATTGGTGTTTTCTCAACACCTCCATCACTACTCTTAAATGTTCCTTGTGTTCTTCCTCTGTCCTCGAATAGACCAAAATATCATCAACGAACACAAGGACAAACTTATTCAACTGATCTCTGAATACCCTATTCATAAGATCCACAAAATATGCTGGGGCATTGGTCAGCCCGAATGGCATGACCAACCACTCATAAAATCCAGACGGCGTCCGAAATGCCGTTTTAGCTATACTTTCAGCTTCCACTCTAAGCTGATGAAAACCTGTCGCGAGATCCAACTGAGAAAATACTCTCGCGCCACTCAACTGATCGAACAAATCATCTATCCGCGGTAGAGGATACTTGTTCTTCCTCGTCACTTTATTCAACTCGCGGTAGTCGACACACAAACGAAGGGAACCATCCGCCTTGGTAGCAAACACAACTGGTGCTCCCCATTCAGAAACACCCCTTCTGATAAATCCCTTCTTCAAAAGATCGCTGACTTGCACATCGAGCTCTCGCTGCTCTCTTGGTGCCATACGACGAAGTGGCATCACTATAGGCCTGGCATCCTTTACCAAATCGATACGAAACTCAATCTCTCGGTGTGGTGGAAGTCCGGTCACTTCTTTGAAAACATTCGGATACTGGCCAACCACGGGCAAACCTGACAACTCACTATGCGGAATGTCGAGGGAGTTTAGAAAACTAGCCAATACCCCCTTACTGGGTAGACCACCAAATACTATCCTCCGCCCATCATCCGCTCTAGCTGTCACCAACAAGCCCTCACAGTCTACCACCACCCCGTATCTTTGGAGCCAATCTACTCCCAAAATAATGCCAAACCCAGTAAAGCCCAAAACAAAGCAATCACAAACAAACATGCATCCATGACTCGATAAGACCACATTACGACAAATCATGCTAAGGCTAGTAGAACCACCAATCGGGTTCGTCACTACTAAAGGTCTATCGACAATCTCGGGCTCCAATCCCAACCTATCTACCAGGTCACTAGATATGAAAGAACTGGAAGCTCCGGTATCAAACAAAACTCTAACAGGAACATCATAAACAGAAAGCATACCTTGAATGACGACATTCTTTCCCTTCTCCGCCGCTGTTGGGGCATTCGACGAAGAAGGAATAGCATTAAGAGCGTAGGCTTTCACCATTTGCTTTTCCTTAGGGGGCTGTGGACACTTGTCCTTGTGATGTCCCATTTGGCCACAGTTGAAGCACTTCCTATCCGCTGGCTTGGCTCGACAATTACTAGCATAATGACCCTTCTTACCACAGCTGAAGCACTCAACATCTTGCTTATTCTTTTTCTTCTGGCCATCCTTAGCTTGGTTCTGCTTTCTCTTATTCTGGGAACCACCCTTGCCTCCACCACTTGCTTGTGGTTTTGGCTCTTCTGCAGATGCAACCTCAGTCTTCGACTTAGGGTAGAGACTTTCTGATCTTAATGCTTTCCCCACAATCGATTCAAACGTCTCATCGATGTGGTTAATAAGTTTTTCCCCCAAGTACTGATCCAAACCAGTTATGAATTTCTCATTCTTTTTCTCGGCAGTATTAATAAGAGATAACCCATATTTTGACAAAGTGTCAAATTCAGCAATATACTCTGAGACAGCTCTGCCATTCTGCTTGAGCTCCAAGAATTTCTTAAACAGCACTGACTTCTGAGCAGCTGGAATGAACTTCTCGCTAAAACGAGCTTTAAACTGCTCCCAAGTAATCTGATCTTCGGGAGTAGCTGCCTTTATAGCATTCCACCAATTCATTGCCCGCCCTTGCAGCTGACGGGACGCTAGCTTTCTCTTCATTGCATCCTCGATACCCAAATCCTCGAAGATACGTTCGCAACTATCCAACCAATCCTGAACATCCGTGGCCGACTCCGTTCCGTGGAACGGCTTCCCACCAAGGCTAGTATAATCCTTATTCAGCTTGGCGAAGTCGACTCTTGGCGCCTGCACTATTGGACCACCACCATTTCCACCATTGGGAGCTGCCCTCTGTACATCTCTAAGCATCTCTCTCATGAGGTCTGTAAACATCGTCCTCATGTCAGCAGCATTCCCATTGTTGGCTCCCCTACCAGCACCTCTAGTATATCGGCTCATCGTCAATCAGAAAAAGGAAACGATTAACGACTCCATAGTGGTGCTAGTGCAGTACGACTTCATCCTTATACTACTAGTAGTGTATATATATATATATATATATATATATATATATATAGCTTTTTAAAAACCAAAGTAATCACAAATACGCTCTCTCGTATACGTATATTATCTCTCCCTGATAACTTCCCTAGGTTAACTACGCAACCTAGAGCTCTGATACCAAGTGTGACGGCTCGCCCCGCACCAGTCTGCATTTCCTCCGAAAGTGCGCTGTACACATGCCCGACTAGCACGGGACGGTCGTCAGGAGAAAGGAAAGAAGGGAATAAACCAATCAAGGAACCTGTAGAATGTCTCACAGCGCATGGAATAAAATATATTAACAACATACTTGACATAAAACAGGTGAGACAGTGTATAAGCTGATAACTAAAATCAACATCAATCATCAGTGCAGCGGAAATCCATATACAGCTTATTACAGTTTTCCAAATTTACTGTCTCTAAACAAAAGAAAGCTAAAGTAGAAGATGCACCACCAATGCCCAAGCAGTGATCTCCAACAACACAGGGAGAATATTATATATATTACGTGGAAGCCTCCTGCTCGTCTCCAGATCATCTACCCGTGCATCACCAGCTAACCTGTCTCTAGTCTGCTCGTGTGAGCACCCAGAGTAATAAGAGGAGACATAAAACTCTGGGTCAGACATAAAGCCTGGTATGAGCGATAAGCATTTAAACAGAATAATAACAGGTATACTAAACCATACCTGAACCTGGACCTGCAACCAAAGAGTTAGTACCACATACCGTACAATGCTCTAAGGTGCCATAATAAATAGTGTAAGAATACGGGGGTGGGGTGTGTATGTCAAACAATCAAGCATAGCAACCATCCTTATGTCTCTCACTCAGTGCGTAAAGTATACGATATCTACCACTTTGGAACACTAGACAAAATGAGGTAACGACGAATCCCGACTTGTAGAAACCCTGCTGTGACCAAGCCAAACACTCGGAGTCATGACCAAACATTTCAATGACCCACTTCATTGGTCGTAGCCCTTGGTTTTACTGATGCCATAATGGCCCTGAATCCGCCTTCGTACCTCCTACCATAGTGGTCCAAAGCTATAGACGTCGATAACCCCTTAACACTCGTCCCGCAGCAAAGCCCAATCATGAAGCGAACTCGTTGATTCCCATCTGGATCTTGAGCTCTAGCTTCTCATTTGGACTGCTTTTGCATCTCGGGTTTTGGTCATCATCTTCATCCGGATCGGTCTTCATTCAGTTCGTAGTCATCGCCGTCGGATCGTGAGTAACCTCTTTCCTCAGCTCGGACCGTGGCACCCTCTCCAGGTCGGGTCGCCATCGTCGGATCGTGCTCCACCTCGGATCGGTTCGCGGATCGCATCGCCTTCACCAGGTCGGATCGGGTCGAGGCACTCCCACTGGTTCGGGTCGTGCTTCTGAAGTGGATCGGGTCGGAAAGCCAGTTCAGTTCGTGCCTTCTATTTGGATCATGGTCTCCAGTTTCCATCGGATCGGATCGTAAACTTCAGAAGTGGATCGGTTCGGGTCGGAGTAGCTCATGCTCACGAGAGACGGATCGGATCGGGCACCATCGGATCGGGGTCTTCAACCATCAGCGGATCGGGTCGCGCCATCGGATCAGATCGCCCTTACTCCCACCGATCCAGTTCGGATGATTTCCTGCAGTTCTTCCAGCGAGCAGTTTACGCCATTCGACGGCGTTTTTGACAAATCTAACACTTCTAATCAATCATAAAACACACCATAGAGTCATAGCAACATGTAATAGCAACCACAACAGCAAACAACCATTCAAATGAATCAAAATGGATCAAAAGTGGCCAAAACTCCTTATTTTTCCCTTAAGCATGTTTAAGTAAAACTGATCATAGGGTTAACAAAACTTAATCAAATCGAACCAAATTTCAGCCAGAGGCATAAAACATTATTTAAGAATTTCTAAACGTTTTTCCAGAATTTATTAGTGTATAAATTCGCTAATCTTCACTAATTACCTCTTAATTACCGTAATTAGTGCAAAAACTATGCAAATCACTCACCTTTGCCACAATAAAACTTTCAGATCTGAAGTGAACCTCTGATTTGCACGAATTCTAATATATAACAGCAGCTCTACCTCGGTCCTTGTGCTAATCCTCCTTGATTTGATGCCTCTAAGCCTTAATCCTTGATTAGGAAGTGATTTTGGGTGTTTTTAGAGAGATTTAAGGAGTGGAGGCCATGGCTAGGTTAAGGGGAATGAAAGTGGCCGCTGGAAAATGTCTAAAGAAATGTTTTCTAACCCTAATCAGCCCCTATATACTCCTAAACCCGAAATTCCCCTTTGGGCCTAGCTGTTAATCACCCGGTTAAGCCCAATTAAGCTGTTTTTCACCATCTGAAACTTGTTTCAGCCATATCTCCCAAACGGTGAGTCCGTTTGGCTAATGTGACCACTCTACGGAAAGAGAAACCATCATCTGGAGCCAATGGAAGTGGTTTCAGGTCAAAATTCCTTTCCAGTCAAAAGTTATGGCCAAAACAGTGCCAACTAGGGGTAAAATGGTCATTTAAAAATCGGGAAAAATCATGAACATGGGAAATGACCCCAATAGCCGTCCCCCAAAGTTACATGACCATACGACTTCGTATATGAAAGAAATAAATATCCTACGATCCTATGATGCGTAGAATGCGGGTCGTTACAGTTTGTGTGGATTTATCCCTTCCTTTCCCTAACCCAGCCTCATCTGATTCGTACGATATTTTCCCACCTGCTTTCTTCTACCTCGACCTTTTATTGTCAGATCTACCTATTAACTCTTCTCTTCTTCATCCCATAACACGGTGGACCTTTGCTGTCTTTTTCCTTTCTTTTCCACACGAGTTAGTCTCTTTTCGACAAAAGTATCATTCCGAATCATACAAAAATAGGGACAACCAATTTCTCTGGATCAGGTGATGATGTACCCTAATGGGTATGACCCACATAGTCCTGCCGCCTGCCCGATTTCAGTCATTTCCCGGTTGATGAGGCTTGAGATCGTGATTACCCTTTTGAGACAGCATATCAAACTTTGAATGTCACATTACAAATCCGTCAAATCACTAATTGATTTGCACAAAGATACTCTGGCTGCTAAGCTAAAAGAAGTTACCTTCTCAGCCACTATACTCGGTATATTTGTAAAAACCAGCATACGTGATTCTAAGAAACACTCTTTCGAACATTCGTCCATACAAGTTGTCCGTGAAAAGTCAAAGGTACTCCTTTACTGCATACTATCGGGATATACCTTAGGACTAGTAACAAGTAGTCCTTGCATCATGCAAAACCCAGAACGTACGGATTACTGCTACAAGTTTAACCGTGGTAGTTAACCAGAGACATCAGTGAGCACCTCTTCCCGCTTCAAAGATCTACGCCTTCAAATCATCTCATAAGCATCCCTGCAAATTAGTTTTTGTATGCAAAGTTGGTTCAAAGTTGTTTTTTGGGTGCAGTTCCCATCCCGGTCTCCTCAAACTGACACATCATAAGTCAAAAAGTGAATTCATTGATAGTCAGTTCTTTAACTATCAACCCAAAAAGTATGTTCAGAACATCAGTAGCTCAATCCCTTTTAAACTTAAAGCCATTCATTTAAAATCTTTTCATTGATTCTCAAAATCTAATCCCATGTGCTTATCTCAACTGGATAATTATATTCTCAAGTCTCTCTTGTTTTCATTACTTTGAAAATGATAATGAACACTTATTGATTCAAAATAAACGTATTCACAAAACCGTCTCTTTATTACCTTTATTTCGAGAATATCGCTATATATACTTTATTACCCAATGGTAATAAGTCTAATTACCAATTTCATATGAGTCAAAAAATTGTCATGCGACATATTGTTTATTATATAAACTCCAATCGTTTATTTAACTTCCAAACTTTTAGATTAAAGTTAACAATAGCGCTTATAGAAATAATAATTAAAATTTTAACTTCCATTCCCGTTTCCTAACCCCTATAACCTCTTGTTTCATTTCTTCGAAACTCTAGCCATTTACTTATTACTTGGAATAGGTGTATTCACAAAAATCTTACTATTTTCGTTACTTAGAAAATAGCGTTGTGTACTTAACCAAATAGTATAGGTATAATTACACTTCATACTTGGGCCAAACAATGTTAGGTAGTACATTGTTTACTATAAAACCCAATAGTATTATTTAAATTTCTAAACTTTGTTGAATAAAGTGCAATTTTTCTTGTGGAAATAATAAATTATTTCAACCATTACTACCATTTCAAACTAGTAACATCCCTTGGATAATAGTGAAGTAGTTCAAGTTAAGGTATTTATTTACCTCTCAAGCTTTGATTCGACAACGTTCTTATCCTAAGATAAATAAAAGTTTGTAAATCAAAAATTGATATTAACTATAATATCATAAGTCACATTTGTTATCTATTTAAATATGGTTTTATAAACCATTATTTGTATTTTGAAATTCTACTTAATAATATTAAATAAACTCTTACTAAAACAAATCCTTTTAACCTTAAACCATTTTAATACAATTTATTTACAACTTTGATTTATTGTAAAAAATCTTTTACCAATTCCTTTTACACTAATCCTTTGCCAAACCCTTTTACACCAATCCATTAACAATCTTTCCTTTACATATTTGAAAAGTTATCTTTTCAATTTAAAATCATTTTACTTAATTTCATTATTAAGTCGACGCTTATTTAAACCCACTGCATTAACTTCACATCACTTTTATAAACTTTGTTCATAAAACTTGGATTTGTTACAAAATCCCTTTATAAAACCCTTTTAAAATTCAACTAAATCTCGCTACAAACTCGAGTACTTCTTAAATGAATTCCAATTAAAAAGTAATCGCTTTAATTATTATTAACTAAAATAATAACTTACTTCAACATTAACTGAAGTAAAAGTAGTTTACTTCATTCTTAACCCAAAATAAAATAGTTAATCTCTTGTAAAAACTTATTAGAATAATAAATAACTCTATTAATAATAAACAACTCTATAATTATCTTTAAACACAGTTAATTAAAAAAATTACTTAACTTTTATGGACATCCGTTAAGTTTAAACAACATTTATTAAACAATATTTATTAAATTAATTGAAAATAAATTAGTCTAATGACCAATTTTCAATTAAAACTGTAGACTTAGTCAACTTGAAACACAGTTAACTTGTTGATTGATTTCCATTAATACTTCTTATTAAATTGATTAATAATATAATTAATTTAATAATATCACAGTTAATTATTTTCTTAAAAACAATTATTTTAAATTATTTAACCCTTAGGTTAATTTCTGTCTTACTTGTTTATAAAACTTATTTAAAACACATAATTTGCTAATAATCATTTATAATTACTTTATAAAAACAATTATAAAGTATTGAATTACTTAGAAAACTTCTATTTTGTAAAACTTATAAAAATTATAATTTAAAACCTTACTTCAATTATAAAAATAATTTTTACACCTTTAACTTCGTCAATTCGCCTAACGGCGAATCAACATCTTAAAAAGATGGATGTTAGGCCGCGTGCTGTCAATCACTTAATCAGTACTATTTATTGATTAATAACCCATCAATATATATTGAAGTCAATTCAACAATCAACATCCAAACCAAATTTAACGTAACTTGGGTTAAACAGTTCATATATAAATAATATGAAAACAAATAACATCCAAAATATTTCAGGAATCCGATTGTATCCCTCCAACCTGTTTTTTTTCCTACATCACAGCTCTTAATATCATTATATAATGGCACATGAAATAGAAGTTTTAATCTACTTCAGTTAAGATGGTAGAAATATAAATGTCGTCAATCAACAATAAAAAATAATCATCCAAAGCATCCAAACACCCAATTTATACCAACAAATAGAAGTTTTAATCTACTTCAGTTAAGACGATAGAAATATAAATATTGTCAGTCAACAATCAAACAATAATCATCCAAAGCATCCAAATACCCAATTTATACTAACAACGATAAATTATAATTATATGAATTTTATCGCATCAAGTATTTCATAAAGCTTGAGAGTAAACTCACATTTCATTTTTGATTGAAGATTTCAGGTCAATTTATATAATTTTAAACAAATGTTTAAAATTAAATAAAATTATCGTCAGCTCCAAATCACTCCAATCAAGCTCGTACGCATTGTGTTCGTCAATACGATTTCAACGGATCTTGTTTCCCTTGAATATGATAATGTATGAAATAATTATGGTTGGTACAAGTTTATGCATCAATTTTAATTCTAGAAATAGTAATTAAATTAACAAGGTCATTAACCTTAATCCTTTAATTTACAAAATTAATCATACCCTCTAATCCTTTCTTTATCTAGGTCGCAACTTCAAACTCGACTTCCTACTTAATCAACCACGCATGCCTCACAGTTGGCGATCAGACCACTATCCACGACCACTGCTCTGATCATCTACCCATGCACCATTGAATGCTCCTAGTCCGGTCGCTCATGAAGGATCCAAGATCCTAAAAATAAGCAAGTCTTTCTCATGCTTGCTACTTTTCAACCCATGACCGACTTTTTCCAATTTCTGCCATCCTCTCTGTTATCGACCGACTTCACAACCACCCCCAAACTACCCTCTGCTTCCTCCCCATCCGGTCATCACCATCAAATGCAACCCAGACTCCTAGATTAGAATGTGACCTAGAGTCTCCCTTCATCACTGACACAACCATGATCACCTGTACATCGTCGCACACCCCCAAACTCCAGCCAGAGCTACACTTCTCATCATGACCTCAAATCTAATCTCCCTAAGATCGAACACTACCCAAAACGACATGAAATGCTAACCCTAGTTCACACTACTCATAGTTGAGCAGCTCTAAATTGAATCGCACAATGCCACAGTGGAGGATGATTAAATCTCTCACTCTCACGTTTCCAAAGATCATTGTTTTTCGATTTATTGTCGAGTAGGTGATTTGATTATGGATTTACACTGTCGGCCATCATTTCTTTCCTGGATGGTGAGTAGAAAGGAAGAGGGAATTGCATAAAGAAAGAGGTGAAGGAATACTTAGAAATAGAGAAGTTAGACCAACACATTACCCCCTTTTTTTTAAAACAAGTACATCATCTTTAACCACCAAAATGTCCAACCACGTATAGAAGATATCCGTGCGAAGATTTTATAAAAAATTATTATGATGTCATAGCGATTTTGTTTTAAAAGTTATGTGGTATAAACCTACACACTATACCTATCATGGATGGGCTTGGACTAATAAAATAAAAATACCGTTTTTGTTGAAATTCTGATAAGATATTAAACAAATAATAGTATACACTAGTTATTTGATTTTTTTTTTCAAATATCAGAAAAATGTCATTGTTTTGTTATAAAGTCAAATTATAATACAATTTGAATAGTTAAATAATGCATGTCTATAACACATACAATCGCATAATAAATCAAATCGTTGTGAAACTTGATATCGTATAATAATTACCCATTTCTGGACTTTATAAAATTGGTTTCGTTGAAATCCGATCTCGTCTGAAAATTAGTTATTTCCACATGTTAAATCAAATCGATAAAATATAAATTGATTTTAAGCAATCAAAATTATCGATAATAATTTCCATCTATTGTATATATATTCAAATAGAATTTATATCATTTGTTTGAATCGTTTTTTCAATTCATTTTATCTTAGAATTTAATTATTTCTCTTTTCGTATTATAATATTTCGATATATTCGAAATTAAATCGTATACTGTTTATTAAATCGATAAACTCCATATAAAAATCCATTTATATTTCCAATTCAACATTTAAAGTAATTTTAAATGTTCAAAATTAAACGACTAAAAATCTGAGTCGTTACATTCACTTTCACTTACTTGATTTTTTAATCATCTTGTTCATTTGTTCCAAATGTTTCTTCGGACAAATTCTACAGGGAAATGAGCTTGCAACTCAATAGACCAGTCCATTTGAGTCAGTGAAGGGTGAGATTTCGAATTAGACCCAATGTATGGATTAGATTTGTTTGTGATTTCTAGAGAGTTGAGAGGAATTAGAGCTTTAGTAGAAATTTTCAGTAAGTGTGGTTAGGATTGACAAGTTAATTATCAATTTACTTACTAAGTTGCAATTTGGTGATAACATTCATTCGGTTAACGTTGTTACTCTGAATGACATGAGTTTGGTTGGAGCTAGAGTTTTGATTTTTCGAATTTTTAATTAGCCAACTTAGGGAAGTGCCTCATTCCTATTGACTTACAGACGTAGCTAACTGACTAATTTACACTTGAGCTTAGCAATAGATTGAGTCGTATTTTGCAAGTACGAGGTTAATAAATGTTACAATTTATTTGAATGAATATCTTGATAAGTCGCCTTAGCCAATGCTCACAAACCTTTTTTGTGTGACAACATTAGTTAGTCATTTTGAGGAGTGAAAGTTATTGCCCTTGGCTTTGAGAAGGAGGCACAAAGTTTTGTTGGAATTTATTCGGTTGAAAAGGAGGATACATAGCATTGCTCGAAAATGCTTGGCAAAAGAATTAAACTAAATTTGTGTTTCAATTATTCTGGTTTAAACCGAAATTAGTTTGATTTCTTCAAGAAGAATTATAAGTGGGAGGAAATGAGCCATTTCCATCTTTGTTAGAAGTGTTTATTTGTTTATTTGATCTCCGATATGGTTTGCGTTTGCTTTATACCATAAGGAAACCATATGGTTTAAACCAAGTTTTCGATAACTACCATATGGCATTGTGAGATACAAGCATTATTCGAGCGTTGTTTTCAAGTCCATCATACGAAATTTGATAAAGAGTTCGTTTTTCAAATTTATGATAGGGACATTTAATTAAAAGTTTCTTAAACAATTCAAAATATTCTTCATAAGACTCATTCGCAAATGGATGAGAAATTACAATCCCATTTCAAATTTTAGTTGTTTTTTTAGGTATAGACAATAGTTTCTATGAATTTGTCTCAAGTTTTAATCGAATTCGAAGCAAGGTATACAACCATTTCTTTGTATAACCATTCATGTGAATGAATTAACTTAATTTTGATTCCGTCATTAGATAATTATCGGAGCTTTATAGTTGCACAAATTTGTTCAAATTTTGACAAAAAGATGTAAAGATCATTAATTTCAAAATTGCCAAATTTTGGAAAGTGTTAATGTGACTCGAATGAATTTTAAAGTGGTTTCCCATTACATCAGGCAAAGTGATGCAAGAAGAAACCGAAACTCCATCGAAGAAATTTTGTTATGAGAGTTCGAGCAGGGTTTTTGTTCACCATTGTAAAAGGATTTTTATTGTTTGAGTTAACTAATTTGTAGAAGTGTCACAAATCCAAATACTCATGTACAAAAATGAAAATTAATGGGGTAGAGAGGGAAAAAACAAGATTGGGAGAATAAAGTGGAGTGATTTTTTTTCTTTTTTTCTCAATTTTTTTTTTCCGTTTTGAGTTTACATTTTTTTTAATACGCATGAAACTAATGCAATTAAATGAATGCAATGATTCAACTAAATTTTTTCTATCCTTGATAGCTCCAAATCTAAAATTGTATCGTGACACTTTGACTTAAATTAACAAAACAAATCTTAATCAGGTAACAGACATGATTTATCACTTAGCATTGTAACTGAAGGTTTAAGTAAACAAACACTTCTCCATTGACGAATCACCTCAATAATTATAAGTGATCGGAACTTCGTCGTTTACTTAGACACCAAGAGAGAGTTTTGGTAAAACAAATCAAATTATCAAAAAAAAAATTTGCCCTAGATAAAACCGTGATACCCTTAAGTTGAACGTCTAACATTTATTATTTAATCAAATTTCTACGATTTAATGCAATCTTTTGGGTCCAGAAAGGGTCATGGACTCACCATCTTATATAAATTTTGGATGTTTCCCTTAATAAATAAAACCAGAATGAAATGAATCCAAAACAAAAATTTAAGGTATATTAACAATACAAGTATAAATAAACTTTTATTTTGAA
The DNA here is from genome assembly GCA_030737875.1 of Allium sativum. Taxonomy (NCBI): domain Eukaryota; kingdom Viridiplantae; phylum Streptophyta; class Magnoliopsida; order Asparagales; family Amaryllidaceae; genus Allium; species Allium sativum. Next base: position 927,059,372 of record CM060922.1, on the reverse strand, counting down.
ATTTTTTAAAATGCAAACAACCAAAATGCAAGAAAAATAAAATAAAATTATTAGAAGCACTATAACATAGCCTGCAATATAGCTTGTAGATTTATTTATTTAAAAGAAGCAACTTTCTTATATCGCGGGCAAGCAAAGTAGACCAAGCAATTCCTTCTATTTTTTCTGCAACTTGGAAAAGAGTTAAAAACGTTTTTTTTTCTATAAAGATGGAATGCAAACAAAAAGTTTTTTTTTCATTTCCCAAAGTCAGATGATTTTATTTTTGAAGAGAATAAAAAATAACAAAGGCAAATAAGGGTAAAACTAATTAATGTACTAAAGAAACTACTTTGTTCGGAGAGAATTTTTCCCCCTTTTTTAAAAAGCTTGTTAAACAAGAGAGAGAGAGAGAGAGAGAAAGTGTACGTGTGTGCACGCGCGTGTTTGTGTGTGTGTGTGTATATATAAGCGTTTCGACGCACCCCTTTAGCACCTCTAGCCTACCAAGAGCTACACTAATCCAATAATATTTTGCTGATGTTCATTCACATATATATTTTCTATTCAAAATTTGAGCTTGTTCCAACATTCGTAGAATAATATATTTGATGTTTAAATTTAACGGTTCGAATAAATGTTTGAATGGTGAATAATTGAGCCAAGAGTTTGAAAATGTTACGAATGTCAAAATGAGGACAACTTTTGAATTGATGATAACTGGAGAACCTGTCCATGGCGACAGGCTTCATTGTCTGCTTTCGTTTCATGCGTGAGTCTCTCCTTCCTGCTCATTCTATCTGATCTCTAGCTATTTTCTAATTGATTTCCATCTGAAACCTTCATTGATTTATTTTCAATGATAAGACTTCTGTTTTCTTTCCGTTTTTAACCACAAAACTTAATGCCAGATCTGTTTTAACTCCTATATGCGGATGGCAAAATTTCATCAACAACCTCCAGATCTCTGCCCTACATACACAGATCTACACATCATCTTTCAGATCTGGTACGAAACAGTATGAAAACTGCCGATATTCCAGTTTTGCTCCAGTTTCTGACTCAATCGTGAAGCGTCAGGTCAGATCCTTCTCTACGGATGAGGACTTCCAGATCTACGAAACTCAAAATAAGCCGCCTCCGAACAATAACGCCAGAGCTCCGAAGATGGTCCTTCTTGCGATGGGTATGGATTTATTAAGTGGTAAAGGGCTTTAAGAACCAAAATGTTGATATGTCACTTGCCAGACACTTCGATGGTGGGTCTGGAAGAATCATCGTGGATGTTTGGCACCTGTTTTCAAACTATTTCACCCCAGTTATGGAATTTTAGATTTGAAGTTGGTGGAGCAGTTTTAGTGATATCTGGTTTCTATAGTTTCAGTAAAATGATTTTTATTAAATAACATGGTTAAATACTTCATTTTCTTATGTGTTTTATAGCTGATCCATGATCTGTTGTTTTACTGATTTTGGAAACCAGACTCGGTTATAAAACAAGATACAATTATTTGGTAATAATTATGGCATACATATGGAGCTGTAGATGTCTTCATTTTCTTACATCAATTTCCGGCTCTATTACTGAATCTATTATGAGAGTTGTTTGGCTGATAGTCTTTTCAGTTTTTACGTGGGTATTGAGTGTCATTAGCTTCAACAAATAAAGCTTATAGAGTTAGATGGGTGAATAGTTTGCATCAATTTTATGGTAGAATGAAGGAACTCTGTCATGCAGAAATGATGTTTCCAAGGATTTTGGTTTCAATGAAAAGAAGACATTTGGTGCTTGGAATTTTATTAAGATTTTAATATAGTAGGGGAGAAGGATTTTGTTGTTGGCATTCTGATGTTTACTGCATGCGGTATAGTTTGAGTAGTGAGGGAGGATGTAACGACCCGGAATTTTGGGCCAATTTAAAATTTTTATTTTAGAAATTTTAATGGACTTTAATATTTAAAATAATTTATTTTAAATAGGAACGACTAAAAATTTATTTTAGAATGAATAAATTCAATTTAATTATAAAAGGAGTTTAAAAAAAAGCTGCAGTTTGAAATTTTGAATTTGAACTTTGACTGAATGTACATGATTCATAATAAATCAGAATTAAGCGAAACAAGAAATATTTAAATCTGTTTAATAATATCTTTCTAACGAATCTGAAAAATTGAAATTGTATAGCGGAAATCAAAAGTTATGGCCAATTCAATTTTTAGGAAGGTCGCTGTAGAATTTATATATATATATATATATATATATATATATATATATATATACTATAGGGCTCGAAAGGCTACTTTTCACATACGAAGGAATTTTGACTCGAAACCACTTCCATTGAGTTCGGAATGACGTTTCTGCATTGAAAAACAGTAAACACTTATATATTTTGAGTTTCGGAATTTATTTGTTTAAAAATGTATTTTTAATATTAAATATATTGGCCTTAAAAATAGTCAATTTTCAAACGACCTCGGTTTTCGACGAAACCACTTTTGTTGGAACCGGAATGTCAAATTATTGCTACGTTTCAATTTTCATAATTTTTCGAATCAATATGTGAGCGTGGCGAAGGAAAATGTGTTTGGTCGATTACAATCAAATTTAATCGACTGAAAAATAGCCATTTTTCAAACAGTGTCAGAATTTGACGAAATTAATTTTGTTAGGACCGTATCGTCATAACATAGACAAATATATTTTTTCTGGATTTTTCTGAGTCCGTTTGTGGCCTCGGTGAATTTATTTATGCAGACGAATTAAACTAATAAAGGAATTAAATATTAAATTAAATAATACAGGCCACAGACAACCGTTTGGGCTGACGGGACCTGTCCCATTGGGTCCCGAATATGGGATATTAGCTAGGATCAACTTTGTTTGGACTGGAATCAGCACAGTTTGAAAGATTTGGATTTATTTGTAAAAAATACACAAAAATCAATATAAAAATAGGAGATTAAAACCCTAATATACTATTCATCTTCTTCTGCCGCCGCCCCCCTCTAATCAATGGCCTAAAACCTTCGAACTTCTTCCACAAATTCCAATCAATTCACTCAGTAAAATCAATCCTCCCTTTTGACAATTTCGTAGAGCTATCTCTGCTCTTCAATTTGGTACGGGTTTGATCGAACCTCATCACCTGTAGCATCGCTCCGAGCCCCCAAACCCCATCGCTTCGCCGCCGAACCCCAGCCAAGAACCACCACCGAGCTCGAGGAGGCAGGGGGGTCTGGCGCGCCTCTCGGAGTGCTGGAGCGTGGCGTCTTTTGATCGGCAGCACGATTCCTGTAGTGGCCGCAAAATCGAACCCTAGGTTCAAAGATAAAGGGAGGAGCTTCGGCCGTGTTACAGAGAAGAGGAAGAAGGGTATTTACTTAATTAATTTATTATTTAATTAATTTAAATTATTTTAAAACTTCGATTAACCATATCTAACTCATTTCAATTCGAAATTCGATGATTTCAGCGACGTTGTAATCGTGTGACTGAGATCTACGCATCTAAACTAACCGGAGTTGATTCTGAACAGTTTGAATTTTGGCCAAAAATCGTCAACGACTGTAAGATTTCTATTTTAGAACTAAATTCAATTATTTATTTCAGATATGAAATTATATTTATTTCATGTTCATGATGTATATATATAATTATTGAAATGTTGATTTGGGTTGTGATTGCTTGAACCACTGAACTGAATTGTGTGTATTCGTGTTTGACATGGTTTTGTGTGTACGACGAAAACACCATATTATTGTATACATAAAAACAATATTCATGTTCGTCAAGGATGTTTAATTTGTATTAGATTTAACAAAATTATTATTTTGTTTATTATTATTATTATTGGAAATTAACACTTTTGTTAATTAGAATTTGCTAAAATAAAAATATATGATTTTGTGTATATAAAAGAATCAGATGTGTAAAACACAAAATTTAGTCAACTTGTTAAACCAGCATTTGTAACATAAAAATGAATCAAACCTTTTATTCGTTTTGTTGAGTCAAATTTTGTAACAAAATATGAACGAACATTTTTATATCATTGTGTTGAACTAGATTTTCAACAAAATATGTACACACATTTTTATGCAATATTGTCTACATTAAAAAGGTTAGAAGTTCAAGATATCATTTTTATGTAATATTGTCTACATTATAAAGATTAGAACAAAATTTACATTTTTGATTACATAAGAAAGATTTATAACAAAAATTAACATTTTTGTTTACATTATAAAGATTATAACAAAAATCATCATTTTTTATTACATTAGAATGATAAGAACAAAATTTACATTTTTTTTGTAAAATGTAAATAAAAGAACAAGCGTTACATTTTTTGTTATAAAGAGCAAGTTTAACACTTTTGTTAATGAGATTTAAAAGCTCAAGATTAACATTTTTGTTAATTAGATTATGGATAGATAAAAATCATATTTTTGTCACATTAAAAAGAATTATATAAAAATGAAGATTTTTGTACTTTAAAAGGGAATTATACAAAAATGAAGATTTTGTCACATTAAAAGGAATTATACAGAAATGATCACTTTTGCCGTATTAAAAAGAATGAACATTTTTATTTACAATAAAAGGATTAAACAAAATCATCATTTTTGCTTGCACTAGAAGTAATAAACAAAAGCATCATATTTTTATATTAAAAAGAATCAAATAGAAATGTAATTTTTATACATAAAAGAGAATGAACTAGAAATGTATATTTTTATACATTAAATAGAATGGATTTGAAATGTATATTTTTATACATTAAAAAGAATGAATTGGAAAATGTAAATTTTTATACATAAAAAGAATGAACTAGTAATGTATATCTTTATACATTAATAAAAAGAGAATGAATTAGTAATGGACATTTTCGTCACGTTAAAAAGTATAAAGTAGAAATACATATTTTGTCATTAAAATGAAGGGGACTAAAAATATACATTTTGATAAATAAATAAGAGTTAAGATCCTTATTGTCATTGGTTATTAAAAGTTGATCTTTTAATTACATTCCTTGATGTAAATAAAGTTAGAATAAAAAGTTATATTTTTGTTTGCAGTTTTAGATGCAAACAAACATTAAAATAAAAAATTATATTTTTATTTGTATTCCTTGTTGAAATAAACATGAAATTAAAAGGTTGGATTTTTATTTGCATTCTTTGATGCAAATAAAAACTTGAATTGCAAAGTTTACACCTTTTGTTTGCAACTAAAAATGCAAATAAGAGCCTAGATTAAAGAAGATACATTTTTCATTTGTATTTTTGTTACAAATGCAAGAATATAATAAAACATAGGAAAACCCCATTTTTAATGCTAATAATAGAAAGAGTAGGAAATATACGTATTTCATTATGAAATATGTTTCACATTAAAAACACATTTTTAATGTTAACCTTAGAAACTTAGAAAAAGAATATCAATTTCAATGTAAAATAAAGATTACAATTTATACAATGTAAAAAGAATGTCATTTGTATGTAATATAAAGAGATTACATCTCATTGTAAGTGAGTCAACATTAGAACTCACATTTTTTTATGTAAATGAATCAGTAGAAAGATTCATTATTTTTGATAAATTATGTCAACATGAGAACTTACATTTCTATTATATATGAAATGATTCATCATTATATATGTTTATGATGCTGAAATGTTACACTCCCATTTACAAGTTACCCGACTTGTTTATGTGATTGGGACGATAATTTTCACAAATCGCCCAAGTGCACAAATGAATTATTAATTGCTTGATGGATGAAACCTCACACGGGTATTGGGATGATATTGGATACACACTAATCCCAATGTTAAATTATCGATCAATCGATGGATTGACAGTCTGTGATGAGCGTCAGTTATTTACTTTAATGCTCATACAGTTATAGATTCCACTTTGGTCGTCATTTGAATGTTTGATAATTATTTATCATTATTGTTGATTCCATACAAAATATATGGTTGTTGGTTGAGTCACATTCCAATAAAGAATATTCTAGGAAAAGAATATTGTAGAAAATATAAATATGAAAAGAATATTTTGGAAAAAGAATATATTTTGAGAAAATATATTTTTATTGAAATAAACTAGTTATTAATTAGAATAAATCATAAAATTTAGATTTAATGAGTTTTCCAATTTGTTAAGATTTAATTGAAGTTAAATTAAATAAATTAGATTTTGGGTTGTCGTGAATAGCGTCTTAAATAACACTGTTCTTAAACCCCATATGAAAAGAATAATCTTTTAATTTAGATTATTAAAGTTTTCATTTAGTAATTGAAATAAGATGAAGTGTGATTCAGATTTATTGTGAACTGTGTTTTTAAGCGAGATTTGTTCTTTAACCCAACTGACAGAAAAAGTATGATTTGGAATTTATAAATCTTTTATTAAGATTTAAATGGAAATTTTCCAAAGGTAAAGTTTTCCAATTTAATACATTAAATGGAAATTGAATAGAATTCGAATTAATTATAACCGAGATAAGCTTCTGTAAAAGAAGACCGATACTACATATGGAATTTAAGAGGCCTTGCCGTTATTCCATTTATATTATTGGTTGGATACAGGAATTTATAACGATTATATATTGATTTGATTTCTGTGAAGATTCCATATTTCATGGAAGATTATTTTGGGTTTACCGTGAACTATGTTTTTAAATGACATTAGTTCTTTAACCCAGTTAAAGATAAGATAAATTTCTTGGATTTAAATAATCATTGAACAATGATTTTTAATATCTAAATTCAAATTGAGATTTTAATAAACCTTTTAAAAGAAAGATTTAAGTGCAAAGTTAAGGAATTTGTCTTTGATAGAATAATTTGAATATTTTATTTAAAAGAATATTCTGAATTGGAATGAGGCGTTGGATGTGTTTTTATAGTACTTAATTTTTAATTATAAAATACGTGAGTTATTCGGAAAGACCGGGTTTAACCCATTCCGAATAATTTCTACGACGATGAAGAGTCGAAGATGAAGACGGTAGTTAAAGACCGACGATCTTCACATCGAATGGATGTGTTGCTACAGAGACCCTTGATGGGAGTTGCTACCTTGAAGGGGCTTCAGTGGTGGCCGTCTGGACTATTGTTGATTGTTCGGATTTGGTTTTCGCTAAGACCCAGAGCATAAGCTCGTAAATGGATGCGTGTCTGACATTGGATTTCGTTCCATGTGAATTAAATCAATTTCTGTTAATGTATGTCTATTTGGTGGTAAAGGATTTATCCTCTACTTAACACCCTGGTGTATATTAATAGTGATTGATCGCATGGCGTGAATTGTCAATGTGGCACGCCAAGATGCAAATTATCAAGGCTTTTGTTGAAAAGTAGGGCCTTGTGGGATGATCAAAGCATAGCCTATTACGGCATAGCTTTGTGTATATCGTGACTTCGCGAGCCTCACACCCCGGTATGAGTCAAAAACGGGATATGGACCGTAGGGATTGCACACGTTTCTTTCTAGCTAGTGGTAGTGTCAGTGCTTTAACACGGCCTGACATTTTACTTATGTGGATGATGAATTTTGAGGCGCCTTGGATTTTTATAGACCGATAGTGGTCATATTATAGGTTCAAAGGAACCGGGAAACGTGTGTTCAGGCATAACCAATCCACTGCCGATAGGTGGGGACCGGCCCTACCGCATCCAAGGGTTCACTGCGGGGGATCCTGAGGCATTTGCTAAAGTGTCTCGAATCGGAGAGGAGCCTGCCCCTAGCCTCGACTCATGATGGAAATCAATTTCCAATACGACCTTGCGGTTTTGATTGTAAAAAAAGTACGGCGACATAGTACGATGGGGTACTATGCCGTCTATGATTGATACATTATGATTGAAATGTTTTTATTAGAATATATACACACTAATACTAAATCCGTTTTATCGTATCAAGCATCTTTTGACCATTATAAGGTAAAACCCTATCCTCCGGTTTGCGTTGCATTGTGTGATGGGACTTGGGTCTTATAATGGTTTCATTTTTCTAAAAAAACATTGTGTTGTTTAATGATTTACCTTATTTTATGCACTGGCAATCCAATGGAGTAAGCCCGTTCAGCGTTAGCGACGCGGTCCTGTGATTAGCCTTATTATTAGATAGTTAAGCTAAGATTTCTCATACCAGTCCCATGACTGACCCGTAGTTTGTTTCACTGGCAAACTCGGGTGCCCTTATTTTCCACACGGGCAGTCGAGTAGCTTTTTGCAGATATATTTACAGGATCCTGGCTTACAGCTGAAGCGGTATTCGGAAAGCTCTGTATCCGTGTATTCCTTCCAGTTGTATATTTGTATTATTTTCCTGCTGCTATTTAAATGTAATTTAAAACTATGATATTATTGTATTTCCAATGTATATTATAAGTTCATACTCAGTTATATTCTTGTACTCTGGTGTAATTGTTGTAATCAGCAATAAAAGGTTCTTTAGTTTGTGTTCTGATGTGTGTTGTTCTCAAAGCAATCCAGTCTTTCCTTTACTGGGAAGTTTGGGTCGTTTCAGTTGGTATCAGAGCTTTGGTTTACAGAGCTCGAGAACAAGACACATTAGAACCAAACGAAAGAATTCATCAGAGATTGGATTATCCAATAGGAATAACTCTTTAGAGATAGGATCAGTAGTATCCTAGAACGAGTGTGAAGAGTATCGTTTTCTTTAAAATAAAAATGAGGACAAATTTAGTTTTGAAAATTTTATCTAAATATACGTATTTGAGTATATTATATTTTAATGTGGACAATCGAGTATATAAAGATTTCGAATATACGAGTAATTAACAGATATTTGAAGTTATAATATACTGGATAGATATAGAATCACACTCTAGTCGCCCGGAGGTAATTCTGGTGATAGGTCGACCATCACCAGTATTTATGTTCGAGTAGTGAAAGTGGGATATTTATATATTTCCATCGACTGGTATGAGAACCAACACTTAGTAGAACACACTGCTGTGATTTGCACTAAAAATATGATTTTTGGCTATATATAAAAGTTATATATATTTGAAAAGTTAATCACCTAATTGATTGCTGGTTGTGATGTTTGATTATTAGTTAACTAATAAAAGTATAGAAATAATAATTAATTTAACTAATAAGAGTATGGAAACCAATAAAGTGGAGTTGGTTAAATTAAACAACTCTTAGCTATGTTCCTTTTCGAGGATGAAAAGATTTTAAGTGGGGGCGATTGTAACGACCCGGAATTTTGGGCCAATTTAAAAATTTTATTTTAGAAATTTTAATGGACTTTAATATTTAAAATAATTTATTTTAAATAGGAACGACTAAAAATTTATTTTGGAATGAATAAATTCAATTTAATTATAAAAGGAGTTTAAAACAGTGCTGCAGTTTGAAATTTTGAATTTGAACTTTGACTTAATGTACATGATTCATAATAAATCAGAATTGAGTGAAACAAAAAATATTTAAATCTGTTTAATAATATCTTTCTAACGAATCTAAAAATTGAAATTTCATAGCGGAAATCAAAAGTTATGGCCAATTCAATTTTTAGGAAGGCCGCTGTAGAATATATATATATATATATTATAGGGCCCGAAAGGATACTTTTCACATATGAAGGAATTTCGACTTGAAACCACTTCCATTGAGTTCGGAATGACGTTCCTGCATTGAAAAACAGTAAACACTTATATATTTTGAGTTTCAGAATTTATTTGTTTAAAAATGTATTTTTAATATTAAATATATTGGCCTTAAAAATAGTCATTTTTCAAACGACCTCGGTTTTCAACGAAACGACTTTTGTTGGAACCGGAATGTAAAATTATTGCTAAGTTTCAATTTTCATAATTTTTCGAATCAATATGTGAGCGTGGCGAAGGAAAATGTGTTTGGTCGATTATAGTCAAATTTAATCGACTGAAAAATAGCCATTTTTCAAACAGTGTCAGAATTCGACGAAATTAATTTTGTTAGGACCGTATCGTCATAACATAGACAAATATATTTTTTCTGGATTTTTCTAAGTCCGTTTGTGGCCTCGGTGAATTTATTTATGCAGACGAATTAAATTAATAAAGGAATTAAATATTAAATTAAATAATACAGGCCACAGACAACCGTTTGGGCTGACGGGACCTAACCCATTGGGTCCGGAATATGGGATATTAGCTGGGATCAACTTTGTTTGGACTGGAATCAGCACGGTTTGAAAGATTTGGATTTATTTGTGAAAATACACAAAAATCAATATAAAAATAGGAGATTAAAACCCTAATATACTATTCATCTTCTTCTGCCGCCGCCCCCCTCTAATCAATGGCCTAAAACCTTCGTACTTCTTCCACAAATTCCCATCAATTCACTCAGTAAAATCAATCCTCCCTTTTGACAATTTCGTAGAGCTATCTCTGCTCTTCAATTTTGTATGGGTTTGATCGAACCTCGTCACCTGTAGCGATCGCTCCGAGCCCCCAAACCCCATCGCTTCGCCGCCGAACCCAAGCCAAGAACCACCACCGAGCTCGAGGAGGCAGGGGGGTCTGGCGCGCCTCTCGGAGTGCTAGAGCGTGGCGTCTTCTGATCGGCAGCACGATTCCTGTAGTGGCCGCAAAATTGAACCCTAGGTTCGAAGATAAAGGGAGGAGCTTCGGCCGTGTAACAGAGAACAGGAAGAAGGGTATTTACTTAATTAGTTTATTATTCAATTAATTTAAATTATTTTAAAAATTCGATTAACCATATCTAACTCATTTCAATTCGAAATTCGATGATTTCAGCGACGTTGTATTCGTGTGACTGAGATCTACGCATCTAAACTAACTGAAGTTTATTCTGAACAGTTTGAATTTTGGCCAAAAACCATCAACGACTGTGATATTTCTATTTTAGAACTAAATTCAATTATTTATTTCAGATATGAAATTATATTTATTTCATGTTCATGATGTATATATATAATTATTGAAATGTTGATTTGGGTTGTGATTGCTTGAACCACTGAACTGAATTGTGTGTATTCGTGTTTGACATGATTTTGTGTGTACGACGAAAACACCATATTATTGTATACATAGAAACAATATTCATGTTCGTCAAGAATGTTTAATTTGTATTAGATTTAACAAAATTATTATTTTGTTTATTATTATTATTGGAAATTAACACTTTTGTTAATTAGAATTAGCTAAAACAAAAATATATGATTTTGTGTATATAAAAGAATCAGATGTGTAAAACACAAAATTTAGTCAACTTGTTAAACCAGCATTTGTAACATAAAAATGAATTAAACCTTTTATTCATTTTGTTGAGTCAAATTTTGTAACAAAATATGAACGAACATTTTTATGTCATTGTGTTGAACTAGATTTTCAACAAAATATGTACACACATTTTTATGCAATATTGTCTACATTAAAAAGGTTAGAAGTTCAAGATATCATTTTTATGTAATATTGTCTACATTATAAAGATTAGAACAAAATTTACATTTTTGATTACATAAGAAAGATTTATAACAAATATTAACATTTTTGTTTACATTATAAAGATTATAACAAAAATCATCATTTTTGATTACATTAGAAAGATAAGAACAAAATTTACATTTTTTTTTTGTAAAATGTAAATAAAAGAACAAGAGTTACATTTTTTGTTATAAAGAGCAAGATTAACACTTTTGTTAATGAGATTTAAAATCTCAAGATTAACATTGTTGTTAATTAGATTATGGATAGATAAAAATCATATTTTTGTCACATTAAAAAGAATTATATAAAAATGAAAATTTTTGTACTTTAAAAGGGATTTATACAAAAACGAAGGTTTTGTCACATTAAAAGGAATTATACAGAAATGATCATCTTTGCCGTATTAAAAAGAATGAACATTTTTATTTATAATAAAAGGATTAAACAAAATCATCATTTTTGCTTGCACTAGAAGTAATAAACAAAAGCATCAAATTTTTATATTAAAAATAATCAAATAGAAATGTAATTTTTATACATAAAAGAAAATGAACTAGAAATGTATATTTTTATACATTAAATAGAATGGATTTGAAATGTATATTTTTATACATTAAAAAGAATGAATTGGAAAATGTATATTTTTATACATAAAAAGAATGAACTAGTAATGTATATCTTTATACATTAATAAAAAGAGAATGAATTAGTAATGGACATTTTCGTCACATTAAAAAGTATGAAGTAGAAATACATATTTTGTCATTAAAATGAAGGAGACTAAAAATATACATTTCGATAAATAAATAAGAGTTAAGATCCTTATTGTCATTGGTTATTAAAAGTTGATCTTTTATTTACATTCCTTGATGTAAATAAAACTAGAATAAAAAGTTATATTTTTGTTTGCAATTTTAGATGCAAACAAACATTAAAATAAAAATTTATATTTTTATTTGTATTCCTTGTTGAAATAAACATGAAATTAAAAGGTTGGATTTTTATTTGCATTCTTTGATGCAAATAAAAACTTGAATTACAAAGGTTACGCCTTTTGTTTGCAACTAAAAATGCAAATAAGAGCCTAGATTAAAGAAGATACATTTTTCATTTGTATTTTTGTTACAAATGCAAGAATAGAATAAAACATAGGAAAACCCAATTTTTAATGCTAATAATAGAAAGAGTGGAAAATATACGTATTTCATTATGAAATATGTTTCACATTAAAAACACATTTTTAATGTTAATCTTAGAAACTTAGAAAAAGAATATCATTTTCAATGTAAAATAAAGATCACACTTTATACAATGTAAAAAGAATGTCATTTGTATGTAATATAAAGAGATTACATCTCATTGTAAGTGAGTCAACATTAGAACTCACATTTTTTTAATGTAAATGAATCAGTAGAAAGATTCATTGTTTTTGATAAATTATGTCAACACGAGAACTTACATTTCTATTATATATGAAATGATTCATCATTATATATGTTTATGATGCTAAAATGTTACACTCCCATTTACAAGTTACCCGACTTGTTTATGTGATTGGGACGATAATTTTCACACATCGCCCAAGTGCACAAATGAATTATTAATTGCTTGATGGATGAAACCCCACACGGGTATTGGGATGATATTGGATACACACTAATCCCAATGTTAAATTATCTGTCAATCGATGGATTGACAGTCTGTGATGAGCGTCAGTTATTTACTTTAATGCTCACACAGTTATAGATTCCACTTTGGTCGTCATTTGGATGTTTGATAATTATTTATCATGATTGTCGATTCCATACAAAATATATGGTTGTTGGTTGAGTCACATTCCAATAAAGAATATTCTAGGAAAAGAATATTGTAGAAAATATAAATATGAAAATAATATTTTGGAAAAAGAATATATTTTGAGAAAATATATTTTTATTGAAATAAACTAGTTATTAATTAGAATAAATCATAAAATTTAGATTTAATGAGTTTTCCAATTTGTTAAGATTTAATTGAAGTTAAATTAAATAAATTAGATTTTGGGTTGTCGTGAATAACATCTTAAATAACACTGTTCTTAAACCCCATATGAAAAGAATAATCTTTTAATTTAGATTATTAAAGTTTTCATTTAGTAATTGAAATAAGATGAAGTGTGAGTCAGGTTTATTGTGAACTGTGTTTCTAAGCGACATTTGTTCTTTAACCCAACTGATAGCGAAAGTATGATTTGGAATTTATAAATCTTTTATTAAGATTTAAATGGAAATTTTCCAAAGGTAAAGTTTTCCAATTTAATACATTAAATGGGAATTGAATAGAATTCGAATTAATTATAACCGAGATAAGCTTCTGTAAAAGAAGACCGCTACTACATATGGAATTTAAGAGGCCTTGCCGTTATTCCATTTATATTATTGTTTGGATACAGAAATTTATAACGATTATATATTGATTGGATTTCTGTGAAGATTCCATATTTCATGGAAGATTATTTTGGGTTTACCGTGAACTATGTTTTTAAATGACATTAGTTCTTTAACCCAGTTAAAGATAAGATAAATTTCTTGGATTTAAATAATCATTGAACAATGATTTTTTATATCTAAATTCAAATTGAGATTTTAATAAACCTTTTAAAAGAAAGATTTAAGTGCAAAGTTAAGGAATTTATCTTTGATAGAATAATTTGAATATTTTATTTAAAAGAATATTCTGAATTGGAATGAGGCGTTGGATGTGTTTTTATAGTACTTGATTTTTAATTATAAAATACGTGAGTTATTCGGAAAGACCGGGTTTAACCCATTCCGAATAATTCCTACGACGATGAAGAGTCGAAGATGAAGACGGTGGTTGAAGACCGACGATCTTCACATCGAATGGATGTGTTGCTATAGAGACCCTTGATGGGAGTAGCTACCTTGAAGGGGCTTCAGTGGTGGCCGTCCGGACTATTGTTGATTGTTCGGATTTGGTTTTCGCTCAGACCCAGAGCATAAGCTAGTAAATGGATGCGTGTCTAACATTGGATTTCGTTCCACGTCTTAACACCCTGGTGTATATTAATAGTGATTGATCGCATGGCGTGAATTGTCATTGTGGCACGCCAAGATGCAAATAATCAAGGCTTTTGTTGAAAAGCAGGGCCTTATGGGATGATCAAAGCATAGCCTATTACGGCATAGCTTTGTGTATATCGTGACTTCGCGAGCCTCACACCTCGGTTTGAGTCAAAAAGGGGATATGGACCATAGGGAGTGCACACGTTTCTTTCTAGCTAGTGGTAGTGTCAGTGCTTTAACATTGCCTGCATTTTACTTATGTGGATGATGGATTTTGAGGCGCCTCGGATTTTTATAGGCCGATAGTGGTCATATTATAGGTTCAAAGGAACCGGGAAACGTGTGTTCAGGCATAACCAATCCACTGCCGATAGGTGGGGACCGGCCCTACCGCATCCAAGGGTTCACTGCGGGGGATCCTGAGGCATTTGTTAGAGTGTCTCGAATCGGAGAGGAGCTTGCCCCTAGCCTCGACTCATGATGGAAATCCAATTTCCAATACGACCTTGCGGTTTTGATCGTAGAACTAGTACGGCGCCATAGTAGGATGGGGTACTATGCCGTCTATGATTGATACATTATGATTGAAATGTTTTTATTAGAATATATACACACTAATACTAAATCCGTTTTATCGTATCAAGCATCTTTTGACCATTATAAGGTAAAACCCTATCCTCTGGTTTGCGTTGCATTGTGTGATGGGACTTGGGTCTTATAATGGTTTAATTTTTCTAAAAAACATTGCGTTGTTTAACGGCTTACCTTATTTTATGCACTGGCAATCCAATGGAGTAAACCCGTTCCGCGTTAGCGGCGTGGTCCTGTGATTAGCCTTATTATTAGATAGTTAAGCTAAGATTTCTCATACCAGTCCCATGACTGACCCGTAGTTTGTTTCACTGGCAAACTCGGG
Organism: Allium sativum; assembly: GCA_030737875.1. Taxonomy (NCBI): domain Eukaryota; kingdom Viridiplantae; phylum Streptophyta; class Magnoliopsida; order Asparagales; family Amaryllidaceae; genus Allium; species Allium sativum. The sequence continues at coordinate 927,043,926 of CM060922.1, read as the reverse complement.
TGCCCTTATTTTCCACATGGGCAGTCGAGTAGCTTTTTGCAGATATATTTACAGGATCCTGGCTTACAGCTGAAGCTGTATTCGGAAAGCTCTATATCCGTGTATTCCTTCTAGTTGCATATTTGTATTATTTTTGCGCTGCTATTTTAATGTAATTTAAAACTATGATATTATTGTATTTCCAATGTATATTATAAGTTAATACTCAGTTATATTCTTGTACTCTGGTGTAGTTGTTGTAATCAGCAATAAATGGTTCTTCAGTTTGTGTTCTGATGTGTGTTATTCTCAAAGCAATCCAGTCTTTCCTTTACTGGGAAGTTTGGGTCGTTTCAGAGGAGCATTTGGCTCAAGTGCAGCGAGTCTTAAGTGATAGTGGCCTCATCATGGGCTGGCTTTATGTTATCTAGTTTTAGTTTTTTTTTCCTTGTTCTATTTTCTTTACGTTTTATTTCATGTAAAGGTTAGTATGCTAACCTATCTTTTGTATTGTTTTTCGTAGTTAATAAAAATGAACCAATTTTCAAATATATATATATATGAGGATTCTGGGGAACCAGTTTTTTGTAGCACCTCATTTCAGACCACTCGTTTATATTTAAATAATTGATTGGGGGGAGAGAGTTAGTGGGAGGAGAGAGAAGATGAAATGTGTGGTGGAAATCAGGAGGCTAAAGGGGTGCTGCACTATTTGAGGGTGCCATTGAACGTTGTTTTTTGTAGCACCCCATTTGCACCTCATTTCAGACCACTAGTTTATATTTATATAATTGAGTGGGGGGGGGGGTGGGGGAGTTAGTGGGAGGAGAGAGAAGATGAAATGTGTGGTGGAAATTAGGAGGCTAAAGGGGTGCTGCACTATTTGGAGGTGCCACTGAACGCTTTTCATATATGTATATATATGTGTGTGTGTGTGTGTGTGTGTGTATATATATATATATATAGTTAGTGGGAGGAGAGAGAAGATAAAATGTGTAGTGGAAATCAGGCAGCTAAAGAGTGCTGCACTATTTGGAGGTGCCATTGAACGCTTTTCATATATACATATACATACATACATACATACATACATATATATATATATGTGTGTGTATGTATATGTATATATATGTATGTACATATATATATATATATATGTATATATATGTATGTACGTATATATATATATATATATGTATGTATTAGGCATGTATGTATGTATGTATATATGTATGTCTGTATATATATATATATATATATATGTATGTATATATATATATATATGTATATATATATGTATGTGTGTGTAGGAGTGTTTCGAGGAACCCTTGTTTTGCAGTACCCTTACTTTACCGTGAGCTACACTAATCCAAATCCAACAAGATTTTGTAGATATTCAATCCACATATATATTATCATCTATCCAAAAGTTGTCCTCATTCCAACATTCATAATATTTTCAAAATCTTAACTCAATTATTCACCATTTAGACATTTATTTGAACAGTTTAATTTAAACATCAAGTATATTATTCTATAAATGTCGGAACAAGCTTAAAATTTGGATAGATTTACATATATATATATATATATATATATATATATATATATATATGGATTGAACATCTACACATTCTTGTGGGATTTGGAATGATGTGGCTCACGAACGGGTAGAGGTACTAAAGAGGTGCTGCAAAAAAACAGGGGTGCCCCAAAATGCTCTTCATGCACACGTACACACACACACACACACACACACACACACACATATATATATATATATATATGAAAATTGGTTCACTTTATTAACTACTCAAACACCGTACAAGAGAAAGGTTAACATACTAAACATTACAACAAAAGCAAAAACAAAACCTAAAAATACAAGTAACTATAAACCTAAACTAACATATATCGACCCATGATGAACCCACTATCCCGCTGGCGTGCAACTCTCTGCACTTCACATGACCAAAGGATCCTCTTGAGCATGATCATCAACCAATCATCTCTCATAAAAGATATAATTCAATACAATATTTTACTTTAATATATAAAGCAGAAGCATTACTTTAATTCCATTAAAAAAATCTCTCAATAGTTCACCCCATTTCATACAGAACCAATTACCAAAAATCATCTTCAACTGGTCGACTTCAGACTTCTAGTGAAAGTCATTAACCGGTACACATGGTTTCATAGAAAGCAAAAAAGACCAGAGATTAAACAACCCTTAAACAAATGTAATTGCACCTAAATCCCAAAAGTTTCAAATCCAAGCACTAAGTTTGGTTGATGATTCACAACTTTGTGAATCAATCTTAGTACCTGAATCGACAAAATTAACACAGAGAATTCAAATGCCATTTCTTAAAATAAGAGCTGAAACAGGTTATGGAATTCTGGATGAACGTGAATAGCATTAAACCAAAATAGATCCGAAAATGAACTAGTCTGCTTTTACTTACACAATCCAAACCAATGCATGACACCATTTCCGACTACTTTATTATGCAACTGTTAAGCACTATTTACGTTTTAACAGGTAAAATGAACAACATCCCCAACCATTTGAATCTGGATACTAATTCCTCAATAAGTTTATGGATCTGATAACATCATCACCATTCCACTAACCCAAACCTCAAGACGCTCATGAAATATGTATATGACACTGAAAACCCTAGAATTCCTACATTTAGAAAACTAGAAAATCTGATCGATAATACAACTCCATTCACCTTCAACTATATTATCTGTAGGAGGAACTGATTTCTCATTAAACAAAGGATCCAATACCACATACTTAAATCATCTGGGTGTAAAATTAACATCAAGGAACTAGTCACAGGTCGTAGGATGTAATAAAACCACGAAATAGGAGACAGGAAGCACCTATTGACCAAACCTTATGCAACTACTATTTGATAACAAGCAGATTCCAAACCACCCAAATCGCAAGTGCCAACTAAATATATTTAATCCATGTTTCATACCTCGATGCAGAAATGATGAAAAACCAGTAGATCGGTTATGAGGAGTCGGAAGTGAATCTACTTACTCCGGCAATGCCAAATCCCGGCTCCCTCTATGGCTTGATCTCCTTTTTTTCAAAAAAAATCACATCAGAGATAAGGAGGATCTATAGTTAAGGGTAGTCGTCGATGCAAACCTGAGGCGTCAAAAACTGGGAGTGTAGATGTCGATTCTAGCAAATAAAATCGCGAGCTATTTGCTTCAGATCATGACCAAAAATGATCTAGATTCGGCTTTTAAGTTGTAAAAATAAGGAGGAATTCAGATGTCTTATTAACGAATTACAAAATGTAAACTCGTTGAAGGTTAACAGAAAGAAAACGAATAGGAAAAAAAACGAAATTAGAGATACAGGAAGACTCACGCACGACGAAATCAGGCGAAATAAAATTCACATGTCGCCATTAACGAGCTCTGCCTTGGTTATGTATATGCGTACATGTATGTATGTATGTATGTACGTATAAAAACTAAAATCAACCTGAATTGTACTAGCTAAAACGTAAACAAGTTCACTTTTTTTTCCGAAAGAAGTAGGGGTGTGCATATTGGGTTGAGACCAAATTAACCGATCTTGTTCATTTCAACCAGCTCGGTACGGTTTTGAAACAAAATCGGTTTGAAATCAGTTTGTAAAATATATTTTTGGTTATCTTTTAGTTGACTTAAGAGAGATTCTAATTTTTTATCTAATTTTATGATATTATAGTATATTAAATAATTAATTTAGTAATAAAATACAAATGCATTTGTTAAAAATATGTTGAATTTTATTATAAACATAATATTACTAAATAAAATTTCCTCAAACATAAATTTATGTTGTATTTTGAGTGAATTCATCATTTGATTACTAATACATTCTCAAGTTTTATTAAATGGTTATCGATCAAATTAACCAAAATTAATTTGGCTCGGTTCGATTATGAAAATTTTCGATTTTAGTTCTGTTTGATTTTATTTTTTAATCTTGAAGTCAACTGAACCGATCGAACGCTCTTTCAAAGAATAAAACAAGAAAATGAATTCATATATTTAAAACAAAAGTATAGTCAAACTTAGCTCGATCAAATTCACAAGCCCAAAGCCCACACAAGCAAGTCCAGAGGCCCGCTAAACCTTATAAGAAAAAAATCAACCCAGTTGATCATCATTCCTTTAATCCTTTCTAGGGCTGCACACAACCCATATCCAACCCGACCCAACCCACCAACCCGACCCAACCCACATAAACCCAACCCAACCCATCCTAGTACGGGTCGGATATGGGTTACAATTTGTAACCCATACTATATGCGGGTCGGGTTTGACATTTTGTTCAACCCAACCTCATTTTAACCCAACCCAAACCTATTTAAAAAAAAAAACTAATTTAATATCCATCCAATTAAAATTAGAATAGTATAATCCTAGAATAATTTTTATGTATTCTATAATAAATGTACAAAAAAATATTTCATGTCAATCCAAAGATTCCAAACTAGATCGAATTTGATAAATATATTTTAAAGAGCATTTTAATGTATTTTAAATTGAAATGCTTGCTCAACTATGTAGTAAATTAATTTCATATGATGTGTTTTACAATGAAGTTTTAATTATATGTCTTGTAATGAATCGGTTATTTTAAATGCATTGTGCTAGCTAAAATCTGATATATTATGTTGAATATATTGATATAATTTTTAGAAAAAAATCGCTTATATTCTCATTTTTTATTGTATTCAAGTGACCCAACCCAACCTTACTTAACCCGACCCAACCCATACTTCAACCCAACCCATATCCAACCTCATATAGGGTCGGGTACGGGTTGAGCTACCTTAAACCCATACCTATGCGGGTCGGATAAAGTATTTGGTCTAACCCGACCCAACCCATACTTTGTGCAGCCCTAATCCTTTCTATTCAAAAAAATAGGCCCAAAAAAAGGGAAATTAAAATTAAAAACAAATTGGCGGCGGCTTGATTGAGTTCGTAGTTGGTTTGTGAATTGGAGTGGCAACTTGGGTTCTGCGATCTGTAAACGGTTTTCGCGACGACGTTTTGGTTTGAGTCGCGATCTGTTGTTGCTGTAGGCGGAGGCAGGTTGTCTTCAGGTTGCAACAGTGGAAGTTGATCGGTCGGGACTTGCTAGTTAGTCGTGATTGGTCTTTGAGTGGTTCATGTTTGTGAAGTTGACGAAGTTGACGAAGTTGATGGTCGTTTCAGATGGGTTAAGTTTGGGTTTGCAGTAGAAAGGTTTGGTTATGCTATATCCAGTGTTGATTTGCTGATTTGTGGTGATCTATGAATGAAAGGAGGCTGTGGGAGGTTCAGTTTAAATGAAGGAGTAAGTGAGTTGTTGAAATTGCAATGGGTTGCGAGTGAAACATGAGGTTTGTGAAGTTTATGATTTGTGCTTGTCGATGTGACGTGGTTGCAAATCTGCTGTTTGGGGATTGCCTGAATCAGGTTGAAATGGTGCAAATGTTTGTGAGGTTATGCTGCAGTAGTTTGAGATGCAAGCATGGTGGAGGAAGAAGAGTAGCAGAGGATGGTGCATGTTGTTTTGATTTGTCTTTGTCGAAGTTTGCGAATCTGCTGTTTAGGGATGTTTGAAGCAGGCTGAAATGGTGCAAATGTTTGTGAGGTTATGTTACAGTAGTTTGAGATGCAAGCATGGTGGAGGAAGAAGAGGAGCAGAGGATGGTGCATGTTGTTCCGATGAAGGAAATGTTGCTTAATGTGAATGCTACTGTTAAAGAATGTAAGACTCAAGCTGCAATGCGAACTTCTCATGGTTTTTTGTTTGTTTGGAAGAACTGTGTTGTGAATAAAAAGGGAATGCAAACGTATGCAGGATGTAAAACATAAATGAACAATGCAAAAATAATTTTGTAAGAGAGAATAAGTAACAAAGAAGAGTACTCATAGGCATGAAAACAAAAAAATGCAGTGCAATACATTGGAATGTAAACGGAAAATGTTTACAATGCACTGTTAATAAAAATGCATACACAGAAACAGAATGCAGTCGGACACTAAGCAATTTTGCACATGAAGGCCTCACTTGGAGTTCTACGGCATCTGTTTATGGAGGTTTTGAGACTATCAAATCAATTTTGATCGTCAATGTTCACAGCGGTTGCGATTGATTTACATAAAGTATTGCTATAACCAATCAACTAGCGTATAACCCGTCTGTTGCATATGATAACATTTTAAAAAAAAATACTAATTAAAATTACTTATTGTTAGGAAAAACTTGAGCAATATATGATAAATGATCAGGAATTTTTTTTATAATTTTTTAAACAATAAATTGTCTAATTCTTGCTAATCACGTTTTTTGTCGACGTTAATGTCGTGTGTACGTGCTTTTGCATGTAAATACAATTTGTTACTACTATATGTTGTTAAGTGGTTAGCGTTATGTGACATACATCCTTTATATATGGATGAAAAAAATAACTCTGTCATTGTTTTCTAGAAGGTAATGGCTAAGAAGAGTCTACCCCTTCAGTTAAAGAACAATAGGTCTGAAATTACACAACTAACGATTATATGTTTTCTAAGACTTATAGGTGAATTAATGAATAATATGAATATATATATATATATATATATATATATATATATATATATATATATATATATATATATATTAATGACCAGCGTGCTTAATTAAATGTAAGCAATTGGATGTTAAAAAGTAGGGGAAGAAAGGAAGAGTGTTTTATGTGACAATAGTTGAGAAGAACATCTTATATTTAATTTATCCGCACTTGAGTTTTTATCCATTATCTCATTTCAATTATTAAGCAATTTTAACTTTGTAGCTAGTTATAAATTCAGACGAACGTAGAAGGATCACGTTTATAACTTTGATAATTGCAGAAAATATTTTATAACACTTTGTTAATTTATGAGTTGAGTAAGTATTAATATCATATTGGAAATGAGAATGTCTATATAACCTGATTTTTAAGTTTTATCTACTTTTTTACATTGCAGTGTTGTTAAATGTAATTTTATCCTACAAAAATTGTTAAAAAGAAGATTTTGTAATATAATGAATGGTATATATTATTTGAGGTAAACGAGTAATAAAGTGTTACTTATGTAACGCCCAACCCCGAAATCCATCTTAATAAAGACATTACTGAGTAGTACTGTCTACTAGAGTGAAGAATATGGCTGGTTAGGAGCGATCTTCCGTAATCTTATATCAAATACATCAATTGGTTTTGTAAAAAAAATAAAAAAAAAAATAAAAAAAAATAAAAAAAAAAAAAAAAAAACTTTTTTACATGAACTGGATCGACGTGCTCGGTTAATATTTAATATATTGTTACGGTGTCTAAGTATCATGTTCAACACTTGACTACATGACTTGGGTTTTTGCTTCAACATAAGTAATCAAGAGTGAAAGCAGAGTGAGTGCGAATCTACATATATACCTGAAACATTCGATCTGACCCGGGTATAGAATACACAGGTCAATTTAGCTTAAACATATCAATTATCATATGATAAATGAATTATATAATATACAGATAAGGATTCATTTTTACACAAAAGAAATTATATAAGCTCAAATCCACTAACTGTTCATGGGAAACTAAACTTTTTTTTTTGGTAAGGCCGACCGGTTTTAAGGTGACCGCAAACACTTATATTAAGAAATGGAACATGTATTCTGCACATGCACAGAGTAAAAAAAACTGGTTTGGAGTGTCCAGTCACTATCAAAACATCAAAATAGCAAAAATGACAACATTACTGCATACAAAGGATAACACTAGGTAAGCTACATAACTACAGAAGAACCTGAGTCTAGAGAGTCATATAACACATAAAGAACCATGAGCATAGAGCGAAGGTTCCTACGGATCATCTCCTTCGTCCTAGAAAAATCCGATGTACGGAGTCATATTATGCTAAAAGATCCAAAAACGAAGAGCCAAATCATTAACATTGGAAAGAGACAAAAGTCTATTTCGATCCCATAAAGGATCACTCATAATAATCTCATTGTTTTCTCCAACTTCACCGTCATTTCTCGTATTCAGTTTGCCATCATCGGGTGCGAAGAATAAACGACTACTATCCTCTACCTTATCATCAATAAATATGAAGAATACATCATTAGTGTCACTATGCATTCCAGTAGGGGCATGCACCCAAGCTGCTTCCTTCTCACACCAGGTGATATTAGGATCAGGAGGAACATTAGGTAAAATAGGAGCTGGCGGCTCTTCCTCAAGTACTTCATCCGCTACTGCCTGAGCTATCTTCCTACCCATAGGGACCCATACACGCACAGGAGGCTTAGGTAAGGGAGATTTAACAGGGAGAGGCAAGTGTGCTTCATGCTGACAAGTATCAGAACAATGACCAATGGATTTGCAGGTTGTGTAGATTTCAGGTTGTCATTTATACGTCACATCCACATAATGTACTCGTTTTTCTATACTAACCTTGATTTGAGTTGGCAAAGGTTTATCAGGAGTTATCTCAATCAGGGCTCTATCATATGCTAAGTTTCTTCTAGCAACTGTATTAGCATCAAAGCATTTGATTTTACCTATATGACATGCAAGCTAGTTAAGGCCGAGAAGAGGTCGAAGCACTGATGGAATATGAGTGAACTGCGCCCAGACAGATATCGATAAGACTCGTTCACGGACTCTATCAATCGAAGCACTCCATGAGGTTACAATGAAAGGTCTCCCATTAATGATGGATGGCGCTTCTTCCTGAACATGTCTTTTCTCATCAGCTTAGGATAACTTAAAGTAATAAAGACCGTCAATATACGTCATTTTTAAAGATGCACGGATATGCCAGGAATTATGACAAGACGTAAGCATATTAACTTCCGGGTGTTTGGAATCCAAGAAAAAGCCAACAAGGTGGTCATTCAAGAATTTTGCAGCTTCCACATGGATATCTTGTGCAGGGATAGGGCCTACCTCAGTGTGGAGTATATTAAATTCTACTGGCATGTACTGCCCCGCAATGTGAGGAAGATAATTAAATTATGTCGTCCACTTCTTTGTCGCATTTGGGGTTGCGTTCGTCGTTACTGCAGCGGAAACCGGCGCCGCAGCTTTTGAGCGTAAATTGCTCGCAGGAATTATTGAAGGGGTGCTCTGGTTCATTGAACTTGTAGGTATTTGGGTAGTTGAGGCATTTGCCTGGATGTTTGAGGAGATATTTCGTACAGTTGATGGGCGTTGAGTGTTTTCACCAAGTGAAGTATTAGTGGAGCGAAGGCCACCTAATCCAGACAACACTAAGTCATCACGATCCCCTTGGGATGTCATTGTTACCACCGAACTAACCACGTTACCCAAATCAACATACATATTAACGTTATCAGACACATTTTTACCTAGCAGTGAACGAGAGCATTCGCCAGGCAACGGCCAAGCGGGAGCATGTTCAAGCAAAGGCGATAAAAGGGGACTTACCTTTTTGCGGCGTCTGCAGAGATACTAGAGAACGATTTGACGCAATTTCATCGATTAGGGAATTTAAGGGATGTGAATCAGGAAGCGAGAAGACAGAACGAGGCGGAGCTCCATCAGCATCAGCTTCGATTTCAGAATCAAATGAGGAATCATGAGGTTTAGCTCTATTACCAGATTTCGTTAATATAGATGAGGGCTGAGGCTTTGAGATCTTTTTCTTGGCCATTAGAGAGGAGCGAAAGAGACGCGGAGGAGAAGAAGAAAAGAGGTGGCGGCGGAGGCGCAAGAAATCGACCTAAGTTAGAGCTGGGAAAAAGGCGACTGCCATTATGTTGATCGAAAGGTTTTTCACCTTGAGAGAAACTAAACTTGATCGACATATAAAATAGTAATTAATTATATAAGCTCAAATCCACTAACTGTTCATAATAATCATCCAAAGCATCCAAACACCAAATTTATACTAACAATTAATGATAAACTATAATTATATGAATTTTACCGCATCACAGTATTTCAGAAAGCTTGAGAGTAAACTCACATTTCATTTTTGATCGAAGATTTCAGGTCAAAATATCTAATTTTAAACAAGCGTTTAAAATTAGAAAACAAATTCATCAGCTCCAAATCACTCCAATCCAGCTTATACGTGTTGTGTTCGTCAATACGATTCCAACGGATCTTGTTTCGCTCGATGCTGATAACGTATGAAATAATTATGGTTGTTACAAGTTTACACATCAATTTTAATTCTAAAATAGTAATTAAATTAACAAGGTCATTAACCATAATACTTTAATTTACTAAATTAACATACCCGCTAATCCTTTCTTTCTCTAGGTCACAACATCAAACTCCACTTCCTACTTAACCAACCACGCACGCCTCACACTTGGCGATCAGACCACCATCCACGACCACAGCTCCGGTCACCTACCCATGCACCATTGAATGCTCCTAGTCCGATCCTACCTTGAGGATCCAAGATCTTGAAATCAGCCAGTCTTTCTCGTGCCTGCTACTTTTCAACCCATGACCGACTTTGACCAATTTCTGCCACCCTCTAGGTTATCGACGGGCTTCACAACCACCCCCAAACTACCCCTCATCACTGACACAATCGCGATCACATGTATGTCATTGCACACCCCAAACTCCAGCCAGAGCTGCCACTTCTTGTTGTGACCTCAAATCCAAGCTCCTACGATCGAACAGTACCCAAAACGACATGAAAAGCCAGCCCTAGTTCACGCTACTCATATTCGAGATGCTCCAAATTAAATCATGCAATGCAAAAGTGGATGAAGATTAAAGCTCTCGCTCTCACGTTTTCAAAGATCGGTGTTGTTCGATTTATTGTTGAGTAGGTGATTTGATAATGGATTTACATTGTCGGCCATTGTTTGTTTTCCGGATAGTGAAGTAGAAAGGAAGAGGGAATTGCTGAAAGAAAAGGGAAAGGAATACCTAGAAATAGAGAAGGCAGACTAAGGGTGCGTTCTTGGCGAACGGAAACGGGTTATTTAACCGGGGCATTTGAGCGGGGTATTTGGGCGTGGTATTGCAGGGAACGGGGAATGTGTTTTTAGGTACGAACGGGGTATTTGAGCGTGGTATCTGAGTGGAGTATTTATTTGTTAAATTATTTGTTATGAATTAATTAAATATTGATTTTTAATTGGACCATTAAATCTAATTATTGAATGTGTTGAAACCATTTTAAACAACAATATAATCAATGCGAATACATTATAACAACATTAAGCATTAAAAGTCTACAACCAAAAAAATAATTAAAATTGACGTTAAACATTAACAAATAGTTTACAGTAGGCATTAAGCATTAATAAACAGTGTACAGCAAAACACTAAAAAAAAATTGGTGCAGGTGGGACTTGAACCCTGGTCTCTCTAGACAAAAGCATGTGCATGTACCAACTGAGCTAAATGGGTCTTCATTAATTAACTAGTTTAGACATTTTAATTACTTTGTATCTGACGTGTCTGACACATCGGACACCAACGGATCAATTTCCAACGTTGGCAAATCGTGGTATCTGAACGGGGAAAAAGTTGTTGGCGTCCAACACGAACAAAAACCCCAGCGTGCCAAATATTGACTGCGAACGGGGCCTAACTCATTGCCCCTTTTACTTTTTAAAACAAAGTACATCATCTTCAGACACCAAAATGCCCTACCACGTATAGTAAATATCCATGCGAAGATTTTATAAAGATTTGATATGATGTCATGGAGATGTTTTAAAAGTATGGGGTACGACACTACACACTATATCGGTCGCACATGGACTCGAACTAATGAAATAAAAATACTATCTTTCTTAAATTCTGATAAGATCTTAAACAAATAGTAATATGCACTAGTTATTTGATTTTCTTCGAAAATCACAAAACACTATATTTTGTTATAAAGTCAAATTATAACTTTATAGTTTAAATCGTCAAATAATGCACTTCTATTACGCGTACAGTCACATAATAAATCTGATTGTTGCGAAACTTGATATCCTATGATAATTAACCATTTTGGACTTTATAAATTTAATTTCATTGAAATTGAGGTCGTTTGAAAATTAGCTATTTCCATATGTTAAGTCAAATCAATAAAATATAAATCGATGTTAAGCAATCAAAATTATCGATAATAATTTCCAGTTATCGTGTATTTACATAAATATAATTTATATCAATTGGTAGAATCATTTTCTATTCATTTTAACTTAGAATTCAATTATTTCTCGCTTTCATATTACAATATTTCGATATATTCGAAATTACATTGTATTCTATTCATTAAATAATTGACAGACTCCATATAAAAATCCATTTATATTTCCAATTCAACATTTAAAACACATTTTAAATGTTCAAATTTAAATGAGTAAAAATCTAGATCATTAGATTCACTTTTCACTTGCTTGAAATTTTTTGTCATCTTGTACATTTGTTCCAAATGTTTCCTAGGACAAAGTCTATAGGGAAATGGAGATCGCAACTCAACAGATCGGTCTACTTGAGTCGGTGAAGGGTGAGATTTCAAATTAGACTCAATGTTTGGATTGGATTTATTTGTGATTTCTAGAATGTCGAAAGGAATTGGAGTTTAAGAAGAAATTTTCGATAAGTGATTAGGATTGACAAGTTAGTTATCAATTCGCTTACTAAATTGCAGTTTGGTGATAGCATTAATTTGGTTAACGTTGTTATCCTGAATGACATGAGTCTAGTTAAAGTTGGAGTTTTGATTTTTCGGATTGAATTAGCCGACTTAGGAAAGCGCCTCTTTCCTATTCACTTGTAGAAGTAGCTAACTTGATAATTTACACTTCGAGCTTAGCAATCGATTGAGCCGTATTTTGCAAGTACGAGGTTAATAAATGTTGCAAATTATTATTTGAATGAAGATCTTGAGAGGTCACCTTAGCCAATGCTACCAAATCTTTTTTGAGTGACGTCATTGGTTTGTCGTCTTGAGGAGTGAAAGTTGTTGCCCTTGGTTTTGAGAAGTAGGCATAAAGTTTTGTTGGAATTGATTCGGTTGAAAAGGAGGATTCAGAGCATTGTTCGAAAATGCTTGGCAAAAGAATTAAACTAAATTTGTGTTTGAATTGTTTCAGTTTAAAGCAAAATTAGATTTATTTCTTCAAGAAGAATAAGTTGGAGAAAATGAGTCATTTCCAACTTTGTTAGAAGTGTTTATCTGTTTATCCGATCTCCGATATGGTTTGGGTCATTGACTTACTGTATAAGAGTCGAGAAGCTTAATTGGCCTGTCTGATTATATGTTATCTATAAAATTTGTTTATTGTCGCGTCGATTTTTCTTCTAAAGCTGGCGGTTACTTTATCGAATGGGCTATCGATCACAAATAGACTGTTTCCTCATTATATCATTCTCACGCATTGATTCGATTTCTCAACCAAGTTTTCGATAACTACCACATGGCATTGTGAGGTACAAGCATCATTCGGGCAGTGGTTTCAAGTCCATCATACGAAATTTGTCAAAGAGTCCGTTTTTCAAAATTGTGATGTGGACATTTAATTAAAAGTTTCTTAAACCATTCATAATGTTCTCCATACAATTCATTCGCAAATTGATGAGAATTTACAATCCGATTTCAAATTTTAGTTACTTTGCTGGGGGATATGCGATAATTTCTATGAATTTGTCTCAAGTTTTAATCGAATTCGAAGGCAAGTTATACAACCATTTCTTAGGATAACCATTCATGTGAATGAATTAACCTAAGTTTGATTCCGTCATTAGATAATTATTGGAGCTTTATACTTGCAAGAACTTGTCCAAATTTCGATAAAAAGTTGTAAGGATCATTAATTTCAAAATTGCCAAATTTTTGAAAGTGTTAATGTAACTAGAATGAATTTTAAAGTGGTTTCCTATTGCATCAGACAAAGTGATGCAATAAGATACCAAAACTTGATCGAAGAAAATTATGTTATAAGAGTTCGAGTAGGGTTTTTGTTCGACATTGTAAGAGGAGTTTTATTGCTCGAGTTAAGTAATTTATAGAAGTGTGACAAATCCAAATACTCATGAACAAATATGAAAATTAATGGGGGAGAGAGGGGATAAACAAGATTGGGAGAATAAAGTGGAGTGAAATTTTTTATTACTTTTTTCTTTTTTCTGTTTTTCTTTTCGAGTTTACATTTCTTTTATACACATGAAACTAATGCAATAAAATGAATGCAATGACTCAATTAAAAAAATTCTTTCCTAAGTAGCTCCAAATCTTAAATTCTATCGTGACACTTTGACTTAAATTAACAAAACAATTCTTAGTAAGGTAACATACATTATCAGTGCACCAAAAATCACTTAGCAATGTAGCTGAAGGTTGTCTTCAATGAGACAAACGCTATTGCATCGACGAATCACCTCAGTAATAATAAGTGATTGAAACTTCGCCATTTACTTAGACACTAAGAGAGAATTTTGGTAAACCGAATCAAGTTGTTAAAACAGAAATTTGTCCTAGATAAAACCGTGATACCCTTAGTTGAAAGTCTAACATTTATTATTTAATCAAAGTTCTACGATTTAATGCAATTTTTTGGGTCAAGAAAGGGTCATGAACTCCCCATCTTATATAAATTTGGATGTTTCCCTTAACAAACAAAAGCAGAATGAAATGAATCCAAAACAAAAGTTAAAGCTGTACTAACAATGAAAGTGTAATATACTTTTACTCTGAAAGGTTTTATTTTTGTTTTTTAATGGTTTTCTTATAAATGCAAGCAACCAAAATGTAAGAAAAATAAAATAAAAATATTAAGAACACTATAACATAGCCTGTAGATTTATTTATTTAAAACCAGTAACTTTTTTATATCGTGGGCAAGAAAAGTAGAGCAAGCTATTCCTTATATTTTATTTTCTACAACTTGGAAAAGAGTTAAAAACAGTTTTTTCTATACAGATGGACCACAAACAATTTTTTCCGTTTTCTAAAGTCAGGTGATTTTATTTTTGAAGAGAATAAAAACAAAGGCAAGAAAAAGTAAAACAAAATGAAGTAGAGGAGAGAGAAGAGCGTTCCGGGGCACCCTTTAGCATCTCTACCCTTCCAGAGTTACACTAATGCAAATCCAACAAGATTTTGTAGATGTTCAATCCACATAGATATTTTCTAGCCAACATTTGGGCTTGTTCCGACATTCGTAAAATAATATACTTGATATTTAAATTTAACTGTTCGAATAAATGTCTAAACGGTGAATAATTGAGCTAAATGTTTGAAAATGTTACGAACGTCGAAACAAGGACAAATTTTGGATATATATATATATATATATATATATATATGGACTGTACATCTACAAAATCTTGTTGGATTTGGATCAACGTAGCTCACGGTAGGGTAGGGGTGCTGCAAAACAAGGATGCCCATTTTCTTTAGCATCCCATTTGTACTTCATTTCAGACCACTTGTTTGTATTTAAATGGTTAAGTGAGGAGAGAGAGAGAGTTAGCGGAAGGAGAGAGAAGATGAAAGGCATGGTGAAATTAGAGGGCTAAAGGGTGTCATTGAACAAATTCTCTCTCTCTCTCTCTCTCTCTCTCTATATATATATATATATATATATATATATATATATATATACATATACATATATATATTGAATATGTTCAGGAGGGAAACCGACCAGAGTCGTAAAACCCTCCATAATGCACCTAGCCCGGTCTGCGAGCACCACATAAGTGGCTGATCTTAGCATATGCACATGGTAAGCTCTTAGCGTGTTATTTCGGGTTTTGAGCCCGCAGCACTGTTATCATGGTGCAAGTCCTTAACCGCTGAGCGTTCCAAGACACCCCTATTTTGCAGCACCCCTTTAACACCCGTACCCTACCCTATCGTGAGCTACACTAATCTAAATTCAACAAGATTTTTAGATATTCAATACACATATATATTATCATCTACCCAAAATTTGAGCTCGTTCCGACATTTGCAACATTTTCAAAATATTAGCTCAACTATTCACCGTTTAGACATTTATTCGAACCGTTAAATTTAAACATCAAATATATTATTCTATGAATGTCGGAACGAACTCAAATTTTGGATAGATGATTATATATGTGGATTGAACATCTACAAATTCTTGTTGGATTTGAATTGGTGTAGCTCACGAACGGGTAGGGGTGCTAAAATAGTGCTACAAAACAAAGGTGTCGGAACGCTCCACACACACACGCACGCGCGCGCACACGCACACACACACACGCACACGCGCGCATACGCACACACACACACACACATATATATATATATATATATATATATATATATATATATATATATATATATGTATGTATGTATGCTTGCATGTATGTATATACAAAAACTAAAATCAACCTGAATTGTACTAGCTAAAACATAAACAAGATCGCTTCTT
Source organism: Allium sativum (assembly GCA_030737875.1). NCBI lineage: Eukaryota > Viridiplantae > Streptophyta > Magnoliopsida > Asparagales > Amaryllidaceae > Allium > Allium sativum. The sequence continues at coordinate 927,027,506 of CM060922.1, read as the reverse complement.
TTATGAAAGAAGTAGGGTTGTGTAATATTTGGTTGAGACCGAATTAACCGATCCTGTTCATTTCAACCAGCTCGGTACGGTTTTGAAACTAAATTGATTTGAATCAGTTTGTAAAATATATTTTTGGTTATCTTTTTAGCTGAGTTAGCAAAACTTTTAAATTTTTTATCTAATTTTATGGTATTGTAGTATATTAAATAATTAATTTAGTGATAAAATACAAATGCATTTGTTAAAAATATATTGAATTTTATCATAAACATAAAATTTACTGAATAAATTTTCCCTAAACATAATTTTATGTTGTATTTTGAGTGAATTCATCATTTGGTTAATAATACATTTTCAAGTTCTGTTAAATGGTTATCGATCAAATTAACCAAAATTAATTTGGCTCGGTTCGATTTTGAATTTTTTTTATTTCAATTTTGTTTGAATTTTGTTTTTTTACTTTGAAGTCAACTGAACCGATCGAACGCTCTTTCTAAGAATAAAACAAGATCAAACTAAGAAAGCCCATAGAAACCAAAGTTCTAAAAGACTTCGTAATCTTAAAGACCAACAAAATTCAGCCCACACAAGCAAGTCAACAGGCCCCCTAAACCATATAAGAAAAGTTCAACCCAGCTGAAATCAAATTGGCGGCAGCAAGATTGAGTTCGTAGTTGGTTTGTGAATTGGAGTGGCGATTTGGGTTTTGCGATCTGTAAACGGTTTTCGCGACGACGTTTTGGTTTGAGTTGCGATTAGTTATTGGGCGTCGCGATCGGTTGTAGCTGTAGGCGGAGGCGGGTTGTTTTCGGGTTGCAACAGTGGAAGTTGATCGGTCGGGACTTGCTAGTTAGTCGCGATTGGTCTTTGAGTGGTTCATGTTTGTGAAGTTGATGAAGTTTCAGATGGGTTAAGTTTGGGTTTGCAGTAGAAAGGTTAGGTTAATCTATATCCAGCGTTGAACTGCTGATTTGTGGTGATTTGTGAACGAGAGGAGGCTGTTGGAGGTTCGGTTTGAATGAAGGAGTAAGTGAGTTGAAATTGCAGTGGGTTGCGAGTTGAAATACGAAGGTTGTGAAGTTTTTGATTTGTCTTTGTCGAAGTTTGCGAATCTGCTGTTTAGGGATGTTTGAAGCAGGCTGAAATGGTGCAAATGTTTGTGAGGTTATGTTACAGTAGTTTGAGATGCAAGCATGGTGGAGGAAGAAGAGTAGCAGAGGATGGTGCATGTTGTTTTGATGAAGGAAATATAGCTAAATGTGAATAGAAATGTGAATGCAACTGTGAAAGAACGTAAAACTCAAGCTGCAGTGCAAAAAGAATTTTGTAAGAGAGAATAAATAACAAAGAAGAGTACCCATAGGAATGAAAACAAAAAAAATGCAGTGCAATACATTGGAATGTAAACAGAAAATGTTTAGAATGCAGTGTTAATAAAAATGCATACACACAAACAGAATGCAGTCGGACACTGAGCAATTTTTGCACATTAAGGCTTCACTTGGAGTTCTATGGTATTTGTTTATGGGAGGTTCTGAGACTCAATTTTGATCCTCAATGTTCAAAATTAATTTATATTTCAAAATTAATTTGTATATATATTCAAAATTAATTTGTATATATGTTCAAAATTAATTTGTATATATATTCAAAATTAATGATCAGCATGCTTAATTAAATGTAAGCAATTAAATGTTAAAAAGTATGGGAAGAAACGAAGACCATTGTATGTGACTATAGTTGAGAAGAACATCTTATATTTAATTTATTTTGCACATGAATTTTTATCCATTATCTCATTTCAATTATTAAGCAATTTTAACTTTTCACCTGGTTATAAATTTCAGATAGACTTAGGGAGGATCACCTTTATAACTTTGATAATTGCAAAAATATTTTATAACGCTTTGTTAACTCTTGAGTTGAGTAAGTGTTAATATCATATTGAAAATGAAAATGTCGATTTAACCTGATTTTTTTAGTGTAATCTACGTTTTTCATTGCAATGTTGTTAAATGTAAATTTATCTTATAAAAGTTGTTAAAAAAAGATTTTGTAATATAGTGAATGATATATATTATTTTAGGTAAACGAATAATAAAGTATTACTTATGTAACGCCCAACCCCAAGACCCATCTTAATAAAGACATACTGAGTAATACTGTCTACTGGAGTGGAGGACAAGGCTGGTTAGGAGTGATCATCCGTAATTTTATATCAAATACGTCAGTTGGTTTTATAACTTTTTTCTTTCTTACATGAGCTGGATCGGCGTATTTGGTTCATGTTTAATATATTGTTACGGTGGCTAAGTATCATATTCAGAACAGAGTACAAATACAATACATACAATTGGTCACATAACTTACTACATGTGTACATGCTCAATGGTTCAAAAGACCCTGTACAAATACAACGAGTCTCAATTAAACATGCAACATGTGACTCAAACATTTGACTACTTGACTCAGAATTTTGCTTCAACATAAGTAACCCAGACTGATAGCAGAGTAAGCGCGAATCCACATATATATCTGAAACACTCGATCTGACTTGGGCATAGAATACATGGGTCAATTTAGCTTTAACATATCAATTATCAAACGATAAATGAATTATATAATATATATATAAATAAGGATACCTTTTTACACAACAGAAATTATACAAGCTCAAACAACTAACTGTTCATGAGATACTAAACTTGATCAACATATAAAAGATCTCATGAAATAGATAATGACACAAGAATAAATATTATCATCATCTCGAAAGAAAGAAGTTACAACATGAATACTCAGTGTCATAGATTATGTAAGCAAGATTCAACTAATCAACACAGGGTGCGTGAGTTTCCATCAACCATGAATTGCTAAGCTCACCGGCTAAGCACTAGGGTATAGTTTTCATGGTCCAAAACATGTGGGAAATCATCATAGAACCTGTTGACGTCAAAAGTTGGTTACTAGTGATAGCCGACCCCCAATCGTATGAATGACACACGAACAATGATTATTAGTTGCAAAAAAGTAAAGAGAACAGGGGACATGCACACCTTTTATAGTGGTTCGGCGAAAAACTATGCCTACGTCCACTTTATACGTATTGATCTTCTTTTGATTACAAGTACAAAGCTTTTTCTATTTGAGCACAGAAGAGAATATGGCTATATTCTTTTTGAGTTTGTCATGAGAGATGGAGATATTAAGGAAAGAGGAGATTTTCCTAAGAGAAGCCTTAAGAATCCCTAGTCCAGCAGAAGTAGAAAAGGTCTTTTTCCTCTTTGAGCTTTGAGCTATTTATAGATGAATACATGGGCTGAGCAGGCCGCCACGTGGTATGGAGCTTGGACACGTGGAGCTCGATCATTGGTAGCAATAGCGACGGCGGGACCCATTCCACTGCTCATTAATAGTATCTTCGGAAGTGGCGGCTTACATGGCCATCGTGGTGAGGTGTATCAAAAGTAGAGCTCTGTTCAGATATAGTTGATCGCCTTTATTGCCTTAAAAGCCGGACTGAGCTTTTGAATGACTCAGCTGGATGTTTTGCAAGCAGATCCGAGATACTCGGTCGATGCTCCTTTTATGGGAGCGATTTGCTCGGCCGACTGGGAGAGCGAATCTTCCGGAGTGAGTCATCAGCTAGTAGGAACTAGCTCGGGCTGATGTTTGAAGAAGGCCTTTTCTGGACCAAGCCTTGGCTGGGCTTCTTGGAGCGTGAATTATCCAAATTGAATGATTGCACATTACTGAATGACGCATTTCTGGATATTGGGCTTCGATCTGATCCGTGGTAGCTTTTGCCAAAAAGATGGTTAACATAACTCATTCAAGAATTCAAGTCAACACTAATGAAATCACCGAAATTTAAACAACATGATATCACTCAGGCTATATAAAGAATAAATGTCATCAACAGTGGTTAAAACATTCAAAATCATCTAAATTTTAGAAATCAACATAAAGTAATCTAGAGAAAAGCAATGTAAATAATAGGACCCACCAGTTTGAATATTAGCCCACTAGCTATGTAAACAAGACCCACGAATTCAACGGTTGGTCCGCTAGCCTGCCAAGTACTATAGATAAGAGACCCACCACTCACAATAGGACACACCTGTTTGAATTAGCCTAACTGCTTTATAATGTCTATAGAACCTATCCGTCCAAATATTGGCGATAACAAAAAAATGATGTGTCATAGACTCTCAAACAGTAACTCAAAGAGTGAAATCAACACGTCGCATACCATATGTTTCACTAATCGATTTACTACAAGTTAATCTACTTCACGTGGGAAAAACAACAATAACTTCAATCGATGAGTTATGAATTTACCAATATATTATTAATTAATCTACATGTCCCATCCCAAGTGATCTATTATTTCGTTTAAATCATGTTCTCACTTTCCCAAAGTGTGCAAGAATGTGTAGTTGTATATACTGAAAATATTTAGTTTGAGAAAATGATTTTGAAACTATTTGAATTGTTTCTTTAAAATTCTATATACCAGAAAATACTATATAATATGTCTTTGAGACAATTTTTATTTTACATAATAAAACACTGGAAATCATTTGTTCCAAAACTATACACACACACACACACATACATACATATAAATAAATAAATATATATATGTATATATATATATATATATATATATATATTATTGACATCATTTTATAAAGCGTGCACATTGTCAAATATCTTAAGAAATAGTTAACGAAATCAACATAGAAAAACACATGAAAACTTTACCATTTCGATATACGAATTACCATTAATATTGGCATTTTCGTTTTAGGAACAAGCCTTAGAGAATAGCACATAAACTTCACTAGCTCGATGTGCAACTTGGTGATAATATTGGCTCATCTATTATAAGATTAAGCCTTGAAAATATCACACAATTTACTTAAGAATTCATCAAAATTTCCCATAAAATACTTAGGAAATAATACAAGAAACAGGTTCAGGATGCAAACAACAAGAAAAATTGCCTGTACACACATAACATAACATAGGTCGACACACTCCAACAACGGTTTGAAATCAAATTCATATGATCTCAGTGCAATATTAAATACTTTGATGGACATAAAAATAAACTTAGGCAATGATTTTAGTGTGACTAATTATACTCTTAACTATTTACTATAAACTTAAATTATTACACAGAGACAAGAAATCAAACATATAATTATGCTTAACAAAGAAAGCGTGAGTGTAACGAATCACCTTAACATCCCAAAATTGCATGCATTAACACATGCACAAATCACTGAAAAATCTCCATTTTCATCCTCATTGCAGCAAGGGTTTGACGTAGCTCACGGTAGGGTAGGGGTGCTGCAAAACAAGGATGCCCATTTTCTTTAGCATCCCATTTGTACTTCATTTCAGACCACTTGTTTGTATTTAAATGGTTAAGTGAGGAGAGAGAGAGTTAGCGGAAGGAGAGAGAAGATGAAATGCATGGTGAAATTAGAGGGCTAAAGGGTGTCATTGAACAAATTCTCTCTCTCTCTCTCTCTCTCTCTCTCTCTCTCTCTATATATATATATATATATATACACACACACACACACACACACACACACACACACACACATATACATATACATATTGAATATGTTCAGGAGGGAAACCGACCAGAGTCGTAAAACACTCCCTAATGCACCTAGCCTGGTCTGCGAGCACCACATAAGTGGCTGATCTTAGCATATGCACATGGTAAGCTCTTAGCGTGTTATTTCGGGTTTTGAACCCGCAGCACTGTTACCATGGTGCAAGTCCTTAACCGCTGAGCGTTCCAAGACACCCCTATTTTGCAGCACCCCTTTAACACCCGTACCCTACCCTATTGTGAGCTACACTAATCTAAATTCAACAAGATTTTTAGATATTCAATACACATATATATTATCATCTACCCAAAATTTGAGCTCGTTCCGACATTTGCAACATTTTCAAAATATTAGCTCAACTATTCACCGTTTAGACATTTATTCAAACCGTTGAATTTAAACATCAAATATATTATTCTATGAATGTCGGAACGAACTCAAATTTTGGATAGATGATTATATATATGTGGATTGAACATCTACAAATTCTTGTTGGATTTGAATTGATGTAGCTCACGAACGGGTAGGGGTGTTAAAATAGTGCTACAAAACAAAGGTGTCAGAACGCTCCACATACACACACGCGCACGCGCGCGCGCGCAAAAACACACACACGCGCGCGCGCGCACACACACACACACACATATATAGTATGTATGTATGCATGCATGTATGTATATACAAAAACTAAAATCAACCTGAATTGTACTAGCTAAAACGTAAACAAGATCGCTTCTTTTTCGAAAGAAGTAGGGTTGTGTAATATTTGGTTGAGATCGAATTAACCGATCCTGTTCATTTCAACCAGCTCGGTACGGTTTTGAAACTAAATTGATTTGAATCAGTTTGTAAAATATATTTTTGGTTATCTTTTTAGCTGAGTTAGCAAAACTTTTAAATTTTTTATCTAATTTTATGGTATTGTAGTATATTAAATAATTAATTTAGTGATAAAATACAAATGCATTTGTTAAAAATATATTGAATTTAATCTTAAACATAAAATTTACTGAATAAAATTTCCCTAAACATAAATTTATGTTGTATTTTGAGTGAATTCATCATTTGGTTAATAATACATTTTCAAGTTCTGTTAAATGGTTACCGATCAAATTAACCAAAATTAATTTGGCTCGGTTCGATTTTGAATTTTTTTTATTTCAATTTTGTTTAAATTTTTTTTACTTTGAAGTCAACTGAACCGATAGAACGCTCTTTCGAAGAATAAAACAAGATCAAACTAAGAAAGCCCATAGAAACCAAAGTTCTAAAAGACTTCGTAATCTTAAAGACCAACAAAATTCAGCCCACACAAGCAAGTCAACAGCCCCCCTAAACCATATAAGAAAAGTTCAACCCAGCTGAAATCAAATTGGCGGCAGTAAGATTGAGTTCGTAGTTGGTTTGTGAATTGGAGTGGCGATTTGGGTTTTGCGATCTGTAAACGGTTTTCGCGACGACGTTTTGGTTTGAGTTGCGATTAGTTATTGGGCGTCGCGATCGGTTGTAGCTGTAGGCGGAGGCGGGTTGTTTTCGGGTTGCAACAGTGGAAGTTGATCGGTCGGGACTTGCTAGTTAGTCGCGATTGGTCTTTGAGTGGTTCATGTTTGTGAAGTTGATGAAGTTGATGGTCGTTGCAGATGGGTTAAGTTTGGGTTTGAAGTAGAAAGGTTAGGTTAATCTATATCCAGCGTTGAACTGCTGATTTGTGGTGACTTGTGAACGAGAGGAGGCTGTTGGAGGTTCAGTTTGAATGAAGGAGTAAGTGAGTTGAAATTGCAGTGGGTTGCGATTTGAAATACGAAGGTTGTGAAGTTTTTGATTTGTGTTTGTCGAAGTTTGCGAATCTGCTGTTTAGGGATGCTTGAAGCAGGCTGAAATGGTGCAAATGTTTGTGAGGTTATGTTACAGTAGTTTGAGATGCAAGCATGGTGGAGGAAGAAGAGTAGCAGAGGATGGTGCATGTTGTTTTGATGAAGGAAATATAGCTAAATGTGAATAGAAATGTGAATGCAACTGTGAAAGAACGTAAAACTCAAGCTGCAGTGCAAAAAGAATTTTGTAAGAGAGAATAAATAACAAAGAAGAGTACCCATAGGAATGAAAACAAAAAAAATGCAGTGCAATACATTGGAATGTAAACAGAAAATGTTTAGAATGCAGTGTTAATAAAAATGCATACACACAAACAGAATGCAGTCGGACACTGAGCAATTTTTGCACATTAAGGCTTCACTTGGAGTTCTATGGTATTTGTTTATGGGAGGTTCTGAGACTCAATTTTGATCCTCAATGTTCAAAATTAATTTATATTTCAAAATTAATTTGTATATATATTCAAAATTAATTTGTATATATGTTCAAAATTAATTTGTATATATATTCAAAATTAATGATCAGCATGCTTAATTAAACGTAAGCAATTAAATGTTAAAAAGTATGGGAAGAAACGAAGACCATTGTATGTGACTATAGTTGAGAAGAACATCTTATATTTAATTTATTTTGCACATGAATTTTTATCCATTATCTCATTTCAATTATTAAGCAATTTTAACTTTTCACCTGGTTATAAATTTCAGATAGACTTAGGGAGGATCACCTTTATAACTTTGATAATTGCAAAAATATTTTATAACGCTTTGTTAACTCTTGAGTTGAGTAAGTGTTAATATCATATTGAAAATGAAAATGTCGATTTAACCTGATTTTTTTAGTGTAATCTACGTTTTTCATTGCAATGTTGTTAAATGTAAATTTATCTTATAAAAGTTGTTAAAAAAAGATTTTGTAATATAGTGAATGATATATATTATTTTAGGTAAACGAATAATAAAGTATTACTTATGTAACGCCCAACCCCAAGACCCATCTTAATAAAGACATACTGAGTAATACTGTCTACTGGAGTGGAGGACAAGGCTGGTTAGGAGTGATCATCCGTAATTTTATATCAAATACGTCAGTTGGTTTTATAACTTTTTTCTTTCTTACATGAGCTGGATCGGCGTATTTGGTTCATGTTTAATATATTGTTACGGTGGCTAAGTATCATATTCAGAACAGAGTACAAATACAATACATACAATTGGTCACATAACTTACTACATGTGTACATGCTCAATGGTTCAAAAGACCCTGTACAAATACAACGAGTCTCAATTAAACATGCAACATGTGACTCAAACATTTGACTACTTGACTCAGAATTTTGCTTCAACATAAGTAACCCAGACTGATAGCAGAGTAAGCGCGAATCCACATATATATCTGAAACACTCGATCTGACTTGGGCATAGAATACATGGGTCAATTTAGCTTTAACATATCAATTATCAAACGATAAATGAATTATATAATATATATATAAATAAGGATACCTTTTTACACAACAGAAATTATACAAGCTCAAACAACTAACTGTTCATGAGATACTAAACTTGATCAACATATAAAAGATCTCATGAAATAGATAATGACACAAGAATAAATATTATCATCATCTCGAAAGAAAGAAGTTACAACATGAATACTCAGTGTCATAGATTATGTAAGCAAGATTCAACTAATCAACACAGGGTGCGTGAGTTTCCATCAACCATGAATTGCTAAGCTCACCGGCTAAGCACTAGGGTATAGTTTTCATGGTCCAAAACATGTGGGAAATCATCATAGAACCTGTTGACGTCAAAAGTTGGTTACTAGTGATAGCCGACCCCCAATCGTATGAATGACACACGAACAATGATTATTAGTTGCAAAAAAGTAAAGAGAACAGGGGACATGCACACCTTTTATAGTGGTTCGGCGAAAAACTATGCCTACGTCCACTTTATACGTATTGATCTTCTTTTGATTACAAGTACAAAGCTTTTTCTATTTGAGCACAGAAGAGAATATGGCTATATTCTTTTTGAGTTTGTCATGAGAGATGGAGATATTAAGGAAAGAGGAGATTTTCCTAAGAGAAGCCTTAAGAATCCCTAGTCCAGCAGAAGTAGAAAAGGTCTTTTTCCTCTTTGAGCTTTGAGCTATTTATAGATGAATACATGGGCTGAGCAGGCCGCCACGTGGTATGGAGCTTGGACACGTGGAGCTCGATCATTGGTAGCAATAGCGACGGCGGGACCCATTCCACTGCTCATTAATAGTATCTTCGGAAGTGGCGGCTTACATGGCCATCGTGGTGAGGTGTATCAAAAGTAGAGCTCTGTTCAGATATAGTTGATCGCCTTTATTGCCTTAAAAGCCGGACTGAGCTTTTGAATGACTCAGCTGGATGTTTTGCAAGCAGATCCGAGATACTCGGTCGATGCTCCTTTTATGGGAGCGATTTGCTCGGCCGACTGGGAGAGCGAATCTTCCGGAGTGAGTCATCAGCTAGTAGGAACTAGCTCGGGCTGATGTTTGAAGAAGGCCTTTTCTGGACCAAGCCTTGGCTGGGCTTCTTGGAGCGTGAATTATCCAAATTGAATGATTGCACATTACTGAATGACGCATTTCTGGATATTGGGCTTCGATCTGATCCGTGGTAGCTTTTGCCAAAAAGATGGTTAACATAACTCATTCAAGAATTCAAGTCAACACTAATGAAATCACCGAAATTTAAACAACATGATATCACTCAGGCTATATAAAGAATAAATGTCATCAACAGTGGTTAAAACATTCAAAATCATCTAAATTTTAGAAATCAACATAAAGTAATCTAGAGAAAAGCAATGTAAATAATAGGACCCACCAGTTTGAATATTAGCCCACTAGCTATGTAAACAAGACCCACGAATTCAACGGTTGGTCCGCTAGCCTGCCAAGTACTATAGATAAGAGACCCACCACTCACAATAGGACACACCTGTTTGAATTAGCCTAACTGCTTTATAATGTCTATAGAACCTATCCGTCCAAATATTGGCGATAACAAAAAAATGATGTGTCATAGACTTTCAAACAGTAACTCAAAGAGTGAAATCAACACGTCGCATACCATATGTTTCACTAATCGATTTA